>CM056730.1:54508923-57008923 GCA_029844215.1 Przewalskia tangutica
GCTATGCACTGCATGATTCGCCATTGGTTGGCCTTTGCTACACCTATAAATACACCCCCGCCCCTTTGAAGACTTATTCATCCAATAAATCTCTATGTCTTGAAAATCCCTTCCCCCTCTTGTGGTGTTCGCCCAACACCCTCCCCTCGCGAGGCCCTGGCCGAGAGCCCTCCCTCGCCGAGAGTACCCTCCTGCTGGCTGGCCGGGTATACACCCCCTTGTGGTGTTGTCTCGTATAAATACACCCCCACCTTGGTAGAAATACTCTCAAAAGTATTGTTACTATACCCAAAATACTGGCCCTTATACCTTGTAGTATTCCAAGGTTATACTTATCTAAAAGCCCGTAAATACCATTATACTTCCCTTCAGTCACAAAACCGAAACCCAAAGGAAAATCTCCATAGTTAGGTGGAGTATTATGTAGAAGTTGGTTAGAACTTCTAAGGGTGGTTTGGAGCGCACGGAGTCGAGCCAAACGCTGCTCGTGATCGACTTTATACTTGGATAATTATGGGCTTATCGAGGTAATTATCCGTCCCCTATTGTAATTGGAAATTACATGTTGTTAGAATATATAGTTGAAGTATACTATATATAGAATCGAACGTAGTTATCGCAATGTCTTTTGACTTAAGCTCAATAATAAGAAACCTTTTCGAAAGAAGAGTCTCGAATCAGAATTACATAGGACTGTATTATAGTAGACTTGTGTAGCTTTTCTGTGAGGTAGAATTGTGCACGTCCGGGTTAGACATATAACCCCCCCTGGTTGGCTTGGTAGCCGGCCCCGATAGAGGAGGAGATTTACGCAGTTGCGAGGGGGGGGAGGTGCTGTCGAATTTTCTGTAGAATGCTCTACGATTAGACCTAGATGTTAATAAGCGCCTTGTGGCCTTATAGGTTGAAGAACCATGCGTGGCGCGATCTACTTGGCTTAAGGAGTAGCCGACGGTTTGAGGTACTTGGAGCGTTTTGCTATTAGTCGATAATCGTCGCGAGGTATGTGAACCTCTTCCTACCTTTTCTAGCATGATATGTGTATAACTATGTAGTACGGTAGACGTACATGTGTTAAACATATTTGATTGGTTTGAAACATAAAGTGTTATAACGGCTTTATGGGAAGTTGGTTATAACGACTTTATGTAAGTAAGAAAATGCTTTATGGTTTTAAAAGGTAATCGATTTGACTTATAACCGACTTAATGTGTAATAATAAAGATTCTTGAAGTATTTCAAAAGAATGTCAATCATTTTTAATGTAAGAATAATACTTGGTTTTGAAAACATAAGAGTTATACTAGCTTTATGGGAAGTTAGGTATAACGCCTTAAGAATGGTAAAATGAATGGTTTATTGATTTTAAAAGTTAAGAGACTTGATCTTAAAGGATAAGAGACTTAACTTGTTTTATTTGGTAATTAACATTTTGTTAAAAATGTTGTAAAACCTCATTCGCGAGTAATGAGTACTTGATTTTAAAAGCAATAATGTTTTATCGATTTCAAAATCGAATAAGTATCGAACAAACCACAAAGAGCGCTTAATAAAGGGAAATGTTTTGACTAATAATGTATTAGTAAAACCAAGAGAAACTTCCATCCGCATAGAAACTAAGATGAGACAAAATGATGTTACATTTCCTAGATCGTATCGCTTAAATAAGATTGTTATAAACAAGAATAACCTACTCACGTATCGTACATATGTTTCTCAAATTGCTTTTAAGGAGAATTATATCATTAAGTGATTAAAATTATGAACTACTAAACCTTTCAAAATGAGAAACTTGAGTAATTGAAATTAGGCAAACTTGAAACATTTGGAAAAGAATGTTGTTACTTGATTTTACGAAGAGAAGTGTTTTGATTTACTTCAAAAGATAATCACTCTATTTTCATATACTACGTATTGTGTGACTTTTGTAAACGTAACGTATCTTTTAAAGAGTTAATGTATGAAATACTTTGGGGATAAAACCCGAACTTGTTGACATATAGTAGAAGTACCTTGTGTATAACTTGATTGTGTTGGTTTGTGATAGCCTTGTAATACTTTCTTGTTGATTGATAAGTAAACATGCTAGGATGCTACGTGTTAGTATCTTGTGATGTTAGTGTAAAGCGGGTTTTCCTCGATCGCGCATAAAGTTGTTTGACTATCACCGTTATCTTGGTATTGTACCACTCACCTTGACTTATTTCCGAGGTTGCCGCCTCCGACGCGGGTAGACTCAGCGGTCCGGGACCATGATTCGAGAATACCTCACGCGGGTCCAAGGATCCATGCGAACTACGGAGTTCCGTGTTAGTTTGCGCCCTTGTGGTCACGCGGTCTCGCGGGCTACGCGGATCGCGGGTCCGTGACGACGCCGAGGAGTAGCTACCCTCGACGCGGTTACATACCCTATGCGGGCCTATATGAGTGGCCTATGCGGACTACGGGAGTCCAGGATTAGGCTTGCATGGTGATACTACGGGCAATTGGCCCGGCTTCGATCATTCGCAGCCTAGAAACGACCTGTTACAGTTTACCTATTGTTGCTCTTGTTTATGATATGGCACTATTTGCGGTTACCTTGGTTGTTTCATACATACTTGCAAAACTGATTTTAAAATGATATGTTTTCATTTAAGTACTTTACAGTTTCACATACTTGGTACTTGTCAGACCGACTTCTCGTGGGCCGCGTTCACGCCGCAGTTGAGGTACACCGCCGTTGATCCTAGTTCTCGGTCACGCTTCAGATGGGAAGCTCCGCTTCTCCGAGGCTTATCAGTGGTATAGTCCGTCGTTGTAGGTATTTACATTCGTGGTATGGCGGGCCCCGTCCCGCCATTATGGTCGTATCATTCTTGAGGTCCAGTAATCTTGCAAGGCGAGTTGTAATGGGATGTAATCGTTAGGTTTTAAAATTGATTTATATATATGCCGTAAGGCAAGTTTTCTCCGACATCGCTTTACTTCTTAATATTTTCATGTCTTGTTTTATGTTCCATTGACTCGATGTTGTATCACTAGGTGCCCGGTAAGGCACTACCACGCCCGTTCGGTCGTGACAGATAGAGCTCGAGTCCATAGACCCTTTCGAGGTAGCTACGCCATGGGTGATTCGGTGGTAGCTCGGCGGTATATGAGCTTGTCTGTGACCATTTACGTCGTCGACCTCAGCCGACTTGATAGAGTTGGAGATGATTGACTTCGACGTGATCATGGGACGGATTGGCTAGCTTCTGCTACGCCAATGTAGACCGCAGAGAGAGTAGTACGGTTCCAGCTTCGGCGAGCCATTGTTGAGCGAGTGGAGCACCAGATCGCCGGCGGGTAGGTTTATTTCCTACCTCAAGGCTAGGACGATGGTGCGTATGGGTATATCTACCATCTCGCTCGTGTTTGATATCAAGTCGCGCAGACCAGATTTTCCGCTGGCCCAGTGGTCGAGAGTTCCCGCACGTGTTTCCGCACGACCTCCGTATCCTCCCGAGAGGAGATTGAGTTTTGTATAGACATATTGCGGACAATCGCCTATTTCCATTCCGCCATACGTAATGGCACCGCCGAGTTGAGAGAGTCAAGGATCACCTTAGAGATTTCCGGAGAAGCGGCTTCATCAGCCTAGTGTTTCTCCCGGTAGCGCAGTATTGTTCGTGAAGAAGAAGGACGACGCCGCGCATGTGTGTTGATTACAGCAATGAACAAGGTGACCATTAAGAATGATACCCTCTTCCTGTGATTGATGATTTGTTCGACCGCAGTGCGAGTGCGAGATGTTTCTCCAATATTGATCTACGGCCGCTATCATCAAAAGTGAGTCAAAGAGTGGATGTCCCTAGGATCGCATTCCGACCGGTAGGCATTATGAGTTCGTGGTCATGTCTTTGGTTGACCAATGCTCCGCCAGATTCATGGATTTGATGAACCGAGTGTTCCAACCATTTTGGACACGCTTTGTGATAGTGTTCATTGATGATATCTTGGTTTATTCTCGCCAGAGCAGAGCACGCGAGCATTTGGCGATGGCCGATAGCTTCTCCAGACCAAAGCTTGTACGCCAAGTTTTCCAAATGTGAGTTTTGGTGACTTCGTGGCTTTTCTTGGGCATATTGTCGGGTGATGGCATTCGAGTGGATACGCCAAGATCGAGGCAACAGACTTGGCCTAGACCTACTACTTCGGCTGCAGGTTCGCTGTTTTACGGGCCTTGCAGGATATTATCGGCGTTCGTGGAAAAGTTTGCTTTATCTTCGCACCATTGACTAGCCGACTCAGGCGCCAAGTTTGATGGATCGATGCTTGGAGCGTGGTTTCCGATTCTTTGAAAGAGAGATCGACGATCGCCTCGCTTCTTTCTTCCGCAGGTCCAGACGGTTATGTTGTGTATTGCAACGCGTCGTGCATCGGGTTGGGATGTGTTGACGCAGCATGGCAAGGTTATAGCGTATGCATCCCGACACCAAGAAACACGAGAGGAACTACCCCACCCACGATTTGGAGTCGCGTACCGTGATTCACGCCAAGATCTGAGGCACTATTTGTATGGGGTTCACGTGGATATTTATACGCACCACAAGAGCCTCCAAAGATATCTTCACCGAGGAGCCGAACTTACGACGAGACGGTGGTTAGAGTTGCTTAAGGATTACGATGTTGATATCCCGTACCACCCGGGAAAGCCATGTTGTGGCGGATGCCTTAGTCGTAGGTCGATGGGAGCCTATCGGATGTGCAGCTAGAGGAGGTACATGTTTCGTGATTTGCATCGCTTAGCGAGCCTTGTGTCCGCTTGATTGATTATGATAGCAGATGGGTTCGAGTTCGTGAGGTTGCCGAGTCTTCCATCGCCGGCGAGGTGAAGAGGCAACAGTTTGAGGATCCAGTTCTGACACGTTATCGTGATACAGCTCTTCGTGAGGGCAAGGGTCCTTTTGAGGTAGCACCTGATGGGGTGCTAAGGTTTGAGGGCAGATTGTGTGTTCCAGATGTTTCAGGACTTCGGCAGCAGGTTTTGGGGAAGCACACACAAGCGTTACTCTATCCACCCGGGTCGACCAAGATGTACCACGACCTTAGATCCGTATTGGTGGGATGGCTTGAAGAGGACGCTGCGAGTTCGTAGCTCGGCCCGTGTTGTCGCAGTAAGGTAGAGCACCAGAGGCCGGGTGGTTTGTGGCAGGCGATAGAGATCCCGACCTGGAAGTGGGAGGTAATCAACATGGATTTTATCACAGGATTACCTCGCACTCAGAGGAGACATGTTTCTATATGGGTTATCGCCGACAGTGGCGAAATCAGCCCACTTTCTTCCCGTCGGACGACTTTTTCTACCGAGGATTATGCGGACTTTACATCCGAGAGATCGCCGATCGCATGGAGTCCTTATTTCGATCATATCGCATGCAGGAGCCCGGTTTACGGATAACTTCGAGGTCTTTCCAGAGGTTTAGGACGCAGTGAGCCCGAGTAACGCTTCCATCCATCCACGTGCACGACAGCCGAGTGCACTATCCGCACTCTCGAGGATATGCTGCGAGCTTGTTATCGACTCGTGGGTAGCCGGGAGGATCATTTGCCTCTAGGTGAGTTTGCGTACAATAATAGCTACCACTCCAAAGATTCGGATGGCGCCTTATGAGGCCTTGTATGGGAGGAAGTGCAGATCGCCTATAGGTTGGTTCGATGTGGGCGAGGTGCAGCTAGTGGGACCAGATTTGGTGCAGCAGGCAGTAGATAAGGTGAAGCTTATCCGAGAGAGCTATTGACAGCTCAGAGTCGACAGAAGTCGTATGCAGATCATCGTCGTCGGATCCGGAGTTCGCAGATTGATGATTGGGTTTTCTGAAGGTGTCACCCACGGCGGTGTAATGAGATTCGGAAGAAGGAAACTCACCAAGGTACATTGGGCCGTTTCGATTGTCCGCAGGTAGGCAAGGTTGCCTATGAGTTGATCCGCCGTCCGATCCGGAGGCGCATCCGGTTTTTCACGATCTACGCCGAGGAGATGTATCGGATCCATCTAGGTACACCCGATTGACGATGTCCAGTGACCGAGGGGTTATCGTATGAGGAGATTCCCATAGCGATAGTCGATCGTCAGTTAGGCGTCTGCGACCAAGGATGTGGCTTCCACAAAGTCTTGTGGCGGAACGAGCTTAGGAGGAGATGACGTGGGAAGTCGAGGAGATACGAGGCGAGGTATCCTCACTTATTCCCACACCTCCGGTAACTTACTTTCCTATTTGGTTTAATTTTCGTAAATTGTTAAGTGTTATATTGTGGCTATGTGTGGCACTTGCAAACTGCTTTGAGCTTTATCGATAATCGTTTGGGAAGGAACATTCGACGAATGTTTCTGGAGAGGAGAATGTTATACCCCGTATTTCCGGAGTATGTACGTGAGGGCGTACGTACGAAAGTTTAGCCTTAAAGTTAGGCCAAGTTCGAAAATTGTGCACAACTCGCTAAAAGAATCGTTTTCCGACGAAACGTTTCCACAGCTTCCGTAGGGAAAATTCCGGCTATGCCATTTCTAATTTTTGCGGATTTTTCCGAGAGACGAAACATTTTGGACCAACGGAGGGCGACACTTGGCACCTCCAATTGATGGACTTGAAATCGCCCATCGACGAATTGGACTTGGAATGGCACGTTTTTTGTGCCTTTGCTCAAGTCAAGGAGTTGGTAGGATATTTGTGTGTAGTAGATAGAATGGACACTTGCCTAAAATCTCACCCTACACTTGCCTTGCACTTGGCATCATCTTGGCCCTTGGTTGGCCATGGCTTGACCTATAAATACCCCCTTAGATGAAGAGTTCTTCATCCACAAAATTCCTTTCCAAGTCTTGAAAATCCTCTCCTCTCCCTTGTAGCCTTTTTCGTCCACCACCCCCTTTTAGTGAGCTTGGCCGAGGCAACCCCTCCCCCTAGCCTAGCCGAAATCTACCCCCCCTCCCTTGGTAGAAAAGTTGCCTTCTAGTATTGTTATAATGCCCAAAATACCCTAGCCCAAATCCCTTAGTACTTAGTAGAAGTTGTAAAGAACTTCTAAGGTTTCCTTGGAGCTACCGGAGCGTACAACTTAGGAGCTAAACCTTGCTCAGGCGCGACTTTTATCTAGGATATTATTGGGCTTACCGAGGTAATAAACTTGTCCTTCTTTTGTAATTAGAGAATACATACTGTAGAAGTATATAAATAAGTATAAATACTTAGAAGAATATTACAGAATAGAATTGAACTGTTATCACAGTAGAAGGGTTTTAAAAGAAGAATAACTGAACTGTACTTACATAGGACTGTTTTCACAGTAGACTTGAGTAGCTCACCGGGTAGGGAAGTGCTGCCCAATTTTCCGTAGGATATAGAACCCTCTGTTTAGAACTGTTTACAAAGTAGTCTGAACGTTGATAGACGTGTCTAACTATTATAGGCTGATTCTCTGCGCGCGACATATTCAACTTGGCAGGTGGTTTTCGCTGAAAAGGTATGTGATTCTTCCTAAAGCATGATATTTTACAATATATATGTAGATGCGGAGACGCATACGTGTTAACTAAATAATAACTACGGCAATGTCTTTGACTTAAGCTGAATAATACTTACTATGAATGCCTCACGCTTAAGCCCTAATAATAAAGATCTGAAAGCATTTCAAAAGAATCTCAATCATTTTTAACATAAGAGAACTAATTGGTTTTTAAAACAGAAGCTTAAGAGTTATACTAGCTTTATGGGAAGTTAAGTATAACCACTTAAGAATGATAAAAGAAACAGTTTGCCTATGTGTTTATAACAGACTTATATTGAATTGTGAAAAGAATAATAAGATGGTTTGATAAGTAGACATGATATGATGCTATGTGTGTTAGTGTCTTGTAACGTTTGTATAAGAGAGTATTCTTGTTGTGCTTATGTTGTTTAACGATAAGCTGTTATGTTAGTGTAATATCACTCACCTCTTGACATATTACCGGGGGTTAAGCTGCCCTCCGATGCGGGGTAGACTCAGGCGGTCTGGGACTATGATTCGAGAATACCTCATGCGGGTCCAGGGGACATATGCGGAGCTATGGGAGTTCCAGGTTAGTGATGCGGGGTTATACCTCATGCGGTCTATGTGGCCATGCGGACTACGAGTCCAGGACGATGCCGAGGAGTAGCTACCCTCGATGCGGGGTTATGTACCCTATGCGGGCCTATGTGAGTGGCCTATGCGGACTACGGGAGTCCAGGATTAGGCTTGCATGGTGATACTACGGGCAATTGGCCCTGCTTCGATCATTCGCAGCCTAGAAAAGACCTGTTACAGTTTACCTATTGTTGCTCTTGTTTGTGATGTGGCACTATGTGCGGTTTCCTTGGTTGTTCCATACATATTTGTAAACTGGTTTTAAGAATGATATGTTTTCATTTAAGTACTTTAAAGTTTCGCATACTTAGTACCTGTTGTACTGACCTCCTTCTGGGGGCTGCGTTCATGCCGCAGGTAAGGGCAAACAGGTGCTAGATCCACATCCTTAGGATCTCTTGCGTTGGTGTCAGGAGCTCCATTTTCTCCGGAGGCTCTACTTTTGGGTATGATCTCCCTGTTGTAGATAGTTTTGTACAGTAAGGGTATGGCGGGGCCCTGTCCCGCCATAGTTGTTTATTTCCTTAGAGGTCTGTAGTCATGTTGTACAGTTGGGATGTAACTGCAAACCTTGGTTTATGTATATATGCCGAAAGGCAACCCTTTTCTCAGAAACTGTGTATCATTTACAATTATTTCATGTCTTGTTTTATATTTCGCTGATTTTCTATGATGTATGACTACTTGGGTGCCCGGGTAAGGCACCAGTCACGGGCCCCGGAACGGGTCGTGACAGAATGATAAGCCGGTAGCGCTTATGTTATGTGTGATAGCCGGATTTGTGCTAGTGATATATTATTCGTTACGGGGTCATTCCCCGGGTTTGTGGCATTTGCATATTCTGTGGATTTGCTACCCACGATGCGAGGAATACCTCAAGCGAGTCCGTAAGGGCTTATGCGGGTGAAATAGTCCCATACGGGCGGGTCCAGCCTATGCGAGGAATACCTCATGCGAGTCCGTAAGGGCTTATGCGGGTGAAATAGTCCCATGCGAGGAATACCTCACGCGGGTCCACGTGACCTATGCGGGTGAAATAGTCCCAGGAGTAGGATTGCTAAATGATACTGCGGGCGGGTGGTCCTGCTTTGATCATGAGCTTCCTATTTTATATTGTAATGATACTACTATTTACTCTCATTGTTAGTAAGACACATTGTACTGTAATTTGATTATCATACATGTCTCCGGCTTTGATTTAGACTTATGATGTAATTACAGTATTTTTCCAGTTTTACATACTTGGTACATATTGTGTACTGACCCCCGTCCTCGGGGGCTGCATTCATGCCGCAGGAAAGGGTAAGCAGGTGGTGGATCCTCATTCTTAGGATCACTTATCAGACGTCAGAAGCTCCATTTATCCGGAGGCTTGTCTCTTTTGGTACAGTCTTTTCCCTGGTGTTGTAGATTTATGTACATTCAGGGGTATGGCGGGGCCCTGTCCCGCCACAGTTATTATTCCTAGAGGTCTGTATTCACATATGTGGTTGGGCTGTAAGAACTGATTGTACAGTTGTACTTTTGAGTATGTTTATACTGAGAAGGTCCGCCTCGAAAGTTACCAAAGGACCCTGTTGTTCTGGCCCTCTTCTGCTGATCTTGGTTAACCCGTCGATCCCTACGTTTCTCGGCCTGCTGCGCATAAGCCGTCTGTGAGGCCATGCTCATGCTCGATCAAGAGCTACTCTTGCACAACCCTCTATTAGATAGTCATCAAGACCCGTGATAAATCGGTACATAATATACTCTCTGGTTGCTAAATCCCTAGCTATTAACAGGGTCGTCTCCTTGCCATCCATACTTTCTGCTACTAGTCGTGGAACTGAAGGTTCAAATATCATGGCCGCAGTAGGAACTGCTGCCGCTATGCTAGACTCTGCTGGGGCTGGCGACGTCGCAGAACTCCCCGAATGAAGCACCACCTCAGGTGATGATTGGGCCTGTGCCCTCGTAACCCTCTGTGCTCTACTCGCAGCTCCCTCGGCTGCCTTGCCCTTCTGGGCCCGGGTTGCCTTACGCGGAGGCATAACTGGTAAGGGAAAGAATTACGTTAGAGGGGTCCAACTTATAACACAGCTCTAAAGCACGATCTCAGAGTGAGAAGAATGGAAACCAATCCTAAATATCCTATAGCCTCCTGATTATTGGTGTGGTGCACAACACACCGATAATCAAGACTCTACTAGATACGGTATGTAGACACTTTCCGAGGATTAATCGCTCGATACCACTTTTGTCACGACCGAACCGGGCCGTGATCGTGCCTTATCCGGGCACCCAAGTAGACATACATCAGAGTAACCAGCGGAATATAAAACAAGACATGAAACAATATGTAGTGAGAAACAGTTTATCTGAGAAAAGTTGCCTTTCGGCATATATATATAAAAACTTGAACAGTTACATCCCTTTTACAAACTCTGTCCACACCAGTACTACAGACCTCTACGAAAATAATAACGACAACGACGGGACAGGGCCCCGCCATACCCCTGAATGTAAGTACCTACAACGACAGGGGACTATACACCGATAAGCCTCCGGAGAAACGGAGCTTCCCAAAACGCTGAACTGTGACCCTAAGAGCGAGGATCAACAACTGGTGTACCTCTACCTGTGGCATGAACGCAGCCCCCCGAAGGAGGTCGATCTAACAGTACCAAGTATGTGAAACGAAAATCGTAAATGAAATCATAATAGTCTATATAAAGCGAAGACATATATGATAACCAATTTACGATACACATATGTAAGCGTATGTCAAGTCGTGGACTCACGCCTTAAAGTCATCACTCAAATATAACCATGGGTCTCATGCCCATAATATCAATCATGCGTGGAATTCCTTTCTTCATCGGCGATCCATGATATAAAAACACCAAGGAATACATGAACACCACGTCCCACGTGTCATAATAAAGCATGCGGGGTAAATGCGAAGGCATAACCGACTACTAAAACCCACGGTACCAACAATGCTATAAAGCGTATCACGAGGTCTTTCTAGACCGCGCCACATGATCGGCCGCCTCACCCTCGGTATCAATGCGCGTCAAATCCTGGAACTCACGCGACTCGCGATAGGCCACCTAGGCCGCGTGAGGTATTCCGCGTCGAGGTAGCTACCTCGGCATCGCCCCGGACTCTCGTAGTCCGTACGCCACATAGACCGCATGAGGTATTCCCCGCACACTAACCTGGAACTCTCGTAGCTCCGCATAGGTCCCCTGGACCCGCATTTGACATCCCTCGCATCGGGGGGCAGCTTAACCCCCGGTATATCATGTCAAGAGGTGAGTGGTACAATACTAACATAACGGCTTATCGTTAAACAACATAAGCACAATCAAGGGAAACCCCTTTACACAAACATCACAAGACACTAACACACGTAGCATCCTAACATGTTTACTTATCATACCAACAAGAAAGTATTACAAGGCTATCACAAACCAACATAGTCAAGTTATTCACACAAGGTACTTTCTATTTTATGTCAACAAGTTCGGGTTTTTATCCCCAAAGTACTTCATACATTAACTCTTTTAAAAAGATTTGTTTCTTTCACAAGAGTCACACGATACCCGTAGTATAAAAATAGAGTGACTATCTTTTTAAGTAAACCAAAACAATTTCCCTACCAACTTAAGACAAAAGCATGCCTTCCTTTTTAAACGAAAACACTTCAAATTTTCAAGTCTTTGTCTTTTATAAAACAAGTCCTTACTTTGAAATTTTAAGAAAATCAAGACTTGTTATGCAGATGGAGGTTTCTACTGGTTTTAATAATACTTAATTAGTCAATACATTTTCCTTTATTAGCGCTGCAGTGGTTTGTTCGATACTTATTCTCATTTCTGAAATCAATACAAGGCTTTCATAAACAATTAAGTAAACCATTCCATTTATTTCTCTTAAGTCGTTATACCTAACTTCCCATAAAGCTAGTATAACTCTTAAGCTTTTAAAAACGATTCTTAATTCATTTGAAATACTTCAAGATTCTTATCATTTAAAACTCAAGTCAAAAGACATCGAAGTAAAACCACGTTCAGTTAACACACGTACGTCTACCGTACTATATATATTCTTTTAAAATATCATGCTCAAGAGGATAGGAAGAATCACATACCTCCTCGGCGAAATCCACCTGCCAAGTCGAATATGTCGCGCGCAGAGTATCAACCTATAATAGTCAAATACGTCTATCAACGTCTAGACTACTCTGTAGAATATTCTAAGCAGAAGGTTCTTATTTCCACGGAAATTTGGGCAGCACTTCCCTACCCGACAAACTACATAAGTCTACTGTAAATACAGTCCTATGTAAGTACAGTTCAATTCTCTTCTTATATACCATCCTTCTATATCTCATACTCAATTCTAAACTACTATATGTAATTTCCAATTACAATAGAAGGACAAAGATATTTACCTCGATAAGCCCAAAATTATCCAAGATTAAAGTCGATCCTGAGCAAGGTTTAGCTCCTATTCTGTACGCTCCAATTCGCTCCAAGAAACCCTTAGAAGTTTCTAAACAACTTCTACTTAATACTTCAACCAACTATGAAGATTTCCCCAGGGTTTCGTTTAGCGACTAATGGATATAAGGTAGTATTTCTGGGCTTTTAGTATAGAGGTGACTTTGGAATACTACAAGGTATTTGGGCCAAGGTATTTTGGAATAGTAACAATACTTGGAGAATATTTTTCTACCAAGGGGGTATTTCAACGAGAACAACTAGGAAGGGGAGGAGGGTTTCGGTGAGCCTATCTAAGGGGGTAGTTTGGACGAGAGCTTCTAAGAGGGGGAAAGGGATTTTGAGACTTGGAAAATGTTTAAGGGATGAAGAATAAGTCTTGCACACAAGGGGTATTTATAGGACATTCAATGGTCAAGATCAAAGCAAGTGGATGGTGTAGATTTGGACATGTGCAACCTTATCTATCTACTCCATAAATATCTACAAAACATTGACCAAATGTTTAAGGCCTTTTTCATGTGAAAAACGTGCCACTCCTTGCACTCTAAACCGTCCAACCTTGCCACCTAAGGGTGACACATGTCGCCCTCTCGTTGGTCCAAAATATTTCATCTCTCGAAAAAAATCCAAAATAAATAAATTCTTGAAAACGTAAAATTCCCTTACAAGGTTCGGAAAATTTTCCGTCGGAAAAACAATTCTTTTTCGTAGATGTGCACAATTTCGTCCTTAACAATGATTCGGGCTTACAAAATTGTACGTACGTCCTCACATACATACTCTGGAAATACGGGGTATAACAACTTCCCTGGGAGATGTTGTGATAGTACCATTGGCCTTGACAAGGTAGTTGATTGAGTTCCTGACATTACTCCTCTTGATCAAGCTGTGGAAGTATTTGGAGCATCTATCACTTCCAAGCAAGTGTTTCTGCCTCGATTTTTGCCTTATGAAGTGTCTTTCGGCTTCCAGTAAGGTGTTTGCTTTAGCTCTTGAGGACTTAACCTTGGCTTTTAGCTCCTCATCAAAGGGATCTTCCATATGCGCATTGATAGCCTCCTTAAACTCAATGTTTGCCCCATTTGCTCTTTGTTCAATGCTTCCAAAATCACTTATGTTCAATACCCGCAATGGTTGCTTCAAGGCTTTCAATTTTGAGGCCGAGCGAATTGGCGATTCCCAATATGTCTTTTCTCGGCATGAAGCCAATATGTTGTCGAAGCGGGGTGAAACCACATATTCATGAACTTGAAAGGTCGTTTCCCAACATTATAGGATGCAATAACCGTAGCTATCACGGGACAGTGGTCCGAGACAGGTTCCATAGGCAAGTAATTGGCCGTGCATTCTAGGGCCAAATCACTCCAATGTTGATTCATCATCACTCTATCAAGCTTAGACCAAATCGAACCATTCGTCCAAGTGTAGAAGGAACCGGAAGAAGGAGTGTCTTCTAGTCCATGAGCATTCCTGAATTCACCAAGATCCCTAAGTGCATAAGGAGTGAGAGGAGGACCCCCCGCCTTATCATGTGGGTAGCAATAAGTGTTGAAATCTCCCATAATCATCCAAGGCTTAACAATTCCAATGCCCAAGTGAGTAAGGTGATGCCAAAGCTTCCTTCTATCCGGGATGCTATAGAGCGGGTACACAAATGTGGCAAGGAAGGACACTTGTGTTATATTACATCTTGACTAGACATGGATATGCTGAGAATCTATTCCAAGCACTTCACAACAAACTCTGGAGGTATCCCAAAGTAAAAGCATTCTTCTGCCATCAATGAAATCTAAGTTTGAGCATAGATTCCAAGCTTTGAATCTTTGAGTAGAAAAAGATTCCGTCCTTTCCCGAGAGAATTTAGTTTCCAATAGACAAACCATTGCCACATCATGCTGTTTTGTGAGCCTGCACACAAGAGCTTGTGTGGCTGCCCTATCCCTTTGTCCGCAAAGACCACGGACATTCCAACAAAGTACTTTCATTAGGAAACAAATGAGGTTTTGTTAGCACTTCCGCACTTTGCTGCCTTTGCCTTACCACTGCCTTTCACCATGTTTTTCTTTGAGATTACTTCCTTCCATCCCACTTCTTTGTTGTTGGAAGCCTTAACATGTGTCTCATCCAAGCTATGTTCCCCGCGTTCAAAATTTATGCACCGTGATGCAAGATTAGAATCCTCCGAAGAACTCTTGTAGGTTCTCCTATCCAATGAAGGTTGCGGGTTTATTGGCACTTCAGAATCAGTCTGCCTTGTCTCCTTTCTCATCCTATCATGTTGCTCATTGCCAGTATGTGGTAAAAGCCTTGATGACCCTACTTGAGGATCCCGCAAGCTTGATGATCCATGATGACCCAAAACTGGAGGAACCGCAGCATGCGTAGCATTTCCCATACTTCCGGGAACAAGAGGTGGTGTGTGCTCACTGTCTTCAGTATCCATCAAGTTGTCATTAACTGCGGGATGTTGAGAGGGTGGTGGATAAGAGGTAGGAGGGTTGGTTCCACCGTACTTACATTGGCATTCGGACAAGTAGAACCTCCTCTTTGCTAGGGGTACCACCGATTGCGTATATTAGAAGCTTGGTGTTCGCATCATCCCTCAGCTTTCTACACTTCAAGTGATTGTGTCCAAAAGCCGCACAATGATAGCAAAAGTCCGGATAGTTTTCATAGTTCACCCTTTGAGTATACCTTCTATTGTCGGGCAGCGTGACAACAAATTCCTTTACCGGTTCTTTGCTAACATCAACTTCCACTAATACTCTTGCATAGTTCATTTTTTACCTTTCCTTAGTAAATTGGTCAGTGTATAGAGGTTTTCCTACACGTGAAGCAATCTTGCTAAGGCAGTTACTCCAATAGAAAGGGGAATGTCAGGAAAGGTGACCCAAATTGGAATGTCCATAAATAAATCATCAGTTATTAGAACTCCCTTATCAATAGGCTTAAGCATCATAGTTTTCCCGTAGACCATATAAGGGCCACCGTGGAGTACATTTGTGCGCTCTTCCTCCGTCATGAATTTGAAGACAGTCCAACCTTTCCATATGGTATAATACGACACTTCACTCCCCATCCCTTCACAATGGTATTCAATGCCTCTCTTCCCGGGAAAGGACCCGTGAAGCAACCTATAAGGCAATATCCCCTTGTTTCAATGAATGGAACTTCATCCTCAACTTCTATTTCAATTTCCTCTCCTTGTTGTTCAATGAATTGTAACTTCATACCCTTTGCTTCAAGCCTAGTACCCGCAAAGACTCCAGCATAAGTCTTCTTAGGAGGTAGGGGACCTTTGTCATGATTATGGGGTATAGTATTATGTGTTGTACTAACAGGTGGAGTTTCATGTTGTTCAGGAGATGTATTTGTGGGTAAGTCATTAGAAGGTATTTCTGGAGGTATAGACAGAGGGAGATGGGTAGGTGGAAAAGAACTAGGGCCCGCAATAGGTGAGAGGATTCGCGTGCCATTAGGGAGGGTAGGGAATGTGTTATGGGTTTCGGTAAGAATAGATGGTAGGGAGGATAGAAGTGATGAGGTATTAGGAATTTCAGGAAGTAATGAAGAGGTATTGGATGAGAGAGGGGTGTTGTTATTGACTCTTCCCGTGCCCAAGGTAGAATTAAAGGCGAAGGGGTTGTTGCGGGTTCTGTGATGGGTTCCACTAAGCAAACTTGCTAAAGTAGGGAAGGATTCATTGTTGACACTTAAAGAATTCAGAGGTTGTTATCCCATAAAGTTAGAAGACTCATTGATTCCCGCGGCATTTGATTCTGTCATATTGGCTCCCGCGTTATTTGTTATACCCTGTATTTCCAGAGTATGTACGTAAGGACGTACGTAGAAAATTTGAAACTTGAGAATAAGGCTTGGCCGAATTATTTTTGTGCACAACACCCGGTTAGAGTCGTTTTTAAATGAACGTTTCCACGACTTCGTAGGGAAAATTCCGGGTATGTCATTTTTAATTTTTGCGGATTTTTCCGAGAGACGAAACATTTTGGACCAACAAGAGGCGCCACTTGGCACCTCTCATCAGTGGCGGTAGAGTGGACGAATTGCTTGGCTTTTGTCAAGTAGTTGGTAGGATATTTTGTGGGTAGATGGATAAGGTGCACTTGGCATGATCTAGGCCCTACACTTGCATAGCACTTGGCTAGATCTTGGCCATTGGTTGGCCTTGGCTTGTACTATAAATACCCCCCTTTGGAAGACTTCTTCATCCATTCCTAAAATTCCTTAAGTGTTAAAATCCTCCCTTCCCTTTGTGTAGTTGTTTCGTCCCACCTCCCCTTTGAGAAGGCCTTGTGGCGAGAGTTCTCCCTTGGCGAGAGTCCCCACAGTGGGGTAGGCCGAGGGGTATACACCCCCCCTCTTGGTAGAAATACTCTCAAAAGTATTGTTATAATGCCCAAATTACCTTAGCCGTATACCTTGTAGTATTCTAAGGTTATACTTATACAAAAGCCCAGTTATACTATTATACTTCCCGTCAGTCACAAAAACGAAACCCTAAGGAAAATCTCCATAGATAGTTGGAGTATTAAGTAGAAGTGGGTTAGAACTTCTAAGGGTGGTTGTTATACCCCGTATTTCCAGAGTATGTACATGTGGACGTACGTACGAATTTTGAGCCTTAAGTTAGGCATGTTTCGAAATTTTGTGCACAACCCCCGTATAGAGTCGTTTTTTGAAACGTTTCCACGACTTCGTAGGAAAATTCGGCTATGTCATTTATAATTTTGCGGATTTTTCCGAGAGACGAACGCGTGTCGGACCAACGGGAGGGTGACATGTGTCACCCTCACATTGGAAGCAAGTGGGGGCTTGGACGATTTGGGCGTCCAAGAGGCCTTGGTTGGCCTTGGCCGATTGGCTCCCTCTTTTGTGCCTTGTTTTGTGGCTTGTTTTGTGGAGTGTTTTGTGGAGTAGGGTTAGGGTGCACTTGGCTTGATCTTGGCCTTACACTTGCCTTGCACATGGCTTGATCTTGGCCATTGGTTGGCTTTTGGTTTTGCTATAAATACCCCCTAAGTGTGAAGACTTCATCCATTCCAAATATGTTCCAAGTCTTGCTATCCTTCCCCTCCCCTCTTGTTTGACTCTCGTCCAAGAGCCCTCACTCCTAGATAGGCCTTTGTGGCGAGAGCCTCCCTCTCCCCTTTGTGGTGTGGCGTGGGTACCCCACTAGCCTAGTTGTCTCGTATAAATACCCCCTTGTGGTATAGAAATACTCTCAAAGTATTGTTGTAATGTCCAAATACCTTGGCCCCAAATACCTTGTAGTATTCCCTAGGTTACACTTATACAAAAGCCGGAAAATACGATTATACTTCCTATAACCACAAAAACGAAACCCTAAGGAAATCTTCACCCGTTGTTGAAATACTTAAGAGAAGTTGGTTAGAACTTCTAAGGGTTGTTTGGAGCGGGTTGGAGCACCTGAGTAGAGCGAAACATTGCTAAGGATCGACTTTAAACTCGGATAATTTTGGGCTTATCGAGGTAAATATTCTTGACCTTCTATTGTAATTGGAAATTACATATCATTAAAATATATAGTTGAAGTATACTATATATAGAATCAACGTAGTTGTTGGCAATGTCTTTTGACTTAAGCTCAAGAATAAAGAATCCCGAATCGTAATTACATAGGGTGTATTACTGATAGACTTGTGTAGTATTACTGTATAGTAGAATTATACCCGTTCGGGTAAGATGTATAGCCCCCCCCCTGGTTGGCTTGGTAGCCGACCTCGATAGAGGAGGAGATTTCTACGCATTTGCGGGAAGTCTTGCCAATTTTCTGTAGAATGTTCTACGTTAAGATCTAGATTTTAATAAGCGCCTTGTGGCCTTATAGGTTGAAGTGCTACGTGTGACGTAATCTTCTGGACTAAGGAGTAGCCGACGGTTTGAGGTACTCGGAGCGTTTTGCTATTAGTCGATAATCGTCGCGAGGTATGTGAACCTCTTCCTATCTCTTCCAGCATGATATGTGTGAACTATGTAGTACGGTGAGCGCATGTTATTAGTGTGTTTGATTGTTTTTAAAACATAAAGTGTTATAACGGCTTTATGGGAAGTTGGTTATAACAGCTTTATGTAGGTAAGAAAATACTTTGTGGTTTTAAAAGGTAACTAATGTGAATTATAACTGGCTTGTTATAATAAAGAACTTGATGTATTTCAAAAGATTTCTAAATCGTTTTGAAGGGAGAGTAACACTTGGTTTTAAAGGTTTTAAAAGAGTTATACTAGCTTGATGGGGAGTTAGGTATAATGTCTTAAGAGAGGTAAAGAAAATGGTTTACTGATGTTAGAAGTTAAGAGACTTGATCTTATAAGATAAGAGACTTAACTTATTTGTTTTAAATGTGAATGTTTGTGTGAAACCTCATTCGTGAGTAATGAGTACTTGGTTTTATTTAAAGGATAATGTTTCTTGATTTGGAAATCAGAATGTGTATCGACAGACCACTGCAGCGTTAATAAAGGAAAATGCATTGAATAATGATGAATTGTATTAAAACCAGTAGAAACCTCCATCTGCATAGAAACTAAGATGAGACAAAATGATATTACATTTTCTAGATCATGGCTGCTGTAATAAGAATGTTGTAAACAAGAATAACCTACTCTCACGTGAGACATATATTACTCAATTGTTCTAAAAAGAAATCAAGTGATTAAGTTTATGAACTATGAAACCATTTGAAAATGAGAAGCTTGAGTAATTGAAACTAGGCAACCTGGAACTTAGGAAAAGAATGTTGTTACTTGATTTTGAAAAGGAATGTGGGTTGGTCATTCTAATACTACGGGTATCGGGTGACTTTTATAAAAGTAATGGATCTCTTTTAAAAGAACTTAACGTCGTAGTACTTTAGGAGTTAAAACCGGACTTTGGCATAAAATGAAGGTACTTTGAGTGATGTGAAACTTGCCTATGCTTGTTGTGGTGAAACTTGCCTATGCTTGTTGTGGTGAAACTTTCCTATGCCTGTTGTTGTGAAACTTGCCTATGCTTGTGATGATAGCCTTTGTTGTGCAAGTGTGGTGTTTTACGTATTCTGGCGTCTCGATAGAGGCGGTTGGTCGTTGAGGTTTCTTCTTGCTCGGCCTTGGTACCGGTGGTCGGCTCGTACTTGCCGCCTCGTGGTGATTCGGCCTTGGTATCGGTAGTCACCCTCGCGCTTGCCGTTCGGTGTAGTGACGAAGTCTCGTGATACGACCTTGGTCCCCGTGGTCACCCTCGTACTTGCCGATCGACTCGTGGCCGCCTTGGTATCCGATGGTCGGCTCCGTACTTGCCCGTATCGGCCGTGTTTGTGGTTGCATTGTATTATTGGCACGGTCGGATCCGTAGTTGTACTTGTCTATACGGTTTTTATGACACAGGTGGGACTCGGTGTTCATGTATACTCCTTGGTATTGTTATATCATAAAGCTGGCGGTGAGGAAGAAATTCCACGCACGCAGTGATAATTTGGAGCGTGAGTCACGACTTGAATCGGTTATATGTTATGTCTTGTAGTTGGTCGTCATACATGTCTCCCGCTTATATAGACTATTATGATTTCATTCTGATATTCTGATTTCACATACTGTACTGTTATCTTGACCTCGCCCGGGCTGCGTTAAATCCGCAGTAAAAGGTACATCGATCGACCCGACTTATAGGATCACATTCGGCGTGTTGGGAAGCTCCGTTTCTCGGAGGCTTATCTTTTGTATGTGTTCCCCGAGTTGTAGGTTCTTGTACATTCGTGGTATGGCGGGGCCACTGTCCGTCATAGTTGTTGTAAATCTTAAGTGCAGAGAACTGTTGTGGCGGGGTTGTAAAAGGATTAAACTGTTGGGTTTTATGTATATCTTGAAGGCAAGCTGTTTTGGTTGGCTTTGATTATTTATCATGTCTCTCATTTCATGTTTAAAGTTTTATTTCCTGGTTTTCTCGATGTTGTATCGCTAGGTGCCCGGTAAGGCACATCACGGGCCATTTCGGGGTGTGACATAGTGGTATCGAGCGATTAATCCTCGGAAAGTGTCTACGCATCGTGTCTAGTAGAGTCTTGATTATCGGTGTGTTGTGCACCACATCTATAATCGTCGAGGCTATAGGACATTTAGGATTGGTTTCCATTTCTTCTCATTACGAGATCGTGCCTTAGAGGCGTGTGATAAGATTGGACCCTCTCGACATACCGTTTTTACCGATTATGCCTCGCGTAAGGCAACCGGGCCGAAGGCAAGGCAAGAGCGAGAGGCTGCGAGTAAACGCGGCGAAACCACAAGACTGAGCCTCGATCCGCGATGCAGGCGAGAGGAGATGAGTTACAAGAGTAGGCGATTAATGGCGGGGTTGTGGCGGACTTGAGGATAGCCGGACGCAGCAGATTCCAGAGCACCGATGGTTCACCCTAGATCGAGATAGTTCGAGGCTACGGGATTTTCTCGAGTTGTAGGCCGCCAGAGTTTTATGGGTCGAGGCACGAGGATGATCCGCGAGTTCATCAAGCGATTCTGACGGATCATGAGTGATCAAGGCATCGGAGATCGAGTCGGTGGCCACAGGTTCACATCAAGCTGCGTGATACCGCATGATCGGTTTGATTCTCGGGAGCTGTCGAGGAGAGCATGCACTTCCAGCGGTATGGAACGAGTTCTCGAGGCCTTTCTTGCACATTTCTTGCCTCCCAGACGAGGAGGGCTCGGCCAGATTTTTGGTGTTCTGGCGAGCAGGCGTGCGGTTCGGGAGTACAATGTGGAGTTCGACTCATTGGCGTGACGTCCGCGTTAGTAGCTAGTATGGAGGATCGAGTGCACCGATATGTTCTGAGGCTCGATGATTGCCTTGCGAAGAGTTGTTAGTGTAGCTCTTGGTAGGGCATGGACATTGCCGCGTGCGGCGTATACACTTGGATGTGAGGAGCGGATAAATCGGCGGAATGACCAAGTCGTGAAGAGGGCGAGAACAGCGAGGTCCTTTGGTGACTTTCGAGGCGGACCGTCTCGGCCGAACTAGTTATGTACCTCCGCTTGATCTGAGTGGTCCTCCACGGCTTCGGGACGCCGGGTTATTCAGAGCGGTCGGGGCTCCTGTGTTTCAGATTTTGAGGAGCGAGTGCTCGCGGATGAGGTTGCCCTTGTCTCGGTGTGGCTGTTGTGGAAAGCTCCATAAGGGAGAGTGTCGTACTAACTCGGGAGATTGTTATTTTGCGGCAACAGGGCCATCGGCAAGAGATTGTCCAGGCCGAGTATGCTGGTAGGATAGCATGGACTACTAGAGCAGTTGCGGGTTCTTCACCTTCCGTAGCCAGGCAGGATGTTCGTACACCGGAAGGCCCCGGTAGAGGTCGCGGTGGGAGTTCCCAGTTTTAGCGGTCCTTTGAACCGCCTATTTTCAGGTATATCCTTAACCCTCTAGAGACTTATATTGTATTGATGTTGATGATGTGTTTAGTGTTATGTTCGGATAGCTTTGTGCTAAAATGTGATTTAGGAGCATGGTTGATGAAAAAGGGTAAGCCTGGGGGCATGGAAAGTGTGAACTTTAGGACATTTTATGTTGAGACCTTACAGGTAAGGTCGTCTTGAGTAAAAGATTTATTTTTTATGTTTGACCTTTATCAGAATGCGTAGTGTACGTGGGTTGTAATTGTGTGATAAGTCCATGGGTAATGTGGGATGGAAGTGGTAGCTTTCATGGCTTGAATAGGTAAGATTGTTCCGTGTCGAGGAGCAAGAGTTGGCGCGACAGTGGGTCGGGTTGGGGCCATGTTGCGGGCCAACCCGCGTCCTGTTCGGTAGGGTCAGCTCAGGGTGGTCCGCGGTGGCGGTCACGAGGGTGCTAGGCCCAGTTTAGATGACCATCGTATGAGTTCGTGGATACGCTCGATCGGAATCAGTTCGTGAAGGCGGGAATGGCCTTAGGGAAATCGAGGTTAGTGAGATGACCAAGTTTGAGGTAGTGACTCGAGGTTGGGAAACGAGCGTTGTGAAGTGTGATGCGGATACTAGAACGAGTTGAGTGTTCGTGACGAGTACTACGAGAAAGGGGAGAAGTGAACGTGTGTTTTGTGGCGAGTGTGGCATGGTTGTTTTAAATGCGTATAGCAGTGAAGACTATACTGACGCCTGTTTGTTTTGAGACCTTGAAGGAACATTCGGGACGAATGTTTCTAAGGGGGGAAGAATGTTATACCCCGTATTTCCAGAGTATGTACATGTGGACGTACGTACGAATTTTGAGCCTTAAGTTAGGCATGTTTCGAAATTTTGTGCACAACCCCCGTATAGAGTCGTTTTTTGACGAAACGTTTCCACAGCTTTCGTAGGGAAAATTCCGGCTATGTCATTTATAATTTTTGCGGATTTTTCCGAGAGACGAAACGTTTCGGACCAACGGGAGGGTTGTTATACCCCGTATTTCCAGAGTATGTACGTATGGACGTACGTACGAAATTTGAGCCTTAAGTAGGCATAGTTTCGAAATTTGTACACAAGTGCCGAAAGGAGTCGTTTTTCGACGAAACGTTTCCACGACTACGTTGGGAAAATTCGGCTATGTCATTTAGTATTTTTGCGGATTTTTAGAAGCGACGGAACATTTTTGGACCAACGGAGGGTGACACTTGTCACCTCATTGACGGCAAGAGAAGGCTTGGCCTTGGCGATTGGCTCCTCCTTTTGTGCCTTGCTTTGTGGCTTGTTTTGTGGAGTGTTTTGTGGAGTGTTTTGTGGGTGCACTTGGCTTGATCTTGGCCTTACACTTGCCTAACACATGGATGGATCTTGGCCATTGGTTGGCCTTTGGTTTTGCTATAAATACCCCCTCTCTTTGAAGACTTCTTCATCCACTCTTCACTTGCCTAAGTCTTGAGCACCCTCCTCCTCTTGTTGACTCTCGTCCAAGAGCCCCTCTCCCTTGTGAAGGCCTTTTGGCAGAAACCTTCCCTTTGTGAGCCTAAAGCGAGAACACCCCCTCCAGGGTGTTGTTCTCGTGTGGTACCCCCCCCTTTGTGGTATTAAAATACACCTCCAAGTATTGTTATAATGCCCAAAATACCTTAGCCTTATACCTTGTAGTATTCCAAAGTTACCTCTATACGTAGAGTCCGGAAATACTACCTTTTGTCCTTTTAGTCTCAAACCGAAACCCTAAGGAAACCTTCACTGTTGGTTGAAGTTTTGGAGTAAGTTGGATAGAACTTCTAAGGGTTGTTTGGAGCACTCGGAGTAGGAGCTAAACCTTGCTCAGGCGCGACATTATACTCGGATAATTTTGGGCTTATCGAGGTAAACACTACTGTCCTTCTATTGTAATTGGAAATTACATGTTGTAAGAATATATAGTTGAAGTATACTATATATAGAACTATACTTAGTACTGTGGCAATGTCTTTTGACTTAAGCCTGAAGAATTAGGAATCGAATCAGACGTATTCTGAGACTTGTGTAGTATTCTCGTGTAGTAGAATTGTACGTCCGGTTAGGCGTGCAAAACCCCTCTGGTTGGCTTAGTAGCGGCCTCGATAGAAAGGAGATTCTGTTGTGGCGGGGAGAGATCTGCCGAATTTTCTGTAGAATATGGAACGTTGAGATCTAGATGTTAATAGGCGCCTTGTGGCCTTATAGGTTGAAGTACCTACGTGTGACGCGATTTACGTGGCTTAAGGAGTAGCCGACGGTTTGAAGTACTTGGAGCATTTTGCTATTAGTCGATACTCGTCGCGAGGTATGTGAACCTCTTCCTATCTCTTCTAGCATGATATGTGTGAACTATGTAGTACGGTAGACGTACATGTGTTAACTGTGTTTGATTGTTCTTAAAACATAAAGTGTTATAACGGCTTTATGGGAAGTTGGTTATAACAGCTTTATGTAGGTAAGAAAATACTTTGTGGTTTTAAAAGGTAACTGATGTGAATTATAACTGGCTAGTTATAATAAAGAACTTGACGTATTTCAAAAGATTTCTAAATCGTTTTGAAGGGAGAGTAACACTTGGTTTTAAAGGTTTTAAAAAGAGTTATACTAGCTTGATGGGGAGTTAGGTATAATGTCTTAAGAGAGTTAAAGAAAATGATTTACTGATGTTAGAAGTTAAGAGACTTGATCTTATAAGATAAGAGACTTAACTTATTTGTTTTAATGTGGATGTTTATGTGAAACCTCATTCGTGAGTAATGAGTACTTGGTTTTATTTAAGGGATAATGTTTTACTGATTTTGGAAATCAGAATGTGTATCGACAGACCACTGCAGCGTTAATAAAGGAAAATGTATTGAATAATGATGAATTGTATTAAAACCAGTAGAAACCTCCATCTGCATAGAAACTAAGATGAGACAAAATGATATACATTTTCTAGATCATGGCTGCTGTAATAAGAATGTTGTAAACAAGAATAACCTACTCTCACGTAAGACATATATTACTCAATTGTTCTAAAAAGGAATCAAGTGATTAAGTTTATGAACTATGAAACCATTTGAAAATGAGAAGCTTGAGTTATCAAACTAGGCAACCGGAACTTAGGAAAAGAATGTTGTTACTTGATTTTGAAAAGGAATGTGGGTTGGTCATTCTAATACTACGATCGGGTGACTTTGATAAAAGTAATAGATCTCTTTTAAAAGGGATTTAACGACGTAGTACTTTAGGGTTAAAACCGGACTTTGGCATAAAATGAAAGTAACTTGAGTTGTGTAACTTGCTCACGCTTGTTGTGGTGTAACTTGCCTATGCTTGTTGTTGTGTAACTTGCCTATGCTTGTTGTTGTGTAACTTGCCTATGCTTGTTGTTGCGTAACTTGCTTATGCTTGTGGTGATAGCCTTGGTTGTGCAAGAATTGTTATTTATGGACTAGCTCTCCACGAGGTTTCTTCGCTCGCCTTGGTCCCGGTGGTGGCTCTCGTACTTGCCCGTCATGGATGATTCGGCCTTGGCACCGGTAGTCACCCTCGACTTGCCCGTTCGAGATAGTGACGAAGTCGTGATACGCCTTGGTCCCCGGTGGTCACCCTCGTACTTGCCGATCGCTACGTGGCCGGCCTTGGTCTCCGATAGTCGGCTCGCACTTGCCCCGTATCGGCCGTGTTTTGGTTGCATTGTATTATTGTACGGTCGGATCTGGTAGTTATACTTGTCTCAGACGGTTTTATAACACGTGGGACACGGTGTTCACGTATAATCCTTGGTATTGTTATATCATAAAGCTGCGGTGAGGAAGAAATTCCACGCACGAGTGATAATTTGGAGGCGTGAGTCCTGTCTTGATATCGGTTATATGTTATATCTTGTAGTTTGGTCATCATACATGTCTCCGCTTTATATAGACTATTATGATTTCATTTACTGATATTCTGATTTCACATACTTAGTACTGTTATCGACCTCGCCCGAAGTGCGTTCATGCCGCAGTAAGTACATCGGTGTCGATCCTCGCGTTTAGGATCTCATTTCAGTTTTGGGAAGCTCCGTTCGTGGAGGCTTATCTTTGGTATGTTACCACAGTCCGTAAGTTCTTATGCGTTCGGGGTATGGCGGGGCCCCTGTCCGTCATAGTTGTTGTATAAATCTTAAGTGCAGTAATCTTGTTGTGGGCGGGGTTGTAAAAGATTAAACTGTTCGGAGTTTTATGTATATCTGAAGGCAATCGTTTTGGTTGCTGTTTATTTATTATATCTCATATTTCATGTGTAAAGTTTTTATTTCCATTTGGTTTTCTCGATGTTGTATCACTAGGGTGCCCGGTAAGGCACCGATGACGGGCCGGTTGGCGTCACAAGTGGTATCGAGCGATTAATCCTCGGAAAGTGTCTGACCGTGTCTAGTAGAGTCTTGATTATCGGTGTGTTGTGCACCATCTATAATCGAGAGGCTATAGGACATTTAGGATTGGTTTCCATTCTTCTCATTCGAGATCGTGCCTTAGAAGCTGTGTGATAAGATTGGACCCTCGACATACTTCGTTTTACGATTATGCCTCGCGTAAGGCAACCCGGCCCGAAGAAGGGCAAAGCAGAGGATCTGCGAGTAAAGCGGCGAGACCACGATACACGAGCCTCGATCCGCGATGCAGGCGAGAGAGATGAGTTACAAGAGTGGGCGATTAATGGCGGGGTTGTGGCAGACTTGAGGATAGGCCGGGCGCCAGTTCCAAGAGCACCGATGGTTCACCAGATCGAGATAGTTCGAGGCTACGGGATTTTACGAGTTGTAGGCGCGAGTTTTATGGGTCGAGGCACGAGGACGATCGCGAGGAGTTCATCAAGCGATTCTGCCGGATCATGAGAGTGATCAAGGCATCGGAGGTCGAGTCGGTGGCCATAGGTTCACATCAACTGCGTGATACCGCAGTCGACTGGTTTGATTCTTGGGAGCTGTCCAGGAGAGCATGCACTTCCGGTATGGAACGAGTTCTCGAGCCTTTTCTTGCACATTTCTTGCCTCCCGGATGAGGAGGGCTCGGTAAGCATTTTTGGTATTCTGGCGAGCAGGCGTGCATTTCGGGAGTACAATGTGGAGTTCGACTCATTGGCGATGCGTCCGCGTTAGTAGCTAGTATGGAGGATCGAGTGCACCGATATGTTCTGAGGCTCGATGATTGCCTTGCGAGAGTTGTTCGTGTAGCTCTTGGTAGGGCATGGACATTGCCGCGTGCGGCGTATACACTTGGATGTGAGCGGATAAATCGACGGAATGACCAAAGTCGCGAAGAGGCGAACAGCGAGGTCCTTTGGTGACTTTCGAGCGGACCGCCTCGGCCGAACTAGTTATGTACCTCGTCGGTCTGAGTGGTCCTCATGGCTTTCGGGACCCAGGATATTCAGAGCGGTCGGGGCTCGGGTTTCAGATTTTCGGAGAAGCGAGAGTGCTCGCCGGATGAGTTGCCCTTGTCTCAGTGTGGCGTTGTGGAAAGCTTCATAAGGGAGAGTGTCGTACTAACTCGGGAGATTGTTATTTTTGCGGCCAGCAGGGCCATCGGCAAGAGGCGTCCATCAGGCAGTATGCTGGTAGGATAGCATGGACTACTAGAAGCGATTGCGGTTTCTTCACCTTCCGTAGCGAGCAGGATGTTTGTACACCGGAAGGCCGGTAGAGGTCGCGATGGGAGTTCGATTTTAGCGGTCCTTGAACCGCCTAGTTTCAGTATATCCTTAACCTACAGAGTTTTGTTTGTATTGATGTTGTCGATGTGTTTAATGTTATGTTTGGATAGCTTTGTGCTAAAATGTGATTTAGAAACACAGTTAGTGAAAAGGGTAAGTCACGGGTAGTGTGAGATGGAAGTGGTAGCTTTCATGATGTGAAATAGTAAGATTGTTCGGATCGGGAACAAGAGTTGTGATTGGGGTCGGGTTGAGGACCATTTGCGGGTCAACCGTAACGGTTTGGGGTGGGTCGGTCTGGGTGGTCCCGGTGGTAGAATCACGAGGGTGCTAGGCCCAGTTTAGTTGACCATCGTATGAGTTCGTGGGTGTGTTCGACTGAATCAGTTCGGAAGGCGGGAATGGCCTTAGGGAAATCGAGGTTAGTGAGATGACCAAGTTTGGAGTAGTGACTCGAGGGTTGGAAAGCGAGCGTTGAAAGAAGTGTAGACGGATACTAGAACGAGTTCGAGTGTTCGTGACGAGTACTACGAGAAGGGGAGAAGTGAGCGTGTGTTTTGTGGCGGTGTGGCATGATTATTTTAAATGCGTTATAGCGGTGAAGACTATACCGGCGTCTATTTGTTTTGAGACCTAGAAGGAACATTCGGACGAATGTTTCTAAGGGGGAAGAATGTTATACCGTATTTCGGTAGTATGCGTATGGACGTCGTCACGAAATTTGAGCCTTAAGTAGGCATAGTTTGAAATTTGTACACAAGTGCCGAAAGGAGTCGTTTTTTCGACGAAACGTTTCCACGACTACGTTGGGAAAATTCCGGCTATGTCATTTAGTATTTTGCGGATTTTTAGAGCGACGGAACATTTTTGGACCAACGGGAGGTGACACTTGTCACCTCATTGGGCAACAAAGAGAAGGCTTGGCCTTGGCCGATTGGCTCCTCTTTTGTGCCTTGCTTTGTGGCTTGTTTTGTGGAGTGTTTTGTGGAGTGTTTTGTGGGTGCACTTGGCTTGATCTTGGCCTTACACTTGCCTAACACATGGATGGATCTTGGCCATTGGTTGGCCTTTGGTTTTGCTATAAATACCCTCTCTTTGAAGACTTCTTCATCCACTCTTCACTTGCCTAAGTCTTGAGAACCCCTCCTCCTCTTGTTGACTCTCGTCCAAGAGCCCTCTCCCCTTGTGAAGGCCTTTTGGCGAAACCTTCCCTTTGTGAGCCTAAAGCGAGAACACCCCTCCTTAGGGTGTTGTTCTCGTGTGGTACCCCTGTGGTATTAAAATACACCTCCAAGTATTGTTATAATGCCCAAAATACCTTGTACTTATACCTTGTAGTATTCCAAAGTTACCTCTATACGTAGAGTCCGAATACTACCTTTTGTCCTTTAGTCTCAAGCCAAACCACTAAGAAACCTTCACCGTTGGTTGAAGTTTTGGAGTAGAAGTTGGATAGAACTTCTAAGGGTTGTTTGGAGCACTCGGAGTAGGAGCTAAACCTTGCTCGGTAGCGACATTATACTCGGATAATTTTGGGCTTATCGAGGTAAACACTCTGTTCTTCTATTGTAATTGGAAATTACATGTTGTAAGAATATATAGTTGAAGTATACTATATATAGAACTATACTTAATCTTGTGGCAATGTCTTTTGACTTAAGCTTTGAAGAATTAGGAAGAATCAGACGTATTCTGAGACTTGTGTAGTATTCTTGTGTAGTAGAATGTACACGTCAGGTTAGGCGTGCAAAACCCACTCTGGTTGGCTTGGTAGCGGCCTCGATAGAGAAGGAGATTCTGTTGTGGCGGGAGATCTTTGAATTTTACGTAGAATATGGAACGTTGAGATCTAGATGTTAATAGGCGCCGTGGCCTTATAGGTTGAAAGTACCTCGTGTGACGCGATTTACGTGGCTTAAGGAGTAGCCAAGCGGTTTGAAGTACTTGGAGCATTTTGCTATTAGTCGATACTCGCCGCGAGGTATGTGAACCTCTTCCTATCTCTTCTAGCATGATATGTGTGAACTATGTAATGCGGTAGCGTACGTGTTAATCGTGTTTGATTGTTCTTAAAACATAAAGTGTTATAACGGCTTTATGGGAAGTTAGTTATAACGACTTTATGTAGGTAAGAAAATACTTTGTGGTTTTAAAAGGTAATCGATGTGAATTATAAGCGGCTAGTTATAATAAAGAACAGACGTATTTCAAAAGATTTCTAAATCGTTTTGAAGGGAGAGTAACACTTGGTTTTAAAGGTTTTAAAAAGAGTTATACTAGCTTGATGGGGAGTTAGGTATAATGTCTTAAGAGAGTTAAAGAAAATGATTTACTGATGTTAGAAGTTAAGAGACTTGATCTTATAAGATAAGAGACTTAACTTATTTGTTTTAATGTGGATGTTTATGTGAAACCTCATTCGTGAGTAATGAGTACTTGGTTTTATTTAAGGGATAATGTTTTACTGATTTTGGAAATCAGAATGTGTATCGACAGACCACTGCAGCGTTAATAAAGGAAAATGTATTGAATAATGATGAATTGTATTAAAACCAGTAGAAACCTCCATCTGCATAGAAACTAAGATGAGACAAAATGATATACATTTTCTAGATCATGGTCTTTGTAATAAGAATGTTGTAAACAAGAATAACCTACTCTCACGTAAGACATATATTACTCAATTGTTCTAAAAAGGAATCAAGTGATTAAGTTTATGAACTATGAAACCATTTGAAAATGAGAAGCTTGAGTTATTGAAACTAGGCAAACTGGAACTTAGGAAAAGAATGTTGTTACTTGATTTTGAAAAGGAATGTGGGTTGGTCATTCTAATACTACGGGTATCGGGTGACTTTGATAAAAGTAATAGATCTCTTTTAAAAGGGATTTAACGTGACGTAGTACTTTAGGGTTAAAAACAGGACTTTGGCATAAAATGAAAGTAACTTGAGTCAGGTAACTTGCTCACGCTTGTTGTGGTGTAACTTGCCTATGCTTGTTGTTGTGTAACTTGCCTATGCTTGTTGTTGTGTAGCTTGCCTATGCTTGTTGTTCGTAACTTGCTTATGCTTGTGGTGATAGCCTTGGTTGTGCAAGAATTGTTATTTATGGACTAGCTCTCCATGAGGTTTCTTCTTGCTCGCCTTGGTCACGGTGGTCGGCTCGTGACTTGCCGATCATGGATGATTCGGCCTTGGCACCGTAGTCACCCTGACTTGCCCTGCTCGGTATAGTAGCGAAGTCTCGTGATCTGACCTTGGTCCCCGTGGTCGACCTCGTACTTGCCGGTCGACTCGTGGCCGGCCTTGTCTCCGATGGTCGGCTCGCGACTTGCCGTGTCGGCCGTGTTTTGGTTGCATTGTATTATTGATGCAGTCGGATCTGGTAGTTATACTTGTCTGTGACGGTTTTATAACACAGTGGGACACGGTGTTCATGTATAATCCTTGGTATTGTTATATCATAAACCGCTAGTGATGAGGAAGAAATTCCACGCACAGTGATAATTTGGAGGCGTGAGTCCTGTCTTGATGTAGAATGGTTATATGTTATATCTTGTAGTTTGGTCATCATACATGTCTCTGCTTTATATAGACTATTATGATTTCATTTCTGATATTCTGATTTCACATACTTAGTACTGTTGTCTTGACCTCGCCCGAGGGCTGCGTTCAATCCGCAGTAGAGTCATCATTTATCCGATCCGCGTTTAGGATCTCATTTCAGCGTTTTGGGAAGCTCCGTTCCGTCGGAGGCTTATCTTTGGTATGTTACCACGAGTCCTGTAAGTTCTTATGCGTTCGGGGTATGGCGGGGCCCCTGTCCGTCATAGTTGTTGTATAAATCTTAAGTGCATGTAATCTTGTTGTAGGCGTGGTTGTAAAAGGATTAAAGCATTCGAGTTTTATGTATATCAAGGCAAGCTGTTTTGGTTGCTTTGTTTATTTATTATATCTCATATTACATGTGTAAAGTTTTTATTTCCGCTGTTTTTATCTTATGTTGTATCACTAGGGTGCCCGCGGTAAGGCACGATGTGGGCCGAGTTCGGGCGTCACAGGTGACATGTGTCACCTCACATTGGAAGCAAGTGGGGGCTTGGACGATTTGGGCGTCCAAGAGGCCTTGGTTGGCCTCGGCGATTGGCTCCTCTTTTGTGCCTTGTTTGTGGCTTGTTTTGTGGAGTGTTTTGTGGAGTAGGGTTAGGGTGCACTTGGCTTGATCTTGGCCTTACACTTGCCTTGCACATGGCTTGATCTTGGCCATTGGTTGGCTTTTGGTTTTGCTATAAATACCCCCTAAGTGTGAAGACTTCATCCATTCCAAATATGTTCCAAGTCTTGCTATCTTTCCCCTCCCCTCTTGTTTGACTCTCCTCCAAGAGCCCCCCCCCCTCCCTAGATAGGCCTTTGTGGCCGAGCCTCCCTCTCCCCTTTGTGGTGTGGCCGTGGGGTACCACACTAGCCTAGTTGTCTCGTATAAATACCCTTGTGGTATAGAAATACTCTCAAGTATTGTTGTAATGTCCAAATACCTTGGCCCAAATACCTTGTAGTATTCCTAGGTTACACTTATACAAAAGCCCGGAAAATACGATTATACTTCCTATAACCACAAAAACGAAACCCTAAGAAATCTTCACCCGTTGTTGAAATACTTAAGAAGTTGGTTAGAACTTCTAAGGGTTGTTGGAGCGGGTTGGAGCACCGGAGTAGAGGCGAAACATTGCTAAGGATCGACTTTAAACTCGGATAATTTTGGGCTTATCGAGGTAAATATTCTTGACCTTCTATTGTAATTGGAAATTACATATGCATTAAAATATATAGTTGAAGTATACTATATATAGAATCTGAACGTAGTTGTTGGCAATGTCTTTTGACTTAAGCTGAAGAATAAAGAATCGAATCGTAATTACATGGGTGTATTCAGATGAGACTTGTGTAGTATTCTTGTATAGTAGAATTATACGTTCGGGTAAGATGTATAGCCCACTGGTTGGCAGTAGCGAGCCTCGATAGAGAGGAGATTTACGCGATTGCGAAGTCTTCTGAATTTTCGTAGAATGTTCTACGTTAAGATCTAGATTTTAATAAGCGCCTTGTGGCCTTATAGGTTGAAGTGCTACGTGTGGCGTAATCTTACGGACTAAGGAGTAGCCAAGCGGTTTGAGGTACTCGGAGCGTTTTGCTATTAGTCGATAATCGTCGCGAGGTATGTGAACCTCTTCCTATCTCTTCCGATGATATGTGTGAACTATGTAAATGCGGTGAGCGTACGTATGTTAAATTTGTGTTTGATTGTTTTAAAACATAAAGTGTTATAACGGCTTTATGGGAAGTTGGTTATAACGACTTTATGTAGGTGAAAAATACTTTGTGGTTTTAAAAGGTAACTAATGTGAATTATAAGCGGCTTGTTATAATAAAGAACTTGATGTATTTCAAAAGATTTCTAAATCGTTTTGAAGGAGAGTAACACTTGGTTTTAAAGGTTTTAAAAAGAGTTATACTAGCTTGATGGGGAGTTAGGTATAATGTCTTAAGAGAGGTAAAGAAAATGGTTTCTTGATGTTAGAAGTTAAGAGACTTGATCTTATAAGATAAGAGACTTAACTTATTTGTTTTAAATGTGAATGTTTGTGTGAAACCTCATTCGTGAGTAATGAGTACTTGGTTTTATTTAAAGGATAATGTTTCTTGATTTGGAAATCGAATGTGTATCGACAGGACCAGCTGCGGCGTTAATAAAGGAAAATGCATTGAATAATGATGAATTGTATTAAAACGATGAAACCTCCATCTGCATAGAAACTAAGATGAGACAAAATGATATTACATTTTCTAGATCATGGTCTTTGTAATAAGAATGTTGTAAACAAGAATAACCTACTCTCGTGAGACATATATTACTCAATTGTTCTAAAAGAAATCAAGTGATTAAGTTTATGAACTATGAAACCATTTGAAAATGAGAAGCTTGAGTAATTGAAACTAGGCAAACTGGAACTTAGGAAAAGAATGTTGTTACTTGATTTTGAAAAGGAATGTGGGTTGGTCATTCTAATACTACGTATCGGGTGACTTTGATAAAAGTAATGGATCTCTTTTAAAGAATTTAACGTACGTAGTACTTTAGGGTTAAAACCCGGACTTTGGCATAAAATGAAGGTACTTTGAGTGATGTGAAACTTGCCTATGCTTGTTGTGGTGAAACTTGCCTATGCTTGTTGTGGTGAAACTTTCCTATGCCTGTTGTTGTGAAACTTGCCTATGCTTGTGATGATAGCCTTTGTTGTGCAAGTGTGGTGTTTCTGTGTTACCGCGTCTCTCGATAGAGGGCCGGTTGACTGGTTGAGGTTTCTTACTGTTCGGCCTTGGTACCCGGTGGTCGGCTCTCGTACTTGCCCCGTCTCGTGACTGATTCGGCCTTGGTATCTGGTAGTCAGCCCTCGCACTTGCCGTAAGGCAAGTTTTCTCCGATTACTGTTTCTTACTTCATAATATTTTCATGTCTTGTTTTATGTTCCGCTGATTACTCTGATGTTGTATCACTAGGGTGCCCGGGGTAAGGCACCAGTCACGGGCCCGGGTTCGGGTCGTGACAAAAGTGGTTGTTGTGCAAGTGTGGTGTTTCTGTGTTACCGCGTCTCTCGATAGAGGGTCGGTTGACTGGTTGAGGTTTCTTACTGTTCGGCCTTGGTACCCGGTGGTCGGCTCTCGTACTTGCCCCGTCTCGTGGATTCGGCCTTGGTATCGGTAGTCACCCTCGACTTGCCGTTCGGTGTAGTAGCGAAGTCTCGTGATCTGACCTTGGTCACGGTGGTCACCGTACTTGCCGGTCGACTCGTGGCCGGCCTTGGTATCCGATAGTCGGCTCGCACTTGCCCGTGTCGAACCGTGTTTGTGGTTGCATTGTATTATTGCGCGGTCGGATCGGTAGTTGTACTTGTCTGTCACGGTTTTATGACACGTGGGACACGTGTTCATGTATACTCCTTGGTATTGTTATATCATAAAGCTGCCGTGATGAGGAAGAAATTCCACGCACAGTGATAATTTGGAGCGTGAGTCACGACTTGATGTAGCGGTTATATGTTATATCTGTAGTTGGTCGTCATACATGTCTCCTTATATAGACTATTATGATTTCATTTGATATTCTGATTTCACATACTTAGTACTGTTGTCGACCTCCTTGGGGCTGCGTTCATCTGCAGTAAAAGGTACATCGACCCACTTATAGGATCACATTCGGCGTGTTGGGAAGCTCCGTTTCTCGGAGGCTTATCTTTTGGTATGTGTTCCACGAGTTGTAGGTTCTTGTACATTCGGGGTATGGCGGGGCCACTGTCCGTCATAGTTGTTGTAAATCTTAGAAGTGCAGTAGAAGCTGTTGTGGCGAGTTGTAAAAGGATTAAAGCGTTGGGTTTTATGTATATCTTGAAAAGCGTTTTGGTTGCTTTGATTATTTATCATGTCTCTCATTTCATGTTTAAATTTTTTATTTCAGATTGTTTTCTCGATGTTGTATCGCTAGGTGCGGGGTAAGGCACGATCCACGGGCCGATTTTGGTGTGTGATGGTTGAGCGGGTTGGGCGCGGAGTTGGAGCTAAGCGTTGCTAAGGCGACTTTAAACTAGGATAATTATGGGCTTATCGAGGTAAATATCTTGTCCCTCTATTGTAATTGGAAATTACATGATTGTTAGACTATATAGTTGAAGTATACTATATATAGAACTGAACGTTGTTATCGGCAATGTCTTTGGACTTAAGCCTTAATAATACTTACGGCAATGTCTTGCGACTTAAGCCTGAATGTAAAGAAAATCTTGAATGTAATTACATAGGGCGTATCAGATGAGACTTGTGTAGTTTTTACGTGAGGTAGAATTGTGCATCCGGATTAGACGTATAACCCCACTGGTTGGCTTGGTAGCGGCCCCAGATAGAGGAGAGATTTCTGCTGTTGCGGGGTTATACGTCTGCATAGAAGCTAAGATGAGACAAAATGATATTTCCTAGATCATGGCTGCTGTAATAGAAGCTAAGATGAGACAAAATGATATTTCCTAGATCATGGCTGCTGTAATAAGATTGTTATAAACAAGAATATCCTACTCACATATAAGGCTTATGTTTTCTCAGATGGTTTAAAAGAGAATTATATCCTCAAATGAATAAGACTATGAACTACGAAACATTTCTAAAATAAGAACCGTGAACATTTGAAATTAGGCAAACTTGGACGTTTGGAAAATAATGTTGTTACTTGATTTTACAAAGGTAAGTGTTTTGATTTACTTCAAAAGATAATCACTTTATTTTTCATATACTACGGGTATTGTGTGACTTTTGTAAACGTAACGTATCTTTTAAAAGATAATGTATGAAGTACTTTGGGATTAGATACCCGATCTTGTTAATCATATATTAGAATGTACCTTGTGTGTATAACTTGGTTGTGTTGGTTTGTGATAGCCTTGTAATACTTTCTTGTTGATTTAATAAGTAAACATGCTAGGATGCTACGTGTGTTAGTATCATGTGATGTTACGTGTAAAGGGGTTTTCCTCATTGCGCTTAAAGTTGTTTGACTCTCGGTAGTTATGTTGGTATTGTACCACTCACCTTGACTTGTCTCGGAGGTTAAGGCGCCTCCGTCTGCGGGGTAGACTCGGTGATGCAGGACCGTGATTGAGAATACCTCATGCGGGTCACGGGACCTATGCGAGCTACGAGTTCGAGTTAGTTTGCGGCCTTTATGGTCATGCGGTCTTTGTGGCCATGCGGTGCGAGTCGGGGCGATGCGGGAGTAGCTACCCTCGATGCGATGAATACCTCATTCGGGCCTATGAGGTTGGCCTATGCGGAGCTACGGTGAGTTCCAGGGCTAGACGCGCACATTTGATACTGCGGGCGAGTGACGGCTTTGATCATGTGACGGTGCAGACAGATATCATGATCTGATTTATGACCACTATTAGTCTTGTAGGTGTTAGTAGTCGGTTATGCCTTCGTACTTACCTGTCTTGTTTTATTAGAACACGGTGGGACACGTGTTCATATGTATTTCTTGGTGCTTTTATATCATAAAGCTGGCGGTGAGGAAGGTATTCCACGGACATGATTAATGTTATGGGCGTGAGACCCATAGTTACATTTGAGTGATGACTTTGAGGCGTGAGTCACGACTTGACATATTTGCTATTTATTGTGAGCGTAGTTTGGTTATCATACATGTCTCACAACATAGACTATGATTTCATTTACAATATTTTGATTTCACATACTTGGTACTGTTATCGACCTCGCCGAGGCTGCGTTCATGCATGAGTTGAGGTACACGCGATCGTTGATCCTAGTTCTCGGTCCGCGATTCGTATGGGAAGCTCCGTTTCTCGGAGGCTTATCGATGGTATAGTCCCTGTCGTTGTAGGTATTTACATTCGGGGTATGGCGGGGCCACGTCGCCATTGTTGTCATATCATTCTTAGAGTGCATGTAAATGCTGTTGTAGGCGAGTTGTAATGGGATGTAGCGTTCGGTTTAAAATTGATTTTTATATATGCCGTAAGGCAAGTTTTCTCCGACATTGTTTCTTACTTCATAATATTTTCATGTCTTGTTTTATGTTCGTGATTACTCGATGTTGTATCACTAGGGTGCGGGGTAAGGCACGATCCAGGCCGGTTCGGTCGTGACAAAAGTGGTATCGAGCGATTAATCCTCGGAAAGTGTCTGACCGTATCGATGAAGTCTTGATTATCGGTGTGTTGTGCACCACCATAATCGAGGCTATAGGATATTTAGGATTGGTTTCTATTCTTCTCACTCTGAGATCGTGCCTTAGAGCCGTGTTGTAAGTTGGACCCTCTAACGTATTTCTTTCCACTGCAGTTATGCCTCGCGTAGGGCAACCCGGGCCCGGGAGGGCAAAGCGGCCAGGAGGCTGCGAGTAAATCTGAGAAGGTTCACGAGGGCACAGCCCAACCATCACTGAGTTAGGTGCTTGTCGGGGAGTTATGCTCGTCACGGCCCAGTGAGTTTAGTACGGCAGCGGCGATTCCTCTGCGGTCATGATATATGAACCTTGTTCCACGGCCAGGGGGCGAGAGAATATAGATTGCAAAAAGCGACCACATTACTAACTATGGATTTGACTACGGAGTATACGATGTACCACGAGTCTTGATGAATATCAGTAGAAGGTTGTGCAAGTAAGTTCTTGATTAGGCTTGAGCATGGCACGTATGCGGGCTTATGCGCGTGAGAAAGCGTAGAGATCGGCGGGTTGAAGGAAGCGAGAAGAGGGCACGGCGGCAAGGTCCTTTGGTAACTTCGGCGAGTCGCCTCACCAGATTAGATTATGCGCATCCACGGTGCGAAAGGTCCTCGCGGGGTTCGGGGCGTTCGGGGTATGCGAGAGTTGGTCGAGCTCGAGCTTAGGTTCCGGCTACTGCGTAGGTTCGGCCCGGCGGATTCAGTTTTTCCCGGTGTTCACGGTGGATGACGTCATCGGGGAATGTCCTCTTTTGTTGGTACTTGTTTTACCTGCGGCCGTCAGGGCCATGTGTCGAAAGGATGTCCTAGTAGGAGGACTCAACCTTCAGGATCGGTGGGTAGTTCGTCATCTCCCCTAGCTATGTGCCCTACGGGGTAGGTTTGTTTAGAACGACTAAGGAGAGTGAAGCGATGAATCTGAGATAGATCTTTAACCCTCTAGGGTTTAGTATGTGTGATAAGGTGAGTATACCTTAAGTGTTATATTCTGATAGCATGGTGTAAATTGTAATTAGAAATCTTGGTTAGTTAACCAAGTAAGATTTGAGGAATAGAGAAGGTGTGAGCCTTAGAGTTTTATACGTGGAGACCTTAGAGGTAAGGCCACATCGAGTAAAGGTGTAGTGTTCATGTTTGACCCTTATAGGAGTGCATAGTGCAAGTAAGCTATGTCTTGGGATAAGTCCCTGAGTAGTGTGGAATGAAAGAGGGTAGTTGAGCTAAGAAGACCGCTAGGTTTTCGTAACGTGATTAGTGAGAGTTTTTCTTCGGGGAGCTAGCGTTTTGCGCGTTGCCGGGTCGGGTTAAGGCCACGTTGCGGGTCAACCCGCGGCATGTATGGTGGTGGGGTCAGTTTGTGGTGGTCCCGCCTTGTGGTAGGGTCACGAAGGTGTTAGGCCCAAGTTTAGTTAACAGTGACGAACTTCGTGGATCGTTCGACGATGAGTCGGGCCGAGGAGGTCAGCCGTCTTGTCTTCTAGCAAAGACCGTTTACTCGGCAGTGTTGATTTTATCAGAAAGGTTGTAAGGCTGCACGAGGTGCCTACCTTCACCTTATGTCAGACAGTGGAGCCCAGGGTACGACTGTTTTTGTTTCTGGAAGTTTTACCAAGCAGGGTTAAGAACTCAGGCAAGTCTCAGAATCGCATTCGCCCTCGGGCCAGTGTGTGGATTACAGGGGTAGTTGTGGGGATTGTTGTCTCCTGTGGAGGGAGTGTTTAAGCTACCATTTCAGTGTTCGGATGTCGCCTTATGAAGCATTGTAGGGGCGGATGTGTAAGTCGCCGGTCTATTGGTTCGATGTTGGCAAGATTCAGATAGTTGGTTCAGGCTTGTTCCAGCAGACTGTGGATAGAGTAAAGCTTGTCTAGAAGAGGTTCTGGCAGCTCAGAGAAATCGTGCGGATGATCGGCGACGACGCTTAGAGTTGAGTTGGCGGTCTTCTTGAAAGGACCACCGGGTTGGGTGTGGCGAGTTTTGGAAAGCGAGAGGAACTTAGCCCGAGTTACTTTGGGCCGCACGAGTTCATGTGAAGAATAGGCGGGTTGCCTATATGTTAGCTTTGTCGTCCGACTTAGGAAGCGACGTCCGGTCTTTCGTATTGATATGTTCGGAAAGTATCGGAGATCCATCAGTGTTCCCGATTAATGATGACCACGTTAGAGATAGTAACCGAGTTTTGGAAAGCAGGCGATATCAGAAATATGGTAAAAGTTCGAGTGTACGACAGCCTCAGGGATCGCATGCAGTCCGGTACCATTTGTTGGGTCGCCGGAGTGACACTAGAACCTCGCGGCAAAGTGACAAAGGTGGTATCAGTGGTATCGCGAGCATAAATGTGATCATTTTCTTTTTTTGTGTAAAGAAGGTCTGAAGGAAGTATATTTTAGACCCGGTGAGAGGTGTTTTATGGTGATGTTAGAGGTGTTTCCTCGTGGACTTGGAGGTAAGTACTTTGCGCCAAGTTGGTTAGTGGCCATGTGTGGCGGGATTGTTCTATAAGTATAGCGGTGAAGACTATCTTGGCGCGTGTTTGTTTGAGACTTAGAAGGAACATTCGGGGCGAATGTTTCTAAGGAGGAGAATGTTATACCGTATTTCGGAGTATGTACGTGGGGCGTCGTAGAAAATTTGAAACTTGAGAATAAGGCTTGGCGAATTATTTTTGTGCCTGACACGGTTAGAGTCGTTTTCGACGAAAGCGTTTCCGACTTTCGTAGGGAAAATTCGGCTATGTCATTTTTAATTTTTGCGGATTTTTAGAGAGGCGAAACATTTTGGACCAACGAGAGGCGCCACTTGGCACCTCTCATTAGTGGCGGTAGAGTGGGCCAATTGCTTGGCTTTTGTCAAGTAGTTGGTAGGATATTTTGTGGGTAGATGGATAAGGTGCACTTGGCATGATCTAGGCCCTACACTTGCATAGCACTTGGCTAGATCTTGGCCGTTGGTTGGCCTTGGCTTGTACTATAAATACCCCTTTGGAAGACTTCTTCATCCATTCCTAAAATTCCTTAAGTGTTAAAATCCTCCTTCCACTTTGTGTAGTTGTTTCGTCCCACCCTCCTCCTTTGAGAAGGCCTTGTGGTAGAGTTCTCCCCATGGCGAGAGTCCCCACAGTGGGGTAGGCCGAGGGTATACACCATCTTGGTAGAAATACTCTCAAAAGTATTGTTATAATGCCCAATTACCTTAGCCGTATACCTTGTAGTATTCTAAGGTTATACCTATACAAAAGCCAGTTATACTATTATACTTCCCGTCGAGTCACAAAAACGAAACCACAGGAAAATCTCCATAGATAGTTGGATTATTAAGTAGAAGTGGGTTAGAACTTCTAAGGGTGGTTCGGAGCGGGTTGGAGCGCACGGAGTTGGAGCTAAGCGTTGCTCGGGAGGCGACTTTAAACTAGGATAATTATGGGCTTATCGAGGTAAATATCTTGTCCTCTATTGTAATTGGAAATTACATGATTGTTAGACTATATAGTTGAAGTATACTATATATAGAAGCGAGCGTTGTTATCGGCAATGTCTTTGGACTTAAGCACGAATAATACTTACGGCAATGTCTTGCGACTTAAGCACGAATGTAAAGAAAATCTTGACTGTAATTACATAGGGTGTATTCTGATAGACTTGTGTAGTTTTTACGTGAGGTAGAATTGTGCACATCCGGATTAGGCGTATAACCCCTGGTTGGCTTGGTAGCGGCCCAGATAGAGGAGGAGATTTCTGTTGTTGCGGGAGAGTCTTGCCGAATTTTACGTAGAATGTTCTCTGAAGAGACCTAAATGTTAATAAAGCGCCTTGTGGCCTTATAAGTTGAAATCTTTGCGTGTGGCGCGATCTACTTGGCTTGAGGAGTAGCGGCGGTTGGAAGTACTTGGGCGTTTTGCTATTAGTCGATACTCGTCGCGAGGTATGTGAACCTCTTCTATCTCTTCTAGCATGATATGTGTGTAACTATGTATGCGATAGGCGTACTGTGTTAAATGTATTTGATTGGTCTAAAACATAAAGTGTTATAACGGCTTTATGGGAAGTTGGTTATAACAACTTTATGTAGGTAAGAAAATACTTGTGGTTTTAAAAGGAATAGCGATTTGAACTATAAGCGGCTGGTTACGTAATAATAAGAACTTGAAGTATTTCAAAAGATTTTGAATCATTTTGAAGGAAGAAGTATCTTGGGTCTTTGAAAACTTAAGAGTTATACTAGCTTTATGGGAAGTTAGGTATAACGGCTTAGAATGTTTCTTGATTTGGAAATCGGAATGTGTATCGACAAACCAACTGCGGCGTTAATAAAAGGAAATATTTTGTGATTAAGTATTATTAAAACCGGTAGAAACTTCCATCTGCATAGAAGCTAAGATGAGACAAAATGATATTTCCTAGATCATGGTCTTTGTAATAAGATTGTTATAAACAAGAATATCCTACTCACATATAAGGCTTATGTTTTCTCGGATGGTTTAAAGAGAATTATATCCTCGAATGAATAAGACTATGAACTACGAAACATTTCTAAAATAAGAGCAGTGAACATTTGAAATTAGGCAAACTTGGGCGTTTGGAAAATAATGTTGTTACTTGATTTTACAAAGGTAAGTGTTTTGATTTACTTCAAAAGATAATCACTTTATTTTTCATATACTACGTATTGTGTGACTTTTGTAAGCGTAACGTATCTTTTAAAGATAATGTATGAAGTACTTTGGGATTAGATACACGATCTTGTTAATCATATATTAGAATGTACCTTGTGTGTATAACTTGGTTGTGTTGGTTTGTGATAGCCTTGTAATACTTTCTTGTTGATTTAATAAGTAAACATGCTAGGATGCTACGTGTGTTAGTATCCTGTGATGTTCTGTGTAAAGGGGATTTTCCCTCGACTGCGCTTAAAGTTGTTTGACTCTCGGTAGTTATGTTGGTATTGTACCACTCACCTTGACTTGTCTCCGGAGGTTAAGCTGCCCTCCGATGCGGGGTAGACTCAGGCGGTCTGGGACCATGATTCGAGAATACCTCATGCGGGTCCTGGGGACCTATGCGGAGCTACGAGAGTTCCAGGTTAGTTTGCGGCCTTTATGGTCATGCGGTCTTTGTGGCCATGCGGACTGCGAGTCCAGGACGATGCCGGGGAGTAGCTACCCTCGATGCGAGGAATACCTCATGCGGGCCTATGAGGTTGGCCTATGCGGAGCTACGGAGTTCGGGGCTAGGCAGCGCACATTTGATCTGCGGGCGGTGACGGCTTTGATCATGTGATGCAGAGCAGATATCATGATACAGTTTATGACCCTGTTAGTACTGTGGGTGTTAGTAGTCGGTTATGCCTTCGTACTTACCCTGTACTGTTTTATTAGAACACAGGTGGGACCTGGTGTTCATATGTATTTCTTGGTGCTTTTATATCATAAACTGCCGGCAGTGAGGAAGGTATTCCACGGACATGATTAATGTTATGGGCGTGAGACCCATAGTTACATTTGAGTGATGACTTTGAGGGCGTGAGTCCCTGACTTGACATGACTGCCTATTTATTGTGAACTGTAGTTTGGTTATCATACATGTCTCACCTTATAGACTATTATGATTTCATTTACAATATTTTGATTTCACATACTTGGTACTGTTATGCGACCTCGCTTGAAGCTGCGTTCATCTGCGAGGTTGAGGTACACGATCGTTGATCCTAGTTCGAGTCACGATTCGGCGTATGGGAAGCTCCGTTTCTCGGAGGCTTATCGATGGTATAGTCCCTGTCGTTGTAGGTATTTACATTGAGGTATGGCGGGGCCTGTCCGCCATTGTTGTCGTATCATTCTTAGAAGTGCATGAAATGCTTGTTGTGGCGAGTTGTAATGGGATGTAGCGTTCGGTTTAAAATTGATTTTTATATATGCCGTAAGGCAAGTTTTCTCAAATTCTTGTTTCTTACTTCATAATATTTTCATGTCTTGTTTTATGTTCTGATTACTCGATGTTGTATCACTAGGGTGCGGGGTAAGGCACGATCCACGGGCGAGTTCGGTCGTGACAAAAGTGGTATCGAAGCGATTAATCCTCGGAAAGTGTCTGAGGCCGTATCCGATGAGTCTTGATTATCGGTGTGTTGTGCACCACACCAATAATCATGAGGCTATAGGATATTTAGGATTGGTTTCTAGTCTTCTCACTCTGAGATCGTGCCTTAGAGGTGTGTGGTAAGTTGGACCGTCTAACGTATTTCTTTCCACTTACCGTTATGCCTCGCGTAGAGCAACCGGGCCCGGGGAGGGCAAAGCGGCCGAGGAGGCTGCGAGTAAGTCTGAGAAGGTTCTGAGGGCACTGAGCCCAACCATCACTGAGTTAGGTGCTTCGTCGGGAGTTATGCTCGTCACGGCCCAATGAGTTTAATCTGGCGGCGATTCCTAATGCGGTCATGATATATGAACCTTGATTCCACGGCCAGGGGGCGAGAGAATATAGATTGCAAAAAGCGACCTGTTACTAACTATGGATTTGACTACGGAGAGTATACCGATGTACCACGAGTCTTGATGAATATCAGCGAAAAGGTTGTGCAAAGTAATTTCTTGATTGAAGCTTGAGCATGGCACGTATGCGGGCTTATGCGCGGCGAAAGCGTAGAGATCGGCGGGTTAACGAAGGGCGAGAAGAGACGGCGGCAAGGTCCTGGTAACTTTAGTAGTCGCCTCGCGTGATTAGATTATGCGCATCCACGGTGCGAAAGGTCCTCGCGGGAGTTCGGGGCGTTCGGGGTATGCGAGGAGTTGGTGAGCTCGAGCTTAGGTTCCGGCTACTGCGTAGGTTCCGGCCGGCCGGATTCAGTTTTTCCCGGTGTTCCGCGGTGTGAGCGTCATCGAGGAATGTCCTCTTTTAGTTGGTACTTGTTTTACTGCGGCCGTCGAGGCCGTATGTGTCGAAAGGATGTCCTAGTAGGAGGACTCAACCTTGAGATCGGTGGGTAGTTCGTCATCTCCCTAGCTATGTGCCTACAGGGGTAGGTTTGTTTAGAGCGACTAAGGAGAGTGAAGCGATGAATCTGAGATAGATCTTTAACCTACAGGGTTTAGTATGTGTGATAAGGTGAGTATACCTTAAGTGTTATATTACGATAGCATGGTGTAAATTGTAATTAGAAATCTTGGTTAGTTAACCAAGTAAGATTTGAGGAATAGAAGGTGTGAGCCTTAGAGTTTTATACGTGGAGACCTTAGAGGTAAGGCCACGTCGAGTAAAGGTGTAGTGTTCATGTTTGACCCTTATAGGAGTGCATAGTGCAAGTAAGCTATGTCTTGGGATAAGTCCCTGAGTAGTGTGGAATGAAGAGGGTAGTTGAGCTAAGAAGGCCGCTAGGTTTCGTAGCGTGATTAGTGAGAGTTTTTTTGGGAGCTAGCGTTTTGCGGCGTTCGGGTCGGGTTAAGGCCACGTTGCGGGTCAACCGCGGCATGTATGGTGGTGGGGTCAGTTGTGGTGGTCGCGCTTGTGGTAGAGTCACGAGGTGTTAGGCCCGAGTTTAGTTAACCGTCTGAACTTCGTGGATCGTTCGACCGATGGTCGGGCGAGGAAGTCGGCCGTCTTGTCTTCTAGCAAAGGCGTTTACTCGGCGGTGTTGATTTTATCGAGAAAGGTTGTAAGGCTGCGAGGTGCCTACCTTCGCCTTATGTCGAACGGTGGAGCCAGTGCAGTGTTTTTGTTTGGAAGTTTTACCAGCGGGGTTAAGAACTTCGGGCAAGTCTCGAGAATCGCGTTCGCCTCGGGCGGTGTGTGGATTACGAGGGTAGTTGTGGGATTGTTGTCTCTGTGGAGGAGTGTTTAAGCTACCATTTGTGTTCGGATGTCGCCTTATGAAGCCTTGTAGGGGCGGATGTGTAAGTCGCCGGTCTATTGGTTCGATGTTGGCAAGATTCGGATAGTTGGTTGAGGCTTGTTCCCGGTGTGGATAGAGTAAAGCTTGTCTAGAAGAGGTTACGGCGGCTCGGAGAAATCGTGCGGATGATCGGCGGCGCTTAAATTGAGGTTGGTCGGTCTTCTTGAAAGGACCACCGGGTTGGGTGTGCGAGTTTTGGAAAGCAGAGGAACTTAGCGAGTTACTTTGGGCCGCACGAGTTCATGTGAAGAATAGGCGGGTTGCCTATATGTTAGCTTTGCCGTCCGACTTAGGAGGCGATCGTCCGATCTTTCGTATTGATATGTTGGAAAGTATCGGAGATCTATCGAGTGTTCCCGATTAATGATGACCACGTTAGAGATAGTAACCGAGTTTTGGAAAGCAGGCGATGTCGAAATATGGTAAGAGTTCGAGTGTCACGACCTCGGGGATCGCATGCGATCGGTACCATTTGTTGGGTCGCGGGTGACACTAGAACCTCGCGACAAAGTGACAAAGGTGGTATCGGTGATATCGCGAGCATAAATGTGATAATTTTCTTTTTTTTTTGTGTAAAAGAAGGTGCGAAGGAAGTATATTTTAGACCCCGGTGAGAGGTGTTTTATGGTGATGTTAGAGGTGTTTCCTCGTGGACTTGGAGGTAAGTACTTTGCGAAGTTGGTTAGTGGCCATGTGTGGCGGGATTGTTCTCGCAAGTATAGCGATGAAGACTATCTTGGCGCATGTTTGTTTGAGACTTAGAAGGAACATTCGGACGAATGTTTCTAAGAGAGGAGAATGTTATACCGTATTTCGGAGTATGTACGTGGGGCGTGCGTAGAAAATTTGAAACTTGAGAATAAGGCTTGGCGAATTATTTTTGTGCACAACACGGTTAGAGTCGTTTTTTTAAAGCGTTTCCACGACTTCGTAGGAAAATTCCGGCTATGTCATTTTAATTTTTGCGGATTTTTAGAGAGGCGAAACATTTTGGACCAACAGAGGCGCCACTTGGCACCTCTCATTAGTGTGATAGAGTGGGCCAATTGCTTGGCTTTTGTCAAGTAGTTGGTAGGATATTTTGTGGGTAGATGGATAAGGTGCACTTGGCATGATCTAGGCCCTACACTTGCATAGCACTTGGCTAGATCTTGGCCATTGGTTGGCCTTGGCTTGTACTATAAATACCCCCCTTTGGAAGACTTCTTCATCCATTCCTAAAATTCCTTAAGTGTTAAAATCCTCCCTTCCCTTTGTGTAGTTGTTTCGTCCCACCCTCCTCCTTTGAGAAGGCCTTGTGGCCGAGAGTTCTCCCCATGGCGAGAGTCCCCACACAGTGGGAGTAGGCGAAATACACACTCTTGGTAGAAATACTCTCAAAAGTATTGTTATAATGCCCAATTACCTTAGTAGTATACCTTGTAGTATTCTAAGGTTATACCTATACAAAAGCCAGTTATACTATTATACTTCCGTCGATCACAAAAGCGAAACCACAAGGAAAATCTCCATAGATAGTTGGAGTATTAAGTAGAAGTGGGTTAGAACTTCTAAGGGTGGTTCGAGAGCGGGTTGGGCGCGCGGAGTTGGAGCTAAGCGTTGCTCGGGAGGCGACTTTAAACTAGGATAATTATGGGCTTATCGAGGTAAATATCTTGTCCTCTATTGTAATTGGAAATTACATGATTGTTAGACTATATAGTTGAAGTATACTATATATAGAACTGAGCGTTGTTATCGGCAATGTCTTTGGACTTAAGCACGAATAATACTTACAGCAATGTCTTGCGACTTAAGCTGAATGTAAAGAAAATCTTGAGCGTAATTACATAGGGTGTATTCTGATGAACTTGTGTAGTTTTTACGTGAGGTAGAATTGTGCACATCCGGATTAGGCGTATAACCCCCGGTTGGCTTGGTAGCGGCCCAGATAGAGGAGGAGATTTCTGTTGTTGCGGGAGAGTCTTTGAATTTTACGTAGAATGTTCTCTGAAGAGACCTAAATGTTAATAAGCGCCTTGTGGCCTTATAGGTTGAAATGCTGCGTGTGGCGCGATCTACTTGGCGAGGAGTAGCGGCGGTTGGAAGTACTTGGGCGTTTTGCTATTAGTCGATACTCGTCGCGAGGTATGTGAACCTCTTCCTATCTCTTCTAGCATGATATGTGTGTAACTATGTAGTGCGATAGGCGTGCACGTGTTAAATGTATTTGATTGGTCTAAAACATAAAGTGTTATAACGGCTTTATGGGAAGTTGGTTATAACAACTTTATGTAGGTAAGAAAATACTTGTGGTTTTAAAAGATGGCCGATTTGAACTATAAGCTGGATGGTTACGTAATAATAAGAACTTGAAGTATTTCAAAAGATTTTTGAATCATTTTGAAGGAAGAAGTATCTGGGTCTTTGAAAACTTAAGAGTTATACTAGCTTTATGGGAAGTTAGGTATAACGGCTTAAGAATGTTTCTTGATTTGGAAATCGAATGTGTATCGACAAACCAACTGCGGCGTTAATAAAAGGAAATATTTTGTGATTAAGTATTATTAAAACCGGTAGAAACTTCCATCTGCATAGAAGCTAAGATGAGACAAAATGATATTTCCTAGATCATGCATTCTTTGTAATAAGATTGTTATAAACAAGAATATCCTACTCATATAAGGCTTATGTTTTCTCGGATGGTTTAAAAGAGAATTATATCCTCGAATGAATAAGACTATGAACTACGAAACATTTCTAAAATAAGGCAGTGAACATTTGAAATTAGGCAAACTTGGGCGTTTGGAAAATAATATTGTTACTTGATTTTACAAAGGTAAGTGTTTTGATTTACTTCAAAGATAATCACTTTATTTTTCATATACTACGGGTATTGTGTGACTTTTGTAAGCGTAACGTATCTTTTAAAAGATAATGTATGAAGTACTTTGGGATTAGATACGATCTTGTTAATCATATATTAGAATGTACCTTGTGTGTATAACTTGGTTGTGTTGGTTTGTGATAGCCTTGTAATACTTTCTTGTTGATTTAATAAGTAAACATGCTAGGATGCTACGTGTGTTAGTATCTTGTGATGTTCTGTGTAAAGGGGTTTTCCTCATTGCGCTTAAAGTTGTTTGACTCTCAGTAGTTATGTTGGTATTGTACCACTCGCCTGACTTGTCTCGGAGGTTAAGCGCCTCCGTCGCGGGTAGACTCGGGAGTGCAGGACCGTGATTCGAGAATACCTCATGCGGGTCACGGGGACTATGCGGAGCTACGAGTTCGAGGTTAGTTTGCGGCCTTTATGGTCATGCGGTCTTTGTGGCCATGCGGTGCGAGTCGGGGCGATCTTGGGAGTAGCTACCCTCGATGCGAGGAATACCTCATGCGGGCCTATGAGGTTGGCCTATGCGAACTACGGAGAGTTCGGGGCTAGGCAGCGCATTTGATCTGCGAGCGAGTGACGGCTTTGATCATGTGATGCAGGCAGATATCATGATACAATTTATGACCACTGTTAATCTTGTAGGTGTTAGTAGTCGGTTATGCCTTCGTACTTACCCTGTACTGTTTTATTAGAACACAGGTGGGACCTGGTGTTCATATGTATTTCTTGGTGCTTTTATATCATAAACTGCCGGCAGTGAGGAAGGTATTCCACGGACATGATTAATGTTATGGCGTGAGACCCGTAGTTACATTTGAGTGATGACTTTGAGGCGTGAGTCACGACTTGACATATTGCCTATTTATTGTGAGCGTAGTTTGGTTATCATACATGTCTCACCTTATAGACTATTATGATTTCATTTACAATATTTTGATTTCACATACTTGGTACTGTTATCTTGACCTCGCCGGGGCTGCGTTCATCTGCGAGTTGAGGTACGCGATCGTTGATCCTAGTTCTCGGAGTCACGATTCGGCGTATGGGAAGCTCCGTTTCTCGGAGGCTTATCGATGGTATAGTCCCTGTCGTTGTAGGTATTTACATTGAGGGTATGGCGGGGCCTGTCCGCCATTGTTGTCGTATCATTCTTAGAAGTGCATGTAATGCTGTTGTGGCGAGTTGTAATGGGATGTAGCGTTCGGTTTTAAAATTGATTTTTATATATGCGTAAAGGCAAGTTTTCTCCGATTCTTGTTTCTTACTTCATAATATTTTCATGTCTTGTTTTATGTTCGTGATTACTCGATGTTGTATCACTAGGGTGCGAGGTAAGGCACGATCCGGGCAGGTTGGTCGTGACAAAGTGGTATCGAAGCGATTAATCCTCGAAAGTGTCTGGGCCGTATCCGATGAAGTCTTGATTATCGGTGTGTTGTGCACCACGATAATCGGAGGCTATAGGATATTTAGGATTGGTTTCTATTCTTCTCACTCGAGATCGTTCCTTAGAGTGTGTTGTAAGTTGGACCCTCTAACGTATTTCTTTCCACTACCGTTATGCCTCGCGTAGGCTGGCCGAGGGGAGGGCAAGCGGCCGAGGAGGCTGCGAGTAAATCTGAGAGAGATTCTGAGGGCCTGAGCCCAACCATCACTGAGTTAGGTGCTTGTCGGGAGTTATGCTCGTCGCGGCCCAGCAGAGTTTAGTCTGGCGGCGATTCCTAATCACGGTCATGATATATGAACCTTCAGTTCCACGACCGGGGACAGAGAATATAGATTGCAAAAAGGCGACCCTGTTACTAACTATAGATTTGACTACCAGAGAGTATACCGATGTACCACGAGTCTTGATGAATATCAACGAAGGTTGTGCAAGAGTAATTTCTTGATTGAAGCGAGCATGGCACGTATGCGGGCTTATGCGCGTGGCGAAAGCGTAGAGATCGGCGGGTTAACGAAGGGCGGCGAAGAAGACGCGGCGGAGGTCCTTTGGTAACTTTGGCGAGTCGCCTCGCGGCGAATTATATTATGCGCATCCACGGTCTGAAAGGTCCTCGCGGGGTTGGGGCGTTCGGGGTATGCGAGGAGTTGGTCGAGCTCGAGCTTAGGTTCCACGGCTTCTGCGTAGGTTCCGGCCCGGCCGGATTGATTTTTCCCAGTGTTCACAGTGTGACGTCATCCCGGGGAAAGTCCTCTTTTAGTTGGTACTTGTTTTAACGGCGGCCGTCAGGGCCATGTTTAGAAAGGATTTCCTAGTAGGAGGACTCAACCTTCAGATCGGTGGGTAGTTAAATCGTCTCCCACTATGTGCCCTACAGGGTAGGTTTGTTTAGAGCGACTAAGGAGAGTGAAGCGATGAATCTGAGATAGATCTTTAACCCTCTAGGGTTTAGTATGTGTGATAAGGTGAGTATACCTTAAGTGTTATATTCTGATAGCATGGTGTAAATTGTAATTAGAAATCTTGGTTAGTTAACCAAGTAAGATTTGAGGAATAGAGAAGGTGTGAGCCTTAGAGTTTTATACGTGGAGACCTTAGAGGTAAGGCCACATCGAGTAAAGGTGTAGTTGTTATACCCCGTATTTCCAGAGTATGTATGCGAGGACGTACGTACGAGAATACGGCAGAAAGATTGGAAAGGAAGAAAGAGGTGATTTTTCCACGGAAAAGTTTCCGGTTTTTGTGAAGGAAAAAGGTTCGTTAATGGGAATTGGATTCCCAGATTTGGTATTCGGACTTCCTGGAATATTAGAGAATTATGGAATTTTATTTTCGGAAATGGTCACGTGGGGCCCAGGGAGAAATTTACTGATTTTGTGGGAGCCCACTTTGTTTTGAGATTTTGGCCATTGTGGATTTTTTTGAAGAGCGTTTTTGAGGGCGATAGGAGGTGACACGTGTCACCCCGCTAAGTGGCAAGCGAAATGACCTTTGTGCACAACACGGTTAGAGTCGTTTTGACGAAGCGTTTGCGTAACTTGCGAAGGAAAATTCCGGCTATGTCGTTTTGTATTTTTGCGGATTTTCCGAGAGGCGAAACGATACGGACCAACGGGAGGGTGACATGTGTCACCTGCAATGAGACAAGTGGGCGGCACTTGGCGAATTGAGGGCTTGTGGTGCTAGATATTTGTGTAGATATTTGTGAGGGTTTTAAGGAGTAGGGGCTAGGGTGCACTGGGCTTGATCTTGGCCGTCCACTTGCCTTGCACTTGGCTAGATCTTGGCCGTTGGTTGGCCTTTGGGTTTGCTATAAATACCCCTTAGTTGATGAACTTTCTTCGTCAAAATCTTTTCCAAGTCTTGAAATCTCTCCCCTTTGTGAGTTGAAATCGTCCAAAGCCCTCCCCTTGTGGAGCTTTGGCGAGAGGCCCTCCACTTTGAGTGAGGCTTGGTAGTGGGGTACCACTGCCTAGTTGTTTTAGTATAATACCCTTGTTGTGGTATAGAAATACTCCCTAGTATTGTTATAATGCCCAAAATACCTTAGCCTTGTACCTTGTAGTATTCCAAAGATACCTCTTTTCGTAGCGTCCGGAAATACTACCTTTTGTCCTTTTTAGTCTCAACCGAAACCCTCAGGAAATCTTCCTAGGTGGTTGAAGTCTTTTGAGTAGAAGTTGGTTAGAACGTCAAAGGGTGGTTGGAGTGGTTTGGGCGCGGGTGGGAGCTAAACCTTGCTCGGGATCGACATTATAACTTGGATAATTTTGGGCTTATCGAGGTAATTATCTTGTCCCTCTATTGTAATTGGAAATTACATGTTTGGTTGAATATATAGGTGAAGTATACTATATATGGAACTACTTAGTATTCGGCAATGTCGTTTGACTTAAGCTTTGAAGAATAAAGAAGCGAACTGTATTTACATGGGGTGTATGCGATAGACTTGTGTAGAATTGTACACGTCAGGGTAGGCGTGTAAACCCCAGTTGGCTTGGTAGCGGCCTCGATAGAGGAGGAGATTCTGTTTGTTGCGGGGAGTCTTCTTAGAATTTTCTATAGAAATATAGAAACTTGTGTTTTGGGGATAATAGCCGTTTTGACCTTTATAGGTGAAAGTACTAAGAGTAGCGTATTCTACTCGAGGAGTGGAAAGGGCTAGCAAGGTTGTAGTACTTGGAGCATTTTGCTTATTGTCGATAAATCGTCGCGAGGTATGTGAACCTCTTCCTATCTTTTCTAGCATGATTGTTGTGAACTATGTAGACGTACATGTGCTAAGTGATTTGGTTGGTTTAAAACATAGGGTGTTATAATAGCTTTATGGGAAGTTAGTTATAACGACCTTATGTAAGTGAAAATGGTTTACTGATGTTAGAAGTTAAGAGACTTGATCTTATAAGATAAGAGACTTAACTTATTTGTTTTAATGTGGATGTTTGTGTGAAACCTCATTCGTGAGTAATGAGTACTTGGTTTTAAAGGGATAATGTTTCTTGATTTGGGAATCGGAATGTGTATCGACAGGACAGCTGCGGCGTTAATAAAGGAAATGTATTGAATAATGATGTGTTGTATTAAAACCAGTAGAAACCTCCATCTGCATAGAAGCTAAGATGAGACAAAATGATATTACATTTTCTAGATCATGGCTGCTGTAATAAGATCGTTATAAACAAGAATAAACTACTCACGTATATGACATATGTTACTCAATTGTTCTAAAAGGAATCAAGTGATTAAGTTTGGGAACTATGAAACCATTTGAAAATGAGAAGCTTGAGTAATTGAAACTAGGCAAACTGGAACTTAGGAAAAGAATGTTGTTACTTGATTTTGAAAAGGAAGGTGGGTTGGTCATTCTAATACTACGGGTATCGGGTGACTTTTATAAAAGTAATGGATCTCTTTTAAAAGAACTTAATGTATGTAGTACTTTGGGGTTAAAAAAACCCGGACTTTGGCATAAAATGAAAGTACTTTGAGTTGTGTGAAACTTGCCTATGCTTGTTGTTGTGAAACTTGCCTATGCTTGTGATGATAGCCTTTATTGTACAATCGTTGTGTTTACGTGTTTACGCGTCTCTCGATAGAAGTCGGTTGGTAGTTGAGAACTTACTTGGGCGTCTGCGTGATGGCGGAGAAATTCCACAGATGCGTTCTGATGATAGTATTGTTGTTAATCGCTTTGGACATCACGACGATCGTGGCGCGCGGGTATGCTTCCATTTTGGTTAAGGTCTTGTGGTTAATCGCTTTGGATATCTCGACACGATCGTAGCGCGCGGGTATGTTTCCATTTGATTATCGCCTTGTGATTTCCCTTTGGACATCACGACCGCGATCGTGCGCTGCGGGTATCGTCCATTTGGAATGTTGTCTTATTTTCCCTTTGGACATCACGACCGCGATCGTAGCTGCGGGTATCGTCCATTTGGAATGTTGTCTTATTTTCCCTTTGGACATCTCGACACGATCGTGGCGCTGCGGGTATGCTTCCATTTGGATTCTTTGTCTTGTTGTTGAGTCACATGGACATGTCTACACCGATCACGAGTCCGGGGGCATGTGGCCATGGGACATTGGTATTATTGTTGCATCATGGACATGTCTACACCGTCACGATATTAGGGCATGCGGCCATGTCACGAACCTGATTGATGTTGTGGGCGTGAGACCCATAGTTATATTGGAGTGATGGCTGTTTTATGTTGTGAACTGTAGTTTGGTTATCATACATGTCTCCTGCTTTATATAGACTAGTATGATTTCATTCTGATATTATGCTGTTTCACATACTTGGTACTGTTATCTTGACCTCCTTGGGCTGCGTTCATCTGCATGAGTAGAGGTACATCGGTCGTGGATCCTCGCTCATAGGATCACAGTTCAGCGCATTTGAAGCTCCGTTTCTCCGGAGGCTTATCTTTTGGTAGGTGTTCCCTGAGTTGTAGGTTCTTGTACATTCAGGGGTATGGCGGGGCCTGTCCGTCATAGTCGTGTATATCTTAAGTGCATGTAATCTTGTTGTGGCGGGGTTGTAAAAGGATTAAAGCATTCGGAGTTTATGTATATCTTGAAGGCATTTGTTTTGGTTGCTTTGTTTATTCATTTATCTCTTGTTAAATGACTCTTGTTTTGTGTTCGCTGATTTTCTCACGATGTTTGTATCACTAGGGTGCGGGGTAAGGCACGATGCAGGCCGGGCAGTCGTTACAAAAGTGATATCGAGCGATTAATCCTCGGAAAGTGTCTGAGCCGTGTCTAGTAGAGTCTTGATTATCGGTGTGTTGTGCACCACATCTATAATCGAGAGGCTATAGGACATTTAGGATTGGTTTCCATTCTTCTCATTCCGAGATCGTGCCTTAGAAATTTGTGTTGTAAGTTGTACCCTCAGCGTATCTCGTTTTTACGATTATGCCTCGCGCTGGCAACGAGCCCGAGAAGGGCAAAGCGTGAGTGCTGCTAGTGAATCTGAGAGAATGCAGCGCGAGCGAGGCGATACGAGTTGTGCTTGAGACGGCGGGTTTCGCGCCGCCCGGCCAGTGAGTTTAGAGCGCGGCGATGGGCGTGAGACTCTGATGCACTGAGCCTCGGTCCGCGATGCAGAGCAGGGAGATGGGTCGCGAGAGATGGCGATTATTGGCGAGTTGTGGCGGAATATGAGGCAGTGGATCTGGCGATTCGGTTCGATGCACGATGGTTCACCCCGGCGAATAGTTTGAGGCTACGGGACTTTACGAGTTGTAGCGCTTGAGTTTTATGGGTGAGGCACGAGGATGATCGCGAGTTCATCCGGCGATTCTGACGGATCGTGCGGGTGATCAAGGCTTGAAACAGTCTGTGACCTTTGGTTCGCGTCGGTGCGTGATACCGCGATCGATTGGTTTGATTCATAGGAGCTTTCGGGAGAGCATGCACCTCCAGTGTATGGGATGAGTTTTGGGGCTTTCCTCACGCACTTCTTGCCTCCGCGGATGAGGAGAACGCAGGCGACAAATTTTTATTCTTGAGGCAGAGAGGCGCCTTTGTCGGGAAGTACAATGTCGAGTTCGATTCTTTGGCTCGATATGTCCTGCGCTAGTTGCGAATATGGAGGATAGGGTGCATCGCTACGTCAGGGCTAGATGATTATATGGTGAGTCTTGTGCGGGTGTTTCTCTTGGTGGGCATGGACATTGCCGCGTGCGAGCTCGTGCACTAGGATGTGAGGCACGGAGGGTCGGCGGAATGACACAGATCAGCGAGAGGGCGGGGCGGCGGGGTCCTGGTGGCTTTGAGGCGGACCGCCTCGGCGGCGAGCTAGTTATATACCCCAGCGATGCAGTGGTCCTCCGCGTCTTGAGGAGCGGTCGGGGCTCGAGGTTGATTTTCGGCGAAGCGGGGTGTTAACGGTGAAGCCACCTACCTCGTTGTGACCATTGTGGTAGACTCCATTTTGGAGAGTGTCGTGCTAGATTGGGAGTTTGTTTTGCATGCGGCAGCAGGCCATTTTGCGAGCTGTCAGAGCGAGGAAGCGCGGATGTTACGACTTCGACGCCCGGGATGCGTGGCTGGTTCATCACGCCTACTGTATGCGCCTGCGAGTGAGCCTATGATTAGAGTGGAGCGGTAGCTTGGGTATATCCTTAACCCTCTAGAGTTTTGGTATGCTTGTTATGATGATCTCATTATTGTGTGCTATGCGGATAGCATTGTGATATGTGTGAGTTAGAATGCATGGTTAGTTGGAAGGATACGTATGGAGGCATGGTAAGTGTGAACCTTAGACTATTTCACGACTGAGACCTTAGAGGTAAGGTCGTCTTGAGTAAAAGATTCGTTTTATGTTTGACCTTTTTAAGGGTGAGTGGTATACGTGGGATTTATTTGTGTGATAAGTCCGTGGGTAGTGTGAGATGGAAGTGGTAGCTTTCAGATGTGAATTAGTAAGATTGTTAGAATCGGGGAACAAGAGTTTGTACCGGTTGGGGTCGGGTTTAGGACCATTTGCGGGTCAACCGTAACCGGTTTTAGGTGGGGTCGATTCGGGTGGTCGCCAGGTGGTAGAGTCACGAGGGTGCTAGGCAGAGTTTAGACGACCATCGTATGAGTTTGTGGATGTGTTCGACCAGAATCGTTCGTGAAGGCCGGTAATGGCCTTAGGGGATATTACGGCTAGTAAGATGACCAAGTTTGGAGGTGGTGACTCCAAGGTTTTGGGAAGCGGCGATGGTGAAGTGTGATGCGTATACTAGAAGAGTTCAAGTGTTAGAAGGGCACGACGAGTAAGGAAGGAAGATAACGTGTGTTATTTCGTGACCAGCGTGGCGTTGGCAATTTGTTAGAAGAGCTTCATCGATATCCGTCTTGTGAAGGAACATTCGGGACGAATGTTTCTAAGAAAGGAGAATGTTATACCAGTATTTCGGAGTATGTATGCGAGGGCGTGCGTGCGAGAATCTGTGAGAAAGATTGGAAAGGAAGAAAGAGGTGATTTTCCACGGAAAAGTTTCGGTTTTGTGAAGGAAAAAGGTTCGTTAATGGAATTGGATTCCCATTTGGTATTCGGACTTCTGGAATATTAGAGAATTATGGAATTTTATTTTGGAAATGGTCACGTGGGGCCACGGGAGAAATTCTGATTTTGTGGAGCCAGCTTTGTTTTGAGATTTTGGCCATTGTGGATTTTTTTGAAGAGCGTTTTTGAGGGCCAATAGGAGGGTGACACGTGTCACCCCGCCTAGGTGGCAGCCGAAATGACCTTTGTGCCTGACACGGTTAGAGTCGTTTTGGCGAAGCGTTTGCGTAACTGCGAAGGAAAATTCCGGCTATGTCGTTTTGTATTTTGCGGATTTTTCGAGAGGCGAAACGATACGGACCAGCGGGAGGGTGACATGTGTCACCTCATGAGAAGAACAAGTGGGGCGGACTTGGCGGGTGAGGGCTTGTGGTGCTAGATATTTGTGTAGATATATGTGAAGGTTTTAAGGAGTAGTGGCTAGGGTGCACTTGGCTTGATCTTGGCCTTACACTTGCCTTGCACTTGGCTAGATCTTGGCGATTGGTTGGCCTTTGGGTTTGCTATCAATACCCCTTAGTTGATGAACTTTCTTCGTCAAAATCTTTCAAGTCTTGAAATCTCTCCCCTTTGTGAGTTGAAATCGTCAAAGCCCTCCCCTTGTGGAGCTTTGGTAGAGGCCCTCCCCTTTGAGTGAGGCTTGGTAGTGGGGTACCACTAGCCTAGTTGTTTCGTATAATACCCTTGTTGTGGTATAGAAATACTCCCTAGTATTGTTATAATGCCCAAAATACCTTAGCCTTGTACCTTGTAGTATTCCAAAGATACCTCTTTCGTAGAGTCAGGAAATACTACATTTTGTCCTTTAGTCTCAGCCAAAACCACAGGAAATCTTCATAGTTGGTTGAAGTATTTTGAGTAGAAGTTGGTTAGAACTTCTAAGGGTTGTTTGGAGTGGTTTGGAGCGCAGGGTGGAGCTAAACCTTGCTCGGGATCGACATTATAACTTGGATAATTTTGGGCTTATCGAGGTAATTATCTTGTCCTCTATTGTAATTGGAAATTACATGTTTGGTTGAATATATAGTTGAAGTATACTATATATGGAACTACTTAGTATTCGATGTCTTTTGACTTAAGCTGAAGAATAAAGAGGCTGATTGTATTTACATAGGGGTGTATTGCGATAGACTTGTGTAGAATTGTACGTCAGGGTAGGCGTGTAAACCCACACTGGTTGGCTTGGTGGCCGGCCTCGATAGAGGAGGAGATTTCTGTTGTTGCGGGAGAGTCTTTTGAATTTTCTATAGAAAGATAGAAACTTGTGTTTTGGGGTTAATAGTCGTTTTGACCTTTATATGTGAAAGTACTAAGAGTAGCGTATTCTACTCGAGGAGTGGAAAGGGCTAGAGTTGTAGTACTTGGAGCATTTTGCTTATTGTCGATAAATCGTCGCGAGGTATGTGAACCTCTTCCTATCTTTTCTAGCATGATTGTTGTGAACTATGTAGTGCGGTGAGCGTACATGTGCTAAGTGATTTGGTTGGTTTAAAACATAGGGTGTTATAATAGCTTTATGGGAAGTTAGTTATAACGACCTTATGTAAGTGAAAATGGTTTACTGATGTTAGAAGTTAAGAGACTTGATCTTATAAGATAAGAGACTTAACTTATTTGTTTTAATGTGAATGTTTGTGTGAAACCTCATTCGTGAGTAATGAGTACTTGGTTTTAAAGGGATAATGTTTCTTGATTTGGGAATCGAGAATGTGTATCGACAGACCAACTGCGGCGTTAATAAAGGAAATGTATTGAATAATGATGTGTTGTATTAAAACCGGTAGAAACCTCCATCTGCATAGAAGCTAAGATGAGACAAAATGATATTACATTTTCTAGATCATAGGCTCTTTGTAATAAGATCGTTATAAACAAGAATAAACTACTCACGTATATGACATATGTTACTCAATTGTTCTAAAAGGAATCAAGTGATTAAGTTTGGGAACTATGAAACCATTTGAAAATGAGAAGCTTGAGTAATTGAAACTAGGCAAAGCGGAACTTAGGAAAAGAATGTTGTTACTTGATTTTGAAAAAGGAAGGTAGGTTGGTCATTCTAATACTACGGGTATCGGGTGACTTTTATAAAAGTAATGGATCTCTTTTAAAAGAACTTAACGTATGTAGTACTTTGGGGTTAAAAACCCGGACTGTGGCATAAAATGAAAGTACTTTGAGTTGTGTGAAACTTGCCTATGCTTGTTGTTGTGAAACTTGCCTATGCTTGTGATGATAGCCTTTATTGTACAATCGTTGTGTTTCGTGTTCTGGCGTCTCGATAGAGTCGGTTGGTAGTTGAGAACTTACTTGGGCGTCTTGGCGTGTGGAGAAATTCCGCAGTGCGTTCTGTTGATAGTATTATTGTTGTTAATCGCTTTGGACATCGACACGATCGTGGCGCGCGGGTATGCTTCCATTTAGTTAAGGTCTTGTGGTTAATCGCTTTGGATATCTTGACCGCGATCGTGGCGCGCGGGTATGTTTCCATTTGATTATCGCGCGTGATTTCCGCTTTGGACATCACGACCACGATCGTAGCGCTGCGGGTATCGTCCATTTGGAATGTTGTCTTATTTTCCCTTTGGACATCTCGACACGATCGTAGCGCTGCGGGTATCGTCCATTTGGAATGTTGTCTTATTTTCCCTTTGGACATACCGACGATCGTAGCGCGCGGGTATGCTTCCATTTGGATTCTTTGTCTTGTTGTTGAGTCACATGGACATGTCTACACCGATCTGCAGTCCGGGGCATGTGGCCATGGGACATTAGTATTATTGTTGCATCATGGACATGTCTACACCGTCACGATATTCGGGCATGCGGCCATGTCGAACGATTGATGTTGTGGGCGTGAGACCCATAGTTATATTGGAGTGATGGTATTTTATGTTGTGAGCGTAGTTTGGTTATCATACATGTCTCTGCTTTATATAGACTAGTATGATTTCATTTCTGATGTTATGCAGTTTCACATACTTGGTACTGTTATCGACCTCCTTGAAGGCTGCGTTCATCTGCCGAGTAGAAGTACATCGGTCGTGGTTCCTCGCTCATAGGATCACAGTTCAGCGTATTTGAAGCTCCGTTTCTCCGGAGGCGTATCTTTTGGTAGGTGTTCCCTGAGTTGTAGGTTCTTGTACATTCAGGGGTATGGCGGGGCCCTGTCGTCATAGTCGTGTATATCTTAGAAGTGCATGTAATCTTGTTGTGGCGAGGTTGTAAAAGATTAAAGCTGTTCGGAGTTTTATGTATATCTTGAAGGCAAGCTGTTTTGGTTGCTTTGTTTATTCATTTATCTCTTGTTAAATGACTCTTGTTTTGTGTTCGCTGATTTTCTCGATGTTTGTATCACTAGGGTGCCCGAGGGTAAGGCACGATGCGGGCCGGGCAGTCGTTCTGATAGTGTTCATGTTTGACCCTTATAGGAGTGCATAGTGCAAGTAAGCTATGTCTTGGGATAAGTCCCTGAGTAGTGTGGAATGAAAGAGGGTAGTTGAGCTAAGAAGGCCGCTAGGTTTTCGTAGCGTGATTAGTGAGAGTTTTTTTAGGGAGCTAGCGTTTTGCGGCGTTCGGGTCGGGTTAAGGCCACGTTGCGGGTCAACCCGCGGCATGTATGGTGGTGGGGTCGGTTTGTGGTGGTCCCGCTTGTGGTAGTCACGAGGTGTTAGGCCCAAGTTTAGTTAACCCGTCTGAACTTCGTGGATGCATTCGACCCGATGGTCGGGCGAGAAGTCGATCGTCTTGTCTTAGCTAAGACCGTTTACTCGGCGGTGTTGATTTTATCGAGAAAGGTTGTAAGGCTGCGAGGTGCCTACGCCACCTTATGTCGATGATGGAGCCAGTGGTACGACTGTTTTTGTTTCTGGAAGGTTTACCAAGCAGGGTTAAGAACTCAGGCAAGTCTCAGAATCGCATTCGCCCTCGGGCCAGTGTGTGGATTACAGGGGTAGTTGTGGGGATTGGTGTCTCCTGTGGCGGGAGTGTTTAAGCTACCATTTGGTGTTCGGATGTCGCCTTATGAAGCCTTGTAGGGGCGGATGTGTAAGTCGCGGTCTATTGGTTCGATGTTGGCAAGATTCGAGATAGTTGGTTCAGCTTGTTCCGGTGATGTGGATAGAGTAAAGCTTGTCTAGAAGAGGTTACGGCGGCTCGGAGAAATCGTGCGGATGATCGGCGGCGCAGAGTTCGAGTTGTGGTCGGTCTTCGAAAGGACCACCGGGTTGGGTGTGGCGAGTTTTGGAAAACAGAGGAACTTAGCGAGTTACTTTGGGCCGCACGAGTTCATGTGAAGAATAGGCCAGGTTGCCTATATGTTAGCTTTTGCCGTCCGACTTAGGAGGCAGTACGTCCGGTCTTTCGTATTGATATGTTCGGGAAAGTATCGGAGATCCATCCAGAGTGTTCCCAGTTAATGATGACCACGTTAGAGATAGTAACCCCGAGTTTTGGAAACTGAAGCAGTATCAGAAATATGGTAAGAGTTCGAGTGTACGACAGCCTCAGGGATCGCATGCAGTCCGGTACCATTTGTTGGGTCGCCGGAGTGACACTAGAACCTCGCGGCAAAGTGACAAAGGTGGTATCAGTGGTATCGCGAGCATAGATGTGATCATTTTCTTTTTTTTGTGTAAAAGAAGGTGCGAAGGAAGTATATTTTAGACCCCGGTGAGAGGTGTTTTATGGTGATGTTAGAGGTGTTTCCTCGTGGACTTGGAGGTAAGTACTTTGCGCAAGTTGGTTCCGTGGCCATGTGTGGCAGGATTGTTCTCGCAAGTATAGCAGTGAAGACTATACTGGCGCATGTTTGTTTTGAGACTTAGAAGGAACATTCGGGACGAATGTTTCTAAGGAGGGGAGAATGTTATACCCCGTATTTCGCAGTATATGCGTGGGGCGTGCGTAGAAAATTTGAACTTGAGAATAAGGCTTGGCCGAATTATTTTTGTGCACAACACCCGGTTAGAGTCGTTTTTCGACGAAACGTTTCCACAACTTTCGTAGGGAAAATTCCGGCTATGTCATTTTTAATTTTTGCGGATTTTTTCGAGAGGCGAAACATTTTGGACCAACAGAGGCGCCACGGCACTCTCATTAGTGTGATAGAGTGGGCCAATTGCTTGGCTTTTGTCAAGTAGTTGGTAGGATATTTTGTGGGTAGATGGATAAGGTGCACTTGGCATGATCTAGGCCTACACTTGCATAGCACTTGGCTAGATCTTGGCCGTTGGTTGGCCTTGGCTTGTACTATAAATACCCCCTGGAAGACTTCTTCATCCATTCCTAAAATTCCTTAAGTGTTAAAATCCTCCCTTCCCTTTGTGTAGTTGTTTCGTCCCACCCTCCTCCTTTGAGAAGGCCTTGTGGTAGAGTTCTCCCCATGGCGAGAGTCCCCACAGTGGGGTAGGCCGAGGTATACCACTCTTGGTAGAAATACTCTCAAAGTATTGTTATAATGCCCAAATTACCTTAGCCAGTATACCTTGTAGTATTCTAAGGTTATACCTATACAAAAGCCCAGTTATACTATTATACTTCCCGTCAGTCACAAAAACGAAACCCTAAGGAAAATCTCCATAGATAGTTGGAATATTAAGTAGAAGTGGGTTAGAACTTCTAAGGGTGGTTCAGAGCGGGTTGGGCGCGCGGAGTTGGAGCTAAACGTTGCTCGGAGGCGACTTTAAACTAGGATAATTATGGGCTTATCGAGGTAAATATCTTGTCCTCTATTGTAATTGGAAATTACATGATTGTTAGACTATATAGTTGAAGTATACTATATATAGGCGAGCGTTGTTATCGGCAATGTCTTTGGACTTAAGCTCCGAATAATACTTACGGCAATGTCTTGCGACTTAAGCTGAATGTAAAGAAAATCTTGAGCGTAATTACATGGGGCTGTATTCATGAGACTTGTGTAGTTTTTACGTGAGGTAGAATTGTGCACATCCGGATTAGGCGTATAACCCCGCAGTTGGCTTGGTAGGCCCCAGATAGATGAGGAGATTCTGTGTTGCGGGGTGGGAGGTCTTTGAATTTTACGTAGAATGTTCTCTGAAGAGACCTAAATGTTAATAAAGCGCCTTGTGGCCTTATAAGTTGAAATCGCGTGTGGCGCGATCTACTTGGCTTGAGGAGTAGCGGTTGGAAGTACTTGGGCGTTTTGCTATTAGTCGATACTCGTCGCGGTATGTGAACCTCTTCCTATCTCTTCTAGCATGATATATGTGTAACTATGTAGTACGGTAGACGTACACGTGTTAAATGTATTTGATTGGTCTAAAACATAAAGTGTTATAACGGCTTTATGGGAAGTTGGTTATAACAGCTTTATGTAGATAAGAAAATACTTGTGGTTTTTAAAAAGTGGTACCGATTTGAACTATAAGCTGTTTTACGTAATAATGAGAACTTGAAGTATTTCAAAAGATTTTTGAATCATTTTGGAGGAAGAAGTAATACTGGGTCTTTGAAAACTTAAGAGTTATACTAGCTTTATGGGAAGTTAGGTATAACGGCTTAAGAATGTTTCTTGATTTGAATCGAATGTGTATCGACAAACCAACTGCGGCGTTAATAAAGGAAATATTTTGTGATTAAGTATTATTAAAACCGGTAGAAACTTCCATCTGCATAGAAGCTAAGATGAGACAAAATGATATTTCCTAGATCATGGTCTTTGTAATAAGATTGTTATAAACAAGAATATCCTACTCACATATAAGGCTTATGTTTTCTCAGATGGTTTAAAAGAGAATTATATCCTCAAATGAATAAGACTATGAACTACGAAACCTTTCTAAAATAAGAACAGTGAACATTTGAAATTAGGCAAACTTGGGCGTTTGGAAAATAATGTTGTTACTTGATTTTACAAAGGTAAGTGTTTTGATTTACTTCAAAAGATAATCACTTTATTTTTCATATACTACGGGTATTGTGTGACTTTGTAAACGTAACGTATCTTTTAAAAGATAATGTATGAAGTACTTTGGGATTAGATACGATCTTGTTAATCATATATTAGAATGTACCTTGTGTGTATAACTTGGTTGTGTTGGTTTGTGATAGCCTTGTAATACTTTCTTGTTGATTTAATAAGTAAACATGCTAGGATCTTACGTGTGTTAGTATCTGTGATGTTCAATGTAAAGGGGTTTTCCTCATTGCGCTTAAAGTTGTTTGACTCTCGTAGTTATGTTGGTATTGTACCACTCACCTTGACTTGTCTCGGAGGTTAAGCGCCTCCGTCGCGGGGTAGACTCAGCGGTGATGCAGGACCATGATTCGAGAATACCTCATGCGGGTCACGGGGACTATCGCGAGCTACGAGTTCGAGTTAGTTTGCGGCCTTTATGGTCATGCGGTCTTTGTGGCCCATGCGGTGCGAGTCGGGGCGATCTTAGGGAGTAGCTACCCTAGATGCGAGGAATACTTAATGCGGGCCTATGAGGTTGGACTATGCGGAGCTACGGAGAGATCCAGGGCTAGACGCGCACATTTGATACTGCTGGCGAGTGACGGCTTTGATCATGTGGCCAGTGAGCAGATATCATGATCTGATTTATGACCACTGTTAATCGTAGGTGTTAGTAGTCGGTTATGCCTTCGTACTTACCCTGTACTGTTTTATTAGAACACAGGTGGGACCTGGTGTTCATATGTATTTCTTGGTGCTTTTATATCATAAACTGCCGGCAGTGAGGAAGGTATTCCACGGACATGATTAATGTTATGGGCGTGAGACCCATAGTTACATTTGAGTGATGACTTTGAGGGCGTGAGTCCCTGACTTGACATGACTGCCTATTTATTGTGAACTGTAGTTTGGTTATCATACATGTCTCCTGCTTATAGACTATTATGATTTCATTTACAATATTTTCAGTTTCACATACTTGGTACTGTTATGCGACCTCGCCCGAAGTGCGTTCATGCCGCGAGTTGAGGTACACGATCGTTGATCCTAGTTCTCGGTCACGATTCAGCGTATGGGAAAGCTCCGTTTCTCGGAGGCTTATCGATGGTATAGTCCTGTCGTTGTAGGTATTTACATTCGGGGTATGGCGGGCCCTGTCCATTGTTGTCGTATCATTCTTAGAAGTGCAGTAATCTTGTTGTGGCGAGTTGTAATGGGATGTATCGTTCGGTTTTAAAATTGATTTTTATATATGCGTAAGGCAAGTTTCTCGGATTCTTGTTTCTTACTTCATAATATTTTCATGTCTTGTTTTATGTTCGTGATTACTACGATGTTGTATCACTAGGGTGCGGGGTAAGGCACGATCCACGGGCAGGTTCGGTCGTGACAAAAGTGGTATCGAGCGATTAATCCTCGGAAAGTGTCTCTGAGACCGTATCGATGAAGTCTTGATTATCGGTGTGTTGTGCACCACACCAATAATCAGGAGGCTATAGGATATTTAGGATTGGTTTCTATTCTTCTCACTCTGAGATCGTGCCTTAGATTTGTGTTGTAAGTTGGACCCTCTAACGTATTTCTTTCCCACTGCAGTTATGCCTCGCGTAGTGGCAACCCGGGCCCGGGAGGGCAAAGCGAGGAGGCTGCGAGTAGAGTCTGAGAGATTCTGAGGCACGTGCCCAACCATCACTGAGTTAGGTGCTTGTCGGGGAGTTATGCTCGTCGCGGCCCAGAGTTTAGTACGGCGGCGGCGATTCCTCTGCGGTCATGATATATGAACCTTGATTCCCGCGGCCAGGGGCGAGAGAATATAGATTGCAAAAAGCGACCACATTACTAACTATGGATTTGACTACGAGTATACCGATGTACCACGAGTCTTGATGAATATCAACGAGAAGGTTGTGCAAGTAAGTTCTTGATTGAAGCTTGAGCATGGCACGTATGCGGGCTTATGCGCAGCGAGAAGCGTGAGATCGGCGGGTTAACGAAGGGCAGCGAGAAGAGGGCGAGCAGCAAGTCCTTTGGTAACTTCGGCGAGTCGCCTCGCTGTGAATAGATTATGCGCATCCACGGTGCGAAAGGTCCTCCACGGGGTTCGGGGCGTTCGGGGTATCGAGAGTTGGTGAGCTCGAGCTTAGGTTCCACGGCTACGTAGGTTCCAGCCAGCCGGATTCAGTTTTTTCCCCAGTGTTCACAGTGTGACAGACGTCATCCCGGGGAATGTCCTCTTTTAGTTGGTACTTGTTTTACCTGCGGCCGTCAGGGCCATGTGTCGAAAGGATGTCCTAGTAGGAGGACTCAACCTTCAGGATCGGTGGGTAGTTCGTCATCTCCCCTAGCTATGTGCCCTACGGGGTAGGTTTGTTTAGAACGACTAAGGAGAGTGAAGCGATAGATCTGAGATAGATCTTTAACCCTCTAGGGTTTAGTATGTGTGATAAGGTGAGTATACCTTAAGTGTTATATTCTGATAGCATGGTGTAAATTGTAATTAGAAATCTTGGTTAGTTAACCAAGTAAGATTTGAGGAATAGAGAAGGTGTGAGCCTTAGAGTTTTATACGTGGAGACCTTAGAGGTAAGGCCACATCGAGTAAAGGTGTAGTGTTCATGTTTGACCCTTATAGGAGTGCATAGTGCAAGTAAGCTATGTCTTGGGATAAGTCCCTGAGTAGTGTGGAATGAAAGAGGGTAGTTGAGCTAAGAAGACCGCTAGGTTTTCGTAACGTGATTAGTGAGAGTTTTTCTTCGGGGAGCTAGCGTTTTGCGCGTTGCCGGGTCGGGTTAAGGCCACGTTGCGGGTCAACCCGCGACATGTATGGTGGTGGGGTCAGTTTGTGGTGGTCCCGCCTTGTGGTAGGGTCACGAGGGTGTTAGGCCCAAGTTTAGTTAACCAGCGTACAAACTCGTGGATGCATTCGACCAGTAGTCGGGCCGAGGAGGTCAGCCGTCTTGTCTTCTAGCAAAGACCGTTTACTCGGCAGTGTTGATTTTATCAGAAAGGTTGTAAGGCTGCACGAGGTGCCTACCTTCACCTTATGTCAGACAGTGGAGCCCAGGTGCCTACCTCCACCGAGAGACACGGTAGTATAGAAACTCAATTCTTGCACAACAAAGGCTATCACAACAAGCATAGGCAAGTTTCACAACAACAAGCATAGGCAAGTAATACACAACTCAAGGTACTTTCATTTTATGCCAAAGTCCGGGTTTTAACCCTAAAGTACTACGTACGTTAAATTCCTTTTAAGAGGTCCATTCCTTTTATAAAAGTCACCCGATACCCTTAGTATAAAAATAGAGTGACTTACATCTTTTAAGTAAACCAAAACAACTTCCATACTTTCCTTTTTAAAACCAAATTAAGGCAATACCATGCCTTCTTTTTGGACCAAAACACTTCTCTTTTTAAAGCCAAGTTACCACATTAAAACCAAGGATAAAACCCTTCTTTTTGTTTTCATAAAGTCGTTATAACTAACTTCCCATAAAGCTGTTATAACACTTTACGTTTTAAACCAATTTAAGACAAAACAATGCCTTTCTTTTCCCTAAAGTTCTAGTTTGCCTAATTTCAACGCTCAAGTTTCTCATTTTCGAAAAGGTTTCATAGTTCATAGTTTTAATCCTTTAAAACATAATTCTCTTTTAAACAATTTGAGAAACATATGTCTTATATGTGAGTAGGTTATTCTTGTTTATGATCAATCTTATTAAGCAGCCATGATCTAGGAAATGTAATATCATTGTCTCATCTTAGTTTCTATGCAGATGGAGGTTTCTATTGGTTTTAATAATACTTCATTATTCAATACGTTTTCCTTTATTACGCTGCAGTGGTTTGTCGATACTCATTCTGATTTCTGAAATCAGTAAAACATTTCTCCTTTTAAAAACCAAGTACTCATTACTCACGAATGAGGTTTCACACAAAATTCATATTAATTCATTCAAGTCAAGTCTCTTATCTTTTAAGATCAAGTCTCTTAACTTTTAAAAATCAGTAAACCATTCTTTTTACCACTCTTAAGACGTTATACCTAACTTTTCATAAAGCTAGTATAACTCTTATGTTTTCAAAACCAAGTATTACTCTTCTTTCAAAACGGTTTCTTAATCTTTGAAATACTTCAAGATTCTTTATTATTCAGGCTTAAGTCAAAAGACATTGCCGTAACACTACATTCAGTTAACACACGTACGTCTACCGTACTATATATATGTTCCTTTAAAATACTTCAAGATTCTTATTATTCAGGCTTAAGTCAAAAGACATTGCCACACGTACGTCTACCGTACTATATATATATTCTTTTAAAATACTTCATGCTCAAGAGTATAGGAAGAATCACATACCTCGCGACGATTATCGACTATAAGCAAAACGCTCCACGGCTATAACCCGGCTAGCCTTGTCCACCTTCCAAGTAGCACATGCTACTCGCAGAACATTCAACCAATAAAGGTTATCAGTCTACTGTAAATACGGTCCTATGTAAGTACAGTTTAATCTTCTACTTTAATATTCTTCTGATGCTATTTCAGTTCAAGTCTTAATCTGTAATATCCTTCTATTACAGTTCAATTCTCTTCTATGAATCTTATATTCATTTCAATACTACTACAGTATGTAATTTCCAATAACACTAGAAGGATAGGATTATTTACCTCGATAAGCCCAAAATTATCCAAGTATAAATGTCGATCCTGAGCGACGTTTAGCTCCTACTCTGGGCGCTCTAACCCGCTCCAAACAACCCTTAGAAGTTCTACGCAACTTCTACTTAACACTTCAACCGACTATGAAGGTTTTCCTTAGGGTTTCGTTTAGTGGCTAAAGGAAGTATAATAGTATTTTCCAGGCATTTCGTATAGAGGTAACCTTGGGAAGTACTACAAGGTATATGGGCTAAGGTATTTAGGGCATTATAACAATACTTGGAGAGTATTTCTCTACCAAAGAGGGGGTATTATACGAAACAACTAGGCAAGGGGGGGGGGTGTATTCTCGGCCGAGGGCCTCTCAAAGGGGGGAGGGGGGTGTGGCGGACGAAAGCTCAAGAGGGAGGGAGTATTTTGAGACTTAGAAAAATGCTCAAGTTTGGATGAAGAAAGTCTTCAACTTAGAGGGGTATTTATAGGTCAAGCAATGGCCAACCAATGGCCAAGATCAATCGAAGTGTTAGGCAAGTGTAGGGCTAGGATTTAACCATGTGTACCTTATCCATCTACCACACCAACTTGCACAAAATATCCTACCTAACCAATGCCACCAATTTCGTCCATGACCGCCCACAATTCCTTCCAATGTGAGGGTGACACATGTCACCCTCCCGTTGGTCCAAAATGTTTCGTCTATCGGAAAAATCCACAAAAATTAAAAATGACATAGCCGGAATTTTCCCTTCGCGAGTCTTGTAAAACGTTTCGTCGAAAAACGATTCTTTTCGGCACTTGTGCCCAAATTTCGATCCTTGCCAATCCTTAAGGCTTAAATTATTATACGTACGCCCTCACATACATACTCTGGAAAATACGGGGTATAACATTCTCCCCTCCTTAGAAACATTCGTCCCGAATGTTCCTTCTCAAGACGGATAACGATAAAGTTCCTCTAACAAGTTGCCAACGCCACACCTGGCCACGAAATAACACACGTTCTCTTCCTTCCTTACTCGTCGTGCCCTTCTCGAACACTTGAACTCTTCTAGTATACGTACCACACTTGATCATCGCGGTTCCCAAAACTTTGGAGTCACCACCTCCAAACTTGGTCATCTTACTAGCCTCAATCTTCCTTAAGGCCATTCCCGGCCTTCACGATCCGCTTCAGGTCGAACATATCCACGAACTCATACGATGGTCATCTAAACTTGGGCCTAGCGCCCTCGTGACCCTACCACCTGGCGGGACCACCCAGAGCTGACCCTACCTCGAAACAAGCCGCGGGTTGGCCCGCAACATGGCCCCAACCCGACCCACTTAACACATCAAGCTCTTGTTTCCCGATCTGGAACAATCTTACATATACAGGTCATGAAATCTACCACTTCCATTTTACACCACCCAAGGAATTTCCCACAATTACTCCACGTATACTTATACATTCTGACAAAGATCACCCGCAAAAATCTTGTACTCAAGACGGCCTTACATCTAAGGTCATCAACTGTAATATTCTAAGGTTCATCATTTTTTTTCACCCCTAGGCTTACCCTCTTTCACTAACTAGGCTTATAACTCACATTTTAGCACAAAGCTATCCGAACATAACACCAAACACATCAACATACATTAAAACATACAAAACTCTTGAGGGTTAAGGATATACCTGAAAATAGGCGGTTCAAAGGACCGCTAAAACTGGGAACTTCCACCGCGACCTCTGCCGTGGCCTGCCGGTGTATGAACATCCTGCCTAGCTATGGAAGGTGAAGAACCCGCAACTGATCCCGTAGTCTGTGCTATCCTACCAGCGCTACCCCTGGTCGGACAGTCTCTCGCCAGATGGCCCTGTTGGCCGCAAGAATAACAATCTCCCAAGTTAGTACGACACTCTCCCTTATGAAGTTTTCCACAACGGCCACACTGAGACAAGGGCGACCTCATCCGGCGAGCACTCCTACTCCCCTGAAAATTTGAAACCTGGGAGCCCTGACCTGCTCCTGAATATCCCGAAGGTCCCGAAGGCTGTGGAGGACCACTCTGTACTGGCGGAGGTACATAACTAGTCTGCTGCTGAGGCGGTCCGCCTCGAAAGTCACCAAAGGACCCTGCTGTTCTGGCCCTCTTCTGCTGATCTTGGTCATTCCGTCGATTTCTCCGCTCCTCACATCCAAGTGCATAAGCCTGCATGCGGGCAATGTCCATGCCCGGCTGAAGAGCTACACCCGAACAACTTTCTGCTAGGTAATCATCGAGCCCTGTAACATATCGGTGCACTCGATCCTCCATACTAGCTACTAACGCGGGGACGTATCGAGCCAATGAGTCGAACTCCACATTGTACTCCCGAACCGTACGCCCGTTCTGCCGCAACACCAAAAATCTGTCGGCCCGAGCCCTCCTCATCTGTGGAGGCAAGAAATGTGCAAGAAATGCTCCTGAGAACTCGTCCCATATAGCTGGAAGTGCATTCTCTCCCCGGGACAGCTCCCACGAATCAAACGATCATTGCGGTATCATTCGGCCGTCGAACCTAGGACCACCGACTCGGTCTCCGATGCCTTGATCACTCTCATGATCGGTAGAATCGCTTCGGATGAACTCCTGCAGATCATCCTCGGGCCTCGACCCATAAAACTCGGCGGCTTCTGACTCGAGAAAATCCGTAGCCTCAAACTATCGATCTAGGGTGAACCATCGGTGCTCTTTGGGCTGCTGCGTCAACCTATCCTTAAGTCAGCCTGACCACGGCCATTAGCGGGCCTACTCGCGTAACCCATCCCCTGCTCCCGGTGCGGGTGGAGGCTCAGTCTTGTGGTCTCTGAGAGCTCGCATTGCTCTACTCGCGACTCCTCCTGCGCCTTGCCGCCACGGGCGGGTTGCCTTGCGCGAGGCATAACTAGTAAAACGAGATACGTCGGAGGGTCCACTTACAACACGGCTCTAAGGCACGATCTCGGAATGAGAAGAAGGAAACCAATCCTAAATGTCCTATAGCCTCACGATTATAGATGTGGTGCACACACCGATAATCAAGACTCTACTAGACACGTTCGTAGACACTTTCCGAGGACTAAGCGCTCACGATACCACTTTTGTCACGACCGAACGGGCCCGTGGTCGTGCCTACCGGGCACCTAGTGATACAACATCAGAGAAAAACCATCGGAAAAGAAAACTTAAACATATAAATAGATATAGATCAATATGAAATAAAATATGCAAAACCAAACGTTTGCATTACAGAATATATATATATCGACCTTTGAAACGATTACAATCTTTACAACCACGCCAGCGGTGCTCTGGACCTCAAGATTTACAACAACTATGACGGGACGGGGCCCGCCATACCCACGTGCATGTCAAGAACCTACGGACTCGGGGTAACATACCAAAGATAAGCCTCAGGAAGGAGCGGAGCTTCAACACGCTGAAATGTGATCCTAGCGCGGGATCGGCGGTAGATGTACCTCTACCTGCGGCATGAACGCAACCCCCCGAAGGAGGTCAGTACAACAGGTACCAAGTATGTGAAACTGTAAACGAAATCATAATAGTCTATATAAAGCAGGAGACATGTATGATAACCAAACTACAATACACATAACGATTATATCAAGTCGGGGACTCGCCTCAGTCATTACTCAAATATAACGATGGGTCTCGCCCATAACATCAATCATGCGTGGAATACCTTCCTCATGCCGGCGATCTATGATATAATAACACGCGGAGTACACATGAACACCAAGTGCGTACTAACAATACTATACAACCAAACCACGAAAGCGACACGGGGCAGAAGTCTGGCCGACTACGGATACCAAGGCCGCCACGTGGCGGCCGGGCAAGTACGAGGGCTAACTACAGGTACCAAGGCGTATCACGAGACCGTCACTACACCGAGCGGGGCAAGTGCGAGGGCTAACTACTGGTACGAGGCCGAATCGACCACGAGGCGGCAAATCTGGACCACCAGGTACCAAGGCCGAACAATAAGAAACCTCATGGAGAGCTAGTCCATGGAATAATACTATCAACAGGAGCGTACCCGTGGAATTCTCCGTCACTGCCGGTACGTCCAAGTAAGTTCTCAACAAGTCAACCGGCCCTCCACCGAGAGACACGGTAGTATAGAAACTCAATTCTTGCACAACAAAGGCTATCACAACAAGCATAGGCAAGTTTCACAACAACAAGCATAGGCAAGTTATACACAACTCAAGGTACTTTCATTTTATGCCAAAGTCCGGGTTTTAACCCTAAAGTACTACGTACGTTAAATTCCTTTTAAGAGGTCCATTCCTTTTATAAAAGTCACCCGATACCCTTAGTATAAAAATAGAGTGACTTACATCTTTTAAGTAAACCAAAACAACTTCCATACTTTCCTTTTTAAAACCAAATTAAGGCAATACCATGCCTTCTTTTTGGACCAAAACACTTCTCTTTTTAAAGCCAAGTTACCACATTAAAACCAAGGATAAAACCCTTCTTTTTGTTTTCATAAAGTCGTTATAACTAACTTCCCATAAAGTTGTTATAACACTTTACGTTTTAAACCAATTTAAGACAAAACAATGCCTTTCTTTTCCCTAAAGTTCTAGTTTGCCTAATTTCAACGCTCAAGTTTCTCATTTTCGAAAAGGTTTCATAGTTCATAGTTTTAATCCTTTAAAACATAATTCTCTTTTAAACAATTTGAGAAACATATGCCTTATATGTGAGTAGGTTATTCTTGTTTATGATCAATCTTATTAAGCAGCCATGATCTAGGAAATGTAATATCATTTTGTCTCATCTTAGTTTCTATGCAGATGGAGGTTTCTATTGGTTTTAATAATACTTCATTATTCAATACATTTTCCTTTATTACGCTGCAGTGGTTTGTCGATACTCATTCTGATTTCTGAAATCAGTAAAACATTTCTCCTTTTAAAAACCAAGTACTCATTACTCACGAATGAGGTTTCACACAAAATTCATATTAATTCATTCAAGTCAAGTCTCTTATCTTTTAAGATCAAGTCTCTTAACTTTTAAAAATCAGTAAACCATTCTTTTTACCACTCTTAAGACGTTATACCTAACTTTTCATAAAGCTAGTATAACTCTTATGTTTTCAAAACCAAGTATTACTCTTCTTTCAAAACGGTTTCTTAATCTTTGAAATACTTCAAGATTCTTTATTATTCAGGCTTAAGTCAAAAGACATTGCCGTAACACTACATTCAGTTAACACACGTACGTCTACCGTACTATATATATGTTCCTTTAAAATACTTCAAGATTCTTATTATTCAGGCTTAAGTCAAAAGACATTGCCACACGTACGTCTACCGTACTATATATATATTCTTTTAAAATACTTCATGCTCAAGAGTATAGGAAGAATCACATACCTCGCGACGATTATCGACTATAAGCAAAACGCTCCACGACTATAACCCGGCTAGCCTTGTCCACCTTTCAAGTAGCACATGCTACTCGCAGAACATTCAACCAATAAAGGTTATCAGTCTACTGTAAATACGGTCCTATGTAAGTACAGTTTAATCTTCTACTTTAATATTCTTCTGATGCGATTTCAGTTCAAGTCTTAATCTGTAATATCCTTCTATTACAGTTCAATTCTCTTCTATGAATCTTATATTCATTTCAATACTACTACAGTATGTAATTTCTAATAACACTAGAAGGATAGGATTATTTACCTCGATAAGCCCAAAATTATCCAAGTATAAATGTCGATCCTGAGCGACGTTTAGCTCCTACTCTGGGCGCTCCAACCCGCTCCAAATAACCCTTAGAAGTTCTACACAACTTCTACTTAACACTTCAACCGACTATGAAGGTTTTCCTTAGGGTTTCGTTTAGTGGCTAAAGGAAGTATAATAGTATTTTTCGGGCTTTTCGTATAGAGGTAACCTTGGGAAGTACTACAAGGTATATGGGCTAAGGTATTTAGGGCATTATAACAATACTTGGAGAGTATTTCTCTACCAAAGGGGGGTATTATATGAAACAACTAGGCAAGGGGGGGTGTATTCTCGGCCGAGGGCCTCTCAAAGGGGGGAGGGGGTGTGGCGGACGAAAGCTCAAGAGGGAGGGAGTATTTTGAGACTTAGAAAAATGCTCAAGTTTGGATGAAGAAAGTCTTCAACTTAGAGGGGTATTTATAGGTCAAGCAATGGCCAACCAATGACCAAGATCAATCCAAGTGTTAGGCAAGTTTAGGGCTAGGATTTAACCATGTGTACCTTATCCATCTACCACACCAACTTGCATAAAATATCCTACCTAACCAATGCCACCAATTTCGTCCATGACCGCCCACAATTCCTTCCAATGTGAGGGTGACACATGTCACCCTCCCGTTGGTCCAAAATGTTTCGTCTCTCGGAAAAATCCGCAAAAATTAAAAATGACATAGCCGGAATTTTCCCTTCGCAAGTCTTGTAAAACGTTTCGTCAAAAAACGATTCTTTTCGGCACTTGTGCCCAAATTTCGATCCTTGCCAATCCTTAAGGCTTAAATTATTATATGTACGCCCTCACGTACATACTCTGGAAAATACGGGGTATAAAACTAGGTTCCTTGGAAATAGAAGTCACTTCGTTTCTCACAATTGACCTTGGTCTTTGCATAACGTTAATATTCATTGACTCATGGACATCCGCCTCACACGTCTTGGTATTCTGCCCAGTGTAATGACCCGTTATTGAAGAAGGCTCCTTGGTACCCGCAGTATTAAATTGCGACGCCTCGGTTCCCGCGACATTAATGTTAGACTCCTTAGAGATCTCTTCGTACCTACCAATTGACCTTGGTCTTTGCATAACGTTATTATTCATTATCCCATGGACTTCCGCCTCACACGTCTTGGCATTCTGATCGGTGTATTGTCCCGTTATTGAAGAAGGCTCCTTGGTACCCGCAACATTAAATTGTGACGCCTCGGCTCCCGCGACATTAATGTTAGACTCCTTGGGGATAGAGATCTCTTCGTTCCTACCAACTGATCTTGGTTCTTACATAATGGGAATATTCCTAGACTCATGGATTCCCGCCTGACCCGCCTTATCCTTCTGACCCATGCCCCGACCCGGAATAGGAGGAGGCACTTCGTTTCCCGCGGCATTAAAGTGTGATACCTTGGCACCCGCGACAGGCTTCTTGGAAATAGGAGTTTCTTCAATGCTATCAACTGAAATTGATTCTTGCAAGACGGGATTAGTCTTAGCCCCATGGACCCCCGCCTGACCCGCCCTGAACTTCTGACCCGCGCCTTGACCCGGTTTTGACCCGAGTATGCCATCACGCCTAGTTTCATCAATTGCAATACCTGGCCCAGATTTTTTCCCTTTTCCGGCTAGCCTGAGTAAATTACCAGGTAGTGTGGGGGTACTAGTGATGCCATGGCTGACCTGTTCTTCCGCAATGTTCCCGTTGTCTTCTAGTTGGCCCGTGATAGGATCAACCACCCTAGTAACATAAGGGGTGTCAATGGCTATCGGTAAAATCCTTTGCTTGCCGAGAGTTTCAAGAGTGTTATTCCCCTGAGGCGTGTGGTCAGTGACATGGCCTTCAACAGTGGTCACTTCAGGTGGAGTAATAGTAGAGATTACTACTGGATTAGTTACTGATGGACCATGTAGTTTTCCGCCTTCGAATTCACTAATATCCAAGCTTTCGGTTTCTATATTTCTGCCCCATTCATGAATCCTTTGTAGCATAGAATCATCTACTACATTCTCGAGTTGGATACGCGTATCAGGCGTGACATGAACCAGCACCGATTGGTCTGAAATTGCCGGAATTAGATTTTCTTTAACAATGGTTGGACTACCTCCATTCTTTTTCTTTTTCCTGGTTCTAGCCCGTCGTTGCTGAACCTCCTGAATCATTGTTGGAGCGTGTGTAACGTTTAGTCTTTTTCATGTTGTGAACATTAAGCTTCAAACCATGGGGAAACAATGGTAGATTTGGGGGGGGGGGGAGAAGGAAAAATCGTAGGAGCAACTAAGGAAAATGTTGAGAGCGTTTTTCTTAGTGAGAGAAACTTCTCTCTAACTCCTTGACTTATATTTGACTTGATCACCAACTAATGGACTGTATTTACATTGGACTGTTTTTACTTTGGACTAATGGACGGTTTTGTATATTGTGGGGCATAATTTTACATGTCCAGTTAGGCGTGTAATCCCTTTTAGTATTGTTCTGTTATTGCGCCTTAAATGTGGCATGTTGGTTATTGAAATTCGGGCCTTGAAAAAGGTGGAAAAGTACGTAAAAACAGGGGAAGTGCTGCCCGATTTTCCGTAGAATAAAAGACCCTATACTTAGAAATATTCTACGAAGAAATCTAGACGTTGATAGACGTATTTGATTATTATAGCTTGATATACTACGTGCGGCATATTCGACTTGGCAAGTGGATTAGCCGAGGAGGTATGTGATTCTTCCTATCCTCTTGAGCATGATTGTTGTGAAATATATAGTACGGTAGACATACGTGTGTTAAATGAATTTGGTTTCACTTTGATGTCCTTGACTTGAGTCCTAAATGTTAAAACCTTGAATTATTTTAAAAAGTTATGAATCATTATTCGGAAGGAAATTGATACTTGGTCTTTAAAAGAATAAAGTTCTCTTAATTTCATAAATGAGTGTGGTTGTCTTTGGTTGGTTTAAAACATAAAGTGTTATAATGACTTTATGGGATGTTAGTTATAGCGACTTTATGAAGATAAAAGAATGGTTTGATTATTCTAAAACATATGAGACTTGATTTTGAAAGTTAAGAGGCTTGAACTTAAAAGTTAAGAGACTTGATCTTGAAAGATAAGAGACTTGATTTATAAACGACTTGATTTTGGGAAAGGAGAAGTAACTTGATTTAAAAGTATAGGTTACTTGTTTTGAAAAGAGTGAGTTACTTGGGTTTTAAAAGTATACTTGACGTTGTTTAAAAAGTGTAAGCCACTTGGTTTAAAAAGTATAAAGTACTTGATTTAAACATGAAAGTGTCTTGATACTACGGGTATTAGTATCGTGTGGGTTTTACGTAAAAATGGAACTTTTTAAGAGAATTGAAGTACGTAGTACTTTGGGTTTAAAACCCGGATTGTTGGCATAAAATGGAAGTACCTTGAGTTATAAAATGGTGAATCAGTTTACATGTTAATGAAAGTCTAGAAGTATGGTAACTTGCCTATGCTTGCTTGTGATAGCCTTGTTGTGCAAGTGTTGTATTCTTATGGTACCGCGTCTCTCGATGGAGGGTCGGTCATCTCACTATTTCCTTGGACATACTGACACGTTGGATGGTCCACGGGTATGCATCCACTATATTATTCCTTGGACATACTGACACGTTGGGTGACCCACGGGTATGCTTCCATTATTATTGTTATTCCATGGACTAGCTCTCCATGAGGTTTAGTGTATGAGCGAGGATCCGGTAGCTAACCGTACTTGCCGATCGATTCTTGTCTGGTGGATCTGGTAGTTTCTTTCGTACTTGCCCCAGTCAGTTCTATAGCATAGTTTGGTACGACAGACTCTGGTAGACGGCTTCGTACTTGCCCCGGTCAGTTTTATGATGCAGGCTGGATCTGGTGGTTGGCTTTCCTACTTGGCCCGTACGGTTTTTATGACACAGGTGGGACCTGGTGTTCATGTATACATATTGGTGTTATATTATATCATGGACTGCCGGCAGTGAGGAAGGAATTCCACGGGCATGATTGATATTATGGGCGTGAGACCCATGGTTATATTTGAGTAATGACTTTGAGGGCATGCGTCCCTGACTTGACATGACTGCTTATATATTGTGTACTGTAGTTTGGTTATCATACATGTCTCCTGTTTTATATAGACTGTTATGATTTCATTACAGTATTTTCAGTTTCACATACTTGGTACCTGTTGTCGACCTCTCCCGGGCTGCGTTCATGCCGCAAGTAGAGGTACACCAGTTGTTGATCCTCGCTCTTAGGGTCATAGTTCTGCATTTTGGGAAGCTCCGTTTCTCCGGAGGCTTATCTTTTGGTATGATTCCCTGAGATTGTAGGTTCTTGTACATTCAGGGGTATGGCGGGGCCCCGTCCCGTCATAGTTGTTATAAAAACTTTTAGAGGTCTGTAGTCCTGTTGTAAGTGGGGTTTTGTAAAGGATAACTTTTCGGGTTTTATATATATATGCTGAAGGGCGACCTATCGGTTGGCATGTTTCCTATTTTTCATTGTTACATGTTTATGAGTTATTCCGCTGATTTTTCTCTCATGTATTATCACTAGGGTGCCCGGGGTAAGGCACCAGTTGCGGGCCCGAGGTCGGGTCGTGACAAAAGTGGTACCAGAGCAGTTAGTCCTCGGAAAGTGTCTACAAACCGTATCTAGTAGAGTCATGATTATCGGTGTGTTGTGCACCACACCTATAATCATGAGGCTACAGGATATTTAGGATTGGTTTACATTCTTCTCACTCTGAGATCGTGCGGTAGAGCTGTGTTATAAGTTGGACTCCCTCTGACGTATTCTTATGTACCAGTTATGCCTCTACGCAAGACAACCAGGGCCCAGAAGGGCAAGGCAGCAGAGGGAGTCGCGAGTAGAACACATAGGGTTGCGAGGGCACAGGATCAGTCATTACCTGAGGTAGTGCTTCATACGGCGAGTTCTGCGACGCCGCCAGCCCCAACAGAGTTTAGCGCAGCGACATCAGTATCTACTGAGGCCATGATATCTGAGCCTCCAGTTCCACGACCAGGAGCCGAGGATATGGGTTACAAAGAGATGGCCCAGTTACTGGCTAGGATCGTGGCTAGGCATGAGGACAGACGAGAGCCGGTGGTTCCGGTAGTACCGGTGGTGCACCCCAGAACCGATAGTTTGAGGCTTCGGGACTTCTTGAGTTGCAATCCACCAGAGTTTTATGAATCGAGAGCTGAGGATGATCCTCAAGAGTTTATTCGATAGCTGCAACGCATTATGAGAGTGATTAAGGCCTCAGAGGCCGAGTAAGTGGTACTGGGTTCTTATCGGCTGCGGGATATTGCAGTCAACTGGTTTGATTCATGGGAACTATCCATGGGGGAGCATGCATTTCCAGCTGGTTGGGACGAGTTCTCGGAGGCATTTCTTAACCATTTCTTGCCTCCACAGATGAGGAGAGCCCGGGTGGATAGTTTTATGATGTTGAGAAAGAATGGGCGGACGGTTCGGGAGTACAACATAGAGTTCGACTCATTAGCTCTGTATTCCCCCACTTTAGTGGCAGACATGGAGGATAGAGTGCACCGATATATCACGGGACTTGATGATTATCTAGCAGAGGGTTGTACAAGAGTAGCTCTTCAGCCGGGAATGGACATTGACCGCATGCAGGCTTATGCACAGGGGACTGAGGAACGTAGAGGTCGATGAAATGACCAAGATCAACATAAGAGGGCCAAGACAGTAGGGTCCTTTGGTAACCTTCGAGGCGGACAGCCTCAGCAGCAGGCTAGATATATACTTGGCCAAGGCAGTACTTCTTCGCGCCTTGGGGCGTCTGGGGTATTCAGGAGCAGGTCAGGGCTCCAAGGTTTCAGGTTTTCAGGGGATCAGGGATGTTAGTCAAACGAGACCATCCTTACCTCTGTGTGGCCATTGTGATAGGTTATATGCTGGGGAGTGTCAGGGTGATCGGGGAGCTTGCTTTACCTGCGGCCGGCAGGGCCATTTTGCGAAGAATTGTCCGACCAGTGGTACCGCTGATGTTAAGACTCAACCTTTGGGATCAGTGGCTGGTTCATCGCCTTCTTTAGCTATGTGCCCTGCAGGGCAGGACTATGATTGGAGCGACGAAGGGAAAGTGAATCAATAGTTACATGTATATCTTTAACCCTCTAGAGACTAGTATGCGTTGATAAGATGATTATATGTTAAATGTTATGTTCGGATAGTATTGTGTAAATTGTGTTTAAGACACATGGTTTGAAGGAAAGGTAAGTTTGGGTGCCTGGAGATTGTGAGCCTTAGAATATTGATAACCGTGGAGACCTTAGATGCAAGGCCGTCTTGAGTAAAAGATTTTACGGTTGATCTTGGTCGAGGTACAAAGTATACGTGGGGTATATTAGTATGATAATTCCATGGGTTGTGTGGAATGTGTTACACCCCGTAGTTCCAGAGTATGTTTGTGAGGACGTACATACGAGAATATAACACTAAGTATGAAGGGGAAAAAATTTGAATTTCCGACGGAAAATATTCCGAACCTCGTGAAGGAAAAAGGTTTATTATTGGGAATTGGATTCTCAATTTTGGTATTTGGACTCCTTGGAATATAAGAGAATTATGGAATTTTATTTCCAAAATTGGTCACGTTGGGCCCATGGGAGAAATTTTCGAGATTTTGGCCATTATGGATGGTTCATCGCCTTCTTTAGCTATGTGCCCTGCAGGGCAGGACTATGATTAGAGCGAAGAAGGTAAAGTGAATCAATAGTTACATGTATATCTTTAACCCTCTAGAGACTAGTATGCGTTGATAAGATGATTATATGTTAAGTGTTATGTTCGGATAGTATTGTGTAAATTGTGTTTAAGACACCTGGTTTGAAGGAAAGGTAAGTTTGGGTGCCTGGAGATTGTGAGCCTTAGAATATTGATAACCGTGGAGACCTTAGATGCAAGGCCGTCTTGAGTAAAAGATTTTACGGTTGATCTTGGTCGAGGTACAAAGTATACGTGGGGTATATTAGTATGATAATTCCATGGGTTGTGTGGAATGTGTTACACCCCGTAGTTCCAGAGTATGTTTGTGAGGACGTACATACGAGAATATAACACTAAGTATGAAGGGGGAAAAAATTTTGAATTTCCGACGGAAAATATTCCGAACCTCGTGAAGGAAAAAGGTTTATTATTGGGAATTGGATTCTCAATTTTGGTATTTGGACTCCTTGGAATATAAGAGAATTATGGAATTTTATTTCCAAAATTGGTCACGTTGGGCCCATGGAAATTTTTTTCGAGATTTTGGCCATTATGGATGTTTTTGGGAGATGAAAATATTTTGGACGAATAGGAGGGCGACACGTGTCACCCCAAGTGGGCCCATTTTGGGCGAGAAAGATGACAATTGGAAAAGTCTTGTGCTAGATATTTTGTGAGATATTTGTTGGACAAGTGGAAAAGTGGGACCCACATACAGTTGTCCCTAATCTCAACCACACACATGTTTTAATCCTAGCCCTTGGTTGTGTTATAGCATCACACTTGTAGGATGAAATCTCCCACACTTAGAATTATTTCAAGACAACAAAAAAACTCTCTCCCTTTCTAGGAGCTCTCGGCTATGCCCATTGTTCTTGACCTAATGTTGTCCAAAAATTCTTAAACTCTTAAGTGTTCTTCCTTGATGTGTTAGGAAGGTTATTAACCAAGTGTTAGACAATATTTCACACCACTAGCCTAAAAGTTACCCCTTGGCCGAATCTTGCAAGTTTGGGCCGTTATACCGTATTTCGGTATGTATGCGTGAAATACGTCTAAAAGTTTGGCCTTAAAGTTAGGCTTGGGCGTTTTTTTGGGCACAACTCACAAAGCGAATAGTTTTCCGGCCGAAACGTTTCCACGCTTTCGTAGGGTAAATTCCGGCTATGCCATTTCTAATTTTTGCGGATTTTTCCGAGAGACGAAACATTTTGGACCAACGGGAGGGCGACACTTGTCACCCTCCAATTGATGGATGTGAGGCGTTCTTAGGGCCGAATGGATGTTCAATTTTGTCAAGTAGTTGGTAGGATATTTTGTGTGCAAGTTGGCTAGGTACACTTGCCCTAATCTTGACCTTACACTTGCCTAGCACTTGGCTAAATCTTGGCCATTGGTTGGCCATGTCTTGACCTATAAATACCCTTAAGATGAAGAGTTCTTCATCCACAAATTCCTTTCAAGTCTTGAAAATCCTCTCCTCTCCTTAAGCCTATTTTCGTCCAAACACCTCCCCTTTGGAGAAGCTAGCCGAGGCTACCCCTAGCCTAGCCGAAATCTACCCTCCTTGGTAGAAAAGTTGCCTTCTAGTATTGTTATAATGCCCAAAATACCCTAGCCCAAATCCCTTAGTACTTAGTAGAAGTTGTGAAGAACTTCTAAGGTTTCCTTGGAGCATACAACTTAGGAGCAAAACCTTGCTCAGGCGCGACTTTATCTAGGATATTATTGGGCTTACCGAGGTAACTAATCCTAACCCTCTTTTGAATTAGAGAATACTTACTGTAGTAGTATAAGAATAAGTATTAGATACTTAGAAGAATATTGCAGAATAGAATTGAACTGTTATCACAGTAGAAGGGTTTAAAAGAAGAATAATCAAATTGTACTTACATAGGACTGTTTTTAAAGCAAGGAGCTTAAGAGTTATACTAGCTTTATGGGAAGTTAAGTATAACCACTTAAGAATGATAAAAGAAACAGTTTGCCTATGTGTTTATAACAGACTTATATTGAATTGTGAAAAGAATAATAAGATGGTTTGATAAGTAGACATGATATGATGCTATGTGTGTTAGTGTCTTGTAACGTTTGTATAGGAGAGTATTCTTGTTGTGCTTATGTTGTTTAAAGATAAGCTGTTATGTTAGTGTACTATCACTCACCTCTTGATATTTTACCGGGGGTTAAGTCGCCTCCGTCTGGGGTAGACTCGGTGATGCAGGACCATGATTCGAGAATACCTCATGCGGGTCCAAAGGACCTATGCGGATCTACGGGAGTTCCAGGTTAGTGATGCGGGGTTATACCTCATGCGGTCTATGTGGCCATGCGGACTACGAGTCCAGGACGATGCCGAGGAGTAGCTACCCTCGATGCGGGGTTATGTACCCTATGCGGGCCTATATGAGTGGCCTATGCGGACTACGAGTCGTGATTAGGCTTGCATGGTGATACTCGGCAATTGGCCTGCCGATCATTCGCACCTAGAAAAGACACATTGCGGATTTACCTATCGCTGCTCTTGTTTATGATGTGGCATATGCGGTCCCTGGTTGTTTCATACATACTTGCAAAACTGATTTTAAAATGATATGTTTTCATTTAAGTATTTCTGATTTCATATACTTAGTACTGTTATCTTGACCTCCTTGGGTGCGTTCATGCCGCGGTAAGGGCAACAGTGCTAGATCCACATTCCGGATCTACGTTGGTGTCGGAGCTCCATCCTTTCCGGAGGCTCTACTTTGGTATGATCTCCTGTTGTAGATAGTTTTGTATCTGATCGAGTATGGCGGGGCCCTGTCGCCATAGTTGTATATTTCCTTAAGTGCAGTAGTCATTTATGCAGATATCGGATGTAATTGCTAAACCATGTTTATATATATATCGAAAGCGATGTTTTCTCACTTAAAGCGTCTTATTTTATAAACTGTTTCATGTCTTGTTTTATATTTCCGATTACTACGATGTATGACTACTTGGGTGCCGGTAAGGCACGATCACGAACCGGAATGGGTCGTGACAAAAGTGGTATCGAGCGATTAATCCTCGGAAAGTGTCTGCACCGTATCTAGTAAGTCTTGATTATCGGTGTGTTGTGCACCACACCAATAATCGTGGAGGCTATAGGATATTTAGGATTGGTTTCACTCTTCTTACTCGAGATCGTGCTTTAGATGTGTTAAAGTTGGACCTCTAACGTATTCCTTTTACATGTGATTATGCCTCCACGTAAGGCAACCCGGGCCCAGAAGGGCAAGGCAGCCGAGGGAGCTGCCAGTCGGACACCGAGAGTTACGAGGGCTCAGGCCCAGTCTATACCGCAGACGGCGAGTTCTATGACGCCGCCGGCCCTAGCAGAGACCACAGTACCCACGCCACATCCCACGGCTGAGGCGGAGGTTAGGAGTACAGAGATATTGACTATTGGCTAGAGTTGTGGCGAATCGAGGATAAATTTGAATCTGGCGGTTCGATTCGATTCGGCTCGGCTCGGCCGTGTTATACCCTTATTTCAGTATGTATGTAGGGCGCACGTAGAAATTCGAACTTCAAATTGGCTTGGCGAATTCTTTTGTGCACAACACCCGATTAGAGTCGTTTTGACTAAACGTTTCCACGGCTGCGTAGGAAAATTCGGCTATGTCCTTTTTGATTTTTGCGGATTTTTCCGAGAGACGAAATGTTTTGGACCAACGGGAGGTGACACTTGTCACCCTCATTCGGGCGATAATGGGTTGGCCGGTTGGTCACGGGTTTGAGGCCTATTGGCTCCTTGTTTTGGCCTTGTTTGTGGCTTGTTTGGTGCCATGTTTTGTGCCTTGTTTTGTGGAGTAGGGGTTAGGGTGCACGTGGCTTGATCAAGGCCATACACTTGCCTTGCACTTGGCTTGATCAAGGCCATTGGTTTCCTATAAATACCCTCCCTTGTTGAAGACTTATTCATTCACTCCTCACTTTGTCTAAGCCTTGAAAACTCTCCCTCCCTCCTCTTGTGGCTCTCGTCCAAAGCCTCTCCCCTCCTCCTTGTGGCCTTTGGCGAGAGGTTCCCCCTCCCCTGGTGGTGTCTAGCCAGTGGGTACCCCCTCCTAGCCTAGTTGTTTCGTATAATACACCCCCCATCTTGGTAGAAATACTCTCCAAGTATTGTTATAATGCCCAAAATACCTTAGCCTTTACCTTGTAGTATTCCAAAAGTTACCTCTATACGTAGAGCCCGGAAATACTACCTTTTGTCCTTTTAGTCTCAAAACGAAACCCTAAGGAAATCTTCATAGTTGGTTGAAGTATTTTGAGTAGAAGTTAGTTAGAACTTCTAAGGGTTGTTTGGAGCGGATTGAGCGCCTGAGTAGGAGCTAAACCTTGCTCAGGATCGACATTATAACTTGGATAATTTTGGGCTTGTCGAGGTAAATATTCTTGTCCCCTTATTGTAATTGGAGATTACATGTTGTAGGAATATATAGTTGAGGTATACTATATATAGAACTGAACATTTTTGTGCGGCAATGTCTTTTGACTTAAGCCTGAATTTAAAGAAAAGAACTGAACTGTAATTACATAGGACTGTATTACAGTAGACTTGTGGTATTACGGTATAGTAGAATTGTATACGTCCGGTTAGACGTATAAACCCCCCCCCCTGGTTGGCTTGGTAGCCGGCCTCGATAGAGGAGGAGATTTACGCTGTTGCGGGGGGGGGAGGTGCTGCCGAATTTTCTGTAGAATGTGGAACCGTGCGGTTAGAAGTTAATAGACGTTTGTGGCCTTATAGGTGGAAGTACTATGAGTAGCGTATTCTACTTGAAGAGTGGAAAGCTGGCCAGATTCTGATCTTGAGGCGTTTTGCTTATTGTCGATAATCGTCGCGAGGTATGTGAACCTCTTCCTATCCTTCTAGCATGATGCTTTGTAAAATATGTAGTACGGTGAGCGTCATGTGTTAAATGAGTTGGTTGGTTTAAAACATAGGGTGTTATAATAGCTTTATGGGAAGTTAGTTATAACGACTACATGTAGGTAAAAGATTGGTTTATTGATTGTAGAAGTTAAGAGACTTGATCTTGAAAGATAAGAGACTTAACTTGTTTTACTTGGTTATTAACATTTTGTTAGATGTGTTGTGAAACCTCATTCGCGAGTAATGAGTACTTGGTTTTAAAAAGAATAATGTTTTATTGATTTCGGAAATGAGAATAAGTGTCGAACAAACCACGGCAGCGCTAATAAAGGAAAGTGTATTGACAAATAACTAATTGTTATTAAAACCAGTAGAAACCTCCATCTGCATAGAAGCTAAGATAAGACAAAATTGTATTACATTTCCTAGATCATGGCTTTGTAACAAGATTGTTGTAAACAGAATAAACGGCTCACGTCTGAGACTTATGTTACTCAATTGTTTTAAAAGAGATTAAAACTATGAGTTATGAAACCTTTTAAAATAAGAAGCTGGAGCATTTGAAATTAGGCAAACTTGAGCGTTTGGAAAATAATGTTGTTACTCGATTTTACAAAGGGAAGTATTTTGGTTTACTTAAAAGATAGTCACTCATACTACGAGTATTATGTGACTTTTGTGAAAGGAATGGATCTCTTAAAGAGGATTTTAATTACGTAGTACTTTAGGGTTAAAACAGGACTTTGATATAAAATGGAAGTACCTTGAGTTGTGTGTAACTTGCCTATGCACATTGTTGTGTAACTCGCCTATGCTTGTTGTGATAGCCTTTGTTGTGCAAGTGTTGATATCGGTGACTTCTTGGGAAGGAGTGGATCTTTTATAAAAGTCTAGAAGTATGGTAATTTGCTTGAGCTTGTTTGTGATAGCTTTGGTTGTGCGGTATATTGTTGTTGATGTCACATGGACATGTCTACCGATCAGAATTCGGGGCATGTGGCCACGCGGCGGGGTTGATTACGATATATTGTTATTGTGGTTACATGGACATGTCTACTGCCGTCACGGTCGGGGCGTGTGGCCATGCGGCGGGGTTAATCACCTAGTATTATTGTTGATAATGTTACTTGGACGTGTCTACATCGATGCAGAATTCCGGGGGCATGTGGCCATGGGTCATTGTTATTATTGTTGTTAATGTCACATGGACGTGTCTACACCGATGCAGAATTCCGGGGGCATGTGGCCATGGGGCATTGTTATTAGTGTTGCATCATGGACATGTCTACACCGGCGCATTCGGGGCATGCGCCATGATGCGAACACGATTGATGTTGTGGGCGTGAGACCCATAGTTATATTCGAGTGATGACTTGAGGCGTGAGTCACGACTTGACATGATCGCTTTTATGTTGTGAATTGTAGTTTTGTTATCATACATGTCTCTGTTTTTATATAGATTATGATTTCATTTCTGATATTTTCTGATTTCACATACTTGGTACTGTTATCGACCTCCTTGGGCTGCGTTCATCTGCGGTAGGAGTACATCGGTAGTGGATCCTCGCTCATAGGATCACGATTCAGCGTATTGGGAAGCTCCGTTTCTCGGAGGCTTATTCTTTGGTATGTGTTCCACGAGTTGTAGGTTCTTGTACATTGAGGGTATGGCGGGGCCTGTCCGTCATGGTTGTTGTAAATCTTAGAGGTGCAGAAATCTTGTTGTGGGCGAGTTGTAAAAAGGATTAAACTGTTGGGTTTTATGTATATATCTGAGAAGCAATTTTTGGTTGCTTTGTTTATGATCATATATCTTGTTTCATGTTTATGTTTTATTTTCATTGGTTTTCTCGATGTTGTATCACTAGGGTGCGGGGTAAGGCACGATCCACGCCCGGATCGGTCGTGACAAAAGTGGTATCGTGAGCGATTAATCCTCGGAAGGTGTCTCTGACCGTGTCTAGTAGAGTCTTAATTATCGATGTGTTGTGCACCACATCTATAATCGTGAGGCTATAGGACATTTAGGATTGGTTTCCATTCTTCTCATTCCGAGATCGTGCCTTAGAGGCGTGTTGTAAGTTGGACCCTCAGCGTATCTCGTTTTTACGATTATGCCTCGCGCAAGGCAACCAGAGCCTGAAGGGCAAGGCACAGAGTCTTGCTAGTGAGATCTGAGAGAATGCAGCGCGAGCGTCGATGCTCGAGATTATGCTTGACGGCGGGTTTTGCGGCCGCCCGGCCAGCAGAGTTTAGAGTCGCAGCGATGGCTGCTGAGACCACCGTACTGAGCCTCGGTCCGCGGCTGGAAGCGAGATGAGATAAGTACAAGGAGATGGCGATTCTTGGCGAGTTGTGGCGAGATATGAGGATAGGCTGGATCACGGCGATTCGATTCAGATGCACGATGGTACACCCCGGCGAATAGTTTGAGGCTACAGGACTTTACGAGTCAGACTTGAGTTTTATGGGTCGAGGCACGAGGATGATCCGCATGAGTTCATCCGGCGATTCTGGGGTCATGAGTGATCAAGGCTTGGACACCGAGTCGGTGGTCTTAGGTTCGCGTCGGTGCGTGATACCACGATCGTGGTTTGATTCGTGGGAGTTGTCGGGAGAGCATGCGCTTCCAGATATGGGACGAGTTCTCGAGGCATTCCTCACTCACTTCTTGCCTCCGCAGATGAGGAGGGCACGCGGTAAACAGATTTATGATGCTTAGGCGAGAGGCGTGCGGTTCGGGAGTACAACGTGGAGTTTGACTTCGTTGGCTCGGTATGTCCCCGCTTTAGTGGCAACCATGGAGGATAGAGTGCACCGCTATGTCACCGGGCTAGATGATTACTTGTCAGAGGCTTGTTCGGGTGTAGCTCTTCAGCCGGGCATGAACATTGCCCGCATGCAGGCTCATGCACAAGGATGTGAGGTACGGAGAGGTCGACGGAATGACCTGGATCAGCAGAAGGGCGGGACATCGTGGTCTTTGGCGACTTTCGAGGCGGACCGCCTGTGGCGAACTAGTTTTGTACCCCGCCAAGACAGAGTGGTCCTCCACCGTCTTGAGGAAGCGGTCGTGGGCTCGAGGTTGAGTTTCGGGGTAGTAGGGGTGTTGGCGGACGATCACCCCTACCTCGGTGTGGCCGATGTGGTAGACCGCATTTCGGGGAGTGTCGTGGTGCCAAGGGAGCTTGTTATTTTTGCGGCCAGCAGGGCCATTTGGCGAGGAACTGTCCGACCAAGGGTAGCACGGATGTTGCGACTCGACGCCAGGATCGATGTTGGTTCATCACCTTCACTAGCTATGCGCCCTGCGGGGCAGGACTGTGATTAGAAAAGCGGTAGAGACAGGTATGTCCTTAACCCTCCAGAGTTTTGTATGCTTGTTATGCTGATGTGTTTAGTGTTATGTTCGGATAGCTTTGTGCTAAAATGTGATTTAGAAGCACAGTTAGTGTAGAAGGGTAAGCACAGGGGGCATGGTAAGTGTGAACCTTAGACTATTCCACGATTGAGACCTTAGAGGTAAGGTCGTCTTGTGTAAAAGATTTATTTTATGTTTGACCCTTATCAGAGTGCGTAGTATACGTGGGGTTTATTTGTGTGATAAGTCCATGGGTAGTGTGAGGTGGAAGTGGTAGCTTTCATGACGTATGTTAGTAAGATTGTTCCGTATCGAGGAGCAAGAGTTGGCGCGAAGGAGGGTCGGGTTGAGGGCATATTGCGGGTCAACCGTGCTTGTTTAGGTGGGGTCGATTAGGTGGTCCCGCAGATGGTAGGGTCACGAGGGTGCTAGGCCCCAGTTTAGTTAATCATCGTATGAGTTCGTGGACGCGTTCGACCAGAAGCGGTTCGTAAAGGCCGGGAATGGCCTTAAAGAAGTTTGAGGTTAGTAAGATGACCAAGTTTGGAGGTAGTGACTCCAAGGGTTGGAAACAGAAGCGTTGACGGAAGTGTGGTACGGATACTAGAAGAGTTCGAGTGTTCGAGAAGGGTACAACGAGAAAAGGGAGAAGTGAACGTGTGTTTTTGTGGCCAGGTGTGGCATGATTGTTTTCGTAAGTATAACAGTGAAAACTATACGGCGCGTGTGTGTTTTGGGGCTTAGAAGGAACATTCGGGACGAATGTTTCTAAGGGGGGAAGAATGTTATACCCCGTATTTTGAGTATATGCGTGGGGCGTGCGTGAAAATTCGAACTTCAAATTGGCTTGGCGAATTCTTTTGTGCACAACACCAGGTTAGAGTCGTTTTTCGACGAAAGGTTTCCACTACTTGCGTAGGGAAAATTCCGTCTATGTCCTTTTTGATTTTTGCGGATTTTTCGAGAGGCGAAATATTTTGGACCAACGGGAGGTGACACTTGTCACCTCATTTGGCGATAATGGGTTGGCGGTTGGTCACGGGTTTGAGGCCTATTGGCTCCTTGTTTTGGCCTTGTTTTGTGGCTTGTTTGGTGCCATGTTTTGTGCCTTGTTTTGTAGAGTAGGGGTTAGGGTGCACTTGGCTTGATCAAGGCCATACACTTGCCTTGCACTTGGCTTGATCAAGGCCGTTGGTTTCCTATAAATACCCTCCCTTGTTGAAGACTTATTCATTCACTCCTCACTTTGTCTAAGCCTTGAAAACTCTCCTCCTCCCTCTTGTGGCTCTCGTCCAAAGCCTCTCCCCCTCCTTGTGGCCTTTGGCCGAGAGGTTCCCTCCTGGTGGTGTCTGGCCAGTGGGGTACCCACTAGCCTAGTTATTTCGTATAATACACCCCTCTTGGTAGAAATACTCTCCAGTATTGTTATAATGCCCAAAATACCTTAGCCTTTACCTTGTAGTATTCCAAAAGTTACCTCTATACGTAGAGCAGGAATACTACCTTTTGTCCTTTTAGTCTCAAACCGAAACCCTAAGGAAATCTTCATAGTTGGTTGAAGTATTTGAGTAGAAGTTGTTTAGAACTTCTAAGGGTTGTTTGGAGCGGATTGGAGCGCACGGAGTAGGAGCTAAACCTTGCTCAGGATCGACATTATAACTTGGATAATTTTGGGCTTGTCGAGGTAAATATTCTTGTCCCCTTATTGTAATTGGAGATTACATGTTGTAGGAATATATAGTTGAGGTATACTATATATAGAACTGAACATTATTGTGCGGCAATGTCTCTTGACTTAAGCCTGAATTTAAAGAAAAGAACTGAACTATAATTACATAGGACTGTATTACAGTAGACTTGTGGTATTACTGTATAGTAGAATTGTATACGTCCGGTTAGACGTATAAACCCCTGGTTGGCTTGGTAGCCACCTCGATGAGAGGAGGAGATTTCTGTTGTTGGGAGAGTCTTCGAATTTTACGTAGAATGTGGAACCGTGCGGTTAGAAGTTAATAGCGTTTGTGGCCTTATAGGTGGAAGTACTACGAGTAGCGTATTCTACTTGAAGAGTGGAAAGCGGCTGGCCAGATTCTGATCTTGATGAGCGTTTTGCTTATTGTCGATAATCGTCGCGAGGTATGTGAACCTCTTCCTATCCTTCTAGCATGATGCTTTGTAAACTATGTAGTCGGTGAGCGTACATGTGTTAAATGAGTTGGTTGGTTTAAAACATAGGGTGTTATAATAGCTTTATGGGAAGTTAGTTATAACGACTCTATGTAGGTAAAAGATTGGTTTATTGATTGTAGAAGTTAAGAGACTTGATCTTGAAAGATAAGAGACTTAACTTGTTTTACTTGGTTATTAACATTTTGTTAAATGTGTTGTGAAACCTCATTCGCGAGTAATGAGTACTTGATTTTAAAAAGAATAATGTTTTATTGATTTCGGAAATGAGAATAAGTGTCGAACAAACCACAGTAGCGCTAATAAAGGAAAGTGTATTGACAAATAACTAATTGTTATTAAAACCAGTAGAAACCTCCATCTGCATAGAAGCTAAGATAAGACAAAATTGTATTACATTTCTAGATCATGGTCATTGTAACAAGATTGTTGTAAACAGAATAAACGGCTCACGTCTGAGACTTATGTTACTCAATTGTTTTAAAAGAGATTAAAACTATGAGTTATGAAACCTTTTTAAAATAAGAAACTGGAGCATTTGAAATTAGGCAAACTTGAACGTTTGGAAAATAATGTTGTTACTCGATTTTACAAAGGGAAGTATTTTGGTTTACTTAAAAAGATAGTCACTCTATACTACGAGTATTATGTGACTTTTGTGAAAGGAATGGATCTCTTAAAGAGGATTTTAATGTACGTAGTACTTTAGGGTTAAAACCCGGACTTTGATATAAAATGGAAGTACCTTGAGTTGTGTGTAACTTGCTTATGCCTGTTGTTGTGTAACTCGCCTATGCTTGTTGTGATAGCCTTTGTTGTGCAAGTGTTGATATCAGGTGACTTCTTGGGAAGGAGTGGATCTTTTTATAAAAGTCTAGAAGTATGGTAATTTGCTTGAGCTTGTTTGTGATAGCTTTGGTTGTGCGGTATATTGTTGTTGATGTCACGTGGACATGTCTACCGATCTGAATTCGGGGCATGTGGCCGTGCGGCGGGGTTGATTACGATATATTGTTATTGTGGTTACATGGACATGTCTACACCGTCTGGTCGGGCGTGTGGCCATGCGGCGGGGTTAATCACCCAAGATTATTGTTGATAATGTCACTTGGGCGTGTCTACCGTCTGCGAATTCCGGGGCATGTGGCCGTAGGGCATTATTATTGTTGTTAATGTCACATGGGCGTGTCTACACCGTCACGAGTCAGGGGCATGTGGCCATGGGGCATTGTTATTAGTGTTGCATCATGGACATGTACACCGGCGCATTCCGGGCATGCGACCATGATGCGAACACGATTGATGTTGTGGGCGTGAGACCCATAGTTATATTCGAGTGATGACTTGAGGGCGTGAGTCTCTGACTTGACATGACTGCTTTTATGTTGTGAATTGTAGTTTTGTTATCATACATGTCTCCTGTTGTTATATATGTATGATTTCATTCTGATATTTTTGATTTCACATACTTGGTACTGTTATCTTGACCTCGCCCGAAGTGCGTTCATCTGCGGTAGGAGTACATCGGTAGTGGATCCTCGCTCATAGGATCACAGTTCAGCGTATTGGGAAGCTCCGTTTCTCCGGAGGCTTATTCTTTGGTATGTGTTCCCTGAGTTGTAGGTTCTTGTACATTCAGGGGTATGGCGGGGCCCTGTCCCGTCATGGTTGTTGTAAATCTTAAGTGCATGAAATCTTGTTGTGGGCGAGTTGTAAAAGGATTAAACATTCGGGTTTTATGTATATATCTGAAGGCAACCTTTTTGGTTGCTTTGTTTATGATCATATATCTTGTTTCATGTTTATGTTTTATTTTCATTGGTTTTCTCTGATGTTGTATCACTAGGGTGCCCGGGGTAAGGCACCAGTCACGGGCCCGGGATCGGGTCGTGACAAAAGTGGTATCAGAGCAGTTAATCCTCGGAAGGTGTCTATAGACCGTGTCTAGTAGTCTTGATTATCGATGTGTTGTGCACCACATCTATAATCAGGAGGCTATAGGACATTTAGGATTGGTTTCCATTCTTCTCATTCTGAGATCGTGCCTTAGAGCTGTGTTGTAAGTTGGACCCTCCGACGTATCTCGTTTTACGATTATGCCTCGCGCAAAGCAACGAGCCAGAAGGGCAAGACGGCGAGTGCCGCTAGTGAGATCTGAGAGAGTGCGAGCGCGAGCGTCAGTGCGATATTATGCTTGACGGCGGGTTTTGCGGCGCCGCCCAGCGAGTTTAAGCGCAGCGGTGGCTGCTGAGACCACCGTACGAGCCTCGATCCGGCTGGAAGCGAGATGAGATAAGTACAAGAGATGACGATTCTTGGCGAAGTCGTGGCAGATATGAGGATAAGGATCACGGCGATTCAGTTCGAGAGCACGATGGTACACCGGCGAATAGTTTGAGGCTACAGGACTTTACGAGTTAGCCTTGAGTTTTATGGGTCGAGGCACGAGGATGATCCGAGGAGTTCATCCGGCGATTCTGGGTCATGAGTGATCAAGGCCGGAGACCGAGTCGGTGGTCTTAGGTTCGCATCGGTGCGTGATACCGCGATCGACCGGTTTTGATCGTGGGAGTTGTCGGGAGAGCATGCGCTTCCAGATATGGGGCGAGTTCTCGAGGCATTCCTCACTCACTTCTTGCCTCGCGGATGAGGAGAACGCGGGCCGACAATTTATGATGCTTAGACGAGAGGCGTGCGGTTGGAGTACAACGTGAGTTTGACTCGTTGGCTCGGTATGTCCCGCTTTAGTGGCAACCATGGAGGATAGAGTGCACCGCTATGTCACGGGCTAGATGATTACTTGCGAGGCTTGTTGGTGTAGCTCTTCACCGGCATGGACATTGCCCGCATGCGAGCTCATGCACTAGGATGTGAGTGCGGAGAGGTCGACGGAATGACACGGATCGCGAGAAGAGGCGAGACATCGTGGTCTTGGCGACTTTCGAGGCGGACCGCCTCGGTGAACTAGTTTTGTACCCCGCCAAGACTGAGTGGTCCTCCACCGTCTTCGCGAGGCGGTCGAGGCTCGAGGTTGAGTTTCGGTAGTAGGGTGTTGGCGGATCGATCACCCTACCTCGGTGTGGCGATGTGGTAGACCGCATTTGGAGTGTCGTGGTGCCAAGGAGCTTGTTATTTTTGCGGCCAGCGGGGCCATTTGGCGAGCTGTCCGACCAAGGGTAGCACGGATGTTGCGACTCACCTTCGAGGATCGATGGTGGTTCATCACGCCGCTGCTATGCGCCTGTAGTGGGATGTGATTAGAAAAGCGGTAGAGCAGGTATGTCCTTAACCCTCGAGTTTTGTATGCTTGTTATCTGATGTGTTTAGTGTTATGTTCGGATAGCTTTGTGCTAAAATGTGATTTAGAAGCCCGGTTAGTGTAGAAGGGTAAGCACAGGGGCATGGTAAGTGTGAACCTTAGACTATTCCACGATTGAGACCTTAGAGGTAAGGTCGTCTTGTGTAAAAGATTTATTTTATGTTTGACCCTTATCGAGTCGTAGTATACGTGGGGTTTATTTGTGTGATAAGTCCATGGGTAGTGTGAGGTGGAAGTGGTAGCTTTCATGACGTATGTTAGTAAGATTGTTCCGTGTCGAGGAGCAAGAGTTGGCGCGAAGGAGGTCGGGTTGAGGGCATATGCGGGTCAACCGTGCTTGGTTTAGGTGGGGTCGATTAGGTGGTCCCGGATGGTAGGTCACGAGTGCTAGGCCCCGCTTTAGTTAATCATCGTATGAGTTCGTGGACGCGTTCGACGAAGCGGTTCGTAAAGGCGGGAATGGCCTTAAAGAAGTTTGAGGTTAGTAAGATGACCAAGTTTGAGGTAGTGACTCAAGGGTTGGAAAGCGAAGCGTTGCTGAAGTGTGGTACGGATACTAGAAGAGTTCGAGTGTTCGAGAAAGTACAACGAGAAAGGGAGAAGTGAGCGTGTGTTTTTGTGGCGGTGTGGCATGATTGTTTTAAGTAAGTATAGCAGAGAAGACTATACGGCGTTTGTGTTGTTTGGGGCTTAGAAGGAACATTCGGGACGAATGTTTCTAAGGGGGGAAGAATGATATACCCCGTATTTCCAGTATGCGTGGGGCGTGCGTGAAATTCGAACTTCAAATTGGCTTGGCGAATCCTTTTGTGCACAACACCCGGTTAGAGTCGTTTTTCTAAACGTTTCCACAGCTTGCGTAGGGAAAATTCCGGCTATGTCCTTTTTGATTTTTGCGGATTTTTCCGAGAGACGAAATGTTTTGGACCAACGGGAGGGTGACACTTGTCACCCTCATTTGGGCGATGTGGGTTGGCCGGTTGGTCACGGGTTTGAGGCCTATTGGCTCCTTGTTTTGGCCTTGTTTTGTGGCTTGTTTGGTGCCATGTTTTGTGCCTTGTTTTGTGGAGTAGGGGTTAGGGTGCACTTGGCTTGATCAAGGCCATACACTTGCCTTGCACTTGGCTTGATCAAGGCCATTGGTTTCCCTATAAATACCCCTCCCTTGTTGAAGACTTATTCATTCACTCCTCACTTTGTCTAAGCCTTGAAAACTCTCCCTCCCCTCCCTCTTGTGGCTCTCGTCCAAAGCCTCTCCCCCTCCTTGTGGCCTTTGGCCGAGAGGTTCCCCCTCCCCCTTGGTGGTGTCTAGCCGTGGGGTACCCCCCCCCTAGCCTAGTTGTTTCGTATAATACACCCCCCCTCTTGGTAGAAATACTCTCCAAGTATTGTTATAATGCCCAAAATACCTTAGCCTTTACCTTGTAGTATTCCAAAAGTTACCTCTATACGTAGAGCACGGAACTACTACCTTTTGTCCTTTTAGTCTCAAACCGAAACCACAAGGAAATCTTCATAGTTGGTTGAAGTATTTGAGTAGAAGTTAGTTAGAACTTCTAAGGGTTGTTTGGAGGCGGATTGGAGCGCCGCGGAGTAGGAGCTAAACCTTGCTCAGGATCGACATTATAACTTGGATAATTTTGGGCTTGTCGAGGTAAATATTCTTGTCCCCTTATTGTAATTGGAGATTACATGTTGTAGGAATATATAGTTGAGGTATACTATATATAGAACTGAACATTATTGTGCGTGATGTCTTTTGACTTAAGCTGAATTTAAAGAAAAGAAGCGAATGTAATTACATGGTGTATTCTGATGAGACTTGTGTATTCTTGTATAGTAGAATTGTATACGTCAGGTTAGGCGTATAAACCCCTGCAGTTGGCTTGGTAGCGGCCTCGATAGAGAGGAGATTTCTGTTGTTGCGGGAGAGTCTTGCGAATTTTTGTAGAATGTGGAACCGTGCGGTTAGAAGTTAATAGGCGTTTGTGGCCTTATAGGTGGAAGTACTACGAGTGGCGTATTCTACTTGAAGAGTGGAAAGCGGCTAGGCCAGATTCTGATCTTGAGGCGTTTGCTTATCGTCGATAATCGTCGCGAGGTATGTGAACCTCTTCCTATCCTTCTAGCATGATGCTTTGTAAACTATGTAGTACGGTGAGCGTACATGTGTTAAATGAGTTGGTTGGTTTAAAACATAGGGTGTTATAATATCTTTATGGGAAGTTAGTTATAACGACTACATGTAGGTAAAAGATTGGTTTATTGATTGTAGAAGTTAAGAGACTTGATCTTGAAAGATAAGAGACTTAACTTGTTTTACTTAGTTATTAACATTTTGTTAAATGTGTTGTGAAACCTCATTCGCGAGTAATGAGTACTTGATTTTAAAAGAATAATGTTTTATTGATTTGGAAATGAGAATAAGTGTCGAACAAACCACAGTAGCTAATAAAGGAAAGTGTATTGACAAATAACTAATTGTTATTAAAACCGGTAGAAACCTCCATCTGCATAGAAGCTAAGATAAGACAAAATTGTATTACATTTCCTAGATCATGGTTCTTTGTAACAAGATTGTTGTAAACCGAATAAGCGGCTCACGTCTGAAGACTTATGTTACTCAATTGTTTTAAAAGAGATTAAAACTATGAGTTATGAAACCTTTTAAAATAAGAACTGGAGCATTTGAAATTAGGCAAACTTGAGCGTTTGGAAAATAATGTTGTTACTCGATTTTACAAAGGGAAGTATTTTGGTTTACTTAAAAGATAGTCACTCTATACTACGAGTATTATGTGACTTTTGTGAAAGGAATGGATCTCTTAAAGAGGATTTTAATGTCGTAGTACTTTAGGGTTAAAACCGGACTTTGATATAAAATGGAAGTACCTTGAGTTGTGTGTAACTTGCCTATGCTGTTGTTGTGTAACTCGCCTATGCTTGTTGTGATAGCCTTTGTTGTGCAAGTGTTGATATCGGGTGACTTGGGAAGGAGTGGATCTTTTATAAAAGTCTAGAAGTATGGTAATTTGCTTGAGCTTGTTTGTGATAGCTGGTTGTGCGGTATATTGTTGTTGATGTCACATGGACATGTCTACACCGTCACGGTCCGGGGCATGTGGCCACGCGGCGGGGTTGATTACGATATATTGTTATTGTGGTTACATGGACACGTCTACCGTCTGCAGTCGGGGCGTGTGGCGTGCGGCGGGGTTAATCACCCAGATTATTGTTGATAATGTCACTGGGCGTGTCTACCGTCACGAGTGCAGGGCATGTGGCCACGGGCATTGTTATTATTGTTGTTAATGTCATGGGCGTGTCTACACCGTCTGAGTCGGGGCATGTGGCGTGGGGCATTGTTATTAGTGTTGCATCATGGACATGTCTACACCGTCACGAATTCGGGGCATGCGGCCATGACGCGAACACGATTGATGTTGTGGGCGTGAGACCCATAGTTATATTCGAGTGATGACTTGAGGCGTGAGTCACGACTTGACATATCGCTTTTATGTTGTGAATTGTAGTTTTGTTATCATACATGTCTCCTGTTTTTATATAGATTATGATTTCATTCTGATATTTTCTGATTTCACATACTTGGTACTGTTATCTTGACCTCCTTGGGGCCTGCGTTCATCTGCAGTAGGAGTACATCGGTAGTGGATCCTCGCCATAGGATCACGATTCAGCGTATTAGGAAGCTCGTTTCTCGGAGGCTTATTCTTTGGTATGTGTTCCCCGAGTTGTAGGTTCTTGTACATTCGGGGTATGGCGGGGCCTGTCCGTCATGGTTGTTGTAAATCTTAGAGTGTAGAAATCTTGTTGTGGGCGAGTTGTAAAAAGGATTAAAGCTGTTCGGGTTTTATGTATATATCTGAGAAATTTATTTTTGGTTGCTTTGTTTATGATCATATATCTTGTTTCATGTTTATGTTTTATTTTCCGCTGGTTTTCTCGATGTTGTATCACTAGGGTGCCGGGGTAAGGCACGATCCACGGGCCGGGATCGGTCGTGACAGTCGCACCCGTGGTGCACCCGAGGGCAGATAGTCTGAGGCTACGAGATTTCTTGAGTTGTAGCCCGCCAGAGTTTTACGGGTCGGCGGAGGATGATCCGCGAGAGTTCATCCGTCGCCTCTGAAGGATCACGCGGGTGATCAAGGCCTCGAGGCAGTCGTGACGCCGGTTCGCGTCGGTGTGTGATACCGCGATCGATTGGTTTGATTCATGGGAGTTATCGGGAGAGCACGCGTCCCAGCTACTTGGGATGAGTTCTCGGAGGCTTTCTCACTCACTTCTTGCCTCGCAGATGAGGAGGCGCGGTGATAGATTTTTCTGCGAGGCGAGAGAGGGCCTTGTCGGGAGTACAATGTCGAGTTTGATTCATTGGCTCGATATGTCCCGGCATTGGTAGCGAATATGGAGGATAGGGTACACCGCTACGTCAGGGCTGAACGACTATATGGCCGAGTCATGTGCGGGTGTTTCTCTTGGGGTATGGACATTACCCGCATGCAGCTCATGCTCTTGGATGTGAGGCGTAGAGACGCGGGTTGATAAGCGTGGCGAGAAGAAGACCGGGGCGGCGGTCTTTTGGTGGCTATCGTGGTGGCGGCCTCGGCCCGATCTTGCACCACAGCCAGCTCGAGCACTCTGCGCGTCGCCGGCCCGGAGATATTCGAGGCAGTGGCCTCAGACTTGAGCGTCGAGCGGCGAGGTCGGCGATCGGGACCACCCTCGGTGTGGCCGTGCGGCGATCCGCCGGGAGTTGTGGTGCTACGGGAGCTTGTTTGATTGTGGCGGCCAGGTCACTATGCGGAACTGTCGACGAGCGATCTTGATGGTAGGTCGGCTACGAGTTCTTTTCGGGTCTTCTTCATCCTCGACGGCTACCGCCTGGAGGGCAAGGTACTCATGGACCAGCAGTCGCGCAGGTCGTGGCGCGGGTCGATTCTAGCGGTCCTCGAACCGCATTTATGCTTTGTCCGGCCAGCGGGATCGTGAGGCCTCACCGATGTAAATCGCCACGGGTACCTTATCGGTTTGATGTGTATGCTTTGATAGATCCGGGTTCTACTCTGTCCTATATATCTACCATTGTTGATAGTAGGATAGGGATAGAGCCTGAGTCCATAGATCATTTCGAGGTAGCTACGCCAGTGTGTGATTCAGTTGTAGCTCGGCGGGTATATAGAGCTTGTCTGTGACTATTTACGATCGTCGGACCTAGCCGACTTGATAGAGTTGGAGATGATTGACTTCGACGTGATCATGGGGATGGATTGGCTAGCTTCTTGCTACGCCAATGTAGACCGCAGAGAGAGTAGTACGGTTCGGTTTCACGAGGCGGTTGTTGAGTGGGAGCACGCGGTATCGCCGAGGGTAGGTTTATTTCTACCTCGAGGCTAGGAAGATGGTGCGAGAAGGGTATATCTACCATCTCGTTGGTGTTTGATCTCGAGGCTGCGGTACCAGATTTTCCGTCGATTCCGATGGTCGAGAGTTCCCAGGCGTGTTTCAGACGACCTCCGGGTATCCTCCCGAGAGGAGATTGAGTTTTGTATTGACATATTGCGGACACTCGGCTATTTCCATTCCGCCATCTGTAATGGCACCGCCGAGTTGAGAGAGTTGAAGGATCGCCTTAGGGATTTCTTTGGAGAAGGGCTTCATCAGGCCTAGTGTTTCTCCCAGGGAGCGCGGTATTGTTCGTGAAGAAGAAGGGCGGGGCCTTTGCGCATGTGTGTTGATTACAGCGGTGAACAAGGTGACCATTAAGAACGAATACCCTCCCGTGATTGATGATTTGTTCGACCCGATTGCGTGGCGCGAGATGTTTCTCCAAGATTGATCTGGTCGGGCTATCATCAAAGTGGAAGTCGAGAGGTGGATGTCCCTAGGATGCATTCGGACCCTGCGGGCATTATGAGTTCAGTCATGTCTTTTGGGTTGACCAATGCTCGTGGTATTCATGGATTTGATGAACCGAGTGTTCAAACCATTTTTGGACACGTTTGTGATAGTGTTCATTGATGATATCTTGGTTTATTCGCTCGAGGCGAGAGCATGCGGAGCATTTGAGGCTGTCTTGGCGATTCTCGAGACCAGCGATTATGCGCCAAGTTTTCCAAATGTGAGTTTTGGTTGACTTGATGGCGTTTCTTGGGCATATTGTGGGTGATGGCATTAGTGGATACGGCCAAGATCGAAGCGATCGGGACTTGGCCTAGACCTCTTACTCCGATGCAGGTTTGCGATTTCGGGCCTTGCAGGATATTATCGGCGGTTCGTGGAGAAGTTTGCTTTATCTGCGCACCATTGACTAGGTGACTCGAAGCGGCCAAGTTTGATGGTGATGCTTGTGGCGGGGTTTCGATTCTCGAAAAGAGGCGGCGACCGCCCGTTCTTACTCTTCGGAGGTCGGATGGTTATGTCGTGTATTGTGATGCGTCATGCATCGGGTTGGGATGTGTGTTGATGCGGCATGGCGGGGTTATAGCATATGCATCGGCGGTGAAGAAACACGAGGAACTACCCGCGTGATTTGGAGTTGGCGGTGTGATTCACGCTTTGAAGATCCGGAGGCACTATTTGTATGGGGTTCACGTGGATATTTTTACAGACCACAAGAGCCTCGGTATATCTTCACGGAGGAGCCGAACTTACAGCGAGAGGCGGTGGTTAGAGTTGCTTAAGGATTACGATGTTGATATCTGTACCACGGGAAGGCCAATGTTGTGGCAGATGCTCTTAGTCGTAGGTCGATGGGAGCCTATCGGATGTGCGGCTAGAGAGGAGGGACATGGTTCGTGATTTTCATCGATTAGCGAGCCTTGGTGTCCGCTTGATTGATTACGATAGCGGTGGGGTTAGAGTTCGTGAGGTTGCGAGTCTTCCATCGTCGAGGAGGTGAAGAGGCAGCGATTCGAGGATCGGCTTTGATTCGATATCGTGTCTGACTCTTCGTGAGGCAAGGGTCCTTTTGAGGTAGCACTGATGGGGTGCTAAGGTTTGAGCGGTGTGTGTTCGGATGTTTGAGGACTTCGCGAGTTCTTGGGGAAGCACACAACGCGCGTTACTCTATCCATCCAGGGTCGACCAAGATGTACCACGACCTTAGATCTGTGTATTGGTGGGATGGCTTGAAGAGGGACGTCGCAGAGTTCGTAGCTCAGTGCCCATGTTGTCGGCAGTGAAGGTAGAGCACCAGAGGCCTGGTGGGTTGTTGCAGGCGATAGAGATCCCGACCTGGAAGTGGGAGGTGATCAACATGGACTTCATCACAGGATTACCTCGCACTCAGAGGAGACATGATTCTATATGGGTTATCGTCGACAGTGTGAAATCAGCCCACTTTCTTCCGTCGGGGCGACTTTTCGGTGAGGATTATGCGGACTTTACATCAGAGATCGTCGGTGCATGGAGTCCCTATTTCGATCATATCGCAGAGCCCGGTTTACGGCTAACTGGAGGTCTTTCGAGAGAGGTTTAGGGGCGCGGTGAGCACGAGTGCGCATTCCATCCACGCATGACAGGCGGACGGTAGCGCACTATCCGGACTCTCGAGGATATCTGCGAGCACGTGTTATCGACCGAGGTAGTTGGGAGGATCATTTGCCTCAGTTGAGTTCGCGTACAATAATAGCTACCACTCGGATTGAGATGGCGCCTTATGAGGCCTTGTATGGGAGGAAGTGCAGATCGCCTATAGGTTGGTTCGATGTGGGCGAGTGCGGCTAGTGGGACCAGATTTGGTGCGGCGAGCGATGGATAAGGTGAAGCTTATCCGAGGCGGATATTGACGGCTCGAGTCGGCGAAGTTGTATGCGAGATCATCGCCGCCGACATCGAGTTCGCGATTGATGATTGGGTTTTCTGAAGGTGTCACCCATGAAGGGTGTGATGAGATTCGGGAAGAAGAAACTTCGGCCCAGTACATTGGGCGTTTCAGATTGTCCGCAGGGTAGGCAAGGTTGCCTACGAGTTGGATCTGCCGTCCGATCTGGAGGCAGTGCATCCGGTGTTTCACGTATCTATGCTGAGGAGATGTATCGGGGATCCATCTAGGGTACACCCGATTGACGATGTCCAGGTGACCGAGGGGTTATCGTATGAGGAGGTTCCCATAGCGATAATCGATCGTCAGGTTAGGCGTCTGCGGACCAAGGACGTGGCTTCCGTCAAAGTCTTGTGGCGGAACGAGCTCAGGGAGGAGATGACGTGGGAAGCTGAGGAGGACATGAGGCGGAGGTATCCTCACCTATTCCCCACACCTCCAGGTAATTCACTTTCCTACTTGTAAATTTTTTCATTATCATTTATGCCTAAGTGTTGTTTTGTGGCCGTGTGTGGCATTTGCAAACGGTTTAAGTTACGAAGAACCTTATCGTTATCTGTCTTGGGAAGGAACATTCGGGACGAATGTTTCTAAGGAGGGGAGAATGTTATACCCCGTATTTCCAGAGTATGTACGTAAGGAAATACGTACAAAAAGTTTGGCCTTAAAGTTAGGCTTGGACGTTTTTTTTGGGCACAACTCACAAAACGAATAGTTTTCGGCGAAAGCGTTTCCACGGCTTTCGTAGGGTAAATTCCGCTATGCCATTTCTAATTTTGCGGATTTTTCCGAGAGACAAAACATTTTGGACCAACGGGAGGCGACACTTGTCACCTCCAATTGATGGATGTGAGGCGTTCTTAGGGCGAATGGATGGTCAATTTTGTCAAGTAGTTGGTAGGATATTTTGTGTGCAAGTTGGCTAGGTACACTTGCCTAATCTTGACCTTACACTTGCCTAGCACTTGGCTAAATCTTGGCCATTGGTTGGCGTGTCTTGACCTATAAATACCCCCCTTAAGATGAAGAGTTCTTCATCCACAAATTCCTTTCCAAGTCTTGAAAATCCTCTCCTCTCCCTTAAGCCTATTTTCGTCCAAACACCTCCCCCCCCCCCTTTGGAGAAGCTAGCCGAGGCTACCCCCCTAGCCTAGCCGAAATCTACCCACTCCCTTGGTAGAAAAGTTGCCTTCTAGTATTGTTATAATGCCCAAAATACCCTAGCCCAAATCCCTTAGTACTTAGTAGAAGTTGTGAAAAACTTCAAAGGTTTCCTTGGAGCATACAACTTAGGAGCAAAACCTTGCTCGGTAGCGACTTTATCTAGGATATTATTGGGCTTACCGGGTAACTAATCCTAACCCTCTTTTGAATTAGAGAATACTTCTTGTAGTAGTATAAGAATAAGTATTAGATACTTAGAAGAATATTGCAGAATAAAATTGAACTGTTATCACAGTAGAAGGGTTTAAAGAAGAATAATCAAATTGTACTTACATGAATTTGTTTTCTGATAGACTTGAGTAGCTCACCGGGTAGGGAAGTCTGCCCAATTTTCCGTAGGATATAGAACCCTCTGTTTAGAATTGTTTACAAAGTAGTCGAGCGTTGATAGGCGTGTCGACTATTATAAATTGATTCTCTGCGCGACATATTCAACTTGGCGGTGGTTTATTTGAGAAGGTATGTGATTCTTCCTAAAGCATGATATTTTACAATATATATGTAGTGCGGTAGGCGTACATGTGTTAATCGAATAATAACTACGGCAATGCCTCGGCTTAAGCACGAATAATACTTACGGCAATGCCTCACGGCTTAAGCACGGATAATACTTAGTGATGCCTCACGCTTAAGCACGAATAATAAAGATCTGAAAGCATTTCAAAGAATACTGAATCATTTTTTAACAGAAGAGAACTAATTGGTTTTTAAAACAGAAGCTTAAGAGTTATACTAGCTTTATGGGAAGTTAAGTATAACCACTTAAGAATGATAAAAGAAACCGTTTGCCTATGTGTTTATAACAGACTTATATTGAATTGTGAAAAGAATAATAAGATGGTTTGATAAGTAGACATGATATGATGCTATGTGTGTTAGTGTCTTGTAACGTTTGTATAGGAGAGTATTCTTGTTGTGCTTATGTTGTTTAAAGATAAGCTGTTATGTTAGTGTACTATCACTCACCTCTTGACATTTTACCGGGGGTTAAGGCGCCTCCGTGCGGGGTAGACTCGGTGATGCAGGACCATGATTCGAGAATACCTCATGCGGGTCCAGGACCTATGCGGAGCTACGGGAGTTCAGGTTAGTGATGCGGGGTTATACCTCATGCGGTCTATGTGGCCATGCGGACTACGAGTCGGGGCGATGCAGGAGTAGCTACCCTCGATGCGGGGTTATGTACCTATGCGGGCCTATGTGAGTGGCCTATGCGGACTACGAGTCGAGATTAGGCTTGCATGGTGATACTACGGGCAATTGGCCTGCTCGATCATTCGCGACCTAGAAAAGACACATTGCGGTTTACCTATCGTTGCTCTTGTTTATGATGTGGCACTATATGCGGTCCCTGGTTGTTTCATACATACTTGCAAAACTGATTTTAAAATGATATGTTTTCATTTAAGTATTTCTGATTTCATATACTTAGTACTGTTGTCGACCTCCTTGAAGTGCGTTCATCTGCGGTAAGGGCAAGCAGTGCTAGATCCACATTCTTAGGATCTCTACGTTGGTGTCGAGCTCCATCCTTTCGGAGGCTCTACTTTTGGTATGATCTCCTGTTGTAGATAGTTTTATGCGATCGAGGTATGGCGGGGCCCCTGTCACGCCATAGGTGTATATTTCCTTAGAAGTCTGTAGTCATGTTATACGATATCGGATGTAACTGCTAAACCATGTTTATATATATATGCCGAAAGGCGATGTTTTCTCACTTAAACTGTGTCTTATTTTATAAACTGTTTCATGTCTTGTTTTATATTTCCGCTGATTACTCTGATGTATGACTTTGGGTGCCCCGGTAAGGCACCAGTCACGGGCCCCGGAATGGGTCGTGACAGGAACCTAAAATGTTCTTCACTTTTTGAAGTTGGATCTTGAAGAGGAGTTGGTTAGGAGCTTTTAAGGGTTGCTTGGAGCGGATTGGAATGTAAGAAATAGGAGCTAAACGTGCTACGGATCGACTTTTAGTTCTTGGATTATTTTGGGCTCTTTGAGGTAATGAACTTTGTCCTCTTTGTGAAGTTGGACATTATATATGTTGGTAGTATATAAATGAGTATGTGATACATGGAAGGAATATGGAAAAGATTTGGACCTTGTTAAGTTGCTAAAATTGAGAATTGGCATGCTAGCCATTAAAATGGTAAAAACGTTACCTATTACCTGTTGACAGTTAATAACAACGTTATTATAACTTATATAAAGATTGGAATATAAGTTGGAAGATTAAAGAAGTAATTCCGGCATGCTAGCCGAAAATTGGATAAGTTTGATTGTAGTAGTTGGCCAAGAACACCAACTAATGGACTGTATTTACATTGGACTGTATTTACATTGGACTGTTTTTACTTTGGACTAATGGACTGTTTTTTATATTGTGGGGCAGAATTTTAAACATCCAGCCAGGCGTGTAATCCCCTTTAGTATTGTTGTATTATTGCGCCTTAAATGTGGCATGTTGGTTATTGAATTTCGGGCCTTGAAAAAGGTGGAAAAGTACGTAAAAACAGGGGAAGTGCTGCCCGATTTTCCGTAGAATAAGAGACCCTATACTTAGAAATATTCTACGAAGAAGTGTCACGACCCGACCCCAGATCCGTGACCGGTGCCTTGACCCGGGCACCCTTGTGACACAACATCAGAGAAAACCAGCGGAATATAAACTCACAATAAACAACTATAATGATATAAAATAGTCTAGCCCAAAATGGCTACCCCAAAAGTACATGAAACCGAACAGTTACATCCTTAAACAAACCAAGTTATGACAAGACTACAGGCCTCTAAGAATGAGTAACACTATGACGGGACAGGGCCCCGTCATGCCCCTGAATGTACAAAATATCAACAACACCAGGGAGAACCATACCAAAAGTCGAGCCTCCGAAGAAATAGAGCTCCTGACACCTGAGTAAAAGATCCTAGGAATGAGGATCTACCACCTGCTTTCCCTTACCTGCGGCATGAACGCAGCCCCCGAGGAAGGGGGTCAGTACACAACGTACCAAGTATGTAAAACTGGAAAATACTGTAGTAATATCATAAGTCAAAAATAAACTGGAGTCATCGATAAAAATCAATTTCCTTGCATTGTGCCTTACTAACAATGAGAGTAACAAGTATAAATCTTATAGCATAAAAATAGGAGGCTCACGATCAAAACAGGGTACCTCGCCCGTAGTATCATTAAGCAATCCTACTCCTGGGACTATTTCACCCGCATGGGTCCTGTGGACCCGCATGGGTCCTGTGGACCCGCATGAGGTCATCCGCCTCGTCATGGGACTATTTCACCCGCATGGGACTATTTCACCCGCATGGATCCTGTGGACCCGCATGAGTACCATCGCCGTACTCGCATGGGACTATTTCACCCGCATGGATCACGTGGTGGGATCCGCATGAGTGCAAGCGCCGCACTCGCATCATGGGTAGCAAATCTATGGCATAGATAATAACCCGGGGTTTACCCCGTAATAATACAAATATATAACATAGCTCATCCGGCTATCATACATAACATAAGCACTACCGGCCTATCATATCATACATAAGCACTACCGGCCTATCATATCACAACATAAGCACTACCGGCCTATCATATCACAACATAAGCACTACCGGCCTATCATATCATACATAAGCACTACGGCTTATCATATCATAAGCAAGTTAAGAAATCCCCTAACTTCTTATTAACATTATTAATATATCCTCTCATTTTAGTATCCTAAGCCACTAACATGTCTTTTGATAGAAAATCCGGGAATTCAACCCAAGTACCATGTACTTCTAACTTTTTAAGAAAAACTCTTTTTATACAAAGATTCCAAGATACTATTCACCATAGTATCAAGTTACGATTTCTTGAGGAGTTAGAGAGAAGTTTCTCTCACTAAGAAAACGCTCTCAACGTTTCCCTTAGTTGCTCCTTCGGTTTCTTCCTCTTCTTCCCCCCCTTAGATTTTCGTTTGTTTCATTATGGTTTAATTGTTATTGTCCACAATATGAAAAAGTCTAAACGTTACACACGTTCTAGCAATGATTCAGGAGGTTGAGCGATTCGGCTAAAGCTAGAACAAAGAAGAAAAAAGAATGGCGATAGTCCAACAATTGCGAGAAAATCTTATTCCGCAATCTCGGACCTTCGTGTTGGTTCATGTTACTCCAGACTCGCGCTTTCCTTTAGAAAATGTAGTAGATGATTCTATGCTACAAAGGATACATGAATGGGGCAAAAATATAGAAATTGAAAGCTTGGATATAAGTGAGTTTGAAGGCAGAACTTCCGGCAGGAGCATTGACGCCCCTAATGCTACTATGGTGGTTGATCATTCCATGGGACAATTTGTTGGTAAAGGGATCATTTCGGAAGAACTAGACAGTCACTCCAGCATTAGTACCCCGACACTACCTGGAAATTCTCTTAGGTTAGCCGGAAAAGGGTTAAAATCTAGGCCAGACATTGCAATTGGAGAAGCAAGACACGATGGCATTCTCGGGTCTAAACCGGGTCAGGGCGTGGGTCAGAAGTTCATGGCGGGTCGTGCAGGTGTTCATGGGTCCAAGAGTAATCACGTCTTGTTTGATTCAAAGTCAGTTGAAAGCATTGATGGTACTCCTATCCTCAAGAAGTTCAAGCGGTATCGAAGAGCAAACTTCAATGCCCCGGGAATCGATGTGACTACTCCTATTACGGGTCGGGTCTTGGGTCAGAAGGCTAAGGCGGGCCACGAGGATAACAATGATACTAGGAATATGCACTCTATACAAGGATCAAGATCAGATATGGAATACGAAGGGGTTTCTATCCCCAAGGACCCTAACGTCATTATTGAGGGTGTCGAGGCGTCACACATTAATGCCGCGGGTATCAACTTTTCACTCACAACCACGGGCCTTTATGATGGTCTGATTTCCAAGGCGGGGCTGGGGCATAACCTAGGGACATTAACTACCCCCGTTTTACAAGGAGCTAAGTCAGTTGTGTGTTCTAACATTTTTATTGAGGGTGCCGAGGCGTCGCACATTTATGAGGCGGGTACCAATGACTTTCTCATAACACCGGGACTTTATGATGGTCTTAGTTCCAAGACGGATCAGGGGGATAATCTAGGGGCATTAACTACTCACGTTACACAAAGAGCCAAGTCAATTGTGAGAAACAAAGCAATTTCTATGTCCAAGGAGCCTAGGAACTCCATAACCATCAATAATCACGAGGTAGAAATTCGACATTGAATGATGCGGGATTCAAAGTGCCCTCTCGTGATTCAAGACAACAACCCCAGATTTCTTTAAGTGTCACCAATGAAGCCTTCCCTACTTTAGCTAGTTTGCTAAGTGGAGGCAATCTCAAGAATCACAACACTCCTTTCGTCTTTAACACTTCCTCGGATTCGAATAGAGTCTTAAACATCCCCCCTCTCTCATCTAATACCACTTCACTACTTCCTGAATTTCACAACACCTCACCCCTTCTATCTCCTCTTCCTTCTATTCCATCTGAAAACCAACACAAATTCCCTACCCTCCCAAATGGCACGCAAATCATCTCTTCTATTGCGGGCCCAAGCTCACTCCCTTCTACCATTCCCTCTCTGCCTATACCTCCAGATATACCTCCCAATGATTTACACACTAATGCATCTTCTAAACCACATCATATCCCTACCACGGCCACAACTCATAACAATCTTCCCCCAAACCATGGCAAAGGTCCCTTCCCTCCTAAAAAGACTTATGCTGGAGTCTTTGCGGGAACTAGGATTGAGCCAAAAGGTATGAAGTTACAATTTATTGAACAACAAGGGGCGGAAGTAGATATAGAAGCTGAGGATGAAGTTCCTTTCATAGAAACTTGGGGCTATTGCCTAATAGGTTGCTTCGCGGGTCCTTTCCCGGGAAGAGAAGCATTGAATACGATTATGAAATGATGGGGAGTTAAATGTCGTATTATACCATATGGCAAAGGCTGGACAGTGTTCAAATTCATGATGGAGGAAGAGCGCACTAATGTACTTCACGGAGGCCCTTATATAGTCTACGGGAAAACCATGATGCTCAAGGCTATCAATAAAGGAGTTCTTATAACGGATGATTTGTTTATGGACATTCCTATTTGGGTCACTTTCCCGGACATTCCCCTTTCTATTTGGAGTGCAACGGGCCTTAGTAAGATTGTGTCACGACCCGATCCCGGGCCCGTGACTGGTGTTATACCCCGTATTTCCAGAGTATGTACGTAAGGGAATACGTACAAAAAGTCTAGCCTTAAATTTTAGGCAAAACGTTTTTTTTTGGGCACAACTCACAAAACGAATAGTTTTCCGACGAAACGTTTCCACAGCTTTCGTAGGGTAAATTCCGGCTATGCCATTTCTAATTTTTGCGGATTTTTCCGAGAGACGAAACATTTTGGACCAACGGGAGGCGACACTTGTCACCTCGATTGATGGACTTGAAATCGTCCATTTGGACGATTTGGGCTATGGTGAGCACGTTTTTTGTGCCTTGTGCACAAGTCAAGGAGTTGGTAGGATATTTGTGTATAGTTAATCCTCACACTACACTTGCCTTGCACTTGTCTTAATCTTGGCCATTGGTTGGCCACTTCTTGACCTATAAATACCCCCTTAGAGATGAAGAGTTCTTCATCCACAAATCTTTCAAGTCTTGAAAATCCTCTCCTCTCCCTTTGTAGCCTTTTAGTCAACACCTCCCCTCCCTTGTGAAGGCCCTTGGCGAATACCCCCCCTCTAGCCTAGTAGTTTGGCCGAGGCCCCTAGCCTAGCCAAAATCTACCCCCCTTGGTAGAAAAGTTGTCTTCTAGTATTGTTATAATGCCCAAAATACCTAGCCCAAATCCCTTAGTACTTAGTAGAAGTTGTGAAGAACTTCTAAGGTTTCTTAGACTCTGAGCGTACAACTTAGGAGCTAAACCTTGCTCAGCGCGACTTTATCTAGGATATTTTTGGGCTTACCGAGGTAACTAATCCTAACCTCTTTCGAATTAGAGAATACATCTGTAGTAGTATTAGAATAAGTATTAAATACTTAGAAGAATATCACAGAATAGAATTGAACTGTTACCACAGTAGAAGGGTTTAAAGAAGAATAATCAAGCAGTACTTACATGGAATTTGTTTTCCTGATGAACTTATATAGCTCAGGGTAGGGAAGTACTACCCAACTTTCCATAGAATTGTGAACCCTCTGTTTAGAATGACCTTGAGTAGTCTTTGATAGATGTGCGTGACTATTATAGGTGACTCTCTGCGACATATTGACTTGGCGGTGGTTTTCACGAGAAGGTATGTGATTCTTCCTAAAGCATGATATTTTACAATATATATAGTGCGGTAGGCGTACATGTGTTAGCGAATAATAACTACGGCAATGTCTTTGACTTAAGCTGAATAATACTTACGGCAATGCCTCACGGCTTAAGCCCGAATAACACTTACAAGAATGCCTCACGCTTAAGCTGAATAATAAAGATCTGAAAGCATTTCATAAGAATACTGAATCATTTTTAACAGAAGAGAACAAATTGGTTTTTAAACAGAAGCTTAAGAGTTATACTAGCTTTATGGGAAGTTAAGTATAACCACTTAAGATTGATAAAAGAAACAATTTGCCTATGTGTTTATAACAGACTTATATTGAATTGTGAAAAGAATAAAAAGATGGTTTGATAAGTAGACATGATATGATGCTATGTGTGTTAGTGTCTTGTAACGTTTGTGTAAAAGAGTATTCTTGTTGTGCTTATGTTGTTAACGATAAGCTGTTAGGTTAGTGTAACATCACTCACCTCTTGACATATTACCGGGGGTTAAGCTGCCCTCCGATGCGGGGTAGACTCGGTGATGCAGGACCATGATTCGAGAATACCTCATGCGGGTCCAAGGACCTATGCGGAGCTACGGGAGTTCGTGTTAGTGTGCGGGGTTATACCTCACGCGGTCATGTGGCCATGCGGACGACGAGTCGGGGCGATGCCGAGTAGCTACCCTCGATGCGGGGTTATATACCTATGCGGGCCTATGTGATTGGCCTATGCGGACTACGGAGTCGTGATTAGGCTTGCATGGTGATACTACGGGCAATTGGCCCTGCTTCGATCATTCGCAGCCTAGAAAAGACCTGTTACAGTTTACCTATTGCTGCTCTTGTTTGTGATGTGGCACTATGTGCGGTTTCCTTGGTTGTTTTATACATACTTGCAAAACTGTTTTTAAAATGATATGTTTCATTTAAGTATTTTTTTACAGTTTCATATACTTAGTACCTGTTGTACTGACCTCCTTCGGGGGGCTGCGTTCATGCCGCGGTAAGAGGGCAGGTGCTAGATCCACCATCTTAGGATCTCTACGTAGGTGTCGGGAGCTCCAAATTTTCCGGAGGCTCTACTATTGGGTATGATCTCCATGTAATAGATAGTTTTGTCTGATCGAGGTATGGCGGGGCCCTGTCCGCCATAGTTGTATATTTCCTTAAGTGCAGTAGTCATGTTATGCGATTGTCGGATGTAACTGCTAAACCATGTTTATATATATATATGCCGAAAGGCGATGTTTTCTCACATAAACTGTGTCTTATTTTATAAACTGTTTCATGTCTTGCTTTATATTTCCGCTGATTACTCTGATGTATGACTACTTGGGTGCCCCGGTAAGGCACCAGTCACGGGCCCCGGAACGGGTCGTGACAAAAGTGGTATCATAGCAGTTAATCCTCGGAAAGTGTCTACAGACCGTATCTAGTAGAGTCTTGATTATCGGTGTGTTGTGCACCACACCAATAATCAGGAGGCTATAGGATATTTAGGATTGGTTTCCATTCTTCTCATTCTGAGATCGTGCTTTAGAGCTGTGTTATAGGTTGGACCCCTCTAACGTATTCCTTTCCTGTAACAGTTATGCCTCCACGTAAGGCAACCCGGGCCCAGAAGGGCAAGGTAGCCGAGGGAGCTGCTAGCAGGACACCCAGAGTCACGAGGGCTCAGGCCCAGTCTATACCAGAGACGGCGAGTTCTATGACGCCGCCAGCCCCAGCAGAGACCACAGTACCCACACCTCCTGTCCCACAGCACGGGCGGAGAGTTAGAGGTCTGAGAGACGGCCCGACTTTTGGCTAAAGTTGTGGCCCGATCTGAGAGAGAGGCTGGATCGGCGGTTCGGTTCAGCTCGGCTCGGTCGCACCCGTGGTGCACGAGGCGAATAGTTTGAGACTACGAGATTTCTTGAGTTGTAGCCCGCGAGTTTTACTGGTCGGCGGGAGGATGATCCGAGGAGTTCATCCGTCGCCTTGAAGGATCATGCGGGTGATCAAGGCCTCGGAGGCAGTCCGTGACCTTTGGTTCGCATCGGCCGCGTGATACCGCGATCGATTGGTTTGATTCATGGGAGTTATCCGGGAGAGCACGCGTCCCGGCTACTGGGATGAGTTCTCGGAGGCTTTCACTCACTTCTTGCCTCCGCGGATGAGGAGGCGCGGTGATAGATTTTTACTCGAGGCGAGAGGACGGCCGTCGGGGAGTACAATGTCGAGTTTGATTCATTGGCTCGATATGTCCCGGATTGGTAGCGATATGGAGGATAGGGTGCACGCTATGTCACCGGGCTGAAGCGACTATATGGCGAGTCATGTGCGGGTGTTTCTCTCGGTAGGGTATGGACATTACCGCATGCGAGCTCATGCTCTTGGATGTGAGGCGTAGAGATCGCGGGTTGGCGGCAGCGAAGAAGCCGGGGCGGCAGGTCGTTTGGTGGCTATCGTGGTGGCGGCCTCGGCGATCTAGATTTGCACCACGGCCGGCTGAGCACTCTGACCGTCCTCAAGGCCGCGGCCGAGATATTCGAGGCGCACTGGGCCCGGGACTTGAGACATCCAGAGCGGCGAGAGGTTACGGCGATCGGGACCACCCCTCGGTGTGGCCGTCGGTAGATCCGCCGGGAGTTGTGGTACGGGAGTTTGTTTCGATTGTGGCGGCGAGGTCACTATGCGGCTTGTCAGGCCAAGGCGATCTTGATGGTAGGTCACCTACGAGTTCTTTCGCGGTCTTCTTCATCTCCTACGATTACTCGCCGGAGGCGGTACTCATGGGTCGGCCAGTCGCGGCAGGTCGTGGCTCGGGTCCCGATTCTAGCGGTCCTCGAACCGCATTTATGCTTTGTCCAAGCGACAGATCGTGAGGCCTCACCGATGTCGCCACGGTACTTTATCGGTTCGGGTTTGATGTGTATGCGTTGATAGATCCGGGTTCTACTGTCTATATATCTCCCTTGTTGCTAGTAGGATAGGGATAGAGCACGAGTCCATAGACCCTTCGAGGTAGCTACGCCATGGGTGATTCGGTGGTAGCTCGGCGGGTATATAGAGCTTGTCTGTGACTATTCTGATCGTCGGACCTGGCGACTTGATAGAGTTGGAGATGATTGACTTCGACGTGATCATGGGGATGGATTGGCTAGCTTCTTGCTACACCAATGTAAGCTGCGAGAGAGAGTAGTACGGTTCGGTTTCACGAGGCCGGTTGTCGAGTGGGAGGGGAACACTGTATCGCCGAGAGGTAGGTTTATTTCCTACCTCAAAGCTAGGAAGATGGTGCAGAAGGGATATATCTACCATCTCGTTCGGGTGTTTGATACTGAGGCTGCGGTACCAGATTTTGATCGATTATAGTAGTCGTGAGTTCCCGACGTGTTTCGGATGACCTCGGGTATCCTCCCGAGAGGAGATCGAGTTTTGTATAGATGTGTTGCGGATACTCGGCCTATTTCCATTCGCCATCTGAGAATGGCACTGCCGAGTTGAGAGAGTTGAAGGATCGGCTTAGAGATTTCTTTGGAGAAGCGGCTTCATCGGGCCTAGTGTTTCTCCCCGGGAGCGCGTGTGTTCGTGAAGAAGAAGGGCGGGACGCCGCGCATGTGTGTTGATCTGAGCGGTGAACAAGGTGACCATTAAACGAATACCCGCTTCCCGGGATTGATGATTTGTTCGACCGGTTGCGAGTGCGAGATGTTTCTCAAGATTGATCTGCGATCGGGCTATCATCAGTGCAGTCGAGAGGTGGATGTCCCTAGGGTGCATTCGGACGATGACGGGCATTATGAGTTCAGTCATGTCTTTTGGGTTGACCAATGCTCGGCGGTATTCATGGATTTGATGAACCGAGTGTTCAAACCATTTTTGGACACGTTTGTGATAGTGTTCATTGATGATATCTTGGTTTATTCTCGTTGAGCGAGGCGCATGCGAGCAACGAGGCTGTCTTGTGATTCTCCAGACCGGCGATTATACGCCAAGTTTTCCAAATGTGAGTTTTGGTTGACTTGATGGCGTTTCTTGGGCATATTGTCGGTGATGGCATTAGTGGATACGCCAAGATCGAGGCGATCGGGACTTGGCCTAGACCTACTACTCCGGCGAGGTTCGCATTTCGGGCCTTGCAGGATATTATCGGCGGTTCGTAGAAGTTTGCTTCTATCTCGCACCATTGACTAGGTGACTCGGAAGCGGCAAGTTTGATGGTGATGCTTGTGGCGGGGTTTCCATTCTTGAAAGAGAGGCGGCATCGCCCGTTCTTACTCTTCCGGAGGGTCGGATGGTTATATCGTGTATTGTGATCGTCAGGCATCGGTTTGGGATTTGTGTTGTTGCAGCATGGCAGGTTTATTGCATATGCATCCCGGTGAAGAAACACGAGAGAACTACCCGTGATTTGGAGTTAGCGGTATGATTCACGCCAAGATCTGGAGGCACTATTTGTATGGGGTTCACGTGGATATTTTTACTGCACCACAGAGCCTCCAGTATATCTTCACCGGAGGAGTGAACTACGGCGCAGGCGGTGGTTAGAGTTGCTTAAGGATTACGATGTTGTTATCCCGTACCACGGGAAGGCCATGTTGTGGCGTATGCTCTTAGTCGTAGGTCGATGGGAGCCTATCGGATGTCGCCAGAGAGGAGGGACATGGTTCGTGATTTGCATCGATTAGCGAGCCTTGGTGTCCGTTTGATTGATTCGATAGCGATGGGGTTAGAGTTCGGGAGGTTGCCGAGTCTTCCATCGTCGAGGTGAAGAGGCAACGATTCGAGGATCGGCTTTGATTCGATATCGCGATACGCTCTTCGTGAGGGCAAGGGTCCTTTTGAGGTAGCACGATGGGGTGCTAAGGTTTGAGGCGGTGTGTGTTCGGATGTTTGAGGACTTGGCGAGTTCTTTGGGAAGCACACAGCGCGCGTTACTCTATCCATCCGGGGTCGACCAAGATGTACCACGACCTTAGATCTGTGTATTGGTGGGATGGCTTGAAGAGGGACGTTGCAGAGTTCGTAGCTCAGTGCCCGTGTTGTCAGCAGGTGAAGGTAGAGCACCAGAGGCCTGGTGGTTTGTTACAGACGATTGAGATCCCGACCTGGAAGTGGGAGGTAATCAACATGGACTTCATCACAGGATTACCTCGCACTCAGAGGAGACATGATTCTATATGGGTTATCGTCGACAGGCTGACGAAATCAGCCCACTTTCTTCCCGTCAGGACGACTTTTTCGGCTGAGGATTATGCCAGACTTTACATCCGAGAGATCGTCAGACTGCATGGAGTCCCTACTTCGATCATATCGCATGCAGAGCGGTTTACGGCTAACTTCGGAGGTCCTTCGAGAGGGTTTAGGGGCGCAGTGAGCCTGAAGATCGCATTTCATCCACGAGCAGACAGGCAGAGCGCACTATCCAGACTCTTGAGGATATGCTGCGAGCCTATGTTATTGACTTCAGTGGTAGTTGGGAGGATCATTTGCCTCTAGTTGAGTTCGCGTATAATAATAGCTACCACTCCAGTATTCAGATGGCGCCTTATGAGGCCTTGTATGGGAGGAAGTGCAGATCGCCTATAGGTTGGTTCGATGTGGCGAGTGCGGCTAGTGGGACGATTTGGTACAGCAGCGATGGATAAGGTGAAGCTTATCCGAAGCGGCTATCGATACTCGTAGTCGGCGAAGTCGTATGCAGATCATCGTCGTCGGCATCTTGAGTTCGAGGTTCATGATTGGGTTTTCCTAAAGGTGTCACCCATGAAGGGTGTGATGCGATTCGGGAAGAAGAAACTCAGCCAAGTACATTGGGCGTTTGATTGTCGCAGGATAGGCAAGGTTGCCTATGAGTTGGATCTGCCGTCCGATCTGGAAGCGGTGCATCCGGTTTTCACGTATCTATCGAGGAGATGTATCGGATCCATCTAGGGTACACCCGTTGACGATGTCCAGTGACCAGGGGTTATCGTATGAGGAGATTCCCATAGCGATAGTCGATCGTCGTGTTAGGCGTCTGCGGACCAGGACGTGGCTTCACAAAGTCTTGTGGCGGAACGAGCTCGGGGAGGAGATGACGTAGGAAGCGAGGAGGACATGAGGCGAAGTATCCTCACCTATTCCCACACCTCCGGTAATTCACTTTCCTACTTGTAAATTTTCGTTATCGTTTCGCCTAAGTGTTGTTTCGTGGCGTGTGTGGCATTTGCAAATCGCTTTAGGTTATGAAGAATCTTATCGTTAATCGTCTTGGGAAGGAACATTCGTGACGAATGTTTCTAAGGAGAGAATGTTATACCGTATTTCCGTAGTATGTACGTGGGGAATACGCATAAAAGTCTAGCCTTTAAGTTTAGGCAAAACCTTTTTTTTTTAGGCACAACTCACAAAACGAATAGTTTTCCGACGAAACGTTTCCACGACTTCGTAGGGTAAATTCCGCTATGCCATTTCTAATTTTGCGGATTTTTAGAGACGAAACATTTTGGACCAACGGGAGGCGACACTTGTCACCTCCAATTGATGGACTTGAAATCGCCCATTTGGACGATTTGGGCTATAGTGAGCACGTTTTTGTGCCTTGTGCACAAGTCAAGGAGTTGGTAGGATATTTGTGTATAGTTAATCCTCACCCTACACTTGCCTTGCACTTGTCTTAATCTTGGCCATTGGTTGGCCACTTGACCTATAAATACCCTTAGAGATGAAGAGTTCTTCATCCACAAATCTTTCCAAGTCTTGAAAATCCTCTCCTCTCCCTTTGTAGCCTTTTAGTCCAACACCTCCCCTCCTTGTGAAGGCCCTTGGCGAATACCCCTCTAGCCTAGTAGTTTGGCGAGGCCCCTAGCCTAGCCAAAAATCTACCCCCTCCTTGGTAGAAAAGTTGTCTTCTAGTATTGTTATAATGCCCAAAATACCTAGCCCAAATCCCTTAGTACTTAGTAGAAGTTGTGAAGAACTTCTAAGGTTTCGAGACTCTGGAGCGCATAACTTAGGAGCTAAACCTTGCTCAGCGACTTTATCTAGGATATTTTTGGGCTTACCGAGGTAACTAATCCTAACCTCTTTCGAATTAGAGAATACATCTTGTAGTAGTATTAGAATAAGTATTAAATACTTAGAAGAATATCACGAGAATAGAATTGCTGTTACCACAGTAGAAGGGTTTAAAGAAGAATAATCAAACGTACTTACATAGACTTTGTTTTCTGATGAACTTATATAGCTCAGGGTAGGAAATCGCCCAACTTTCCATAGAATTGTGAACCTCTGCTTAGAATGACCTTCGAGTAGTCTTTGATAGATGTCTGTGACTATTATAGGTGACTCTCTGCGCGACATATTCAACTTGGCGGTGGTTTTATTTGAGAAGGTATGTGATTCTTCCTAAAGCATGATATTTTACAATATATATAGTACGGTAGACGCATACGTGTTAAGCGAATAATAACTACGGCAATGTCTTTGACTTAAGCTGAATAATACTTACGGAATGCCTCGGCTTAAGCTCGAATAACACTTCAGCAATGCCTCACAGCTTTGAATAATAAAGATCCGAAAGCATTTCATAAGAATCTTGAATCATTTTTAATGAAGAGAACTAATTGGTTTTAAGCGAAGCTTAAGAGTTATACTAGCTTTATGGGAAGTTAAGTATAACCACTTAAGATTGATAAAAGAAACAGCTTTGCCTATGTGTTTATAATGGACTTATATTGAATTGTGAAAAGAATAAAAGATGGTTTGATAAGTAGACATGATATGATGCTATGTGTGTTAGTGTCTTGTAACGTTTGTGTAAAAGAGTATTCTTGTTGTGCTTATGTTGTTAACGATAATCTGTTAGGTTAGTGTAACATCACTCACCTCTTGACATATTACCGGGGTTAAGCCGCCTCCGTGCGGGGTAGACTCGCGCGATGCAGGACCATGATTCGAGAATACCTCATGCGGGTCCAAGGACCTATGCGGAGCTACGGGAGTTCCAGTTAGTGTGCGGGGTTATACCTCACGCGTGCATGTGGCGTGCGGACGACGAGTCGGGGCGACGCCGAGGAGTAGCTACCCTCGATGCGGGGTTATATACCCTATGCGGGCCTATGTGATTGGCCTATGCGACTACGAGTCCAGATTAGGCTTGCATGGTGATACTACGCAATGGCCTGCCGATCATTCGCACCTAGAAAAGACACATTCTGATTTACCTATTCGCTCTTGTTTGTGATGTGGCACTATGCGGTTTCCTTGGTTGTTTTATACATACTTGCAAAGCTTTTTAAAATGATATGTTTCATTTAAGTATTTTTTGATTTCATATACTTAGTACTGTTGTCTGACCTCCTTGGGGCTGCGTTCATGCCGCAGTAAGGCGGCAGTGCTAGATCCACATTCTTAGGATCTCGTTGGTGTCGGGAGCTCCATCTTTTAGGAGGCTCTACTGGTATGATCTCACGTTGTAGATAGTTTTGTACGATCGAGGGTATGGCGGGGCCCCGTCCGCCATAGTTGTATATTTCCTTAGAGGTCTGTAGTCATGGTGTACAGTGTCGGATGTAACTGCTAAACCATGTTTATATATATATATGCCGAAAGACGATGTTTTCTCACATAAACTGTGTCTTATTTTATAAACTGTTTCATGTCTTGCTTTATATTTCCGCTGATTACTCTGATGTATGACTACTTGGGTGCCCCGGTAAGGCACCAGTCACGGGCCCCGGAACGGGTCGTGACAACTGGTGCCTTACCCCGGGCACCCTAGTGATACAACATCAGAGAAAACCAGCGGAATATAAAACTTAAACAAGAAACAAGATATATGATCATAAAACAGGCCAACCAAACGGTTACCTTCCAATAAAATATATATAAACAACTCTTTCAAAACAAACAGTTTAATCCTTTTTAGAAACCCTGCCCACAACAGTACTACAGACCTCTAAGAGTTTTTATACAACATGACGGGACAGGGCCCCGTCATACCCCTGAATGTACAAGAACCTACAACTCAGGGTAACATACCAAAAGATAAGCCTCCGGAGAACGGAGCTTCCCAATACGCTGAACTGTGATCCTATGAGCGGGGATCTACTACCGATGTACTCCTACCTGCGGCATGAACGCAGCCCCCCGAAGGAGGTCGATCTGACAATTGCCAAGTATGTGAAACTGTAAAATACTGTAAATGAAATCATAACAGTCTATATAAAAACAGGAGACATGTATGATAACAAAACTACAGTTCACAACATAAAAGCAGTCATGTCAAGTCAGGGACTCACGCCCTCAAGTCATCACTCAAATATAACTATGGGTCTCACACCCACAACATCAATCGTGTTCGCATCACGGCGCATGCCGGAATTCTGCATCGGTGTAGACATGCCCATGATGCAACAATAATAACAATGCCCCATGGCCACATGCCCCCGGAATTCTGCATCGGTGTAGACACGTCCATGTGACATTAACAACAATAATACTGGGTGATCAACCCCGCCGCATGGCCACACGCCCCCGGAATTCTGCATCGGTGTAGACATGTCCATGTAACCACAATAACAATATATCAGGTAATCAACCTGCGCGTACATGCCCCGAGTCTGCATCGGTGTAGACATGTCCATGTGACATCAACAACAATATACCGCACAACCAGGCTATCACAAACAAGCTCAAGCAAATTACCATACTTCTAGACTTTTATAAAAAGATCCACTCCTTCCCAAGAAGTCACTTGATATCAACACTTGCACAACAAAGGCTATCACAACAAGCATAGGCGAGTTACACAACAACAGACATAGGCAAGTTACACACAACTCAAGGTACTTCCATTTCGTATCAAAGTCTCGGTTTTAACACTAAGTACTACGTACGTTAACTTCCTTTTTAAGAGATCCATTCCTTTCATAAAGGTCACCCGATACCCGTAGTATAAAAATAGAGTGACTCACATTTTTAGGTAAACCAAAATACTTCCCTTTTGTAAAATCAAGTAACAACATTATTTTCCAAACGTTCAGGTTTGCCTAATTTCAAATGCTCAAGTTTCTCATTTTAGAAGGGTTTCATAACTCATAGTCTTAATCTCTTTTAAAACAATTGAGTAACATATGTCTTGTACGTGAGCCGTTTATTCTTGTTTACAACAATTTTGTTACAATGACCATGATCTAGAAAATGTAATACAATTTTGTCTTATCTTAGCTTCTATGCAGATGGAGGTTTCTACTGGTTTTAATAACAATTAGTTAATTGTCAATACACCTTCCTTTATTAGCGCCATTTGTGGTTTGCTCGACACTTATTCTCATTTCGAAATCAAGAAACATTATTCTTTTAAAACCAAGTACTCATTACTCGCGAATGAGGTTTCACAACACATTTAACAAAATGTTAATAACCAAGTAAAACAAGTTAAGTCTCTTATCTTTCAAGATGAAGTCTCTTAACTTCTACAATCAATAAACCAATCTTTTACCTACATGGAGTCGTTATAACTAACTTCCCATAAAGCTATTATAACACCCATGTTTTAAACCAACCAACTCATTTAACACGTACGCGTCACCGCACTACATAGTTTACAAAGCATCATGCTAGAAGGATAGGAAGAGGTTCACATACCTCGCGACGATTATCGACAATAAGCAAAACGCTCACAAGATCGTAACGGCTAGCCATTTCCACTCTTCAAGTAGAATACGCTACTCGCAGTACTTCCACCTATAAGGCCACAAACGTCTATTAACTTCTAACTTCACGGTTCCATATTCTACAGAAAATTCGGCAAAGACTCCCCGCATGGCCGCGTAAATCTCCTCTATCGAGGCGGCTACCAAGCCAACAGGGGTTATACGCCTAACCGGACGTATACAATTCTACTACACAAGAATACCACAAGTCTCTTAATACGCCCTATGTAATTACGATTCGATTCTCTTCTTTAAATTCGTGCTTAAGTCAAAAGACATTGCAAGCTATGTTCGATTCTATATATAGTATACCTAAACTATATAATCCTACCATATGTAATTTCCAATTACAACAAGGGACAAGAATATTTACCTCGATAAGCCCAAAATTATCCATGTTATAAAAGTCGATCCCGAGCAAGGTTTAGCTCCTACTCGTGCGCTCCAATCCGCTCCAACAACCCTTAAGTTCTATCCAACTTCTACTTAAATACTTCAACCAACTATGAAGATTTCCTTAGGGTTTCGGTTTGAGACTAAGAGGACAAAAGGTAGTATTTTGGGCTCTACGATAGAGGTAACTTTTGGAATACTACAAGGTAAAGGCTAAGGTATTTTGGGCATTATAACAATACTTGAGAGTATTTCTACCAAGAGGGGGTGTATTATACGAAACAACTAGGCAGTGGGTACCTACCAACACTACTAAGGGTGGAGGGGGAGGCCTCTCGGCCAAAGCTTCTCAAAAGGGGGGGGGCGACCTCTTGGACGAGAACACAACACAAGAGGGGAGGGAGGATTTCAAGACTTAGTGAAATTTAGGATGAAGAAGTCTTCAACAACAGAGGGGTATTTATAGGGAAGCCAAAGGCCAACCAATGGCCAAGATCAAGCCATGTGCAAGGCAAGTGTAAGGCCTTGATCAAGCCAAGTGCACCCTAACCCTACACCCCAAAACAAGGCACAAAACATGGCACCAAACATGGCACAAAGTAAGGCACAAAACAAGGCACCAATCGGCCAAGGCCAAACCGCCCCTAAGGCGTCCACTTGAGGGTGACAAGTGTCACCCTCTCGTTGGCCCAAAAATGTTCCGTCGCTCGGAAAAATCCGCAAAAATACAAAACGACATAGCCGGAATTTTCCCTACGCAAGCTCTGTAAAACGTTTCGTCGAAAAACGACTCTAATCGGGTGTTGTGCACAAATTTCGAACCTATGCCAAACTTTAAGTCTCAAATTTTCGTACGTACGTCTCCACGTACATACTCTGGAAATACGGGGTATAACATTCTCCCCTCCTTAGAAACATTCGTCCCGAATGTTCCTTCTCAAGACGGATATCGATGAAGTTCCTCTAACAAGTTGCCAACGCCACAGCTTGGCCACGAAAATAACACACGTTCCCTTCCTTCCTTACTCGTCGTGCGATACCACTTTTGTCACTTTGCCGCGAGGTTCTAGTGTCACTCCGGCGACCCAACAAATGGTACCGAACTGCATGCGATCCCTGAGGTTCTAGTGTCACTCAGGACGTGCCATACTTCAGTCATCGCTTCAGTTCTCAAAACTGTGGAGTCACTACCTCCAAACTTGGTCATCTTACTAACCTCAATCTTCTTTAAGGCCATTCCCGGCCTTCACGAACCGCTTCTGGTCGAACATATCCACGAACTCATACGATGGTCAACTAAACTGGGGCCTAGCATCCTCGTGACCCTACCACCTGGCGGGACCACCCAGAACTGACCCTAAACCGGCTGCGGTCACGAGCGAGCGCCATCAACCCGACTCACAATCGCGTAATACTTGCTCGCCGAACGGAACAATCTTACCTAATCAAGTCATGAAAGCTACCACTTCCATCTCACACTACCCATGGACTTATCACACAAATAATTCCCACGTACTACTTACTCTGATAAGGGTCAAACATGAAATAAATCTTTTACTCAAGACGACCTTACCTCTAAGGTCTCAATCGTAACATAGTCTAAGGTTCACACTTACCATGCCCCCATACTTATCCTTCCAACTAACCACGTTTCCTAACCCACCATTAACACCCCGCTATCCGTACATAGCACACAATAATGAGATCATCATAACAAGCATACCAAAACTCTAAAGGGTTAAGGATATACCTGTATCCACCGCGTCACTCTAATCATAGGCACGCTAAATGCAGGCGCATAATCAGAAGGTGATGAACCAGCCCGATCACGAAGGTGAGTCGTAACATCCGTGCTTCCCTTGGTCGGACGGTTCCTCGCAAAATGGCCTCGCTAGCCGCAAAATAACAAGCTCCTTGGCACCACGACACTCCCGAAATGCGGTCTACATCGACCACACCGAGGTAGGGGTGATCGATCCAGCGCCCTTCTTCCCCGGAAATCGAACCCGAGCTCGACCGCTCCGAATCCGGATGCCACGAAGGTTGTGGAAGACCACTCTGCCGGCGGAGGTACAAAACTAGTATCTCCGAGAGGCGGTCCGCCTCGAAAGTCACCAAAGGACCCTGTTATTCTGGCCCACTTCTGCTGATCTTGGTCATTCCGTCGACCTCTCCGTGCCTCACACCCCAGTGCATGAGCTCGTGCGGGCAATGTCCATGCCCTGAAGAGCTACACCGAACAAGCCTCACAAGTAATCATCTAGCCGGTGATGTAGCGGTGCACTCTATCCTCCATGGTTGCCACTAAAGCGGGGACATACCGAGCCAACGAGTCAAACTCCACGTTGTACTCCCGAACCGTACGCCCTCTCTGTCTCAGCATCATAAATCTATCGGCCCGTGCCCTCCTCATCTGCGGAGGCAAGAAGTGAGTGAGGAATGCCTCTGAGAACTCGTCCCATACTGCTGGAAGCGCATGCTCTCCCCGGGACAACTCCCACGAATCAAACCGATCAAGCGGTATCACGCAGCCGATGCGAACCTAAGACCACCGACTCGGTCTCCAAGCCTTGATCACTCTCGCTGACCAGAATCGCCGGATGAACTCTGCGGATCATCCTCGTGCCTCGACCCATAAAACTCGCGGGCTACAACTCGTAAAGTCCCGTAGCCTCAAACTATTCGCCGGGGTGAACCATCGTGCTCGAACTGGGCTGCTGCGATCGGCCTATCCTCATATCTCGCCACGACCACGCCAAGAATCGCCATCTCCTTGTACCCCATCTCATCCGCTTCCAGTGTGGGACCGAGGCTCAGTATTGTGGTCTCAGCAGCCATCGCTGCGTTCTAAACTCTCTTTGGGTGGCGGCGTCGCAAAACTCGCCGTCAAGCACAACCTCGTCTTGTCAGGGCTGCGCGCTCGCACTTCTCAGTATCTCACTAGCAGCTCCTCGGCTGCCTTGCCCTTCTGGCTATGGTTGCCTTCGCGGAGGCATAATCGTAAAAACGAGGTGCGTCGGAGGGTCCAACTTACAACACAACTCTAAGGCACGATCTCGTAATGAGAAGAATGGAAACCAATCCTAAATGTCCTGCCTCACGATTATAGATGTGGTGCACAACACATCGATAATCAAGACTCTACTAGACACCTGATGCGTAGACACTTTCCGAGGATTAATCGCTCGATACCACTTTTGTCACGACCCGATCCGGGCGTGATCGTGCCTTACCCCGGGCACCCTAGTGATACAACATCAGAGAAAACCAGCGGAATATAAAACTTAAACAAGAAACAAGATATGATCATAAAACAGGCCAACCAAACGGTTACCTTCCAATAAAATATATAAAACCAACTCTTTCAAAACGAACAGTTTAATCCTTTTAACAAACCTACCACACAAAGATTACAGACCTCTAAGAGTTTTTATACAACATGACGGGACAGGGCCCCGTCATACCCCTGAATGTACAAGAACCTACAACTCAGGGTAACATACCAAAAGATAAGCCTCCGGAGAACGGAGCTTCCCAATACGCTGAACTGTGATCCTATGAGCGGGGATCCACTACCGATGTACTCCTACCTGCGGCATGAACGCAGCCCTCAAGGAGGTCGATAACAGTACCAAGTATGAAATCAGTAAAAATACTGTAAATGAAATCATAACAGTCTATATAAAAACAGGAGACATGTATGATAACAAAACTACAGTTCACAACATAAAAGCATTCATGTCAAGTCAGGGACTCACGCCCTCAAGTCATCACTCAAATATAACTATGGGTCTCACGCCCACAACATCAATCGTGTTCGCATTATGGCCGCATGCCCCCGGAATTCTGCATCGGTGTAGACATGCCCATGATGCAACAATAATAACAATGCCCCCATGGCCACATGCCCCCGGAATTCTGCATCGGTGTAGATCCATTCCTTTCATAAAGGTCACCCGATACCCGCAGTATAAAAATAGAGTGACTCACATTTTTAGGTAAACCAAAATACTTCCCTTTTGTAAAATCAAGTAACAACATTATTTTCCAAACGTTCAGGTTTGCCTAATTTCAAATGCTCAAGTTTCTCATTTTAGAAGGGTTTCATAACTCATAGTCTTAATCTCTTTTAAAACAATTGAGTAACATATGTCTTGTACGTGAGCCGTTTATTCTTGTTTACAACAATCTTGTTACAACAGCCATGATCTAGGAAATGTAATACAATTTTGTCTTATCTTAGCTTCTATGCAGATGGAGGTTTCTACTGGTTTTAATAACAATTAGTTAATTGTCAATACACCTTCCTTTATTAGCGCTGCTGTGGTTTGCTCGACACTTATTCTCATTTCCGAAATCAGTAAAACATTATTCTTTTTAAAACCAAGTACTCATTACTCGCGAATGAGGTTTCACAACACATTTAACAAAATGTTAATAACCAAGTAAAACAAGTTAAGTCTCTTATCTTTCAAGATCAAGTCTCTTAACTTCTACAATCAACAAACCAATCTTTTACCTACATAGAGTCGTTATAACTAACTTCCCATAAAGCTATTATAACACTCTATGTTTTAAACCAACCAACTCATTTAACACATGTACGTCTACCGTACTACATAGTTTACAAAGCATCATGCTAGAAGGATAGGAAGAGGTTCACATACCTCGCGACGATTATCGATAATAAGCAAAACGCTCCACAGTACTGTAACCCGGCTAGCCGTTTCCACTCTTCAAGTAGAATACGCTACTCGTAGTACTTCCACCTATAAGGCCAAACGCGTATTAACTTCTAACCGCACGGTTCCATATTCTACTAGAAAATTGGCAGCTCTCCCACCGCAACGCGTAAATCTCCTCTCTATCGAGGCTACGCTACCAAGCCAACTCAGGGGTATACGCCTAACCGGACGTATACAATTCTACTACACAATAATACCACAAGTCTCATCAGAATACCCTATGTAATTCTGATTCAGTTCTCTTCTTTAAATTCAGCTTAAGTCAAAAGACATTGCATAAGCTATGTTGATTCTATATATAGTATACCTCAACTATATAATCCTACCATATGTAATTTCCAATTACAATAAGGGACAAGAATATTTACCTCGATAAGCCCAAAATTATCCAAGTTATAAAGTCGATCCCGAGCAAGGTTTAGCTCCTACTCCGTGCGCTCAATCCGCTCCAAACAACCCTTAGAAGTTCTAACCAACTTCTACTTAAATACTTCAACCAACTATGAAGATTTCCTTAGGGTTTCGGTTTGAGACTAAGAGGACAAAAGGTAGTATTTGCTCTACGATAGAGGTAACTTTTGGAATACTACAAGGTAAAGGCTAAGGTATTTTGGGCATTATAACAATACTTGGAGAGTATTTCTACCAAGAGGGTGTATTATACGAAACAACTAGGCTAGGGGTACTTCTACCAACACTACTAAGGGGAGGGGAGGCCTCGGCCAAAGCTTCTCAAAAGTGGGGACCTCTTGGACGAGAACACAACACAAGAGGGGAGGAGGATTTCAAGACTTAGTGAAATTTAGGATGAAGAAGTCTTCACAAGAGGGGTATTTATAGGGAAGCCAAAGGCCAACCAATAGCCAAGATCAAGCCATGTGCAAGGCAAGTGTAAGGCCTTGATCAAGCCAAGTGCACCCTAACCCTACACCCCAAAACAAGGCACAAAACATGGCACCAAACATGGCACAAAGTAAGGCACAAAACAAGGCACCAATCGGCCAAGGCCAAACCGCCCCTAAGGCGTCCACTTGAGGGTGACAAGTGTCACCCTCTCGTTGGCCCAAAAATGTTCCGTCGCTCAGAAAAATCCGCAAAAATACAAAACGTCATAGCCGGAATTTTCCCTACGCAAGCTCTGTAAAACGTTTCGTCGAAAAACGACTCTAATCGGGTGTTGTGCACAAATTTCGAACCTATGCCAAACTTTAAGTCTCAAATTTTCGTACGTACGTCTCCACGTACATACTCTGGAAATACGGGGTATAACAGATTGCTTCACGTGTAGGAAAACCTCTTTACACTGACCAATATACTAAGGAAAGGTCTAAAATGAACTATGCAAGAGTTCTAGTGGAAGTGGATGTTAGCAAGGAGCCGATAATGGATTTTGTCGTCAAACTCCCCGATAACAGAAGGTATACTCAAAGGGTAAACTATGAGAATTACCCGGACTTTTGCTATCATTGTGCGGCTTTTGGACACAACCATTTGAAGTGTAGGAAGCTGAGGGATGATGTCAACAATGAAGAAGCTCCAAAAACACGCAATACTGAGGTACCCCCTAGCAACAAGGATGATTCTACTCGTTTGAAGGTCAACAAAGGTACGGGTGGAACCAACCCTCCTCCCCCTCATCCACCAACTTCTCAACATCCCGTAGATGCTGATAACTTGATGGACATTGAAGAAACTGAGCACACAACACCTCCTGGTACCGGAAGATTGGGAGAAGTATCACATGCCGCGGGTCCTCAGGTTTTGGGTCATTCTGGCCCACCATGTTTGCGGAATTCTCTAGCAAAGTCCCCACTGCCTAATTCTCACAATGGCAGTACACAACATGTTAGGATGAGGGGTGAGTCAAAACATTCTGATTCTGAGATGCCTATGAACCCGCCACCTTCATTGGATGAAGTGACATACAACGGTGCTACGGAAAAGGCTCAGCTTGTGTCAAGTAACGTTAACTTTGAACGCGGGGAACATAGCTTGGCTGATACACAAGTTATGGCTTCCAGCAACAAAGATTATGGATGGCAAGAGGTTTTGTCCAAAATGAATGGGCCGAAAAGCAGTGGGAAAGCGAAGGCAGCTAAGCGCGGAGGTGCTAATAAAACCTCCTTTGTTTCCTAATGAAAATACTTTGTTGGAATGTCCGTGGTCTTTGCGGACAAAGGGATAGGGCTGCCACGCAAGCTCTAGTGTGTAGTATCACAAAACAGCATGACGCGGCTATGATTTGTCTATTGGAAACTAAGCTATCTCGGCCAAGGACAGAGTCTTTCTCTACTCAAAGATTCAAAGCATGGAAGTTTTGCTCCAATTTGGAATTCATTGGAGGCGGTAGAATACTATTACTTTGGAATCCATCCAGGGTTTGTTGCGAAGTGCTTGGTATGGACTCTCAGCATATCCATGTCCAGGCAAGTTGCAATATAACACAAGTATCCGTCCTTGCCACATTTGTGTACCCGGTTTATAGCATCTCGGATAGAAGGATGCTTTGGCATCACCTTTCTCACTTGGGCGTTGGCATCACTAAGACTTGGATGATTATGGGAGATTTCAACACTTATTGCTACCCTCATGATAAGGTGGGGGGTCCTCCTCTCACGCCTTATGCACTTAGGGATCTTGGAGATTTCAGGAATTCTCATGGACTAGAAGACGCTCCTTCTTCCGGTTCCTTCTACACTTGGACGAATGGTTCAATTTGGTCTAAGCTTGATAGAGTGTTGATGAATCAAAATTGGAGTGATTTGACCCTAGAATGCACAGCCAATTTCATGCCTATGGAACCTGTCTCGGACCACTGTCCTGTGATAGCCACGATTATTGCATCCTATAATGTTGGGAAACGCCCTTTCAAGTTCATGAATATGTGGCTTTCTCACCCAGCCTTTGAGAACATTATGACTTCATGTTGGAGACAAGACATATTGGGAATCGCTTTCGATTCGTCTTTGCCTCCAAATTGAAAGCCTTGAAGCAACCTTTAAGGGCTTTGAACATAAGTGACTTTGGAGGTATCGAACAAAGAGAAAAAGGGGCAAACATAGAGTTCAAGGAGGCTATCAATGTACACATGGAAAATCCCTTTGATGAGGAGCTTAAAGCCAAGGTTAAGTCCTCAAGAGCTAGAGCAAACACCTTACTGGAAGCTGAAAGACACTTCATAAGGCAGAAGTCAAGACAGAAGCACTTGATTGGAAGTGATAGATGTTCCAAATACTTTCATAGCTTGATCAAAAGGAGTAATGTCAGGAACTTCATTAACTTTCTTGTTAAAGCTAATGGTACTATCACTACATCACCAGAAGAAGTTAGGAAGTTGCTTGTTGAATTTAACAAAGATCTATTAGGTACTTCCCGACCCACTACCAACTTTGATCCTGAAGTGTTCAACTTTGGCCCAAAGCTGAGTGAAGAAGAGAGATTACAACTTTTGCATTTCATCACCCCAAAGGAGATTTGGGAAGCTCTCTCTGATATAGGCAATGACAAGGAACCTGGACCAGATGGTTATACGGCTGCCTTCTTCAAGAATAGATGGAAAGATGTGGGTCATGATGTTGTAAGATGTGTCCAAGAGTTCTTCTCTACTGGAGTTCTTTTGAAGCAGGTAAATCATACCATCATTACCCTGCTACCAAAGACTGATCATGATCCCAAGGTAAATGATTTCAGGCCAATCGGATTGACTAATGTGATCTATAAGATCATCACAAAGATTTTAGCTAACAGAATGGCATTGATCCTTCCTTCTCTCATTGACAAATCCCAAGGGGCTTTTGTGAAAGGAAGAAACATGATGGACAACGTATATGTGGCACAAGAGCTTGTGAGAGGATTTAATAGAACCAGAGTCTCACCAAGATGTATGCTTATGGTGGACCTTCGGAAAGCATTCAATACAGTCTCTTGGAGCTTCCTCGAATTGGTACTAAGAAGTCTAAAATTTCCGCATGATTTACAAGATGGATCATGGAATGTGTTAGCTCAACCTCCTTCTCCCTTTCTATCAATGGTGAGCTACATGGATACTTCAAAGGAAAGCGCGGCCTAAGACAAAGTGATCCTATGTCCCCTACTCTCTTTATCTTGTGCATGTAATACCTCTCAAGGCTGCTTAAAATGAAGGCTGAGGCAAGAGCTTTCTCATATTTTCCAAAGTGTAAGAAATTGGGCATTACTCATCCGCATTCGCGGATGACCTCATGCTTTGCCAAAGGAGATATATCTTCATTGGGATTCTTATGAATTGTCCGGAAGAGTTGGAGGCTGCCTCAGGATTAACTCTTAACCTAAATCCTCTGTCTACTTAGCGGGAATGCATTACGATTCGGGACTTGATATTGTCGAGTGGGTTTCGCCATTGGAAGCTTTCAGGTACGATACTTGGGGATCCATTTGTCCCCAATTTCAGACTCGGTGGATCAATATGCCCCATTCACTAGTGATATTTCGAATTACATTCAAAAATGGGGGCATCACACCCTTTCTTATCTTTGGTAAGTCGGAACTAATCAGTCGGTTGTCGAGGGTTGAGAGCTTTTGGTTCCGCACTTCCTATCCGGCAACTATTATCAACAAGATACGGTCTGCTTGTATTCAGTTCTTATGGGGTGAAACCACCAAGAGTTGCTTGGGATATCATTTGCTTGCCTCAATGAAGGTGGCTTGGTCTTATGAACATCAAGGAATGGAATCATGCCTTGTTATCCAGGACGATTTGGCAAACTCACACGGAAGCTGATTCTCTTTGGGTCCAATGGATCAATAGCCACTATTTGAGAGGTATTACAATTTGGGACTATGAGGTACGTCCTAGGGACTCCCCCTTATTCAAAAAGATTTGTGGGATTCGCGACAAATTTGTTTCTATCTTTGGTAGCCATGGTGATGCTATTGATGGCTTTACAAAATGTTGTGCCAACGGTATATTTGATTCAAGCCTCGTGTATGATATCTTGCGCACTCCGCAAGCTAAAAAGCCTTGGATGTCACAAATTTGGAAAGGCTTCATTCCTCCCAAATTCTCTTTTACTATGTGGCTAAATTGCAGAAAGCGGTTAGCTACAAAGGATACTCTATCATTTCTCAACTTGGAGGATAAATCTTGCGGGTTCTGCAAGCAAGCTAATGAAACAAGGGAACACCTCTTCTTTGCACCTTTATACACACATGATTTGGAAGAGCATAAAAGATTGGTTGGGTATTAGAAGAGAGATGACAACTGTTGAAAGCTCCCTTAAATGGATTAAGAAAGAACACCGCGGGACAAGCATCCGAGCCAAAACTATTTTGCTTACTTTTTGCATAATGGTTTATGAGATTTGGAGGGCAAGAAACACAATGCTCTTTGATGGCACAAGCTTTCCGGCAGAAGAGGTCATTGCAAGAATCAAAACAACATCTTATAGAGTTCTCTATGATTTTATCCCCTCTTGTAATGACACCTTTTGAGTGACCACCCCCCCCCCCTCTATCACTTCTTGTTTGCATTACGTTGAGGCTTGAGATACCTCAACGACTGATTGTAGCCACTTCCTTTTCGTTATTAGTAATAATATTTGCATTTACATAAAAAAAAAGTTACGATTTCTTTTCAAGACAAGTCACATTTCCTTTAAAACCTTAGACAACCAATGCCTAAAAATCAATTCACCTTTCTTAGTTTCAAATCCTTTACCCGTACTTGTTTTAATTAGAGTAAACCTTTCTTTGTGAACCTTTCAAGAAAACTAATATAACCAACTTCCCATAAAGTCATTATATTAGCGTTATCCCTTTGTCAAATACATTTTTCCCTCAATCCAAGGGACTTATACTTTTGAAATGAAACAAGTATCATATACTTTGAAACAAGTGTAGATTATCAAATCTTGTACGTATACCGTACTACATAGATACAACTATTCATGCTCAAGTGATAGGAAAGCTCTACATACCTCTTCGGTCAATCCACTTGCTAAGTCCAACTACCGCAAGTAATATGTCAACCTATAATGACCATAATACGTTTATTAACCCCTAATTTCAATGTAGAAATTCCAAATTCAAGTTACCAATTCCTAAGGAAAATTGGGCAGCATTTCCTTTGTTTCTACTCACTTTGCCACCTTTTCAAAGGCCGATTTTCAACACTCAAACGCCACATTAAGGCCCAACATCCAAACCAACACAAAGGGGATTACACACCTAATCTTGGGTGTGTAAAATTCTGCCCCATAAGTTATAATAATACACTTAACAATTCTAAAGTAGTTTGTAGGCTACAACATGCTCATAATATCTCTTTAGCCAAATCCTTCATACCCAACCCATATTTCTTGCATGCAATGACTCTAATAGCATCATTTACTCCCACAAGTACTTTCTTCTTAACATGCAACACTAAAAACTAATAATAGAGGAAGAATCATTACCTTAGAGCTTTAGCCAAATTTATCCAACAATTTGCTAGCTTCTATTCCAATAACACCACCACAACAACCTTCACAAGCTAGCCACAAGCTTCCTTCTTGCCTTTTACTTTTTCAGATTTTTCCTAAGGCTAGAATATCTCTTGGAGTTTTAGAGAATGAGGAGCTTGAAATAATTAAGAGAAGGAGGAGCTTTTTCTAAGAGAGAGATGAAAGATGACCAAGTCTTTAAGACTTGGTCAATATAATGCATGCAAAAATCAGATGGGGGGGACACTTGTCACCCACCCATGCCCTTTAAAAGAAAAGATCAGATTTTCCTAAGTTTTTCGCGATTTCGCCTGGCGCGCGGCCCGCTTCCTGGCGCGGCGCAACTCTGCGGACCTCGAATCTTCGGCATGCGCTGCTTCCGGCCATGGCTGAAACTTCAGCGACCACTCAGATCTTCCGGCGCTGCGGCCCTACAATCACCCGCGGCGCGACGCGCCACTGGCGCGCGCGCCCGAGACCTGACCGGTCGGACACGAACCACGTGGTATAACAAGAAGTCTAGACGTTGATAGACGTATTTGATTATTATAGGTTGATATTCTACGCGCGGCAGATTCGACTTGGCAAGTGGATTAGCCGAGGAGGTATGTGATTCTTCCTATCCTCTTGAGCATGATTGTTGTGAAATATATAGTACGGTAGACGTACGTGTGTTAAATGTCACTTTGATGTCCTTGACTTGAGTCCTAAATGTTATGAACCTTGAATTATTCTAAAAAGTTATGAATCATTATTCGAAAGGAAATTGATACTTGGTCTTTAAAAGAATAAAGTTCTCTTAATTTCAGAAATGAGTGTGGTTGTCTTTGGTTGGTTTAAAACATAAAGTGTTATAATGACTTTATGGGATGTTAGTTATAGCGACTTTATGAAGATAAAAGAATGGCTTAATTATTTGATTTAACTTGAGACTTGATCTTAAAAGATAAGAGACTTGATTTTGAAAGTTAAGAGACTTGATCTTGAAAGATAAGAGACTTGATGTATAAACGACTTGATTTTGGGAAAGGAGAAGTAACTTGATTTAAAAGTATAGGTTACTTGTTTTGAAAAGATTAAGTTACTTGAGTTCAAAAGTGTAAGTAACTTGTTTTTAAATGTTGAACTTGTCTTGATTGGAAAAGTATAAGTGGCTTGATTTTAAAAGGTGTGAGTGCCTTGATCTTAAAAGAGTGACTTACTTGGGTTTTAAAAGTATACTTGACGTTGTTTTAAAAGTGTAAGCCACTTGGTTTAAAAAGTATAAAGTACTTGATTTAAACATGAAAGTGTCTTGATACTACGGGTATTAGTATCGTGTGGTTTTTATGTAAAAAGAGATCTTTTTAAGAGAATTGAAGTATGTAGTACTTTGGGCTTAAAACCCGGATTATTGACATAAAATGAAAATCTAAGAGTATGTTAAACTTGCCTATGCTAGTTGTGATAGCCTTGTTGTGCAAGTGTTGTATTTCTATGCTACCGCATCTCTCGATGGAGGGCCGGTTAACTTGTTGTTTACTTTGACATACTGACACGTTGGATGGTCCACGTGTATGCTTCCACTATGATTGTTACCTTGTTGTTTACTTGGACATACCGACGCTGCTGGATGGTCCACGGGTATGCTTCCACTATGATTGTTATCGTGTTATTTACTTGGACATACTGACACGTTGGGTGGCCCACGGGTATGCTTCCATTATTATTGTTATTCCATGGACTAGCTCTCCATGAGGTTGATGACGCAGGCTGGATCTGGTAGCTAGCTTCCGTACTTGCCCCGGTCAGTTGCTGATGCAGGCTGGATCTGGTGGTTGGCTTTCGTACTTGCCCCGGTCAGTTCTATAGCATAGTTTGGTACGGCAGGCTCTGGTAGATAGCTTCCGTACTTGCCCCGGTCATATCTCGTGACGGCAGGCTGGATCTAGTAGCTGGTTTTCGTACTTGCCCCGGTCAATTGATGACGCAGGCTGGATCTGGTGGTTAGCTTTCCTACTTGGCCCGTATGGTTTTTATGACACAGGTGGGACCTGGTGTTCATGTATACATATTAGTGTTATATTATATCATGGACTGCCGGCAGTGAGGAAGGAATTCCACGGGCATGATTGATATTATGGGCGTGAGACCCATGGTTATATTTGAGTGATGACTTTGAGGGCATGCGTCCCTGACTTGACATGACTGCTTATATATTGTGTACTGTAGTTTGGTTATCATATATGTCTCCTATTTTATATAGACTGTTATGATTTCATTCTGATATTTTGATTTCACATACTTGGTACCTATTGTCTTGACCTCCTTGGAAGTGCGTTCATGCCGCATAAGTACTGGCGGTTGTTGATCCTCGCCTTGTGGTCACGATTGAGTTTTGGGAAGCTCCATTTCTCCGGAGGCTTATCTTTTGGTATGATTCCCTGAGATTGTAGGTTCTTGTACATTCAGGGGTATGGCGGGGCCCTGTCCCGTCATAGTTGCTATGTCAATCTCTTAGAGGTTTGTAGTCCTGTTGTCAGTTAGGTTTGTAAAGGATGTAACTGTTCGGGTTTTGATATATATATATGCAGAAAGGTGACCTTATTGGTTAGCTTGTTTCTTATTTTATATTGTTCCATGTCTATGAGTTTTATTCCGCTTATCTTCTCTGATGTATTATCACTAGGGTGCCCGGGGTAAGACACCAATTGCGGGCCCGAGGTCGGGTCGTGACAGAATGAAGGTGGTTAGTTAAGCTAAGAAGACCACTAGGTTTTCATGACTTGAATAGTGAGATTTGTTCCGGACCAGGAATGAGAATTTAGTGCGATAATGGGTCGGGTTGAGGACCAATCGCGGGTCAACCCACAACCCGTAATGAAGTGGGGTAAGTTTGAGGTGGTCCCGCTAGGTTATAGGGTCACGAGGGTGCAAGGCCCAAGTATAAGTAACCATTGTACGAGTTCGTAGACGCGTTCGACTAGAACCGGGTCGTGAAGGCCGAGAATGGCCTTAAAGGAAATTGAAGCTAGTAATGACCAAGTTTGGAGGTAGTAACTCCAAGATTTTGAAAACGGAAGCGATGACTGAAATGTGGTACGTGTACTAGAAAGAGTTCGGGTGAACGAGAAGGGTACGACGAGTAAGAAAAGAAGCGAACATGTGTTAAAAGAATGGAAGTGATTATTTATGTAAAGTGAAGGTGCAAAGAGAGTATCCTTTAGACCATGAGTGGGAGCTAATAGTGATGTTATATACGTTAGAGGTGATTCCTCGTTGGCTTGGATTTAAGTATTGCGCGTGTGTTATATTATGGTCATATGTGGCATAATTGGTTTTGTAAGTATAGTAGTGAAGACTATACCAACGCATGTATTTTTGGAGACTTAGAAGGAACATTCGGGACGAATGTTTCTAAGGGGGGAATAATGTTACAGCCCGTAGTTCCAGAGTATGTATGTGAGGACGTACGTTCGTGAATATAACACTAAGTGCGAAAGGGAAGAATATTTTTGAATTTCCGACGGAAAATATTCCGAACCTCGTGAAGGAAAAAGGCTTATTATTGGGAATTGGATTCTCAATTTTGGTATTTGGACTTCTTGGAATATAAGAGAATTATGGAATTTTATTTCAAGAATTGGTCACGTGGGGCCCACGGGAGAAATTTACGGTTTTGTGGGGCCAACATTATTTTCGAGATTTTGGCCATTATGAATGTTTTTGGGAGATTAAAATATTTTTGGACGAATAGGAGGGCGACACGTGTCACCCCAAGTGGACCTATGTTGGGCGTGTAAGGTGTCAAGATGACAAACCAAGTGGCTTTAGATATATGTTGGACAAGTGGCTTGTGGGACCCACACACACTTGTCCCTAATCTCATCCACACACATGTTTTAATCCTCGCCCTTGGTGGTGTTAAATCATCACACTAGTAGGATGAAATCTTCCGCACTTGGAATTATATCAAGAACAATACTCCCTCCCTTCCTAGTGCTCTTGGCATTGGCCATTATCATTGACCAAATGTTGTCCAAAAATTCTTAAACTCTTAAGTGTTCTTCCTTGATGTGTTAGGAAGGTTATTAACCAAGTGTTAGACAAGATTTCACACCCCTAGCCTAAAAATCACCCCTTGGCCGAAACTTGCAAGGTTTGAAACCTAAAGTGTTCTTCACTTTTTTGAAGTTGGATCTTCAAGAGGAGTTGGTTAGGAGCTTCTAAGGACTTGGAGCGGATTGGAACGTAAGGAATAGGAGCTATACTTGCTACGGATCGACTTTTAGTTCTTGGATTATTTTGGGCTCTTTGAGGTAATGAACTTTGTCCTCTTTGTGAAGTTGGATATTATATATGTTGGTAGTATATAAATGAGTATGTGATACATGGAAGGAAGATGGAAAAGATTTGGACCTTGTTAAGTTTCTAAAATCGAGAAATTGGCATGCTAGCCATTAAAATGGTAAAAACGTTACCTATTACCTGTTGACAGTTAATAACAAAGTTGTTATAACTTATATAAAGATTGGAATATAAGTTGGAAGATTAAAGAAGTAATTCCGGCATGCTAGCAGAAAATTGGATAAGTTTGATTGTAGTAGTTGGCCAAGAACACCAACTAATGGACTGTATTTACATTGGACTGTTTTTACTTTGGACTAATGGACTATTTTGTATATTGTGGGGCAGAATTTTACACGTCCAGTTAGGCGTGTAATCCCCTTTTGGTATTGTTGTGTTATTGCGCCTTAAATGTGGCATGTTGGTTATTGAATTTCGGGCCTTGAAAAAGGTGGAAAAGTACGTAAAAACAGGGGAAGTGCTACCCGATTTACCGTAGAATAAGAGACCCTATATGTTATACCCCGTATTTCCAGAGTATGTATGTGAGGACGTACGTACAAAAGTTTAAGCCTTAATAAGGTTAAGGATGAAAGAATTGTTTTTCTGACGGAAATATTCCGAACCTTGTGAAGGAAATTTTACGGTTTCAATATTTTAATTTATTATGGATTTTTCCGAGAGATAAAATATTTTGGACCAATAGGAGGGCGACATGTGTCACCCCTAGGTGGCAAGGTTGGACGAAAAATTGGACAAGGAGTGGCACGTTTTTTTTCATGAAAAAGGCCATAAATATTTGGTCAAGTCTTGCAAGATATTTTGTGGGGCAAGTGGGGGGGGGGGGGGGGTTGGACGTTTTTTTGGGACTAGCCATATGTCCCAAAGTTGTGGTGGACACTTGGTTGGAAGACTTCACTCACACAAGCAACCAAATCTTCACCCTCCACTTGCTTTAATCTTGACCCTTGAATGTCCTATAAATACCCCCCTTAAGTGCAAGACTTCTTCATCCACTTAACAATTTCCAAGTCTCAAAATCCTTCCCCCTTAGTTGCAAGTTCTCGTCCAAAACTCCCTCCCCCCTTCCTAGTAGCTTTCGTCCGAAACACCCCCCCCCCTTGGTAGAAAAATCTCTCATAGTATTGTTACTATCCCAAATGCCTTAGCCTACATCCCTTGTAGTATTACAAAGTTACCTCTATACTAAAAGCCCGGAAATACTACTATATTTCCTTTAGTCACAAAACGAAACCCTAGGGAAAATCTTCATAATTGGTTGAAATATTAAGTAGAAGTTGTTTAGAAACTTCTGAGGGTTTCTTGGAGCTATCGGAGCGTGCAGAATATGAGCTAAACGTTGCTCAGGATTGACTTATATCTTGGATAATTTTGGGCTTATCGAGGTAATAATCTTTGTCCTTCTATTGTAATTGGAGATTACATATCGTAGTAGTTTAGAATTAAGTATAAGATATATAGAAGGATGGTATAAAAGAAGAGAATTGAACTGTACTTACATTGGGATTTGTATTCTGATGAGACTTGTGTAGTTTTACGGGTAGGGAAGTGCTGCCCAATTTATCGTAGAATAGAGAACCTTCTGCTTAGAATATTCTACGAAGTAGTCTAGACGTTGATAGACGTATTTGACTATTATAGGTTGATACTCTGCGCGCGACATATTCGACTTGTCAGGTGGATTTCGCCGAGAAGGTATGTGATTCTTCCTATCCTCTAGAGCATGATATTTTAATATATATATATAGTACGGTAGACGTACGTGTGTTAACTGAACATGGTTTTACTTGACGTCTTTTGACTTGAGTCTAAATAATAAGAATCTTGAAGTCTTTCAAAAGAATTATAAATCATTTTTGAAAGAAGAAGAATATTTGTTTTTAAAACAAAAGTTTAAGAGTTATACTAGCTTTATGGGAAGTTAGGTATAACGACTTAAGAAAGATAAAAGGAACTGTTTACTTATTTGTTTATGAAAATATTGTATTGATTTCTAGGAAGTGTAGTAAGATGGTTTGATAAGTAAACATGTTATGATGCTACGTGTGTTAGTGTCTTGTGATGTTTGTGTAAGGGGGTTATTCTTGTTGTGCTTACGTTGTTAAACGATAAACCCATTGTACTGCTATTATATCACATACCCCCCTGACTTGTCATGATGCCGATGACTTGCCACCCTCGATGCGAGGAATACCTCATGCGGGTCCATGTGACCTATGCAGAGCTGCGGGAGTTCCAGGATTGATCACTCCGGGTGTGTTACGCCGATGCGAGGGATACCTCATGCGGTCCATAGGACTATGCGGACTTCGGGGGTCCAGGATGATGCCGCGGGTTAGCTACCCCCGATGCGAGGAATACCTCATGCGGGCCTATGTGGCCTATGCGGACTGCGGGAGTTCCAGGATTAGGCACGCATAATGATACTATGGGCGAATGGCCTTGCTTCGATCATTAGCGGCCTAGAAAAGACCAGTTATATTATATCTATTTTGCTCTTGGTTATGCTGTGGCACTATGTGCGGTTACATTGGTTGTTTCGTACATATTTGTAAAATTGGTTTTAAAATGATATGATTTCATTTAAGTACTTTGCAGTTTCACATACTTGGTACCTGTTATCTTGACCTCTTCGGAAGTGCGTTACGCCGCAGTAGAGGTACTCGCTTGTTGATCCCGCTCCTAGGATCACCGCTTTCGCTTTGGAAAGCCCCGTTTCTCCGAAGGCTTATCTTTTGGGTATGATCTCCCTGTCATTGTAGATTTATGTACATTCAGGGTATGGCGGGGCCCTGTCCCGCCATAGTTGTTTACTTTCTTAGAGGTTTGTAGTCCTGTTGTAAAGTTGGGATGTAACTGTTCACTCTTGATGTATATATACATGCCGAAAGACAATATTTTCTTGGATAAACTGTGTCTCATTTTACATATGTTTCATGTCTTGTCTTTTATATTCCGCTGGTTACTCTGATGTATGTCTACTTGGGTGCCCGGGTAAGGCACCAGTCACGGGCCCGGGATCGGGTCGTGACAAAAGTGGTATCAGAGCAGTTAATCCTCGGAAAGTGTCTAGCATCGTATCTAGTAAGTCTTGATTATCGGTGTGTTGCACCACACCAATAATCGTGAGGCTATAGGATATTTAGGATTGGTTTCCATTCTTCTCACTCGAGATCGTGCCTTAGAGCCGTGTTATAAGTTGGACCTCTAACGTATTTCTTTTACGTACGATTATGCCTCACGCAAGGCAACCCGGCCCGAGAAGGGCAAGCGGCGGAGCCGCTAGTAGGACACAGAGTCACGAGGCCTGTGCCCGTCTATACCCGAGGCGATACCTCAGACGGCGAGTTCCACGACGCCGCCGGCCCCAGCAGAGACCACAATACCTGCGCCTCGATCCCGGCACCGGCGCAGAGAGATGGGTTCTGAGAGATGGCGATTACTAGCTTGATTGTGGCGAACATGAGATAGCCGGACGCAAAGGTTCGAAGAGCACCTGTGGTTCATCCTAGATCGGATAGCTTGAGACTACGGGATTTTCTGAGTTGTAGCCCGCCAGAGTTCTACGGGTCGAGGCCTGAGGATGATCCGCAGGAGTTCATCCGACGGCTCTGACGGATCGCGAAGTGATCGTGCCGGAGACCGAGTCAGTAGTCTTAGGTTCACATCGGCTGCGTGATACTGCAGTTGATTGGTTTGATTCGTGGGAGCTGTCCCGGGGAGAGCATGCACTTCCAGCGGTATGGGACGAGTTCTCCGAGGCATTTCTCACTCATTTCTTGCCGCCACAGATGAGGAGGGCACGGGCCGACAGGTTTCTGATGTTGAGATAGGGAGGACGTACGGTTCGGGAGTACAACATGGAGTTCGACTCGTTGGCTCGATATGTCCCTGCGTTAGTGGCAGATATGGAGGATAGAGTGCACCGCTACGTCATGGGACTGGATGACTACTTGGCAGAGTCTTGCTCGGGTGTAGCTCTTCAGCCGGGCATTGACATTGCCCGCATGCAGGCTCATGCACTTGGGTGTGAGGAGCGTAGAGGCCGACGGGTCGACAGATATCAGCAGCAGAAGAAGGCCAAGACGGCCGGATCTTTTGGTAGCTCTCGGGGTGGACGATCTCAGCAGCAGACTAGATTTGCACCACAGCCAGCTCAGAGCACTCCTACACCGTCTTCAGGACAGCCAGGGTATTCGGGGGCAGATCAGGGCCCCAGGGCTTCGGACTTCCAGGGTAGCAGGGGTGCTAACCGATCGAGGTCCTCTCAGTGTGTCCGGTGTGGTAGATTCCATCACGGGAGTTGTGGTACTACTTCGGGAGTTTGCTACACTTGCGGCCAGCAGGGTCACTATGCGAGAGACTGTCCGACCAGAGGCAGCGCAGATGGTAGGGGTCAGCCTACGGGGTCTTTCGTCGGGTCTTCATCTCCTACAGTTACTCGCCCCGGAGGGCAGGGTGCTCAGGGACCAGCAGGTCGCGGCAGAGGTCGTGGCAGGGGTCCTAGTTCTAGCGGTCCTCAGAACCGCATTTATGCCTTGTCCAGCCGCCAGGACCAGGAGGCGTCGCCGGATGTCGTCACAGGTACTTTATCAGTTTCTTGTTGTGACGTGTATTCCTTGATAGATCCGGGTTCTACTCTGTCCTATATATCTCCCCTTATTGCTAGTAGGATAGGGATATAGCCTAAGTCCATAGACCCTTTTGAGGTAGCTACGCCAGTGGGTGATTCGGTGGTAGCTCGGCGGGTATATAGGGCTTGTCCAGTGACTATATGCAGTCGTCAGACCCTAGCCGACTTGATAGAGTTGGATATGACTGATTTCGATGTGATCATGGGTATGGATTGACTGGCTTCTTGCTACGCCAATGTGGACTGCAGGGCGAGATTAGTACGGTTCCAGTTTCCTGGGGAGCCGGTTATTGAGTGGGAGGGAAGCACTGTGTCTCCGAGGGGTAGGTTTATTTCTTACCTCAAGGCTAGGAAGATGGTGAAGAAGGGGTATATCTACCATCTCATTCGGGTGTTTGATACTGAGGCTGCGGTACCAGATTTTCATCGATTCCAAGAGTCGAGAGAGTTCCCGGATGTGTTTCCGCACGACCTCTGGGTATCCTCCCGAGAGGAGATAGAGTTTTGTATCGATGTCTTTGCGGATACTCGACCTATATCCATTCCGCCATACGTAATGGCACTGCCGAGTTGAGAGAGTTGAAGGACCGGTGAGAGATTTGTTGGAGAAGCGGCTTCATCAGGCCTAGTGTTTCTCCCAGGGAGCGCCGTATTGTTCGTGAAGAAGAAGGGCGGACGCTGCGCATGTGTTGATTACGGTGAACAAGGTGACTATTAAGAACGAATACCCCTTCCTGTGATTGATGATTTGTTCGACCCGGTTGCGAGTGCGAGATGTTTCTCAAGATTGATCTGCGATCGGGCTATCATCAGTGCGAGTTAGAGAGGCGGATGTCCCTAGATCGCATTCGGACCAGATGCAGGCACTATGAGTTCAGGGTTATGTCTTTCGGTTTGACCAATGCTCCGGCGGTATTTATGGATTTGATGAACCGAGTGTTCAAGCCATTTTTGGATACGTTTGTGATAGTATTCATTGATGACATCTTGGTTTATTCCCGCTCAGAGCAGGAGCATGCGGAGCATTTGAGGACGGTGCTGAGAGTTCTCCAGGATCAGCGGTTGTATGCCAAGTTTTCGAAGTGTGAGTTCTGGTTGACTTCGGTGGCGTTCTTAGGGCACATTGTCGGGGCCGATGGTATTCGGGTGGATACGGCCAAGATCGAGGCAGTCAGGAGTTGGCCTAGACCTACTACTCCAACAGAGGTGCGCAACTTTCTGGGCCTTGTAGGTTACTATCGGAGGTTCGTGGAAAAGTTTGCTTCTATTTCGGCACCTTTGACTAAGCTGACTCAGAAGGCAGCTAAGTTTCAGTGGACGGATGCTTGTGAGGAGGGCTTCCAGTTACTGAAGGAGAGGTTGACGACCGCCCCAGTTCTTACTCTTCCTGAGGGTCTAGACGGCTATGTCGTGTATTGTGATGCGTCGGGCATCGGGCTTGGATGTGTGTTGATGCAGCAGGGCAAGGTTATAGCATACGCATCTCGGCAGCTCAAGAAGCATGAGAAGAATCACCCCACCCATGATTTGGAGTTGGCAGCGGTGATTCACGCCTTGAAGATCTGGAGGCACTATTTGTATGGAGTTCATGTGGATATTTACACAGACCACAAGAGCCTCCAGTATATCTTCAGCCAGAGGGAGCTGAACTTATTGTCACGACCCGTTCCGGGGCCAGTGACTGGTGCCTTACCCGGGCACCCAAGTAGTCATACATCAGAGTAATCAGCGGAATATAAAAACAAGACATGAAATAAATGTAAATTGAGACACAGTTTATATCTGAGAAAATGTCGCCTTTCGGCATATATATATAAAGAGTGAACAGTTACATCCCAACTTTACAACATGACTACAGACCTCTAGGAATGTAAACAACTATGGCGGGACAGGGCCCCGCCATACCCTGAATGTACATATATCTACAACATCAGGGAGAACCATACCAAAAGTCGAGCCTCCGGAGAAGATGGAGCTCCTGACACCAACGCAAAGATCCTAAGGATGCGGATCTAGCACCTGCTTGCCCTTACCTGAGGCATGAACGCAGCCCAGAAGGAGGTCGATCTAACAGTACCAAGTATGCGGATCGTAAAGCATCAAGTAAAATCAAAGTATTTAAAACCATTTGCAATTACAACCAGTTCAATCGCATAGTGCCACAACATAAACAAGAGCAAAATAGATATAATGTAATCGGTTTTCTAGGCGCGAATGATCGAAGCAAGGCCAATCGCCCATAGTATCATTATGCGTGCCTAATCCGGACTTCCATGATCCGCATAGGTCATCTGAGACCGCATGAGGTATTCCTCGCATCGGGGTAGCTAACCCCTGTACCTCCCGGACTCCGCAGTCGCATAGTCTCATAGACGCGTAGTCACACGCATCGCATAGGGCATCCGCGTCGGGATAAGACACCGGAATGATCAATCTCGGAACTCCCGCTGACTCCGCATAGTCACACTGCATCGTAGTATAGACCCGCATCAAGGGTGGCAAGCCCTCGGTATAACAAGTCTAGGGGGTAGGTGATATAATAACAGTACAACGGGCTTACCGTTTAACAACGTAAGCACAACAAGAATAACAATATCACAAGACACTAACACACGTAGTATCCTAACATGTTACTTATCAAACCATCTTACTACACTTTGTAGAAATCAATACAGGATTTTCATAAACAAATAAGTAAAACCGTTCCTTTTATCTTTCTTAAGTCGTTATACCTAACTTCCCATAAAGCTAGTATAACTCTTAAGCTTTCTGTTTAAAATCAAGTATTACTCTTCTATCAAAATTGATTTATAATTCTTTTGAAATACTTCCAGGTTCTTATTATTTAGACTCAAGTCAAGTAAAACCATGTTCAGTTAACACACGTACGTCCTAGTACTATATATATACTTTAAAATATCATGCTCGAGGATAGGAAGAATCACATACCTTGGCGAAATCCACCTGCCAAGTCGAATATGTCGCGCGCAGAGTATCAACCTATAATAGTCAAATACGTCTATCAACGTTTAGACTATTCTGTAGGATAATCTAAACAGAGGGTTCTATATTCTACGGAAAATTGGGCAGCACTTCCCTACCCGTCAAGCTACCCAAGTCTACTGTAAATACAGTCCTATGTAAGTACAGTTTAATTCTTCTTCTGTTATACCCTTCTACTGTGATTACAGTTCAATTCTATTCTTTAATATCCTTCTATATCTTATACTCAAGTCTTAACTATTCTTATATGTAATATCCAATTACAATAGAAGGACAAGAGTATTTACCTCGATAAGCCCAAAATTATCCAAGTTAAATGTCGATCATGAGCAAGGTTTAACTCCTAATTTGGACGCTCCGATAGCTCCAAGAAGCCCTTAGAAGTTCTACACAACTTCTACTTAAATACTATAAGGGATTTGGGCTAGGGTATTTAGGAATAGTAACTATACTTGGAAGACAACTTTCTACCAAAGGGGGGGTTTCGGCTAGAGCTACTAGGCTAGAGGGGGAAGATGTTTCGGCCAAGGGCCTTCACAAGGGGGAGGGGGAGTGTTGGACGAAACACTACAAGAGAGGGGGAAGGATTTTCAAGACTTGGAGAAATGATTTGTGGATGAAGAAAACCTTCAAGTTAGGGGGGTATTTATAGGGCTTTCAAGGGCCAAGATGAAGCCAAGTGGTAGGCAAGTGTAAGGTGGAGATTTAGGCAAGTGTCCTTATCCATCTACTACACAAAAATATCCTACCTACCCTTGACTAAGCAAGGCCACAAAAATCGTCCAAACAGGCCCAAGTTGCCGTCCATATGAGGGTGACAAGTGTCACCCTCCCGTTGGTCCAAAATATTTAGTCTCTCGGAAATATCCGTAAAAATTATAAATGACATAGCCGTAATTTTCCCTACGCAAGTTTTGTAAAACGTTTCGTCGGAAAACGATTCTTTTTGATAGGTGTGCACAATTTTTCGGCCCCCTATGCCTAACTAAGGCTAAACTTTTGTACGTACGCCCTCACGTACATACTCTGGAAATACGGGGTATAACATTCTCCCCTCCTTAGAAACATTCGTCCCGAATGTTCCTTCCCAAGACAGATAACGATGAAGTCTCTCACAACTTAAACAGTTTGCAAATGCCACACATGGCCACAATACAGCACTTAAGCAAATATGTTAATGAAAAATTTACAAGTAGGAAAGTGAGTTACCTGGAGGTGTGGGGAATAGGTGAGGATACTTCTGCCTCATGTCCTCCTCAGCTTCCCACGTCATCTCCTCCCTGAGCTCGTTCCGCCACAAGACTTTGACGGAAGCCACGTCCTTGGTCCGCAGACGCCTAACCTGACGATCGATTATCGCTATGGGAATCTCCTCATATGATAACCCCTCGGTCACCTGGACATCGTCAATCGGGTGCACTCTAGATGGATCCCCGATACATCTCCTCAGCATAGAAACATGAAACACCAGATGTACTGCCTCCAGATCGGACGGCAGATCCAACTCGTAGGCAACCTTGCCTACCCTGCGGACATCGATAGGGCCCAATGTACCTTGGCTGAGTTTCCCTTCTTCCGAACCTCATCACACCCTTCATGGGTGACACCAGAAAACCCAATCATCAACCTCGAACTCTAGATGCGACGACGATTATCTGCGTATGACTGGCGACTCGGCTGTCGATGCCGCTCTGGATAAGGTTCACCTTATCCAGTGACTGCTGCACCAAATCTTGTCCCACTGCGCACTCGCCGCATCAAACCAGCCTATCGGCGATCGCACTTCCTCATACAAGGCCTCATAAGGCGCCATCCGAATCTTGGGTGGTAGCTATTATTATACACATACTCAACTAGAGGCAAATGATCCTCCCAGCCACCCCTGAAGTCAATAACACAGGCTCGCAGCATATCCTCAAGATCTTTGGATAGTGCCTTCGGCTGTCCGTGCTGCGTGGATGGAATGCGATGCTCGTGCTCACTGCGTCCTAAACCCTTACGGAAGGACCTCAGGAAGTTAGCGTGGCGGGCTCCTGCATGCGATATGATCGAAATAGGGACTTCATGCAGTCTGACGATCTCTCGGATGTAAAGTCTGGCATAATCCTCAGCCGAAAAAGTCGTCCTGACGGGAAGAAAGTGGGCTGATTTCGTCAGCCTGTCGACGACAACCCAGATAGAATCATGCTTCCTCTGAGTGCGAGGTAATCCTGTGATAAATTCCATGTTGATCACCTCCCACTTCCAGGTCGGGATCTCTATCGTCTGCAATAATCCACCAGGCCTCTGGTGCTCTATCTTCACCTGCTGACAACACGGGCACTGAGCTACAAACTCTGCAACGTCCCTCTTCAAGTCATCCCACCAATACACAGATCTAAGGTCGTGGTACATCTTGGTCGACCCCGGATGGATAGAGTAACGTGCGTTGTGTGCTTCCCCTAGAACCTGCTGCCGAAGTCCTGCAATATCCGGAACACACAACCTGCCCTCGAACCTTAGCACCCCATCAGGTGCTACCTCAAAGGACCCTTCCTCACGAAGGCGTATCGCGGTGCCGCGTCAGCGGATCCTCAAAATGTTGCCTCTTCACCTCCTCGACAATGGAAGACTCGGCAACCTCTCGAACTCGAACCACACTGCTATCGGAATCAATCAAACGGACACCAAGGCTCGCTAACTGATGCAAATCGCGAACCATGCCCCTCCTCTCCGGCTGCACATCTGATAGGCTACCCATCGACCTACGACTAAGGGCATCTGCCACACGTTGGCCTTTCGGGTGGTACAGGATATCGACATCATAATCCTTAAGCAACTCTAACCACCGTCTCTGTCGTAAGTTCAGCTCCCTCTGGCTGAAGATATACTGGAGGCTCTTGTGGTCTGTATAAATATCCACATGAACCCCATACAAATAGTGCCTCCAGATCTTCATGGCGTGAATCACGCGCGACTCCAAATCATGGGTGGGGTAGTTCCTCTCATGCTTCTTAAGGCTGTCGGGATCGTGACGCTATAACCTTGCTCGCTGCATCAACACACATCCCAACCCGATGCTCGGCGCGTCACAATACGACATAGCCGTCTGGACCTGCGGAAGAGTAAGAACGGGCGGTCGTCGATCTCCTTCCGAATCGGAAACCATGCTCACAAGCATCAGTCATCAAACTTAGCCGCTTCTCGAGTCACCCTAGTCAATGGTGCGAGATAGAAGCAAACTTCTCCACGAACGCCGATAGTAACTGCAAGGCCCGAGCTACGCACTGCAGCCGGAGTAGTGGGTCTAGGCAAGTCTGATGTCTCGATCTTGGCGTATCCACCCGAATACCATCAGCCCTGATATGCCCAAGAAATGCCACGAAGCCAACCAAAACTCACATTTGGAAAACTTGGCGTATAAGCTGCTGGTCTGGAGAACTCTCGGACGATCGCTCAAATGCTCGAATGCTCCTGCTCTGGCGAGAATAAACCAAGATGTCATCAATGAACACTATCACAAGCGTGTCCAAAAATGGCTTGAACACTTGGTTCATCAAATCCATGAATCCGCGTCGAGCATTGGTCAATCAAAGACATGACCACTGAACTCATAATGCCCGTCTGGGTCGGAATGCGATCTAGGGACATCCGTCTCTCGACTCGCACGATGATAGCCCGATCGCAGATCAATCTTGGAGAAACATCTCGCACCTGCACTTGGTCGAACAAATCATCAATCTGGGAAGGGTATCTGTTCTTAATAGTCACCTTGTTGGTATGCGTAATCAACACACGCGCGACATCCCATCCTTCTTCTTCACGAACAATACGGCGCTCCCGAGGAGAAACACTAGGCTGATGAAGCCGCTTCTCCAAGAAATCTCTCGGTGGTGCTTCAAATCTCTCAACTCGGCGGTGCCATTACGTATGGCGGAATGGAAATAGGCGAGTGTCCGCAAAGACATCGATACAAAACTCTATCTCTCTCGGGAGGATACGGAGGTCGTCTGGAAACACGTCGGGAACTCTCGACTCGAATCGATGAAAATCGCGCTGCATCCTCGATATCAAACACGAACGAGATGGTAGATGTACCGCCTCGCACGTCTTCCAGCCTTGGTAGGAAATAAACCTACCGCCGGCGTCTGATGTTCCTCCACTCGACAACCGGCTCGTCAGAAGCTGGGCGTACTACTCTCTCCTGCGATCTACATTTGTCACGCCCGAACCGGGGCCGTGGCGGTGCCTACACAGGCACCGCTCGCCTTAACAACTAAGTAAAGCTGCGAATTTAAATAACACCCTTTTTTTAAAACCAACATCGTGCGGCGGCAAAGCGACAAAGTGCCGTAATATATAAACAAAAGACACTACACTGCATACATGAGTCCAATCCACATATGAATACGGACCTAAGAGTTATCTTGAACTATGACGGACAAGGCCCGCCGTACCATGCGTACAAAAGCACATCTTGAAATACTTATACCAAAAGATAAACTCGAGCGAAGGAGCTATCCAAAAACTTCGGCGGTCCTACACTGCCGATCATCAAGCTGCGTACCTAAACTGCGGCGTGAACGCGGCCGAAAGGAGGTCGATCTGAAGAATGTACCAAGTATGTGAAGCGATGAAATCGTAATGAAATCATAGCGATCTAAGCGAAGCAGAGACATGTATGATAGCCAACCTACGATTACACAACATAGCGATCATAACAAGTCGTGGACGTGCCTCAAGTCATTTCTAAAATATAACCATGGGTCTCACGCCCATAATATCAATCATGCTCGTGGAATCCTTCCTCACTGCCGGCAGTCCATGATATAGTATAACACCAATAGGCATACATGAACACCAAGTCCCACCTGTGTCCTAAAAACTGTACGGGCCCAGCAGGAAAAACGAGCAAGTGGTAAAGTAGGGGGTATAATGTCTTGGGGGTTTACCCCTCACTTATACTCTTGCCCTGGAGAAGGTGGTAAAGCATCTTGGGGGTTTACCCCTCACTTATACTCTTACCCTATCTCAACCGACCATCAAAAAAAACAAGAAGGGGGTATAATGTCTTGGGTGTTTACCCCTCACTTATACTCTTACCCTGGAGAAGGTGCTATAGCATCTTGGGGGTTTACCCCTCACTCATACTCTTACCCTATCTCAACCGGCCGTCAAACATAACATAAGTACTACCATGTCTTCTATAAAAATCCGGGAATTTAACCCAAGTACTACAAATAACGGAAGCATACCCGTGGAATCCCACATCACTGTCGGTACGTCCAAGTAACTTACAACAAGACAGGTACCCTCGCGAGAGTCGCGGCAACATAATAAAACATAATACTTGCACTCAAAGGCTATCACCAGCACATATAGGCAATTCTCCATTAATCAAGCCAAAGTACTTATCAAGGCACACATAAAGTAATTCTCAATTAATCAAGCCAAAGTACTTATCAAGGCACACTTAGACTAATTTTCAATTAATCAAGCCAAAGTACTTATCAAGGCACACTTAGACTAATTTTCAATTAATCAAGCCAAAGTACTTATCAAGGCACACTTAGAATAATTCTCATCTAACAAGCCAAAGTACTTATCAGGGCACAAATAAAATAATTCTCATTTAACAAGCCAAAATACTTCGTACGTACATTCTTTTTAAAAGACTCATTTTTATGTAAAATCCCAAGATACTAACACCCGTAGTATCAAGGTGTGTCTATTTTTCAACGTAAGTTACTACACTCTTAGAAACTCATTTCAAAGCTTGAAATCAAGTAACTTCAAATTTTCACAATCAAGGCAACTTATGCCCATTAATCAAAATAGACAACTTTCTAAACCTTCCATAAAGCCGTTATAACCAACTTCCCATAAAGCCGTTATAACCCTTTATGGTTTTTAGACAATTTCATTCCTTTTATAACCAAGAGACTTATACTTTTAAAACCAAGTATCACATACTTACAAATCAAGTTCTTAACTTTCAAAATACTTCAAGTCTCTTAATATTTAGAAAACAAGTTTCTTCTACTTTTAAACCTCAAGTAACTCACACATTTAAAACAAGTTACTTCTCTTAAATCATGTCATTTCTCCTCTCTTAAAACAATTAAGTAAATCACTCCTTTGACTCCCCTAAAGTCATTATAATGACCTTTAGGTTTTGGAACTAAGACACTAGCCAAAAGGTTTGGAAACCACTTCCTTTTCAAGACTCTATGTACTTTAAGTAAAATACTTTCACTTTTAAGAATCCAACTTCACTAAGGCAATGGATTATACAACTTACAATTTACACATCAAAGTACAATCAAGGAAGTTCATAGAACAAATTCTATATTAGGCAATCCAAGTACAACCAAGGAATGAATCATTTAAGGAGTAGAACTTACTTTCTTTATCCTAAGGAATCATGCTAGAAGAGGAGATAGTTCACATACCTTTTCGGCTAATATCCACAAGCTAAGCCGAATACGCCGTACGTAGAAGTGTCAACCTATAATGGTCACAACAAGACTATCAACTTCTAGTCTCTAACGTAGAATAATACTAAGTATACGGTCTCTAATTCTACGGGAAATCGGGCAGCACTTCCTTTGTTTCTACTCACTTTGCCACCTTTTTCAAGGTCGAATACAATAACCAACACGCCACATTTAAGGCTCCAAACAAAGGGGATTACACGCCTTACAATACGTGTAAAATTCCGCCCCACAATTCATACGAAATAGCCCATAAACTAGCCATTCTCGGCCAACATAAATAATAAAACTAAGTCCTTTCCAATCCTTTTCCAATTCCAAGTTCTAAGGTCTAACATGTTATATAATTATAAACCACCTCAACAACTACAATTTCCTTCTTTTTTACAACATGCGACGACTTTACTAATAATCGACTTGAATTGAAATCTTAGGGCTAACATGCTAGTTTTCGGATTAGGGTTCAATAGCGATATAAATATCAAACTTCATACTATACATCTCATGCTTGCTAATAACCATAGCTACAATCAATAAGTAAACTTAATTGCTAAAACGACAAAATTATACCTTTCCAAGCCCTTAAAAATTCCAAGATTCAAAGTCGCACCTTAGCAAATCTTAGCTCCTTTCCTTAGGTTCCAAACCGCTCCAAGCACTCCTTAGAGGCCTATGAAGAACCCATCTTCAAGTTCCAACTTCAAAGTTGAAGAACTCCTTAAGTTTCCGCCTTGCGACTAATACGAAAAAGCCATTTTTCCGAAATCTTTCTATTGAGATATCCTTACAACACTCTTAGGAACCTTGGATTAAAGTCTTGTGGCTAATGGATCAAAATCACAAAATTTTGTCTTCCTAAATGGTCAAAGCCGAGAGCAACATGCTAGCACAAAGCTTTCTCTAAAATTTTCTAAGTGTAAAATGACAAGTCTTGCTACTAGTTGGGTATATAAAACACATTGGAGGGTCTAAACTTAAACAAATGTGAGGCTAGGATGAATTTCACTTGGACTAAGCCTATGTGGACAAGTTGACAAGTCAACAATGTCATGCTAGCAAGACTAATCTTCCAAGGTGGTCAATGACCATTTTACCCTCACTCTAATTTCGACCAAGACCTTGTGGGGGTGCCACGTGTCGCCCTCACATTCGTTCATAAAATTCCGTAACCCTCGTGGGCCCCACAAAAATGTAAAATTCCTCGGGTGGGCCCCACGTGACCAAATCTGTAAAAATAAATTTTCATAATGTTAACAAGTTCCATATTCCTTAAATAATGCATTTTGAGAATCCAATTCTCAACAACGAACATTTTTCCTTACCGACGTTCGGAATATTTTCCGTCGGAAAAACAATTCTTCCTTTCGTACATTCTCTTTTACATGTCCTGGACTTACTGGGTGTAACATTCTTCCCCCCTTAGAAACATTCGTCCCCGAATGTTCTTAGTCGGTTGCCAAGATCTACAAACTCCGGCATAATCTCTATACTATGCCTAATAGACAAAACTGCACAAGACCAAAGATACCACACATGGCCACCTCATAACACACGTGAACATAATATTGGACCTTCCGTCCGTGGTCCCTTCTCACAAAACTCGAAGGTTACAGTCTTCCCAACACGGGATCCTTAGAGGTTCCTTTCTTTCCTTACTTGTCATACTTTCTCGTACTTTCAAACTCATCTAGTACACGTACAAAATCTCAAATTTTGTTTCTGTTCCCCAATCCTTGGAGGCTCTTCTCGGTCCTAACGACCTAGTTCCGGTGGAACGCATCCACGAACTCGTACAACGATCAACTAGACTTGGGCCTTGCACCCTCGAGACCCTACCACATAACGGGACCATTTCTAACTGACATCACCCCATTCCATACTACCGGTTGACCCGAAATGAGTCCATAACCCGACTCATCGTCACACTTAACTTCTCATTCTTAGTCTGAAATAAATCTTTCTCTTATCTCAAGGTACTTCTCACCCTATCCCCCTATTCACTAGAGGTTCGTCACATAGGCCAAAGTATTACTACCGTACATTCTTCCCTATTGGTCTTACACTGTTACGGGGTAATTACAACTTGTGAACTCTACACAACTATAGTCTCAGTTCACTTATCATTCTTGTCAATATTCTTAACTTCTCACTTTACTAATCAAAGTATCCCTACCTCTGGGGTACTATCACTTTACAACTCTAGCAATAAAGGGAAAACATATACGCTAGGGTAACATCTGAATCTATCAACACTCGTATGATTCAAAAGAATCGAAATATACATGTAACCCCGTGCGATTAGGCCTCCTGATCCTGCCTAGTAGCCACGTCATCTATGCGTTTCGAAGGACCGCCAGAACTATAAACTCCACCCTGACCTCTACCACGACTGGCTGACATCTGAACACCCTGCCCTGGGGGACGCACAGCTGTGGAGGAAAGGTAACCAACCATTGGCCTCATAGGCTGAGCCACCTTACCGGTGCTCTTTCTAACAGGACATTGCCACTTCTTGTGGCCCGGACGGTCAAACTAATAACAAACACCTGTGCCATAACGGCATTTCCCCGAATGACGCTTACCACATCTGATACACTGAGGAATAGGTGGCCTCGACCGAGAAAATCCTCTGCTCCTCTGAGAACCTCGACCCCTGGAGCTTGGACCGGCTCCTAAATACCTTGTGGGATCAACTCTCCCACCTGTGATCTGCGGGTGTATGTCTTTGGGTAGGGACGAATATCTCACTCATTCTTGAGGCGCTCGTCCAAAACTCAGGGATAACTAACAGGTCTAGCCTCTTCTGTGATTTCCGCGTTAGCCCTCTACCCACTGTACACTGGTATCTTGGCCGAATAACTTCTGTGAAGAAATCAGAGTAATTGCTATCTTGGTAAATAACATAATGGCTTCCTTCATGACCCTAAAGTCTTCTCTTAATCGAAGCGGAGGCTCTGGTCTTTGGGGCCTCAAAACAGCGCGAGAAGAACTTCGCGGAAAAACATCCAGGTATACCACGGGCATAAGCCCTATCAACTCTCTGAGTCGACTAGTAGCTCACATTACTCCTTTGCCCTACGGTATTTGTTGCCCTCCTGGAGGCATAGCCATTGTAACACAAAATTACGTCGAGAGGAATTATCTTACTAACATAGCTCTATGTACGATCTTAGAGTGAGAAGAATAGAAACCAACTCTAAATATCCTGTAGCCTCCTGTTTATGGGTGTGGCGCGCAACACACCGATAATCAAGACTTACTAGACACGGTCTGTAGACATTCAGAGGATCGCTCGATACCACTCTGTCACGCCCGAACCCGGGCGTGTCGTTGCCTACACAGGCACCATACGCTTAACAACTAAGTAAAGCTGCGAATTTAAATAACACCCTTTTTTTAAAACCAACATACGTGCGGCGGCAAAGCGACAAAGTGCCATAATATATAAACAAAAGACACTACATGTACATGAGTCCATCCACATATGAATACGGACCTCTAAGAGTTATCTTGAACTATGACGGGACAAGGCCGCCGTACCCATAATTGTACAAAAGCTTGTCTTGAAAGACTTATACCAAAAGATAAACTCCGAGCGAAGGAGCTATCCAAAACTACGAGCGGTCCTACACTGCCGATCATCAAGCTGCGTACCTAAACTGCGGCATGAGCGGCCCGAAGGAGGTCGATCTGAAGAATGTACCAAGTATGTGAACGATGAAATCTTGTAATGAAATCATAGCGATCTAAGCGAAACAGAGACATGTATGATAGCCAACCTACGATCTACAACACATAAGCGATCATAACAAGTCGTGGGCGCGTGCCTCAAGTCATTTCTAAAATATAACCATGGGTATCACGCCCATAATATCAATCATGCGTGGAATCCTTCCTCACCGCCGTGATCCATGATATAGTATAACACCAATAGGCATACATGAACACCAAGTCCCACTGTGTTCTAAAAGCTCAGACGGCGTAAAGAAAAACGAGCGGTGGTAAGCGGGTATAATGTCTTGGGGTTTACCTCACTTATACTATTACCCGGAGAAGGTGGTAAAGCATCTTGGGGTTTACCCTCACTTATACTCTTACCTATCTCAACCGACCATCAAACAAAACAAAAGGGGGTATAATGTCTTGGGGGTTTACCCCTCACTTATACTCTTACCCTGGAGAAGGTGCTATAGCATCTTGGGGGTTTACCCCTCACTCATACTCTTACCCTATCTCAACCGGCCGTCAAACATAACATAAGTACTACCATGTCTTCTATAAAAATCCGGAATTTAACCAAGTACTACAAATAACGGAAGCATACGTGGAATCACATCACCGTCAGATGCGTCAAGTAACTTACAACAAGGCGGTACCCCTCCGGTAGAGTCGCGGCAACATAATAAAACATAATACTTGCACTCAAAGGCTATCACCAGCACATATAGGCAATTCTCCATTAATCAAGTCAAAGTACTTATCAAGGCACACATAAAGTAATTCTCAATTAATCAAGCCAAAGTACTTATCAAGGCACACTTAGACTAATTTTCAATTAATCAAGCCAAAGTACTTATCAAGGCACACTTAGTCTAATTTTCAATTAATCAAGCCAAAGTACTTATCAAGGCACACTTAGAATAATTCTCATTTAACAAGCCAAAGTACTTATCAGGGCACAAATAAAATAATTCTCATTTAACAAGCCAAAGTACTTAAATGCGTACATTCTTTTTAAAAGACTCTTTTTTATGTAAAATCCCAAGATACTAACACCCGTAGTATCAAGGTGTGTCTATTTTTCAACGTAAGTTACTACACTCTTAGAAACTCATTTCAAAGCTTGAAATCAAGTAACTTCAAATTTTCACAATCAAGGCAACTTATGCCCATTAATCAAAATAGACAACTTTCTAAACCTTCCATAAAGCCGTTATAACAAACTTCCCATAAAGCCGTTATAACCCTTTATGGTTTTTAGACAATTTCATTCCTTTTATAACCAAGAGACTTATACTTTTAAAACCAAGTATCACATACTTACAAATCAAGTTCTTAACTTTCAAAATACTTCAAGCCTCTTAATATTTAGAAAACAAGTTTCTTCTACTTTTAAACCTCAAGTAACTCACACATTTAAAACAAGTTACTTCTCTTAAATCATGTCATTTCTCCTCTCTTAAAACAATTAAGTAAATCACTCATTTGACTTCGCTAAAGTCATTATAATGACCTTTAGGTTTTGGAACTAAGACACTAGCCAAAAGGTTTGGAAACCACTTCCTTTTCAAGACTCTATGTACTTTAAGTAAAATACTTTCACTTTTAAGAATCCAACTTCACTAAGGCAATGGATTATACAACTTACAATTTACACATCAAAGTACAATCAAGGAAGTTCATAGAACAAATTCTATATTAGGCAATCCAAGTACAACCAAGGAATGAATCATTTAAGGAGTAGAACTTACTTTCTTTATCCTAAGGAATCATGCTAGAAGAGGAGATAGTTCACATACCTTTTCGGCTAATATCCACAAGCTAAGACGAATACGCCGTACGTAGAAGTGTCAACCTATAATGGTCACAACAAGACTATCAACTTCTAGTCTCTAACGTAGAATAATACTAAGTATACGGTCTCTAATTCTACGGGAAATCGGGCAGCACTTCCTTTGTTTCTACTCACTTTGCCACCTTTTTCAAGGTCGAATACAATAACCAACACGCCACATTTAAGGCTCCAAACAAAGGGGATTACACGCCTTACAATACGTGTAAAATTCCGCCCCACAATTCATACGAAATAGCCCCATAAACTAGCCATTCTCGGCCAACATAAATAATAAAACTAAGTCCTTTCCAATCCTTTTCCAATTCCAAGTTCTAAGGTCTAACATGTTATATAGTTATAAACCACCTCAACAACTACAATTTCCTTCTTTTTTACAACATGCGACGACTTTACTAATAATCGACTTGAATTGAAATCTTAGGGCTAACATGCTAGTTTTCGGATTAGGGTTCCAATAGCCAATATAAATATCAAAATTCATACTATACATCTCATGCTTGCTAATAACCATAGCTACAATCAATAAGTAAACTTAATTGCTAAAACGACAAAATTATACCTTTCCAAGCCCTTAAAAATTCCAAGATTCAAAGTCGCGCCTTAGCAAATCATAGCTCCTTTCCTTAGGTTCAAAACCGATCCAAGCACTCCTTAGAGGCCTATGAAGAACCCATCTTCAAGTTCCAACTTCAAAGTTGAAGAACTCCTTAAGTTTCCGCCTTGCGACTAATACGAAAAAGCCATTTTTCCGAAATCTTTCTATTGAGATATCCTTACAACACTCTTAGGAACCTTGGGTTAAAGTCTTGTGGCTAATGGATCAAAATCACAAAATTTTGTCTTCCTAAATGGCCAAAGCCGAGAGCAACATGCTAGCACAAAGCTTTCTCTAAAATTTTCTAAGTGTAAAATGACAAGTCTTGCTACTAGTTGGGTATATAAAACACATTGGAGGGTCTAAACTTAAACAAATGTGAGGCTAGGATGAATTTCACTTGGACTAAGCCTATGTGGACAAGTTGACAAGTCAACAATGTCATGCTAGCAAGACTAATCTTCCAAGGTGGCCAATGACCATTTTACCCTCACTCTAATTTCGACCAAGACCTTGTGGGGGTGCCACGTGTCGCCCTCACATTCGTTCATAAAATTCCGTAACCCTCGTGGGCCCCACAAAAATGTAAAATTCCTCGGGTGGGCCCCACGTGACCAAATCCGTAAAAATAAATTTCCATAATGTTAACAAGTTCCATATTCCTTAAATAATGCATTTTGAGAATCCAATTCTCAACAACGAACATTTTTCCTTACCGACGTTCGGAAGATTTTCCGTCGGAAAAACAATTCTTCCTTTCGTACATTCTCTTTTACATGTCCTGGACTTACTGGGTATACCATTCTTCCCCCCTTAGAAACATTCGTCCCCGAATGTTCTTAGTCGGTTGCCAAGATCTACAAACTCCGGCATAATCTCTATACTATGCCTAATACCAAAGCGCACAAGACCAAAGATGCCACACATGGCCACCTCATAACACACGTGAACATAATAATGGACCTTCCGTCCGTGGTCCCTTCTCACAAAACTCGAAGGTTACAGTCTTCCCAACACGGGATGCTTAGAGGTTCCTTTCTTTCCTTACTTGTCATACTTTCTCGTACTTTCAAACTCATCTAGTACACGTACAAAATCTCAAATTTTGTTTCTGTTCCCCAATCCTTGGAGTTACTAACCAACTTGGCCATTATGCTACTGGAATTTCCGCTAAGGCTCTTCTCGGTCCTTACGACCTAGTTCCGGTGGAACGCATCCACGAACTCGTACAACGATTAACTAGACTTGGGCCTTGCACCCTCGGGACCCTACCACATAACGGGACCATTTCTAACTGACATCACCCCATTCCATACTACCGGTTGACCCGAAATGAGTCCATAACCCGACTCATCGTCACACTTAACTTCTCATTCTTAGTCTGAAATAAATCTTTCTCTTATCTCAAGGTACTTCTCACCCTATCCCCCTATTCACTAGAGGTTCGTAACATAGGCCAAAGTATTACTACCGTACATTCTTCCCTATTGGTCTTACACTGTTACGAGGTAATTACAACTTGTGAACTCTACACAACTATAGTCTCAGTTCACTTATCATTCTTGTCAATATTCTTAACTTCTCACTTTACTAATCAAAGTATCCCTACCTCTGGGGTACTATCACTTTACAACTCTAGCAATAAAGGGAAAACATATACGCTAGGGTAAAATCTGAATCTATCAACACTCGTATGATTCAAAAGAATCGAAATATACCTGTAACCCCGTGCGATGTCGCCTCCTGATCCTGCCTAGTAGCCACGTCATCTATGCGGTTCGAAGGACCGCCAGAACTATAAACTCCACCCTGACCTCTACCACGACTGGCTGATATCTGAACACCCTGCCCTGGGGGATGCACAGCTGTGGAGGAAAGGTAACCAACAATCGGCCTCATAGGCTGAGCCACCTTACCGGTGCTCTTTCTAACAGGACATTGCCACTTCTTGTGGCCCGGACGGTCACAATAATAACAAACACCTGTGCCATAACGACATTTCCCCGAATGACGCTTACCACATCTGATACACTGAGGAATAGGTGGCCTCGACCGAGAAAATCCTCTGCTCCTCTGAGAACCTCGACCCCTGGAGCTTGGACCGGCTCCTAAATACCTTGTGGGATCAACTCTCCCACCTGTGATCTGCGGGGGTATGTACTGGGTAGGCTGGGACGAATATCTCACTCATCGAGGCACTCGTCCAAAACTCACGGGATAACCAACCGGGCTAGCCTCTTACGCAGATTTCGCGTTGGCCTCTACCACCGTACACTGATCTTGGCGAATAACTTCTCTTGAAGAAAGCGTAGCAATCGCTATCTTGGTCAATAACATAATGGCTTCCTTCATGACCCTAAAGTCTTCTCTTAGCGAAAGCTGGAGGCTCGTCTGGGGCCTCAAAACTGTGTGAGAAGAACTTCGCCGATTGCGGAACAACATCCGGTATACCACAGGTATAAGCCCTATCAACTCTCGAGTCGACTAGTAGCTCCTGCTACTCCTTTGCCCTTCAGGCGGTGTTGCCCTCGGGAGGCATAGCTGTAACACAAAATTACGTCAGAGAGGAATTATCTTACTAACACAGCTCTATGGCACGATCTTAGAGTGAGAAGAATAGAAACCAACTCCTAAATGTCCTGTAGCCTCCTGTTTATGGGTGTGGCGCGCAACACACCGATAATCAAGACTCTACTAGACACGGTCTGTAGACATTCCGAGGACTGACTGCTCTGATACCACTCTGTCACGCCCCGAACCCCGGGACCGTGACTGGTGCCCTACTTGGGCATCCTTCTGCCTTAACAACTAAGTAAAACTGCAGAATTTAAATAACACCCTTTTTTTTAAAAAAACCAACATACGTGCAACGGCAAAGCCGACAAGGCTGCCATAATATATAAACAAAAGACACTACACTGTACATGAGTCCAATCCCACATATGAATACAGACCTCTAAGAGTTATACTGAACTATGACGGGACAAGGCCCCGCCGTACCCATAACTGTACAAAAGCCTGTACTGAAAGACTTATACCAAAAAGATAAACTCGACGTAAGGAGCTATCCAAAACTACGGCGGTCCTACACTGCCGATCATCAAGCTGCGTACCTAAACTGCGGCATGACGCGGCCCGAAGGAGGTCGATGCGAAGAATGTACCAAGTATGTGAAAGCGATGAAATGCGTAATGAAATCATAGCGATCTAAAAAAATGAGACATGTATGATAGCCAACCTACGATGCACAACACATGCGATCATAACAAGTCGTGACGCATGCCCTCAAGTCATTTCTAAAATATAACCATGGGTATCACGCCCATAATATCAATCATGCCCGTGGAATCCTTCCTCACTGCCGGCAGTCCATGATATAGTATAACACCAATAGGCATACATGAACACCAAGTCCCACCTGTGTTCTAAAAACTATGCAGACGGCCCAGAAAAAAGCGGCGGTGGTAAGCGAGGGTATAATGTCTTGGGGGTTTACCCCTCACTTATACTCTTACCCTGGAGAAGGTGGTAAAGCATCTTGGGGGTTTACCCCTCACTTATACTCTTACCCTATCTCAACCGACCATCAAACAAAACAAGAAGAGGGTATAATGTCTTGGGGGTTTACCCCTCACTTATACTCTTACCCTGGAGAAGGTGCTATAGCATCTTGGGAGTTTACCCCTCACTCATACTCTTACCCTATCTCAACCAGCCGTCAAACATAACATAAGTACTACCATGTCTTCTATAAAAATCCGGGAATTTAACCCAAGTACTACAAATAACGGAAGCATACCCGTGGAATCCCACATCACTGTCGGTACGTCCAAGTAACTTACAACAAGACCGTCGGCCCTCCAACCGAGAGTCGCGGCAACATAATAAAACATAATACTTGCACTCAATGGCTATCACCAGCACATATAGGCAATTCTCCATTAATCAAGTCAAAGTACTTATCAAGGCACACATAAAGTAATTCTCAATTAATCAAGCCAAAGTACTTATCAAGGCACACTTAGACTAATTTTCAATTAATCAAGCCAAAGTACATATCAAGGCACACTTAGACTAATTTTCAATTAATCAAGCCAAAGTACTTATCAAGGCACACTTAGAATAATTCTCATTTAACAAGCCAAAGTACTTATCAGGGCACAAATAAAATAATTCTCATTTAACAAGCCAAAGTACTTCGTACGTACATTCTTTTTAAAAGACTCCTTTTTATGTAAAATCCCAAGATACTAACACCCGTAGTATCAAGGTGTGTCTATTTTTCAACGTAAGTTACTACACTCTTAGAAACTCATTTCAAAGCTTGAAATCAAGTAACTTCAAATTTTCACAATCAAGGAAACTTATGCCCATTAATCAAAATAGACAACTTTCTAAACCTTCCATAAAGCCGTTATAACCAACTTCCCATAAAGCCGTTATAACCCTTTATGGTTTTTAGACAATTTCATTCCTTTTATAACCAAGAGACTTATACTTTTAAAACCAAGTATCACATACTTACAAATCAAGTTCTTAACTTTCAAAATACTTCAAGTCTCTTAATATTTAGAAAACAAGTTTCTTCTACTTTTAAACCTCAAGTAACTCACACATTTAAAACAAGTTACTTCTCTTAAATCATGTCATTTATCCTCTCTTAAAACAATTAAGTAAATCACTCATTTGACTCCCCTAAAGTCATTATAATGACCTTTAGGTTTTGGAACTAAGACACTAGCCAAAAGGTTTGGAAACCACTTCCTTTTCAAGACTCTATGTACTTTAAGTAAAATACTTTCACTTTTAAGAATTCAACTTCACTAAGGCAATGGATTATACAACTTACAATTTACACATCAAAGTACAATCAAGGAAGTTCATAGAAAGTAACAACATTCTATAACAACATTCTCCAAGAAGGAGTTAGAGATAAGTTTCTCTCACTAAGAAAACGCTCTCAACGTTTCCCTTAGTTGCTCCTTAGGTTTCTTCCTCTTCTTCCCCCCCCCCCTTAGATTTTCGTTTGATTCATTATGGTTTGATTGTTATTGTCCACAATATGAAAAAGTCTAAACGTTACACACGTTCTAGCAATGATTCAGGAGGTTCAGGCAGTTCGGCTAAAACTAGAACAAAGAAGAAAAAAAAGAATGGCAGTAGTCCAACAATTGCCGAGGAAAATCTTATTCCGGCAATCTCGGACCCTTCTGTGTTGGTTCATGTTACTCCAGACTCGCGCTTTCCTTTAGAAAATGTAGTAGATGATTCTATGCTACAAAGGATACATGAATGGGGCAAAAATATCGAAATTGAAAGCTTGGATATTAGTGAGTTTGAAGGCAGAACTTCCGGCAGGACCATTGACGCCCCTAATGCTACTATGGTGGTTGATCATTCCTCGGGCCAATTTGTTGGTAAAGGGACCATTTCGGAAGAACTAGACAGTCACTCCAGCATTAGTACCCCGACACTACCTGGAAATTCTCTCAGGTTTGCCGGAAAAGGGTTAAAATCTGGGCCAGACATTGCAATTGGTGAAGCAAGACACGATGGCATTCTCGGGTCTGAACCGGGTCAGGGCGTGGGTCAAAAGTTCTTGGCGGGTCGTGCAGGTGTTCTTGGGTCCAAGAGTAATCATGTCTTGTTTGATTCGAAGTCAGTTGAAAGCATTGATGGTACTTCTATCCCCAAGAAGTTCAACGCGGGTGTCAAGAGAGCAAACTTCAATGCCCCGGGAAACGATGTGACTACTCCTATTACGGGTCGGGTCTTGGGTCAGAAGGCTAAGGCGGGTCACGAGGATAACAATGATACTAGGAATATGCACTCTATGCAAGGATCAAGATCGGATGTGGAATACGAAGGGGTTTCTAGCCCCAAGGTTTCTAACGTCATTATTGAGGGTGCCGAGGCGTCAAACTTTAATGTCGCGGGTATCAAGTTTACACTCCCAAATTCGGGCCTTAATGATGGTCTGATTTCCAAGGCGGGGCAGGGGGATAACCTAGGGACATTAACTACCCCCGTTTTACAAGGAGCTAAGTCGATGGTGGGTTCCAATGTTTGGATTGAGGGTGCCGAGGCGTCGCACATTTATGAGGCGGGTACCAACGACTCTCTCATAACTCCGATACTTTATGATGGTCTTAGTTCCAAGACGGATCAGGGGGATAATCTAGGGGCATTGACTACTCACGTTACACGAAGAGCCAAGTCAATTGTGAGAAACAAAGTTATTTCTTTGTCGAGAGCCTAGGAACTCCACAACCATCAATAATGCGGTAGAAATCGGCATTGAATGTGGCGGGTATCAATGACTCTCTAATAACTCCGGGACTTTATGATGGTCTTGGTTCCAAGACGGATCAGGAGGACAATCTAGGGGCATTGACTACTCACGTTACACGAAGAGCCAAGTCAATTGTGAGAAACAAAGCTATTTCTATGTCCAAAGAGCCTAGGAACTCCATAACCATCAATGAAGCAAGAGCCGAGGGGTCAACATTGAATGAGACGGGATTCAATGTGCCTTCTCGTGATTCAAGTCAACAACCCCAGATTTCTTTAAGTGTCACCAATGAAGCCTTCCCTACTTTAGCTAGTTTGCTAAGTGGAGCCAATCTCAAGAATCACACCACTCCTTTCGTCTTTAGCACTTCCTCGGATTCGAGTAGAGTCCTATACTTCCCCCATCTCTCATCTAATACCACTTCACTACTTCCTGAATTTCACAACACCACACCCCTTTTATCTCCTTTTCATTCTATTCCTTCTGAAAACCAACACAAATTCCCTACCCTCCCAAATGGCACGCAAATCATCTCTTCTATTGCGGGCCCAAGCTCACTCCCTTCTACCCTTCCCCCTCTGCCTATACCTCCAGATATACCTCCCAATGATTTACGCTCTAATGCACCTTCTAAACCACATCATATCCCTACCACGGCCACAACTCACAACAATCTTCCCCCAAACCATGGCAAAGGTCCCTTCCCTCCTAAAAAGACTTATGCTGGAGTCTTTGCGGGAACTAGGATTGAGGCAAAAGGTATGAAGTTACAATTTATTGAACAACAAGGGGAGGAAGTAAATATAGATGTTGAGGATGAAGTTCCTTTCATAGAAACTTGGGGCTATTGCCTAATAGGTTGCTTGGGTCCTTTCGGGAAGAGAAGCATTGAATACGATTGTGAAAGGATGGGGAGTTAAATGCCGTATTATACCATATGGCAAAGGCTGGACAGTGTTCAAATTCATGACGGAGGAAGAGCGCACTAATGTACTTCACGGAGGCCCTTATATGGTCTACGGGAAAACCATGATGCTCAAGGCTATCAATAAAGGAGTTCTTATAACGGATGATTTGTTTATGGACATTCCTATTTGGGTCACTTTCCCGGACATTCCCCTTTCTATTTGGAGTGCAACGAGCCTTAGTAAGATTGCTTCACGTGTAGGAAAACCTCTCTACACTGACCAATATACTAAGGAAAGGTCTAAAATGAACTATGCAAGAGTTCTAGTGGAAGTGGATGTTAGCAAGGAGCCGATAATGGATTTTGTCGTCAATCTCCCCGATAACAGAAAGTATACTCAAAGGGTAAACTATGAGAATTACCCGGACTTTTGCTATCATTGTGCGGCTTTTGGACACAACCACTTGAAGTGTAGGAAGCTGAGGGATGATGTCAACATTGAAGAAGCTCCAAACACACGCAATCCGAGGTCCCCTAACAACAAGGATGATTCTATTCGTTTGAAGGTCAACAAAGGTACGGGTGGAACCAACCCTCCCCCCCTCATCCACCAACTTCTCAACACCCCGTAGATGCTGATAACTTGATGGACATTGAAGAAACTGTGCACACAACACCTCCTGGTACCGGAAGCTTGGGAGAAGTATCACGTCTGCGGTCCTCCGGTTTTGGGTCATTCGGCCCATCATGTTTGCGGGATTCTCTAGCAAGGCCTCACCGCCTAATTCTCATAATGGCGTTACACAACATGTTAGGATGAGGGTGAGTCAAATCATTCGATTACGAGATGCCTATGAACCCGCGCCGTTGGATGAAGTTACATTCAACGGTGCTACGGAAAAGGCTCACTTGTGTCAAGTAACGTTAACTTTGAACGCGGGAACATAGCTTGGCTGGTACACAAGTTATGGCTTCCAACAAAGATGATGGATGGCAAGAGGTTTTGTCCAAAAAGAATGGGCCGAAAAGCAGTGGGAAAGCGAAGGCAGCTAAGCGCGGAGGTGCTAATAAAACCTCCTTTGTTTCCTTATGAAAATACTTTGTTGGAATGTCCGTGGTCTTTGCGGACAAAGGGATAGGGCTGCCACGCAAGCTCTAGTATGTAGTATCACAAAACAGCATGACGCGGCTATGATTTGTCTATTGGAAACTAAGCTATCACAACCAAGGACAGAGTCTTTCTCTACTCAAAGATTCAAAGCGTGGAAGTTTTGCTCAAATTTGGAATTCATTGGAGGCGGTAGAATGCTATTACTTTGGGATCCATCCAGGGTTTGTTGCGAAGTGCTTGGTATGGACTCTCAGCATATCCATGTCCAGGCAAGTTGCAATATAACACAAGTGTCCTTCCTTGCCACATTTGTGTACCCAGTTTATAGCATCTCGGATAGAAGGATGCTTTGGCATCACCTTTCTCACTTGGGCGTTGGCATCAATAAGCCTTGGATGATTATGGGAGATTTCAACACTTACTGCAACCCTAATGATAAGGTGGGGGGTCCTCCTCTCACGCCTTATGCACTTAGGGATCTTGGAGATTTCAGGAATTCTCATGGACTAGAAGACGCTCCTTCATCCGGTTCCTTCTACACTTGGACGAATGGTTCGATTTGGTCTAAGCTTGATAGAGTGTTGATGAATCAAAATTGGAGTGATTTGACCTTAGAATGCAAGGCAAATTTCATGCCTATGGAGCTGTCTCGGACATTTGTCTGTGATAGCCACGATTATTGCATCCTATAATGTTGGAAAACGCCTTTCAAGTTCATGAATATGTGGCTTTCTCACCTTTGAGAACATTATGACTTCATGTTGGAGACAAGACATATGAAGTCTTGCTCAATTCGTCCTAGCCTCCAAATTGAAAGCCTTGAAGCAACCTTTAAGGGCTTTGAACATAAGTGACTTTGGAGGTATCGAACAAAGAGCAAAAGGGGCAAACATAGAGTTCAAGGAGGCTATCAATGCACACATGGAAAATCCCTTTGATGAGGAGCTTAAAGCCAAGGTTAAGTCCTCAAGAGCTAGAGCAAATACCTTCTTTGGAAGTGAAAGACACTTCATAAGGCGAAGTCAAGCGAAGCACTTGATTGGAAGTGATAGATGTTCCAAATACTTTCATAGTTTGATCAAAAGGAGTAATGTCGGAACTCCATTAACTTTCTTGTTAAAGCTAATGGTACTATCACTACATCACGGAAGAAGTCGAAGTTGCTTGTTGAATTTTACAAAGATCTATTAGGTACTTCCACCCACCACCAACTTTGATTACGATGTGTTCAACTATGGCCCAAAGTGAGTGAAGAAGAGAGATTCTGACTTTTGCATTTCATCACCCCAAAGGAGATTTGGGAAGCACTCTCGATATAGGCAATGACAAGGCACTGGACCGGATGGTTATCTGCCTTCTTCAAGAATAGATGGAAAGATGTGGGCCATGATGTTGTAAGATGTGTCCAAGTTCTTCTCTCTGGAGTTCTTTTGAAGCGAGTTAATCATACCATCATTACCACGCTACCAAAAAGACCATGATCCCAAGGTAAATGATTTGTGCCCATCGGATTGACTAATGTGATCTATAAGATCATCACAAAGATTCTAGCTAACAGAATGGCATTGATCCTTCCTTCTCTCATTGACAAATCCCAAGGGGCTTTTGTGAAAGGAAGAAACATGATGGACAACGTTTATGTGGCACAAGAGCTTGTGAGAGGATTTAATAGAGCCAGAGTCTCACCAAGATGTATGCTTATGGTGGACCGTAAAGCATTCGTCTGATCTCTTGGAGCTTCCTCGAATTGGTACTAAGAAGTCTAAAATTTCCAGACAGATTTACAAGATGGATCATGAAATGTGTTAGCTCAACCTCCTTCTCCCTTTCTATCAATGGTGAGCTACATGGATACTTCAAAGGAAAGCGCGGCCTAAGGCAAGGTGATCCTATGTCCCCTACTCTCTTTATCTTGTGCATGGAATACCTCTCAAGGATGCTTAAAATGAAGGCTGAGGCAAGAGCTTTCTCATATTTTCCAAAGTGTAAGAAATTGGGCATTACTCATCTAGCTTTCGCGGATGACCTCATGCTTTTTGCCAAAGGAGATATATCTTCAGTTGGGATTCTTATGGATTGTCTGGAAGAGTTGGAGGCTGCCTCAGGATTAACTCTTAACCCCGCTAAATCCTCTGTCTACTTAGCGGGAATGCATTCTACAGTTTGGGACTTGATATTGACCAGAGTGGGTTTCGCCATTGGAAGCTTTCCGGTACGATACTTGGGGATCCCTTTGTCCCCAATTTCAGTCTCGGTGGATCAATTTGCCCCATTCACTAGTGCTATTTCGAATTACATTCAGAAATGGGGGCATCACACTTTCTTATCTTTGGTAGTGGAACTAATCAGTCGGTCGTCGAGGGTTGAGAGCTTTTGGTTCCGGGCACTTCCTATCCCGGCCACTATTATCAACAAGGTACGGTCTGCTTGTATTCAATTCTTATGGGGGGGGGGGGAAACCACCAAGAGTTGCTTGGGATATCATTTGCCTGCCTCAAACTGAAGGTGGCTTGGGTCTTATGAACATCAAGGAATGGAATCATGCCCTGCTATCCAGGACGATTTGGCAAACTCACACGGAAGCTGATTCTCTATGGGTCCAATGGATCAATAGCCACTATTTGAGAGATATTACAATTTGGGACTATGAGGTACGTCCTAGGGACTCCCCTTTATTCAAAAAGATTTGTGGGATTCGCGACAAATTTGTTTCTATCTTTGGTAGCCATGGTGATGCTATTGACGGCTTCACAAAATGTTGTGCCAACGGTATATTTGATTCAAGCCTCGTATATGATATCTTGCGCACTCCGCAAGCTAAAAAGCCTTGGATGTCACAAATTTGGAAAGGATTCATTCCTCCCAAATTCTCTTTTACTATGTGGCTCAATGCGAGAGCGGTTAGCTACAAAGGATACTCTATCATTTCTCAACTTGGAGGATAAATTTTGCGGATTCTGCAAGCAAGCTAATGAAACAAGGAACACCTCTTCTTTGCCTGCCCTACACACATGATTTGGAAGAGCATAAAAGATTGGTTGGGTATTAGAAGAGAGATGACAAGCGTTGAAAGCTCCCTTAAATGGATTAAGAAAGAACACCGCGGGACAAGCATCCGAGCCAAAGCTATTTTGCTTACTTTTTGCATAATGGTTTATGAGATTTGGAGGGCAAGAAACACAATGCTCTTTGAAGGCACAAGCATGCCGGCAGAAGAGATCATTGCAAGAATCAAAACAACATCTTATAGAGTTCTCTATGATTTTATCCCCTCTTGTAGTGGCACCTTTTGAGTGACCGCCCCTCCCCTCTATCACTTCTTGTTTGCATTACGTTGAGGCTTGAGATACCTCAACGACTGATTGTAGCCACTTCCTTTTCGTTATTAGTAATAATATTTGCATTTACCTAAAAAAAAAAAAAAAAGTTCATAGAACAAATTCTATATTAGGCAATCCAAGTACAACCAAGGAATGAATCATTTAAGGAGTAGAACTTACTTTCTTTATCCTAAGGAATCATGCTAGAAGAGGAGATAGTTCACATACCTTTTCAGCTAATATCCACAAGCTAAGCCGAATACGCCGTACGTAGAAGTGTCAACCTATAATGGTCACAACAAGACTATCAACTTCTAGTCTCTAACGTAGAATAATACTAAGTATACGGTCTCTAATTCTACGGGAAATCGGGCAGCACTTCCTTTGTTTCTACTCACTTTGCCACCTTTTTCAAGGTCGAATACAATAACCAACACGCCACATTTAAGGCTCCAAACAAAAACCAAACAAAGGGGATTACACGCCTTACAATACGTGTAAAATTCCGCCCCACAATTCATACGAAATAGCCCCATAAACTAGCCATTCTCGGCCAACATAAATAATAAAACTAAGTCCTTTCCAATCCTTTTCCAATTCCAAGTTCTAAGGTCTAACATGTTATATAGTTATAAACCACCTCAACAACTACAATTTCCTTCTTTTTTACAACATGCGACGACTTTACTAATAATCGACTTGAATTGAAATCTTAGGGCTAACATGCTAGTTTTCGGATTAGGGTTCCAATAGCCAATATAAATATCAAACTTCATAATATACATCTCATGCTGGCTAATAACCATAGCTACAATCAATAAGTAAACTTAATTGCTAAAACGACAAAATTATACCTTTCCAAGCCCTTAAAAATTCCAAGATTCAAAGTCGCGCCTTAGCAAATCTTAGCTCCTTTCCTTAGGTTCCAAACTGCTCCAAGCACTCCTTAGAGGCCTATGAAGAACCCATCTTCAAGTTCCAACTTCAAAGTTGAAGAACTCCTTAAGTTTTCGCTTTGCGACTAATACGAAAAAGCCATTTTTCCGAAATCTTTCTATTGAGATATCCTTACAACACTCTTAGGAACCTTGGGTTAAAGTCTTGTGGCTAATGGATCAAAATCACAAAATTTTGTCTTCCTAAATGGCCAAAGCCGAGAGCAACATGCTAGCACAAAGCTTTCTCTAAAATTTTCTAAGTGTAAAATGACAAGTCTTGCTACTAGTTGGGTATATAAAACACATTGGAGGGTCTAAACTTAAACAAATGTGAGGCTAGGATGAATTTCACTTGGACTAAGCCTATGTGGACAAGTTGACAAGTCAACAGTGTCATGCTAGCAAGACTAATCTTCCAAGGTGGTCAATGACCATTTTACCCTCACTCTAATTTCGACCAAGACCTTGTGGGGGTGCCTCGTGTCGCCCTCACATTCGTTCATAAAATTCCGTAACCCTCGTGGGCCCCACGTGACCAAATCCGTAAAAATAAATTTCCATAATGTTAACAAGTTCCATATTCCTTAAATAATGCATTTTGAGAATCCAATTCTCAACAACGAACATTTTTCCTTACCGACGTTCGGAAGATTTTCCGTCGGAAAAACAATTCTTCCTTTCGTACATTATCTTTTACATGTCCTGGACTTACTGGGTGTAACAACATTGGCGTAGCAAGAAGCTAGCCAATCCATACCCATGATTACATCGAAATCAGTCATATCCAACTCTATCAAGTCGGCTAGGTCGGCATCGCATATGGTCACTGGACAAGCCCTATATATCCGCCGAGCTACCACTGAATCACCCACTGGCGTAGCTACCTCGAAAGGGTCTATGGACTCAGGCTCTATCCCTATCCTACTAGCAATAAGGGGAGATATATAGGACAGAGTAGAACCCGGATCTATCAAGGCGTACACATCATGACGGCCCGATAAAGTACACGTGGCGGCGTCGACGCCTCGGTCTGCCGGCTGGACAAGGCATAAATGCGGTTCTGAGGACCGCTAGAACTGGGACCCGCGCCACGACCTCTGCCGCGACCTGCTGGTCCATGAGTACTCGCCTCGGGCGAGTGGCGAAGGTGATGAAGACCGGCGCAGACCTGCGGTGACCCCTACCATCGGGCCACGCTCGGACAGACTCTCGCATAATGACCCTGCTGGCAACAAGTGTAGCATGCTCCCGAAGTAGTACCACAACCTCCCGAATGGAATCTACCACATCGGACACACTGAGCGGACCTCGATCGGTTAGCACCCTTGCTACCCTGGAAATCCGAATGCTCTGGTTGTACCGAAAACTACGTAGGAGTGCTCTGAGCTGGCTGTGGTGCAAATCTAGACGTTTGCTGAGGCCGTCCACCCCGAGAACTACTAAAAGAACCGGCCGTCTTGGCCTTCTTCTGCTGCTGATATCTTTCGACCCGTCGGTCTCTACGCTCCTCGCATCCAAGTGCATGAGCCTGCATGCGGGTAATGTCCATACCCTGCTGAAGAGCAACACCCGCACAAGACTCGGCCATATAATCATCTAGCCCGGTGACGTAGCGGTGTACCCTGTCCTCCATATCTGCTACCAACGCAGGGACATATCGAGCCAAAGAATCGAACTCGACGTTGTACTCCTGGTGCGCCTCTCTGTCGGCAATAAAAACTTGTCGGCGTGCCCTCCATCTGCGGAGGCAAGAAGTGAGTGAGAAAAGCCTCCGAACTCGTCCCATCTTCTTTGAGGCGCATGCTCTCCGGAAAGCTCACGAATCAAACCAATCGATTGCGATATCACGCACCGACGCGAACGAGATCACGGACTCGGTCTCGAAGACTTGATCACCGCATGATCTTACGCAGCGGCGGATGAACTCCTGCGGATCATCCTCGTGCCTCGACCGTAGAACTCGGCGGGCTACAACTCGAGAAAATCCGTAGCCTCAGCCCATGCGATTTTGGGTGAACCACGGTGCTTTGGGCCCGAATGCTGCTGCATCGGCCTATCTCGTATGCGGCCAAATCACGGCCAATAACAGGCTATCTCCTTGTACCACAACTCCTGCGCGGTGTGGGGCGGGAGGTGCGAATCGTGGTCTCTTTGGGGCGGCGGCGTCATGGAACTCGCCGTCTCGGGTATAGGCGGGCACGAGCCTCGTGACTCTCGGTGTCTACTAGCGGCTCCGGCTGCCTTGCCCTTACGGGCGGGTTGCCTTACGTGGAGTCATAAGCATTCTGAGAAAAGGAATACGTTAGAGGTCCAACTTATAACACGGCTCTAAGGCACGATCTCGAGTGAGAAGAATGGAAATCAATCCTAAATATCCTATAGCCTCACGATTATTGGTGTGGTGCCTGACACCGATAATCAAGATTCTACTAGATACATGCAGACACTTTCCGAGGATTAATCGCTCGATACCACTTTTGTCACGACCCATTCGGGGCGATGGTCGTGCCTTACGGGCACCCAGTAGTCATACATCAGTGTCGTGGAATATAAAAACAAGCCATGAAACAAATGTAAATTGAGACACAGTTTATATCTGAGAAAATGTCGCCTTTCGGCATATATATATAAAAGTGAACAGTTACATCCCAACTTTACAACATGACTACAGACCTCTAGGAATGTAAACAACTATGGCGGGACGGGGCCCGCCATACCACGAATGTACATATATCTACAACATCAGGGAGAACCATACCAAAAGTCGAGCCTCCGGAGAAGCTGGAGCTCCTGACACCAAAGCAAAGATCCTAAGGATGCGGATCTAGCACCTGCTTGCCCTTACCTGCGGCATGAACGCGGCCCAAGGAGGTCGATACAACGGTACAGTATGCGGCGCAAAAAATCGAAGTAAAATCAAAGTATTTAAAACCATTTGCAATTACAACGGTTCAAGCGCACATAGTGCCACAACATAAACAAGAGCAAAATAGATATAATGTAACGGTCTTTTCTAGGCCGTGAATGATCGAACCAAGGCCAATCGCCCATAGTATCATTATGCGTGCCTAATCCTGGACTCCCGCAGTCCGCATAGGTCACACAGACCCGCATGAGGTATTCCTCGCATCGGGGGTAGCTAACCCCGGTACCCTCCTGGACTCCCGCAGTCCGCATAGTCTCATAGACCGCATAGTCACACAGACCGCATAGGGCATCCCCCGCATCGGGATAAGACACCCGGAATGATCAATCCTAGAACTCCCGCAGATCTGCATAGTCACACAGACTGCATAGGCCGTATAGACCCGCATCAAGGGTGGCAAGCCCTCGGTATAACAAGTCAAGGGGGTAGGTGATATAATAACAGTACAACGGCCTTACCGTTTAACAACGTAAGCACAACAAGAATAACAATATCACAAGACACTAACACACGTAGTATCCTAACATGTTACTTATCAAACCATCTTACTACACTTTGTAGAAATCAATACAGGATTTTCATAAACAAATAAGTAAAACCGTTCCTTTTATCTTTCTTAAGTCGTTATACCTAACTTCCCATAAAGCTAGTATAACTCTTAAGATTTCTGTTTAAAATCAAGTATTACTCTTCTATCAAAATTGATTTATAATTCTTTTGAAATACTTCCAGGTTCTTATTATTTAGACTCAAGTCAAGTAAAACCATGTTCAGTTAACACACGTACGTCTACCGTACTATATATATACTTTAAAATATCATGCTCAAGAGGATAGGAAGAATCACATACCTTCTTGGCGAAATCCACCTGCCAAGTCGAATATGTCGCGCGCAGAGTATCAACCTATAATAGTCAAATACGTCTATCAAAGTTTAGACTATTCTGTAGGATAATCTAAACAGAGGGTTCTATATTCTACGGAAAATTGGGCAGCACTTCCCTACCCGTCAAGCTACCCAAGTCTACTGTAAATACGTCTATGTAAGTCTGCTTTAATTCTTCTTCATTATACCCTTCTACTGTGATTACAGTTCAATTCTATTCTTTAATATCCTTCTATATCTTATACTCAAGTCTTAACTATTCTTATATGTAATATCCAATTACAATAGAAGGACAAAAGTATTTACCTCGATAAGCCAAAATTATCCAAGTTAAATGTCGATCATGAGCAAGTTTTAGCTCTTAATTTGCACGCTCCGATAGCTCCAAGAAGCCCTTAGAAGTTCTACACAACTTCTACTTAAATACTATAAGGGATTTGGGCTAGGGTATTTAGGAATAGTAACTATACTTGGAAGACAACTTTCTACCAAAGGGGGGGTTTCGGCTAGAGCTACTAGGCTAGAGGGGGAAGATGTTTCGGCCAAGGGCCTTCACAAGGGGGAGGGGGAGTGTTGGACGAAACACTACAAGAGAGGGGGAAGGATTTTCAAGACTTGGAGAAATGATTTGTGGATGAAGAAAACCTTCAAGTTAGGGGGGTATTTATAGGGCTTTCAAGGGCCAAGATGAAGCCAAGTGGTAGGCAAGTGTAAGGTGGAGATTTAGGCAAGTGTCCTTATCCATCTACTACACAAAAATATCCTACCTACCCTTGACTAAGCAAGGCCACAAAAATCGTCCAAACAAGCCCAAGTTGCCGTCCATATGAGGGTGACAAGTGTCACCCTCCCGTTGGTCCAAAATATTTCGTCTCTCAGAAAAATCCGCAAAAATTATAAATGACATAGCCGTAATTTTCCCTACGCAAGTTTTGTAAAACGTTTCGTCGGAAAACGATTATTTTTGATAGGTGTGCATAATTTTTCGTCCCCCTATGCCTAACTAAGGCTAAACTTTTGTACGTACGCCCTCACGTACATACTCTGGAAATACGGGGTATAACACTTACGACAGAGACGGTGGTTAGAGTTACTCAAGGATTATGATGTTGATATCCTGTACCACCCAGGGAAGGCTAATGTTGTGGCAGATGCCCTTAGTCGTAGGTCGATGGGGAGTCTATCAGATGTGCAGCCATAGAGGAGGGGCATGGTCCGCGAGTTGCATCAGCTAGCGAGCCTTGGAGTCCGACTGATTGGTTCTGATAGCAATGGGGTTCGGGTTCGAGAGGTTGCCGAGTCTTCCATCGTCGAGGAGGTGAAAAGGCAATAGTTTGAGGATCCGATTTTGACGCGGTATCGTGATACGACTCTTCGTGAGGGGAAGGGTCCTTTTGAGGTAGCACCTGATGGGGTGCTAAAGTTTGAGGGCAGGTTGTGTGTTCCAGATATTGCAGGACTTAGCGGAGTTCTAGGGAAGCACACAGCGCGCGTTACTCTATCCATCCGGGGTCGACAAAGATGTACCACGACCTTAGATCTGTGTATTGGTCGGATGGCCTGAAGAGGGACGTTGCATAGTTTGTTGCTCAGTGCCCGTGTTGTCAGCAGGTAAAGGTAGAGCACCAGAGGCCTGGTGGATTATTACAGATGATAGAGATCCCGACCTGGAAGTGGGAGGTGATCAACATGGACTTTATCACAGGGTTACCTCGCACTCAGAGGAAGCATGATTCTATCTGGGTTATCGTCGACAGGCTGACGAAATCTGCCCACTTTCTTCCCGTCAGGATGACTTTTTCGGCCGAGGATTACGCCAGACTTTACAACCGAGAGATCGTGAGACTGCATGGGGTCCCTATTTCTATCATATCAGACAGAGTAGTCGGTTCGGCTAACTTACGGAGGTCTTTCGAGAAGGATTAGGGGCGGTGAGCCTCGATCGCATTCCATCCTCGCATGACGGACGGACATGCAGGCGCACTATCGGACTCTTGAGGATATCTTTGCGAGCCTGTGTTATTGATTTCAGGGGTAGCTGGGAGGATCATTTGCCGCTAGTAGAGTTTGCGTATAATAATAGCTACCACTCCAGTATCCAGATGGCGCCTTATGAGGCCTTATATGGGAGGAAGTGCATGTCACCGATAGGCTGGTTTGATGTGGGCGAAGTGCAGTTAGTAGGACGGACACTGTTCAGCGGTGGATAAGGTGAAGCTTATCGAGGCGATTCTTGGCGGCTTCGAGTCGGCAGTCGTATGCAGATCATCGGCGTCGACATTTGGAGTTTGAGGTTGCTAATTGGGTCTTCCTGAAGGTGTCACCCATGAAGGGTGTGATGAGATTCGGGAAGAAAGGGAAACTCAGCCCAAGGTACATTGGGCCTTATCAGATTGTCCGCAGGGTAGGCAAGGTTGCCTATGAGTTGGATCTGTCGTCCGATCTGGAGGCAGTGCATCCGGTTTTCCATGTTTCTATGCTGAGGAGATGTATCGGAGATCCATCTAGAGTGCACCCGATTGACGATGTCCAGGTGACCGAGGGGTTATCGTATGAGGGGATTCCCATAGCGATACTCGATCGGCAGGTTAGGCGTCTACGGACAAAGGATGTGGCTTCCGTCAAGGTCTTATGGCGGAACGAGCACAGAGAGGAGATGACGTGGGAAGCAGAGGAGGACATAAGGCAGAGGTATCCTCACTTATTCCCCACACCTCCAGGTAACTCACTTTCCTACTTGTTGATTTCAATTATCATATGTACTTAAGTGTTGTATTGTGGCCATGTGTGGCATTTGCAAATTGTTTAGATTATGAGGAACTATATCGTTATCTTTGTGAGAAGGAACATTCGGGACGAATGTTTCTAAGGGGGGAGAATGTTATACCCCGTATTTCTAGAGTATGTATGTGAGGACGTACGTACAAAAGTTTAAGCCTTAATTAGGTTAAGGATGAAAGAATTGTTTTTCCGACGGAAATATTCCGAACCTTGTGAAGGAAATTTTACGGTTTCAATATTTTAATTTATTATGGATTTTTCCGAGAGATAAAATATTTTGGACCAATAGGAGGGCGACATGTGTCACCCCTAGGTGGCAAGGTTGGACGAAAAATTGGAAAAGGAGTGGCACGTTTGTTTTCATGAAAAAGGCCATAAACATTTGGTCAAGTCTTGTAAGATATTTTGTGGGGAAAGTGGGGGGGGGGGGGTTGGACGTTTTTTTGGGACTAGCCACATGTCCCAAAGTTGTGGTGGACACTTGGTTGGAAGACTTCACTCACACAAGCAACCAAATCTTCACCCTCCACTTGCTTTATTCTTGACCCTTGAATGTCCTATAAATACCCCCTTAAGTGCAAGACTTCTTCATCAACTTACCAATTTCGAAGTCTCAAAATCCTTACCCCTTAGTTGCAAGTTCTCGTCCAAAACTCCCTCCCCCCTTCCTAGTAGCTTTCGTCCGAAACACCCCCCCCCCCCTTGGTAGAAAAATCTCTCCTAGTATTGTTACTATCCCAAATGCCTTAGCCTACATCCCTTGTAGTATTCCAAAGTTACCTCTATACTAAAAGCCCGGAAATACTACTATATTTCCTTTAGTCACAAAACGAAACCCTAGGGAAAATCTTCATAGTTGGTTGAAGTGTTAAGTAGAAGTTGTTTAGAAACTTCTGAGGGTTTCTTGGAGCTATCGGAGCATGCAGAATAGGAGCTAAACATTGCTCAGGATCGACTTATATCTTGGATAATTTTGGGCTTATCGAGGTAATAATCTTTGTCCTTCTATTGTAATTGGAGATTACATATCGTAGTAGTTTAGAATTAAGTATAATATATATAGAATGATGGTATAAAAGAAGAGAATTGAACTGTACTTACATTGGGCTGTATTTATAGTAGACTTGTGTAGTTTTACGGGTAGGGAAGTGCTGCCCAATTTTCCGTAGAATAGAGAACCTTCTACTTAGAATATTCTACGAAGTAGTCTAGACGTTGATAGACGTATTTGACTATTATAGGTTGATACTCTGCGCGCGACATATTCGACTTGGCAGGTGGATTGAGCCGAGGAGGTATGTGATTCTTCCTATCCTCTTGAGCATGATACTTTTGAAATATATATAGTACGGTAGACGTACATGTGTTAACTAAACTTGGTTTTACTTTGATGTCTTTTGACTTGAGTTTTAAATGATAAGAATCTTGGAAATATTTCAAAAGAGTTATGAATCATTTTTGAAAGAAAAGTAATACTTGGTTTTAAAAGCTTAAGAGTTATACTAGCTTTATGGGAAGTTAGGTATAACGACTTAAGAAAGATAAAAGGAACTGTTTACTTATTTGTTTATGAAAGTATTGTATTGATTTCTGGGAAGTGTAGTAAGATGGTTTGATAAGTAAACATGTTATGATGCTACGTGTGTTAGTGTCTTGTGATGTTTGTGTAAGGGGGTTATTCTTGTTGTGCTTACGTTGTTAAACGATAAGCGTTGTCTCGCTATTATATCACATACCACGACTTGTCATGATGCGAGGACTTGCCACCTCGATGCGAGGAATACCTCATGCGGGTCCATGTGACCTATGCGAGCTGCGGGAGTTCGAGTTGATCACTCGGGTGTATTCTGCCGTCGAGGATACCTCACGCGGTCCATAGGACTATCGCGGACTTGGGGTCCAGGATGATCTGCGGGTTAGCTACCGTCACGAGGAATACCTCATGCGGGCCTATGCGGACTGCGGGAGTTCCAGGATTAGGCACACATAATGATACTATGGGAGAATGGCCTTGCTTCGATCATTAGCGGCCTAGAAAAGACCAGTTATATTATATCTATTTTGCTCTTGGTTATGCTGTGGCACTATGTGCGGTTACATTGGTTGTTTCGTACATATTTGTAAAATTGGTTTTAAAATGATATGATTTCATTTAAGTACTTTGCAGTTTCACATACTTGGTACCTGTTGTACTGACCTCCTTCGGGGGGTTGCGTTCATGCCGCAGGTAGAGGTACTCCTGTTGTTGATCCCCGCTCCTAGGATCACCGTTTCTGCTTTTGGGAAAGCCCCGTTTCTCCGGAGGCTTATCTTTTGGGTATGATCTCTTGTCATTGTAGATTTATGTACATTCAGGGTATGGCGGGGCCCTGTCCCGCCATAGTTGTTTACTTTCTTAGAGGTCTGTAGTCCTGTTGTAAAGTTGGGATGTAACTGTTCACTCTTGATGTATATATACATGCCGAAAGGCAATCTTTTCTTGGATTAACTGTGTCTCATTTTACATATGTTTCATGTCTTGTTTTTTATATTCCGCTGGTTACTCTGATGTATGTCTACTTGGGTGCCCGGGTAAGGCACCAGTCACGGCCCGGGATCGGGTCGTGACACTATACTTAGAAATATTCTACGAAGAAATCTAGACGTTGATAGACGTATTTGATTATTATAGGTTGATATTCTACGCGCGGCATATTCGACTTGGCAAGTGGATTGGCCGAAGAGGTATGTGATTCTTCCTATCCTCTTGAGCATGATTGTTGTGAAATATATAGTACGGTAGACGTACGTGTGTTAAATGAATTTGGTTTCATTTTTGATGTCTTTGACTTGACTTCTAAATCTTAAAGGGCCTTGAATTATTCTAAAAAGTTGTGAATCATTATTTGGAAAGAAATTGATACTTGGTTGGAAAAGAATAAGTCCTCTTGGTTTTCGAAATAAATGTAGTTGTTTTGAAATGATTAAAACATAAGTGTTATAATAGCTTTATGAGAAGTTAGTTATAACGACTCGAGGAGGATAAAAGAACGATTTACTTACTTGATTTTAAAGGCCTAGTAATGATTTTCTGAAGGTGTAGTAATTTGGTTTGAAAAGAAACCGTGTTTTGATACTACGGGTATTAGTATCGTGTGGCTTTTACGTAAAAAGGAATCTTTTTGAAAGAATTAAAGTATGTAGTTCTTTGGGGTTAAAACCCGGATTATTGGCATAAATGAAAGTACTTTGAGTTTATAAAATGGTGAATCAGTTTACATGTTAATGAAAGTCTAAGAGTATGTTAAACTTGCCTATGCTAGTTGTGATAGCCTTTGTTGTGCAAGTGTTGTATTTCTATGCTACCGCGTCTCTCAATGGAGGGTCGGTTATCTTGTTGTTTACTTGGACATACCGACGCTGCTGGATGGTCCACGGGTATACTTCCACTATGAGTGTTATCTTGTTATTTCCTTGGACATACTGACACGTTGGGTGGCCCACGGGTATGCTTCCACTATATCGTTTCTTTGGACATACTGACACGCTGGATGGTCCACGGGTATGCTTCCACTGTGATTGTTCCATGGCTATGCTTACACCGATGAGAGATTTCGGGAGCATGTGGCCATGGTGCGGGTTAAATTCCCGGGTCATGTTATTAGTCCATGGACTAGCTATCCATGAAGCTTGTCGCAGTGATGAGTGGTCACGGGCTTGATTTGTACATGTAGTTACAGGCGCACTTTAGATACTTGTCCTGGTCATTTCTCGTGTATCAGCAGGCTCTGGTAGATAGCTTAAGATACTTACCCCGGTCATATCTCGTGAGACGGTAGGCTCTGGTACGTTGGCTTAAGATACTTGCCCCGGTCAGTTGCGTGACGTAGGTTGGATCTGGTAGTTGGCTTCCGTACTTGGCCCGTAAAGTTTTATGATGCAGGCTGGATGTGGTAGTTGGCTCTTCTATTTGGCCCGATCGGTTTTATGACGCAGGCGGGATATAGTGTTCAGGTACACATATGGGTGTTGTTTTACATCATGGACTGCCGGCAGTGAGGAAGGAATTCCACGAACATGATTGATATTGTGGTCGTGAGACCCATGGTTATATGTGAGTAATGATTTTGAGGGCATGCGTCCCTAACTTGACATGACTGCTTATATATTGTGAAATGGTCTTTTAAAAGTGTTATACCCCGTATTTCCAGAGTATGTATGTGAGGACGTACGTACAATTGTTTAAGCCCTAATTAGGTTAAGAATGAAATGGTGAACTTTCAACGGAAAAGATTCCGAACCTTGTGAAGGAAATTTTACGTTTTTAATATTTTAACCGATTATGGATTTTTCCGAGAGACGAAATATTTTGGACCAATAGGAGGGAGACATGTGTCACCCTTAGGTGGCATGTTTGGACGAAAATGTTGGGCTAGTGGACAAGTCAAATAGTCAAGTCTTGGAAGATATTTTCTTTGGGTTAGTGGGAGTAGGTTGGGGCGTTTTTTTGTGGGCAAGTGGGGGTTGGCCTTGGACGATTTTAGGGTGCAAGTGGATGGCCACATGGCTCATTGTTGTGGTGGAAATATGTCCCAATGTTGTGGTGGACATATGTCCCAACATTGTGGTGGACACTTGGTGGAAGACTCCACTCACACAAGCTACTTAATCTACACCCTCCACTTGCTTGAATCTTGGCCCTTGGTTGTTCTATAAATACCCCCTCAAGTGCAAGACTTCTTCATCCACAAAAACAATTTCCAAGTCTCCAAAAAAACTCCCTCTCCCTTGTTGTAGTTCTCGTCCCAACTCCCTCCCCCTTTTTCCCTAGCTCTCGTCGAAATACCCCTCCCCCCTTTCCTAGTTTTTTCGTCTGAACCCCCCCCCCCCCCTTTGGTAGAAAAGTTGTCTTCTAGTATTGTTACTATTCCCAAATACCTTAGCCTAAATCCCTTGTAATTTTCCTAAGTTACCTCTATACTAAAAGCCCAGAAATACTACTTTATATCCTTTAGTCACAAAACGAAACCCTAAGGAAAATCTTCATAGTTGGTTGAAGTATTAAGTAGAAGTTGTTTGGAAACTTCTAAGGGTTTCTTGGAGCTATCGGAGCGTGCAAATTAGGAGCTAAACGTTGCTCAGGATCGACATTTAATCTTGGATAATTTTGGGCTTATCGAGGTAAATATATTTGTCCTTCTATTGTAATTAGAGATTACATACTGTAGTAGTAGTATAGAAATGAGTATAAGATTTATAGAAGGATGGTATAAAAGAAGAGAATTGAATCAGACTTACATAGAATTTGTATTCTGATGAGACTTGTGTAGTTTGTGGTAGGAAATGCTGCCCAATTTTCCGTAGAATAGAGAACCCTCTGCTTAGAATATTCTACAGAGTAGTCTAGACGTTGATAGACGTATTTGACTATTATAGGTTGATACTCTGCGCGCGACATATTCGACTTGGCATGTGGATTTCGCCGATGAGGTATGTGATTCTTCCTATCCTCTTGAGCATGATATTTTTAAAATATATATATAGTACGGTAGACGTACGTGTGTTAACTGAACATGGTTTTACTTTGATGTCTTTTTACTTGAGTCTAAATAATAAGAATCTTGAAGTATTTCAAAAGAATTATGAATCATTTTTGAAAGAAGAGTAATACTTGGTTTTTAAACAAAAAGCTTAAGAGTTATACTATCTTTAAGAGAAGTTAGGTATAACGACTTAAGAAAGATAAAAGGAACGGTTTACTTATTTGTTTATGAACGCCTTGTATTGATTTCTGGAAAGTGTAGTAAGATGGTTTGATAAGTAGACACGTTACGATGCTACGTGTGTCTTGTGATGTTTGTGTGAGGGGGTTATTCTTGTTGTGGTTACGTTGTTAAACGATAAGCCCGTTGTACTGCTATTATATCACATACCCCTCTGACTTGTTATGATGTCGAGGACTTGCCACCCTCGATGCGAGGAATACCTCATGCGGGTCTGTGTGACCTATGCGGAGCTGCGGGAGTTCCAGGATTGATCATTCCGGGTGTGTTATCCCGATGCGAGGAGTGCCTCATGCGGTCTGTGTGACCATGCGGTCTGTGTGACTATGCGGACTGCGGGAGTCCAGGAGGATGTCGCGGGTTAGCTACCCCCGATGCGAGGAATACCTCATGCGGGTCTGTGTGACCTATACAGACTGCGGGAGTTCCAGGATTAGGCACGCATAATGATACTATGGGCGATTGGCCTTGCTTCGATCATTAGCGGCCTAGGAAAGACCAGTTACATTATATCTATTTTTGCTCTTGTTTATACTGTGGCACTTCGGTTGAATTGGTTGTACTTGTAAGTGGTTTTAAAATGCTTTGATTTCATTTCAGTACTTTACAGTTTCACATACTTGGTACCTGTTGTACTGACCTCCTTCGGGTGGCTGCGTTTATGTCGCAGGTAAGGGAAAGCAGGTGGTAGATCCTCGTTCTTAGGATCCTTACTCTGGTGTCAGGAGCCCCATTTCTCCGGAGGCTCGTCTTTTGGTACGGCTCTCCCTGTGTTGTAGATATTTTGTACATTCAGGGTATGGCGGGGCCCTGTCCCGCCATAGTTGTTTACATTCCTAAGTGCAGCACATTTGTAAAGTTGGGATGTAACTGTTCACTCTTGATGTATATATACATGCCGAAAGGCAATATTTTCTTGGATAAATTGTGTCTCTTTTACATTGGTTTCATGTCTTGTTTTTATATTCCGCTAATTACTCTGATGTATGACTACTTGGGTGCCCGGGTAAGGTACCAGTCACGGGCACCGGATCGGGTCGTGACTAAAGTGGTATCAGAGCAGTTAATCCTCGGAAAGTGTCTACAGACCGTATCTAGTAGAGTCTTGATTATCGGTGTGTTGTGCACCACACCAATAATCAGGAGGCTATAGGATATTTAGGATTGGTTTCCATTCTTCTCACTCGAGATCGTGCCTTAGAGTCGTGTTATAATTTGGACCTCTAACATATTTCTTTTACATGCGATTATTCCTCCACGAAAGGCAACCGGGCCGAAGGGCAAGGCGTAGAGCTTCTAGTAGGACACGAGAGGGCCACGAGGCCCGGACCCGATCTATACGAGCGATACCTCGGGCGGTGAGTTCCACGACGCCGCCCAGCAGGTTTAGAGCGCAGCGATGGGCGATGAGACCACAAGACTGCGCCTCGGTCCCGGCACCGATCGAGAGGAGATGGGTTCTGAGAGATGGCCCGATTACTAGCCGTGATTGTGGCGGAACATGAGATAGACCGGATCGGCGATTCAGTTCAGCGATACCGTGGTTCACCCGAGGTCGGATAGTTTGAGGCTACGGGATTTCCTGAGTTACAGCCCACCAGAGTTCTACGGGTCAAGGCCTGAGGATGATCCGCAGGAGTTCATCCGAAGCGATTCTGACGGATCGTAGAGTGATCAAGGCTTCGGAGACCGAGTCGGTGGTCTTGGGTTCGCATCGGCTGCGTGATACCGCAGTCGACTGGTTTGATTCGTGGGAGCTATCCCGGGGAGAGCATGCGCCTCTAGCAGTATGGGATGAGCTCTCTGAGGCATTTCTCACTCATTTCTTGCCGCCACATATGAGGAGAGCACGGGCCGACAAATTTTGATCTTGGCGAAGGCGCCTGATTGGAGTACAACGTGGAGTTCGACTCGTTGGCTCGATATGTCCCTGCGTTGGTAGCAGATATGGAGGACAGGGTGCACCGCTACGTCACCGGGCAAAATGATTATTTGGCAGAGTCTTGCTCGGGTGTAGCTCTTCAGCCGGGCATGGACATTGCCCGCATGCAGACTCATGCACTTGGGTGCGAGGAGCGTAGAGGCCGACGGGTCGACAGATATCAGCAGCAGAAGAAGGCCAAGACGACTGGATCTTTTTGGTAGCTCTCGGGGTGGACGGCCACGGCCGGCGATCGGTGCACCACGGCCCGGCTCGAGCACTCCTACACCGTCTTGATATAGCGAGTATTCGGGGCGGTCGTGGCGAGGTTTGGACTTCGAGGGTAGCGAGGTGCTAACCGATCGAGACCACCTCCTCGCCGGTGTGGCGTCACGGTAGATCCCATTACGGAGTTGTGGTCCTACCGTGGGTTTGTTATGCTTGCGGCGGAAGGGTCACTTTGCGGGATCGTCAGGCCAAGCGGCGCAGATGGTAGGGTCGGCCTACGTGGTCTTCGCCACGGTCTTCATCTCCTCTGATTACTCGCCGGGGCGTGGTACTCATGACCAGCCGGTCGCGGCAGGTCGTGGCACGGGTCCCGATTCAGCCGGTCCTCGTAACCGCATTTATGCCTTGTCCACCGACAGACCGGAGGCGTCGCGGATGTCGCCACGTACTTTATCGGTTTCTTGTTGTAGCGTGTATGCCTTGATAGATCCGGGTTCTACTCATCCCATATATCTCCCCTTATTGCGGTAGGATAGGGATAGAGCCTGAGTCCATAGACCCTTTCGAGGTAGCTACGCCAGTGGGTGATTCGGTGGTAGCTCGGCGGGTATATAGGGCTTGCCCAGTGACTTTATGCAGTCGTCAGACCCTAGCCGACTTGATAGAGTTGGATATGACCGATTTCGATGTGATCATGGGTATGGATTGGCTAGCTTCTTGCTACGCCAATGTAGACTGCAGGGAGAGAGTGGTACGGTTCCAGTTTCCTGGGGAGTCGGTTATTGAGTGGGAGGGGAACACTGTGTCGCCGAGGGGTAGGTTTATTTCTTACCTCAAGGCTAGGAAGATGGTGCAGAAGGGGTATATCTACCATCTCATTCGGGTGTTTGATACTGAGGCTGCGGTACCAGATTTTCAGTCAGTTCCAGTAGTCAGAGAGTTCCCAGATGTGTTTCCAGACGACATCCCAAGTATCCCTCCTGAGAGGGAGATAGAGTTTTGTATCGATGTGCTGCCAGACACTCGGCCTATTTCCATTTCGCCATACAGAATGGCACCTGCCGAGTTGAGAGAGTTGAAGGACCAGCTGAGAGATTTGCTGGAGAAGGGCTTCATCAGGCCTAGTGTTTCTCCCTGGGGAGCGCCGGTATTGTTCGTGAAGAAGAAGGACGGGACGCTGCGCATGTGTGTTGATTACAGGCAGCTGAACAAGGTGACTATTAAGAACATATACCCCCTTCCCAGGATTGATGATTTGTTCGACCAGTTGCAGGGTGCGAGATGTTTCTCCACGATTGATCTGCGATCGGGCTATCATCAGGTACGAGTTAGAGAGGCGGATGTCCCTAGGACTGCATTCCGGACCCGGTACGAGCACTATGAGTTCAGGGTTATGTCTTTCGGTTTGACCAATGCTCCGGCGGTATTTATGGATTTGATGAACCGAGTGTTCAATCCATTTTTGGATACGTTTGTGATTGTATTCATTGATGACATATTGGTTTATTCTCGCTCAGAGCAGGAGCATGCGGAGCATTTGAGGACTGTGCTGAGAGTTCTCCAGGACCAGCAGTTGTACGCCAAGTTTTCCAAATGTGAGTTTTGGTTGGCTTCGGTGGCTTTTCTTGGGCACATTGTAGGGGCTGATGGTATTCGGGTGGATACGGCCAAGATCGAGGCAGTCAGGAGTTGGCCTAGACCTACTACTCCGACAGAGGTGCGCAGCTTTCTGGGCCTTGCAGGTTACTATCGGAGGTTCGTGGAGAAGTTTGCTTCTATTTCGGCACCTTTGACTAAGCTGACTCAGAAGGGAGCTAAGTTTCAGTGGACTGATGCTTGTGAGCAGGGTTTCCAGTTACTGAAGGAGAGGCTGACGACCGCCCCAGTTCTTACTCTTCCGGAGGTCTGAAGCGGCTATGTGGTGTATTGTGATGCGTCAGGCATCGGGCTTGGATGTGTGTTGATGCAGCAGGGCAAGGTTATAGCGTACGCATCCCGACAGCTTAAGAAGCATGAGAGGAACTACCCCACCCATGATTTGGAGTTGGCAGCGGTGATTCACGCCTTGAAGATCTGGAGGCACTATTTGTATGGGGTTCATGTGGATATTTACACAGACCACAAGAGCCTCCATAGATATCTTCACGGAGGAGCTGAACTTACGACAGAGACGGTGGTTAGAGTTACTCAAGGATTATGATGTCGATATCCTGTACCACCCAGGGAAGGCCAATGTTGTGGCAGATGCCCTTAGTCGTAGGTCGATGGGGAGTCTATCAGTTGTGCAGCCAGAGAGGAGGGGCATGGTCCGCGAGTTACATCAGTTAGCGAGCCTTGGAGTCCGATTGATTGGTTCTGATAGCAGTGGAGTTCTAGTTCGAGAGGTTGCCGAGTCTTCCATCGTCGAGGAGGTGAAGAGGCAACAGTTTGAGGATCCGATTTTGACACGTTATCGTGATACGGCTCTTCTTGAGGGGAAGGGTCCTTTTGAGGTAGCACCTGATGGGGTGCTAAGATTTGAGGCGAGTTGTGTGTTCGGATATTTCGTGACTTGGCGGAGTTCTAGGGAAGCACACAGCGCGCGTTACTCTATCCATCCGGAGTCGACAAAGATGTACCACGACCTCAGATCTGTGTATTGGTGGGATGGCCTTAAGAGGGACGTTGCAGAGTTTGTTGCTCAGTGCCCGAGTTGTCAGCAGGTAAAGGTAGAGCACCAGAGGCCTGGTGGGTTGTTGCAGACGATAGAGATCCCGACCTGGAAGTGGGAGGTGATCAACATGGACTTTATCACAGGGTTACCTCGCACTCCAAGGAAACATGATTCTATCTGGGTTATCATCGACAGTGTGAAATCAGCCACTTTCTTCCATCGGGACGACTTTTTAGTAGAGGATTATGCCAGACTTTACATCCGAGAGATCGTGAGACTGCATGGGGTCCCTATTTCTATCATATCAGACAGAGGTGTTACACCCCGTAAGTCCAGGACATGTATAAGAGAATGTACGTAAGGAAACAAGACTTGGAAATTGGTACGAAAGGAAGAATTGTTTTTCCGGCGGGAAATCTTCCGAACGTCGGAAAGGAAAAATGTTCGTTGTTGAGAATTGGATTCTCAAAATGCATTATTTGAAGAATATGGAACTTATTAACATTATGGAAATTTATTTTACGGATTTGGTCATGTGGGGCCCACCCGGGGAATTTTACGTTTTGTGGGGCCCACGAGGGTTACGGAATATTATGGACGAATAAAAGGGCGACACGTGGCACCTCCACCACATGGTCTTGGTCGAAAACTTGCAAGGCTAAAATGGTCATTTGACCAATGTGTAGATGACAAAGTCTTGCTAATTAAGAGCTTGACATTGTTGACCAAGTCAAGAGCTATTTGGCTTGATCTCCTTCATCCAAAACCTAACAAGTGTTATTATCTAAGCCCTCCATTGTGTTTTATAAGCTTACTACTAGTGCAAGACAAGGTCTTCAACACTTAGAATTTATCACAACATTTCTTGTCCCTTTAGAAGCTCTCGGGTTTGTGACTTTTACCCACACAAAATTTTGTAGTTTTGATCCATTAGCCACAAGACTTTAACCCAATGTACCTAAGGGTATCGTAAGGATATCTCAATAGAAAGATTTCGAAAAAACGACGTTTTCGTATTAGTCGCAAGGCAGAAACTTAAGGAGTTCTTCAACTTTGAAGTTGGAACTTGAAGATGGGTTCTTCATAGGCTTATAAGGAGTGCTTGGAGCGGATTGGAACATAAGCAAAAGAGCTAAGAATTTGCTAAGGAGCGACTTTGAATCTTGGAAATTTTAAGGGCTTATAAAGGTATAATCTTGTCGTTTTAGTAATTAAGATTACTTATCATTGTACTTGTGGATATTAGCAAGCATGAGATTTTTAGTATGAAGTTTGATAAGTATATTGGCTATTGAAACCCTAATCCGAAAACTAGCATGTTAGCCTTAAGATTACAATTCAAGTTGATTATTAGTTTAAGTCGTCGCATGTTGTATAAGAAGGAAATTGTAGTTATTGTAGTTGTTTATGACTATATAACATGTTGGACCTTAGAACTTGGAATTGGAAAAGGATTGGAAAAGACTTAGTGTTGTTGGTTATTGTTGGCCGAGAATGGCTAGTGAGTTTTAAACTACTTCGTATTAATTGTGGGGCGGAATTTTATACGTATTGTAAGGCGTGTAATCCCCTTTGTTTGGTTGTTGTTTTGAGCCTTAAATGTGGCGTGTTGGTTATTGTATTCGGCATTGAAAAAGGTGGCAAAGTGAGTAGAAACAAAGGAAGTGCTGCCCGATTTTCCGTAGAATTAGAGACCGTATACTTAGTATTATTCTACGTTAGAGACTAGAAGTTGATAGTCTTTTTGTGACCATTATAGTTTGACACTTCTACGTACGGCGTATTCGGCTTAGCTTGTGGATTTAGCCGAAAAGGTATGTGAACTATCTCCTCTTCTAGCATGATTCCTAAAGATAAAGAAAGTATGTCCTACTCCTTAAATGATCCATTCCTTGGTTATATTTGGATTGCCTAAAATAGAATTTGTTCTATGTACTTCCTTGATTGTACTTTGATGTTTAAATTGTAAGTTGTATAATCCATTGCCTTAGTAAAGTTGGATTCTTAATAGTGAAAGTATTTTACTTAAGGTACATAGAGTCTTGAAAAGGAAGTGGTTTCCAAACCTTTTGGCTAGTGCCTTAGTTCCAAAACCTAAAGGTCATTATAATGACTTTAGGGGAGTCAAATGAGTGATTTACTTAATTGTTTTAAAAGGGGAGAAATGACATGATTTAAAAGTAACTTGTTTTAAAGGTGTGAGTTACTTGAGGTTTGAAAGTTAAGAAACTTGATTTGAAAGTTTGTGATACTTGGTTTTAAGTATAAGTCTCTTGGTTATAAAAAGGATGAAATTGTCTAAAACCATAAAGGGTTATAACGGCTTTATGGGAAGTTGGTTATAACGGCTTTATGAAAGGTTAAGAAAGTTGTCTATTTTAATTATTAGGCATAAGTTGCCTAGATTGTGAAGATTTGAAGTTACTTGATTCCAAGCTTTGAAATGAGTTTCTAAAAGTGTAGTAACTTACTTTGAAAAATAGACACACCTTGATACTACGGGTGTTAGTATCTTGGGGTTTTACATAAAAAATAGTCTTTTGAAAAGAATGTACGTACGTAGTACTTTGGCTTGGTTAATTGAGAATTATTCTATGTGTTCCTTGATAAGTACTTTGGCTTGTTTAATTGAGAATTATTCTATGTGTGCCTTGATAAGTACTTTGGCTTGTTTAATTGAGAATTATTCTATGTGTTCCTTGATAAGTACTTTGGCTTGGTTAATTGAGAATTAGCCTATGTGTGTTGGTGATAGCCTTTGAGTGCAAGTATTATGTTTTATTACGTTGCCGCGACTCGGTTGGAGTGGTTTACCGTCTTGTTGTAAGTTACTTGGACGTACCGACAGTGATGTGGGATTCCACGGGTATGCTTCCGTTATTTGTAGTACTTGGGTTAAATTCCCGGATTTTTATAAAAGACATGGTAGTGCTTATGTGTTGTTTGACGGCCGGTTGAGATAGGGTAAGACTATAAGTGAGGGGTAAACCCCCAAGACGCTATACCACCTTCTCCAGGGTAAGAGTATAAATGAGGGGTAAACCCCCAAGACATTATACCCCCTGCTTTACCACCTTCTCCAGGGTAAGAGTATAAATGAGGGGGGTTTCTCCAGGGTAAGAGTATAAATGAGGGGTAAACCCCCAAGACATTATACCCCCTGCTCTGCCACCTTCTCCAGGGTAAGAGTATAAATGAGGGGTAAACCCCAAGACGTTATACCCCCTGCTCGTTTCCCTACTTGGCCGTACAGTTTTTAGGACATAGGTGGGACTTGGTGTTCATGTATGTCTATTGGTGTTATATTATATCATGGACTGCCGGCAGTGAGGAAGGATTCCACGGGCATGATTGATATTATGGGCGTGAGACCCATGGTTATATTTTAGAAATGACTTGAGGCACGCGTCCACGACTTGTTATGATCGCCATGCTTATGTAGTATCGTAGGTTGTCTATCATACATGTCTCTGCTTTGTTTAGATCATTATGATTTCATTCTGATGCCGTTTCACATACTTGGTACATTCTTCAATCGACCTCCTTCGGGCTGCGTTCATCTGCTTGAGTTTAGGTGCATTGTTTGGTGATCGGCAGTGTAGGACCACCTTTCATAGTTTTGGATAGCTCCTACATTGGGAGTTTATCTTTTTGGTATAAGTTCTTTCAAGACATGCTTTTATGCGATTATGGGTACGGCGGGGCCTTATCCCGTCATGGTTCAGTATAACTCTTAGAGGTCTGTATTCATATGTGGGATTGGACTCATGTACGGTGTAGTGTCTTTTATTATGTATATTATATGGCAGCCTTGTCGGCTTTGCCTTGCACGTACGTTGGTTTTAAAAAAAATGAGGTGTTATTTAATTTCATGATTTACTTAGTTGTTAAGATAGAAGGTGCCTGGTAGGGCACCGATCCACGCTTGAGGTTCGGGCGTGACAGTGGTATCGAGCGATCGGTCCTCGGAATGTTTACAGACCGTGTCTAGTAGAGTCTTGATTATCGGTGTGTTGCATTCCACACCCATAAACAGGAGGCTACATGACATTTAGGAGTTGGTTTCTATTCTTCTCACTCTAAGATCGTGCCATAGAGCTGTGTTAGTAAGATAATTCCTCTCTGACGTATTTTTGTGTTACAGCTATGCCTCGAGGAGACACGGCGCCCGAAGGGCAAAACAGTAGCAGGAGCTACCAGTCAGACTCAGAGAGTTGATAGTGCTCATGCCCAGGGTATACCGAATATTGTGCCACAGTCGGCGAGTTCTGCGCGAGTTTTGAGGCCCAAGCACGAGCCTCGGTTTCTGTTAGAGAAGACTATAGGGTCATGGGGAAGCGATTATGTTATTGACCAAGATAAGCGGTGCTACAGTTTCATCAGTAGGAGGTTATTCGTCGATGCAGACGGTGTACGAGGGTAGAGGGCAACGGGGATCAGCGTAAGAGGCTAGACGGTTGGTTATCCGGTGAGTTTTGGGCGAGCGACCTCGGCGAAGTGAGATATTCGTTCCAGCCTACCCACTACATACCCCCGCAATTCACAGGTGGGATATTGGACCCCACAAGGTATTTAGGAGCCGGTCCAAGCTCCGTGGTCGAGGTTCTCGGAAGGCGAGAGGACTTTCTCGGTCGAGGCCACCTATTCCTCAGTGTATCAGATGTGGTAAGCGTCATTCGGGGAAATGCCGTTATGGCACAGGTGTTTGTTTTTATTGTGGCCGTCCGGGCCATATTCTGAGGGTATGTCCTTTTAGAAAGAGCACTAGTGAGGTGGCTCAGCCTATGAGGCCGGTAGTTGGTTCCCTTTCCTCCACTATCGTCCCAGGCAAGGTGTTGGATGTCGGCCGGTGGTGGTAGAGTCGAGTGGAGTTTATAGTTCTGGCGGTCCTTCGAACCGCAGAAATGACGTGACTACTGGACAGGATCAGGAGGCGACATCGCATGGGGTTACAGGTATATTTCGATTCTTTTGAATCATACATGCATTGATAGATTCAGATTTTGCCCTAGCAAATATGTTTTCCCTTTGTTGCTAGCAGTTGTAAGTGATAGTACCCCAGAGGTAGGAATACTTTGATTAGTAAAGTGAGAAATTAAGAATGTTGACAAGAATGGTAAGTGAACTGAGACTATAGTTGTGTAGAGTTCACAAGTTGTAATTGCCCATGCTGATTGTAAGACCAATAGGGAAGAATGTACGGTAGAAATACTTCGACCTATGTGACGAACCTCTAGTGAATAGGGAGAATAGGGTGAGAAGTACCTTGAGATAAGAGCGAGATTTAATTCAGACTAAGAATGAGAAGTTAAGTGTGACGATGAGTCGGGTTATGGACTCATTTCGGGTCAGCCGGTAGTATGGAATGGGGTGATGTCAGTTGGTAGTGGTCCCGCTATGTGATAGGGTCACGAGGATGCCAGGCCCAAGTTTAGTTAATCGTTGTACGAGTTTGTGGACGCGTTCCATCGGAATCAGGTCGTAAGGACCGAGAAGAGCCTTAACGGGAAAGTAAGTAACAATATGGCCAAGTTTGGATAGTAACTCCAAGGATTGAAGAATAGAAACAATATTTGAGATTTTGTACGTGTACTAGATAAGTTTGAAAGTACGAGAAAGTATGACAAGTAAGGAAAGAAAGGAACCTCTAAGGATCCCGTGTTTGGGAAGACTGTAACCTTCGAGTTTTGTGAGAAGGGGTCGCGGACGGAAGGTCCATTGATATGTTTACGTATGTTAGGTGGTGGCCATGTGTGGCATCATTGGTCTTGTGCAGTTTTGATTGATAGGCATAGTATAGAGATTGTGCCGGAGTTTGTATAGCTTGACTGTTACACCCCGTAGTTCCAGGGTATGTATACGAGGACGTACGTACGAGAATACGACAGTAAAATTGGAAAGGAAGAAAGATGTGATTTTTCGACGGAAAAGTTTCCGGATTTTGTGAAGGAAAAATGTTCGTTAAAGGGAATTGGATTCCCAGATTTGGTATTTGGACTTTTTGGAATATTTGAGAATTATGAAATTTTATTTCCGAAATTGGTCACGTGGGGCCACAGGAAAATTCTGATTTTGTGGGCCCACTTTATTTTCGGATTTTGGCATTACGGATATTTTGGAAGATGAAATATTTTGGACGAGTAGGGGCGACACGTGTCACCCCGGTGTGGCCATGTTGGCGAATTGGAGAAGAGACAGTGGCACGTTTTTGGTGGACAAGTGGCCCATTTTGTGGTGGCCACTTGTCCCATTTTGTGGTAGCCAAATGGTTGGACAACTACCCACACACATTTTACCCATCCTCACCATCCACTTGCCTAGATCTTGGCCATTGGTTTCCCCATATATACACCATGTGTGCAAGACTTTATTTCATCCACATTAGAAAGTTTCCAAGGCAAAAAAATTCCCCTCCCTCCCTTAGTGAGTTCTCGTCCAAACACCCCCCACCTTGAGTAGAATTCTTCAAGTATTGTTGTTATTCCAAATACTTTAGCCTAAATCCCTGGTGGTATTCCAAAAAAATCCCAACATAAGAGCCCGGAAATACTACTTTATCCCATAGTCGCAAAATGAAGCCCTAGAAAAATCTTCATAGCTTAGATGAAGTGTTAAGAGAAGTTGTTTAGAAACTTCTAAGGGTTTCTTGGAGCGGGTTGGAGCGTAAGGAATTAGAGCTAAACGTTGCTCAGGATCGACTTATATCTTGGATAATATTGGGCTTATCGAGGTAATTACCGATGGCCCCCGCTTGGAAGTGGAGATTACATGTTGGAGTAGTTTAGATTTTAGTATAACAGATATTGGAAGGATGATTATAAAGAATTGAACTGTATTTACATAGGAATTTGTATTCTGATAGATTTGTAGTATTATTGTGGAGTAGAATTGTACACGTCCGGTTAGACGTGTAACCCCCCTGGGATTGTTGGTTTGGTAGCAGGCCTCGTTAGAGGAGGAGATTTATGTGGTTGCGGGGGGGGGGGGGGGGGGAGGTGCTGCCGAATTTTCCGTAGAATAAGGAATCTTGTATCTAGAATTATTCTACGAAGAGATCTAGAGGTTGATAGACGTTTTGTGGCCTTTTTAGGTTGAAGTACTACGAGTAGCGTATTCTACTTGAAGGGTGGAAAAGGCGAGCAAGGTTAGAGTAAGTGGAGAGTTTTGCTAATCGTCGATAATCGTCGCGAGGTATGTGAACCTCTTCCTATCTTTTCTAGCATGATTGTTGTGAACTATGTAGTACGGTAGACGTACATGTGCTAAATGAATTTGGTTGGTTTAAAACATAAAGTGTTATAACGTCTTTATGGGAAGTTTGCTATAACAACTTTATGTAGGTAAAGAAATGGTTTGTGGTTTTTAAAAGATAATGGTAACTTGACTTTAAAAGGAGAAGTGTTTTGGTCTAAAAAGAAGGCATAGTATTGTCTTAATTTGGTTTAAAAAGGAAAGTATGAAAGTTGTTTTGGTTTACTTAAAATGTTAGTCACTCTAGTTTTTATAATACGGGCATCGGGTAACCTTTATAAAAGAAATGGATCTTTTAAAAAGAATTTAACGTACGTAGTAATTTGGGGTTAAAACCTGGACTTTGGCATAAAATGAAAGTACCTTGAGTTGTGTGTAACTTGCCTATGTTTGCGTGTGATAGCCTTGTCGTGCTAGTATTGTATTTCTATACCACCGCGTTTCTCGATGGAGGGGTGATTTGTTATGATCTTACTTGGACGCATCTGCGTGTGGAGCATTCCGCAGATGCGCACGTGATTATTATTATTCCATGGACTAGCTCTCCATGTGGTTTTACTGATTCGGCTTGGTATCTGGTAGTTGGCTCGTACTTGCCCGAGGTCGTGGCTGATTCGGCAGTATCGGTAGTTAGCCTTACTTGCCCGTTCGGTTTTGTGGCGAAGTCTCGTGATTCCGACTTGGTATCGGTAGTTAGTCTTCGTACTTGCCGACGACTCGTGGCGCGGTGGTATCGGTAGTTGGCTTCGTACTTCTGGGTCGCCCGTGGTATGGTTATATAGATTTGTTGGTACGGCTTTGGTATCGGTAGTTGGCTTCGTACTTGCCCGGTCGATTGATGACGCGGCTTTGGTATCGGTAGTTAGCCTTCGTACTTTCCGTCAGACGGTTTTATGACACAGGTGGGACCTGGTGTTCATGTGTACTCCTTGGTGTGGTTATCGTAGACTGCCAGCAGTGAGGAAGGTGTTCCACGGGCATGATCGATGTTGCGGGCATGAGACCCATAGTTATATTTGAGTGATGACTTTGAGGGCGTGAGTCCCTGACTTGACGTGACTGCTTACATATTATGTATTGTAGTTTGGTTATCATATATGTCTCATGTTTTATATAGACTACTATGATTTCATTTACAGTATTTTCAGTTTCACATACTTGGTACCTGTTGTACTGACCTCCTTCGGGGGGCTGCGTTCATGCCGCAGGTAGAGGTACACCAGTTGTTGATCCTCGCCATAGGATCACAGTTCAGCGTTTGGGAAGCTCCGTTTCTCCGGAGGCTTATCTTTGGTATAGTCCCTGTCGTTGTAGGTACTTACATTCGGGGTATGGCGGGCCTGTCCGTCGTTGTTGTTATAACATTCTTAGAAGTGCAGTAATCTTGTTGTGGGCGAGTTTGAAAAAGGGATGTATCGTCGGGTTCAAGTTTTATTTATATATTCGGAAAGGTAACCGTTTTGGTTAGCTTTGTTTTCTTATTTCATTATTTTATATCTTGTTTCATGTGTAAGTTTTCATTTCATTGATTTTCTCGATGTTGTATCACCAGGGTGCCCGGGTAAGGCACGATCGCGGGCCGTGGTCGAGTCGTGATAAAAGTGGTATCGAGCGATTAATCCTCGGAAAGTGTCTCTGACCGTATCTAGTAGAGTCTTGATTATCGGTTTGTTGTGCACATCTATAATCGGGAGGCTGCAGGATATTTAGGATTGGTTTCCATTCTTCTCACTGCGAGATCGTGCCTTAGAGTTGTGTTATAAGTTGGAATCCTCCGACGTATTCTTTTCACCCGCTATGCCTCACGAGGCAAACAGAGCCCGGGAGGGCAAGGCGAGAGGAGCTACGAGTAGAACACGAGAGGTTCTGAGGCACAGCCGGCCATTACCTGAGATAGTACTTCAGACGACGAGTTTTATGACGCCGCTAGCCCCAGCAGAGTTTAGAGCGGCAACAGTTTCTACTGAGGCCACGATACCTGAGCCTCCAGTTTCACGACCAGGAGCCGAGGATATGAGTTACAAGGAAATGGCCCAGTTACTAGCTAGGCTTGTGGCTAGGAATGAGGACAGATGAGAGTCGGAGGTTCAAGTACGATGAGTTCACCCTAGATCCGATAGTTGAGATTTGGGACTTCGAGTTCTGATCCACCCGAGTTCTATGGATCTAGAACTGAGGAAGATCATCAGGAGTTTATTCGACAGTTGCAGCGGATCATGAAAGTGATCAAGACCTCAGAGGCATTTCTTACACACTTCTTGCCCTCGCAGATGAGGAGAGCTCGGGCAGATAGATTTATGAGGTTGAGGCAGAACGGGCGGACGGTTCGGGAATACAGTATAGAGTTTGACTTATTGGCTCGTTATGTCCCCGCATTAGTGGCAGACATGTGAGGAGAGAATGTCCTAGTAGGAGGGATACAGGTGGGATGACTTAGCCTACAGTCGATTGCAGTTCGATGGATCGGAGAGGAAGGGGTGTTAGCCAGAGGAGGCCACCCCCACCTCGGTATGGTCGTTGTGGTAGGGGTTCTTATGGGGAGTGTCGTACTACTTAGATAGCTTGTTAGGCTTGCGGCCAGCAGGGCCATTTTGCGAGAAATTGTCCGAACAGAGGTGGCGCGGATGTTACGACTCAGCCGGGATCGGTGGCTGGTTCATCACCTTCGTAGTTACGCCCACAGAGCAAGATTTGATTAGGCGGCAAAGGAAAGTGAGGCGATAGTTACAGGAGATCTTGACCTTAAGAGACTTGTTTAGGTTGTTATGGTAGATACATGTGGAGTGCTATGTTCGGTTAGCATGGTGTAAGTTGTGATAAATCCATGGGTAGTGTGAGATGGAAGTAGTAGCTTTCATGGCGTGACTAGTAAGATTGTTCGGATCGGGAACGAGTTTAGTCTGAAGTGGGTCGGGTTGAGGCCATTTCGCGAGTCAACCGCGGCCGGAATGTGGTGGTCGGTTTGAGGTGGTCATTAGATGATAGGTCACGAGGTGTTAGGCCCAGTTTAGATAACCATCTTACGAGTTTGTGGATGCGTTCGACCGGTAGTAGGGCCGATGGGTCAGCTATCTTGTCTTTTAGTCGGGCGCATTTACTCGCGGAGGTTATGTGAGATGTTGTATATCGTAAAGGTTGTAAAATTTGCGGGGTTCCTACTTTTATTTTTATGGCAGGCAGTGGAGCCCAGTTTATGGCTATTTCTTTTTCGGGAGGTTTTACGAGGCGGGGTTAGGAACTCGGTGAGTCTCGATTGCATTCACCTCGGCCGACGGACGAACAGCGCATTTATCCGACATTTGAGGATAGGTTCTGGGCGGTGTTTTGATTTGAGGGTAGTAGGATTATTTGCCTCTTGTTGATTGAGTATTATACTAGCTACCATTTCAGTATTCGGATGGTGCCTTATGAAGCCTTGTATGGGCGGAAGTGTAGGTTGCCGGTCGATTGGTTCGATGTCGGCAAGGTTCAGATAGTTTGGTCCTACTTGTTTCAGCAGGATGTGGATAAGGTGAAGCTTATCCAGAAGAAGTTATTAGCAGCTCAGAGTCAACAGAAGTCGTGCGGACGATCGGCTTCGACACTTGGAGTTCAGGTTGACGGTGGGTCTTCTTGAAGGTACCACCGGAAGGGTGTGGCGAAATTTGGAAAGAAGGGAAACTTAGCGAGGTACTTTGGGCATTTTCAGATAATAGTAGAATAGGCCATGTTGCCTATAAGTTAGCTTCTAGTCCGACTTAGGAGGCGATGCGTCCGTATTCCATGTTGCTATGTTTGGAAGAGTAATCGGAGATCCTCCAGTGTTCCCGTTAATGATGACCAAGTTAGAGATAGTAACCGATATTTTGGAATCGAAGCAATGATAGAAATGTGGTAAGTATATGAGGAAGAGTTCGAGTGTGCGAGGAGAGTGCGACAGTAAGAAAGAGGCGAAGATGTGAAGTGTCCTTTTATAAGTATAGATGTGAAGAAAGTATCCTTTGGACCATGGGTGGAAGTTTTGTGTTGTTATACACGTTAGGGGTGATTCCTCGTTGGCTTGGATTGAGTTTTGCGCGTATGTTATATTATGGCCATGTGTGGCATAATTGGTTTTGTAAGTATAGTAGTGAAGACTATCTGCGCTTGTATGATTAGAGGCTTAGAAGGAACATTCGGGACGAATGTTTCTAAGGAAAAATGTTACACCGTAGTTCCGGGTATGTATACGAGGGCGTGCGTGCGAGAATCTGACGATAAAATTGGAAAGGAAGAAAGATGTGATTTTTCGGAAAAGTTTCGGATTTTATGAAGGAAAAATGTTCGTTAAAGGGAATTGGATTCCCAGTTTGGTATTTGGACTTTTGGAATATTTGAGAATTATGAAATTTTATTTAGAAATCGGTCACGTGGGGCCCACGGAAAATTCTGATTTTGTGGGGCCCACTTTATTTTCGGATTTTTGGCATTACTGGATATTTTGGAAGATGAAATATTTTGGGCGAGTAGGGGCGACACGTGTCACCCCGTGTGGCCATGTTGGCGAATTGGAGAAGGACAAGTGACACGTTTTTGGTGGACAAGTGGCCCATTTTGTGGTGGCCACTTGTCCCATTTGTGGTAGCCAAATGGTTGGCCAACTACCCACACATGTACCCCATCCTCACCATCCACTTGCCTAGATCTTGGCCATTGATTTCCTATAAATACCCTTGTGTGCAAGACTTTATTTCATCCACATTAGAAAGTTTCAAGGCAAAAAATTCCCCTCTCTCCCTTAGTGAGTTCTCGTCCAAACACCCCCCCACCTTGAGTAGAATTATTCAAGTATTGTTGTTATTCCAAATACTTTAGCCTAAATCCCTGGTGGTATTCCAAAAAAATCCCAACATAAGAGCCCGGAAATACTACTTTATCCCATAGTCGCAAAATGAAGCCCTAGAAAAATCGTCATAGCTTAGATGAAGTGTTAAGAGAAGTTGTTTAGAAACTTCTAAGGGTTTCTTGGAGCGGGTTGGAGCGTAAGGAATTGGAGCTAAACGTTGCTCAGGATCGACTTATATCTTGGATAATTTTGGGCTTATCGAGGTAATTACCTATGCCCCTATTGTAATTGGAGATTACATGTTGTATTAGTTTAGAATTGAGTATAAGATATATTAGAAGGATGATTATATCTTGGTAGGACTGTATTTACAGTAGATTTGTAGTATTATTGTGGAGTAGAATTGTACACGTCCGGTTAGACGTGTAACCCCCCCTGGGATTGTTGGTTTGGTAGCAGGCCTCGTTAGATGAGGAGATTTATGTGGTTGCGGGGAGGTGCCGCGAATTTTCCGTAGAATAAGGAATCTTGTATCTAGAATTATTCTACGAAGAGATCTAGAGGTTGATAGACGTTTTGTGGCCTTTTTAGGTTGAAGTACTACGAGTAGCGTATTCTACTTGAAGGGTGGAAAAGGCGAGCAAGGTTAGAGTACGTGGAGCATTTTGCTAATTGTCGATAATCGTCGCGAGGTATGTGAACCTCTTCCTATCTTTTCTAGCATGATTGTTGTGAACTATGTAGTGCGGTGAGCGTCACGTGTGCTAAATGAATTTGGTTGGTTTAAACCATAAAGTGTTATAACGGCTTTATGGGAAGCTTGCTATAACAACTTTATGTAGGTAAAGAAATGGTTTATGGTTTTTAAAAGATAATGGTAACTTGACTTTAAAAGGAGAAGTGTTTTGGTCTAAAAAGACGGCATAGTATTGTCTTAATTTGGTTTAAAAAGGAAAGTATGGAAATTGTTTTGGTTTACTTAAAATGTTAGTCACTCTAGTTTTGATAATACGGGCATCGGGTGCCCTTTGTAAAAGAAATGGATCTTTTAAAAAGAATTTAACGTACGTAGTACTTTGGGGTTAAAACCTGGACTTTGGCATAAAATGAAAGTACCTTGAGTTGTGTGTAACTTGCCTATGTTTGCGTGTGATAGCCTTGTCGTGCTAGTATTGTATTTCTATACCACCGCGTTTCTCGATGGAGGGCCGGCTGATTTGTTATGATCTTACTTGGGCGTGCTGCGGTGTGGAGCATTCCAGAGTGCGACACGTGATTATTATTATTCCATGGACTAGCTCTCCGTGAGGTTTTCTTGATTCGGCTTGGTATCGGTAGTTGGCTCGTACTTGCCCGAGGTCGTGGTGATTCGGCCAGTATCGGTAGTTAGCCGTACTTGCCCGTTCGGTTTTGTGAAGTCTCGTGATTCCGGCTTGGTATCGGTAGTTAGTCTTATACTTGCCGACGGCCACGTGGCGCGGTGGTATCTGGTAGTTGGCTTTCGTGCCACAGGTCGACCGTTGTGTGGTTATATAGATTTGTTGGTACGACTTTGGTATCGGTAGTTGGCTTTCGTACTTGCCGATCGATTGATGACGGCTTTGGTATCGGTAGTTAGCCCGTACTTGCCCGTCACGGTTTTATGACACAGTAGGACACGGTGTTCATGTGTACTCGCGGTGTAGTTATCGTAGACTGCCGGCAGTGAGGAATGTGTTCCACGGACATGATCGATGTTGCGGGCATGAGACCCATAGTTATATTTGAGTGATGACTTTGAGGGCGTGAGTCCCTGACTTGACGTGACTGCTTACATATTATGTATTGTAGTTTGGTTATCATATATGTCTCCTATTTTATATAGACTACTATGATTTCATTTACAGTATTTTCAGTTTCATACTTGGTACCTGTTGTCTTGACCTCGCCCGAGCTGCGTTCATGCCGCGGTAAGTACACGATTGTTGATCCTCGCTCATAGGATCACAGTTCAGCGTTTTGGGAAGCTCCATTTCTCCGGAGGCTTATCTTTGGTATACTCCCCTGTCGTTGTAGGTACTTACATTCAGGGGTATGGCGGGGCCCTTTCCCGTCGTTGTTGTTATAACATTCTTAGAGGTCTGTAGTACTGTTGTGGGCAGAGTTTGAAAAAGGGATTTAACTATTCGGGTTCAAGTTTTATTTATATATTCAGAAAGGTAACCGTTTTGGTTAGCCTGTTTTCTTATTTCATTATTGTATATCTTGTTTCATGTGTAAGTTTTCATTTCCGCTGATTTTCTCTGATGTTGTATCACTAGGGTGCTCGGGGTAAGGCACCAGTCGCGGGCCCGTGGTCTTGTCGTGACATTGACAACCGACTAAGAACATTCGGGGACGAATGTTTCTATGGGAGGAAGAATGTTACACCCCGTAAGTCCAGGACATGTATAAGAGAATGTACGTAAGGAAACAAAACTTGGAAAATGGTACGAAAGGAAGAATTGTTTTTCCGGCGGGAAATCTTCCGAAATATTATGGACGAATGAAAGGACGACACGTGGCACCTCCACCACATGGTCTTGGTCGAAAATTTGCAAGGCTAAAATGGTCATTTGACCAATGTGTAGATGACAAAGTCTTGCTAATTAAGAGCTTGACATTGTTGACCAAGTCAAGAGACATTTGGCTTGATCTCCTTCATCCAAAACCTAACAAGTGTTATTATCTAAGCCCTCCATTGTGTTTTATAAGCTTACTACTAGTGCAAGACAAGGTCTTCAACACTTAGAATTTATCACAACATTTCTTGTCCCTTTAGAAGCTCTCGGGTTTGTGACTTTTACCCACACAAAATTTTGTAGTTTTGATCCATTAACCACAAGACTTTAACCCAATGTCCCTAAGGGTATCGTAAGGATATCTCAATAGAAAGATTTCGGAAAAATGACGTTTTCGTATTAGTCGCAAGGCGGAAACTTAAGGAGTTCTTCAACTTTGAAGTTGGAACTAGAAGATGGGTTCTTCATAGGCTTCTAAGGAGTGCTTAGAGCGGATTGTAACATAAGGAAAGGAGCTAAGAATTTGCTAAGGAGCGACTTTGAATCTTGGAAATTTTAAGGGCTTATAAAGGTATAATCTTGTCGTTTTAGTAATTAAGATTACTTATCATTGTACTTGTGGATATTAGCAAGCATGAGATGTTTAGTATGAAGTTTGATAAGTATATTGGCTATTGGAACCCTAATCCGAAAACTAGCATGTTAGCCTTAAGATTACAATTCAAGTTGATTATTAGTTTAAGTCGTCGCATGTTGTATAAGAAGGAAATTGTAGTTATTGTAGTTGTTTATGACTATATAACATGTTGGACCTTAGAACTTGGAATTGGAAAAGGATTGGAAAAGACTTAGTGTTGTTGGTTATTGTTGGCCGAGAATGGATAGTGATTTTTAAACTACTTCGTATTAATTGTGGGGCGGAATTTTACACGTATTGTAAGGCGTGTAATCCCCTTTGTTTGGTTGTTGTTTTGAGCCTTAAATGTGGCGTGTTGGTTATTGTATACGGCCTTGAAAAAGGTGGCAAAGTGAGTAGAAACAAAGGAAGTGCTGCCCTATTTTCCGTAGAATTAGAGACCGTATACTTAGTATTATTCTACGTTAGAGACTAGAAGTTGATAGTCATGTTGTGACCATTATAGGTTGACACTTCTACGTACGGCGTATTCGGCTTAGCTTGTGGATTTAGCCGAAAAGGTATGTGAACTATCTCCTCTTCTAGCATGATTCCTAAAGATAAAGAAAGTATGTCATACTCCTTAAACGATCCATTCCTTGGTTATATTTGGATTGCCTAAAATAGAATTTGTTCTATGTACTTCATTGATTTTACTTTGATGTTTACATTGTAAGTTGTATAATCCATTGCCTTAGTAAAGTTGGATTCTTAAAAGTGAAAGTATTTTACTTAAAGTACATAGAGTCTTGAAAAGGAAGTGGTTTCCAAACCTTTTGGCTAGTGCCTTAGTTCCAAAACCTAAAGGTCATTATAATGACTTTAGGGGAGTCAAAGGAGTGATTTACTTAATTGTTTTAAAAGGGGAGAAATGACATGATTTAAGAGAAGTAACTTGTTTTAAAGGTGTGAGTTACTTGAGGTTTGAAAGTTAAGAAACTTGATTTGAAAGTTTGTGATACTTGGTTTTAAGTATAAGTCTCTTGGTTATAAAAAGGATGAAATTGTCTAAAACCATAAAGGGTTATAACGGCTTTATGGAAAGTTGGTTATAACGGCTTTATGAAAGGTTAAGAAAGTTGTCTATTTTAATTATTAGGCATAAGTTGCCTAGATTGTGAAGATTTGAAGTTACTTGATTCCAAGCTTTGAAATGAGTTTCTAAAAGTGTAGTAACTTACTTTGAAAAATAGACACACCTTGATACTACGGGTGTTAGTATCTTGGGGTTTTACATAAAAAGGAGTCTTTTGAAAAGAATGTACGTACGGAGAACTTTGGCTTGGTTAATTGAGAATTATTCTATGTGTGCCTTGATAAGTACTTTGGCTTGTTTAATTGAGAATTATTCTATGTGTGCCTTGATAAGTACTTTGGCTTGTTTAATTGAGAATTATTCTATGTGTTCCTTGATAAGTACTTTGGCTTGGTTAATTGAGAATTAGCCTATGTGTGCTGGTGATAGCCTTTGAGTGCAAGTATTATGTTTTATTACGTTGCCGCGACTCTCGGTTGGAGGGCCGGCTGTCTTGTTATAAGTTACTTGGACGTCTGCAAGCGGTGATGTGGGATTCCACGGGTATGCTTCCGTTATTTGTAGTACTTGGGTTAAATTCCCGGATTTTTATAAAAGACATGGTAGTGCTTATGTGTTGTTTGACGGCCGGTTGAGATAGGGTAAGAGTATAAGTGAGGGGTAAACCCCCAAGATGATATACCACCTTCTCTAGGGTAAGAGTATAAATGAGGGGTAAACCCCCAAGACATTATACCCCCTGCTTTACCACCTTCTCCAGGGTAAGAGTATAAATGAGGGGTAAACCCTCAAGACATTATACCCCCTGCTTTGCCACCTTCTCCAGGGTAAGAGTATAAATGAGGGGTAAACCCCAAGACGTTATACCCCCTGCTCGTTTTCCTACTTGGTCGTACAGTTTTTAGGATACAGGTGGGACTTGGTGTTCATGTATGTCTATTGGTGTTATATTATATCATGGACTGCCGGCAGTGAGGAAGGATTCCACGGGCATGATTGATATTATGGGCGTGAGACCCATGGTTATATTTTAGAAATGACTTGAGGGCATGCATCCCTGACTTGTTATGACTGCTTATGTGTTGTGTACTGTAGGTTGGCTATCATACATGTCTCCTGTTTTGTTTAGACTGTTATGATTTCATTACAGTACTTACTGTTTCACATACTTGGTACATTCTTGTCTTGACCTCCTTCGGAGCTGCGTTAAATCCGCAGTTTAGGTCTGTTGTTTGGTGATCGGCGGTGTAGGACCGCTCGAGTTTTGGATAGCTCCTACATTGAGTTTATCTTTTGGTATAAGTTCTTTCGATCTGTGCTTTTGTACAGTTATGGGTACGGCGGGGCCTTGTCCCGTCATGGTTCAGTATAACTCTTAGAGTTCTGTATTCATATGTGGGATTGGACTCATGTACGGTGTAGTGTCTTTTATTATGTATATTATATGGCAGCCTTGTCGGCTTTGCCTTGCACGTACGTTGGTTTTAAAAAAAAAGACGAGGTGTTATTTAATTTCCGCAGTTTACTTAGTTGTTAAGATAAAAGGGTAACCAGGTAGGGCACCAGTCACGGGCCCGCGGTTCGGGGCGTGACAAGAGGAGCCCAGTTTACGGCTAACTTCTGGAGGTCTTTCCAGAAGTGATTAGGGACGCAGGTGAGCCTCGATCGCATTCCATCCACGAGCAGACGGACAGCGAGCGTACTATCGGACTCTCGAGGATATCTTTGTGAGCTGTGTTATTGATTTGAGGGTAGGGAGGATCATTTGCCTCTAGTAGAGTTTGCGTATAATAATAGCTACCACTCCAGTATTCAGATGGCGCCTTATAAGGCCTTGTATGAGAGGAAGTGCAGATCGTCGATAGGCTGGTTTGACGTGGGCGAGGTGCAGTTAGTGGGACCAGACTTGGTACAGCAGGCGGTGGATAAGGTGAAGCTTATCCAGGAGCGGTTATTGATGACTTCGAGTCGGCGAAGTCGTATCTGAGATCATCGTCGTCGGCATATGGAGTTTGAGGATGATGATTGCGTTTTCCTGAAGGTGTCACCCCTGAAGGGTGTGATAAGATTTGGGAGGAAAGGAAGCTCGGCCAGTACATTGGGCCTTATCAGTTGTCGCGGGGTAGGCAAGGTTGCCTATGAGTTGGATCTGCCGTCCGATCGGAGGTAGTGCATCCGGTTTTCATGTTTCTATCTTTGAGAGATGTATCGGGGATCCATCTAGAGTACACCGTTCGCGATGTCGGTGTGGGGTTATCGTATGAGGAGAGTCCCATAGCGATACTCGATCGTCAGGTTAGGTGTTATACCCCGTATTCTCAGAGTATGTATGCGAGGACGTACGTACGAGAGCACGACAGAAAAATTGGAAAGGAAGAAAGAGGTGATTCTTCCACGGAAAAAGTTTCCGGTTTTTGTAAGGAAAAATGTTCGTTGAAGGGAATTGGGTTCCCAGATTTGGAATTTGGGCTTCTTAGATTATATTAGAATTTTGAGATTTTATTTTGGAAATGGTCACGTGGGGCCACGGGAGAAATTCTGATTTTGTGAGCGCTTTGTTTTGAGATTTCGGTATTTTGGATATTTTGGAAGACGAAATATTGCGGCGAATCGGGGCGACACGTGTCACCCCGTGGCACCTTGGCCGAATTTACCTTTGTGCACAACACGGTTAGAGTCGTTTTTAACGAAGCGTTTTGCGTAACTGCGAAGGAAAATTCCGGCTATGTCGTTTTGTATTTTTGCGGATTTTTAGGCGGCGAACATTTTGGACCAACGGAGGGTGACTGTGTCACCTCGCATTGGAAGCAAGTGGGGCAGTAACTTGGACGTTTATGGTGTCAAGTGGGAAGATATTTTTGGTAGATATTTTGTGATGGTTTTAAGGAGTAGGGACTAGGGTGCACTTGGCTTGATCTTGGCCTTACAATTTCCTTGCACATGGCTTGATCTTGTCCATTGGTTGGACTTTTGTTTTGCTATAAATACCCACATAAGCTTGAAGACTTCATCCATTACTAAAATCTTCCAAGTCTTGAGTCCCTCTCCCTCCCTTTGAGTGTGTTCTCGTCCTAAGCCTTCCTCCCCTTGAGGTGGCCTTGTGGCGAGAGCCTCCACTCCCTGTGGTGCTAGCAGTGGGGTACCCACTAACTAGTTGTTTCGTATAATACACCCCTCTTGGTAGAAATACTCTCAGAGTATTGTTATAATGCCCAAAATACCTTAGCCTTTACCTTGTTGTATTCCAAAAGTTACCTCTATACGTAGAGCAGGAAATACTACCTTTTGTCCTTTTAGTCTCAAACGAAACCCTAAGGAAATCTTCATAGTTGGTTGAAGTATTTGAGTAGAAGTTAGTTAGAACTTCTAAGGGTTGTTTGGAGGCGGATTGAGCGCGCGGAGTAGGAGCTAAACCTTGCTCAGGATCGACATTATAACTTGTATAATTTTGGGCTTGTCGAGGTAAATATTCTTGTCCCCTTGTTGTAATTGGAGATTACATGTTGTAGGAATATATAGTTGAAGTATACTATATATAGTCTTGAACATTATTGTCGGCAATGTCTTTTGACTTAAGCTGAATTTAAAGAAAAGAATCGAATGTATTTACATGGGTGTATTCTGATGAGACTTGTGTAGCATTGTTGTGTAGTAGAGTGGTACACGTCAGGTTAGGCGATGTAAACCCCCTGGTTGGCTTGGTAGCGGCCTCGATAGAGGAGGAGATTTCTGTTGTTGCGGGAAAATCTTCGAATTTTACGTAGAAGAATGGAACCTTGTGTTTTGAAGTTAATAGACGTTTGTGACCTTTTTAGGTGAAAGTACTAAGAGTAGCGTATTCTACTTGAGGAGTGGAAAGGGCTAGCAAGGTTGTAGTACTTGGAGCATTTTGCTTATTGTCGATACTCGTCGCGAGGTATGTGAACCTCTTCCTATCTGTTCTAGCATGATATGTGTGTAACTATGTAGTACGGTGGACGTACAGGTGCTAAGTGTATTTGTTTGGTTTAAACATAAAGTGTTATAACGGCTTTATGGGAAGTTGGTTATAACAGCTTTATGTAGGTAAGAAAATGGTTTACTGATGTTAGAAGTTAAGAGACTTGATAAGAGACTTAACTTATTTGTTTTAATGTGGATGTTTGTGTGAAACCTCATTCGTGAGTAATGAGTACTTGGTTTTTAAAGGGATAATGTTTCTTGATTTGAATCGAGAATGTGTATCGACAGGACCACTGCGGCGTTAAAAAGGAAAATGTATTGAATAATGATGTGTTGTATTAAAACCAGTAGAAACCTCCATCTGCATAGAAGCTAAGATGAGACAAAATGATATTACACTTTCTAGATCATGGCTGCTGTAATAAGATGTTATAAACAAGAATAAACTACTCACATGTATGACATATGTTACTCAATTGTTTTAAAAGGGATTAAGACTATGAGTTATAAAACCTTTCTAAAATGAGAAACTTGAGCACTTGAAATTAGGCAAACTTGAACGTTTGGAAATAATGTGGTTACTTGATTTTTGCAAAAGGAAGTATTTTGGTTTACTAAAAAAAAGATAGTCACTCTATTTTTATACTACGTATTGTGTGACTTATGGGAAAGTACTTTGAGTTGTGTGAAACTTGCCTATGCTTGTGATGATAGCCTTTGTTGTACAAGTGTTGTATTTACGTATTCTGGCGTCTCTCGATAGAGGCGGTTGACTTGTTGAGAACTTAGTTGGGCGTCTTGGCGGTGTGGAGGATTCCACGGGTAAGTTTCCATTTTGATTCTTGTCTTGTTGTTGATGTCACGTGGGCGTCTACACCGAGGTAGAATTCGGGGCATGTGGCATGCGGCGGGGTTGATTACGATATATTGTTATTGTGGTTACATGGACATGTCTACACCAAGGTAGAATTCGGGGCATGTGGCGTGCGGCGGGTTGATCACCCAAGATATTATTGTTGATGTCACATGGGCGTGTCTACCGATCTGAAGTCGGGGCATGTGGCCATGGGGCATTGGTATTATTGTTGCATCATGGACATGTCTACCGTCTGCAGAATTCGGGGCACGCGGCCGTGATCACGAACATGATTGATGTTGTGGGCGTGAGACCCATAGTTATATTTGAGTGATGACTTGAGGCGTGAGTCACATTTGGACATGATCGCTTTTATGTTGTGAATCGTAGTTTGGTTATCATACATCTCTGCTTTATATAGACTAGTATGATTTCATTCTGATATTTCTGATTTCACATACTTGGTACTGTTATCTTGACCTCCCCGAGGCCGCGTTCATCCGCTGAGTAAGTGCATCGGTCGTGGATCCTCGCTCTTAGGATCTCGATTCGGCGTTTTGGGAAGCTCCGTTTCTCGGAGGCTTATCTTTTGGTATGTGTTCCACGAGTTGTAGGTTCTTGTACATTCGGGGTATGGCGAGGCTGTCCCGTCATAGTTGTTGTAAATCTTAGAAGTGCATGAAATCTTGTTGTGGCGGGGTTTGTAAAAGGATTAAAGCATTCGTTTTGAAAGAGTTGTATTTATTTATGTTATTGGAAGGTAACCGTTGGGTTGGCTTTTATGTTCATATATCTTGTTTCTTGTTTAAAGTTTTATTTTCTTGGTTTTCTCGATGTTGTGTCACTAGGGTGCGGGATAAGGCACGATGTGGGCCGAGCAGTCGTTACAAAAGTGGTATCGAGCGATTAATCCTCGGAAAGTGTCTCCGCAGTGTCTAGTAGAGTCTTGATTATCGATGTGTTGTGCACCACATCTATAATCGGAGGTCTGAGACATTTAGGATTGATTTCCATTCTTCTCATTACGAGATCGTGCCTTAGAGGCGTGTTGTAAGTTGGACCCTCCAGCGTATCTCGTTTTTACCGATTATGTCTCCGCTAGTGCAACGAGCCCGAAGAAGGGCAAGGCAGCCGAGTGCTGCTAGTGAGATCTGAGAGAATGCAGCGCGAGCGGGCAATGACTCGAGGTTGTGCTTGTGACGGCGGGTTTTGTAGCGCCGGCCCAGCGAGAGTTAGAGCGCGGCAATGGCTGCTGAGACGCGATACACGAGCCTCAGTCCACGATGCAGAGGCGGAGAGATGGTTACAAGAGATGGCCCGATTCTTGGCGAGTCGTGGCGAGATATGAGATAAATTTGGATCAGTGCAGTTCGATTCGATAGCACGATGGTTCACCCGGCGAGAATAGTTTGAGGCTACGGGACTTTACGAGTTGTAGCCGCGAGTTTTATGGGTCGAGGCACGAGGATGATCGCGAGGAGTTCATCGGCGATTCTGACGGATCACGCGGGTGATCAAGGCTTGAGACCGAGTCGTGACCTTTGGTTCGCATCGGCTGCGTGATACCGCGATCGATTGGTTTGATTCATGGGAGCTTTCGGGAGAGCATGCACCTCCAGCGGTATGGGATGAGTTTTGGGGCTTTCTCACGCACTTCTTGCCTCCGCAGATGAGGAGGCACGCGGTAAACATTTTTGATGCTTAAACGAGCGGGCGTGCGGTTCGGGAGTACAATGTGAGTTCGACTCATTGGCGTGCGTCCCAGCGTTGGTAGCTAGTATGGAGGATCGAGTGCACCGATATGTTCTGAGCTCGATGATTACATGTCGAGGCATGTTCAGGAGTAGCTCTTCACCGGGCATGGACATTGCCGCGTGCAGCTCATCTGCAGGATGTGAGGCACGGAGAGGTCGGCGGAATGACCAAGATCAGCGAAGAGGGCGAACAACAGGTCGCTGGTGACTTTCGAGGCGGACGCCTCGGCAGTGAACTAGTTTTGCACGCCCGGTGAGTGGTCCTCCACCGTCTTGAGGCGGTCGGGGGCTCGAGGTTGAGTTTCGAGGAAGTAGGGGTGTTGGCGGATCGATCACCCTACCTCGGTGTGGTCGATGTGGTAGACCGCATTTGAAGTGTCGTGGTGCGGGGAGCTTGTTATTTTGCGGCCAGCGGGGCCATTTGCGGCTGTCCAGGCCAAGGTAGCACGGATGTTACGACTCACCCTACCGGATCGATGGTGGTTCATCGCGCCTACGATTATCGCCTGCAGTGGGCCTATGATTAGAGTGGGCGGTAGCTTCAAGTATATCCTTAACCCTCTAGAGTTTTGGTATGCTTGTTATGATGGTCTCATTATTATGTGCTATGCGAATGGCGTTGTGTTAATTGTGAGTTAGAAAACATGCTTAGTTGGGAGGATAAGTATGGGGCGTGGTAAGTGTGAACCACTGGTATCACGATTGAGACCTTAGAGGTAAGGTCGTCTTGAGTAAAAGATTCGTTTATGGTTGACCTTTATCGAGTGCGTAGTATACGTGGGTTTTATGTGAGTGATCGATCCATGGGTAATGTGAGATGGAAGTGGTAGCTTTCATGATGTGATTTAGCGAGATTGTTCAGTGTGTCGAGAGCGAGGGCTTGCGATTGTGGGTCGGGTTGAGGACATGATACGGGTCAACCGTAGCCGGATTAAGGTGGGGTCAGTTAGGTGGTCCCGGTGGTAAGTCACGAGGATGCTAGGCCCAGTTTGTATGATCATCGTATGAGTTCGTGGGCGCGTTCGACCAGCGGTTCGTAAAGGCGGGAATGGCCTTAAGGAAGTTTCCGAGGTTAGTAAGATGACCAAGTTTGGAGGTAGTGACTCCGCAGATTTTTGGGAGCGGAGTAATGGTGAAGTATGGTGCGTCTTGGGAGAGTTCAAGTGTTCGAGAAGGGCACGGCGAGTAAGGAAGGAAGAAGAGCGTGTGTTATTTCGTGGCGGCGTGGCGTTGACAACTTGTTAGAGGAACTTCATCGATATCCGTCTTGAGAAGGAACATTCGGGACGAATGTTTCTAAGGAGGAGAATGTTATACCCGTATTCTCGGAGTATGTATGCGAGGGCGTGCGTGCGAGAGCACAGAAAAATTGGAAAGGAAGAAAGAGGTGATTCTTCCACGGAAAAAGTTTCCGGTTTTGTAAGGAAAAATGTTCGTTGAAGGAATTGGGTTCCCAGTTTGGAATTTGGGCTTCTTAGATTATATTAGAATTTTGAGATTTTATTTTGGAAATGGTCACGTGGGGCCACGGGAGAAATTTACGGTTTTGTAGGGCCGCTTTGTTTTGAGATTTCGGTATTTTGGATATTTTGGAAGACGAAATATTCAGGCGAATCGGGGCGACCGCGTGTCACCCCATGTGGCACCGCGGCGAATTTACCTTTGTGCACAACACTTTGGTTAGAGTCGTTTTCGACGAAGCGTTTTGCGTAACTTGCGAAGGAAAATACGGCGATGTCGGTTTGTATTTTTTCGGATTTTTACGAGCGGCGGAACATTTTGGACCAGCGGGAGGGTGGCGTGTCACCTCGCATTGGAAGCAAGTGGGGGCGGTAACTTGGACGTTTAGGGTGTCAAGTGGGAAGATATTTTTGGTAGATATTTTATGAGGGTTTTAAGGAGTAGGGACTAGGGTGCACTTGGCTTGATCTTGGCCTTACACTTGCCTTGCACATGGCTTGATCTTGGCCATTGGTTGGCCTTTGGTTTTGCTATAAATACCCCCCTAAGCTTGAAGACTTCATCCATTCCTAACATCTTCCAAGTCTTGAGTCCCTCTCCCTCCCTTTGAGTGTGTTCTCGTCCTAAGCCTTCCCCTCCCCCAGAGTGGCCTTGTGGCGAGAGCCTCACTCCCTTTGTGGTGCTAGCCTGGGTACCCACTAGCCTAGTTGTTTCGTATAATACACCCACTCTTGGTAGAAATACTCTTGAGTATTGTTATAATGCCCAAAATACCTTAGCCTTTACCTTGTTGTATTCCAAAGTTACCTCTATCGTAGAGCAGGAAATACTACCTTTTGTCCTTTTAGTCTCAAACCAGAAACCACAGGAAATCTTCATAGTTGGTTGAAGTATTTGAGTAGAAGTTGGTTAGAACTTAAGGGTTGTTTGGAGGCGGATTGGGCGCGCGGAGTAGGAGCTAAATGTTATACCGTATTTTCAGGTATATGCGTGGGGCGTGCGTAGAAAATTTGAACTTAAGAGTAAGGCTTGGGCGATTTTCACTTTGTTCACAACACCCGATTAGAGTCGTTTTTGGCGAAAGCGTTTTCCACGACTTTCGTAGGGAAAATTCGGCTATGTCTTTTTAATTTTGCGGATTTTTAGAGAGGCGGAACATTTTGGACCAACAAGAGGCGCCACGTGGCACCCTCTCATTGGTGGAGTGGGGCGGTAAAGGTGGCGAAAGTTGGCCTTGTTTGGTCAAGGGTTGGTAGGATATTTTTTGTGTTAGATGGATAAGGTGCACTTGGCAAGATCTTGGCCCTACACTTGCTATGCACTTGGCAAGATCTTGGCCATTGGTTGGCCTTGGCTTGTGCTATAAATACCCTCTCCTTTGATGAATTCTTCATCCTTTCACAAATCTTCTAAGTGTTAAAATCCCTCCTCTCCCTCTTGTTGACTCTCGTCCAAGAGCCCTCTCCCCTTTGAAAGGCCCATGGCGAGAGCCCTCTCCCACTCCTAGTAGTGTGGCGTGGGGTACCCACTAGCCTAGTTGCTTTCGTATAATACCCCTTTGTGGTGTAGAAATACTCTCAAAGTATTGTTATAATGCCCAAATTACCTTAGCAGTATACCTTGTAGTATTCTAGGTTATACCTATATGAAAAGCCGGAAATACTATTATACTTCCGTCGGTCCACAAAACCCTAGGAAAATCTCCATAGTCAGTTGGAGTATTGTGTAGAAGTTGGTTAGAACTTATAAGGGTGGTTTAGAGCGGGTTGGGCGCTCGGAGTTGAGCTAAGCGATTGCCGGGATCGACTTTATACTTGGATAATTATGGGCTTATCGAGGTAAATATCTTGTCCTCTATTGTAATTGGAAATTACATGATTGTTAGACTATAGTTGAAGTATACTATATGTAGAATCGAGCGTTGTTGTCGTGATGTCTTTTGACTTAAGCTGAATAATAAGAAACCTTTCGAAAGAAGAATCTTGCTTTTTACATAGGGTGTATTCTGATGAGACTTGTGTAGCTTTTACGTGAGGTAGAATTGTACGTCAGGTTAGATGTATGAACCCCTGGTTGGCTTGATGGCGGCCCAGATAGAGAGGAGATTTCTGTTGTTGCGGGGAGGTCTTTGCGAATTTTACGTAGAATGTTCTGAAGGGATCTAAATGTTAATAAAGCGCTTGTAGCCTTATAGGTTGAAGTACTACGTATGGCGCGATCTGCTTGGCTAAGGAGTAGCGAAGCGGTTTGAAGTACTTGGGCGTTTTGCTATTAGTCGATACTCGTCGCGAGGTATGTGAACCTCTTCCTATCTCTTCTAGCATGATATGTGTGAACTATGTATGCGGTGAGCGTCATGTGCTAAATGGATTTGATTGGTGTAAAACATAAAGTGTTATAACGGCTTTATGGGAAGTTGGTTATAACGACTTTATGTTGGTAAGAAAATACATGTGGTTTTTTAAGGTGCTTGGTTTGAACTATAAGCGGCTTGTTATGTGTTAATAAAGAACTTGAAGTATTTCAAAGATTTTGAATCATTTTGAAAGAAGAAGTAATACTTGGTTTTGAAAACTTAAGAGTTATACTAGCTTTATGGGAAGTTAGGTATAACGGCTTAGAATGTTTCTTTGATTCGGAAATGAGAATGTGTATCGACAAAGCACTGCAGCGTTAATAAAAGGAAATGTTTTGACTAATTAAGTATTAATAAAACCAGTAGAAACCTACATCTGCATAGAAGCTAAGATGAGACAAAATGATATTTCCTAGATCATGGTCTTTGTAATAAGATTTTTATAAACAAGAATATCCTACTCACATATAAGGCTTATGTTTCTCGGATGGTTTAAAGAGAATGATAGTCTTAAGTGATTAATACTATGAACTCTGAAACCTTTCTTAAATGAGAAACTTGAACTTTGGAAATTAGGCAAACTTGATCATTGGAAAAGAATGATTGCTACTTGATTTTACAAAGAGTAGTAATTGATTTACTTTAAAAGGATAGTCACTCTATTTTTATACTACGGGTATTGTGTGACATTGTGAAAATGCGTATCTTTTAAAGAGTTAATGTATGAAGTACTTTGGGAATAAAACCCGAACTTGTTGGCATATAGTAGAAAGTACCTTGTGTGTATAACTTGATTGTGTTGGTTTGTGATAGCACAGTAATACTTTCTTGTTGATTGATAAGTAAACATGCTAGGATGCTACGTGTGTTAGTATCTTGTGATGTTGTGTAAAGGGGTTTCCTTTGTTGTGCTTATGTTGCTTAACGATAATTTGTTGTGTTAGTATTTTACATCACTCATCTCTTGAGATGATTCGGAGTTAAGCTTCCCTCCGTCGCGGGGTAGACTTCAGTGGTCGATGGACCTATGATTCGAGAATACCTCATGCAGTCCCGAGGGCCTATCGCGGAGCTACGAGTTCGAGTTAGTGTCGTCCTTTATGGGCATGCGGTCCATGTGGCCATGCGGTGCGAAGTCGGGGCGATCTTGGGGAGTAGCTACCCTCGATGCGGGGAATACCTCATGCGGGCGATGAGATTGGCCTATGCGGGCTGCGGAAAGTTCGAGGGCTAGACGCGCATTAGATCTGCGGGCAAGTGGCGGCTTTGATCATGTAATGATGCAGACAGATCTTATAATCTGATTCATGACCTTGTTGATGCGTAGGTGTTAGTAGTCGGCTATGCCTTCGTACTTACTGCATGCGGTGTTATTATGGCACAGTGGGACACGGTGTTCATGTGTGTTCCTTGGTGCTTTTATATCATAAAGCTGCCGCGGTGAGGAAGGTATTTCCACGCATGATTGATGTTGTGGGCGTGAGACCCATTGTTATATTTGAGTGATGACTTGAGGCGTGAGTCACGACTTGATATATCGCTTGTTATTGTGGCGTAGTTTTGTTATCATACATGTCTCTGCTTTATATAGACTACTATGATTTCATTTCTGATATTTTGATTTCACATACTCGGTACTGTTATGCGACCTCGCCTTGGGCTGCGTTCATCTGCGCGGGTAAAGGTACGCGATCGTTGATCCTCGCTCTTGTGGTCACGATTCGACTTTTGGGAAGCTCGTTTCTCGAAGGCTTATCTTGGTATAGTCCTGTTATTGTAGGTGCTTACATTCGAGGGTATGGCGGGGCCTGTCCGTCGTTGTGGTCATATCATTCTTAAGTGCAGTAATCTTTGTTGTGGCGGGGTTTGTAAAAGGATTAAGTTGTTCATGATTGAAAGAGTTGTTGTTTATATATATGCGAAAGGCAAGTTTTCTGATTCTTGTTTTGTACTTCATTTGTTTCACGTATGTGTTTTATGTTCGTGATTACTCGATGTTGTGTCACTAGGGTGCGGGGTAAGGCACGATCCGGGCGATTTGGTCGTGACAAAAGTGGTATCGAAGCGATTAATCCTCGGAAAGTGTCTGAGCCGTATCGATGAGTCTTGATTATCGGTGTGTTGTGCACCACACCATAATCGAGGAGGCTATAGGGTATTTAGGATTGGTTTCTATTCTTCTCACTCTGAGATCGTGCCTTAGTTTGTGTTGTTAGTTGGACCTCCGCGAAATTATTTCCCTTATCGTTATGCCTCCGTGTAGGGCAACCCGGGCCCAGGAGGGCAAGGCAGCCGAGGGAGCTGCGAGTAGAGTTCAGAGGGTGGCTAGGGCACAGGACAAATCGTTACCTAGGATAGTGCTTCATTCGGGGAGTTCTGCGACGTCACTAGCCCCAGCAGAGTTTTAGCACGGCGGCGATTCCTCTGCGGCCACGATGTTTGGACCTTGATTCGCGGCAGAGCGATGAGTATAGAGTATACCGATGTGCGCGAGTCTTGATGACTATCTAAGAGAGGTTGTGCAAAGTAATTATTGATTGAAGCGAGCATGGCACGTATGCGGGCTTTTGCGCGGCGGCGAGGCGATGTAGAGATCGGCGGGTTGCGAAGGGCGGTAGAAGAGGGCGAGCGGCGAGTCCTGGTAACTTCGGCGAGTCGCCTCGCTGGCAGATTAGATTTGCACATCGCGCTGCGAGAGGTCCCCGGGGTTCGGGGCGTTCGGTATGCGGGAGTTGGTCGAGCTCGAGCTTAGGTTCGCGGCTACACGTAGGTTCGGCCGGCCGGATTGATTTTCCTCGGTGTTCCGCGGTGTAATGAGCGTCATCGGGAATGTCGTCTTTTAGTTGGTACTTGTTGTACTGCGGCCGTCGAGGGCCGTGTCGAGAGTGTCCTTGTAGGAGGACTTAGCCTTGAGATCGGTGGGTAGTTCGTCATCTTCCTAGCTATCGCCTGCAGGCGAGTTTGATTAAACGACTAAGGAGTGAAGCGGTAGATATAGATATATCCTTAACCCTCAGAGATCTGTATATGTGATAAGGTGAGTATACCTTAAGTGCTATGTTACGATAGCGGTGTGTTAGTTGTGATTAGAAATCATGATGGGTTAGCCGAGTAAGATTTTGGGGGATAGAGAAGGTGTGAGCCTTAGAGTTTTATACGTAGAGACCTTAGAGGTAAGGCCATCTCGAGCATAGGTGTAGGGTTATGTTTGACCCTTATCGGAAGTGCATAGTGCACGTGAGTTATGTTTGGGATAGGTCCTAGTAGTGTGGAATGAAAGGGGGTAGTTGAGCTAAGAAGACCGCTTGGTTTTGAAGCGTGATTAAGTGAGATTGTTAGGATCGGGAGCTAGTATTGTGCGGCGTTGCGGGTAGGGTTGAGGCGCGTTGCGAGTCAACCGCGACTGTTTGTTGGTGGGGTCGGTTTGTGGTGGTCGCGGGTGGTGGGATCACGAGGGTGTTGGGCCCAAGTTTAGTTAACCAGCGTATGAGTTCGTGGATACGTTCGACCGGTGGTCGGGTCGATGGGGGCAGCCATCGTGTTCTTCGTTCGGGACCGTTTTCTCGGCGAGGTTATGCGAGATGTTGCATCGAGAAGGTTGTAGGGCTGCACGAGGTGCCTACCTACACCTTAAGACGAGCAGTGGAGCCAGTTACTGCTTCTTTTTCTGGAGGTTTTGCCAGGCAAGGTTAGGAACTCAGGTGAGTCTCAGAATCGCATTCTCCCTCGGGCCAGTGGTTGAATTTCAGGGGTAGTTGTGGAGATTGTTGTCTCTGTGGAGGAGTGTTTAAGCTACCATTTCGGTGTTCGGATGTCACCTTTTGAAGCCTTGTAGGGGCGGAAGTGTAAGTTCTTGGTCGATTGGTTCGATGTTGGCAAGGTTGAGATTGGTTGAGCTTGTTCCGGTATGTGGATAGTGAAGCTTGTCTAGAAGAGGTTACGGCGGCTCGGAGAAATCGTGCGGATAATCGACGGCGCTTAGAGTTGAGTTGGCGGTCGGTCTTCTTAAAGTACCACCGGTTTGGGTGTGACGAGTTTTGGAAAGCAGAGGAACTTAGCCCGAGTTACTTTGGGCCTTTTTAAGTTCATGTGAAGAATAGGCGGGTTGCCTATATGTTAGCTTTTCCGTCCGACTTAGGAAGCGATGCGTCCGATCTTCGTATTGTTATGTTCGGAAAGTATCGGAGATCCATCGAGTGTTCGATTAATGATGACCACGTTAGAGATAGTAACCCGAGTCTTGGAAGCTGACGATGCTCGAAGTGTGGTAAGAGTTTGAGTGTCACGACCTCAGGGATCGCATGCAGCCCGGTACCATTTGTTGGGTCGCCGGAGTGACACTAGAACCTCGCGGCAAAGTGACAAAAGTGGTATCATTTCTTTTGTAAAGAGAAGGTGCGAAGGAATTATATTTTAGACCCCGGTGAGAGGTGTTATGGTGATGTTAGAGGTGTTTCCTCGTGGACTTGGATGTAAGCTTTTTGCGCAAGTTGTTTCTGTGGCCATGTGTGGCAAGGATTGTTCTCGTAAGCATAGTAGTGAAGACTATACTGGCGCGCGTTTGTTTTGAGACTTAGAAAGAACATTCGGGACGAATGTTTCTAAGGAGGGGAGAATGTTATACCCCGTATTTTCCAGAGTATGTACGTAAGGACGTACGTAGAAAATTTGAACTTAAGAGTAAGGCTTGGACGATTTTCACTTTGTTCACAACACCCGATTAGAGTCGTGTTTTGCGAAAGCGTTTTCCACGACTTTCGTAGGAAAATTCCGGCTATGTCTTTTTAATTTTTGCGGATTTTTCCGAGAGGCGGAACATTTTGGACCAACAAGAGGCGCCACGGCACCTCTCATTGGTGGAGTGGGGCGGTAAAGGTGGCGAAAGTTGGCCTTGTTTGGTCAAGGGTTGGTAGGATATTTTTGTGTTAGATGGATAAGGTGCACTTGGCAAGATCTTGGCCTACACTTGCTATGCACTTGGCAAGATCTTGGCCATTGGTTGGCCTTGGCTTGTGCTATAAATACCCTCTCCCTTTGATGAATTCTTCATCCTTTCCACAAATCTTCTAAGTGTTAAAATCCTCCTCTCCTCTTGTTGACTCGTCCAAGAGCCTCTCCCCCTTTGAAAGGCCCCTTGGCGAGAGCCCTCTCCACTCACAGTAGTGTGGCCGTGGGGTACCCCACTGCTAGTTGCTTTCGTATAATACCCCTTTGTGGTGTAGAAATACTCTCAAAGTATTGTTATAATGCCCAAATTACCTTAGCCGTATACCTTGTAGTATTCTAAGGTTATACCTATATGAAAAGCCGAAATACTATTATACTTCCGTCGGTCACAAAACCGAAACCTAGGAAAATCTCCATAGTCAGTTGGAGTATTGTGTAGAAGTTGGTTAGAACTTCTAAGGGTGGTTTAGAGCGGGTTGGGCGCTCGGAGTTGGAGCTAAATGATTGCCGGGATCGACTTTATACTTGGATAATTATGGACTTATCGAGGTAAATATCTTGTCCTCTATTGTAATTGGAAATTACATGATTGTTAGACTATAGTTGAAGTATACTATATGTAGAAGCGAGCGTTGTTGTCGGCAATGTCTTTTGACTTAAGCTGAATAATAAGAAACCTTTTGAAAGAAGAATCTTGTTGTTTTACATGGGTGTATTCTGATGAACTTGTGTAGCTTTTACGTGAGGTAGAATTGTACGTCAGGTTAGATGTATGAACCCCACGGTTGGCTTGATGGCGGCCAGATAGAGAGGAGATTTCTGTTGTTGCGGGGAGAGTCTGAATTTTACGTAGAATGTTCTACGAAGGGATATAAATGTTAATAAGCGCTTGTGGCCTTATAGGTTGAAGTACTACGTATGGCGCGATCTTTGGCTAGGAGTAGCGGCGGTTTGAAGTACTTGGGCGTTTTGCTATTAGTCGATACTCGTCGCGAGGTATGTGAACCTCTTCCTATCTCTTCAGAATGATATGTGTGAACTATGTAGTGCGGTGAGCGATACATGTGCTAAATGGATTTGATTGGTGTAAAACATAAAGTGTTATAACGGCTTTATGGGAAGTTGGTTATAACGACTTTATGTTGGTAAGAAAATACATGTGGTTTTTAAGGTGCGGTTTGAACTATAAGCGGCTTGTTATGTGTTAATAAAGAACTTGAAGTATTTCAAAAGATTTTGAATCATTTTGAAAGAAGAAGTAATACTTGGTTTTGAAAACTTAAGAGTTATACTAGCTTTATGGGAAGTTAGGTATAACGGCTTAAGAATGTTTCTTGATTGGAAATCGAGAATGTGTATCGACAAACCAACTGCGGCGTTAATAAAAGGAAATGTTTTGACTAATTAAGTATTAATAAAACCAGTAGAAACCTTCATCTGCATAGAAGCTAAGATGAGACAAAATGATATTTCCTAGATCATGGCTGCTGTAATAAGATTTTTATAAACAAGAATATCCTACTCACATATAAGGCTTATGTTTCTTAGATGGTTTAAAAGAGAATGATAGTCTTAAGTGATTAATACTATGAACTACGAAACCTTTCTAAAATGAGAAACTTGAACATTGGAAATTAGGCAAACTTGATTATTGGAAAAGAATGATTGCTACTTGATTTTACAAAGAGAAGTAATTGATTTACTTTAAAAGGATAGTCACTCTATTTTTATACTACGGGTATTGTGTGACATTGTGAAAGTAACGTATCTTTTAAAGAGTTAATGTATGAAGTACTTTGGGAATAAAACCCCGAACTTGTTGGCATATAGTAGAAAGTACCTTGTGTGTATAACTTGATTGTGTTGGTTTGTGATAGCCTGGTAATACTTTCTTGTTGATTGATAAGTAAACATGCTAGGATGCTACGTGTGTTAGTATCTTGTGATGTTGTGTAAAGGGTTTCCTTTGTTGTGCTTATGTTGCTTAACGATAAATTTGTTGTGTTAGTATTTTACATCACTCATCTCTTGAGATGATTAGGGTTAAGCGCCCTCCGTCACGGGGTAGACTTCGGGCGGGTCGATGGACCTATGATTCGAGAATACCTCATGCAGTCCCGAGGGCCTATCGCGAGCTACGAGAGTTCGAGGTTAGTGTCGTCCTTTATGGGCATGCGGTCCGTGTGGCCATGCGGTGCGAAGTCGGGGCGATGCGGGAGTAGCTACCCTCGATGCGGGAATACCTCATGCGGGCGATGAGATTGGCCTATGCGGGCTGCGGAAAGTTCGGGGCTGACGCGCGCATTAGATCTGCGGGCAAGTGGCGGCTTTGATCATGTGGCGGTCAGACAGATCTTATAATCTGATTCATGACCTTGTTGATGCGTGGTTGTTAGTAGTCGGCTATGCCCGTTTCACCTGCATGCGGTGTTATTATGCACAGTGGGACACGGTGTTCATGTGTGTTCCTTGGTGCTTTTATATCATAAAGCTGGCGATGAGGAAGGTATTTCCACGGGCATTTTTGATTTTGTGGGCGTGAGACCAATTTTTATATTAGAGTGATGACTTGAGGCGTGAGTCACGACTTGATATATCGCTTGTTATTGTGAGCTGTAGTTTTGTTATCATACATGTCTCTGCTTTATATAGACTACTATGATTTCATTCTGATATTTTGATTTCACATACTAAATTTTTGTTATCTTGACCTCGCCGAGGCTGCGTTCATCTGCGGTAAAGGTACGCGATCGTTGATCCTCGCTCTTAGGGTCATGATTCAGCTTTTGGGAAGCTCCGTTTCTCGAAGGCTTATCTTGGTATAGTCCTGTTATTGTGGGTGCTTACATTCGAGGGTATGGCGGGGCCACATCCGTCGTTGTGTCATATCATTCTTAGAAGTGCATGAAATGCTTGTTGTGGGCAGGGTATGTAAAAGGATTAAGCTGTTCATGATTGAAAGAGTTGTTGTTTATATATATGCGAAAGGCAAGTTTTCCTGATTCTTGTTTTGTACTTCATTTGTTTCACGTATGTGTTTATGTTCGTGATTACTCGATGTTGTGTCACTAGGGTGCAGGGTAAGGCACGATCCAGGCCGATTTGGTCGTGACACTAAACCTTGCTCAGGATCGACATTATAACTTGGATAATTTTGGGCTTGTCGAGGTAAATATTCTTGTCCCCTTGTTGTAATTGGAGATTACATGTTGTAGGAATATATAGTTGAAGTATACTATATATAATCTTGAACATTATTGTGCGTGATGTCTTTTGACTTAAGCTGAATTTAAAGAAAAGAAGCGAATGTATTTACATAGGGTGTATTCTGATGAACTTGTGTAGCATTGTTGTGTAGTAAGTGGTACGTCAGGTTAGGCGTGTAAACCCCACAGTTGGCTTGGTAGCCGGCCTCGATAGAGGAGGAGATTCTGTTGTTGCGGGAGAAAATCTTGCCGAATTTTCTGTAGAAGAATGGAACCTTGTGTTTTGAAGTTAATAGACGTTTGTGACCTTTTTAGGTGAAAGTACTAAGAGTAGCGTATTCTACTTGAGGAGTGGAAAGGGCTAGCAAGGTTGTAGTACTTGGAGCATTTTGCTTATTGTCGATACTCGTCGCGAGGTATGTGAACCTCTTCCTATCTGTTCTAGCATGATATGTGTGTAACTATGTAGTACGGTGGACGTACAGGTGCTAAGTGTATTTGTTTGGTTTGAACATAAAGTGTTATAACGGCTTTATGGGAAGTTGGTTATAACAGCTTTATGTAGGTAAGAAAATGGTTTACTGATGTTAGAAGTTAAGAGACTTGATAAGAGACTTAACTTATTTGTTTTAATGTGGATGTTTGTGTGAAACCTCATTCGTGAGTAATGAGTACTTGGTTTTTAAAGGGATAATGTTTTACTGATTTCGGAAATCAGAATGTGTATCGACAGACCACTGCAGCGTTAAAAAAGGAAAATGTATTGAATAATGATGTGTTGTATTAAAACCAGTAGAAACCTCCATCTGCATAGAAGCTAAGATGAGACAAAATGATATTACACTTTCTAGATCATGGCTGCTGTAATAAGATGTTATAAACAAGAATAAACTACTCACATGTATGACATATGTTACTCAATTGTTTTAAAAGGGATTAAGACTATGAGTTATAAAACCTTTCTAAAATGAGAAACTTGAGCACTTGAAATTAGGCAAACATGAACGTTTGGAAATAATGTGGTTACTTGATTTTTGCAAAAGGAAGTATTTTGGTTTACTAAAAAAAAGATAGTCACTCTATTTTTTATACTACGGGTATTGTGTGACTTATGGGAAAGTACTTTGAGTTGTGTGAAACTTGCCTATGCTTGTGATGATAGCCTTTGTTGTACAAGTGTTGTATTTACGTATTCTGGCGTCTCTCGATAGAGTAGGTTGACTTGTTGAGAACTTACTTGGGCGTCTTTGGCGATGTGGAGGATTCCACGGGTATGTTTCCATTTTGATTCTTGTCTTGTTGTTGATGTCACATGGGCGTGTCTACAAGGTAGAATTAGGGGCATGTGGCTGCGGCGGGGTTGATTACGATATATTGTTATTGTGGTTACATGGACATGTACACCGAGGTAGAATTCGGGGCATGTGGCGTGCGGCGGGTTGATCACCCGGTATATTATTGTTGATGTCACATGGGCGTGTCTACCGTCTGCAGTCGGGGCATGTGGCCATGGGGCATTGGTATTATTGTTGCATCATGGACATGTCTGCCGTCTGAGAATTAGGGGCATGCGGCCATGATGCGAACATGATTGATGTTGTGGGCGTGAGACCCATAGTTATATTTGAGTGATGACTTGAGGCGTGAGTCACGGTCGACATGGCTTGCTTTTATGTTGTGAGCGTAGTTTGGTTATCATACTGTCTCTGCTTTATATAGACTAGTATGATTTCATTCTGATATTTCTGATTTCACATACTTGGTACTGTTATCTTGACCTCCTTCGGGGTTGCGTTCATCTGCGAGTAAGTACATCGGTCGTGGATCCTCGCTCTTAGGATCTCGATTCAGCGTTTTGGGAAGCTCCGTTTCTCAGGAGGCTTATCTTTTGGTATGTGTTCCACGAGTTGTAGGTTCTTGTACATTCGGGGTATGGCGAGCCACTGTCGTCATAGTTGTTGTAAATCTTAAGTGCATGAAATCTTGTTGTGGCGGGGTTTGTAAAAGGATTAAAGCGTTCGTTTTGAAAGAGTTGTATTTATTTATGTTATTGGAAGGTAACAGTTGGGTTGGCTTTGTTTATGTTCATATATCTTGTTTCTTGTTTAAAGTTTTATTTTCTTTGGTTTTCTCGATGTTGTGTCACTAGGGTGCAGGATAAGGCACGATGCAGGGCCGGGCAGTCGTTACATGGCGATTCTTGGACAAAGGATGTGGCTTAGTCAAGGTCTTATGGCGGAGCGAGCAGAGAGGAGATGGCGTGGGAAGCGAGAGGAGGACATGGCGAAGTATCCTCACTTATTCCCCACACCTCCAGGTAACTCACTTTCCTACTTGCTGGTTTTAATTATCATATTTGCTTAAGTGTTGTATTGTGGCCATGTGTGGCATTTGCAAACTGTTTAAGTTGTGAAGAGCTATGTCGTTTCTGATTTGATTGAATCTAGAAGGAACATTCGGGACGAATGTTTCTAAGGAGGGGAGAATGTTATACCCCGTATTTCCAGAGTATGTATGTGAGGACGTACGTACAATTGTTTAAGCCCTAATTAGGTTAAGAATGAAATGGTGAACTTCCAACGGAAAAGATTCCGAACCTTGTGAAGGAAATTTTACGTTTTTAATATTTTAACCGATTATGGATTTTTCCGAGAGACGAAATATTTTGGACCAATAGGAGGGCGACATGTGTCACCCTTAGGTGGCATGTTTGGACGAAAATGTTGGGCTAGTGGACAAGTCAAATAGTCAAGTCTTGGAAGATATTTTCTTTGGGTTAGTGGGAGTAGGTTGGGGCGTTTTTTTGTGGGCAAGTGGGGGTTGGCCTTGGACGATTTTAGGGTGCAAGTGGATGGCCACATGGCTCATTGTTGTGGTGGACATATGTCCCAATGTTGTGGTGGACATATGTCCCAACATTGTGGTGGACACTTGGTGGAAGACTCCACTGACACAAGCTACTTAATCTACACCCTCCACTTGCTTGAATCTTGGCCCTTGGTTGTTCTATAAATACCCCCTCAAGTGCAAGACTTCTTCATCCACAAAAACAATTTCCAAGTCTCCAAAAAACTCCCTCTCCCTTGTTGTAGTTCTCGTCCCAACTCCCTCCCCTTTTTTCCCTAGCTCTCGTCGAAATACCCCTCCCCACTTTCCTAGTTGTTTCGTCCGAAACACCCCCCCCCTTTGGTAGAAAAGTTGTCTTCTAGTATTGTTACTATTCCCAAATACCTTAGCCTAAATCCCTTGTAATTTTCCTAAGTTACCTCTATACTAAAAGCCCGGAAATACTACTTTATATCCTTTAGTCACAAAACGAAACCCTAAGGAAAATCTTCATAGTTGGTTGAAGTATTAAGTAGAAGTTGTTTGGGAACTTCTAAGGGTTTCTTGGAGCTATCGGAGCGTGCAAATTAAGAGCTAAACGTTGCTCAGGATCGACATTTAATCTTGGATAATTTTGGGCTTATCGAGGTAAATATCTTTGTCCTTCTATTGTAATTAGAGATTACATACTGTAGTAGTATAGAAATGAGTATAAGATTTATAGAAGGATGGTATATGTCACGACCGTTAGGGGCGTGGTAGTGCCTCTGGGGCACCCAGTAGTCATACATCCAGTAATCGGCGGAAATATAAAGCAAGACATGAAAGCAGTTTATAAAATAAGACACAGTTTATGTGAGAAAACATCGCCTTAGCGTATATATATAAAATCATGGTTTAGCGATTACATCCGACCTTTGTACAACATGACTCTGAGACCTCTGAGAAATATACAACTATGGCGGGACGGGCTCGCCATACCTACCTGGTACAAAACTATCTACAACAGGAGATCATACCAAAAGTAGAGCCTCGGAAGAGATGGAGCTCGGCACCAACGTAGAGATCCTAAGAATGCGGATCTAGCACTGCTTGCCCTTACTGCGGCATGAGCAGCCCCGAAGAGGTCGAGACAACGGTACTAAGTATGCAGCGTAAAATACTTAAATGAAAACATATCATTTTAAAACCGGTTTACAAATATGTGTGAAACAACGAGGAAACCGCGTAGTACATCCTAAACAAGAGCAACAATAGGTAGCGTAATAGGTCTTGTCTAGGCTGCGAATGATCGAAAGCAGGGCCACTCGCCCCATCATCGTTCTGCAAGCCTAATCTGAACTCGAGTCGCGCATAGGCCACTCGCGTGGGCGCGTGAGGTATAACCCGCGTCGAGGTAGCTACTCCTCGGCGTAAATCTGGACTCATTGTCGCGCATGGCCACTGAGACGCGTGAGGCATAACCCCGCATACTAACACGGAACTCTCGTAGCTCGCGCATAGGCCCCTGGACCCGCGTGAGGTATTCTCGAATCATGGTCCTGGACGCTGAGTCTACCAGCGTCGGAGGCGGCTTAACCCCGGTATCGTCTCAAGAGGTGAGTGATAGTATACTAACATAACAACTTATCTTTAAACAACATAAGCACAACAAGGATACTCACCTATACAAGCGTTACAAGATACTAACACACGTAGCATCATATCATGTCTATTTATCAAACCATCTTTATTATTCTTTTCCTGATACGATCTGTTATAAACACGTAGGCAAACTTGTTTCTTTTATAAATCTTAAGTGGTTATACTTACTTCCCATAAAGCTAGTATAACTCTTAAGCTTACATTTTAAAAACCAATTAGTTCTCTTACATTAATATGATTGATAGTCTTTTGAAATGTTTTGATTCTTTATTATTGGGCTTAAGCCGTGAGGCATTCGTAAGTATTATCGAGCTTAAGCGTGAGGCATTCGTAAGTATTATCGAGCTTAAGCGTGAGGCATTCCGTAAGTATTATTGTAAAATATCATGCTTTAGGAAGAATCACATACCTTCTCGTGAAAACCACGCGAGTTGAATATGTCGCGAGAGAGTCATCATATAATATTAACAGATATCTATTAAAGACTACTCTGAAGGTCATTCTAAGCGGGGTTCATAATTCTCTGGTAAGTCGGGCAGCACTTCCCTACAGGTGAGCTATATAAGTCTCTTTGTGAAAGCAGTCTATGTAAATCTGATTTGATTATTCTTCTTTTAAACCCTTCTAAGTGATTAATACTTCAATTCTATTACGTGATATACTTACAAGTATTTATACTTATCCTTATACTACAACGGTATATATTTCCTAATTCAAAGAGGGTTAGGATTAGTTACCTCGGTAAGCCCAATAATATCCTAGAAAAGTCGCGCTGAGCAAGGTTTTGCTCACAAGTTGTATGCTCAGAACCTAGAAGTTCTTCACAACTTCTACTAAGTACTAAGGTATTTGGGCTAGGGTATTTTGGGCATTATAACGATACTGAAGGTAACTTTTCTACCAAGGGAGGGGTAGATTTTTGGCTAGGCTAGGGGGCCTCGGCCAAACTACTAGGCTAGAGAGGGGGTATTCGGCGAGGGCCTTGAGGAGGGGAGGTGTTTTGGGCGAGAAGACTACAAAGGGAGAGGAGAGGATTTTCAAGACTTGGAAGATTTGTGGATGAAGAACTCTTCATCTCTAAGGGGTATTTATAGGTCAAGCCTTGGCCAACCAATGGCCAAGATGAAGACAAGTGCAAGGCAAGTGTAGGGTGAGGATTAACTAAACACAAATATCCTACCAACCCTTGACTTGTGCACAAGGCACAAAAAACGTGCCTTGGCTCTCCAATTTCGTCCATGGGCGATTCAAGTCCATCGATGGGAGGGTGCCAAGTGTTGCCCTCCGTTGGTCCAAAATGTTTCGTCTCTCGGAAAAATCCGCAAAAATAAGAAATGGCATAGCGGAATTTACTCTCACGAAAGGTGTGGAAGCGTTTAGTCGGAAAGCGATTCTTTTAGTGAGTTGTGTACAAAATAAAGCGTCGAGGCTTATCTTTAAGGCAAGACTTTCGTCACGTATTTCCTTACGTACATACTGCGGAAATACGGGGTATAACATTCTCCTCCTTAGAAACATTCGTCGAATGTTCCTTCCCAAACGATTATCGAAGAAGCTTAAGCGATTGTAAATGCCACACACGGCCCGCGAGCAACACATGGCGAAGCGATAGCGAAAATTTACAAGTAGGAAAGTGAATTTACGGAGGTGTGGGAATAGGTGAGGATACTTCCGCCTCATGTCCTCGCCGGCTTCCCGTCATCTCCTCCACGAGCTCGTTCGCCACAAGACTTTGTGGAAGCCCGTCCCGTCATGGGCGCTAACACGGCGATCGACTATCGCTATGGGAATCTCGCCATACGATAACCCTCGGTCACTGGACATCGTCAATCGGGTGCACCTAGATGGATCCCGATACATCTCGCCGGCATAGATCGTGAAACACGGATGCCTTGCCTCGGATCGGACGGCAGATCCAACTCGTAGGCAACCTTGCCTACCTGCGGACAATCTGAAGCGGCCCGATGTACCTTGGGTGAGCTTCCCTTCTTCCGAATCTCATCACACCGCCATGGGTGGCACCTTTAGGAAAACCCAATCATGAACCTCGAACTCAAGATGTCGGCGGCGATGATCTGCATCGACTTACATCGACTACGATTTGTCGATAGCCGCTCTCGGATAAGTTTCACCTTATCCAGCTGCTCTTGTACCAAATCTGGTCCCACTAGGCGCCCGCCCACATCGAACCAACCTATAGGCGATCTGCACTTCCTCCATACAAGGCCTCATAAGGCGCCATCCGAATCTTGGAGTGGTAGCTATTATTATATGCGAACTCAACTAGAGGCAAATGATCCTCCCAACTACCACTAAAGTCAATAACACGGGCTCGCGACATATCCTCGAGTGCGGATAGTGCGCTCTGCTGTCCGTCATGCGTGGATGAAATGCGTTACTCGGGCTCACTGCGTCCCTAAACCCTCTGGAAGGACCTCGAAGTTAGCCGTAAAGCCGGGCTCCTCATGCGATATGATCGAAGTAGGGACTCCATGCGATCGGCGATCTCGGATGTAAAGTCTGGCATAATCCTCGGTAGAAAAAGTCGTCTGACGGGAAGAAAGTGGGCTGATTTCGTCGACTGTCGGCGATAACCCATATAGAATCATGTCTCCTCCGAGTGCGAGGTAATCACGTGATGAAGTCCATGTTGATTACCTCCCACTTCGGTCGGGATCTCGATAAATGCGTAACAAACCACGGGCCTGCGGTGCTCTACCTTCACTGCGACAACACGGGCGAGCTACGAACTCTGCAGCGTCCTCTTCAAGCCATCCCACCAATACAGATCTAAGGTCGTGGTACATCTTGGTCGACCGGATGGATAGAAACGCTTGTATGTGTGCTTCCCAAGAACCTGCTGCGAAGTCTGAAACATCCGGAACACACGATGCGCCCTCAAACCTTAGCACCCGTGGTGCTACCTCAAAGGACCCTTGCCCTCGCGAAGAGTCGTATCACGATATCGAATCAAAGCTGGATCCTCGGCTGTTGCCTCTTCACCTCGCCGGCGATGGAAGACTCGGCAACCTCGCGAACTCTAACCCATTTGCTATCGAGAATCAATCAAGCGGACACCAAGGCTCGCTAGCGATGCAAATCACGAACCATGTCCCTCATCTCTAGCTGCACATCGATAGGCTCCCATCGACCTACGACTAAGGCATACGCCTGGCGTTGGCCTTCCGGGTGGTATAGGATATCAACATCGTAATCCTTAAGTAACTCTAACCACCGTCTGCGCCGTAAGTTCGGCTCCCTGGTGAAGATATCTTGGAGGCTCTTGTGGTGCGTATAAATATCCACGTGAACCCCATACAAATAGTGCCTCGGATCTTCAAAGCGTGAATCACGGTTTGACTCCAAATCATGGGTGGGGTAGTTCCTGCCGTGTTTCTTGGTGTCGGGATGCATATGCTATAACCTGCCATGCTGCATCAATACATCCCAACCCGATGCGGCGCGATCACAATATACGACATAACCATCTGGACCTACGGAAGAGTAAGAACGAGGCGTCGTCGGTCTCTCTTTCGAAGAATCGGAAACCACGCTCCAAGCATCGATCCCTGAAAATTGGCTGCCTTACGAGTCGGCCTAGTCAATGGTGCGAAGATAGAAGCAAACTTCTCCACGAACCGTAGATAATAACTGCGAGGCCCGAGCTGCGAACCTCAGCCGGAGTAGTAGGTCTCGGCCAAGTCTGTTGCCTCGATCTTGGCGTATCAACTCGAATGCCATCGGCCGAACAATATGCCCAAAGCGCATTGAAGTCAACCAAAACTCACATTTGGAAAACTTGGCGTACAGCTGCTGAGTCTGGAGAAGCTATCGGCCTGATCGCCAAATGCTCCGCGTGCTCTGCTCTGGCGAGAATAAACCAAGATATCATCGATGAACACTATCACAAGCGTGTCCAAAATGGTTTGAACACTCGGTTCATCAAATCCATGAATCTGCGGAGCATTGGTCAACCAAAAGACATGACCACGAACTCATAATGCGTCCGGGTCGGAATGCGATCTAGGACATCCACCTCTCGACTACTTTGATGATAGCCCGATCGCAGATCAATCTTAGAAGAAACATCTCGCACCGTAACTGCCCAGTCGAACAAATCATCAATCACGGAGGGTATACGTTCTTAATGGTCACCTTGTTCATGCACGTAATCAACACACGTGCGCGGCGTCCGTCCTTCTTCTTCACGAACAATAGGCGCCCGGGGAGAAACTTGGGCCTAATGAAGCCCTTCTCTAGCAAATCCTAAGCTGATCCTTGACTCTCTCTCAACTTCGGCGGTGCCATTACGTATGGCGGAATGGAAATAGGCGAGTATCCGCAATATGTCAATACAAAACTCAATCTCCTCTCGGGAGGATACGGAGGTCATGCAGGAACACGTGCGGGAACTTCGTGACTACGAGGCGGCGAAAATCTGGTACGCGACCTCGATATCAAACACGAACTAGATGGTAGATATACCCTTCGCACCATCTTCCTAGCCTTAAGGTAGGAAATAAACCTACCGCCGGCGTCTGGTGCTCCTCGCTCAACAATGGCTCCTCGAAGCGGAACCGTACTACTCTCTCTGCGGTCTACATTGGCATAGCAGAAGCTAGCCAATCCATCCCCATAATCACGTCGGTCAATCATCTCCAACTCTATCAAGTCGGCTGGTCGGCGACGTAAATGGTCACGAGACAAGCCATATACGTAGAGCTACCACCGAATCACCCATGGCGTAGCTACCTCGAAAGGGTCTATGGACTCGAGCTCTATCCCTATCCTACTAGCAACAAGGGAGATATATGGGGCAGTAGAACCGGATCTATCAAGGCATAAACATCAAACCCGAAGCGATAAGGTACTGTGGCGACATCGGTGAGGCCTCACGATCTGTCGGTGGACAAAGCATAAATGCGGTTACGAGGACGCTAGGCGGGACACGAGCCACGACCTGCGCCGCGACCTGTGACCCAGAGCACCACGCCTCGGGCGAGTAGCTGTAGGAGATGATGAAGCGGCCACAGAACTGAAGGTGGGCCTACCACGTGCGCCCCGGTCGGACGGTCCTCGCCAAAGTGACCTGCTGGCCCTGGCGTAACAAGATCCATAAGTAGTACCACACTTCCGTAATGGGATCTACGCATCGGCCTGGCCGGGGTGGTCCGTCGGCGATACCTCTGCTACTGCGGGCGTCACGAAGCCACAGGGCCACAGTGCGCCCTCGAAAACTCTGTTTGTCGAGGGCGGTGCGAGAGTGCTCGAGGTGGGCGTGGTGCGAATCTAGGCTGCTGCGAGGCCGCCCGCCACGATAACCACGGAAGACCCTCCGTCTGGCGCCTTACCTGCTGTCTCGTCACTCGTCGACCTCTGCGCTCGCCGCATCGAGGCGTGAGCTGCGTGCGGGTAATGTCCATACGGTGGAAAACCCGCACATGACTCGGCCATATAGTCGTCTAGCCGGTGACATAGCGGTGCACCTATCCTCCATATCTGCTACCAATCTTTGGGACATATCGAGCCAAAGAATCAAACTTCGACATTGTACTCCACGGCGGTCGTCCTCTCGCCTCGGCGGTAAAAATCTATCGGCCGCGCCCTCGCATCTGTGGAGGCAAAAAGTGAGTGAGAAAGCCTCGAGAACTCATCCCAGTAGGCTGGGGCGTGCTCTCCCGGGATAACTCGTGAATCAAACCAATCATTGCGGTATCACGCGGCCTATGTGAACCAAAGATCACAGACTCGGTCTCCGGCATACGATCACTCTCAAAATCTCTGAAGGCGACGGATGAACTCCTGCGGATCATCCTCGGCCTCGACCCATAAAACTCCGTGCTCTGACTCAAGAAGTCTCGTAGCCTCAAACTCTGCCTCGGGTGTACACGGGTGCGGCCGAGGCTGGGCTGGGCCAGGCTGCGCGTCAATCTCTCTCCGTGTCGGGCCTGACTTTAGCCAAAGGTGGGCCATCTCCTTGTACCCTAACTCCTCCGCCCGGTGTGGGGCGGAAGGTGTGGGCGCGTGGTCTCTTTGGGGTGGCGGCGTCATAGAACTCGCTGTCTCGGTATAGGCGGGCACGAGCCCTCGTGACTCTGGGTGTCTGCTAGCGACTCCTCATTTGCCTTGCCATACGGGCCGGGTTGCCTTACGTGGAGGCATAGCGTTACGAGGAAAGGAATACGTTAGAGGATCCACCTATAACACGACTCTAAAGCACGATCTCGGAATGAGAAGAATGGAAACCAATCCTAAATATCCTATAGCCTCACGATTATTGGTGTGGTGCACACACCGATAATCAAGACTACTAGATACGGTGCGTAGACACTTTCAGAGATTAGCGCTCGATACCACTTTTGTCACGACCGTTCGGGGCGTGGTGGTGCCTCAAGGCACCCAGTAGTCATACATCAGTAATCAGCGGAAATATAAAGCAAGACATGAAGCAGGTTTATAAAATAAGACCACGTTTATGTGAGAAAACATCGCCTTAGCGTATATATATAAAATCATGGTTTAGCGATTTACATCCGACCTTTGCACAACATGACTACAGACCTCTAAGGAAATATACAACTCTGGCGGGACAGGGCCCCGCCATATCCTGACTGTACAAAACTATCTCCAACCGGGAGATCATACCAAACGTAGAGCCTCCGGAAGATATGGAGCTCCTGACACCAACGTAGAGATCCTAAGAATGCGGATCTAGCACTGCTTGCCCTTACTGCGGCATGAACGCAGCCCCGAAGGAGGTCGAGACAACAGTACTAAGTATGCGGCGTAAAATACTTAAATGAAAACATATCATTTTAAAACCGGTTTACAAATATGTGTGAAACAACCAGAAACCATGCGTAGTGCTCATCACAAACAAGAGCAACAATAGGTAAGCGTAATAGGTCTTGTCTGAGTGCGAATGATCGAAAGCAGGGCCACTCGCCCCATCGTCATTCTGCAAGCCTAATCTGAACTCCGAGTCCGCATGGCCACTCGCGTGGGCGCGTGAGGTATAACCCGCGTCGAGGGTAGCTCCTCGGCGTAAATCTGGACTCGTCATTGTCGCATGGCCACAGACCGCGTGAGGCATAACCCGCATACTAACACGGAACTCGTAGCTCGCGTAGGCCTGGACCCGCGTAGGTATTCTCGAATCATGGTCCTGGACCGCTGAGTCTACCCGCGTCGGAGGCGGCTTAACCCGGTATCATCTCAGGTGAGTGATAGTATACTAACATAACAACTTATCTTTAAACAACATAAGCACAACAATTAGAGTCACCTATACAAACGTTACAAGATACTAACACACATAGCATCATATCATGTCTATTTATCAAACCATCTTTATTATTCTTTTCACAATACGAGTCTGTTATAAACACATAGGCAACCTTGTTTCTTTTATAAATCTTAAGTGGTTATACTTACTTCCCATAAAGCTAGTATAACTCTTAAGCTTACATTTAAAAACCAATTAGTTCTCTTACATTAATATGATTGGTAGTCTTTTGAAATGTTTTGATTCTTTATTATTGAGCTTAAGCGTGAGGCATTCGTAAGTATTATTCGAGCTTAAGCGTGAGGCATTGCCGTAAGTATTATTGTAAAATATCATGCTTTAGGAAGAATCACATACCTTACCGTGAAAACCACACCTTGAGTTGAATATGTCGCGCGCAGAGAGTCAGCCTATAATAGTCACAGATATCTATTAAAGACTACTCTGAAGGTCATTCTAAACAGGGGGTTCATAATTCTACGGTAAGTCGGGCAGCACTTCCCTACCCGGTGAGCTATATAAGTCTACTGTGAAAACAGTCCTATGTAAGTACAGTTTGATTATTCTTCTTTTAAACCCTTCTAAGTGATTAATACTTCAATTCTATTCTGTGATATACTTCTAAGTATTTATACTTATCCTTATACTACAACAGTATATATTTTCTAATTCAAAAGAGGGTTAGGATTAGTTACCTCGGTAAGCCCAATAATATCCTAGAAAAAGTCGCGCCTGAGCAAGGTTTTGCTCCTAAGTTGTATGCTCCAAGAACCCTAGAAGTTCTTCACAACTTCTACTAAGTACTAAGGTATTTGGGCTAGGGTATTTTGGGCATTATAACGATACAAGAAGGTAACTTTTCTACCAAGGGAGGGTAGATTTTTGGCTAGGCTGGGGGGCCTCGGCCAACTACTAGGCTAGAGAGGGGTATTCGGCCAGGGCCTTCGAGGAGGGGGAGGTGTTTTTGGACGAGAAGACTACAAAGGGAGAGGAGAGGATATTTCAAGACTTGGAAGATTTGTGGATGAAGAACTCTTCATCTCTAAGGGGGGTATTTATAGGTCAAGCCTTGGCCAACCAATGGCCAAGATGAAGACAAGTGCAAGGCAAGTGTAGGGTGAGGATTAACTAAACACAAATATCCTACCAACCCTTGACTTGTGCACAAGGCACAAAAAACGTGCCTTGGCTCTCCAATTTCGTCCATGGACGATTCAAGTCCATCAATGGGAGGGTGCCAAGTGTTGCCCTCCCGTTGGTCCAAAATGTTTCGTCTCTCGGAAAAATCCGCAAAAATAAGAAATGGCATAGCCGGAATTTACTCTACGAAAGCTGTGGAAACGTTTCGTCGGAAAACGATTCTTTTAGTGAGTTGTGTACAAAATAAAACGTCAAAGGCTTATCTTTAAGGCAAGACTTTCGTACGTATTTCCTTACGTACATACTCTGGAAATACGGGGTATAACAGTATAAAAGAAGAGAATTGAACTGTACTTACATAGGACTGTATTTACAGTATACTTGTGTAGTTTGACGGGTAGGGAAATGATGCCCAATTTTCCGTAGAATAGAGAACCCTCTGCTTAGAATATTCTACAGAGTAGTCCAAACGTTGATAGACGTATTTGACTATTATAGGTTGATACTCTGCGCGCGATATATTCGACTTGGCAGGTGGATTTCGCCGAGGAGGTATGTGATTCTTCCTATCCTCTTGAGCATGATATTTTTAAAATATATATATAGTACGGTAGACGTACGTGTGTTAACTGAACATGGTTTTACTTTGATGTCTTTTGACTTGAGTCTAAATAATAAGAATCTTGAAGTATTTCAAAAGAATTATGAATCATTTTTGAAAGAAGAGTAATACTTGGTTTTTAAACAAAAAGCTTAAGAGTTATACTAGTTTTATGGGAAGTTAGGTATAACGACTTAAGAAAGATAAAAGGAACGGTTTACTTATTTGTTTATGAACGCCTTGTATTGATTTCTGGAAAGTGTAGTAAGATGGTTTGATAAGTATACACGTTACGATGCTACGTGTGTCTTGTGATGTTTGTGTGAGGGGGTTATTCTTGTTGTGCTTACGTTATTAAACGATAAGACCGTTGTACTGCTATTATATCACATACCCCACTGACTTGTTATGATGCCGAGGACTTGCCACCCTCTGTTATACCCCGTAGTTCCAGGGTATGTATGCGAGGACGTACGTACGAGAATACGACATTGAAATTGGAAAGGAAGAAAGAGGTGATTTTTCCACGGAAAAGTTTCCGGTTTTTGTGAAGAAAAAAGGTTCGTTAATGGGAATTGGATTCCCAGATTTGGTATTCGGACTTCTTGGAATATTAGAGAATTATGGAATTTTATTTTTCGGAAATGGTCACGTGGGGCCCACGGGAGAAATTTACGGTTTTGTGGGGCCCACTTTGTTTTCGAGATTTTGGCCATTGTGGATATTTTCGGAAGATGAAATATTTTGGACGAGTAGGAGGGCGACACGTGTCACCCCTAGGTGGCTTGGCGAATATTATTTGTGCACAACACCGATTAAGTCGTTTTCGGCGAAGCGTTTTACACACTCGCGTAGGATAAATTCCGGCTATGTCATTTCTAATTTTTGCGGATTTTTCAGAGGCGAAACACTTTGGGCGGCGAGAGGCGACACTTGTCACCTCGATTGATGGACTTGGCGTCCGTTGGGACGATTGGATAGCCATTTTTGTCTTGGAGTTGGTAGGATATTTTGTGTGCAAGTTGGCTAGGTACACGTGCCCAAATCTTGGCCTTACACTTGCCTTGCACTTGGCATAATCTTGGCCATTGGTTGGCCATCCCTTGACCTATAAATACCCCTCTTGTGATGAAGAGTTCTTCGTCCACAAACAAACTTTCAAGTCTAAAATCCTCTCCTCTCCCTTAAGCCTTTTAGTCAACACACCTCCCCTCGAGAAGCTTAGCGAGGCTAATCCTCTAGCCTAGCCGAAATCTACCCACTCCCTTGGTAGAAATGTTGCCTTCTAGTATTGTTATAATACCCAAATTACCCTAGACCAAACCCCTTAGTACTTAGTTGAAGTTGTGAAGAACTTCTAAGGGTTCTTGGAGCGCATTGGAGCGTGCGGAGTATGAGCTAAAACCTTGCTCGGGCGCGACTTTTATCTAGGATATTATTGGGCTTACCGAGGTAAATAACCTTATCCTCCTTTTGTAATTAGAATATACGTACTGTAGAAGTATAGGAATAAGTATTAATACTTAGAAGGATATTAAAGAATAGAATTGAACTGATATCACAGTAGAAGGGTTTAAAAGAAGAATAATAGAACTGTACTTACATAGGACTGTTTTCACAGTAGACTTGAGTAGCTCACCGGGTAGGGAAGTGCTGCCCAAATGTCCATAGAATAGCGAACCCTCTGCTTAGAGCTTTATGCAGATCTGATCAGAGCGTTGATAGGCGTGTTGGTATTATAGGTCGATCATTGCGCGACATATTCAACTTGGCGGTGGATTTCGAGAAGGTATGTGATTCTTCCTATCCTCTTGAGCATGATATTTTAAAGAATATGTATATAGTACGGTGAGCGTCGTGTGTTAACCGAATAATAATTACGGCAATGTCTTGGACTTAAGCTTTGAATAATAAATCTGGCAATGTCTTTTGACTTAAGCTGAATAAAAAGAATCAAGTAGTTCAAAAGAATTAAGAAACCTTTTAAGAGTAACACTTGGTTTTAAAAGCTTAAGAGTTATACTAGCTTTATGGGAAGTTAGGTATACCGGCTTAAGAGTGATAAAAAAGAATGATTTATTGATTTAAGTACATAAGAGACTTGACTTAATTATACTAATGTGAAAAAGTGTGAAACCTCATTCGTGAGTAAATAGTATTTTGGTTTTCAAAAGGAATGATGTTTTACCGATCGAGAATGAATGTCGAACAAACCACAGCGCTAATAAAGGAAATGTTTTGACTAATAAAGTATTATTAAAACAGTAGAAACTTCCATCTGCATAGGAGCTAAGATGAGACAAAATGATATTACATTTCCTAGATCATGGTCTTTGTAATAAGATTGTTATGAACAATAATAACCTACTCACACATAAGGTATATGTTTCTCAAATTGTTTTAAAGGATTAAAACTATGAACTACGAAACCTTTCGAAAATGAGAAACTTGAGTAATTGAAATTAGGCAAACTTGAGCGTTGGGAAAATAATGTTGTTACTTGATTTTACAAAGAGAAGTGTTTTGATTTACTTCAAAAGATAATCACTCTATTTTTATACTACGGGTATTGTGTGACTTTTGTGAAAGAAACGGATCTTTTAAAGAGTAATACATGAAGTACTTTGGGGCTAAAAACCGAACTTGTTAACATAATGTAGAAAGTACCTTGTGTGAATAACTTGATTGTATTGATTTGTGATAGTCTTGTAATACTTTCTTGTTGACTTGATAAGTAAACATGTTAGGATGCTACGTGAGTTAGTATCTTGTGATGTTTGTGTAAAAGGGTTTTCCCTTGTTGTGCTTAGGTTGTTTAACGATAAGCTGTTATGTTAATATTATATCACTCATGATTCCGGGGGTTAAGCTGCCCTCCGATGCGGGGTAGACTCAGGCGGGTCTAGTGACCTATGATTCGAGAATACCTTATGCAGTGCAGTATGGCCTATCTTGAGCTGCGGGAGTTCGAGTTAGTATGCGGCCCCTGTGGTCATGCGGTCTTTGTGGCCATGCGGACGGCGAGTCCAGGACGCTGCCGGGGAGTAGCTACCCTCGATGCGGGTAATACCTCATGCGGGCCATTGGAGTGGCCCATGCGGAGCTACGGAAAGTTCCAGGGCTAGACGCGCACATTAGATACTGCGGGCGAGTGGCTAGCTTTGATCATGTGACGGTCTAGACAGATCTCATGATCTGATTCTGACCTTGTTTATCTTGTGGGTTTTAGTAGTCGGCTATGCCTTCGTACTTACCGTGCGGTTTTATGATGACTTTGAGGCGTGAGTCCACGACTTGGCGTATTGCTTAATTATTGTGAGCGTAGTTTTGGTTATCATACATGTCTCTGCTTTGTATAGACTACTATGATTTCATTTCTGATATTTTGATTTCACATACTTGGTACTGTCTTGACCTCCTTGGAAGTGCGTTCATCCGCGGTAAAGGTACTCCTCCGTTGATCCGTTCTTAGGATCACCGTTTGGCGTTGGAAAAGCTCCGTTTCTCGGAGGCTTAGCATTTTGGTATGGTCCTGTCTTTGTATATATTTGCATTCAGTGTTATGGCGGTGACCTGTCCCGCCATTGTTGTTTTAAACTCTTAGAGTGCAGTAGACTGTTGTAAGGTTGGGATGTAGCTGTTCATTTTGGGGTATTTATATACATTTATGCGAAAGTCAACTTTTACGAAGCGTGTCTTAATTATCTTGTTTCATATCTTGGTTGTTTTATATTCCGTGATTTCTCGATGTATGACTACTTGGGTGCGGATAAGGCACGATCCACGAGCCCGGGCAGTCGTGACAACGATGGTATCGAGTAGTTAATCCTCGGAAAGTGTCTGACCGTATCTAGTAAGTCTTGATTATCGGTGTGTTGTGCACCACGCGATAATCGAGGAGGCTATAGGATATTTAGGATTGGTTTCCATTCTTCTCACTCTGAGATCGTGCTTTAGAGTCGTGTTATAAGTTGGACCCTCTAACGTATTCCTTTCCTTTACGGTGATGCCTCGCGCCCTGGCAACCGGGCGAAGGCGAAGCGGTAGGGAGGCTGCGAGTGGAGTTGAGAGAGTTAGAAGGCAGCATGTGCCCAATCATCACTGAGGTGATGCTTCGTGCGAGGAGTTACGAGGCGTCGCGGCCGGCGAGTTTGTACTGGCGGCGATTCTCTGCGGCCATGACATCTGGACCTTCAGTTCCACGAGTTGGAGCAGAAAATATGGATTGGAAGGAGACGACCCTGTTACTAGCAAGGGACTTGGCAGCCAGAGAGTATTTTATGTACCGATATACCAAGGATATTGATGATTATCTAAAGAAGGGTGGTGAGGAAGTATGTCACGACCCGTTCCAGGGCCCGTGACTGGTGCCTTACCGGGGCACCCAAGTAGTCATACATCAGAGTAATCAGCGGAAATATAAAGCAAGACATGAAACAGTTTATAAAATAAGACACAGTTTAAGTGAGAAAACATCGCCTTTCGGCATATATATAAAAACATGGTTTAGCAGTTACATCCGAATCTTGTACTGCGAGACTCTGAGACCTCTAAGGAAATATACAACTATGGCGGGACGGGGCCCGCCATACCACTGGCATACAAAACTATCTCTGACGGGAGATCATACCCAGTAGAGCCTCGGAAAGGATGGAGCTCCGACACCAACGTAGAGATCCTAGGAATGTGGATCTAGCACTGCTTGCCTTACCTGCGGCATGAGCGCGGCCCCGAAGGAGGTCGATAACAGTACTAAGTATATGAAGCGTAAAATACTTAAATGAAACATATCATTTTAAAAGCAGTTTTGCAAGTATGTATGAAACAACGAGAAACGCGCATAGTGCCACATCAAACACAAGTGAAACAATAGGTAAAGTGTAACAGGTCTTTTATAGGCTGAGAATTATCGAAGCAGGGCCATTCGCCCATATCATCGTGCAAGCCTAATCACGAACTCCGAGTCGCATAGGCCACTCACGTGGGCGCGTGAGGTATAACCCGCATCGGTAGCTACTCCTCGGCAACGTCACGGACTCGTTGTCGCATGGCCACATAGACCGCGTGAGGCATAACCCGCATACTAACACGGAACTCGTAGTTCCGCATAGGCCCCCGGACCGCGTGAGGTATTCTCGAATCATTGTCCTGCACCGCTGAGTCTACCCGCGTCGGAGCGACTTAACCCGGTATCATCTCAAGAGGTGAGTGATAGTACACTAACATAACGAACATCTTTAAACAACATAAGCCTGACAAGAATACTCTTTTCACAACCATTACAAGACACACATAGCATCATATCATGTCTACTTATCAAACCATCTTATTATTCTTCTCAATTCAATATAAGTATTTATAAACACATAGGCAATTGTTTCTTTTATCAATCTTAAGTGGTTATACTTAAGTTCCCATAAGGCTAGTATAACTCTTAAGCACATTTAAAAACCAATTAGTTCTCTTACATTAAAAAATGGTTCAGTATTCTTTTGAAATGCTTTCAGATCTTTATTATTCAGGCTTAAGCCGTGAGGCATTGCCGTAAGTGTTATTCAGGCTTAAGCCGTAAGTGTTATTCAGGCTTAAGTCAAAGACATTGCCGTAGTTATATATATTGTAAAATATCATGCTTTAGAAAGAATCACATACCTTCTCAGCGAAAACCACCTGCCAAGTTGAATATGTCGCGCGCAGAGAGTCAGCCTATAATAGTCACAGATATCTATCAAAGACTACTCTGAAGGTCATTCTAAACAGAGGGTTCATAATTCTACGGTAAGTCGGGCAGCACTTCCCTACCCGGTGAGCTATATAAGTCTACTGTGAAAACAGTCCTATGTAAGTACAGTTTGATTATTCTGCTTTTAAACCCTTCTACTGTGGTAACAGTTCAATTCTATTCTGTGATATTCTTCTAAGTATTTGATACTTATTCTAATACTACTACAGTAAGTATTCTCTAATTCAAAAGAGGGTTAGGATTAGTTACCTCGGTAAGCCCAATAATATCCTAGAAAAAGTCGCGCCTGAGCAAGGTTTTGCTCCTAAGTTGTATGCTCCAAGGAAGCCTTAGAAGTTCTTCACAACTTCTACTAAGTACTAAGGTATTTGGGCTAGGGTATTTTGGGCATTATAACAATACTAGAAGGCAACTTTTCTACCAAGGGAGGGGGGGTAGATTTCGGCTAGGCTAGGGGGGGGGGGGGAAGCCTCGGCCAAGGGTCACTTAGGCTAGAGGGGGAAGAGGGCTTGGACGAAATGGCTAACAAGGGAGAAGGGAGGATTTTCAAGACTTGGAAAGTAATTTGTGGATGAAGAACTCTTCATCTTAAGGGGGGTATTTATAGGTCAAGAAGTGGCCAACCAATGGCCAAGATTTAGACAAGTGCAAGGCAAGTGTAGGGTGAGGATTAACTATACACAAATATCCTACCAACTCCTTGACTTGTGCACAAGGCACAAAAAACGTGTTCCTCCTAGTCCAAATCGTCCAAATGGACGATTTCAAGTCCATCAATTGGAGGGTGACAAGTGTCGCCCTCCGTTAATCCAAAATGTTTCGTCTCTCGGAAAAATCCGCAAAAAATTAGAAATGGCATAGCGGAATTTACCTACGAAAGTGGAAGCGTTTAGTCGGAAAACTATTCGTTTGTGAGTTGTGCCTAAAAAAACGTTTTGCCTAAACTTTAAGGCTAGACTTTTATGCGTATTCCCTTACGTACATACTGCGGAAATACGGTATAACATTCTCCCCTTAGAAACATTCGTCCGAATGTTCCTTCCCAAGACGATTAACGATAAGATTCTTCATAACTTAGCGATTGCAAATGCCACACGGCCACGTAACAACACTTGGCGAAAGCGATAGCGAAAATTTACAAGTAGGAAAGTGAATTACACGGAGGTGTGGGGAATAGGTGAGGATACTTCGCCTCATGTCCTCGCCGGCTTCCGCGTCATCTCCTCCGAGCTCGTTCGCCACAAGACTTTGTGGAAGCCACGTCCTTCGTCCGCACGCCTAACGACGATCGACTATCGCTATGGGAATCTCCTCATCGATAACCCCTCGGTCACTGGACATCGTCAATCGGGTGTACCACTAGATGGATCCCCGATACATCTCCTCGGATAGATACGTGAAAAACCGGATGCGCCTCCAGATCGGACGGCAGATCCAACTCATGCAACCTTGCCTACCTGCGGACAATCTGAAGCGGCCCAATGTACCTGGTTTGAGTTTCCTTCTTCCGAATCTCATCACACCGCCATGGGTGACACTTCAGAGAAAACCCAATCATCAGCTGCGAACTCGGATGTCGGCGGCGATGATCTGCATCGACTTACATCGACTCGAGTTGTCAATAGCGCTCTCGGATAAGCTTCACCTTATCCTTGCTGCACCAAATCTGGTCCCACTAGTGCACCTCGCCCACATCGAACCAACCTATAGGCGATCTGCACTTCCTCATACAAGGCCTCATAAGGCGCCATCGAATCTTTGGAGTGGTAGCTATTATTATACGCGAACTCAACTAGAGGCAAATGATCCTCCCAACTACCATGAAGTCAATAACACGGGCTCGCAACATATCCTCGAGAGTGCGGATAGTGCGCTCTGCTGTCCGTGCATGCGTGGATGAAATGCGACTCGAGCTCACTGCGTCCTAAACCCCTCTGGAAGGACCTCGAAGTTAGCCGTGGCGGGCTCCACATGCGATATGATCGAAGTAGGGACTCCATGCAGTCTGACGATCTCTCGGATGTAAAGTCTGGCATAATCCTCAGCCGAAAAAGTCGTCCTGACGGGAAGAAAGTGGGCTGATTTCGTCAGCCTGTCGACGATAACCCATATAGAATCATGTCTCCTCTGAGTGCGAGGTAATCAGGTGATGAAGTCCATGTTGATTACCTCCCACTTCGGTCGGGATCTCGATCAATGCGTAACAAACCACCAGGCCTCTGGTGCTCTACCTTCACCTGCTGACAACACGGGCACTGAGCTACGAACTCTGCAACGTCTCTCTTCAAGCCATCCCACCAATACACAGATCTAAGGTCGTGGTACATCTTGGTCGACCCCGGATGGATAGAGTAACGCTTGTGCGTGTGCTTCCCAGAACCTTGCCGAAGTCTGAAACATCCGGAACACCTGATCGCCCTCAAACCTTAGCACCCCATGGTGCTACCTCGAGACCGCGCCTCACGAAGAGTCGTATCACGATATCGAATCAAAGTGGATCCTCGAGCTGTTGCCTCTTCACCTCGCCGACGATGGAAGACTCGGCAACCTCACGAACTCTAACCCCACCGCTATCGAGAATCAATCAAGCGGACACCAGGCTCGCTAAGCGATGCAAATCACGAACCATGTCCCTCCTCTCTAGTTGCACATCGATAGGCTCCCCGTCGACCTACGACTAAGGCATACGCCTGAACATTGGCCTTCCGGGTGGTACGGGATATCAACATCGTAATCCTTAAGCAACTCTAACCACCGTCTCGCCGTAAGTTCGGCTCCTGCGGTGAAGATATCTTGGAGGCTCTTGTGGTGCGTATAAATATCCACGTGAACCCATTACAAATAGTGCCTCTAGATCTTCAAAGCGTGAATCACGGTGCGACTCCAAATCATGGGTGGGGTAGTTCCTCTCGTGTTTCTTGGTGTCGGGATGCATATGCTATAACTCTGCCATCTGCATCAACACACATCCCAACCCGATGCACGGCGATCACAATACACAACATAACCGTCTGGACCCTCTGGAAGAGTAAGAACGGGGGCGGTCGTCAGTCTCTCTTTCAGAAACTGGAAACCCCGCTCACAAGCATCATCCATCTGGAACTTGTGCGCCTACGAGTCGGCCTAGTCAATGGTGCGAGATAGAAGCAAACTTCTCCACGAACGCCGATAATAACTGCAAGGCCCGAGCTGCGAACCTCTGCCGGAGTAGTAGGTCTAGGCCAAGTCTGTTGCCTCGATCTTGGCTGTATCCACTCGAATGCCATCGGCCAAGCAATATGCCCAAGAAACGCCATCAAGTCAACAAAACTCACATTTGGAAAACTTGGCGTCTGGCTAGTCTGGAGAAGCTGGCCAAGACCTCAAATGCTCGCGTGCTCCTGCTTTGGCGAGAATAAACCAAGATATCATCAATGAACACTATCACAAGCGTGTCAAAAATGGTTTGAACACTCGGTTCATCAAATCCATGAATCTGGCGGAGCATTGGTCAACAAAGACATGACCACGAACTCATAATGCGTCTGGGTCTGAATGCGATCTAGGGACATCCACCTCTCGACTTCGCACTTTTGATGATAGCGATCGCAGATCAATCTTGAGAAACATCTCGCCACTCGCCTGGTCGAACAAATCATCAATCACAGGAAGGGTATACGTTCTTAATGGTCACCTTGTTCACCGTAATCAACACATGCGCGGCGTCCGTCCTTCTTCTTCACGAACAATCTGGCGCTCCCGAGGAGATACACTAGGCTGATGAAGCCGCTTCTCGGTAAATCTCTGCTGATCCTTGACTCCTCAACTCGGCAGGCGCCATTCTGTATGGCGGAATGGAAAGAGGCCGAGTGTCTGGCAAAACGTCAATACAAAACTCGATCTCCTCTCGGGAGGATACGGGAGGTCATCCGAAACACGCCCGGGAACTCGTGACTCTGGGCGGTGAAAATCTGGTACGCGGCTTATCAAACACGAACGAGATGGTAGATATACCCTTCGCACCATCTTCCAGCCTTGAGGTAGGAAATAAACCTACCACCGGCGATACCGTGCTCCTCCCACTCAACAACCGCTCTCAGAAGCTGGAACCGTACTACTCTCTCTCTGCAGTCTACATTGGCGTAGCAAGAAGCTAGCCAATCCATCCCCATAATCACGTCGAAGTCAATCATCTCCAACTCTATCAAGTCGGCTGGAGTCGGCGGCGTAAATGGTCACAGGGACAAGCTCTATATACCGTAGAGCTACCACCGAATCACCCATGGCGTAGCTACCTCGAAAGGGTCTATGGACTCGTGCTCTATCCCTATCCTACTAGAAACAAGGGAGATATAGGGACAGTAGAACCCGGATCTATCAAAGCATACACATCAAACCCAGAAACTGATAAGGTACCTGTGACGACATCAGGTGAGGCCTCCTGATCCTGTCGGCTGGACAAAGCATAGATGCGGTTTTGAGGACCGCTAGTTCTGGGACCCGAGCCACGACCTCTGCCGCGACCTGGCGACCCGTGTACCACGCCCTCGGGCGAGTGGCGTAGGAGATGATGAAGCGGCGAGAACCCGGTGAGCCTACCACGCGCCCCCGGTCGGACGATCCTCGCAAAGTGACCCTGCTGGCCACAACTGTAACAAGCTCCAAAAGCAGTACCACACTTCCCGTAATGGGATCTATCGCATCGGCCACACCGGGGTGGTCGTCGGCGATACCTCTGCTACTGCGGGCGTCCGAAGCCACAGGGCCACAGTGCGCCCTCGAAAACTCTGGGGTGTCTTGAGGGCGGTGCGAGGAGTGCTCGAGTGGCTGCGGTGCGAATCTAGATCGCCGTTGAGGCCCGCCACGATAACCACCGAAGACCCTCCGTCACGGCCTTAACCTGCTGCTGTCTGTCACTCGTCGACCTCTGCGCTCGCCGCATCAGGCGTGAGCTGCGTGCGGGTAATGTCCATACCGGTGGAGAAACACCGCACATGACTCGGCCATATAGTCGTCTAGCGGTGACATAGCGGTGCACCATATCCTCCATATCGCTACCAATCTTTGGGACATATCGAGCCATGAATCAAACTCGACATTGTACTCACGGCGGTCGTCCTCTGCCTCGAGTAAAAATCTATCGGCCGCGCCCTCGCCGTATGTGGAGGCAAGAAGTGAGTGAGGAAAGCCTGCGAGAACTCATCCCGTAGTGAGCGCGTGCTCTCCCGGGATAACTCCCGTGAATCAAACCAATCATTGCGGTATCACGCACCCGATGCGAACCGGTCACAGACTGTCTCGAGGCCTTGATCACCTCATGATCCTCTGAAGGCGGCGGATGAACTCCTGCGGATCATCCTCGGCCTCGACCGAAAAACTCGGCGGGCTACAACTCAAGAAATCTCGTAGCCTCAAACTATCGCCTCGGGTGTACCAGGTGCGGCGGGTGGGCTGAGCCGAGGCTGCCGCGTCAATCTCTCCGTATCGGGCCTGACTTTAGCCAAAGGCTGGGCCATCTCCTTGTACCCTAACTCCTCCGCCCGGTGGTGTGGGGCGGGAGGTGTGGGTGCGTGGTCTGTCTTTGAAATTTGCGGCGTCATAGAACTCGCCGTCTACGGTATAGGCCGGGCACGAGCCCTCGTGACTCTGGGTGTCTGCTAGCGGCTCCTCATTGCCTTGCCGCCACGGGCGGGTTGCCTTACGTGGAGGCATAAGCATTACGGGAAAGGAATACGTTAGAGGGTCCACTATAACATGACTCTAAAGCACGATCTCGGAATGAGAAGAATGAAACCAATCCTAAATATCCTATAGCCTCACGATTATTGGTGTGGTGCACAACACACCGATAATCAAGACTCTACTAGATACGGTGCAGTAGACACTTTCAGAGGATTAAGCGCTGCGATACCACTTTTGTCACGACCGTTCGGGGCGTGGTTGGTGCCTTACCGGGGCACCCAAGTAGTCATACATCAGAGTAATCAGCGGAAATATAAAGCAAGACATGAAACAGTTTATAAAATAGGACACAGTTTAAGTGAGAAAACATCGCCTTTCGGCATATATATAAAAACATGGTTTAGCAGTTACATCCGATCTTGCTGTTGGGACTCTGACCTAAGGAAATATACAACTATGGCGGGACAGGGCCCCGCCATACCCTGACTGTACAAAACTATCTACAACAGGGAGATCATACCCAAAAGTAGAGCCTCCGGAAAGGTTGGAGCTCCTGACACCAACGTAGAGATCCTAGGAATGTGGATCTAGCACCTGCTTGCCCTTACCTGCGGCATGAACACAGCCCCCCGAAGGAGGTCAGTACAACAGGTACTAAGTATATGAAACTGTAAAATACTTAAATGAAACATATCATTTTAAAAACAGTTTTGCAAGTATGTATGAAACAACCAAGGAAACCACACATAGTGCCACATCACAAACAAGAGCAACAATAGGTAAACTGTAATAGGTCTTTTCTAGGCTGCGAATGATTCGAAACAGGTCCATTCGCCCATATCATCATTCTGCAAGCCTAATCCTGAACTCCCGGAGTCCGCATAGGCCACTCACATGGGCCCGCATGAGGTATAACCCCGCATCGAGGGTAGCTACTCCTCGGCAACGTCCTGGACTCGTTGTCCGCATGGCCACATAGACCGCATGAGGCATAACCCCGCATACTAACCTGGAACTCTCGTAGTTCCGCATAGGCCCCCTGGACCCGCATGAGGTATTCTCGAATCATGGTCCTGGATCGCTGAGTCTACCGCGTCGGAGGCGGCTTAACCCCCGGTATCATCTCAAGAGGTGAGTGATAGTACACTAACATAACAGCTTATCTTTAAACAACATAAGCACAACAAGAATACTCTTTTTCACAACCATTACAAGACACTAACACACATAGCATCATATCATGTCTACTTATCAAACCATCTTATTATTCTTCTCACAATTCAATATAAGTCTGTTATAAACACATAGGCAACTGTTTCTTTTATCAATCTTAAGTGGTTATACTTAACTTCCCATAAGGCTAGTATAACTCTTAAGCTTCTGTTTAAAAACCAATTAGTTCTCTTCTGTTAAAAATGGTTCAGTATTCTTTTGAAATGCTTTCAGATCTTTATTATTCAGGCTTAAGCCGTGAGGCATTGCCGTAAGTGTTATTCAGGCTTAAGCCGTAAGGCAATGCCGTAAGTTTTATTCAGGCTTAAGTCAAAGACATTGCCGTAGTTATATATATTGTAAAATATCATGCTTTAGAAAGAATCACATACATACCGTGAAAACCACCGCTAAGTTGAATATGTCGCTTGAGAGTCACCTATAATAGTCACAGATATCTATCAAACACTACTCAGAAGGTCATTCTAAACAGAGCGATCATAATTCTACGGTAAGTCGGGCAGCACTTCCTACCGGTGAGCTATATAAGTCTCTTTGAAAACAGTCTATGTAAATGATTTGATTATTACGCTTTTAAACCCTACTTTGTGGTATGATTCAATTCTATTCTGTGATATTCTTCTAAGTATTTGATACTTATTCTAATACTACTACAGTAAGTATTCTCTAATTCAAAAGAGGGTTAGGATTAGTTACCTCGGTAAGCCCAATAATATCCTAGAAAAAGTCGCGCCTGAGCAAGGTTTTGCTCCTAAGTTGTATGCTCCAAGGAAGCCTTAGAAGTTCTTCACAACTTCTACTAAGTACTAAGGTATTTGGGCTAGGGTATTTTGGGCATTATAACAATACTAGAAGGCAACTTTTCTACCAAGGGAGGGGGGTAGATTTCGGCTAGGCTAGGGGAGGAAAGCCTCGGCCAAGGGTCACTTAGGCTAGAGGGGGAAGAGGGCTTGGACGAAATGGCTAACAAGGGAGAAGGGAGGATGTTCAAGACTTGGAAAGTAATTTGTGGATGAAGAACTCTTCATCTTAAGGGGGGTATTTATAGGTCAAGGGATGGCCAACCAATGGCCAAGATTTAGACAAGTGCAAGGCAAGTGTAGGGTGAGGATTAACTATACACAAATATCCTACCAACTCCTTGACTTGTGCACAAGGCACAAAAAACGTGTTCCTCCTAGTCCAAATCGTCCAAATGGACGATTTCAAGTCCATCAATTGGAGGTGACAAGTGTCGCCCTCGTTGATCCAAAATGTTTCGTCTCTCGGAAAAATCCAAAAATTAGAAATGGCATAGCGGAATTTACCCTACGAAAGTGTGGAAGCGTTTAGTCGGAAAACTATTCGTTTTGTGAGTTGTGCCTAAAAAGCGTTTTGCCTAAACTTTAAGGCTAGACTTTTTATGCGTATTCCCACGTACATACTGCGAAATACGGGGTATAACAAAGTAGCTCTTGATCGAGAATGAGGCGCTTGCGTCAGTTATGTGCGTGGTGAGAGATGTAGAGATCGACAGTTAACCAAGATCGTGAAGAGGCCCGATTGGCGAGATCATTTGGTAACTCTCGAGGCGAACGCCTCGGCAGATTAGACATGCGCCTCGCGGATGCAGTGTCCTCTACGAGGTTGATTTTCCTCGGTGTTCACGGTGTGGCGGCGTCGTCGGAAATGTCGTCTTTTCGGTGCTTGTTTTACTTGCGGCGTCGAGCCATATGGCGAGAATGTTCTGAGGAAGGATGCAAGTTGGAAGACTCGGCTACGGTCGATTGTGGATTGGTGGTGCGGAGAGGAAGGGGTGTTAGCTGCAGGAGGCCACCCCACCGGTGTGGCGTTGTAGTCGATGTCATCGTGAGTGTGTCGTATACCGACAACTTGTTATGTTTGCGACAGCGAGGCCATTTGCGAGAAATTGTCCAACGAGTTGGCGGGGATGTAGGACTCGACCGGGATCAGTGGATAGTTCATCACCTTCCCCAGCTATGCGCCCAGCAGGGCGGGTTTGATTAAAATGACCTAGGGGAAGTGCCGCGTAGATACAGGTATATCCTTAACCCTTTAGAGATTTATATGTGTAGTAAGATGCGAATATCTTAAGTATTGTTTTCGATTAGCATGGTGTTAGTGTGATTAAAAAATTTTTTTAGTTAACCGGGTAAGATTGGGGGATAGAGAGAGTGGGAGCCTTAGAATATTATACGTAGAGACCTTAGAGGCGAGGCCATCTTTGGTAAAAGAATTATTTCGTGTTTGACCCTTATCGAGGTGCATAGTATACGTGAGATATTTTTGTGGGATGAATCCCTGAGTGATGTGAAATGAAAGAGGGTAGTTGAGCTTAGAAGGCCGCTAGGTTTTAAACGTGATTAGTGAGATTGTTGGATCGGGAGCTAGTATTTTCGGCGTTGCCGGGTCGGGTTGAGGCCATGTGGCGGGTCGACCCGCGGCCTGTATAGTGGTGGGGGTCAGTTTGTGGTGGTCCCGCTTTGTGTTAGGATCACGAGGGTGTTAGGCCCAGGTTTAGTTAACCATTGTACGAGTTCGTGGATGTGTTCGACCAGTAGTCGGGCCGATGAGGTCAGACCATCTTATCTTTTAGTCAAACCGTGTACTCGGTAGTAAGTTGCGAGATGATTATTTCAAGAAGGTTGTAAGGCTGCACGGGGTGCCTACCTTCACCTTATGGCTGACAGGGGAGTCCAAGTTACGGCTGTTTCTTTTCTGGAAGAGTTACCAGGCAAGGTTAGGAACTCAGGTGAATCTCAGTGTCGCATTCACCCTCGGGCAAGTGGTTGGATTTCGGGAGTAGCTGTAAGGACTCTTCGCCTCTTGTTGAGTATGTATTATATAGCTACCGTTTCAGTATTCGGGTGTCGCCGTTTGGAGCCTTTTTATAAGCGCTAGTGTAAGATTGCCGATCGACTGATTCGATGTAAGCAAGGTGCAGATAGTTGGTTCGTACTTGTTCAGCAGGGCGTGGATAGGGTGGAGCTTATCCAGAAGAGGTTATTGGCAGCTCAGAGTCAGTGGAAGCAGTACCAGAAACATGGTAAGTTTTGATAAAGAGTTCGAGGATACGAGAAGGGTACGACGAGTAAGGGAAGAAGCGATCATGTATTACAGGCATAGGTGTGATCATTTCGTTTGTAAAGAGTAGGTGTGAAGGGAGTATCTTTTTAGACCTCGAGTAGGAGCTTTTGTGATAGAAGTGATTCCTCGTGGACTTGGAGATAAGTATGTGCACTTGTTGTGTTGTGGCCAGGTGTGGCATGGTTGTTTCCGTAAGTATAGCAGTGAGGACTATACTGGCGCCTGTTTGTTTTGAGATTTAGAAGGAACATTCGGGACGAATGTTTCTAAGGAGGGGAGAATGTTATACCCCGTAGTTCCAGGGTATGTATGCGAGGACGTACGTACGAGAATACGACATTGAAATTGGAAAGGAAGAAAGAGGTGATTTTTCCACGGAAAAGTTTCCGGTTTTTGTGAAGGAAAAAGGTTCGTTAATGGAAATTGGATTCCCAGATTTGGTATTCGTACTTCTTGGAATATTAGAGAATTATGGAATTTTATTTTCGGAAATGGTCACGTGGGGCCCACAGGAGAAATTTACGGTTTTGTGGGGCCCACTTTGTTTTTGAGATTTTGGCCATTGTGGATATTTTCGGAAGATGAAATATTTTGGACGAGTAGGAGGGCGACACGTGTCACCCCCCCTAGGTGGCTTGGCCGAATATTATTTGTGCACAACACCCGATTAGAGTCGTTTTTCGACGAAACGTTTTACACAACTCGCGTAGGATAAATTCCGGCTATGTCATTTCTAATTTTTGCGGATTTTTCCGAGAGACGAAACACTTTGGGCCAACGGGAGGGCGACACTTGTCACCCTCCAATTGATGGACTTGAGGCGTCCATTGGGACGAATTGGATAGCCATATTGTCTTTGTCACGACCCGTTCCGGGGCCCGTGACTGGTGCCTTACCGGGGCACCCAAGTAGTCATACATCAGAGTAACCAGCGGAAATATAAAACAAGACATGAAACAGTTTATAAAATAAGACACAGTTTATGTGAACAAACGTCGCCTTTCGGCATATATATATAAACAAGGTTTAGCAGTTACATCCGACAATCGCATACATGACTCTGACCTCTAAGGAAAAATACAACTATGGCGGGGCGTGGTTCCGCCATACCTCGATCAGACAAAACTATCTACAACAGGAGATCATACCAAAGAGTAGAGCCTCGGAAGAGATGGAGCTCACGACACCAACGTAGAGATCCTAAGGATGCGGATCTAGCACACTTTGCCGCACTGCGGCATGAACGCATCCCCCCGAAGGAGGTCAGTACAACAGGTACCAAGTATGTGAAACTATAAGAACTGAAATGAAATCAAAGTATTTAAAACCTTTTCACAAATACAATCAGTTCAATTGCACATAGTGCCACATCACAAACAACAACAGTAATAGAAAAAGAATAGCAGTCTATTCTAGGCGCGAATGATCGAAGCAAGGCCAATCGCCCATAGTATCATTCTGCGTGCCTAGTCCCGACTTCCGCAGCCCATAGGTCACACCTGCACCGCATGAGGTATTCCCGCATCGGGCAGCAACCCGGCATCCGCTAGGCTCCGCGGCCGCATAGCCTCAAAAGACCGCATAGTCTCAACAGACCGCATAGGGAATCCCCCGCATCAGGCTAGACGCCCGGAATGATCAATCCTGGAGCATACCGCTGCTCCGCATAGTCTCACAGACCGCATAGGCCGTATAGACCCGCGTCGAGCAAGCCACCGGTATAATAGTCGAGGGTAGGTGATACGATGACAACTGACGGACTTACGGTTAGCAACGTAAGCACGGCAAGAATGACCCTTAAAGATTACAAGACACTAACACAGTAGCATCATGATATGTCTACTTATCAAACAATCTTACTACACTTAATGAGATCAATACAAGGCTTTTATAAAAAAACAAGTAAACAGTTCCTTTTTATCTTTCTTAAGTTGTTATACCTAACTTCCCATAAAGCTAGCATAACTCTTAAGCTTTTGTTTTAAAAACCAAATATTTATCTTCTGTTAAAAATGATTCAGTATTCTTTTGAAATGTTTTCAGTTCTTTATTATTCAGGCTTAAGTCGTGAGGCATTCTGTAAGTATTATTCGAGCTTAAGCCGTGAGGCATTCAGTAAGTTTTATTCAGCTTAAGTCAAAGACATTGCGTAGTTATTATCTGATTAACACGTACGCGTCTACCGTACTATATATATATTGTAAAATATCATGCTTAGGAAGAATCACATACCTTCTCAGCGAAAACCACCTGCCAAGTTGAATATGTCGCGCGCAGAGAGTCAGCCTATAATAGTCACAGACATCTATCAAAGACTACTCTGAAGGTCATTCTAAACAGAGGGTTCACAATTCTATGGAAAGTTGGGCAGTACCTCCCTACCCGGTGAGCTATATAAGTCTACCGTGAAAACAGTCCTATGTAAGTACAGTTGATTATTCTTCTTTTAAACCCTTCTACTGTGGTAACAGTTCAATTCTATTCTGTGATATCCTTCTAAGTATTTAATACTTATTCAATACTACTACAGTATGTATTCTCTAATTCAAAAGAGGGTTAGGATTAGTTACCTCGGTAAGCCCAATAATATCCTAGATAAAGTCGCGCCTGAGCAAGGTTTAGCTCCTAAGTTGTATGCGCTCAGAGCTCAAGAAACGTTATAAGTTCTTTACAACTTCTACAAAGGACTAAGGGATTTGGGCTAGGGTATTTTGGGCATTATAACAATACTAGAAGACAACTTTTCTACCAAGGGAGGGGGGGTAGATTTCGGCTAGGCTAGGGGGTAGGCCTCGGCCAAACTCACTCAAGGGGAGGTGTTGGACGAAGGCTAAGGAGAGGCGAGGTTTTTTTTCAATACTTGGAAGATTTGTGGATGAAGAACTCTTCATCTCTAAGGGGGTATTTATAGCTCAAGCCTTGGCCAACCAATGGCCAAGATGAAGACAAGTGCAAGGCAAGTGTAGGGTGAGGATTAACTATACACAAATATCCTACCAACTCCTTGACTTGTGCACAAGGCACAAAAAACGTGCCATGGCTCTCCCCTTCGTCCAAATGGACGATTCAAGTCCACCAATGGGAGGGTGCCAAGTGTCGCCCTCCCGTTGGTCCAAAATGTTTCGTCTCTCGGAAAAATCCGCAAAAAATAGCAATGGCATAGCCGGAATTTTCCCTACGAAAGTTGTGGAAACGTTTCGTCGGAAAACGATTCTTTTAGTGAGTTGTGTACAAAAAAAACGTCCAAGGCTAACTTTAAGGCCAAACTTTTTGTACGTATTCCCTTACGTACATACTCTGGAAATACGGGGTATAACATTCTCCCCTCCTTAGAAACATTCGTCCCGAATGTTCCTTCTCAAGACAGTTATCGAAGAAGCTTAAACAGTTTGTAAGTGCCACACATGGCCACAAAAATAACACTTAGGCATAAATGATAACGAAAATTTACAAGTAGGAAAGTGAATTACCTGGAGGTGTGGGGAATAGGTGAGGATACTTACGCCTCATGTCCTCGCCGGCTTCCCACGCCATCTCCTCCCGAGCTCGTTCGCCACAAGACTTTGTGGAAGCCACGCCCTGTCCGCAGACGCCTAACTCCGACGATCGACTATCGCTATGGGAATCTCCTCATACGATAACCCCCGATCACTGGACATCGTCAATCGGGTGTACCCTAGATGGATCCGATACATCTCGCCGGATAGATACGTGAAAATCGGATGCCGCCTCCAGATCGGACGGCAGATCAACTCGTAGGCAACCTGCCTACCTGCGGACAATCTGAAGCGCCCAATGTACCTTGGTGAGTTTCCTTCTTCCGAATCTCATCACACCCTTCATGGGTGACACCTTTAGGAAAACCCAATCATGAACCTCGAACTCAAGATGCCGACGACGATGATCTGCATCGACACGCCGACTCGGTATCAAAAGCCGCCTCGGATAAGCTTCCTTATCCACTTCGCTGCACCAAATCTGGTCCCACTAGCCGCACCTCGCCCACATCGAACCAACCTAGGCGATCTGCACTTCCTCCCATACAAGGCCTCATAAGGCGCCATCTGAATACTGGAGTGGTAGCTATTATTATACGCAAACTCAACTAGAGGCAAATGATCCTCCCAACTACCCCTGAAGTCAATAACACAGGCTCGTAGCATATCCTCAAGAGTCTGGATAGTGCGCTCTGCCTGTCCGTGCATGCGTGGATGAAATGCAGAGCTCGTGCTCACTGCGTCCTAAACCCTCTGGAAGGACCTCCAAGTTAGCCGTAACCGGGCTCCGCCGAGATATGATCAAGTAGGGACTCTATGCGATCGACGATCTCTCGGATGTAAAGTCGGCATAATCCTCACTAGAAAAAGTCGCCCGACGGGAAGAAAGTGGGCTGATTTTCCACTGTCGACGATAACCCAAATAGAATCATGTCTCCTCTGAGTGCGAGGTAATCATGTGATGAAATCCATGATGATTACCTACCACTTCCAGGTCGGGATCTCTATCGCCTGCAACAAACCACCAGGCCTCTGGTGCTCTACCTTCACTGCGACAACAAGGGACCGAGCTACGAAATCCGCAACGCCCTCTTCGCCATCCCACCAATACACGGATCTAAGGTCGTGGTACATCTTGGTCGACCGGATGGATAGAGTAACGCTGTGTGCTTCCCCAGAACTCTGCCAAGTCTCAAACATCCGGAACACACAACGCCTTCAAACCTTAGCACCCCATCGTGCTACCTCAAAAGGACCCTTGCCCTCACAAAGGCAGTATCACGATATCGAATCAAAGCCGGATCCTCGAATCGTTGCCTCTTCACCTCTCGACGATGGAAGACTCGGCAACCTCACGAACTCTAACCCCACCGCTATCGTAATCAATCAAACGGACACCAAGGCTCGCTAATCGATGCAAATCACGAACCATGTCCTCCTCTCTAGCCGCACATCGATAGGCTCCCATCGACCTACGACTAGAGCATCCGCCACAACATTGGCCTTCCCGGGTGGTACAGGATATCAACATCGTAATCCTTAAGCAACTCTAACCACCGTCTGCCGTAAGTTCACTCCTCTGGTGAAGATATACCGAGGCTCTTGTGGTCCGTAAAAATATCCACGTGAACCCATACAAATAGTGCCTCCAGATCTTCAAAGCGTGAATCACGCCCAACTCCAAATCATGGGTGGGGTAGTTCTCTCGTGTTTCTTCACCGTCGGGATGCATATGCTATAACCTTGCCATGCCGCATCAACACACACCCAACCCGATGCCCGACGATCACAATACACGACATAACCATCCGGACCTCCGGAAGAGTAAGAACGGGCGGTCGCCGATCTCTCTTTCAAGAATCGAAACCCCGCCACAAGCATCACCATCAAACTTGGCCGCCTACGAGTCGGCCTAGTCAATGGTGCGTAGATGAGGCAAACTTCTCCACGAACCGATAATATCCTCGCAAGGCCCGAGCTGCGAACCTGGCCGGAGTAGTAGGTCTAGGCCAAGTCCCGATCGCCGATCTTGGCGTATCCACTCGAATGCCATCGGCCACAATATGCCCAAGAAACGCCATCAAGTCAACAAAACTCACATTTGGAAAACTTGGCGATACTGTTCTGGTCGGAGAATCGGCCGATCGCCAAATGCTCGCATGCTCCGCTCTGGCGAGAATAAACCAAGATATCATCAATGAACACTATCACAAACGTGTCCAAAAATGGTTTGAACACTCGGTTCATCAAATCCATGAATACCACGGAGCATTGGTCAACCCAAAAGACATGACCACGAACTCATAATGCCCGTCTGGTCCGAATGCGATCCAGGGACATCCACCTCTCGACACGAACGATGATAGCCCGAACGCAGATCAATCTTGGAGAAACATCTCGCGCTCGCAACTGGTCGAACAAATCATCAATCCCGGGAAGGGTATTCGTTCTTAATGGTCACCTTGTTCACCGTCAGATCAACACACATGCGCAATGGCCCCGCCCTTCTTTTCTTCACGAACAATCGGCGCTCCCGGGGAGAAACACTAGGCTCGATGAAGCCCTTCTCCAAGAAATCCTCACCGGTCCTTCAACTCTCTCAACTCGGCGGGTGCCATTCGTATGGCGGAATGGAAATAGGCCGAGTATCCGCAAAGACATCTATACAAAACTCGATCTCCTCTCGTGAGGATACGGAGGTCATCCGAAACACGTCGGGAACTTCACTGACCATCGAATCGACGGAAATGCGGTACGCGACCTCAGATCAAACACTCGAACGAGATGGTAGATATACCCTTCGCACCATCTTCCTAGCCTTGAGGTAAGAAATAAACTTACCCTCGGCGATACCGCGTGCTCCCACTCAACAACCGGCTCCTCAGAAATCGGAACCGCACTACTCTCTCTGCAGTCTACATTGGCATAGCAAGAAGCTAGCCAATCCATCCCCCTGATCACGTCGAAATCAATCCTCTCCAACTCTCTCAAGTCGGCTATGGTCCGACGACTGTAAATGGTCACAGGACAAGCTCTATATACCCGCCGAGCTACCACCGAATCACCCGGCGTAGCTACCTCGAAAGGGTATATGGACTCGTGCTCTATCCCTATCCTACTAGCAACAAGGGAGATATATAGGATGAGTAGAACCGGATCTATCAAAGCATACACATCAAACCCGAACCGATAAGGTACCGTGACGACATCGGTGAGGCCTCACGATCCCGCTTGGACAAAGCATAAATGCGGTTCGAGGACCGCTAGAATCGACTGCGCCACGACCTGCCGCGACCCGCTGATCCATGTGTACCTTGCCCTCCGGGGCGAGTAACTGTCGGGGATGAAGAAGCGGCAACAGACCCTGTAGGCTGAGCCCTACCACCAGCGCCGCCCCCGGTCGGACAAACTCTCGCGAAGTGACCCTGCTGGCCACAAGTATAGCAAGCTCCCGGAGTACAGCTCCCAGAATGGTATCTACCACAACGGGCACACTGAGCAGACCTCGAACGGTTGGCACCCCTGCTACCCTGGAAATCTGAAGTCCTGGGGCCCTGACGCTTCGCCCCATTGCTCGGTATCAACCCGATGTAGGAGCGCTCATACGCCGGTGTGGTGCAAATCTGGACCTGGCGACGCCCACCCGGAGAACCACCAAAAGAACCGGCCGTCTTGGCCTTCTTCTGCTGCTGATATCGCTCTACCCGGCGGTCTCTGCGCTCCTCGCATCCTAGTGCATGAGCCTGCATGCGGGTAATGTCCATACCCGGCTGAAGAGAAACACCCGCACATGACTCGGCCATATAATCATCTAGCCCGGTGACGTAGCGGTGTACCCTATCCTCCATATCTGCTACCAATGCTGGGACATATCTAGCCAAAGAATCAAACTCGACATTGTACTCCCTGACGGTGCGTCCCCCCTGTCTCAGCAGCAAGAATCTATCAGCTCGTGCCCTCATCCATGCGGAGGCAAGAAGTGTGTGAGAAAAGCCTCAAAACTCATCCCATCTGCGGAGGAGCATGCGCTCCCAGGGAACGCGCCCATCAATCAAACCCATCGCCTGCGGTATCACGCAGCAGATGCGAACCGAATGACACAGACTCGGTCCGAGGCCCCGATCACCGTGATAATCCTCTGCGGTGACGGATGAACTCCTGCGGATCATCCTCCGCCTCGACAGTAAAACTCGGCGGGCTACAACTAAGGAAATCCCGTAGTCTCAAACTATTCGCCTCGGGTGCACTACGGTGCGATCGAGCCGAGCCGAACCGCCGCATCTAGCCTCTCCTCGTATCGGGCCACAACTTTAGCCAAAAGTTAGGCCATCTCCTTGTACCCTAACTCCTCCGCCCAGTGTGGGGCGGAGGTGTGGGTGCTGCGGTCTCTTTGGGGCGGCGGCGTCATAGAACTCGCCGTCTCGGTATAGACGGGCTCGAGCCCTCGTGACTCTGGGTGTCTCGCTAGCGCCTCCCGCTGCCTTGCCGCCTCGGGCGGGTTGCCTACGTGGAGGCATAATCACATAGAAAGGAATATGTTAGAGGGTCCAACCTATAACACACTCTAAAGCACGATCTCGTAATGAGAAGAATGGAAACCAATCCTAAATATCCTATAGCCTCACGATTATTGGTGTGGTGCACAACACCGATAATCAAGACTCTACTAGATACGGTCGTAGACACTTTCCGAGGATTAATCGCTTCGATACCACTTTTGTCACGACTGCCCGGGGCTGGATCGTGCCTGCATCGGGCACCCAAGTAGTCATACATCGAGTAACGGCGGAAATATAAAACAAGACATGAAACAATTTATAAAATAAGACACGCTTTATGTGAATAAACGTCGCCTTTTCGGCATATATATATAAACAAGGTTTAGCGATTACATCCGATAATCGCATGACTTACTGCACTTAAGGAAAAATACAACTATGGCGGACAGGCGGGCCCGCCATACCCCGATCGTACAAAACTATCTACAACAGGAGATCATACCAAAGAGTAGAGCCTCGGAAGAGATGGAGCTCGACACCAACGTAGAGATCCTAAGGACGCGGATCTAGCACTGCTGCCCTTACCGCGGCATGAACGCAGCCCGGGCGAGGTCAGTACAACAGGTACCAAGTATGTGAAACTATAAGAACTGAAATGAAATCAAAGTATTTAAAACCTTTTCACAAATACAATCAGTTCAATTGCACATAGTGCCACATCACAAACAACAACAGTAATAGAAAAACTGTAACAGGTCTATTCTAGGCCGCGAATGATCGAAGCAAGGCCAATCGCCCATAGTATCATTCTGCGTGCCTAGTACTGGACTTCCGCAGCCCGCATAGGTCACACACAGACCCGCATGAGGTATTCCCCACATCGGGGGCAGCCAACCCCCGGCATCCGCCTAGGCTCCCGCAGCCCGCATAGCCTCAAAAGACCGCATAGTCTCAACAGACCGCATAGGGAATCCCCCGCATCAGGCTAGACGCCCGGAATGATCAATCCTGGAGCATACCGCTGCTCCGCATAGTCTCACAGACCGCATAGGCCGTATAGACCCGCATCAAGGCAAGCCCTGTATAATAGTCAAGGTAGGTGATACAAGAATAAGACAACGGACTTACGGTTAGCAACGTAAGCACAGCAGAATGACCCTTTACACAAGATTACAAGACACTAACACGTAGCATCATGATATGTCTACTTATCAAACAATCTTACTATACTTAACAGAGATCAATACAAGGCTTTTATAAACAAACAAGTAAACAGTTCCTTTTTATCTTTCTTAAGTTGTTATACCTAACTTCCCATAAAGCTAGCATAACTCTTAAGCTTTTGTTTTAAAAACCAAATATTTATCTTCGTTAAAAATGATTCATATTCTTTGAAATGTTTTCGATTCTTTATTATTCAGCTTAAGCGTGAGGCATTCTGTAAGTATTATTCAGCTTAAGCGTGAGGCATCGCGTAAGTTTTATTCAGCTTAAGTCAAAGACATTGCGTAGTTATTATCTGATTAACACGTACGCGTCACCGCACTATATATATATTGTAAAATATCATGCTTAGGAAGAATCACATACCTTCTCGTGAAAACCACCGCCAAGTCAATATGTCGCGCAGAGTCACCTATAATAGTCACATACATCTTTATAAGACTACTCTGAAGGTCATTCTAAACAGAGGGTTCTCAATTCTATGGAAAGTTGGGCAGTACCTCCCTACCCGGTGAGCTATATAAGTCTACTGTGAAAACAGTCCTATGTAAGTACAATTTGATTATTCTTCTTTTAAACCCTTCTACTGTGGTAACAGTTCAATTCTATTCTGTGATATCCTTCTAAGTATTTAATACTTATTCAATACTACTACAGTATGTATTCTCTAATTCAAAAGAGGGTTAGGATTAGTTACCTCGGTAAGCCCAATAATATCCTAGATAAAGTCGCGCCTGAGCAAGGTTTAGCTCCTAAGTTGTATGCGCTCAGAGGCTCAAGAAACCTTAGAAGTTCTTTACAACTTCTACAAAGGACTAAGGGATTTGGGCTAGGGTATTTTGGGCATTATAACAATACTAGAAGACAACTTTTCTACCAAGGGAGGGGGTAGATTTCGGTTAGGCTAGGGGTAGGCCTCGGCCAAACTCACTCGAGGGGAGGTGTTGGACGAAGGCTAAGGAGAGGAGAGGATTTTTTCAAGACTTGGGCGCTTTGTGGATGAAGTACTCTTCATCTCTAAGGGGGTATTTATAGCTCAAGCCTTGGCCAACCAATGGCCAAGATGAAGACAAGTGCAAGGCAAGTGTAGGGTGAGTATTAACTATACACAAATATCCTACCAACTCCTTGACTTGTGCACAAGGCACAAAAAACGTGCCATGGCTCTCCAATACGTCCAAATGCACGATACAAGTCCACCAAAGGGAGGTGCCAAGTGTCGCCTCCCGTTGGTCCAAAATGTTTCGCCTCTCGGAAAAATCCGCAAAAATAGCAATGGCATAGCCGAATTTTCCCTACGAAGCCGTGGAAACGCTTCGCCTGAAACGATTCCTTTAGTGAGTTGTGTACAAAAAAAACGTCCAAGGCTAACTTTAAGGCCAAACTTTTTGTACGTATTCCCTTACGTACATACTCTGGAAATACGGGGTATAACAGTCTTGGAGTTGGTAGGATATTTTGTGTGCAAGTTGGCTAGGTACACTTGCCCAAATCTTGGCCTTACACTTGCCTTGCACTTGGCATAATCTTGGCCATTGGTTGGCCATCCCTTGACCTATAAATACCCCTCTTGTGATGAAGAGTTCTTCATCCACAAACAAACTTTCCAAGTCTAAAATCCTCTCCTCTCCCTTAAGCCTTTTCGTCCAACACACCTTCCCCCCCCCCCCTTGAGAAGCTTAGCCGAGGCTAATCCCCCTCTAGCCTAGCCGAAATCTACCCCCCCTCCCTTGGTAGAAATGTTGCCTTCTAGTATTGTTATAATGCCCAAATTACCCTAGCCCAAACCCCTTAGTACTTAGTTGAAGTTGTGAAGAACTTCTAAGGGTTCTAGGAGCGCATTGGAGTGTGCGGAGTAGGAGCTAAAGCTTGCTCAGGAGCGACTTTTATCTAGGATATTATTGGGCTTACCGAGGTAAATAACCTTATCCTCCTTTTGTAATTAGAATATACGTACTGTAGAAGTATAGGAATAAGTATTAATACTTAGAAGGATATTAAAGAATAGAATTGAACTGATATCACAGTAGAAGGGTTTAAAAGAAGAATAATAGAACTGTACTTACATAGGACTGTTTTCACAATAGACTTGAGTAGCTCACCGGGTAGGGAAGTGCTGCCCAAATGTCCATAGAATAGCGAACCCTCTGCTTAGAGCTTTATGCATCTGATCAGACGTTGATAGACGTATTGATGTTATAGGTCGATTCTCTGCGCGCGACATATTCAACTTGGCAGGTGGATTTCGCCGAGAAGGTATGTGATTCTTCCTATCCTCTTGAGCATGATATTTTAAAGAATATGTATATAGTACGGTAGACGTACGTGTGTTAACCGAATAATAATTACGGCAATGTCTTCGGACTTAAGCCTGAATAATAAGTACGGCAATGTCTTTTGACTTAAGCCTGAATAAAAAGAATCTGAAGTAGTTCAAAAGAATTAAGAAACCTTTTTAAGAGTAACACTTGGTTTTAAAAGCTTAAGAGTTATACTAGCTTTATGGGAAGTTAGGTATAACGGCTTAAGAGTGATAAAAAGGAATGATTTATTGATTTAAGAACATAAGAGACTTGACTTAATTATACTAATGTGAAAAAGTGTGAAACCTCATTCGTGAGTAAATAGTATTTTTGGTTTTCAAAAGGAATGATGTTTTACCGATCAGAATGAATGTCGAACAAACCACAACAGCGCTAATAAAGGGAAATGTTTTGACTAATAAAGTATTATTAAAACCAGTAGAAACTTCCATCTGCATAGGAGCTAAGATGAGACAAAATGATATTACATTTCCTAGATCACGACTGCTGTAATAAGATTGTTATGAACAATAATAACCTACTCACACATAAGGTATATGTTTCTCAAATTGTTTTAAAGGATTAAAACTATGAACTACGAAACCTTTCGAAAATGAGAAACTTGAGTAATTGAAATTAGGCAAACTTGAGCGTTGGGAAAAGAATGTTGTTACTTGATTTTACAAAGAGAAGTGTTTTGATTTACTTCAAAAGATAATCACTCTATTTTTATACTACGGGTATTGTGTGACTTTTGTGAAAGAAACGGATCTTTTAAAAGAGTAATACATGAAGTACTTTGGGGCTAAAAACCCGAACTTGTTAACATAATGTAGAAAGTACCTTGTGTGAATAACTTGATTGTATTGATTTGTGATAGTCTTGTAATACTTTCTTGTTGACTTGATAAGTAAACATGTTAGGATGCTACGTGAGTTAGTATCTTGTGATGTTTGTGTAAAAGGGTTTTCCCTTGTTGTGCTTAGGTTGTTTAACGATAAGCTGTTATGTTAATATTATATCACTCATGATTCCGGGGGTTAAGCTGCCCTCCGATGCGGGGTAGACTCAGGCGGGTCTAGTGACCTATGATTCGAGAATACCTTATGCAGTCTCAGATGGCTTTACGCGAATCGCGGGAGTTCCAGGTTAGTATGCGGCCCCTGTGGTCATGCTGTCTTTGTGGCCATGCGGACGGCGAGTCCAGGACGCTGCCGGGGAATAGCTACCCTCGATGCGGGGAATACCTCATGCGGGCCATTGGAGTGGCCCATGCGGAGCTACGGAAAGTTCGGGGCTGACGCGCATTAGATCTGCGGCGAGTGGCCATCTTTGATCATGTGACGGTGCAGACAGATCTCATGATCTGATTTACGGCCTTGTTTGTACTTGTGGGTTTTAGTAGTGGCTATGCCTTCGCATACTTACCGCACGGTTTTATGATGACTTTGAGGCGCGAGTCCACGACTTGACGTGGCTTAATTATTGTGAATCGTAGTTTTGGTTATCATACATGTCTCCGCTTTGTATAGACTACTATGATTTTATTTACGATTTTCGTTTCACATACTTGGTACACTGCCGCATCGACCTCTCCGGGCCGCGTTCATGCCGCAGTAAAGGTACTCCTACCGTTGATCCGTTCTTAGGATCACCGTTTGCGTTGGAAAAGCTCCGTTTCTCCGAGGCTTAGCATTTTGGTATGGTCCTGTCGTTGTAGATATTTGCATTCAGGTATGGCGGGGCCCCCGCCATTGTTGTTTTAAACTCTTAGAGGTCCTGAGACATTGTAAGGTTGGGATGAATCGCTCATTTTGGGGTATTTATATACATTTATGCGAAAGTCAACTTTTTCCCGAACCGTGTCTTAATGATCTTGTTTCATATCTTGGTTGTTTTATATTCCGCTGATTTCTCGATGTATGACTACTTGGGTGCGGGTAAGGCACGACCACGCCCGAACGGTCGTGACACCTCGATGCGAGGAATACCTCATGCGGTGCGTGTGACCTACGCGAGTGCGGGAGTTCGGTATTGATCATTCCGGGTGTGTTATCCCGACGCGAGGAGTGCCTCACGCGATGCGTGTGACCACGCGGTGCGTGTGACTACGCGGTGCGGAGTCTGCGAGGATGCGGGTTAGCTACCGTCGCGAGGAATACCTCATGCGGTGCATGTGACCTATGCGGATCGCGGGAGTTCCAGGATTAGGCACGCATAATGATACTATGGGCGATTGGCCTTGCTTCGATCATTAGCGGCCTAGAAAAGACCAGTTACATTATATCTATTTTTGCTCTTGTTTATGCTGTGGCACTATGTGCGGTTGAATTGGTTGTACTTGTAAGTGGTTTTAAAATGCTTTGATTTCATTTCAGTACTTTACAGTTTCACATACTTGGTACTGTTGTCTCGACCTCCGGGGGTTGCGTTCATGCCGCAGGTAAGGGAAAGCAGGTGGTAGATCCTCGTTCTTAGGATCCTTACTCTGGTGTCAGGAGCCCCATTTCTCTCGACTTTTGGTACGGCTCTCCCTGTGTTGTAGATATTTTGTACATTCAGGGTATGGCGGGGCCCTGTCCCGCCATAGTTGTTTACATTCCTAGAGGTATGTAGTCCTGTTGTAAAGTTGGGATGTAACTGTTCACACTTGATGTATATATACATGCCGAAAGGCAATCTTTTCTTGGATAAACTGTGTCTCTTTTACATTGGTTTCATGTCTTGTTTTTATATTCCGTTGATTACTCTGATGTATGACTACTTGGGTGCCCGGGTAAGGCACCAGTCACGGGCCCCGGATCGGGTCATGACAAAAAGGATGAAATGTGATTTCATTACAGTACTTTCAGTTTCACATACTTGGTACCTGTTGTACTGACCTCCTTCGGGGGGATGCATTCATGCCGCAGGTAGAGGTACACCGGTTGTTGATCCTTGCTCATAGGATCACGGTTCTGCGTATTTGGGAAGCTCCATTTCTCTGGAGGCTTATATTTTGGTATGGTTCCTTGTTATTGTAGGCACTTGTACATTCAGGGGTATGGCGGGGCACTGTCCCGTCATAGTTGTTATATCTGTTATACCCCGTATTTCCAGAGTATGTACGTAAGGACGTACGTAGGAATTTGAGCCTTAAAGTTAGGCAAGGTTCGAATTTTGTGCACAACACCCGGTTAGAGTCGTTTTTCGACGAAACGTTTCCACAGCTTGCGAAGGGAAAATTCCGGCTATGTCATTTAGTATTTTTTGCGAATTTTTCCGAGAGACGAAATGTTTTGGACCAACGGGAGGGTGACACTTGTCACCTCTGCCGACGCTGGGTTGGCGAATTGGTCACGTCTTCGCCTATTGGCTCTTGTTTTGGCCTTGTTTGTGGCTTGTTTGGTGCCATGTTTTGTGCCTTGTTTTGTGGAGTAGGGTTAGAGTGCACTTGGCTTGATCAAGGCCTTACCATTGCCTTTCACATGGCTTGATCTTGGCAATTGGTTGGCCATTTGATTACCTATAAATACCCCCCCACCCTTTGATATGAAAGTCTTCATCCTAAATTTAACTAAGTGTTGAAATCCTCCTCCTCTTGTGTGTTGTTCTCGCCCAAGAGGCCCCCTCCTAGTAAAGGCCCTTGGCCGAAACCCCTACCCTTTGTGTAGCCTTAGCCGAGAACACCCCTTCCTCGAGTTGTTCTCGTGAGATACCCCTTGGTTGAAAAATACTCTCCAAATATTGTTATGATGCCCAAATACTTTAGCCCATATACCTTGTAGTACTTTCCAAAAGTTACCTCTATCGTAGAGTCGGAAATACTACCTTTTGTCCTTTTAGTCTCAAACCGAAACCCTAAGGAAATCTTCATAGTTGGTTGAAGTATGTAAGTAGAAGTTGGTTAGAACTTCTAAGGGTTGTTTGAAGCGGATTGGAGCGCACGGAGTAGGAGCAAAACCTTGTTCAGGATCGACTTTTATCTCGGATAATTTTGGGCTTATCGAGGTAAATAATCTTGTCCCCCTTTGGTAATTGGAAATTACACGTTGTTGTAATATATAGTTGGAGTATACTATATATAGAACTGAACTTAGTATTGTGGCAATGTCTTTTGACTTAAGCCTGAATTTAAAGAAAAGAATCGAATCAGAATTACATAGATCAGATTAAGACTTGTGTAGTTTTACTGTGTAGTAGAATTGTACAGGTCCGGATTTTCTGTAGAGTATGGGAACCGTGTGTTTAGAAGATTAATAAGCGCCTTGTGGCCTTATAGGTTGAAGTACTATGTGTGGCGTGATCTACGTGGCTTAAGGAGTAGCCGACGGTTTGAGGTACTTGGAGCGTTTTGCTATTAGTCGATAATCGTCGCGAGGTATGTGAACCTCTTCCTATATTTTCTAGCATGATATGTGTATAACTATGTAGTACGGTAGACGTACATATGTTAAAGGTATTTGATTGGTTTAAAACATTAAGGGTTATAACGGCTTTATGGGAAGTTGGTTATAACAGCTTTATGTAAGTAAGAAATGCTTTGTGGCTTTTAAAAGATAACTGATTTGACTTATAACTGACTTGATGTGTGATAATAAGAATCTTGAAGTATTTGAAAAGATTTGAGAACCTTTTTTGAAAAGAAGAGTAATACTTGGTTTTGAAAACATAAGAGTTATACTAGCTTTATGGGAAGTTAGGTATAACGTCTTAAGAATGGTAAAAAGAAATGGGTTTACTGATTTTTAGAAGTTAAGAGACTTGATCTTAAAAGATAAGAGACTTGGCTTAATTGTATTGATATGAAGTTTGTTAACAATGTGAAACCTCATTCGTGAGTAATGGGTACTTGGTTTTAAAAGGAATAATGTTTCTTGATTTGAATCAGAATGAGTATCGACAAACCACGGCAGCGTTAATATAGTAAAATGTAATGAATCATGAAGTATTATTAAAACCAGTAGAAACCCCCATCTGCATAGAAACTAAGATGAGACAAAATGATATTACATTTCCTAGATCATGGCTGCTTAATAAGATTGATTATGAATAAGAATAACTTACACTCATATAAGGCATATGTTACTCAAAATGTTTTAAAAGAGATTAAGACATTGAACTATGAAACTTTTCTAAAATAAAGAGCCTTGAGCAATTGAAATTAGGCAAACTGGAACCTTAGGGGAAAAGAATGTGGTTAAAAAGGAAAGTGTTTTGGTTTACCTATAAATGTGAGTCACTCTATTTTATACTACGAGTATCAGGTGACTTTTACAAAAGGAATGTATCTCTTTAAAAAAGGAATTTAACGTACGTAGTACTTTAGGGTTAAAACCCGGACTTTGATATAAAATGAAGGTACTTTGAGTTGTGTATAACTTGCCTATGCTTGTTGTTGTGTAACTTGCCTATGCTTGTTGTTGTGTAACTTGCCTATGCTTGTTGTGATAGCCTTTGTTGTGCAAGAATTGTGTTTCTATATTACTGCGTCTCTCGATGGAGGGTCGGTTGACTTGTTAAGGACTTACTTGGACGTACTGGCAGTGACGGAAGATTCCACGGGTATGCTTCCATTATTATTGATACATGGGCATGTCTACACCGATGATGTGGACATGTGGCCATTCTGGTTATTTACGGCGAAGTATCGTGACTTACGGTTGTGATCGGGTGCGTAGCCTGTTTACTTGCCCCGCCGCCTACGTGACGGTGGATCCGGTATAGGTTATTGCTCCCGCCACGTGTCGCCTTAGCGAGTCGTTGTTTGGATGGAGCCGTGACTTACGGATGTGATCGGGTGCGTGGCGATTCACTTGCCCCGTCGGCCACGTGGCGCAGTGGAGCCGTGGAGGCTATTGCACCGCCATGTGTCGCCTTCATGATACGGTTGTACAATATTATTGTATGCGGTCGGATCTGGTAGTTATACTTGCCGTCACGGTTTTTATGGCACGTAGGACTTGGTGTTCATGTATACTCCTTGGTGTTGTTATATCATAGCCGCATGGCGGTGAGGAAGGAATTCCACGCACGAGTGGTGAATTGGAGGCGTGAGTCACGACTTGATATAACTCCTTATATGTGTGTATCGTAGTTTGGTTATCACGCATGTCTCCCGCTTTATATAGAAGTTATGATTTCATTCTGATATTCTGATTTCACATACTTGGTACTGTTGTCTTGACCTCGCCTTCGGGTGCGTTCACGACGCAGTAGGTACATCGCCATCGATCCGCGCTTAGGATCACATTTCGTGTTGGGAAGCTCCGTTCCTTCGGAGGCTTATCTTTTGGTATGTTACCGTGAGTCTGTAGGTTCTTGTACATTCAGGGTTATGGCGGGGCCCTGTCCCGTCATAGTTGTTGTATAAATCTTAAGTGCAGCCTTTGTTGTGGCGAGGTTGTAAAAGGATTAAACTGTTCGGGTTTTATGTATACCGAAGGCAAGCTTTTGGTTGCTTTGCTTATTTATCACACCTCTTGATTCATGTCTATTTGCATGTTTAAGTTTTTATTTCCGCTGGTTTTCTCGATGTTGTATCACTAGGGTGCCCGGTAAGGCACGATCACGGCCCGGTTGGTCTTGACAAAGTGGTATCAGAGCAGTTAGTCCTCGGAAAGTGTCTACAGACCGTGTCTAGTAGAGTCTTGATTATCGGTGTGTTGTGCACCACATCTATAATAAGGAGGCTATAGGACATTTAGGATTGGTTTCCATTCTTCTCATTCTGAGATCGTGCCTTAGAGCTGTGTGATAAGTTGGACCCTCCGACGATTTCGTTTTTACGATTATGCCTCGCGCAGGCAACCCGGCCCAGTGCAAGCGGCAGAGGAGTCTGCGAGTAGAGCGTGGCGAGACCACAAGCACGAGCCTCCATCCGCGATGCGGAGCAGAGAGATGAGTTACAAGTGGGCCCGATTAATGGCGAGGTTGTGGCGGACTTGAGGATAGCCGGGCAGCAGTTCCAAAGAGCACCGATGGTTCACACTAGATCAGATAGTTCGAGTCTACTGGATTTTATGAGTTGTAGGCCGCAAGAGTTTTATGGGTCGAGGCCTGAGGATGATCCTCAGGAGTTCATCCAAGCGATTCTGACGGATCATGAGAGTGATCAAGGAATCGGAGACCGAGTCGGTGGTCCTAGGTTCGCATCGGCTGCGTGATACCGCAGTCGACTGGTTTGATTCGTGGGAGCTGTCCCGGGGAGAGCATGCACTTCCAGCTGTGTGGAACGAGTTCTCAGAGGCCTTTCTTGCACATTTCTTGCCTCCCCAGATGAGGAGGGCTCGGGCAGATTTTTGGTGTTGCGGCGAGCGGCGTACGGTTCGGGAGTACAATGTGGAGTTCGACTTATTGGCTCGGTACGTCCCCGCGTTGGTAGCTAGTATGGAGGATCGAGTGCACCGATATGTTACAGGGCTCGATGATTACCTAGCAGAGAGTTGTTAGGGTGTAGCTCTTCAGCCGGGCACGGACATCGCCGCACGCAGCGTATGCACTTGGATGTGAGCGGATAAATCGACGGAATGACCAAGGTCAGCAGAAGAGGGCCAGAACAGCAGGGTCCTTTGGTAATGTTCGAGGCGGACTGCCTCAGCAGCAGACTAGTTATGTACCTCCGCCAAGATGCAGTGGTCCTCCACGCCCGGGACGCCGGGTTATTCAGAGGCGGTCGGGGCTCCTGTGTTTGATTTTCGAGTAGGAGTACTCGTCGGATGAGGCCACCCGTATCTCAGTGTGACCATTGTGGTAAAGCCCATGAGAATGTCGTCTTGGTTTGGGAGATTGCTATACTTGCGCCGACAGGCCATTTGTGAGATCGTCCGACTGGGGTAGACTGGTAGGATAGCACTGAACTACTAGATCGATTGCGGGTTCTTCACCTTCCATAGCTAGGCAGGATGTTCATACACCGGCAGGCCACGGTAGAGGTCGCGGTAGAAGTTTCCAGTTTTAGCGGTCCTTTGAACCGCCTATTTTCAGGTATATCCTTAACCCTCTAGAGTTTGTATGTATTGATGTACTGATGATGTGTTTAGTGTTATGATCGGATAGCTTTGTGCTAAAATGTGATTTAGAAACCTGGTTAGTGAAAAAGGGTAAGTCCCTGGGTAGTGTGAAATGGAAGTGGTAGCTTTCATGACTTGTATAGGTAAGATTGTTCCGGATCGGGGAACAAGAGTTTGGCGCGTTTGGGGGTCGGGTTGAGGACCATTTGCGGGTCAACCCGTAGCCCGGATTAGGGTGGGGTCAGTTCGAGGTGGTCCCGCCAGAGGGTAGGGTCACGAGGGTGCTAGGCCCCAGTTTAGGTGACCATCGTATGAGTTCGTGGATATGTTCGACCAGAAGCGGTTCGTGAAGGTCGGGAATGGCCTTAAAGAAGATTGAGGTTAGTAAGATGACCAAGTTTGGAGGTAGTGACTGCAGAGATTTTTTGGGAACTGAAGTAATGACTGAAGTATGGTACGTATTCTGGGAGAGTTCAAGTGACTACAACGAGTAAGGATAGAAGAGAACGTGTGTTATTTCGTGGCCATGTGTGGCATTGGCAACTTGTTAGAGGAACTTTATCGTAATCCGTCTTGAGAAGGAACATTCGGGACGAATGTTTCTAAGGAGGAGAATGTTATACCGTATTTCCAGTATATGCGTGGGACGACGTAGGAATTTGAGCCTTAAACTTAGGCAAGGTTCGAATTTTGTGCACAACACCCGGTTAGAGTCGTTTTCGACGAAACGTTTCCACAGCTTGCGAAGGGAAAATTCCGGCTATGTCATTTAGTATTTTTGCGAATTTTTCTGAGAGGCGAAATGTTTTGGATTAACGGGAGGGTGACACTTGTCACCTCTGTCGACGCTGGGTTGGCCGAATTGGTCACGCCTTCGCCTATTGGCTCCTTGTTTTGGCCTTGTTTTGTGGCTTGTTTGGTGCCATGTTTTGTGCCTTGTTTTGTGGAGTAGGGGTTAGAGTGCACTTGGCTTGATCAAGGCCTTACACTTGCCTTGCACATGGCTTGATCTTGGCCATTGGTTGGCCCTTGGCTTCCCTATAAATACGCCCCCTTGGAGATGAACTTCTTCATCCTAAATTTCACTAAGTGTTGAAATCCTCCTCCCCTCTTGTGTGTTGTTCTCGCCCAAGAGCCCCCTCCCTAGTAAAGGCCCTCGCCGAGAAACCCCTACCCGCTGTGTAGCCTTAGCCGAGAACACCCCCCCTTCCCTTGGAGTTGTTCTCGTGAGATACCCCCCCCCTTGGTTGAGAAATACTCTCCAAATATTGTTATGATGCCCAAATACTTTAGCCCATATACCTTGTAGTACTTTCCAAAAGTTACCTCTATACGTAGAGCCCGGAAATACGACCTTTTGTCCTTTAGTCTCAAACCGAAACCCTAAGGAAATCTTCATAGTTGGTTGAAGTATGTAAGTAGAAGTTGGTTAGAACTTCTAAGGGTTGTTTGAAGCGGATTGGAGCGCACGGAGTAGGAGCTAAACCTTGCTCAGGATCGACTTTTATCTCGGATAATTTTGGGCTTATCGAGGTAAATAATCTTGTCCCCCTTTGGTAATTGGAAATTACACATTGTTGTAATATATAGTTGGAGTATACTATATATAGAACTGAACTTAGTATTGTGGCAATGTCTTTTGACTTAAGCCTGAATTTAAAGAAAAGAACTGAACTGTAATTACATAGGGTATCAGACATAGAGACTTGTGTAGTTTTCTTGTAGTAGAATTGTACGTCCGATTAGACGTATAACCCCCCCCTGGTTGGCTTGGTAGCCGGCCTCGATAGAGGAGGAGATTTACGCGGTTGCGGGGGGGGAGGTGCTGTCGAATTTTCTGTAGAGTATGGGAACCGTGTGTTTAGAAGATTAATAAGCTTGTGGCCTTATAGGTTGAAGTACTATGTGTGGCGTGATCTACGTGGCTTAAGGAGTAGCCGACGGTTTGAGGTACTTGAGCGTTTTGCTATTAGTCGATAATCGTCGAGGTATGTGAACCTCTTCCTATCTTTTCTAGCATGATATGTGTATAACTATGTAGTACGGTGAGCATACGTGTGTTAAAGGTATTTGATTGGTTTAAAACATAAAGGTTTATAACGGCTTTATGGGAAGTTGGTTATAACGACTTTATGTAAGTAAGAAATGCTTTGTGGCTTTTAAAAGATAAATCGATTTGACTTATAACCGACTTGATGTGTGATAATAAGAATCTTGAAGTATTTCAAAAGATTTGAGAACCTTTTTGAAAAGAAGAGTAATACTTGGTTTTGAAAACATAAGAGTTATACTAGCTTTATGGGAAGTTAGGTATAACGCCTTAAGAATGGTAAAAGAAATGGTTTCTTGATTTTTAGAAGTTAAGAGACTTGATCTTAAAAGATAAGAGACTTGGCTTAATTGTATTGATATGAAGTTTGTTAACAATGTGAAACCTCATTCGTGAGTAACGGGTACTTGGTTTTAAAAGGAATAATGTTTCTTGATTTGAAATCGTAATGAGTATCGACAAACCACGCGGCGTTAATATAGGAAAATGTAATGAATAATGAAGTATTATTAAAACCGGTAGAAACCCCATCCGCATAGAAACTAAGATGAGACAAAATGATATTACATTTCCTAGATCATGGCTGCTTAATAAGATTGATTATGAATAAGAATAACCTACACTCATATAAGGCATATGTTACTCAAAATGTTTTAAAAGAGATTAAGACATTGAACTATGAAACTTTTCTAAAATAAAGAGCCTTGAGCAATTGAAATTAGGCAACCGAACCTTAGGGGAAAAGAATGTGGTTGAAAAGGAAAGTGTTTTGGTTTACCTATAAATGTGAGTCACTCTATTTTATACTACGGGTATCGGGTGACTCTTACAAAAGGAATGTATCTCTTTAAAAAAGGAATTTAACGTACGTAGTACTTTAGGGTTAAAGCCCGGACTTTGATATAAAATGAAGGTACTTTGAGTCAGGTATAACTTGCCTATGCTTGTTGTTGTGTAACTTGCCTATGCTTGTTGTTGTGTAACTTACCTATGCTTGTTGTGATAGCCTTTGTTGTGCAAGAATTGTGTTTCTATATTACTGCGTCTCTCGATGGAGGGTCGGTTGACTTGTTAAGGACTTACTTGGACGTACTGGCAGTGACGGAAGATTCCACGGGTATGCTTCCATTATTATTGATACATGGGCATGTCTACACCGATGATGTGGACATGTGGCCATTCTGGTTATTTACGGCGAAGTATCGTGACTTACGGTTGTGATCGGGTGCGTGCTGTTTACTTGCCCCGTCACCACGTGACGCAGTGGATCCGGTATAGGTTATTGCACTACCACGGTCGACCGCGAGTCGGTGTTTGGATGGAGCCGTGACTTACGGATGTGATCGGGTGCGTAGCGATTCACTTGCCCCGTCGCCTACGTGGCGCAGTGGGGCGGTGGAGGCTATTGCACCGCCACGTGTCGCCTTCATGATATGGTTGTACAATATTATTGTACGGTCGGATCGTAGTTATACTTGCCGCACGGTTTTATGGCACGTAGGACTTGGTGTTCATGTATACTCCTTGGTGTTGTTATATCATAGATCGGCGGTGAGGAAGAATTCCACGCACGAGTGGTGAATTGGGCGTGAGTCCCGACTTGATATAACCGCTTATATGTTGTATCGTAGTTTGGTTATCACGCATGTCTCCGCTTTATATAGATTATGATTTCATTTCTGATATTCTGATTTCACATACTTGGTACATGTTGTCTTGACCTCCTTGAAGTGCGTTCATGCCGCAGTAGGTACATCTACCGTCGATCCCGCGTTTAGGATCACATTTCAGCGTGTTGGAAGCTCCGTTCCTTGGAGGCTTATCTTTTGGTATGTTACCACAGTCCAGAGGTTCTTGTACATTCGGGGTATGGCGGGGCCACTGTCCGTCATAGTTGTTGTAAAAATCTTAGAGTGCATGCTTTGTTGTGGGCAGGGTTGTAAAAGGATTAAACTGTTCGGGTTTTATGTATATACTGAAGGCAACTGTTTTGGTTGGCCTGTTTATTTATCACACCTCTTGATTCATGTCTATTTGCATGTTTAAGTTTTTATTTCCGCTGGTTTTCTCTGATGTTGTATCACTAGGGTGCCCGGGGTAAGGCACCAGTCACGGGCCCGGGTTCGGGTCTTGACAATATCAAACTATTAGAGGTCTGTAGTCCTGTTATGAGTTGGGTTTGTAAGGGATGTAACTGTTCAGGTTTTGATATATATGCAGAAAGGTGACCGTATTGGTTAGCCTGTTTCTTATTTTATATTGTTCCATGTCTATGAGTTTTATTCCTCTGGTTTTTCTCTGATGTATTATCACTAGGGTGCCCGGGGTAAGGCACTAATTGCGGGCCCGAGGTCGGGTCGTGACAGAATGAAAGTGGTTAGTTAAGCTAAGAAGTCCACTAGGTTTTCATGACTTGAATAGTGAGATTTGTTCCGGACCAGGAATGAGAATTTAGTGCGATAATGGGTCGGGTGGAGGACCAATCGCGGGTCAACCCACAACCCGTAATGAAGTGGGGTAAGTTTGAGGTGGTCCCGCTAGGTTATAGGGTAACGAGGGTGCAAGGCCCAAGTCTAGGTAACCATTGTATGAGTTCGTAGACGCGTTCGACTAGAACCGGGTCGTGAAGGCCGAGAATGGCCTTAAAGGAAATTGAAGCTAGTAATGACCAAGTTTGGAGGTAGTAACTCCAAGATTTTGAAAACTGAAGCGATGACTGAAATGTGGTACGTGTACTAGAAAGAGTTCGGGTGCGAGAAAGTGCACGAGTAAGAAAGAAGCGAACATGTGTTAAAAGAATGGAAGTGATTATTTATGTAAAGTGAAGGTGCAAAGAGAGTATCCTTTAGACCATGGGTGGGAGCTAATAGTGATGTTATATACGTTAGAGGTGATTCCTCGTTGGCTTGGATTTAAGTATTGCGCGTGTGTTATATTATGGTCATATGTGGCATAATTGGTTTTGTAAGTATAGTAGTGAATACTATACCAGCGCATGTATTTTTGGAGACTTTGAAGGAACATTCGGGACGAATGTTTCTAAGGGGGGAAGAATGTTACACCCCGTAGTTCCAGAGTATGTATGTGAGGACGTACGTTCGTGAATATAACACTAAGTGCGAAAGGGAAGAAATTTTTTGAATTTCCGACAGAAAATATTCCGAACCTCGTGAAGGAAAAAGGCTTATTATTGGGAATTGGATTCTCAATTTTGGTATTTGGACTTCTTGGAATATAAGAGAATTATGGAATTTTATTTCCAGAATTAGTCACGTGGGGCCCACGGGAGAAATTTACGGTTTTGTGGGGCCCACATTATTTTTGAGATTTTGGCCATTATGGATGTTTTTGGGAGATGAAAATATTTTTGGACGAATAGGAGGGCGACACGTGTCACCCCAAGTGGACCTATGTTGGGCGTGTAAGGTGTCAAGATGACAAGCCAAGTGGTTTTAGATATATGTTGGACAAGTGGCTTGTGGGACCCACACACACTTGTCCCTAATCTCTTCCACTCACATGTTTTAATCCTAGCCCTTGGTGGTGTTATATCATCACACTAGTAGGATGAAATCTTCCACACTTAGAATTATAACAAGAACAATACTCCCTCCCTTCCTAGTGCTCTTGGCATTGGCCATTATCATTGACCAAATGTTGTCCAAAAATTCTTAAACTCTTAAGTGTTCTTCCTTGATGTGTTAGGAAGGTTATTAACCAAGTGTTAGACAAGATTTCACACCCCTAGCCTAAAAATCACACCTTGGCCGAAACTTGCAAGGTTTGAAACCTAAAGTGTTCTTCACTTTTTTGAAGTTGGATCTTGAAGAGGAGTTTTTTAGGAGCTTCTAAGGACTTGGAGCGGATTGGAACATAAGGAATAGGAGCTAAACTTGCTACGGATCGACTTTTAGTTCTTGGATTATTTTGGGCTCTTTGAGGTAATGAACTTTGTCCTCTTTGTGAAGTTGGATATTATATATGTTGGTAGTATATAAATGAGTATGTGATACATGGAAGGAAGATGGAAAAGATTTGGACCTTGTTAAGTTTCTAAAATAGAGAAATTGGCATGCTAGCCATTAAATTGGTAAAAACGTTACCTATTACCTGTTGACAGTTAATAACAAAGTTGTTATAACTTATATAAAGATTGGAATATAAGTTGGAAGATTAAAGAAGTAATTCCGGCATGCTAGCAGAAAATTGGATAAGTTTGATTGTAGTAGTTGGCCAAGAACACCAACTAATGGACTGTATTTACATTGGACTGTTTTTACTTTGGACTAATGGACTATTTTGTATATTGTGGGGCAGAATTTTACACGTCCAGTTAGGCGTGTAATCCCCTTTTGGTATTGTTGTGTTATTGCGCCTTAAATGTGGCATGTTGGTTATTGAATTTCGGGCCTTGAAAAAGGTGGAAAAGTACGTAAAAACAGGGGAAGTGCTACCCGATTTTCCGTAGAATAAGAGACCCTATACTTAGAAATATTCTACGAAGAAATCTAGACGTTGATAGACGTATTTGATTATTATAGGTTGATATTCTACGCGCGGCATATTCGACTTGGCAAGTGAATTAGCCGAAGAGGTATGTGATTCTTCCTATCCACTTGAGCATGATTGTTGTGAAATATATAGTACGGTAGACGTACGTGTGTTAAATGAATTTGGTTTCATTTTTGATGTCTTTGACTTGACTTCTAAATCTTAAAGGGCCTTGAATTATTCTAAAAAGTTGTGAATCATTATTTGGAAAGAAATTGATACTTGGTTGGAAAAGAATAAGTCCTCTTGGTTTTCGAAATAAATGTAGTTGTTTTGAAATGATTAAAACATAAGTGTTATAATAGCTTTATGGGAAGTTAGTTATAACGACTCGAGGAGGATAAAAGAACGATTTACTTACTTGATTTTAAAGGCCTTGTAATGATTTTCTGAAGGTGTAGTAATTTGGTTTGAAAAGAAACCGTGTTTTGATACTACGGGTATTAGTATCGTGTGGCTTTTACGTAAAAAGGGATCTTTCTGAAAGAATTAAAGTATGTAGTACTTTGGGGTTAAAACCCGGATTGTTGGCATAAATGAAAGTACTTTGAGTTTATAAAATGGTGAATCAATTTACATGTTAATGAAAGTCTACGAGTATGTTAAACTTGCCTATGCTAGTTGTGATAGCCTTTGTTGTGCAACTGTTGTATTTCTATGCTACCGCGTCTCTCGATGGAGGGTCGGTTATCTTGTTGTTTACTTGGACATACCGACGCTGCTGGATGGTCCACGGGTATACTTCCACTATAAGTGTTATCTTGTTATTTCCTTGGACATACTGACACGTTGGGTGGCCCACGGGTATACTTCCACTATATCGTTCCTTTGGACATACTGACACGCTGGATGGTCCACGGGTTTGCTTCCACTGTGATTGTTCCATGGCTATGCTTACACCGATGAGAGATTCCGGGAGCATGTGGCCATGGTGCGGGTTAAATTCTCGGGTCATGTTATTATTCCATGGACTAGCTATCCATGAAGCTTGTCGCAGTGATGAGTGGTCACGGGCTTGATTTGTACATGTAGTTACAGGCGCACTTTAGATACTTGTCCTGGTCATTTCTCGTGTATCAGCAGGCTCTGGTAGATAGCTTAAGATACTTACCCCGGTCATATCTCGTGAGACGGTAGGCTCTGGTACGTTGGCTTAAGATACTTGCCCCGGTCAGTTGCGTGACGTAGGCTGGATCTGGTAGTTGGCATCCGTACTTGGCCCGTAAAGTTTTATGATGCAGGATGGATCTGGTAGTTGGCTCTTCTACTTGGCCCGATCGGTTTTATGACGCAGGCGGGATCTAGTGTTCAGGTACACATATGGGTGTTGTTTTACATCATGGACTGCCGGCAGTGAGGAAGGAATTCCACGGGCATGATTGATATTGTGGGCGTGAGACCCATGGTTATATGTGAGTAATGATTTTGAGGGCATGCGTCCCTGACTTGACATGACTGCTTATATATTGTGAAATGGTCTTTTAAAAGATGAAATGTGATTTCATTACAGTACTTTCAGTTTCACATACTTGGTACCTGTTGTACTGACCTCCTTCGGGGGGCTGCGTTCATGCCGCAGGTAGAGGTACACCGGTTGTTGATCCTCGCTCATAGGATCACGGTTCTGCGTATTTGGGAAGCTCCTTTCTCCGGAGGCTTATATTTTGGTATGGTTCCTTGTTATTGTAGGTACTTGTACATTTAGGGGTATGGCGGGGCACTGTCCCGTCATAGTTTTTATATCAAACTCTTAGAGGTCTGTAGTCTTGTTATGAGTTGGGTTTGTAAGGGATGTAACTGTTCAGGTTTTGATATATATGCAGAAAGGTGACCGTATGGGTTAGCCCGTTTCTTATTTTATATTGTTCCATGTCTATGAGTTTTATTCCTCTGGTTTTTCTCTGATGTATTATCACTAGGGTGCCCGGGTAAGGCACCAATTGCGGGCCCGAGGTCGGGTCGTGACAGAATGAAAGTGGTTAGTTAAACTAAGAAGACCACTAGGTTTTCATGACTTGAATAGTGAGATTTGTTCCGGACCAGGAATGAGAATTTAGTGCGATAATTGGTCCGGTTGAGGAACAATCGCGGGTCAACCCACAACCCGTAATGAAGTGGGGTAAGTTTGAGGTGGTCCCGCTAGGTTATAGGGTCACGAGGGTGCAAGGCCCAAGTCTAGGTAACCATTGTACGAGTTCGTAGACGCGTTCGACTAGAACCGGGTCGTGAAGGCCGAGAATGGCCTTAAAGGAAATTGAAGCTAGTAATGACCAAGTTTGGAGGTAGTAACTCCAAGATTTTGAAAACTGAAGCGATGACTGAAATGTGGTACGTGTACTAGAAAGAGTTCGGGTGAACGAGAAGGGTACGACGAGTAAGAAAAGAAGCGAACATGTGTTAAAAGAATGAAAGTGATTATTTATGTAAAGTGAAGGTGCAAAGAGAGTATCCTTTAGACCATGGGTGGGAGCTAATAGTGATGTTATATACGTTAGAGGTGATTCCTCGTTGGCTTGGATTTAAGTATTGCACGTGTGTTATATTATGGTCATATGTGGCATAATTGGTTTTGTAAGTATAGTAGTGAATAATATACCAGCGCATGTAATTTTGGAGACTTAGAAGGAACATTCGGGACGAATGTTTCTAAGGGGGGAAGAATGTTACACCCCGTAGTTCCAGAGTATGTATGTGAGGACGTACGTTCGTGAATATAACACTAAGTGCGAAAGGGAAGAAATTTTTTGAATTTCCGACGGAAAATATTCCGAACCTCGTGAAGGAAAAAGGCTTATTATTGGGAATTGGATTCTCAATTTTGGTATTTGGACTTCTTGGAATATAAGAGAATGATGGAATTTTATTTTCAGAATTGGTCACGTGGGGCCCACGGGAGAAATTTACGGTTTTGTGGGGCCCACATTATTTTCGAGATTTTGGCCATTATGGATGTTTTTGGGAGATGAAAATATTGTTGGACGAATAGAAGGGCGACACGTGTCACCCCAAGTGGACCTATGTTGGGCGTGTAAGGTGTCAAGATGACAAGCCAAGTGGCTTTAGATATATGTTGGACAAGTGGCTTGTGGGACCCACACACACTTGTCCCTAATCTCATCCACACACATGTTTTAATCCTAGCCCTTGGTGGTGTTATATCATCACACTAGTAGGATGAAATCTTCCACACTTAGAATTATATCAAGAACAATACTCCCTCCCTTCTTAGTGCTCTTGGCATTGGTCATTATCATTGACCAAATGTTGTCCAAAAATTCTTAAACTCTTAAGTGTTCTTCCTTGATGTGTTAGGAAGGTTATTAACTGTCACGACCCGACCCCGGGCCGCGACTGGTACCCTACCTGGGCACCCTTCTAATCATACAACATAACAAACTGCGGAAGATAAATAACACATTTTTTTTAAAACCAAGGTCAAGCCGATAAGGCTGCCATAACATAAAAATTTCCCGAAAGGGCTACACTGTTAACAAAGTAAAAACACTCTAGCCAGTCCAGCCCACAGATGAATACAGACCTCTAAGATTTGAACAAATACTATGACGGGACAAGGCCCCGCCGTACCCCTGAATATACATAGCCATGACAACTCCGGAACATTGGAGCCATCTCAAAATGCTGAACCAGGATCCTAAGCTCGCGGATCCACAACTGTGTACCTAAACCTGCGGACATGAACGCAGCCCCCGAAGAAGTCGACAACAAAATTCGAACATGGAGCGGAAAATAAGTACGATAAACAGATCATAACTGTACAAAAGAATGACAGGGGCAAGTATAAAAAGGGTACATACCAGATCCTACCGTGTCATTACCATCTCGTGAACTTAATCGTACCTTATTATCTTTTCCCATTTTTCAATAAAAGTTATAGTCACTTTCTTACGTACATACTTAGGAAAAATCGTCAAGTTCATTACCATATAACTTACTTACCTTGCATAACATAAACCGACCCTTTATGGAGGGACGCCTATACTGCCCGGCCCAACCTTGGACGCGATAAAGTCACATAGTCTGCCCATAAAGGTATACTGCCCGGCCCAATCCTGGGACGCGGTAAGGTCACGTAGTCTACCCATAAAGGTATACTGCCCGGCACAATCACGGGGCCGGTAAGGTCACATAGTCGCCCATAAGGTATCTTGCCCGACCCAACTGGGACGGTAAAGTCATGTAACTGCCCATAAAGGTATCTTGCCGCCCCAAATCTGGGATGCGGTAAAGTCATATAGTCTGCCCATAAAGGTATACTGCCCGGCCCAATCCTGGGACGCGGTAAAGTCATATAGTCTGCCCATAAAGGTATACTGCCCGGCCCAATCCTGGGACGCGGTAAAGTCATATAGTCTGCCCATAAAGGTATCTTTCCCGGCCCAATCACGGGGACGGTAAAAATCATATAGTCGCCCATAAAGGTATCTTGCCCGGCCCAACTGGGGCCGGTAAAATCATGTAGCCTGCCCATAAAGGTATCGCCGGCCCAATCACGGGACGCGGTAAGGTCACATAGTGCGCCCATAAGGTATCTTGCCGGCCCATTCTGGGGCCTTGGTAAGTCATATAAAATCCGGGAATTTAACCCAACGTACTACGCACCTCTACTCCTTTAGAATGACTTTTTTCAAATAAAACTTCCAAGATACTATCAACCGTAGTATCAAGTCATGTCTACTTTTCAAGACAAGTCACAATACCTTTTTAGAAATGCATTTACCGGCTTCTAAATCAAGTTACTTCTTTCTTAAAAAAACCTTAAGCAATTGGTACCTTTAAAACAATTTGCCCTTCTTTCTTTCAAATCATTTCTTTGCTTACATTACTGGAAAAAACCATTCTTTTAATCTTCCATAAGTTGTTATAACCAACTTCTCATAAAGCCGTTATAACTCTTTATGTCTTAGACAAATTCATTCTTTTTTATAACCAAGAGACTTATACTTTCAAATTAAAACACGTAGCTTTCAAAATACTTCAAGTCTCTTAACTTTTAAGAAAACAAGTTTCTTAACTTTAGAAATCAAGTCTTTCCAAATCAAGTATTCTATACTTGTAAATCAATTCATTTCTTCCTTTAAGAATCAAGTCCCATAACTTGAAAAATAAAGTCTCTTAACTTTTAAGAATTTGAGATCCATAGTCTTAAAACTTCATAAGTAAATTCTTATAAGTTAAATAACATATACTTTGGTGCTTTGTGAATAAGTTATACTTATTTATACCGATCTTATTCAAGTAGCCATGATCTAGAAAATGTAATACAATTTTGTCTTATCTTAGCTTCTATGCAGATGGAGAATTCTACTCATTTTAACTTAATTGATTGCCATTACATTTTCCTTTATTAACGATGCAGTGGCTTGTTCGATACTTATTCTCATTTGTGCCGTAACTTAGCCAAGTCAACTTGGCTCCAAAATACCTCCTAACTACTCTTACCAACATCCCCCATAAGACTTGGTAAGAACTTAGGATAACTTAGACATAACCCTTACGTAGAGTAAATCAACATACATACCTCTTAACTTCTAAGAGTAGAAGGAATCATGAAATAATACCACATGTATATTCCATACATAGAATCATGTCAAAAGAAGGAAGAGGTTCACATACCTCGCGACGATTATCGACAAATAGCAAAATGCTCCAAAGTACTTCAACCTTGATAGCTATTTCATCTTTCAAGTAGAATGCGCTATACTTAGTACTTCCACCTATAATGGCCATAATACGTCCATTAAACCTCTAGCTTCAAACGTAGAATATTCTAAGTGCAAAGTCACTAAATTCTACGGAAAATCGGACAGCACTTCCTTTGTTTCTACATACTTTGCCACCTTTTTCAAGGCCGAATACAATAACCAAACACGCCACATTTAAGGCCCAACAATTGAGCTAACCAAAGGGGATTACACGCCTTAACAGGACGTGTAAAATTCTGCCCCACAAATTAATACGAAACTAGTTCCATAATTAAAGCCATTCTCGGCTATCATAAACAACAACTCAAAGTCTTTTTCAATTCTTTTCCAATCCAAGTTCTTAGGTCTAACATGTTATATAGTCATAAACAACTTCAACAACTACAATTTCCTTCAATATATAACATGTGACGACTTATACTTATAATCAACTTGAATTGTAATCTTAAGGCTAAACATACTAGTTTCGGATTAGGGTTCCAATAGCCAATATACTTATCAAACTTCATAATATAAACATATCATGCTTGCTAATATCCATAGCTACAACAATAAGTAATCTTAATTACTAAAACGACAAGAATTATACCTTTACAAGCCCTTATCATTTCCAAGATTCAAAGTCGCTCCTTAGCAATTCTTAGCTCCTTTCCTTTATGCTCCAATCCGCTATTTGAATCCTTTAGAAGCTCACAACCAACTTCTCTTCCATTTCCAATCAAAACCTATGAAAATGCCTTAGGTTTTCGCCTTGCGACTAACGTGAAAACGCCGTTTTTCCGAAATCTTTCTATTGAGATATCCTTACAATACCCTTAGGGACCTTGGGTTAAAGTCTTGTGAATATTGGACAACAATTGAAATTTTTTTGTGTGGGAGATGCCTCAAAGCCGAGAGCAACATTGCTCACTCCTAAAGTTTTCTCAATTTTTTTCTAAGTGTGAAGACTTGTCTTGCACTAGGTTACTATATAAAACACAATGGAGGTTCAAGATATCAACATATGTGTGGCTAGGATGAAGGGCATTAAATAATAATCCAAGTGGCAAGTTGACTTGGTCAACAATCTCAAGCTAGCAAGACTTTGTTCATCTTCAATGGTCAATGACCATTTTACCCTTAAATATTTCGTCCAAGCCATGTGTGTGTGTGGGGGGGGGGGTGCCACGTGTCGCCCTCCCATTCGTCATTATATTTCGTTACCCTCGTGGGTCCCACAAACGTAAAATTCCTTGGGTGGGCCCCACGTGATCAAATCCGTAAAAATAAATTTCCATAATGATAATACATTCCATAATCCTCAATTAATGCATTTTGAGAATCTAATTCTCCTCAACGAACATTTTTCCTTTCCGACGTTCGGAAGATTTTCCGTCGGAAAAACAATTCTTCCTTTCGTACCCTTTTCAAGTCTTGTGTTCCTTACTTACATTCTCTTGTACATGTCCTGGACTTACGGGGTGTAACATTGTTCCCCCCTTAGAAACATTCGTCCCCGAATGTTCTTTCGGAGTCCAATCTAATTAGGTAGTGACATAGTCTCCTTTCACTACACCCTTCATACAACATATGCCACCCATGGCCACATAACAATACTTATACTAAGATATCAACCTTGGCACTCACGAAGCAAACTAGTCCATACTCATAATGACCTCAAAGTCTGTCGTAATCATCTCTACTAGGGTCTGACGATTGTATCATCACCGAACAAATCTCATATACTCACTCAGCTACCACCCCAAACACTTACGGGTGTAGTTACCTCGAGAGGTCCTTACGGATTCGGGCTCTATTCCTTTACACTTGGTTGCTATCCTTCTTACTGGTCGCACTCTTTTCGTACTTCCAACTCATACTAGCATACATACATAACTTCCATACCGATTCTGGCCCCCAATCTTTTGGAGTCACTCTATTAAACAACATAAGGCCATTTCCGGCTCTCACGACCTGGTTCCGGTGGAACGCGTCCACGAACCCGTAAAACAATTAACTAGACTTGGGCCTTGCACTCTCGTGACCCTGTCACGTAGTGGAACCAACTGATCCCACTCCATTTCAAACTATGAGGCGACCCGCAATAGGTCCTCACCCCGACCCACCGTCGCACTTAACTCTTATTCTTGGTATATAATAAATCTTTCTACCCGAGAAGACCTTGTACATCTAAGATCTCAGCGGTCATCAATATTCTTAGGCTCGCAATTTCCATGCTCCAAGCCTACCTTACCAGTCCCCCAGTAAACAGGTACAAAAACTTCTCATAATACCATAATCGTGTCACGACCCGATCCTGGGCCCGTGACTGGTGCCTTACCCCGGGCACCCTAGTGATACAACATCAGAGAAAATCAGCGGAAAATAAAACTTAAACATGAAACAAGAGATAAGATCATAAGCAGGCCAACAAGCGGTTACCTTCCAATAAAATATATGTATACAAATCTTTCAAACCGAGCAGTTTAATCCTTTTTACAAACCACACTTGTGGTACTCTGAGACCTCTAAGAGTTTTTATACAACATGACGGGACAGGGCCCCGCCATACCCCTGAATGTACAAGAACCTACAACTCAGGGTAACATACCAAAGATAAGCCTCCGGAGAAATGGAGCTTCCCAACGCTGAACTGTGATCCTAAGAGCGAGGATCAGCAATCGATGTACCTCTACCTGCGGCATGAACGCAGCCCCCCGAAGGAGGTCAGTACAACAGGTACCAAGTATATGGCCCGAAAATCGTAAATGAAATCATAGCAGTCTATGTAAAGCAAGAGACATGTATGATAACCAAACTACAGTTCACAATAAATAAGCAGTCATGTAAGTCAGGGACTCACGCCCTCAGAGTCATCACTCAAATATAACTATGGGTCTCACGCCCGCAACATCAATCATGCTCGTGGAATACCTTCCTCACTGCCGGCAGTCTATGATATAATAACACCACAGAGTACACATGAACACTAAGTCTGTACTAACAATACTATACAACCAAACCACGAAGCTGACACGGGGCAAGTCACGAAGCCGACTACGGATCGAGGCGTGTCACGTAGCTGACCGGGGCAAGTACGAGGGCTAACTACCAGGTACCAAGGCCGTGTCACGAGACTTCGTCACTACACTGAACGGGGCAAGTGCGAGGGCTAACTACCAGGTATCAAGGCCGAATCAGCCACGAGATGGGGCAAGTACGAAAGCCGACCACCAGATACCAAGGCCGATCAGTAAAAACCTCATGAAGAGCTAGTCCATGGAATAACACTATCAACAGGGAAACGAACCCTCATCATGGCTGCATACCCGTAGACCATCCATCGAGTCAGTATGCCCATGGACTATCATAGTGGAAGCATACCCGTGGGCCACCCATCGTGTCAGTATGTCCAAAATGATCAAGAATAACACGACCGGCCCTCCATTCGAGAGACGCGGTAACATAAGAATACAACACTTTGCACAACAAAGCTATCATACACAAACATAGGAAAGTTGCACACAACTCAAGGTACTTTTTATTTTATGCCAAGGTCCAGGTTTTAACCCCAAAGTACTACATATGTTAAACTCTTTTTAAAGGATCCATTTCTTTTACAAAGGTCACCCGATGCCCGTATTATAAAAGTAGAGTGATTATCATTTTTAAGTAAACCAAAACAACTTCCATACTTTCCTTTTAAAACCAAATTAAGGCAATACCATGCCTTCTTTTTAGACCAAAACACTTCTCCTTTTAAAGTCAAGTTACCACTTTAAAACCAATGATAAAACCATTCTTTCATTTTCATAAAGTCGTTATAACTAACTTCCCATAAAGCTGTTATAACACTTTATGTTTTAAACCAATTTTAAGACAAAACAATGCCTTTCTTTTAAACCAAAAACTCTTTAATTTCCTCAAGTCTCCTTTAGAAATCAAGTTCCTTACTTATTCTCATTTCTGAAATCAGTAAAACATTATTCTTTAAAAACCAAGTACTCATTACTCACGAATGAGGTTTCACACTTCTTAACAACTTTCACATCAATTCAATTAAGTCAAGTCTCTTATCTTTTAAGATCAAGTCTCTTAACTTCTTAAAAGCAATAAACCATTCTTTTTATCTCTATTAAGTCGTTATACCTAACTTCCCATAAAGCTAGTATAACTCTTAAGCTTTCAAACCAAGTATTATTCTTCTTTAAAAAGGATTCTTAATTCTTTTGAAATACTTCAAGATTCTTATTATTCAGGCTTAAGTCAAAAGACATTGCCGTAAAACTATATTCAGTTAACACACGTACGTCTACCGTACTATATATATATTCTTGTAAAATACTTCCAGATTCTTATTATTCAGGCTTAAGTCAAAATACATTTCCACACGTACGTCTACCGTACTATATATATTCCTTTAAAATATCATGCTCAAGAGTATAGGAAGAATCACATACCTCGCGACGATTATCGACTATCAGCAAATAGTTCCAAAGTACTGTAATCCTGCTAGCCTTTTTCACTTCTTCGAGTAGAATACGCTACTCGCAGTACTTCACCCTATAATGGTCACACAAGTCTATCAACGACTAGACTATCTGTAAAATAATTCTACGGAAAATTGGGCAGCACTTCCCTACCCGCCAAACTACACAAGTCTACTGTAAATACAGTCTATGTAAATCTGATTCAGTTCCCTTCTTATATACCTTCCTGGTATATAACTTATACTTAATTCTTATACTTCAACAGTATGTAAACTCTAATTACAAAAGAAGGTCAAGCGTATTTACCTCGATAAGCCCAAAATTATCCAAGTTTAAATGTCGATCCTGAGCAACGTTTAGCTCCTACTCTGGGCGCTCCAACCCTCTCCAAACAACCCTTAGAAGTTCTACGCAACTTCTACTTAATACTTCAACTCGCTATTAAGATTTTCCTTAGGGTTTCAGTTTGAGACTAAAAGGACAAAAGGTAGTATTTCCGGGCTCTACGTATATAGGTAACTTTGGAATACGACAAGGTATAAGGCTAAGGTATTTTGGTATAGTAACAATACTTGGAGAGTATTTCTCTACCAAAAAGGGGGTATTATACGAGAACAACAAGGCAAGGGGGGGGGTGTACCCCTCGGCCAACACCACTAGGAGGGAGGGGATAACTCTCGGCCAAGGGGCCTCACGAAAGGGGGAGGGGGTGTTCTTGGACGAGAACACTACACTTAAGAGGGGGAGAAGACTTTCAAGACTTAGAGACAATTTTCGGATGAAGAAGTCTTCAACAAGGGAGGGGTATTTATAGGCCAACCAATGGCCAAGATGAAGCCAAGTGCAAGGCAAGTGTAAGGCCAAGATCAAGCCAAGTGCACCCTAACCCTACTCCACAAAACAAGGCACAAAACAAGGCACCAAACAAGGCACAAAATAAGGCACAAAACATGCCACGAAAATGGGCACCAATCGGCCAAGAGAAACCGCCAACTTGAGGGTGAAAAGTGTCGCCCTCTCGTTGGTCCAAAATATTCCGTCTCTCGGAAAAATCCGCAAAAATTATAAATGACATAGCCGGAATTTTCCCTACGCAAAGTTCGGAAAAGCGTTTACGTCGGAAAGCGACTATTTCGGGGTTGTGTACAAATTTCGAATCTTGCCTAACTTTAAGGCTCAAACTTTTCGTGCACGCCCAGCGTACATACTCTGGAAATACGGGGTATAACATTCTCCCCTCCTTAGAAACATTCGTCCCGAATGTTCCTTCTCAAGACGGATAACGATGAAGTTCCTTCTTAACCTAAACAAGTTGCCAATGCCACACATGGCCACAAAATAACACACGCTCCAATACTTAATCCAAGTCTACGAGGAATCACCTCTAACATCACAAAAGCTTTCACCCTGGTCTAAACGATACTCCCTTCGCATCTTCACTTCACAATAAAATGATCTCTTTTATTCTGCTCACATACGTTCACTTCTTTCCTTACTCGTCGTACTCTTTTTGAATACTTGAATTCTCCCAGTACACATTCCATACTTCCGTCATTACTTCAGTTCTCAAAATTTCTGGAGCCACTACCTCCAATCTTGGTCATCTTACTAGCCTCAATCTCCTTTAAGGCCATTCCCGGCCTTCACGATCCGCTTTTGGTCGAACATATCCACGAACTCATACGATGGTCATCTAAACTTGGGCCTAGCACCATCGTGACCCTATCATCTGGCGGGACCGCCCAGCCCGACCCCTACATCCAAGACTCACGGGTTGACCCGCGTCGCCCTCAACCCGACCCTCCGTCGCGCCAACTCTTGCTCCTCGATACGGAACAATCTTACTAATTCACATCAGGAAAGCTACCACTTTCATTTTACACAACTCACGGAATTATCCCACAATACATTATACGCAAACCAAGTATTTCGACAAAGACTAACCGTAAAATCTTTTATTCAAGCCGGCCTTACGTCTAAGGTCTCAACGTGTAATATTCTAAGGTTCATACCTTCCCTGTCCCCACACTTATTCTTTCAACTAACCAAGTCTCTAAACCACAATATACACAATGCTATATGTACATAGTACTCAACATACAATCATCGTATCACACATGCAAAACTCTCGAAGGTTAAGGATATACCTGAAAAGATAGGCGGTTCAAAGGACCGCTAAATCTGGGAACTTCCACCGCGACCTCTGTCGTGGCCTGCCGGTGTATGAACATCCTGCATAGCTATGGAAGGTGAATAACCCGCAACTGATCTCGTAGTCTGCGCTATTCTACCAGTGCTACCCCTGGTCGGACAGTCTCTCGCTAGATGGCCCTGTTGGCCGCAAGAATAACAATCTCCCAAGTTAGTACGACACTCTCCCTTATGAAGTTTTCCACTCACACTGAGACAAGGGCGACCTCATCCGGCGAGCACCCCTACTCCCCTGAAAATCTGAAACACAGGAGCCCCGACACGCTCTGAATATCCCGAAGGTCCCGAATCCGTGGAGGACCACTGCATCTTGGCGGAGGTACATAACTAGTCTGCTTCGAGGCGGTCACCTCGAAAGTTATCAAAGGACCTGCATTGCGGCCTCTTCTGCTGATCTTGGTCATTCCGTCGACCTCTCCGCTCCTCACACCCAAGTGCATAAGCCTGCATGCGGGCAATGTCCATGCCCAGCTGAAGAGCTACACCCGAACAAGCCTCTGCCAAGTAGTCATCGAGCCCGGTGACGTAGCGGTGCACTCTGTCCTCCATACTGGCTACTAACGCGGGGACATACCGAGCCAGTGAGTCGAAATCCACATTGTACTCCCGAACCGTACGCCCGCTCTGCCTCAACACCAAAAATATGTCGGCCCGAGCCCTCCCGCCTGTGGAGGTAAGAAATGTGCAAGAAATGCCTCTGAGAACTCGTCCCATACGGCTGGAAGTGCATACTCTCCCCGGGACAGCTCCCACGAATCAAACCCGATCATTGCGGTATCACGCAGCGGCCGATCACGAACAAGACCACCGACTCGGTCTCGAAGCCTTGATCACTCTCACGACCATTGAATCGCCGGATGAACTCCTGCGGATCATCCTCGTGCCTCGACCGTAGAACTCTGGCGGCTCTGACTCGAGAAAGTCCCGTAGCCTCAAACTATCCGATCTCGGGTGAACCACGGGTGCTACTGGAACTGCTGCGTCGAGCCTATCCTCATGTCTGGCCACGATCATGGCCAGTAACTGGGCCATCTCTTTGTAACCCATCTCCTCTGCCCGGTGTGGGAGGCGGAGGCTTAGTCTTGTTGTCTCAGCGACCATCATTGCGCTCTAAACTCTTTGGGCGGTGGCGTCGCAAAACTCGCCGTCTGAAGCACAATCTCAGGTACTGATCGGGCCTGCGCCCTCGTACTCCTCTGTATCTCACTAGCAACTCCCTCGGCTGCCTTGCCCACCTGGGCCCGGGTTGCCTTGCGCGGAGGCATAACTGGTAAAAACGAGATACGTCAGAGGGGTCCAACTTACAACACAGCTCTAAGGCACGATCTCAGAATGAGAAGAATGGAAACCACTCCTAAATGTCCTGCAGCCTCCTGATTATAGATGTGGTGCACAACACATCGATAATCAAGACTCTACTAGACACGGTCTGTAGACACTTTCCGAGGATTAACTGCTCTGATACCACTTTTGTCACGACCCGATCCCGGGCCCGTGACTGGTGCCTTACCCCGGGCACCCTAGTGATACAACATCAGAGAAAATCAGCGGAAAATAAAACTTAAACATGAAACAAGAGATAAGATCATAAAACAGGCCAACCAAACGGTTACCTTCCAATAAAATATATGTATACAAATCTTTCAAACCGAACAGTTTAATCCTTTTTACAAACCCTGCCCACAACAGTACTACAGACCTCTAAGAGTTTTTATACAACATGACGGGACAGGGCCCCGCCATACCCCTGAATGTACAAGAACCTACAACTCAGGGTAACATACCAAAGATAAGCCTCCGGAGAAACGGAGCTTCCCAACGCTGAACTGTGATCCTAAGAGCGAGGATCAGCAATCGATGTACCTCTACCTGCGGCATGAACGCAGCCCCCTGAAGGAGGTCGATAACAGTACCAAGTATATGGCGAAAATATCAGTAAATGAAATCATAGCAGTCTATGTAAAGCAGGAGACATGTATGATAACCAAACTACAGTTCACAATAAATAAGCAGTCATGTAAGTCAGGGACTCACGCCCTCAGATTCATCACTCAAATATAACTATGGGTCTCACGCCCGCAACATCAATCATGCCCGTGGAATACTTTCCTCACTGCAACCAGTCTATGATATAATAACACCACATAGTACACATGAACACCAAGTCTGAACTAACAGTACTATACAACCAAACCACAAAGCTGACACGGGGCAAGTACGAAAGCCGACTACCAGATACCGAGGCCGTGTCACGTAGCTGACCAGGGCAAGTACGAGGGCTAACTACCAGGTACCAAGGCCGTGTCACGAGACTTCGTCACTACACTGAACGGGGCAAGTGCGAGGGCTAACTACCAGGTACCAAGGCCGAATCAGCCACGAGACGGGGCAAGTACGAAAGCCGACCACCAGATACCAAGGCCGATCAGTAAAAACCTCATGGAGAGCTAGTCCATGGAATAACACTATCAACAGGGAAACGAACCCTCATCATGGCTGCATACCCGTGGACCATCCATCGAGTCAGTATGCCCATGGACTATCATAGTGGAAGCATACCCGTGGGCCACCCATCGTGTCAGTATGTCCAAAATGATCAAGAATAACACGATCGGCCCTCCATTCGAGAGACGCGGTAACATAAAAATATAACACTTTGCACAACAAAGTTATCATACACAAACATAGGAAAGTTGCACACAACTCAAGGTACTTTTTATTTTATGCCAAGGTCCAGGTTTTAACCCCAAAGCACTACGTATGTTAAACTCTTTTTAAAGGATCCATTTCTTTTACAAAGGTCACCCGATGCCCGTATTATAAAAGTAGAGTGATTATCATTTTTAAGTAAACCAAAACAACTTCCATACTTTCCTTTTAAAACCAAATTAAGGCAATACCATGCCTTCTTTTTAGACCAAAACACTTCTCCTTTTAAAGTCAAGTTACCACTTTAAAACCAATGATAAAACCATTCTTTCATTTTCATAAAGTCGTTATAACTAACTTCCCATAAAGCTGTTATAACACTTTATGTTTTAAACCAATTTTAAGACAAAACAATGCCTTTCTTTTAAACCAAAAACTCTTTAATTTCCTCAAGTCTCCTTTAGAAATCAAGTTCCTTACTTATTCTCATTTCAAATCAAGAAACATTATTTTTTAAAAACCAAGTACTCATTACTAACGAATGAGGTTTCACACTTCTTAACAACTTTCACATCAATTCAATTAAGTCAAGTCTCTTATCTTTTAAGATCAAGTCTCTTAACTTCTTAAAAGCAATAAACCATTCTTTTTATCTCTCTTAAGTCGTTATACCTAACTTCCCATAAAGCTAGTATAACTCTTAAGATTTCAAACCAAGTATTATTCTTCTTTCAAAAAGGATTCTTAATTCTTTTGAAATACTTCAAGATTCTTATTATTCAGGCTTAAGTCAAAAGACATTGCCGTAAAACTATATTCAGTTAACACACGTACGTCTACCGTACTATATATATATTCTTGTAAAATACTTCCAGATTCTTATTATTCAGGCTTAAGTCAAAAGACATTGCCACACGTACGTCTACCGTACTATATATATTCCTTTAAAATATCATGCTCAAGAGTATAGGAAGAATCACATACCTCGCGACGATTATCGACTATCAGCAAATAGCTCCAAAGTACTGTAATCCTGCTAGCCTTTTTCACTTCTTCGAGTAGAATACGCTACTCGCAGTACTTCACCCTATAATGGTCACACAAGTCTATCAACGACTAGACTATCTGTAAAATAATTCTACGGAAAATTGGGCAGCACTTCCCTACCCGCCAAACTACACAAGTCTACTGTAAATACAGTCCTATGTAAGTACAGTTCAGTTCCCTTCTTATATACCTTCCTGGTATATAACTTATACTTAATTCTTATACTTCAACAGTATGTAAACTCTAATTACAAAAGAAGATCAAGCGTATTTACCTCGATAAGCCCAAAATTATCCAAGTTTAAATGTCGATCTGAGCAACGTTTAGCTCTACTGGGCGCTCAACCCGCTCCAAACAACCCTTAGAAGTTCTACGCAACTTCTACTTAATACTTCAACTCGCTATGAAGATTTTCCTTAGGGTTTCGGTTTGAGACTAAAAGGACAAAAGGTAGTATTTCCGGGCTCTACGTATAGAGGTAACTTTGGAATACGACAAGGTATAAGGCTAAGGTATTTTGGTATAGTAACAATACTTGGAGAGTATTTCTCTACCAAAAAGGGGGTATTATACGAGAACAACAAGGCAATGGGGGGTGTACCCCTCGGCCAACACCACTAGGAGGGGGGATAACTCTCGGCCAAGGGGCCTCACGAAAGGGGGAGGGGGGTGTTCTTGGACGAGAACACTACACTTAAGAGGGGGAGAAGACTTTCAAGACTTAGAGACAATTTTTGGATGAAGAAGTCTTCAACAAGGGAGGGGTATTTATAGGCCAACCAATGGCCAAGATGAAGCCAAGTGCAAGGCAAGTGTAAGGCCAAGATCAAGCCAAGTGCACCCTAACCCTACTCCACAAAACAAGGCACAAAACAAGGCACCAAACAAGGCACAAAATAAGGCACAAAACATGCCACGAAAATGGGCACCAATCGGCCAAGAGAAACCGCCAACTTGAGGGTGACAAGTGTCGCCCTCTCGTTGGTCCAAAATATTCCGTCTCTCGGAAAAATCCGCAAAAATTATAAATGACATAGCCGGAATTTTCCCTACGCAAAGTTCGGAAAACGTTTCGTCGGAAAACGACTCTTTTCGGGGGTTGTGTACAAATTTCGAATCTTGCCTAACTTTAAGGCTCAAACTTTTCTACGTACGCCCACACGTACATACTCTGGAAATACGGGGTATAACAAATCGTGTCGTCTTGATCACAACAACCATTACTTAATCTATACGGACCTCATCCGTACAATCCTCTTAAGTCTACCACGTAGCTTAATATATTAACATGGTATTCCATTAGGTTTCTTAACATGACTTCTTAAGGGTTAACTGCCCTATCAGACATCTCATCCTTTCCTAATTATCTCAAAATAAAACATAAGACATTGACGAGAATTCATTAACTGTTCCATACCTTCCCGGTATCTAGTTAGTCTTTACCAAATCCTAGTAATCTAAAATCATTCTAGGCAACACTCGTCTGACCCTCATACATAACTCCGTATAGATGTATGTCACAATACCAACTTTACTATAATCATTACCAACCTGGATACGCAATCCACATAGTCCTTCCTGGGTCATCGCGCTTTCGTAGCTGCAATCAACATAACTCGTTAGGGAGAGGCGACCCTAACAACACAGCTCTATCGCACGATCTCGGTGAGAAGAATGGAAACCAATCCTAAATGTCCTGCGACCTCACGATTATAGATGTGGTGCACAACACACCGATAATCAAGACTCTACTTAGACACGGTCTGTAGACACTTTCCGAGGACTAACTGCTCTGATACCACTTTTGTCATGACCCGACCCCGGGCCGCGACTGGTACCCTACCTAGGCACCCTTCTAATCATACAACATAACAAACTGCGGAAGATAAATAACACTTTTTTTTTAAAACCAAGGCCAAGCCGATAAGGCTGCCATAACATAAAATTTCGAAAGGGCTACATTACAAAGTAAAACACTCTCAGATCCGGCACGGATGAATACGAGACCTCTAAGATTTGAACAAATCGTGGACGGGACAAGGCCCCGCCGCACTTCGAATATACATAACCATGACAACTCGGAACATTGGAGCCATCTCAAATCTTGAACCAGGATCCTAAGCTCGCGGATCCACAATCGCGTAATACCTAAACTGCGGACATGAACGCGGCCCCGAAGAAATTCGATGCAACAGTGCGAATATGGAGCGGAAAATAAGGTACAATAAACAAATCATAAGCGTACAAAAGAATGACGAGGAGCAAGTATAAAAGGGTACATACGGATCCTACCGTGTCATTACCATCTCGTGAACTTAATCGTACCTTATTATCTTTTCCCATTTTTCAATAAAAGTTATAGTCACTTTCTTACGTATATACTTAGGAAAAATCGTCAAGTTCATTACCATATAACTTACTTACCTTGCATAACATAAACCTACCCTTTATGGAGGGACGCCTATACTGCCCGGCCCAACCTGGGACGCGATAAAGTCACATAGTCTACCCATAAAGGTATACTGCCCGGCCCAATCCTGGGATGCGGTAAGGTCACGTAGTCTGCCCATAAAGGTATACTGCCCGGCCCAATCCTGGGACGCGGTAAGATCACATAGTCTGCCCATAAAGGTATACTGCCCGGCCTAATCTGGGACGCGGTAAAGTCATGTAGCCTGCCCATAAAGGTATACTGTCCGGCCAAAATCTGGGACGCGGTAAAGTCATATAGTCTGCCCATAAAGGTATACTGCCCGGCCCAATCTGGGACGCGGTAAAGTCATATAGTCTGCCCATAAAGGTATACTGCCCGACCCAATCTGGGACGCGGTAAAGTCATATAGTATGCCCATAAAGGTATACTTCTCGACTCAATCTGGGACGCCGTAAAGTCATGTAGCCCGCCCATAAAGGTATACTGCCCTGCCAAATCCTGGGAGGCGGTAAGGTCACATAGTCTGCCCATAAAGGTATACTGCCCGGCCCATTCCTGGGACGCGGTAAAGTCATATAAAATCCGGGAATTTAACCCAACGTACTACGCACCTCTACTCCTTTAGAATTACTCTTTTTCAAATAAAACTTCCAAGATACTAACAACCGTAGTATCAAGTCATATCTACTTTTCAAGACAAGTCACAATACCATTTTAGAAATGCATTTACCGGCTTCTAAATCAAGTGACTTCTTTCTTAAAAAAACCTTAAGCAATTGGTACCTTTAAAACAATTTGCCCTTCTTTATTTCAAATCATTTCTTTGCTTACATTACTGGAAAAAAACCATTCTTTTAATCTTCCATAAGTTGTTATAACCAACTTCCCATAAAACCGTTATAACTCTTTATGTCTTAGACAAATTCATTCCTTTTTATAACCAAGAGACTTATACTTTCAAATCAAAACACGTAGCTTTCAAAATACTTCAAGTCTCTTAACTTTTAAGAAAACAAGTTTCTTAACTTTAGAAATCAAGTCTTTCCAAATCAAGTATTCTATACTTGTAAATCAATTCATTTCTTCCTTTAAGAATCAAGTCCCATAACTTGAAAAATAAAGTCTCTTAACTTTTAAGAATTTGAGATCCATAGTCTTAAAACTTCATACGTAAATTCTTATAAGTTAAATAACATATACTTTGGTGCGTTGTGAATAAGTTATACTTATTTATAACGATCTTATTCAAGTAGCCATGATCTAGAAAATGTAATACAATTTTGTCTTATCTTTGCTTCTATGCAGATGGAGAATTCTACTCATTTTAACTTAATTGATTGCCATTACATTTTCCTTTATTAACGCTGCAGTGGCTTGTTCGATACTTATTCTCATTTGTGCCGTAACTTAGCCAAGTCAACTTGGCTCCAAAATACCTCCTAACGACTCTTACCAACATCCCCCATAAGACTTGGTAAGAACTTAGGATAACTTAGACATAACCCTTACGTAGAGTAAATCAACATACATACCTCTTAACTTCTAAGAGTAGAAGGAATCATGAAATAATACCACATGTATATTCCATACATAGAATCATGTCAAAAGAAGGAAGAGGTTTACATACCTCGCGACGATTATCGACAAATAGCAAAATGCTCCAAAGTACTTCAACCTTGATAGCTATTACATCCTTCAAGTAGAATGCGCTATACTTAGTACTTCCACCTATAATGGCCATAATACGTCCATTAAACCTCTAGCTTCAAACGTAGAATATTCTAAGTGCAAAGTCACTAAATTCTATGGAAAATCGGACAGCATTTCCTTTGTTTCTACATACTTTGCCACCTTTTTCAAGGCCGAATACAATAATCAAACACGCCACATTTAAGGCCCAACAATTCATCTAACCAAAGTGGATTACACGCCTTAACATGACGTGTAAAATTCTGCCCCACAAATTAATACGAAACTAGTTCCATAATTAAAGCCATTCTCCGCTATCATAAATAACAACTCAAAGTCTTTTCCAATTCTTTTCCAATCCAAGTTCTTAGGTCTAACATGTTATATAGTCATAAACAACTTCAACAAATACAATTTCCTTCAATATATAACATGTGATGACTTATACTTATAATCAACTTGAATTGTAATCTTAAGGCTAAACATACTAGTTTCGGATTAGGGTTACAATAGCCAATATACTTATCAAACTTCATAATATAAACATCTCATTCTTGCTAATATCCATAGCTACAACAATTGTCACGACCCGACCTCGGGCCCGCGACTGGTGCCTTACCCCGGGCACCCTAGTGATACAACATCAGAGAAAATCAGCGGAAATAAAAACTTAAACATGAACAAGACATAAAATAAGCAATAGGCTAACCAAAACGGTTACCTTCCTGTATATATAAATCAAAATTAAACAGTTAAATCCCTTACAAACCCAACCCACAACAGTACTACAGACCTCTACGAATTTTATAACAACTATGACGGGACAGGGTCCCGCCATACCCCTGAATGTACAAGAACCTACTCAGGGAATCATACCAAAAGATAAGCCTCCGGAGAAATGGAGCTTCCCAAAACGCTGAACTGTGATCCTATGAGCGAGGATCAACAACCGGTATACCTCTACCTGCGGCATGAATGCAGCCCCCCGAAGGAGGTCGATAACAGTACCAAGTATGTGAAATCAAAATCAGTAAATGAAATCATAATAGTCTATATAAAGCAGGAGACATGTATGATAACCAAACTACGATTCCTGATATATATTAGCGATCGAGGACTCACGCGTAAAGTCATCACTCAAATATAACCCGAATTTAACGCATGACGGTCGCATGCCCCGGAATCTTACCTCGGTATAAGCATGGCCATGGAACCATCCTAATGGAAGCATACCCGTGGGCCACCCATCGTGTCAGTATGTCCAAAGGAAATAACAAGATAGCAATCATAATGGAAGCATACTCGTGGGCCACCCATCGTGTCAGTATGTCCAAAGCAAATAATAGAATAACACTTACAATGGAAGCATACGTGGGCCACCCATCGTGTCAGTATGTCCAAAAGGAAATAACAAGAGAACCATCATAGTGGAAGCATACGCGTGGGCCACCCATCGTGTCAGTCTGTCCAAAGCAAATAACGAATAACACTTAATGGAGCATACGTGGGCCACCCATCGTGTCAGTATGTCCAAAAAGAAATAACAAGATAACAATCATAGTGGAAGCATACTCGTGGGCCACCCATCGTGTCAGTATGTCCAAAGCAAATAATGAATAACACTCCAATGGAAGCATACCCGTGGGCCACCCATCGTCGGTATGTCCAAAAGGATCGATATAGTGGAAGCATACCGTGGGCCACCCATCGTGTCGGTATGTCCATTAATCAACCAGATAGCGGCCCTCGGCGAGACGCAGCGGTAGTAAACACAACACTTGCACAACAAAAGCTATCACCACAAGCATATGCAAGTTCAACATACTTTTAGACATTCTTTTTATGAACACAAATCCGGGTTTTAACCCCAAGGTACTACGTATTTTAACTCTTTAAAAGATCCATTTCTTTCACAAAAGTCACATGATACGTAGTATCAAAAATAGAAATGCTTGTCTTTGTAAGTAAACCAAAACAATTTTCATACTTTCTTTTTAAACCAAATCATTTCTCCCTTTAAAGTCCAGTTACCATTTTAAATCCAATAATAAAACCATCCTTTTGTTTTCATAAAGTCGTTATAACTAACTTCCCATAAAACTATTATAACACTTTATGTTTTAAACCAATACACTTCAAATTCCTCAAGTCTCATTTCATTTAGAAAACAAGTTCCTTACTTTGGAATTTAAGAAAAATCAATACTTGTTATTAATGATCTTATTAAAGCAGCCATGATCTAGGAAATGTAATACAATTTTGTCTTATCTTAGCTTCTATGCAGATGGAGGTTTCTACTGGTTTTAATATAATTAATTATTTGTCAATACATTTTCCTTTATTAACGCTGCAGTGGTTTGTTCGATACATATTCTCATTTCCGAAATCAATATAACTTATTCCTTTTAAAACTCAATTACCCATTTATCATAAATGCGGTTTCACAAATTTTTAACACAAACCAAGTCCTTAATATTTCACATCAAGTCATTTATAAGTCAAGTCTCTTATCTTTTAAAAACCACATACCATTTCTTTACCTATAAAGTTGTTATAACAAACTTCCCATAAAGTCGTTATACACTTTATGTTTTAAACCAATCAAATTCGTTTAGCACACGTACGTCTACCGTACTACATAGTTCACACAATCATGCTAGAAAAGATAGGAAGAGGTTCACATACCTCGCGACGATTATCGACAATTAGCAAAACGCTCCAAAGTACTATCACTCTGCTAGCCTTTTCCACCCTTCAAGTAGAATACGCTACTCGTAGTACTTCCACATATAATGGCCATAAAATGTCTATCAACTTCTAGATCTCTTCGTAGAATATTCTAAATACAAGATTCCTTATTCTACGGAAAATTCGGCAGCACCTCCCCCCCCCCCGTAACCACATAAATCACCTCCTCAATCAAGGCCCGCTACCAAGCCAACAACTCCTAGGGGTTACCGCCTAACCGGACGTGTACACCACTGCCCCACAATAATACTACAAGTCTACTGTAAATACAGTCCAATGTAAATACAATTCAATTCTTATCCATATTCATTCTACATATAGTATACTCAACTATACATTACTACAACATGTAATATCCAATTACAATAGGGGGACAAAGATAATTACCTCGATGAGCCCAAAATTATCCAAGATTATAAGTCGATCCTGAGCAACGTTTAGCTCCAATTCCTTACGCTCCAACCGCTCCAAGAAACCCTTAGAAGTTTCTAAACAACTTCTCTTAACACTTCATCTAAGCTATGAAGATTTTTATAGGGCTTCATTTTGCGACTATTGGAATAAAATAGTATTTCCGGGCTTCTTAGTATTGAAATAACTTTGGAATACTACTAGGAATTTAGGCTAAGGTATTTGGGATTTATACAACAATACTTGAAGTATTTCTACACAAAGTGGGGTTGGACGACAACACCGACGGGGAGGGAGTGGGAATTATGGCCTTGGAAAAATATTTCAAGTGAGGGATGAATAAAGTCTTGCAACAAGGGGGGGTATTTATAGAGAAATCAATGGCTAGGATCAAAGCAAGTGTATGGTGAGGATTTGGTCCATGTGGGAGTGGAGTCCTCCAACTAAGTGTCCACCACAACAATGAGACATGTGTCCACCACAAAAATACCAAAAACGTCCAACACTTGTCCACCAACCATTCGGCCAACATGGCCACATGGGGGTGACACGTGTCGCCCCCCTACTCGTCCAAAATATTTCATCTTCCGAAAATATCCGTAATGCCGAAATCTCGAAAATAAAGTGGCCCCCACAACCCGTAAATTTTCCCCATGGGCCCCACGTGACAAATTCCGGAAATAAAATTCCATAATTCTCAAATATTCCAAAAAGTCCGAATACCGAATCTGGGAATCCAATTCCCATTAACGAACCTTTTTCCTTCACAAAATCCGGAAACTTTTCCGTCGAAAAATCACATCTTTCTTCCTTTCCAATTTTTGTGTCGTATTCTCGTACGAACGTCTTCGTATACATACCCTGGAACTACGGGGTGTAACATTATTCCCCCCCTTAGAAACATTCGTCCCGAATGTTCCTTCTAAGTCTCAAAACATACATGCGTTGGTATAGTCTTCACTACTATACTTACAAAACCACTTATGCCACACCTGGCCATAATATAACACATGCGCAAAACTCCTGTTATACCCCGTATTTCCAGAGTATGTACGTGAGGGCGTACGTATAATAATTTAAGCCTTAAGGATTGGCAAGGATCGAAATTTGGGCACAAGTGCCGAAAAGAATCGTTTTTCGACGAAACGTTTTACAAGACTTGCGAAGGGAAAATTCCGGCTATGTCATTTTTAATTTTTGCGGATTTTTCCCAGAGACGAAACATTTTGGACCAACGGGAGGGTGACATGTGTAACCCTCACATTGGAAGGAATTGTGGGCGGTAATGGACGAAAGGGTGGGTCAAAGTTGGTAGGATATTTGTGCAAGTTGGTGTGGTAGATGGATAAGGTACACATGGTTTAATCCTAGCCCTACACTTGCCTAACACTTGGATTGATCTTGGCCATTGGTTGGCCATTGCTTGACCTATAAATACCCCTCTAAGTTGAAGACTTTCTTCATCCAAACTTGAGCATTTTTCTAAGTCTCAAAATACTCCCTCCCTCTTGAGCTTTCGTCCGCCACACCCCCTCCCCCCTTTGAGAGGCCCTCGGCCGAAAATACACCCCCCCTTGCCTAGTTGTTTCGTATAATACCCCCCTTTGTGGTAGAGAAATACTCTCCAACTATTGTTATAATGCCAAAATACACTAGCCCAAATACCTTGTAGTATTCCCAAGGTTACCTCTATACGAAAAGCCCGGAAAATACTATTATACTTTCCCTCAGTCGCAAAAACGAAACCCTAAGGAAAACCTTCATAGTCGGTTGAAGTGTTAAGTAGAAGTTGCGTAGAACTTCTAAGGGTTGTTTGGAGCGGGTTGGAGCGCCCAGAGTAGGAGCTAAACGTCGCTCAGGATCGACATTTATACTTGGATATTTTTTGGGCTCATCGAGGTAAATACTACTGTCCTTCTATTGTAATTGGGAATTACATACTGTAGTTGTATAGAAATGAATATAAGATTCATAGAAGAGAATTGAACTGTAATAGAAGAATATTAAAGTAGAAGATTAAACTGTACTTACATAGGACCGTATTTACAGTAGACTAATAACCTTTATTGGTTGAATGTTCTGCGAGTAGCATGAACTACTTGGAAGGTGGACAAGGCTAGCCGGGTTATAGCCGTGGAGCGTTTTGCTTATAGTCGATAATCGTCGCGAGGTATGTGATTCTTCCTATACTCTTGAGCATGACATTTTAAAGGAATATATATATAGTACGGTAGACGTACGTGTGGCAATGTATTTTGACTTAAGCCTGAATAATAAGAATCTGGAAGTATTTTACAAGAATATATATATAGTACGGTAGACGTACGTGTGACAATATCTTTTGACTTAAGCCTGAATAATAAGAATCTGGAAGTATTTTACAAGAATATATATATAGTACGGTAGACGTACGTGTGTTAACAGAACGTAGTTGTACGGCAATGTCTTTTGACTTAAGCCTGAATAATAAGAATCTTGAAGTATTTCAAAAGAATTAAGAAACCTTTTTGAAAGAAGAGTAATACTTGGTTTTGAAAACATAAGAGTTATACTAGCTTTATGGGAAGTTAGGTATAACGTCTTAAGAGAGATAAAGAGAATGGTTTACTGATTTTTAGAAGTTAAGAGACTTAATCTTAAAAGATAAGAGACTTGACTTAAACAAATTTATATGAAATTTGTGTGAAACCTCGTTCGTGAGTAATGAGTACTTGGTTTTTAAAAAGGAATAATGTTTTAACTGATTTCGGAAATCAGAATAAGTATCGAACAACCCACTGCAGCGCTAATAAAGGAAAATGTATTGAATAATGAAGTATTATTAAAACAGTAGAAACCTCCATCCGCATAGAAGCTAAGATGAGACAAAATGATATTACATTTTCTAGATCATGGATGCTTTAATAAATGGTTATAAACAAGTATAAACTGCTCACACCTATGGCATATGTTACTCAATTGTTTTAAAAGGGATTAAGACATTGAACTATGAAACTTTTCTAAAATAAAGAGACTTGAGTAATTGAAATTAGGCAAACTGGAACTTTAGGGAAAAGAAAGGCATTGTTTTGTCTTAAATTGGTTTAAAACATAAAGTGTTATAACAGCTTTATGGGAAGTTAGTTATAACGACTTTATGAAAACAAAAAGAAGGGTTTTATCATTGGTTTTAATGTGGTAACTTGGCTTTAAAAGAGAAGTGTTTTGGTCCAAAAAGAAGGCATGGTATTGCCTTAATTTGGTTTTAAAAGGAAAGTATGGAAGTTGTTTTGGTTTACTTAAAAGATGTAAGTCACTCTATTTTTATACTAAGGGTATCGGGTGACTTTTATAAAGGAATGGACCTCTTAAAAGGAATTTAACGTCACGTAGTACTTTAGGGTTAAAACCGGACTTTGACATAAAATGAAAGTACCTTGAGTTGTGTATAACTTGCCTATGCTTGTTGTTGTGAAACTTGCCTATGCTTGTTGTGATAGCCTTTGTTGTGCAAGAATTGTGTTTCTATACTACCGCGTCTCGGTGGAGGCGGTTGACTTGTTGAGAACTTACTTGGGCGTGCGGCGGTGGAGAATTCCGCAGTGCGCTCGCTGATAGTGTTATTCCATGGACTAACTCTCCATGAGGTTTCTTCTTGTTCGGCCTTGGTACACGGTGGTCGGCTTTCGACTTGCCGCCTCGTGGCTGATTCGGCCTTGGTACCGTAGTTAGCCCTCGCGCTTGCCAGTTCGGTGTAGTGATGAAGTCTCGTGATACGCTTGGTACTGTAGTTATCCTCGTACTTGCCGGTCGCCTACGTGGCGACCTTGGTATCTGGTAGTCGGATTTCGTACTTGCCCCGTGTCAGCTTCGTGGTTTGGTTGTATAGTATTGTTAGTACGGCTTTGGCATCAGGTAGGACTTGGTGTTCATATGTACTCCTTGGTGTTATTATATCATAGACTGGCGGTGAGGAAGGTATTCCACGGGCATGATTGATGTTGCGGGCGTGAGACCCATAGTTATATTTGAGTGATGACTACGAGGCGTGAGTCACGACTTACATATTCGCTTATTTATCGTGAATCGTAGTTTGGTTATCATACATGTCTCCGCTTTATATAGCGCTATGATTTCTTTACTGATATTTTCTGATTTCACATACTTGGTACTGTCTTGACTCTCCTTCGAATTTGCATTCATGCCGCAGTAGAGGTACATCGCCGTCGATCCCCGCTTTAGGATCACATTTCAGCGTGTTGAAGCTCCGTTCCTTGGAGGCTTATCTTTGGTATTTTACCACAGTGCAGTAGTTCTTGTACATTCAGGGGTATGGCGGGGCCATGTCCCGTCATAGTTGTTGTAAAAATCTTAGAGGTCCGTAGCACTGTTGTGGGCAGGGTTGTAAGGATTGTAACTGTTCAAAGGTCGATATATATATAAATGCTGAAAGGCAACCGTTTTGGTTGGCCTATTTTCTTTCATCTTGATCTATATCTATTTATATGTTTAAGTTTTCATTTCCGCTGGTTTTTCTATGATGTTGTATCACTAGGGTGCCCGGGATAAGGCACCAGTCACGGGCCCGGGTTCAGGTCATGACAAAAGTGGTATCAGAGTAGTTAGTCCTCGGAAAGTGTCTACAGACCGTGTCTAGTAGAGTCTTGATTATCGAAGTATTGTGCACCACATCTATAATCAGGAGGCTATAGGACATTTAGGATTGGTTTCCCTTCTTCTCATTCTGATATCGTGCCTAAGAGCTGTGTTGTAAGTTGGACCCCTCTGACGTATCTCGTTTTTACCAGTTATGCCTCCGCGCAAGGCAACCCGGGCCCAGAAGGGCAAGGCAGCAGAGGGAGCTGCGAGTAGAGTAGCGGCAGTCTCTACAGATACCACGATGCACGAGCCTCGGCCCGCGATGCAGGCGAGAGGATGGGTTACAGGAGTGGGCCCGATTAATGGCGAGGTTGTGGCGGACTTGAGGATAGGGCCAGCGGCGGTTCGAGCACCGATGGTTCACCCTAGATCGAGATAGTTTGAGGCTACGGGATTTTACGAGTTGTAGGCGCGAGTTTTATGGGTCGAGGCACGAGGATGATCCGCGAGTTCATCAAGCGATTCTGTGGATCATGAGTGATCAAGGCATCGGAGACCGAGTCAGTGGTCCTAGGCTCGCATCGGCTGGGTGATACCGCAGTCGACTGGTTTGATTCGTGGGAGCTGTCCCGGGGAGAGAATGCACTTCCAGCAGTATGGAACGAGTTCTCAGAGGCATTTCTTGCACATTTCTTGCCTCCATAGATGAGGAGGGCTCGGGCCGACAGATTTTTGGTGTTGCGGCAGAACGGGCGTACGGTTCGGGAGTACAATGTGGAGTTCGACTCATTGGCCCGGTACATCCCCGCGTTAGTAGCTAGTAAGGAGGATTGAGTGCACCGATATGTTACAGGGCTCGATGATTACCTAGCAGAAAGTTGTTCGGGTGTAGCTCTTCAGCCGGGCATGGACATTGCCCGCATGCAGGCTTATGCCCCAGGATGTGAGAGCGGAGAAATCGACGGAATGACCAAGATCGGCGAAGAAGGGCGAGCAGCGGTCCTTTGGTGACTTTCGAGGCGGACCGCCTCGGCGAACTAGTTATGTACCTCTGCCCGGTCTGAGTGGTCCTCCACGCCCGGGACGCCGGGATATTCAGGAGCACGTCAGGGCTCCCAGGTTTCAGATTTTCAGGGGAGTAGGAGTGCTCGCCGGATGAGGTTGCCCTTGTCTCAGTGTGGCCTTTGTGGAAAACTTCATAAGGGAGAGTGTCGTACTAACTTGGGAGATTATTATTCTTGCGGCCAACAGGGCCATCTGGCGAGAGACTGTCCGACCAGGGGTAGCGCTGGTAGGATAGCACAGACTACGGGATCAGTTGCGGGTTCTTCACCTTCCATAGCTAGGCAGGATGTTCATACACCGGCAGGCCGCGGCAGAGGTCGCGGTGGAAGTTCCCAGTTTTAGCGGTCCTTTGAACCGCCTATTTTCAGGTATATCCTTAACCCTCTAGAGTTTTGTATGTTTTAATGTATGTTGATGTGTTTAGTGTTATGTTCGGATAGCTTTGTGCTAAAATGTGAGTTATAAGCCTACTTAGTGAAAGAGGGTAAGCCTGGGGGTGAAAAAAAAAAAATGATGATGAACCTTAGAATATTACAGTTGAGACCTTAGATGTAAGGCCGTCTTGAGTACAAGATTTTGCGGGTGATCTTTGTCAGAATGTATAAGTATACGTGGAGTAATTGTGGGAAAATTCCTTTGGTGGTGTAAAATGGAAGTGGTAGCTTTCATGACCTGTATAGGTAAGATTGTTCCGCATCGGGAAACAAGAGCTTGATGCGTTAAGTGGGTCGGGTTGGGGCCATGTTGCGGGCCAACCCGCGGCCTATTTCGAGGTAGGGTCAGCTCTGGGTAGTCCCGCCAGGTGGTAGGGTCACGAGGGTGCTAGGCCAAAGTTTAGATGACCATCGTATGAGTTCGTGGATATGTTCGACCAGAAGCGGATCGTGAAGGCCGGGAATGGCCTTAAGGAAGATTGAGGCTAGTAAGATGACCAAGTTTGGAGGTGGTGACTCCAACGTTTTGGGAACTGAAGCGATGACTGAAGTGTGGTACGTATACTAGAAGAGTTCAAGTGTTCGAGAAGGGAACGACGAGTAAGGAAGGAAGAGAACGTGTGTTATTTCGTGGCCAGGTGTGGCGTTGGCAACTTGTTAGAGGAACTTTATCGTTATCCGTCTTGAGAAGGAACATTCGGGACGAATGTTTCTAAGTAGGGGAGAATGTTATACCCCGTATTTTCAGAGTATGTACGTGAGGGCGTACGTATAATAATTTAAGCCTTAAGGATTGGCAAGGATCGAAATTTGGGCACAAGTGCCGAAAAGAATCGTTTTTCGACGAAACGTTTTACAAGACTTGCGAAGGGAAAATTCCGGCTATGTCATTTTTAATTTTTGCGGATTTTTCCGAGAGACGAAACATTTTGGACCAACGGGAGGGTGACATGTGTCACCCTCACATTGGAAGGAATAGTGGGCGGTAATGGACGAAAGGGTGGGTCAAAGTTGGTAGGATATTTGTGCAAGTTGGTGTGGTAGATGGATAAGGTACACATGGTTTAATCCTAGCCCTACACTTGCCTAACACTTGGATTGATCTTGGCCATTGGTTGGCCATTGCTTGACCTATAAATACCCCTCTAAGTTGAAGACTTTCTTCATCCAAACTTGAGCATTTTTCTAAGTCTCAAAATACTCCCTCCCTCTTGAGCTTTCGTCCGCCACACCCCCCTCCCCCCTTTGAGAGGCTCTCGGCCGAGAATACACCCCCCTTGCCTAGTTGTTTCGTATAATACCCCCCTTTGTGGTAGAGAAATACTCTCCAAGTATTGTTATAATGCCAAAATACTCTAGCCCAAATACCTTATAGTATTCCCACGGTTACCTCTATACGAAAAGCCCGGAAAATACTATTATACTTTCCCTCAGTCGCAAAAACGAAACCCTAAGGAAAACCTTCATAGTCGGTTGAAGTGTTAAGTAGAAGTTGCGTAGAACTTCTAAGGGTTGTTTGGAGCGGGTTGGAGTGCCCAGAGTAGGAGCTAAACGTCGCTCAGGATCGACATTTATACTTGGATAATTTTTGGGCTCATCGAGGTAAATACTACTGTCCTTCTATTGTAATTGGGAATTACATACTGTAGTTGTATATAAATGAATATAAGATTCATAGAAGAGAATTGAACTGTAATAGAAGAATATTAAAGTAGAAGATTAAACTGTACTTACATAGGACCGTATTTACAGTAGACTAATAACCTTTATTGGTTGAATGTTCTGCGAGTAGCATGAACTACTTGGAAGGTGGACAAGGCTAGCCGGGTTATAGCCGTGGAGCGTTTTGCTTATAGTCGATAATCGTCGCGAGGTTTGTGATTCTTCCTATACTCTTGAGCATGATATTTTAAAGGAATATATATATATAGTACGGTAGACGTACGTGTGGCAATGTCTTTTGACTTAAGCCTGAATAATACGAATCTGGAAGTATTTTACAAGAATATATATATAGTACGGTAGACGTACGTGTGGCAATGTCTTTTGACTTAAGCCTGAATAATAAGAATCTGGAAGTATTTTACAAGAATGTATATATAGTACGGTAGACGTACGTGTGTTAACAGAACGTAGTTGTACGGCAATGTCTTTTGACTTAAGCCTGAATAATAAGAATCTTGAAGTATTTCAAAAGAATTAAGAAACCTTTTTGAAAGAAGAGTAATACTTGGTTTTGAAAACATAAGAGTTATACTAGCTTTATGGGAAGTTAGGTATAACGTCTTAAGAGAGATAAAGAGAATGGTTTACTGATTTTTAGAAGTTAAGAGACTTAATCTTAAAAGATAAGAGACTTGACTTAAACGAATTTATATGAAATTTGTGTGAAACCTAATTCGTGAGTAATGAGTACTTGGTTTTTAAAAAGGAATAATGTTTTAACTGATTTCGGAAATCAGAATAAGCATCGAACAACCCACTGCAGCGCTAATAAAGGAAAATGTATTGAATAATGAAGTATTATTAAAACCAGTAGAAACCTCCATCCGCATAGAAGCTAAGATGAGACAAAATGATATTACATTTTCTAGATCATGGCTGCTTTAATAAATGGTTATAAACAAGTATAAACTTCTCACACCTATGGCATATGTTACTCAATTGTTTTAAAAGGGATTAAGACATTGAACTATGAAACTTTTCTAAAATAAAGAGACTTGAGTAATTGAAATTAGGCAAACTGGAACTTTAGGGAAAAGAAAGGCATTGTTTTGTCTTAAATTGGTTTAAAACATAAAGTGTTATAACAACTTTATGGGAAGTTAGTTATAACGACTTTATGAAAACAAAAAGAAGGGTTTTATCATTGGTTTTAATGTGGTAACTTGGTTTTAAAAAGAGAAGTGTTTTGGTCCAAAAAGAAGGCATGGTATTGCCTTAATTTGGTTTTAAAAAGGAAAGTATGGAAGTTGTTTTGGTTTACTTAAAAGATGTAAGTCACTCTATTTTTATACTAAGGGTATCGGGTGACTTTTATAAAAGGAATGGACCTCTTAAAAGGAATTTAACGTACGTAGTACTTTAGGGTTAAAACCCGGATTTTGACATAAAATGAAAGTACCTTGAGTTGTGTATAACTTGCCGATGCTTGTTGTTGTGAAACTTGCCTATACTTGTTGTGATAGCCTTTGTTGTGCAAGAATTGTGTTTCTATACTACCGCGTCTCTCGGTGGAGGGCCGATTGACTTGTTGAGAACTTACTTGGACGTACCGGCAGTGACGGAGAATTCCACGGGTACGCTCCTGTTGATAGTGTTATTCCATGGACTAGCTCTCCATGAGGTTTCTTACTGTTCGGCCTTGGTACCTGGTGGTCGGCTTTCGTATTTGCCCCGTCTCGTGGCTGATTCGGCCTTGGTACCTGGTAGTTAGCCCTCGCACTTGCCCCGTTCAGTGTAGTGACGAAGTCTCGTGATACGGCCTTGGTACCTGGTAGTTAGCCCTCGTACTTTCCCGGTCGCCTCGTGGCGGCCTTGGTATCCGGTAGTCGGCTTCGTACTTGCCGTGTCGCCCGTGGTTTGGTTGTATAGTATTGTTAGTACGGCTTTGGCATCAGGTAGGACTTGGTGTTCATATGTACTCCTTGGTGTTATTATATCATAGACTGCCGGCAGTGAGGAAGGTATTCCACGGGCATGATTGATGTTGCGGGCGTGAGACCCATAGTTATATTTGAGTGATGACTACGAGGCGTGAGTCACGACTTACATATTCGCTTATTTATCGTGAGCGTAGTTTGGTTATCATACATGTCTCCGCTTTATATAGATCGCTATGATTTCATTTACAATATTTCTGATTTCACATACTTGGTACTGTTATCGACCTCCTTGGGCTGCGTTCACGCCGCAGTAAGTACATCGGTTGTCGATCCCCGCTTTTAGGATCACATTTCAGCGTGTTGGGAAGCTCCGTTCCTTCGGAGGCTTATCTTTGGTATGTTACCTTGAGTCTGTAGGTTCTTGTACATTCAGGGGTATGGCGGGGCCCTGTCCCGTCATAGTTGTTGTAAAAATCTTAGAGTGCATGCTTGTTGTGGGCAGGGTTGTAAGGATTGTAACTGTTCAAAGGTCGATATATATATAAATGCTGAAAGGCAACCGTTTTGGTTGGCCTATTTTCTTTCATCTTGATCTATATCGATTTATATGTTTAAGTTTTCATTTCCGCTGGTTTTTCTCTGATGTTGTATCACTAGGGTGCCCGGGGTAAGGCACCAGTCACGGGCCCGGGTTCGGGTCGTGACAACTCCAATCCAAGCCAACGAGGAATCACCTCTAACATCACAGAAGCTTCCACCTATGGTCTAAAGGATACTCCCTTCGCATCTTCACTTCACAACAAAATGATCTCTTTTATTCTGTTAACACACGTTCACTCATTTCCTTACTCGTCATACCCTTCTCGTACACCCGAACTCTCTCTAGTACACGTACTATACTCCAGTCATTGCTTCAGTTTCCAAAACCTTGGAGTCACTACCTCCAAACTTGGTCATTTTACTAGCCTCAAATTCCTTTAAGGCCCTTCCCGGCCTTCACGATCCGATTCTGGTCGAACGCATCCACGAACTCGTACAACGGTTACCTAAACTTGGGCCTTGCACCCTCGTGATCCTACCACTGGCGGGACCACCTCGAACCCACCTCATTCGGGATGCGGGTTGACCGCGATCCGCCTCAACCCGACCCGCTATCGCGCTAAACTCTCGTTCCCCGATCCGGAACAATCTTACTAATTCACGTCATGAAAGCTACCACTTCTATCTCAAACTACCCATGGAATTATCACATAAAACTCCACGTATACTATGCACTCCGACAAAGATTAACCGTAAAGTCTTTTACTCAAGACGACCTTACATCTAAGGTCTCAACTGTCAAAAATTCTAAGGTTCACAATTGTCTCATCCCCAGACTTACCATTTTTCTAACAAGGCTTCTAACTCATATTTTACCACAATCCAACCAAACATAATACTAAACACATCATCATAACATCAAAACAAACTAGTCTCTAGAGGGTTAAGGATATACCTGAAAATCAAATAGGCGGTTCAAAGGACCGCTAAAACTGGGAACTTCCACCACGACCTGCCGTGGTGGCTGCGATGTATGAACATCCTTCCTAGCTATGGAAGGTGAAGAACCCGCAACTGATCCCGTAGTCTCTGCTATCCCACTAGTGCCACCTCTGGTCGGACAGTTTCTCGCAAAATAGCCCTGCTGGCCGCATGTAAAACAAACTCCCAAACTAGCACGGCACTCCCCACAATGGAGCCTACCACAACGGTCACAACGAGGTAGGGGGGGCTACACCTGGCTAACACCCCTGCTCCCCCGAAAATCTGAACCCTTGGAGCCCTGACCTGCTCCTGAATACTCCCGACGTCCTGAAGACTGTGGAGGACCACTCTGAACTGGATGAGGTATATATTCAGTCTGCTGCGGAGGCTGCCTGCCTCAAAAGTTACCAAAGGACCCTGCTGTCTTGGCCCTCTTATGCTGATCATGGTCCCTACGTCGGTCTCTGCGTTCCTCCATCCCCTGTGCATAAGCCTGTATACGGGCAATGTCCATGCCCGGCTGAAGAACGCAGGGACATATCGAGCCAACAAGTCGAACTCCACGTTGTACTACCTAACCGTACGCCCTCTCTGTCTCAGCATCAGAAATCTGTCGGCCCGTACTCTCCTCATCTGCGGAGGCAAGAAATGGCTGAGAAATGCCTCCGAGAACTCGTCCCAAACAGCTGGAGGCGCATGCTCCCCCCGGGACAGCTCCCACGAATCAAACCAGTCGACTGCAGTATCACGCAGCCGATGCGAACCTAAGACCACCGACTCGGTCTCCGAAGCCTTGATCACTCTCATGATCCGCTGTAACTGTCGGATGAACTCCTGCGGATCATCCTCAGGCCTCGATCCATAGAACACTGGTGGACTGCAACTTAAGAAGTCCCGAAGTCTCCAACTATCGGCTCTGGGGTGCACTACCGGTACCACCGTGTCACGACCCGACCCCGGGCCCGCGACTGGTGCCCTACCTGGGCACCCCTTTCGGTAAACATCAGAGAATAGCAGCGGAACATACACAACTAAAAAAAAATACTTAAACATAAATTAACAACAGGCTAGCCGATAAGGCCACCTTCCGTAAAAATATACTCAATCCAGAAATAGAACAGTACATTTTCTTTCTTTACAACCCATCCACAATGTGACTACAGACCTCTAAGAATAACAACTCTGGCAGGACAGGGCCCCGCCATGCCCCTGAATGTACAATAACCGACAATACCAGGGATAAGCCTCCGGAATAAAGGAGCTTCTCAACGGTGACAGTGATCCTAAGAGCGAGGATCAAGAATCTGCACTTTACTGCGGCGTGAACGCGGCCCAGAAGGAGGTCGACAACATGTACCAAATATGTGGCCCGAAATCTTGTAATGAAATCATAAGTCTAATAATAAAGCGGAGACATGTATGATACTCAATTAACGATAATCGTGCCTTACTAACAATGAGAGTAAATAGGTGTATACTTACAATATAAAGTAGGAAGCTCACGATCAAACAGGACCACTGTCCGCAGATCATTAAGCAATCCTATTCACGGGACTATTTCACCCGCGTAGATCGCGTGGACCCGCATGAGGTATTCTCGCATGGGACTATTTCACCCGCATAAGCCCTTACGGACTCGCGTGAGGTATTCCTCGCATAGTTTGGACGCCCGCGTGGGACTATTTCACCGCATAAGCCCTACGGACTCGCATGAGGTATTCTCCGCATCGTGGGTAGCAAATCCACGGAAAATGCAATGCCACAAACCCGGGAAATGACCCCGCAATTATTACTGAACTACTAGCACAAATCCGGCTATCACACATAACATAAGCACTACCGGCTTATCATACAATATATAAGCAAGTTAAGCAATCCCCTAACTTCTTATTATTCTGTTTCATATACACTCTCATTTTAGTTTACTTAAGGCACTTACATGTTCTTTATAAAAATCCGGGAATTTAACCCAAAGTACTACGTACTTCTATTCTTTCAAAATGACTCATTTCATTATAAAACTTCCAAGATACTAATAACCGTAGTATCAAGTTACAATTTCTTTTTCAAGACAAGTCACAATACTTTTAGAAATAAAATTAGGCTTCTAAATCAAGTGACTTCTTCTCTCGTAAAAGCCTTAGGCAATTGATGCCTTTAAATCAAATTGCCTTTCAAATAAATCAAGCCATTTATCTTTCCATAAAGCCAATATAACCAACTCCCCATAAAGTCGTTATATTCACTTTATACCTAAGTCAAGTACAATTTCTTATCCAAGGGACTTATACGTTTAAAACGAAACAAGTGTCACATTCTTTAAAACTCTTCAAGTCCCTTATCATGCTTAAATTACTTAAGAGTAAACCATTCTCTTATTAACTTTCCATAAAGCTATTATAATCAACTTCCCATAAAGCCGTTATACTAGATTTATACATTAGCAACTTACATACTTCTTTTTAACCAAGAGACTTAAACTTTCCAACAAAACAAGTATCAAAATACTTTCAACATACTTAAAGTCTCTTAACTTTTGAAAACCAAGATATCCTTAATAATTAAACAAGTGAGTTAATTCCCTAACTCAAACAACTTGGGCATTCTTAAAATAAGCCAAGGATATCAAATAGACTAGATTGTCAAAATCTTGTACGTCTACCGTACTATACATTTACAACTTAATCATGCTCAAGAGATAAGAAAGTTCCACATACCTCTTCGGTTTAATCCACTTGCTAAGTCCAATCGCCGTACGTAGTATGCCAACCTATAATGACCATAGTACGTCTATTAACTTCTAGTTTCAAACGTAGAATATTCCAAGTGCAACTCACTAAATTCTACGGAAAATCGGACAGCACTTCCTTTGTTTTTACTAACTTTGCCACCTTTTTCAAGGCCGAATACAATAACCAAACAGCCCCAATTGGCTCACCACAATTTATAAGGTAGTTCAATACAAATGAATTGTCACGACCCGAACCGGGGCCCGTGACTGGTGCCTTACCCCGGACACCCTAGTGATACAACATCAGAGAAAATCAGCGGAAATAAAAACATGAACATGAAACAAGATACATCATAAGAAAATAGGCCAACCAAAACGGTCGCCTTCATGTATATATATAAAACCGAACAGTTACAATCCTTTACAACACGCCTACAAAGATTACACTGCACCTCTAAGAATGTAACAACAATTATGACGGGACAGGGCCCCGCCATACCCCTGAATGTACAAGAACCTACAACTCAGGGAAACATACCAAAAGATAAGCCTCCGGAGAAACGGAGCTTCCCAATCTGTTGGCGAGATCCTATGGCGAGGATCCACAACCGATGTACCTCACTGCGGCATGAACGCGGCCGGAAGAGGTCAGATAACAGTACCAAGTATGTGAATCGAAAAATACGTAATGAAATCACATTTCATCATTTTTATAAAACCTTTGCGATAAGTAGCGATTATGCCAAGTAAGGGGACGCATCCCGAATAATCACTCACACATAACTATGGGTCTCACGCCCATAATATCACTCATGCGTGGAACTCATTCTCATCACGGCAGAGCATGATGTAAAACAACATCCATATGTGAACACGAACACTAGATCACTGCGTCGCTATCAAACCGATCGGGCAAGTAGAATCGCTTTATACGGATCAAAAGCTAGTCATATCCTTCACGCAAGGTGCGGAAGCTAATTACGGATCAAAAGCTAGCCACGCAACTGGCCGAGGCAAGTACCAAAGCTAACGTACCCTAGCCAACCGTCTCACGAGATATGACCGAGGCAAGTATCTCAAGCTATCTACCAGAGGCTACCGATACACGAGAAATGACCAGAACAAGTATCTAAAGTGTGCCTGAACCACACGTACAAATCAAGCCCGTGATCGCTCGTCACTGCGGCAAGCTTCATGGATTAGCGGTCCATGGACTAACAATCTGAACCTCACAATGACCGCATGCCCCGGCATCTCACCTCGGAAGTCATGGCCATGAAACCATCCTACTGGACGCATGCCCGTGGAACATCCATCACGTCAGCATGTCCAAAGGAATAACAAGATGATACTCAAAGTGGACGCATACTCGTGGAAAATCCAACGCGTCAGTATGTCCAACAATCAATCAGATAACCGCCTCCTGCAGAGTCACGGCAGCACATCAACAAAACACTTGCACATCAAAGACTATCACGACAAGCATAGGCAAGTTCAACATACATACATTTTTATCAACAATCCGGGTTTCAAACCCAAAATACTACATACTTTCATTCTTTCAAAAAGACCTCTTTTTTCGTAAAAGCCACATGATACTAATACTCGTAGTATTAAAACACGTTTCCCTTTTTAAACCAAATTACTACACCTTCAGAAAATCTTTATAAGATTTTTAAATCAAGTACTCTATACTTTTTAAAACCAAGTGCTTTTCTTTTAAAACAACAACAAGTGTTCTTTTAAAACCCAAATAACTTTACTCTTTTCAAAACAAGTAACCTATACTTAAATCAAGTTACTTCTCTTTTTCCAAAAAAAACAAGTCGTTATAAGTCAAGTCTCTTGTCTTTCAAGATCAAGTCTCTTAACTTTCAAAATCAAGTCGTTTTACTGCCAAAACCAAATCTTTCTTTTATTTTCATAAAGTCGTTATAACTAACTTCCCATAAAGCCATTATAACACTTTATGTTTTAAACAAACAAAATCCATTTCACACACGTACGTCTACCGTACTATATAGTTTACAACAATCATGCTCAAGAGTATAGGAAGAATCACATACCTTTTAGCTTAAGCCACAAGCCAAGTCAAGTATGTCGCGCGTAGTAGATCCACCTATAAAGGCCACAATATATCTATCAATCTCTAGTTCTCTTCGTAGAATACTTAAGTAAACAGTTCCTGATTCTACAGAAAATTCGGCAGCACCTCCCCCCCCGCTATCACATAAATCTCCTCGCCTATCCCGGCCGCTACTGTGCCAACAACTCCAGGATTACACGCCTAACCTGACGTGTTCAATTACCTTCACAATAATACAACGATCTCATCAGAATACAGCCCTATGTAAATACAGTTCAATCTTTTCAATACTCAATCTATATATAGTATACTCAACTATATATTACTACAACATGTAATTTCCAATTACAATAGGGGGACATAGATTATTACCTCGATAAGCCCAAAATTATCCAAGATTAAAGTCGATATTGAGCAACATTTAGCTCCAATTCCTTACGCTCCAACCCGCTCCAAGCGACCCTTAGAAGTTTCTAAACAACTTCTCTTAAAACTTCAACCAAGCTTATGAAGATTTTCTAGGGTTTCATTTTGCGACTAGCGGATAAAGTAGTATTTCCGGGCTCCAAGTATTAAAACAACCTTGGAATACTACTAGGGATACTAGGCTAGTGTATTTGGAATTATACCACAATACACAAGGTATTCTACACAAGAGGGGATGGGTGGGACGAAACCACAAAAAAAGGAGGGGAGTATTTTGCCTTGAAAGGCTTTCAAGTGTTGATGAAATACTCTTCAAGCTAAGGGGTATATATAGAAGAGTCAAGGGCCAAGATCAATGCAAGTTGGGTGGTCAAGATTGGGCCATGTGTGTGTGGGTCCCACTACAACACATGGCCAACGAAATAGGCTACCAAGTGTCAAGGCCAAAATCGGCCAAGTGAGTAGGTGACAAGTGGCTAGCCACTTGTCACACCATTTCGGCCCACATGGCCACACAAGGGGGTGACACGTGTCGCCCCCCGATTCGTCCAAAATATTTCGTCTTCCGAAAATATCCAAAATGCCAGAAACCTCAAAAACAAAGCGGGCCCCACAAAACCGTAAATTCCTCCCGTGGGCCCCACGTGACCATTTCCGAAAATAAAATCTCAAAATTCTAATATAATCCAAGAAGTCCGAATACCAAATCTGGGAATCCAATTCCCACTAACGAACCTTTTTCTTCACAAAAACCGGAACTTTTCCGTCGAAAAATTCACATCTTTCTTTCTTTCCAAAATTTCTGTCGTATTCTCGTACGTACATCCCCACATACATACCCTGGAACTACGGGGTATAACATGAATAACCAAACAACCCCAATTGGCTCACCACAAACGATAACAAACTAGTCTAAACTATAATGTCAATTCGGCAATTAGGCAACAATACAAATCGTTTCCAATTCCTTTTTAATCCAAGTGGTTTAGTATAACATGATATCAAGCCGCAATCGATTACAACTACTACAATCCTCAAGTATGTAAACATGCGACGATTCTAATAAACGACCAAAATTGTATTTCAATTTCCAAAAGGCTAATCATGTCCTTTTCGGTTCTAGGCTTCTACAATCCATGTCACTTATCAAACTTCATAACACAAATCACATGATCACTTATAACTTATCATAACATGAAATCTTCAATTACAAAAGTAAAACAAAGATTATACCTCAATTAGACCAATTATGATCCAAGATCACAAGTCGCTCCTTAGCAACTTTAGCTCCTCCTTTCGACGTTCCAATCCACTCCAAGCAACCCTTAGAAGCTTATAAAAGACTCATCTTCAAGTTTCAACTTCAAAGTTGAATAACCCTTTAGGTTTTCGCCTTGCGACTAATACGAAAACACCATATTTCCGGGATCTTTTTATTGAGAAACACTTACTATACCCTTAGGTACCTTGGTTTAAAGTGGGGGAATAATTGGACAACAATTGAAAATTTTCATCTTGAAAATCCCCTCAAAGCCGAGAGCTTCCTTGTGCTCTTCAAGGTTTTCTTGAAAATTTAACTAAGTGTTAAAAAGCCTTGTCTTGCTACTAGCACACATATATAATACTATGGAGGGTCAAGATCTACACAATTGGTTGGCCTAGATGAGTTTCACATGGATCCTAGCCAAGTGGCCCTTGGACTTTTAGTCAACAATGTCAAGCTAAGCCATTTGCAAGACTTGGTCTTTTAAATTATGGTCAAATGACCATTTCCTCCATCATAATTTCGTCCAAGACCATTAAGGGGGGGTGACACGTGTCGCCCTCCCGTTCGTCGCAATATTTCGTTTTCCGACAAATTCCAAAATTCCGATAAGTTTTTACTCGTAAAACCTTAACATTGTTGAGTTCTTACGTACATTCTTATAAACATATCCTGAAATTCCGGGGTGTAACACACCGGCTCCCGTCTGTCCTCAAGTCTCGCCATAAACCTAACTAGTAACTGGGCCATCTCCTTGTAACCCATATCCTCTGTTCCTGGCCGTGGGACTGGAGGCTCAGATATCGTGGCCTCAGTAGCTACTGCTGCTGCTCTAAACTCTGCTGGGGCTGGCGGCATCGTAGAATCCGCCGTCTGTAGCACCACCTCAGGTAAAGACTGGGCCTGTGCCCTCGTAAACCTCTGTGCTCTACTCGCAGCTCTCTCTGCTGGCTTGCCCTTCTGGGCCCTGGTTGCCTTGCGCAGAGGCATCACTGGTACAAGAGAATACGTTAGAGGGAGTCCAACTTATCACACAGCTCTAAGGCACGATCTCAGAGTGAGAAGAATGGAAACCAATCCTAAATATCCTGTAGCCTCCTGATTATAGATGTGGTGCACAACACACCGATAATCAAGACTCTACTAGACACGGTCTGTAGACGCTTTCCGAGGATTAACTGCTCTGATACCACTTTTGTCACGACCCGACCTCGGGCCGTGGATCGTGCCTACCGGGCACCCTAGTGATACAACATCAGAGAAAATCAGCGGAAATAAAAACTTAAACATGAACAAGACATAAAATAAGCAATAGGCTAACCAAAACGGTTACCTTCCTGTATATATAAATCAAAATTGAACAGTTAAATCCCTTACAAACCATGCCCACAACAGTACTACAGACCTCTACGAATTTTATAACAACTATGATGGGACAGGGCCCCGCTATACCCCTGAATGTACAAGAACGTACAAACTCAGGGAATCATACCAAAGATAAGCCTCCGGAGAAACGGAGCTTCCCAAAACGCTGAACTGTGATCCTATGAGCGAGGATCAACAACCGGTGTACCTCTACCTGCGGCATGAACGCAGCCCCTGGGAGGTCGATGCAACGGTACCAAGTATGTGAAACGAAAATCACGTAAATGAAATCATAATAGTTTATATAAAGCAGAGACATGTATGATAACCAAACTACGATTCACAATATATATTAGCGATCGAGGACTCACGCGTAAAGTCATCACTCAAATATAACGGGAATTTAACCCGCTGACGCGTGCCGGCATCTTACCTCGGTATAAGCATGGCCATGGAACCATCCTAATGGAAGCATACCCGTGGGCCACCCATCGTGTCAGTATGTCCAAAGGAAATAACAAGATAGCAATCATAATGGAAGCATACTCGTGGGCCACCCATCGTGTCAGTATGTCCAAAGTAAATAACAGAATAACACTCCTAATGGAAGAATACCCGTGGGCCACCCATCGTGTCAGTATGTCCAAAAGGAAATAACAAGATAACAATCATAGTGGAAGCATACTCGTGGGCCACCCATCGTGTCAGTATGTCCAAAGAAAATAACAGAATAACACTCCTAATGGAAGCATACCCGTGGGCCACCCATCGTGTCAGTATGTCCAAAAAGAAATAACAAGATAACAATCATAGTGGAAGCATACTCGTGGGCCACCCATCGTGTCAGTATGTCCAAAGCAAATAACAGAATAACACTCCTAATGGAAGCATACCCGTGGGCCACCCATCGTGTCAGTATGTCCAAAAGGATCGATATAGTGGAATCATACCCGTGGGCCACCCATCGTGTCAGTATGTCCATTAATCAACCAGATAGCCGGCCCTCCAACGAGAGACGCGGTAGCACAGAAACACAACACTTGCACAACAAAAGCTATCACCACAAGCATATGCAAGTTCAACATACTTTTAGACATTCTTTTTATGAACACAAATCCGGGTTTTAACCCCAAGGTACTACGTATTTTAACTCTTTAAAAGATCCATTTCTTTCACAAAAAGTCACATGATACCCGTAGTATCAAAAATAGAGTAACTGTCTTTGTAAGTAAACCAAAACAATTTTCATACTTTCTTTTTAAACCAAATCATTTCTCCCTTTAAAGTCCAGTTACCATTTTAAATCCAATAATAAAACCATCCTTTTGTTTTCATAAAGTCGTTATAACTAACTTCCCATAAAACTATTATAACACTTTATGTTTTAAACCAATACACTTCAAATTCCTCAAGTCTCATTTCATTTAGAAAACAAGTTCCTTACTTTGGAATTTAAGAAAAATCAATACGTGTTATTAATGATCTTATTAAAGCAGCCATGATCTAGGAAATGTAATACAATTTTGTCTTATCTTAGCTTCTATGCAGATGGAGGTTTCTACTGGTTTTAATATAATTAATTATTTGTCAATACATTTTCCTTTATTAACGCTGCAGTGGTTTGTTCGATACATATTCTCATTTCCGAAATCAATATAACTTATTCCTTTTAAAACTCAATTACCCATTTATCATAAATGCGGTTTCACAAATTTTTAACACAAACCAAGTCCTTAATATTTCACATCAAGTCATTTATAAGTCAAGTCTCTTATCTTTTAAAAACCACATACCATTTCTTTACCTATAAAGTTGTTATAACAAACTTCCCATAAAGTCGTTATAACACTTTATGTTTTAAACCAATCAAATTCGTTTAGCACACGTACGTCTACCGTACTACATAGTTCACACAATCATGCTAGAAAAGATAGGAAGAGGTTCACATACCTCGCGACGATTATCGACAATTAGCAAAACGCTCCAAAGTACTATCACTCTGCTAGCCTTTTCCACCCTTCAAGTAGAATACGCTACTCGTAGTACTTCCACATATAATGGCCATAAAATGTCTATCAACTTCTAGATCTCTTCGTAGAATATTCTAAATACAAGATTCCTTATTCTACGGAAAATTCGGCAGCACCTCCCCCCCCCCCCGTAACCACATAAATCTCCTCCTCAATCAAGGCCCGCTACCAAGCCAACAACTCCTAGGGGGGTTACACGTCTAACCAGACGTGTACACCACTGCCCCACAATAATACTACAAGTCTACTGTAAATACAGTCCAATGTAAATACAGTTCAATTCTTATCCATATTCATTCTACATATAGTATACTCAACTATACATTACTACAACATGTAATATCCAATTACAATAGGGGGACAAAGATAATTACCTCGATGAGCCCAAAATTATCCAAGATTATAAGTCGATCCTGAGCAACGTTTAGCTCCAATTCCTTACGCTCCAACCGCTCCAAGAAACCCTTAGAAGTTTCTAAACAACTTCTCTTAACACTTCATCTAAGCTATGAAGATTTTTATAGGGCTTCATTTTGCGACTATTGGAATAAAATAGTATTTCCGGGCTTCTTAGTATTGAAATAACTTTGGAATACTACTAGGAATTTAGGCTAAGGTATTTGGGATTTATACAACAATACTTGAAGTATTTCTACACAAAGTGGGGGGGGGGGGGGTTGGACGAGAACACCTAAGGGGAGGGAGTGGGAATTTTTGCCTTGGAAAAATATTTCAAGTGAGGGATGAATAAAGTCTTGCAACAAGGGGGGGTATTTATAGAGAAATCAATGGCTAGGATCAAAGCAAGTGTATGGTGAGGATTTGGTCCATGTGGGAGTGGAGTCCTCCAACTAAGTGTCCACCACAACAATGAGACATGTGTCCACCACAAAAATACCAAAAACGTCCAACACTTGTCCACCAACCATTCGGCCAACATGGCCACATGGGGGTGACACGTGTCGCCCCCCTACTCGTCCAAAATATTTCATCTTCCGAAAATATCCGTAATGCCGAAATCTCGAAAATAAAGTGGCCCCCACAACCCGTAAATTTTCCCCATGGGCCCCACGTGACAAATTCCGGAAATAAAATTCCATAATTCTCAAATATTCCAAAAAGTCCGAATACCAAATCTGGGAATCCAATTCCCATTAACGAACCTTTTTCCTTCACAAAATCCGGAAACTTTTCCGTCGAAAAATCACATCTTTCTTCCTTTCCAATTTTTGTGTCGTATTCTCGTACGAACGTCTTCGTATACATACCCTGGAACTACGGGGTGTAACAACAATAAGTAATCTTAATTACTAAAACGACAAGAATTATACCTTTACAAGCCCTTATAATTTCCAAGATTCAAAGTCGCTCCTTAGCAATTCTAGCTTCTTTCCTTTACGCTCCAATCCGCTATTTGAAGTCTTTAGAAGCTCACAACCAACTTCTCTTCCATTTCCAATCAAAACCTATGAAAATGCCTTAGGTTTTCGCCTTGCGACTAACGTGAAAACGTCGTTTTTCCGAAATCTTTCTATTGAGATATCCTTACAATACCCTTAGGGACCTTGGGTTAAAGTCTTGTGAATATTGGACAACAATTGAAAATTTTTTGTGTGGGAGATGCCTCAAAGCCGAGTGCAACATTGCTCACTCCTAATGTTTTCTAAATTTTTTTCTAAGTGTGAAGACTTGTCTTGCACTAGGGTACTATATAAAACACAATGGAGGGTCAAGATATCAACATATGTGTGGCTAGGATGAAGGGCATTAAATAATAATCCAAGTGGCAAGTTGACTTGGTCAACAATCTCAAGCTAGCAAGACTTTGTTCATCTTTAATGGTCAATGACCATTTTACCCTTAAATATTTCGTACAAGCCATGTGGGGGGGGGGGGGTGCTGTCACGACCCGATCCGGGGCCCGTGACTGGTGCCTTACCCCGGGCACCCAAGTAGTCATACATCAGAGTAATCAGCGAAATATAAAACAAGACATGAAACCAATGTAAAAGAGACACAGTTTATCCAAAAAAAAAGATTGCCTTTCGGCATGCATATATACTTCAAGAGTGAACAGTTACATCCCAACTTTACAACAGGACTACAGACCTCTAAGGAAGTAAACAACTATGATGGGACAGGGCCCCGCCTGTCACGACCCGTTCCGGGGCCCGTGACTGGTGCCTTACCCGGGCACCCTAGTAGTCATACATCAGAGAAAAACCAGCGGAATATAAAACAACCAAGATATGAAACAGTATAAATAAGACACAGTTTCTGGAAAAAAAAGTTGCCTTTCGGCATAATGTATATAAATAACCCAAAATGAACAGTTACATCCCAACCTTACAACAGGTCTACAGACCTTTAAGAGTTTAAAACAACAATGGCGGGACAGGGCCCCGCCATACCCCTGAATACGAATATCTACAACGACAGGGGACCATACCAAAATGCTAAGCTTCCGGAGAAACGGAGCTTTCCCAACGCTGAAGCGGTGATCCTAAGAACGGGGATCAACAGTAGGAGTACCTTTACCTGCGGCATGAACGCAGCCCCCCGAAGGAGTCGACAACAGTACCAAGTATGTGAAATCGAAAATACGTAAGTGAAATCATAGTAGTCTATATAAGGCGGGAGACATGTATGATAAGCCAAAACTACGATTCACAATAAATAAGCGATCATGTCAAGTCGTGGACTCATGCCTCAAAGTCATCACAATAGAACCGTGCGAGGTAAATGCGAAGGCGTAGCCGACTACTAAAACCACGTGCAACAAGGTCATAAATCGTATCATGAGATCTGTCTGCATCCGTCACATGATCAAAGGCGGCCACTCGCGCGCAGATCTAATGTGCGCATCTAGTCACGGAACTTCCCGCGCTCGCATAGGCCAAACAGATAGGCCCGCATGAGGTATAACCCGCATCGAGGGTAGCTACTCCCGGCGGCGTCCTAGACTCGTCGTCCGCATGGCTACAAGAACCGCATGACCACAAGGGCGCGATACTAACTCGGAACTCCGCGATTCCGCGCATAGGCCATCTGAGACCGCATAAGGTATTCTCGAATCATAGGTCCATCGACCGCTGAGTCTACCCGCGACGGAGGCGGCTTAACCCCCGGAGTTATGAATGATATAATATCAACATAACCGATTATTGCTCAACAACATAAGCACAACAAGGAAAAACCCCTTTACACAAATATCACAAGATACTAACTCACGTAGCATCCTAACATGTTTACTTATCCGATCAAGAAAATATTACAAGACTATCACAAATCAATACAATCAAGTTATTCACACAAGGTACTTTCTACATTATGATAACAAGTTCGGGTTGTTAGCCCCAAAGTACTTCATGTATTACTCTTTTAAAAGATCCGTTTCTTTTACAAAAGTCACACAATAACCGTAGTATAAAAATAGAGTAATTATCTTTTGAAGTACATTAAAACACTTCTCCTTGTAAAATCAAGTAACAACATTCTTTTCCTAACGTTCAAGTTTGCCTAATTTCAATTACTCAAGTTTCTCATTTTCGAAAGAGATTGAAGTTCATAGTGATAATACTTTAAAACAATTTGAGAAACATATACCCTAAGTGTGAGTAGGTTATTATTATTCGTAACAATCTTATTACAGCAGCCATGATCTAGTAAATGTAATATCCTTTTGTCTCATCTTAGCTCCTATGCAGATGGAAGTTTCTACTAGTTTTAATAATACCTTATTAGTCAAAATAATTCCCTTTATTAAGCCACTTTGTGGTTTGTTCGACATTTATTCTGATTGGTAAAACATCATTCCTTTTGAAAACCAAAAATACTAATTACTCACTAATGAGGTTTCACACTTTTTAACAAAAATTCATATTAGTATAATAAGTCAAGTCTCTTATTTCCTTAAATCAATAAATCGTTCTTTTTATCACTTTTAAGCCGTTATACCTAACCTCCCATAAAGCTAGTATAACTCTTAAGCTTTTAAAACCAAATGTTACTCTTCTGTTAAAAAAATGATTCAGTATTCCTTTGAAATGTTTTCAGTTCTTTATTATTCAGGCTTAAGCCGTGAGGCATTGCCGCAAGTGTTATTCAGGCTTAAGCCGTGAGGCATTGCCGTAAGTATTATTCAGGCTTAAGTCAAAGACATTGCCGTAGTTATTATTCAGTTAACACATGTACGTCTACCGTACTATATATATTGTAAAATATCATGCTTTAGGAAGAATCACATACCTTCTCGGCGAAAACCTCCTGCCAAGTTGAATATGTCGCGCGCAGAGTATCGACCTATAACAGTCAAATCGCCTATCAACGCCGGTATGCTTGTACAAAGTTCTAAGCAGAGGTTCGTTATTCTATGGTCATTTGGGCGCACTTCCCTACCGGTGAGCTACTCAAGTCTCTGTGAAAACAAATCCTATGTAAGTCTGCTTCTATTATTCATCTTTTAAACCCTTATCTCGTGATAACAGTTCATTCTATTCGCAATATCCTTCTAAGTATTTAATACTTATTCCTATACTTCTACAGATATATATTCTAATTACAAAAGGAGGATAAGGTTATTTACCTCAGTAAGCCCAATAATATCCTAGATAAAAGTCGCGCTGAGCAAGGTTTAGCTCCTAAGTTGTGCGCTCAGAGCTCAAGAAAACCTTAGAAGTTCTTCACAACTTCTACTAAGGACTAAGGGATTTGGGCTAGGTAATTTGGGCATTATAACAATACTAGAAGGCAACTTTTCTACCAAGGGAGGAGGGTAGTGTTTGGCTAGGCTAGCTTTAGAGGGGTTGCTCTCGGCCAGGGCTTCTCAAAAGGGGAGGGTGTGTTTGGACGAAACAATGAGGAGAGGGAGGGATTTGAGACTTAGATAGATTGCTCAATTTAGGATGAAATAACTCTTCAACAAGGGGGGTATTTATAGGTCAAGACATGGCCAACCAATGGCCAAGATTATGCCAAGTGCAAGGCAAGTGTAGGGTGAGGATTTAGGCAAGTGTCCTTGGCCAACTTGCACACAAAATATCCTACCAACTACTTGACAAAAATTGTCATCCAATTGGCCTCAATGCCGTGTAACATCCATCAATGAGAGGGTGACAAGTGTCGCCCTCTCGTTGGTCCAAAATGTTTCGTCTCTCGGAAAAATTCGCAAAAATTAGAAATGACATAGCCGGAATTTATCCTACGCGAGTTGTGTAAAACGTTTAGTCTAAAAACGACTCTAAACGGGTGTTGTGTACAAAGTGGAATTCGCCCAAGCCAACTAGGGGGTGACACGTGTCGCCTCCTACTCGTCCAAAATATTTCATCTTCGAAAATATCCACAATGGCCAAAATCTCAAAACAAAGTGGGCCCAAAACAGTAAATTTTCTCCGTGGGCCCACGTGACCATTTCCGAAAATAAAATTCCATAATTCTCTAAAATTCCAAGAAGTCCGAATACCAAATCTGGGAATCCAATTCCCATTAACGAATCTTTTTCCTTCACAAAAACCGGAAACTTTTCCGTGGAAAAATCGCCTCTTTCTTCCATTCCAATTCCAATGTCGTATTCTCGTACGTACGTCCTCGCATACATACCTTGAAACTATGGGGTATAACACCGCCATACCCCTGAATGTACAAGAACTTACAAACTCGGGGAAACATACCAAAAGATAAGCCTCCGGAGAAACGGAGCTTCCCAATACGCTGAACTGTGATCCTAAGAGTGAGGATCAACAACCGATGTACCTCTACCTGCGGCATGAACGCAGCCCCCCGAAGGAGGTCAGTACAACAGGTACCAAGTATGTGAAACTGAAAATACTGTAAATGGAATTATGACAGTCTATAAAAAAACAGGAGACATGTATGATAACCAAACTACGGTTCACAACATAAAAGCAGTCCTATCAAGTCATCCCTCATGCCCGTGGAACTCCTTCCTCACTGCCGGCAGTCTAGGTATAAACTGTATGATACGTATAACATGGCCCATCCCATGGGACTCGAGGTGGAATCGTATGGTCACATTCCCGGCCCATCCCATGGCAACCGGTGTCGGATCGTGTGGTCACATTCCCGGCCCATCTCATGGCAACCGGTGTCGGGTCGTATGGTCACATTCCCGGCCCATCTCATGGCAACCGGTGTTGGATCGTATGGTCACATTCCCGGCCCATCTCATGGCAACCGGTGTCGGATCGTATGGTCACATTCCCGGCCCATCTCATGGCAACCGGTGTCGGATCGTATGGTCACATTCCCGGCCCATCTCATGGCAACCGGTGTTGGATCGTATGGTCACATTCCTGGCCCATCTCATGGCAACCGGTGTCGGATCGTATGGTCACATTCCCGGCCCATCTCATGGCAACCGGTGTCGGATCGTTCATAACATTTAAACCCTCATTTAAGATAGATTAAGATAATACCATGCTTTGCTTTTAAACCAAAACACTTTCCCTTTTAAAGAAATCAAGTAACAACATTCTTTTCCAAAAGTTCCAGTTGCCAAATTTCAAATAGTCAAGTCTCTTATTTTCGAAAGATTTCCTAGTCCATAGTCTTAATCACTTAATAACGTAATCTCCTTTAAAACAATTTGAGTAACAATTTGAGTAACATATAACTGAAATGACAGCTATAATGATACTCACTCAACAAGAGGCACATAATCCTTGCTGCAACCCCTGAAATCAAAACACTGGCCCGAGGGTGAATGCAATACTGGGACTCACCTGAGTTCCTAATCCCGCCTGGTCAAACCTCCAGAAAAAAGAAATAGCCATAAACTGGCTCCACTGCCTGTCATAAAGTAAGAGTAGGAACCTTGTGCAGTCTTACAACCTTCCTGATATATAACATCTCGCATAACCCTCCGCCGAGTAAACAGTCCTGACTGAAAGACAAGATGGGCTGACCTCATTGGCCCGACTACTGGTCGAACGCATCCACGAACTCGTACGAATGTCATCTTAAACTTGGGCCTAGCGCCCTCGTGACCCTACCACCTGGCGGGACCACCTCGAACTGACCCCACCACATTACAGGCCGCGGGTTGACCCGCGATCGGTCCTCAACCCGACCCGCTATCGCGCCAAACTCTTGTTCCCCCGATCCGGAACAATCTCACCAATCAAGTCACGAAAACCTAGTGGTCTCCTTAGCTCAACTACCCTCTTTCATTTCATACCACTCAGGGACTTATCACACAAATATATCCCACGTATACTATGCACTCCGATAAAGGTCAAACATAAAGTAAATCTTTTACTCAAGATGGCCTCGCATCTAAGGTCTCTACGTATAATATTCTAAGGCTCACAATTTCCCCGTCCCCAAACTTACCCTTCTAACTAACCATGTTTTCTAAACACAATTTTAACATAATGCTATCTGAACATAACACTTAAAATATACTCATCTTATCACACATACTAATCTCTAGAGGGTTAAGGATATACCTGTATCATCTGCTTCATTTTCCCTTTGCCGCTCTAATCATAATCACCTCACTGTAGCATAGCTATAGAAGGCGATGAACTCGCATCGACCCGGTAGGCTGCGTCATTCTACCTGTATCCCTACTTCTAGGACAGTCCCTCGTCACATGGCCCTGACAGCCGCAGGTGAAACAAGCACCAGTAAGAAGACGACACTCCCCGGGATGACGTTTGCCGCATCGTGCACACTGAGGAAAGCATGAACCCGACTGGCTAGAACCCATGTATACCTGTGAACCAGAAGCCCTGGAGCTCTGACCAGCTCCCGAATACCCCGAACGTCCTGAAGGCGCGGAGGCCACTCCATCTTGGCGGAGGTACATAACTAACCTGCTGCTGAGGCGGTTCGCCTCGAAAGTTACCAAAGGACCCTATTGTTCTGGCCTTCTTTTGCTGATCTCGGTCATTACGCCGACCCCTCCGCTCCTCACATCCAAGTGCATAAGCCTGAATGCGGGCAATGTTCATGCCCGGCTGAAGGGCTACACCCGAACAAGCCTCTGCCAAGTAGTCATCGAGCCCGGTGACGTAGCGGTGTACTCTGTCCTCCATACCACTACTAACGGGGACATACCGAGCGATGAGTCGAACTCCACGTTGTACTCTGAACCGCACGCCTCTCGGTCTCGGCATCAATCGCCGGCGTGCCCTCCTCATCTGCGGAGGCAAGAAGTGGCTGAGAAATGCCTCCGAGAACTCGTCCCAAATAGCTGGAGGCGCATGCTCCCCCCGAGACAGCTCCCACGAATCAAACCAGTCGACTGCAGTATCACGCAGCCGATGCGAACCTAAGACCACCGACTCGGTCTCTGAAGCCTTGATCACTCTCATGATCCGCTGTAACTGTCGGATGAACTCCTGCGGATCATCCTCAGGCCTCGATCCATAAAACACTGGCGGTGCGGCTTCGTAAAGTCGCGATCTCAAACTATCCGCTCTCGGGTGAACTACGGGTACTACCGGTACCGGAATCGCTGCATCCAGCTTATCCTCGTGCCTTGCCACTATCCTGGCCAATAACTGGGCCATCTCCTTGTAACCCATCTCCTCTGCTCCAGGCTGTGGGACTGGAGGCTCAGGTACTGTGGTCTCAGTAGAGACCGCCGCTACTCGACTCCTCTCGCTTTGCCTTGCCATACGGGCCACGATTGCCTTGCGTGGAGGCATAACTGGCATAAAAGAATACGTTAGAGGGGTCCAACTTATAACACAGCTGTTACACCCCGTAATTACAGGACATGTTTTAAGAACGTACGTAAGAACTCGCAAGTGTTAAATTAGAGACTTGTAAAAATTTAACGGAATTATGGAATTGTCGGAAAACGTATTATTGTGACGAATGGGAGGGCGACATGTGTCACCCCCCCTTATAGATGCCTTGGACGAAATTGGCATGGCCAATATGGTCATTGACCATAGTCCTAGATGGCAAGTCTTGCAAGTTGATTAGCTTGAGAAGTTTGACTAAGTCAAGGTCCCACAAGTCTTGATATTTGTTAAGAGATCATCCAAACCACCCAATTGTTCACATCTTGACCCTCCATGTTTCTTTATAATACTAGTAGTAGTATGACTAGCTTAACACTTAGAAAAATTCACAAGAATTGAAGAGCAAGAGCAAGAAGCTCTCGGGTTCCCTCTCCTTCAAAAGGAAAAAAATTCGTTTCTTGTTCTTTAGGCTCCACACTTTAAACCAAGGTTCTTGAGGGTAGTGTAAGCATATCTCAATAGAAAAACCTTGAAAAAAAATAGTTTACGGGTTAGTCGCAAAACGAAAACCTAAGGGTCTTTCTAGGTTTTGGATTGGAAGTTGAAGGAAAGTTGTTGGTATGGTTCTAAGGGTCTCAACGAGCGGATTGAAGTGTCTTGGAGAGGTTCTAAACTACTAGGAGCGACTTCGGATTGGAATTTGGATTAAGATTCGTTGAGGTATAATTTTGTCCTTTAATGTGTTACAAGATTATATATTTATATTGTTGTTGTTAGCTTTACGTGTTGCTAGCATGAAGTTGATATGTAGAAGTTTATAAGGATTGTGGATTGATTGTAGCATTGGAAATCCGGAATGTAATGTAAGCCATGTTAAGTTGGATTTCAATTTAGTCGTTATTAGAATCGTCGCATGTTATTGATTTGAAGATTGTGGTAGTTTTAACCAAATGCGACTTGATATCATGTTATGATTAACAAATTGGATTGAAATGGAAATTTGATAAGTATTGGTATGGTTGAACTCTAGGTGGTCGAATTTGGACTACTTTCTAAATTGTGAGCCAATTGGGTCATTTAGTTATTCATTTGTATTGGACTACCTTCTTTATTGTTGTGAGCCAATTGGGGATGTTTGGTTATTGTATTTCGCCTTGAAAAGGTGGCAAAGTGAGTAGAAACAAAGGAGGTCTTTGTCCGATTTTCCGTAGAATTTAGCGACTTAGCACTTAGAATATTCTACGTTTGAATTAAGAGGTTAATGGACGTATTGTGGCCATTATAGGTTGAAGTACTTTGGAGCCTTTTTGCAACTTGTCGCTAGTCGTCGCGAGGTATGTGAACCTCTTCTTTCTTTGGCATGATCCTACGTATGAAATCTCCATGTGATAGTATTTCAAGATTTCTTCTACTCTTAGAAGTTAAGAAGTATTTACATTGTCGAATCTAAGTTAAGAGTATGTTTAAATTGTCCTAAGTCCTTACTAGGTCTTATGGGAGACGTTGGTAAGAACGGTTAGGAAGTTATGAGATTTGATTTAAAGGCTATGTGTCTTGATTTGTTTAAAGTAAGTAAGTGGATTTTATGTTCGAAAATAACTTGAATTTATATGTAAAAAGGGGATTGATTTTAAAAGTGGAAGTTATATGATTTTAAGGGAATAAATTACTTGGTTTTGGAAGGTATGGAACTTTATATGTTTTTGTATAAGTAATTGGGCTTTAAAGGAAGTATGTTATGAAGTTTGAAGACTAAGAACTTTGATTTGTCTTTTAAGGATTATGAAGTTTTAAGCGTACGATTCTTTTTAAGTATGTATGTACGTAGTATCTTTGGATCCGTTTTCCTAATTGTTGTAAGAATCAAAGTGACATAAGTTCTCTAAAATGAATGGTTGTTATAATAGCTTTATGGGAAGTTGTTATGACGACTTAAGAAGAAGTGAAAAGATGGTTTAAAAATGTTATGTAAGGAAAATACACCGAGCCTACGAATAGGCCGGATTACGTTATGAAATACAGGAGCCTACGAATAGGCGGATTACGTTATGAGATACACCGAGCCTACACATAGGCGGATTACGCCATATTACCCCGAGCCTTCACATAGGCGGGTTACGTCATCTTACACCGAGCCGCGGGCGGGCGAATTATGCTACTTGATTCCACATGCACCGAGCCCCACAGCGGGCGGATTATGCTACATGATTCCACAAGACACCGAGCCCCGGCGGGCGGATTATGCCACATGATTTATGAGTACACCGTGTCCGCAAATGGGCGGATTACGTTATCACGTATGGATAATCAAAGTAAGCTCCCAAATAAGAAGTCCTCCCTAATGGGCGGATTATGTTATGTAAGATATGTAAGTTATGTGAAAAAGTGAAATAAACTCTTAAGTATGTATGTATGAATATGTCGTTAATTTTATTGAAAGAAGGAAAGGAGCAGTTAATATATGATTGATTTAGGAGTTAAAGGACATTCTTTTATCTGAATCGATTTGGTTATTGCATTTTATTTACATTTCCATACTCGCAATTTGTTGTCTTGACACCGCCGGAGTGCGTTCATGCCGCGAGTTATAGGTACCAGGTTGGTGATCCTTGCTCTTAGGATCTCTGTTGATTTTGGAAAGAAGCTCCTTTCACTCGGAGGCTTATCTTTTGTACGGTTTCCTGTTATGGTAGACTTATGTACATTCAGGTATGGCGGGGCCTGTCCACCGCAGCTTGTAATTCTTAAGTGCTGTAGTCACATTTTGTGGGTCGGTTTGTAAAGGAAATGAGGCAAGCTGCCGTTTATGTATGCGTTCGGGAAGGTAGCCCTATCGGCTAACTTTGTTGTTTTATTCTTGTTGTTTTATTTTATAAGTTTCATGTATGTTCGCTGATTTTCTCCGATGTATACTGTAAGGGTGCCTGGTAGGGCACGATCGCGAGCAGGTCGGGTTGTCACGACCGAACCTGCCCGTGGATCGTGCCTTACCGAGCACCCTAGTGATACAACATCAGTGTCGGAACATAAAACAAGACATGAAAATATTATGAAGTAAGCGATGTCGGAGAAAACTTGCCTTACGGCATATATATATAAATCAATTTTAAAACCGAGCGATTCATCCCATTACAACTCGCCCACAGCGATTACTACGGACCTCTAAGAATGATCGACAACAATGGCGGGGCGGGGCCCCGCCATACCCTGAATGTAAATACCTACAACGACGGGGACTATACCACCGATAAGCCTCGGAGAAACGGAGCTTCCCATACGCCGAATCGTGACCCGAGAACTAGGATCAACGGCCGGTGTACCTCAACTGCGGAATGAACGGCCCAAGGAGTCGATCTAACAGTACCAAGTATGTGAAACGAAAATCGTAAATGAAATCATAGTAGTCTATATAAAGCGGGAGACATGTATGATAACCAAAACTACGATTCACACTAAATAGCGATCATGTCAAGTCGTGGACTCACGCCTCAAAGTCATCATAAAACCGTGCGGGTAAGTGCGAGGGCATAGCCGACTACTAAAACCCACGGTACAACAAGGTAAATCAGTATCATAAGATCTGTCTAGCCGTCACATGATCAAAGCCGCCACTCGCGCGATATCTAATGTGCGCGTCTAGCCACGAACTTCCCATAGCTCGCATGGGCCACTCGATGGCCCGCATGAGGTATTCCCGCATCGAGGGTAGCTACTCCCGGCGGCGTCACGGACTCGCCGTCCGCGTGGCCACAAAGACCGCATGACCACAAGGGCGCAAAACTAACACGGAACTCTCGTAGCTCGCGCATAGGCCATCTGACTGCATAAGGTATTCTCGAATCATAGGTCACTAGACCCGCTGAGTCTACCCGCGACGGAGGCGACTTAACCCGGAATCATGAGTGATATAATATCAACATGACAACAGTCGTTAAACAACCTAAGCACAACAAGGAAAACCCCTTTACACAAACATCACAAGATACTAACTCACGTAGCATCCTAACATGTTTACTTATCAAATCAACAAGAAAGTATTACAAGGCTATCACAAACCAAAGACAATCAAGTTATACACACAAGGTACATTCTAATATATGATTAACAAGATCGGGTTTTTATCCCCAAAGTACTTCATATATTAACTCTTTAAAAGATACGTTACTTTCACAATACCCGCAGTATATGAAGAATAGAGTGATTATCTTTTGAAGTAAATCAAAACACTTACCTTTGTAAAATCAAGTAACAACCTTATTTTCCAGATGTTTCAAGTTTGCCTAATTTCAATTACTCAAGTTTCTCATTTTCGAAAGGTTTCGTAGTTCATAATTTTAATCACTTAATGAAATAATTCTCCTTTAAAAGCAATTTGAGAAACATATGTCTGATACGTGAGTAGGTTATTCTTGTTTATAACAATCTTATTTAAGCGACCATGATCTAGGAAATGTAACATCATTTTGTCTCATCTTAGTTTCTATGCGGATGGAAGTTTCTCTGGTTTTACTAATACATTATTAGTCAAAACATTTCCCTTTATTAGCTGCGTGGTTTGTTCGATACTTATTCGATTTCAAATCAAGAACATTATTGCTTTTAAAATCAAGTACTCATTACTCGCGAATGAGGTTTTACAACATTTTTTAACAAAATGTTAATTACCAAGTAAAATAAGTTAAGTCTCTTATCTTTTAAGATCAATAAACCATTCATTTTACCATTCTTAAGACGTTATACCTAACTTCCCATAAAGCTAGTATAACTCTTATGTTTTCAAAACCAAGTATTATTCTTACATTAAAAATGATTCAAAGATTCTTTTGAAATACTTCAAGATTCTTTATTATTACACATTAAGTTAGTTATAAGTCAAATCGTTACCTTTTAAAACCATAAAGCATTTTCTTACTTACATAAAGTCGTTATAACCAACTTCCCATAAAGCCGTTATAACACTTTATGTTTCAAACCAATCAAATACGTTTAACACATGTACGTCTACCGTACTACATAGTTATACACATATCATGCTAGAAAAGGTAGGAAGAGGATCACATACCTCGCGACGATTATCGACTAATAGCAAAGCGCTCAAGTACTTCCAAGTCGGCTACTCCTAAGCCAATGTAGATCGCGCCATACGTAGTACTTCAACCTATAAGGCCACAAGGCGCTTCTGAACATTTAGATCTCTTCGTAGAACATTCTCTGAGAAAAGTCGGCACCTCCCATGGCAGCGTAAATCTCCTCTCATCGGTGGCTACCAAGCCAACCAGGGGGTTATACGTCTAATCGGGCGTGCACAATTCTACCTCACGAGAAAAGCTACACAAGTCTCATCTGAATCCCTATGTAATTACAGTTCAGTACTCTTCTTTCGAAAAGGTTTCTAATTATTCAGGCTTAAGTCGCGAGACATTGCCGTAAGTATTATTCAGGCTTAAGTCCAAAGACATTGCCGATAACAACGTTCAGTTCTATATATAGTATACTTCAACTATAGTCTAGCAATCATGTAATTTCCAATTACAATAGAGGGACAAGATATTTACCTCGATAAGCCCATAATTATCCAAGTTTAAAGTCGATCCTGGGCAACGTTTAGCTCCAACTCCGCGCGTTCCGACCCGCTCCACACAACCCTTAGAAGTTCTAACCAACTTCTACTTAATACTCCAACCAACTATGGAGATTTTCCTTAGGGTTTCGGTTTTGTGACTGAAGGGAAGTATAATAGTATTCAGGCTTTTAGATAAGTATAACCTTAGAATACTACAAGGTATCTGGCTAAGGTAATTTGGGTATAGTAACAATACTTTTGAGAGTATTTCTACCAAGGTGGGGGTAGTATTTGACTAGCACAACTAGGCTAGGGGAGGGTTCTCGGCTAGAACCACTAGGCAAGGGGGGGGGGGGGGTTTCGGCCAAGGGATTTTCTCAAAGGGGGAGGAGAATGGTGTTGGACGAAAACACTACTAGGAGAGGGGGAGGATTTTAACACTTAGAGAATTTTAGGAATGGATGAATAAGTCTTCCAAAGGGGGTATTTATAGTACAAGCCAAGGCCAACCAATGGCCAAGATCATGCCAAGTGTGGTGCAAGTGTAGGGCCAAGATCATGCCAAGTGCACCTTATCCATCTACCACAAAAATATCCTACCAACTACTTGACAAAAGCCAAGCAATTCGTCCACCTTACCGCCACCAATGAGAGGGTGCCAAGTGTCGCCCTCTCGTTGGTCCAAAATGTTTCGTCTCTCGGAAAAATCCGCAAAAAAAAGAAATGACATAGCCGGAATTTTCCCTACGAAAGCTGTGGAAACGTTTCGTCGAAAAACGACTCTAATCGGGTGTTGTGAACAAAGTAAAATCGGCCAAGCCACTTTAAGGCACAAACTTTTCTACGTACGCCCCACGCATACTCTGGAAATACGGTATAACATTCTCCTCCTTAGAAACATTCGTCGAATGTTCTTTCTAAGTCTCGAAACAAACGCGCAAGATAGTCTTCACTACTATACTTACGAGCGATCTCGCCACACCGCCACGAAACATCTGCGCAAATTCTTACATCCAAGTCCACGAGGAAACACCTCTAACATCACAAACGCCTCATCCAGGGTCTAAAATATAATTCCTTCGCACTTTCTCCATACAAAAGAAATGGTCACATCTCTGCTCGCAATACATGCTCGCTTCTCCCTTTACTCGTCGTGATACCACTTTTGTCACTTTGCCGCAAGGTTCTAGTGTCACTCCGGCGACCTAACAAATGGTACCGGGCTGCATGCGATCCCTGAGGATGTCGTACACTTCTCGTACACTCGAACTCTTACCACACTTCTGTCACTGCTTCAGTTTCCAAAACTCGGGGTTATTATCTCTAACGTGGTCATCATTAACTGGGAACACTCTGGATGGATCTCCGATACTTCCCCGATTATAACAATACGAAAGACCGGACGTACTGCCTCCTAAGTCGGACGGCAAAAGCTAACATATAGGCAACCTGGCCTATTCTTCACATGAACTCAAAAGGGCCCAAAGTAACTCGGGCTAAGTTCCCTCTGTTTCCAAAACTCGTCACACCCAACCCGGGGTGGTACTTTCAAGAAGACCGACCGTCAACCTGAACTCTAAGCGTCGTCGCCGATTATCCGCACGATTTCTCTGAGCTGCCAGAACCTCTTCTAGACAAGCTTTACCCTATCCACAGTCTGCTGGAACAAGCCTGAACCAACTATCTGAATCTTGCCAACATCGAACCAATCGACTGGCGACTTACACATCCGCCCCTACCAGGCTTCATAAGGCGACATCCGAACACTGAAATGGTAGCTTAAACACTCCCTCCACAGGAGACAACAATCCCCACAACTACCCCTGAAATCCACACACTGGCCCGAGGGCAAATGCGATTCTGAGACTCACCTGAGTTCTTAACCCTGCTTGGTAAAACTTCCAGAAACAAAACAGCCGCACTGGCTCCACTGTCTGTCATAAGGTAAAGTTAGGCACCCCGTGCAGCCTTACAACCTTTCCGATAAATCAACACTGCCGAGTAAACGGTCTTTGCTAGAAGACAAGACGGCTGACCTCCTCGGCCCGACTACTGGTCGAATGCATCCACGAACTCGTACGCTGGTTAACTAAACTTGGGCCTAACACCCTCATAACCCTAACCCAAAGCGGGACCACCACAAACTGACCCCACCACCATACAGGTCGCGGGTTGACCCGCAACGTGGCCTCGACCCGACCCGGCAACGCGCAAGACACTAGCTCCCCGAACCGGAAAACTCTCACTAATCACGTTACGAAAACCTAGCGGTCTTCTTAGCTCAACTACCCTCTTTCATTCCACACTACTCAGGGACTTATCCCACAAACATAGCTCACGTGCACTATGCACTCCGACAAGGGTCAAACATAAAATACTTCTTTACTCGAGATGGCCTTACCTCTAAGGTCTCTACGTATAAAGCTCTAAGGCTCACACTTTCCCTTATGTCCAATCTTACCCTCATACTAACCATGATTTCTAATCACTAATTACACACTGCTATCAGAACATAGCACTTATGATATACCCATCTTATCATACATACTGATCTCTAGAGGGTTAAGGATATATCTATATCTACTGCTCCACTCCCTTAAGTCGTTCTAATCAAACTCGCCTCAGGGCGATAGCTGGGAAGGTGGCGACTACCCATCGATCTGAAGGCTAAGTCCTCCTACAAGGACACTCTTTCGACATCGGACTCGACGGCCGTAGTAAAACAAGTACTAACTAAAAGATGACATTCCCGATGACGACGTCATCACATTGTGAATACCGGGGAAAAATCAATCCGCCGGGCCGGAACCTACGTAGAGTGGAACGGAAGCTCGAGCTCGACCAACTCCTGCATACCCAACGCCCCGAACCCCGCGAGGACCTTTCTGCACTGGTAGATGTGCATAATCTAATCTGCTGGTGAGGTGACTCGACTCGAAAGTTACCAAAGGACCTTGCTGCTCTGGCCCTCTTCTACTTTCCTTCGTTAACCCGTCGATCTCTACGTCTCTCGGCCTGCTGCGCATATGCCCGTACACATGCCATGCTCAAGCCTAACTAAAGAATTACTCTTGCACAACCCTCTCTTAGATAGACTTCAAGACTCGCGGTACATCGGTATACTCTCTGGTAGCCAAATCCATAGCTAGTAATAGGTCGCTTTCGCAATCTATATTCTCTGCTCCCGGCCGTGGAACCAAGGTTCAAACATCATGGCCGCAGAGAATCGCGCCGCCGTGCTAAACTCGCTGGGCTTAGTGACGTCGCAGTAACTCCCGAATGAAGCACCACCGGTGATGATTGGGCCTGTGCCCACGTAGCCCTCTCAGATTTACTCGCAGCCTCCTCGTTTCCTTGCCCTCCCGGGCCCGGTTGCCACGCGAGGCATACCGGTAAGGAAAGAAATACGTGAGAGGTCCAACTTACAACATGCCTCTAAGGCACGATCTCAGAGTGAGAAGAATAGAAACCAATCCTAAATATCCTATAGCCTCACGATTATTGGTGTGGTGCACAACACACCGATAATCAAGACTTCATCGATACTGCTCAGAGACACTTTCCGAGGATTAATCGCCTGATACCACTTTTGTCACGACCAACCGGCCCGTGGATCGTGCCTTACCGGCACCCTAGTGATACAACATCGCAGTAATCGGAACATAAAACAAGACATGAAAATATTATGAAGTAAGAAACAGTAATCGGAGAAAACTTGCCTTACGGCATATATATATAAATCAATTTTTAAAACCGAACAGTTACATCCCATTACAACTCTGCCCACAACAGTACTACAGACCTCTAAGAATGATACGACAACAATGGCGGGACAGGGCCCCGCCATACCCCTGAAGGTAATTACCTACAACGATGTGGACTATACCATCGATAAGCCTCCGAGAAACGGAGATTCCATACGCTGAACTGTGACCCCGAGAACTAGGATCAATGACTGGTGTACCTCAACCTGCGGCATGAACGCAACCCCGGGCGAGGTCGATAACAGTACCAAGTATGTGAAACGAAAATACGTAAATGAAATCATAGTAGTCTATATAAAGCAGAGACATGTATGATAACCAAAACTACGCTCACACTAAATAAGCCATATGTCAAGTCGTGACTCACGCCTCAAAGTCATCATAAAACCGCACGGTAAGTGCGAGGGCATAGCCGACTACTAAAACCCACAAGACAACAAGGTCGTGAAATCAGATCATGAGATCTGTCTGCATCACATGATCAAAGCCGCCACTCGCTCGCAGATCTAATGCGCGCGTCAGCCTCGAACTTCCCATAGCCCGCATGGGCCACTCCAATGGCCCGCATGAGGTATTCCCGCATCGAGGGTAGCTACTCCCGCAGCCGCCCTCGACTCGCCGTCCGCATGGCCACAAAGACCGCATGACCACAAGGGCCGCAAACTAACTCCGAACTCTCGTAGCTCGCAAGATAGGCCATACTGCACTGCATAAGGTATTCTCGAATCATAGGTCACTAGACCACTGAAGTCTACCCCAGATCGGAGGGCTTTAACCCCGTAATCATGAGTGATATAATATCAACATGACAACAGACGTTAAACAACCTAAGCACAACAAGGGAAAACCCTTTACACAAACATCACAAGATACTAACTCACGTAAAGATCCTAACATGTTTACTTATCAAATCAACAAGAAAGTATTACAAGGCTATCACAAACCAGCACAATCAAGTTATACACACAAGGTACATTCTAATATATGATTAACAAGATCGGGTTTTTATCCCCAAAGTACTTCATTTATTAACTCTTTAAAAGATACGTTACTTTCATAATACCCGCAGTATATGAAGAATAGAGTGATTATCTTTTGAAGTAAATCAAAACACTTACCTTTGTAAAATCAAGTAACAACCTTATTTTCCAGATGTTTCAAGTTTGCCTAATTTCAATTACTCAAGTTTCTCATTTTCGAAAGGTTTCGTAGTTCATAATTTTAATCACTTAATGAAATAATTCTCCTTTAAAAGCAATTTGAGAAACATATGTCTGATACGTGAGTAGGTTATTCTTGTTTATAACAATCTTATTTAAGCAGCCATGATCTAGGAAATGTAACATCATTTTGTCTCATCTTAGTTTCTATGCAGATGGAAGTTTCTACTGGTTTTACTAATACATTATTAGTCAAAACATTTCCCTTTATTAGCGCTGCTGTGGTTTGTTCGATACTTATTCTGATTTCCGAAATCAGTAACATTATTGCTTTTAAAATCAAGTACTCATTACTCGCGAATGAGGTTTTACAACATTTTTTAACAAAATGTTAATTACCAAGTAAAATAAGTTAAGTCTCTTATCTTTTAAGATCAATAAACCATTCATTTTACCATTCTTAAGACGTTATACCTAACTTCCCATAAAGCTAGTATAACTCTTATGTTTTCAAAACCAAGTATTATTCTTCTGTTAAAAATGATTCAGCATTCTTTTGAAATACTTCAAGATTCTTTATTATTACACATTAAGTTAGTTATAAGTCAAATCAGTTACCTTTTAAAACCATAAAGCATTTTCTTACTTACATAAAGCTGTTATAACCAACTTCCCATAAAGCCGTTATAACACTTTATGTTTCAAACCAATCAAATACGTTTAACACATGTACGCGTCACCGTACTACATAGTTATACACATATCATGCTAGAAAAGGTAGGAAGAGGATCACATACCGCGACGATTATCGACTAATAGCAAAACGCCCAAGTACTTCCAACCGTCGCTACTCCTAAGCCAATGTAGATCGCGCCATACGTAGTACTTCAACCTATAAGGCCCCAAGGCGCTTCTTAACATGTAGCTCTCTTCGTAGAACATTCTACGTAAAATTCGCAAAGACCTCCCCGCAACAGCAGAAATCTCCTCCTCTATCGGGCCGCTACCAAGCCAACCGGGGTTATACGCCTAATCCGACGCACAATTCTACCTCACGTAAAAGCTACACAAGTTCATCAGAATACAGTCCCATGTAATTACATTCAAGATTCTTCTTCGAAAAGGTTTCTAATTATTCAGGCTTAAGTCGCGAGACATTGCCGTAAGTATTATTCAGGCTTAAGTCCAAAGACATTGCCGATAACAACGTTCAGTTCTATATATAGTATACTTCAACTATATAGTCTAACAATCATGTAATTTCCAATTACAATAGAGGGACAAGATATTTACCTCGATAAGCCCATAATTATCCAAGTTTAAAGTCGATCCTGGGCAACGTTTAGCTCCAACTCCGCGCGTTCCGACCCGCTCCACACAACCCTTAGAAGTTCTAACCAACTTCTACTTAATACTCCAACCAACTATGGAGATTTTCCTTGTTTAGGTTTGGTTTGGATGAAGGGAAGTATAATAGTATTTCTGGGCTTTTCGTATAAGTATAACCTTAGAATACTACAAGGTATACGGCTAAGGTAATTTGGGTATAGTAACAATACTTTTGAGAGTATTTCTACCAAGGTGGGGGTAGTATTTCGACTAGCACAACTAGGCTAGGGGAGGGTTCTCGCTAGAACCACTAGGCAAGGGGGGGGGGGGGGGTTTCGGCCAAGGGATTTTCTCAAAGGGGGAGGGGAATGGTGTTGGACGAGAACACTACTAGGAGAGGGGGAGGATTTTAACACTTAGAGAATTTTAGGAATGGATGAAGAAGTCTTCCAAAGAGGGGGTATTTATAGTACAAGCCAAGGCCAACCAATGGCCAAGATCATGCCAAGTGTGGTGCAAGTGTAGGGCCAAGATCATGCCAAGTGCACCTTATCCATCTACCACAAAAATATCCTACCAACTACTTGACAAAAGCCAAGCAATTCGTCCACCTATCACACCAATGAGAGGTGCCAAGTGTCGCCTCTCGTTGGTCCAAAATGTTTCGTCTCTCGGAAAAATCCGCAAAAAGAAATGACATAGCCTAATTTTCCTACGAAAGTCGTGGAAACGCTTTCGAAAAACGACTCTAATCGTGTTGTGAACAAAGTAAAATCGCCAAGCCACTTTAAGGCACAACTTTTCTACGCACGCCCCACGCATATACCGAAATACGGTATAACACGGTCGTGACAAAAGTGGTATCGAGCGCTTAGTCCTGGAAAGTGTCTACGCACCGTGTCTAGTAAGTCTTGATTATCGTGTGTTGTGCACCACATCTATAATCAAGAGGTCGCAGGACATTTAGGATTGGTTTCCATTCTTCTCACTCACGAGATCGCAAGAGAGTCAGACATTAATTGGTTGATCCGTCTCTGACATATTCTTATGTATGTGAATCAGCTATGCCTCCACGGAAGGCGACCAGGGCCCAGAAGGGCAAGGCAGCAGCAGGAGCTGCCAGTAGTGCGCAGAGAGTTACCAGGAGTCGGGCACAGAATATGCCTGAGGTAGTAGGCGGGTCGGCGAGTTCAGCCACGCCGGCAGTATTAGAGGAGCCGAGAGCGGCAGTAGCTCCAGAGGTTCCTGCGAGCCTCCGCCCGCAGCGGCCGAGTATAGAGACTACGGGAGCAGATCCGATTATTGACCAAGATAGTAGTCGGGCAACACGACAGAGCAGTGCACCCACCCTGTGAGCCGCATGGGCCATGGATTAGGGATTTTCTAGGATGTCATCCACCTGAGTTTTATGGTTCGAGGTCTGATGAGGATCCGCAGGAGTTCATTCGGCAGCTACAGCGGACCACGCAGGTTCTTAGGGCTTCAGAGACAGAGTCTGTTAAGCTAGCCTCCTACCGGTTACGCGATATCGCGTTGAACTGGTTTGAGTCGTGGTTGCTTTCAAGAGGTGATGATGCTCTTCCAGCTGTTTGGGAGGAGTTTACAGAGGCCTTCATGGATCACTTTTTGCCTCCTTCTAGATGAGGAGAGCCCGGGTAGACAGATTCTTGACCTTGAGGCAGAACGGGAGGACTATCAGAGAGTATAGCTTGGAGTTTGACTCCTTGGCCAGACATGCGCATACTATTGTGGCTAACATGGCTGATAGAGTTCATCGCTATGTTATGGGGCTAGACCGTTATATGATCACTGCTTGCCTGGGAGTAGCCCTTCAGCCAGGAATGGATATTGCCAGGATACAGACTTATGCACAGGGGATCGAGGACAGGGAGAGAGAGGACCGACCAGGCCAAGGCCACCAAGAGGCTGTGACGCAGCGGGTTCCGGTGATTTTCAAGGCGAGAGCCTCAAGAAGCAGCTAGGTCTACGCTCACCGGCAGAGTGCTCCTTCCCGATTTCGGGCGGAGGGTTAGATCACCGGGTAATCGGGAGCCGGTCGAGCTCGTGGCTTCAGTCGATACGCACATGGGTTCTAGACACGGCCCCTCTTCCTCGATGTTCACAGTGTGGCGGCATCACCATGGGGAATGTCGTGCTACATCGGGTGCTTGTTTTGCTGTGGTCGGGGGCCATATGTTGAGGATTGTCCTAGTAGGAGAGTTGCGAGGAGGATAGAAAAGTCTACCGGATCAGTCATGGGTTCTTCGCCTTCAGTAGCTAGGCAGGATGTTCATCCACCGGCAGGCCGTGGCAGGGGTCGTGGTGGAAGTTTCCATTTTTAGCGGTCCTTTGAACCTCCTATATGAATTCAGGTATATCTTCGGCCCTTTACAGATCTGTATGCATGATAAGGTTATTTTATGTTTAAGTATCCAGAACGGATAATATTGAAGTTATGTATGTATGTTAGAAGGAGTTGGAAGTACGAAAAGGTAACCTCGTTTGGGCTTATGATGGACAGATATGTGTGTGCGGGGTATTAGGGCCATGTGTGGCATTGTTGGTATGTCGGGGTTGTGAAAGGAAACTATGTCGCTAATTATAAGTTTGACTCCGAAAGAACATTCGAGGACGGATATTTCTAAGGGGGGAAGAATGTTACACCCCGTAATTACAGGACATGTTTTAAGAACGTACGTAAGAACTCGCAAGTGTTAAATTAGAGACTTGTAAAAATTTAACGGAATTATGGAATTATCGGAAAACGTATTATTGTGACGAATGGGAGGGCGACACGTGTCACCCCCCCCCCCCTTATAGATGCCTTGGACGAAATTGGCATGGCCAATATGGTCATTGACCATAGTCCTAGATGGCAAGTCTTGCAAGTTGATTAGCTTGAGAAGTTTGACTAAGTCAAGGTCCCACAAGTCTTGATATTTGTTAAGAGATCATCCAAACCACCCAATTGTTCACATCTTGACCCTCCATGTTTCTTTATAATACTAGTAGTAGTATGACTAGCTTAACACTTAGAAAAATTCACAAGAATTGAAGAGCAAGAGCAAGAAGCTCTCGGGTTCCCTCTCCTTCAAAAGGAAAAAATTTCGTTTCTTGTTCTTTAGGCTCCACACTTTAAACCAAGGTTCTTGAGGGTAGTGTAAGCATATCTCAATAGAAAAACCTTGAAAAAAAATAGTTTACGGGTTAGTCGCAAAACAAAAACCTAAGGGTCTTTCTAGGTTTTGGATTGGAAGTTGAAGGAAAGTTGTTGGTATGGTTCTAAGGGTCTCAACGAGCGGATTGAAGTGTCTTGGAGAGGTTCTAAACTACTAGGAGCGACTTCGGATTGGAATTTGGATTAAGATTCGTTGAGGTATAATTTTGTCCTTTAATGTGTTACAAGATTATATATTTATATTGTTGTTGTTAGCTTTACGTGTTGCTAGCATGAAGTTGATATGTAGAAGTTTATAAGGATTGTGGATTGATTGTAGCATTGGAAATCCGGAATGTAATGTAAGCCATGTTAAGTTGGATTTCAATTTAGTCGTTATTAGAATCGTCGCATGTTATTGATTTGAAGATTGTGGTAGTTTTAACCAAATGCGACTTGATATCATGTTATGATTAACAAATTGGATTGAAATGGAAATTTGATAAGTATTGGTATGGTTGAACTCTAGGTGGTCGAATTTGGACTACTTTCTAAATTGTGAGCCAATTGGGGCTGTTTAGTTATTCATTTGTATTGGACTACCTTCTTTATTGTTGTGAGCCAATTGGGGCTGTTTGGTTATTGTATTTCGGCCTTGAAAAAATTGGCAAAGTGAGTAGAAACAAAGGAGTTGCTGTCCGATTATCCGAAGAATATAGCGACTAAGCACTTAGAATATTCTACGTTTGAATTAAGAGGTTAATGGACGATTGTGGCCATTATAGGTTGAAGTACTTTGGAGCCTTTTTGCAACTTGTCGCTAGTCGTCGCGAGGTATGTGAACCTCTTCTTTCTTTGGCATGATCCTACGATGAAATCTCCATGTGATAGTATTTCAAGATTTCTTCTACTCTTAGAAGTTAAGAAGTATTTACATTGTCGAATCTAAGTTAAGAGTATGTTTAAATTGTCCTAAGTCCTTACTAGGTCTTATGGGAGACGTTGGTAAGAACGGTTAGGAAGTTATGAGATTTGATTTAAAGGCTATGTGTCTTGATTTGTTTAAAGTAAGTAAGTGGATTTTATGTTCGAAAATAACTTGAATTTATATGTAAAAAGGGGATTGATTTTAAAAGTGGAAGTTATATGATTTTAAGGGAATAAATTACTTGGTTTTGGAAGGTATGGAACTTTATATGTTTTTGTATAAGTAATTGGGCTTTAAAGGAAGTATGTTATGAAGTTTGAAGACTAAGAACTTTGATTTGTCTTTTAAGGATTATGAAGTTTTAAGCGATACGATTCTTTTTAAGTATGTATGTACGTAGTATCTTTGGATCCCGTTTTCCTAAATGTTGTAAGAATCAAAGTGACATAAGTTCTCTAAAATGAATGGTTGTTATAATAGCTTTATGGGAAGTTGTTATGACGACTTAAGAAGAAGTGAAAAGATGGTTTAAAAATGTTATGTAAGGAAAATACACCGAGCCTACGAATAGGCCGGATTACGTTATGAAATACACCGAGCCTACGAATAGGCCGGATTACGTTATGAAATACACCGAGCCTACGAATAGGCCGGATTACGTTATGAGATACACCGAGCCTACACATAGGCCGGATTACGCCATATTACCCCGAGCCTTCACATAGGCCGGGTTACGTCATCTTACACCGAGCCCCACAGGCGGGCCGGATTATGCTACATGATTCCACAGTACACCGAGCCCCACAGGCGGGCCGGATTATGCTACATGATTCCACAGTACACCGAGCCCCACAGGCGGGCCGGATTATGCCACATGATTTATGAGTACACCGTGTCCCGCAAATGGGCCGGATTACGTTATCACGTATGGATAATCAAAGTTAGCTCCCAAATAAGAAGTTCCTCCTAATGGGCGGATTATGTTATGTAAGATATGTAAGTTATGTGAAAAGATCAAATAAACTCTTAAGTATGTATGTATGAATATGTCGTTAATTTTATTGAAAGAAGGAAAGGAAGCTTAATATATGATTGATTTGAAGTTAAAAGGACATTCTTTATACGATACGATTTGGTTATTGCATTTTATTTACTCCATACTTGCACGTTGTTATCGACTTCTTCGGGCCGCTCATGCCCGCAGTTATAGGTACCTGTGTTGGTGATCCTTGCTCTTAGGATCTCTGCTCGATTTTGGAAAGAAGCTTCTTTCACTCCGGAGGCTTATCTTTTGGTACGGTTTCCCTGTTATGGTAGACTTATGTACATTCAGGGGTATGGCGGGGCCCTGTCCCGCCGCAGTTGTAATTCTTAGAGGTCTGTAGTCACATTTTGTGGGTCAGTTTGTAAAGGAAAGGAGGCAACTGCTTGCTTGTATGCTCGTTGGAAGGTAGCCCTATCGCTAACTCGTTGTTTTATTATTGTTGTTTTATTTTATAAGTTTCATGTATGTTCACTGATTTTCTCGATGTATACTGTGGTGCCTGGTAGGCACCGGGCCATGTCTTGTCGGGTCGTGACAACAGCTCTAAGGCACGATCTCAGAATGAGAAGAATGGAAACCAATCCTAAATATCCTATAGCCTCCTGATTATTGGTGTGGTGCACAACACACCGATAATCAAGACTCTACTAGATACGGTCTGTAGACACCTTCCGAGGATTAATCGCTCGATACCACTTTTGTCACGACCGATCCGGGCGTGATCGTGCCTTACCCGGGCACCCAAGTAGACATACATCAGAGTAACCAGCGGAATATAAAACAAGACATGAAAAATAGATATGATAATAAAACAGGCCAACCAAAACGGTTGCCTTCTTGCATATATATAGAGATTGAACAGTTACATCCTTTACAACCCTGCCCACAACAAGATTACATGCACTTAAGAATGTTATAACAACAATGGCGACAGGCCCCGCCATACCACGAATGTAAGTACCTACAACGACATGGGACTATACCAAAGATACGCCTCGAGACACGGAGCTTCCAAAACGTGACTGTGACTCCATGAGCGAGATCAACAATGGTGTACCTACTGCAGATGAACGCAGCCCCAAGGAGGTCGATAACAGTACCAAGTATGTGAAATCGAAAATATCAGAAATGAAATCATAACGCTTTATATAAAATAGAGACATGTATGATAATCAAACTACGATTTACAACATAAAAGTAGTCATGTCGGCGCAGGGACTCACTCCTCAAAGTCATCCTCACGCCCGTGGAACTCGTTTCACAATAGCGATCTAGGTATAAATCGTATGATACGTATAACATGTCTCGGCCCATCCCATGGGACTCGAGGTGGAATCGTGTGGAATACATGTCTCGACCCATCTCATGGGACTCGATAAAGAATCATATGGAATACATGTCTCGGCCCATCTCATGGGACTCGATAAAGAATCGTATGGAATACATGTCTCGGCCCATCTCATGGGACTCGATAAAGAATCGTATGGAATACATGTCTCGGCCCATCTCATGGGACTCGATAAAGAATCATCCATAATATTTAAACCCTCTTTTAAGACAGACTAAGACAATACCATGCCTTCATTTTAAACCAACACATTTTCCCCTTTAAGGTCAAGTAACAACATTCTTTTCCAAAAGTTCAAGTTGCATATTTTTAAATACTTAAGTCTCTTATTTTCGAAAGATTTCATAGTTCATAGTCCTAACAACGTAATTTCTTCTTTTAACAAAATTGAGTAACATATAACTTATGTGTGAGTAGTTTATTCTGGTTTATAACAACTTATTAAAGCAGCCATGATCTAGGAAATGTAATATAATTTTGTCTTATCTTAGCTTCTATGCAGATGGAGATTTCTACTGGTTTTAATATAATCAATTATTTGTCAATACATTTTTCCTTTATTAACGCTGCAGTGGTTTGTTCGATGCTTATTCTCATTTCCGAAATCAATACAAGACTTTCATAAACAATTAAGTAAACCGTTCCTTTTATTTCTCTTAAGTCGTTATACCTAACTTCCCATAAAGCTGGTATAACTCTTAAGCTTTTAAAACCAAGTATTACTCTTCTTTCAAAAACGATTCTTAATTCATTTGAAATACTTCAAGATTCTTATTATTTAAAACTCTAGTCAAAAGACATCGAAGTAAAACCACGTTCAGTTAACACACGTACGTCTACCGTACTATATATATTCTTTTAAAATATCATGCTCAAGAGGATAGGAAGAATCACATACCTCCTCGGCGAAATCCACCTGCCAAGTTGAATATGTCGCGCGCAAAGTATCAACCTATAATAGTCAAATACGTCTATCAACGTCTAGACTACTCTGTAGAATATTCTAAGCAGAAGGTTCTTATTTCTACGGAAATTTGGGCAAAGACTTCCTACCCGACAAACTACACAAGTCTCATCAGAATACAAATTCTATGTAAGTACATTTCAATTCTTTTCTCTTATACCAACCTTCTATATCTTATACTCAAATCTAAACTACTCTTATATGTAATCTCCAATTACAATAGAAGGACAAGAGTATTTACCTCGATAAGCCCAAAATTATCCAAGTTTAAATGTCGACCTGAACAACGTTTAGCTCCTAATTTGCATGCTCCGATAGCTCCAAGAAACCCTTAGAAGTTTCTAAACAACTTCTACTTAATACTTCAACCAACTTATGAAGATTTCCCCAGGGTTTCGTTTAGTGACTAATGGATATAAGGTAGTATTTCTGGGCTTTTAGTATAGAGGTAACTGTTACACCCCGTAAGTCCAGGACTTGTATAAGAGAATGTACGTAAGGAAACAAGACTTGGAAATTGGTACGAAAGGAAGAATTGTTTTTCCGACGGAAAATCTTCCGGACGTCGGAAAGGAAAAATGTTCGTTGTTGAGAATTAGATTCTCAAAGTGCATTATTTGAAGAGTATGGAACTTATTAACATTTTGGAAATTTGTTTTTACGGATTTGGTCACGTGGGGCCCACTAGAGGAATTTTACGTTTTGTGGGGCCCACGAGGGTTACGGAATTTTATGGACGAATGAGAGAGCGACACGTGGCACCCCCACATTTGGTCTTGGACGTTTTTAGCAAGGGTAGAATGGTCATTTACCTTCAAGGAAGATTAAGTCTTCAAGCTTGAGATTGTTGACCAAGGTCAACTTGTCCACTTGGCTATTTTAATTAATGATCCTCATCCAATCCACACAAGTGTATTAATCTAAGCCCTCCAATATGTTTTATATACTACTAGTAGCAAGACAAGGTCTTCCACACTTAGAAATTATTTGAGAAACTAGAGCTTGAGTTCATGTTGCTCTGCCTGGGCTATTTCCAACAAGAAAAATTTGTAGTTTTGATCCATTAGCCACAAGACTTTAACCCAATGTCCCTAAGGGTATTGTAAGGATATCTCAATAAAAAGATTTCGGAAAAACGACGTTTTCGTATTAGTCGCAAGGCGGAAACTTAAGGAGTTCTTCAACTTTGAAGTTGGAACTTGAAGATGGGTTCTTCATAGGCCTCTAAGGATTGCTTGGAGCGGATTGGAACTTAAGGAAAGGAGCTAAGAATTGCTAAGGCGCGACTTTGAATCTTGGAATTTTTAAGGGCTTATAAAGGTATAAATCTTGTCGTTTTAGTAATTAAGTTTACTTATTGTTGTAGCTATGGATAATAGCAAGCATGAGTTATTTATTATGAAGTTGGATAAGTGTTTTGGCTATTGGAACCCTAATCCGAAAAACTAGCATGTTAGCCTTAAGATTACAATTCAAGTTGATTATTGGTTTAAGGCGTCGCATGTTGTATAAAGAAGGAAATTGTAGTTGTTTATGACTATATAACATGTTAGACCCTAGAACTTGGAATTGGAAAAGACTTAGTGTTGTTGGTTATTGTTGGCCGAGAATGGCTAGTAAGTATTAAACTACTTGGTATGAATTGTGGGGCGGAATTTTACACGTATTGTAAGGCGTGTAATCCCCTTTGTTTGGTTGTTTGGAGCCTTAAATGTGGCGTGTTGGTTATTGTATTCGACCTTGAAAAAGGTGGCAAAGTGAGTAGAAACAAAGGAAGTGCTGCCCGATTTTCTGTAGAATTAGAGACCGTATACTTAGTATTATTCTACGTTAGAGACTAGAAGTTGATAGTCTTGTTGTGACCATTATAGGTTGACACTTCTACGCACGCGATTCGGCTTAGCTTGTGGATTTAGCCGAAAAGGTATGTGAACTATCTCCTCTTCTAGCATGATTCCTTAAGATAAAGAAAGTATGTCCTACTCCTTAAATGATCCATTCCTTGGTTGTATTTGGGTTGCCTAAAATAGAATTTGTTCTATGTACTTCCTTGATTGTACTTTGATGTTTAAATTGTAAGTTGTATAATCCATTTCCTTAGTGAAGTTTGGATTCTTAAAAGTGAAAGTATTTTACTTAAAGTACATAGAGTCTTGAAATGGAAGTGGGTTCCAAATCTTTTGGCTAGTGCCTTAGTTCCAAAACCTAATGGTCATAATAATGACTTTAGGGGAGTCAAGGGGGTGATTTGCTTAATTGTTTTAAAAGAGGAGAAATGACATGATTTAAGAGAAGTAACTTGTTTTAAAGGTGTGAGTTACTTGAGGTTTAAAAGTAGAAGTAACTTGTTTTCTACATATTAAGAGACTCGAAGTGTTTTGAAAGTTAAGAGACTTGATTTATAAGTATGTGATACTTGGTTTTAAGTATAAGTCTCTTGGTTATAAAAAGGAATGAATATGTCTAAAACCATAAAGGGTTATAACGGCTTTATGGGAAGTTGGTTATAACGGCTTTATGGAAAGTTAAGAAAGTTGTATATTTTGATTATTAGGCATAAGTTGCCTAGATTGTGAAAAATTGAAGTTACTTGGTTTCAAGCTTTGAGATGAGTTTCTAAAAGTGTAGTAACTTACTTTGAAAAAAATAGACACACCTTGATACTACGGGTGTTAGTATCTTGGGGTTTTACATAGAAGGAGTCTTTTGAAAAGAATGTACGTACGTAGTACTTTGGCTTGATTAATTGAGAATTATTCTAAGTGTGCCCTGATAAGTACTTTGGCTTGTTTAATTGAGAATTATTCCATGTATGCCTTGATAAGTACTTTAGCTTGTTTAATTGAGAATTATTCTATGTGTGCCTTGATAAGTACTTTGGCTTGTTTAGTTGAGAATTTCCAATGTGTGCTGGTGATAGCATTTGAGTACAAGTATTATGTTTTATTACGTTTCCGCGACTCTCGGTTGGAGGGTCGGCTGCCTTGTTGTAAGTTTACTTGGACGTACCGACAGTGAGGTGGGATTCCACGGGTATGCTTCCATTGTTTGTGTTACCCTACGGTCATGCTTATACGATGTGGGATGTCGGGGCATGCGACCGCGAGGGATACCCTATGGTCATACTTATACGATGTGGGATGCCGGGGCATGCGACCACGAGGGATACTCCTTGGACATGCTTATACGATGTGGGATTCCGGGGCATGTGACCAGGAGCGGGTTTGATTCCCGAATTTGTTTGTATACCCCATGGTCATGCTTATACGATGTGGGATTCCGGGGCATGCGACCACGAGGGATACTCCTTGGATATGCTTATTGGTGTTATATTGTTATATCGTGATCGCCGGTGAGAAAGGATTCCACGCATGGTTGATATTAGGCGTGAGACCCATAATTATATTTGAGTAGTGACTTTGAGGGCACGCGTCCACGACTTGATATGATCGCTATGTATTGTATCGTAGGTTGGCTATCATACATGTCTCTGCTTTGTTTAGATCGTTATGATTTCATTACTGATTTCATCGTTTCACATACTTGGTACATTCTTCGTACTGACCTACTTCGGGGGGCTGCGTTCATGCCGTAGGTTTAGGTACGCATTTTGGTGATCTGCAGGTGTAGGACCCTGCTCAGAGTTTTTGGATAGCTCCTTCGTTCGAGTTTATCTTTTGGTATAAGTTCTTTCGATCTGCTTTTGTACGATTATGGGTGCGCGGGCCTTGTCCGTCATAGTTGATTTAACTCTTGAGGTGCGTATTCATATGTAGGATCGGACTCGTATGCGGTGTAGTGTCTTTTGTTATGTATATTATATGGCGGCACAGTCGGCTTTGCCTTGCGCACGCATCTGGTTTTAAAAAAAAAAAAAAAAGTTGTTATTTAATTTCCGCAGTTTACTTAGTTGTTAAGGTAGAAGGGTGCCCAGGTAGGGTGTTATACCCCGTATTTCCAGAGTATGTACGTGAGGGCGTACGTACAAAAATTTAAGCCTTAAGTAGGCAAAGTGGCGAAATTTGTGCACAACTAGCGAAAAGAGTCGTTTTCCGACGAAACGTTTTCCGGACTTTGCGAAGGGAAAAATACGGCTATGTCATTTATAATTTTTGCGGATTTTTCTGAGAGATGAAATATTTTGGACCAACGAGAGGGTGACAAGTGTCACCCTCAAGTGGGCGGAAACAATGGGATGAAAAGGGTCACATTTTGCCTTGGCTATTTTGTCAAGTAGTTGGTACGATATTTTGTGTAGTTGATGAGCAAGTGGGACCCACAAACACATGTCCAAATCCCCACCCTACACTTGCCTACCACTTGGCTTGATCTTGGCCATTGAATGTCCTATAAATACCCTTCTAATGCAAGACTAAATCTTCATCCACAAACCATTTTCCAAGTCTCAAAATCCCTCTCCCTTAAGTGTTGAAATCGTCCAAGGTCTCCCCCCCCCCCTTTTGAAGCCTTGGCCGAAAGTATCTCCCCCTCCCCTTGCCTTGTTGTTTTCATGAAATACCCCTTCCTTGGTAGAAAAATACTTCTCCAAGTATTGTTGTATAAATCCAAAATACCTTGGCCCAATACCTTGTAGTATTCCAAGGTTATACCTATACTAAAAGCCCAGAAATACTATTATACTTCCTTTAGCCACTAAACGAAACCCTAAGGAAATCTTCATAGATGGTTGAAGTATTTGAGTAGAAGTTGGTTAGAACTTCTAAGTGTTGTTTGGAGCGGGTTGGAGCGCACGAATTAGGAGCTAAACGTTGCTCAGGATCGACATTAAACTTGGATAATTTTGGGCTTATCGAGGTAAATAATCCTATCCTTCTAGTGTAATTGGAAGTTACATACTGTAGTAGTATAGAATTGAATATAAGATACATAGAAGGATATTACAGAAGAGAATTGAACTGTAATAGAAGGATATTACAGAAAAGAATTGAATAGATCACATCAGAAGAATATTAAAGAAGAAGACTGAACTGTACTTACATAGGACTGTATTTACAGTAGAATTGTGTAGTTTGACGGGTAGGGAAGTGCTGCCCAATTTTCCGTGGGAGAAGGAATCTGTATCTAGAAATGTTTTACAGAATAGTCTAGACGTTGATAGACTTGTATGACCGTGATAGGTTGAAGTATTGCGAGTAGCGTATTCTACTCGAAGAAGTGAAAAAGGCTAGCAGGATTACAGTACTTGGAGCTATTTGCTAATAGTCGATAATCGTCGCAAGGTATGTGATTCTTCCTATACTCTTGAGCATGATATTTTAAAAGTATATATATATAGTACGGTAGACGTACGTGTGTTAACTGGACGTAGCTTTACGGCAATGTCTTTTGGCTTAAGCCTGAATAATAAGAAACCTTTATGAAAGGAGAGTAACACTTGGTTTTAAAAGCTTAAGAGTTATACTAGCTTTATGGGAAGTTAGGTATAACGACTTAAGAAAGATAAAAGAATGGGTTATTGATTTTAAAAGTTAAGAGACTTGATCTCAAAAGATAAGAGACTTGACTTAATTGAATTGATATGATTTTTGTTAAAAAGTGTGAAACCTCAGTCGTGAGCAATGAGTACTTGGTTTGTAAAAGGAATAATGTTTTACTGATTTCGGAAATGAGAATAAGTATCGAACAAACCACAGCAGCGTTAGTAAAGGAAAATGTATTGACTAATAAAGTATTATTAAAACCAGTAGAAACCTCCATCTGCATAGAAGCTAAGATGAGACAAAATGATATTACATTTCCTAGATCATGGTTGCTTTAATAAGATTGTTATAAACAAGAATAACCTACTCACACATAAGGCATATATTACTCAACTGTTTTAAAAGGACCATTATGTTATTAAAAGATTAATACTATGAACTATAAAACCTTTCGAAAATAAGAAATGTGAATATTTGAAATTAGGCAAACTTGAAATTTTGGAAAAGAATGTTGTTACTTGACTTTAAGAAGGAAAATGTTTTGGTTTAAAAAGAAGGGCATAAGGTTACCTTAGTTGTTTTAAAAGGAACATATGATATTACCTTAATCTGTCTTAAAAGAGCGTTTAAATGTTATGACCATCCGACTACCGTGTTCATGGGATGAACCGGGAATGTATTTCACTCGACTACCGTGTTCATGAGATGAACCGGGAATGTATTTCACTCGACTACCGTGTTCATGGGATGAACTGGGAATGTATTTCACTCGACTACCGTGTTCATGGGATGAACCGGGAATGTATTTCACTCGACTACCGCGTTCATGGGATGAACCGGGAATGTATACCACCTGATTTGATACCGAGTCCATGAGATGGACCGGGAATGTATTCCATACGATTTCACCTCGAGTCCATGAGATGGGCCGAGACAGGTTACATGCATCACATGACTTATACCTAGACTGCCGGCAGTGAGGAAGGAGTTCCACGGGCATGAGGGATGACTTTGAGGGTGTGAGTCCCTGACTTGACATGACTACTTTTATATTGTGAACTGTAGCTTTGTTATCATACATGCCTCTGCTTTATATATCGTTATGATATCATTTACGTAATTTTCAGTTTCACATACTTGGTACTTGTTATCGACCTCCTTCCGAAGTGCGTTCATGCCGCAGGTAGAGGTACATCGGTTGTGGATCCTCACTCATAGGATCACAGTTCAGCGTGTTGCGAAGCCCCGTTTCTTCGGAGGCTTATCTTTTGGTATATTACCCTGAGTCTGTAGGTTCTTGTACATTCAGGGGTATGGCGGGGCCCTGTCCCGCAATAGTTGTTGTCACTTTCTTAGAGGTCTGTAGTACTGTTGTGGGCAGAATTTGTAAAAAGGATAATTGTTCGGATTTTTATGTATATATATACAGAAGGCAATCGCTTGGTTGCTTTGTTTATTTATCATATCTCTTGTTTCATGTTTATGTTTTATTTATTTGGTTTTTCTCGATGTTGTATCACTAAGGTGCGGTAGGCACGATCACGCCCGAGCAGGTCGTGACATAGGCACCGATCACGGGCACGGGGTTCGGGGCGTGACAGAGTGGTATCGAGCGATCGATCCTCGGAATGTATCTGAGACCGTGTCGAGAGTCTTGATTATCGGTGTGTTGCGCGCCACACCCATAAACAGGAGGCTACAGGACATTTAGGAGTTGGTTTCTATTCTTCTCACTCTAAGATCGTGCCATAGAGCTGTGTTAGTAAGATAATTCCTCTCTGACGTAATTTTGTGTTACAGTTATGCCTCCAAGGAGGGCAACAGCCGCCCAGAAGGGCAAATGAGTAGCAGGAGCTACTAGTCAGACTCAGAGAGTTGATAGGGCGTATGCCCAGGGTATACCGGGTGTTGTGCCGCAGTCGGCGAGTTCTTCTGCGCCAGGTTTTGAGGCCCCAGCACCAGAGCCTCCAGTTTCTCAGTTAGGAGAAGACTATAGGGTCATGAGGGAAGCAGTTATGTTATTGACCAAGATAGTGGTGCTACAGTTTCATCAGCAGGAGGTTATTCGGCCAGTACAGACAGGTGTACAGAGGGTAGAGGGCCAACGCGGAGATCAGCGTAAGAGGGCTAGACCGGTTGGTTATCCCGGTGAGTTCTTGGACGAGCAGCCTCAGCGGCGAGTGAGATATTTGTCCCAGCCTACCCAGTACATACCCCCGCAGCTCACAGGTGGGATATTTGACCCCACAAGGTATTTAGGAGCCGGTCCAAGCTCCAGGGGTCGAGGTTCTCAGAGGAGCAGAGGACTTTCTCGGTCGAGGCCACCCATTCCTCAGTGTATCAGATGTGGTAAGCGTCATTCGGGGAAATGCCGTTATGACACAGATGGTTGTTATTATTGTGGCCGTCCGGGCCACAAGAAGTGGGAATGTCCGGTTAGAAAGAGCGTCGGTAAGGTGGCTCAGCCTATGAGGCCGATGGTTGATTCCCTTTCCTCCACATCGTCGTTCCCCGAGCGGTGTTCGGATGTCACGATCGTGGTAGAAGTCAGGGTGGAGTTTATAGTTCTGGCGGTCCTTCGAACCGCAGAGATGACGTGACTACGGGACAGGATCAGGAGGCGACATCGCATGGGGTTACAGGTATATTTCGATTCTTTTGAATCATACGTGCATTGATAGGTTCAGATTTCGCCTTAGCGTATATGTTTTCCCTTTGTTGCTAGTAGTTGTAAAGTGATAGTACCCCAGAGGTAGGAATACTGTGATTAGTAAAGTGAGAAGTTAAGAATGTTGACAAGAATGGTAAGTGAACTGAGACTATAGTTGTGTAGAGTCACACGTAGTAATTGCCCCATGACAGTGTAAGATCAATAGGGAAGGATGTACAGTAGAAATACTTTGGCTTATGTGACGAACCTCTAGCGGATAGGGGATAGGGTAAGAAGTACCTTGAGATAAGAGAGAGATTTATTTCAGACTATGAATGAGAAGTTAAGTGTGACGATGAGTCAGGTTATGGACTCATTTCGGGTCAGCCGATAGTATGGAATGGGGTGATGTCAGTTAGATAGGGTCCCGCTATGTGATAGGGTCCCGAGGGTGTAAGGCCCAGGCCTAGTTGATCGTTGTACGAGTTCGTGGATGTGTTCCACCGGAATCAGGTCGTAAGGACCGAGAAGAGCCTTAACGGGAATATAAGTAACAATATGGCCAAGTTTGGATAGTAACTCCAAGGATTGGAGAATAGAAATAATATTTGAGATTTTGTATGTGTACTAAATAAGTTTAGAAGTACGAGAAAGAATGACAAGTAAGAAATAAAAGAACCTCTAAGGATCCCGTGTTTTAGAAGACTGTAACCTTCGAGTTTTGTGAGAAGGGGTCGCGGACGGAAGGTTCATTGATATGTTTACGTATGTTGTGGTGGCCATGTGTGGCATCGTTGGTCTTGTGGTGTATTGATTGATAGGCATAGTATAGAGTTTATGCCGGAGTTTGTAAATCTTGACAACCGACTAAGAACATTCGGGGATGAATGTTTCTAAGGGGGGAAGAATGTTACACCCCGTAAGTCCAGGACTTGTATAAGAGAATGTACGTAAGGAAACAAGACTTGGAAATTGGTACGAAAGGAAGAATTGTTTTTCCGACGGAAAATCATCCGGACGTCGGAAAGGAAAAATGTTCGTTGTTGAGAATTAGATTCTCAAAGTGCATTATTTGAAGAGTATGGAACTTATTAACATTTTGGAAATTTGTTTTTACGGATTTGGTCACGTGGGGCCCACCCGAGGAATTTTACGTTTTGTGGGGCCCACGAGGGTTACAGAATTTTATGGACGAATGAGAGGGTGACACGTGGCACCCCCACATTTGGTCTTGGACGTTTTTTTAGCAAGGGTAGAATGGTCATTTACCTTCAAGAAAGATTAAGTCTTCAAGCTTGAGATTGTTGACCAAGGTCAACTTGTCCACTTGGCTATTTTAATTAATGATCCTCATCCAATCCACACAAGTGTATTAATATAAGCCCTCCAATATGTTTTATATACTACTAGTAGCAAGACAAGGTCTTCCACACTTAGAAATTATTTGAGAAACTAGAGCTTGAGTTCATGTTGCTCTCGGGTTTGGGCTATTTCCAACAAGAAAAATTTGTAGTTTTGATCCATTAGCCACAAGACTTTAACCCAATGTCCCTAAGGGTATTGTAAGGATATCTCAATAAAAAGATTTGGAAAACGACGTTTCGTATTAGTCGCAAGGCGGAAACTTAAGGAGTTCTTCAACTTTGAAGTTGGAACTTGAAGATGGGTTCTTCATAGGCCTCTAAGGATTGCTTGGAGCGGATTGGAACTTAAGGAAAGGAGCTAAGAATTGCTAAGGCGCGACTTTGAATCTTGGAATTTTTAAGGGCTTATAAAGGTATAAATCTTGTCGTTTTAGTAATTAAGTTTACTTATTGTTGTAGCTATGGATAATAGCAAGCATGAGTTATTTATTATGAAGTTGGATAAGTGTTTTGGCTATTGGAACCCTAATCCGAAAAACTAGTATGTTAGCCTTAAGATTACAATTCAAGTTGATTATTGGTTTAAGGCGTCGCATGTTGTATAAAGAAGGAAATTGTAGTTGTTTATGACTATATAACATGTTAGACCCTAGAACTTGGAATTGGAAAAGACTTAGTGTTGTTGGTTATTGTTGGCCGAGAATGGCTAGTAAGTATTAAACTACTTGGTATGAATTGTGGGGCGGAATTTTACACGTATTGTAAGGCGTGTAATCCCCTTTGTTTGGTTGTTGTTTGGAGCCTTAAATGTGGCGTGTTGGTTATTGTATTCGACCTTGAAAAAGGTGGAAAAGTGAGTAGAAATAAAGGAAGTGCTGCCCGATTTTCCGTAGAATTAGAGACCGTATACTTAGTATTATTCTACGTTAGAGACTAGAAGTTGATAGTCTTGTTGTGACCATTATAGGTTGACACTTTACGCACGAGCGATTCGGCTTAGCTTGTGGATTTAGCCGAAAAGGTATGTGAACTATCTCCTCTTCTAGCATGATTCCTTAAGATAAAGAAAGTATGTCCTACTCCTTAAATGATCCATTCCTTGGTTGTATTTGGGTTGCCTAAAATAGAATTTGTTCTATGTACTTCCTTGATTGTACTTTGATGTTTAAATTGTAAGTTGTATAATCCATTTCCTTAGTGAAGTTTGGATTCTTAAAAGTGAAAGTATTTTACTTAAAGTACATAGAGTCTTGAAATGGAAGTGGGTTCCAAATCTTTTGGCTAGTGCCTTAGTTCCAAAACCTAATGGTCATAATAATGACTTTAGGGGAGTCAAATGAGTGATTTGCTTAATTGTTTTAAAAGAGGAGAAATGACATGATTTAAGAGAAGTAACTTGTTTTAAAGGTGTGAGTTACTTGAGGTTTAAAAGTAGAAGAAACTTGTTTTCTACATATTAAGAGACTCGAAGTGTTTTGAAAGTTAAGAGACTTGATTTATAAGTATGTGATACTTGGTTTTAAGTATAAGTCTCTTGGTTATAAAAAGGAATGAATATGTCTAAAACCATAAAGGGTTATAACGGCTTTATGGGAAGTTGGTTATAACGGCTTTATGGAAAGTTAAGAAAGTTGTATATTTTGATTATTAGGCATAAGTTGCCTAGATTGTGAAAAATTAAAGTTACTTGGTTTCAAGCTTTGAGATGAGTTTCTTAAAGTGTAGTAACTTACTTTGAAAAAAATAGACACACCTTGATACTACGGGTGTTAGTATCTTGGGGTTTTACATAGAAGGAGTCTTTTGAAAAGAATGTACGTATGTACTACTTTGGCTTGATTAATTGAGAATTAGTCTAAGTGTGCCCTGATAAGTATTTTAGCTTGTTTAATTGAGAATTATTCTATGTATGCCTTGATAAGTACTTTGGCTTGTTTAATTGAGAATTATTCTATGTGTGCCTTGATAAGTACTTTGGCTTGTTTAGTTGAGAATTGCCAATGTGTGCTGGTGATAGCATTTGAGTACAAGTATTATGTTTTATTACGTTGCCGCGAGTCTCGGTTGGAGGGTCGGCTGCCTTGTTGTAAGTTTACTTGGACGCGTCAAGCGGTGAGGTGGGATTCCACGGGTATGCTTCTATTGTTTGTGTTACCCTACGGTCATGCTTATACGATGTGGGATGCCGGGGCATGCGACCGCGAGGGATACCCTATGGTCATGCTTATACGATGTGGGATGCCGGGGCATGCGACCACGAGGGATACTCCTTGGACATGCTTATACGATGTGGGATTCCGGGGCATGTGACCAGGAGCGGGTTTGATTCCCGGATTTGTTTGTATACCCCATGGTCATGCTTATACGATGTGGGATTCTGGGGCATGCGACCACGAGGGATACTCCTTGGATATGCTTATTGGTGTTATATTGTTATATCATGGACTGCCGGCAGTGAGAAAGGATTCCACGGGCATGGTTGATATTAGGGGCGTGAGACCCATAATTATATTTGAGTAGTGACTTTGAGGGCATGCGTCCCTGACTTGATATGACTGCTTATGTATTGTGTACTGTAGGTTGGCTATCATACATGTCTCCTGTTTTGTTTAGACTGTTATGATTTCATTACAGTACTTACTGTTTCACATACTTGGTACATTCTTCGTACTGACCTCCTTCGGGGGGCTGCGTTCATGCCGTAGGTTTAGGTACGCAGTTTGGTGATCTGCAGGTGTAGGACCCTGCTCAGAGTTTTTGGATAGCTCCTTCTGTTCGGGAGTTTATCTTTTTGGTATAAGTTCTTTCAAGATGTGCTTTTGTCTGATTATGGATGCATGGCGGGCCTTGTCCCGTCATAGTTCAGTTTAACTCTTAGAGGTCTGTATTCATATGTGGGATTGGACTCATGTACGGTGTAGTGTCTTTTGTTATGTATATTATATGGCAGCCTGGTCGGCTTTGCCCTTGCACGTACGACTGGTTTTAAAAAAAAAAAAAAGGGGTGTTATTTAATTTCCGCAGTTTACTTAGTTGTTAAGGTAGAAGGGTGCCTGTGTAGGCACTATCCACGCCCGGTTCGGGCGTGTGAAGAACTTTGGAATACTACAAGGTATTTGGCTAAGGTATTTTGGGATAGTAACAATACTTGGAGAATATTTTTCTACCAAGGGGGTCTAGCAAACTAGGAAGGGAGGGAGGTGTTAGGACGAGAGCTTTCAAGAGGGGGATAGGGTTTTTGAGACTTGGAAAATGTTTAAGTGATGAAGAATAAGTCTTGAACTCAAGGGGTATTTATAGGACCACCAAGGGCCAAGATCAAAGCAACTGGATGGTGGAGATTTGGACAAGTGTGTGTGGGTCCCACCTTATCCATCTACTACACAAATATCTAACCAAACATTGACCAAAGGTTTTAAGCCTTTAAAATGAAAAAAACGTGCACTCCATTTCGTCCACCTAACCGTCCACTTGAGGGTGACAAGTGTCGCCCTCTCATTGGTCCAAAATATTTCATCTCTCGGAAAAATCCGCAAAAATTAAATTATTGAACACGCAAAATTCCCGTACAAGGTTCGGAAAATTTTTCGTCGGAAAAACAATCTTCTTCGCTAGTTGTGCACAATTTCGTCCCTTAAGCCTACTTAAGGCTTGAACTTTTGTACGTACGTCCTCACATACATACTCAGGAAATACGGGGTATAACATTCACATACCTCGCGACGATTATCGATAAATAGCAAAACGCTCCACCGTACTATAACCCTGCTGGCCTTGTCCTCCCTTCAAGTAGAACACGCTACTTGTAGAACTTCAACCTATAATGGCCATAAAACGTCTACTAACTTCTAGATCCCTTCGTAGAATATTTCTAAATACACGGTTCCATATTCTACGGAAAATTCGGCAGCACCTCCCCCCCCGTTATCACATAAATCTTCTCCCTTATCAAGGCTCGCTAATGAGCCAATAATTCCAAGGGGATTCTACGTCTAACCGGACGTGCACAATTCTGTCTCACAATAATACTACAAGTCTACTGTAAATACAGTCCAATGTAGATACAGTTCAATCCTTTATAATATTCGTTCTACATATAGTATTCAACTATACATTACTACAACATGTAATATCCAATTACAATAGGGGGGGGGGGGGGGGTAAATAACATTACCTCGATAAGACCAAAATTATCCAAGATATAAGTCGATCCTGAGCAACGTTTAGCTCCTATTCCGCGCGCTCCGATAGCTCCAAGACACCCTTAGAAGTTTCTAAACAACTTCTACTTAATACTTCAACCAATCATGAAGATTTCTCTAGGGTTTCGTTTTGTGACTAAAGGATATAAAGTAGTATTTTCGGGCTTTTAGTAAAGAGGTAACTTTGGAAAATACTACAAGGGATTTGGGCTAAGGTATTTTGGAATAGTAACAATACTAGAAGACAACTCTTCTACCAAGGGGGGGGGGGGGGGTGTGTTTCGGACGAGAGTTATTCCTAAGGGGGGAGGGAGTTTTGGACGAGAGACTACAACAAGGGGGAAGGATTTTGGAGACTTGGAAATTATTTTTGTGGATGAAGAAGTCTTGCACTTAAGGGGGGTATTTATAGAACCTTCAATGGCCAAGATTCAAGCAAGTGTAGGGTGGAGATTTGGATCCATGTGATGAATGAAGTCTTCCAACCAAGTGTCCACCACAATATTGGGACATATGTCCACCACAACATTGGGACATATGTCCACCACAAAAAAGAGCCATGTGGCTAGCCACTTGCTTCACAAAAAACGTCCACCACCTACTCCCACTATCCCAAAAAAATTATCTTGCAAGACTTTGACTAATTGACTTGGCCACTTGCCCAATATTTTCGTCCAACATGTGCCACCTAAGGGTGACACATGTCGCCCTCCTATTGGTCCAAAATATTTCATCTCTCGGAAAAATCCGTAATCGGTTAAAATATTAAAAACGTAGAATTTCCTTCACAAGGTTCGGAATCTTTTCCGACGAAAGTTCACAATTTCATCCTCAACCTAATTAGGGCTTAAACAATTTTACGTACGTCCTCACATACATACTCTGGAACTACGGGGTATAACATTCTCCCCTCCTTAGAAACATTCGTCCCGGATGTTCCTTCTCAAGACATATAACGATAAAGTTCCTCTTAACTTAAACAAGTTGCCAATGCCACACATGGCCACAAAATAACACACGCGCAAATTCTTAAATCCAAGTCCACGAGGAATCACCTCTAGCATCACAAAAGCTCCCACCCAAGGTCTAAAAGATACTTCCTTCGCACCTTTACTTCACAAAAGAAATGATCACTTCTATTCTCTTAACACATGTTCACTCTTCCCTTACTCGTCGTACCCTCCTCGTACACTCAAACTCTTCCTAATAACTTACCACATTTCTGTTATTGCTTCAGTTTCCAAAATCTCGGGGTTACTATCTCCAACTTGGTCATCATTAACTGGGAACACTCTGTGGATCTCCGATACTTTTCCGAACATAGCAACATGGAAGACCGGACGTACTGCCATCTAAGTCGGACGACAATGCTAACTTATAGGCAACCTGGCCTATTCTACAAACGATCTGAAAAGGCCCAAAGTACCTCGGGCTGAGTTTCCCCTGCTTTCCAAATCTCATCACGCCCTTCCGGGGTGGTACCTTCAAGGAGACCCACCGTCAACCTGAACTTCAAGTGTCGACGCCGATTATCCGCACGACTTCTGTTGACTCTGAACTGCCAATAACCTCTTCTGGATAAGCTTCACCTTACCCACATCCTGCTGGATCAAGTATGGACCAACTATTTGAACCTTGCTAACATCGACCCAATCGACCGACAACCTACACTTCCGCCCATACAAGGCTTCATAAGGCGACATCCGAATACTGAAATGGTAGCTATAATGATACTCACTCAACAAGAGGCACATAATCCTCACTGCTACCCCTGAAATCAAAACACCGGCCCGAGGGTGAATGCACTACTGAGACTCACCTGAGTTCCTAACCCCGCCTGGTAACACCTCCAGAAAAAGAAATAGCCGTAAAATGGGCTCCACTGCCCGTCATAAAGTAAAAGTAGGAACCCCGTGCAGCCTTACAACCTTCCTGATATATAACATCTCGCATAACCCTCCGCCGAGTAAATACCCCGATCGAAAGACAAGATGGGCTGATCTCATCGGCCATCAGTCGAACGCATCCACGAACTCGTACAACGGTCATCTAAACTTGGGCCTAGCTCCCTCGTGACCCTACCACCTGGCGGGACCACCTCGAACTGGCCCCACCACATTACAGGCCGCGGGTTGACCCGTGATCTGTCATCAACCCGACCCGCTATCGCGCCAAACTCTTGTTCCCCCGATCCGGAACAATCTCACTAATCAAGTCACGAAAACCTAGTGGTCTCCTTAGCTCAACTACCCTCTTTCATTTCACACCACTCATGGACTTATCACACAAATATATCCCACGTATACTATGCACTCCGATAAAGGTCAACATAAAAATAAATCTTTTACTCAAGATGGCCTCGCATCTAAGGTCTCTACGTATAATATTCTAAGGTTCACCATTCTTCCCTAACCCCCAAACTTACCTTTTTCAACTAACCATGTGCTCTATATCCTAATTAACACAATGCTACCCATACATAACACTCAATCAAAGATCATCATATCAAGCATACTAATCTCTAGAGGGGTAAGAATATACCTGTATTGACTGCCTCACTTTCCATTCGTCGCTCTAATCATAATCCCGCCACAAGCATAGCTATAGAAGGCGATGAACCTTCCATCGACCTTAGGTGTGTCATTCTCGCCTATACCTCCTACTAGGATAGTCTCGCCATATGGCCACGATGGCGCAGTGAAACAAGCACGATAAAAGACGACATTCGGGGATGGCGCCGCCACATCGTGCACCGAGGGGACATGAATCCTGGCTAGAACGTGTATATCTCGGAACGAAGCCACGAGCTCGACCAGCTCGAATACCGAACGTCACGAATCGTGGAGGACCACTTTGTCTTGGCGGAGGTGCATAACTAACACTTCTGGCGCGGTCCGCCTCGAAAGTTACCAAAGGACCTGTTGTTCGCCTCTTCGCCGATCTCGCCATTCCGTCGACCCTCCGCCTCACATCCAAGTGCATAAGCCTACGCGGGCAATGTCCATGCCTGAAGAGCTACACGAGCAACTCTCGCTAGATAATCGTCAAGTCTCAGACTTTGTGACGCCAAAATGGCCCGCACATCAGTGCCTTACCCCTGGCACCCTAGTGATACAACATCAGAGAAAACCAGCAGAAATAAAAACTTTACACATGAAATGAGAGATATAGTAAATAAGCAGCCAACCAAAAGTTGCCTTCAAGATATACATAAAACACGAGCAGTTTAATCTTTACAACCCCGCCACAACAAAGATTACATGCACTCTAAGATTTATACAACAACTATGGCGGGACGGGCCCGCCAAACCCCGAACGCACAAGAACTTACGGACTGTGGGTAACATACCAAAGATAAGCCTCCGACGGAACGGAGCTTCCCAAAGCTGAAATGAGATCCTAAACGCGGATCGGCGGTAGATACCTCTACTGCGGATTGAACGCAGCCGAAGGAGGTCAAGACAACAGTACCAAGTATGTGAAACTATAAATCGTAAATGAAATCATAATAGTCTATATAAAGCGGAGACATGTATGATGACCAAACTACGATATAACATATAACGATTCATCAAGACAGAGGACTCACGCCTCCAAATTATCACTCGTGCGTGGAATTTCTTCCTCACCGCTAGCTTTTATGATATAACAATACCAAGGATTATACATGAACACCATGTCCCACTGTGTTATAAAACCGCACAGACAAGTATAACTACCAGATCCGACCGTACCAATAATACAATGCAACCAAAACACGGCCGTCACGGCAAGTGCGAGAGCCGACCATCGGATACAAGGCCGGTCACGCGGTGGCCGGGCAAGTCGAGGGTGACCACGGAGGACCAAGGTCAGATCACGAAACCGTCACTATCTTCGAGCGGGCAAGTGCGAGGGTGACTACCGATACCAAGGCCGAATCACCACGAGACGGCAGTACGAGCCACCACCGGATACCCAGCCGAGCAGAAGAAACCTCAACCACCAACCGGCCTCTATCGAGACGCCAGAACACAGAAACACCACACTTGCACCACAAAGGCTATCACCACAAGCATAGGCAAGTTTCACAACAACAAGCATAGGAATGTTTCACCACAACAAGCATAGGCAAGTTTCACATCACTCAAAGTACCGTCATTTTATGCCAAAGTCCGGGTTTCAACCCTAAAGTACTACGTCACGTTAAATTCTTTAAAAGAGATCCATTACTTATCAAAGTCACCCGATACGTAGTATTAGAATGACCAACCCACATTCCTTTTCAAAATCAAGTAACAACATTCTTTTCCTAAGTTCCAGTTTGCCTAGTTTCAATTACTCAAGCTTCTCATTTTCAAATGGTTTCATAGTTCATAAACTTAATCACTTGATTCCTGTTTAGAACAATTGAGTAATATACGTCTCACGTGAGATTAGGTTATTCTTGTTTACAACATTCTTATTACAAAGACCATGATCTAGAAAATGTAATATCATCTTGTCTCATCTTAGTTTCTATGCAGATGGAGGTTTCTACTGGTTTTAATACGATACATCATTATTCAATACATTTTCCTTTATTAACGCTGCAGTGGTCTGTCGATACACATTCGATTTCCAAATCAAGAAACATTATCCCTTTAAATAAAACCAAGTACTCAATACTCACGAATGAGGTTTCACACAAACATCCACATTAAAACAAATAAGTTAAGTCTCTTATCTTATAAGATCAAGTCTCTTAGCTTCTAACATCAGTAAACCATTTTCTTTACCTCTCTTAAGATATTATACCTAACTCCCCATAAAGCTAGTATAACTCTTTTTAAAACCTTTTAAAACAAAGTGTTACTCCCTTCCAAAACGATTTATAAATCTTTTGAAATACATCAAGTTCTTTATTATAACAAGCCAGTTATAATTCACATCAGTTACCTTTTAAAACCACAAAGTATTTTCTTACCTATATAAAGCTGTTATAACCAACTTCCCATAAAGCCGTTATAACACTTTATGTTTTAAGAACAATCAAACACGATTAACACGTACGTCACCGACTACATAGTTCACACATATCATGCTAGAAGAGATAGGAAGAGGTTCACATACCTCGCGACGATTTAACGACAATAAGCAAAATGCTCCAAGTACTACAACCTTGCTAGCCCTTTCCACTCCTCGAGTAGAATACGCTACTCTTAGTACTTTCACTATAAAGGCCACAAACGTCTATTAAATCTTAAACACACGTTCCCATCTTTCTACGTAAAATTCGCAAAGATTTCCCCGCAACAACAGTAAATCTCCTCCTTCATCGAGGTCGCCACCAAGCCAACCGAGGGGTTAATACGCCTAACCGGACGCTGCACAATTCTACTACACAAGAATGCTACATAAGTCTCTCAGAATACAACCCTAGGTAATTACATCGATTCTTCTCTTTATTATCCTTCATGTGATTCTGTTCAATTCTTCATTCTTGTGCTTAAGTCAAAAGACATTGCCATAATACTAAGTTCAGTTCTATATATAGTATACAACACTATATATTCAACACTTATGTAATTTCCAATTACAATAGGGGGACAAGATATTTACCTCGATAAGCCCAAAAATTATCCGAGTTTAAAGTCGCTCCTGAGCAAGGTTTAGCTCCTCCTCCGAGTGCTCCAATCCGCTCCAAACAACCCTTAGAAGTTCTACGCAACTTCTCTCCATACTTCAACAACTGGTGAAGATTTTCCTTAGGGTTTCGCAGAGGCTAAGGAAAGTATAATCGTATTTTCCGGTTTTTCGTACAAAGGGTACTTTGGAAAGTACTACAAGGTATTTGGGCTAAAGTATTTGGACATTATAACAATACTTAGGAGAGTATTTCTATACCACAACAAAGGGTATTATACGAAAACAACTAGGCTAGGGGGGGGGTACCCCACGGCCAAGGCACCACAAAGGGGGGGGGAAGCTCTCGGCAAAGGGGGAAAGGGGTGGTGTGGACGAATTTCACAAGGGAGGGAGGAAGCGAAATTCAAGAATTAGGCAATTTGTGGATGAAGAAAGTCTTCACAAAGGGGAGCTATTTATAGCAAAACCAAAGGCCAACCAAGGGCCAAGATCCTTCCAAGTGTATAGCAAGTGTAAGGGCAAGATTAAACCAAGTGCACCCTAAACCCTACTCCACAAAACACTCCACAAAACAAGCCACAAAACAAGGCACAAATCAAGGAGCCAATTGGCAAGAGAACGTGACCCATTTCGTCCAAGCCATGCCATGGTTGCCGCCCTTTTCCAATTAGAGGGTGACAAGTGTCGCCTCTCGTTGATCCAAAATGTTTCGTCTCTCGGAAAAATCCGCAAAAATATAAATGACATAGCCGGAATTTTCCTACGAAAGTCGTGGGAAACGTTTTCGAAAAACGACTCCTTTCGGCACTTGTGTACAAATTTCGAAACTATGCCTACTTAAGGCTCAAATTGTACACGTACGCCCTCACGTACATACTCTGGAAATACGGGGTATAACATTCTCCCCCCCTTAGAAACATTCGTCCCGAATGTTCCTTCAAGGTCTCAAAACAAAGCGTCGAGATAGTCTTCACCGCTATCGACGAAAAACAATCATGCCACACCTGGCCACAAAAACATACGTTCACTTTCCCCTTTCTCGTAGTACTCGTCACGAACACTCGAACTCGTTCTAGTATCCGTACCACACTTCTGTCAACGCTTCTGTTTCCAACCCTTGGAGTCACTACCTCCAAACTTGGTCATCTCACTAACCTCGATTTCCCCTAAGGCCATTCCCGGCCTTCACGAACTGATTCTGATCGAACGCATCCACGAACTCATACGATGGTCATCTAAACTTGGGCCTAGCACCCTCGTGACCCTACCCCTGGCGGGACCACCCAGACCGACCCCCAAACCGGGTTACTGGTTGACCCGCAAATGGTCCTCAACCCGACCCCAACCGCGCCAACTCTTGTTCCCGATCCGAACGATCTTACTATTTCACATCATGAAAGCTACCACTTCCATCTCACACTACCCAGGGACTTACCCTTTTCACTAACCAGGTTTCTAAATCACATTTTAGCACAAAGCTAACCAAACATAACATTAAACACATCAACAACATCAATACAAACAAAACTCTAGAGGGTTAAGGATATACCTGAAGCTAGGCGGTTCAAGGACCGCTAAAACTGGGAACTCCCACCGCGACCTCTACCGGGGCCTTCCGGGGTACGAACATCCTGCCTGGCTACGGAAGGTGAAGAACCCGCAACTGCTCTAGTAGTCCATGCTATCCTACCAGCTACCCGGTCGGACATCTTCTGCCGATGGCCTGTTGGCGCAAAAATAACAATCTCCCGAGTTAGTACGACACTCTCCCTTATGAAGCTTTCCACAACGCCACACCTGAGACAAGGGCAACCTCATCCGCGAGCACTCGCTTCGCGAAAATCTGAAACACAGGAGCCCCGACCGCTTCCCGAATATCCCGAAGGTCCCGAAAGCTGGGGAGGACCACGCTGTACTGACGGAGGTACATAACTAGTCTGCTGCTGAGGCGGTCCGCCTCGAAAGTCACCAAAGGACCTCGCTGTTATGGCCTCTTCTCGCGACTTTGGTCATTCCGTCGATTTATCCGCCTCACATCCAAGTGTATACGCTGCGACGCGGCGATGTCCATGCCCACCAAGAGCTACACCAACAACTCTGCAAGGCAATCATCGAGCCCTGTAACATATCGGTGCACTCGATCCTCCATACTAGCTACTAACGCGGGGACGTACCGGGCCAATGAGTCGAACTCCACATTGTACTCCCGAACTGTACGCCTGCTCGCCAGTAACACCAAAAATCATTTACCGAGCCCTCCTCATCCGGGAGGCAAGAAATGTGCAAGAAAGGCCTCGAGAACTTCGTTCCATACCGCTGAAGTGCATGCTCTCCTCGACAGCTCCCAAGAATCAAACCCGATCATTGCGGTATCACGCGATTGATGTGAACTGTGGCCACCGACTCGATCTCCGATGCCTTGATCACTCTCGATCCGTCAGAATCGCTTCGGATGAACTCCTGCGGATCATCCTCGGGCCTCGACCCATAAAACTCGCGGCCTACAACTCGTAAAATCCGTAGCCTCGAACTATCTCGATCTAGGGTGAACCATCGGTGCTCTTGGAACTGCTGCGTCCGGCTTATCTCAAGTTCGCCACAACCACGGCCATTAATCGGGCCTACCTTGTAACTCATCTCTCTCGCTCTAGATCATGGATCGAGGCTCGTATCGTGGTCTCTGCCACGTTTACTCGCAGATCCTCTCACGCTTTGCCCTTCCGCCCGGGTTGCCTTCGCAGAGGCATAATCGTAAAAGCGAAACACGTCGGAGGGTCCAATCTTATCACACGACTCTAAGGCACGATCTCGGAATGAGAAGAATGGAAACCAATCCTAAATGTCCTATAGCCTCACGATTATAGATGTGGTGCACAACACACCGATAATCCGGACTCTACTAGACACGGTCAGACACTTTCCGAGGATTAATCGCTCGATACCACTTCGTGACGCCCGAAAATCGGGCCCACATCGTGCCTTACCGGGCACCCTAGTGATACAACATCGAGAAAACCGGCGAAATAAAAACTTTACACATGAAATGAGAGATATAGTAAATAAGCAAAGCAACCAAAGCATTGCCTTTCAAGATATACATAAACACGAGCAGTTTAATCCTTTACAACCCCGCCACAACAAGATTACTGCACCTCTAAGATTTATACAACAACTATGACGACAGGGCCCCGCCAAACCCCGAACGCATAAGAACTTACGGACTGTGGTAACATACCAAAGATAAGCCTCCGACGGAACGAGCTTCCCAAAAGCGAAATGAGATCCTAAACGCGGATCGGCAATGTACACTTACTGCGGATTTAACGCGGCTTCAAGGAGGTCGATAACAGTACCAAGTATGTGAAATCAGAATATCAGAAATGAAATCATAATAGTCTATATAAAGCGGGAGACATGTATGATGACCAAACTACGATATATAACATATAACCGATACATCAAGACAGGACTCACGCCTCCAAATTATCACTCGTGCGTGGAATTTCTTCCTCATCACCATAGCTTATGATATAACAATACCAAGGATTATACATGAACACCATGTCCCACTGTTATAAAACCGTGCAGACAAGTATAACTACGAGATCCGACCGTACCAATAATACAATGCAACCAAAACACACGGCCGTCACGGCAAGTGCGAGCCGACCACGGATACCAAGGCCGGTCACGCGGTGACCGGGCAAGTACGGGTGACCACGGGGACCAAGGTCAGATCACGAAACTTCACTATCTTCGAACGGCAAGTGCGAGGGTGACTACCGATACCAAGGCCGAATCACCACGCAGACGGCAGTACGAGCCGACCACCACCGATACCCAGCCGAGCGAAGAAACCTCAACTACCAACCGACCTCTATCGAGAGCGGTAACACAGAAACACCACACTTGCACCACAAAGGCTATCACCACAAGCATAGGCAAGTTTCACAACAACAAGCATAGGAATGTTTCACCACAACAAGCATAGGCAAGTTTCACATCACTCAAAGTACCTTCATTTTATGCCAAAGTCGGGTTTCAACTCCTAAAGTACTACGACGTTAAATTCTTTAAAAGAGATCCATTACTTATCAAAGTCACCCGATACCGTAGTATTAGAATGACCAACCCACATTCCTTTTCAAAATCAAGTAACAACATTCTTTTCCTAAGTTCGGGTTTTGCCTAGTTTAAATTACTCAAGCTTCTCATTTTCAAATGGTTTCATAGTTCATAAACTTAATCACTTGATTCCTTTTTAGAACAATTGAGTAATATAAGTCTCACGTGAGAGTAGGTTATTCTTGTTTACAACATTCTTATTACAGCAGCCATGATCTAGAAAATGTAATATCATCTTGTCTCATCTTAGTTTCTATGCAGATGGAGGTTTCTACTTGGTTTTAATACGATACATCATTATTCAATACATTTTCCTTTATTAACGCTGCGGTGGTGCTGCCGATACACATTCCGATTTCCAAATCAAGAAACATTATCCCTTTAAATAAAACCAAGTACTCAATACTCACGAATGAGGTTTCACACAAACATCCACATTAAAACAAATAAGTTAAGTCTCTTATCTTATAAGATCAAGTCTCTTAGCTTCTAACATCAGTAAACCATTTTCTTTACCTCTCTTAAGATATTATACCTAACTCCCCATAAAGCTAGTATAACTCTTTTTAAAACCTTTTAAAACAAAGTGTTACTCTCCCTTCCAAAACGATTTATAAATCTTTTGAAATACATCAAGTTCTTTATTATAACAAGCGATTATAATTCACATGATTACCTTTTAAAACCACAAAGTATTTTCTTACCTATATAAAGCTGTTATAACCAACTTCCCATAAAGCCGTTATAACACTTTATGTTTTAAGAACAATCAAACACAGTTAACACATGTACGTCTACCGTACTACATAGTTCACACATATCATGCTAGAAGAGATAGGAAGAGGTTCACATACCTCGCGACGATTTAACGACAATAAGCAAAATGCTCCAAGTACTACAACCTTGCTAGCCCTTTCCACTCCTCGAGTAGAATACGCTACTCTTAGTACTTTCACCTATAAAGGCCACAAACGTCTATTAAATCTTAAACACACGTTCCCATCTTTCTACGTAAAATTGAAGACTCTCCCCGCAATGACAGCGTAAATCTCCTCCTCTATCGAGGTCGGCTACCAAGCCAACCGGGGGTTAATACGCCTAACCGGACGCTGCATAATTCTACTACACAAGAATGCTACATAAGTCTCATCAGAATACAACCCTAGGTAATTACATTCGATTCTTCTCTTTATTATCCTTCATGTGACATCTTGCTCAATTCTTCATTCTTCAGGCTTAAGTCAAAAGACATTGCCATAATACTAAGTTCAGTTCTATATATAGTATACAACACTATATATTCAACACTTATGTAATTTCCAATTACAATAGGGGGACAAGATATTTACCTCGATAAGCCCAAAAATTATCCGAGTTTAAAGTCGCTCCTGAGCAAGGTTTAGCTCCTCCTCCGAGTGCTCCAATCCGCTCCAAACAACCCTTAGAAGTTCTACGCAACTTCTACTCCATACTTCAACAACGGGTGAAGATTTTCCTTAGGGTTTCGTGTAGAGGCTAAGGAAAGTATAATCGTATTTTCCGGGTTTTCGTACAAAGGGTACTTTGGAAAGTACTACAAGGTATTTGGGCTAAAGTATTTGGACATTATAACAATACTTAGGAGAGTATTTCTATACCACAACAAAGGGTATTATACGAAAACAACTAGGCTAGGGGTACCCACGCCAAGGCACCACATGGGGAAAGCTCTCGGCAAGGGAAAGGGGTGGTGGGCGAATTTCACAAGGGAGGAGGAAGAGAACTTCAAGACTTAGGCAATTTGTGGATGAAGAAAGTCTTCACAAAGGAGCTATTTATAGCAAAACCAAAGGCCAACCAAGGGCCAAGATCCTTCCAAGTGTATAGCAAGTGTAAGGGCACGATTAAACCAAGTGCACCCTAAACCCTCCTCAACAAAACACTCCACACAACAAGCCACAAACAAGGCACAAATCAAGGAGCCAATTGCCAAGAGCGTGACCCATTTCGTCCAAGCCATGCCATGGTTGCCGTCCGCCTTCCAATTAGAGGTGACAAGTGTCGCCTCTCGGTGCTCCAAAATGGTTCGTCTCTCGGAAAAAGCCGCAAACAAATATAACGGACATAGCCGGAATTTTCCCTACGAAAGCTGTGGAAACGTTTCGTCGAAAAACGACTCCTTTCGGCACTTGTGTACAAATTTCGAAACTATGCCTACTTAAGGCTCAAATTGTACACGTACGCCCTCACGTACATACTCTGGAAATACGGGGTATAACAAACATATCGGTGCACTCTATCCTCCATGTCGGCTACTAATGCGGGGACGTACCGAGCTAATGAGTCAAACTCCACATTGTACTCCCGAACCGTACGCCCGGTCTGCCTCAACGTCAAGAATCTGTCGGCCCGAGCCCTCCTCATCTGTGGAGGCAAGAAATGCGCAAGAAATGCCCCTGAGAACTCGTCCCATACGGCTGGAAGTGCATACTCTCCCCGGGACAGCTCCCACAAATCAAACCAGTCGATTGCAGTATCACGCAGCTGATGCGAACCTAAGACCACCGACTCGGTCTCCGAAGCCTTGATCACTCACGATCCGTCAGAATCGCTTGGATGAACTCCTGCGGATCGTCCTCGTGCCTCGACCCATAAAACTCGCGGGCTACAACTCAGAAAATCCCGTAGTCTCAAACTGCCCGATCTCGGGTGAACCACGGTGCTCTCGAATCGCCGATCCGTCTTATCTCATGTCCGCCACGATCTGGCTAGCAATCGGGCCATCTCTCAGAACCATCTCTCTCGCTCCAGCCGGACCGAGGCTCAGGTATCGTGGTCTCAGTAGCCACTGCTGCGGCTCTAAACTCTGTTGGGGCTGGCGGCGTCGCAAAACTCGCCGTCTGAAGCACTATCTCATGTAATGACCGGGCGTGCGCCCTCGTACTCCTCGGTGTCCTACTAACAGCTCCATCGACTGCCTTGCCCTTCTGGGCCCGGGTTGCCTTGCGTGGAGGCATAACTGGTAAAAACGAAATACGTTAGAGGGGTCCAACTTATAATACAGCTCTAAGGCACGATCTCAGAGTGAGAAGAATAGAAACCAATTCTAAATGTCTTGCAGCCTCCTGATTATAGATGTGGTGCACAACACACCGATAATCAAGACTCTACTAGACACAGTCTGTAGACACTTTCCGAGGACTAACTGCTCTGATACCACTTTTGTCACGACCTGATCCGGGGCCCGTGCCTGGTGCCTTACCCGGGCACCCAAGTAGTCATACATCAGAGTAATCAGCGGAATATAAAACAAGACATGAAACCAATGTAAAAGAGACACAGTTTATCCAAAAAAAAAAAATTGCCTTTCGGCATGCATATATACTTCAAGAGTGAACAGTTACATCCCAACTTTACAACAGGACTACAGACCTCTAAGGAAGTAAACAATTATGATGGGACAGGGCCCCGCCATACCCCTGAATGTACAAGAACTTACAAACTTGGGGAAACTGTCACGACCCGATCCCGGGCCCGTGACTGGTGCCTTAGCCGGGCACCCTAGTGATACAACATCAGAGAAAAACCAGCGGAAATAAAAACTCAAGAAAGAAAACAGTGAAATAAGAAAGCAGGCTAACCCAAACGGTTACCTTTTTGTACATAAATTAAAACTTGAGCGATACATCCCTTACAAACTCGCCACAACAGCATGCACTTCTAAGAATTTTGAAAACCATAATGATGGGACAGGGCCCCGCCATGCCCCTGAATATACAAAAGTCTACTACTTCAGGGAACCGTACCACAGGACAAGCTTCCGGAGATATGGAGCTTTCCGAGAACCGAACATCGATCCTAAGAGAGCGGATCAGCAAGCTATGTACCTCAACCTGCGGCATGAACGCAGCCGGGCGAGGTCAAGATAACAGTACCAAGTATGTGAAACTGTAAAATACTGCAAATGAAAACATAATAGTCTATATAAAGCAGGAGACATGTATGATAACGAAACTACAGTACACAACATATAAGCAGTCATGTCAAGTCAGGGACTCACGCCCGTGAAATCATCACTCAAATACAACCCGGGAATTTAACCCGCACAATGGTCGCATGCCCCGGCATCTCACCTCGGTATAAGCATGGCCATGGAACCATCCTAGTGGGCCCATACCCGTGGACCATCCAACGTGTCAGTATGCCCAAAGGAAATAACAAGATGATACTCACTGTGGAAGCATACCCGTGGGCTACCCAACGTGTCAGTATGTCCAAACAAATAACAAGATAACACTCCTAATGGAAGCATACCCGTGGGCTACCCAACGTGTCAGTATGTCCATCAATCAACCAGATAGCCGGCCCCCCATCGAGAGACTCGGTAGCACACAACCAAACATTTGCACAACAAAGGCTACCACAACAAGCAGAGGCAAGTTACACACAACTCAAGGTACTATACATAATTCTTACCACAACGTCGAGTATACCATTAAAACCCAAGTATTTAACCCCTTTAAGATCAAGGTACTCCTACCTTTTTATAAACAAGCCACTTATGTCTTTCCATCACAAGGAGTTCAATATTTGAAAACAAGTTACTTCCCTTTTCCCAAAATCAAGTTACCATTTAAATCTTAATAATGAATCCATTCTTTTATTTTCCAAAAAGTGAACCATGCCTTTCTTTTAAACCAAAACACTTCAAATTCTGAAGTCTCTTTTCTTTTAGAAATCGAGTTCCTTACTTTGGAGCATTTAAGGAAATCAGAACTTGATTTCAATAATTCTTATTAGAGCAGCCATGATCTAGGAAATGTAATACAATTTTATCTTATCTTAGCTTCTATGCAGATGGAGGTTTCTACTGGTTTTAATATAATTAATTGTCATTACTTTTTCATTTATTAACGCTGCATTGGCTTGTTCGATTCTTATTTCCATTTCCGAAATTTATGTAACATTACTCTTTTAAAGACCAAGTATTCTTTTCTCACGAATGAGGTTTTATACTTTTCAACACCAATTAGGTCAGTTATAAGTCAAGTCTCTTATCTTTTGAAAATCACAACCCATTCTTTTACCTACATAAAGTGGTTATAACAAACTTCCCATAAAGCCGTTATAGCACTTTATGTTTTAAACCAACCAATTATCACTATAAACATTTATGAGACCAATAGGGCTCATTCTTTAACCACCGAAAATTCAAGCATTAACGGATAAGACTTTACTACTCTTTCCACACAATGAAGCCCTTTACACTTCATATCAAGTCAAGACACCAAAGGGAAATCAAATTCCTTTAACACACGTGCGTCTACCGCACTATATATTTTACAAATAGTCATGCTAAAGAGGATAGGAAGAATCACATACCTCGCGACGATTGTCGACAATAAGCAAAATGCTCCACAGTACTATCTCCCTTAAGAAGAATATGTTACACGTAATACTTCAATCCTATAAGGGTCATAAAACGTCTATCAAACTCTAGCTTCGAACGTAGAATAAACTAAGTGCAAGGCCCCTACATTCTACAGAAATTTGGACAGAACTTCCTTTGTTTCTATTAACTTGCCACCTTTCTCAAGGCCGAATTCAATAACCAACACCATATTTAAGGCACACAATTCAGCTAACCACAAGGGGGATTACACCCCTTTACAGGACGCGTAAAATTCTGCCCCACAACAATATAAAACAAAACCAATACTTTCCATGCCATTCTTGGCCAACAATATAACCAATCCTAAATCTTTTCCAATTCAAGTTATTTAGGTAAAACATGATATCTAGCCCTAGACATCTTCAACAACTACAATTTCCCCCTTTAAAACATGTGACGACTAAATTGGTAACCAAAATGAAGTTACAATCTTAAGGCTAACATGCCCATTTCGGTTTTCAACAAGACAACAAGATCCAAATCTATTCAAACTTAATATATAATGACCTGTGCTCATTTCTAAATTCAAACTTAAATATCACAGCCTCGGGCTCAAATCTAAACTATTATGACAAGTATTAACTCAAATCCAAGAGGAGGGGAAACTTTTACCTTTGGAGAAGCCCACAAAAGCCCCTTTCTTCCCCTTCTTTTCCGTCAAACTCGTCCACCAGCGCTCCCCATAAGTTTACCCACACTTTTCCTTCTTGCCGCCGCTCCAACAACATCCTCTTAGGCTAGGTTCCTTCAAAAATCAAGAGAGAAGGTAGAGGGTTTTTCTTGGGAGGGTTTCCAAATGAAATGGCCAAGTCTTCCAAGGCGTGGCCCTAAAATAGGGCCCTTTTCCTGGTCAAAAGGATGGGAGGGACACTTGTCCCCCTCCCATGGGTCCTTTTCGAAAATATCCCCTGATTTCAGCCTTTACTGTGAAAAATCCGCCAGCCGCGGCTCCACTTCGTAAAAATAATTTCCGCATTCCGCGCGCGCCTGCATTCCGGCGCCGCGGCGCGGCAACCCCCGCGAACTCCCAGAACAACCGGCACCGCGACCAGATCTCGCCGGCCACTGCACTTCGAACCGTAACCACTGCTTTGCACGATCGTACCAAACTTGAAACTTCCATAACTTTTGACTCCGATGTCCTATCGATTTAACGGTTTGTTGCGTTGGAAACTAGATTTAACGGACTACACATTAGGATTTTTAAACACCTCGAAATTCTTAACAACTGGGGTACAACACTCCAAGGTAGACTCAAAATCCGTCTAACACATATTTGTCAACTTATCTTATCTTCACGAATTTACGGGGTGTAACATTCTCCCCCCCTTAGAAACATTCGTCCCGAATGTTCCTTCTAAGTCTCCAAAACGCAGATGCCGGTATAGTCTTCACTACTCCACTCTTAAAAGAATCAGTTATGCCACTCATGGACTTATCACCCGAAAAAAAAATACTCCCCACATACTATGTACTTCCGACAAGGATCACTGTAAAATCTTTTACTCTAGTCGGCCTTACCTCTAAGGTCTCGATTGTTATAAATTCTAAGGTTCAAAATTTTCTCATCCCCAGACTTACCCTTTTCACTAATCAGGCTTCTAAATCACGTTTTTAACACAAAGTTATCCGAACATAGCACTTAACACATCACCATAACAACAATGCATACTAGTCTCTAGAGGGTTAAGAATATACCTGTAACTATTACTTCACTGTCCCTTCATGCCGTTCTAATCATGTTCCTTCCCTGCACGGCGCACAAAAGGAGGAGATGAATCACCATCGATCTCGGCGTCGAGTCTCTACATCCGCGCTTATCTCTGGTTGGACAATTCCTCGCAAATGGCCCCGCCGGCCGCATGCAAAACAAACCCCATTCCAAAGACGACACTCCCACCATGGAGCCTACCACAACGGCCACAACGAGGTAGGGTGGTCCCATCGACTAACGCCCCCGCTTCCCAAAACACAAACACGGGAGCCACGACCGCCCCGAATTTCTGAACGCCCGAAGATCGTGATGGAGCACTCAGATCTTGGTGAGGTAAATAAATAGCTCGCCTTGAGGCCGTCGCCTCGAAGGTCACCGAGGACTCTACCGCCCCGCCCTTTTTCGGCGATCTTGGTTATTCCGTCGACCTACGTTTCTCGGGTCACGCGCATAGCTCGGATGGCAATGTCCATGCTCGGTGAAGAGCTACTGCAGGCATCCTCCGCTAAATAATCATCGAGTCCGGTGACATAACGGTGCACTCTATCCTCCATATTGGCCACCAAAGCGGGACATACCGCCAATGAGTCAAACTACATTGTACTCGAATATGCGCCTCTTTGTCTTAGCATCAAAAATCTGTTTACCGTGCCCTCTCATCTGTGGAGGCAAGAAATGGCCAAGGAAAGACTCTGAGAACTCACCCCAACCAGCTGGAGGTGCATGTTCCCCCCGGGACAGCTCCCACGAATCAAACGATCGCAGTATCACGCGGACGATGTGAACAAAACCACCGACTCGGTCTCGAAGCCTTGATCACTCTCACGATCCGTCAGAATCGTCGGATGAACTCCTGCGGATCATCCTCAGGCCTCGACCCGTAGAACTCAGGTGGGCTACAACTCAGAAAATCCCGTAGCCTCAAACTATCTGACCTCGGGTGAACTATGGGTACTATTGGAACTGGAATTGTTGCATCCAGCCTATCCTCATGTCTGGCCACAATCCTGGCTAGCAACTGGGCCATTTCCTTGTAACCCATCTCCTCTCGCCTCCAGCCGGAACCGAGGCTCAGTGTCGTGGTCTCGCAGAGACCGCCGCCGCTTCTACTCGCAGACTCCTTCGCCGCTTGCCCTTCTGGGCTCTAGTTGCCTTGCGTGGAGGCATCACTGGTATACAAAGAATACGTCAGAAGGAGTCCAAACTTATAACACAGCTCTAAGGCACGATCTCAGAGTGAGAAGAATGGAAACCAATCCTAAATATCCCATAGCCTCCTGATTATAGATGTGGTGCACAACACACCGATAATCAAGACTCTACTGGATACGGTCTGTAGACACTTTCCGAGGACTAACTGCTCTGATACCACTTTTGTCACGACCCAATCCCGGGCCCGTGACTAGTGCCTTACCCCGGGCACCCTAGTGATACAACATCAGAGAAAAACCAGCGGAAATAAAAACGCAAGAAAGAAAACAATGAAATAAGAAAGCAGGCTAACCCAAACGGTTACCTTTTTGTACATAAATTAAAACTTGAGCGATATCCCTTACAAACTCGCCACAACAAAGCATGCACTTAAGAATTTTGAAAATCATAATGACGGGACAGGGCCCCGCCATGCCCCTGAATATACAAAAGTCTACTACTTCAGGGAACCGTACCACAGGACAAGCTTTCGGAGATATGGAGCTTTCCGAGAACCGAACAGCGATCCTAAGAAAGCGGATCAGCAAGCTATGTACCTCAACCTGCGACATGAACGCAGCCCCCCGAAGGAGGTCAGTACAACAGGTACCAAGTATGTGAAACTGTAAAATACTGCAAATGAAATCATAATAGTCTATATAAAGCAGGAGACATGTATGATAACCAAACTACAGTACACAACATATAAGCAGTCATGTCAAGTCAGGGACTCACGCCCGTGAAATCATCACTCAAATACAACCCGGGAATTTAACCCGCACAATGGTCGCATGCCCCGGCATCTCACCTCGTTATAAGCATGGCCATGGAACCATCCTAGTGGGCCCATACCCGTGGACCATCCAACATGTCAGTATGCCCAAAGGAAATAACAAGATGATACTCACTGTGGAAGCATACCCGTGGGCAACCCAATGTGTCAGTATGTCCAAACAAATAACAAGATAACACTCCTAATGGAAGCATACCTGTGGGCTACCCAACGTGTCAGTATGTCCAAGAGGATCGATACAGTGGAAGCATACCCGTGGGCTACCCAACGTGTGAGTATGTCCATAAATCAACCAGATAGTCGGCCCCCCATCGAGAGACTCGGTAGCACACAACCAAACATTTGCACAACAAAGGCTACCACAACAAGCAGAGGCAAGTTACACACAACTCAAGGTACTATACATACTTCTTACCACAACGTCAAGTATACCATTAAAACCCAAGTATTTAACCCCTTTAAGATCAAGGTACTCCTACCTTTTTATAAACAAACCACTTATGTCTTTCCATCACAAGGAGTTCAATATTTGAAAACAAGTTACTTCCTTTTTCCCAAAATCAAGTTACCATTTAAATCTTAATAATGAATCCATTCTTTTATTTTCCAAAAAGTGAACCATGCCTTTCTTTTAAACCAAAACACTTCAAATTCTTAAGTCTCTTTTCTTTTAGAAATCGAGTTCCTTACTTTGGAACTTTTAAGGAAATCAGAACTTGATTTCAATAATTCTTATTAGAGCAGCCATGATCTAGGAAATGTAATACAATTTTGTCTTATCTTAGCTTCTATGCAGATGGAGGTTTCTACTGGTTTTAATATAATTAATTGTCATTACTTTTTCCTTTATTAACGCTGCATTGGCTTGTTCGATTCTTATTTCCATTTCCGAAATTTATGTAACATTACTCTTTTAAAGACCAAGTATTCTTTTCTCACGAATGAGGTTTTATACTTTTCAACACCAATTAGGTCAGTTATAAGTCAAGTCTCTTATCTTTTGAAAATCACAACCCATTCTTTTACCTACATAAAGTGGTTATAACAAACTTCCCATAAAGCCGTTATAGCACTTTATGTTTTAAACCAACCAATTATCACTATAAACATTTATGAGACCAATAGGGCTCATTCTTTAACCACCGAAAAATTCGCATTAACGGATAAGACTTTACTACTCTTTCCACACAATGAAGCCCTTTACACTTCATATCAAGTCAAGACACCAAAGGGAAATCAAATTCCTTTAACACACGTGCGTCTATCACACTATATATTTTACAAATAGTCATGCTGAAGAGGATAGGAAGAATCACATACCTCGCGACGATTGTCGACAATAAGCAAAATGCTCCACAATACTATCTCCCTTAAGAAGAATATGTTACACGTAGTACTTCAATCCTATAAGGGTCATAAAACGTCTATCAAACTCTAGCTTCGAACGTAGAATAAACTAAGTGCAAGGCCCCTACATTCTACGGAAATTTGGACAGAACTTCCTTTGTTTCTATTAACTTGCCACCTTTCTCAAGGCCGAATTCAATAACCAACGCCACATTTAAGGCACACAATTCAGCTAACCACAAGGGGGATTACACCCCTTTACAGGACGCGTAAAATTCCGCCCCACAACAATATAAAACAAAACCAATACTTTCCATGCCATTCTTGGCCAACAATATAACCAATCCTAAATCGTTTCCAATTCAAGTTATTTAGGTAAAACATGATATCTAGCCCTAGACATCTTCAACAACTACAATTTCCCCCTTTAAAACATGTGACGACTAAATTGGTAACCAAAATGAAGTTACAATCTTAAGGCTAACATGCCCATTTCGGTTTTCAACAAGACAACAAGATCCAAATCTATTCAAACTTAATATATAACAGCCTCAGGCTCATTTCTAAATTCAAACTTAAATATCACAGCCTCGGGCTCAAATCTAAACTATTATGACAAGTATTAACTCAAATCTAAGAGGAGGGGAAACTTTTACCTTTGGAGAAGCCCACAAAAGCCCCTTTCTTCCCCTTCTTTTCCGTCAAACTCGTCCACCAGCGCTCCCCACAAGTTTACCCACACATTTCCTTCTTGCCGCCGCTCCAACAACTTCCTCTTAGGCTAGGTTCCTTCAAAAATCAAGAGAGAAGGGAGAGGATTTTTCTTGGGAGGGTTTCCAAATGAAATGGCCAAGTCTTCCAAGGCTTGGCCCTAAAATAGGGCCCTTTCCCTGGTCAAAAGGATGGGAGGGACACTTGTCCCCCTCCCATGGGTCCTTTTCGAAAATATCCCCTGATTTCAGCCTTTACCGCAGAAAAATCCCGCCAGCCGCTGGCCCACTTCGTAAAAATAATTTCTCAGATTCCGGCGCCGCGGCCCTGCATTCCGGCGCGCGCGCAACCCCGCGAACTCCTGAACAACCGGCGCCGCACTCAGATCTGGCTGGCCACTGCACTTCGAACCGTAACCACTACTTTGCCTGACTGCGCACCAAACTTGAAACTTCCATAACTTTTGACTCTGATGTCCTATCGATGAACGGTTTGTTGCGTTGGAAACTAGATTTAACGGCTACACATTAGGCTTTTTAAACACCTCGAAATTCTTAACAACTGGGGTACAACACTCCAAGGTAGACTCAAAATCCGTCTAACACATATTTGTCAACTTATCTTATCTTCACGAATTTACGGGGTGTAACAGAAACATACCAAAATATAAGCCTACGGAGAAACGGAGCTTCCCAATACGCTGAACTATGATCCTAAGAGTGAGGATCAACAACCGATGTACCTCTACTGCAGATTTAACGCACTTCGGGCGAGGTCAAGACAACAGTACTAAGTATGTGAAATCAAAATATCAGAAATGGAATTATGATACTATAAAAACAGGAGACATGTATGATAACCAAACAACGGTTCACAACATAAAAGCAGTCCTATCAAGTCATCCCTCATGCCCGTGGAACTCCTTCCTCATCAAGTGCGCCTAGGTATAAATCAGATGATACGTAAAACATGGCCCATCCTACGGGACTCGAGGTGGAATCGATGGTCACATTCCCGGCCCATCCCATGGCAACCGGTGTCGGATCGTGTGGTCACATTCTCGGCCCATCTCATGGCAACCGGTGTCGGTCAGATGGTCACATTTCCGCCCATCTCACGGCAACCGGTGTTGATCAGATGGTCACATTCCCGCCCATCTCACGGCAACGTGTCGGATCATATGGTCACATTCCCGGCCCATCTCATGGCAACCGGTGTCGGATTGTATGGTCACATTCCCGGCCCATCTCATGGCAACCGGTGTCGGATCGTATGGTCACATTCCCGGCCCATCTCATGGCAACCGGTGTCGGATCGTATGGTCACATTCCCGGCCCATCTCATGGCAACCGGTGTCGGATCATTCATAACATTTAAACCCTCGTTTAAGACAGATTAAGATAATACCATGCTTTGCTTTTAAACCAAAACACTTTCCCTTTAAAAGAAATCAAGTAACAACATTCTTTTCCAAAAGTTCCAGTTGCCAAATTTTCAAATAGTCAAGTCTCTTATTTTCGAAAGATTTCCTAGTCCATAGTCTTAATCACTTAATAACGTAATCTCATTTAAAACAATTTGAGTAACATATGCCTTATGTGTGAGTAGGTTATTCTTGTTTATAACAATCTTATTAAAGCAGCCATGATCTAGGAAATATAATAAAATTTTGTCTTATCTTAGCTTCTATGCAGATGGAGGTTTCTACTGGTTTTAATATAATTAATTATTTGTCAATACATTTTCCTTTATTAGCGCTGCAGTGGTTTGTTCGATACTTATTCTCATTTCCGAAATCAATATAACTTATTATTTAAAAACCAAGTACTCATTACTCACGAATGAGGTTTCACAACTTTCTACACAATTCAAGTTCTTCCCAGATCATATCAAGTCAAATATAAGTCATGTCCCTTATCTTTTTAAAATCAACAACCCATTTCTTTACCTACATAAGGTTGTTATAACAAACTTCCCATAAAGCCGTTATAACACTTTATGTTTTAAACCAACCAAATTCATTTAGCACACGTACGCTCACCGCATTACATAGTTTGCAAACATCATGCTAGAAAGGATAGGAAAAGGTTCACATACCTCGCGACGATTATCGACAAATAGCAAAACGCTCCACCGTACTATAACCCTGCTAGCCTTGTCCACCCTTCAAGTAGAACACGCTACTTGTAGAACTTCAACCTATAATGGCCATAAACGCCTATTAACTTCTAGATCCCTTCAGAGAATATTTCTAAATACACTGCCCATATTCTACGGAAAATTCTAGCACTCTCCCGCGTTATCACATAAATCTCCTCCCTTATCAAGGCTCGCTACTGAGCCAATAATTCCAAGGGGATTATACGTCTAACCGGACGTGCACAATTCTGTCTCACAATAATACTACAAGTCTACTCTAAATACAGTCCAATGTAGATACAGTTCTGTCACGATCCGACCCCAGGCCGCGACTGGTGCCCTACCTGGGCACCCTATTCAGGTATACATCAGAGAATAGCAGCGTAACATACACAACTTAAACACAGGTGTAAACAATATAACAACACAGGCTAGCCGATAAGGCCGCCTTCCATAATATAAACAAAGTCAAAAGTACAACTTTACAACTCGCTTCTACTTCAACCACATATGTGAATACTGCACTCTAGAACAACAAGCGTGGATGTGGCTCCCGCCATACCCCTGAATGTACATAATCTACAATATCAGGGAAAGGCTGTACCAAAAGAAAGACAAGCCTCCGGAAAATGGAGCTTCCGACGTCTGATAAGCGAACCTAAGAGTGTGGATCCGCAACCTGCTTACCCTTTCCTCGCAGATTTAACGCAGCCCGGCGGAAGTGGGTCAGTACACAATATGTACTAAGTATGTAAAACTGGAAAGTACTGTAATTACAACATAAGTTTAAAAGAAAGCTGGAGACATGTATGATAACAAAATAACAGTACCCAGTGCCTTACTAACAATGAGAGTAAAAATAGGTGTATACTTACAACGAAAAATAGGATTGGAATCCTACTCCTGGGACTATTTCACCCGCATAGGTCCAGTGGACCTACGTGAGGTATTCCTCGCATGGGACTATTTCACCCGCATAAGCCCTTACGGACTCGCATGAGGTATTCCTCGCATAGGCTGGACCCGCCCGCATGGGACTATTTCACCCGCATAAGCCCTACGGACTCGCATGAGGTATTCCTCGCATCGTGGGTAGCAAATCCATGAAAATATGCAATGCCACAATCCCGGGGAATGACCCCGCAACGAATAATATATCACTAGCCCAAATCCGGCTATCACACATAACATAAGCTCTATCGGCTTATCATACAATATATAAGCAAGTTAAGAAATCCCCTAACTTCATCGTTCTTGTTCGTATACACTCTCATTTTAGTTTACCTAAGGCACTACCATGTTTTTTATAAAAATCCGGGAATTTAACCCAAAGTACTACGTACTTCTATTCTTTTAAAATGACTCATTTCATTATTACACTTCCAAGATACTAATAACCGTAGTATCAAGTTACAATTTCTTTTCAAGACAAGTCACAATACTTTTAGAAATAAAAATTAGGCTTCTAAATCAAGTGACTCATGTCTTATAAAACCTTAGGCAATTGATGCCTTAAAATCGAATTGCCTTCCATTAAATCAAGTCATTTATCTTTCCATAAAGTCAATATAACCAACTCCCCATAAAGTCGTTATATTCACTTTATGCCTTAGTCAAGTACAATTTCCTATCCAAGGGACTTATACGTTTTTAAAACGCCAAGTATCACATACTTTAAAATTCTTCAAGTCCCTTATCTTTAACAAGACTTAAGACATCTTTAATATTCTCAAAGAAGGGAGTTAATCTCCTAACTCACCCGACTTGGCATTTCATAAAACAAGTAAAGAATGTCAAAGTCTTGTACGTCTACCGTACTATATACGTGAAACTAGTCATGCTCAAAGGATAGGAAAAGTTCTACATACCTCGTCGTCAAACCAATTGCTACACAAAGTCCCGCCCGTAGAATGTCAACCTATAATATTCACCATACGTCCATTAACGCCTTACTTCAATGTAGAATATTATAAGTGTTAAGTCGCTAAATTCTACGGAAAATCGGACAGCACCTCCTTTGTTTCTACTTACTTTGCCACCTCTTTCGAGGCCGAATTCAATAACCAAACAGCCCCAATTGGCTCACACAATTTATATAAGGTAGTCCAATACAATGAATAACTAAACAGCCCAATTGGCTCACCACAATTTCCATTTGTTTTTCACATTTCAAATGGCTATCAAAACCTATTACATATCAATCTAAAACATGATTCACGTGGCCAATATCAACTTTAACAAGGATTACTATCAATTTCCAAGAGGAGAGGAAATCTCTTACCTTAGGGTTAGCCTACTAAAGCTCTCTTTCTTCAACTTCTATTCCCGTCAAACTCGTCCTTGTGAGTTTCCCACAAGCTTACCAGCACTTTGTCTTCTTACCGCCGCTCCAACAACACCCACTAAGCTAGGTTTTTCTCAAAACTCAAGAGAGAAGGGGATAGGGGTTTTTAGGTGTTCAAAGGTGAAATGACCAAGTCTTTCAAGACTTGGTCTTAAAATAGGATTTTCAGGATTAGTGGCGCCGTGGCCCTGCTGACGACGCCGCGGCGCTGAGACGCCTGATACGAAAATCCTTCCTCTGCGCCAGCTTACAGAATTTCTAACGCCCATACCTCTCCGCTCCGATGTCCTATCGACGAGCGGTTTGTCGCGTTGGACACTAGACTCATCCAACTTTATACTAGGCTTGCTAATCACCCCATACATCAAAAAAAAAAATTGGGGTACCACACTCCAAATAAGACTTAAAATCCGCTCGACACATGATTGCCAACTTATCTTATATTGAATTTACGGGGTGAAACATTCCCCCCCCCCCCCTTAGAAACATTCGTACCGAATGTTCTTTCGGAGTAACTTTTAATTCGCAACATAGTTTCCTTTCACAACCCCGACATACCACTAATGTCGCACAAGGCCACATAGTAGCATTTAAGCAAAAGAAACACTTCAATTAAAACTTGGCAAGTAAGGGAAGATGGATTACCTGAAAGTATAGAGAATAAGTGAGGATACTTCTCGGCGCCCTCCTCCGCTTCCCAATTCATCTCTCCTGCTATCATTCCTCCACAGACTTTGACTTTAAGCAACATCCTTGGTCCGCAGCCGTCGACCGCGATCGAGTATCGCTATGGGACTCTCTCATACGATAACCCCTCTCACTGACCTCACTGGTAGGGAAAACTCTCGCTGGATCTCCGATACACTTCCTCAACATAGAAACATGGATGACCGGATGTACCGCCTCTAACTCTGATGGCAGATCCAACTCGTAGGCAACCTTGCCCACTCTACGAACGATCCGGGTAGGCCCAATGTACTGGGCCGAGTTTCCTTCTTACCGAATCTCATCACACCCTTCATGGGTGACACCTTCAAGAAGACCCAATCGCTCACCAAACTCCAAATGCCGACGCCGATTATCCGCATATGACTTCGCCGACTCGAGCCGCTATCAGTCTCCCCGGATAAGCTTCACCTTATCCACAACTCGCTGTACCAAGTCCGCCAACTAATCGCACTCGCCCACGCCGAACCAACCGATCGACTGCATTTCCGCCCATATAAAGCCTCGTATGGCGCCATCTGAATACTCGAATGGTAGCTGTTGTTATAAGCAAACTCCACAAGGGGCAAATGATCCTCCCAGCTACCACTGAAATCAATCACGCAGGCTCGCAAAGATATCCTCGAAGTCCGGATAGTGCGCTCGCCCGCCGTCACCGAGGATGAAATGCCGTCGAGACTCACTGTGTCCTAGACCCTTCGGAAAGATCTCGAGTTAGTCAGAACTGGCTCCCTATCGATATAATCGACACCGACACCGCAGCCTCACTATCTCTCGGATGTACAATCCGCATAGTCCTTCACAAAAATGTCATCCTCGATCGGAAGGAAATGGGCTGATTTCACAACCACAACAATAACCCAAATGGAGTCGTACTTCTTCTGAGTACGAGGTAACCCTGTAACAAAGTCCATGTTGATCGTCTCCCACTTCCAAGTCGGAATCTCAATAGACTGCAATAATCCACTGGGCCTCTGGTGCTCAACTTTAACTCACTGCAATTAGGACATCAGGCAACAAAACCTGCCACGTCCCTCTTCAGGCCATCCCACCAATACAAACATCTGAGGTCATGGTACATCTTGATCGACCCCGGATGAATAGAATATCGAGCGCTGTGTGCCTCCCCCAGAATCTGCTGACGAAGTCCTGATACATCGGGAACACACAACCGGCCCTCAAATCTCAAAGACCATTAGCGCTACTCGAATAGACTTTTCTCCTCCCGAGAGTCGCGTCACGATACCGTACCAACATCGGGTCCTCAAATCGCCGCCTCTTCACCTCATCAACGATGGAAGACTCGGCAACCTCACGAACCCGTATTCCACTATCATCGGTATCGATCAAACGAACCCCAAGGCTCGCTAACTGGTGGATCTGACGGACCATGTCCTGCCTCTCTGGCTGTACCTCTGACAGGCTCCCCATCGACCTACGACTCAAGGCATCAAGAACTACGTTGGCTTTCCCGATGGTATAGAATCTCAACATCATAGTCTTTCAAAGAACTCCAACCACCGCCTCGTCTCAAGTTCACTCGCTCTCGCTGAAGATATCTTGAGGCTCTTGTGGTCTGTATAAATATCCACATGAACCCCATACAAATAATGTCTCCAAATCTTCAAGACATGTATAACTGCGGCCAATTATAAGTCATGGGTATGGTAATTTCTCTCATGCTTCAGAATCGCCGAAGCATAGGCTATAACCTTGTCGTCCGCATCAAACACACTCCTAGCCCGAGACCCGAGGCATCACAATAGATCACGTATCCGTCTAACCCCTCAGGAAGAGTAAGAACGGGGGCTGTAGTCAACTTTTCCTTCAGCAGCCGGAAACCCTTCTCGCAAGCCTCGCCCATCGGAACTTGGCCGCTTTCTCGAGTCACCTAGTCAATCTGCGGCTGAAATCAAGCAACCGCTCCACAAACTCGCGATAATAACTCGCAAATTTCAAGAAATCGCGCACTCGGGCCGGAGTGGTAGGTCTCGGCCAAGACTTGACTGCCTCAATCTTTGCCGTATCCACCCGAACACCATCAGCCCCAATAATATGCCCCAGGAATGCCACTGAGACCAACCAAAACTCACACTTGGAAAACTTGGAAAATAGCTGCCGGCACCGGAGGACCCCAAGTACCGTCCTCAAGTGATCGGCATGCTCCTTCTCCGTCCGCGAATAAACCAGGATGTCATCAATGAATACTATCACAAATGTTTCCAAAAATGGCTTGAACACCCGGTTCATCAAATCCATAAACACCGCTGGAGCGTTGGTCAAACCGAAAGACATAACCCTAAACTCATAGTGCCCATACCGGGTCCTGAATGCAGTCTTTGGGATGTCTGTCTCTCGAACTCGAACCTGATGATAACCAGACCGCAGGTCTATCTTTGAAAAATACCTCGCGCCCTGCAACTGGTCAAACAAATCATCAATCCTGGGGAGGGGGTATCTATTCTTGATGGTTACCTTATTCAGCTGCCTATAATCAACACACATACGCAGCGTTCCATCATTCTTCCTCACGAACAAAACCGGCGCTCCCCAGGGAGATACACTAGGCCTAATAAAGCCTTTCTCCAGCAAATCTTTCAGCTGGTCCTTCAGCTCCCTCAACTCGGCAGGTGCCATCCTGTATGGCGGGATGGAAATAGGTCGAGTGTCTGGCAACGTGTCAATACAAAACTCAATCTCCTCTCAGAGGATACCCAAGATCATCCGGGAACACATCCGAAACTCCCTAACCATCGCATCGATCAAGAACTGCACCTCACCAGATCAAATACGAACCAGATGATAGATGTACCCTTCTCGCACCATCTTCCTAGCCTCGAGGTAAGAAATAAACCTACCCTGGCGTCTTTGTGTTGCCCTCCACTCGATAATCGCTCGCCAGAAATCGAACCAACCAACTCGCTCCTACACCAACGTTGGCATAACAAGAAGCCAACCACCCATACCCATAATGACATCAAAATCACATCTCCACTCTATCAAGTATGCACGGTCCGACGATCAGAATATAAACCTGACAACCTTCAGACACCCGCCGCCTAACACCGACCCCATAGGCGTAGCTACTTCAAAAGGCTCTATCGACACCGCTCTATCCCGATCCTACCCGCACAAGAGGGGACATAGGACAAGGTAGAACTCGGATCTACCAAAGCATAAACATCACAAACAAATCGGTAATGTACTGCGACGACGCCGTGGAAGCCTCACGATCTGGCGGCGGCTAATGAATATATGCGGTCCGAGGACCGCTAGAACTAGAACCACCACCTCGACCTCTACCGGCCCCGCCTGTCCGTGAGTACTCGCCCCGGGCGCATAACCACGTAAGGAGAAGAAGACCTGAATCGATCCCGGTACCGTGTTGTACCACCCATACTACCTCTAGACGGACAATCCTCTTCGTGGCCCACCGCCACGAGTAACAACCTCCGCAGAACACGACACTCGCTCGGGTGCGATCTATCAGACGAGCACACCGAGGTGTGGGTGGTCTCGACGGCGAGAATCTCGCCTCGAAACCTCGGCTCGAGCCCCGACCGCTCCTGAATGACCGGTCTGATCAGACCTCCTACCAGAAAACCGCGACGGAGCACTCTGTGCTGGCTGGAATGTGGACTCGGTCTGCTGCTGAGGCTGTCCGCCTCGAGAAATGCCCTGAGACTCGCTGCCCCGCCCTCTGGGCCGCTCGAGTAACCGTCCTCCTCTCTATCCTCAATCCCCTGCGCATAGGCCTGCATCCTGGCGATGTCCATACCGGGCTGAAGGGCCACCCCCAAGCATGTTGTAATCATATGACGGTCTAGCCCCATCACATAACGATGAACTCTATCCGACATGCTAGCTACAATAGTATGCGCATGTCTGGCCAAGGAGTCAAACTCCAAGCTATACTCCCGACAGCCTCCTGCTCGCCTCAAGGTCAAGAATCTGTCACCCGGCTCTCTCATCTCGGGAGGCAAAAGTAATCCATGAAAGCCTCAGAAACTCCTCCCAAACAGTGGAAGAGCATCATCACCTCTCGAAGCAACCACGACTCAAACCAGTTCAACGCAATATCGCATAACCGTGAAGAGGCTAGTGTAACTGACTCTGTCTCTGAAGCCCTAAGAACTGCATGGTCCGTCAGAGCGCGAATGAACTCCTGCGATCCTCATCGGACCTCGAGCCATAAAACTCGGTGGATGACATCCAGAAAATCCCTAATCCGCAAATCGCTTGGCCAGGGTGCTCGCCGCTCGCTGCCGCCGCCATTATATCGTCAATAACCGACCGCCTCGTAGTCTCTATACTCGCACTGGTTGGGAACCTGGAGGGTTCGCATCGTAACCTTCGAGCTACCGCCGCCTCGCCTCTCTAAAATCGCAGCGTGGCTGAACTTGCCGACCCGCTTACTACCACAGCATAGTGCGGCTCGAGCCCGTGGAACCTCTCGCGCACCGCTAGCGCCTCCCGCCGCTTTGCCCTTCCGGGATCCGTCGCTTTCGCGAGGCATAGCTGTTTCATAAGAATAGGTCAGAGAGGATTCAACCTAATAAGACAGCTCTAATGCACGATCTCAGAGAGAGAAGAATGGAAACCAATCCTAAATGTCTTGCAGCCTCCTGATTATAGATGTGGTGCACAACACACCGATAATCAAGACTCTACTAGACACGGTCTGTAGACACTTTCCGAGGACTAACCGCTCTGATACCACTTTTGTCACGACCCGACCCCGGGCCGCGACTGGTGCCCTACCTGGGCACCCTGTTCAGGTATACATCAGAGAATAGCAGCGGAACATACACAACTTAAACACAGGTGTAAACAATATAACAACACAGGCTAGCCGATAAGGCCGCCTTCCATAATATAAACAAAGTCAAAAGTACAACTTTACAACTCAGTTCTTACAGCCCAACCACATATGTGAATACAGACCTCTAGGAACAACAACTGTGGCGGGACAGGGCCCCGCCATACCCCTGAATGTACATAATCTACAACATCAGGGAAAGGCTGTACCAAAAGAAAGACAAGCCTCCGGAAAATGGAGCTTCCGACGTCTGATAAGCGATCCTAAGAGTGTGGATCCGCAACCTGCTTACCCTTTCCTGCGGCTAACGCGGCCGAGGAAGGGTCGACACAATATGTACTAAGTATGTAAACCGAAAGTATCTGTAATTACAACATAAGTTTAAAAGAAAGCCGGAGACATGTATGATAACAAAATTACAGTACCCAATGCCTTACTAACAATGAGAGTAAAAATAGGTGTATACTTACAACGAAAAATAGGATTGGAATCCTACTCCTGGGACTATTTCACCCGCATAGGTCCAGTGGACCTACGTGAGGTATTCCTCGCATGGGACAATTTCACCCGCATAAGCCCTTACGGACTCTCATGAGGTATTCCTCGCATAGGCTGGACCCGCCCGCATGGGACTATTTCACCCGCATAAGCCCTACGGACTCGCATGAGGTATTCCTCGCATCGTGGGTAGCAAATCCACGGAAATATGCAATGCCACAATCCCGGGGAATGACCCCGCAACGAATAATATATCACTAGCCCAAATCCGGCTATCACACATAACATAAGCTATATCGGCTTATCATACAATATATAAGCAAGTTAAGAAATCCCCCTAACTTCTTACTGTTCTTGTTCGTATACACTCTCATTTTAGTTTACCTAAGGCACTACCATGTTTTTTATAAAAATCCGGGAATTTAACCCAAAGTACTACGTACTTCTATTCTTTTAAAATGACTCATTTCATTATTACACTTCCAAGATACTAATAACCGTAGTATCAAGTTACAATTTCTTTTCAAGACAAGTCACAATACTTTTAGAAATAAAAATTAGGCTTCTAAATCAAGTGACTCATGTCTTATAAAACCTTAGGCAATTGATGCCTTAAAATCGAATTGCCTTCCATTAAATCAAGTCATTTATCTTTCCATAAAGTCAATATAACCAACTCCCCATAAAGTCGTTATATTCACTTTATGCCTTAGTCAAGTACAATTTCCTATCCAAGGGACTTATACGTTTTTAAAACGTCACAAGTATCACATACTTTAAAATTCTTCAAGTCCCTTATCTTTAACAAGACTTAAGACATCTTTAATATTCTCAAAGAAGGGAGTTAATCTCCTAACTCACCCGACTTGGCATTTCATAAAACAAGTAAAGAATGTCAAAGTCTTGTACGTATACCGTACTATATACGTGAAACTAGTCATGCTCAAAGGATAGGAAAAGTTCTACATACCTCGTCGGGTCAAACCACTTGCCAAGCACAAAGTCCCGCCCGTAGAATGTCAACCTATAATATTCACCATACGTCCATTAACGCCTTACTTCAATGTAGAATATTATAAGTGTTAAGTCGCTAAATTCTACGGAAAATCGGACAGCACCTCCTTTGTTTCTACTTACTTTGCCACCTCTTTCGAGGCCGAATTCAATAACCAAACAGCCCCAATTGGCTCACACAATTTATATAAGGTAGTCCAATACAATGAATAACTAAACAGCCCAATTGGCTCACCACAATTTCCATTTGTTTTTCACATTTCAAATGGCTATCAAAACCTATTACATATCAATCTAAAACATGATTCACGTGGCCAATATCAACTTTAACAAGGATTACTATCAATTTCCAAGAGGAGAGGAAATCTCTTACCTTAGGGTTAGCCTACTAAAGCTCTCTTTCTTCAACTTCTATTCCCGTCAAACTCGTCCTTGTGAGTTTCCCACAAGCTTACCAGCACTTTGTCTTCTTACCGCCGCTCCAACAACACCCACTAAGCTAGGTTTTTCTCAAAACTCAAGAGAGAAGGGGAGAGGGGTTTTTAGGTGTTCAAAGGTGAAATGACCAAGTCTTTCAAGACTTGGTATTAAAATAGGGCTCTTTTCGTGGTCAACAAGATGGGAGGGACACTTGTCACCCTCCCATAGGCCCTTTTCGAAAATATCCCCTGTTTTAAGCAATTCCCGCAGAAAATTTTCCGCCTTGGCGCCGCGGCCCTGCAGTCGGCGCCGCGGCGCCGAAACCTCTGAGGATTTTCAGGATTAGTGGCGCCGCGGCCCTGCTGACGGCGCCGCGGCGCTGAGACGCCTGATACGAAAATCCTTCCTTCCGCGCTACCATGTAATTTCTAACGCCCATACCTCTCCGCTCCGATGTCCTATCGACGAGCGGTTTGTCACGTTGGACACTAGACTCATCCAACTTTATACTAGGCTTTCTAATCACCCCATACATCAAAAAAAAAATTGGGGTACCACACTCCAAATAAGACTTAAAATCCGCTCGACACATGATTGCCAACTTATCTTATATTGAATTTACGGGGTGTAACAAGTTCAATCCTTTATAATATTCGTTCTACATATAGTATTCAACTATATATTACTACAACATGTAATATCCAATTACAATAGGGGGGGTAAAGATCATTACCTCGATAAGCCCAAAATTATCCAAGATATAAGTCGATCCTGAGCAACGTTTAGCTCATATTCCGCGCGCTCCGATAGCTCCAAGAAACCCTTAGAAGTTTCTAAACAACTTCTACTTAATACTTCAACCAACCATGAAGATTTCCCTAGGGTTTCGTTTTGTGACTAAAGGATATAAAGTAGTATTTTCGGGCTTTTAGTATAGAGGTAACTTTGGAAAATACTACAAGGGATTTGGGCTAAGGTATTTTGGAATAGTAACAATACTAGAAGACAACTCTTCTACCAAGGGGGAGGGGGGGTGTGTTTCGGACGAGAGCTATTCCTAAGGGGGGAGGGAGTTTTGGACGAGAGACTACAACAAGGGGGAAGGATTTTGGAGACTTGGAAATTATTTTTGTGGATGAAGAAGTCTTGCACTTAAGGGGGGTATTTATAGAACCTTGAGAGTTGTTTCTCAACTTCACACTTAAACTGCCTAAACTTCTCGAAGGCCTCAGATTTATATCTCATAAGATACACATATCCATACTTTGATAAGTCGTCTGTGAAAGTGATGAAGTGTGAGAAACCTTATCTAGCTTGAGTTGATAATGGTCCACATACGTCCGTATGTACCAACTCAAGCACCTCCTTGGCACGGATCCCCTTTCCAAAAAGAGGTTTAACGGTCATCTTACCCTTCAAACAGGTTCCACAGTTACCATAAAATTGTAAGTCAAATGGTTCGAGGTAATTTAATTTCCTCAACTGTTCTATCCTTGTTTGATTTATATGACCAAGTCTGCAATGCCACAAGTAGGTACAATTTCTTTCATTTAACTTAGCTTTTTTATTTTGTACATTGAAAATTTCCCTGCGGCAGTTTAATGTATACAATTCATTCACAAGAGGCGCAATTCCATATACAACATTATCCAAAGTCAAAACCATATTGGCATTAGACGTGTTTGAGGAAAAACCCTCTGAATCAAGTACATGAATGGAAATAATGTTCCTTGTCAAAGAAGGAACATCATAACAATTGTTTAACATCAAAATTCTGCCAGAAGGTAAATCTATCCTATAAGTTTCCAAGCGCTCAGCAACAACTCGTGCTCCGTTTCCGACGCGCAGGTCCACATCTCGAGGCCCGACCTTCCTGCTATCAGTTATCCCCTGCACATTTGTAGAAATGTGTGAGCCACAAGGGGTATCAAGTACCCAGGAGTGAGAATCATTAATAGGTAGATTAATTTCAATTACAAACATACCTTGTCCGCCAGGTGCCGGAACACCAGGTGCTCTGCCTCCTCCCAGAGAAGTGCACTCAAACTTCCAATGCCCCTTCCTATTGCAGTTTCTGCACACATCCTTTGCCGGAAGCACATTCTTCTTCTTCGCCCCTCTCCGGGCTTCATTGATGCGGGAGCAGCGACAGCTTTGCCCTTCTTCTTCTTTTGTCCCTTACCTTTCGTTTTGGGCTGAGAAGAAGACCCTACCATGAGGACATCTTTACCCCTAGAGATTGAAGATTCAAAGGTCTTCAACATATTGGGCAGTTCTGGCAATATCGCCTTAGTTACATTCATGTTGTAGTTGATAATGAAACTCTCGAACGATCGTGGAAGGGAGTGGAGAATGAGGGTGGTGGAGACTCTGTCTTGAAACTTTATATCTATGGAGGTCAACCTCACAATCAACTCAATCATCCTCAACACATGAGGTGAAACTTGGCCCCCTTCATTTAGCCTACACTTGAAGAGTTCTATGAGCAAGTCATACTCCATTGTCTGACTGTGCGCATCATAAAGACTCTTCAAATGGGCTAACATTTCGTTGGGCCCCATAGTTTCATGTTGTCTTTGCAATGGTGGTGACATAGAAGACAACATTAGACATTGAGCTGATGTGGCATCCTTATAATGTTTTTCATAAGCAGCCTTGTCGAAAGTTGCATACTCAACAAAGTCCTCCGCTGGAGCGGTGGAGAATACTTTGTCCAATATATACTCAATATGTTCCTGTCTTAGGACAATTCTAACATTTCTAAGTCAGTCAACGAAGTTGAGTACAGTAAGTCTGTTAGACTCCATAAGCATTTTCAATGAAAAGCTTGACATTTCTGAAGATCTGAAGATATAGATAGAATATGAAAAAATGCAATCAGCAATTCATTCTTTCCAATAATACACATTCATTATAGACTAATTTAACATGGTCTTTTGTTTAATTAGCTCCCACTATTTTGTGTACTTTTACGACCCCATGGTAGAATACGAACCTAAATCATTTTAAGGTCATAGTGAGCCAAGATCCAAACATATGTTATATTCGCGTTTGTTTTGGCTGATAACTTCAATAGCACACTTCGGTAGGTTATCAACCAATTACAAAACTAAATTTGCAACTCTTGGTTTGATTAAATATCTTTCATTTTAATCATGCGTCTTCGGATTAGTCCGACACTTTGGCTCCAAGATTCATCTAAATAAGTCAACCCAATTACACGACTGCGTTTATGTTACACCCCGTAATTACAGGACATGTTTTAAGAACGTACGTAAGAACTCACAAGTGTTAATATTTGAGACTTGCCAAAAATTTATCGGAATTATGAAATTTTCGGAAAACGTATTATTATGACGAATGGGAGGGCGACACGTGTCACCCCCCTTTTTGTGATGCCTTGGTCGAATTGTGCAAGGGCAAGAAGGTCATTGGACCTTTGTTGCAAGACAAGTCTTGCAACTTGTGAGCATGAGAAGTTTGACTAAGTCAAATGGTCAATTAGTCTTGATATTTTGTAAGACTACATCCAAGCCTCACATTTGTTTATATCTTGACCATCCATTGCACTATATAATACTAGTAGTGCTAGAGTGAGCTTAACACTTAGAAAAATTCTTGAAAAAAATTGAAGAACATAGAGCAAAGCTCTCGGGTTCCCTTGAAGAAAAAAAAGAAAATTTTTGTTCCTTGTTCTTTTAGCTCCCCACTTTAAACCAAGGTTCTTAAGTGTATTGTAAACATATCTCAATAGAAAAATCTTGGAAAAAGATAGTTTGCGGGTTAGTCGCAAAACGAAAACCTAGTTGTCTTTCTAGGTTTTGTTTGGAGATTTGAAGGATAATCGTTGGTGTTGTTCTAAGGATCTCAACAAGCGGATTGAAGTGTCTTGGAGAGGCTCTAAACTACTAAGGAGCGACTTCGGATTGGAGTTGGATTAAGAGTCGTTGAGGTATAATCTTGTCTTTTAAAGTGTTACAAGATTATATATTTATATTGTTGTTGTTAGCTTTACATGTTGCTAGCATGAAGTTGTTATATTGAATTTTATAAGGATTATGGATTGATTATAGCCTTGGAAATCCGAAATGTAATGTAAGCCATGACTAAGTTGGATTACAATTTAATCGTTGTTAGAATCATCGCATGTTATTGACTTGAAGATTATGGTAGTTATAACCAAATGCGACTTGATATCATATTATGCTACCAATTTGGATTTAAATGGAAATTGAATAAGAATTGGTATTGTTGAACTCAATGTGGCCGAATTTGGACTTGTAGTTGTATTAGATTGTTATCGTTTGTGGGGCGGAATTTTACACGTCTAGTAGGCGTGTAATCCCCTATTGATTTATTGCTTTGATTGTGCCTTAAATGTGGCGTGTTTGGTTATTGTATTCGGCCTTGAAAAAGGTGGCAAAGTTAGTAAAAACAAAGGAGGTGCTGTCCGATTTTTCGTAGAAATTGGAAACTTAACACTTATAATATTCTACGTTTGAAGTAAGGCGTTAATAGACGTATTGTGAATATTATAGGTTGACATAATACGGGCGGGACTTTGTACTTGGAAAGTGGTTTGACCCGGCGAGGTATGTAGAACTTTTCCTATCTTTTGAGCATGACTAGTTTCACGTATATAGTACGGTAGATATACAAGACTTTGACATTCTTTACTAGCTTTATGAAAGGCCAAGTCGGGTGAGTTAGGAGATTAACTCACTTCTTTGAAAATATTAAGGATGTCTTAAAGTTTTATTAAAGTTAAGGGACTTGAAGAGTTTTAAAGTATGTGATACTTGTTTCGTTTTAAACGTATAAGTCCCTTGGATAGGAAATTGTATTTGACTAAGGTATAAAGTGAATATAACGACTTTATGGGGAGTTGGTTATATTGACTTTATGGAAAGATAAATGACTTGATTTATGGAAGGCAATTCGATTTTAAGGCATCAATTGCCTAAGGTTTTATAAGAAAAGGAGCCACTTGATTTAGAAACTTAACTTTATTTCTAAGGGTGTTGTGACTTACCTTGAAATGTAATTTGGACTTGATACTACGATTAATAGTATCTTGGAAGTTTTCTATTTAAAAAGAGTCATTTGTTTTAAAGAGTAGAAGTACGTAGTACTTGGGTTAAATTCCCGGATTTTTATAAAAGACATGTTAGTGCCTTAGGTAAACTAAAATGAGAGTGTATATAAACAAGAATAGTAAGAAGTTAAGGGATTTCTTGACTTGCTTATATATTGTATGATAAGCCGGTAGTGCTTATGTTATGTGTGATAGCCGGATTTATGCTAGTGATGTATTATTCGTTGCGGGGTCATTCCCCGGGATTGTGGCATTGCATATTTCCGTGGATTTGCTACCCACGATGCGAGGAATACCTCATGCGAGTCCGTAAGGGCTTATGCGGGTGAAATAGTCCCATGCGGGCGGGTCCAGCCTATGCGAGGAATACCTCATGCGAGTCCGTAAGGGCTTATGCGGGTGAAATAGTCCCATGCGAGGAATACCTCACGCGGGTCCACTGGACCTATGCGGGTGAAATAGTCCCAGGAGTAGGATTTCAATCCTATTTTTCGTTGTAAGTATACCCCTATTTTACTCTCATTGTTAGTAAGGCACAGTGTACTGTAATTTGACTATCATACATGTCTCCGGCTTTGAATTAGACTTATGATGTAATTACAGTATTTTCCAGTTTTACATACTTGGTACATATTGTGTACTGACCCCCTTCCTCTGGGGCTGCGTTCATGCCGCAGGAAAGGGTAATCAGGTGGTGGATCCTCATTCCTAGGATCACTTATCAGACTTCAGAAGATCCATTTATCCGGAGGTTTGTCTCTTTTGGTACAGTCTTTTCCCTGGTGTTGTAGATTTATGTACATTCAGGGGTATGGCGGGGCCCTCTTCCACGATTATTATTCCTAAGTGCAGATTCACTTTGTGGTTGAAAGAATCGATTGTATAGTTGTACTTTTGAGTATGTTTATATTATGAAAGGCGGCCTTATCGGCTAGCCTGGGATGTTATTGTTTACATATGTGTTTATGTTGTGTATGTTCCTGTCACGACCCGACCAGTCACGATCGTGCCCTACTGGCACCTGTTGTGTATACATCGAGAGAATAGCAAAGGAACATACACAACATAAACACGTGTGTAACTATAAAACATCCTGTGCTAGCCGATAAGCGCCTTCCAATATATATAACAAAATCAAAAGTACAATCTGCAACATCGATTCTTACTCAACCATATGTGAATACAAACCTCTAGGAATAACAATCGTGGCGGGGCGGCCGCCATACCCCGAATGTACATAAATCTACAACACTGTGGAAAGATCAGACAAGCCTCCGGATAAATGGAGCTTCTGTCGTCAGATAAGTGATCCTAAGAATGTGGATCCGCCACTGCTACTTTCTGCGGCGATTAACGCAGCCGGGAAGGGGTGACACAATATGTACTAAGTATGTAAATCGAAAGTCTGTAATTACAACATAAGTTTAAAACAAAGCGGGAGACATGTATGATAATGTAATTACGCAGTGCCTTACTAACAATGAGTAAATCAGAATACGTACAACATCACAATAGGAGACTCCCGATCAAATCATGGGTAGCGAACCCATAGAAACAGGTGGTATAACGTCTTAGGGTTCTTACCCCTCATTTATACTCTTACCCTGAAGCAGGTGGTATAACGTCTTGGGGGTTTGCCCCTCATTTATACTCTTATCCTGGAGAAGGTAATAAAACAGGTGGTATAACGTCTTGGGGTTTACCCTCATTTATACTCTTATCCTGGAGAAGGTGGTATAGCGTCTTGGGGGTTTGCCCCTCACTTATACTCTTACCCTATCTCAACCGGCCGTCATACAATAAATAAGCAAGTTAGAAATCCCCCTAACTTCTTATTAGTCTTATTCATCTACACTGTCATTTTAGCTTACTTAAGGCACTTAATATGTTAATATAACCGGAGTTTAACCCAAAGTACTACGTACTTCTAACCTTTTACAAATGACTCATTTTCATATAACACTTCCAAGATACCATTAACCGTAGTATCAAGTCAAAATTACTTTTCAAGACAAGTCACAATACCTTTAGAAATAAAGTTAGGTTTCTAAATCAAGTGACTCCTTTTTATTATAAAAACTTAGGCAATTGATGCCTTAAAATCAAATTGCCTTTTCATTAGAACAAGTCATTTATCTTTCCATAAAGCAAATATAACCAACTCCCATAAAGTCGTTATATTCACTTTATACCTTAGCCAAATACAATTTCCTATCCAGGACTTATACGTTTAAACGGACAAGTATCACATACTTTAAAACTTTTCAAGTCCCTTAACTTTAATAAAACATTAGACATCCTTAATACTTTCAAAGAAGTGAGTTAATCTCCTAACTCACCCGACTTGGCCATTCAATAAACTAGTAAAGGATATCAAGCTCTTGTACGTCTACCGTACTATATACGTGTAACTAGTCATGCTCAAAGGATAGGAAAAGTTCTACATACCTCGCCGGGTCAAACCACTTGCCAAGTACAAAGTCCCGCCCGTAGTATGTCAACCTATAATATTCACAATACGTCTATTAAGGCCTTACTTCAAACGTATAATATTATAAGTGTCAAGTCGCTAAATCCTACGGAAAATCGGACAGCACATCCTTTGTTTTTACTAACTTTGCCACCTTTTTCAAGGCCGAATACAATAACCAAACACGCCACATTTAAGGCACAATCAAAGAAATTAATCAATAGGGGATTACACGCCTACTAGACGTGTAAAATTCCGCCCCACAAACGATAACAAACTAATACAAACTATAAGTCCAAATTCGGCCACCTTGAGTTCAACAATACCAATTCTTAACCAATTTCCATTTCAATCCAAATTTGTAGCATAACATGATATCAAGTCGCATTTGATTATAATAACCATAATCTTCAAGTAAGTAACATGCGACGATTTCTAATAACGACCAATTAGTAATCCAATTTTCAAGTGGCTTGTATAACATTTCGGATTTAGCTACAAGCAATCCATAATACTTATAACTTCAACCTATCAACTTCATGCTAGCAACAAGTAAAGCTAACAACAACAATATAAATATGTAATCTTGTAACACCTTTAAAAGACAAGATTATACCTTAACGATTCTTAATCCAACTCCAATCCGAAGTCGCTCCTTAGTAGTTTAGAGCCTCTCCAAGACACTTCAATCCGCTTGTTGAGACCCTTAGAACAACACCAACAATTATCCTTCAAATCTCCAAACAAAACCTAGAAAGACAATTAGGTTTTCGTTTTGCGACTAACCCGTAAACTCTCTTTTTCCAAGACTTTTCTATTGAGATGTGTTTACAATACACCTAAGAACCTTGGTTTAAAGTGTGGAGCTAAATGGATCACAAACAAATATTTTTTTTTTATATGGAACCCGAGAGCCCAAGCTCTATGTTCATCCAATTTTTCAAGAAATTTTCTAAGTGTTGGCACTAGTAGTGCTACTAGTAGTAATATAAAGGGTCATGGAGGGATAAGATGCAACCATTTGGGTGGCTAGGATGAAGTCTTTCAAAATATCAAGACTAGTTGACCCTTTGACTTAGTCAAAATTCTCAAGCTACACTTGCAAGACTTTATTCATCCAAGACTTATGGTAAATGACCATTTTGGCCATGCCTAAATCAACCAAGGCATCAATAAGGGGGGGGGGGGTGACACGTGTCACCCTCCCATTCGTCACAATAATACGTTTTCCGATTTTTTTTTCATAATTCCGATAAATTTTTACAAGTCTCCAATCTTAACACTTGTGAGTTCTTACGTACGTTCTTAAAACATGTCCTGTAAATACGGGGTGTAACATTCTTCCCCCTTAGAAACATTCGTCCCCGAATGTTCTTTCGGAGTCAAACTTATAATTACCGACATAGTTTCCTTTCACAACCCCGACATACCAAAAATGCCACACATGGCCACATAAAAGCATTTAAGCAAAAGAGATACATCAATTAAAACTTGACAAGTAAGGGAAAATGAATTACCTGAAGGTATAGGAAATAAGTGAGGATACTTCCTCAACATGTCCTCCTCCGCTTCCCAAGTCATCTCCTCCCGGTTATCATTCCTCCACAGGACTTTGACGGAAGTTACATCCTTGGTCATGATCGCGACACAGCGATCGAGTATCGCTATGGGACTCTCCTCATACGATAACCCCTCTGTCACCTGGACCTCACTAGTAGGGAAAACTCTCGCTGGATCACCGATACACTTCTGCAACATAGAAACATGGAAGATCGGATGTACCGCCTCTAACTCTGACGGCAGATCCAACTCGTAGGCAACCTTGCCCACTCTACGGACGATCTGGTAGGGCCCAATGTACCTCGGGATGAGTTTCCCCTTCTTACCGAATCTCATCACACCGCCATGGGTGGCGCGAAAGACCCAATCGTCTACACGAAACTCCAAATGCCGCCGATTATCCGCGATATGACTTCGCCGACTCTAGGTCGCTATGATCTCCTCGGATAAGCTTCACCTTATCCACGGCTGCTTTGTACCAAGTGCGGGCCAACTAACTGTACCTCGCCCACGTCGAACCAACCGATCGGCGACCTGCATTTCCGCCCATATAAAGTCTCGTATGGCGTCATCTGTATACTGAAATGGTAGTTGTTGTTATAAGCAAACTCCACAAGGGGCAAATGATCCTCCCAGCTACCACTGAAATCAATCACGCAGGCTCGCAGCATATCCTCAAGTGTCTGGATAGTACGCTCTGCCTGCCCATCAGTCTGAGGATGAAATGCTGTACTAAGACTCACCTGTGTCCCTAGACCGCCTCGGAAAGGTCTCGAGTTAGCCATAAATTGGGCTCCCCTATCAGATATAATCGACACCGGGACACCGTGCAGCCTCACAATCTCTCTGATGTACAATCTGGCATAGTCCTCAGCCGAAAACGTCGTCCTGACTGGAAGGAAATGGGCTGATTTCGTCAGCCTGCCAATAATAACCCAAATGGAGTCGTACTTCCTCTGAGTACGATGTAACCCTGTAACAAAGTCCATGTTGATCACCTCCCACTTCCAAGTCAGAATCTCAATAGACTGCAATAATCCACTGGGCCTCTGGTGCTCGACCTTAACCTGCTGGAAATTAGGATACTGTGCAACAAAACCTGCCACGTCCCTCTTCAGGCCATCCCACCAATACAAACATCTGAGGTCATGGTACATCTTGGTCGACCCCGTATGAATAGAATATCGAGCGCTGTGTGCCTCCCCCAGAATCTGCTGACGAAGTCCTGATACATCGGGAACACACAATCGGCCCTCAAATCTCAGCACCCCATCAGGCGCTACATCGAATAGAATCTTCTCCTCCCGAAGAGCTGCATCACGATACCGTACCAACACTGGGTCCTCAAACTGTCGCCTCTTCACCTCATCAACGATGGAAGACTCGGCAACCTCACGAACCCGTACTCCACTATCGTCGGTATCGATCAATCGAACCCCAAGGCTCGCTAACTGGTGGATCGGCGGACCGTATCTGTCTCTGCATTGTACCTCGGCGGCTCCCATCGATCTACGACTCAAGGCATCGGCAACTACGTTGGCTTTCCGGATGGTATATAATATCAACATCATAGTCTTTCAGACTCTAACCACCGTCTGTCTCGAGTTCGGCTCCTCTGCTGAAGATATCTTTGGAGGCTCTTGTGGTCTGTATAAATATCCACATGAACCCCATACAAATAATGTCTCCAAATCTTCAAGGCATGTATAACTGCGGCCAACTCTAAGTCATGGGTAGGGTAATTCCTCTCATGCTTCCGTAACTGCCGGGAAGCATAGGCTATAACATTGTCGTGCTGCATCAAAACACACCTGGCCCGATGCAGAGGCATCACAATAGATCACGTAACCGTCTAACCCCTCAGGAAGAGGAAGAACTGGGGCTGTATTCAACCTCTCCTTCAAAGCGAAAACCACGCCGCAAGCCTCGTCCATCGGAACTTGGCGCCTTACGAGTCACCTAGTCAGCGGTCTTGAAATCAAGCAACCGCTTCCACAAACCTATGATAATAACCCGCCAGTCCTAAGAAACTGCGTACCTCGGTCGGAGTAGTAGGTCTCGGCCAAGACTTGACTGCCTCAATCTTTGCCGTATCCACGCGAACACCATCAGCCCCAATAATATGCCCAGAATTCCACGAGGCCAACCAAACTCACACTTGGAGAACTTGGCGAATAAATGCTGGTTCCGGAGAACCCCAAGTACCGTCCTCAAGTGGTCTGCATGCTCCTGCTCTGTCCGCGAATAAACCAGGATGTCATCGATGAATACTATCACAAATGTATCCAAAACTGGCTTGAACACCGGTTCATCAAATCCATAAATACATTGGAGCGTTGGTCAAACCGAAAGACATAACCCTAAACTCATAGTGCCCATAGGGTCACGAATGCGATCTTTGGGATGTCCGCCTCTCGAACTCGAACGATGATAACTGCATCGCAGTCTATCTTTGAGAAACACCTCGCACTTACAACCTGGTCAAACAAATCATCAATCACGGGAGGTACCTATTCTTAATGGTTACCTTATTCATTTTTGTAATCAACACACATATGCAGCGTCCCATCCTTCTTCTTCACGAACAAAACCGGCGCTCCCCAGGGAGATACACTAGGCCTGATAAAGCCCTTCTCCGTAAAGTCTTTGGTGGTCCTTGACTCCTCAACTCAGCAGGTGCCATCCTGTATGGCGGAATGGAAATAGGTCGAGTGTCTGGCAACGTGTCAATACAAAACTCAATCTCCCTCTCAGGAGGGATGCCCGGAAGATCATCTGGGAACACATCTGGAAACTCCCTAACCACTGGTACTGACTGGAGAACTGGCACCTCAGCCTCTGTATCAAATACCCGAACCAGATGATAGATGTACCCCTTCTGCACCATCTTCCTAGCCTTGAGGTAAGAAATAAACCTACCCCTCGGCGACGCTGTGTTGCCCTTCCACTCGATAACTGGCTCGCGAAGCTCGAACCGAACCAACTGTCCCTGCATCAGCGTTGGCATAACAAGCCAACCAGTCCATACCCATAATGACATCAAAATCTGTCATCTCCAGCTCTATCAAGTCTGCAAGGGTCTGACGACTGTAAATATAAACCGGACAACCTCTGTACACCCGCTCAGCTAACACCGAGTCTCCCATTGGCGTAGCTACCTCGAAAGGCTCTATCGACACCGGCTCTATCCCGATTCTACCCGCAATAAGAGGGGACACATAGGACAAGGTAGAACCTGGATCTATCAATGCATAAACATCACAGCCTGAAATCAGTAATGTACCTGTGACGACGTCAGGGGAAGCCTCCTGATCCTGGCGGCTGGCTAGAGAATATATGCGGTTCTGGGGACCGCTAGAACTGGAACCACCACCACGACCTCTACCGCGGCCTGCCGGTCCGTGAGTACCCTGCCCTCCGGGGCGCACAACCACAGAAGGAGAAGAAGACCCAGCAACAGATCCTGTCGGCTGCACTGTACTACCCATGCCGCCCCTAGACGGACAATCTCTCCTCAAATGGCCCTGCTGGCCACACGAGTAACAAGCTCCCGAAGCTCTGCGACACTCGCCCTGGTGGAACCTACCGCATCGAGCACACTGAGGTGTGGATGGTCCCGATCGGTGACGGTTCCTGCCTCCCTGAAATCCCGAAGTCGAGCGACACTGCTCTGGCCCGACTGGCTCGGACCTCTTGCCGAAAACGCGAAGGAGCACTCTGTCTTTGGTGGAAAGTGGGCTGATGCTTTCTTGAGTGTCGCCTCAGCGCCACGAGACCACGATGTCACGGCCTCTTGGGTGGCTCGAGTCAATCTGGTCCTCCTCTCTCTATCCTCATCCCTGCGCATAGTCTGCATCCGGCGATGTCCATGCTGGGTGAAGAGCCACACTGACATGCGGTAATCATATGACGGTCAAGCCCCATCACGTAACGATGAACCCTATCCGCCATGTCAGCTACAATAGTATGCGCATGTCTGGCCAAGGAGTCAAACTCCAAGCTATACTCCCTGACAGTCCTCCCGTTCTGCCTCAAGGTCAAGAATCTGTCTACCCGGGCTCTCCTCATCTCAGGAGGCAAAAAGTGATCCATGAAGGCCTCTGTAAACTCCTCCCAAACAGCTGGAAGAGCATCATCACCCCTCGAAAGCAACTACGACTCAAACCAGTTCAACGCAATATCGCGCAACTGGTAAGAGGCTAGTGTAACAGACTCTGTCTCTGAAGCCCTAAGAACCTGCATGGTCCGCTGTAGATGCCGAATGAACTCCTGCGGATCCTCATCAGACCTCGAACCATAAAACTCAGGTGGATGACATCCCAGAAAATCCTAATCAAACCGTCGGCTATAGGGTGGGTACCGCTCTGTCGTATTTGCCGCTACTATCTTGGTCAATAACCGACCGCTCCCGTAGTCTCTATACTCGGCGGTGGTGAGGAACTAGAGTGCAGTGCAGGAACCTCTGGAGCTTCGCTCTCGGCTCTCTAACACCGCGGCGTGGCTGAACTTCGCCGACCCGCCTACCTCGTGCATAATCGTGCTCGAGCAGTGTAACCCTCTGAGTACCGCTAGCAGCTCCTGCTGCTGCCTTGCCCTTCTGGGCTCTGGTCGCCTTCCGTGGAGGCATAGTTGTTTCATAAGAAGAGGTCAGAGAGGATTCAACCTAATAAGACAGCTCTACTGCACGATCCTAGAGAAAGAAGAATGGAAACCAATCCTAAATGTCCTGCAGCCTCCTGATTATAGATGTGGTGCACAACACACCGATAATCAAGACTCTACTAGACACGGTCTGTAGACACTTTTCGAGGACTAACTGCTCTGATACCACTTTTGTCACGACCCGACCCCGGGTCACGACTGGTGCCCTACCTGGGCACCCTGTTCAGGTATACATCAGAGAATAGCAGTGGAACATACACAACATAAACACATGTGTAACTATAAAACATCCCAGGCTAGCCGATAAGGCCGCCTTCCAATATATATAACAAAATCAAAAGTACAACATCAGTTCTTACAGCCCAACCACATATGTGAATACAGACCTCTAGGAATAACAACTGTGGCGGGACAGGGCCCCGCCATACCCCTGAATGTACATAAATCTACAACACCAGGGAAAAGACTGTACCAAAAGAGACAAGCCTCCGGATAAATGGAGCTTCTGTCGTCAGATAAGTGATCCTAAGAATGTGGATCCGCCACCTGCTTACCCTTTCCTGCGGCATGAACGCAGCCCCCGGGGAAGGGGGTCAGTACACAATATGTACTAAGTATGTAAATCGAAAATCGTAATTACAACATAAGTTTAAAACAAAGCGGAGACATGTATGATAACAGATTACGACACGGTGCCTTACTAACAATGAGAGTAAATCGAGGAATACGTCTAACATCACAATAGGAGACTCTGATCAAATCATGGGTAGCGAACCCATATAAACGGTGGTATAACGTCTTAGGGTTCTTACCTCATTTATACTCTTACCACAAGCGGTGGTATAACGTCTTGGGGGTTTGCCCCTCATTTATACTCTTATCCTGGAGAAGGTAATAAAACAGGTGGTATAACGTCTTGGGGGTTTACCCCTCATTTATACTCTTATCCTGGAGAAGGTGGTATAGCGTCTTGGGGGTTTGCCCCTCACTTATACTCTTACCCTATCTCAACCGGCCGTCATACAATAAATAAGCAAGTTAGAAATCCCCCTAACTTCTTATTAGTCTTATTCATCTACACTCTCATTTTAGCTTACTTAAGGCACTTAATATGTTAATATAAATCCGGGAGTTTAACCCAAAGTACTACGTACTTCTAACCTTTTAAAAATGACTCATTTTCATATAACACTTCCAAGATACCATTAACCGTAGTATCAAGTAAAAATTACTTTTCAAGACAAGTCACAATACCTTTAGAAATAAAGTTAGGTTTCTAAATCAAGTGACTCCTTTTTATTATAAAAACTTAGGCAATTGATGCCTTAAAATCAAATTGCCTTTTCATTAGAACAAGTCATTTATCTTTACATAAAGCAAATATAACCAACTCCCCATAAAATCGTTATATTCACTTTATACCTTAGCCAAATACAATTTCCTATCCAAGGGACTTATACGTTTAAAACGGAACAAGTATCACATACTTTAAAACTCTTCAAGTCCCTTAACTTTAATAAAACATTAGACATCCTTAATACTTTCAAAGAAGTGAGTTAATCTCCTAACTCACCCGACTTGGCCATTCAATAAACTAGTAAAGGATATCAAGCTCTTGTACGTCTACCGTACTATATACGTGTAACTAGTCATGCTCAAAGGATAGGAAAAGTTCTACATACCTCGCCGGGTCAAACCACTTGCCAAGTACAAAGTCCCGCCCGTAGTATGTCAACCTATAATATTCACAATACGTCTATTAAGGCATTACTTCAAACGTAGAATATTATAAGTGTCAAGTCGCTAAATCCTACGGAAAATCGGACAGCACCTCCTTTGTTTTTACTAACTTTGCCACCTTTTTCAAGGCCGAATACGATAACCAAACACGCCACATTAAAGGCACAATCAAAGCAATTAATCAATAGGGGATTACACGCCTACTAGACGTGTAAAATTCCACCCCACAAACGATAACAAACTAATACAAACTATAAGTCCAAATTCGGCCACCTTGAGTTCAACAATACCAATTCTTAACCAATTTCCATTTCATTCCAAATTGGTAGCATAACATGATATCAAGTCGCATTTGATTATAATAACCATAATCTTCAAGTAAGTAACATGCGACGATTTCTAATAACGACCAATTAGTAATCCAATTTTCAAGTGGCTTGTATAACATTTCGGATTTAGCTACAAGCAATCCATAATACTTATAACTTCAACCTATTAACTTCATGCTAGCAACAAGTAAAGCTAACAACAACAATATAAATATGTAATCTTGTAACACATTTAAAAGACAAGATTATACCTTAACGATTCTTAATCCACTCGATCCAAGTCGCTCTTAGTAGTTTAGAGCCTCTCCAAGACACTTCAATCCGCTTGTTGAGACCATAGAACAACACCAACAATTATCCTTCAAATCTCCAAACAAAACCTAGAAAAGACAACTAGGTTTTCGTTTGCGACTAACCCGTAAACTCTCTTTTTCCAAGACTTTTCTATTGAGATGTGTTTACAATACACCTAAGAACCTTGGTTTAAAGTGTGGAGCTAAATGGATCACAAACAAAGATTTTTTATTTTTTTTATATGGAACCCGAGAGCCCAAGCTCTATGTTCATCCAATTTTTCAAGAAATTTTCTAAGTGTTGGCACTAGTAGTGCTACTAGTAGTAATATAAAGGTTCATGGAGGGACAAGATGCAACCATTTGGGTGGCTAGGATGAAGTCTTTCAAAATATCAAGACTAGTTGACCCTTTGACTTAGTCAAAATTCTCAAGCTACACTTGCAAGACTTTAGTCATCCAAGACTTATGGTAAATGACCATTTTGGCCATGCCTAAATCGACCAAGGCATCAATAAGGGGGGGGGGGTGACACGTGTCGCCCTCCCATTCGTCACAATAATACGTTTTCCGAAAAAAAATTCATAATTCCGATAAATTTTTACAAGTCTCCAATCTTAACACTTGTGAGTTCTTGCGTACGTTCTTAAAACATGTCCTGTAAATACGGGGTGTAATAGTTCATTGCTATTCTCGATGTATACGAGCAGGGTGCGGATAGGGCACGATCGCGAACGGGGCGGGTCGTGAAAAAAGTGGTATCAGAGCAGTTAGTTCTCGGAAAGTGTCTACAGACCGTGTCTAGTAGAGTCTTGATTATCGGTGTGTTGTGCACCACATCTATAATCAGGAGGTTGCAGGACATTTAATATTGGTTTCCATTCTTCTCTCCCTGAGATCGTGCAGTAGAGCTGTCTTATTAGGTTGAATCCTCTCTGACCTATTCTTATGAAACAGATATGCCTCCACGGAAGCGGCGGGGCCCGAAGGGCAAGCGGCGGCGGAGGCGCTAGCGGTACTCGAGGGTTACGGGCTCGAGCACGGACTATGCACGAGGTAGTAGGCGGTCGACGAGTTCACCACGCCGGCGGTGTTAGAAGGCGAGGCGGCGGTAGCTCGAGGTTCGTGCGAGCCTCGATTCGCGGCCGGTCTTTGGGTATAGAACTACGAGGAAGCGGTCGATTATTGACGATATAGTAGTCGAGCGGCGCCCGCGAGCGAAGCGGCAGCCACCCAGAGCCGGCGATTGCGGATTAGGGATTTTACGGATGTCATCCACGAGTTTTATGGTTCGAGTGCGATGAGGATCGCGAGAGTTCATTCGGCGGCCTGACGGACCATGCGAGTTCTTAGGGCTTGAGAGACAGTGCATTACTAGCCTCTTACCGGTTACGCGATATTATATTGAACTGGTTTGAGTCGTGGTTGCTTTCGAGAGATGATGATGCTCTTCCAGCTGTTTGGGAGGAGTTTACAGAGGCCTTCATGGATCACTTTTTGCCTCCCGAGATGAGGAGAGCCCGGGTAGACAGATTCTTGACCTTGAGGCAGAACGGGAGGACTGTTAGGGAGTACAGCCTGGAGTTTGACTCCTTGGCCAGGCATGCTCACACTATTGTAGCTGACATGACGGATAGAGTTCATCAATATGTGATGGGGCTAGACCGTCATATGATTACAGCATGCTTGTGGGTGGCTCTTCAGCCCGGTATGAACATTGCTAGGATGCAGGCCTATGCACAGGGGATAGAGAATAGAGAGAGGGAGGACCAGATTGATACAAGCCAGCCCAAGAGGGCCAGGACATCAGGGTCTCAGGGCAGTTCTCGAGGCGGACAGCCTCGTGACCGGGTCCACTTTCCGGCCCGGCGCGAGTGCTCCATCACGGTTTTCTGGCAGGAGGTCTGATCAGCAAGGTCATTCAGGAGCAGGTCAGGGCTCCAGGACTTCGGGGTTTCAGGGAGGCAGAGATTCTCGCCGATCGAGACCACCCACACCTCGGTGTGCTCGTCTGATAGATCTCACGAGCGAGTGTCGTGTTCTGCGGGGAGGTTGTTACTCTTGTGGCGGTGGGCCACTTGAAGAGAAGATTGTCCGTCTAGAGCGGCATGGGTGTGCAGCCTGGTAAGCGGGATCGATTCTTTGGGTCTTCTTCTCCTTCTGTGGTTATGCGCCCCGGAGGGCAGGGTACTCACGGACAGGCAGGCCGCGGTAGAGGTCGAGGTGGTGGTTCTTGTTCTAGCGGTCCTCAGAACCGCATTTATTCATTAGCCAGCCGCCAGGATCAGAAGGCTTCCCCTGACGTCGTCACAGGTACACTATTGATTTCAGACTGTGATGTTTATGCTTTGATAGATCCAGGTTCTACCTTGTCCTATGTATCCCCTCTTATTGCGGGTAAAATCGGGATAGAGCCGGTGTCGATAGAGCCGTTTGAGGTAGCTACGCCGGTGGGTGATTCGGTGTTAGCTGAGCGGGTGTATAGTGGTTGTCCGGTATTTATTTACAGTCGTCAGACTCTTGCAGACTTGATAGAGCTGGAGATGACAGATTTTGATGTCATTATGGGTATGGACTGGTTGACTTCTTATTATGCCAACGTTGATTGTAGGGACAGGTTGGTTCGGTTCCAGTTTCCTGGCGAGCCAGTTATCGAGTGGAAGGGCAACACAGCGTCGCCGAGGGGTAGGTTTATTTCTTACCTCAAGGCTAGGAAGATGGTGCAGAAAGGGTACATCTATCATCTGGTTTGGGTATTTGATCAGGTGAGGTGCAGTTCTTGATCGATACCGGTGGTCGAGGAGTTTCGGATATGTTCCCAGATGATCTTCCGGGTATCCCTCCTGAGAGGGAGATTGAGTTTTGTATTGACACATTGCCAGACACTCGACCTATTTCCATTCCGCCATACAGGATGGCTTTCTTGAGTTGAGGCGAAGGACCGGTGAAAGATTTACTGGAGAAAGGCTTTATCAGGCCTAGTGTATCTCCCTGGGGAGCGCCGGTGTTGATTACAGGCAGCTGAATAAGGTAACCATTAAGAATAGGTACCCCCTCCCCAGGATTGATGATTTGTTTGACGATTGCGGTGCGAGTATTTCTCAAAGATAGACATGCGGTGCGGTTATCATCGAGTTCGAGTTCGAGGCGAGATATCCCAAAGCGCATTCGGGACCGGTATGGGCACTATGAGTTGAGGTTATGTCTTTCGGTTTGACCAACGCTCGGCGGTATTTATGGATTTGATGAACCAGTGTTCAAGCCATTTTGGATACATTTGTGATTGTGTTCATTGATGACATCTGGTGTATTCGCGACGAGCGAGCATGCAGATCACTTGAGGGCGGTACTTGGGGTTCTCGGGCGGCGATTGTTCGCCAAGTTCTCCAAGTGTGAGTTTTGGTTGGCCTCGGTGGCATTCACAGGGCATATTATTGGGGTGATGGGGTTGGGTGGATACAAAAGGTGAGGCGATCAAGTCTTGGCGAGACCTACTACTCCGGCCGAGTGCAGCGATTTCTTAGGTGGCGAGGATATTATCGTAGGTTTGTGGAAGCGGTTGCTTGATGTCGGCCAGTTGACTAGGCGACTCGAAGCGGCCAAGTTCCGATGGGCGAGGCTTGCGAGAAGGGTTTCGATTCTTTGAAGGAAAGGTTGACTCTGACTCGGTTCTTACTCTTCCCGAGGTTAGGCAGTGCGTGATCTATTGTGATGCCTCGGGTATCGAGCTAGGGTGTGTTTTGATGCAGCACGACAAGGTTATAGCCTATGCTTTCCGGCAGTTACGGAAGCATGAGAGGAATTACCCTACCCATGACTTAGAGTTGGCCGCAGTTATTCATGCCTTGAAGATTTGGAGACATTATTTGTATGGGGTTCATGTGGATATTTATACAGACCACAAGAGCCTCCAATATATCTTCAGGCAGAGGGAGCTGAACCTGAGGCAGAGACGGTGGTTAGATGTCACGACCCGTTCCGGGGCCCACGACTAGTGCCTTACCCGGGCACCCAAGTAGTCATACATCAGAGAAAATCAGCGGAATATAAAACAAGACATGAAATAATTGCAAATGATACACAGTTTCTGAGTAAAGGGTTGCCTTTCGGCATATATACATAAACCAAGGTTTGCAGTTACATCCCAACTGTACAACATAACTACAGACCTCTAAAGAAATAAACAACTATGGCGGGACAGGGCCCTGCCATACCCTGACTGTACAAAACTATCTACAACAGGGAGATCATACCCAAAAGTAGAGCCTCCGGAGAAGATGGAGCTCCTGACACCAACGCAAGAGATCCTAAGGATGTGGATCTAGCACCTGCTTGCCCTTACCTGCGGCATGAACGCAGCCCCCCGAAGGAGGTCAGTACAACAGGTACTAAGTATATGAAACTGTAAAGTACTTAAATGAAAACATATAATTTTAAAATCAGTTTTGCAAGTATGTATGAAACAACCAAGGTAACCGCACATAGTGCCACATCATAAACAAGAGCAACAATAGGTAAGCGTATGAGTCTTTTCTAGGCTGCGAATGATCAAGCAGGCCAATTGCCCGTAGTATCACCATGCAAGCCTAATCCTGGACTCCCGTAGTCCGCATAGGCCACTCATATAGGCCCGCATAGGGTATGTAACCCCGCATCGAGGGTAGCTACTCCTCGGCATCGTCCTGGACTCGTAGTCCGCATGGCCACATAGACCGCATGAGGTATAACCCGCATCACTAACCTGGAACTCCCGTAGCTCCGCATAGGTCCCTTGGACCCGCATGAGGTATTCTCGAATCATGGTCCCAGACCGCCTGAGTCTACCCCGCATCGGAGGGCAGCTTAACCCCCGGTAATATGTCAAGAGGTGAGTGATATTATACTAACATAACAGCTTATCGTTAAACAACATAAGCACAACAAGAATACTCTCTTACACAAACGTTACAAGACACTAACACACATAGCATCATATCATGTCTACTTATCAAACCATCTTATTATAAATCAATATAAGTCTGTTATAAACACATAGGTAAACTGTTCCTTTTATTATTCTTAAGTGGTTATACCTAACTTCCCATAAAGCTAGTATAACTCTTAAGCTTCTGTTTTAAAAACCAATTTGTTCTCTTCTGTTTAAAAATGATTCAGTATTCTTTTGAAATGCTTTCAGATCCTTATTATTCAGGCTTAAGTCGCAAGACATTGCCGTAAGTATTATTCAGGCTTAAGTCAAAAGACATTGTCGTAGTTATTATTCAGTTAACACATGTACGTCTACCGTACTACATATATTTTTAAAATATCATGCTTAAGGAAGAATCACATACCTTCTCGTGAAATCCACCGCCAAGTTGAATATGTCGTATGAGAGAATCGACCTATAATAGTCACAGACATCTATCAAAGTCTAGACTACTCAAGGTCATTCTAAGCAGAGGGTTCACAATTCTATGGAAAGTCGGGCAGACTTCCCTGCAGGTGAGCTATATAAGTCTCGTGAAACTTGATCCATGTAAGTCTGATTTGATTATTCTTCTTTAAACCCTTCTCGTGATAACAATTCAATTCTATTACGCAATATTCTTCTAAGTATTTAATACTTATTCTTATACTTCTACGATGCATTCTCTAATACAAAAGAGGTTAGGATTATTTACCTCGGTAAGCCCAATAATACCCTAGATAAAAGTCGCGCTGAGCAAGGTTTTGCTCTAAGTTATGCGCTCCAGGAAACCTTAGAAGTTCTTCACAACTTCTACTAAGGACTAAGGGATTTGGGCTAGGGTATTTTGGGCATTATAACAATACTAGAAGGCAACTTTTCTACCAAGGGAGGGGGGGTAGATTTCGGCTAGGCTAGGGGGGAGGGGTTGCCTCGGCCAAGCTCACTCAAGGGGAGGGGGGGTAGGAGGCTTTGGACGAAAAGCTTTAGAGAGAGGGGGAGGGATTTTTCAAGACTTGGAAAGGAATTTGTGGATGAAGAACTCTTCATCTTAAGGGGGGTATTTATAGGTCAAGCCATGGCCAACCAAGGGTCAAGATGATGCCAAGTGCAAGGCAAGTGTAGGGTGAAGATTTAGGCAAGTGTCCATTCTATCTACTACACACAAATATCCTACCAACTCCTTGACTTGTGCAAAGGCACAAAAAACGTGCCATCCAAGTCCAATTCGTCCAATGGACGATTTCAAATCCATCAATTGGAGGGTGCCAATCGCCGCCTCGTTGGTCCAAAATGTTTCGTCTCTCGGAAAAATCCGCAAAAATTAGAAATGGCATAGCCGGAATTTACCCTACGAAAGCTGTGGAAACGTTTCGTCGGAAAACGATTCTTTTAGCGAGTTGTGCACAATTTTCGAACTTGGCCTAACTTTAAGGCTAAACTTTACGTCACGCCTCACGCATACTCCGGAAATACGGGGTATAACATTCTCCCCTCCTTAGAAACATTCGTCCCGAATGTTCCTTCCCAAGACAGTTATCGATAAAGCTTAAACAGTTTGCAAGTGCCACACATGGCCACAATATAACACTTAACAATTTACGAAAGTTAAATCAGCAAAAAGGAAAGTAAGTTACCTGGAGGTGTGGGGAATAAGTGAGGATACCTCCGCCTCATGTCCTCCTCAGCTTCCCACGTCATCTCCTCCCTAAGCTCGTTCCGCCACAAGACTTTGACGGAAGCCACATCCTTGGTCCGCAGACGCCTAACCTGACGATCGACTATCGCTATGGGAATCTCCTCATACGATAACCCCTCGGTCACCTGGACGTCGTCAATCGGATGTACCCTAGATGGATCCCCGATACATCTCCTCGGCGTAAACGTGAAACACCGGATGCACTGCCTCCAGATCGGACGGCAGATCCAACTCGTAGGCAACCTTGCCTACCCTGCGGACGATCTGATAGGGCCCAATGTACCTTGGGCTGAGTTTCCCTTTCTTCCCGAATCTCATCACACCCTTCATGGGTGACACCTTCAGGAAAACCCAATCATGAACCTCGAACTCCAGATGCCGACGACGATCTGCATATGACTTACATCGACTACGGTGTCGGCCAAGAACCTCTCTGGATAAGCTTCACCTTATCCACCGCTGCACCAAATCTGGTCCCTAATCGTACCTCGCCCACATCGAACCAACCTATAGGCGTCGCACTTCCTCCATACAAGGCCTCATAAGGCGCCATCGAATCGGAGTGGTAGCTATTATTATACGCAAACTCAACTAGAGGCAAATGATCCTCGGCTACCCACGAAGTCGATAACACGGGCTCGAGATATCCTCGAAGTGCGGATAGTGCGCTCGGCTTTGTCGTGCATGCGTGGATGGAATGCGGTGCTCGAGCTCACTGCGTCCTAAACCTCTCTGGAAAGACCTCCAGAAGTTAGCCGTAAACTAGGCTCCTCTGTCTGATATGATCGAAATAGGGACTCCATGCAGTCTGACGATCTCTCGGATATATAGTCTGGCATAATCCTCAGCCGAAAAAGTCGTCCTGACGGGAAGAAAGTGGGCTGATTTCGTCCACCTGTCGACGATAACCCATATAGAATCATGTCTCCTCTGAGTGCGAGGTAATCCTGTGATGAAGTCCATGTTGATCACCTCCCACTTCCAGGTCGGGATCTCTATCGTCTGTAACAAACCACCAGGCCTCTGGTGCTCTACCTTCACTGCGACAACACGGGCTGAGCTACGAACTCGCAACGTCCTCTTCAAGCCATCCCACCAATACACGGATCTAAGGTCGTGGTACATCTTGGTCGACCACGGATGGATGAGTAACGCCGTTGTGTGCTTCCCAAGAACTCCTGCGGGAAGTCACGAAACATCCGAACACACAACTCGCCTCAAACCTTAGCACCCCATGGTGCTACCTCAAGGACCGCGCCTCACGAAGAGTTGTATCACGATAACGTGTCAACACGGATCCTCGAGCTGTTGCCTCTTCACCTCGCCGACGATGGAAGACTCGGCAACCTCACGAACTCGAACCCCACCGCTATCGTAATCAATCAAGCGGACACCAAGGCTCGCTGGCGATGCAAATCACAAACCATGTCCCTCCTCTCTGGCTGCACATCTGATAGGCTCCCTATCGACCTACGACTAAGAGCATGTGCCACAACATTGGCCTTCCCCGGGTGGTACAGGATATCAACATCGTAATCCTTAAGCAACTCTAACCACCGTCTCGCCGTAAGTTCGACTCCTGCGGTGAAGATATCTGGAGGCTCTTGTGGTGCGTATAAATATCCACGTGAACCCCATACAAATAGTGCCTCGGATCTTCAAAGCGTGAATCACGGTGCGACTCCAAATCATGGGTGGGGTAGTTCCTCTCGTGTTTCTTAATTTGTCGGGATGCATACGCTATAACTCTACCTCTGCGATCAACACATCCCGGCCGATGCACGACGCATCACAAGACACGACATAACCATCTGGACCTCCGGAAGAGTAAGAACGGGCGGTCGTCGATCTCTCTTCAAAGAATGGAAACCCTTCTCACAAGCATCACCATCAAACTTAGCGCCTTACGAGTCGGCCTAGTCAATGGTGCGAGATAGAAGCAAACTTCTCCACGAACCGATAATATCTTGCAAGGACGACTGCGAACCTGCAGCCGGAGTAGTAGGTCTATGCCAAGTCTGGCCTCGATCTTGGCGTATCCACTCGAATGCCATCACCCGACAATATGCCCAAAGCACGAAGTCAACCAAAACTCACATTTGGAAAACTTGGCGTCTAAGCTGGTCTCGAGAATCGGCCAAGATCGCCAAATGCTCGCATGCTCCGCTCTGGCGAGAATAAACCAAGATATCATCAATGAACACTATCACAAACATGTCCAAAAATGGTTTGAACACTCGGTTCATCAAATCCATGAATCTCGCCGAGCATTGGTCAACCCAAATGACATGACCACTGAACTCATAATGCGTCACGTCGGAATGCGATCCTAGGGACATCCACCTCTCGACTCGTGCACTGATGATAGCGAACACGGATCAATCTTGGAGAAACATCTCGCGCCAGCCGGTCGAACAAATCATCAATCACGGAAGGGTATCTGTTCTTAATGGTCACCTTGTTCATTGCACGTAATCAACACACGTGCGGCGTCGCCCTTCTTCTTCACGAACAATACCGGCGCTCCCGGGGAGAAACACTAGGCGATGAAGCCGCTTCTCCAGAAGTCTCTGCCGATCCTTCAACTCTCAACTCGGCGGTGCCATTACGTATGGCGGAATGGAAATAGCCGAGTGTCCGCAACACATCTATACAAAACTCAATCTCCTCTCGGGAGGATACCGGGAGGTCGTGCGGAAACACGTCGGGAACTCTCGACCACTTTGGGCCCGCGGAAAATCTGGTACCGCAGCCTTGATATCAAACACCCGAACGAGATGGTAGATATACCCCTCGCACCATCTTCCTAGCGAGGTAGGAAATAAACCTACCCTCGGCGATCTGGTGCTCCTCACTCAACAACGGCTCGCCGGAAAGCTGGAACCGTACTACTCTCTGCGGTCTACATTGGCGTAGCAGAAGCTAGCCAATCCATCCCCATGATCACGTCGAAGTCAATCATCTCCAACTCTATCAAGTCGGCTGAGGTCGGCGACGTAAATGGTCACAGGACAAGCCCTATATACCGCCGAGCTACCACCGATCACCCATTTGGCGTAGCTACCTCGAAAAGTCTATGGACTCGTGCTCTATCCCTATCCTACTAGCAACAAGGGAGATATATAGGGAGTAGAACCCGGATCTATCAAGGCATAAACATCAAACCCGAGCGATAAGGTACGCAGCGACATCGGTGAGGCCTCACGATCTGCCGGGTGGACAAGGCATAAATGCGATTCGAGGACCGCTAGGCGGGACCCGCGCCACGACCTGCGCGACCTGGCGGCCCATGAGTACCTTGCCCTCCGGGCGAGTAAGCTGTCGAGGATGAAGAAGACGGCGAAAAGAACTGTGGTGACTCCTACCACCGCGCCACTCCTAGTCGGGCGGTCTACCATAAAATGACCTGCGCCTGGCCACAATCAAACAAGCTCCTGTCACGACCCGAATACGGGCGTGGTGGTGCCTTACCCGGGCACCCTAGTGATACAACATCAGTAATCACGGAACATAAAACATACATGAAACAAATGGAGTACAAAACGATGTCGAGGAAAACTTGCCTTCGGCATATATATAAATAACAACTCCTACAAATGAGCAGTTTAATCCTTTTTACAAACCCTCTACAATTTACGCCACAACATTACTACTGCACCTCTACGAATGATATGACAACAACGACGGGACGGGGCCGCCATACCCTGAATGTAGCACCTACAACAACAGGGACTATACGAAGATAAGCCTCGGAGGAACGGAGCTTCAACGCTGAATCGTGATCCTAAGAGCGAGGATCAACGGCGGTGTACCTTTACTGCGGCATGAACGGCCCCGAAGGAGGTCGATGCAGTGCAAGTATGTGGCGAAAAATACGTAAATGAAATCATAGTAGTCTATATAAAGCAGGAGACATGTATGATAACCAAACTACAGTTCACAATAAATAAGCAGTCATATCAAGTCAGGGACTCACGCCCTCAAAGTCATCACTCCAATATAGAAATGGGTCTCACGCCCACAACATCAATCATGCTCGTGGAATACCTTCCTCACTGCCGGCAGTCTATGATATATAAAGCACCAAGGAATACACATGAACAGCAGGTCCCACCTGTGTCCAAATAAAGCGACAGGTAAAGCGAAGGCATAGCCGACTACTAACACCCACAGTACTAACAAGGTCATAAACTGTATCATGATATCTGTCTAGACCGCCACATGATCAAAGCTGGTCGCTCGCCCGCAATATCAAATGTGCGCGTCTAGCCTCGAACTCCCCGACTCGCATAGGCCAATCTCATAGGCCCGTGAGGTATAACCCCGCATCGAGGGTAGCTACTCCGGCATCGCCCTGGACTCGCGATCCGCGCATGGCCACATATCGCATGACCATAAAGGCCGCACACTAACACGGAACTCGTAGCTCGCATAGGCCGGGACCCGCATGAGGTATTCTCGAATCATGGTCCTGCATCGCCGAGTCTACCGCGTCGGAGGGCATCTTAACCCCGGAAACACGGTGAGTGGTATAATACCAACATAACGGTTTAACGTTTAAACAACATAAGCACAATCAAGGAAAGCCCCTTTACACAAACATCACGAATCACTAACACACGTAGCATCCTAATATGATTACTTATCAAATCAACGAAGGTATTACAAGGCTATCACAAACCAATACAATCAAGTTATTCACACATAAGGTACTTTCTACTATGTGTCAACATGTTCGGTTTCTATCCCCAAAGTACTTCATACATTAACTTTTAAAAGATACGTTACTTTCACAAAGTCACACAATACGTAGTATATGAAAATAGAGTGATTATCTTTTAAGTGAATCAAAACACTTATCTTTGTAAAATCAAGTAACAACATTATTATCCAAACGCCCAAGTTTGCCTAATTTCAAATGTTCACGTTTCTTATTTTAGAAAGGTTTCGTAGTTCATAGTCTTATTCATTTAAGAATATAATTCTCTCTTTTAAACTATCGAGAAACATAAGCCTTATATGTGAGTAGGATATTCTTGTTTATAACAATCTTATTACATGACCATGATCTAGGAAATATCATTTTGTCTCATCTTAGCTTCTATGCGGATGGAAGTTTCTCTGGTTTTAATAATACTTAATCTGTTAAAACATTTCCTTTTATTAACGCCGATGGTTTGTCGATACACATTCGATTTCCGAATCAAGAAAACATTCTTAAGCGTTATTACCTAACTTCCCATAAAGCTAGTATAACTCTTAAGTTTTCAAAACCAAGTATTACTTCTTCTTCGAAATGATTCAAAAATCTTTTGAAATACTTCAAGTTCTTTATTAACACATAACAAGCCAGTTATAGTTCAAATCAGTTACCTTAAAACCCACAAGTATTTTCTTACCAACATAAAGTTGTTATAACCAACTTCCCATAAAGCCGTTATAACACTTTATGTTTTAAACCAATCAAATACATTTAGCACGTATGCGTCTGCGTACTACATAGTTCACATATCATGCTAGAAGAGATAGGAAGAGGTTCACATACCTCGCGACAGTATCGACTAATAGCAAAACGCTCCAAGTACCTCAAGCCGTCGCCACTCCTTAAGCCAAGTAGATCGCGCCACACGCAAGATCAACCTATAAGGCCACAGCGCTTATTAACATCTAGATCTTATCGTAGAACATTCTCTGAAAAATTCAAGACCTCCCCGCAATGGCGTAAATCTCTCCTCTATCGGGGCCGGCTACCAAGCCAACCAGGGGTTACATGTTTAATCCGGACGTGCACAATTCTACCTCACGAAAAGCTACACAAGTCTCATGTAATGATCCATGTAAATCTGATTCGATTACTCTTCTTCGAAAAGGTTTCTTATTATTCAGGCTTAAGTCAAAAGACATTGCCGATAACAACGTTCAGTACTATATATAGTATACTTCAACTATATAATCTAACAACATGTAATTTCCAATTACAATAGGGGGACAAGATATTTACCTCGATAAGCCCATAATTATCCGAGTTTAAATGTCGATCCTGAGCAAGGTTTAGCTCCTACCCCGTGCGCTCAGGCCATTCCAAACAACCCTTAGAAGTTCTAACCAACTTCTACTTAATACTCCAACTAACTATGGAGATTTTCCTTAGGGTTTCGGTTTTGTGACTGAAGGGAAGTATAATAGTATTTCTGGGCTTTTCGTAAGTATAACCTTAGAATACTACAAGGTATACGGCTAAGGTAATTTGGGCATTATAACAATACTTTTGAGAGTATTTCTACCAAGAGGGGGAGGGGTATTATACGAAAACAACTAGGCTAGGGGTACCCGTGGCTAGCACCCGAGGAGGAGTGTATACCCCTCGGCCTACCACTGGGGAACTCTCGACGAGAGGGAAGAAGCTTTCAAGACTTAGGCAATTTGGTTTATGAATTAGTCTTCAAAGTGGTGGGTATTTATAGGTCAAGTGAAGGCCAACCAATGGCCAAGATCTTGCCAAGTGCAAGGCAAGTGTAGGGCAAGATCTTGCCAAGTGCACCTTATCCATCTACCACCAAAATATCCTACCAACCCTCGACCAAACAATGGCTATTCGCCAACCCCTTTCGCCCAAGGTGTTCCAATGAGAGGGTGACAAGTGTCGCCCTCTTATTGTCCAAAATGTTTCGTCTCTCGGAAAAATCATAAAAATTAAAAATGACATAGCCGGAAATTCCCCTACGAAAGCTGTGAAAACGTTTCGTCGAAAAACGACTCTAATCGGGTGTTGTGAACAAAAAGAATTCGGCCAAGCCTAAATCACAAGTTCAAATTTTTCTACGTACGTCCTTACGTACATACTCTGGAAATACGGGGTATAACACTCCCGTAGCACCACAACTCCCGAAGTGGGATCTACCGCATCGGCCACACTGAGGGGGGGTGGTCCCGATCGGCCAGTACCTCTGCTGCCCTGGATGTCTGAAGTCCTGGGGCCCTGGTCTGCTCTCGAATGTCCTGGCTGTGCTGAGGACGGTGCAGGAGTGCTCTGAGCTGGCTGTGGTGCAAATCTCGATCGCCGAGGCCGCCACCACGATAGCCACCAAAGACCTGCGTCTGGTCTTCTGCTGCTGCCTGTCAACCCGTCGGTCTCTACGCTCCTCACATCCAAGAGCATGAGCCTGCATGCGGGTAATGTCCATACCCGACTGAAGAAACACCGCATGACTTCGGCCATATAATCATCTAGCGGTGGCGTGGCGGTGCACCTATCCTCCATATTCGCTGCTAACGCTGGGACATATCGAGCCAATGAATCAAACTCGACATTGTACTCACGGCAAGGTCGTCCTCTGCGCCTCGGCCAGTAAAAATCTATCACCGCGCCCTCGCCATCTGCGAGGCAAGAAGTGAGTGAGGAAAGCCTCTGAGAACTCATCCCAAGTAGCTGGGGACGCGTGCTCTCCCCGGGATAACTCCCATGAATCAAACCAATCGACTGCGGTATCACGCAGCCTATGTGAACCAAAGATCACGGACTCGGTCTCCGACGCCCTGATCACTCTCAAAATCCTCTGTAGCTGACGGATGAACTCCTGCGGATCATCCTCCGGCCTCGACCCGTAAAACTCTGGCGGGCTACAACTCAGGAAGTCTCGTAGCCTCAGACTCTCTGCCCTCGGGTGAACCACGAATGCAGTGGGGCCAGGCTGCCGCATCCAGCCTGTCCTCGTGTCTGGCCACAATCCTAGCCAATAGCTGGGCCATCTCCTTGTACCCTATCTCCTCCGCCCCAGGCTGTGGGACAGGAGGTGCGGGTACTGTAGTCTCTGCTGGGACTGGCGGCGTCGTAGAACTCACCGTCTCTGGTATAGACTGGGCCCGAGCCCTCGTGACTCTAGGTGTCCCACTAGCAGCTCCGCCGGCCTTGCCGCCATACAGGCGGGTTGCCTTACGTGAGGCATAATCGTACGAGAAAGGAATACGTTAGAGGGTCCAACTTTAACACGACTCTAAAGCACGATCTCGAGTAAGAAGAGTGAAACCAATCCTAAATATCCTATAGCCTCACGATTATTGGTGTGGTGCACACACCGATAATCAAGACTCTACTAGATACGATGCAGACACTTTCCGAGATTAAGCGCTCCGATACCACTTTTGTCACGACCCGTTCCGGGGCCCGTGACTGGTGCCTTACCCGGGCACCCAAGTAGTCATACATCAGAGAAAATCAGCGGAATATAAAATAAGACATGAAATAATTGCAAATGATACGCTTTACGAGAAAAGGGTTGCCTTTGGCATATATACATAAACCAAGGTTTGCGATTACATGCCAAGCATACAACATGACTCTGCACCTAAAGAAATAAACAACTATGGCGGGACAGGCCCGCCATACCTGATCATACAAAACTATCTACAACAGAGAGATCATACCCAAAAGTAGAGCCTCCGGAGAAGATGGAACTCCTGACACCAACGCAAGAAATCCTAAGGATGTGGATCTAGCACCTGCTTGCCCTTACCTGCGGCATGAACGCAGCCCCCCGAAGGAGGTCAGTACAACAGGTACTAAGTATATGAAACTGTAAAGTACTTAAATGAAAACATATCATTTTAAAATCAGTTTTGCAAGTATGTATGAAACAACCAAGGTAACCGCACATAGTGCCACATCATAAACAAGAGCAACAATAGGTAAATATGCGAGTCTTTTCTAGCTGCGAATGATCGGCGGGGCCAATTGCCCGTAGTATCACCATGCAAGCCTAATCACGGACTCCGTAGTCGCATAGGCCACTCATATAGGCCCGCATAGGGTATGTAACCCGCATCGAGGTAGCTACTCCTCGGCATCGCCTGGACTCGTAGTCCGCATGGCCACATAGACCGCATGAGGTATAACCCGCATCACTAACACGGAACTCCGTAGTTCCGCATAGGTCCCTTGGACCGCGTGAGGTATTCTCGAATCATGGTCCTGCATCGCTGAGTCTACCACGCATCGGAGGCGACTTAACCCCTGTAATATGTCAAGAGGTGAGTGATATTATACTAACATAACAGCTTATCGTTAAACAACATAAGCACAACAAGAATACTCTCTTACACAAACGTTACAAGACACTAACACACATAACATCATATCATGTCTACTTATCAAACCATCTTATTATAAATCAATATAAGTCTGTTATAAACACATAGGTAAATTGTTCCTTTTATTATTCTTAAGTGGTTATACCTAACTTCCCATAAAGCTAGTATAACTCTTAAGCTTCTGTTTTAAAAACCAATTAGTTCTCTTCTGTTTAAAAATGATTCAGTATTCTTTTGAAATGCTTTCAGATCCTTATTATTCAGGCTTAAGTCTCAAGACATTGTCGTAAGTATTATTCAGGCTTAAGTCAAAAGACATTGCCGTAGTTATTATTCAGTTAACACATGTACGTCTACCGTACTACATATATTTTTAAAATATCATGCTTAAGGAAGAATCACATACCTTCTCGGCGAAATCCACCTGCCAAGTTGAATATGTCGCGTGAGAGAATCGACCTATAATAGTCACGACATCTATCAAAGTCTAGACTACTCAAGGTCATTCTAAGCAGAGGGTTCACAATTCTATGGAAAGTCGGGCAGCACTTCCCTACAGGTGAGCTATATAAGTCTCATTGTGAAAACAGTCTATGTAAATCTGATTTGATTATTCTTCTTTTAAACCCTTCATCGTGATAACATTCAATTCTACGTAATATTCTTCTAAGTATTTAATACTTATTCTTATACTTCTACAAGATGCATTCTCTAATACAAAAGAGGGTTAGGATTATTTACCTCGGTAAGCCCAATAATATCCTAAATAAAGTCGCACTGAGCAAGGTTTTGCTCTAAGTTATGCGCTCCAAGGAAACCTTAGAAGTTCTTCACAACTTCTACTAAGTACTAAGGGATTTGGGCTAGGGTATTTTGGGCATTATAACAATACTAGAAGGCAACTTTTCTACCAAGGGAGGGTAGATTTCGGCTAGGCTGGGGTTGCCTCGGCCAAGCTCACTCGAGGGAGGGGGTAGGTGGCTTTGGACGAAAAGCTTTAGAGAGAGGAGGATTTTCAAGACTTGGAAAGGAATTTGTGGATGAAGAACTCTTCATCTTAAGGGGGTATTTATAGGTCAAGCCATGGCCAACCAAGGGTCAAGATGATGCCAAGTGCAAGGCAAGTGTAGGGTGAAGATTTAGGCAAGTGTCCATTCTATCTACTACACACAAATATCCTACCAACTCCTTGACTTGTGCAAAGGCACAAAAAACGTGCCATCCTAGCCCATATCGTCCAAATGGACGATTTCAAGTCCATCAATTGGAGGGTGACAAGTGTCGCCCTCCCGGTGGTCCAAAATGTTTCGTCTCTCGGAAAAATCCGCAAAAATTAGAAATGGCATAGCCGGAATTTACCCTACGAAAGCTGTGGAAATGTTTCGTCGAAAAACGATTCTTTTAGCGAGTTGTGCACAATTTTCGAACTTGGCCTAACTTTAAGGCTAAACTTTCGTACGTACGCCCTCACGTACATACTCCGGAAATACGGGGTATAACATTAGAGTTGCTGAAAGATTATGATGTTGATATTCTATACCATCCGGGGAAGGCCAACGTAGTTGCTGATGCCTTGAGTCGTAGATCGATGGGGAGCCCATCGGAGAATGCGGCCGGAGAGACAGGACATGGTCCGTCAGATCCACCAGTTAGGGAGCCTTGGGGTTCGATTGATCGATATCGATGATAGTGGGGTACGGGTTCGTGAGGTTGCCGAGTCTTCCATCGTTGATGAGATGAAGAGGCGACAGTTTGAGGACCCAGTGTTGGTACGGTATCGAGATGCAGCTCTTCGGGAGGAGAAGAGTCTATTCGAGGTAGCGCCTGATGGGTCTTGAGATTTGAGGTCGGTTGTGTGTTCGATGTGTCGAGGACTTCGTCGCCAGATTCAGGAGAGGCACGCGGTGCTCGTTATTCTATTCATCCGGGGTCGACCAAGATGTACCATGACCTCAGATGTTTGTATTGGTGGGATGGCCTGAAGAGGGACGTGGCAGGTTTTGTTGCACAGTGTCCTAATTGCCAGCAGGTCAAGGTCGAGCACCAGAGGCCCAGTGGATTATTACAGGCTATTGAGATTCCGACTTGGAAGTGGGAGGTGATCAACATGGACTTTGTTCTGAGGTTACCTCGCACTCGGAGGAAATACGACTCTATTTGGGTTATTGTTGTGATCGACGAAATCAGCCCATTTCCTTCCATCGAGGATGGCGTTTGGTGAGACTATGCGGTGTACATTCGAGAGATAGTGAGGTCGCACGGTGTTCGGTGTCGATTATATCGATAGAGAGCCCGGTTCTGGCTAACTGGAGGTATTTCCAGAAGGGTTTAGGGACACAAGTGAGTCTCGAGACAACTTTTCATCCTCGGTCGCGGGCGGCGGCGTACTATCCGCATACACTAAGGATATACTGCGGGCCTGCGTGATTGATTTCAGTGGTAGCTGGGAGGATCATTTGCCTCTTGTGGAGTTTGCTTATAACAACAGCTACCATTCCAGTATTCAGATGGCGCCATACGAGGCTTTATATGGGCGGAAATGTAGGTCGCCGATTGGTTGGTTCGACGTGGGCGAGTGCAATTAGTTGGCGGACTTGGTACATCGTGTGGATAAGGTGAAGCTTATCCAGAGGCTGATAGCAGCCGTAGTCGGCAGAAGTCTTATGCGGATAATCGGCGTCGACATTTGGAGTTTCAGGTAGACGATTGGGTCTTCTTGAAGGTATCACCCATGAAGGGTGTGATGAGATTCGGTAAGAAGGGGAAACTCAGCCCAAGGTACATTGGGCCCTACCAGGTCGTCCGTAGAGTGGGCAAGGTTGCCTACGAGTTGGATCTGCCATAAGAGTTAGAGGCAGTACACCCGGTCTTCCATGTTTCTATGTTGCGGAAGTGTATCGGTGATCCAGCGAGAGTTTTCCCTACTAGTGAGGTCCAGGTGATAGAGGGGTTATCGTATGAGGAGAGTCCCATAGCGATACTCGATCGCCAGGTCAGACTACTGCGGACCAAGGATGTAGCTTCCGTCAATGTCCTGTGGAGGAATGATAACCGGGAGGAGATGACTTGGGAAGCGGAGGAGGATATGTTGAGGAAGTATCCTCACTTATTTCCTATACCTTCAGGTAATTCATCTTCCCTTACTTGTCAGGTTTTAATTGAAGTATTTCTTTTGCTTAAATGCTATTATGTGGCCATGTGTGGCAGTATAGGTATGTCGGGGTTGTGAAGGGAAACTATGTCGCTAATTATAAGTTTGACTCCGAAAGAACATTCGGGGACGAATGTTTCTAAGGGGGGAAGAATGTTACACCCCGTAATTACAGGACATGTTTTAAGAATGTACGTAAGAACCCACAAGTGTTAAGATTTGAGACTTGCCAAAAATTTATCGGAATTATGAAATTTTCGGAAAACGTATTATAATGACGAATGGGAGGGCGACACGTGTCACCCCCTTTTTGTGATGCCTTGGTCGAATTGTGCAAGGGCAAGAAGGTCATTGGACCTTTGTTGCAAGACAAGTCTTGCAACTTGTGAGCATGAGAAGTTTGACTAAGTCAAATGGTCAATTAGTCTTGATATTTTGTAAGACTACATCCAAGCCTCACATTTGTTTATATCTTGATCATCCATTGCACTATATAATACTAGTAGTGCTAGAGTGAGCTTAACACTTAGAAAAATTCTTGAAAAAAATTGAAGAACATAGAGCAAAGCTCTCGGGTTCCCTTGAAAAAAAAAAGAAAATCTTTGTTCCTTGTTCTTTTAGCTCCCCACTTTAAACCAAGGTTCTTAAGTGTATTGTAAACATATCTCAATAGAAAAATCTTGGAAAAGATAGTTTGCGGGTTAGTCGCAAAACGAAAACCTAGTTGTCTTTCTAGTTTTTGTTTGGAGATTTGAAGGATAATCGTTGGTGTTGTTCTAAGGGTCTCAACAAGCGGATTGAAGTGTCTTGGAGAGGCTCTAAACTACTAAGGAGCGACTTCGGATTGGAGTTGGATTAAGAGTCGTTGAGGTATAATCTTGTCTTTTAAAGTGTTACAAGATTATATATTTATATTGTTGTTGTTAGGTTTACATGTTGCTAGCATGAAGTTGTTATATTGAAGTTTATAAGGATTATGGATTGATTATAGCCTTGGCAATCCGAAATGTAATGTAAGACATGACTAAGTTGGATTACAATTTAATCGTTGTTAGAATCATCGCATGTTATTGACTTGAAGATTATGGTAGTTATAACCAAATGCGACTTGATATCATATTATGCTACCAATTTGGATTTAAATGGAAATTGAATAAGAATTGGTATTGTTGAACTCAATGTGGCCGAATTTGGACTTGTAGTTGTATTAGATTGTTATCGTTTGTGGGGCGGAATTTTACACGTCTAGTAGGCGTGTAATCCCCTATTGATTTATTGCTTTGATTGTGCCTTAAATGTGGCGTGTTTGGTTATTGTATTCGGCCTTGAAAAAGGTGGCAAAGTTAGTAAAAACAAAAGAGGTGTTGTCAGATTTTCCGTAGAAATTGGAAACTTAACACTTATAATATTCTACGTTTGAAGTAAGGCGTTAATAGACGTATTTTGAATATTATAGGTTGACATACTACGGGCGGGACTTTGTACTTGGCAAGTGGTTTGACCCGGTGAGGTATGTAGAACTTTTCCTATCTTTTGAGCATGACTAGTTTCACGTATATAGTACGGTAGATATACAAGACTTTGACATTCTTTACTAGCTTTATGAAAGGCCAAGTCGGGTGAGTTAGGAGATTAACTCACTTCTTTGAAAATATTAAGGATGTCTTAAAGTTTTATTAAAGTTAAGGGACTTGAAGAGTTTTAAAGTATGTGATACTTGTTTCGTTTTAAACGTATAAGTCCCTTGGATAGGAAATTGTATTTGACTAAGGTATAAAGTGAATATAACGACTTTATGGGGAGTTGGTTATATTGACTTTATGGAAAGATAAATGACTTGATTTATGGAAGGCAATTCGATTTTAAGGCATCAATTGCCTAAGGTTTTATAAGAAAAGGAGTCACTTGATTTAGAAACTTAACTTTATTTCTAAGGGTGTTGTGACTTACCTTGAAATGTAATTTGGACTTGATACTACGATTAATAGTATCTTGGAAGTTTTCTATTTAAAAAGAGTCATTTGTTTTAAAGAGTAGAAGTACGTAGTACTTGGGTTAAATTCCCGGATTTTTATAAAAGACATGTTAGTGCCTTAGGTAAACTAAAATGAGAGTGTATATAAACAAGAATAGTAAGAAGTTAAGGGATTTCTTGACTTGCTTATATATTGTATGATAAGTCGGTAGTGCTTATGTTATGTGTGATAGCCGGATTTGTGCTAGTGATGTATTATTCGTTGTGGGGTCATTCCCCGGGATTGTGGCATTGCATATTTCTGTGGATTTGCTACCCACGATGCGAGGAATACCTCATGCGAGTCCGTAAGGGCTTATGCGGGTGAAATAGTCCCATGCGGGCGGGTCCAGCCTATGCGAGGAATACCTCATGCGAGTCCGTAAGGGCTTATGCGGGTGAAATAGTCCCATGCGAGGAATACCTCACGCGGGTCCACTAGACCTATGCGGGTGAAATAGTCCCAGGAGTAGGATTTCAATACTATTTTTCGTTGTAAGTATACCCCTATTTTAATCTCATTGTCAGTAAGGCACAGTGTACTGTAATTTGACTATCATACATGTCTCCGGCTTTGAATTAGACTTATGATGTAATTACAGTATTTTCCAGTTTTACATACTTGGTACATTGTGTCTGACCCCTTCCTTGAAGTGCGTTAAATCTTGCAGAAAGAGTAGCGGTGGTGGATCCTCAGTCCTAGGATCACTTATCAGACGTCAGAGGCTCCATTTATCCGGAGGCTTGTCTCATTTTGGTACAGTCTTTTCCCTGGTGTTGTAGATTTATGTACATTCAGGGGTATTGTCACGACCCGTTCCGGGGCCCGTGACTGGTGCCTTACCCCGGGCACCCTAGTGATACAACATCAGAGTAATCAGCGGAACATAAAGACAATACATGAAACCAATGTAATAAGACAGTGAAATAAGAAGACGGTAACTAAAAGCGGTTACCTTCGGTATATATATAACTAGCAATTTGAGCGATTACAACCCTCTTACAAATTCTGCCTACGATCTACAGACCTCTACGAATAATATGACAACAACGGGGGCGGGGCCGTCATACCCCGAATGTAGCACCTACCACAACAGGGACTATACGAGATAAGCCTCCGAGAAACGGAGCTTTCCCAAGCTGAATCGTGACCCAAGAGCGAGGATCAACGGCGGTGTACCTTTACTGCGGCATGAACGGCCCCGAAGGAGGTCGAGACAGTGCAGAGTATGTGGCGAAATAAATCGTAAATGAAATCATAGTAGTCTATATAAAGCAGGAGACATGTATGATAACCAAACTACAGTTCACAATAAATAAACAGTCATGTCAAGTCAGGGACTCACGCCCTCAAGTCATCACAATAGACCGAAATGCGGTAAAATGCGAAGGCATAGCCGACTACTAAGACCGCAGATACAAACCAAATACCATAAACTACATCACGAGGTCTTTCTGACCGCACATGATCGAAGGCGGCCACTCGCGCGGTATCAATGTATGCGGCGTCTATCCTGGAACTACCGCGACTCGCGCAGGTCACACACGAACCGCATGAGGTATTCCTCGAATCATGGTCCTGCATCACGCGAGGTATACCCGCGTCGAGGCGGCTTAACCCGGTATCCACCTAGGCTCCGCGGCCCGCATAGTCCTCAAAGACCGCATAGTCCCTCAAAGACCGCGATAGGGCATCCGCGTCAAGCTAAACACCGGAATGATCAATCTCGGAGCTCCATGACTCCGCATAGTCACAAGGACTGCATAGGCCGTATAGACCCGCATAAAGGGTGGCAAGCCCTCGGTATAACAAGTCAAGGGGGTATGTGATATAATAACAGTACAATGGGCTTAACGTTTGACAACGTAAGCACAACAAGCGTGACCACTTACATAATAATCACAAGATACTAACACACGTAGCATCCTAACATGTTTACTTATCAAATCAACAAGAAAGTATTACAAGGCTATCACAAACCAATACAATCAAGTTATTCACACAAGGTACTTTCTACTAACAAGTTGAACCTATCCCCAAAGTACTTCACACATTAAATCTTTAAAAGAACCGCTTCGTTCACATAATTCACACAATACCCGTAGTATAAAATAGAGTATTGTCTTTTAAGTAATCAAAATACTTACCTTTGTAAAATCAAGTAACAACATTATTTTCCAAGCGCCCAAGTTTGCCTAATTTCAAGTGTTTACGTTTCTTATTTTAGAAAGGTTTCGTAGTTCATAGACTTATTTATTTAGGAATATAATTCTCTTTTAACAATCTGAAAAACATAAACCTTATGTGTGAGTAGGACATTCTTGTTTATAACAATCTTATTACAGCAGCCATGATCTAGGAAATATCATTTTGTCTCATCTTAGCTTCATGCGGATGAAAGTTTCTCTTGGTTTTAATAATACTTAATCTGTCAAAACATTTCCTTTTATTAACGCGGTGGTTTGTCGATACACATTACGATTTCAAATCAAGAGAACATTCTTAAGCCGTTATACCTAACTTCCCATAAAGCTAGTATAACTCTTAAGTTTTAAAAACCAAGTATTACTTAACTTTCAAAATGATTCAAAAAATCTTTTGAAATACTTCAAGTTCTTTATTATCACATAACCTGCCAGTTATAGTTCAAATCAGTTACCTTTTAAAAACCACAAGTATTTTCTTACCTACATAAAGCTGTTATAACCAACTTCCCATAAAGCCGTTATAACACTTTTATGTTTTAAACCAATCAAATACATTTAGCACATGTACGTCTACCGTACTAAATAGTTCACACATATCATGCTAGAAGAGATAGGAAGAGGTTCACATACCTCGCGACGATTATCGGCTAATAGCAAAACGCTCCAAGTACCTCAAACCGTCGGCTACCTTAAGCCGAGTAGATCGCGCCACGCTTTGTACATCAACCTATAAGGTCACAAGGCGCTTATTAACATCTAGGTCTTATCGTAGAACATTCTACAGAAAATTCGCGACCTCCCCACACATGGCGTAAATCTCCTCCTCTATCGGGGCCGGCTACCAAGCCAACCAGGGGGGGGGGGGTTATACGTCTAATCCGGACGTGCACAATTCTACCTCGCGGAAAAAGCTACACAAGTCTCATGTCTGATCCTATGTAAATACTGATTGATTTCTTCTTTAAATTCAGCTTAAGTCAAAAGACATTGCCTCACCATAACCTTCAGTTCTATATATAGGATTCTTCATCTCTATACTCTAACAATCATGTTATTTCCAAGTACACTCGAGGGACAAGATATTTTACTCGATAAGCACATAATTATCCGCGTTTAAATGTCGATCCTGAGCAAGGTTTAGCTCCTACTCCGTGCGCTCCGACCCGTTCCAAACAACCCTTAGAAGTTCTAACCAACTTCTACTAATTACTCCAACTAACTATGGATATTTTCCTTAGGGTTTCGTTTTTGTGACTGACGGGAAGTATGATAGTATACCTTGGATTGTTGTATAGGTATAACCTTAGAATACTACAAGGTATACGGCTAAGGTAATTTGGGCATTATAACAATATTTGGAGAGTATTTCTACACCACAAAAGGGGGGTATTATATGAAAACAACTAGGCTAGGGGGGGGTACACTCTCGGCTAGCACCCCTAGAGGGGGGGGTGCTCTCGGCCACAAGGGGGAGGCCCTCGGCCGAACTCAACACAAGGGGAGGGAGAAGGAGAGCTTTCAAGACTTAGGCAAATTTATGGATGAATTAGTCTTCAAAGGGGTGGGTATTTATAGGTCAAGTGAAGGCCAACCAATGGCCAAGATCTTGCCAAGTGCAAGGCAAGTGTAGGGCCAAGATTCACCCATGTGTCCTTGACCAACTAACACACAAAAATATCCTACCAACTCCCCTTGACCAACTAGGCCAATTCGTCCAACCCTCCCTTTACCGCCCATTCACGTCCGCCAATGAGAGGGTGCCAAGTGGCGCCCTCTTGTTGGCCCAACACGTTTCGTCTCTCGGAAAAATCCGTAAAAAATAAAAATGACATAGCCGGAATTTTTCCTACGAAAGCGTGGAAAGCGTTTAAAAACGACTCTGTCGGGTGTTGTGCACAAAAATAATTTGGCCAAGCCTATTCTCAAGTTCGAAATTTCCACGTGCGTCCTGCGTACATACTGGAAATACGGGTATAACATTCTCCCTCCTTAGAAACATTCGTCGAATGTTCCTTCTAATCTCAAAACAAGCGCGGCGCGGATAGTCTTCACTACTATACTTATGAGAACAATCCCGCCACGTGACCACGAAACACCGCGCAAATACCTCCATCCAAGTCCACGAGGAAACACCTCTAACATTACCACAAACACCTCTCTCCGGGTCTAAAATATACTTCCTTCGACCTTCTCCTTACAAAAGAAATGATCACATCTATGCTGCGCCATACATGCTCGCTTCTCCCTTTACTCGTCGTGATACCACTTTTGTCACTTTGCGCGAGTTAGTGTCACTCGGCGACCCAACAATGATGCAGGGCTGCGTGCGATCCACGAGGTTGTCGTACACTCGAACTCTTACCACATTTACGTCTTGATTTCCAAAACTTCGGGGTTACTATCTCTAACGTGGTCATCATTAGCGGGAACACTCTGTATGTATCTCTTATACTTTCCCGATCATATCAATAAGAAAGACGTGAAGTACTGCGTCCTATGTCGGACGGAATATGCTAACATATAGGAAAATGGCATATTCTTCACATGAACTCAAAAGGGCCCAAGTAACTCGGGCTAAGTTCCTCTGTTTTCCAAAACTCGTCACACCCAACCGGGGTGGTACCTTCAAGAAGATCGACCGTCACTGAACTCTAAGCGTCGTCGCCGATTATCCGCATACGATTTCTCCGAGTGCGGAACTTCTTCTAGACAAGCTTTACCTATCCACGATCTGCCGGAACAAGCTGAACCAACTATCTCGAATCTTGCCAACATCGAACCAATCGGCCAAACTTACACTTCCGCCTCTACAAGGCCTCATAAGGCGACATTGGCAAACCGAAATGGTAGCCTAAACACTCCTCCACGAGACAACAATCCCACAACTACCTGCGAAATACACATCGGCCGAGGCGAATCGACTACGAGACTCTCCCGAGTTCCTAACCTTGCACGGTAAAACCTCGGAAAAAGCAGTAGTAACACAGGCTCCATGCATCTTAAGGTGAAAGCAGGCACCCCGTGCAGCCTTACCACCTTTCTGATATATCATCACCGCCGAGTAAACGATCCTGACCGAAAAACACGATGGGCTGCCCCCATCGGCCCGACCACCGGTCGAACACATCCACGAACTTCGTCTGTTTGGTTAACTAAAGTTGGGCCTAACACCCGCGTGACCTACCCCAGGTGGGACCACCACAACCAGACCGCGTCAAACATGCCGCGGTTTGACGCGCAGCGTGGCCTCGACCCGACCGGCAAGCGCAAAATACTATCTCCCGTGGAAAAATCTCACTAAACACGTTACGAAAACCTAGCGGTCTTCTTAGCTCAACTACCCTCTTCCATTTCATACTACTTAGGGACCTATCCCAAACATATCTCACGTGCACTATGCACTCCGATAAGGATCAAACATAAACACTACACCTTTACTCGAGATGGCCTTACCTCTAAGGTCTCTACGTACAAAACTTTAAGGCTCACACTTTCTCTATCCCCAAATCTTACTTGGTTAACTAACCAAGATTTCTAATCACAATTTACATAATGCTATCGAATATAACACTTAAGGTATACTTACCTTACCACACATGCTAATCCCAGAGGTTAAAGATCTATCTGAATTTCGCTTCACTCCCTTAGTCGTTCTAATCAAACCGCCCGTGAGCGCATAGCTAAGGAAGGTGACGAACTACCCACCGATCGAAGGCTAAGTCCTCCTACCGGGACACTCTTTCGACATCGGACCACGGCGGTCATGTACAACAAGTACCAACTAAAAGACGACATTCCGGGATGGCGTCGCCACAATGAGCGGAAGCCACAGGTTACGACCAACTCCTGCATACCCCGAGCGTCCCCGAAATCCGTGGAGAACCTCTACCGCTGGTGGGTGTGCAAATCTAATCATTGGCGGTGACTCGCCTCGAAAGTTACCAAAGGACCTTCTGTTATGGCCTCTTCTCGCCCGTTAACCCGTCGATCTACGTTTCTCGGCTGATGCGCATAAGCGCATACAGGCCATGCTCAAGCCTAATCGAAGAACTACTCTTGCACAACCTTCCGTTAATATTCATCAAGATTCGCGATACATGGTATACTCTCGGTAGCCAAATCCATAGTTAGTAAATGGTCGCCTCCTTGAAATCTATATTCTGTTCGTCGTGGGCGAAGGTTCAAATATCATGGCCGCGATGGAAGCTGCCGCCGTGCTAAACTCTCTGGGGCTAGTGGCGTCGAGAACTCTCCAAATGAAGCACTACCCTAGGTAAAGGTGGGCTGTGCCCACGTAACCTCGAACTCTACTCGCAGCTCCGCCGTGCCTTGCCTCACTGGGCCGGGTTGCCTACGCGGAGGCATAACGATAAGGGAAAGAAATCGTTAGAGGTCCAACTTACAACACGGCTAAGGCACGATCTCGAGTGAGAAGAATGAAACCAATCCTAAATATCCTATAGCCTCACGATTATTGGTGTAGTGCAACACGATAATCAAGACTGCGGATCTGATGCAGTAGACACTTTCCGAGGATTAATCGCTCGATACCACTTTTGTCACGACCGAACTGGGCGTGGATGGTGCCTTACCGGGCACCCTAGTGACACAACATCGAGTAATCAGAACATAAAGACAATACATGAAACCAATGTAATATGACGGTGAAATAAGAAAGGCAGGCTAACTAAAAGCGGTTACCTTGGTATATATATAACTAGCAATTTGGCGATTTACAACCCTCTTACAAATTCTGCCTGGCAGATTACTCTGCACCTCTACGAATAATATGACAACAACGACGGGGCGGGGCCCGTCATACCCTGAATGTAAGCACCTACCACGAGGGACTATACGAAGATAAGCCTCGGAGAAACGGGCTTTCCCGAATCTTGGCGTGACCCTAAGGCGAGGATCAACGGCGGTGTACCTTTACTGCGGCATGAACGCGGCCCGAAGAGGTCGAGACAACAGTGCAGAGTATGTGAAATCGAAATAAATCAGTAAATGAAATCATAGTAGTCTATATAAAGCAGAGACATGTATGATAACCAAACTACGATTCTGATAAATAAACAATCATGTCAAGTCGGGGACTCGCGCCTCAAGTCATCACAATAGCGTGCGGGGTAAATGCGAAGGCATAGCCGACTACTAAGACCCGATACAAACCAAATACCATAAAGCGCATCACGAGGTCTTTCTGACCGCGCCATGATCGAAGCGGCCACTCGCGCTGATATCAATGTGCGCGTCTATCCACGGAACTACCGCGACTCGCATAGGTCACACACGGACCAGCATGAGGTATTCTCGAATCATGGTCCTGGACACGCGAGGTATACCCGCATCGAGCGGCTTAACCCCGGTATCCACCTAGGCTCCGCGGCCGCATAGTCCTCAAAGACCGCGTAGTCCCAAGACCGCATAGGGCATCCCGCGTCAGGCTAAACACCGGAATGATCAATCCTGGAGCTCATGACTCCGCATAGTCACAAGGATCGCATAGGCCGTATAGACCGCATCGGTGGAAAGCCCTCGGTATAACAAGTCGAGGGTATGTGATATAATATGATCTGACGGGCTTAACGTTTGACAACGTAAGCCTGACAAAAGTGACCCCTTACATAATAATCACAAGATACTAACACACGTAGCATCCTAACATGTTTACTTATCAAATCAACAAGAAAGTATTACAAGGCTATCACAAACCAATACAATCAAGTTATTCACACAAGGTACTTTCTACTAACAAGTTCGAATTTTATCCCCAAAGTACTTCACACATTAAATCTTTAAAAGAACTGCTTTCGTTCACATAATTCACCTGATACCCGTAGTATAAAATAGTATTTGTCTTTTTAAGTAATCAAAATACTTACCTTTGTAAAATCAAGTAACAACATTATTTTCCAAGCGTCCAGTTTGCCTAATTTCAAGTGTTTACGTTTCTTATTTTAGAAAGGTTTCGTAGTTCATAGTCTTATTTATTTAGGAATATAATTCTCTTTTAACAATCTGAAAAACATAAACCTTATGTGTGAGTAGGACATTCTTGTTTATAACAATCTTATTACTGACCATGATCTAGGAAATATCATTTTGTCTCATCTTAGCTTCTACATGCGGATGGAAGTTTCTCTTGGTTTTAATAATACTTAATCTGTCAAAACATTTCCTTTTATTAACGCTGCAGTGGTTTGTCGATACACATTCTGATTTCCGAAATCAGTAGAACATTCTTAAGCCGTTATTCCTAACTTCCCATAAAGCTAGTATAACTCTTAAGTTTTTAAAAAACCAAGTATTACTTCTTCTTTCAAAATGATTCAAAAAATCTTTTGAAATACTTCAAGTTCTTTATTATCACATAACCAGCCAGTTATAGTTCAAATCAGTTACCTTTTAAAAACCACAAGTATTTTCTTACCTACATAAAGCTGTTATAACCAACTTCCCATAAAGCCGTTATAACACTTTTATGTTTTAAACCAATCAAATACATTTAGCACATGTACGTCTACCGTACTAAATAGTTCACACATATCATGCTAGAAGAGATAGGAAGAGGTTCACATACCTCGCGACGATTATCGGCTAATAGCAAAACGCTCCAAGTACCTCAAACCGTCGGCTACCTTAAGCCGAGTAGATCGCGCCACGCTTTGTACATCAACCTATAAGGCCACAAGGCGCTTATTAACATCTAGGTCTTATCGTAGAACATTCTACAGAAAATTCGGCACCTCCCCACATGGCGTAAATCTCCTCCTCTATCGGGGCGGCTACGAAGCCAACCGGGGTTATCGTCTAATCCGGGCGTGCACAATTCTACCTCACGGAAAAGCTACACAAGTCTCATCTGTAATACTCTATGTAAATCTGATTCAAGATCTTCTTTAAATTCGGGCTTAAGTCAAAGACATTGCGCACAATAACGTTCAGTTCTATATATAGTATACTTCAACTATATAGTCTAACAATCATGTAATTTCCAATTACAATAGAGGACAAGATATTTACCTCGATAAGCCCATAATTATCCGAGTTTAAATGTCGATCTGAGCAAGGTTTAGCTCTACTCAGTGCGCTCCAACCCGCTCCAAACAACCCTTAGAAGTTCTAACCAACTTCTACTAATTACTCCAACTAACTATGGAGATTTTCCTTAGGGTTTCGGTTTTGTATTGTGGGAAGTATGATAGTATAATGGGCTTTTGTATAGGTATAACCTTAGAATACTACAAGGTATACGGCTAAGGTAATTTGGGCATTATAACAATATTTGGAGAGTATTTCTACACCACAAAAGGGGGGTATTATATGAAAACAACTAGGCTAGGGGGGGGAAGGGGGTACACTCTCGGCTAGCACCCCTAGAGGGGGGGGTTCTCTCGGCCACAAGGGGGAGGCTCTCGGCCGAACTCAACACAAGGGGAGGGAGAAGGAGAGCTTTCAAGACTTAGGCAAATTTATGGATGAATTAGTCTTCAAAGGAGTGGGTATTTATAGGTCAAGTGAAGGTCAACCAATGGCCAAGATCTTGCCAAGTGCAAGGCAAGTGTAGGGCCAAGATTCACCCATGTGTCCTTGACCAACTAACACACAAAAATATCCTACCAACTCCCCTTGACCAACTAGGCCAATTCGTCCAACCCTCCATTTACCGCCCATTCACGTCCGCCAATGAGAGGGTGCCAAGTGGCGCCCTCTTGTTGGCCCAACACGTTTCGTCTCTCGGAAAAATCCGTAAAAATTAAAAATGACATAGCCGGAATTTTCCCTACGAAAGCTGTGAAAACGTTTCGTCGAAAACGACTCTAATCGGTGTTGTGCACAAAAATAATTCGTGACTATTCTCAAGTTCGAAATTTCCTCGTCGTCCTGCGTACATACTGCGAAATACGAGGTATAACGGTATGGCGGGGCCTGTCCCGCCACGATTATTATTCCTAAGTGCGTATTCACCTTTGTGGTTGGTGTAGGAACCGATTGTATAGTTGTACTTTTGAGTATGTTTATATTATGAAAGGCGGCCTTATCGGCTAGCCTGGGATGTTATTGTTACATATGTGTTTATGTTGTGTATGTTCATTGCTATTCTCTCGATGTATACAGGCAGGTGCCCAGTTGGGCCGTCATGATCCGAGGCGGGTCGTGACAGTTTAATGCCTAAGTAAACTTAGCCTTTGCAAGCAAACACTTTGGTGTAAATACCTACAAAAGTTTATTATCTACTTTCATTTTAACACATCTATGAAAGGGTCTCGGTCCTCTTAGACTTAGAGAAAATGCTTTGGCATAAATATTTTTATCTCCGAAAAGGATTTTAGCACCCTAACAATTATAATGGACGACACATTATAATTAGACTTGTATTTAATGTTTGGCGAACATTTTCAGTTTTCGGGGATTTCAATCAAGATCAATATGCCATATATCATATGACATCCTATCCTGCAATTTCTAAATACATTTAGATGAAAAACCATCAAACCCAATAGGCATGATATAAGATGGTTTTAATCAAGTACTGGATTGTTACACCCCGAAATTTCAGGACATGTTTATAAGAATGTTCGTAAGAACTCAAAAATGTTAAGATTTGAGACGAGTAAAAATTTATCGGAATTTTGGAATTTATCAGAAAATGAAATATTGCGATGAATGGGAGGGAGACACGTGTCACCCCCCCCTTAGTGGTCATGGACGAATTATGCATGGGTAGAATGTTCATTTGACCATAATTAAGATGAAAGTATTGCTAGGCTAATAGCTTGAGAACATTGACTAAGTCAATGAGCCCACATAGCTTGATATTTTAAATGAATTCATCCAAGCCACACAAATGTTCTAATCTAGACCCTTGAATGTAGTTTATATGTACACTAGTAGTGCAAGACTTTGTCATTTCTACACTTAGAAAAATTTGAAATCTTGTTCTTGCTCTAAATGGAGGCTCGCGGCTTTGAGGCCTTTTGAAGGAAGAAATTTTGCAATTTTTGTTCTAAATTCACAATACTTTAAACCAAGGTTCCTAAGGGTATTGTAAGGGTATCTCAGTAGAAATATCCCGGAAAAGTGGAATTTTCGTATTAGTCGCAAGGCGGAAACTTAAGGAGTTCTTCAACTTTGATGTTGGAACTTGAAGATGAGTTCTTCATAAGCTTCTAAGGGTTGCTTGGAGTGGATTGGAACTTCAAAAATAGGAGCTAAAGTTGTTAAGGATCGACTTGTAATCTTGGATCATATTTGGACTAAATGAGGTATAATCTTCGTCTTACTTTTGTAATTGAAGATTTCATGTTATGATAAGTTATAAATGATCATGTGATATGTGTTATGAAGATTGATAAGTGTTATGGAAGTTTAGAAGCTCAAATCCGAAAATGACATGTTGAGTCATTTGAAATTGAATTACAATTTGGTCGTTATCTAGAATCGTCGCATGTTATCTACTAGAAGATTGTAGTAGCTATAATCGATTGTGGCTTGATTACATGTTATACTAAACAACTTGGATTGAAAAGAAATTGGAAAGAAGACTTTGTGTTGTTGTCCCTCAAACTTGCCGAATTCTGTGGAGGACCACTCTGTACTGGCAAAGGTGCATAACTAGCCTGCTGCTGAGGTGGTCCGCCTCGCAAGTTACCAAAGGACCCTGCTGTTCTGGCCTTCTTCTATTGATCCCGGTCATTCCGTCGACCTCTCCGTGCCTCACATCCTAGTGCATGAGCCTGCATGCGGGCAATGTCCATGCCCGGCTGAAGAGCTACACCCGAACAAGCCTCTGCCAAGTAATCATCGAGCCCGGTGACGTAGCGGTGCACTCTGTCCTCCATATCTGTCACTAAAGCGGGGACATACCGAGCCAACGAGTCAAACTCCACGTTGTACTCCTGGCAATGCGCTCGTGCGCCTTAACGTCAAAAATCTGTCGGCCCGAGCCCTCCTCATCTGTGGAGGAAAGAAATGTGCAAGAAATGCCCTTGAGAACTCGTCCCAACCTGCTGGGAGCGCGTGCTCTCCTCGGGACAGTTCCCATGAATCAAACGATCATTGCCGCGTATCGCGCGGCCGATGTGAACCTAGGACTCGACTCGGTCTCGGCTCGATCACTCTCATGATCCTAGAATCGCCGGATGAACTCCTGCGGATCATCCTCGGGCCTCGACGTAAAACTCGGCGGTGCGGCTCGAAAGTCCCGATCTCAAACTATCCGATCTCGGGTGAACTACGGGTACTCTGGCATCGAATTGCTGCGTCGGCTATCCTCGTGCCTTGCCACTATCACGGCCAATAATCGGGCCATCTCGCGTAACCCACCTCCTCTGTTCCTTGCCGTGGGTCTGACGTCTCAGGTACTATGGCCTCAGTAGAGACCGTCGCTACTCCACTCGCAGCTCCCTCTGCTGCCTTGCCCTCCTAGGCCCCGATTGCCTTGCATGGAGGCATAACTGGCACATAAGAATACGTCAGAGGGAGTCCAACTTACAACACAGCTCTGAGCGATCTCGGAATGAGAAGAATGGAAACCAATCCTAAATATCCGTAGCCTCACGATTATAGATGTGGTGCACAACACACCGATAATCAAGACTCTACTAGATACGATGCGTAGACACTTTCCGAGGATTAAGCGCTCGATACCACTTTTGTCACGACCAAGGGCGTGTGGATGCTACCGGGCACCTAGTGATACAACATCATAGAAAATCGAAAATAAAAACATGAACATGAAACAAGAGATATGATAAAAAAGCAACAAAGCGTTGCCTTCTTGCGTATATCTGAGAATGCGAGCGATTACACCGCTTTACAACCCTGCCAGCAGTACTACGGACTATAAGAAAGTGACAACAACTATGACGGACAGGCCCGCCATACACAGATGTACAAGAACCTCTGAGACTGTGGTAACATACCACAAGATAAGCCTCAGGAGAAACGGGCTTCCCGTCTGGCTGTGATCCTATGGCGAGGATCCACAACCGTACCTACATGCGGCATGAACGCAGCCCCGAAGGAGGTCGATGACAGTACCAAGTATGTGGCGAAATCATAAATGAAATCATGGCGATCTATATAAGGCAGAGACATGTATGATAACCAAACTACGATTTACAACATAAAAGTAGTCATGTCAAGTCGAGGACTCGCGCCAGAAGTCATCCTCGTGCGTGGAACTCCTTCCTCACCGTGATCTAGGTATAAATCGTATGATACGTATAACATGTCTCGGCCCATCCCATGGGACTCGAGGTGGAATCGTGTGGAATACATGTCTCGGCCCATCTCATGGGACTCGATAGGAATCGTATGGAATACATGTCTCGGCCCATCTCATGGGACTCGATAGGAATCGTATGGAATACATGTCTCGGCCCATCTCATGGGACTCGATAGGAATCGTTCACAACCAATCAGCCGGCCCTCCATCGAGAGACGCGGCGGTATAGAAATACAGTACTTGCACAACAAGGCTATCACACGCAAACATAGGCAAGTTACACACAACTCAAGGTACTTTCATTTTATGTCAAAGTCCGGGTTTTAACCCCAAAGTACTACATACGTTAAATTCTTTTAAAAGATCCATTTCTTTTATAAAGGTCACTCGATACCCATAGTATTAACATAGAGTGACTAACATTTATAAGTAAACCAAAACACTTTCCTTATTAAAATCAAGTAACAACATCCTTTTCCAAAAGTTCAAGTTTGCCTAATTTCAAATGCTCAAGTCTCTTATTTTCGAAAGATTCCATAGATCATAGTCTTAATCACTTAACGCAATCTCCTTTTAAAACAATTGAGTAACATATGCCTTATGTGTGAGTAGCTTGTTCTTGTTTATAACCATCTTATTAAAGCAGCCATGATCTAGGAAATGTAATACAATTTTGTCTTATCTTAACTTCTATGCAGATGGAGGTTTCTACTGGTTTTAATATAATTAATTAGTCAATACATTTCCTTTATTAATGCTGCAATGGTTTGTTCGATACCTATTCTCATTTCCGAAATCAGTAAAACATTATTCTTTAAAAGCCAAGTACTCATTACTCACGAATGAGGTTTCACAACTTTTTAACAAAATTCATAGTCCTTAACATTTCAGAAAACGTCATTTATAAGTTAAGTCTCTTATCTTTTAAGATCAAGTCTCTTAACTTCTAAAATCAATAAACCATTCTTTTACCTACATAAAGTCGTTATAACTAACTTCCCATAAAGCTATTATAACACCTTATGTTTTAAACCAACCAAAACTCGTTTAGCACACGTACGTCTACCGTACTACATAGTTCACAACAATCATGTTAGAAAAGATAGGAAGAGGTTCACATACCTCGCGACGATTATCGACAAATAGCAAAACGCTCCAAGTACTTCAACCCGTCGGCTACTCCTTAAGCCAAGTAGATCACGCCACACGTAGTACTCCACTCCTAAAATAGTCATAGTACTTCTATCAAACCTTTCTTACCATTGAAGACTTATACCAATAAAAAGCCCTCTAATTCTACGGAAAATTGGGCAGCACTTCCCCCGTTTTTACTCACTTTTCCATCTTTCTCCAAGGCCCGAATAACTGTAATTATGCCATATATAAGTCGTAATAATTAAACAACATAAAGAAGGGGATTACACGCCCAAACGGTAACGCGGTTTACTATCACACCTTCATAATAACAATAAGTAAAAGAAGGGGATTACGCGCCCAACCGGTAACGCGGTTTACTATCACGCCTTCATAACAATACAATACAATAATTAAAAAGGGGATCACACGCCCAAACGGAACGCGATTGAACAATCTTCCCTTAAGAAATGTAAATACACCAAAGTAAATACGGTCAAAGTAAATCTGATCCTTAAGTTGGGGTCCTTGGCCAACTTTGTCCATTTTACTTATCCAAATTACTCATTAGTCATCCAACTTATATTTCCATTCTTAATATAAGTTATAGTTACTTTGTTATTAGCTTCTTAGCAAGTAAGATACGTTTTTACCATTTTGTGGCTTTCTTGCCAATTTCCATGTTAGTAACTTAACAAGATCCAAATCCTCCAAACTTTACTCCATATATTATATAATCCATTATATACTTATAATATATGTATAATAACCAATTCACAAGGAGGTTTAAGTTTCACTACATCAAATAGCCCAAGAATATCCAAGTTCTTAAAGTCGCTCCAAGCAAGTCTTAGCTCCAAATCTTTACGTTCCAATCCGCTACAAGCAACCCATAGAAGCTCCTAACCAACTTCTCTTCAAGATTCAACTCCAAAAAGTGAAGAACACTTAGGGTTTCCAACTAGCAACTTTCGGCCAAGGCATGAAAAAGAGGCTAGGGGTGTGAAATCTTTTCCAACTCTTGGTACACAATCTTCCTAACACCTTAGGGAAGAACACTTGAGAGTTTAAGAATTGTTGGACAAATTTAGGTCAAGGAATGGCACCATGGCCGAAACCACAAGGCAAGGGAGAGAGTATTTGTTCAAGTCTTGAAATGGTTAAGTGTGGAAGTTTTCATCAACTAAGGGTGCATATATAGGACAACCAAGGGCTAGGATGAGGGCAAGTGTGTGGTTGAGATTGGGGACAAGTGTGTGTGGGTCCCACAAGCCACTTGTCCAAACTAAAATATCTTGCAAGACAAGGACACTTGTCTTGCCACTTGTCTAGCATATTTCGGCCAAGAGCCACCTAGGGGGGTGACACGTGTCGCCTTCCTATTCGTCCAAAATATTTCATCTTCCGAAAATATCCATAATGGCCAAAATCTCAAAAACAAGCGGGCCCACAAAGCAGTAAATTTCTCAGTGGGCCCAGCGTGACCATTTCCGAAAATAAAATCTCAAAATTCTAATATAATTCAAGAAGCCCAAATACCAAATCTGGGAATCCAATTCCCATCAACGAACATTTTTCCTTTACAAAAACCGGAAACTTTTCCGTTGAAAAATCACATCTTTCTTCCTTTCCAATTTTTCTGTCGTATTCTCGTACGTACGTCCTCGCATACATACCCTGGAACTACGGGGTATAACATTCTTCCCCCCTTAGAAACATTCGTCCCGAATGTTCCTTCTAAGTCTCCAAACATACAAGCGCCGATATAGTCTTCACTGCTATACTTATGAAACCAATTATGCCACTAATGGCCAGAATATAACGGGTGCGAAAAACTCAAATCCAAGACAACGAGGAGTCATTTCTAATCTCACAACAGCTCTCACTAGCTTCAATTTACTCTAAGGCCACTCCCGGCCTTTACAATCCGACTCAGGTCGAACGCATCCACGAACCCGTACGATGGTTACCTAAACTTGGGTCTAGCGCCCTCGTGACCCTACCACCTTGTTATACCCCGTAGTTCCAGGGTATGTATGCAAGGACGTACGTACGAGAGCACGACAGAAAAATTGGAAAGGAAGAAAGAGGTGATTTTTCCACGGAAAAAGTTTCCGGTTTTTGTAAAGAAAAATGTTCGTTGATGGGAATTGGATTCCCAGATTTGGAATATGGGCTTCTTAAATTATATTAGAATTTTGAGATTTTATTTTCAGAAATGGTCACGTGGGGCCCACGGGAGAAATTTACGGTTTTGTGGGGCCCGCTTTGATTTTGAGATTTTGGCCGTTATGGATATTTTCGGAAGATGAATTATTTTGGACAAATAGGAGGGCGACACGTGTCACCCCCCCCTAGGTGGCTTGGCCGAATTATCTTTGTGCACAACACCCGGTTAGAGTCGTTTTTCGACGAAACGTTTTACATAACTTGCGAGGGGAAAATTCCGGCTATGTCTTTTCTTATTTTTGCGGATTTTTCCGAGAGACGGAACATTTTGGACCAACGGGAGGGTGACATGTGTCACCCTCACATTGGAAGCAAGTGGGGGCGGTGGCTTGGACGATTGGGGTGTCAAGTGGGTAGATATTTTTGGTAGATATTTGTGAGGGTTTTAAGGAGTAGGGACTAGGGGGCACTTGGGCATATCTTGGCCCTACACTTGCACCACACTTGGCTAGATCTTGGCCATTGGTTGGCCTTTACTTGACCTATAAATACCCCTCCCCTTTGAAGACTTATTCATCCTAAAATGTTCTAAGTCTTAGAAATCCTCCCCCCCTCTCTTGTAGTGTTCTCGTCCCTCCCCCCCTTGGTGAGGCCCCTTGGCCGAGAACCCTCCCCTTGGCCGAGTACCCCACAGTGGGGTTGGCCGAGGTATACCCACTTGTGGTGTTGTCTCGTATAAATACCCCTCTTGGTAGAAATACTCTCAAAAGTATTGTTGTTATACCCAAAATTACCTTAGCCGTATACCTTGTAGTATTTCCAAAGATACCTCTATACGTAGAGCCCGGAAATACTACCTAAATGTCCTTTTTGTCTCAAACCGAAACCATAAGGAAAATCTCCATAGTTGGTTGGAGTATTAAGAAGAAGTTGCGTAGAACTTCTAAGGGTTGTTGGAGCGGGTTGGAGCACCGGAGTAGGAGCTAAGCGTTGCTAAGGATCGACATCTATACTTGGATAATTATGGGCTTATCGAGGTAATTATCTTGTCCCTATTGTAATTGGAAAATACATGTTGTAGGAATATATAGTTGAAGTATACTATATCTGAATGAGCGTCGTTTTGCGGCAATGTCTTTGGACTTAAGCTGAATCTAAAGAGAAGCGAACTGTAATTATGTAGGGTGTATTCTGATGGAGCTTGTGTAGTTGTGGATAGGGAAGTCGCCCGATTTTCCGTAGGATCTTGTATCTAGATTTATTCTACGAGTAGTCTAGACTTTGATAGACTTGTATAACTGTATAGGTTGAATGTTCTGCGATAGCATGTGCTACTTGAGAAGGTGGACCAGGCTAGCGGGTTATAGCGATGGAGTGATTTGCTAATAGTCGATAATCGTCGCGGTATGTGATTCTTCCTATACGCAGGCATGATATTTTAAAGAAGTATATATAGTACGGTAGGCGTGCGGCGTGTTAAGCGTAGTTGTGCGGCAATGTCTTTTGACTTAAGCTGAATGATAAGAACTTTGAAGTATTTCAAAAGTATTAAGAACTGTTTTTGAAAGAAGAGTAACACTTGGTTTTGATAACATAAGAGTTATACTAGCTTTATGGGAAGTTAGGTATAACGTCTTAAGAAAGATAAAATGAATGATTTATTGATTATAAAAGTTAAGAGACTTGATCTTAAAAGATAAGAGACTTGACTTAAATGAATTGATATGAATTTCGTGTGAAACCTCATTCGTGAGTAATGAGTACTTAGTTTTAAAAGGAATAATGTTTTACTGATTTCGGAAATCAGAATAAGTATCGAACAAACCACGTAGCTAATAAAGGAAATGTTTTGACTAATAAAGTATTATTAAAACCAGTAGAAACTTCCATCTGCATAGAAGCTAAGATGAGACAAAATGATATTACATTTCCTAGATCATGGCTGTTGTAATAAGATTGTTATGAACAAGAATAACCTACTTACACATAAGGTATATGTTTCTCAAATTGTTTTAAAGGATTAAAACTATGAACTACAAACCTTTCGAAAATGAGAAACTTGAGTAATTGAAATTAGGCAAACTTGGAACGTTTGGAAAAGAATGTTGTTACTTGATTTTACAAAGAGAAGTGTTTTGATTTACTTCAAAAGATAATCACCCTATTTTCATATACTACGGGTATTGTGTGACTATTGTGAAATGCGTACCTTTTAAAGAGTTAATGTATGAAGTACTTTGGGGATAAAAACCCGATCTTGGTAATCATATAGTAGAAAGTACCTCGTGTGAATAACTTGATTGTGTTGGTTTGTAATACTTTCTTGTTGAGTTGATAAATAAACATGTTAGGATGCTACGTGTGTTAGTATCTTGTGATGTTTGTGTAAAGGGGTTTCCCTTGATTGTGCTTATGTTGTTTAAAAGGTAAACTGTTATGTGGGTATTATACCACTCACCTTGATATCGGGGGTTAAGCTGCCCTCCGATGCGGGGTAGACTTCGGTAGTGCATGTGACCTATGATTCGAGGATACCTCGTGCGGTCTGTGACTCATGCGAGCTACGAGAGTTCGAGTTAGTGTGCGGCCTTTATGGTCACGCGGTCTATGTGGCCATGCGGTGCTAGTCGGGGCGTTGTCGGGAGTAGCTACCCTCGATGTGGGAATACCTCATGCGGGCCATCGGAGTGGCTTATGCGGGCGTGGGAAGTTCGAGGCTAGACGCGCACATTAGATCTTTGGCGAGTGGCGGCTTTGATCATGTGACGATGCAGAGCAGATCATGATACGATTTATGACCTTGATGTCATGTAGGTTTTGGTAGTCGGCTATGCCTTCGTACTTACCCGTCTGATTTTATGATGACACAGTGGGACACGGTGTTCATGTGTATTCCTTGGTGCTTTTATATCATAGGCAGAAGCGGTGAGGAAGGTATTCCACGGGCATGATTGATGTTGTGGCGTGAGACCCATTGTTATATTTAAGTGATGACTTTGAGGCGTGAGTCACGACTTGACATATTGCTATTTATTGTGAGCTGTAGTTTGGTTATCATACATGTCTCCGCTTTATATAGACTACTATGATTTCCTTTCTGATATTTTGATTTCACATACTTGGTACTGTTATCGACCTCGCCGGGGGCTGCGTTCATGCCGCAGTAAGGTACACGATCGTTGATCCTCGCTCTTAGGAGTCACGATTCGGCGTTTGGGAAAGCTCCGTTTCTCGGAGGCTTATGTTAGTATAGTCCCTGTTGTTGTAGGTGCTTACATTCGGGGGTATGATGGGCCCTGTCCGTCGTTGTTGTCATATCATTCGTAGAGTGCATGTAATCTTGTTGTAGGCGGGGTTGTAATGGGATATAGCTGTTCAAATTGTTATTTATATATCTTGAAGGTAAGTTTTGGTTGCTTTGTCTTATTTCACCTGTCTTATTGCATTGGCCGTATTTATTGTTTTATGTTCGTGATTTTCTACGATGTATGACTACTTGGGTGCGGGTAAGGCACGATCCACGCCCGGGCAGGTCGTGACACACCTGCGGGACCACCTCGGCCCGACCCACATTCAAGACTCTGGGTTGACGCGAATGGTCCTCAACCCGACCATGCATGCGCCAAACTCTTGTTTCCCCCGATCCGGAACAATCTCACTAATCAAGTCACGAAAACCTAGTGGTCTTCTTAGCTCAACTACCCTCTTAATTCACACCACTCAGGGACTTATCACACAATTATACCCCTCGTATACTATGCTCTCCGATAAAGGTCAATCGTAAACAAAATCTTTTACCCAACTTCCCCTTACTAACCAGGCCTCTAAATCATCATTTAACAAAACGCTATCGGAACATAATACATAGCACATCATCATATCAACAACGCATACCAGTCTCTAGAGGGGTAAGAATTGTTATACCCCGTAGTCCCAGGGTATGTATGCGAGGACGTACGTACGAGAATACGACAGAAAGATTGGAAAGGAAGAAAGAGGCGATTTTTCCACGGAAAAGTTTCCGGTTTTTGTGAAGGAAAAAGGTTCGTTAATGGGAATTGGATTCCCAGATTTGGTATTCGGACTTCCTGGAATATTAGAGAATTATGGAATTTTATTTTCGAAAATGGTCACGTGGGGCCCACGGGAGAAATTCTGATTTTGTGGGGCCACTTTGTTTTGAGATTTTGGCCATTATGGATATTTTGGAAGATGTTTTATTTTGGGCCAATAGGAGGGTGACACGTGTCACCCCGCCTAGGTGGCTTGGTAGAATGGCATTTGTGCCTGACACCGGTTAGAGTCGTTTTTAAATGAAGCGTTTTACATAACTTGCGAAGGAAAATTCCGTCTATGTCTTTTCTCTTTTTGCGGATTTTTCGAGAGGCGGAACATTTTGGACCAACGAGAGGCGGCACTTGGCACCTGCCATTGGTGGGCAAGGTGGGCGATACTTGGACGAAATGGGGATGTCAGTGGTAGATATTTTGGTAGATATTTTGTGAGGTTTTAAGGAGTAGGGACTAGGGGCACTTGGGCATATCTTGGCCCTACACTTGTGTAGCACTTGGCTCAATCTTGGCCATTGGTTGGCCTTGGCTTGCTATAAATACCCTCTCCCTTTGATGAATTCTTCATCCATTCCTAAATGTTTCTAAGTGTAAAATCCTCTCCCTCCCTTGTGTTGAGTTCGGCGAGGCCTCCCCCTTGTGGCGAGAGCACCCCACTCTAGGGTGCTAGCCGAAGTAGTGCCACTCCTAGAGTTGCTAGTAGTAGGGTACCCACTAGCCTAGGTTGTTTTAGTATAATACCCTTGTTGTGGTATAGAAATACTCTCCTAGTATTGTTATTATGTCCAAATACCTTGGCCCCAAATACCTTGTAGTATTCCCAAGGTTACACTTATACAAAAGCCAGAAAATACTATTATACTTCCGTCGGTCCAAACCGAAACCACTAGGAAAATCTCCATAGTCAGTTGGAGTATTGTGTAGAAGTTGGTTAGAACTTCTAAGGGTGGTTTAGAGCGGGTTGGGCGCTCGGAGTTGGAGCTAAAACTTTGCTAAGGATCGACATTAAACTCGGATAATTATGGGCTTACCGAGGTAACTATCTTGTCCCTTTTGTAATTGGATATTACATGTTGTAGGAATATATAGTTAAAGTATACTATATATATATAGCGAACATAGCTTGTGGCAATGTCCTTGGACTTAAGCTGAAGAAGCTATCTGTAATTACATGGGTGTATTCTGATGAGACTTGTGTAGTAGTGCAGTGGAGTAGAATTGTACAGTTAGGGTTAGATGTATAACCCACGGTTGGCTTGGTAGCCGGCCTCGATAGAGGAGGAGGTTTCTGTTGTTGCGGGAGAGTCTTGCGAATTTTGGTAGAATGTTCTACGATGAGATCTAAATGTTAATAAGCGCCTTGTGGCCTTATAGGTTGATGTACTACGTGTGGCGCGATCTACGTGGCTTAAGGGGTAGCCGACGTTTGGAAGTACTTGAGCGTTTTGCTATGAGTCGATACTCGTCGCGGTATGTGAACCTCTTCCTATCTCTTCTAGCATGATATGTGTGAACTATGTAGTGCGGTAGGCGTCATGTGCTAAATGTGTTTGAGTGGTTTGAAACATAAAGTGTTATAACGGCTTTATGGGAAGTTGGTTATATGACTTTATGTTAGTAAGAAAATACATGTGGTTTTAAAAGGTAAGCGATTTGAACTATAAGCGGCTTGTTATATGATAAGAAAGAACTTGAAGTATTTCAAAAGATTTTTGAATCATTTTGAAAGGAGAAGTAATACTTGGTGTTTGAAAACTTAAGAGTTATACTAGCTTTATGGGAAGTTAGGTATAACGGCTTAAGAATTCTTTCTTGATTTGAATCAGAATGTGTATCGACAAACCACTGCAGCGTTGATAAAAGGAAATGTTTTGAATAATTAAGTATTATTAAAACCAGTAGAAACTTCCATCTGCATAGAAGCTAAGATGAGACAAAATGATATTTCCTAGATCATGTATTATGTAATAAGATTGTTATAAAAAATAAGATCCTACTCACATATAAGGCTTATGTTTCTCAGTTGTTTAAAAGAGAATTATATTCTTAAATGAATAAGACTATGAACTACGAAACCTTTCTAAAATAAGAAACGTGAACATTTGAAATTAGGCAAACTTGGACGTTTGGAAAATAATGTTGTTACTTGATTTTACAAAGGTAAGAGTTTTGGTTTTCTTAAAAGGACAGTCACTCTATTCTATACTACGGGTATTGTGTGACTTATGTGAAAGAAACAGATCTTTTTTTAAGATTTTAATGTGTGAAGTACTTTGGGGATAGATACAGACTTGTTAGTAGAAAGTACCTTGTGTGAATAACTTGATTGTATTGGTTTGTGATAGCCTTGTAATACTTTCTTGTTGCTTTGATAAGTAAGCGTGTTAGGATGCTACGTGTGTTAGTATCTTGTGATGTTTGTGTAAGGGGTTTCTTGATTGTGCTTATTAACTATCGGTCGTTATGATAGTATTGTGGCATTCATCTCTTGAGATGATTAGGGTTAAGCGCCCTCCGATGCGGGGTAGACTTCGGTGATGCAGGACCATGATTCGAGAATACCTCATGCGGGTCTGAGGGCCTATCGCGAGCTACGAGAGTTCCGTGTTAGTGTCGTCCTTTATGGGCATGCGGTCGCGTGGCCATGCGGACTCGAAAGTCGGGGCGATGCGGGAGTAGCTACCCTCGACGCGGGGTATACCTCATGCGGGCGATGAGATTGGCCTATGCGGGCTGCGGGAAGTTCAGGACTAGGCGCGCATTAGATCTGCGGGCAAGTGGCGGCTTTGATCATGTAACGATGCAGACAGATCTTATGATCTGATTTATGACCTTGTTAGTGCGTAGGTGTTAGTAGTCGGCTATGCCGTACTTACCATGCAGTTTTATTAGGACACAGGTGGGACACGGTGTTCATGTGTATTCCTTGGTGCTTGTATATCATAAAGCTGGCGGTGAGGAAGGTATTCCACGGGCACGATTGATGTTGTGGGCGTGAGACCCATTGTTAAATTGAGTGATGACTTGAGGTGTGAGTCACGACTTGACATATCGCTTATTTATGGTGATACGTAGTTTGGTTATCATACATGTCTCTGCTTTGTATAGACTACTATGATTTCATTTCTGATTTATTTTTAGTTTCACATACTCGGTACTGTTATGCGACCTCCTTGAGGGCTGCGTTCATGCGCGAGTTGAGGTACATCGATCGTTGATCCTAGCTCTCGGTCCGATTCGGCGTTTGGGAAGCTCCGTTTCTCGGAGGCTTATCGATGGTATAGTCCCCATCGTAGTAAGTGTTTACATTCGGGGTTTGGCGGGGCCTGTCCGCCATTGTGGTCGTATCATTCTTAGAAGTGCATGTAAATCTTGTTGTGGCGGGGTTGGTAAAAGGATTAAATGTTCATTTGTAAAAGAGTTGATGGTTATATATATGCGAAAGGCAAGTTTCCTGATTATTGTTTTATATTTACATTTATCTCATGTTGTTGTTTTATGTTCGTGATTACTCGATGTTGTGTCACTAGGGTGCCGGGTAAGGCACGATCCAGGCCGATTTGGTCGTGACAAAAGTGGTATCGAGCGATTAATCCTCGGAAAGTGTCTCTGAACCGTATCGATGAAGTCTTGATTATCGGGTGTTGTGCACCACGATAATCGAGGAGGCTATAGGATATTTAGGATTGGTTTCTATTCTTCTCACTCGAGATTGTGCCTTAGAGTGTGTTGTAAGTTGGACCTACGGCGAAATTATTTCCCTTATCGTTATGCCTCGCGTAGGGCAACCGGGCCGGGAGGGCAAAGCGGCCGAGGAGGCTGCGAGTAGAGTTCGGAGGGTGGTGAGGCGCGGGCCAAATCATTACCTAGGGTAGTGCTTCGTTCGGGGATTTCTGCGACGTCACTAGCCCGAGTTTAAGCATGGCGGCGGCGGTTCTGCTGCGGCCATGATATGTGAACCCAGTTCCACGGCCAGGAGCGAGAATATAGATTGCGAGACAACCTTGTTACTAGCTATGGATATCGCTACCAGAGAGTATACCGATGTATCGCGAGTCTTGATGACTACCTAAGAGAAGGTTGTGCAAGAGTAATCCTTCAGTTAGGCTTGAGCATGGCATGTGTACGGGCTTATGCGCGGAGTCGAGAAAGCGTAGAGATCGGCGGGTTAACCAAGGGCGAGAAGAGGGCGAGCGTGAGGTCGCCGGTAACTTTCAAGGTGAGTATACCTTAAGTGCTATGTTCTGATAGCAGTGTGTTAGTTGTGATTAGAAATCATGGTGGGTTAACCGAGTAAGATTTTGGAGGATAGAGAAAGTGTGAGCCTTAGGGCTTTATACGCAAAGACCTTAGAGGTAAGGCCATCTCGAGAAAGGTGTAGTGTTATGTTTGACCCTTATAGGAGTGCATAGTGCACGTGAGCTATGTTCGTGGGATAAGTCCCTGAGTAGCGTGATTTGAAAGAAGGTAGTCGAGCTAGGAAGACCGCTAGGTTTTCGTAATATGATTTGTGAAATTATTCCTTCGGGGAGCTAGTGTTTTGCGCAATGCCGGGTCGGGTTGAGGCCATGTTGCGGGTCAACCCGGCGGTATGGTGGTGGGTCAGTTTGTGGTGGTCGCCTTGTGGTAGGTCACGAGGGTGTTAGGCGAGTTTAGTTAACGCGTATGAGTTCGTGGATGCGTTCGACCAGGGGTCGGGCCGATGGGGGCCGCCCATCGTGGTCTTCGGTCAGGACCGTTTTACTCGGCTGTGTTGGGTTATCAGAAAGGTTGTAAGGTTGCACGGGGTGCCTACCTTCACCTTATGATGCATGGAGCCAGTGCGGCTGTTTTTGTTTACGGAAGTTTTCGGGCATGTGTTAAGAACTCGGTAAGTCTCGAATCGCATTCGCCTCGGGCGGTGTTTGGATTTCGAGGATTGTTGTAGGGATTGTTGTCTCTGTGGAGGTAGTGTTTAAGCTACCATTTGGTGTTCGGATGTCGCCTTTTGAAGCCTTGTAGGGGCGGAAGTGTAAGTTGCGATCGATTGGTTCGATGTTGGCAAGGTTCGATTAGTTGGTTCGAGCTTGTTCGGTAGTGGATAGTGCGAAACTTGTCTAGAAGAAGTTACGGCTCGGAGAAATCGTGCGGATAATCGGCGACAACGCTTAGAGTTGAGTTGGCGGTCGGTCTTCTTGAAAGTACCACGGTTAGGGTGTGACGAGTTTGGAAACAAAGGAACTTAGCCCGAGTTACTTGGGGCCCTTTTTAGTTCATGTGAAGAATAGGCGGGTTGCTTATATGTTAGCTTTGCCGTCCGACTTAGGAAGCGATCTTGCCGATCTTCGTATTGTTATGATCGGGAAAGTATCGGAGATCCATCAGTGTTCGATTAATGATGACCACGTTAGAGATAGTAACCGAGTTTTGGAAAGCGAAGCCGTATCGAGAATGTGGTAAGAGTTCGAGTGTACGAGATCCTCGGGATCATGGCGGCCGGTACCATTTGTTGGGTCGTCGACAAGGCTCGCGACAAAGTGACAAAAGTGGTATCGGTGACTAAGGAAGTATATTTTGACCGGGAAGAGGTATTTGTGGTGATATAGAGTGTTTTCCTCGTAGACCGGGATATAAGTATGTTGCGCGGTATTTACGTGGCGGTATGGCGAGGATTGTTTCGTAAGTATAGTAGTGAAGACTATCTTTGGCGCGCGTTTGTTTTGAGACTTAGAAGGAACATTCGGGACGAATGTTTCTAAGAGGAAGAATGTTATACCCGTAGTCCCGGGTATGTATGCGAGGGCGTGCGTGCGAGAATCTGACAGAAAGATTGGAAAGGAAGAAAGAGGCGATTTTTCCACGGAAAAGTTTCGGTTTTGTGAAGGAAAAAGGTTCGTTAATGGGAATTGGATTCCCAGTTGGTATTCGGACTTCTGGAATATTAGAGAATTATGGAATTTTATTTTGAAAATGGTCACGTGGGGCCCACGGGAGAAATTCTGATTTTGTGGGGCCACTTTGTTTTGAGATTTTGGCCATTATGGATATTTTGGAAGATGTTTTATTTTGGGCCAATAGGAGGGTGACACGTGTCACCCCGCCTAGTGGCTTAGTAGAATGGCATTTGTGCACAACACGGTTAGAGTCGTGTTTCGACGAAACCTTTTACATAACATGCGAACGGAAAATTCCCTCTATGTCTTTTCTCTTTTTTTCGGATTTTTACGAGAGACGGAACATTTTTGACCAACCAGAGGGCGGCACTTGGCACCCTCTCGTTTGGTGAGCAAGGTGGGCGTACTTGGGCGAAATGGGGATGTCAGTGGTAGATATTTTGGTAGATATTTTGTGAGGGTTTTAAGGAGTAGGGACTAGGGGCACTTGGGCATATCTTGGCCCTACACTTGTAGCACTTGGCTCGATCTTGGCCATTGGTTGGCCTTGGCTTGTCTATAAATACCCTCTCCCTGATGAATTCTTCATCCATTCCTAAATGTTTCTAAGTGTAAAATCCTCTCCCTCCCTTGTGTTGAGTTCGGCCAGGGCCTCCCCTTGTGGCGAGAGCACCCCCTCTAGGGGTGCTAGCGAGTAGTGCCCCACTCCTAGAGTTGCTAGCCGTAGGGTACCCACTGCCTAGGTTGTTTTCGTATAATACCCTTGTTGTGGTATAGAAATACTCTCTAGTATTGTTATTATGTCCAAATACCTTGGCCCCAAATACCTTGTAGTATTCCCGAGTTACACTTATACAAAAGCCAGAAAATACTATTATACTTCCCGTCAGTCCAAAACCGAAACCACAGGAAAATCTCCATAGTCAGTTTGGAGTATTGTGTAGAAGTTGGTTAGAACTTCTAAGGGTGGTTTAGAGCGGGTTGGGCGCTCGGAGTTGGAGCTAAAACTTTGCTAAGGATCGACATTAAACTCGGATAATTATGGGCTTACCGAGGTAACTATCTTGTCCCTTTTGTAATTGGATATTACATGTTGTAGGAATATATAGTTAAAGTATACTATATATATATAGCGAACATAGCTTGTGGCAATGTCCTTGGACTTAAGCACAGAAGCTGACTGTAATTACATAGGGCGTATTGATGAGACTTGTGTAGTAGTACCGTGGAGTAGAATTGTGCAGTTAGGGTTAGATGTATAACCCACTGGTTGGCTTGGTAGCGGCCTCGATAGAGAGGAGGTTTCTGTTGTTGCGGGAGGTCTTGCCGAATTTTCGGTAGAATGTTCTCGATGAGATCTAAATGTTAATAAAGCGCGTGGCCTTATAGGTTGATGTACTACGTGTGGCGCGATCCACGTGGCTTAAGGGGTAGCCGGCGTTTGGAAGTACTTGGGCGTTTTGCTGTAGTCGATGCTCGTCGCGAGGTATGTGAACCTCTTCCTATCTCTTCTAGCATGATATGTGTGAACTATGTAGTGCGGTGAGCGTCATGTGCTAAATGTGTTTGAGTGGTTTGAAACATAAAGTGTTATAACGGCTTTATGGGAAGTTGGTTATAACGACTTTATGTTAGTAAGAAAATACATGTGGTTTTAAAAGGTAAGCGATTTGAACTATAAGCGGCTTGTTATATGATAAGAAAGAACTTGAAGTATTTCAAAGATTTTTGAATCATTTTGAAAGGAAGTAATACTTGGTGTTTGAAAACTTAAGAGTTATACTAGCTTTATGGGAAGTTAGGTATAACGGCTTAAGAATGCTTTCTTGATTTGAAATCGAATGTGTATCGACAAACCAACTGCGGCGTTGATAAAAGGAAATGTTTTGAATAATTAAGTATTATTAAAACCGGTAGAAACTTCCATCTGCATAGAAGCTAAGATGAGACAAAATGATATTTCCTAGATCATGGTGCTTTGTAATAAGATTGTTATAAACAAGAATATCCTACTCACATATAAGGCTTATGTTTCTCAGTTGTTTAAAAGAGAATTATATTCTTAAATGAATAAGACTATGAACTCTGAAACCTTTCTAAAATAAGAAGCGTGAACATTTGAAATTAGGCAAACTTGGGCGTTTGGAAAATAATGTTGTTACTTGATTTTACAAAGGTAAGAGTTTTAGTTTTCTTAAAAATGATCACTCTATTCTATACTACGGGTATTGTGTGACTTATGTGAAAAGCAGATCTTTTTTAAGATTTTAATGTGTGAAGTACTTTGGGGATAGATACGAACTTGTTAGTAGAAAGTACCTTGTGTGAATAACTTGATTGTATTGGTTTGTGATAGCCTTGTAATACTTTCTTGTTGCTTTGATAAGTAAGCGTGTTAGGATGCTACGTGTGTTAGTATCTTGTGATGTTTGTGTAAGGGGTTTCCGGATTGTGCTTATTAACTATCGATCGTTATGATAGTATTGTGGCATTCGTCTCTTGAGATGATTCCGGAGTTAAGCGCCCTCCGTCACGGGGTAGACTCGGTGATGCAGGACCATGATTCGAGAATACCTCATGCGGGTCTGAGGGCCTATGCGAGCTCTGAGTTCCGGTTAGTGTCGTCCTTTATGGGCATGCGGTCCTTGTGGCGTGCGGACTCGAAAGTCGGGGCGATGCGGGAGTAGCTACCCTCGATGCGGGAATACCTCATGCGGGCGATGAGATTGGCCTATGCGGGTGCGGGAAGTTCCAGACTAGACGCGCGCATTAGATCTGCGGGCAAGTGGCGGCTTTGATCATGTGGCGATGCAGAGATCTTATGATCTGATTTATGACCTTGTTGATGCTGTAGGTGTTAGTAGTCGGCTATGCCTTACTTACCTGCATGCAGTTTTATTAGGACACGAGGTGGGACACGGTGTTCATGTGTATTCCTTGGTGCTTGTATATCATAAGCTGGCGGTGAGGAAGGTATTCCACGGGCACGATTGATGTTGTGGGCGTGAGACCCGTTGTTAAATTGAGTGATGACTTGAGGTGTGAGTCCACGACTTGACATGGCGCTTATTTATGGTGATCGTAGTTTGGTTATCATACATGTCTCTGCTTTGTATAGACTACTATGATTTCATTCTGATTTATTTTTAGTTTCACATACTAAATTTTGTTATGCGACCTCCTTGGCTGCGTTCATCTGCGCGAGTTGAGGTACATCGATCGTTGATCCTAGCTCTCGAGTCACGATTCGGCGTTTGGGAAGCTCCGTTTCTCGGAGGCTTATCGATGGTATAGTCCTGTCGTAGTAAGTGTTTACATTCGGGGTTTGGCGGGGCCTGTCCGCCATTGTGTCGTATCATTCTTAGAAGTGCAGTAATGCTGTTGTGGGCGGGGTTGGTAAAAAGGATTAAATTTGTTCATTTGTAAAAGAGTTGATGGTTATATATATGCGAAAGGCAAGTTTCCTGATTATTGTTTTATATTTACGTTATCTCATGTTGTTGTTTATGTTCGTGATTACTACGATGTTGTGTCACTAGGGTGCGGGGTAAGGCACGATCCACGGCGATTTGGTCGTGACAAGAATATACTGTATCAGCGCCATTTCCGCCCGTCGCTCTAATCATAATCACCTTACTGCGCATAGCTATAGAAGCGAGAACACCGCCATCGACGGTAGGCTGCGTCATTCTATTTGTATCTCTCTTCCTAGGACAGTCTCTCGTCACATGGCCCTGACGGCCGCAGGTGAAACAAGCACCAGTAAAAAGACGACACTCCCCGGGATGACGCTTGCCGCATCGTGCACGAGAAACATGAACTGTTGGCTAGAACCCATGTATACTGTGAACGGAAGCCACGAGCTCGATCGGCTCACGAATACCCCGAACATCACGAAGGCGCGGAGGACCACTGCATCTTGGCGAAGGTTCATAACTAGCTTTCTTTGGCGGTCCGCCTCATGAGTTACCAAAGGACCTGCTGCTGTTCGGCGCCTTACGCTGATCCCGGTCATTCCGTCGACCTCTCCGTGCCTCACATCCTAGTGCATGAGCCTGCATGCGGGCAATGTCCATGCCCGGCTGAAGAGCGACACTCGAACAAGCCTCTGCCAAGTAATCATCGAGCCCGGTGACGTAGCGGTGCACTCTGTCCTCCATATCTGTCACTAAAGCGGGGACATACCGAGCCAACGAGTCAAACTCCACGTTGTACTCCAACCTGGCAATGCGCGCGCCTTAACGTCAAAATCTGTCGGCCGAGCCCGCCGTACGTGGAGGCAAGAAATGTGCAAGAAATTCCCTTGAGAACTCGTCCCAACCTGCTGGGAGCGCGTGCTCTCCTCGAGACAGTTCCCATGAATCAAACCAGTCGACTGCCGTATCGCGCAACCGATGTGAACCTAGGACTACTGACTCGGTCTCCGAAGCTCTGATCACTCTCATGATCTGCTGTAACTGTCGGATGAACTCCTGCGGATCATCCTCGAGCCTCGACAGTAAAACTACGGCGGCTGACTCGAGAAAGTCGCGATCTCAAACTATCCGATCTCGGGTGAACTACGGGTACTACGTCTGCGGTGCTGCATCGGCCTATCCTCGTACCTTGCCACTATCACGGCCAATAGCGGGCCATCTCGCGTAACCCACCTCCTCATTTCGCTTGCCGTGGGTCGGCGTCTCGTGCGTGGCCTCAGTAGAGACCGTCGCTACTCCACTCGCAGCTCCCTCGCCTGCCTTGCCCTCCTGGGCCCCGAGTGCCTTGCGTGGAGGCAGAACTGGCACATAAGAATACGTCGGAGAGTCCACTTACAACACAACTCTAAGGCACGATCTCGGAATGAGAAGAATGGAAACCAATCCTAAATATCTGTAGCCTCACGATTATAGATGTGGTGCACAACACGATAATCAAGACTACCTAGATACGATGCTGTAGACACTTTCCGAGGATTAATCGCTCACGATACCACTTTTGTCACGACCGAACCGGGGCGTGGTAGTGCCTTACCGGGCACCCTAGTGATACAACATCGAGAAAATCGCGGAAATAAAAACATGAACATGAAATAAGAGATATGATAAAAAGCAGGCCAACTAAAGCGGTTGCCTTCTTGCATATATCTGAGAATCAGCAGTTACACCGCTTTACAACCCCGCCTGCGATTACTACGGACCTGCAGAAAGTGACAACAACTATGACGGGACGGGGCCCCGTACCACAGAATGTACAAGAACCTACAGACTCGAGGGTAACATACCACAAGATAAGCCTCGGAGAAGCGGGGCTTCCCAATCTGTTGCGTGATCCTATGGCGAGGATCCTGGCCGATGTACCTCTACTGCGGCATGAACGCGGCCCCGAAGGAGGTCGATCTACAAGTACAGTATGTGGCGAAATCGTAAATGAAATCATGGCGATCTATATAAAGCAGGAGACATGTATGATAACCAAACTACGATTTACAACATAAAAGTAGTCATGTCAAGTCGGGACTCGCGCGAAGTCATCCCTCGTGCGGTGGAACTCTTTCCTCACCGCCGGCGATCTAGGTATAAATCGTATGATACGTATAACATGTCTCGGCCCGTCCGTGGGACTCGAGGTGGAATCGTGTGGAATACATGTCTCGGCCCATCTCATGGGACTCGATAGGAATCGTATGGAATACATGTCTCGGCCCGTCTCATGGGACTCGATAGAATCGTATGGAATACATGTCTCGGCCCGTCTCGTGGGACTCGATAGGAATCGTATGGAATACATGTCTCGGCCCGTCTCGTGGGACTCGATGAGAATCGTTCACAACCAATCAGCGGCCCTCCGAGAGGCGGCGGTATAGAAATCTGATGCTTGCACAACAAGGCTATCACACGCAAACATAGGCAAGTTACACACAACTCAAGGTACTTTCATTTTATGTCAAAGTCCGGATTTTAACCCCAAAGTACTACATACGTTAAATTCTTTTAAAAGATCCATTTCTTTTACAAAGGTCACCCGATACCCGTAGTATTAACATAGAGTGACTAACATTTATAAGTAAACCAAAACACTTTCCTTATTAAAATCAAGTAATAACATCCTTTTCCAAAAGTTCAAGTTTGCCTAATTTCAAATGCTCAGGTCTCTTATTTTCGAAAGATTCCATAGATCATAGTCTTAATCACTTAACGTAATCTCCTTTTAAGACAATTGAGTAACATATGCCTTATGTGTGAGTAGCTTGTTCTTTTTTATAACCATCTTATTAAAGCAGCCATGATCTAGGAAATGTAATACAATTTTGTCTTATCTTAGCTTATGCGGATGGAGGTTTCTCTGGTTTTAATATAACTAATTAGTCAATACATTTCCTTTATTAACGCTGCAATGGTTTGTTCGATACTTATTCTCATTTCGAAATCGAGAAAACATTATTCTTTAAAAGCCAAGTACTCATTACTCACGAATGAGGTTTCACAACTTTTAACAAAATTCATAGTCCTTAACATTTGACGTCATTTATAAGTTAAGTCTCTTATCTTTTAAGATCAAGTCTCTTAACTTCTAAAATCAATAAACCATTCTTTTACCTACATAAAGTCGTTATAACTAACTTCCCATAAAGCTATTATAACACCTTATGTTTTAAACCAACAAAACTCGTTTAGCACGCACGTCTACCGTACTACATAGTTCACAACAATCATGCTAGAAAAGATAGGAAGAGGTTCACATAGCTCGCGACGATTATCGACAAATAGCAAAGCGCTCAAGTACTTCAACCCGTCGGCTACTCCTTAAGTCAAGTAGATCACGCCACACGTAGTACTCGCTCCTAAAATGGTCATAGTACTTCTATCAAACCTTTCTTACCATTGAAGACTTATACCAATAAAAAGCCCTCTAATTCTACGGAAAATTGGGCGACTTCCGTTTTACTCACTTTTCCATCTTTCTCCAAGGCGAATAGCAGTAATTATGCCATATATAAGGCATAATAATTAAACAACATAAAGAAGGGGATTACACGCCCAAACGGTAACGGTTTACTATCACGCCTTCATAATAACAATAAGTAAAAGAAGGGATTACGCATGACCGTGAACGGTTTACTATCACGCCTTAACAATACAATACAATAATTAAAATGGGGATCACAGCCCAAACGAACGCGATTGAACAATCTTCCCTTATGAAATGTAAATACGATCCAAAGTAAATACAATCCAAAGTAAATCTGATCCAAAGTAAATCTGATCCTTAAGTTGGGGTCCTTGGCCAACTTTGTCCATTTTACTTATCCAAATTACTCATTAGTCATCCAACTTATATTTCCATTCTTAATATAAGTTATAGTTACTTTGTTATTAGCTTCTTAGCAAGTAAGATACGTTTTTACCATTTTGTGGCTTTCTTGCCAATTTCCATGTTAGTAACTTAATGTCACGACCCGTTCCGGGGCCCGTGACTGGTGCCTTACCGGGGCACCCAAGTAGTCATACATCAGAGTAATCAGCGGAAATATAAAGCAAGACATGAAACAGTTTATAAAACAAGACACAGTTTATGTGAGAAAACATCGCCTTTCGGCATATATATAAAAACATGGTTTAGCAGTTACATCCGAACAGCATGCATGACTACAGACCTCTAAGAAATATACAACTATGGCGGGCGGGGCCCGCCATACCCTAACAGGAGATCATACCCAAAAGTAGAGCCTCGGAAAGATGGAGCTCGACACCAGCGTAGAGATCCTAAGAATGTGGATCTAGCACTTTGCCGCCTGCGGCATGAGCGGCCCAGAAGGAGGTCGATAACAGTACTAAGTATATGAAAGCGTAAAATACTTAAATGAAACATATCATTTTAGAAAGCAGTTTTGCAAGTATGTATGAAACAACGAGGAAAGCGCGCATAGTGCCACATCACAAACAAGAGCGTGATAGGTAAAGCGTAGCAGTCTTTTCTAGGCCGCGAATGATCAGCGAGGGCGATTGCGTAGTATCACCATCTGCAAGCCTAATCACGGACTCCGTAGTCGCATAGGCCAATCACATAGGCGCGTAGGGTACATAACCCGCATCGAGGCGGTACTCCTCGGCGTCGTCACTGGACTCGTCGTCCGCGTGGCCCATGGACGCGTGAGGTATAACCCGCGCTAACACGGAACTCCGTAGCTCGCATAGGTCCGCGGACCCGCGTAGGTATTCTCGAATCATGGTCCTGCATCACTGAATCTACCCGCGTCGGAGGCGACTTACCCGGTAATATGTCAAGAGGTGAGTGATGCTACACTAACCTAACGACTTATCGTTAAACAACATAAGCACAACAAGAATACTCTTTTTCACAAGCGTTACAAGACACTAACACACATAGCATCATATCATGTCTACTTATCAAACCATCTTATTATTCTTTTCACAATTCAATATAAGTCCGTTTATAAACACATAGGCAAACTGTTTCTTTTATCAATCTTAAGTGGTTATACTTAACTTCCCATAAGGCTAGTATAACTCTTAAGCACATTTAAAACCAATTAGTTCTCTTACATTAGAATGATTGATATTCTTTTGAAATGCTTTGGATCTTTATTATTCGGGCTTAAGCGTGAGGCATTCCGTAAGTGTTATTCAGCTTAAGTCAAAGACATTGCCGTAGTTATATTTTAGTTAACACGTACGCGTCTACGTACTATATATATTGTAAAATATCATGCTTTAGGAAGAATCACATACCTTCCGTGAAAACCACTGCGAGTTGAATATGTCGCGAGAAGTCGATCTATAATAGTCACGGATATCTATCAAAGACTACTCTGAAGGTCATTCTAAGCAGAGGGTTCACAATTCTACGGAAAGTCGGGCAGACTTCCCTACCGGTGAGCTATATAAGTCTCTTTGTGAAAACAGATCCTATGTAAATCTGATTTGATTATTCTTCTTTTAAACCCTTCTATTGTGGTAACGGTTCAATTCTATTCTACAATATTCTTCTAAGTATTTAATACTTATCCTTATACTACAACAGTATATATTCTCTAATTCAAAAGAGGGTTAGGATTAGCTACCTCGGTAAGCCAAATAATATCCTAGAAAAAGTCGCGCCTGAGCAAGGTTTTGCTCTAAGTTGTATGCTCGAGAAACCTTAGAAGTGCTACACAACTTCTACTAAGTACTACGGTATTTGGGCTAGGGTATTTTGGGCATTATAACAATACAAGAAGGCAACTTTTCTACCCAGGGAGGGGGGTAGATTTTTGGCTAGGCTAGGGGGTATTCGGCGAGGGCCTTCACAAGGAGGGGAGGTGTTGGACGAAAAGGCTACAAGGGAGAGGAGAGGATTGTTCAAGACTTGGAAAGCTTTGTGGATGAAGAACTCTTCATCTCTAAGGGGTATTTATAGGTCAAGAAGTGGCCAACCAATGGCCAAGATTTAGACAAGTGCAAGGCAAGTGTAGGGTGAGGATTAACTATACACAAATATCCTACCAACTCCTTGACTTGTGCACAAGGCACAAAAAACGTGCACACTATTGTTCAAATCGTCCAAATGGACGATTTCAAGTCCATCAATTGGAGGGTGACAAGTGTCGCCCTCCCGTTGGTCCAAAATGTTTCGTCTCTCGGAAAAATCCGCAAAAATTAGAAATGGCATAGCCGGAATTTACCCTACGAAAGCTGTGGAAACGTTTCGTCGGAAAACTAATCGTTTTGTGAGTTGTGCCCAAAGAAATCGTCCAAGCCTAAACTTTAAGGCTAAACTTTTTGTACGTATTCCCTTACGTACATACTCTGGAAATACGGGGTATAACATTCTCCCCTCCTTAGAAACATTCGTCCCGAATATTCCTTTGAGCGATTAACGATAAGATTATTCATAACTTAAACAGTTGTAAATGCCACACACGGCCACAGAGCAACACTTAGGCATAAACGATAATGAAAATTTACAAGTAGGAAAGTGAATTACCTAGAGGTGTGGGGAATAGGTGAGGATACTTCTGCCTCATGTCCTCCTCGGCTTCCCACGTCATCTCTCCTGAGCTCGTTCATACAAGACTTTGTGGAAGCCACGTCCTTGGTCCGCAGCGCCTAACTCCGACGATCGACTATCGCTATGGGAACCTCGCCATACGATAACCCCCGGTCACTGGACATCGTCGTCGGGTGTACCCTAGATGGATCCCGATACATCTCGCCGGATAGATCGTGAAAAATCGGATGCCTTTGCCTCGGATCGGACGGCAGATCCAACTCATAGCAACCTTGCCTACCTGCGGACAATCTGAAGCGGCCCGATGTACCTGGTTGAGTTTCCCTTCTTCCGAATCTCATCACACCCTTCATGGGTGACACCTTTAGAAAACCCAATCATGAACCTCGAACTCAAGATGCCGACGGCGATGATCTGCATCGACTTACATCGACTACGGTATCGATAGCCGCTCTCGGATAAGCCACTTATCCACTGCTGTTGTACCAAATCTGGTCCCACTGCGCCGCCGCCACATCGAACCAACCTATAGGCGATCTGCACTTCCTCGTACAAGGCCTCATAAGGCGCCATCGAATCTTTGGAGTGGTAGCTATTATTATACGCGAACTCAACTAGAGGCAAATGATCCTCCCAACTACCATCGGAAGTCAATAACACGGGCTCGTGACATATCCTCGAGAGTGCGGATAGTGCGCTCTGCTGTCCGTCTGCGTGGATGAAATGCGATTACTCGGGCTCACTGCGTCCTAAACCCCTGGAAGGACCTCGAAGTTAGCGTGGCGGGCTCCTGCATGCGATATGATCGAAGTAGGGACTCATGCGGTCGGCGATCTCTCGGATGTAAAGTGCGGCATAATCCTCGGTAGAAAAAGTCGTCCCGACGGGAAGAAAATGGGCTGATTTTGTCGACTGTCGTGATAACCCATATAGAATCATGTCTCCTCCGAGTGCGAGGTAATCTGTGATAAATCCATGTTGATTACCTCGGCTTCCGGTCGGGATCTCTATCGCTGTAACAAACCACCGGGCCTCGTGCTCTACCTTCACTGCGACAACACGGGCGAGCTACGAACTCGCAACGTCCTCTTCAGCCATCCCACCAATACACGGATCTAAGGTCGTGGTACATCTTGGTCGACCGGATGGATAGAGTAACGCTTGTATTGTGTGCTTCCCGAACCTGCTGCGAAGTCACGAAACATCCGGAACACACAATCGCCCTCAAACCTTAGCACCCGTGGTGCTACCTCAGGACCCTTACCTCACGAAGAGTCGTATCACGATATCGAATCAAAGTGGATCCTCGGCTGTTGCCTCTTCACCTCGCCGGCGATGGAAGACTCGGCAACCTCACGAACTCGAACCCGCGCTATCGAGAATCAATCAAGCGGACACCAAGGCTCGCTGGCGATGCAAATCACGAACCATGTCCTCCTCTCTGTTGCACATCCGATAGGCTCCCCATCGACCACGACTAAGGCGTACGCCACAACATTGGCCTTCGGGTGGTACGGGATATCAACATCGTAATCCTTAAGCAACTCTAACCACGTCTGCGTGTAAGTTCGGCTCCTCCGGTGAAGATATCTTGGAGGCTCTTGTGGTGCGTAAAAATATCCACGTGAACCCGTACAAATAGTGCCTCGGATCTTGGCGTGAATCACCGCGCCTGACTCCAAATCATGGGTGGGGTAGTTCCTCGTGTTTCTTGGTGTCGGGATGCGTATGCTATAACCTGCCATGCTGCATCAACACACATCCCAACCCGATGCATGGCGCATCACAATACGACATAACCATCGGACCTGCGGAAGAGTAAAGCGAGGCGGTCGTCGGTCTCTCTTCAAAGCTGGAAACCACCGCTCCTGACATCGATCGAAACTTGGCTGCCTTACGAGTCGGCCTAGTCAATGGTGCGAATATAGAAGCAAACTTCTCTAACCGCCGATAATATCTGCAAGGCCCGTAAAGCTGCGAACCTATGTCGGAGTAGTAGGTCTAGGCCAAGTCTTCGCTTCGATCTTGGCGTATCGACTCGAATGCCATCGGCCGACAATATGCCCAAGAAACGCCATCAAGTCAACAAAACTCACATTTGGAAAACTTGGCGTCTGGCTGGTCTGGAGAATCGGCCAAGATCGCCAAATGCTCCGCGTGCTCTGCTCTGGCGAGAATAAACTAAGATATCATCGATGAACACTATCACAAGCGTGTCCAAAAATGGTTTGAACACGGTTCATCAAATCCATGAATCCACGGAGCATTGGTCACCAAAGACATGACCACGAACTCATAATGCGTCGCGGGTCTGAATGCGATCTAGGGACATCCACCTCTCGACTCGCACTGATGATAGCCCGATCGCAGATCAATCTTGGAGAAACATCTCGCACCTGCGCACGGTCGAACAAATCATCAATCCAGGAAGGGTATTCGTTCTTAATGGTCACCTTGTTCACTGCTGTAATCAACACACATGCGCGGCGTCCGTCCTTCTTCTTCACGAACAATACTGGCGCTCCCGGGGAGAAACACTAGGCGATGAAGCCGCTTCTCCGGCAAATCTCTAAGCTGATCCTTGACTCTCTCAACTCGGCGGTGCCATTCGTATGGCGGAATGGAAATAGGCGAGAGTGTCGCAATATGTCAATACAAAACTCAATCTCCTCAAGAGGATACCCGGAAGGTCATCCGAAACACGCCGTGCGGGAACTCGTGACTCTGGGCGGTGAAAATGCACGCGACTTGATATCAAACACACGAACGAGATGGTAGATGTACCCGCCTGCACCATCTTCCAGCCTTGAGGTAGGAAATAAACCTACCCGGCGTCTGCGTGCTCCTCCCACTCAACCTGGCTCGCCGGAAGCTGGAACCGTACTACTCTCTCTGCGATCAACATTGGCGTAGCAGAAGCTAGCCAATCCATCCAATAATCACGTCGAAGTCGATCATCTCAACTCTATCAAGTCGGCTGGTCCGACGATGTAAATGGTCACGGACAAGCTCATATACCCGCCGAGCTACCACGAATCACCATCTGGCGTAGCTACCTCAAAAGGGTCTATGGACTCGGGCTCATCCACATCCTACTAGCAACAAGGGAGATATATGGGGCCAGTAGAACCGGATCTATCAAAGCATACACATCAAACCCGAACCGATAAGGTACTGTGGCGACATCGGTGAGGCCTCACGATCTGTCGCTTTGGACAAAGCATAAATGCGGTTACGAGGACCGCTAGAATCGGACGAGCCACGACCTCTGCGCGACTGGCTGACCCATGAGTACCTTGCCCTCGGGGCGAGTAGCTGTCGAGGATGAAGAAGACCGTGAAAGAACTGTGGTGACCACTACATCTGCCGCCCGGTCGGACGGTTCCTCGCATAGTGACCTGGCCTGGCCAATCAAACAAACTCCGTAGCACCTGACTCGAAGTGGGATCTACCGTCGGCCTGGCGAGGTGGTCCGTCGGCGATGCCTGCCGCTCTGGGCGTCGAAGTCTGGGGCCACAGTGCGCCTCGAATATCCCGGTGTCTTGAGGACGGCGAGAGTGCTCGGGCTGGGCGTGGTGCAAATCTAGGCTGCTGCGAGGCCGCCCACGATAGCCACCAAAGACCCTGCCGTCTGGTCTTAACCTGCTCACAACCGGCGGTCTACGCTCCTCACATCCAAGAGCATGAGCACTGCGTGCGGGTAATGTCCATACGGTGGAGAGAAACACGCGCATGACTTCGGCCATATAGTCGTCTAGCGGTGACATAGCGGTGCACCCTATCCTCCATATCGCTACAATCTTTGGGACATATCGAGCGATGAATCAAACTCGACATTGTACTCACGGCGGTCGTCCTCTCGCCTCGATGGTAAAAATCTATCGGCCGCGCCTCGCCATGTGGAGGCAAGAAGTGAGTGAGAAAGCCTCGAGAACTCATCCCAGTAGGCGGGACGCGTGCTCTCCGGGATAACTCCATGAATCAAACCAATCGATCGCGGTATCACGCGGCCGTGCGAACGAAGGTCACCGACTGTCTCTGAGGCCTTGATCACCCTTATGATCCTCTCAAGGCGACGGATGAACTCGCGGATCATCCTCGGCCTCGACCAGTAAAACTCGGCGGGCTACAACTCAAGAAATCTCGTAGCCTCAAACTATTCGCCTCGGGTGTACCACGGTGCGGCCGTGGCTGAGGCGAGGCCAGCCGCATCAGTCTCTCCGTGTCGGGCCTGACTTTAGCCAAAAGTGGGCCATCTCTCGTACCACAACTCCTCGCCCGGTGTGGGGCGGAGGTGTGGGTGCTGTTGTCTGTCTTTGGGGTGGCGGCGTCATAGAACTCGCCGTCTCGGTATAGGCGGGCACGAGCCCTCGTGACTCTGGGTGTCTCGCTAGCGACTCCTCATTGCCTTGCCCACGGGCGGGTTGCCTTACGTGAGGCATAAGCATAGAAAGGAATACGTTAGAGGGTCCAACCTATAACACGACTTCAAGCACGATCTCGGAATGAGAAGAATGGAAACCAATCCTAAATATCTTATAGCCTCATGATTATTGGTGTGGTGCACAACACACCGATAATCAAGACTCTACTAGATACGGTCTGTAGACACTTTCCGAGGATTAACTGCTCTGATACCACTTTTGTCACGACCCGTTCCGGGGCCCGTGACTGGTGCCTTACCGGGGCACCCAAGTAGTCATACATCAGAGTAATCAGCGGAAATATAAAGCAAGACATGAAACAGTTTATAAAACAAGACACAGTTTATGTGAGAAAACATCGCCTTTCGGCATATATTTAAAAACATGGTTTAGCAGTTACATCCGACCTTTGTACTCTGAGACCTCTGAAATATACAACTATGGCGGGGCCGCCATACACCACTGTACAAAACTATCTACTGAGGAGATCATACCAAAAGTAGAGCCTCGGAAAGATGGAGCTCGACACCAACGTAGAGATCCTAAGAATGTGGATCTAGCACTGCTTGCCCTTACTGCGGCATGAACGCAGCCTCGAAGAGGTCGAGATAACAGTACTAAGTATATGAAATCGTAAAATACTTAAATGAAACATATCATTTTAGAAACAGTTTTGCAAGTATGTATGAAACAACGAGAAACCGCATATAGTGCATCACAAACAAGCGTGATAGGTAAATCGTAATGAGTCTTTTCTAAGCTGCGAATGATCAAGCAGGCCAATTGCGTAGTATCACCATGCAAGCCTAATCCTGGACTCCGTAGTCGCGTAGGCCAATCACATAGGCGCGTAGGGTACATAACCGCGTCGAGGCGGTACTCCTCGGCATCGCCTGGACTCGTCGTCCGCATGGCCACATGGACCGCATGAGGTATAACCCGCACACTAACACGGAACTCCGTAACCGCATAGGTCCGCGGACCCGCATGAGGTATTCTCGAATCATGGTCCTGCATCGCCGAGTCTACCGCGTGGAGCGGCTTAACCCCCGGTAATATGTCAAGAGGTGAGTGATGCTACACTAACCTAACAGCTTATCGTTAAACAACATAAGCACAACAAGAATACTCTGTTGAAGCGTTACAAGACACTAACACACATAGCATCATATCATGTCTACTTATCAAACCATCTTATTATTCTTTTCACAATTCAATATAAGTGCGTTTATAAACACATAGGCAAACTGTTTCTTTTATCAATCTTAAGTGGTTATACTTAACTTCCCATAAGGCTAGTATAACTCTTAAGCTTCTGTTTAAAAACCAATTAGTTCTCTTCTGTTAAGAATGATTCAGTATTCTTTTGAAATGCTTTGGATCTTTATTATTCAGGCTTAAGCAGTGAGGCATTCTGTAAGTGTTATTCGGGCTTAAGTCAAAGACATTGCCGTAGTTATATTTTAGTTAACACGTATGCGTCACCGTACTATATATATTGTAAAATATCATGCTTTAGGAAGAATCACATACCTTCCGTGAAAACCACCTGCCAAGTTGAATATGTCGCGCGCAGAGAGTCAGCCTATAATAGTCACAAATATCTATCAAAGACTACTCTGAAGGTCATTCTAAACAGAGGGTTCACAACGGAAAGTCGGGCAGCACTTCCCTACCCGGTGAGCTATATAAGTCTACTGTGAAAACAGTCTATGTAATCTGATTTGATTATTCTTCTTTTAAACCCTTCTATTGTGGTAACAGTTCAATTCTATTCTACAATATTCTTCTAAGTATTTAATACTTATCCTTATACTACAACAGTATATATTCTCTAATTCAAAAGAGGGTTAGGATTAGTTACCTCGGTAAGCCCAATAATATCCTAGAAAAAGTCGCGCCTGAGCAAGGTTTTGCTCCTAAGTTGTATGCTCCAAGGAAACCTTAGAAGTTCTTCACAACTTCTACTAAGTAGTAAGGTATTTGGGCTAGGGTATTTTGGGCATTATAACAATACAAGAAGGCAAATTTTCTACCAAGGGAGGGGGGTAGATTTTTGGCTAGGCTAGGGGGGGTATTCGGCCAAGGGCCTTCACAAGGGGAGGGGGGGAGGTGTTGGACGAAAAGGCTACAAGGGAGAGGAGAGGATTTTTCAAGACTTGGAAAGCTTTGTGGATGAAGAACTCTTCATCTCTAAGGGGGTATTTATAGGTCAAGAAGTGGCCAACCAATGGCCAAGATTTAGACAAGTGCAAGGCAAGTGTAGGGTGAGGATTAACTATACACAAATATCCTACCAACTCCTTGACTTGTGCACAAGGCACAAAAAACGTGCACACTATTGTTCAAATCGTCCAAATGGACGATTTCAAGTCCATCAATTGGAGGGTGACAAGTGTCGCCCTCCCGTTGGTCCAAAATGTTTCGTCTCTCGGAAAAATCCGCAAAAATTAGAAATGGCATAGCCGGAATTTACCCTACGAAAGCTGTGGAAACGTTTCGTCGGAAAACTAATCGTTTTGTGAGTTGTGCCCAAAGAAATCGTCCAAGCCTAAACTTTAAGGCTAAACTTTTTGTACGTATTCCCTTACGTACATACTCTGGAAATACGGGGTATAACACTTAACAAGATCCAAATCCTCCAAACTTTACTCCATATATTATATAATCCATAATATACTTATAATATATGTATAATAACCAATTCACAAGGAGGTTTAAGTTTCACTACCTCAAATAGCCCAAGAATATCCAAGTTCTTAAAGTCGCTCCAAGCAAGTCTTAGCTCCAAATCTTTACGTTCCAATCCGCTACAAGCAACCCATAGAAGCTCCTAACCAACTTCTCTTCAAGATTCAACTCCAAAAAGTGAAGAACACTTAGGGTTTCCAACTAGCAACTTTCGGCCAAGGCATGAAAAAGAGGCTAGGGGTGTGAAATCATTTCCAACTCTTGGTACACAATCTTCCTAACACCTTAGGGAAGAACACTTGAGAGTTTAAGAATTGTTGGACAAATTTAGGTCAAGGAATGGCACCATGGCCGAAACCACAAGGCAAGGGAGAGCGTATTTGTTCAAGTCTTGAAATGGTTAAGTGTGGAAGTTTTCATCAACTAAGGGTGCATATATAGGGCAACCAAGGGCTAGGATGAGGGCAAGTGTGTGGTTGAGATTGGGGACAAGTGTGTGTGGGTCCCACAAGCCACTTGTCCAAACTAAAATATCTTGCAAGACAAGTGGCCTTGTCTTGCCACTTGTCTAGCATATTTCGGCCAAGAGCCACCTAGGGGGTGACACGTGTCGCCCTCCTATTCGTCCAAAATATTTCATCTTCCGAAAATATCCATAATGGCCAAAATCTCAAAAACAAAGCGGGCCCCACAAAACTGTAAATTTCTCCCGTGGGCCCCACGTGACCATTTCCGAAAATAAAATCTCAAAATTCTAATATAATTCAAGAAGCCCAAATACCAAATCTGGGAATCCAATTCCCATCAACGAACATTTTTCCTTTACAAAAACCGGAAACTTTTCCGTTGAAAAATCACATCTTTCTTACTTTCCAATTTTTCTCGTATTCTCAAACGCGTGCGTCCTCGCATACATACCACGGAACTACGGGTATAACATTATCGCGGTGAAATAGTCCCACGCGGGCGGACGATCCTATGCGAGGAATACCTCATGCGGGTCTACACGACCTATGCGGGCGGATACAGTCTATGCGAGGAATACCTCATGTGGGTCCATACGACCCTTGCGGGTGAAATAGTCCCAGGAGTAGGATTGCTTAATGATACTGCGGGCGGGTGGCCTTCTTTTGATCATGAGCCTCCTATTTTTATGCAGTAAAGTATACTCTTGTTTACTCTCATTGTTAGTAAGGCACAGTGTACTGTTATATGGTACATGTTGGACTGACCTCATTCGTGAGTAATGAGTACTTGGTTTTAAAAGGAATAATGTTTTACTGATTTCGGAAATCAGAATAAGTATCGAACAAACCACAGCAGCGCTAATAAAGGGAAATGTTTTGACTAATAAAGTATTATTAAAACCAGTAGAAACTTCCATCTGTATAGAAGCTAAGATGAGACAAAATGATATTACATTTCCTAGATCATGGCTGTTGTAATAAGATTGTTATGAACAAGAATAACCTACTCACACATAAGGTATATGTCACACCCCGAAAATCGGGCCCGTGACTGGTGCCTTACCCCGGGCACCCTAGCGATACATACATCAGAGAAAATCAGCGGAACATAAAACATGAGTCATTAAACAAGAGATATAATAAATAAACAGGCCAACCAAAACAGTTGCCTTCAGTATAAACATAAAACCTGAACAGTTTAATCCTTTTACAACCCTGCCCACAACAGTACTACAAACCTCTAAGATTTACAACGACTATGACGGGACAGGGCCCCGCCATACCCCTGAATGTACAAGAACCTACAACTCAGGGAACACATACCAAAAGATAAGCCTCCGGAGAAACGGAGCTTCCCAATGCGCTGAACGGTGATCCTATGGCGAGGATCCACGGCCGATGTACCTCTACTGCGGCGTGACGCAGCCCCGAGGTCGAGATAACAGTACCAAGTATGTGAAAGCGCATAATGTAAATGAAATCATAACGATCTATACAAAGCAGAGACATGTATGATAGCCAAACTACAAAGACATCACATATAACGATTATATCAAGTCGAGTCTCACGCCCAACATCAATCATGCGTGGAATACCTTCCCACCGCCGTGATCGATGATATGATAACAACAAGACAGCAATCCAAATGGAAGCATACGTGCGCTACGATCGTGTCGGTATGTCCAAGGAAACAATAAGACAACTTTCCAAATGGACGATACCCGCGCTCGCGATCGTGTCGGTATGTCCAGAAACAATAGACAGCATTCCAAATGGACGATACCCGTGCGCCACGCATCGTGTCGGTATGTCCAAAAGGAAATCACTGGCGATAATCAAAATGGAAACATACGTGCGCTACGATCGTGTCGATATATCCAAAGCGATTAACCACAAGACCTTAACCAAAATGGAAGCATACCCGTGCGCTACGCATCGTGTCAGTATGTCCAAAGCGATTAACAACAATAATACTATCAACAGGAACGTACCCGTGGAATTTCTCCGTCACTGCCGGCACGTCCAAGTAAGTTCTCAACCAGTCAACCGACCCTCTATCGAGAGATGCGGTAACACAGAAACACAACGCTTGTACAATAAAGGCTATCATCACAAGCATAGGCAAGTTTCACAACAACAAGCATAGGCAAGTTTCACAACAACAAGCATAGGCAAGTTTCACACAACTCAAAGTACTTTCATTTTATGCCAAAGTCCGGGTTTTTAACCCCAAAGTACTACATACGTTAAGTTCTTTTAAAAGAGATCCATTACTTTTATAAAAGTCACCCGATACCCGTAGTATTAGAATGACCAACCCACCTTCCTTTTCAAAATCAAGTAACAACATTCTTTCCTAAGTCCCGGTTGCCTAGTTTGATTACTCAAGCTTCTCATTTTCAAATGGTTTCATAGTTCCCAACCTTAATCACTTGATTCCTTTTTAGAGAAATTGAGTAACATATGTCATATATGTGAGTAGTTTATTCTTGTTTATAACGATCTTATTACGTGACCATGATCTAGAAAATGTAATATCATTTTGTCTCATCTTAGCTTCATGCGGATGGGGTTTCTCGGTTTTAATACAACACATCATTATTCAATACATTTTCCTTTATTAACGCTGCAGTGGTGCTCGATACACATTCGATTCGAAATCAAGAAACATTATCCCTTTAAAAACCAAGTACTCATTACTCACGAATGAGGTTTCACACAAACATCCACATTTAAACAAATAAGTTAAGTCTCTTATCTTATAAGATCAAGTCTCTTAACTTCTAACATCATGAAACCATTTTCACTTACATAAGGTCGTTATAACTAACTTCCCATAAAGCTATTATAACACCCTATGTTTTAAACCAACCAAATCACTTAGCACGTATGCGTCTACCGTACTACATAGTTCACAACAATCATGCTAGAAAAGATAGGAAGAGGTTCACATACCTCGCGACGATTTATCGACAATAAGCAAAATGCTCCAAGTACTACAACCTTGCTAGCCTTTCCACTCCTCGAGTAGAATACGCTACTCTAGTACTTTCACCTATAAAGGTCACAAACGTCTATTAACCCCAAAACACAAGTTTCTCGCTTCCTATAGAAAATTCGACTCTCCCCGCAGCGTAAATCTCCTCTCTATCGAGGCGCTACAAGCCAACCGAGGGGGTTTACACGCCTAACCTGACGTGTACAATTCTACACAAGTCTACCGCTGATACCCTATGTAAATACTGATTGATTCGATTCTTTATTCTTCAGCTTAAGTCAAAAGACATTGCGAATACTAAGTATAGTTCCATATATAGTATACTTCAACTATATATTCTAACAAACATGTAATTTCCAATTACAATGGAGGGACAAGATAATTACCTCGATAAGCCCAAAATTATCCAAGTTATAATGTCGATCCTGAGCAAGGTTTAGCTCCACTCCGTGCGCTCCAAACCACTCCAAACAACCCTTAGAAGTTCTAACCAACTTCTACTCAAATACTTGACCAACTATGAAGATTTCCTTAGGGTTTCGGTTTGAGACTAAAGGACAAAAGGTAGTATTTCGGACTCTACGAAAGAGGTATCTTTGGAATACTACAAGGTACAAGGCTAAGGTATTTTGGGCATTATAACAATACTAGGGAGTATTTCTATACCACAACAAGTGGGTATTATACGAAAACAACTAGGCTAGGGGAGGGGTACCCAGCCAAGGCACAAAGGGGAGGGTTTCTCGGCCAAGGGCCTTACTAGGGAGGGCTCTTGGGCGAGAGTCAAACAAGAGGAGAGGAAGGATAGCAAGACTTGGAACATTTTTGGATGAATGAAGTCTTGAGCCAAGGGGTATTTATAGCAAAACCAAAAGCCAACCAATGGCCAAGATCAAGCCATGTGCAAGGCAAGTGTAAGGCCAAGATCAAGCCAAGTGCACCCTAACCCTACTCCAAAACCCTCACAAATATCTACACAAATCTACCACACTTGCCCATCCATTCGGCCTAATTCGCCCTCAAGTCCACCATGAGAGGGTGCCAAGTGTTGCCCTCTCGTTGGTCCAAAACATTTCGTCTCTCGGAAAAATCCGCAAAAATACTAAATGACATAGCCGAATTTTCCTTCGCATTCTGCAAGCGTTTCGTCAAAAACGACTCTAACAGGTGTTGTGCACAAATGTCATTTCGGCTAAGCCACCAGGCGGGGTGACACGTGTCACCTCCTATTGGCCCAAAAAAACGTCTTAGAAAATATCCACAATGGCCAAAATCTCGAAAACAAAGTGGGAACCACAAAACAGTAAAATTCTCCCGTGGTCCAAACTTGAACATTTCAGAAAATAAAATCTAAAAATACTAATATAATCTATGAAGTCCAAATACCAAATCTGGGAATCCAATTCCCATTAACGAACCTTTTTCTTCACAAATAACCGGAAACTTTTCCGTCGAAAACTCACATCTTTCTTTCTTTTCAAAATTTTCTGCCGTACTCTCGTACGTACGTCCTCACATACATACCCTGCAACTACGGGGTATAACATTCTCCCCTCCTTAGAAACATTCGTCCCGAATGTTCCTTCTCAAGACGGATATCGATGAAGTTCCTCTAACAAGTTGTCAACGCCACAGCTTGGCCACGAAATATCACACGTTATCTTCCTTCCTTACTCGTCGTGCCCTTCTCGAACACTTGAACTCTCCCAGTACGTACCATACTTCAGTCATTACTTCCGTTCCCGAAAATCTCTGGAGTCACTACCTCCAAACTTGGTCATCTTACTAACCTCAAACTTCCTTAAGGCCATTCCCGGCCTTTACGAACCGCTTCTGGTCGAACGCGTCCACGAACTTATACGATGATCATACAAACTTGGGCCTAGCATCCTCGTGACCCTACCACCTGGCGGGACCACCCAGAACTGACCCCACCCCAAACCGGGTTACGGGTTGACCCGCAAATGGTCCTCAACCCGACCCCCAACCGCGGCAAACTCTTGTTCCCCGATCCGGAACAATCTTACTAATTCACATCATGAAAGCTACCACTTCCATCTCACACTACCCACGGACTTATCACACAAATAAATCCCACGTATACTACTCACCCTTATAAAGGTCAAACATAAAACGAATCTTATACTCAAGACGACCTTACCTCTAAGGTCTCAGTCGTGAAATAGTCTAAGGTTCACACTTACCATGCCCCCATACGTAACCTTCCAACTAACCATGTATTCTAACTCACACATATCACAATGCTATCCGTACATAGCACACAATAATGAGATCATCATAACAAGCATACCAAAACTCTAGAGGGTTAAGGATATACCTGTAGCTACCGCTCCACTCTAATCATAGGCACACTGCAGGCGCATAGTCAGAAGGTGATGAACCACCACAAATCTCAAGGTCGAGTCGTAACATCCGCGCTTCCCTTGGTCGGACAGCCTCGCAAAATGGCCCCGCTGGCCGCATGCAAAACAAACTCCCAATCTAGCACGACACTCTCCAAAATGGAGTCTACCACAACGTCACAACGAGGTAGGGTGGCTTCACCGTTAACACCGCCTCCCGAAAATCTGAACCTCGAGCCACGACCAGATCCGAGACGGTGGAGGACCACTCAGATCGTGGGGTATATAACTAGCTCGGCCGAGGCGGTCCGCCTCGAAAGTCACCAAAGGACCCTGCTGTCCTGGCCCTCTTCTCGCGATCCAGTCATTCCTTCGACCCTCCGTGCCTCACATCCTAGTGCATGAGCTGCATGCGGCAATGTCCATGCCCTACCAAGAGAAACACCCGCACAAGACTCACCATATAATCATCTAGCCCGTGACGTAGCGATGCACCCTATCCTCCATATTCGCAACTAGCGCAGTACATATCGAGCCAAAGAATCGAACTCGACATTGTACTCCCGACGGCGCGCCTCTCTCTCAAGAATAAAAATCTGTACCCGTGCCCTCCTCATCCGTGGAGGCAAGAAGTGCGTGAGAAAGCCCGAAAACTCATCCCATACTGCTGAGGTGCATGCTCTCCCGAAAGCTCCCATGAATCAAACCAATCGATTGCGGTATCACGCACCGACGCGAACCAAAGGTCACAGACTCGGTCTCTGAAGCCTTGATCACCCGCGTGATCCGTCAGAATCGCCGGATGAACTCCTGCGGATCATCCTCGTGCCTCGACAGTAAAACTCTGGCGGGCTACAACTCGTAAAGTCCCGTAGCCTCAAACTATCCGCTCGGGGTGAACCATCGGTGCTCGAATCGAATCGCCGTGATCCACTTATCTCATATCCGCCACGACTCGCCAATAATCGCCATCTCGCGTGACCCATCTCCCGCTTCCGCATCGTGGACCGGAGGCTCAGTCTTGTAGTCTCGCAGCCCACGCTGCCGCGCTTTAACCTCTGCTGGGCCGCGGCGCTACAAAACCCGCCGTCTCAAGCACAACTCGTACTGCGGGCTCGCGCTGCATTCTCTCGTGTCTCACTAGCAGCACCTCGGCCGCTTTGCCCTTCTGGGCTCGTTGCCTTGCGCGAGGCATAATCGTAAAAACGAGATACGTCGGAGGGTCCAACTTACAACACAAACTCTAAGGCACGATCTCGGAATGAGAAGAATGGAAACTAATCCTAAATGTCTCGGCCTCCGATTATAGATGTGGTGCACAACACATCGATAATCAAGACTTACTAGACACGGTTCAGTAGACACTTTCCGAGGATTAATCGCTCGATACCACTATGTCACACCCGAAAATCGGGCGTGGATCGTGCCTTACCTCGCACCTAGCGATACATACATCGTAGAAAATCAGCGAACATAAAACATGAGTCATTAAACAAGAGATATAATAAATAAACAAAGCAACCAAAACAATTGCCCCGGTATAAACATAAAACACGAACAGTTTAATCCTTTTACAACCCCGCCCACAACAAAGATTACTGCACTTAAGATTTACAACGACTATGACGGACAGGCCCCGCCATACCCCGAATGTACAAGAACCTACAACTCGTGGAACACATACCAAAAGATAAGCCTCCGAGAAACGGAGCTTCCCAACGTTGAACGGTGATCCATGAGCGAGGATCCACGACCGATGTACTCTACCGCGGCATGAACGCAGCCCGAAGGAGGTCGATAACAGTACCAAGTATGTGAATCGCATAATGTCAGAAATGAAATCATAACATCTATACAAAGCGGAGACATGTATGATAGCCAAACTACAAAGACATCACATATAACGCTTATATCAAGTCGTGGTCTCACGCCCACAACATCAATCATGCCCGTGGAATACCTTCCTCATCACGGCAATGATGATATGATAACAACAAGACAAAGAATCCAAATGGAAGCATACCCGCAGCGCTACGCATCGTGTCGATGTCCAAAGGGAAACAATAAGACAACTTTCCAAATGGACGATACCCGCAGCGCTACGATCGTGTCGAGATGTCCAAAGGGAAACAATAGACAGCATTCCAAATGGACGATACCCGCAGCGCTACGATCGTGTCGATGTCCAAAAGGAAATCACAAGGCGATAATCAAAATGGAAACATACCCGCGCGCCACGATCGTGTCAAGATATCCAAAGCGATTAACCACAAGACCTTAACCAAAATGGAAGCATACCCGCGCGCCACGATCGTGGTCGGTATGTCCAAAGCGACAACAATAATACTATCAACGTGAACGCACTGCGGAATTTCTCCGCCACCGCCAAGACGCCCAAGTAAGTTCTCAACTACCAACCGACTCTATCGAGACGCGTAACACGTAAAACACAACGCTTGTACAATAAAGGCTATCATCACAAGCATAGGCAAGTTTCACAACAACAAGCATAGGCAAGTTTCACAACAACAAGCATAGGCAAGTTTCACACAACTCAAAGTACTTTCATTTTATGCCAAAGTCCGGGTTTTTAACCCCAAAGTACTACATACGTTAAGTTCTTTTAAAAGAGATCCATTACTTTTATAAAAGTCACCCGATACCCGTAGTATTAGAATGACCAACCCACCTTCCTTTTCAAAATCAAGTAACAACATTCTTTTCCTAAGTCCCAGTTTGCCTAGTTTCAATTACTCAAGCTTCTCATTTTCAAATGGTTTCATAGTTCCCAAACTTAATCACTTGATTCCTTTTAGAACAATTGAGTAACATATGTCATATATGAGTAGTTTATTCTTGTTTATAACGATCTTATTACAATGCATGATCTAGAAAATGTAATATCATTTTGTCTCATCTTAGCTTCATGCAGATGGGGTTTCTATGGTTTTAATACAACACATCATTATTCAATACATTTTCCTTTATTAACGCCGCAGTTGGTCCTGCCGATACACATTCGATTCCCAAATCAAGAAAACATTATCCCTTTAAAACCAAGTACTCATTACTCACGAATGAGGTTTCACACAAACATCCACATTTAAACAAATAAGTTAAGTCTCTTATCTTATAAGATCAAGTCTCTTAACTTCTAACATCAGTAAACCATTTTCACTTACATAAGGTCGTTATAACTAACTTCCCATAAAGCTATTATAACACCCTATGTTTTAAACCAACCAAATCACTTAGCACATGTACATCTACCGTACTACATAGTTCACAACAATCATGCTAGAAAAGATAGGAAGAGGTTCACATACCTCGCGACGATTTATCGACAATAAGCAAAATGCTCCAAGTACTACAACCTGCTAGCCCTTTCCACTCTCGAGTGTAATACGCTACTCTTAGTACTTTCACCTATAAAGGTCACAAACGCCTATTAACCCCAAAACACAAGTTTCTATCTTCCTATAGAAAATTGCAAAGACTCCCCGCAACAACAGAAATCTCCTCCTCTATCGAGGCCGGCTACCAAGCCAAGGCGGGGGGGGTTTACACGTCTATCCGGACGTGTACAATTCTACACAAGTCTACTGCAATACAGTCCTATGTAAATACAGTTCAGTTCAGTTCTTTATTCTTCAGGCTTAAGTCAAAAGACATTGCCGAATACTAAGTATAGTTCCATATATAGTATACTTCAACTATATATTCTAACAAACATGTAATTTCCAATTACAATGGAGGACAAGATAATTACCTCGATAAGCCCAAAATTATCCAAGTTATAATGTCGATCCCGAGCAAGGTTTAGCTCCACTCGTGCGCCCAAACCACTCCAAACAACCCTTAGAAGTTCTAACCAACTTCTACTCAAATACTTCAACCAACTATGAAGATTTCCTTAGGGTTTCGGTTTGAGACTAAAAGGACAAAAGGTAGTATTTCGGACTCTACGTAAAAAGAGGTATCTTTGGAATACTACAAGGTACAAGGCTAAGGTATTTTGGGCATTATAACAATACTAGGGAGTATTTCTATACCACAACAAGAGGTATTATACGAAAACAACTAGGCAGTGAGTGGGTACCCACGCCAAGGCACCACAAAGGGAGGGTTTCTCGGCCAAGGGCCTTTACTAGGAGGGTGGCTCTGACGAGAGTCAAACAAGAGGAGAGGGAAGGATAGCAAGACTTGGAACATTTTGGATGAATGAAGTCTTCTGCCAAGGGGTATTTATAGCAAAACCAAAAGCCAACCAACGGCCAAGATCAAGCCATGTGCAAGGCAAGTGTAAGGCCAAGATCAAGCCAAGTGCACCCTAACCCTACTCCACAAAACCTCACAAATATCTACACAAATCTCTACCACAACTTGCCCAGCCATTCGCCTAATTCCGCCTCAAGTCCACCAATGAGAGGTGCCAAGTGTTGCCCTCTCGTTGGTCCAAAACATTTCGCCTCTCGGAAAAATCCGCAAAAATACTAAATGACATAGCCGGAATTTTCCTTCGCAGTTACGCAAAACGCTTTCAAAAACGACTTAACCGGTGTTGTGCACAAAACAAGAATCGAGGAAAACTTGCCTTTCTAAGATATATATAAATAACAACTCCTACAAATGAACAGCTTTAACTTTTTACAACCCCGCCACAACAAGATACATGCACTCTAAGAAATGATACGACAACAATGGCGGACAGTGGTTCCCGCCATACCCGAATGTAAATACCTACAACGACAGGGACTATACCAAGATAAGCCTCCGAGAAACGGAGCTTTCCCAAACGCTGAATCGCGTGACCCTAAGAGCGAGGATCAACGATCGGTGTACCTTTACTCGCAGATGAACGCAGCCTCGGGCGAGGTCATAACAGTACCAAGTATGTGAAATCAAAATAAATCAGAAATGAAATCATAGGAGTCTATATAAAGCAGAGACATGTATGATAACCAAACTAAGCTCACAATAAATAAGCAATATGTCAAGTCGTGACTCACGCCTCAAATTTATCACAATAAAATCAGACGGCGCAAGTAAGGCATAGCCGACTACTAATACCCACAGTACCAAAAATACCACAAACTCTATCCCGAGGTCTTTCTAGACCGCACTACATGATCGGCCGCCACTCGCCCGCAATATCAATGCGCTGCCTACCCTCGAACTCTCGCACTCGCATAGGTCACCCATGCACCCGCATGAGGTATTCCTCGAATCATGGTCCTGCATCACCGAGGTATACCTCGTGATCGGCGCAGCTAACCTCGGTATCCGCTTAGGCTCCCGCACCGCATAGTCTCAAAGACCGCATAGTCTCAACAGACCGCATAGGAATCCCGCATCGTGCTAAACACCCGAATGATCAATCCCGAGCTACCGCGACTCGCATAGTCACAAGGATCGCATAGGCCGATAGACTCGCATCGCGGTGGCAAGCCCTCGGTATAATAAGTCATGGGGTATGTGATACAATAACAAGATAACCGCTTAACGCTTGACAACGTAAGCAACAAGAGTGACCCCCTTACACAATAATCACAAGATACTAACACACGTAGCATCCTAACATGCTTACTTATCAAATCAACAAGAAAGTATTACAAGGTTATCACAAACCAATACAATCAAGTTATTCACACAAGGTACTTTCTACTAACAAGTTCGGGTACCTATCCCCAAAGTACTTCATACATTAAATCTTTAAAAGATACGTTACTTCACAAAACCACACACACCGTAGTATATGAAAATAGAGTGATTATCTTTTTAGAGTAACTCAATTACTTCTCTTTGTAAAATCAAGTAGCCACATTCTTCTCCAATGTTCAAGTTTGCCTAATTTCCAATGTTCAAGTTTGCCTAGTTTCCAATGTTCAAGTTTGCTTTTTTTAGAAAGGTTTCGTAGTTCATAGTCTTATTCATTTAAGAATATAATTCTCCTTTAAACTATCTGAGAAACATAAGTCTTATATGTGAGTAGGATATTCTTGTTTATAACAATCTTATTACAGCAGTCATGATCTAGGAAATATCATTTTGTCTCATCTTAACTTCTATGCAGATGGAAGTTTCTACTGGTTTTAATAATACTTAATCTGTCAAAACATTTCCTTTTATTAACGCTGCAGTGGTTTGTCGATACACATTCTGATTTCAAATCAAGAAACATTCTTAAGCCGTTATTACCTAACTTCCCATAAAGCTAGTATAACTCTTAAGTTTTCAAAAACCAAGTATTACTTCTTCTTTCGAAATGATTCAAAAATCTTTTGAAATACTTCAAGTTCTACATAACAAGCCAGTTATAGTTCAAATCAGTTACCTTTTAAAAACCACAAGTATTTTCTTACCAACATAAAGCTGTTATAACCAACTTCCCATAAAACCGTTATAACACTTTATGTTTTAAACCAATCAAATACATTTAGCACATGACGCTTCACCGTACTACATAGTTCACACATATCATGCTAGAAGAGATAGGAAGAGGTTCACATACCTCGCGACGATTATCGACTAATAGCAAAACGCCCAAGTACTTCCAACCGCTGGCTACTCCTTTAAGCCAAGTAGATCGCGCCACACGTAGTACTTCAACCTATAAGGCCACAAGCGCGCTTTATTAACATTTAGATCCCTTCAGAGAACATTCTACGTAAAATTCGCAAAGACTCTCCCGCAACAAACAGAAATCTCCTCCTCTATCGGGGCCGCTACCAAGCCAACCTGGGGGTTATACGCTTAATCCGGACGCGCACAATTCTACCTCACGTAAAAGCTACACAAGTCATCAGAATACACCCCATGTAAATACGCCAAGATTTTCTTTCAAAAGGTTTCTTATTATTCAGCTTAAGTCAAAAGACATCACGATAACAACGCTCAAGACTATATATAGTATACTTCAACTATATAATCTAACAACATGTAATTTCTAATTACAATAGGGGACAAGATATTTACCTCGATAAGCCCATAATTATCCGAGTTTAAATGTCGATCCCGAGCAAGGTTTAGCTCCTACTCCGTGCGCCCGACTCCGCCCAAACAACCCTTAGAAGTTCTAACCAACTTCTGCAGACTACTCCAACTAACGATGGAGATTTTCCTTAGGGTTTCGGTTTGGATCAAGGGAAGTATAATAGTATTTCGAGCTTTTGTAAAGGTATAACCTTAGAATACTACAAGGTATATGGCTAAGGTAATTTGGGCATTATAACAATACTTTTGAGAGTATTTCTAACAAGAGGGGGGGTATTATACGAAGACAACTAGGCTAGGGGGGGTACACTCTCGGCTAGCACCCCTAGAGGGGGGGGTGCTCTCGGCCACAAGGGGGAGGCCCTCGGCCGAACTCAACACAAGGGGAGGGAGAAGGAGAGCTTTCAAGACTTAGGCAATTTTGTGGATGAATTAGTCTTCAAAGAGGTGGGTATTTATAGGTCAAGTGAAGGCCAACCAATGGCCAAGATCTTGCCAAGTGCAAGGCAAGTGTAGGGCCAAGATCTTGCCAAGTGCACCTTATCCATCTACCACCAAAATATCCTACCAACCCTTGACCAAACAATGGCCATTCGCCAACCCCTTTACCGCCTAAGGTGTTCCAATGAGAGGGTGACAAGTGTCGCCTCTTGTTGGTCCAAAATGTTTCGCCTTCTCGGAAAAATCCGCAAAAATTAAAAATGACATAGCGGAAATTCCCTACGAAAGTGGAAACGCTTCGTCGAAAAACGACTTAATCGGGTGTTGTGAACAAAAGAATTCGGCCAAGCCTAAATCACAAGTTCAAATTTTTCACGCACGCCCCACGCATATACCGAAATACGGGTATAACAATCGAGTGACCTATGATTCGAGGATACCTACGCGGGTGCAGGTGACTCTGCGCGAGCTACGAGTTCCGTGTTAGTGCGCCTTTATGGTCACGCGGTCTATGTGGCCACGCGATCGCGAGTCGGTGACGTTGTCGGGAGTAGCTACCCTCGATGCGGGAATACCTCACGCGGGCCATCGGAGTGGCTTACGCGAGTCGCGGGAAGTTCGTGGCTAGACGCGCACATTAGATCATCGCGCGAGTGGCGGCTTTGATCATGTGACGGCCCAGACAGATCATGATACGCTTTATGACCTTGATGTCGTGGTTTTGGTAGTCGCTATGCCTTCGCACTTACCCCCAGACAGCTTTATGATGACACAGTGGGACCCGTGTTCATGTATTCCTTGGTGCTTTTATATCATAGATCGCCAGCGGTGAGGAAGGTATTCCACGGCATGATTGATGTTGTGGGCGTGAGACCCATTGTTATATTTAAGTGATAACTTTGAGGGCGTGAGTCCCTGACTTGACATGACTGCTATTTATTGTGAACTGTAATTTGGTTATCATACATGTCTCCTGCTTTATATAGACTACTATGATTTCCTTTATGATTTTCGGGCCACATACTTGGTACTGTTGAATCGACTCTTCGGGACCGCGTTCATGCCGCAGTAAAGGTACACCGGGCCGTTGATACTCGCCTTAGGGTCACAGCTCGCTTGGGAAAGCTCGCTTTCTCCGAGGCTTATTCGTATAGTCCCCGTTGTTGTAGGTGCTACATTCGTGGTATGACGGGCCCCGCCCCGTCGTTGTTGTCATATCATTCGTAGAGGTGCGTAGTAATCGCTGTGGGCGTGGGTTGTAATGGGATGTAACTGCTCAAATTGTTATTTATATATACCGAAGGTAACCGCTTTGGTTAGCCTGCTTCTTATTTCACCGTCTTATTGCATTGGCTTCATGTTATTGTTTTATGTTCCGCTGATTTTCTCGATGTATGACTACTGGGTGCCCGTAAGGCACGATCCACGCCCCGAACGGTCGTGACACACTGGCGTGACCACTCGAATCGATTCACCACATTCCGCCACGGTTGACCCGCGAACGGTCCTCAACCCGGCCCGCAAACGCGCAAAACTCTTGTGTCCGATCCAGAACAATCTCACTAATCAAGTCACGAAACCTAGTGGTCTTCTTAGCTCAACTACCCTCTTAATTCACACCACTCGTGGACTTATCACACAATTATACCCTCAGATACTATGCTCTCCGACAAAGGTCAATCGTAAACAAAATCTTTTACCCAACTTCCCTTACTAACTGTGCCTCTAAATCATCATTTAACAAAACGCTATCGAACATAATACATAGCACATCATCATATCAACAACGCATACCACTTCTAGAGGTAAGAATATACCAGATCAACCGCTTCATTTCCTTCGCTTCTAATCATAATCCTCACGCCGCGCATAGCTATAGAAGGCAGGAACCCGCCATCGACCTAGGGCTGCGTCATTCTATTTGTATCTCTTCCAGACGCTCTTCGTCACATGGCCTCGACGGCCGCAGTGAAACAAGCACCGAAAAAGACGACACTCGCGGACGACGCTTGCCGCATCGCGTACACCGAGGAAACATGAACTCGATCGCTAGAACCCATGTATACCGTGAACTAAGCCCCGAGCTCGACCGCTCGAATACCGAACATCTCAAGATCGTGGAGGACCACTCATCGGGCGAAGGTTCATAACTAGCTCGCCACGAGGCGGTCCGCCTCGCAAGTTACCAAAGGACCTCGCTTGCTCGCCTTCTTCTCGCTGATCCCGGCCATTCTGCCGACCTCCGTGCCTCACATCCTAGTGCATGAGCATGCGGCAATGTCCATGCCCCAAGAGCGACACTCGAACAAGCCTCGCCAAGTAATCATCGAGCCCGGTGACGTAGCGGTGCACTCGCCCTCCATATCTCGCTACTAAAGCGGGACATACCGAGCCAACGAGTCAAACTCCACGTTGTACTCCCTAACCGCACGCCGGCCTCGCTTTAACGTCAAAAATCTGCTACCGAGCCCCTCATCTGTGGAGGCAAGAAATGTGCAAGAAATGCCCTTGAGAACTCGTCCCAACCTGCTGGGAGCGTGTTCTCTCCTCGAGACAGTTCCCATGAATCAAACCAGCCGATCGCCAGACCGATGTGAACCTAGGACTCGACTCGGTCTCAAGCTCGATCACTCTCATGATCTGTCAGAATCGCTTGATGAACTCCTGCGGATCATCCTCGTGCCTCGACCAGTAAAACTCGGGCGTCGCAACTCAAAAGTCTCGCAGTCTCAAACTATCCGATCTCGGGTGAACTACGGGTACTACCGGTACCGGAATTGCTGCATCCAGCCTATCCTCGTACCTTGCCACTATCCTGGTCAATAACTGGGCCATCTCCTTGTAACCCACCTCCTATGTTCCTTGCCGTGGGTCTGACGTCTCAGGTACTGTGGCCTCAGTAGAGACCGTCGCTACTCCACTCGCAGCCTCCTCTCGCCGCTTGCCTCCCCGGGCCCCGATTGCCTTGCGTGGAGGCATAACTGGCACAAAAGAATACGTCAGAGGGAGTCCAACTTACAACACAACTCTAAGGCACGATCTCAGAATGAGAAGAATGGAAACCAATCCTAAATATCCTGTAGCCTCCTGATTATAGATGTGGTGCACAACACACCGATAATCAAGACTCTACTAGATACGGTCTGTAGACACTTTCCGAGGATTAATCGCTCGATACCACTTTTGTCACGACCAACCGAGGTTCGTGGATCGTGCCTTACCGGGCACCCTAGTGATACAACATCGAGAAAATCAGCGAAATAAAAACATGAACATGAAACAAGAGATATGATAAAAATAAAGCCAACTAAAACAATTGCTTTCTTGCATATATATACAGACCGAATAGCATACACCTTTACAACCCCGCCACAACAAGATTACGCACTTCTAAGAAAGTGACAACAACTATGACGGGACAGGGCCCCGCCATACCCCTGAATGTACAAGAACCTACAGACTCAGGGTAACATACCACAAGATAAGCCTCCGGAGAAACGGGGCTTCCCAATACGCTGAACTGTGATCCTATGAGCGAGGATCCACAACCGATGTACCTCTACCTGCGGCATGAACGCAGCCCCCCGAAGGAGGTCGCATAACAGTACCAAGTATGTGAACGAATATCAGAAATGAAATCATGATACCTATATAAAACAGGAGACATGTATGATAACCAAACTACAGTTTACAACATAAAAGTTGTTATACCCCGTATTTTCCAGAGTATGTACGTAAGGACGTACGTAAAGAAATTCGAACTTCAAATTGGCTTGGCCGAATTCTTTTTGTGCACAACACCCGGCTAGGGAAAATTCCGGCTATGTCCTTTTTGATTTTTGCGGATTTTTCCGAGAGACGAAATGTTTTGGACCAACGGGAGGGTGACACTTGTCACCCTCATTTGGGCGATGTGGGTTGGCCGGTTGGTCACGGGTTTGAGGCCTATTGGCTCCTTGTTTTGGCCTTGTTTTGTGGCTTGTTTGGTGCCATGTTTTGTGCCTTGTTTTGTGGAGTAGGGGTTAGGGTGCACTTGGCTTGATCAAGGCCATACACTTGCCTTGCACTTGGCTTGATCAAGGCCATTGGTTTCCCTATAAATACCCCTCCCTTGTTGAAGACTTATTCATTCACTCCTCACTTTGTCTAAGCCTTGAAAACTCTCCCTCCCCTCCCTCTTGTGGCTCTCGTCCAAAGCCTCTCCCCCTCCCCCCCTCCTTGTGGCCTTTGGCCGAGAGGTTCCCCCTCCCCCTTGGTGGTGTCTAGCCGTGGGGTACCCCCCCCCCCTAGCCTAGTTGTTTCGTATAATACACCCCCCCTCTTGGTAGAAATACTCTCCAAGTATTGTTATAATGCCCAAAATACCTTAGCCTTTACCTTGTAGTATTCCAAAAGTTACCTCTATACGTAGAGCCCGGAAATACTACCTTTTGTCCTTTTAGTCTCAAACCGAAACCCTAAGGAAATCTTCATAGTTGGTTGAAGTATTTGAGTAGAAGTTGGTTAGAACTTCTAAGGGTTGTTTTGAGCGGATTGGAGCGCACGGAGTAGGAGTTAAACCTTGCTCAGGATCGACATTATAACTTGGATAATTTTGGGCTTGTCGAGGTAAATATTCTTGTCCCCTTATTGTAATTGGAGATTACATGTTGTAGGAATATATAGTTGAGGTATACTATATATAGAATGAACATTATTGCGGCAATGTCTTTTGACTTAAGCTCAATTTAAAGAAAAGAATCGAATCGTAATTACATAGGATCAGACATGAGACTTGTGGTATTATCAGATAGTAGAATTGTATACGTCCGTTAGGCGTATAAACCCCTCGGTTGGCTTGGTAGCCACTCGATAGAGAGGAGATTTACGCTGCATGTGAGGTGCCGCCAATTTTCAGTAGAATGTGGAACCGCGGTTAGAAGTTAATAGACGTTTGTGGCCTTATAGGTGGAAGTACTACAAGTAGCGTATTCTACTTGAAGAGTGGAAACGGCCAGCCGTTACTGATCGGCGAGCGTTTTATTGTCGATAATCGTCGCGAGGTATGTGAACCTCTTCCTATCCTTCTAGCATGATGCTTTGTAAACTATGTAGTACGGCAGACGACGGTGTTAAATGAGTTGGTTGGTTTAAAACATGTGGTGTTAGAATAGCTTTATGGGAAGTTAGTTATAACGACTCTATGTAGGTAAAAGATTGGTTTATTGATTGTAGAAGTTAAGAGACTTGATCTTGAAAGATAAGAGACTTAACTTGTTTTACTTGGTTATTAACATTTTGTTAAATGTGTTGTGAAACCTCATTCGCGAGTAATGAGTACTTGGTTTTAAAAAGAATAATGTTTTATTGATTTCGAAATGAGAATAAGTGTCGAACAAACCACAGTGGCTTAATAAAGGAAAGTGTATTGACAAATAACTAATTGTTATTAAAACCAAGAGAAACCTCCATCCGCATAGAAGCTAAGATAAGACAAAATTGTATTACATTTCCTAGATCATGGTCAGTAATAAGATTGTTGTAAACAAGAATAAACGGCTCACGACAAGACTTATGTTACTCAATTGTTTTAAAAGAGATTAAAACTATGAGTTATGAAACCTTTTAAAATAAGAAAATGGAGCATTTGAAATTAGGCAAACTTGAACGCTTGGAAAATAATGTTGTTACTCGATTTTACAAAGGGAAGTATTTTGGTTTACTTAAAAGATAGTCACTCTATACTACGTATTATGTGACTTTTGTGAAAGGAATGGATCTCTTAAAGAGGATTTTAATGTACGTAGTACTTTAGGTTAAAACCCGACTTTGATATAAAATGGAAGTACCTTGAGTTGTGTGTAACTTGCCTATGCTCATGTTGTGTAACTCGCCATGCTTGTTGTGATAGCCTTTGTTGTGCAAGTGTTGTTGATATCGTGTGACTTCTGGGAAGGAGTGGATCTTTTATAAAAGTCTAGAAGTATGGTAATTTGCTTGAGCTTGTTTGTGATAGCCCGTTGTGCGGTATATTGTTGTTGATGTCACATGGACATGTCTACACCGGCGCACTCGGGCGTGTGGCTACGCGGCGGGTTAATCACCCAAGATATTATTATTGATAATGTCACTGACGCGTGTCTACACCATGCAATTCCGGTACGTGGGCCTGGGCATTGTTATTATTGTTAATGTCACATGGACGTGTCTACACCGGCGCAGACTCCGGGGCATGGCCACGGGCATTGTTATTAGTGTTGCATCATGGACATGTCTACACCGATGCACTCGGGGCACGCGCCATAATGCGAACACGATTGATGTTGTGGGCGTGAGACCCATAGTTATATTCGAGTGATGACTTGAGGCGTGAGTCCCCGACTTGACATGATCGCTTTTATGTTGTGAATTGTAGTTTTGTTATCATACATGTCTCCTGCTTTTATATAGATCGTTATGATTTCATTTATGATTTTTACAGCCACATACTGCAATTGCATCGACTCCTTCGGGCCGCGTTCATGCCGCAGTAGGAGTACATCGGTAGTGGATCCTCGCCATAGGATCACATTCAGCGTATTGGGAAGCTCCGCTTTCTCGAGGCTTATTCTTTGTATGTGTTCCCGAGTCAGAGGTTCTTGTACATTCGTGGTATGGCGGGCCCCGTCCCGTCATGGTTGTTGTAAATCTTGAGGTCCGTAGTAATCTTGTTGGCGAGTTGTAAAAGGATTAAACTGTCGGGTTTTATGTATATATACGTAAGGCAACGCTTTTGGTTGGCCTGCTTTATGATCATATATCTTGTTTCATGTTTATGTTTTATTTTCCGCTGGTTTTCTCGATGTTGTATCACCAGGGTGCCCGGTAGGCACTACCACGCCCGGATCGGTCGTGACAAAAGTGGTATCGAGCGATTAATCCTCGGAAGGTGTCTACTGCATCGTCTAGTAGAGTTCTATTATCGATGTGTTGTGCACCACATCTATAATCGTGAGGCTATAGGACATTTAGGATCGGTTTCCATTCTTCTCATTCGAGATCGTGCCTTAGAGTCGTGTTGTAAGTTGGACCCTCCGACGTATCTCGCTTTTACCGCTTATGCCTCCGCTAGTGCAACCAGAGCCCGTATGGCAAGACAGCCCAGTCCGCTAGTGAGATACGAGGAGTACGAGGGCGCAGCCCTGGCCGCTCGAGATTATGCTTCGACGGCGGGTTTTGCGACGCCGCCAAATTTCAAAGAGAGTTAGAGTCGCAGCAGTTGGCCGCCGAGACCACCAGACTGAGCCTCGAGCCCCACACCGGAGCATGAGATGGGGTACAAGGAGATGGCGCTTGCCGCCGTGGTCGTGGGCCGATATGAGGATAGGCCGATGCAGAGTTCCAGCCCAAAGAGCACCAGCCGTACACCCCGAGCAGATAGTTTGAGGCTACGGACTTTCTCGAGTCAGAGCGCCAGAGTTTTATGGGTCGAGGCTCGAGGATGATCCGCAGGAGTTCATCCGGCGATTCTGGCCGCGAGAGTGATCAAGGCTTCGGAGACCGAGTCGGTGGTCTTAGGTTCGTGATCGCCGCGTGATACCGCAATGACCGGGTTTGATTCGTGGGAGTTGTCCCGGAGAGCATGCGCGCTCAGCAGATGGGACGAGTTCTCGAGAGGCATTCTCACTCACTTCTTGCCTCCGCAGATGAGGAGGGCACGGACCGACAGATTTATGATGCTGAGACAGAGAGGGCGTACGGTTCGGGAGTACAACGTGGAGTTTGACTCGTTGGCTCGGTATGTTCCCGCTTTAGTGGCAACCATGGAGGATAGAGTGCATCGCTACATCACCGGGCTAGATGATTACTTGACAAAGGCTTGTTCGGTAGCTCTTCACCGGCATGAACATTGCCCGCACGCAGCTCATGCACTAGGATGTGAGGTACGAGAGGTCGACGGAATGACTGGATCAGCCAGGAGGCTGTGACATCGTGGTCTTTTGGCAACTTTCGAGGCGGACCGTCTCAGCAGCAGAATAGTTTTGTACCCCCGCCAGTACAGAGTGGTCCTCCACCGCCTTCGTGAGCGGTCGTGGCTCCGCGGTTCGAGTTTGGTAGTAGGGTGTGGGCGATGCACCACCTACCTCGGTGGCCGACGCGTAGACCGCATTTCGGGAGTGTCGTGGTGCCAAGGGAGCTTGTTATTTTGCGGCAGCAGGCCATTTGGCGAGGAACCGTCCACCAAGGGTAGCACGGATGTTGCGACTCACCTTCGTGATCGATGGGTTCATCACCTTCACTAGCGCGCGCACTGCGGTGATCATATTGGAAAAGCGGTAGAGACAGGTATGTCCTTAACCCTCCAGAGTTTTGTATGCTTGTTATGCTGATGTGTTTAGTGTTATGTTCGGATAGCTTTGTGCTAAAATGTGATTTAGAAGCCTGGTTAGTGTAGAAGGGTAATACTGGGGCAATGGTAAGTGTGAACCTTAGACTATTCCACGATTGAGACCTTAGAGGTAAGGTCGTCTTGTGTAAAAGATTTATTTTATGTTTGACCTTATCGAGCGCGTAGTATACGTGGGGTTTATTTGTGTGATAAGTCCACGGTAGTGTGAGGTGGAAGTGGTAGCTTTCATGACGATGTTAGTAAGAGATTGTTCCGATCGGCGAGCAAGAGTTGGCGGGCGAGGGTCGGGTTGAGGGCATATTGCGGGTCAACCCAGAGTCCCGCTTTAGGTGGGGTCGGGCTCGGGTGGTCCCGCCAGATGGTAGGGTCACGAGGGTGCTAGGCCCCGCTTTAGTTAATCATCGTATGAGTTCGTGGACGCGTTCGACTGTAAGCGGTTCAGAAGGCCGAATGGCCTTAAAGAAGTTCGAGGTTAGTAAGATGACCAAGTTTGAGGTAGTGACTCGGGTGGGAAGCGAGCGCTGACTTTGGGGTACGGATACTAGAAGAGTTCGAGTGTTCGAGAAGGGTACAACGAGAAAAGGGAGAAGTGAACGTGTGTTTTTGTGGCCAGGTGTGGCATGATTGTTTTCGTAAGTATAGCAGTGAAGACTATACGGCGCGTGTGTGTTTTGGGGCTTAGAAGGAACATTCGGGACGAATGTTTCTAAGGGGGGAAGAATGTTATAACCCGTATTTTCCAGAGTATGTACGTAAGGACGTACGTAAAGAAATTCGAACTTCAAATTGGCTTGGCCGAATTCTTTTTGTGCACAACACCCGGTTAGAGTCGTTGACTAAACGTTTCCATTAACTGCGTAGGAAAATTCCGCTATGTCCTTTTTGATTTTTGCGGATTTTTCCGAGAGACGAAATGTTTTGGACCAACGGGAGGGTGACACTTGTCACCCTCATTTGGGCGATGTGGGTTGGCCGGTTGGTCACGGGTTTGAGGCCTATTGGCTCCTTGTTTTGGCCTTGTTTTGTGGCTTGTTTGGTGCCATGTTTTGTGCCTTGTTTTGTGGGGTAGGGGTTAGGGTGCACTTGGCTTGATCAAGGCCATACACTTGCCTTGCACTTGGCTTGATCAAGGCTATTGGTTTCCCTATAAATACCCCTCCCTTGTCAAGACTTATTCATTCACCTCACTTTGTCTAAGCCTTGAAAACTCTCCCTCCTCCCTCTTGTGGCTCTCGCCCAAAGCCTCTCCCCTCCTCCTTGTGGCCTTTGGCCGAGAGGTTCCCCTCCTTGGTGGTGTCCCAGCTGGGGTACCCCCCCTCGCCTCGTGGTTTCGTATAATACACCCCCCCTCTTGGTAGAAATACTATCCAAGTATTGTTATAATGCCCAAAATACCTTAGCCTTTACCTTGTAGTATTCCAAAAGTTACAAATATACGTAGAGCCCGGAAATAATAACTTTTGTCCTTTAGTCTCAAACCAAACCCAAGGAAATCTTCATAGTTGGTTGAAGTATTTGAGTAGAAGTTGGTTAGAACTTCTAAGGGTTGTTTGGAGCGGATTGGAGCGCACGGAGTAGGAGCTAAACCTTGCTCATGATCGACATTATAACTTGGATAATTTTGGGCTTGTCGAGGTAAATATTCTTGTCCCCTTATTGTAATTGGAGATTACATGTTGTAGGAATATATAGTTGAGGTATACTATATATAGAATCAACATTATTGTGCGGCAATGTCTTTTGACTTAAGCCCAATTTAAAGAAAAGAAGCGAATCAGAATTACATAGGACCGTATTCTGAGACTTGTGGTATTATCAGATATAGTAGAATTTTATACGTCCGTTAGACGTATAAACCCTCGGTTGGCTTGGTAGCCTCGATAGAGAGAGGAGATTTACGCTGTTGGGGAGTCGCCAAATTTTCAGAATGTGGAACCGCGGTTAGAAGTTAATAGACGTTTGTGGCCTTATAGGTGGAAGTACTACGAGTAGCGTATTCTACTTGAAGAGTGGAAACGCCAGCCGTTACGATCGGCGAGCGTTTTGCTTATCGTCGATAATCGTCGCGAGGTATGTGAACCTCTTCCTATCCTTCTAGCATGATGCTTTGTAAACTATGTAGTACCAGACGACACGGTGTTAAATGAGTTGGTTGTTTAAAAGCATAGGGTTTTATAATAGCTTTATGGGAAGTTAGTTATAACGACTCTATGTAGGTAAAAGATTGGTTTATTGATTGTAGAAGTTAAGAGACTTGATCTTGAAAGATAAGAGACTTAACTTGTTTTACTTGTTTATTAACATTTTGTTAATTGTGTTGTGAAACCTAATTCGCGATTTATGTGTTCTTGGTTTTATAAAGATTAATTTTTTATTGATTTGGAAATGAGAATAAGTGTCGAACAAACCACGCAGCGCTAATAAAGGAAAGTGTATTGACAAATAACTAATTGTTATTAAAACCAAGAAACCTCCATCCGCATAGAAGCTAAGATAAGACAAAATTGTATTACATTTCCTAGATCATGGTCACAGAATAAGATTGTTGTAAACAAGAATAAACGGCTCACGACAAGACTTATGTTACTCAATTGTTTTAAAAGAGATTAAAACTATGAGTTATGAAACCTTTTAAAATAAGAAAATGGAGCATTTGAAATTAGGCAAACTCAACGCTTGGAAAATAATGTTGTTACTCGATTTTACAAAGGGAAGTATTTTGGTTTACTTAAAAGATAGTCACTCTATACTACGTATTATGTGACTTTTGTGAAAGGAATGGATCTCTTAAAAAGGAATTTAACGTACGTAGTACTTTAGGGTTAAAACCCAGACTTTGATACAAAATGGAAGTACCTTGAGTTGTGTAACTCGCCTATGCTTGTTGTGTAACTCGCCTATGCTTGTTGTGATAGCCTTTGTTGTGCAAGTGTTGATATCAGGTGACTTCTTGGGAAGGAGTGGATCTTTTATAAAAGTCTAGAAGTATGGTAATTTGCTTGAGCTTGTTTGTGATAGCCTGGTTGTGCGGTATATTGTTGTTGATGTCACACGGACATGTCTACACCGGCGCAATTCCGGGAGTGTGGCTACGCGCGGGTTAATCACCCAAGATATTGTTGATAATGTCACTGACGCGTTCACACCGGCGCAGAATTCCGGCATGTGGCGTGGGGCATTGTTATTATTGTTGTTAATGTCACGGACGTGTCTACACCGGCGCACTCCGGGGCATGTGGTCATGGGGCATTGTTATTAGTGTTGCATCAAGGACATGTCTACACCGGCGCAGAATTCCGGGGCATGCGCCATAATGCGAACACGATTGATGTTGTGGGCGTGAGACCCATAGTTATATTCGAGTGATGACTTGAGGCGTGAGTCACGACTTGACATACGATCGCTTATGTTGTGAATTGTAGTTTTGTTATCATACATGTCTCTGCTTTTATATAGATCGTTATGATTTCATTCTGATTTTTACAGCCACATACTTGGTACTTTGCCATCGACCTTCGGGGCTGCTCATGCCGCAGTAGAGTACATCGGTAGTGGATCCTCGCCATAGGATCACTGCTCAACAGATTAGGAAGCTCCGCTTTCTCCGAGGCTTATTCTTTGGTATGTGTTCCCCGAGTTGTAGGTTCTTGTACATCTGTGGTATGGAGGCCCTGTCCCGTCATGGTTGTTGTAAATCTTAGAGGTCTGTAGTACTGTTGTGGGAAGAGTTGTAAAAAGGATTAAACTGTTCGGGTTTTAAGTATATATACAGAAGGCAACTGTTTTTGGTTGGCCTGTTTTATGATCATATATCTTGTTTCATGTTTATGTTTTATTTTCCGGTTATCTCTCGATGTTGTATCACTAGGTGCCCGGGTAAGGCACGATCGCCACGCCCGGATCGGGTCGTGACAAAAGTAGTCATGTCAAGTCGTGGACTCGCACTTTGAAGTCATCCTCACGCAGTGGAACTCTTTCTCACCGCCAGCCTAGGTATAAATCGTATGATACGTATAACATGTCTCGCCCATCCCATGGGACTCGAGGTGGAATCGTGGAATACATGTCTCGCCCATCTCATGGGACTCGATAGGAATCGTATGGAATACATGTCTCGCCCATCTCACGTGGACTCGATAGGAATCGTATGGAATACATGTCTCTACCATCTCGTGGGACTCGATAGGAATCGTATGGAATACATGTCTCGGCCATCTTATGGGACTCGATAGGAATCGTTCACAACCAATCAGCCGCCCTCCATCGAGACGCGCGGTATAGAAATACAAAGATCTTGCACAACAAGGCTATCACACGCAAACATAGGCAAGTTACACACAACTCAAGGTACTTTCATTTTATGTCAAAGTCCGGGTTTTAACCCCAAAGTACAAAATACGTTAAATTCTTTTAAAAGATCCATTTCTTTTACAAAGGTCACCCGATACCCGTAGTATTAACATAGAGTGACTAACATTTATAAGTAAACCAACACACTTTCCTTATTAAAATCAAGTAATAACATCCTTTTCCAAAAGTTCAAGTTTGCCTAATTTCAAATGCTCAGGTCTCTTATTTTCGAAAGATTCCATAGATCATAGTCTTAATCACTTAACGTAATCTCCTTTTAAGACAATTGAGTATCATATGCCTTATGTGTGAGTAGCTTGTTCTTTTTTATAACCATCTTATTAAAGCAGCCATGATCTAGGAAATGTAATACAATTTTGTCTTATCTTAGCTTCTATGCAGATGGAGGTTTCTACTGGTTTTAATATAATTAATTAGTCAATACTGTCACGACCCAAACCTGCCCGGATCGTGCCTTACCCTGCACCCTAGTGACACAACATCGAGTAATCAATGAACATAAAACACATACATGAAACAAGTGAAGTACAAAATGTAAACTGAGAAAGCTTGCCTTTTCAAGATATATAAATAACCACTTTTACAAAAGAACAGCTTTAATCCTTTTTACAAACCCCGCCCACAACAAAGATTTCACACTTAAGAAATGATACGACAACAACGACGGACAGGGCTTCGCCATACCCCGAATGTAAGCACTTACAACAACAGGACTATACCAAGATAAGCCTCCGAAACGGAGCTTCCCAAAAGTCAACTGTGACCCTAAGAGCGAGGATCAACGATCGGTGTACCTTTACTCGCAGATGAACGCAGCCTCAAGGCGAGGTCAAGCATAACAGTACCAGTATGTGAAATCAAAATAAATCATCACAATGAAATCATAGTAGTCTATACAAAGCAGAGACATGTATGATAACCAAACTACGCTTTACAATAACTAAGCAAATATATCAAGTCGTGACTCACGCCTCAAGTCATCACAAAAGAACATAACAATGGGGTCTCACGCCCACAATATCAATCGTGCGTGGGACACATTCCTCACCGCCATAGCTTTATGATATAAAAGCACCAAGGAACACACATGAACACCAGTCCCACTGCGTATAATAACACCCTACGGGTAAGTACGAAGGCATAGCCGACTACTAACACCCACGCATCAACAAGGTCATGAATCAGATCATAAGATCTGTCTGCACCGTCACATGATCAAAGCCGCCACTTGCCCGCAGATTCTAATGTGCGCGCTTCAGTCCTCGAACTTCCCGCAGCTCCGCATAGGCCAATCTCTTCGCCCGCATGAGGCATTCCCGCATCGAGGGTAGCTACTCCCGCATCGCCCCGACTTCCGAGTCCGCACGCCACGCGACCTCATGCCCATAAAGGACGACACTAACTCGAACTCGTAGCTCCGCGATAGGCCCCGGACTGCATGAGGTATTCTCGAATCATAGGTCCATCGACCACCGAGTCTACCCCGCGACGGAGGCGCTTAACTCTAATCATCTCAAGAGATGAATGCCACAATACTATCATAACGATCGATAGTTAATAAGCACAATCAAGGGAAACCCCTTTACACAAACATCACAAGATACTAACACACGTAGATCCTAACACGCTTACTTATCAAAGCAACAAGAAAGTATTACAAGGCTATCACAACCCAATACAATCAAGTTGTTCACACAAGGTACTTCCTACTATATGATTAACAAGATCGGGTTTTTATCCCCAAAGTACTTCATACATTAACTCTTTAAAAGATACGTTACTTTCACAAAAGTCACACAATACCCGTAGTATATGAAAATAGAGTGATTATTATTTTTTAAGTAAATCAATTACTCCTCTTTGTAAAATCAAGTAGCAACATTCTTTTCCAATGTTCAAGTTTGCCTAATTTCCAATGTTCAAGTTTCTCATTTTTAGAAAGGTTTCGTAGTTCATAGTCTTATTCATTTAAGAATATAATTCTCCTTTAACAATCTGAGAAACCTAAGCCTTATATGTGAGTAGGATATTCTTGTTTATTACAATCTTATTACAAAGACCATGATCTAGGAAATATCATTTTGTCTCATCTTAGCTTCTATGCAGTGGAAGTTTCTAACGGTTTTAATAATACTTAATTATTCAAAACATTTCCTTTTATCGACGTCGCAGTTGGTTTGTCGATACACATTCTGATTTCCGAAATCAGTAAAACATTCTTAAGCCGTTATACCTAACTTCCCATAAAGCTAGTATAACTCTTAAGTTTTCAAAAACCAACTATTACTTCTTCTTTCAAAATGATTCAAAAATCTTTTGAAATACTTCAAGTTCTTTATTAACACATAACAAGCCGCTTATAGTTCAAATCGCTTACCTTTTAAAACCACATGTATTTTCTTACCAACATAAAGTCGTTATAACCAACTTCCCATAAAGCCGTTATAACACTTTATGTTTTACACCAATCAAATACGTTAGCACACGTACGTCTACCGCACTACATATTTCACACATATCATGCTAGAAGAGATAGGAAGAGGTTCACATACCTCGCGACCAGTATCGACTAATAGCAAAACGCCCAAGTACATCCAACCGTCGCTACTCCTTGCCAAGTAGATCGCGCCACACGTAGTACTTCAACCTATAAGGCCACAAGGCGCTTATTAACATTTAGATCTCATCGTAGAATATTCTACCGAAAATTAGGCAGCACCTCCCCCCCGCAACCACATAAATCTCCTCCTCTAACAAGGCTCGCTACCAAGCCAACCGGGGTTATACATCTAACCCTAATCTGTACAATTCTACTTCACTGCACTACTACACAAGTCTACCGTAATACACCTCATGTAATTACAGCTCAAGATTCTTCTTTCAATTCAGGCTTAAGTCGCAAGACATTGCCGTAAGTATTATTCAAAGCTTAAGCCACAGGCATCCGATAACTACGCCATTCTATATATAGTATACTTCAACTATATATTCTAACAATATGCAATTTCCAATTACAATAGAGGACAAGATAATTACCTCGATAAGCCCATCAGTAGCCTAGATACAGTCGCTCCTGGGCAATCGCTGAGCGCCACCTCCGCGCGCTCCAACCCGCCTCCAAACTACCCTTAGAAGTTCTAACCAACTTCTACATACAACTCCAACTAACCATGGAGATTTTCCTTGTGGTTTCTGGGTGACCGACGGTAAGTATAATAGTATTTCTGGCTTTTCAGATAGTATAACCTTAGAATACAACAAGGTATATGGCTAAGGTAATTTGGGCATTATAACAATACTTTTGAGAGTATTTCTACCAAGAGTGGGGTATTATATGAAAACAACTAGGCTAGGGGTACCACGGCCACACCACAAAGTGGGAGGGAGGCTCGCCACAAGTGGCCTATTTAGGGATGGGGGCTCTTGACGAGAGTCAAACAAGAGGGGAGGGCACGGATAGCAAGCCATGGAACATATTTGAAATGGATGAAGAAGTCATCCTAAGGGGGGGTATTTATACCACAAGCCAAGGCCAACCAAAGGCCAAGATCTAGCCAATTGCATAGCAAGTGTAGGGCCAAGATCTTGCCAAGTGCCCTAACCAACTAACACACAAAAATCCTACCTACTACTTGACAAAATTGTCACCAATTCGCCCAAGCCAACCGCCCACACTCCATCAATGAGAGGGTGACAAGTGTCTCCTCTCGTTGGTCCAAAATGTTTAGTCTCTGGAAAAATCCGCAAAAATTAAAAATAACATAGCCGAATTTTCCTACGAAAGTCGTGGAAAACGCTTCGTCAAAAACGACTCTAACCGGTGTTATGCACAAATAAAATTTGGCCAAGCACTTTAAGGCACAAACTTTTCTACGCACGCCCTCGCTGCATATACTGGAAATACGGTATAACATTCTCCTCCTTAGAAACATTCGTCTCGAATGTTCCTTCTAAGTCTCAAACAACGCCGCCAAGATAGTCTTCACTACTATACTTACGAGAACAATCCCACACACCGCCACGTAAAACACCCGCGCACATACTTCTATCTAAGTCCACGAGGAAAACACCTCTAATCATCACCACAAAACACTTCTCACCGGGGTCTAAAATATACTTCCTTCGCACCTTCTCTTTACAAAAAGAAATGATCACATCTATGCTCGCCATACATGCTCGCTTCTCTCTTTACTCGTCGTAGATACCACTTTTGTCACTTTGCCTGAGGCATTAACCTTCTCAGGCGACCCAACAAATGGTACCACTTTTGTCACTTTGTCGCGAGCCTTGCTCCGACGACCCAACAAATGGTACCGGCTGCATGCGATCCCTGAGGATGTCGTATACTCGAACTCTTTCCACATTTACATCGCTTCGCTTTCCAAAACTCGGGGCTACTATCTCTAACGTGGTCATCATTAAGTGGGAACACTCTGGATGGATCTCCGATACTTTTCCCGATCATAACAATACGAAAGACCGGACGTACAGCCTCCTAAGTCGGACGACAAAAGCTAATCATATAGGCAACCTGGCCTATTCTTCACATGAACTCAAAAGGCCCAAAGTAACTCGGCTAAGTTCCCTCTGTTTCCAAAACTCGTCACACCCTAACCGGGGTGGTACTTTCAAGAAGACCGACCGTCAACCTGAACTCTAAGCGTCGTCGCCGATCATCCGCATGATTTCTCAGAGCTGCCAGAACCTCTTCTAGACAAGCTTTACCCTATCCACAGTCTGCTGGGACAAGCCTGAACCAACTAACTGAACCTTGCCAACATCGAACCAATCGACCAGCAATTTACACTTCCGCCCCAACAAGGCCTCATAAGGCGACACTCGAAAACTGAAATGGTAGCTTAAACACTCCCTCCGCAGGAGACAACAATCCCCACAACTACCTCCGAAATACACACACTGGCCCGAGGGCGAATGCGATTCTGAGACTCACCTGAGTTCTTAACCCTGCTTGGTAAAACTTCCAGAAACAAAACACTGCACTGGCTCCACTGCTCGCCTTAAGGTGAAGGTAGGCACCGTGCAGCCTTACAACCTTCGATAACTCAACACACCGAGTAAACGGTCCCGATCAAGAACATGACGGCTGCTCCCATCGGCCCGACCACCGGTCGAACGCATCCACGAACTCGACATGTTAACTAAACTTGGGCCTAACACCCTCACAACCCTACCACAAGCGGGACCCCACAACCTGACCCCACCACCAAACCTGCCGCGGGTTGACCCGCAACGTGGCCTCAACCCGACCCGGCAACGCGCACAATATTAGCTCCCCGAAGGAAAACTCTCACTAATCACGTTACGAAAACCTAGCGGTCTTCATAGCTCAACTACCCTCTTTCATTTCACACTACTCAGGGACTTATCCAACAAACGTAGCTCACGTGCACTATGCACTCCTATAAGGATAAAACATAACACTACACCTTTACCCGAGATGGCCTTACCTCTAAGGTCTTTACGTAAAACATTCTAAGGCTCACACCTTCTCTATCCCCCAAAATCTTACTCGGTTAACTAACCAAGATTTCTAATCACAACTAACACACTGCTATCGTAACATAGCACTTAAGGTATACTCACCTTATCACATAAACAAAACTCAAAGGGTTAAAGATATATCTATATCTCTTGTTTCACTCCCTTAGTCGTTCTAATCAAACTCGCCGTAGGCGATAGGCGGGAGATGACAAACTACCCACCGATCACGAAGGCTAAGTCCTCCTACAAGGACACTCTTCGACACTGCACTCGACGGTCATAGTACAACAAGTACCAACCTAAAAGATGACATTCCCGGATGACGTCACATCTGTGAACCGAAGCCACGGAGTTCACCAACTCCCGCACACCCCGAACGCCCCGAAATTTGTAAGACCACTGCATCGGGCGGAGGTGCATATCTAACTCCTGGGAGGCGACTCGCCTCGAAAGTTACCAAAGGACCTTGCTGCTCGCCCTCTTCTACCGCCCTTCGTTAACGTCGATCTCTACATCGCCTCGGCTGCCGCGCATAAGCCCGCATACGTGCCATGCTCAAGCCTAATCAAGAATTACTCTTGCACAACCTCTTTAGATAGTCCTCAAGACTCGCGTACATCGTATACTCTCCGTAGCCAAATCTATAGCTAGTAATGTGGTTGTCTCTTGGCAATCTATATTCACTGCTCTGCCGTGAATCAAGGTTCATATATCATGGCCGCAGTAGGGACTGCCGCTGCCGTGCCAAACTCTGCTGGGGCTAGTGACGTCGCAGAAATCCCCGAATGAAGCACTACCCTAGGTAAAGATTGGGCCTGCGCCCTCGCAACCCTCTGAACTCTACTCGCAGCTCCCTCGGCTGCCTTGCCCTCCTGGGCCCGGGTTGCCCTACGCGGAGGCATAACGGTAAGGGAAAGAAATACGTTAGAGGGTCCAACTTACAACACAGCTCTAAGGCACGATCTCAGAGTGAGAAGAATAGAAACCAATCCTAAAATATCCTATAGCCTCCTGATTATTGGTGTGGTGCACAACACACCGATAATCAAGACTCTACTGGATACGGTCTGTAGACACTTTCCGAGGATTAACTGCTCTGATACCACTTTTGTCACGACCCAAACCCGGGCCCGTGACTGGTGCCTTACCCCGGGCACCCTAGTGACACAACATCAGAGTAATCAGCGGAACATAAAACACATACATGAAACAAGTGAAGTACAAAACAGAAATCTGAGGAAAGCTTGCCTTTCGGCATATATAAATAACCACTTTTACAAAAGAACAGTTTAATCCTTTTTACAAACCACGCTTACAAAGATTACTGCACTCTAAGAAATGATACGACAACAACGACGGACGGGCTCGCCATACCCCGAATGTAGCACTTACAACAACAGGGACTATACCAAGATAAGCCTCCGAGAACGGAGCTTCCTAAAAGTGAATCGTGACCCTAAGAGCGAGGATCAACGATCGTGTACCTTTTACTGCGCATGAACGCAGCCCGAAGGAGGTCGACAACAGTGCAGAGTATGTGAAATCAAAATAACATCAGTAAATGAAATCATAGTAGTCTATACAAAGCAGAGACATGTATGATAACCAAACTACGCTTTACAATAACTAGCGAATATATCAAGTCGTGACTCACGCCTCAAGTCATCACAAAAGAACATAACAGTGGTCTCACGCCCACAATATCAATCGTGCGTGGGACACATTCTCATCACGCAGCTTTATGATATAAAAGCACCAAGGAACACACATGAACACCGTGTCCCACTGCCATAATAACACCGTGACGGTAAGTACGAAGGCATAGCCGATTACTAACACCTACGCACCAACAAGGTCATGAATCGTATCATAAGATTTGTCTAGACCGTCACATGATCAATGCTGGCCACTTGCCCGCAGTATCTACTGTGCGCGTCTAGTCCTGGAACTTCCCGCAGCTCCGCATAGGCTAATCTCTTCGGCCCGCATGAGGCAGTCCCCGCATCGAGGGTAGCTACTCCCGATCGCCCCGACTTCCGAGTCCGCACGGCCACGGACCGCATGCCCATAAAGGACGACACTAACACGAACTCGTAGCTCGCATAGGCCCGGGACTGCATGAGGTATTCTCGAATCATAGGTCCATCGACCGCCGAGTCTACCCCGCATCGGAGGGCAACCCCTAATCATCTCAAGAGATGAATGCCACAATACTATCATAACGATCGATAGTTAATAAGCACAATCAAGAAACCCTTTACACAAACATCACAAGATACTAACACACGTAGCATCCTAACACGTTTACTTATCAAAGCAACAAGAAAGTATTACAAGGCTATCACAACCCAATACAATCAAGTTGTTCACACAAGGTACTTCCTACTATATGATTAACAAGATCGGGTTTTTATCCCCAAAGTACTTCATACATTAACTCTTTAAAAGATACGTTACTTTCACAAAAGTCACACAATACCCGTAGTATATGAAAATAGAGTGATTATTATTTTTTTTAAGTAAATCAATTACTCCTCTTTGTAAAATCAAGTAGCAACATTCTTTTCCAATGTTCAAGTTTGCCTAATTTCCAATGTTCAAGTTTCTCATTTTTAGAAAGGTTTCGTAGTTCATAGTCTTATTCATTTAAGAATATAATTCTCCTTTAACAATCTGAGAAACCTAAGCCTTATATGTGAGTAGGATATTCTTGTTTATTACAATCTTATTACAAGTGACCATGATCTAGGAAATATCATTTTGTCTCATCTTAGCTTCATGCGGTGGAAGTTTCTCGGTTTTAATAATACTTAATTATTCAAAACATTTCCTTTTATTGACGCCGCAGATGGTTTGTCGATACACATTCGATTTCCAAATCAAGAAACATTCTTAAGCCGTTATACCTAACTTCCCATAAAGCTAGTATAACTCTTAAGTTTTCAAAAACCAACTATTACTTCTTCTTTCAAAATGATTCAAAAATCTTTTGAAATACTTCAAGTTCTTTATTAACACATAACAAGCCAGTTATAGTTCAAATCGATTACCTTTTAAAACCACATGTATTTTCTTACCAACATAAAGTCGTTATAACCAACTTCCCATAAAGCCGTTATAACACTTTATGTTTTACACCAATCAAATACGTTTAGCATACGACGTCTACCGCACTACATATTTCACACATATCATGCTAGAAGAGATAGGAAGAGGTTCACATACCTCGCGACGAGTATCGACTAATAGCAAAACGCCCAAGTACATCCAACCGTGGCTACTCTTAAGCCAAGTAGATCGCACCACACGTAGTACTTCAACCTATAAGGCCACAAGGCGCTTATTAACATTTAGATCTCATCGTAGAATATTCTACCAAAAATTCGCAAGACTTCTCCCGCAACAAACAGTAAATCTCCTCCTCTATCGAGGCCGGCTACCAAGCCAACCAGTGGGTTATACATCTAACCCTAACGGGTACAATTCTACTTCACGGTACTACTACACAAGCTCACCGTAATACTGACCATGTAATTACGATCAAGATTCTTCTTTCAATTCAGGCTTAAGTCGCAAGACATTGCTGTAAGTATTATTCAGCTTAAGCGTGAGGCATTGCCGATAACTACGCCGCTTCTATATATAGTATACTTCAACTATATATTCTAACAATATGCAATTTCCAATTACAATAGAGGACAAGATAATTACCTCGATAAGCCCATAATTATCCTAGTTAAAGTCGATCCCGGCAATCGCTTAGCTCCAACTCGTGCGCTCCAACCCGCTCCAAACTACCCTTAGAAGTTCTAACCAACTTCTACATACAACTCCAACTAACCATGGAGATTTTCCTTAGGGTTTCGGTTTGGTGACCGACGTAAGTATAATAGTATTTACGGGCTTTTCAGATAGGTATAACCTTAGAATACAACAAGGTATATGGCTAAGGTAATTTGGGCATTATAACAATACTTTTGAGAGTATTTCTACCAAGAGTGGGTATTATATGAAAACAACTAGGCTGGGGTACCTGTGCCACACCACAAAGTGGGGAGGGGAGGCTCTCGCCACAAGGGCCTATCTAGGAGTGGCTCTTGACGAGAGTCAAACAAGAGGAGGAAGGATAGCAAGACTTGGAACATATTTGGAATGGATGAAGAAGTCATCCTAAGGGGTATTTATAGCACAAGCCAAGGCCAACCAATGGCCAAGATCTAGCCAAGTGCATAGCAAGTGTAGGGCCAAGATCTTGCCAAGTGCCCCTAACCAACTAACACACAAAAAATCCTACCTACTACTTGACAAAATTGTCACCAATTCGTCCAAGCCAACCGCCCACACTCCATCAATGAGAGGGTGACAAGTGTCGCCCTCTCGTTGGTCCAAAATGTTTCGTCTCTCGGAAAAATCCGCAAAAATTAAAAATAACATAGCCGGAATTTTCCCTACGAAAGTCGTGGAAAACGCTTTCGTCGAAAAACGACTCTAACCGGGTGTTATGCACAAATAAAATTCGGCCAAGCACTTTAAGGCACAAACTTTTCTACGTACGTCCCCGCGTACATACTCTGGAAATACGGGGTATAACAAATACATTTCCTTTATTAACGCTGCAATGGTTTGTTCGATACTTATTCTCATTTCCGAAATCAGTAAAACATTATTCTTTAAAAGCCAAGTACTCATTACTCACGAATGAGGTTTCACAACTTTTTAACAAAATTCATAGTCCTTAACATTTCAGAAAACGTCATTTATAAGTTAAGTCTCTTATCTTTTAAGATCAAGTCTCTTAACTTCTAAAATCAATAAACCATTCTTTTACCTACATAAAGTCGTTATAACTAACTTCCCATAAAGCTATTATAACACCTTATGTTTTAAACCAACCAAAACTCGTTTAGCACACGTACGTCTACCGTACTACATAGTTCACAACAATCATGCTAGAAAAGATAGGAAGAGGTTCACATAGCTCGCGACGATTATCGACAAATAGCAAAACGCTCCAAGTACTTCAACCCGTCGGCTACTCCTTAAGCCAAGTAGATCACGCCACACGTAGTACTCCACTCCTAAAATGGACATAGTACTTCTATCAAACCTTTCTTACCATTGAAGACTTATACCAATAAAAAGCCCTCTAATTCTACGGAAAATTGGGCAGCACTTCCCCCGTTTTTACTCACTTTTCCATCTTTCTCCAAGGCCCGAATAACCGTAATTATGCCATATATAAGGCGTAATAATTAAACAACATAAAGAAGGGGATTACACGCCCAAACGGTAACGCGGTTTACTATCACGCCTTCATAATAACAATAAGTAAAAGAAGGGGATTACGCGCCCAACCGGTAACGCGGTTTACTATCACGCCTTCATAACAATACAATACAATAATTAAAATGGGGATCACACGCCCAAACGGAACGCGATTGAACAATCTTCCCCTTAACAGAAATGTAAATACAGTCCAAAGTAAATACAATCCAAAGTAAATACAGTCCAAAGTAAATACAGTCCTTAAGTTGGGGTCCTTGGCCAACTTTGTCCATTTTACTTATCCAAATTACTCATTAGTCATCCAACTTATATTTCCATTCTTAATATAAGTTATAGTTACTTTGTTATTAGCTTCTTAGCAAGTAAGATACGTTTTTACCATTTTGTGGCTTTCTTGCCAATTTCCATGTTAGTAACTTAACAAGATCCAAATCCTCCAAACTTTACTCCATATATTATATAATCCATAATATACTTATAATATATGTATAATAACCAATTCACAAGGAGGTTTAAGTTTCACTACCTCAAATAGCCCAAGAATATCCAAGTTCTTAAAGTCGCTCCAAGCAAGTCTTAGCTCCAAATCTTTACGTTCCAATCCGCTACAAGCAACCCATAGAAGCTCCTAACCAACTTCTCTTCAAGATTCAACTCCAAAAAGTGAAGAACACTTAGGGTTTCCAACTAGCAACTTTCGCCAAGGCATGAAAAAGAGGCTGTGGTGTGAAATCTTTTCCAACTCTTGGTACACAATCTTCCTAACACCTTAGGGAAGAACACTTGAGAGTTTAAGAATTGTTGGACAAATTTAGGTCAAGGAATGGCACCATGGCCGAAACCACAAGGCAAGGGAGAGAGTATTTGTTCAAGTCTTGAAATGGTTAAGTGTGGAAGTTTTCATCAACTAAGGGTGCATATATAGGGCAACCAAGGGCTAGGATGAGGGCAAGTGTGTGGTTGAGATTGGGGACAAGTGTGTGTGGGTCCCACAAGCCACTTGTCCAAACTAAAATATCTTGCAAGACAAGGCCACTTGTCTTGCCACTGCTCCTAGCATATTTCGGCCAAGAGCCACCTAGGGGGGTGACACGTGTCGCCCTCCTATTCGTCCAAAATATTTCATCTTCCGAAAATATCCATAATGGCCAAAATCTCAAAAACAAAGCGGGCCCCACAAAACCGTAAATTTCTCCCGTGGGCCCCACGTAACCATTTCCGAAAATAAAATCTCAAAATTCTAATATAATTCAAGAAGCCCAAATACCAAATCTGGGAATCCAATTCCCATCAACGAACATTTTTCCTTTACAAAAACCGGAAACTTTTCCGTTGAAAAATCACATCTTTCTTACTTTCCAATTTTTCTGTCGTATTCTCGTACGTACGTCCTCGCATACATACCCTGGAACTACGGGGTATAACATTATGCGGGTGAAATAGTCCCATGCGGGGCGGACCAGTCCTATGCGAGGAATACCTCATGCGGGTCTACACGACCTATGCGCGATACGATCATGCGAATACCTCATGTGGGTCCATACGACCCTTGCGGGTGAAATAGTCCCAGGAGTAGGATGGCTTAATGATACTGCGGGCGGGTGGCCTTGTTTTGATCATGAGCCTCCTATTTTTATGCAGTAAAGTATACTCTTGTTTACTCTCATTGTTAGTAAGGCATGCAATCGTTATATGGTACATGTTGGGTGACTCATTCGGATGCGCGTTCACGCCGCAGTAGAGTCAGGGTTGTTGATCCTCACTTTTAGGATCACTGATTCAGCTGTTGAGAAACTCTATTACTCCGGAGGCTTATCCCTGGTATTGTCGGTTGTTGTACATTCAGGGGTATGGCGGGGCCCTGTCCCACCATAGTTGTTATTCTTAGAGGTCTGTAGTCATGTCTAGTGGTTTGGGCTGTAAAGAAAGAATTGTAACTGATGTTTTTTTTGTTGTTGTGTATGTTCCGCTGCTATTCTCTGATGTATACCTGTAAGGGGTGCCAGTAGGCACGCCATGCCCGGCCGGGTCGTGACATGGATGTCGTCTATCCAGACAGTTATCGCGGTCATTAAAATTTAAACAATTACTGGGCGCCGCCTACCCAAACAATAACTGTGGACGCTATGCTAATAATTTAAATGCATCACATTTAACACTTAGCACATTTATATATTATATAATAATATACCATTAATGGTAATCATGGGTCTATTTGTCTAAACTCTATAATCTATGTCAATGCCAAACAGTCCCTAAATATTTTTTGATTTTAAAATTCTGATTTTCGGGAATTCTGTAAATTTCTAGAATTTACACTTTAGTCCCTTAAGAATTTAAAATGCAATTCTGAACCCCTATAAATTCATAAAATCAAATTCTAAACTGCAGAAAATATTTTCAAACTTCTAGGACATGTTTGCAATTTTCCAGAACTTAAATCAAATTTCAGAAACCTTTCTTTAACTACAGATTTGCCCGAAAGGACCAAATATGTTCAACTTTAAAACCTATTTTCAGAAACTGTAAACTTTAAAACTTCAGATTCAGAATCCGAAACTTTTAAGTTTCTGTTTCTGATTTTCGATTTTTTTTTAAACCAAATGGATTGAACCGAAGAGGTATGTGGAACTTTCCTATATCTTGAGCATGAGTAGTTGTAAACATATAGTACGGTAGACGTACGAGATTTTGATGAATTTAGTTTCATTTGATATCCTTGACTTGTTTTAAGAATGTCCAAGTTGGTTGAGTTAGGGAAGTAACTCACTTGTTTTAAAGATTAAGGATATCTTAGTTTCTAAAAGTTAAGAGACTTGGTTTTTGAAAGTATAAGTCTCTTGGTTATGAAAAGAATGTAAGTGTCTAAAGCATAAAGTTAGTATAACGGCTTTATGGGAAGTTGGTTATAATAACTTTATGGAAAGTTAAAAGAATGGTTTACTCTAGGGATGTAAATAAAGATAAAATGACTTGAAAGGAAGAAAGGTAAATTGATTTGAAGGCATCAATTGCTTAAAATTTTAAAGTAAAAAGTCACTTGATTTAGAAGCCTATAATGTAATTCTAAAAGGTATTGTGACTTGTCTTGAAAAGTTAGAAATGACTTGATACTACGGTTGTTAGTATCTTGGAGTTTTATATGAAAAAAAGTCATTTTAAAAGAATAGAAGTACGTAGTACTTTGGGTTAAATTCCTGGATCTTTCATGATACGATAGTGCCTTAAGTTTAAAGAAATGAGAGTGTATGCAAATTAAGTCAAATGAGAAGTTAAGGGGTTTCTTAACTTGTTTATGTTATTTATAGTAGCCGGTTGTGTTTGTGATATATTGTTCATTACGGGGTCATTCTCCGGGCTTGTGGCATTTGCATATTCCGTGGATTTCCTACCCACGATGCGAGGAATACCTCATGCGAGTCCGTAGGGCTCATGCGGGTGAAATAGTCCTATGCGGGGCGGACCATTCCTATGCGAGGAAGTTACCTCATGTGGGTCCATACGGCCTATGCAGGTGAAATAGTCCCAGGAGTAGGATTACGTGATAATACTACGGTCGGATGGTCCTAGGTTAATCACCGACTTCCTATTTTTAAGAACCGGAAATGTATATTTTACTCTCATTGTTAGTAAGGCACAATATACTGTTAATTTGATTATCATACATGTCTCCAGCTTTATTTTAGACTTATGATGTAAATTGAAGTATTTTCCGGTTTTACATACTTGGTACATATTGTGTACTGACCCTCTTTCCTCGGGGGGCTGCGTTCATGCCGCAGGTAGGGGTAAGAAGGTGGTGAATCCTCATTCTTAGTATCACTGATCAGGTGTAAGAAGCTCCATTTCTCCGGAGGCTTGTCTTTTGGTACGGTTTCCCTGATGTTGTTGATTTATGTACATTCAGGGGTATGGCGGGGCCCTGTCCCATCACAGTTGTTATTCCTAGAGGTCTGTAGTCATATTTGTGGATTGAGTTGTAAAAACAGAGATGTACTGTTTTATTTTTGGATCATGTATTTCACGGAAGGTGGCCTTATCGGCTAGCCTGTTGATATTTGCTGTCTAAATTATTTTTATGAATTTGTGTATGTTCCGTTGCTATTCTCTGATGTATACCTGAAAGGGGTGCCCAGGTAGGGCACCAGTCGCGGGCCCGAGGTCGGGTCGTGACAATAGTTGAGCTTTCTAGAGTAGAAGATGAGTATTTCCTTCTACCTTTACTCTTTCATGTCACGATAACGCCTTAGGCTCTCTTAAGTAGAAGATGTGTCATTCCTTCTATCCTTAATCATTCATGGATTAAATAATGCCTTAGGCTTTCTAAAGTAGATGTCACGACCCGAATCCGGGCCCGTGACTGGTGCCTTACCCCGGGCACCCTAGTGACACAACATCAGAGAAAATCAGCGGAAAATAAAACATAAGCCATGAAACCAGAGATATAAATAAATAAGCAGGCCAACCAAAACAGTTGCCTTCAGTATATACATAAAACCCGAACAGTTTAATCCTTTTACAACCCTGCCCACAACAGTACTACAGACCTCTAAGATTTACAACAACTATGACGGGACAGGGCCCCGCCATACCCCTGAATGTACAAGAACCTACAACTCAGGGAACACATACCAAAAGATAAGCCTCCGGAGAAACGGAGCTTCCCAATACGCTGAACCGTGATCCTAAGAGCGAGGATCCACGACCGATGTACCTCTACCTGCGGCATGAACGCAGCCCCCCGAAGGAGGTCAGTACAACAGGTACCAAGTATGTGAAACTGTAAAAATATCAGAAATGAAATCATACTAGTCTATATAAAGCGGGAGACATGTATGATAACCAAACTACGATTCACAATATAAAAGCGATCGTATCGATCGTGGACTCACGCCTCAGTCATCACTCAAATATAACTATGGGTCTCACGCCCACAACATCAATCTGTTCGCGTCGCGGCGCATGCCGGAATCGCATCGGTGTAGACATGTCCATGACGCAACAATAATACCAATGCCACGGCCACATGCCGGAATCTGCGCCGGTGTAGACACGTCCATGTAACATCAACAATATATCTGGGTGATCAACCTCGCGCATGGCCACATGTCCCGAGTCAGATCGGTGTAGACATGTCCATGTAACATCAATTAACAAGACAACCATCAAAATGGAAACATACCGTGGAATTCTCGTCACGCCAAGACGTCCAAGTAAGTTCTCAACAAGTCAACCGGCCATCGAGAGACGCGGTAACACAGAAATACAACACTTGCACAACAAAGGCTATCATCACAAGCATAGGCAGGTTTCACCACAACAAGCATAGGCAAGTCATACACAACTCAAAGTACTTTCATTTTATGCCAAAGTCCGGGTTCTTAACCCTAAAGTACTACGTACGCTAAATTCCTTTTAAAGATCCATTTCTTTTACAAAGGTCACCTGATACCCGTAGTATAAAAATAGAGTGACGAACATTGTTAAGTAAACAAAAATGCTTTCCTTTGTAAAATCAAGTAACAACCTTATTTTCCAAACGTTCAAGTTTGCCTAATTTCCAATGCTCAAGTTTCTCATTTTAGAAAAGGTTTCGTAGTTCATAGTTTTAATCCTTTAAAACATAATTCTCCTTTAAACGATTTGAGAAACATATGCCTTATATGTGAGTAGGTTATTCTTGTTTATAACCATCCTGTTCTATGTGACCATGATCTAGGAAAATGTAATACAATTTTGTCTTATCTTAGCTTATGCGGATGGAGGTTTCTCTTGGTTTTAATAACAATTTGTTATTTGTCAATACACTTTCCTTTATTAGCGCTGCTGTGGTTTGTTCAATACTTATTCTCATTTCCGAAATCAGTAAAACATTATTCTTTTTAAAACCAAGTACTTATTACTCGCGAATGAGGTTTCACAACACTTTTAACAAAATGTTAATTACCAAGGAAAACAAGTTAAGTCTCTTATCTTCAAGATCAAGTCTCTTAACTTCTAAAAATCAGTAAACCATTCTTTTTATCACTCTTAAGACGTTATACCTAACTTCCCCTAAAGCTAGTACAACTCTTATGTTTTCAAAGCCAAGTATTACTCTTCTTTCAAAAAGGTCTTTTTGAAACACTTCAAGTTCTTTATTACTACACATCAAATCCGTTATAAGTCAAATCAGTTACCCTTTGAAACCACAAAGCATTTTCTTACCTACATAAAGCTGTTATAACCAACTTCCCATAAAGCCGTTATAACACTTTATGTTTCAAACCAAATAAATACATTAAACACATGTACGCGTCATGGTACTACATAGTTATACACATATCATGCTAGAAACAGATAGGAAGAGGTTCACATACCTCGCGACAGTATCGACTAATAGCAAAACGCTCAAGTACTTCAGTCGGCTACTCCAAGCCACGAGATCGCACCACACGAAGTACTTCAACCTATAAGGCCACAAGGCTTATTAACATCTAGATCTCATCGTTCCATATTCTACGAAAATTGGCAAAGACCTCCCCCTCCCCATGGCGGCGTAAATCTCTCCTCGACGAGGCCGCTACCAAGCCAACCGGGGGTTTACACGCCTAACGGGCGTGTACAATTTTACTACACAACAAAGCTACACAAGTCTACTGTAATACAGTCCTATGCAATTACAGTTCAGTTCTCTTCTTTAAATTCAGGCTTAAGTCGAAAGACATTGCCGCACAATAATGCTCAGTTCTATATATAGTATACTTTAACTATATATTCCTACAACATGTAATTTCCAATTACAATAGAAGGTCAAGATATTTACCTCGATAAGCCCAAAATTATCCGAGTTATAATGCCGATCCTGAGCAAGGTTTAGCTCCTACTCTGTGCGCTTCAATACGCTCCAAACAACCCTTAGAAGTTCTAACCAACTTCTACTTAAATACTTCAACCAACTATGAAGATTTCCTTAGGGTTTCGGTTTGAGACTAAAAGGACAAAAGGTAGTATTTCCGGGCTCTACGTATAGAGGTAACTTTTGGAATACAACAAGGTAAAGGCTAAGGTATTTTGGGCATTATAACAATACTTGTAGAATACATTTCTACCAAGAGGGGGGGTGTATTATACGAAACAACTAGGCTAGGGGGGTACCCACTGGCCTACTAGGAGGAGGAGGACCTCTCGGCCAAAGGCCACACGAAAAGGGGGAGGGGGAAGCTCTCGGCTAGAGCAACAAGAAGGGAGGAGAGGGTTTCAAGACTTGAAAGTTTTTGGATGAATGAAGTCTTCAAGCTTAGGGGGGTATTTATAGGAAAGCCAAAAGCCAACCAATGGCCAAGATCAAGCCATGTGCAAGGCAAGTGTAAGGCCTTGATCAAGACAAGTGCACCCTAACCCTACTCCACCAAACATGGCACAAAACAAGCCACAAAACAAGGCCAAAAATAAGGGACCAATCGGCCAAGGCCAACCAACCCTTAGCCGCCCCTCTAAACCGTCCAATGAGGGTGACAAGTGTCACCCTCCGTTAACCCAAAAATGTTTCTCTCGGAAAAATCCGCAAAAAATATAAATGACATAGCCGGAATTTTCCCTACGTAAGCTGTGGAAACGTTTCGTCGAAAAACGACTCCTTTCGGTAGTTGTGTACAAATTTCGAAACTAGCCAATCCTTAAGGCTTAAATTATAATACGTACGTCCTCACGTACATACTCTGGAAATACGGGGTATAACATTCTCCCCTCCTTAGAAACATTCGGCCCGAATGTTCCTTCTCAAGACGGATAACGATAAAGTTCTTCTTAACTTAAACAAGTTTCCAAAACCTTGGAGTCACCACTTCCCAACTTGATACCACTTTTGTCACTTTGCCGTAATATCCCCTAAGGCCATTCCCGGCATTCACGAACGATTCTGGTCGAACACATCCACAAACTCATACGATGGTCATCTAATCTTGGGCCTAGCATCCTCGTGACCCTACCACCTGGCGGGACCACCCGAGTGACCCAGCGCCGGAACAGCCGCGGGTTGGCCCTCAACATGGCCCCAACCCGACCCACTTAACGCATCACGCTCTTGTTCCCCGATCCGGAACAATCTTACCTCTACAGGTCATGAAAGCTACCACTTCCATTGCACACTACCCAGGGACTTTATCACACAAAACGTTCTAGGCATAAAAATGCACTCCGACAAGGATCACTTGCAAAATCTGGTACTCAAGACGGCCTTACATCTAAGGTCTCAATTGTAATATTCTAAGGTTCATCATTTTCTCACCCTCAAGCTTACCCTTCTCACTAACCAGGTTCTACATCACATTTTAGCACAAAGCTATCCGAACATAACACTAAACACATCATCACAACATCAATACATACAAAACTCTAGAGGGTTAAGGATATACCTGAAAATAGGCGGTTCAAAGGACCGCTAAAACTGGGAACTTCCACCGCGACCCCTACCGTGGCTCGCCGCAGGTACATCCCGCCTAGCTGGAAGGTGAAGAACCCGCAATCGATCTCAAGGCCGAGTCGTAACATCCGGCTACCTGGTCGGACAGCCGCAAAATGGCCTCGCGCCGCAAAATAACAAGCTCCTCGCACCACGACACTCCAAATGCGGTCTACCACATCGACCACACCGAGGTAGGGTGATCGTGATCCGCCAACACCCCTACTCCTCGAAACTCAACCTCGAGCCACGACCGCTTCCCGAATACTCTGGATGCCTGGGCGTTGTGAGGACTACTCGACCGGGCGGAGGTACAACACTAGCCTTCACGAGGCGGTCCGCCTCGAAAGTTATCAAAGGACCCTACCGCTCGCCCTCTTCACCGATCTCGGCCATTCCGCCGATTTCTCCGCCTCACATCCGCGTATAAGCTCGCATGCGGCAATGTCCATGCCCTACCGGGCGGCTACTCGAACAACTACGCTAGGTAATCATCAAGCCCTTTAATATATCGGTGCACTCGATCCTCCATACTAGCTACTAATGCGGGAACATACCGGGCCAATGAGTCAAATTCCACATTGTACTCCCGAACTGTACGCCCGTTCTACCTCAACATCAAAAACTGTTTACCGAGCCCTCCTCATCCGCGAGGCAAGAAATGTGCGAAGGCCCAAAACTCGTCCCAAACGGCCGGAAGTGCATTCTCTCCCGACAGCTCCCACGAATCAAACGATCAGCGGTATCACGCGGCCGATGCGAACCTAAGACCACCGACTCGGTCTCCAAGCTCGATCACTACGATCCGTCAGAATCGCTTGATAAACTCCCGAGGGTCATCCTCGCCTCGATCCATAGAACATCGGGCGGCTACAACTCGTAAAGTCACGTAGCCTCAAACCGTCGCCGGGGTGAACTACGGGTGCTACTGGGCCGGAATCGCTGTGATCCGCCTATCTCATATCTGACACGACCGCCAAGAATCGCCATCTCCTTGTACTTATCTCATCCGCTCCAGCCGGGATGGAGGCTCAGTATCGACCGGCTCGCACTGCATTCTCTCAGATCTCACTAGCGCCTCCTCGGCCGCTTTGCCTACTGGGCCTGCTGCCTTACGCGAGGCATAATCGATAAAGGAAAGGAATACGTCAGAGGGGTCCAACTTATCACACGGCTCTAAAGCACGATCTCAGAATGAGAAGAAATGGAAACCAATCCTAAATTTCCTATAGCCTCCTGATTATAGATGTGGTGCACAACACACCGATAATCAAGACTCTACTAGACACGGTCTGTAGATACTTTCCGAGGACTAACTGCTCTGATACCACTTTTGTCACGACCCGAATCCGGGCCCGTGACTGGTGCCTTACCCCGGGCACCCTAGTGACACAACATCAGAGAAAATCAGCGGAAATTAAAACATAAGCCATGAAACCAGAGATATAAATAAATAAGCAAAGCAACCAAAACAAGCATTTACCTTGATATACATAAAACCCGAACGCTTTAATCTTTTACAACCCCGCCACAACAAGATTTCATGCACTTAAGATTTACAACAACTATGACGGACAGTGGCTCGCCATACCCCGAATGTACAAGAACCTACAACTCAGTGGAACACATACCAAAAGATAAGCTCCGAGAAACGGAGCTTCCCAATACGCGAACCGTGATCCTAAGAGCGAGGATCCACGACCGATGTACCTACTCGCGGATGAACGCAGCCTCGGCGAGGTCGCACAACATGTACCAAGTATGTGAAATCAGAAAAATATCAGAAATGAAATCATACTAGTCTATATAAAGCAGAGACATGTATGATAACCAAACTACTCACAATATAAAGCGATATGTCCAAGTGACTCACGCCCTCAAGTCATCACTCAAATATAACTATGGGTCTCACGCCCACAACATCAATCCTGTTCGCGTCATGGCCGCATGCCCCCGGAATTCTGCATCGGTGTAGACATGTCCATGACGCAACAATAATACCAATGCCCCATGGCCACATGCCCCGACTGCAGACGGTAGACACGTCCATGTAACATCAACAACAATATACTGGGTGATCAACCCTGCCGCATGGCCACATGTCCCCGGAATTCTGCATCGGTGTAGACATGTCCATGTAACATCAATTAAAAAGACAACAATCAAAATGGAAACATACCCGTGGAATTCTCCGTCACTGCCAGCACGTCCAAGTAAGTTCTCAACAAGTCAACCGGCCCTCCATCGAGACGCCAGAATACGTAAATACAACACTTGCACAACAAAGGCTATCATCACAAGCATAGGCAGGTTTCACCACAACAAGCATAGGCAAGTCATACACAACTCAAAGTACTTTCATTTTATGCCAAAGTCCGGGTTCTTAACCCTAAAGTACTACGTACGCTAAATTCCTTTTAAAGATCCATTTCTTTTACAAAGGTCACCTGATACCCGTAGTATAAAAATAGAGTGACGAACATTGTTAAGTAAACAAAAATTCTTTCCTTTGTAAAATCAAGTAACAACCTTATTTTCCAAACGTTCAAGTTTGCCTAATTTCCAATGCTCAAGTTTCTCATTTTAGAAAAGGTTTCGTAGTTCATAGTTTTAATCCTTTAAAACATAATTCTCCTTTAAACGATTTGAGAAACATATGCCTTATATGTGAGTAGGTTATTCTTGTTTATAACCATCCTGTTACAGCAACCATGATCTAGGAAAATGTAATACAATTTTGTCTTATCTTAGCTTCTATGCAGATGGAGGTTTCTACTGGTTTTAATAACAATTTGTTATTTGTCAATACACTTTCCTTTATTAGCGCTGCTGTGGTTTGTTCGATACTTATTCTCATTTCCGAAATCAGTAAAACATTATTCTTTTTAAAACCAAGTACTCATTACTCGCGAATGAGGTTTCACAACACTTTTAACAAAATGTTAATTACCAAGGAAAACAAGTTAAGTCTCTTATCTTCAAGATCAAGTCTCTTAACTTCTAAAAATCAGTAAACCATTCTTTTTATCACTCTTAAGACGTTATACCTAACTTCCCCTAAAGCTAGTACAACTCTTATGTTTTCAAAGCCAAGTATTACTCTTCTTTCAAAAAGGTCTTTTTGAAACACTTCAAGTTCTTTATTACTACACATCAAATACGTTATAAGTCAAATCAGTTACCCTTTGAAACCACAAAGCATTTTCTTACCTACATAAAGTTGTTATAACCAACTTCCCATAAAGCCGTTATAACACTTTATGTTTCAACCCAAATAAATACATTAAACACATGTACGTCTACCGTACTACATAGTTATACACATATCATGCTAGAACAAATAGGAAGAGGTTCACATACCTCGCGACGAGTATCGACTAATAGCAAAACGCTCCAAGTACTTCAATCCGTCGGCTACTCCTTAAGCCACGTAGATCGCACCACACGTAGTACTTCAACCTATAAGGCCACAAGGCGCTTATTAACATCTAGATCTCATCGTTCCATATTCTACAGAAAATTCAAAGACCTCCCGCAATGGCAGAAATCTCCTCGATCGAGGCCGGCTACCAAGCCAACCAGGGGGGGTTTACACGTCTAACCGGACGTGTACAATTTTACTACACAACAAAGCTACACAAGTCTACTGTAATACAGTCCTATGCAATTACAGTTCAGTTTTCTTCTTTAAATTCAGGCTTAAGTCGAAAGACATTGCCGCACAATAATGATCAGTTCTATATATAGTATACTTTAACTATATATTCCTACAACATGTAATTTCCAATTACAATAGAAGGTCAAGATATTTACCTCGATAAGCCCAAAATTATCCGAGTTATAATGTCGATCCTGAGCAAGGTTTAGCTCCTACTCCGTGCGCTTCAATCCGCTCCAAACAACCCTTAGAAGTTCTAACCAACTTCTACTTAAATACTTCAACCAACTATGAAGATTTCCTTAGGGTTTCGGTTTGAGACTAAAAGGACAAAAGGTAGTATTTCCGGACTCTACGTATAGAGGTAACTTTTGGAATACAACAAGGTAAAGGCTAAGGTATTTTGGGCATTATAACAATACTTGTAGAATACATTTCTACCAAGAGGGGGGGTGTATTATACGAAACAACTAGGCTAGGGGGGGGGGGTACCCCACGGCCACACTACTAGGAGGGGGAGGGGGACCTCTCGGCCAAAGGCCACACGAAAAGGGGGAGGGGGAAGCTCTCGGCTAGAGCAACAAGAACGGAGGAGAGGGTTTCAAGACTTGAAAGTTTTTGGATGAATGAAGTCTTCAAGCTTAGGGGGGTATTTATAGGAAAGCCAAAAGTCAACCAATGGCCAAGATCAAGCCATGTGCAAGGCAAGTGTAAGGCCTTGATCAAGCCAAGTGCACCCTAACCCTACTCCACCAAACATGGCACAAAACAAGCCACAAAACAAGGCCAAAAATAAGGGACCAATCGGCCAAGGCCAACCAACCCTTAGCCGCCCCTCTAAACCGTCCAATGAGGGTGACAAGTGTCACCCTCCCGTTGGCCCAAAAATGTTTCGTCTCTCGGAAAAATCCGCAAAAAATATAAATGACATAGCCGAAATTTTCCCTACGTAAGTTGTGGAAACGTTTCGTCGAAAAACGACTCCTTTCGGTAGTTGTGTACAAATTTCGAAACTAGCCAATCCTTAAGGCTTAAATTATAATACGTACGTCCTCACGTACATACTCTGGAAATACGGGGTATAACAGTAGAAGAAGTGATATACCTTCAAGTAAAGTAAAAAGATGAGTTCTACTTGTACATGGTTTCTCATGATGGTTATTCGTGCAAGTGTTGTATTTCACCTCACCGAGTCCCTCGTGTGGGGGACGGCCTTTGTTATATATGTATACATGCGATATTAATTATCTGTTATTCCCACGGTCATGCTTCTGTAGGGTTGGTTATATGTTATATCATAGACGTGCTGACAGTGATGTTGGAATTCCACGGGCACGCTTCTGTGAGGTTTATTATATCATGGACTGATGACAGTGATGTTGGAATTCCACGGGCATGCTCCAGTGATACTGGTTTTATATTATATCATGGACTGCTGACAGTGATGTTGGAATTCCACGGGCATGCTCCAGTGATGCTGGTTTTATATTTTATCATGGACTGTTGACAGTGATGTTGCAATTCCACGGGCATGCTCCAGTGATGCTGGTTTTATATTATATCATGGATCAGCGAAGTGATGCCTGGAATTCCACGCATGCTCGGTGATGCTGGTTTTATATTATATCATGGACTGCTGACAGTGATGTTGGAATTTCACGCATATTCGGTGATCTTGATTTGATAGTATACCACGCACACGCCGATGATGTTGGAATTCCACGGGCATGCTTCTGTGAGGTTGATATCGGCGATGATGTTGGAATTCCACGGCACGCCTCGACATCGCTATATATTGTTCTACAAACACGCTGACAGTGATGTTGGAATTCCACCGCATGCTCGCGAGGTTGATATGCCTTGTGATGATGTTGGAATTCCACGGGCACGCTTCCTTGATACTGGCTATATATTGTTCTACAAACACGCTGACAGTGATGTTGGAATTCCACGGGCATGCTTCCTAGATACTTGTTATATATTATACTTTGTACATGCCGACAATGATGTTGGAATTCCACGGGCATGCTTCTCTGATGATGATTGTATATTATACCTGTTATATGCTAACAGATGGTGTATTCCACGAGCATGCTTCTGTGATATTATATTATGAGGGCAGGTGTCCCTAATTTTGACATGACTTTCATATTTTAAAGTAGTATAGTGATACAGTAGTACAGTGGTACAGTGGTACAAGGTACAGTTGGCTTTTATTTTGTATGACACGGTAGGATCTGGTATTTGATTTTCATACTTGCCCATGTCATTCTTTTGTACAGTTAAGATTTGTTTACTGTACTTTATTTCAGTTCCATACTGAGTACTTGTTGTACTGACACCCTTCGGGGGCTGCATTCATGTCCGCAGGTCTAGGTACTCAGTTGTAGATCCGCGAGCTTAGGATCCTTGTTCAGCATTTTGGGATAGCTCCGATGTTCCGGAGCTTATCATTATGGCTAGGTATATTCAGAGGTACGGCGGGGCCTTGTCCCGTCATAATATTTGTCCAAACTCTTACAGGTCTGTATTCATATGTGGGCTGGACTGGTGAGAGGTTTATTTACATTGTTGTACGGTTGTAGACCCACTCGGGTGTTATATATATTATGGCAGCCTTTCCGGCTTTGTCTTTGTTAAAAGAAAAAAAAATGAGGGTTATTTATCTTCCGCAGGATTACTTGTGTTGTATGGGTAGAAGGGTGCCCAGGCAGGGCACCAGTCGTGGGCCTGGGGATTCGGGGCATGAAATACCCGATCCAATGGCTCATCAAGCCTTCTTGTCTTGTCATTATTAGGTCTCTTGTCACGACCCGACCCCGGGCCCGTGACTGGTGCCTTACCCCGGGCACCCTAGTGATACAACATCAGAGAAAATCAGCGGAAATAAAAACTTACACATGAAACAAGATATACAATAATGAAATAAGAAAACAGCAACCAAAATGGTTACCTTCAGATATATATATAAACACTTGAACAGTTACATCCCTTACAATCTCGCCACAACAAGATTACTGCACTTAAGAATATAACCATAACTACGACGGGACAGGGCCCTGCCATACCCCTGAATGTAAGTACCTACAACGACAGGGGACTATACCAAAGATAAGCCTCCGGAGAAACGGAGCTTCCCAAAACGCTGAACTGTGATCCTATGAGCGAGGATCGACGATCGTGTACCTCTACATGCGGCATGAACGCAGCCTCAAGGAGGTCGATAACAGTACTAAGTATGTGAAACTGTAAAGTACTGAAATAAAATCATAACATTTTAAAACCAAGTACAAATACAACCAATTCAACCGCACATAGTGCAACAGCATAAACAAGAGCAAAATAAATATAATGTAACTGGTATTTTCTAGGCCGCTAATGATCGAAGCAAGGCCAATCGCCCATAGTATCATTATGCGAGCCTATTCCTGGAACTTCCGCAGTCCGCATAGACCACCTAGGTCCGCATGAGGTATTCCTCGCATCGGGGGTAGCTAACCTGCGACATCAACCTGGACCCCCGAAGTCCGCATAGTCACACAGACCGCATGAGGTATTCCTCGCATCGGGGTAACCTACCTGGAGGGATCATCCAGGAACTCCCGCAGCTCCGCATAGGTCACACAGACCCGCATGAGGTATTCCTCGCATCGAGGGTGGCAAGTCCTCGGCATCATAACAAGTCAGGGGGGTATGTGATATAATAGCAGTACAACGGGCTTAGCGTTTAACAACGTAAGCTCAACAAGAATAACCCCCTTACACAAACATCACAAGACACTAACACACGTAGCATCGTAACATGTTTACTTATCAAACCATCTTACTACACTTTCCAGAAATCAATACAAGACTTTCATAACAAATAAGTAAACCGTTCCTTCTATCTTCCTTAAGTCGTTATACCTAACTTCCCATAAAGCTAGTATAACACTTAAGCTTTTAAAACCAAGTATTTCTTTTCTTTCAAAAATGATTCATAACTCTTTTGAAATACTTCAAGATTCTTATTATTTAAAACTCAAGTCAAAAGACATCAAAGTAAAACCAAAACAATTTCCATACCTTCTTTTTAAACCAATGTTAAGACAAAAGCATGCCTTCCTTTTTTAAAGTCAAGTAGCAATATACTTTTTAAACCAAGTGTCTTACTCTTTTAAAAACAAGTAACCTTATACCTTTAAATCAAGTTACTTCTCCTTTCCCAAAATCAAGTTGTTTATGAGTCATGTTATTATTTTAAATCCAATGATAAAACCATTCTTATTTTCGAAATCAAGATAACTTTATTATTTAAAAGACCACACACCCATTACTCATGAGTGAGGTTTTACAACTTTTTTAACATAATTCAAGTCCTTAATAATTCATAACAAGTCACTTAACTTTGGAATCAAGTCAAGGACACAAAAGGAAAATCAAATTCCTTTAAACACACGTGCGTCTACCGCACTAAATATATTTCACAAATATCATGCTAGAAAGGATAGGAAGAGGTTCACATACCTCGCGACGATTATCGACAATTAGCAAACCGCTCCACCGTACTATTGTCACGACCCGATCCCGGGCCCGTGACTGGTGCCTTACCCGGGCACCCCAGTAGGCATACATCAGAGTAACCAGCGGAATATAAAAACAAGACATGAAACAATATGAAATGAGAAATAGTTTATCTGAGAAAAAGTTGCCTTTCGGCATATATATATACATCAAGAGTGAACAGTTACATCCCAACATTACAACAGGACTACAGACCTCTAGGAAAAGTAAACAACTATGGCGGGACAGGGCCCCGCCATACCCTGAATGTACAAAATATCTACAACACCAGGGAGAGTCGTACCAAAAGTCGAGCCTCCGGAGAAATGGAGCTCCTGACACCAGAGTAAGGATCCTAAGAATGAGGATCTACCACCTGCTTCCCTGTTATACCCCGTATTTCTGGAGTATGTACGTGAGGGCGTACGTACGAAAGTTTAGCCTTAAAGTTAGGCCAAGTTCGAAAATTGTGCACAACTCGCTAAAAGAATCGTTTTCCGACGAAACGTTTCCACACTCCGTAGGAAAATTCCGCTATGCCATTTCTAATTTTTGCGAATTTTTACGAGAGACGAAACATTTTGGACCAACGGAGGGCGACACTTGGCACCTCCAATTGATGGACTTGAAATCGCCCATCGACTAATTGACTTGAATGGCACATTTTTGTGCCTTTGCACAAGTCAAGGAGTTGGTAGGATATTTGTGTGTAGTAGATAGAATGGACACTTGCCTAAATCCTCACCCTACACTTGCCTTGCACTTGGCATCATCTTGCCCTTGGTCACATGGCTTGACCTATAAATACCCCCTTAGATGAAGAGTTCTTCATCCACAAAATTACTTCCAAGTCTTGAAAAATCCTCCCCCCCCCCCTTTGAGTGAAGTTGGCCGAGGCCTCCCCCCCTAGCCTAGCCGAAATCTACCCCCCCTCCCTTGGTAGAAAAGTTGCCTTCTAGTATTGTTATAATGCCCAAAATACCCTAGCCTAAATCCCTTAGTCCTTAGAAGTTGTGAAGAACTTCTAAGGATTCTCGAGCTACTCTGAGCGCATAACTTAGGAGCTAAGCCTTGCTCCGGATCGACTTATCTAGGATATTATTGGGCTTACCGAGGTAAATAATCCTAACCCTCTTTTGTATTAGAGAATGCATACTGTAGAAGTATAAGAATAAGTATTAAATACTTAGAAGAATATTACAGAATAGAATTGAACTGTTATCACAGTAGAAGGGTTTAAAAGAAGAATAATTGAACTATACCTACTTAGGACTGTTTTCACAGTAGACTTGAGTAGCTCACCGGGTAGGGAAGTGCTGCCCGACTTTCCGTAGAATTGTGAACCCTCTGTTTAGAATGACCTTCAGAGTAGTCTAGACTTTGATAGATGTCTGTGACTATTATAGGATTATTCTCTGCATGCGACATATTCAACTTGGCAGGAGGTTTTCGCCGAGAAGGTATGTGATTCTTCCTAAAGCATGATATTTTAAAATATATATGTAGTACGGTAGACGTACATGTGTTAACTGAATAATAACTACGGCAATGTCTTTTGACTTAAGCCTGAATAATACTTACAGAATGTCTTGCGACTTAAGCACGAATAATAAGGATTCAAAGCATTTCAAAAGAATCTCGAATCATTTTTAAACGTAAGAGAACTAATTGGTTTTAAACATCAAGCTTAAGAGTTATACTAGCTTTATGGGAAGTTAGGTATAACAACTTAAGAATGATAAAAGGAAGCATTTATGTGTTTATAACCGATTTATATTGATTTATGAAAGAATAATAAAATGGTTTGATGAGTAGACATAATATGATGCTATGTGTGGTAGTGACTTGTAACGCTTGTGTAAAGAGGTCGATCTTACTTATGCTTATGTTTTTAAACTATAAGTTGTTATGTTAGTACTATATCACTCACCTCTTGAGATGATACCGGGGTTAAGCCGCCTCCGACGCGGTAGACTCAGCGATGCGGGACCATGATTCGAGAATACCTACGCGGTCCAGGGGCCTATGCGAGCTACGAGAGTTCCGTGCTAGTATGCGGGTTATGCCTCACGCGGTGCATGTGGCCATGCGGACAATGAGTCCAGACGATGCCGAGGAGTAGCTACCCTCGATGCGGGTTATATACCCTACGCGCTCACGTGAGTGGCCTATGCGACTACGGAGTACAGGATTAGGCTTGCATGGTGATACTACGAAATTGGCCCCGCTCGATCATTCGCAGCCTAGAAAAGACCTCGCATGCTTACCTATTGTTGCTCTTGTTTGTGATGTGGCACTATGCGCGTTTCCTTAATTGTTTCATACATATTTGTAAACCGGTTTTAAAATGATATGATTTCATTTAAGTACTTTACGCTTCACATACTTAGTACTGTTATCGACCTCCTTCTGGCCGCTGCGTTCATGCCGCAGGTAGGGCAAGGTGTGCTAGATCCACATCCTTAGTATCTCTTGCGTTGGTGTCAGGAGCTCCATCTTCTCCGGAGGCTCTACTTTTGGGTATGATCTCCCTGTTGTAGATAGTTTTGTACAGTCAGGGTATGGCGGGGCCCTGTCCCGCCATAGTTGTTTATTTCCTTAGAGGTCTGTAGTCATGTTGTACAGTTGGAATGTAACTGCAAACCTTGGTTTATATATATATGCCAAAAGGCAACCCTTTTCTAAGAAACTGTGTATCATTTACAATTATTTCATGTCTTGTTTTATATTCCGCTGATTTTTCTCTGATGTATGACTACTTAGGTGCCCGGGTAAGGCACTACCACTGCCCCGAACGGTCGTGACAAAAGTGGTATCGAGCGCTTAATCCTGAAAGTGTCTACAGACAGTATCTAGTAGATTCTTGATTATCGGTGTGTTGTGCACCACACCAATAATCAGGAGGCTATAGGATATTTAGGATTGGTTTCCATTCTTTTCATTCTGAGATCGTGCCTTAGAGCTGTGTTATAAGTCGGACCCTTCTAACGTATCCCTTTTTCTGTAACAGTTATGCCTCCACGTAAGGCAACCCGCCTGTGGCGGCAAGGCACCGAAGGAGCCGCTAGTATGGCACCGAGAGTCACGAGGCTCGCCCGGGCTATACCGAGACGGCGAGTTCTACGACGCCGCCACCCCAGCAGAGACTACAAGATTTACACCTCCACCCCACACCGGAGCGATGAGACGGGTTACAGAGATGGCCCGCCATCGCCAGATCGTGGCGAACATGAGGACAGCCGACGCGGCAGCCGGCCCCAGCCCATTCGCTGTTGTTCACCCGAGGCGCAGAGTTTGAGGCTACGAGACTTCGAGTCAGAGCCCGCCGTAGTTTTACTGTCGAGGCCGAGGATGATCCGCAGGAGTTCATCCGTCGCCTACAGAGGATTTTGAGAGTGATCGTATGCCGAGACCGAGTCCGTGATCTTTGGTTCACATAGGTCGCGTGATACCGCAATCGATTGGTTTGATTCACGAGTTATCCCGGGAGAGCACGCCCCCGACTACTTGTGATGAGTTCTCGAGGCTTTCTCACTCACTTCTTGCCTCCACAGATGAGGAGGCGCGGCCGATAGATTTTTTCACGAGGCAGAGGACGACCGCCGTGGAGTACAATGTCGAGTTTGATTCATTGGCTCGATATGTCCCGATTGCAGGTAGCATATGGAGGATAGGGTGCACCGCCACGCCACCGGCTAGATGATTATATGGCCGAGTTATGTGCGGGTGTTTCTCTTCACCGTATGGACATTACCCGCACGCAGCTCATGCTCTTGGATGCGGCGAGCGCAGAGGCGACGAGTCGGCAGCAGAAGAGGCCAGACGAGGGTCTTCGTGGCTATCGTGGTGGGCGGCCTCAAGAAGAATCTAGATTTGCACCACGCCGGCTCGAGCACTCCTGCACCGCCCTCAAGACACCCAGAGTATTCGAGGGCGCACTCAGGCCCTGTGGCTTCGACGCCCGCAGTAGCAGAGGTGCGGCCGATCGACCACCCCCGATGGCCGATGCGGTAGATCCCATTACGGAAGTGGTACCGCTTTGGGAGCTTGTTACGCCAGGCGCCAGCAGGTAACTGCGAGGGACCGTCCGACCGGGGCGCGCGTGGTAGGGCTCACCTTCGTTCTCGTTGCCGCCATCATCTCCTACAGCTTACTCGCCGAGGGCGTGGTTCTCATGGGTCGCCAGGTCGCGCAGAGGTCGTGACTCGTCCCGATTCTAGCGGTCCTCGTAACCGCATTTATGCTTTGTCCACCGACAGATCGTGAGGCCTCACCGATGTCGCCACGGTACCTTATCGGGCCGGGTTTGATGTGTATACTTTGATAGATCCGGTTCTACTGGCCCTATATATCTCCCTGTTGCTAGTAGGATAGGGATAGAGCCCGAGTCCATAGACTTTTCGAGGTAGCTACGCCAGGTGGGTGATTCGGTGGTAGCTCGGCGGTATATAGAGCTTGTCCGTGATTCATTTACTCGCCATACCCCAGCCGACTTGATAGAGTCGAGATGATTGACTTCGACGTGATCATGGGGATGGATTGGCTAGTTTCTTGCTACGCCAATGTAGACCGCAGAGAGAGTAGTACGGTTCCAGCTTTCCGAGGAGCCGTTGGAGTGAGGGGAGCACCAGACGCCGAGGGGTAGGTTTATTTCCTACCTCAAGGCTAGGAAGATGGTGCAGAAGGGGTATATCTACCATCTCGTTCGGGTGTTTGATACTGAAGCTGCGGTACCAGATTTTCCGTCAGTTCCAGTGGTCAGAGAGTTCCCAGACGTGTTTCCAGACGACCTCCCGGGTATCCCTCCTGAGAGGGAGATTGAGTTTTGTATAGACATATTGCCAGACACTCGGCCTATTTCCATTCCGCCATACAGAATGACACCTGCCGAGTTGAGAGAGTCAAGGATCACTTAGGGATTTCCGGAGAAGGGCTTCATCAGGCCTAGTGTTTCTCCCTGGGGAGCGCCGGTATTGTTCGTGAAGAAGAAGGACGGGACGCTGCGCATGTGTGTTGATTACAGGCAGCTGAACAAGGTGACCATTAAGAACAGATACCCCCTTCCCAGGATTGATGATTTGTTCGACCAGTTGCAGGGTGCGAGATGCTTCTCCAAGATTGATCTACGGTCCGCTATCATCAAAGTAGTCGAGAGGTGGATGTCCCTAGGATCGCATTCCGACTCAGACGCATTATGAGTTCGTGGTCATGTCTTTGGTTGACCAATGCTCCCGCAGATTCATGGATTTGATGAACCGAGTGTTCAAACCATTTTTGGACACGCTTGTGATAGTGTTCATTGATGATATCTTGGTTTATTCTCGCCAGAGCGAGTATGCGAGCATTTGGCGATCAGGTCGATAGCTTCTCCAGACAGCAGCTTGTACGCCAAGTTTTCCAAATGTGAGTTTTGTTGACTTCGTGGCTTTTCTTGGGCATATTGTCGGGCCGATGGCATTCGAGTGGATACGCCAAGATCGAGGCACAGACTTGGCCTAGACCTACTACTCCGGCTGCAGGTTCGCAGCTCGGGCCTTGCAGATATTATCGGCCTTCGGAGAAGTTTGCTTTATCTTCGCACCATTGACTAGGCCGACTCGAAGGCTAAGTTTGATGGATCGATGCTTGAGCGGTGGTTTCAGCTTTGAAAGAGAGACCGACGACCGCCCGCTTCTTACTTCCGCAGGTCCAGATGGTTATGTCGGTACCGTGACGCGTCGTGCATCGGGATGTGTTGATGCAGCAGGGTAGCGTTATAGCGTACGCATCCCGACAGCTTAAGAAACACGAGAGGAACTACCCCACCCATGATTTGGAGTTGGCAGCCGTGATTCACGCTTTGAATATCGGGAGGCACTATTTGTATGGGGTTCACGTGGATATTTATACAGACCACAAGAGCCTCCAGTATATCTTCAGCCAGAGGGAGCTGAACTTACGACAGAGACGGTGGTTAGAGTTGCTTAAGGATTACGATGTTGATATCCTGTACCACCCGGGGAAGGCCAATGTTGTGGCAGATGCTCTTAGTCGTAGGTCGATGGGGAGCCTATCAGATGTGCATCTAGAGAGGAGGGGCATGGTTCGTGATTTGCATCAGTTAGCGACAGTTTGAGAATCCAGTTCTGACACGTTATCGTGATACAGCTCTTCATGAGGGCAAGGGTCCTTTTGAGGTAGCACCTGATGGGGTGCTAAGGTTTGAGGGCAGGTTGTGTGTTCCAGATGTTTCGTGACTTGGCAGCAGTTCTCGGGAAGCACACAATACAAGCGTTTCATCCATCCGGTCGACTCAAGATGTACCACGACCTTAGATCCGTATTGGTGGGATGGCTTGAAGAGGACGTTGCAGTTCGTAGCTCGATGCCCATGTTGTCGCAGTGAAGGTAGAGCACCGAGGCCCGGTGGTTTGTTGCAGCGATAGAGATCCCGACTGGAAGTGGAGGTAATCAACATGGACTTCATCACAGATTATTACCTCGCACTCGCAGGAGACATGATTTAATATGGGTTATCGCCGACAGTCGATTTAAATCAGCCCATTTTCTTCCGTCAGACGACTTTTTCTACCGAGGATTATGCCGCACTTTACATCCGAGAGATCGCCGACCGCATGGAGTCCCTATTTCGATCATATCGCATGCAGGAGCCCGCTTTACGGCTAACTTCGAGGTCTTTCCAGAGAGGTTTAGGACGCAGTGAGCTCGAGCATCGCATTCCATCCACGAGCAGACGGACAGGCCGAGCGCACTATCCGCACTCGAGGATATCTCGCGAGCTGTGTTATCGACTTCAGGGTAGCCGAGGATCATTTGCCTCTAGTTGAGTTCGCGTACAATAATAGCTACCACTCCAAGATTCGGATGGCGCCTTATGAGGCCTTGTATGGGAGGAAGTGCAGATCGCCTATAGGTTGGTTCGATGTGGGCGAGGTACGCTAGTGGGACCAGACGGTGCAAAGAGCAGTGGATAAGGTGAAGCTTATCCGAGAGCGCTATTGACAAATTTCAGTCGCATGTAAGTCGTATGCAGATCATCGTCGCCAGATCCGAGTTCGCGATTGATGATTGGGTTTTCTGAAGGTGTCACCCATAAAGGGTGTGATGAGATTCGGAAGAAGGGAAACTCACTTCAAGGTACATTGGGCCGTTTCAGATTGTCCGCAGGGTAGGCAAGGTTGCCTATGAGTTGGATCTGCCGTCCGATCTGGAGGCAGTGCATCCGGTTTTTCACGTATCTATGCTGAGGAGATGTATCGGGGATCCATCTAGGGTACACCCGATTGACGATGTCCAGGTGACCGAGGGGTTATCGTATGAGGAGATTCCCATAGCGATAGTCGATCGTCAGGTTAGGCGTCTTCGGACCAAGGATGTGTCTTCCACAAAGTCTTTTGGCGAACGAGCTTAGGAGGAGATGACGTGGGAAGCTGAGGAGGACATGAGGCGGAGGTATCCTCACTTATTCCCCACACCTCCAGGTAACTTACTTTCCTATTTGCTGGTTTAATTTTCGTAAATTGTTAAGTGTTATATTGTGGCCATGTGTGGCACTTGCAAACTGTTTGAGCTTTATCGATAACTGTCTTGGGAATGAACATTCGGGACGAATGTTTCTAAGGAGGGGAGAATGTTATACCCCGTATTTTCGGAGTATGTACGTGAGGGCGTACGTACGAAAGTTTAGCCTTAAAGTTAGGCCAAGTTCGAAAATTGTGCACAACTCGCTAAAAGAATCGTTTTCCGACGAAACGTTTCCACAGCTTCCGTAGGGAAAATTCCGGCTATGCCATTTCTAATTTTTGCGAATTTTTCCGAGAGACGAAACATTTTGGACCAACGGGAGGGCGACACTTGGCACCCTCCAATTGATGGACTTGAAATCGTCCATTGGACGAATTGGACTTGGAATGGCACGTTTTTTGTGCCTTTGCACAAGTCAAGGAGTTGGTAGGATATTTGTGTGTAGTAGATAGAATGGACACTTGCCTAAATCCTCACCCTACACTTGCCTTGCACTTGGCATCATCTTGGCCCTTGGTTGGCCATGGCTTGACCTATAAATACCCCCTTAGATGAAGAGTTCTTCATCCACAAAATTACTTCCAAGTCTTGAAAATCCTTCCCTCTCCCTTTGTGAGCATTTCGTCCAAAGCAGACTCCCCCTTTGAGTGAAGTTGGCCGAGGCCTCCCCCCCCTAGCCTAGCCGAAATCTACCCCCCTCCCTTGGTAGAAAAGTTGCCTTCTAGTATTGTTATAATGCCCAAAATACCCTAGCCCAAATCCCTTAGTCCTTAGTAGAAGTTGTGAAGAACTTCTAAGGTTTCTTGGAGCTACCGGAGCGTACAACTTAGGAGCTAAGCCTTGCTCCGGATCGACTTATCTAGGATATTATTGGGCTTACCGAGGTAAATAATCCTAACCCTCTTTTGTATTAGAGAATGCATACTGTAGAAGTATAAGAATAAGTATTAAATACTTAGAAGAATATTCTGAGAATAGAATTGAATTGTTATCACAGTAGAAGGGTTTAAAGAAGAATAATTGAACTATACCTACTTAGAATTTGTTTTCACGATGAGACTTGAGTAGCTCATGGGTAGGAAGTGCTGCCCGACTTTCCGTAGAATTGTGAACCCTCTGTTTAGAATGACCTTCAGAGTAGTCTAGACTTTGATAGATGTCTGTGACTATTATAGGCTGATTCTCTGCACGCGACATATTCAACTTGGCAGGAGGTTTTCGCCGAGAAGGTATGTGATTCTTCCTAAAGCATGATATTTTAAAATATATATGTAGTACGGTAGACGTACATGTGTTAACTGAATAATAACTACGGCAATGTCTTTTGACTTAAGCCTGAATAATACTTACGGCAATGTCTTGCGACTTAAGCCTGAATAATAAGGATCTGAAAGCATTTCAAAAGAATACTGAATCATTTTTAAACAGAAGAGAACTAATTGGTTTTTAAACATCAAGCTTAAGAGTTATACTAGCTTTATGGGAAGTTAGGTATAACAACTTAAGAATGATAAAAGGAACAGTTTACTTATGTGTTTATAACCGACTTATATTGATTTATGAAAGAATAATAAAATGGTTTGATGAGTAGACATAATATGATGCTATGTGTGGTAGTGACTTGTAACGTTTGTGTAAAGAGGTCAGTCTTACTTATGCTTATGTTGTTTAAACTATAAGCTGTTATGTTAGTACTATATCACTCACCTCTTGAGATGATACCGGGGGTTAAGCTGCCCTCCGATGCGGGGTAGACTCAGGCGGTCTGGGACCATGATTCGAGAATACCTCATGCGGGTCCAGGGGGCCTATGCGGAGCTACGAGAGTTCCAGGTTAGTATGCGGGGTTATGCCTCATGCGGTCTATGTGGCCATGCGGACAGCGAGTCCAGGACGATGCCGAGGAGTAGCTACCCTCGATGCGGGGTTATATACCCTATGCGGGCCTACGTGAGTGGCCTATGCGGACTACGGGAGTCCAGGATTAGGCTTGCATGGTGATACTACGGGCAATTGGCCCTGCTTCGATCATTCGCAGCCTAGAAAAGACCTGTTACAGTTTACCTATTGTTGCTCTTGTTTGTGATGTGGCACTATGTGCGGTTTCCTTGATTGTTTCATACATATTTGTAAACTGGTTTTAAAATGATATGATTTCATTTAAGTCCTTGACCGTTTCACATACTTAGTACTGTTGTCTCGACCTCCTTGGGGTGCGTTCATGCCGCGGTAAAGGCGGCAGGTGCTAGATCCACATCCTTAGGATCTCTTGCGTTGGTGTCAGGAGCTCCATCTTCTCCGGAGGCTCTACTTTTGGGTATGATCTCCCTGTTGTAGATAGTTTTGTACAGTCAGGGTATGGCGGGGCCCTGTCCCGCCATAGTTGTTTATTTCCTTAGAGGTCTGTAGTCATGTTGTACAGTTAGAATGTAACTGCAAACCTTGGTTTATATATATATGCCAAAAGGCAACCCTTTTCTCAGAAACTGTGTATCATTTACAATTATTTCATGTCTTGTTTTATATTCCGCTGATTTTTCTCTGATGTATGACTACTTGGGTGCCCGGGTAAGGCACCAGTCACGGGCCCCGGAACGGGTCGTGACATTCCCCTTACCTGCGGCATAAACGCAGCCCCCCGAAGGAGGTCAGTACAACAGGTACCAAGTATGTGAAACTGTAAAGTACTTTAAATGAAATCATATCATTTTAAAACTAATTTCACAAATATGTACGAAACAACCAATGTAACCGCACATAGTGCCACAGCATAACCAAAAGCAAAATAGATATAACATAACTGGTCTTTTCTAGGCCGCTAATGATCTAAGCAAGGCCAATCGCCCATAGTATCATTATGCGAGCCTAATCTCGAACTCCGCGATCCGCATAGGTCACCTGCACCGCATGGTATTCCTCGTATCGGGGTAGCTAACCATGTATCCTCTCGACTCCGATCCGCATAAACCTTGACCGCATGGTATTCCTCGAATCATAGTCACCGCACCGTATGAGGTATACCTCGCGTCGGTAACACCCGAGTGATCATCCTGGAACTCCGCAGCTCGCATGGTCACACGCATCGCATGAGGTATTCCTCGAATCATAGTCACCACCGCGTGAGGTATTCCTCGCATCGGTGTGCAAGTCCTCGGCATCATAACAAGTCGGGTATGTGATATAATAACAGTACAACGGGCTTAACGTTTAACAACGTAAGCACAACAAGAATAACCCCCTTACACAATATCACAAGACACTAACACACGTAGCATCATAACATGTTTACTTATCAAACAATCTTACTACACTTTTCAGAAATCAATGCAAGGCTTTCATAAATAAATAAGTAAACCGTTCCTTTTATCCTTCTTAAGTCGTTATACCTAACTTCCCATAAAGCTAGTATAACTCTTTAAGCTTTTAAAACCAAGTATTACTTTTCTTTCAAAAATGATTCATAACTCTTTTGAAATACTTCATGTTTCTTATTATTTAAAACTCAAGTCAAAAGACATCAGAGTAAAACCAATTTTTGTTAACACACGTACGTCTACCGTACTATATATATATATAAAAAATATCATGCTCAAGAGGATAGGAATAATCACATACCTCATCGGCGAAATCCACCTGCCAAGTCGAATATGTCGCGCGTAGAGTATCAACCTATAATAGTCAAATACGTCTATCAACGTGTAGACTACTCTGTAGAATATTCTAAGAAGAAAGTTCTCTATCCTACGAAAAATTGGGCAGCACTTCCCTACCCGTCAAACTACTCAAGTCTACTGTAAATACAGTCCTATGTAAGTACAGTTCAATTCTCTTCTTTTATACCATCCTTCTATACGTCTTATACTCATTTCTATACTACTACAGTATGTAATCTTCAATTACAATAGAAGGACAAGATATTTACCTCGATAAGCCCAAAATTATCCAAGATTAAATGTCGATCTTGAACAACGTTTAGCTTCTAATTTGCACGCTCCAATAGCTCCAAGAAACCCTTAGAAGTTTCTAAACAACTTCTACTTAACACTTCAACCAACTATGAAGATTTTCCTAGGGTTTCGTTTTGTGACTAAAGGATATAAAGTAGTATTTCCGGGCTTTTAGTAGAGAGGTAACTTAGGAAAATTACAAGGGATTTAGGCTAAGGTATTTTGGAATAGTAACAATACTTGGAGAATATTTTTCTACCAAGGGGGGGTTTCGGACGAAACTTACTAGGAAGGGGGGGGAGGACTTGGACGAGAACTACTAAGAGGGGGGAGGGATTTTGAGACTTGGAAATTTTTTTTGTGGATGAAGAAGTCTTGCACAAGTGGGGGGTATTTATAGAACCACCAAGGGCCAAGATTAAAGCAAGTGGAGGGTGTAGATTAGGTAGCTTGTGTGAGTGGAGTCTTCCACCAAGTGTCCACCACAATGTTGGGACATATGTCCACCACAACATTGGGACATATGTCCCCCACAACAATGAGGCATGTGGCCATCCACTAGCACCAAAAAAACGCCCAAGGCAACCCCCACTTGCCCACAAAAAATCGTCCATACCTACCCCCACTCACCCAAAGAAATATCTTCCAATACTTGACCATTTGACTTTTCCACTAGCCCAACATTTTCGTCCAAACATGCCACCTAAGGGTGCCACATGTCGCCCTCCTATTGGTCCAAATATTTCATCTCTCGGAAAAATCCGTAATCGGTTAAAATATTAAAAACGTAGAATTTCCTTCACAAGGTTCGGAATCTTTTCCGTTGAAAGTTCTCAATTCATCTTAACCTAATTAGTGCTTGAATAATCGTACGTACGTCCTCGCATACATACTCTGGAAGTACGGGGTATAACATTCTCCCCTCCTTAGAAACATTCATCCCGAATGTTCCTTCTCAAGACATATAACGATAAAGTTCCTCATAACTTAAACAGTTTGCAAATGCCACACATGGCCACAATACAACACTTAAGCATAAATGAAAATTAAAACCAGCAAGTAGGAAAGTGAATTACCTGGAGGTGTGGGGAATAAGTGAGGATACCTCTGCCTCATGTCCTCCTCTGCTTCCCACGTCATCTCCTCCCTGTTCTCGTTCCGCCATAAGACCTTGACGGAAGCCACATCCTTTGTCCGTAGTCGCCTAACCTGACGATCGAGTATCGCAATGGGAATCTCCTCATACGATAACCCCTCGGTCACCTGGACATCGTCAATCGGGTGCACTCTAGATGGATCCCCGATACATCTCCTCAGCATAGAAACATGAAAAACCGGATGCACTGCCTCCAGATCGGACGGCAGATCCAACTCATAGGCAACCTTGCCTACCCTGCGGACAATCTGATAAGGTCTAATGTACCTTGGGCTGAGCTTCCCTTTCTTCCCAAACCTCATCACACCCTTCATGGGTGACACCTTCAGAAAAACCCAATCATCAACCTCAAACTCCATATGCCGACGACGATGATCTGCATACGACTTACCGACTCGAAGTCGCCAAGAATCGCCTCGGATAAGCTTCACCTTATCCATCGCTGCTGAACCAGTGCGGTCCTACTAATCGCACCTCGCCCATCAAACCAGCCTATCGGCGACCGCACTTCCTCCCATACAAGGCCTCATAAGGCGCCATCCGGATCTTTGGGTGATAAATTTATTATACGCAAACTCTACTAGCGGCAAATGATCCTCCCTACACGAAGTCAATAACACAGGCTCGCGCATATCCTCAAGTGTCGGATAGTACGCTCCGCTGTCCGTCTGCGAGGATGGAATGCGACTCGTGCTCACTGCGTCCCCTAATCCTTCGGAAAGACCTCCGAAGTTAGCGTGAACCGGGCTCCTCATGCGATATGATAGAAATAGGGACCCATGCGGTCTCACGATCTCTCGGATGTAAAGTCGGCATAATCCTTGGCGAAAAAGTCGCCCCGATCGGAAGAAAGTGGGCTGATTTAAATCGACTGTCGACGATAACCGAGATAGAATCATGTTTCCTGAGTGCGAGGTAACCGTGATAAAGTCCATGTTGATCACCTCCCACTTCCGGTCGGGATCTCTATCGCCCGCAATAATCCACCAGCCTCGATGCTCTACCTTCACCGCCGACAACACGGGCACCGAGCCACAAACTCGCAACGCCCTCTTCAAGCCATCCCACCAATACGGATCCGAGGTCGTGGTACATCTTGGTCGACCGGATGGATAGAGTAACGTCTTGTGTGCTTTCCTAGAACTCACGCCAAGTCTGCAATATCCGGAACACACAACCTGCCCTCAAACCTTAGCACCCCATGGTGCTACCTCAAAAGGACCCTTCCTCACGCGAAGAGCCGTATCACGTCTGGGTCAAAATCGGATCCTCAATGTTGCCTCTTCACCTCCTCGACGATGGAAGACTCGGCAACCTCGAACTCGAACCCCACCGCTATCGAACTAATCAATCGGACTCCAAGGCTCGCTAGCGATGTAACTCGCGGACCATGCCCTCCTCTGCGGTGCACAACCGATAGACTCCATCGACCTACGACTAAGGGCATACGCCACAACATTGGCCTTCCCGGGTGGTACGGGATATCGATATCATAATCCTCGAGTAACTCTAACCACCGTCTCGCCGTAAGTTCAGCTCCTCCGTGAAGATATACTGGAGGCTCTTGTGGTCTGTGTAAATATCCACATGAACCCCATACAAATCGTGCCTCCAGATCTTCAAGGCGTGAATCACCGCTGCCAACTCCAAGTCATGGGTGGGGTAGTTCCTCTCATGCTTCTTAAGCTGTCGGGATGCGTACGCTATAACCTTTCCCTGCTGCATCAACACACATCCAAGCCCGATGCCTGACGCATCACAATACACCACATAGCCATCTAGACCCTATGGAAGAGTAAGAACTGGGGCGGTCGTCAATCTCTCTTTCAGTAACCGGAAGCCCTCCTCACAAGCATCCGTCCACTAAAACATAGCTCCCTTCTGAGTCAGCTTAGTCAAAGGTGCCGAAATAGAAGCAAACTTCTCCACGAACCTCCGATAGTAACCTGCAAGGCCCAGAAAGCTACGCACTGCAGCCGGAGTAAGGTCTAGGCAACTCCGATCGCCTCGATCTTGGCGTATCCACCCGAATACCATCAGCCCTACAAGTGCCCAAGAAAAGCCAACCAAAACTCACATTTGGAAAACTTGGCGTACAACTGCTGGTCCTAGAGAACTCTCAGCACAGTCCTCAAATGCTCCGCATGCTCCTGCTCTGAGCGGGAATAAACCAAGATGTCATCAATGAATACTATCACAAACGTATCCAAAAATGGCTTGAACACTCGGTTCATCAAATCCATAAATACCGCCGGAGCATTGGTCAAACCAAAAGACATAACCCTGAACTCATAGTGCCCGTACCGGGTCCGGAATGCAGTCCTAGGGACATCCTCCTCTCTAACTCGCACCTGATGATGGCCCGATCGCAGATCAATCTTGGAGAAACATCTCGCACCCTGCAACTGGTCGAACTAATCATCAATCCTGGGAAGGGGGTATCTGTTCTTAATAGTCACCTTGTTCAGCTGTCTGTAATCAACACACATGCGCAGCGTCCCATCCTTCTTCTTCACGACCAATACCGGCGCTCCCCGGGGAGAAACATTAGGTCTGATGAAGCCCTTCTCCAGCAAATCTCTCAGCTGGTCCTTCAACTCTCTCAACTCGGCAGGTGCCATTCTGTATGGCGGAATGGAAATAGGCCGAGTGTCTGGCAGCACATCGATACAAAACTCTATCTCCCTCAGGAGGATACGGGAGGTCGTGCGAAACACATCCGGGAACTCTCGACTCATTGGACCGATGAAAATCTGGTACCGCAGCCTCAGTATCAAACACCGAATGAGATGGTAGATATACCCCTTCTGCACCATCTTCCTGGCCTTGAGGTAAGAAATAAACCTACCCCTCGGCGACACAGTGTTCCCCTCCCACTCAATAACCGGCTCCCCAGGAAACTGGAACCGTACCACTCTCTCCCTGTAGTCCACATTGGCGTAGCAAGAAGCTAGCCAATCCATACCCATAATCACATCGAAATCGGTCATATCCAAATCTACCAAGTCGGCTAGGGTCTGACGACAGCATAAAGTCACTGGGCAAGCCCTATATACCCGCCGAGCTACCACCGAATCACCCACTGGCGTAGCTACCTCGAAAGGGTCTATGGACTCAGGCTCTATTCCTATCCTACTAGCAATAAGGGGAGATATATAGGACAGAGTAGAACCCGGATCTATCAAGGCATACACGTCACAACAAGAAACTGATAAAGTACCTGTGACGACATCCGGTGATGCCTCCTGGTCCTGTCGGCTTGACAAGGCATAAATGCGGTTCTGAGGACCGCTAGAACTAGGACCCCTGCCACGACCTCTGTCGCGACCTGCTGGTCCCTGAGCACCCTGCCCTCCGCGGTGAGTAACCGTAGGTGAAGAAGACCCGGGGAAAGACCCTGTAGGCTGACCCCTACCATCTGCGCTGCCTCTGGTCGGACAGTCTCTCACATAGTGACCCTGCTGACCGCAAGCATAACAAACTCGTGAAGTAGGACCACAATTCCCGTAATGGGATCTACCGCATCGGCCACACTGAGGGGGGGTGGTCCGTCGGTTAGCACTCTCGCTACCACCAAGTCCAAGTCCCGGGCCCCGACCGCCCCGAATAGCTGGCTGTCTGAAGGCGGTGTAGGAGTGCTCGAGTGGCGTGGTGCAAATCTAGGCTAACTGCGAGGCCGCCCACCGAGAGCTACCAAAATATCCGGCCGTCTTGGCCTTCTTCTGCTGCTGATATCTGTCGACCCGTCGGCCTCTACGCTCCTCGCATCCAAGTGCATGAGCCAGCATGCGGGCAATGTCCATGCCCGGCTGAAGAGCTACACCCGAGCAAGACTCTGCCAAATAATCATCTAGCCCGGTGATGTAGCGGTGCACCCTGTCCTCCATATCTTCTACCAACGTAGGGACATATCGAGCCAACGAGTCAAACTCCACATTGTACTCCCGAACTGTGCGCCCGCTCTGCCTCAGCATCAAAAATCTGTCGGCCCGTGCTCTCCTCATCTGTGGCGGCAAGAAATGAGTGAGAAATGCCTCCGAGAACTCGTCCCATACTGCTGGAGGCGCATTGTTATACCCCGTATTTCCTGAGTATGTACGTAAGGGCGTACGTACCATAGGTTAAGCCTTAAGTAGTCAAAGTGGCGAAATTTGTGCACAACTAGCGAAAAGAGTCGTTTTCCGACGAAACGTTTTCCGGACTTTGCGAAGGGAAAAATACGGCTATGTCATTTATAATTTTTGCGGATTTTTCCGAGAGATGAAATATTTTGGACCAACGAGAGGGTGACAAGTGTCACCCTCAAGTGGACGAAAATTGGGGCGTTTTTTTAGCCTTGTTTTGGTCAAGGAGTTGGTAGGATATTTTGAGATATTTTTGTGTAGTTGATGAGCAAGTGGGACCCACAAACACATGTCCAAATCTTGACCCTCCACTTGCCCCCCCACTTGGCTTGATCTTGGCCATTGAAAGTCCTATAAATACCCCCTTAGTTGAAGACTTATTCTTCATCCACAAATCAATTTCCAAGTCTCAAAAATCTCTCCCCCTTTGATAAGTATTCGCCAGGTCTCCCTTGAGAAGCCTTGCCGAGAGTATACCCCCTTGAGAAGCCTTGGCAGAGTATACCCCCTTTGCCTAGTTGTTTCGTAAATACACCTCCCCTTGGTAGAAAAGTATTCTTCAAGTATTGTTACTATTCCAAAATACCTTGGCCCAAATACCTTGTAGTATTCCAAGGTTACACCTATACTAAAAGCCCAGAAATACTATTATACTTCCTTTAGCCACTAAACGAAACCCTAAGGAAAAACCTTCATAGTCGGTTGAAGTGTTAAGTAGATGTTGAGTAGACTTCTAAGGGTTGTTTGGAGCGGGTTGGAGCGCCCAGAGTAGGAGCTAAATGTTGCTCTGGATCGACATTAAATCTTGGATAATTTTGGGCTTACCGAGGTAAATACTCCTGTCCTTCTATTGTAATTGGAAATTACATACTGTAGTAGTATAGAAATGAATATAAGATTCATAGAAGGATATTACAGAAAAGAATTGAACTGAAATCACATCAGAAGAATATTAAAGAAGAAGATTAAATTGTACGTACATAGAATTTGTATTCTGATGAGACTTGTGTAGTTGGCGGGTAGGGAAGTGCTGCCCAATTTTCCGTAGAATAAAGGAATCTGTTTCTAGAAATATTTTACAGAATAGTCTAGACATTGATAGACTTATATGACCGATATTGTTATACCCCGTATTTCCATAGTATGTACGTAAGAACGTACGTAGAAAAGTTTGGGCTTTAAAGTTAGGCATAGGTTCGATTTTTGTGCACAACACCCGATTAGAGTCGTTTTTCGACGAAACGTTTTACACAACTCGCGTAGGGTAAATTACGGCTATGCCATTTCTAATTTTTGCGGATTTTTCCGAGAGACGAAATATTTTGGACCAACGGGAGGGTGACATGTCACCCTCAAAGAGTGGACGGCAATGGGCAACCTTGCACGTTTTTTTTGTGTGTTGTTGTAGTCAAGGTTAGGTAGGATATTTGTGAGATATTTTGTGTAGTTTATGAACAAGTGGGACCCACTTACACATGTCCAAATCCCCACCCTACACTTGCCTAACACTTGTCTTGATTTTGGCCATTGGTTGGCCTATAAATACCCCCTTAGTTGAAGACTTATTCTTCATCCTCACTTGATAAATTCCAAGGCAAAAACCCCTCCCTCCCTTCTAGTGTTTCGTCCGCCACACCCTCCCCCCTTTGTGAGGCCTTTTGGCCGAGGGTACCCCCCTCCCCCTTGGCCGAAACTACACCCCCCCCTAGCCTAGTTGTGCTAGCCGAAAATACCCCCCCTTGGTTGAGAAATACTTCTCCAAGTATTATTGTAATGCCCAAACTACTCTAGCCCAAAATCTTTGTAGTATTTCCAAGTACCCTCTATACGAAAAGCCCGGAAAATACTATTATACTTTTCTTTAGCCACTAAACGAAACCCTAAGGAAATCTTCATTGATAGTTGAAGTATTTGAGTAGAAGTTGGTTAGAACATCTAAGGGTTGTTTGGAGCGGGTTGGAGCGCACGGAGTAGGAGCTAAACCTTGCTCAGGATCGACATATAAACTTGGATAATTTTGGGCTTATCGAGGTAAAAACTCTTGACCTTCTATTGTAATTGGAAATTACATGTTGTAGGAATATATAGTTGAAGTATACTATATATAGAACTGAACTTAGTTTTGCGGCAATGTCTTTGGACTTAAGCCTGAATTTAAAGAAGAGAATTGGACTGTACTTACATAGGACTGTATTACAGTAGACTTGTGTAGTTTGACGGGTAGGGAAGGGCTGCCCAAATTTCCGTAGAATCTTGTATCTAGATTTACTCTTCCAGATAGTCTGGACTTTGATAGACTGTATAACCTTTATAGATTGAATATTCTGTGAGTAACATGTGCTACTTGAAAGGTGGATAAGGCTAGTCGGGTTATAGCCGTGGAGCGTTTTGCTAATAGTCGATAATCGTCGCGAGGTATGTGATTCTTCCTATCCTCTTGAGCATGATATTTTAAAGAATATATATATAGTACGGTAGACGTACGTGTGTTAACTGAATAATAATTACGGCAATGTCTCCGGACTTAAGCCTGAATAAACTTGAAGTATTTCAAAAGAATACTGAATCATTTTAACAGAAGAGTAATACTTGGTTTTAAAAGCTTAAGAGTTATACTAGCTTTATGGGAAGTTAGGTATAACGGCTTAAGAGAGATAAAAAGAATGATTTATTGATTTAAGAAGTTAAGAGACTTGATCTTAAAAGATAAGAGACTTGACTTAATTGAATTTTGTTAAAAAGTGTGAAACCTCATTCGTGAGTAATGAGTACTTGGTTTTCAAAAGGAATAATGTTTCTTGATTTGGAAATCGAGAATAAGTATCGAACAAACCACGAGCGCTAATAAAGGGAAATGTTTTGACTAATAAAGTATTATTAAAACCGTAGAAACTACCATCCGCATGAAGCTAAGATGAGACAAAATGATATTACATTTCCTAGATCATGGTCATTTGTATCAAGATTGTTATGAACAAGAATAACCTACTCACACATAAGGTATATGTTTCTCAAATTGTTTTAAAGGATTAAAACTATGAACTACAAACCTTTGAAAATGAGAAACTTGAGTAATTGAAATTAGGCAACTTGGAGCGTTTGGAAAAGAATGTTGTTACTTGATTTTACAAAGAGAAGTGTTTTGATTTACTTCAAAGATAATCACTCTATTTTTCATATACTACGTATTGTGTGACTTTTGTGAAAGTAACGATCTTTAAAGAGTTAATGTATGAAGTACTTTGGGGATAAAACCCGATCCTGTTAATCATATAGTAGAAAGTACCTTGTGTGTATAACTTGATTGTGTTGGTTTGTGATAGCCTTGTAATACTTTCTTGTTGATTTGTTAAGTAAACATGCTAGGATGCTACGTGTGTTAGTATCTTGTGATGTTTGTGTAAAGGGGTTTCCCTTGATTGTGCTTATGTTGTTTAAACGATAAGCTGTTATGTTAGTATTGTATCACTCATGATTCCGGGTTGGCGCCTCCGATGCGGGGGTAGACTCGGTAGTCTGTGTGACCTATGATTCGAGAATACCTTATGCATGTCTGTGTGGCCTATGCGGAACTGCGGGAGTTCCAGGTTAGTGTGCGGCCTTTGTGGTCATGCGGTCTATGTGGCCATGCGGACGGCGAGTCCAGGACGCTGCCGGGGAGTAGCTACCCTCGATGCGGGGAATACCTCATGCGGGCCATTGGAGTGGCCCATGCGGAGCTACGGGAAGTTCCAGGGCTAGACGCGCACATTAGATACTGCGGGCGAGTGGCCAGCTTTGATCATGTGACGGTCTAGACAGATCATGATACAGTTTATGACCTTGTTGTACTGTGGGTTTTAGTAGTCGGCTATGCCTTCGTACTTACCCCGTACGGTTTTATGATGACACAGGTGGGACCTGGTGTTCTTGTGTATTCCTTGGTGCTTTTATAGCATAGACTGGCGTGATGAGAAGGTATTCCATGGGCATGATTGATATTGTGGGCGTGAGACCCATTGTTATATTTGAGTGATGACTTTGAGGCGTGAGTCACGACTTGACATATTTGCTTATTTATCATGAGCGTAGTTTGGTTATCATACATGTCTCTGCTTTATATAGACTACTATGATTTCATTTCTGATATTTTGATTTCACATACTTGGTACTGTTATCGACCTCCTTGAAGCTGCGTTCATGCCGAGTAAAGGTACACGATCGTTGATCCTCGCTCTTAGGCTCACAATACAGCGTTTGGGAAAGGTCCGTTTCTCCGGAGGCTTAACTTGGTATATTCCCCTGTTGTTGTAGTTGGTTACATTCAGGGTATGGCGAACCTGTCCGTCGTTGTTGTCATATCATTCGTAGAGTGCATGAAATCTTGTTGTGGGCGAGGGTTGTAATGGGATGTGCTTGCTCAAATTGTTATTTATATATACCGAAGGTAACCGTTTTGGTTAGCTTTGTCTTCTTATTTCACCGTCTTATTGCATTGGCCGTATGTTATTGTTTTATGTTCCGCTGATTTTCTCGATGTATGACTACTTGGGTGCGGGTAAGGCACGATCCACGAGCCGGGCAGTCGTGACAAAAGTGGTATCGAAGCGATTAATCCTCGGAAAGTGTCTCAGCATCGTATCCATGAAGTCTTGATTATCGGTGTGTTGTGCACCACACCAATAATCAGGAGTCTATAGGATATTTAGGATTGGTTTCCATTCTTCTCACTCTGAGATCGTGCTTAGAGCTGTGTTATAAGTTGGACCCCTCTAACGTATTTCTTTCTCTTACCGTTATGCCTCCGCGTAAGGCAACCCGAGCCCAGGAGGGCAAGGCAGCCGAGGGAGCTGCGAGTAGAGTACAGAGGGTTACGTAGGCACGGGCCCAATCATTACCTAGGGTAGTGCTTCATTCGGGGAGTTCTGCGACGTCACTAGCCCCAGCAGAGTTTAGCACGGCGGCGGCAGTTCCTACTGCGGCCATGATATTTGAACCTTCAGTTCCACGACCGGGGGACAGAGAATATGGATTGCAAAGAGGCGACCCTGTTACTAACTATGGATTTGGCTACGAGAGTATACCGATGTACGCAAGTCTTGATGACTATCGAGAGAGTTGCACAAGAGTAATTTTGATTAGGCTTGAGCATGGCACGTATGCGGGCTTATGCGCAAAGCCGAAAGCGTAGAGATCGACGGGTTAACCAAGGGCGAGGAGATGGCGAGCAGCAAAGGTCCTTTAGTAACTTTCGAGGCGAATCACCTCACCAAGTGATTGATTATGCACATCCACGGTCAGAGAGGTCCTCGCGGGGTTCGGGGCGTTCGGGGTAGGCAGGAGTTGGTCAGAGCTCCAGAGCTTCCGGTTCACAGCTACACGTAGGTTTCAGCCAGCCGGATTCAGTTTTTCCCCAGTGTTCACAGTGTGGCAGATTGTCATCCCGGGGAATGTCGTCTTTTGTTAGTGCTCGTTTCTGGCGGCGTCGAGCCGTGTGTCGAAAGAATGTCCTAGTAGGAGGATGTAAGTAGGAGGACTCAACCTTCATGATCGGTGACGATTCATCATCTTCCTAGCTATGCGCCTACAGGCGAGTTTGATTAGAACGACTACGGGAGTGAAGCGATGAATCTGGTATATCCTTAACCCTCTAGAGATTAGTACGTGTAAGATGAGTATATCTTAAGTATTATGTTCAGATAACATAAGTGGAAATTATGATTAGATATCATGGTTAGTTAACCGAGTAAGATTTGGGGGATAGAGGAAGTGTGAACCTTAGAGTCTTATACGTAGATACCTTAGAGGTAAGGCCATCTCAAGAAAAAGATGTATTTTATGTTTGACCCTTATCGGAGTGCATAGTGCACGTGAGATATGTTTGTGTGATAAGTCCCTGAGTTGTGGGAAAATGAAAGAGGGTAGTTGAGCTATGAAGACCGTTAGGTTTTCGTAACGTGATTAGTAAGATTGTTCGGATCGGGAGCAAGTGTTTATGCGAGTGGGTCGGGTTGAGGCCATGCGGCGGGTCAACCGCGACACTGTTTATGGTGGGTCGGTTGTGGTGGCCGCCAGGTGGTAGAACGCGAGGGTGTTAGGCCCAAGTCTAGTTAACCATCGTGCGAGTTCGTGGATGCGTTCGACGAGCTTGGGCCGATGGGGTCACCATCGTGTCTTTGATCGGGGCCGTTACTTGGCAGTGATGTTATATCGGAAAGGTTGTAAGGCTGCACGGGGTGCCTACCTTCACCTTATGACAGACAGTGGAGCCCAGGGTACGGCTGTTTCTTTTTCTGGAAGTTTTACCAGGCAGGGTTAGGAACTCAGGTGAGTCTCCGTATCGGATTCGCCCTCGGGCCAGTGTTTGGATTTCAGGGGTAGTTATGAGGATTGTTTTCTCCTGTTGGGGAAGTGTTTAAGCTACCATTTCAGTGTTCGGATGTTGCCTTATGAAGCCTTGTAGGGGCGGAAGTGTAAGTTGTCGGTCGATTGGTTCGATGTTGGCAAGGTTCAGATAGTTGGTTCAGGCTTGTTCCAGCAGATTGTGGTTAGGGTGAAGCTTGTCTAGAAGAGGTTTTGGCAGCTCAGAGAAATTGTACGGATAATCGGCGGCGCTTAGAGTTGAGGATGACGGTGGGTTTTCTTGAAGGTACCACCCGGAAGGGTGTGACGAGATTAAATCGAGAGAAACTTAGCGAGTTACTTTGGGCCTTTTCAGATCATATGAACAATAGGCGGGTTGCCTATATGTTAGCTTTGCCGTCCGACATAGGAGGCGGTATGTCGATCGCCTTATTTGTTAGGTTCGGAAAAGTATCGGAGATCCATCCAGAGTGTTCCCGATTAATGATGACCAAGTTGGAGATAGTAAACCAGAAATTGGAACTTTGGTAGAATTGAAATGTGGTAGGTTATGAGAAAGAGTTCGAGTGTGCGAGAAAGGTACGACAGTAAGAGAAGAAGCGAGCATGTATGGCGAGCATAGATGTGATCATTTCTTTTGTAAGGAGGTGCGATGGAAGTATATTTTAAACGTCGGGTAAGGGGTTTTGTGATGTTAGAGGTGTTTCCTCGTGGACTTGGATGTAAGTATTTTTTTTGCGCAGGTGTTTCTGTGGCCAGGTGTGGCAGGATTGTTCTCGTAAGTATAGTAGTGAAGACTATACTGGCGCACGTATGTTTTGAGACTTAGAAGGAACATTCGGGACGAATGTTTCTAAGGAGGGGAGAATGTTATACCCCGTATTTCCAGAGTATGTACGTAAGAACGTACGTAGAAAAGTTTGGGCTTTAAAGTTAGGCATAGGTTCGATTTTTGTGCACAACACCCGATTAGAGTCGTTTTTCGACGAAACCTTTTACACAACACGCGGAGGGTAAATTAAGGCTATGCCATTTATAATTTTTTCGGATTTTTACGAGAGACGAAAAATTTTTGACCAAAGGGAGGGTTACATGTGTCACCTCCGAAAGTGGACGGCAATGGGCAACCTTGCACTTTTTTTTTGTGTGTTGTTGTAGTCAAGGTTAGGTAGGATATTTGTGAGATATTTCGTGTAGTTGATGAACAAGTGGGACCCACTTACACATGTCCAAATCCCCACCCTACACTTGCCTAACACTTGTCTTGATCTTGGCCATTGGTTGGCCTATAAATACCCCCTTAGTTGAAGACTTATTCTTCATCCTCACTTGATAAATTCCAAGGCAAAAACCCCTCCCTCCCTTCTAGTGTTTCGTCCGCCACACCCTCCCCCCTTTGTGAGGCCTTTTGGCCGAGGGTACCCCCTCCCCCTTGGCCGAAACTACCCCCCCGCTTGCCTAGTTGTGCTATCAGAAAATACACCCCCTTGGTTGAGAAATACTTCTCCAAGTATTATTGTAATGCCCAAAATACTATAGCCCAAAACCTTTGTAGTATTTCCAAGTACCCTCTATACGAAAAGCCCGGAAAATACTATTATACTTTCCTTTAGCCACTAAACGAAACCCTAAGGAAATCTTCATTGATAGTTGAAGTATTTGAGTAGAAGGTGGTTAGAACTTAAGGGTTGTTTGGAGCGGGTTGGAGCGCACAGTAGGAGCTAAACCTTGCTCGGGATCGACATATACACTTGGATAATTTTGGGCTTATCGAGGTAAAAACTCTTGACCTTCTATTGTAATTGGAAATTACATGTTGTAGGAATATATAGTTGAAGTATACTATATATAGAACTGAACTTAGTTTTGCGGCAATGTATTTGGACTTAAGCCTGAATTTAAAGAAGAGAATTGGGTATGTACTTACATAGGGTGTATTACTGATGAACTTGTGTAGTTTGACGGGTAGGGAAGGGCTGCCCAAATTTCCGTAGAATCTTGTATCTAGATTTAATCTTCCAGATAGTCTGGACTTTGATAGACTGTATAACCTTTATAGGTTGAATATTACGTGAGTAGCGTGCTACTTGAAAGGTGGACAAGGCTAGCGGGTTATAGCGTGGGCGTTTTGCTAATAGTCGATAATCGTCGCGAGGTATGTGATTCTTCCTATCCTCTTGAGCATTATATTTTAAAGAATATATATATAGTACGGTAGACGTACGTGTGTTAACTGAATAATAATTACGGCAATGTCTCCGGACTTAAGCCTGAATAAACTTGAAGTATTTCAAAAGAATCTTGAATCATTTTAATGTAAGAGTAATACTTGGTTTTAAAAGCTTAAGAGTTATACTAGCTTTATGGGAAGTTAGGTATAACGGCAAGAGAGATAAAAAGAATGATTTATTGATTTAAGAAGTTAAGAGACTTGATCTTAAAAGATAAGAGACTTGACTTAATTGAACTTTGTTAAAAAGTGTGAAACCTCATTCGTGAGTAATGAGTACTTGGTTTTCAAAAGGAATAATGTTTCTTGATTTGAAATCGAATAAGTATCGAACAAACCACAAAGAACGCTAATAAAGGAAATGTTTTGACTAATAAAGTATTATTAAAACCGAGAAACTACCATCTGCATAGAAGATAAGATGAGACAAAATGATATTACATTTCCTAGATCATGGTCATTTGTATCAAGATTGTTATGAACAAGAATAACCTACTCACATAAGGTATATGTTTCTCAAATTGTTTTAAAGGATTAAAACTATGAACTACAAACCTTTCAAAATGAGAAACTTGAGTAATTGAAATTAGGCAAACTTGGAACGTTTGGAAAAGAATGTTGTTACTTGATTTTACAAAGAGAAGTGTTTTGATTTACTTCAAAAGATAATCACTCTATTTTTCATATACTACGTATTGTGTGACTTTTGTGAAAGTAACGTATCTTTAAAGAGTTAATGTATGAAGTACTTTGGGGATAAAAACCGATCTTGTTAATCATATAGTAGAAAGTACCTTGTGTGTATAACTTGATTGTGTTGGTTTGTGATAGCCTTGTAATACTTTCTTGTTGATTTGTTAAGTAAACATGCTAGGATGCTACGTGTGTTAGTATCTGGTGATGTTTGTGTAAAGGGTTTCTTGATTGTGCTTATGTTGTTTAAGCGATAAGTTGTTATGTTAGTATTGTATCACTCATGATTCGGGGTTAAGCGCCTCCGTCGCGGGGTAGACTTCGGTAGTCTGTGTGACCTATGATTCGAGAATACCTCATGCGGTGCAGTGTGGCCTATGCGAGCTGCGGGAGTTCCGTGTTAGTGCGGCCTTTGTGGTCATGCGATGCATGTGGCCATGCGGACGGCGAGTCCAGACGGCTGCCGGGAGTAGCTACCCAATGCGGGAATACCTCATGCGGGCCATTGGGTGGCCCGTGCGGGCTACGGGAAGTTCGGGGCTAGACGCGCACATTAGATCTGCGGGCGAGTGGCGGCTTTGATCATGTAATGCCTAGACAGATCATGATCTGATTTATGACCTTGTTATGCGTGGGTTTTAGTAGTCGGCTATGCCTTCGTACTTACCGTGCGGTTTACGATGACACAGGTGGGACCTGGTGTTCTTGTGTATTCCTTGGTGCTTTTATATCATAGACTGCCTTCAGTGAGGAAGGTATTCCACGGGCATGATTGATATTGTGGGCGTGAGACCCATTGTTATATTTGAGTGATGACTTTGAGGGCGTGAGTCCTGACTTGACATATCGCTTATTTATTGTGATCGTAGTTTGGTTATCATACATGTCTCCCGCTTTATATAGACTACTATGATTTCATTCTGATATTTTGATTTCACATACTTGGTACTGTTATCGACCTCGCCCGGAAATGCGTTCATGCCGCAGGTAAAGGTACACCAGTCGTTGATCCTCGCTCTTAAGGTCACAGTTCAGCGTTTGGGATAGCTCCGTTTCTCGGAGGCTTATCTTCGTATAGTCCTGTTGTTGTAGGTGCTTACATTCGAGGGTATGACGCCCTGTCCGTCGTTGTTGTCATATCATTCGTAAGTGCAGTAATCTTGTTGTAGGCGGGGTTGTAATGGGATGTATCGTTTCAAATTGTTATTTATATATACCGAAGGTAACCGTTTTTAGTTGCTTTGTCTTCTTATTTCAACTGTCTTATTGCATTGGCTTATGTTATTGTTTTATGTTCCGCTGATTTTCTCGATGTATGACTACTTGGGTGCGGGTAAGGCACGATCCACGATCCGGGCAGTCGTGTGAATATAGGTTAATCTTTGCGAGTAGCATATTCTACTCGAAAGGTGGAAAAGGCTAGCAGGATTACAATACTTTGGAGCTATTTGCTAATAGTCGATAAATCGTCGCGAGGTATGTGATTCTTCCTATACTCTTGAGCATGATATTTTAAAAGAATATATATATAGTACGGTAGACGTACGTATGTTAACTGAACGTAGTTTTACGGCAATGTCTTTTGACTTAAGCCTGAATAATAAGAATCTTGAAGTATTTCAAAAGATTTAAGAACCGTTTTTGAAAGAAGAGTAATACTTGGTTTGAAAGCTTAAGTTATACTAGCTTTATGGGAAGTTAGGTATAACGACTTAAGAGTGATAAAAGGAACGGTTGACTTAATTTGAATTGATTTAAAGTCTGTTAAAGTGTGAAACCTCATTCGTGAGTAATGAGTACCTAGTTTTTAAAGGAATAATGTTTTACGGATTTCGGAAATAAGAATAAGTTATTATATTAAACCCAGTAGAAACCTCCATCTGCATAGAAGCTTAGATAAGACGAAATTGTATTACAGTTCCTAGATCATGGCTGCTTTAATAAGAATCAGTATAAACAAGCATTGATTTTCTTAAATTTCCAAAGTAAGGAACTTGATTTCTAAAAGAAAAGATGACTTGAGGAATTGATGAGTTTTTGGTTTAAAACATAAAGTGTTATAACAGCTTTATGGGAAGTTAGTTATAACGACTTTATGAAAACAAAAGAATGGTTTTATCATTGGTTTTAAAGTGATAACTTGACTTTAAAAAGGAGAAGTGTTTTGGTCTAAAAAGAAGGCATGGTATTGTCTTAATTTGGTTTAAAAAGGAAAGTATGGAAGTTGTTTTGGTTTACTTAAAAATATTAGTCACTCTATTTTTATAATACGGGCATCGGGTGACCTTTGTAAAAGAAATGGGTCTTTTAAAAAGAATTTAACGTACGTAGTACTTTGGGATTAAAACCTAGACTTTGGCATAAAATGAAAGTACCTTGAGTGGTGTATGTTTGCGTGTGATAGCTTTGTCGTGCTAGTATTGTATTTCTATACCGCCGCGTCTCTCAATGGAGGGCCGGCTGATTTGTTATGATATTACTTGGACGTCTGCGCGTGTGACGGAGAATTCCGCAGTGCGCTCGCATTGATAGTGTTATTCCATGGACTAGCTCTCCATGAGGTTTCTTACTGATTCGGCCTTGGTATCTGGTGGTCGGCTTTCGTACTTGCCCCGTCTCATGGCTGATTCGGCCTTGGTACCTGGTAGTTAGCCCTCGCACTTGCCCCGTTCAGTTTAGTGGCGAAGTCTCGTGATACGGCCTTGGTATCTGGTAGTTAGCCCTCGTACTTGCCCCGGTCAGCTACGTGACACGGCCTTGGTATCTGGTAGTCGGCTTTCGTACTTGCCCCGTATCAGCTCCGTGGCGGAGTCTCGTGATACGAACTTGGTATCTGGTAGTTAGCCATCGTACTTGCCCCGGCCATTCGTGACACGGCGCCTTGATATCCGTAGTCGGCTTCGTACTTGCCGTGGTTCGTTGTATAGTATTGTTAGTATGGCTCTGGTATCTGGTAGTTAGCCTTCGTACTTACCCCGTACGGTTTTATGACTCAGGTAGGACTTGGTGTTTGTATGTACTCCTTGGTGTTATTATATCATAGACTGCCGGCAGTGAGGAAGGTATTCCACGGGCATGATTGATGTTGAGGGCGTGAGACCCATAGTTATATTTGAGTGATGACTTTGAGGGCGTGAGTCCCTTTCTTACATGACTGCTTATTTATTATGGACTGTAGTTTGGTTATCATACATGTCTCCTGCTTTATATAGACTGCTATGATTTCATTTACAGTATTTTTCAGTTTCACATACTTGGTACCTGTTGTACTGACCTCCTTCGGGGGGCTGCGTTCATGCCGCAGGTAGAGGTACACCAGTTGTTGATCCTCGTTCATAGGATCGCATTCGGCGTTGGGAAGCTCCGTTTCTCCGGAGGCTTATCTTTTGGTATAGTCCCCTGTCACTGTAGGTACTTGTACATTCAGGGGTATGGCGGGGCCCTGTCCCGTCATGGTGTATAAAAACTCTTAGAGGTCTGTAGTACTGTTGTGGGCAGGGTTTGTAAACAGGATTAAAGCATTGGTTTGAAAGATTTGTATATATATTATTGGAAGGTGACCGTTTTGGTTATCCTGTTCTTATCATATATCTTGTTTCATTTTTAAGTTTTTATTTCCGCCGATTTTCTCTGATGTTGTATCACTAGGGTGCCCGGGGTAAGGCACCAGTCACGGGCGTGGATCGGTCGTGACAAAAGTGGTATCGAGCGATTAATCCTCGGAAAGTGTCTCTGACCGTGTCTAGTAGAGTCTTGATTATCGGTGTGTTGTGCACCACATCTATAATCGTGAGGTCGCAGGACATTTAGGATTAGTTTCCATTCTTCTCATTCCGAGATCGTGCCTTAGAGGCGTGTTATAAGTTGGACCCTCCGACGCATTTCGTTTTACGATTATGCCTCCGCGCAAGGCAACCCGCCAGATGGGCAAGCGGCCGAGGAAGCCGCTGGTAGGATCTGAGGAGTACGGGGCGCAGCCCTGGCCATTACCTGAGATAGTACTTCAGACGGCGAGTTTTGCGACGCCGCCAGCCCCAGCAGAGTATATAGCCGCAGCCGTGGCTGCTGAGACCACAAGACTGAGCCTCCATCCACGGCACAGGCGAGAGGAGATGGGTTACAAGGAGATGGCGCAGTTATTGGCCAGGATAGTGGCAAGGCACGAGGATAAGCCGATGCGGCGGTCGATGCCGTAGTACCCGTAGTTCACCCGAAGCGTATAGTTTGAGATCGGGACTTTACGAGTTGCAGCAGCCGATGTTTTATGGATCGAGGCCCGAGGATGATCCACGGGAGTTCATCGAGCGATTCTGACGGACCATGAGTGATCAAGGCTTCGGAGACCGAGCCAGTGGTCTTAGGTTCACATCGGCTGCGTGATACTGCAGTCGACTGGTTTGATTCGTGGAAGCTGTCCCGGGGGGAGCATGCGCCTCCAGCTATTTGGGAAGAGTTCTCGGAGGTATTTCTTGCACATTTCTTGCCTCCACAGACGAGGAGGGCTCGGGCCGACAAATTTTTGGTGTTGAGGCAGAGCGGGCATACGGTTCGGGAGTACAATGTGAAGTTCGACTCATTAGCTCGGTATGTCCCCGCGTTAGTAGCTTGATATGGAGGGCGAGTGCACCGCCACGCCACCGGCTTGATGACTACTTGGCGAGGCTTGTTGGTGTAGCTCTTCACCGGGCATGGACATCGCCCGCACGCAGCTTATGCGCAGGTGTGAGGAGCGGAGAGGTCGACGGAATGACCAAGATCAGCAGAAGAGGGCCAGAACCAGGGGCCTTCGATAACGTTCGCGGCGGACCGCCTCAACAACAGGCTAGTTATGTACCTCCGCCAGTACAGAGTGGTCCTCCGATCTTGGGGCGTTTGGGATATTCGTGGAGCGGTCGGGGCTCCTGTGTTTGTGTTTTCGGGAGTAGGAATGCTCGCGGATAAGGTCACCCTTGTCTCGGTGTGGCCGTTGTGGAAAACTTCATAAGGAGAATGTCGTACTAATTTGGGAGATTGTTATGCTTTCGCCAACAGGCCATTTGGCGAGAGATGTCCGACTGAGTAGCTTGGTAGGATAGCACAGGCTACGATATCAGTTGCGGGTTCTTCACCTTCCATAGCTAGGCAGGATGCTCATACACCGGCAGGCCACGGCAGAGGTCGCGATAGAAGTTCCCAGTTTTAGCGGTCCTTTGAACCGCCTATCGTTTCAGGTATATCCTTAACCCTCTAGAGTTTAGCATGCGTGATGCGATGATTATATGTTGAGTACTATGTACAGATAGCATTGTGTATATTGTGGTTTAGAGACATGGTTAGTTGAAAGAATAAGTATGGGGACAGGGAAGGTATGAACCTTAGAATATTACACGTTGAGACCTTAGATGTAAGGCCGGCTTGAATAAAAGATTTTACGGTTAGTCTTTGTCAAATACTTGGTATGCGTATAAATGTATTATGGGATAATTCCATGGGTTGTGTAAGATGAAAGTGGTAGCCTTCAGGACTTGAATAGGTAAGATTGTTCCGGATCAGGAGAACAAGTGTTTGGCGCGATAGCGGGTCGGGTTGAGTACCGATTGCGGGTCAACCCGCGGCCTGTATTGTGGTGGGGTCAGTTCGGGGTGGTCCCGCCAGGTGGTAGGGTCACGAGGGTGCCAGGCCCAAGTTTAGATGACCATCGTATGAGTTCGTGGATATGTTCGACCAGAATCGGATCGTGAAGGCCGGGAATGGCCTTAAAGAAGATCGAGGCTAGTAAGATGACCAAGTTTGGAGGTAGTGGCTCCAGAAATTTTGGGAACTGAAGTAATGACTGAAGTATGGTCCATATACTAGAAAGAGTTCAACTGTTCGAGAAGAGTACGACGAGTAAGGAAGGAAGTAAACATGTGCTAAGAAAATAGAAATGATCATTTTGTTGTGAAGTAAAGGTGCGAAGAGCAAGGTTGGGAGCTTTTGTAATGCTAGAGGTGATTCCTTGTTGACTTGGGTTAAGTAATTACGCGTGTGTTATTTTGTGGCCAGGTGTGGCATTGGCAACTTGTTAAGAGAAACTTTATCGTTATCCGTCGTGAGCAGGAACATTCGGGACGAATGTTTCTAAGGAGGAGAATGTTATACCGTATTTCTCGAGTATGCGTGGGCGTACGTACCATAGTTTAAGCCTTAAGTAGGCAAAGTGGCGAAATTTGTGCACAACTAGCGAAAAGAGTCGTTTTCCGACGAAACGTTTTCCGGACTTTGCGAAGGGAAAAATACGGCTATGTCATTTATAATTTTTGCGGATTTTTCCGAGAGATGAAATATTTTGGACCAACGAGAGGGTGACAAGTGTCACCCTCAAGTGGAGCAGTGGGGCATTTTTAGCCTTGTTTTGGTCAAGGAGTTGGTAGGATATTTTGAGATATTTTTGTGTAGTTGATGAGCAAGTGGGAACTACAAACACATGTCCAAATCTTGACCCTCCACTTGCCCCCCCACTTGGCTTGATCTTGGCCATTTAAAGTCCTATAAATACCTTAGTTGAAGACTTATTCTTCATCCACAAATCAATTTCCAAGTCTCAAAATCTCTCCCCTTTGATAAGTATTCGCCCAAGGTATCCCCTCGAGAAGCCTTGGCCGAGAGTATACCCCCTTTGCCTAGTTGTTTTCAGAATACACCCCCTTGGTAGAAAAGTATTCTCCAAGTATTGTTACTATTCCAAAATACTCGCCCAAATACCTTGTAGTATTCCAAGGTTACACCTATACTAAAAGCCCGGAAATACTATAATACATCCTTTAGCCACTAAACGAAACCCTAAGGAAAACCTTCATAGTCGGTTGAAGAGTTAAGTAGAAGTTGAGTAGAACTTCAAAGGGATGTTTGGAGCGGTTGGAGCGCCTGCAGTGAGCTAAACGTTGCTCATGATCGACATTAAATCTTGGATAATTTTGGGCTTACTGAGGTAAATACTCATGTCCTTCTATTGTAATTGGAAATTACATACGTAGTAGTATAGAAATGAATATAAGATTCATGAAGGATATTACGTAAAAGAATTGAATCAAATCACATCAAGAATATTAAAGAAGAAGATTAAATCAGACGTACATACGATCGTATTTACGAGACTTGTGTAGTTGGCGGGTAGGGAAGTGCTGCCCAATTTTCCGTAGAATAAAGGAGTCTGTATCTAGAAATATTTTACAGAATAGTCTAGACATTGATAGACTTATATGACCGATATAGGTTGAAGTACCGCGAGTAGCATATTCTACTCGAAAGGTGGAAAAGGCTAGCAGGATTACAATACTTTGGAGCTATTTGCTAATAGTCGATAAATCGTCGCGAGGTATGTGATTCTTCCTATACTCTTGAGCATGATATTTTAAAAGAATATATATATAGTACGGTAGACGTACGTGTGTTAACTGAACGTAGTTTTACGGCAATGTCTTTTGACTTAAGCCTGAATAATAAGAATCTTGAAGTATTTCAAAAGATTTAAGAACCGTTTTTGAAAGAAGAGTAATACTTGGTTTTGAAAGCTTAAGTTATACTAGCTTTATGGGAAGTTAGGTATAACGACTTAAGAGTGATAAAAGGAACGGTTGACTTAATTTGAATTGATTTAAAGTCTGTTAAAGTGTGAAACCTCATTCGTGAGTAATGAGTACCTGGTTTTTAAAGGAATAATGTTTTACAGATTTCGGAAATAAGAATAAGTTATTATATTAAAACCAGTAGAAACCTCCATCTGCATAGAAGCTTAGATAAGACGAAATTGTATTACAGTTCCTAGATCATGGCTGCTTTAATAAGAATCAGTATAAACAAGCATTGATTTTCTTAAATTTCCAAAGTAAGGAACTTGATTTCTAAAAGAAAAGATGACTTGAGGAATTGATGAGTTTTTGGTTTAAAACATAAAGTGTTATAACAGCTTTATGGGAAGTTAGTTATAACGACTTTATGAAAACAAAAGAATGGTTTTATCATTGGTTTTAAAGTGATAACTTGACTTTAAAAAGGAGAAGTGTTTTGGTCTAAAAAGAAGGCATGGTATTGTCTTAATTTGGTTTAAAAAGGAAAGTATGGAAGTTGTTTTGGTTTACTTAAAAATGTTAGTCACTCTATTTTTATAATACGGGCATCGTGACCTTTGTAAAAGAAATGGGTCTTTTAAAAAGAATTTAACGTACGTAGTACTTTGGGATTAAAACCTAGACTTTGGCATAAAATGAAAGTACCTTGAGTGGTGTATGTTTGCGTGTGATAGCTTTGTCGTGCTAGTATTGTATTTCTATACCGCCGCGTCTCTCAATGGAGGGCCGACTGATTTGTTATGATATTACTTGACGCGTCTGCAGCGACGTAGAATTCCAGCACGCCTCGCTGATAGTGTTATTCCATGGACTAACTCTCCATGAGGTTTCTTACTGATTCGGCCTTGGTATCTGGTGGTCGGCTTTCGTACTTGTCCCGTCTCGTGGCTGATTCGGCCTTGGTACCTGGTAGTTAGCCCTCGCACTTGCCCCGTTCAGTTTAGTGGCGAAGTCTCGTGATACGGCCTTGGTATCTGGTAGTTAGCCCTCGTACTTGCCCCGCCACCACGTGACACGGCCTCAGTATCCGTAGTCGGCCAGACTTGCCCGTGACGCCTTCATGGCGAGTCTCGTGATACGCCTGGTATCCGTAGTTAGCCTCAGATTGCCTTGGCCAGCTACGTGACACGCCTTGGTATCCGTAGTCGGCCGACTTGCCCCGTGACGCCCGTGGTTTGGTTGTATAGTATTGTTAGTATGGCTCTGGTATCTGGTAGTTAGCCTTCGTACTTGCCCCGTACGGTTTTTATGACTCAGGTAGGACTTGGTGTTTGTATGTACTCTCGTGTTATTATATCATGATCGCGGCAGCGGGAAGGTATTCCACGCATGATTGATGTTGAGGCGTGAGACCCATAGTTATATTCGAGTGATGACTTTGAGGCGTGAGTCCCCGCTCTTACATGATCGCTATTTATTATGGATCGTAGTTTGGTTATCATACATGTCTCTGCTTTATATAGATCGCTATGATTTCATTTACGTATTTTTCGCCACATACTTGGTACTGTTGTCGACCTCCTGGGCCGCGTCATGCCGCAGCAGTAGAGGTACACCGATTGTTGATCCTCGCTCATAGGATCGCAGTCGGCGTTGGGAAGCTCCGTTTCTCCGAGGCTTATCTTTTGGTATAGTCCTCACATCGTAGGTACTTGTACATCTGTGGTATGGCGGCCCCGTCCGTCATGTTGTATAAAAACTCTTAGGTGCAGTAATGCTGTGGGCGGGTTTGTAAAAGGATTAAACTGTTCGGTTTGAAAGATTTGTATATATATTATTGGAAGGTGACCGTTTTGGTTATCTGTTTATCATATATCTTGTTTCATTTTTAAGTTTTTATTTCCGCTGATTTTCTGCGATGTTGTATCACTAGGGTGCCCGGTAAGGCACGACCACGCCCGGATCGGTCGTGACACGCATGCTCTCCCGATAGCTCCCACGAATCAAACCCGATCGCGGTATCACGCAGCCGATGCGAACCCAAGACCACCGACTCGGTCTCCGAAGCCTTGATCACTCTCATGATCCGCTTTAACTGTCGGATGAACTCCTGCGGATCATCATCAGGCCTCGACCCATAGAACTCTGGCGAGCTGCAACTCAGAAAATCCCGTAGCCTCAAACTATCCGACCTCGGGTGAACCACGGGTACTACTGGGACTGGAACTGCTGCATCCAGCCTATTGTTACACCCCGTATTTTCAGGATATGTGTTAAGAATGTACGTAAGAACTCACAAGTGTTAAGATTTGAGACTAGTAAAAATTTATCGGAATTATGAAATTGTCGGAAAACGAATTATTATGACGAATGGGAGGGCGACACGTGTCACCCCCCCTTTAGAAAGCTTGGACGAAAAATGCCATGGACAAAAAGGTCATTTGACCTTAGGTAGGATGATTAAGTCTTGCAAGTGTGAGCTTGTGAAAATTGACTAGGTCAAGGGGACCACAAGTCTTGATATTTAAGTGAAGCTCATCCAAGCCACCCAATTGTTCACATTTTGACCCTCCAATGTGCTATATATTACTACTAGTAGCAAGACAACTTCTATACTTAGCCAAATTTTCAAGAGATTGGAGGAACTCTTAGTGAAGCTCACGGGTTCACGAAAAAGAAAGGAGGAAAAAATTTGTTTGTTGTCCAATAATCTCCCCACTTTAAACCAAGGTTCTTGAGTGTATTGTAAGTGTATCTCAATAGAAAAATCTCGGAAAAAGATAGTTTTCGGGATAGTCGCAAAGCGAAAACCTAGTTGTCTTTCTAGGTTTTGTTTGGAAGTTTGAAGGAACTTTGTTGGTGTTGTTCTAAGGGTCTCAACTAGCGGATTGAAGTGTCTTGAAGAGGCTCTAAGTTACTAAGGAGCGACTTCGGATTTGGAGATTGGATTAAGATTCGTTGAGGTATAATCTTGTCCCTTAAAAGTGTTACAAGATTATTTATATTGTTGTTAGCTTTACATGTTGCTAGCATGAAGTTTATATGTTGAAGTTAGATAAGTATTATGGATTGATTGTAGTCTTAAATCGAAATGTCATTTAAGCCTTGTGAAGTTGGATTACAATTTAGTCGTTATTGGAATCGTCGACGTTACTTACTTGAAGCTTATAGTGGTTATAATCGATTGCGACTTGATATCATGTTAGGCTAATAACTTGGATTGAAATGGAAATTGGATAAGAATTGATGTTGTAGTACTTGAGTTAATGGATTGGCCTAGTAAGTTGTATTAATTTGATATCTATTGTGGGGCGGAATTCTACACGTCTAGTAGGCGTGTAATCCCCTATTGTTGATTTCATTGGTTGGGCCTTAAATGTGGCGTGTTTGGTTATTGTATTCGGCCTTGAAAAAGGTGGCAAAGTGAGTAGAAACAAAGGAGGTGTTGTCCGATTTTCCGTAGAATTTAGTGACTTAGCACTTAGAATATTCTACGTTTGAAGTAAGAGGTTAATGGACGTATTGTGACCATTATAGGTTGAAGTACTAAGTATAGCGTATCCTACTTGAAGGATGGAATAGCTATCAAGGTTGAAGTACTTTGGAGCATTTTGCTACTTGTCGATAATCGTCGCGAGGTATGTGAACCTCTTCCTTCCTTTGGCATGATTCTATGTATGGAATATACCTGTGGTATCATTTCATGTTTCCTTCTACTCTTAGAAGTTAAGAGGTAGTTGCGTGATTTACTCCATGTAAAGTTAATGTCAAAGTTATCCTAAGTCCTTACCGAGTCTTATGGGGGATGTTGGTAAGAGTCGTTAGGAGGTACTTTGGAGCCAAGTTGACTTGGCTAATTTATGGCTACTTGAATAAGATCGTTATAAATAAGTATAACTTATTCACAACGCACCAAGTATATGTTACTTAACTTATAAAAATTTACGTATGAAGTTTTAAGGATATGGATCTCAAATTCTTAAGGTTAAGAGACTTTATTTTTTTCAAGTTAGGAGACTTGATTCTTAAAGGAAGAAATGAATTGATTTACAAGTATAGAATACTCGATTTGGAAAGACTTGATTTCTAAAGTTAAGAAACTTGTTTTCTTAAAAGTTAAGGGACTTGAAGTATTTTGAAAGTGTAAGTCTCCTGGTAATAAAAGGAATGAATTTGTCCAGAACATAAAGAATTATAACGGCTTTATGGGAAGTTGGTTATAACAACTTTATGGAAGATTAAAAGAATGGTTTTCTTCAGTAATGTAAGCAAAGAAATGATCTGAAATAAAGAAGGGCAAACTGTTTTTAAGGTACCAATTGCTTAATGTTTTTAAGAAAGAAGGCACTTGATTTAGAAGCCGGTAATTGTATTTCTAAAAAGGTATTGTGACTTGTCTTGAAGGTAGGTATGACTTGATACTACGGCTGTTAGTATCTTGGAAGTTTTATTTGAAAAAGAGTCTTTCTAAAGGAGTAGAGGTGTGTAGTACTTGGGGTTAAATTCCCGGATTTTTATGTGAGAAACGGAATTGCCATGAGTTTATAAAAATGGAAGTCTAAGGGTTTAATGAACTTGCCTGTATTTGCTTGTGATAGCTTTAAGTGCAAGTATTATATGTTACGTTGTCGTGACTCTCAGTTGGAGGTCACCGCCTGTTGTTATAAGTTTACTTGACGCATCGAAGTGATGTGGGATTCCACGGGTATGCTTCCATCATGATTGATCCTGGACATGCTTATACGATGTGGATTCCGGCATGACCAGGACGCGTGAGATGCCGGACATTTTATCGACGACCGGCAGACGGGGATTCCAGGTATGCTTCCATTGTGATTGATCTTGGCCATGCATATCGATGAGGATGCCGGCATGCCGAGGACGCGTTAGATGCCCGCGTTTATTACTCCATGGCCACGCTTATACGATGTGGGATTCCGGCATGCGACCATGTTATATTTTACTCCGGGCTAGCTCATGAAGACTGCACCTACGATGAGGACGCCGAGGCACGTTATGGCCACGCTTATACGATGTGGGATTAGGGCATGCGCGCGTTATATATATATATATATATATATATATATATATATATGTTGTATATATGCGCCGACGGTGAGGGATGCCACGCGCGACACATGGTTATATTTTACACTTATAGTTGTCAGCGGTGATGTGGGATTCCATGGGCGAGATATATATATGTGTGTATGTGTACGCCGACGGTGAGGTGGGATGCCACGAGCCACACATGGTTATAATTTACACTTATACCGTCGGCGTGATGGGGATTCCACGCACGCTTTGATATTTGTGTGACTTGATCGCGTCCCGATTGGGGCGGGTAGTATAGCGCCTCCCAAAGCGGCCGGATTATGTTATGAAAGATAAGTGAGTTATATAGTAATGAACTTAATGATTTTTCCTAATCATGTGCATAAGAATGTGACTATAACTTTTATTGAAAATGGGAAAAGATAATAAGGTGCGATTAAGTTCATAAGTGGTAATGACACTACAGGATCCGCATGTATTTTTATACTTGTCCTCGTCATTCTTTTGTACGATTATGATCTGCATCAGACGTTATTTCATTCCATATTTGCACTGTTATCGACTTCGGGCCGCGCTCATGCCCGCAGTTTTAGGTACCTGTGTGGTGATCCTTGCTCAGGATCTCGGTCGATTTGGGAAAAAGCTCCATTTGATCCGAGGCTTATCTCTTGCACGGTTTCCGAGGTTGTAGATTCATGTGTATTCAGGTATGGCGGGGCCCCGTCCCCGCCACGGTTGTTATGTTAAAACTCTAGAGGTCCTGTAGTCACATATTGTGGTCTGCTTGTAAAGGAAAGGAGGAAACTGCTTCTTTTATGTATTTACTATCCAGGGAGGTAGCCTTATCGCCTAACCTTTTGATTTTATCTTTGATGATTTAATTTTAAGTTTAATGTATGTTCCGCGATTATCTCGATGTATACTGTAAGGGTGCCTGTGTAAGGCACCGGGCCGCGCCCGGGTTCGGTCGTGACACCTATCTCACGTTCGCCACAACTCGGCAGTAATCGCCATCTCTCAGAACTCATCTCATCCGCTCCGTTGTGGACCGAGGCGCAGTCTCGTGGTCTCATCGCCATCGCCGCGCTCTAAACCCGCTGAGGCCGGCGGCGTCGTGGAACTCGCCGCCCGAGGTATCGCTGTATAGATCGGGCTCGCCTCGTGGCCCTCTATGTCCTACTAGCGCCTCCTACCGCTTTGCCCTTCTGGGCCCGGGTTGCCTTGCGTGGAGGCATAACTGGTACAGAAAAGGAATACGTTAGAGGGGACCAACTTATAACACAACTCTAAAGCACGATCTCAGAGTGAGAAGAATGGAAACCAATCCTAAATATCCTATAGCCTCCTGATTATTGGTGTGGTGCACAACACACCGATAATCAAGACTCTACTAGATACGGTATGTAGACACTTTCCGAGGATTAACTGCTCTGATACCACTTTTGTCACGACCCGATCCCGGGCCCGTGACTGGTGCCTTACCCGGGCACCCCAGTAGGCATACATCAGAGTAACCAGTGGAATATAAAAACAAGACATGAAACAATATGAAATGAGAAATAATTTATCTGAGAAAAAGTTGCCTTTCGGCATATATATATACATCAAGAGTGAACAGTTACATCCCAACTTTACAACAGACTACTGCACTTAGGAAAAGTAAACAACTATGGCGGGACAGGGCCCCGCCATACCCTGAATGTACAAAATATCTACAACACCAGGGAGAGTCGTACCAAAAGTCGAGCCTCCGGAGAAATGGAGCTCCTGACACCAGAGTAAGGATCCTAAGAATGAGGATCTACCACCGCTTCCCTTACCGCGCATTTAACGCACCCCCAAGGACGCCGACAACAGTACCAAGTATGTGAAATCAGAAAGTACTTTAAATGAAATCATATCATTTTAAAACCAATTTTACAAATATGTACGAAACAACCAATGTAACCGCACATAGTGCCACAACATAACCAAAAGCAAAATAGATATAACATAATCGTCTTTTCTAGGCCGCTAATGATCGAAGCAAGGCCAATCGCCTATAGTATCATTATGCGAGCCTAATCTCGATCTCCGCAGTCCGCATAGTCACACAGACCCGCATGAGGTATTCTCGACGGGGTAGCTAACCCGCGCAGATCCTCTCGACTCCCGCACCGCATAGTCACATGCACCGCATGAGGTATTCCTCGAATCATAGTCACACGCACCGCATGAGGTATACCTCGTGACGGTAACACACCCGAGTGATCATCCCGAACTCCCGCACCCGCACGGTCACACGCATCGCATGAGGTATTCTCGAATCATAGTCACTGCATCGCATGAGGTATTCCTCGCATCGAGGGTGGCAAGTCCTCGGCATCATAACAAGTCAGGGGGTATATGATATAATAACAGTACAACGGGCTTAACGTTTAATAACGTAAGCACAACAAGAATAACTCCCTTACACAACATCACAAGACACTAACACACATAGCATCATAACATGTTTACTTATCAAACCATCTTACTACACTTTTCAGAAATCAATGCAAGGCTTTCATAAACAAATAAGTAAACCGTTCCTTTTATCCTTCTTAAGTCGTTATACCTAACTTCCCATAAAGCTAGTATAACTCTTTAAGCTTTTAAAACCAAGTATTACTTTTCTTTCAAAAATGATTCATAACTCTTTTGAAATACTTCAAGTTTCTTATTATTTAAAACTCAAGTCAAAAGACATCAGAGTAAAACCAATTTTTGTTAACACACGTACGTCTACCGTACTATATATATATATCAAAAATATCATGCTCAATAGGATAGGAAGAATCAAATACCTCCTCTACAAATCCACCGCCAAGTCGAATATGTCGCGCAGAGTATCAACCTATAATAGTCAAATACGTCTATCAACGTCTAGACTACTCTGTAGAATATTCTAAGCAGAAGGTTCTCTATCCTACGGAAAATTGGGCAGCACTTCCCTACCCATCAAACTACTCAAGTCTACTGTAAATACAGTCCTATGTAAGTACAGTTCAATTCTCTTCTTTTATACCATCCTTCTATACGTCTTATACTCATTTCTATACTACTACAGTATGTAATCTCCAATTACAATAGAAGGACAAGATATTTACATCGATAAGCCCAAAATTATCCAAGATTAAATGTCGATCCTGAACAACGTTTAGCTCCTAATTTGCACGCTCCGATAGCTCCAAGAAACCCTTAGAAGTTTCTAAACAACTTCTACTTAACACTTCAACCAACTATGAAGATTTTCCTAGGGCTTCGTTTTGTGACTAAAGGATATAAAGTAGTATTTCCGGGCTTTTAGTAGAGAGGTAACTTAGGAAAATTACAAGGGATTTAGGCTAAGGTATTTTGGAATAGTAACAATACTTGGAGAATATTTTTCTACCAAGGGGTTTCTGATTTAAACTTACTAGGAATGTGGGAGGACTTGGACGAGAACTACTAAGAGGGGGGAGGGATTTTGAGACTTGGAAATTGTTTTTGTGGATGAAGAAGTCTTGCACAAGAGGGGGGTATTTATAGAACCACCAAGGGACAAGATTAAATCAAGTGGAGGGTGTAGATTAGGTAGCTTGTGTGAGTGGAGTCTTCCACCAAGTGTCCACCACAATGTTTGGACATATGTCTACCACAACATTGGGACATATGTCCCCCACAACAATGAGCCATGTGGCCATCCACTAGCACTAACAAAACGCCCAAGGCAACCCCCACTTGCCCACAAAAAATCGTCCATACCTACCCCCACTCACCCAAAGAAATATCTTCCAAGACTTGACCATTTGACTTGTCCACTAGCCCAACATTTTCGTCCAAACATGCCACCTAAGGGTGCCACATGTCGCCCTCCTATTGGTCCAAATATTTCATCTCTCGGAAAAATCCGTAATCGGTTAAAATATTAAAAACGTATAATTTCCTTCACAAGGTTCAAAATCTTTTCAAAGTTCTCAATTCATCTTAACCTAATTAGGGCTTGAATAATCGTATGTACGTCCTCGCATACATACTCTGGAAGTACGGGGTATAACAACTATAACCCTGCTAGCCTTGTCCACCCTTCAAGTAGAACACGCTACTCGTAGAACTTCAACCTATAATGGTCATAAAACGTCTATTAACTTCTAGATCCTTTCGTAGAATATTTCTAAGTACAAGGTTCCATATTCTACGGAAAATTCGGCAGCACCTCCCCCCTGCAACCACAACTATAACTTCCAACATCAGGGCCCGCTACCAAGCCAACAACTCCTAGGGGGGGTTATACGTCTAACCGGACGTGTACAATTCTGCCTCACAATAATACTACAAGTCTCATCAGAAATACACCCAATGTAAATACAGTTCAATTCTTATCAATACTCATTCTATATATAGTATACTCAACTATACATTACTACAACATGTAATTTCCAATTACAATAGGGGGATAAAGATCATTACCTCAATAAGCCCAAAATTATCCAAGATTAAATGTCGATCCTGAGCAAGGTTTAGCTCCTATTCTGTACGCTCCAATCCGCTCCAAGAAACACTTAGAAGTTTCTGAACAACTTCTACTTAATACTTCAACCAACTATGAAGATTTTACTAGGGTTTCGTTTGTGACTAAAGGAAATATAGAGGTAACTTTGGAAATACCACAAGGGATTTGGGCTAAGGTATTTTGGAATAGTAACAATACTTGAAGACATTTTCTACCAGGGGGGGGGGGGGTATTTCGACGAGAGCTTCTAAGAGGGGGAGGAAATGTTTTGGACGAGAACAACTACAAAGGGAGGGAGTATTTTTGCCTTGGAATTTCTCAAGTGTGGAATGAAGAAGTCTTGCAACTTAAGGGGGGGTATTTATAGAACAATCAAGGGCCAAGATTCAAGCAAGTGGAGGGTGTAGATTAGGTAGCTTGTGTGAGTGGAGTCTTCCACCAAGTGTCTACCACAACATTGGGACATATGTCCACCACAACTTTGGGACATATGTCCCCCACAACCAAGAGACATGTGGCTAGCCACTTGCAACAAAGAAAACGTCCAAGGCACCCCTTCCCACTTGCCCACAAAATATCTTCCAAGACTTGACTATTTGACTTGGCCACTTGCCTACTATTTCGTCCAACATGCCACCTAAGGGTGCCACATGTCGCCCTCCTATTGGTCCAAAATATTTCATCTTCCGAAAATATCCGTAATGTCAAAAATCCGAAAATAAAGTGGGCCCCACAAAACCGTAAATCCTCCCGTGGGCCCCGCGTGACCAATTACGGAAATAAGATTCCAATACTTCTACAATAATCTCAAAAGTCCGAATACCGAATCTGGAAATCCAATTCCCATTAACGAACCTTTTTCCTTCACAAAAACCGGAAACTTTTCCGTCGAAAAATCACATCTTTCTTCCTTTCAAATTTTAATGTCGTATTCTCGTACGTACGTCCTCGTATACATACTCTGGAACTACGGGGTGTAACATTATTCCCCCCTTAGAAACATTCGTCTCGAATGTTCCTTCTAAGTCTCAAAACATACATGCGCCGGTATAGTCTTCACTACTATACGTACGAAACCAATCATGCCACACCTGGCCATAATATAACACACGCGCAAATACTTAATTCCAAGTCCACGAGGAATCACCTCTATCATCACAAAAGCTCCTACCCAAGGTCCGAAGGATACTTTCTTCGCACCAGAAATGATCACTTCTATTCTCTTAACACATTCTCGCTTCTTCCCTTACTCATCGTACCCTTCTCGTACACTCAAACTCTTCCTACTATACGTACCACATTTCTGTCATTGCTTCATTTTCCAAAATGTCGGGGTTACTTGTCACGACCCGAACCCGGGCCCGTGACTGGTGCCTTACCCCGGGCACCCTAGTGATACAACATCAGAGAAAATCAGCGGAAATAAAAACATGAACATGAATTAAGAGACAAGATAAATAAACAGGCCAACCAAAACAGTTGCCTTCATCATATATACATAAATACCCGAACGGTATCTTTTTACAAACCCCGCCACAAATAAAGCATGCACTTCTAAGATTTTTACAGTTTATGACGGACAGGGCCCCGCCATACCACGAATGTATAAGAATCCTGCACTGTGGTAACATACCAAAAGATAAGCCTCAAGAAATGGGCTTCCGACACGAATCGTGATCCATGGCGAGGATCCACAACCGATGTACTTCCACTGCGGCATGAACGCAGCCCAAGAGGTCAGATAACAGTACCAAGTATGTGAAATCAGAAAAGATCAGAAATGAAATCATAATAGTCTATATAAAGCGGAGACATGTATGATAACGGATGAAATACGTGTCCCGCCATCCCGTGGGACTTGGTGAATAATCGACGGGAATACGTGTCCTCGCCATCTCGTGGGACTCGTGTAATCGGATGAAATACGTGTCCTCGCCATCTCGTGGGACTTGTATAATCGATGAAATACGTGTCCTCGCCATCTCGTGGGACTTGTATAATCGGATGGAATACGTGTCCTCGCCATCTCGGACTCGGTGTATAATCAAATGAATACGTGTCTCGCCATCTCGTGGACTCGGTGTAGAATCGCTCACAACAAATCAACCGCCTCCATCGAGACGCGGGGTACATAAATACAACAAAGGCTATCACAACAAGCATAGGCAAGTTTCACAATAACAAGCATAGGAAAGCTTCACAACAACAAGCATAGGCAAGTTATACACAACTCAAAGTACTTTCATTTTATGCCAAAGACCGGGTTTTAACACTAAGGTACTACGTGACGTTAAATTCCTTTTAAAGATCCATTTCTTTTACAAAGGTCACCCGATAATTCGTAGTATAAAAATAGAGTGACTAACATTGTTAAGTAAACCAAAATGCTTTCCTTTGTAAAATCAAGTAACAACCTTATTTTCCAAACGTTCAAGTTTTCCTAATTTCAAATGCTCAAGTTTCTCATTTTAGAAAAGGTTTCGTAGTTCATAGTTTTAATCCTTTAAAACATAATTCTCCTTTAAACGTTTTGAGAAACATATGTCTTATATGTGAGTAGGTTATTCTTGTTTATAATCAATCTTATTAAGCAGCCATGATCTAGGAAATGTAATATCATTTTGTCTCATCTTAGCTTCTATGCAGATGGAGGTTTCTACTGGTTTTAATACCATACTTCATTATTCAATACATTTTCCTTTATTAACGCTGCAGTGGTTTGCCGATACTCATTCTGATTTCCGAAATCAGTAAAACATTATTCCTTTTAAAACCAAGTACTCATTACTCACGAATGAGGTTTCACACTTTTAACAAAATTCATATCAATACCATTAAGTCAAGTCTCTTATCTTCAAAAAAATCAGTAAACCATTCTTTTTATCACTCTTAAGACGTTATACCTAACTTCCCATAAAGCTAGTACAACTCTTATGTTTTCAAAGCCAAGTATTACTCTTCTTTCAAAAAGGTCTTTTTGAAACACTTCAAGTTCTTTATTACTACACATCAAATCCGTTATAAGTCAAATCAGTTACCCTTTGAAACCACAAAGCATTTTCTTACCTACATAAATGTCATATAACCAACTTCCCATAAAGCCGTTATAACACTTTATGTTTCAAACCAATCAAATACATTAAACACACGTACGCTCACCGTACTACATAGTTATACACATATCATGCTAGAACAGATAGGAAGAGGTTCACATACCTCGCGACGACACGACTAATAGCAAAGCGCTCAAGTACCTCAAACCGCTCGGCCACACCTTAAGCCAAGTACCACGCCACACGTAGTATTTCAACCTATAGAGGCCACAAGGCGCCTATTAACATCTTAGATCTCAATGTAGAATATCTTACAGAAAATTCGGCAGCACCTCCCCCCCCGCAACAGCGTAAATCTCCTCCTCTATCGAGGCCGGCTACCAAGCCAACCAGTGGGGTTTCACGCCTAACCTGACGTACAATTCTACTCACAAGAATACTACACAAGTCATCGTAATACACCTATGTAATTACGTGGATTCACTTCTTAAAATTCAGCTTAAGTCGCAAGACATTGCTGTAAGTATTATTCAGCTTAAGTCAAAAGACATTGCCGCACAACTATGTTGATTCTATATATAGTATACTTAACTATATACTCTACAACATGTAATTTCCAATTACAAATGTAAGGTCAAGAATGTTTACCTCGATAAGCCCAAAATTATCCGAGTTTATATGTCGATCCCGAGCAAGGTTTAGCTCCTACTCCGCGCTCCAACCCGCCTCCAACAACCCTTAGAAGTTCTAACCAACTTCTACTTAACACTTCAACCGACTATGAAGGTTTTTCCTGTGGTTTCGTTTTTGTGGATCGAGGAAGTATAATAGTATTTTCTGAGCTTTTGTATAAGTGTAACCTTGGGAATACTACAAGGTATTTGGGCCAAGGTATTTGGGCATTATAACAATACTTGGAGAGTATTTCTATACCACAAAAGGGGGGGTATTTATACGAGGCAACTAGGCTAGGGGGGTACCCCACGGCTAAACACCACAAAGTGGAGGGGGGAGGCTCTCGGCCAAGGGCTCTCCGGAGTGGGTGGTGGACGAAACTCACAAGTGGAGAGGAGGGATTTTTAACACTTAGAAGAATATTTGGATGAAGAATTTCATCAACAAAGCGTGGTATTTATAGGTCAAGCCATGGCCAACCAAGGGCCAAGATTAATCCATGTGTTAGGCAAGTGTAAGGCCAAGATCAAGCCAAGTACACCTTATCCATCTACCACCAAAATATCCTACCAACTACTTGACAAAACAAGCCACATTTTTCGTCCCAATTATCGCCAAACGCGTGCCCCAATTAGAGGTGACAAGTGTCGCCTCTCGTTGGTCCAAAATGTTTCGCCTCTAAAAATCCGCAAAATTATAAAGGACATAGCCGAATTTTCCTACGAAAGTCAGGAAACGCTTTCGAAAAATGACTCCTTTTGGTAGTTATGTACAATTTCGAACCTTGCCTAACTTTAAGGCTCAAATTTCTACGTACGTCCTCACGTACATACCCTGGAAATACGGGGTATAACATTACTATCTCCAACTTGGTCATCATTAACTGGGAACACTCTGGATGGATCTTCGATAATCTTCCGAAACATAGCAACATGGAATGCCGGACGTACTGCCTCCTAAGTCGGACGACAGTGCTAACTTATAGGCAACCTGGCCTATTCTACAACGATCTGAAAATGCCCAAAGTACCTCGGGCTAAGTTTCCACTGCTTTCCAAATCTCGTCACACCCTTCCGGGGTGGTACCTTCAAGAAGACCCACCGTCAACCTGAACTCCAAGTGTCGACGCCGATTATCCGCACGACTTCTGTTGACTCTGAGCTGCTAATAACTTCTTCTGGATAAGCTTCACCTTATCCACATCCTACTGAAACAAGTAGGGACCAACTATCTGAACCTTGCCAACATCGAACCAATCGACCGACAACCTACACTTCCGCCCATACAAGGCTTCATAAGGCGACATCTGAATACTGAAATGGTAGCTATTTTAATACTCACTCAACAAGAGGCAAATAATCCTTACAGCTACCCCTGAAATCAAAACACCGGCCCGCCACCTATCCTCAAATGTCTGGATAAAACGCGTTGTTTGTCCGTCGGCCCGAGGGTGAATGCACATCGAGACTCACCAGTTCCTAACCCCGCTCAAAACCTCCAGAAACAAAAGAAATAGCCAAAAACTAGGCCACTGCCTGTCATAAAAAGTAGGAATCCCGCGCAGTCTTACAACCTTCCTGATATACGATATCTCGCACAACCCTCCGCCGAATAAACAGTCCTGACTAAAAGACAAGATGGGCTGACCCCATCGGCCTGACTACTGGTCGAACGCATCCATGAACTCGTAGGATGGTTACCTAAACTTGGGCCTAACACCATCGTGACCCTATCATCTAGCGGGACCACCTCAAACTGATCCCACCACATTCCGGGATGCGGGTTGACTCGCGATATGGCCTCAACCCGACCCACTTCGTACTAAACTCTCGTTCCCCGATCCGGAACAATCTTACCAATTCACGTCACGAAAGCTACCACTTCCATCTCACACTACCCATGGAATTATCCCACAATATATTTCACGCATACCAAGTACTTCGACAAAGACCAACCGTAAAATCATCCACTCAAGACGGCCTTGCATCCAAGGTCCCAACTGTTATAAATTCTAAGGCTCACCATTTTCTCGTCCCCAGACTTACCCTTTTCAACTACCCATGTTTTCTAATCACAACTTACACCATGCTAACCGAACATAACACTCCACATGTATCTACCATAACGACCTAAACAAGTCTCTTAAGGCTGAAGATATCTCTGTAACTACTGCCTCACTTTCCCTTTGTCGCTCTAATCAAATCCTCGCTACGGGCGATAACTACGTAGGTGATGAACCACCACCGATCCCGGCGTCGAGTCGTAACATCCGCGCCACCCCGGTCGGAAAATTTCTCGCAAAATGGCTCGCCGCCGCAAGCCTAACAAGCTATCTAAGTAGTACGACACTCCCATAATAACACCTACCACAACGCCATACCGAGGTGGGTGGCCTCCGCTAACACCCCTTCCTCTCCGAACCACCGACCGAATCGACTGGGTAGGCTAAGTCATCCCACATGTATCCTCTTACTAGGACATTCTCTCTCACACGGCCTGACACACGGTAAAACAAGCATTAGTAAAAAGACGACATTCCCGACGACGCTACTACATAGTGAACACCGAGGGAAAATCGACTGATCTAGAACCTATGTAAATCGTGAACTAAACCCCGAGTTCGACCAACTCCTAAATGCCCGAACGCCAAGTGCGCGGAGGACCACTCAGATCGGGCGAGGCGCATAACCATCACGGCTGAAGGTCCGCTCGAAAGTTACCAAAGGACTCGCCACGACCAAACCGGCTCGCGATCGTGCCTTACCCGCACCCAAGTAGTCAAACAACATCGAGAAAATCAGCGGAAATTAAAACTCATACATGATAACCAATGAAAAGAGAAAACAAAGCAACCAAGCGGTTACCTTTTTCTCAAAAATAACTAACACCGAATAGCCATAATCCTCGCCACATCGCATTACTGCACTTAAGAATTTTTATAACATCTCTCGACGGACAGTGGCCCGCCATACCCCGAATGTACAAAAAGTTCTACAACTTCAGGAACTGCACAAGTGACAAAGTCTCCGGCGAATGGAGCTTTCGAGAACCGAACAGCGATCCAAAGTGCGGATCAACAAGCGATGTATCTCAACTCGCAGATGAACGCAGCCTCGGCGAGGTCAAGCATAACAGTTTAGTATGCGAAATGTAAAAATATCAGAATGAAATCATAATAGTCTATAAGGAAAACAGGAGATACGTATGATAACCAAACTACAAGACACCACGATATACGCTCACCAAATCAAACCACATCAAGTCGTGGACTCACGCCCGAAAGATCATTACTCAAAGTGGACGATACTCGTGGGCTACCCAACGTGTCGCATGTCCAACCCAATAACAAGATAGTACTCATCAGGACGCATACCGTGGGCTACCCAACGTGTCGCATGTCCCAACCAATAACAAGATAATACTTCACCGGACGATACTGCGGCTACCCAACGTGTCGGATGTCCCAACCAATAACAAGATAATACTCATCGTGGACGATACTCGGCTACCCAACGTGTCGGATGTCCGAACAAATAACAAGATAATACTCATCGGGACGCATACTCGGCTACCCAACGTGTCAAGATGTCCAAACAAATACCCGATAATACTCATCAGGACGATACTGCTGGCTACCCAACGTGTCGGTATGTCCAAACCAGCTTTACAAGATAACACTCCTAATAAGCATACCCGGGCTACCCAACGTGTCGATATGTCCCCAAAGGATCAATATAGTGGAAGCATACCCGCTGGCTACCCAACGTGTCGATATGTCCATCATACCACCCGACATCCGCCCTCCGTCGAGACTCAAGAAGACAAAGTCAAACACTTGCACAACAACAAAACTATCACCACAAGCACAGCAAGTTACACACAACTCAAAGTACCTTCGCTTAAGTCGACAAACCGGTTCCAACCCCAAAATACTACATTCTTTCCTACCTTCAAAGACCTCTCTTTACGTAGAAACCATACGATACTATCACACGTAGTATCACACACATTCATGTTTAAAACACGACTTCAAACACAATTAACATAACGTCAAGTATACCTTTTAAAAGTCCAAGTAATTAACTCCTTTAAGGTCAAGTATTCCTACCTTTTAAAACTAAGTCATTTACTTTTCCTTAAGAAAAGTTCGATATTTGAAAACAAGTGATTTATACTTTCAAACTCAAGTTACTTCTCTTTCCAAAATCCAAGACATTATCCTTTGCAATCCATTAAGTTCATTCTTTGGAATTTTAAGAAAAGTCGAACTTGTTATCAATGATTCTCATTTAAGCACCATGATCTAGGAAATGTAATATCATTTTGTCTTATCTTAGTTTCTATGCAGATGGAGGTTTCACCGGTTTTAATATAATCAATTAGTGAAACCATTTCTTTATTAGCGCAGATGGTGTGTTCGATACTTGTTCCCACTTTCAAATCCATTTCACATTCTTATGCCGTTATACCTAACTTCCCATAAAGCTAGTATAACTCTTAAGTTTTCAAAACTAAGTATTACTCATTACTCACGAATGAGGTTTTACAACTTTTGAATACATTACAAATCTTTCACAATTCTAAGTTAAGTCTCTTATCTTACAAGATCAAGTCCCTTAACTTCCACCAATCAACAACCGTTCTTTTACTCACATAAAGTTGTTATAACTAACTTCCCATAAAGCCGTTATAACCCCTTTATGTTTTAAACCAACCAATTACCACATAAACATTTATGAGACCAAGAGGCTCATTCCTTAAGCACCGAGTGCCCATTACTAACTGATAAGACTTACTACTTTACACATAATGAAGCCCTTTACACTTCATAACAAATCAAGACACAATTTGGAAAATCAATTTCTTTAACACACGCAAGGCCAACCGCACTATATATTTCACAAATAGTCATGTCAAGAGGATAGGAAGAATCACATACCTCGACGATTGCCGACAAAAAGCAAAACGCCCACAAGATTGAACCCTTCATAGGATACGCTACTCGTAGCGCCTCAATCCTATAAGGGTCATAAGACATCTATTAACTTCTAGTTCAACGTAGAATAAGCTAAAAGCAAAGCCCCCGGTTCTACTTAACTTACTACCTTTATCCAAGGTCGAAAACAAGAACTCCATTCCAAACCCTTTTCAATTCTCTTTCAATTCAAGTTTTAGGTTAACATGATGTCTAACCCTAAACATCTTCAACTACCACAATTTCTTCTATACAACATGCAACGACTAACTTTGTCACCAAAAGGTAGTTACAATCTTAAGGCTAACATGCCCACTTCGGTTTTCCACAGACAACAAGATCCAAATCCATGCAATATAAAAGCCTCAGCTCAACTCTAAACTACTAAAATAAAACAAATTTCAGCTCACATCTATACTACTAAAATAAAACAAATTTAGCTCATAACCAAGAGAAAGGGAAACTTTTACCTTAAGGAATAGCCCACAAAGCCCCTTTTTCTTCCACCTCTTCCACAAAATCGCCCACCAAGTACTCCACGAGTTTACCCACACTTTTTCTTCTTGCCGCCCCCAACAATCTCCTCTAAAGCTAGGTTTTCTTCCAAAACTAGAGAGAAGGGAGAGGGTTTCCATGGAAGGGTTTTGAAATGAAATGAAATGGAATGGCCAAGTCTTCCAAGACTTGCCCTAAAATAGGACCACTTATCGATAAAAGGATGGGAGGGACACTTGTCACCCTCCCATAGGTTATAAACGAAATATCCTGTTTTCGCTTTTTCACTTCATCGCAAGAAAATCCCGCCTCGGCCGCACGCCGGCCAAGGCTTCCACTTCCAAAAATAAATCTTCGCATGCTCGGCCATGCCTCAGATTCGGCCACGGCGCTGCAACCTCGTGACTTCAAGATAATCGCGCGCGCCTCGCAGTCCGGCCGCGGCTGCACTGCATCGAGAATCTGCACTGACTCACGCACCAAACTTGAAACTTCCATAACTTTCGACTGATGTCCAATCGATTTAACGGTTTGTTGCGTTGGGATCTAGATTTAACTGCTACACATTAGGCTTTTTAAACACCTCGAAATTCTTAACAACTGGGGTACAACACTCCAAGGTAAACTAAAAATCCGGCCCAACACATGTTGTCAACTTATCTATCTTCTAGAATTTACTGGTGTAACATTCTTCCTCTTAGAAACATTCGCCCGAATGTTCCTTCTAAGTCTTCGTAACACACGCGCAGATAGTCTTCACTACTATACCTACCAAAAACTCATTTATGCCTCTCATGGCCATAATATAGAAATCACGCATCTCCAAATTCCACTAACTGGGAAATCACCTCACGTGCAAACATCACTATTTTCTCCTCCTCGTCTAAAGGATACTCTCCTTACTGGCTGCACTTCCTTGTACACTCACACCCTCTCTAGTACACGCCCACAATTCACCATCGCCTGCTTTCTACCACCTCGAGTCACTACCTCCAACTCGCCCATCTTACTAATCCACGCCATGGAAGCTACCACTTCCATCGCAAACTACCCATGGAATCATCACACAAAACTCCATGTATACCATACACTCCGACAAGGATTAACAAGAAAGGCTTCTACCCAAGACTACTTTACATCTAAGGTCTCAATCGTTATAAATTCTAAGGTTCAAAATTTTTCTCATCCCCAAACTTACCCTCTTTATTAACCATGCTTCCAAAACACATTATATACACAAAGCTACCCGAACATAAGACTCAACACATCACCACAACATCAAAGCATACAATACTTGTAGGGTTAAGAACATACCAGAACTTATTGCTTCACCTCCCTTCTTGTCGCTCTACTCATGTTCTTTCCAAGACGACGCACAAAAGGAGGAGGTGAATCGCCCATCGATCCCGGCGTGAATCTCAACCTCCGCGCTATCTCTCGTGGGACAATTCCTTGCAAAATGGCCCACTGGCCGCATGTAAAACAGATTCCCTATTAGCACGACACTCCCATCGCGAGCCTACCACAATGGTCACAACGAGGTAAGGGTGGTCCCATCCGACTAACATCCCCGATCCCCAAAACTCAAACTCGAGCCCGACCGCCCCGAATTTTTCGAACGCCCCGACGATCGAGCGGAGCACTCCATACCGGGCGAGGCGCATAACTAACTCCGCCGAGGCCGCCGCCCGAAGGTCACCAGCGACCCCGCCTTGGCCCTACTCGCTGATTCGTCATTCCGCCGACTCTACGTGCCTCACATCCAAGTGCATGAGCTCGCACGCGGCAATGTCCATGCCCTACAAGAGCTACTCCCGAGCAACTCTCTCGCCAAATAGTCAAGCCCGCGTGACATAGCGGTGCACTCGCCCTCCATGTCGGCTACTAACGCGGGACGCATCGAGCTAGTGAGTTAAACTCCACGTTGTACTCTGAACCGCACGCCTGCTCGCCTCAACATCAAAAACTGTTTACCGAGTCCTCCTCATCCGCGAGGCAAGAAATGTGCAAGAAATGCCTCCGAGAACTCGTCCCATCTCGGAAGTGCATGCCCTCCCGACAGCTCCCACGAATCAAACCGGCCGATCATGCGGTATCACGCACCGACGAACCTAGACCACCGACTCGGTCTCCGATGCCTCGATCACTCTCATGATCCGTCAGAATCGCTTGATAAACTCCTCGCGGATCATCCTCGTGCCTCGACCAGAACTCGCGCCACAACTCGAAAGTCCCGCACCTCAAACTATCCGATCTCGTGAACCATCGCGCATCGAACCGCCGGCCCACTTATCCTCGTGTTCGCCACAACTCGCCAATAATCGCCAACTCCTTGTAACCCATCTCCTCCGCCTGCATCGGACCGAGGCTCGTGCATCGTGGGTCTCAGAGACTGCCGCCGCTTCTACTCGCAGCCTCCTCTCGCCGCTTTGCCCTTCCGGGCCCCGTTGCCTTTCGCAGGCATAATCGTAAAAACGAAACACGCCGCAGGGTCCAACTTACAACACCTCTAAGGCACGATCTCGTAATGAGAAGAATAGAAACTAATCCTAAATGTCTCAGCCTCGATTATAGATGTGGTGCACAACACATCGATAATCAAGACTTACTTAGACACGGTCAGTAGACACTTTCCGAGGACTAATCGCTCGATACTACTGCCACGACCAAACGGCTCGCGATCGTGCCTTACCCGCACCCAAGTAGTCAAACAACATCGAGAGAAAATCGGAAATTAAAACTCATACATGATAACCAATGAAAAGAGAAAACAAAGCAACCAAGCGTTACCTTTTCTCAAAAATAACTAACACTGAACAGCCATAATCCTCGCCACATCGCATTACTGCACTTCTAAGAATTTTTATAACATCTCTGACGGACAGTGGCCCCGCCATACCCCGAATGTACAAAAAGTTCTACAACTTCGTGGAACTGCACCAAGTGACAAAGTCTCCGGGAATGGAGCTTTCGAGAATCGAACACGATCCAAAGTGCGGATCAACAAGCGATGTATCTCAACTCGCAGATGAACGCAGCCCCGGGCGAGGTCAAGATAACAGTATGCCGAAATGCAAAAAAAATATCAGAAATGAAATCATAATAGTCTATAAGGAAAACAGAGACATGTATGATAACCAAACTACAAGACACCACGATATACGCCTACCAAATCAAACCACATCAAGTCGTGGACTCACGCCCAAAGATCATTACTCAAAGTGGACGATACTCTGGCTACCCAACGTGTCGCATGTCCAACCCAATAACAAGATAGTACTCATCGTGGACGATACTGCTGGCTACCCAACGTGTCGCATGTCCCAACCAATAACAAGATAATACTCATCGTGGACGCATACTCGGCTACCCAACGTGTCAAGATGTCCCAACCAATAACAAGATAATACTCACCTGGACGCATACTCGGCTACCCAACGTGTCGGTATGTCCAAACAAATAACAAGATAATACTCATCGTGGACACATACTGCGGCTACCCAACGCGGTCAAGATGTCCAAACAAATACCAGATAATACTCACCGTGGACGATACTCGGGGCTACCCAACGCGGTCGGTATGTCCAAACCGGCTTTACAAGATAACACTTAATAAGCATACCCGCTGGCTACCCAACGTGTCGATATGTCCCAAAGGATCAATATAGTGGAAGCATACCCGGGCTACCCAACGCGGTCGATATGTCCATCATACCACCCGATATCCGCCTCCGTCGAGACTCGCAAAGACAAAGTCAAACACTTGCACAACAACAAAACTATCACCACAAGCACGTAAGTTACACACAACTCAAAGTACCTTCGTTTAAGTCGACAAACCGGTTCCAACCCCAAAATACTACATTCTTTCCTACCTTCAAAGACCTCTCTTTACGTAGAAACCATACGATACTATCACACGTAGTATCACACACATTCATGTTTAAAACACGACTTCAAACACAATTAACATAACGTCAAGTATACCTTTTAAAAGTCCAAGTAATTAACTCCTTTAAGGTCAAGTATTCCTACCTTTTAAAACTAAGTCCTTTACTTTTCCCTTAAGAAAAGTTCGATATTTGAAAACAAGTGATTTATACTTTCAAACTCAAGTTACTTCTCTTTTCCAAAATCCAAGACATTATCCTTTGCAATCCATTAAGTTCATTCTTTGGAATTTTAAGAAAAGTCGAACTTGTTATCAATGATTCTCATTTAAGCACCATGATCTAGGAAATGTAATATCATTTTGTCTTATCTTAGTTTCTATGCAGATGGAGGTTTCTACTGGTTTTAATATAATCAATTAGTGAAACCATTTCCTTTATTAGCTATGCAGGTGTGTTCGATACTTGTTCCCACTTTCAAATCCATTTCACATTCTTATGCCGTTATACCTAACTTCCCATAAAGCTAGTATAACTCTTAAGTTTTCAAAACTAAGTATTACTCATTACTCACGAATGAGGTTTTACAACTTTTGAATACATTACAACTCTTTCACAATTCTAAGTTAAGTCTCTTATCTTACAAGATCAAGTCCCTTAACTTCCACCAATCAACAACCGTTCTTTTACTCACATAAAGTTGTTATAACTAACTTCCCATAAAGCCGTTATAACCCCTTTATGTTTTAAACCAACCAATTACCACATAAACATTTATGAGACCAAGAGGGCTCATTCCTTAAGACCGAGTGCCCATTACTAACTGGATAAGACTTACTACTCTTACACATAATGAAGCCCTTTACACTTCATAACAAATCAAGACACAATTTGGAAAATCAATTTCCTTTAACACACGCGCCAACCGCACTATATATTTCACAAATAGTCATGTCAAGAGGATAGGAAGAATCACATACCTCGCGACGATTGCCGACAAAAAGCAAAACGCCTACGGTATTGAACCCTTCAGTAGGATACGCTACTCGTAGCGCTCAATCCTATAAGTGGTCATAAGACATCTATTAACTTCTAGTTCGAACGTAGAATAAGCTAAAAGCAAAGCCCCTGGGTTCTACGGAACTTACTACCTTTATCCAAGGTCGAAAACAGTAACCCATTCCAAACCCTTTTCAATTCTCTTTCAATTCAAGTTTTAGGTTAACATGATGTCTAACCCTAAACATCTTCAACTACCACAATTTCCCTTCTATACAACATGCAACGACTAACTTTGTCACCAAAAGGTAGTTACAATCTTAAGGCTAACATGCCCACTTCGGTTTTCCACAGGACAACAAGATCCAAATCCATGCAATATAAAACAGCCTCAGGCTCAACTCTAAACTACTATAATAAAAAAGCCTCAGGCTCACATCTATACTACTAAAATAAAACAGCCTTAGCTCATAACCAAGAGAAAGGGGAAACTTTTACCTTAAGGAATAGCCCACAAAGCCCCTTTTTCTTCCACCTCTTTCCGTCAAAATCGCCCACCAGCGTTACCCACGAGTTTACCCACACTTTTTCTTCTTGCCGCCGCCCCAACAATCTCCTCTAAAGCTAGGTTTTCTTCCAAAAACTAGAGAGAAGGGAGAGGGTTTCCATGGAAGGGTTTTGAAATGAAATGAAATGGAATGGCCAAGTCTTCCAAGACTTGGCCCTAAAATAGGACCACTTATCGATAAAAGGATGGAGGGACACTTGTCACCCTCCCATAGGTTATAAACGAAATATCCTGTTTTCGTCACTTATCGCAAAAATCCCGCCTCGCGCGCTGCTCACCACGGCCAAGGCGCCACTTCCAAAAATAAATCTTCTCAGATGTCGGCCATGCCAGATTCAGCGCATGGCGCTGCAACCTCGTGACTTCAAGATAATCGGCGCCATGCCGCATCCGGCGGCCATTGCACTGCATCGAGAATCACGCACTGACTACGCACCAAACTTGAAACTTCCATAACTTTCGACTCCGATGTCCAATCGATTTAACGGTTTGTTGCGTTGGGATCTAGATTTAACGGGCTACACATTAGGCTTTTTAAACACCTCGAAATTCTTAACAACTGGGGTACAACACTCCAAGGTAAACTAAAAATCCGTCCAACACATGTTGTCAACTTATCTATCTTCTAGAATTTACTGGTGTAACAGACTCGCTTACGCCCTCTTCTCGCTGATCTTGGTTAATTCGCCGATCTCTACGTTTCCTCGCCGCTGCGCATAAGCTCGACGCTGGCAATGTCCATGTCCGATCAAGAGCTACTTGTACAACCTCTCAGAAAAAAATCGTCAAGTCCTGTGACATATCGGTGCACTCTATCCTCTATGTCTGTCACTAAAGCGGGGACATAATGAGCAAATGAGTCAAACTCTATATTGTATTCCCGAACCGTCCGCCCGTTCTGCCTCAACCTCATAAATCTATCTGCCCGAGCTCTCCTCATCTGCGAGGGCAAGAAGTGTGTAATAAAAGCCTCTGAGGTCTTGATCACTTTCATGATCCGCTGCAACTGTTGAATAAACTCCTGAGGATCTTCCTCAGTTCTCGATCCATAGAACTCGGGTGGACTGCAACTCAAGAAGTCCCGAAGTCTCAAACTATCGGATCTAGGGTGAACTATTGGTACTGGCGGGACCACCGGCTCCCGTCCGTCCTCATTCCCCAGCCACCAGACTAGCTAGTAACTGGGCCATCTCCTTGCAACTCATATCCTCTCTTCCTGGCCGTGGGACTAGAGGCTCAGGTATCGTAGTCTCGAGAAATCGCCGCTCTAAACTCGATGGGCTAGCGCGCCATAAAACTCGCCGTTCAAGTACTATCTCGTAATGGCCAAGCCAGGCTCTCAGAACCCTCCGTGTTCTACTCGTAGCTCCTCTCGCCGCTTGCCCAACTGGGCCCTGGTTGCCTTGCGTAGAGGCGTAACGGGTACATAAGAATACGCCAGAGGGAGTCCAACTTATAACACAGCTCTAAGGCACGATCTCAGAGTGAGAAGAATGGAAACCAATCCTAAGGTACTACGTACGTTAAATTCCTTTTAAAGATCCATTTCTTTTACAAAGGTCACCCGATACCCGTAGTATAAAAATAGAGTGACTAACATTGTTAAGTAAACCAAAATGCTTTCCGTTGTAAAATCAAGTAACAACCTTATTTTCCAAACGTTCAAGTTTGCCTAATTTCAAATGCTCAAGTTTCTCATTTTAGAAAAGGTTTCGTAGTTCATAGTTTTAATCCTTTAAAACATAATTCTCCTTTAAACGTTTTGAGAAACATATGTCTTATATGTGAGTAGGTTATTCTTGTTTATAATCAATCTTATTAAGCAGCCATGATCTAGGAAATGTAATATCATTTTGTCTCATCTTAGCTTCTATGCAGATGGAGGTTTCTACTGGTTTTAATACCATACTTCATTATTCAATACATTTTTCTTTATTAACGCTGCAGTGGTTTGCCGATACTCATTCGATTCAAATCAAGAAACATTATTCCTTTTAAAACCAAGTACTCATTACTCACGAATGAGGTTTCACACTTTTAACCAAATTCATATCAATACCATTAAGTCAAGTCTCTTATCTTCAAAAATCAAGAAACCATTCTTTTTATCACTCTAAGACGTTATACCTAACTTCCCATAAAGCTAGTACAACTCTTATGTTTTCAAAGCCAAGTATTACTCTTCTTTCAAAAAGGTCTTTTGAAACACTTCAAGTTCTTTATTACTACACATCAAATCCGTTATAAGTCAAATCGTTACCCTTTGAAACCACAAAACATTTTCTTACCTACATAAAGTCATATAACCAACTTCCCATAAAGCCGTTATAACACTTTATGTTTCAAACCAATCAAATACATTAAACACATGACGCTTCACCGCACTACATAGTTATACACATATCATGCTAGAACAGATAGGAAGAGGTTCACATACCTCGCGACGACATCGACTAATAGCAAAGCGCCCAAGTACCTCAAACCGCTTGGCTACACCTAAAGCCAACGAGACCCCGCCACACGTAGTATTTCAACCTATAGAGGCCACAAGGCGCCTATTAACATCTTAGATCTCAATGTAGAATATCTTACAGAAAATTCGGCAGCACCTCCCCCCCCCGCAACAGCGTAATCTCCTCCTCTATCGAGTTCGGCTACCAAGCCAACCAGGGGGGGTTTTGCACGTCTAACCGGACGTGTACAATTCTACTCACAGTAATGCTACACAAGTCTACTGTAATACAGTCCTATGTAATTACAGCTACCACTTCTTAAAATTCAGAGCTTAAGTCGCAAGACATTGCCATAAGTATTATTCAGCTTAAGTCAAAAGACATTGCCGCACAACTATGTTCATTCTATATATAGTATACTTAACTATATACTCCTACAACATGTAATTTCCAATTACAATGTATGTCAAGAATGTTTACCTCGATAAGCCCAAAATTATCCGAGTTTATATGTCGATCCTGGGCAAGGTTTAGCTCCTACTCCGCGCGCTCCAACCCGCTCCAAACAACCCTTAGAAGTTCTAACCAACTTCTACTTAACACTTCAACCGACTATGAAGGTTTTTCCTTAGGGTTTCGTTTTTGTGACTGAGGGAAGTATAATAGTATTTTCTGGGCTTTTGTATAAGTGTAACCTTGGGAATACTACAAGGTATTTGGGCCAAGGTATTTGGGCATTATAACAATACTTGAAGAGTATTTCTATACCACAAAAGGGGGGTATTTATATGAGGCAACTAGGCTGGGAGGGGTACCCCACGGCTAAACACCACAGCGGAGTGGGAGGCGCCGCCAAGGCTCTCAAAGGGGAGGGGTGGTGGACGAAACTCACAAGGGAGAGTGAGGGATTTTAACACTGAGAAGAATATTTGGATGAAGAATTTCATCAACAAAGGGTGGGTATTTATAGGTCAAGCCATGGCCAACCAAGGGCCAAGATTAATCCATGTGTTAGGCAAGTGTAAGGCCAAGATCAAGCCAAGTACACCTTATCCATCTACCACCAAAATATCCTACCAACTACTTGACAAAACAAGCCACATTTTTCGTCCCAATTACCGCCCAAACGCGTTCCCAATTGTAGGGTGACAAGTGTCTCCTCTCGTTGGTCCAAAATGTTTCGCCTCTCGGAAAAATCCGCAAAATTATAAAGGACATAGCCGGAATTTTCCCTACGAAAGTCGTGGAAACGCTTCATTTAAAAACGACTTTTGGTAGTTATGTACAATTTCAACCTTGCCTAACTTTAAGGCTCAAATTTCTACGCACGCCCTCACGCATACCACGGAAATACGGGGTATACCATTCTCCCCTCCTAAGAAACATTCGTCCCGAATGTTCCTTCTAATCCTCAAAACAAACATGCGCCAGTATAGTCTTCACTACTATATTTACGAGAACAAATCCTGCCACACCTGGCCACAGAAACACCCGCGCAAATACTTACATCCAAGTCCACGAGGAAACACCTCTAACATCACAAACTTTTGTCACTTTGCCGCGAGGTTCTAGTGTCACTCCGGCGACCCAACAAATGGTACCGATCGCACGCGATCCCCGAGGTCTAAAATATACATCCTTCGCACCTTCTCCCTTTACAAGAAATGATCATATCTATGCTCGCAATACATGCCGCCTCTACCCTTACTCGTCGTATTCTTCCGAACACTTGAACTCTTCTAGTATACGTACCACACTTCACCATCGCTTGATTTTCAAAACCTCGAGTCACCACCTCCAACTTGGTTATCTTACTAGCCTCAATCTTCCTTAAGGCCATTCCCGCCTTCACGACCGCTCGTCGAACACACCTACGAACTCATACGATGGTCAACTAAACTTGGGCCTAGCACCTCGTGACCCTACCACCGGCGACCACCTGCAGCTGACCCCACCTCGAAACAGGCCGCGGGTTGGCCCGCAACATGGCCCCAACCCGACCCACTTAACGCATCACGCTATTGTTTCCCGATCCAGAACAATCTTACCTATACAAGTCATGAAAGCTACCACTTCCATTTTACACTACCCAAGGAATTATCCCAGAACACATTTATACGCAAACCAAGTATTTCAACAAAGACTAACCGTAAAATCTTTTATTCAAGATGACCTTACCTCTAAGGTCTCAACACGAAATATTCTAAGGTTCACACTTTCCATGCCCCCATACATATCCTTTCAACTAACCATGCTTTCTAACTCATAACCAACATAACGCTATCCGAACGTAGCACACAATAAGAAGGTCATTATATCATGCATACAAATCTCTAGAGGGTTAAGGATATACATGAATCTACCGCTCCACTCTAATCATAAGCCTGCCCTGCAGGGCGCATAGCTCTAGAAGGCGATGAACCTGCCACTGACCCGGTAGGCTGAGTCATTCTGTTTGCATCCTTCCTACTAGAGTTTCGTCATATGGCCCTCGACGGCCGCAGAAAACAAGCACCCGAAAAAGACGACATTCTCGATGACGCTCGCCACATCGTACACCGAGGAAAACTCAACCCGATCGCTAGAACCCATGTATATCTGTGAACTAAGCCCCGAGCTCGACTCGCCTCGAATACCCAACGCCCCGACGATCGTGGGGACCACTGCATCGCGGAGGTACATAACTAGATCGGCCACGAGGCGGTCCGCCTAAAGTTACCAAAGGACCTCGCTGCTCGCCCTCTTCTCGCCGATCTCTGGCCATTCCGCCGACCTTCTCCGTGCCTCACATCCTAGTGCATGAGCTTCATACGGCAATGTCCATGCGGCCAAGAGCTACACCCGCATAAGCTCGCCAAGTAATCATCCACCCGGTGACGTAGCGGTGTACTGGCCCTCCATATCGGCTACCACACGGAACATACCGAGCTAATGAGTCGAACTCCACATTGTACTTCTAACCGCCCGCCTGCCCCGCTCAACGTCAAAAATTTGTCGCCCGAGCCCTCTCATTTGTGGGCAAGAAATGCAAGAAAACCTTGAGAACTCGTCCCATACGGCTGAAGTACATGCTCTTCCCGACAACTCCCACGAATCAAACTACCAATCGCAGATCACGCACTGATGCGAACCCAATACCACCGACTCGCTCGAGACTCGATCACTCACGATCCGTCAGAGTGCTTCGGATAAACTCCCGAGGTCATCTCGCTCTCGATCCATAGAACATCGGGCTACAACTCGTAAAGTCCGTAGCCTCAAACCGCTCGCCGGGGTGAACTACGGTTACTGGGCCGGAATCACTGCGATCCAAATTTATCTCATATCTCGCCACGACCGCCGCAAGAATCGCCATCTCCTTGTACCCCATCTCATCCGCTCCAGTGTGCCGCGGACCGAGGCTCGTGTATCAGAGTCTCAGCCCATCGCCGCGCTTCTAAACTCGCTGGTCGGGCGGCTGCGAAACTCGCCGTTAAGCACTGCTCGTGCACTAACCGCTCGCGCTCGCATTCTCCTCAGATTCACTAACAGCCTCGATCGCTTTGCCCATCTGGCTCGGTTTTACGCGAGGCATAATCGTAAAGGAAAGGAATACGCCGGAGGGTCCAACTTATCACACACTCAGGCACGATCTCGTAATGAGAAGAATGGAAACCAATCCTAAATGTCCTATAGCCTCTCGACGATTATTGATGTGGTGCACAACACACCGATAATCAAGACTCTACTAGACACGGTCGTAGACACTTTTCGAGGACTAATCGCTCGATACCACTTTTGTCACGACCAACCTCGCCTGGATCGTGCCTTACCGGGCACCCTAGTGATACAACATCGAGAAAATCAGCGAAATAAAAACATGAACATGAATTAAGAGACAAGATAAATAAACAAAGCAACCAAAAGTTAGCTTTTCATCATATATACATAAATACCCGAATACTATCTTTTACAAACCACGCCACAACAAAGGCATGCACTCTAAGATTTTTACAAGCTATGACGACAGTGGCCCCGCCATACCCGAATGTATAAGAATCTCCAGACTGTGGTAACATACCAAAAGATAAGCCTCCAAGAAATGGGCTTCGACACGCTGAATCGTGATCCTATGAGCGAGGATCCACAACCGATGTATTTCCACTGCGGATGAACGCAGCTTCGGGCGAGGTCAAGATAACAGTACCAAGTATGTGAAATCAGAAAAGATCAGAATGAAATCATTATAGTCTATATAAAGCATGAGACATGTATGATAACCAGATGAACTACGTGTCCGCCATCCCGGGACTCGGTGAATAATCGATGGAATACGTGTCCTCGCCATCTCGTGGGACTCGTGTGTAATCGGATGAAATACGTGTCCTCGCCCATCTCGTGGGACTCGTATAATCGGATGAAATACGTGTCCCCGCCATCTCGCGACTCGGTGTATAATCGATGGAATACGTGTCCTCGCCATCTCGTGGGACTCGGTGTATAATCAAATGAAATACGTGTCCTCGCCATCTCGTGGGACTCGTGTAGAATCGCTCACAACAAATCAACCGCCTCCATCGAGACGCGGGGTACAGAATACAACAAAGGCTATCACAACAAGCATAGGCAAGTTTCACAACAACAAGCATAGGCAAGCTTCACAACAACAAGCATAGTTATACACAACTCAAAGTACTTTCATTTTATGCCAAAGTCCGGTTTTAACTCCTAAGGTACTACGACGTTAAATTCCTTTTAAAGATCCATTTCTTTTACAAAGGTCACCCGATACCCGTAGTATAAAAATAGAGTGACTAACATTGTTAAGTAAACCAAAATGCTTTCGTTGTAAAATCAAGTAACAACCTTATTTTCCAAACGCTCAAGTTTGCCTAATTTCAAATGCTCAAGTTTCTCATTTTAGAAAAGGTTTCGTAGTTCATAGTTTTAATCCTTTAAAACATAATTCTCCTTTAAACGCTTTTGAGAAACATATGTCTTATATGTGAGTAGGTTATCTTGTTTATAATCAATCTTATTAAGCGACCATGATCTAGGAAATGTAATATCATTTTGTCTCATCTTAGCTTCTATGCAGATGGAGGTTTCTACCGGTTTTAATACCATACTTCATTATTCAATACATTTTCCTTTATTAACGCCGCAGTTGGTTTGCGATACTCATTCCGATTCAAATCAAGAAACATTATTCCTTTTAAAACCAAGTACTCATTACTCACGAATGAGGTTTCACACTTTTAACCAAATTCATATCAATACCATTAAGTCAAGTCTCTTATCTTCAAAAATCAAGAAACCATTCTTTTATCACTCTTAAGACGTTATACCTAACTTCCCATAAAGCTAGTACAACTCTTATGTTTTCAAAGCCAAGTATTACTCTTCTTTCAAAAGGTCTTTTGAAACACTTCAAGTTCTTTATTACTACACATCAAATCCGTTATAAGTCAACCGTTACCACTTTGAAACCACAAAACATTTTCTTACCTACATAAAGTCGTTATAACCAACTTCCCATAAAGCCGTTATAACACTTTATGTTTCAAACCAATCAAATACATTAAACACACGTACGCTCACCGCACTACATAGTTATACACATATCATGCTAGAACATATAGGAAGAGGTTCACATACCTCGCGACGACACGACTAATAGCAAAGCGCCCAAGTACCTCAAACCGTCGGCTACACCTTAAGCCAAGTACCACGCCACACGTAGTATTTCAACCTATAGAGGCCACAAGGCGCCAATTAACATCTTAGATCTCAATGTAGAATATCTTACGTAAAATTCGAAGACCTCCCGCAACAACAGTAAATCTCTCCTCTATCGAGGCCGCTACCAAGCCAACCGTGGGGTTTGCACGCCTAACCTGACGTGTACAATTCTACTCACAAGAATACTACACAAGTCATCTGAATACACCCTATGTAATTACGATTCACCACTTCTTAAAATTCAGCTTAAGTCGCAAGACATTGCTGTAAGTATTATTCAGCTTAAGTCAAAAGACATTGCCGCACAACTATGTTCAGTTCTATATATAGTATACTTAACTATATACTCCTACAACATGTAATTTCCAATTACAAATGAAGGTCAAGAATGTTTACCTCGATAAGCCCAAAATTATCCGAGTTTATATGTCGATCCCGAGCAAGGTTTAGCTCCTACTCCGTATGCTCCAACCCGCTCCAAACAACCCTTAGAAGTTCTAACCAACTTCTACTTAACACTTCAACCGACTATGAAGGTTTTTCCTTAGGGTTTGCTTTTTGGATCGAGGAAGTATAATAGTATTTTCTGGCTTTTGTATAAGTGTAACCTGGGAATACTACAAGGTATTTGGGCCAAGGTATTTGGGCATTATAACAATACTTGAAGAGTATTTCTATACCACAAAAGGGGGTATTTATATGAGGCAACTAGTCGTGGGGTACCCTACGCTAAACACCACAGGAGTGGGGAGGCTCTCGCCATGGCTCTCAAAGGAGGGTGGTGGACAAAACTCACAAGCGGAGAGGAGGGATTTTTAACACTTAGAAGAATATTTGGATGAAGAATTTCATCAACAAAGGGTGGGTATTTATAGGTCAAGCCATGGCCAACCAAGGGCCAAGATTAATCCATGTGTTAGGCAAGTGTAAGGCCAAGATCAAGCCAAGTAAACCTTATCCATCTACCACCAAAATATCCTACCAACTACTTGACAAAACAGGCCACATTTTTCGTCCCAATTACTGCCCAAACGTGCCCCAATTAGAGGGTGACAAGTGTCGCCCTCTCGTTGGTCCAAAATGTTTCGTCTCTCGGAAAAATCCGCAAAATTATAAAGGACATAGCCGGAATTTTCCCTACGAAAGCTGTGGAAACGTTTCGTCGAAAAATGACTCCTTTTGGTAGTTATGTACAATTTCGAACCTTGCCTAACTATAAGGCTCAAATTTCTACGTACGTCCTCACGTACATACCCTGGAAATACGGGGTATAACATTACTATCTCCAACTTGGTCATCATTAACTGGGAACACTCTGGATGGATCTTCGATAATCTTCCGAAACATAGCAACATGGAATGCCGGACGTACTGCCTCCTAAGTCGGACGATTAAGCTAACTTATAGGCAACCCGCCTATTCTACAACGATCTGAAAATGCCCAAAGTACCTCGGGCTAAGTTTCCACTGCTTTCCAAATCTCGTCACACCCTTCCGGGGTGGTACCTTCAAGAAGACCCACCGTCAACCTGAACTCCAAGTGTCGACGCCGATTATCCGCACGACTTCTGTTGACTCTGAGTTGCTAATAACTTCTTCTGGATAAGCTTCACCTTATCCACATCCTACTGAAACAAGTAGGGACCAACTATCTGAACCTTGCCAACATCGAACCAATCGACCGACAACCTACACTTCCGCCCATACAAGGCTTCATAAGGCGACATCTGAATACTGAAATGGTAGCTATTTTAATACTCACTCAACAAGAGGCAAATAATCCTTACAGCTACCCCTGAAATCAAAACACCGGCCCGCCACCTATCCTCAAATGTCTGGATAAAACGCGTTGTTTGTCCGCTGCCCGGCGGTGAATGCACATCGAGACTCACCTGAGTTCCTAACCCTGCCTGGTAAAACCTCCAGAAACAAAAGAAATAGCCGAAAACTAGGCCACTGCCTGTCATAAAAAGTAGGAATCCCGCGCAGTCTTACAACCTTCCTGATATACGATATCTCGCACAACCCTCCGCCAAATAAACAGTCCTGACTAAAAGACAAGATGGGCTGACCCCATCGTCCTGACTACTGGTCGAACGCATCCACGAACTCGTAGGATGGTTACCTAAACTTGGGCCTAACACCATCGTGGACTTATCATCTACGGACCACCTCAACCGATCCCACCACATTTCGACGCGGTTGACTCGCGATATGGCCTCAACCCGACCCACTTCAGACTAAACTCGCTCCCGATCCGGAACAATCTTACCAATTCAGGTCACGAAAGCTACCACTTCCATCTCACACTACCCATGGAATTATCCCACAATATATTTCACGCATACCAAGTACTTCGACAAAGACCAACCGTAAAATCATCCACTCAAGACGGCCTTGCATCCAAGGTCCCAATCATATAAATTCTAAGGCTCACCATTTTCTCGTCCCTGCATTACCCTTTTCAACTACCCATGTTTTCTAATCACAACTTACACCATGCTAACCGAACATAACACTCCACACGTATCTACCATAACGACCTAAACAAGTCTCTGGCGTCAAGATATCTCTCAGAATTACCGCCTCACTTTCCTTTGTCGCCTAATCAAATCCCGCTACGGGCGATAACTACGTAAGGTGATGAACCACCATCGATCCCGGCGTGAGTCAGAACATCCGCGCCACCCCGGTCGGAAAATTTCTCGCAAATGGCTCCGCCGCAAGCCTAACAAGCTATCTAAGTAGTACGACACTCCCATAATAACACCTACCACAACGCCATACCGAAAGGGGTGGCCTCCAAGCTAACACCCTTCCTCTCCGAACCATCAATCCGCAGAATCGACACGGTAGGCTAAGTCATCCCACATGTATCCTCTTACTAGGACATTCTCTCACACGGTTCTCGACGGCACTGGTAAAACAAGCATTAGTAAAAGACGACATTCCCGGACGACGCCTACCACATAGTGAACACCGAGGGAAAATCAATCGATCAAGAACCTATGTAAATTGCGGAACTAAAACCCCGGAGTTCTCACCAACTCCTAAATGCCCCGAACATCTCAAGTCCGCGAGGACCACTCAGATCGGGCGAGGCGCATAACCGCCTGGCCGGTGAAGGTCCGCCGAAAGTTACCAAAGGACCTCGCTGCTCGCCCTCTTCGCGATTCGTTAATTGCCGATCTCTACGTTTCTCGCCGCGCATAAGCTCAGACGCGCAATGTCCATGTCTCGATCAAGAGCTACTTGTACAACCTCTCAGAAAAATCGTCAAGTCCTGTGACATATCGGTGCACTCTATCCTCTATGTCTGTCACTAAAGCGGGGACATAATGAGCAAATGAGTCAAAATCTATATTGTATTCCCGAACCGTCCGCCCATTCTGCCTCAATCTCATAAATCTATCTGCCCGAGCTCTCCTCATCTGCGAGGGCAAGAAGTGTGTAATAAAAGCCTCTGAGGTCTTGATCACTTTCATGATCCACAGAATCGTTGAATAAACTCCCGAGGATCTTCTCGCTTCGATCCATAGAACTCGTGGATCGCAACTCAAGAAGTCCCAAGTCTCAAACTATCGGATCTAGTGGTGAACTATTGCATCAAGTGACCACCGGCCTCCGTCCGCCTCATTCCCACCCACCGATTAGCTAGTAATCGCCATCTCCTTGCAACTCATATCCTCTCTTCCTGGCCGTGGGACTAGAGGCTCAGGTATCGTAGTCTCGATGAGAAATCGCCGCTCTAAACTCGGATGGGCTAGCGGCGCCATAAAACTCGTCGTCTCAAGTACTATCTCGTAATGGCTGTGCTCGTGCCCTCAGAACCTCCGTGTTCTACTCGTAGCTCCTCTCACGCCTTGCCCAATCGGGCCTCGTTGCTTGCAGAGGCGTAACTGCACATAAGAATACGCTGCAGGAGTCCAACTTATAACACATCTCTAAGGCACGATCTCAGAGTGAGAAGAATGGAAACCAATCCTAAATATCCTGTAGCCTCCTGATTATAGATGTGGTGCACAACACACCGATAATCAAGACTCTACTAGACACGGTCTGTAGACACTTTCCGAGGATTAACTGCTCTGATACCACTTTTGTCACGACCCGACCCCAGGCCCGTGACTGGTGCCTTACCCCGGGCACCCTAGTGATACAACATCAGAGAAAATCAGCGGAAATAAAAACTTACACATTAAACAAGATATACAATAATGAAATAAGAAAACAGGTTAACCAAAATGGTTACCTTTCTATATATATATATAAACACTTGAACCGTTACATCCCTTACAAACCCTGCCCACAACAGTACTACAGACCTCTAAGAATATAACCATAACTACGACGGGACAGGGCCCCGCCATACCCCTGAATGTAAGTACCTACAACGACTGGGGACTATACCAAAGATAAGCCTCCGGAGAAACGGAGCTTCCCAAAACGCTGAACTGTGATCCTATGAGCGAGGATCGACGACTGGTGTACCTCTACCTGCGACATGAACGCAGCCCCCCGAAGGAGGTCAGTACAACAGGTACCAAGTATGTGAAACTGTAAAGTAGTGAAATAAAATCATAACATTTTTAAACCAAGTACAAATACAACCAATTCAACCGCACATAGTGCCACAGCATAAACAAGAGCAAAATAGATATAATGTAACTGGTCTTTTCTAGGCCGCTAATGATCGAAACAAGGCCAATCGCCCATAGTATCATTATGCGGGCCTATTCCTGGAACTTCCGCAGTCCGCATAGACCACCTAGGTCCGCAAGAGGTATTCCTCGCATCGGGGGTAGCTAACCCGCGGCATCATCCTGGACCCCCGAAGTCCGCATAGTCACACAGACCGCATGAGGTATTCCTCGCATCGGGGTAACCCACCCGAGGATCATCCCGAACTCCCGCAGCCTCCGTGATAGTCACATGCACCGCATGAGGTATTCTCGCATCGAGGATGACAAGTCCTCGATCATAACAAGCGCAAGTGGTATGTGATATAATAGCAGTACAACGGGCTTAGCGTTTAACAACGTAAGAACAACAAGAATAACCTCCTTACACAAACATCACAAGACACTAACACACGTAGCATCGTAACATGTTTACTTATCAAACCATCTTACTACACTTTCCAGAAATCAATACAAGACTTTCATAACAAATAAGTAAACCGTTCCTTCTATCTTCCTTAAGTTGTTATACTTAACTTCCCATAAAGCTAGTATAACACTTAAGCTTTTAAAACCAAGTATTTATTTTCTTTCAAAAATGATTCATAACTCTTTTGAAATACTTCAAGATTCTTATTATTTAAAACTCAAGTCAAAAGACATCAAAGTAAAACCAAAACAATTTTCATACCTTCTTTTTAAACCAATCTTAAGACAAAAGCATGCCTTCCTTTTTTAAAGTCAAGTAGCAATATACTTTTTAAACCAAGTGTCTTACTCTTTTAAAAACAAGTAACCTTATACCTTTAAATCAAGTTACTTCTCCTTTCCCAAAATCAAGTTGTTTATGAGTCAAGTTATCATTTTAAATCCAATGATAAAACCATTCTTATTTTCGAAATCAAGATAACTTTATTCTTTAAAAGACCACACACCCATTACTCATGAGTGAGGTTTTACAACTTTGTAACATAATTCAAGTCCTTAATAATTCATAACAAGTCACTTAACTTTGGAATCAAGTCAAGGACACAAAAGGAAAATCAAATTCCTTTAAACACACGTACGTCTACCGCACTAAATATATTTCACAAATATCATGCTAGAAAGGATAGGAAGAGGTTCACATACCTCGCGACGATTATCGACAATTAGCAAAACGCTCCACCGTACTATAACCCTGCTATCCTTGTCCACCCTTCAAGTAGAACACGATACTCGTAGAACTTCAACCTATAATGGTCATAAAACGTCTATTAACTTCTAGATCCTTTCGTAGAATATTTCTAAGTACAAGGTTCCATATTCTACGGAAAATTCGGCAGCACCTCCCCCCCTGCAACCACAACTATAACTTCCAACATCAGGGCCCGCTACCAAGCCAACAACTCCTAGGGGGGGTTATACGTCTAACCGGACGTGTACAATTCTGCCTCACAATAATACTACAAGTCTACTGTAAATACAGTCCAATGTAAATACAGTTCAATTCTTATCAATACTCATTCTATATATAGTATACTCAACTATACATTACTACAACATGTAATTTCCAATTACAATAGGGGGATAAAGATCATTACCTCGATAAGCCCAAAATTATCCAAGATTAAATGTCGATCCTGAGCAAGGTTTAGCTCCTATTTTGTACGCTCCAATCCGCTCCAAGAAACGCTTAGAAGTTTCTGAACAACTTCTACTTAATACTTCAACCAACTATGAAGATTTTCCTAGGATTTCGTTTGTGACTAAAGGAAATATAGTAGTATTTCCGGGCTCTTAGTATAGAGGTAACTTTGGAAATACCACAAGGGATTTGGGCTAAGGTATTTTGGAATAGTAACAATACTTGAAAACATTTTCACAGTGGGTATTTGACGAGAGTCAAGAGGGGAGGAGTGTTTTGGACGAGAACAACTACAAAGGGAGGGAGTATTTTTGCCTCGGAATTTCTCAAGTGTGGAATGAAGAAGTCTTGCAACTTAAGGGGGGTATTTATAGAACAATCAAGGGCCAAGATTCAAGCAAGTGGAGGGTGTAGATTAGGTAGCTTGTGTGAGTGGAGTCTTCCACCAAGTGTCCACCACAACATTGGGACATATGTCCACCACAACTTTGGGACATATGTCCCCCACAACCAAGAGACATGTTGTCACGACCCGACCACGGGCCCGTGTGTCACGACCCGATCCCGGGCCCGTGACTGGTGCCTTACCCGGGCACCCAAGTAGACATACATCAGAGTAACCAGCGGAATAAAACAAGACATGAAACAAAATGAAGTGAGAAAGCTTTATTCGAGAAAAGGCGTCTGGTTTAAATATATATATACACTTGAGCGATACATCCCTTTTACAAATCCCGCCTACAACAAGATTACATGCACTCTAAGATTTTTACAACAACTATGACGGACAGGGCCCGCCATACCTCGAATGTACAAGAACTTATAAACTCGGGAAAACATACCAAAAGATAAGCCTCCGAGAAAAGCGGAGCTTCCTAATACTTTGAACTATGATCCTAAGAGTGAGGATCAACCGATGTACTCTACTGCGGCATGAACGCAGCCCGTAAGAGGTCGCATAACAGTACCAAGTATGTGAAATCGAAATATCAGAAACGAAATCATAATGATCTAAAATAAAACAGAGACATGTATGATAACAAACTACCGCTCACAACATAAAAGGCCATGTCAAGTCGTGGACTCACGCCTCAAGTCATCCTCACGCCCGGAACTCCTTCCTCACCGCAGCCTAGGTATAAATCGTGTGATACGATAACATGTCTCGCCATCCTACGGGACTCGAGGTGGAATCGCATGGTCACATTCGGCCCATCTCATGGACTCTGCCGGTCGTATGGAATACATTCGGCCCATCTCATGGACTCGGTATCAAATCGGTGGAATACATTCGGTCCATCCCATGGACTCGGTATCAAACGTTTGAATACATTTCCGGTCCATCCCATGGACTCAGATCAAATCGGTGGAATACATTCGGTCCATCCCATGGACTCGGTGTAGAATCGGGTGGTATACATTCTGGTCCCATCCCATGGACTCGGTGTCAAATTGGCCATAACATTTAAACTCTCTTTTAAGACAGATTAAGATAATACCATACTTTTCTTTTAAATCACAAACACTTTCCTTTTTTAAAATCAAGTAACAACATTCTTTTCCAAAAGTTCAAGTTGCCTAATTAAAATATACTCAAGTCTTTTACTTCCGAAAGATTTCATAGTTCATAGTCTTAATCAAATAACGTAATCTCTTTTTAAAACAATTGAGTAGCATATACCTTATGTGTGAGTAGTTATTCTTGTTTATAACAATCTTATTAAAGCAGCCATGATCTAGAAAATGTAATACAATTTTGTCTTATCTTAGCTTCTATGCAGATGGAGGTTTCTACTGGTTTTAATAATACTTACTTAGTCGATACATTTTCCCTTATTAGTCTTTGCAGTTGGTTTGTTCGATACTTATTTCCCCTTTCCGAAATCAATACAAGGCTTTCATAACCAATTAAGTAAACCGTTCCTATTATCTTTCTTAAGTCGTTATACCTAACTTCCCATAAAGCTAGTATAACTCTTAAGCTTTTAAAACCAAGTATTACTCTTCTTTCAAAAACGATTCATAATTCTTTTGAAACACTTCAAGATTCTTATTATTTAAAACTCAAGTCAAAAGACATCGAAGTAAAGCCACGTTCAGTTAACACATGTACTTCTACCGTACTATATATATTTTAAAAATATCATGCTCAAGAGGATGGGAAGAATCACATACCTCCTCGGCGAAATCCACCTGCCAAGTCGAATATGTCGCGCGCAGAGTATCAACCTATAATAGTCAAATACGTCTATCAACGTCTAGACTACTCTGTAGAATATTCTAGCGTAAGGTTCTCTATTCTACGGAAAATCAAGATTTCCCACCACAAACTACTCAAGTTCATCAGAATACAAATTCTATGTAATTACAGTTCGATTCTCTTCTTTAATACCATCCTTCTATATCTTATACTCAATTCTAAACTACTATATGAAATTTCCAATTACAATAAAAGGACAAGGATATTTACCTCGATAAGCCCAAAATTATCCAAGTTTAAATGTCGATCCTGAGCAAGGTTTAGCTCCTATTCTATATGCTCCAATCCGCTCCAAGAAACCCTTAGAAGTTTCTAAACAACTTCTACTTAATACTTCAACCAACTATGAAGATTTTTCCTAGGGTTTCGTTTTGTGACTAATGGATCTTTTAGTATAGAGGTAACTTTGGAATACTACAAGGTATTAGGCTAAGGTATTTTGGAATAGTAACAATACTTGGAGAATATTTTTCTACAAAAAGCAAGTGGTCATGATTTAAAGCTACTATGAGGTGGGAAAGGACTTGGACGAGAACTTCAACTCAAGGGGGGGGGGAGGATTTTGAGACTTGGAAAAATATTTGGTGGATGAAGAATTCTTGCAACTTAGGGGGGGTATTTATAGAACCACCAAGGGCCAAGATTAAAACAAATGGAGGGTGTAGATTAGATAGCTTGTGTGAGTGGAGTCTTCCACCAAGTGTCCTCCACAACCTTGGGACATATGTCCACCACAACATTGGGACATATGTCCCCCACAACAAAGAGCCATGTGTCCTTCCACTAGGCACAAAAAAAAACGCCCAAGGCAAGCCCCCCACTTGCCCACAAAATCGTCCCTTACCTACTCCCACTCACTAAAAGAAATATCTTCCAAGATTTGACCATTTGACTTGTCCACAAGCCCAACATTTTCGTCCAACCCATGCCAAATAAGGGTGACACATGTCGCCCTCCTATTGGTCCAAAATATTTCGTCTCTCGGAAAAAATCCGTAATCGGTTAAAATATTAAAAACGTAGAATTTCCTTTACAAGGTTCGGAATCTTTTCCGTCGAAAGTTCACAATTTCATCCTAAACCTAATTAGGGTTTGTACAAATGTACGTACGTCCTCACATACATACTCTGGAAATACGGGGTATAACATTCTCCCCTCCTTAGAAATATTCGTCCCGAATGTTCCTTCTCAAGACAGGTAACGATATAGTTCTGCGCAACTTAAACAATTTGCACATGCCACACATGGCCACAATACAACACATGCGCAAAACTCCAATCCAAGCCAACGAGGAATCACCTCTAACATCACCAACGCTCCCACCCGAGGTCTAAAAGATACTCCCTTCGCACCTTTACTTCACAAAAGTAATGATCACTTCTATTCTCTTACTCGTCGTACCCTCCTCGTACACTCGAACACTTCCTAAATAAACTTACCACCTTCGTTATTGCTTGGGCCCAAATCTCGGGGTTACTATCTCCAACTTGGTCATCATTAACTGGGAACACTCTGGATGGATCTCTGATACTTTTCCGAACATAGCAACATGAAAGACCGGACGTACTACCTCCTAAGTCGGACGAAAATGCTAACTTATAGGCAACCTGGCCTATTCTACAACCGATCTGAAAAGGCTCAAAGTACCTCGGGCTAAGTTTCCCCTGCTTTCCAAATCTCGTCACACCCTTCCGGGGTGGTACCTTCAAGAAGACCGACCGTCAATCTGAACTCCAAGTATCGACGTAGATTATCCGCCCGACTCACGTTGACTCTGAGCTGTCAATAACCTCTCCTGGATAAGCTTCACCCTATCCACATCCTGCTGAATCAAGTATGAACCAACAATTCGAACCTCGCCAACATCGAACCAATCGACCGACAACCTACACTACCGCCCATACAAGGCTTCATAAGGTGACATCCGAATACTGAAATGGTAGCTATTATAATACTCACTCAACAAGAGGCGAATAATCCTTACAGCTACCTCTGAAATCAAAACACCGGCCCGAGGGTGAATGCAATACTGAGACTCACCTGAGTTCCTAACCTTTCCTGGTAAGACCTCCATAAAAAGAAATAGCCGCAAACTGGGCTCCACTGCCTGTCATAAAGTAAAAGTAGGAACCCCGTGCAGTCTTACAACCTTCTTGATATATAACATCTCGCATAACCCTCTGCCGAGTAAACAGTTCTAACTGAAAGACAAGATGGGCTGACCTCATCGGCCCGACTACTGGTCGAACGCATCCACGAACTCGTACGATGGTTAACTAAACTTGGGCCTAACACCCTCGTGACCCTATCACAAAGCGGGACCACCACAATTTTTCCTTACTTCAAACCGGGCTGCGGGTTGACCCGCAATCTAGCCTCAACCCGACCCATTTATCGCGCCAAGCTCTTGTTTCCCGATCCGGAACAATCTCACCATCGAGTCACGAAAACCTAGTGGTCTTTTTATCTCAACTACCCTCTTACATTTCACACTACTCAGGGACTTATCACACAAATATATCTCACGTATACTATGCACTCCGATAAGGGTCAAACATAAAAATAAATCTTTTACTCAAGATGGCCTCGCCTCTAAGGTCTCCACGTATAAAATTCTAAGGCTTACAATTTCCCTGTCCCCAATCTTACCCTTTTAACTAACCTTGTCTTCTAAACGCAATTAACACAATGCTATCTGAACATAACACTTAATCAAGATCATCATATCAAGCATACTAATCTCTAGAGGGGTAAGAATATACATGTATTAACTGCCTCACTTTCCCTTTGTCGCTCTAATCATAATCCTGCCCTGCCAGGCGCATAGCTATAGAAGGCGATGAACACTTGTGACCGGTAGGATGCGTTATTTTGCTGCACCCCTCTATAAGGCGATCTCTCGTCACATGGCTCGACGGCCGCAGTGAAACAAGCACCGATAAAAGATGACATTCCCGGGATGACGCGCCCACATCGTGCACCGGCGAGGACATGAATCCTGGCGGCTAGAACCCATGTATATCGTAAACTAAGCCCCGAGCCCTGACCAGCTCCCGAATACCCCGAACGTCCTGAAGACTGTGGAGGACCACTCTGTACTGGCAGAGGTGCATAACTAACCTGTTGCTGAGGCGGTCCGCCTCGAAAGTTGCCAAAGGACCCTGCTGTTCTGGCCCTCTTCTGCTGATCTCGGTCATTCCGTCGACCCCTCCGCTCACATCCAAGTTTATAAGCTGCATGCGGGCAATGTCCATGCGGTGAAGAGCTACACGAGCAACTCTGCTAGATAATCGTCAAGTCTTGTGACATATCGGTGCACTTCATCCTCCATGTCGGCTACTAACGCGGGGGCGTCGAGCTAATGAGTCAAACTCCACATTGTACTCCCAACGTGCGCCTGGTGCGCCTCAACGTCAAGAATCTGTCGGCGAGCCCTGTCACGACCGGCGGGCGCGTGATCGTGCCTTACCGGGCACCCTAGTGACACAACATCGAGTAATCACGAACATAAAACAACAACATGAGATAACGAAATATAAAACAATAATCAGTGAAAACTTGCCTTCGGCATATATATAACCATCAACTCTTTTACAAATGAACAGCTTAATCCTTTTTACCAACCACGCCCACAAAGATTACTACGGACCTCTAAGAATGATACGACCACAATGGCGGGGCGGGGCCCGCCAAACCCCGAATGTAAACACTTACTACGACGGGACTATACCACCGATAAGCCTCGGAGAAACGGAGCTTCCCAACGCTGAACGTGACCACGAGAGCTAGGATCAACGATCGATGTACCTCAACTGCGGCATGAACGCAGCCGAAGCGAGGTCGATAACAGTGCAGAGTATGTGAAACTAAAAATAAATCGTAAATGAAATCATAGTAGTCTATACAAAGCGGGAGACATGTATGATAACCAAACTACGATTCACCATAAATAAGCGATCATGTCAAGTCGTGGACTCACACCTCAAGTCATCACTCAATTTAACAATGGGTCTCACGCCCACAACATCAATCGTGCGTGGAATACCTTCCTCAGCTGGCGGTTTATGATATACAAGCACCAAGGAATACATATGAACACCAGGTCCCAACTGTGTCCTAATAAAAATGTACAGGGTAAGTACGAAGGAATATCCGACTACTAACACCAACAGTAACAACAAGGTCATAAACTGAATCATAAGATCTGTCTGCATCACATGATCAAAGCCGCCACTTGCCCGCGATATCTAATGTGCGCGTCTAGTCCTCGAACTTCCGCGACTCGCGTAGGCCAATCTCATCGGCCCGCATGAGGTATTCCCGCATCGAGGGTAGCTACTCCGGCATCGCCCCGACTTTCGAGTCCGCAGCCCTGGGCCGTATGCCCATAAAGGACGACACTAACACGGAACTCGTAGCTCGCATAGGCCCCAGGACCCGCATGAGGTATTCTCGAATCACGGTCCTGCATCGCCGAGTCTACCCGCATCGGAGGCAGCTTAACCCGGAATCATCTCAAGAGATGAATGCCACAATACTATCATAACGACTGATAGTTAATAAGCACAATCAAGGGAAACCCCCTTACACAAACATCACAAGATACTAACACACGTAACATCCTAACACGTTTACTTATCAAAGCAACAAGAAAGTATTACAAGGCTATCACAAACAAATACAATCAAGTTATTCACACAAGGTACTTTCTACTAACAAGTTCGGGTATCTATCCCCAAAGTACTTCACATTAAAATAAAAAAGATCTGTTTCTTTCACATAAGTCACACAATACCCGTAGTATAAAATAGAGTTACTGTCCTTTTAAGAAAACCAAAACTCTTACCTTTGTAAAATCAAGTAACAACATTATTTTCCAAACGTCCAAGTTTGCCTAATTTCAAATGTTCACGTTTCTTATTTTAGAAAGGTTTCGTAGTTCATAGTCTTATTCATTTAAGAATATAATTCTCTTTTAAACAATCTGAGAAACATAAGCCTTATATGTGAGTAGGATATTCTTGTTTATAACAATCTTATTACTGACCATGATCTAGGAAATATCATTTTGTCTCATCTTAGCTTCTATGCGGATGGAAGTTTCTCGGTTTTAATAATACTTAATTATTCAAAACATTTCCTTTTATCAACGCGGTGGTTTGTCGATACACATTCTGATTTCCGAAATCAGTAAAGCATTCTTAAGCCGTTATACCTAACTTCCCATAAAGCTAGTATAACTCTTAAGTTTTCAAACACCAAGTATTACTTCTCCTTTCAAAATGATTCAAAAATCTTTTGAAATACTTCAAGTTCTTTCTTATCATATAACAAGCCAGTTATAGTTCAAATCAGTTACCTTTTAAAAACCACATGTATTTTCTTACTAACATAAAGCTGTTATAACCAACTTCCCATAAAGCCGTTATAACACTTTATGTTTTAAACCACTCAAACACATTTAGCACATGTACGTCTACCGTACTACATAGTTCACACATATCATGCTAGAAGAGATAGGAAGAGGTTCACATACCTCGCGACGAGTATCGACTCATAGCAAAACGCTCCAAGTACTTCCAAACGTCGGCTACCCCTTAAGCCACGTAGATCGCGCCACACGTAGTACATCAACCTCGATAAGCCCATAATTATCCGAGTTTAATGTCGATCCTTAGCAAAGTTTTAGCTCCAACTCCGAGCGCTCCAACCCGCTCTAAACCACCCTTAGAAGTTCTAACCAACTTCTACACAATACTCCAACGGACTATGGAGATTTTCCTAGGGTTTCGGTTTTGTGACTGACGGGAAGTATAATAGTATTTTCTGGGCTTTTGTATAAGTGTAACCTTGGGAATACTACAAGGTATTTGGGCCAAGGTATTTGGACATTATAACAATACTAGGAGAGTATTTCTATACCACAACAAGGGGTATTATACGAAAACAACCTAGGCAGGGGTACCCTACTGCCAGCAACTCTAGGAGGGGCACTACTCGGCTAGCACCCTAGAGGGGGTGCTCTCGACCACGGGGAGGCCCTGGCGAACTCAACACTGAGGAGGAGAGGATTTTACACTTAGAAACATTTAGGAATGGATGAAGAATTCATCAAAGGGAGAGGGTATTTATAGCACAAGCCAAGGCCAACCAATGGCCAAGATTGAGCCAAGTGCTACACAAGTGTAGGCCAAGATATGCCCAAGTGCCCCTAGTCCCTACTCCTTAAAACCCTCACAAAATATCTACCAAAATATCTACCACTGACATCCCCATTTCGTCCAAGTACGCCACCTTGCCCACTGATGAGAGGGTGCCAAGTGCCGCCCTCTCGTTGGTCCAAAATGTTCCGTCTCTCGGAAAAATCCGCAAAAAATGAGAAAAGACATAGCCGGAATTTTCCCTTCGCAAGTTATGTAAAACGTTTCGTCGAAAAACGACTCTAACCGGGTGTTGTGCACAAATGCCATACGGCGAGCCACTAGGCGGGGTGACACGTGTCACCCTCCTATTGGCCCAAAATAAAACATCTTCGAAAATATCCATAATGGCCAAAATCTCAAAACAAAGTGGGCCCTAAAATCAGTAAATTTCTCCGTGGGCCCACGTGACCATTTCGAAAATAAAATTCCATAATTCTCTAATATTCCAGAAGTCCGAATACCAACTGGGAATCCAATTCCCATTAACGAACCTTTTTCCTTCACGGAAACTTTTCCGTGGAAAAATCGCCTCTTTCTTCCTTTCCAATCTTTACAGATACTGCACGCACGCCCTCGCATACATACCACGGGACTACGGGTATAACATTCTTCCCTCTTAGAAACATTCGTCGAATGTTCCTTCTAAGTCTCAAAAACAAGCGTCGCCAAGATAGTCTTCACTACTATACTTACGAAACAATCTGCCATACCGCCACGTAAATACTGCGCAACATACTTATATCCAAGTCTACGAGGAAAACACCTCTATATCACCACAAATACCTCTTTCGGGGTCAAAATATACTTCCTTAGTCACGATACCACTTTTGTCACTTTGTCGCGAGCCTTGCTCGGCGACCCAACAAATGGTGCCGCTGCCATGATCGGAGGATCTCGTACACTCGAACTCTTACCACATTCTAATACGGCTTCAGTTTCCAAAACTCGGGGTTACTATCTCTAACGTGGTCATCATTAATCGGGAACACTGGATGGATCTCCGATACTTTCCGATCATAACAATACGAAGACCGGCATCGCCTCTAAGTCGGACGACAAAGCTAACATATAAGCAACCGGCCTATTCTTCACATGAACTAAAGGGCCCCAAGGAACTCGGGCTAAGTTCCCTTTGTTTCCAAAACTCGTCACACCCTAACCGGGGTGGTACTTTTAAGAAGACCGACCGTCAACCTGAACTCTAAGCGTCGTCGCCGATCATCCGCACGATTTCTCGAGCCGCGTAACTTCTTCAGACAAGTTTCGCACTATCCACGATCTACCGGAACAAGCTGAACCAACTAATCAACCTTGCCAACATCGAACCAATCGATCGGCAACTTACACTTCCGCCCTACAAGGCTTCAAAGGCGACATCCGAACACCGAAATGGTAGCTTAAACACTACCTCCACAGAGACAACAATCCCACAACTATCCTCGAAATCCAAACACCGCCCGAGGCGAATGCGGTCGAGACTTACGAGTTCTTAACACATGCCCGGCAAAACTTCGTAAACAAAAACAGCCGTACCCTGGGCTCCACTGTCTGTCATAAGGTGAAGGTAGGCACCCCGTGCAACCTTACAACCTTTCTGATAACCCAACACAGCCGAGTAAAACGGTCCTGACCGAAGAACACGATGGGCTGCCCCCATCGGCCCGACCACTGGTCGAACGCATCCACGAACTCATACGCTGGTTAACTAAACCTGGGCCTAACACCCTCGTGACCCTACCACAAGGCGGGACCACCACCGACCCCACCACCATACCGCCGCGGGTTGACTCCGCAACAGCCTCAACCCGCGGCATTGCAGAAACACTAGCTCCCCGAAGGAATAATTTCACAAATCATAATACGAAAACCTAGCGGTCTTCCTAGCTCGACTACCTTCTTTCAAATCACGCTACTCAGGGACTTATCCCACGAACATAGCTCACGTGCACTATGCACTCCTATAAGGGTCAAACATAACACTACACCTTTCTCGAGATGGCCTTACCTCTAAGGTCTTTGCGTATAAAGCTCTAAGGCTCACACTTTCTCTATCCTCCAAACTCTTACTCTGCTAACCCACCATGATTTCTAATCACAACTAACACACCGCTATCGAACATAGCACTTAAGGTATACTCACCTTGAAAGTTACCGAAGGACTCGCTGCCCGGCCTCTTCTGTCGCTTGGTTAACCCGTCGATCTCTACGTTTCTCGACTGCTGCGCATAAGCCCGCATAGGCCATGCTCAAGCCTAGCGAAGGATTACTCTTGCACAACCTTCTCTAGGTAGTCATCAAGACTCGCGATACATCGGTATACTCTCGGTAGCCAAATCCATAGCTAGTAACAAGGTTGTCTCTTGCAATCTATATTCTCGGTTCGGCCGTGGGCGAAGGTTCACATATCATGGCCGCAGGAACCGCCGTCGCCATGCTTAAACTCACGGGGCTAGTGACGCCGCGAAATCCCGAATGAAGCACTACCTAGGTAATGATTTGGCTGTGCCTCGCCACCCTCTGAACTCTACTCGCAGCTCGCCTGCGCTTGCCCTCTGGGCGGGTTGCCTACGCGGAGGCATAACGATAAGGAAATAATTTCGTCGGAGGGTCAACTTACAACACGGCTCTAAGGCACGATCTCGAGTGAGAAGAATAGAAACCAATCCTAAATATCCTATAGCCTCACGATTATTGGTGTGGTGCACAACACCGATAATCAAGACTCTCTGGATACTGATGCGTAGACACTTTCCGAGGATTAACTGCTCTGATACCACTTTTGTCACGACCCGAAACTGGGCCCGTGACTGGTGCCTTACCCCGGGCACCCTAGTGACACAACATCAGAGTAATCAGCGGAACATAAAACAACAACATGAGATAACAGAAATATAAAACAATAATCTGTGAAAACTTGCCTTTCGGCATATATATAACCATCAACTCTTTTACAAATGAACAGCTTAATCCTTTTTACCAACCCTGCCCACAAAGATTACTCTGGACCTCTAAGAATGATACGACCACATTGGCGGGACAGGGCCCCGCCTAACCGCTGATTTTATACTCTTACTAAGACAGGGGACTATACCTCTGATAAGCCTCCGGAGAAACGGAGCTTCCCAAACGCTGCGTGACCACAGAGCTAGGATCAACGGCGATGTACCTCAACTGCGGCATGAACGCAGCCTCGAAGGAGGTCGATCTAACAGTGCAGAGTATGTGAAACTAAAAATAAATCGTAAATGAAATCATAGTAGTCTATACAAAGCGGGAGACATGTATGATAACCAAACTACGATTCACCATAAATAGCGATCATGTCAAGTCGTGGACTCACACCTCAAGTCATCACTCAATTTAACAATGGGTCTCACGCCCACAACATCAATCGTGCGTGGAATACCTTCCTCACCGCCGGTTTATGATATACAAGCACGAAGGAATACATATGAACACGTGTCCCACGTGTCCTAATAAAGCATGCAGGGTAATGCGAAGGCATAGCCGACTACTAACACCAGCAGTACCAACAAGGTCATAAATCAGATCATAAGATCTGTCTGACCGTCACATGATCAAAGCCGCCACTTGCCCGCGATATCTAATGTCGCGTCTAGTCCTCGAACTTCCGCAGACTCGCGTAGGCCAATCTCATCGGCCCGCATGAGGTATTCCCGCATCGAGGGTAGCTACTCCCGGCATCGCCCCGGACTTTCGAGTCCGCACGCCTGCGACCGCATGCCCATAAAGGACGACACTAACACGGAACTCTCGTAGCTCCGCATAGGCCCCGGGACCCGCATGAGGTATTCTCGAATCACGGTCCTGCATCACGCTGAGTCTACCCGCGTCGGAGGGCAGCTTAACCGGAATCATCTCAAGAGATGAATGCCACAATACTATCATAACGACCGATAGTTAATAAGCACAATCAAGGAAACCCCTTACACAAACATCACAAGATACTAACACACGTAGCATCCTAACACGTTTACTTATCAAAGCAACAAGAAAGTATTACAAGGCTATCACAAACCAATACAATCAAGTTATTCACACAAGGTACTTTACTAACAAGTTCGTTATCTATCCCCAAAGTACTTCACATTAAAATCAAAAAAGATCTGTTTCTTTCACATAAGTCACACAATACCCGTAGTATAAAATAGAGTGATCATTCTTTTAAGAAAACTAAAACTCTTACCTTTGTAAAATCAAGTAACAACATTATTTTCCAAACGTCCAAGTTTGCCTAATTTCAAATGTTCACGTTTCTTATTTTAGAAAGGTTTCAGTAGTTCATAGTCTTATTCATTTAAGAATATAATTCTCTTTTAAACAATCGAGAAACATAAGCCTTATATGTGAGTAGGATATTCTTGTTTATAACAATCTTATTACAAAGACCATGATCTAGGAAATATCATTTTGTCTCATCTTAGCTTCATGCGGATGGAAGTTTCATCTGGTTTTAATAATACTTAATTATTCAAAACATTTCCTTTTATCAACGCTGCAGTGGTTTGTCGATACACATTCTGATTTCCGAAATCAGTAAAGCATTCTTAAGCCGTTATACCTAACTTCCCATAAAGCTAGTATAACTCTTAAGTTTTCAAACACCAAGTATTACTTCTCCTTTCAAAAAAATCTTTTGAAATACTTCAAGTTCTTTCTTATCATATAACAAGCCAGTTATAGTTCAAATCAGTTACCTTTTAAAAACCACATGTATTTTCTTACTAACATAAAGCTGTTATAACCAACTTCCCATAAAGCCGTTATAACACTTTATGTTTTAAACCACTCAAACACATTTAGCACATGACGTCACCGTGCTACATAGTTCACACATATCATGCTAGAAGAGATAGGAAGAGGTTCACATACCTCGCGACAGTATCGACTCATAGCAAAACGCTCCAAGTACTTCCAAACGTCGGCTACCCCTTAAGCCACGTAGATCGCGCCACACGTAGTACATCAACCTCGATAAGCCCATAATTATCCGAGTTTAATGTCGATCCTTAGCAAAGTTTTAGCTCCACTCCGAGCGCCCAACCCACTCTAAACCACCCTTAGAAGTTCTAACCAACTTCTACACAATACTCAACTGACTATGGAGATTTTCCTAGGGTTTCGGTTTTGTATTGTGGGAAGTATAATAGTATTTTCTCGGCTTGTGTATAAGTGTAACCTTGGGAATACTACAAGGTATTTGGGCCAAGGTATTTGGACATTATAACAATACTAGGAGAGTATTTCTATACCACACCAAGGGGTATTATACGAAAACAACTAGGCTAGGGGGGGGGGTACCCCACGGCTAGCAACTCTAGGAGGGGGCACTACTCTGGCTAGCACCCCAGAGGGGTGCTCTCGGCCACAAGGGAGGCCCTGGCGAACTCAACACAAGGAGGAGAGGATTTTACACTTAGAAACATTTAGGAATGGATGAAGAATTCATCAAAGGGAGAGGGTATTTATAGCAAGCCAAGGCCAACCAATGGCCAAGATTGAGCCAAGTGCTACACAAGTGTAGGGCAAGATATGCCCAAGTGCCCCTAGTCCCTACTCCTTAAAACCCTCACAAAATATCTACCAAAATATCTACCACTGACATCCCCATTTCGTCCAAGTCACGCCCACCTTGCTGATGAGAGGTGCCAGTGCCGCCTCTCGTTGGTCCAAAATGTTCCGTCTCTCGGAAAAATCCGCAAAAATGAGAAAAGACATAGCGGAATTTTCCTTCGCAAGTTATGTAAAGCGTTTAGTCAAAACGACTCTAACAGGGTGTTGTGCACAAATGCCATTCGGCTAGCCACTGGCGGGGTGACACGTGTCACCCTCCTATTGGCCCAAAATAAAACATCTTCGAAAATATCCATAATGGCCAAAATCTCGAAAACAAAGTGGGCCCACAAACAGTAAATTTCTCGTGGGCCCACGTGACCATTTTCGAAAATAAAATTCCATAATTCTCTAATATTCCAGAAGTCCGAATACCAAATCTGGGAATCCAATTCCCATTAACGAACCTTTTTCCTTCACAAAACCGGAAACTTTTCCGTGGAAAAATCGCCTCTTTCTTCCTTTCCAATCTTTACATCGTATGCACAAATGCGTCGCCCTCGCATACATACCCTGGGACTACGGGGTATAACACCCTCCTCATCTGTGGAGGCAAGAAATGCGCAAGAAATGCCCCAGAGAACTCGTCCCATACGGCTGGCAGTGCATACTCTCCGGGGCGGCTCGCGAATCAAACGATCATTGCAGTATCACGCAACTGATGCGAACCTAAGACCACCGACTCGGTCTCTGAAGCCTTGATCACTCTCATGATCCGCTGTAACTGTCGGATGAACTCCTTCGGATCGTCCTCGGGCCTCGACCCATAAAACGGCGGCTACAACTCGTAAAATCCTATAGTCTCAAATCGTCCGATCTCGGGTGAACCACGGGTGCTCTTTGGGCTGTGCATCCGGCCTATCCTCATGTCGCCACGATCCCGGCGATGGCGGGCCATATCTTTGTAACCCACTCCTCTGCTCCGGTGTGGGCGGAGGTTCGTGCGTGGTCTCAGCGACCACGCTGCGACTCTAAACTTCTTTGGTGGCGGCGTCACAAAACTCGCCGTCAAGCACTATCTCGGTAATGACCGGGCTCGAGCCTCGTACTCCTCAGTATCCTACTAGCAGCTCCTCGGCTGCCTTGCCCTTCTGGGCGGGTTGCGCTGGCGGAGGCATAATCGGTAAAACGAAATACGTCGAGAGGGTCCAACTTATAATACACTCTGAGGCGATCTCGGAATGAGAAGAATGAAACCAATCCTAAATATCCTATAGCCTCACGATTATTGGTGTGGTGCACAACACAATAATCAAGATTCTACTAGATACGGATGCGTAGACACTTTCCGAGGATTAAGCTTGTGATACCACTTTTGTCACGACCGATCCGGGCCGTGATCGTGCCTTACGGGCACCCAGTAGACATACATCGAGTAACGGCGGAATAAAACAAGACATGAAACAAAATGAAGTGAAAGCAGTTTATACGAGAAAAGCGCATGTCGGCATATATATATATACACTTGACGATTACATCCCTTTTACAAATCACGCCCACAACAAGATTACAGACCTCTAAGATTTTTACAACAACTATGACGGACAGGGCCGCCATACCCCGAATGTACAAGAACTTACAAACTCGGGAAAACATACCAAAAGATAAGCCTCGAGAAAGCGGAGCTTCCTAATACGCTGAATCGTGATCCTAAGAGTGAGGATCAACCGATGTACATCTACTGCGGCATGAACGCAGCCCGAGAAGTCGATGCAGTACCAAGTATGTGAAACTGGAAATACTATAAACGAAATCATAACAGTCTAAAATAAAACAGGAGACATGTATGATAACAAACTACAGTTCACAACATAAAAGCAGTCATGTCAAGTCAGGGAATCACGCCCTCAAGTCATCCCTCATGCCCGTGGAACTCCTTCCTCACTGCCGGCAGTCTAGGTATAAATCGTGTGATACGTATAACATGTCTCGGCCCATCCCATGGGACTCGAGGTGGAATCGCATGGTCACATTCCCGGTCCATCTCATGGACTCGGTGCCGGATCGTATGGAATACATTCGGTTACACCCCGGAATTTCAGGATATGTTTATAAGACCGAAAGTAAGAACCCAAAAGTATTAAGATTTGAGACGAGTAAAAATTTATCGGAATTTTGGAATTGTCGGAAAACGAAATATTGCGACGGATGAGAGGGCGACACGTGTCACCCCCCTTTGTGGATTGGACGAAATTGTCATGGTTACAATGGTCATTTGACCATAATTTAAATGGCCAAGTCTTGCAAAGACAAAGAGCTTGACATTGTTGACTTTTCAAAGGGCCACTTGGCTTGATCCATGTGAAACTCATCCAAGCCATCCATATGTACTAATCTAGACCCTTTATTATGTTATATATGTACACTAGTAGTGCAAGACTTTGTCATTCTCAACACTTAGAAAATTTTGGAAACTTGTTCTTGCTCACAAAGAGGGCTCACGGCAATGGGGGTTCCAAGAAGAAAAAAATTTCAATTTTTGTCCCATAAGCTCCATACTTTAAACCAAGGTACCTAAGGGTATTGTAAGTGTATCTCCATAGAAAAATCCCGGAAAAAGATAGTTTTCGTATTAGTCACAAGGTGAAAACCTAGTTGTTTTTCTAGGTTTTGTTTGGAAGATTGAAGGAAATTGGTTGGTGTTGTTCTAAGGGTCTCAAGTGGCGGATTGAAGTGTCTTGAAGAGGCTCTAAGTTGCTAAGGAGCGACTTCGTATTTGGAGTTGGATTAAGATTCGTTGAGGTAATAATCTTATCTCTTAAAAGTGTTACAAGATTATTTATATTGTTGTTAGCTTTACATGTTGCTAGCATGAAGTTTATGTGTTGAAGTTTTATAAGTATTATGGATTGATTGTAGCCTTAAATCCGAATTGTCATTTAAGCCATGTGAAGTTGGATTACAATTTGGTTGTTTATTAGAATCGTCGCATGTTACTTACTTGAAGATTATAGTAGTTATAATCGATTGCGACTTGATATCATGTTATGCTAACAACTTGGATTGAAATGGAAATTGGATAAGAATTGATATTGTTGCATCTCAATGTGGCCGAATTGGACTAGTAGTTTGTATTAGTTTGGTATCTTTTGTGGGGCGGAATTTTACACGTCTAGTAGGCGTGTAATCCCCTATTGTTAATTGCATTGATTGGGCCTTAAATGTGGCGTGTTTAGTTATTGAATTTGGCCTTGAAAAAGGTGGCAAGTGAGTAGAAACAAAGGAGGTGCTGTCCGATTTTCCGTAGAATTTAGAGACTTTACACTTATAATATTCTACATTTGAAGTAAGATGTTAATAGACGTACTATGGTCATTATAGGTTGACATACTACGTACGGCGAATTGGACTTAGCAAGTGGATTAAACCGAAGAGGTATGTGGAACTTTCTTATCTCTTGAGCATGAATAAGTTGTAAATGTATAGTACGGTAGACGTACAAGATTTTGACAATCTAGGTCCATTTGATATCCTTGGCTTATTTTAAGAATGTCCAAGTTAATTGAGTTATGGAATTAACTCACTTGTTAAATATTAAGGATATCTTGGCTTTCAAAAGTTAAGAGACTTTAAGTATGTTGAAAGTATTATTGATACTTGTTTTGTTAGAAAGTTTAAGTCTCTCGGTTATAAAGAAGTATGTAAGTTGCTAATGTATAAAGCTAGTATAACGGCTTTATGGGAAGTTGGTTATAATAGCTTTATGGAAAGTTAAAAAGAGTGGTTTACTCTAAGTAATTTAAGTATGATAAATGAATTGTTTTAATGAAAGGCAATTTGATTTTAAGGAATCAATTGCCTAAGGTTTTATAAGAAAATGAGTCACTTGATTTAGAAACCTAACTTTATTTCTAAAGGTATTGTGACTTGTCTTGAAACGAAATTGCGACTTGATACTATGGTTAATAGTATCTTGGAAGTGTTATACTAAAAAGAGTCATTTGTTTTAAAGAGTAGAAGTATGTAGTACTTGGGTTAAATTCCCGGATCTTTATAAAAGACATGTTAGTGCCTTAAGTAAACTAAAATGAAAGTGTATGTGAACAAGAATAATAAGAAGTTAGGGGATTCTTAACTTGCTTATATATTGTGTGATAAGCCGGTAGTGCTTATGTTATGTATGATAGCCGGTTTTGTGCTAGTGGTATATTATTCATTTCGGGGTCATTCCCCGGGTTTGTGGCATTTGCATATTCCGTGGATTTGCTACCCACGATGCGAGGAATACCTCATGCGAGTCCGCAAGGCCTTATGCGGGTGAAATAGTCTCATGTGGGCGGATACAGCCTATGCGAGGAATACCTCATGCGGGTCCGCAAGGGCTTATGCGGGTGAAATAGTCTCATGCGGGCGGATACAGCCTATGCGAGGAATACCTCATGCGAGTCCGTAAGGACTTATGCGGGTGAAATAGTCCCATGCGAGGAATACCTCATGCGAGTCCATAAGGGCTTATGCGGGTGAAATAGTCCAATGCGAGGAATACCTCATGCGGGTCCACGCGACCTATGCGGGTGAAATAGTCCCAGGTGTAGGATTGCTTAATGATACTGCGGGCGGGTGGTCCTGCTTTGATCGTGAGCTTCCTATTTCATATTGTAAGTATACTACTATTTACTCTCATTGTTAGTAAGGCACTGTGTACTGTTAATTGAGTTATCATACCTGTCTCCAGTTTTATTTTAGACTTATGATTTCATTACTGATGCTGATTTCACATATTTGGTACATGTTATCTTGACCTCCTTGAGGCTGCGTTAAATGTCGCAGTAAGTCTGAGTTCTTGATCCTCGCTCTTAGGATCACTGTTCAGCTGTTGAGAAGCTCCTTTATTTCGGAGGCTTATCCCTGGTATTGTCGGTTGTTGTACACTCAGGGTATGGCGGGGCCCTGTCACTTGAGTTGTTATTCTTAAGTGCAGTAGTCACATTGTGGTTTGGGTTGTAAAGAAGAAAAAATGTCTTGCTTTATTTGTATAGCTTACGAATGTGGCTTTATCGGCTAGCTTTGTTGTTATTTTATGTTAAGCATTTTTATCGATTGTGTATGTTCATTGCTATTCTCCGATGTATACCAAGAGGGTGCCTGGTAGGGCACCGCGCCCTGGCCTGGTCGTGACAAAAGTGGTATCAGAGCAGTTAGTCCTCGGAAAGTGTCTACAGACCGTGTCTAGTAGAGTCTTGATTATCGGTATGTTGTGCACCACATCTATAATCAGGAGGCTGCAGGACATTTAGGATTGGCTTCCATTCTTCTCACTCTAAGATCGTGCGATAGAGCTGTATGGTTAGGGTTGTCTCTCCCTAACAAGTATTGATTGTTTGCAGCTACGAGAAAGGCAGCAGTGACCCAGGAAAGATTATGTGGATTGCGTATCCAGGTTGGTAATGTTTGTAGTATAGTTGGTATTGGGACATACAACTATACAGATTTATGTATGGGGGTCACATATGTGTTGCCTAGGATGATTTTAGATTACCAGGATTTGGTAAGGACTAAATAAATACCGGGAAGGTATGAACAGTTAAGGAACTCTCATCAAAGTTTTACGTGCTAATTTGAGATAATTAGGTGATGATGAGTTGTGTGAGAATGTAATGGACCCTTAAGAGGTTAATTAAGGGACTTAATGGAAGACTATGTTAATAGATTGAGCTACGTAGTGGGATTTCGAGAATGGTACGGGTGAGATCCGTATGGAGTAAGTATGGTTGTTGTGGACAAAACAACCCGATTATAGTATATGAGAAGTTAGTGTACGTTTATGGGGTGGGTCATTGATAGTAGTCCCGCCACGCGACAGGTCACGGTGGTACACGCCGAGTCTAGTTAATCGTTTTACGGGTTCGTGGGCGTGTTCCACCGAACCAGTGTGAGAGCCGAATGGGCCTTATATTGTTTAATTTAGTAACTCAAAGAGTGAGGCGAATTAGTATGGAATTTATGTACGTATGCTAGTATAAGTTTGGAAGTACGGAAAGAGTACGACCAAGAAAAAAGAGCAACCAAGTGTAAAGAAATAAAGCCCGAATCCACGAGGACCTTTCGAGTGACTACACCGTGAGTGTTGGGTGGTAGCCGAAATGGGTAGATAATTGCAGAACGATACGTTGGACCCTAGCAGACCTAGCAGAGCCGCATGATGCATATAGAGGTCATTATGAGCACGCTAGTTGGCCTCTTGTTATGCCAACGTTGACCGCAGAGAGATTGGCTCGATTCCGTTTACCGTAGTGATTATCGGTGTAAAGGAAGAGAAGTGGTAGTAACGATGAATTATCCTTCCTTCTTTGCATCATTGTTTTCCTTTTTAAGTGCGTGACTTGTTCACTGAGGTAAATTGACGCAGAAAGTAAGTAATTGAAGTTGAAGGAATTTATGTTAAGTGCCCTTGGGGGTACTTGGAGTTGGTTTGGTGTGGCGGTCAGGGCCACGACCTTCCGGATAATTTCAGGAAAATGTACAAGGCAAGAATAAAATAAGTACGAGTGCTGCCGGCGGAAAGCTGAGGGCATCTTTGGTAGGTTTGAAAATCTACATGACTTTAAGGCGGTGCGTGATGATTAGATATTTACTGGACCGCAAGAGGACCCTGTGATTAGGGTTGTGACTCCAAGGAAAGTTTATAAAAGGGAGATAAGTTCTCTCCCCCACGTAAAAGGACAGTTTTGCGTATTATGGGGTTATGTGTACCCATGTTGTTAGACGCAGGATATGAGACCGGTAAGGTGTTTGGTATCGTCATGCCATAGGTTACAGTTGTGGATAACCGTGGGAAAAGTGTTGTGTTGGGGTAATTAAGAACGATGTACGAATTGGTCGAGGAAGTATCGTAAAGATATAAATGCAGGTTGTACGCTTGTATGAAACTGTACGATTATGAATCAAGATAGAAATACTTTTGCTAATAATAAGCCTAAGGTAAGGATATGGCCAGAATGATAAAGGAGAATACGACTATGGTTATGTAAGTTGCACGAGATATGACTACCCCAGACCAGTGTAAAGACCATTAGTAAATAATGGGAAGTAAGAACATTTCGAGGAAATGTGGTAACACCTGGCTATTATCTCTACGAGCTGGGAGAGAATAATAGGATTGTTACTTGACGAGATCAAGGAAAACCTCCCCCCCCCCTAAATTGTGATTGACAGGAAGTCTTAGCCAGGAGGCAAGCAAAGGAATCAAATCTAAGTTTAGTGACCAAGTTTGGTTGCAACAGAGAAAGGGAAACAGGAACCATAAGTGAGATTAAGGATACCCGAATATTTCGCAGGGATGAGAAAGGCTTCCAGTTATTGGAAGATAAGTTGACTCGACTACAGTTCTAACACCTCCTGAAAGACTAGAGGGTTAGGTTATTATGATAACACGTTGGGTGTTGGGCTAGGTTGTGTGCTGACGCAACCCGATAAGGATAAAGCTTATGTTTTCCCGGTAGTTAGGGAAGCAGGAAAGGAAATTACGCCACTCACGATTTAGAGCTGGCGGCAGTTAAATCGTGCCTTGAAGATTTGGGGGCATGACGTATATATAGACTTCATGTGAATATTTGTGCAGACCACAAGAGCCTCAGGTATATCTTCTGACAGAGGCAGTTGAATTTGCGACAGCGACGGTGGGTAGAGTTATTCAAGGATTGTGATATCGATATCCTATACCACCCAGGGAAAGCCAAGACAGTTAAAGATACTCTTAGTCGCGGATCTAAGGGTAGTATTCCAGATGGGAAGCTAGATAGACTGGACGTGGTCCGTGAGATTCTTCAGTTACCGAGCCTAGGGGTTCGATTATTTGTTCCAAGGTTAATGGAGCTTTAGATCCGAGAGGTTGCCGAGTCTTCCTTCGTCGAAGAGGTAAAGAGGCGACAGTATGAGGATCCAGTTATGATATGATATCGAGATACGGCTCTCCAAGAAGAGAAGAGCCTGTTTGTGTAGCACCAGATGGGGTGCTGTGTTATGAGAAAAGTTTGTGTGTGCCCGATGCCGCAGGACTTGTCGGCAAGTTTTAGGGGGAGGCACGCGGTGCTTCTTGCTTTATTTTGTTCGGGGTCGACCAAGATGTATCATGGCCTCAGATGTATGTATTGGTAAGATGGCCTGAAGAGGGACGTAGCAGGGTTTGTTGCTTAGTGTCCGAATTAGTAGCAGGTCATGGTTAAACACCAGAAGCCCAGTGGGCTATTACAGGTGATTTAGACCCCGACTTAGACATGGGAGGTAATTAAAATGGATCTTGTTACAGGGTGGCATCGTACTCAGAGGAAGTGCGACTCCCTGGGGGTCATGGTAAATAGGCTGACGAAACCAGCCGTGTTCTTCCGGTTAGGACCACTTACTCGGCTGAGGTTCGTGCTAGCTTTTATAGCAGGGGGATTGTGAGACTGCACGGGGTTCCTACGTTTATGATGTCAGACAGATGAACTTGATTATAGATAACTTCTGGAGGTTTTTCAGAAGGGTTTTAGGGACACAGGTGAGTCTCAGTGTTGCATTACACCCTCAGACCGACGGACAGGCAGAGCGTACTATCCAGGCACTTGAGGATAGGTTGCGGGCCTGTGTTCTTGATTTCAGAAATAGCCGGGAGGGTTAGTTGCCTCTTGTTGAGTTACGTACGATAACAGATACCCTTCCAGTATTCAGATGGCCCTGTATGAGGCCTTGTATGTAAGAAAGTGTAGATCGCCGGTTAGTTGGTTCGACATAGGCGAGGTTCAGTTATTTGATCCAGACTTGATTCAGCGGGCTGTGGATAAGGCGAAGCTTATCCAGGAAAGATTATGAGTAAGCTCAGAGTCAGCAGAAGCTTTATGCAGATAACCGACGTGGACACATGGGGGTTCAGGTTGACATTTTAGTATGAGCATTGTTATGTGGCCACGTGTGGCATTATTGGTATGTAGGGGTTGTAAGGAGACTATGTCGCTATCTTTAAGTTTGACTCCCAAAGGAACATTCGGGGACGAATGTTTCTAAGGGGGGAAGAATGTTACACCCCGGAATTTCAGGATATGTTTATAAGACCGAAAGTAAGAACCCAAAAATATTAAGATTTGAGACGAGTAAAAATTTATTGGAATTTTGGAATTGTCGGAAAACGAAATATTGCGACGGATGGGAGGGCGACACGTGTCACCCCCCCTTTTGGACTTGGACGAAATTGTCATGGTTACAATGGTCATTTGACCATAATTTAAATGGCCAAGTCTTGCAAAGACAAAGAGCTTGACATTGTTGACTTGTCAAATGGTCACTTGGCTTGATCCATGTGAAACTCATCCAAGCCATTCATATGTACTAATCTAGACCCTCCATTATGTTATATATGTACACTAGTAGTGCAAGACTTTGTCATTCTCAACACTTAGAAAATTTTGGAAACTTGTTCTTGCTCACAAAGAGGGCTCACGACAATGGGGGTTCCAAGAAGAAAAAAATTTCAATTTTTGTCCAATAAGCTCCATACTTTAAACCAAGGTACCTAAGGGTATTGTAAGTGTATCTCCATAGAAAAATCCCGGAAAAAGATAGTTTTCGTATTAGTCGCAAGGTGAAAACCTAGTTGTTTTTCTAGGTTTTGTTTGGAAGATTGAAGGAAATTGGTTGGTGTTGTTCTAAGGGTCTCAAGTGGCGGATTGAAGTGTCTTGAAGAGGCTCTAAGTTGCTAAGGAGCAACTTCGTATTTGGAGTTTGATTAAGATTCGTTGAGGTAATAATCTTGTCTCTTAAAAGTGTTACAAGATTATTTATATTGTTGTTAGCTTTACATGTTGCTAGCATGAAGTTTATGTGTTGAAGTTTTATAAGTATTATGGATTGATTGTAGCCTTAAATCCGAATTGTCATTTAAGCCATGTGAAGTTGGATTACAATTTGGTTGTTTATTAGAATCGTCGCATGTTACTTACTTGAAGATTATAGTAGTTATAATCGATTGCGACTTGATATCATGTTATGCTAACAACTTGGATTGAAATGGAAATTGGATAAGAATTGGTATTGTTGCATCTCAATGTGGCCGAATTGGACTAGTAGTTTGTATTAGTTTGGTATCTTTTGTGGGGCGGAATTTTACACGTCTAGTAGGCGTGTAATCCCCTATTGTTAATTGCATTGATTGGGCCTTAAATGTGGCGTGTTTGGTTATTGAATTCGGCCTTGAAAAAGGTGGCAAGTGAGTAGAAACAAAGGAGGTGCTGTCCGATTTTCCGTAGAATTTAGAGACTTTACACTTATAATATTCTACGTTTGAAGTAAGATGTTAATAGACGTACTATGGTCATTATAGGTTGACATACTACGTACGGCGAATTGGACTTAGCAGGTGGATTAAACCGAAGAGGTATGTGGAACTTTCTTATCTCTTGAGCATGAATAAGTTGTAAATGTATAGTACGGTAGACGTACAAGATTTTGACAATCTAGGTCCATTTGATATCCTTGGCTTATTTTAAGAATGTCCAAGTTAATTGAGTTATGGAATTAACTCACTTGTTAAATATTAAGGATATCTTGGCTTTCAAAAGTTAAGAGACTTTAAGTATGTTGAAAGTATTATTGATACTTGTTTTGTTGGAAAGTTTAAGTCTCTCGGTTATAAAGAAGTATGTAAGTTGCTAATGTATAAAGCTAGTATAACGGCTTTATGGGAAGTTGGTTATAATAGCTTTATGGAAAGTTAAAAAGAGTGGTTTACTCTAAGTAATTTAAGTATGATAAATGAATTGTTTTAATGAAAGGCAATTTGATTTTAAGGAATCAATTGCCTAAGGTTTTATAAGAAAATGAGTCACTTGATTTAGAAACCTAACTTTATTTCTAAAGGTATTGTGACTTGTCTTGAAACGAAATTGCGACTTGATACTATGGTTAATAGTATCTTGGAAGTGTTATACTAAAAAGAGTCATTTGTTTTAAAGAGTAGAAGTATGTAGTACTTGGGTTAAATTCCCGGATCTTTATAAAAGACATGTTAGTGCCTTAAATAAACTAAAATGAGAGTGTATGTGAACAAGAATAATAAGAAGTTAGGGGATTCTTAACTTGCTTATATATTGTGTGATAAGCCGGTAGTGCTTATGTTATGTATGATAGCCGGTTTTGTGCTAGTGGTATATTATTCATTTCGGGGTCATTCCCCGGGTTTGTGGCATTTGCATATTCCGTGGATTTGCTACCCACGATGCGAGGAATACCTCATGCGAGTCCGCAAGGGCTTATGCGGGTGAAATAGTCCCATGCGGGCGGATACAGCCTATGCGAGGAATACCTCATGCGAGTCCGCAAGGGCTTATGCGGGTGAAATAGTCCCATGCGGGCGGATACAGCCTATGCGAGGAATACCTCATGCGAGTCCGTAAGGGCTTATGCGGGTGAAATAGTCCCATGCGAGGAATACCTCATGCGAGTCCGTAAGGGCTTATGCGGGTGAAATAGTCCCATGCGAGGAATACCTCATGCGGGTCCACGCGACCTATGCGGGTGAAATAGTCCCAGGTGTAGGATTGCTTAATGATCATCTTTGGAGGGTGGTCCTGCTTTGATCGTGAGCTTCCTATTTTATATTGTAAGTATACTACTATTTACTCTCATTGTTAGTAAGGCACTGTGTACTGTTAATTGAGTTATCATACCTGTCTCCAGTTTTATTTTAGACTTATGATTTCATTCTGATGTACTTTCGATTTCACATATTTGGTACATGTTGTCTTGACCTCCTTGAGGCTGCGTTCACGCCGCAGTGAAGTGCTGATTCTTGATCCTCGCTCTTAGGATCACTGCTCATTGTTGAAGCTCCTTTATTTCGGAGGCTTATCCACGGTATTGTCGGTTGTTGTACACTCGGGGTATGGCGGGGCCCCGTCACTTGAGTTGTTATTCTTAAGTGCTGTAGTCACATTGTGGTTTGGGTTGTAAAGAAGAAAAAAATGTACTGTTTTATTTGTATAGCTTACGGAAGGTGGCCTTATTGGCTAGCCTGTTGTTATTTTATGTTAAGCATTTTTATCAGTTGTGTATGTCCCGCTGCTATTCTCTGATGTATACCAAGTGGGGTGCCCAGGTAGGGCACCAGTCGCGGGCCCGGGGTCGGGTCGTGACACATTCCCGGTCTATCTCATGGACTCGGTATCAAATCGGGTGGAATACATTCCCGGTCCATCCCATGGACTCGGTATCAAAACGTGTGGAATACATTCCCAGTCCATCCCATAGACTCGGTATCAAATCGGGTGGAATACATTCCCGGTCCATCCCATGGACTCGGTGTAGAATCGGGTGGTATACATTCCCGGTCCATCCCATGGACTCGGTGTCAAATTGGCCATAACATTTAAACTCTCTTTTAAGACAGATTAAGATAATACCATACTTTTCTTTTAAATCACAAACACTTTCCTTTTTTAAAATCAAGTAACAACATTCTTTTCCAAAAGTTCAAGTTTCCTAATTAAAACATACTCAAGTCTTTTACTTCCAAAAGATTTCATAGTTCATAGTCTTAATCAAATAACGTAATCTCTTTTTAAAACAATTGAGTAGCATATACCTTATGTGTGAGTAGTTATTCTTGTTTATAACAATCTTATTAAAGCAGCCATGATCTAGAAAATGTAATACAATTTTGTCTTATCTTAGCTTCTATGCAGATGGAGGTTTCTACTGGTTTTAATAATACTTACTTAGTCGATACATTTTCCCTTATTAGTGCTGCAGTGGTTTGTTCGATACTTATTTCCCCTTTCTGAAATCAATTCAAGGCTTTCATAACCAATTAAGTAAACCGTTCCTTTTATCTTTCTTAAGTCGTTATACCTAACTTCCCATAAAGCTAGTATAACTCTTAAGCTTTTAAAACCAAGCATTACTCGTCCTATGTAATTACAGTTCGATTCTCTTCTTTAATACCATCCTTCTATATCTTATACTCAATTCTAAACTACTATATGAAATTTCCAATTACAATAGAAGGACAAGGATATTTACCTCGATAAGCCCAAAATTATCCAAGTTTAAATGTCGATCCTGAGCAAGGTTTAGCTCCTATTCTGTACGCTCCAATCCGCTCCAAGAAACCCTTAGAAGTTTCTAAACAACTTCTACTTAATACTTCAACCAACTATGAAGATTTTTCCTAGGGTTTCGTTTTGTGACTAATGGATATAAAGTAGTATTTCTGGGCTTTTAGTATAGAGGTAACTTTGGAATACTACAAGGTATTAGGCTAAGGTATTTTGGAATAGTAACAATACTTGGAGAATATTTTTCTACAAAGGGGGGGGGGGTGTGTTGCGGACGAAAGCTACTAATAGGGGGGGGGGGAGGACTTGGACGAGAACTTCAACTCAAGGGGGGAGGATTTTGAGACTTGGAAAAATGTTTGGTGGATGAAGAATTCTTGCAACTTAGGGGGGGTATTTATAGAACCACCAAGGGCCAAGATTAAAACAAATGGAGGGTGTAGATTAGATAGCTTGTGTGAGTGGAGTCTTCCACCAAGTGTGCTCCACAACCTTGGGACATATGTCCACCACAACATTGGGACATATGTCCCCCACAACAAAAAGCCATGTGGCCTTCCACTAGGCACAAAAAAAACGCCCAAGGCAAGCCCCCCACTTGCCCACAAAATCGTCCCTTACCTACTCCCACTCACCCAAAGAAATATCTTCCAAGACTTGACCATTTGACTTGTCCACAAGCCCAACATTTTCGTCCAACCCATGCCAACTAAGGGTGACACATGTCGCCCTCCTATTGGTCCAAAATATTTCGTCTCTCGGAAAAAATCCGTAATCGGTTAAAATATTAAAAACGTAGAATTTCCTTTACAAGGTTCGGAATCTTTTCCGTCGAAAGTTCACAATTTCATCCTAAACCTAATTAGGGTTTGTACAAATGTACGTACGTCCTCACATACATACTCTGGAAATACGGGGTATAACACCACGACTGGTGCCTTACCCCGGGCACCCTAGTCATACAACATCAGAGAAAAACCAGCGGAAATAAAACATACAGATGTGAAACAAGATAAAAGAAAACAGGCTAACCAAAACGGTTGCCTTTTTGCATATATATAAAGAAATTTGAAAAGTTACATCCTTTACAACCACACTTGCCTGATACTACATGACCTCTAAGAGTGTAACAACAACTATGACGGACAGGCCCCGCCATACCACGAATGTACAAGAACCTACAACTCGGAAACATACCAAAAGATAAGCCTCCCGAGAAAGCAGAGCTTCCTAATATCTTTGACGTGATCCATGGCGAGGATCAACAACCGATGTACCTCTACTGCGGCATGAACGCAGCCGAAGGAGGTCGATCTAACAGTACCAAGTATGTGAAACGAAAATCGTAAATGAAATCATAGTAGTCTATATAAAACAGAGACATATATGATAACCGAACTACGATACATAATATGGCGATACGCGTCAGTCGTGGACTCACGCCCTCAAAGTCATCACGCAAATCTCACTATGGGTCTCATGCCCGCACCATCAATCATGCGTGGAACACCTTCCTCACCGCCGTGATCACGATAACCACACCAAGGAGTACATGAACACGTGTCCCACGTGTCATAAAAACCATCGGCAAGTATGAAGGCTAACTACCAGATACCAAAGCCGCATCATCAACTGACCGGGGCAAGTACGAAAGCCAACTACCAGATACCAAAGCCGTACCAACAAATCTATATAACCATACCACGAAGCTGACCCAGGGCAAGTACGAAAGCCAACTACCAGATACCACCTGCGCCACGTAGCTGGCCGGGGCAAGTACGAAGACTAACTACCAGATACCAAGCCGGAATCACGAGACTTCGTCACAAAGCGGGGCAAGTCGAAGGCTAACTACGGATACTGGCCGAATCAGCCATGACCTCGGGGCAAGTACGAGAGCCAACTACCAGATACCAAGCCGAATCAGTAAAACCTCATGGAGAGTTAGTCCATGGAATAATAATCACAGAAGCGTACCCGTGGAATGCTCCGTCACTGCCGGTACGTCCAAGTAAGATCATAACAAATCAGCCGGCCCTCCATCGAGAGACGCGGTGGTATAGAAATACAATACTAGCACGACAAGGCTATCACACGCAAACATAGGCAAGTTACCCACAACTCAAGGTACTTTCATTTTATGCCAAAGTCCAGGTTTTAACCCCAAAGTACTACGTACGTTAAATTCTTTTTAAAAGATCCATTTCTTTTACAAAGGTCACCCGCCCGTATTATCAAAATAGAGTGACTAACATTTTAAGTAAACCAAAACAACTTCCATACTTTCCTTTTTAAACCAAATTAAGACAATACCATGCCCTTTTTAAACCAAAACACTTTCCCTTTTAAAATCAAGTAACAACATTCTTTTCCAAAAGTTCAAGTTGCCTAATTTCAAATACTCAAGTCTCTTATTTTCGAAAGATTTCATAGCTCATAGTCTTAATCACTTAACAACGTAATCTCTTTTAAAACAATTTGAGTAACATAAGTCTATGTGTGAGTAGGTTATACTTGTTTATGACAATCTTATTAAAGCAGTCATGATCTAGGAAATGTAATACAATTTTGTCTTATCTTAGCTTCTATGCAGATGGAGGTTTCTACTGGTTTTGATAATAATTAATTAGTCAATACATTTTCCTTTATTAACGCTGCAGTGGTTTGTTCGATACTTATTCTCATTTCCGAAATCAATATAACTTATTCCTTTTTAAAACCCAATTACCCATTTCTCATAAATGCGGTTTCACAACTTTTAACACAAACCAAGTCCGTAGCATTTCACATCAAGTCATTAATAAGTCAAGTCTCTTATCTTTTAAAAACCACAAACTATTTCTTTACCTACATAAAGTTGTTATAACAAACTTCCCATAAAGCCGTTATAACACTTTATGTTTTAAACCAACCTACTTCGTTTAGCACACGTACGTCTACCGTACTACATAGTTCACAGAATCATGCTAGAAAAGATAGGAAGAGGTTCACATACCTCGCGACGATTATCGACAAATAGCAAAAGCTCCAATCTTGTAATCCCGCTAGCCTTTTCCACCCTTCAAGTAGAATACGCTACTCACGATCTTGACCTATAATGGCCATAAAACGTCTATCAACTTCTGGATCTCTTCGTAGAACAATTCTAGGTAAACAGTTCCTTATTCTACGGAAAATTCGGCAGCACTTCCCCCCCCCCCCGCAACCACATAAATCTCCTCCTCTAACAAGGCCTGCTACCAAACCAACAACTCCAAGGGGGGGTTACACGTCTAGCCGGACGTATACAACACTGCCCCACAAAAATACTACAAGTCTACTGTAAATACAGTCCGATGTAAATACAGTTCAATTCTATTCAATCATCCTTCCAATATATATATACTCAATTCTAAGTTACTACAACATGTAATATCCAATTACAATAGAAGGACATAGATCATTACCTCGATAAGCCCAAAATTATCCAAGTTTATAAGTCGATCCTGAGCAACGTTTAGCTCCTAATTTGCACGCTCCGATAGCTCCAAGAAACCCTTAGAAGTTTCCAACCAACTTCTACTTAATACTTCAACCCACTATGAAGATTTTCCTAGGGTTTCGTTTTGTGACTAAAGGGAATAAAGTAGTATTTCCGGGCTTTTAGTATAGAGGTAACTTGGGAATACAACAAGGGATTTAGGCTAAGGTATTTGGCATAGTAATAATACTAGAAGACAACTTTTCTACCAAGGGGGGGTATTTCGACGAGACAACTAGGAAGGGGAGAGAGTGCTTCGGACGAAAGCTTCCAAAAGGGGGGGGGGGGAAGCTTGGACGAAAGCTCTACTACAAAGGGGGAGGGATTTTGTGACTTGGAAGTGTTAAGTGAATGAAGAAGTCTTACACAAGAGGGGGGTATTTATAGAACCTTCAATGGCCAAGATTAAAGCAAGTGGAGGGTGTAGATTAGATAGCTTGTGTGAGTGGAGTCTTCCACCAAGTGTCCACCACAATATTGGGACATATGTCCACCACAACATTGGAACATATGTCCACCACAACAATGAGCCATGTGGCCATCCACATGGCTCACAAAAACCGTCCACCTACCTACTCCCACTCACTCCAAAAATATCTTGCAAGACTTGACTAATTGACTTGTCAACTAGCCCAACATTTTCTTCCAAACACGCCACCTAAGGGTGACACATGTCGCCCTCCTATTGGTCCAAAATATTTCGTCTCTCGGAAAAATCCATGATCGGTTAAAATATTAAAAACGTAGAATTTCCTTCACAAGGTTCGGAATCTTTTCCATTGAAAGTTCACAATTTCATCCTTAACCTAATTAGGGTTTGTAAAAATGTACGTACGTCCTTACATACATACTCTGGAACTACGGGGTATAACATTCTCCCCTCCTTAGAAACATTCGTCCCGAATGTTCCTTCTAAATTCAGTCAAATCAGAAACGACATAGCTCCTTACAACTTAAACAATTTGCAAATGCCACACATGTAACACACGCAAAAAACCCAAATCCAAGCCAATGAGGATTCACCTCTAAGATGAAAAACAACACTAACTCTCACTCCTGGTCCAAAGGATACTCTCTTCGCACCTTCACTTTACAAAAAAGATCACTTCCGACCTCTTAACACACATTCACTTCCTTTATTACTCGTCGTACCCTTCTCGTACACCCGAATTCTTTCTAGTACACTTACCACACTCCCTTCATCACTTCAGTTTCCAAAACCTTGGAGTCACTACCTCCAAACTTGGTCATCTTACTAGCCTCAAATTCCTTTAAGGCCATTCCCGGCCTTCACGATCCGATTCTGGTCCAACATATCCACGAACTCATACGATGGTTACCTAAACCTGGGCCTAGCACCCTCGTGACCCTACCACCTGGCGGGAACACCTCGAACTAACCCCACCTTATACCGGGCTATGGGTTGACCCGCGAATGGTCTCCAACCCGACCCATAATCGCGCCAAACTCTTGTTCCCCCAACCGGAACAATCTTACTAATTCACGTCATGAAAGCTACCACTTCCATCTCACACTACCCATGGAATTATCACACAAAACTCCACGTATACTATGCACTCCGACAAGGGTTAACCGTAAAATCCTTTACTCAAGACGGCCTTACATCTAAGGTCTCAACGTGTAATATTCTAAGGTTCACACCTTCCATGTCCCCATACTTATCCTTTCAACTAACCATGTTTTATAACTCACAAATAACACAACGCTATCCGTACATAGCACACAATAATAAGATCATCATATCAAGCATACTAAACTCTAGAGGGTTAAGGTTATACCTGAAAGATTCAAAATAAGCGATTCAAGGACGCTAAATCGATCTTCCACCGCGACCTCTGCCGTGGCCTGCAGGTATATGAACATCCTGCCTCGCTATTGAAGGTGAAGAACCTGCCACTGATCCCGTAGTCTGTGCTATCCCACTAGAGCCACCTCCGGTCGGACGGTTTCGCATAATGGCCTGCTGGCGCATGTAAAGCAAACTCCCAAACTAGCACGACACTTCTTATGGATTTTACCGCGGCCACACCGAGGTAAGGGTGGCCTCATCCGCCAACACCACTACTCCCGAAAACTGAACCCTCGAGCCACGACCGCTCACGAATACTCCCGACGTCACGAAGGCGCGGAGGACCACTCGAATCGGATGAGGTATATATTCGATCTGCTGCGGAGGCCGCCTCGAAAGTTACTAAAGGACCTGCTTGTCTTGGCCTCTTATGTTGATCTCGGTCCCTACGTCGGTCTACGTTCGCCTTCATCCCCGTGCATAAGCTGTATCGAGCGCAATGTCCATGCCGGTGAAGAGCTACTCTGTGCAACCCTCGCTAAATAATCGTCAAGTCTGTGACATATCGGTGCACCTATCCTCCATGTATCGCCACTAATGCGGGGACATACCGAGCTAAAGTGAAACTACACTGTACTCCCGAGCAGATGCGCGGGTTCTGCCTCAACGTCAAAAATCTGTCGGCCCGAGCCCTCCTCATCTGTGGAGGCAAGAAATGTGCAAGAAATGCCCCTGAGAACTCGTCCCACACAGCTGGAGGCGCATGCTCCCCCCGGGACAGCTCCCACGAATCAAACCAGTCGACTGCAGTATCACGCAGCCGATGCGAACCTAAGACCACCGACTCGGTCTCCGAAGCCTTGATCACTCTCATGATCCGCTGTAACTGTCGGATGAACTCCTGCGGATCATCCTCAGGCCTCGACCCGTAGAACTCTGGCGGGCTGCAACTCAGAAAATCTCGTAGTCTCAAGCTATCCGATCTAGGATGAACCACGGGTGCTACTGGAACTGCTGCGTCCAGCCTATCCTCATGTCTGGCCACAATCCTGGCTAGTAACTGGGCCATCTCCCTGTAACCCATCTCCTCTGCTCCAGGCTGTGGGACTGGAGGCGCAGATATCGTGGCCTCAGTAGCTACTGCTGCTGCTCTAAACTCTGTTGGGGTAGTTATACCCCGTATTTCCAGAGTATGTCCGTGAGAGCGTACGTACAAAAGTTTAGCCTTAGTTAGGCATAGGGGGACGAAAAATTGTGCACACCTATCAAAAAGAATTGTTTTCCGACGAAAAGTTTTACAAAACTTGCGTAGGGTAAATTACGGCTATGTCATTTATAATTTTTGCGGATTTTTCCGAGAGACGAAATATTTTGGACCAACGGGAGGGTGACACTTGTCACCCTCATATGGACGACAACTTGGGCAAGGGTTGGACGATTTTTTGGCTTAGTTTTTGGTCAAGGAGTTGGTAGGATATTTGTGTAGTAGATGGATAAGGACACTTGCCTAAATCTCCACCTTACACTTGCCTACCACTTGGCTTCATCTTGGCCATTGGTTGGCCTATAAATACCCCCCTAACTTGAAGGTTTTCTTCATCCACAAATCAATTCTCCAAGTCTTGAAAAATACTGTTACACCCCGTATTTACAAGACATGTTTTAAGGTAGTACGTAAGAGCTCACAAGTGTTAAGATTTGAGACTTGTAAAAATTAGCGGAATTATGGAATTGTCGGAAAAACGTAATGTTGTGACGAATGGGAGGGCGACACGTGTCACCCCCTTATGTTGTCTTGGACGAATTGAAGCATGGACACAATGGTCATTTGACCCTTGTTAGGAAGACAAGTCTTGCTAGTAGTCAAGCTTGAGAAAGTTGACTAAGTCAAAGGGTCCAAAGTCTTGATATTTTATAAGATTTCATCCAAATCACCCATTTGTCCACACCTTGACCCTCCATGTCCCTTATAATACTACTAGTAGTGTGAGAGAGCCCAACACTTAGCAAAATTTTACAAAACATTGGATGAACATAGGCATAAGCTCTCGGGTTCACCTATAGGAAGAAGGAAAAATTTTCGTTTCTTGTTCATTCAACTCCACACTTTAAACCAAGGTTCTTGAGGGTAGTGTAAGCATATCTCAATAGAAACATCCCGGAAAAAGAGAGTTTTCGTATTAGTCGCAAAGTGAAAACCTAGTGGCTTTCTAGGTTTTGGATTGGAAGTTGAAGGAAAGTTGTTGGTATGGTTCTAAGGGTCTCAACAAGCGGATTGAAGTGTCTTGGAGAGGTTCTAAACTACTAAGGAGCGACTTCGGATTGGAATTGGATTAAGATTCGTTGAGGTATAATCTTGTCCTTTAATGTGTTACAAGATTATATATTTATATTGTTGTTGTTAGCTTTACGTGTTGCTAGCATGAAGTTGATATGTAGAAGTTTATAAGGATTGTGGATTGATTGTAGCCTTGGAAATCCGGAATGTAATGTAAGCCATGCTAAGTTGGATTTCAATTTAGTCGTTATTAGAATCGTCGCATGTTATTGATTTGAAGATTGTGGTAGTTTTAATCAAATGCGACTTGATATCTTGATATGTTAACAATTTGGATTGAAATGGAAATTTGATAACAATTGGTATGGTTGAACTCAAGGTGGCCGAATTTGGACTTTTAGTTTGTTATTCATTTGTATTGGACTACTTTCTAAATTGTGAGCCAATTGGGGCTGTTTAGTTATTCATTTGTATTGGACTACCTTCTATATTGTTGTGAGCCAATTGGGGCTGTTTGGTTATTGTATTTCGGCCTTGAAAAAGGTGGCAAAGTAAATAGAAACAAAGGAGGTGATGTCCGATTTTCCGTAGAATTTAGTGACTTAGCACTCAGAATATTCTATGTTTGAATTAAGAGGTTAATGGACGTATTGTGGCCATTATAGGTTGAAGTACTTTGGAGCTTTTTTTGCAACTTGTCGCTAGTCGTCGCGAGGTATGTGAACCTCTTCTTTCTTTGGCATGATCCTACGTATGAAATCTCCATGTGATAGTATTTCAAGATTCCTTCTACTCTTAGAAGTTAAGAAGTATTTACATTGTTGAATCTAAGTTAAGAGTATGTTTAAATTGTCCTAAGTCCTTACTAGGTCTTATGGGAGACGTTGGTAAGGATGGTTAGGAAGTTATGAGATTTGATTTAAAGGCTATGTGTCTTGATTTGTTTAAAGTAAGTAAGTGGATTTTATGTTCGAAAATGACTTGAATTTATATGTGAAAAGGGGATTGATTTTAAAAGTGGAAGTTATATGATTTTAAGGGAATAAATTACTTGGTTTTGGAAGGTATGGAACTTTATATGTTTCCGTATAAGTAATTGGGCTTTAAAGGAAGTATGTTATGAAGTTTGAAGACTAAGAACCTTGATTGTCTTTTAAGGATTATGAATTTTTAAGCGATATGATTCTTTTTAAGTATGTATGTACGTAGTATCTTTGGATCCCGTTTTCCTAAATGTTGTAAGAATAAAAGTGTCTTAAGTTCTCTAAAATGAAAGGTTGTTAGAACAACTTTATGAGAAGTTGTTATGACGACTTAAGAAGAAGTAATAAGACGGTTTAAAATGTTATGTAAGGAAAATACACCGAGCCTACAAATAGGCCGGATTACGTTATGAAATACACCGAGCCTACAAATAGGCCGGATTACGTTATGAGATACACCGAGCCTACACATAGGCCGGATTACGCCATATTACCCCGAGCCTACACCTAGGCCGGGTTACGTCATCTTACACCGAGCGGGCGGGCAGTTATGCTACATGATTCCACAAGATGCAAGGCCCACAGCGGGCGGGTTATGTCACATGATTCATCAAGACACCGTGTCCATAAATGGGCGGATTATGTTATGTAAGATATGTAAGTTATGTGAAAAAGTGGATTAAACTCTTAAGTATGTAGGTAAGAATATGTTGTTAAATCTTATTGAAAGGAGGAAAGGAATGGTTAATATATGATTGATTTCAGGAGTTAAAAGGACATTCTTTTATACATATATGATTTGGTTATTGCATTTTATTTACATTTCCATACTAAATTTTTGTTATCGGACCCCGCCGAGGCTGCGTTCATGCCGCAGTGATAGGTACAGGTTGGTGATCCTTGCTCTTAGGATCTCTGCTCGATTTTGGAAGGAAGCCCTTTCACTCCGGAGGCTTATCTTTTAGTACGGTTTCCACGATGTGGTAGACTTATGTACATTCAGGGTATGGCGAGAGCCTGTCACTTGTGATTGAAATTCTTAAGTGCAGTAGTTACATATTGTGGGTCGGTTTGTAAAAGGAAAGGGATGTGATCGCTGTTGTTATGTATATGTATGTGTGTCGGGAAGGTAGCCTTATCGGCTAACTTTGTGGTTTAATTTCTCGTTATTTTATTTTATAAGTTTCATGTATGTTCATTGCTATTCTCGATGTATGCACGAGCAGGGTGCGTGTAGGGCACGATCGCGAGCCCGAGGTCGGTCGTGACAAAAGTGGTATCGAGCGATTAGTCCTCGGAAAGTGTCTGAGGCCGTGTCTAGTAGAGTCTTGATTATCGGTGTGTTGTGCACCACATCTATAATCGGAGTGCGAGGACATTTAGGATTAGTTTCCATTCTTCTCACTCGAGATCGTGCGGTAGAGATTTGTATTAATAGGTTGATCCGTCTCGGCGTATTCTTATGTATGTGAATCGGCTATGCCTCGCGGAGCGACGAGGGCCCGAAGGGCAAGTTAGCGGCGAGGCGCGGTAGTCTGTGAGTTACGGGAGTTAGGCGCAGACTATGCACGAGGTAGTGGCGGGTCGGCGAGTTCAGCCACGCCGGCGGTATTAGAAGGCGAGAGCGGCGTAGCTCGAAGGTTCGTGCGAGCCTCGATTCGCGGCCGGTCTTGAGTATAGAGACTACGAGGAGCGGTCCGATTATTGACCCGATATAGTAGTCGAGCGGCGCGCAAGCGAGCAGCCACCCCAGAGCCGACAGTTTGCGGATTAGGGATTTTCTAGGATGTCATCCACCTGAGTTTTATGGTTCGAGGTCTGATGAGGATCCGCAGGAGTTCATTCGGTAGCTACAGCGGACCACGCAGGTTCTTAGGGCTTCAGAGACAGAGTCTGTTACGCTAGCCTCCTACCGGTTGATAGGTTCTTATCATTGAGGCAGAATGGGAGGACCATTAGGGAGTACAACCTAGAGTTTGACTCGTTGGCTAGGTATGCGCACACTATTGTGGCTAACATGGCCGATAGAGTCCAACTCTATGTTATGGGACTAGACCGTTATATGATCCTTTGTTTGCACAGGAGTGGCCCTTCACCGAGAATGGATATTGCGGGATGCGAACATATGCACAGAGGATTAGGGCGAGGAGAGAGGGCCAGAGCCAGACGAGGCCAGCCAGAGGCGAGCAGCGAGGGTTGGGGTGATTTTCGAGGCGGAGAGCCTCGGCGAGCTAGGTCTGATTCGGCCGGCACAAAGTGCTCCTTCCCAGTTTTCTGGCGGGAGGTTAGATCAGTCGGGTAATTCGGGAGCCGGTCAGAGCTCCAGGGCTTCGGATTCGTATACGCACATGGGTTCTAAGCGTCGGGGCCCTCTTCCTCGATGTTCACGGTGTGGCCGGCATCACCATGGGGAATGTCGTCGTGCTACTGGTGCCTGTTTTGCCTGTGGCCGTCAGGGCCATATATTGAGGGATTGTCCTAGTAGGAGAGTTACAGGAGGGATAGAAAGGTCTACCGAATCAGTTGCGGGTTCTTCGCCTTCAGTAGCTAGGCAGGATATTCATACCGTGGCGGTAGTGGCGGTCGTGGTGGAAGTTCGATTTTAAGCGGTCCTTTGAACCGCCTATATGAATCGGGTATATCTTGACCCTTTCTGATTTGTATGCATGATAAGGTTATTATATGTTTAAGTATCAAGAACGGATAATATTGAAATTATGTAAGTATGCTAGAAGTAAGTTGGAAGTACGAAAAGATAATCTTTTTAGGCCTTGAATGTGGGTATATAGTGATGATGCACACTATGGTTTGTTCATCGTTTGGTTTGTGATGGATAAATATGCAAGTGCGGTATATTAGGGCCATATGTGGCATAATTAGGTTTTGCTAAGTGCAAGTTTATGAGACTATGCCAAGGAATGATAGATTGAGCTCCGAAAGAACATTCGGGGACGAATGTTTCTAAGGGGGGAAGAATGTTACACCCCATATTTACAAGACATGTTTTAAGGTAGTACGTAAGAGCTCACAAGTGTTAAGATTTGAGACTTGTAAAAATTAGCGGAATTATGGAATTGTCGGAAAAACATAATGTTGTGACGAATGGGAGGGCGACACGTGTCACCCCCCCCCTTATGTTGTCTTGGACGAATTGAAGCATGGACACAATGGTCATTTGACCCTTGTTAGGAAGACAAGTCTTGCTAGTAGTCAAGCTTGAGAAAGTTGACTAAGTCAAAGGGTCCAAAGTCTTGATATTTTATAAGATTTCATCCAAATCACCCATTTGTCCACACCTTGACCCTCCATGTCCCTTATAATACTACTAGTAGTGTGAGAGAGCCCAACACTTAGCAAAAATTTACAAAAAATTGGATAAACATAGGCATAAGCTCTCGGGTTCACCTATAGGAAGTAGGAAAATTTTTTGTTTCTTGTTCATTCAACTCCACACTTTAAACCAAGATTCTTGAGGGTAGTGTAAGCATATCTCAATAGAAAAATCCCGGAAAAAGAGAGTTTTCGTATTAGTCGCAAAGTGAAAACCTAGTGGCTTTCTAGGTTTTGGATTGGAAGTTGAAGGAAAGTTGTTGGTATGGTTCTAAGGGTCTCAACAAGAGGATTGAAGTGTCTTGGAGAGGTTCTAAACTACTAAGGAGCGACTTCGGATTGGAATTGGATTAAGATTCGTTGAGGTATAATCTTGTCCTTTAATGTGTTACAAGATTATATATTTATATTGTTGTTGTTAGCTTTACGTGTTGCTAGAATGAAGTTGATATGTAGAAGTTTATAAGGATTGTGGATTGATTGTAGCCTTGGAAATCCGGAATGTAATGTAAGCCATGCTAAGTTGGATTTCAATTTAGTCGTTATTAGAATCGTCGCATGTTATTGATTTGAAGATTGTGGTAGTTTTAATCAAATGCGACTTGATATCTTGATATGTTAACAATTTGGATTGAAATGGAAATTTGATAAGAATTGGTATGGTTGAACTCAAGGTGGCCGAATTTGGACTTTTAGTTTGTTATTCATTTGTATTGGACTACTTTCTAAATTGTGAGCCAATTGGGTCATTTAGTTATTCATTTGTATTGGACTACCTTCTATATTGTTGTGAGCCAATTGGGGCTGTTTGGTTATTGTATTTGGCCTTGAAAAGGTGGCAAAGTAAGTAGAAACAAAGGAGGTGCTGTCCGATTTTCCGTAGAATTTAGTGACTTAGCACTCAGAATATTCTACGTTTGAATTAAGAGGTTAATGGACGTATTGTGGCCATTATAGGTTGAAGTACTTTGGAGCTTTTTTTGCAACTTGTCGCTAGTCGTCGCGAGGTATGTGAACCTCTTCTTTCTTTGGCATGATCCTACGTATGAAATCTCCATGTGATAGTATTTCAAGATTCCTTCTACTCTTAGAAGTTAAGAAGTATTTACATTGTTGAATCTAAGTTAAGAGTATGATTAAATTGTCCTAAGTCCTTACTAGGTCTTATGGGAGACGTTGGTAAGGATGGTTAGGAAGTTATGAGATTTGATTTAAAGGCTATGTGTCTTGATTTGTTTAAAGTAAGTAAGTGGATTTTATGTTCGAAAATGACTTGAATTTATATGTGAAAAGGGGATTGATTTTAAAAGTGGAAGTTATATGATTTTAAGGGAATAAATTACTTGGTTTTGGAAGGTATGGAACTTTATATGTTTTTGTATAAGTAATTGGGCTTTAAAGGAAGTATGTTATGAAGTTTGAAGACTAAGAACCTTGATTGTCTTTTAAGGATTATGAAGTTTTAAGCGATATGATTCTTTTTAAGTATGTATGTACGTAGTATCTTTGGATCCCATTTTCCTAAATGTTGTAAGAATAAAAGTGTCTTAAGTTCTCTAAAATGAAAGGTTGTTATAACAGCTTTATGGGAAGTTGTTATGACGACTTAAGAAGAAGTAATAAGACGGTTTAAAATGTTATGTAAGGAAAATACACCGAGCCTACAAATAGGCGGATTACGTTATGAAATACAGGAGCCTACAAATAGGCGGATTACGTTATGAGATACAGAGCCTACAAATAGGCGGATTACGTTATGAGATACACCGAGCCTACATAGGCGGATTACGCCATATTACAGGAGCCTACGCTAGGCGGGTTACGTCATCTTACACCGAGCCCCGGGCGGGCGGATTATGCTACATGATTCCACGATGCAAGGCCGAGCGGGCGGGTTATGTCACATGATTCATCAAGACAGTGTGTCATAAATGGGCCGGATTATGTTATGTAAGATATGTAAGTTATGTGAAAAAGACTGGATTAAACTCTTAAGTATGTAGGTAAGAATATGTTGTTAAATCTTATTGAAAGGAGGAAAGGAATGGTTAATATATGATTGATTTCAGGAGTTAAAAGGACATTCTTTTATACATATATGATTTGGTTATTGCATTTTATTTACATTCCATACAAATTTTTGTTATGCGACCCCTTTGGGGTGCGTTCATGCCCGCAGGTGATAGGTACACAGGTTGGTGATCCTTGCTCTTAGGATCTCTGTTCAGTTTTTGGAAGGAATCCCTTTCACTCCGGAGGCTTATCTTTTGGTAAGGTTTCCCTGATGTGGTAGACTTATGTACATTCAGGGGTATGGCGGGGCCCTGTCCCGTGATTGAAATTCTTAAGTGCAGAGTTACATATTGTGGGTCGGTTTGTAAAAGGAAAGGGATGTGGATTTGTTGTTATGTATATGTATGTGTGTCGGGAAGGTAGCCTTATCGGCTAACACGTGGTTTAATTTCTCGTTATTTTATTTTATAAGTTTCATGTATGTTCATTGCTATTCTCGATGTATACAGGCAGGGTGCGGAGTAGGGCACCGATCGCGGAGCCGGGTCGGGTCATGACAAATACCTCCCCTCTCTTATAGCTTTTCGTCCAAGCTCTTCTCCCCTTCCGAGTCCTAGTGAAACCTACCTCCCTTGGTAGAAAAGTTGTCTTCCAAGTATAGTTACTATTCCTAAATACCCTAGCCCCAAATCCCTTATAGTATTTAAGTAGAAGTTGTTAGAAACTACTAAGGGTTTCTTGGAGCTATCGGAGCGTACAATTAGGAGCTAAACCTTGCTCAGGATCGACATTTAACTTGGATAATTTTGGGCTTATCGAGGTAAATACTCTTGTCCTTCTATTGTAATTGGATATTACATATAAGAATAGTTAAGATTTGAGTATAAGATATAGAAGGATATTAAAGAATAGAATTGAACTGAAATCACATCAGAAGAATAATAAAGAAGTATTGAACTGTACTTACATAGGACTGTATTTACAGTAGACTTGTGTAGCTTGACGGGTAGGGAAGTGCTGCCCAATTTTTCCGTAGAATAAAGAAACCTCTGCTTAGAATAGTCTACAGAGTAGTCTAGACATTGATAGACGTATCTGACTATTATAGGTTGATTCTCTGCGCGCGACATATTCGACTTGGCAGGTGGTTTTCGTAGAAGGTATGTGATTCTTCCTATACTCTTGAGCATGATATTTTAAAATATATATATAGTACGGTGAGCGTGCGTGTGTTAATGGACGTACTTTTACGGCAATGTCTTTTGACTTAAGCTGAATAATAAGAATCTTGAAGTATTTCAAAAGAATATTGAATCATTTTTAATGTAAGAGTAATATTTGGTTTTAAACAAAAGCTTAAGAGTTATACTAGCTTTATGGGAAGTTAGGTATAACAACTTAAGAAAGATAAAAGGCTATTTACTTATTTGTTTATAAAAGCACGGTATTGATTTACGTAAAGTGTAGTAAGATTGTTTGATAAGTAGACATATTATGATGCTACGTGTGTTAGTGTCTTGTGATGTTGTGAAAGGGGTCATTCTTGTTGTGCTTACGTTGTTAAGCGTTAAGACCGTTATCTTGTTATTATATCACATACCCCTTGACTTGTTATACCGAGGGCTTGCCACCGATGCGGGTCTATACGGCTATGCGGTCTGTGTGACTATCAGAGTGCGGGAGTTCGTGATTGATCATTCGGGTGTTTTATCCGTCTGGGGATGCCTATGCGGTGCGTGTGACTATGCGGTCTATGAGACTATGCGGATGCGGGAGTCGAGGAGAATGCAGGGTTAGCTACCCCGTCGAGGAATACCTCATGCGGGTGCGTGTGTGACCTATGCGGGTGCGGGAAGTCGAGGATTAGGCACGCATAATGATATTATGGGCGATTGGCCTTGCCCGATCATTCGCGGCCTAGAAAAGACCCGGTTACATTATATCTATTTTGCTCTTGTTTATGTTGTGGCACTATGTGCGATTAGGCTAGTTGTATTTGCAAATGGTTTTAAATACTTTGATTTTACTTGATGCTTTCTGATTTCGCATACTTTGTACTGTTGTCGACCTCCTTGAGGCTGCGTTCATGCCGCGGTAAGGAAGCGAGTGCTAGATCCACAACCTAAGCATCTCTACTATGGTGTCAGGAGCTCCATCTTCTCGGGAGGCACGACTTTTGTTATGTTTCTCCCTGATGGTGTAGATATAGATACATTCAGGGTATGGCGGGGCCTTGTCCGCCATAGTTGTTTACATTCCTAAGTGCGTAGTCATGTTGTAAAGTTGGGATGTAACTGTTCACTCTTTATATATATATGCGAAAGCGACATTTTCTCGAATATAAAGCGTGTCTCAATTTACATTTGTTTCATGTCTTGTTTTTATATTCGTGATTACTCGATGTATGACTACTTGGGTGCGGGTAAGGCACGATCAACCGAGCAGTCGTGACAACAGTGGTATCAGAGCAGTTAAACCTCTGATAGTGTCTACAGACCGTATCTAGTAGAGTCTTGATTATCGGTGTGTTGTGCACCACACCAATAATCAGGAGGCTATAGGATATTTAGGATTGGTTTCCATTCTTCTCACTCTGAGATCGTGCCTTAGAGCTTTGTTATAATTTGGACCCCTCTAACGTATTCCTTTTACATATGATTATGCCTCGCGTAAGGCAACCGGGCCCGAAGGGCAAGGCGAGGAGGCGCTAGTAGGACACCGAGAGTCACGAGGGCTCGTGCCCGATCTATACAGAGACGGCGAGTTCCATGACGCCGCCCGGCCAGCGAGACCACGATGCCGCCTCCCGTCCCACGGCTGGGGCGGAGGTTAAGTACAAGAGATGGCCCGGCTATTGGCGAGATTGTGGCGAACATGAGGATAAATTTGGATCAGCAGTTCGAGTTCAGCCCGGTGCACGTGGTTCACCCGAGATCGACGGTTTGAGGCTACGGGATTTTACGAGTTGTAGCGCTTGAGTTCTGGTCGAGGCACGAGGATGATCCGCGGAGTTCATCCGTCGATTCTGAGAGGATCATGCGGGTGATCAAGGCTTGAGACCGAGTCCGTGATCTTGTTCGCATCGGTGCGTGATACCGCTGATCGGCCGTTTGACTTCGTGGGAGCTTTCGGGAGAGCATGCGCGTCAGCGGTATGGGACGAGTTTTGGAGGCTTTTCTCACGCACTTCTTGCCTCCGCGGATGAGGGCACGGGCGACATATTTTTATTCTTTGAGACAAAGAGCGCCGCGATTAGGGAGTACAACGTCGAGTTCGATTCAACGGCTCGATATATCCTGCGCTAGTAGCGAGATATGGAGGACCGAGTGCCGATACGTCACGGGCTAGATGATTATATGGCGAGTCTTGTGCGGGTGTGGCTCTTGACGAGCATGGACATTACCGTATGCGAGCTCATGCACTTGGATGCGAGGCGTAGAGGCCAAGCGGGTCGACAGATATCGCAGCGAGAAGAAGGCCAAGGCGGTTCTTTTGGTAGTTCTCGGGGTGGGCGGCCTCGTGACGTCTAGATTTGCACCACGGCCGGCTCGAGCACTCCTACATCGTTTTGATGCAGTAGAGCATTGGGCGTGTCGGGGCCCGGGACTTGGACTTCGGGGTAGCAAGGTGCTAACCAATCGAGTGCCTTTCGGTGTGTCGTTGTGGTAGATTCCATTCGGGAGCCGTAGTACTACGGGAGCTTGCTATACTTTTGGCGAGGTCATTATGCGAGACTGTCAGGCGAGCGCGAGGGTAGAAGTCGACGCCGAGTGCATTGCGGTCTTCATCCCTACGATTACACGCCCGAGGCGTGGTACTCATGGACGATGGGTCGCGGCAGGTCGTGGCGCGAGTCGATTCTAGCGGTCCTCGAGCGCATTTATGCCTTGTCCGGCAGGACGGAGGCGTCGCTGGCGTAAATCGCCAGTACTCTATCAGTTTCTGGTTATGACTTTTATGCCTTGATAGATCCGGGTTCTACTCTGTCCTATATATCTCCCCTTATTGCTAGTAGGATAGGGATAGAGCCTGAGTCCATAGACCACTTTCGAGTAGCTACGCCGATGGCGATTCGGTGGTAGCTCGGCGGATATATAGGGCTTGTCCAGTGACCATATGCAGTCGTCAGACCCTAGCCGACTTGATAGAGTTGGATATGACTGATTTCGATGTAATCATGGGTATGGATTGGCTAGCTTCTTGCTACGCCAATGTAGACTGCAGGGAGAGTAATGCAGTTCCGATTTCACGAGGGCCGGTTGTCGAGTGGGAGAACATCAGTATCGTAGAGGGTAGGTTTATTTCCTACCTCGAGGCTAGGAAGATGGTGCGAGAAGTACATCTACCATCTCGTTCGGGTGTTTGATCATCGAAATTTGCGGTGCGATTTTGATCGATTCTGTCACGACCGAACCGGGCGTGGATCGTGCCTTACCGGGCACTGTTATACCTGTATTTCGGAGTATATGCGTGAGGCGTGCGTCTGAAAGTTTAGCCTTAAAGTTAGGCCAAGTTCGAAAATTGTACACAACTCGCTAAAGAATCGTTTCCGGCGAAGCGTTTCCACGACTTTCGTAGGAAAATTCGGCCATGCCATTTCTAATTTTGCGGATTTTTCGAGAGGCGAAACATTTTGGACCAACGGGAGGGTGACACTTGGCACCTCCATTGGTGGACTTGAAATCGTCCTTGGGCCAATTGGAATAGGATGGCACGTTTTTGTGCCTTGCAAGTCAAGGAGTTGGTAGGATATTTGTGTGTAGTAAATCCTCACCTACACTTTCCTTGCACTTGTCTTCATCTTGGCCATTGGTTGGCCATGGCTTGAGCTATAAATACCCCTTAGATGAAGAGTTCTTCATCCACAAATCTTTCCAAGTCTTGAAAATCCTCTCCTCTCTTTTGAGCCTTGTTCGTCCAAACACTCCTCCCTTGTGAAGTTTGGCGAGGGCCTACCCACTAGCCTAGCCAAAATCTACCCTCCCTTGGTAGAAAAGTTGCCTTCTAGTATTGTTATAATGCCCAAAATACCCTAGCCCAAATCCCTTAGTCCTTTGTAGAAGTTGTGAAGAACTTCTAAGGTTTCTTAGACTCTGGGAGCGTACAACTTAGGAGCTAAACCTTGCTCAGTGCGACTTTATCTAGGATATTATTGGGCTTACAGGGTAAATAATCCTAACCCTCTTTGTATTAGAGAATGCATCTTGTAGAAGTATAAGAATAAGTATTAAATACTTAGAAGGATATTACTGGAATAGAATTGGTATTATCACGGTGAAGGGTTTAAAGAAGAATAATTGAACTGTACTCACATGAAATTTGTTTTCACGATGAGACTTATATAGCTCACGGGTAGGGTTGTCTGCCCGACATTCCGTAGAATTGTGAACCTCTGTTTAGAATGACCTTGAGTAGTCTAGACTTTGATAGATGTGCTGTGACTATTATAGGTGATTCTCTGCGCGACATATTCAACTTGGCGGGAGGTTTTGTAGAGAAGGTATGTGATTCTTCCTAAGCATGATATTTTAACATATATATATATATAGTGCGGTGAAGCGTACATGTGTTAACTGAATAATAACTACGGCAATGTCTTTTGACTTAAGCTGAATAATAACTACGGCAATGTCTTTTGACTTAAGCACGAATAATAAGAATCGATGCATTTCAAAGAACTCTTGAATCATGTTTTAACAGAAGATAAATAGTTGGTTTTTAAAACAAAAGCTTAAGAGTTATACTAGCTTTATGAGAAGTTAGGTATAACAACTTAAGAAAGATACAAAGGAATTGTTTACTGTTTTGTTTATAAAAGCCTTGTATTGATTTACATTAAGTGTAGTAAGATTGTTTGATAAGTAGACATATTATGATGCTATACGTGTTAGTGTCTTGAAATTCTGTGTAAGGGAGTCATTCTTGCTGTGCTTACGTTGCTAACAGGTAAGTCCGTTGTACTGTTATTGTATCACCTACCCTCGATCGTTATCACAGGGCTTGCCCGCGATCTTGGTCTATACGGCTATGCGGTCTGTGAGACTATGCGGAGCAGCGGTATGCTCGAGATTGATCATTCGGGTGTTTAGCCCGACGGGGATTCCTATGCGGTCCGTTGAGACTATGCGGTCTTTTGAGGCTATGCGGGCTGCGGGAGCCTAGGCGGATCTGGGGTTAGCTGCCCCGATCGCGAGAATACCTCATGCGGGTGCGTGTGTGACTATGCGGACTGCGGAAGTCGAGGACTAGGCACGAGAATGATACTATGGGCGATTGGCCTTGCCCGATCATTCGCGGCCTAGACTAGACACATTCTGATTTTCTATTCTCGTTATTGTTTGTGATATGGCACTATGTGCAATTGAGCGATTATATTTGTGAAAAGGTTTTAAATACTTTGATTTCATTTAAAGTACTTTATAGTTTCACATACTTGGTACTGTTATCGACCTCCTTGGAGCTGCGTTAAATCTGCAGTAAAGGCAAGCAGGTGCTAGATCCGCATCCTTAGGATCTTTTGCGTTGGTGTCAGGAGCTCCATCTTCTCGGGAGGCTCTACTTTTGGGTATGATCTCCCTGTTGTAGATAGTTTTATCTGATCGAGTATGGCGGGGCCCTGTCCCGCCATAGTTGTTTACTTCCTTAGAGGTCTATAGTACTATTGTACAGTTGGGATGTAACTGCAAAACTTGAGTTATATATATTATGCCAAAAGGCAAGCTTTTCATCAGATAAACTGTTTATGTTTTTACTATGTTTCCTGTCTTGTTTTATATTTCCGCTGGTTACTCTGATGTATGACTACTTGGGTGCCCCGGTAAGGCACGATCCACGGGCCGAGCGAATTCGTGACAAAAGTGGTATCGAGCGATTAATCCTCGGAAAGTGTCTACAGACCGTATCTAGTAAGTCTTGATTATCGGTGTGTTGTGCACCACCAATAATCGAGAGGCTATAAGATATTTAGGATTGGTTTCCATTCTTCTCATTACGAGATCGTGCTTTAGAAGGCGTGTTATAGGTTGGACCCTCTAACGTATTCCTTTCTATGTGATTATGCCTCGCGTAAGGCAACCCGGGCGAGAAGCAAAGCGGCCGAGGCGCTAGCGAGACACCCAGTCACGAGGCTCGTGCCCGATCTATACAAGGCAGCGAGTTCCATAGCGCCGCCCGGCGAAGACTGTACCGTACCTCGGTCCACGATGCAGGCGAGAGAGATGAAGTGCAGAGATGACCGATTATTTGCTCGGATTGTGGCGGAGCGGGAGGGCGGTGGGCCGGCGATTCGATTCAGCCCGGCACATGTAGTGCACGAGCGACGGTTTGAGGCTACGGGATTTCCTTAGTTGTAGCCGCCCGAGTTTCTGGTCGGCGGAGGATGATCCGCGAGGAGTTCATCCGTCAGTGCAGAGGATCATCGCGGGTGATCAAGGCTTGAGGCCCGAGTCTGTGACATTCGGTTCGAATCGGTGCGTGATACGCGATCGATTGGTTTGATTCATGGAGCTTTCGGGAGAGCATACACTCCAGCAGATATGGGATGAGTTTTGAGGCTTTTCTCACACACTTCTTGCCTCCGCGGATGAGAGGCACGGTGATAGATTCTTGTTCTTTGAGGCGGGGAGGGCCTTGGTGAGGAGTACAATGTCGAGTTTGATTCTTTGGCTCGATATGTCCACTGCTGGTAGCGAATATGGAGGGCCGGGTGCATCTCTATGTCATCTGGACTAGATGATTACATGGCCAGAGTCTTGTGCGGGTGTGTCCCTTGACCGAGCATGGACATTACAGTATGCGAGCTCATGCACTAGGATGCGCGGGCGTAGAGACGCCGGGTAAGCGATATCAGCGGCGAGAAGAAGGCGAGCGGCGGTTCTTTTGGTGGTTCTCGGGGTGGCGGCATCGCGAAGTCGGTTGCACCACGGCCGCGAGCGCTCTACATCATTGATGCAGCCAGAGCGGTCGAGGCGAGTCGGGGCCCGGGACTTGATTTCGAGTAGCGAGTGCTAACCGTTCGAGTCCGCTCGGTGTGCGTTGTGGTAGATACCATTAGGGGCGTACTCGGGAGCTTGCTATACTTGTGGCGGCGGGGTCATTTCGCGAGTTTGTCCGGCCGGCGGCGCTAGTGGTAGGGCTCGGCTACGAGTGCATTGCCGCTTCTTCATCCCAGCGATTACTCGCCCGGAGTAAGGTACTCGTGGACCAGCGGGTCGCGGCGGTCGTGGCGCAGTCGATTCTAGCGGTCCTCGAGCGCATTTATGCTTTGTCCGGTAGCGGGATCGGGAGGCCTCGCCGATGTCGTCACGGTACCTTATCGGTTCGGGTTTGATGTGTATGCTTTGATAGATCGGATTCTACTGCATTCTATATATCTCCCTTGTTGCTAGTAGGATAGGGATAGAGCACGAGTCCATAGACCGCTTTCGAGGTAGCTACGCGATGGGTGATTCGGTGGTAGCTGGCGGGTATATAGAGCTTGTCTGTGACCATTCTGATCGTCGGACCCTGGCGACTTGATAGAGTTGGAGATGATTGACCGGCGTGATCATGGGGATGGATTGGCTAGCTTCTTTACGCCAATGTAGCTGAGAGAGAAGTAATGCGGTTCCAGTTTCTGAGGCCGGTTGTTGAGTGGGAGAACACGGTATCGCCAGGGTAGGTTTATTTCCTACCTCGAGGCTAGGAAGATGGTGCGAGAAGGGTATATCTACCATCTCGTTCGGGTGTTTGATCACGAGGCTGCGGTACCAGATTTTGAGCGATTCGGTGGTCGAGAGAGTTCCCGGGCGTGTTTCAGACGACCTCGGGTATCCTCACGAGAGGAGATCGAGTTTTGTATAGATGTCTTTGCGGACACTCGACCTATTTCCATTCCGCCATACGAATGGCACTGCCGAGTTGAGAGAGTTGAAGGACCGGTGAGAGATTTCTTTGGAAAAGCGGCTTCATCGGGCTAGTGTTTCTCCAGGAGCGCGGTATTGTTCGTGAAGAAGAAGAAGGGGCTGCGCATGTGTGTTGATCTGAGCGGTGAACAAGGTGACCATTAAACGAATACCCCTTCCCGGGATTGATGATTTGTTCGACCGATTGCGAGCGCGAGATGTTTCTCAAGATTGATCTGCGTTCGGGCTATCATCAAAGTGCGAGTCGAGAGAGGTGGATGTCCACAGGGTGCATTCGGACGTGCGGGCATTATGAGTTCGGAGTCATGTCTTTTGGGTTGACCAATGCTCGTGGTATTCATGGATTTGATGAACCGATGTTCAAACCATTTTTGGACACGTTTGTGATAGTGTTCATTGATGATATCTTGGTTTATTCTCGCTCGAGCGAGGCATGCGGAGCATTTGAGGCTATCTTGTGATTCTCGAGACCAGCGATTATGCGCCAAGTTTTCCAAATGTGAGTTTTGGTTGACTTGATGGCGTTTCTTGGGCATATTAGCCGGGTGATGGCATTCAGTGGATACGGCCAAGATCGGCGATCGAGGACTTGGCCTGAACCTACTACTCCGCAGAGGTTCGCGATTTTACGGGCCTTGCGAGGATATTATCGGCGGTTCGTGGAGAAGTTTGCTTCTATCTACGCACCATTGACTAGGTGACTCGAAGCAGCCAAGTTTGATGGTGATGCTTGTGGCGGGGTTTCGATTCTTGAAAAGAGGCGGCGACCGCCCGTTCTTACTCTTCGGAGGTCGGATGGTTATGTCGTGTATTGTGATCGTCGGGCACGGGTTGGGATGTGTGTTGATGCAGCATGGCGGGGTTATAGCATATGCATCCGACGGTGAAGAAACACGAGAGGAACTACCCGCGTGATTTGGAGTTGGCGGTGTGATTCACGCTTTGAAGATCTGGAGGCACTATTTGTATGGGGTTCACGTGGATATTTTTACAGGACCACAAGAGCCTCGGTATATCTTGACGGAGGAGCTGAACTACGGCGAGGCGGTGGTTAGAGTTGCTTAAGGATTACGATGTTGATATCTGTACCACGGGAAGGCCAATGTTGTGGCGGATGCTCTTAGTCGTAGGTCGATGGGAGCCCATCGGATGTGCGGCTAGAGAGGAGGGACATGGTTCGTGATTTGCATCGATTAGCGAGCCTTGGTGTCCGTTTGATTGATTACGATAGCGATAGGGTTCGAGTTCGTGAGGTTGCGAGTCTTCCATCGTCGAGAGGTGAAGAGGCAGCGATTTGAGGATCGGTTTTGACACGTTATCGTGATCTGACTCTTCGTGAGGGCAAGGGTCCTTTTGAGTAGCACTGATGGGGTGCTAAGGTTTGAGGCGAGTTGTGTGTTCGGATGTTTGAGGACTTGGCGTGAGTTCTTGGGGAAGCACGCGGTAGCGCGTTACTCTATCCATCGGTCGACCAAGATGTACCACGACCTTAGATCGTGTATTGGTGGGATGGCTTGAAGAGGGCGTTGCGAGTTCGTAGCTCGGTGCGTGTTGTCGGCGGTGAAGGTAGAGCACGGAGGCACGGTGGTTTATTCTGACGATAGAGATCCCGACACGGAAGTGGGAGGTGATCAACATGGACTTCATCACGGGATTGCCTCGCACTCGGAGGAGACATGATTCTATATGGGTTATCGTCGGCGGTGACGAAATCAGCCCACTTTCTTCCGTTAGGGCGACTTTCTCGGTGAGGATTATGCGGACTTTACATCAGAGATCGTCGATGCATGGAGTCCCTATTTCGATCATATCGGCGGAGGAGCCCGGTTACGGCTAACTTACGGAGGTCTTTCGAGAGGTTTAGGGGCCGCGGTGAGCTTTAATCTGCATTCCATCCGCAGACAGACGGACAAAGCCGGCGCACTATCCGGACTCTTGAGGATATCTTTGCGAGCTGTGTTATCGACCGAGGGTAGTGGGAGGATCATTTGCCTCTAGTTGAGTTTGCGTACAATAATAGCTACCACTCCAGTATTCAGATGGCTCCTTATGAGGCCTTGTATGGGAGGAAGTGCAGATCGCCTATAGGTTGGTTCGATGTGGGCGAAGTGCAGCTAGTGGGTCGGATTTGGTGCAGTGAGCGGTGGATAAGGTGAAGCTTATCCGGGAGAGGTTCTTGGCGGCTCGAGTCGGCAAGTCATATGCAGATCATCGTCGTCGGCATCGAGTTCGAGGTTCATGATTGGGTTTTCCTAAAGGTGTCACCCATGAAGGGTGTGATGAGATTCGGGAAGAAAGAAACTTCGGCGAGTACATTGGGTCGTTTCAGTTGTCGCGAGGTAGGCAAGGTTGCCTACGAGTTGGATCTGCCGTCCGATCTGGAGGCAGTGCATCCGGTGTTTCACGTTTCTATGCTGAGGAGATGTATCGGGGATCCATCTAGGGTACATCCGATTGACGATGTCCAGGTGACCGAGGGGTTATCGTATGAGGAGATTCCCATAGCGATAGTCGATCGTCAGGTTAGGCGTCTGCGGACGGGGCGTGGCTTAGTCAAAGTTCTGTGGCGGAACGAGCTCAGGGAGGAAATGACGTGGGAAGCGGAGGAGGACATGAGGCAGAGGTACCCTCACTTATTCCCCACACCTCCAGGTAATTCACTTTCCTACTTGTAAATTTTCATTATCGTTTATGCCTAAGTGTTGTTCTGTGGCCATTTGTGGCACTTGCTAACTGTTTAAGCTTTACCGATAACTGTCTTGTGAAGGAACATTCGGGACGAATGTTTCTAAGGAGAGGAGAATGTTATACCCTGTATTTCCGGAGTATGTACGTGAGGGCGTACGTACGAAAGTTTAGCCTTAAAGTTAGGCCAAGTTCGAAAATTGTACACAACTCGCTAAAAGAATCGTTTTCCGACGAAAGCGTTTCCCACGACTTCGTAGGAAAATTCCGCCATGCCATTTCTAATTTTTGCGGATTTTCAGAGACGAAACATTTTGGACCAACGGGAGGGTGACACTTGGCACCCTCCAATTGGTGGACTTGAAATCGTCCCTTGGACGAATTGGAATAGGATGGCACGTTTTTTGTGCCTTGGCACAAGTCAAGGAGTTGGTAGGATATTTGTGTGTAGTAAATCCTCACCCTACACTTTCCTTGCACTTGTCTTCATCTTGGCCATTGGTTGGCCATGGCTTGAGCTATAAATACCCCCCCTTAGATGAAGAGTTCTTCATCCACAAATCTTTCCAAGTCTTGAAAATCCTCTCCTCTCTCTTTGAGCCTTGTTCGTCCAAACACTCCCCCCCTCCCCTTGTGAAGTTTGGCCGAGGGCCTACCCCCCCTAGCCTAGCCGAAATCTACCCCCCTCCCTTGGTAGAAAAGTTGCCTTCTAGTATTGTTATAATGCCCAAAATACCCTAGCCCAAATCCCTTAGTCCTTTGTAGAAGTTGTGAAGAACTTCTAAGGTTTCTTAGACTCTGGAGCGTACAACTTAGGAGCTAAACCTTGCTCAGGCGCGACTTTATCTAGGATATTATTGGGCTTACCGAGGTAAATAATCCTAACCCTCTTTGTATTAGAGAATGCATACTGTAGAAGTATAAGAATAAGTATTAAATACTTAGAAGGATATTACGGAATAGAATTGAACTGTTATCACAGTAGAAGGGTTTAAAAGAAGAATAATTGAACTGTACTCACATAGAAATTTGTTTTCACGATGAACTTATATAACTCACGGGTAGGGTTGTGCTGCCCGACATTCCGTAGAATTGTGAACCCTCTGTTTAGAATGACCTTGAGTAGTCTAGACTTTGATAGATATGCGTGACTATTATAGGCTGATTCTCTGCGCGACATATTCACTTGGCGGGAGGTTTTGTAGAAGGTATGTGATTCTTCCTAAGCATGATATTTTAACATATATATATATATAGTACGGTAGACGTACATGTGTTAACTGAATAATAACTACGGCAATGTCTTTTGACTTAAGCCTGAATAATAACTACGGCAATGTCTTTTGACTTAAGCCTGAATAATAAGAATCCTGATGCATTTCAAAAGAACTACTGAATCATGTTTTAACAGAAGATAAATAGTTGGTTTTTAAAACAAAAGCTTAAGAGTTATACTAGCTTTATGAGAAGTTAGGTATAACAACTTAAGAAAGATAAAAAGGAACTGTTTACTTGTTTGTTTATAAAAGCCTTGTATTGATTTCTGTTAAGTGTAGTAAGATTGTTTTATAAGTAGACATATTATGATGCTATCTGTGTTAGTGTCTTGAAATCTTTGTGTAAGGGGGTCATTCTTCTTTGTGCTTACGTTGCTAACAGTAAGTCCGTTGTCTTGTTATTGTATCACCTACCTCATTTGTTATCACGAGGGCTTGCCCGATCTTGGTCTATACGGCTATGCGGTCTGTGAGACTATGCGGAGCAGCGGTATGCTCGAGATTGATCATTCCGGTGTTTAGCACGATGCGGGGATTCCTATGCGGTCTGTTGAGACTATGCGGTCTTTTGAGGCTATGCGGGTGCGGGAGCCTAGGCGGATCTGGGGTTGGCTGCCGTCGCGAGAATACCTAAATGCGGTGCATGTGTGACCTATGCGGTGCGGAAGTCGGGACTAGGCACGCAGAATGATACTATGGGCGATTGGCCTTGCTTCGATCATTCGCGGCCTAGACTAGACACATTCTGATTTTCTATTCTTGTTATTGTTTGTGATATGGCACTATGTGCAATTGAGCGATTATATTTGTGAAAAGGTTTTAAATACTTTGATTTCATTTAAAGTACTTTATAGTTTCACATACTTGGTACTGTTATCGACCTCCTCGGGGCTGCGTTAAATCGCGGTAAAGGCAGCAGTGCTAGATCCGCATCCTTAGGATCTTTTGCGTTGGTGTCGTGAGCTCCATCTTCTCGGGAGGCTCTACTTTTGGGTATGATCTCCTGTTGTAGATAGTTTTATCTGATCGAGTATGGCGGGGCCTGTCCCGCCATAGTTGTTACTTCCAGAGTGCAGTAGTACTATTATGCAGTTGGGATGTAGCGCAAAACTTGAGTTATATATATTATGCCAAAGGCAAGCTTTTCATCGAGATAAAGCTTTACATTTTTACTATGTTTCTGTCTTGTTTTATATTTCCACGGTTACTCGATGTATGACTACTTGGGTGCCGGTAAGGCACGATCACGGGCCGGGCAGTCGTGGCGGCACCCTAGTGATACAACATCAGTGTAATCAGCGGAATATAAAACATGACATAATATAATATGAATGAGAAAACAGTTTAACTGAGAAAGATTGCCCTTCGGCATATATATATATAAAAAAAAATGAATCCGAACAGTTACATCCATTTTACAAACTCTACCCACAACAGTACTACAGACCTCTAAGAATGATACGACAACAATGGCGGGACAGGGCCCCGCCATACCCCTGAATGTAAGTACCTACTACGACAGGGGACTATACCACTAATAAGCCTCCGGAGAAACGGAGCTTCCCAAACGCTGTTACCTATGGCGAGGATCAACGGCGGTGTACCTCTACTGCGGCATGAGCGGCCCAGGAGGTCGATACAGTACCAAGTATGTGGCGAAAATCGTAAATGAAATCATAGTAGTCTACATAAAGCAGAGACATGTATGATAACCAAACTACGATTCTGATAAATAGCGATCATGTCAAGTCGGGACTCACGCCAAAGCCATCACTCAAATATAACTATGGGTCTCCGCCCAACATAAACAAGAGCGAAATGGATATCTTTATGGCGGTCTTTTCTAGGCGCTAATGATCGAAGCAAGGCCAATCGCCCATAGTATCATTATGCGTGCCTAACCTCGACTCCGCGATCCGCATAGGTCACACATAGACTCGCGTGAGGTATTCCTCGCATCGGGGTAGCTAACCCGGTACCTCTGGACTCCGCGATCCGCATAGTCTCAATAGACGCGTAGTCACGCGGACCGCATAGGGCATCCGCGTCGGGATAAAACACCGGAATGATCAACCTGGAACTCCGCTGACTCGCGTAGTCACGCAGACCGCATAGGCCGTATAGACCCGCATCAAGGGTGACAAGACCTCGGTATAACAAGTCAAGGGGGGTATGTGATATAATAACATAACAGCTTATCGTTAAACAACATAAGCACAACAAGGGAAACCCCTTTACACAAACATCACCAGATACTAACACACGTAGCATTCTAACATGTTTACTTATCAAATCAACAAGAAAGTATTACAATTCTATCACAAACCAACACAATCAAGTTATTCACACAAGGTACTTTCTACTTTATGTTAACAATTTCGGGTTTCTATCCCCAAAGTACTTTATACATTAACTCTTTTAAAAGATCCGTTTCTTTCACAAAAGTCACACAATACCCGTAGTATAAAAATATAGTGACTATCCTTTTAAGTAAACCAAAACACTTCCCTTTGTAAATCAAGTAACAACATTATTTTCCAAACGTTCAAGTTTGCCTAATTTCAAATGCTCAAGTTTCTTATTTTCGAAAGGTTTCGTAGTTCATAGTTTTAATCACTTAATGATATAATTCTCCTTTAAAGCAATTTGAGATACATATGCCTTATATGTGAGTAGGTTATTCTTGTTCATAATCAATCTTATTTAAGCAGCCATGATCTAGGAAATGTAATATCATTTTGTCTCATCTTAGCTTCATGCGGATGGAGGTTTCTACTGGTTTTAATAATACTTTATTAGTCAATACATTTCCCTTTATTAGCGCTGTTGTGGTTTGTTCGATACTTATTCTCATTTCCGAAATCAGTAAAACATTATTCCTTTTACAAACCAAGTACTCATTACTCACGAATGAGGTTTCACACAAAAACTCATATTAATTACTTAAGTCAAGTCTCTTAACTTCTAAAATTAATAAACCATTCTTTTTATCTCTCTTAAGTCGTTATACCTAACTTCCCATAAAGCTAGTATAACTCTTAAGCTTTTAAAACCAAGTATTACTCTTCTTTCAAAAAGGTTTCTTAATTCTTTTGAAATACTTCAAGATTATTATTATTCAGGCTTAAGTCAAAAGACATTGCCGTACAACTACGTTCAGTTAACACACGTACGTCTACCGTACTATATATATATATTCTTTTAAAATATCATGCTCAAGAGGATAGGAAGGATCACATACCTCGCGACGATTATCGACTATTAGCAAAGCGCTCGCGGTATAACGGCTAGCCTCGTCCACCTTTCAAGTAGAACATGCTACTCGCGATCACTTTGACTATAACGGTTATAAAAGTCTATCAATGTCTAGACTACTACATAGAACATTCTAGCGGAGGCTTCACTATTCTACGAAAATCGGGCAGACTTCCACCCGTTAAGCTACACAAGTCTCACGTAAATACAAATCCTATGTAAATGATTTTAATCTTCTTCTTTAATATTCTTACGATGTGATTTGGTTCAAATCTTTTCTGTAATATCCTTCTATTACAGTTCAATTCTCTTCTATGAATCTTATATTCATTTATACAACTACAGTATGTAATTTCCAATTACAATAGAAGGATATGATTATTTACCTCGGTAAGCCCAAAATTATCCAATTTTAATGTCGATCCTGAGCAACGTTTAGCTCCTACTCCAAGTGCTCCAACCCGCTCCAAATAACCCTTAGAAGTTCTACGAAACTTCTTCCTAATACTTCAACCAACTGTGAAGATTTTCCTTAGGGTTTCGTTTTTGTGACTGAAGGGAAGTATAATAGTATTTCTGGGCTTTTAGTATAGGTGTAACCTTGGAATACTACAAGGTATTTGGGCCAAGGTATTTTGGAATAGTAACTATACTTGGAGAGTATTTCTACCAAGAGGGGGTGTATTTTACGGAAACAACTCTAGGTAGGGGGGTGTATTTTACGGAAACAACTCTAGGTAGGGGGGGTACCCCTCGACCAAGGCCACTAGAAGGGGGGGTGTACCCCTCGGCCAAGGGCTTTCTCAAAGGGGGAGGGGTGCTCTCGGCTAGAGCTCTCAAGAGAGGGGGGGAGAACTTTCAAGACTTAGAAACTATTTTAGGATGAAGAAGTTCATCAACTAAGGGGGTATTTATAGGTCAACCAATGGCCAAGATCAAGACAAGTGGGGTGCAAGTGTAGGGTGAGGATTTATCCATGTGTCCTTATCCATCTACTACACAAAATATCCTACCTAACCCTTGACCAAAAGAAAGCACAAAAAACGTGCAAGGAAAGCCCTCCCAATGTCGTCCACTTGAGGGACAAGTGTCACCCTCTCGTTGGTCCAAAATATTTCGTCTCTCGGAAAAATCCGCAAAAATAATAAATGACATAGCCGTATTTTTCCTCGGAAAACGATTCCTTTCGTGTGTTGTGCACAAAATTTCGGTCCTTGCCTAACTTAAGGCTCAATTTTTATACGTACGCCCTCACGTACATACTCTGGAAATACGGGGTATAACATTCTCCCCTCCTTAGAAACATTCGTCCCGAATGTTCCTTCTCAAGACAGATAACGATCAAGTTCCTCATAGCTTAACCAGTTTGCAAATGCCACACATGGCCACAGAAAACACCCGCGCAAATACTTACATCCAAGTCCAAGAGGAATCACCTCTATCATTACAAAAACTCCCACCCAAGGGCTAAAAGATACTCCCTTCGCACCTTCACTTTACAAAAGAAAAGATCACATCTACTTTCTTAACACATGTTCGCTTCTTCCCTTACTCGTCGTACCCTTCTCGTACACTCGAACTCTTTCTCATAACTTACCACATTCCTGCTCCTGCTTCAGTTTCCAAAACTCTGGGTTACTACCTCCAACTTGGTCATCATTAACTGAGAATACTGCGGATGGATCTCGATACTCTTAGAACATAGCAACATGCAAGACCGGACGTACTGCTCCCTACGTCGGATGGCAATGCCAACTTATAGGCAACCTGGCCTATTCTTCACATAACCTGAAAAGACCCAAAGTAACTCGGGCTAAGTTTCCTCTATTTTCCAAAACTCGTCACACCCTTTCCGGGGTGGTACCGAAGACCAGTCAACTGAACTCCAAACATCGTCGCCGATTATCCATACGACTTACATTGAATCGAGCGCCAATAACCTCTTCTGGATAAGCTTCACCCTATCCACATCCTGCTGAAACAAGTATGAACCAACTATCTGAACTTTGCCAACATCGAACCAATCGACCGGCAACTTACACTACCGCCCCTACGAGGATCCGTAAGGAGATATCCGAATACTGAAATGGTGGTTATCAAAACCTTTGCCTTAGGAGGTAACAATCCCTTCGGCTACCCACGAAATCCAAACAGCGGCGAGGCGGGTGTCACGACCCATTCGGGGCGTGGTGGTGCTCTTAGGGGCACCAGTAGTCATACATCAGTGTCGGCGGAAATATAAAACAAGACATGAAATAATTTATAAAATAAGACACGCTTTATGTGAAAACGTCGCCTTTCGGCATATATATATAAACATGGTTTAGCGATTACATCCGATCTTGCATACAACATGACTCTGGACCTCTGAGGAAATATACAACTATGGCGGGACGGGGCCCGTACCACTGGCATACAAAACTATCTCTGCGGAGATCATACCCAAAAGTAGAGCCTCGGAAAAGATGGAGCTCCGACACCAACGTAGAGATCCTAAGGATGTGGATCTAGCACACCTTGCCGCCTGCGGCATGAACGCGGCCCGAAGGAGGTCGAGACAACAGTACTAAGTATATGAAACAGTAAAATACTTAAATGAAAACATATCATTTTAAAATCGGTTTTGCAAGTATGTATGAAACAACCAAGGGGACCGCATAGTGCCACATCATAAACAAGAGCAACAATAGGTAAATGCGAGGTCTTTTCTAGGCTGCGAATGATCGAGCGAGGCCAATTGCCCGTAGTATCACCATGCAAGCCTAATCACGGACTCCTGTAGTCGCATAGGCCACTCACATAGGCCCGCATAGAGTACATAACCCGCGTCGAGGGTAGCTACTCTCGGCGTCGATCTGGACTCGTAGTCCGCGTGGCCACATAGATCGTATGAGGTATAACCCGCGTCACTAACACGGAACTCCGTAGTTCGCATAGGTCCACGGACCCGTGAGGTATTCTCGAATCATGGTCCTGCACGCGAGTCTACCCGCGTCGGCGACTTAACCCCGGTAATATGTCAAGAGGTGAGTGATAGTACACTAACATAACTTATCTTTAAACAACATAAGCACAACAAGAATACTCTTTTATACAAGCGTTACAAGACCAACACACATAGCATCATATCATGTCTACTTATCAAACCATCTTATTATTCTTTTCACAATTTAATATAAGTGCATTATAAACACATGGCAAAGCTGTTTCTTTTATCATTCTTAAGTGGTTATACTTAACTTCCCATAAAGCTAGTATAACTCTTAAGCTTACATTTAAAACCAATTAGTTCTCTTACATTAAAAATGATTGATATTCCTTTGAAATGCTTTGGATCTTTATTATTGAGCTTAAGCGTGAGGCATTGCCGTAAGTATTATTCGAGCTTAAGCGTGAGGCATTCGTAGTTATTATTCGATTAACACGTATGCGTCTACGTACTACATATATATTGTAAAATATCATGCTTTAGGAAGAATCACATACCTACCGGTGAAAACCACCGCGAAGTTGAATATGTCGCGCGCGAGAATCGACTATAATAGTCGGACACGTCTATCAGCGTTGAACTACTTTGTAACGATTCTAAGCAGAGGGTTCTATATCCTACGGAAAATTGGGCGACACTTCCCTGCAGGTGAGCTACTCAAGTCTCTGTGAAAACGATCTATGCAAGTACAATTTGATATTTCTTCTTTTAAACCCTTCTCTTGTGATACTTGATTCAATTACTATACGTGATATTCTTCTAAGTATTTAATACTTATTCTCATACTACTGCAGTATGTAATCTCTAATTCAAAAGAGGGTTAGGATTAGTTACCTCGGTAAGCCCAATAATATCCTAGATAAAGTCGCGCCTGAGCAAGGTTTAGCTCTAAGTTATGCGCTCAGAGCTCGAGAAACCTTAGAAGTTCTTCACTTCTACTAAGGACTAAGGGATTTGGGCTAGGGTATTTTGGGCATTATAACAATACTAGAAGACAACTTTTCTACCAAGGGAGGGGGTAGATTTCGGCTAGGCTAGGGGAGGGTTACCTCGGCCAAGCTCACTAAAAGGGGTATTGGACGAAAAAGGCTACAAGGGAAAGGAGAGGATTTTCAAGACTTGGAAAGGAATTTGTGGATGAAGAACTCTTCATCTTAAGGGGTATTTATAGGTCAAGACATGGCCAACCAAGGGCGAGATTTAGCCAAGTGCTAGGCAAGTGTAAGGTCAAGATTAGGGCAAGTGCCCTTGGCCAACTGCACACAAAATATCCTACCTAATCCTTGACTTGTGCAAAGGCACAAAAAGCGTGCGCCATTGCCCAATTCGTCGATGGGCGATTTCAAGTCCACCAATTGGAGGGTGCCAAGTGTCGCCTCGTTGGTCCAAAATGTTTCGTCTCTCGGAAAAATCCATAAAAATTAGAAATGGCATAGCGGAATTTACCCTACGAAAGCTGTGGAAGCGTTTAGTCGGAAAACTATTCGTTTTGTGAGTTGTGCCAAAAAAGCGTTTTGTGCCTAAACTTTAAGGCTAGACTTTTATGCGTATTCCATTACGTACATACTGCAGAAATATGGGGTATAACATTCTCCCCCGAAACATTCGTCGAATGTTCCTTCCCAAACGATTAACGATAAGATTCTTCATGCTTAAGCGATTTGCAAATGCCACACACGGCCACGAACAACTCTTAGGCATAAGCGATAATGAAGATTTACAAGTAGGAAAGTGAATTACGGAGGTGTGGGAATAGGTGAGGATACTTACGCCTCGTGTCCTCCTCGACTTCCCACGTCATCTCCTCCTGAGCTCGTTCGCGAGAAGACTTTGGCGGAAGCCACGTCCTTCCCAGACGCCTAACGACGATCGACTATCGCTATGGGAATCTCCTCATCGATAACCCCTGATCACTGGACATCGTCAATCGGGTGCACCTAGATGGATCGATACATCTCGCCGGCATAGATCGTGAAAAACCGGATGCCTTGCCTCCGGATCGGACGGCAGATCAACTCGTAGGCAACCTTGCCTACCTGCGGACAATCTGAAGCGGCCCAATATACCTTGGTGAGTTTCCTTCTTCCGAATCTCATCACACCGCCATGGGTGACACGCAGAAAACCCAATCATCAGCTGCGAACTCGGATCCGACGGCGATGATCTGCATCGACCACATCGACTACGGTATCGATAGCGCTCTCGGATAAGCTTCACCTTATCCACACTGCTTTGCGCAAATCTGGTCCCACTAGCCGCACCTCGCCCACATCGAACCAACCTATAGGCGTCTGCACTTCCTCCATACAAGGCCTCATGGCGCCATCCGAATCTTGGAGTGGTAGCTATTGTACGCGAACTCAACTAGAGGCAAATGATCCTCGGCTACCACGAAGTCGATAACACGGGCTCGCGACATATCCTCAAGAGTGCGGATAGTGCGCTCGGCTTTGTCCGATGCTGCGTGGATGGAATGCGATGCTCGAGCTCACTACGTCCCTAAACCTCTGCGGAAAGACCTCAGAAGTTAGCGTGGCGGGCTCCTGCATGCGATATGATCGAAATAGGGACTCATGCGATCGGCGATCTCTCGGATGTAAAGTGCGGCATAATCCTCGGTAGAAAAAGTCGTCTGACGGGAAGAAAGTGGGCTGATTTGTCGACTGTCGGCGATAACCCATATAGAATCATGTCTCCTCTGAGTGCGAGGTAATCCCGTGATGAAGTCCATGTTGATCACCTCCCACTTCCAGGTCGGGATCTCTATCGTCTGTAACAAACCACCAGGCCTCTGGTGCTCTACCTTCACCTGCTGACAACACGGGCACTGAGCTACGAACTCTGCAGCGTCCCTCTTCAAGCCATCCCACCAATACACAGATCTAAGGTCGTGGTACATCTTGGTCGACCCTGGATGGATAGAGTAACGCGCGCTGTGTGCTTCCCCAAGAACCTGCTGCCGAAGTCCTGAAACATCCGGAACACACAACCTGCCCTCAAACCTTAGCACCCCATCAGGTGCTACCTCAAAAGGACCCTTGCCCTCACGAAGAGCTGTATCACGATATCGAATCAAAGTGGATCCTCGAGCTGTTGCCTCTTCACCTCTCGCCGGCGATGGAAGACTCGGCAACCTCACGAACTCTAACCCAGCTGCTATCGAATCAATCAAGCGGACACGAGGCTCGCTAAGCGATGCAAATCACGAACCATGCCCCTCCTGCAGTTGCACATCGATAGGCTCCCATCGACCTACGACTAAGGCGTACGCCTAACATTGGCCTTCCGGGTGGTACGGGATATCAACATCGTAATCCTTAAGCAACTCTAACCACCGTCTCTATCGTAAGTTCGGCTCCTCGGTGAAGATATCCGGAGGCTCTTGTGGTGCGTAAAAATATCCACGTGAACCCCATACAAATAGTGCCTCGGATCTTGGCGTGAATCACCGCTGACTCCAAATCATGGGTGGGGTAGTTCCTCGTGTTTCTTGGTGTCGGGATGCATATGCTATAACCTGCCATGCTGCGTCAACACACATCCCAACCCGATGCCCGACGTCACAATACACGACATAACCATCCGGACCTCCGGAAGAGTAAGAAGCGGCGGTCGTCGGTCTCTCTTTCAAGAATCGAAACCACGCTCACAAGCATCAGTCCATGAAACTTGGCGCCTTACGAGTCGGCCTAGTCAATGGTGCGAAGATAAAGCAAACTTCTCCACGAACCGCGATAATATCTGCAAGGCCCGAGCTGCGAACCTCAGCCGGAGTAGTAGGTCTAGGCCAAGTCTGATCGCCGATCTTGGCGTATCCACTCGAATGCCATCGGCCCGACAATATGCCCAGAAACGCCATCGAAGTCAGCAAAACTCACATTTGGAAAACTTGGCGTCAATCGCTGGTCTGGAGAAGCATCGGCCACGATCCTCAAATGCTCGCGTGCTCTGCTCTACGGCGAGAATAAACCAAGATATCATCAATGAACACTATCACAAGCGTGTCCAAAATGGTTTGAACACTCGGTTCATCAAATCCATGAATCTGCGGAGCATTGGTCAACCCAAAAGACATGACCACGAACTCATAATGCGTCCGGGTCGAATGCGATCTAGGGACATCCACCTCTCGACTCGCACTTTGATGATAGCGACCGTAGATCAATCTTGGAGAAACACCTCGCGCCTGCAACGGTCGAACAAATCATCAATCACGGAAGGGTATCTGTTCTTAATGGTCACCTTGTTCACCGTAATCAACACACGTGCGCGGCGTCCGTCCTTCTTCACGAACAATCTGGCGCTCCCGGGGAGAAACACTAGGCTGATGAAGCCCTTCTCCGGAAATCCCTAAGTGATCCTTGACTCTCTCAACTCGGCGGTGCCATTACGTATGGCGGAATGGAAATAGGCGAGTGTGCGGCAATATGTCAATACAAAACTCAATCTCCTCTCGGGAGGATACGGGAGGTCGTGCGGCACGTGCGGGAACTCTCGACCACTTTGGGCCAGCGGAAAATCTGGTACCGACCTCGATATCAAACACCCAAACGAGATGGTAGATATACCCGCCTGCACCATCTTCCTAGCCTTGAGGTAGGAAATAAACCTACCCTCGGCGATCTGGTGCTCCTCGCTCAACAATGGCTCCTCGAGAAGCTGGAACCGTACTACTCTCTCTCTGCGGTCTACATTGGCGTAGCAAGAAGCTAGCCAATCCATCCCGTGATCACGTCGAAGTCAATCATCTCCAACTCTATCAAGTCGGCTGAGGTCCGACGATCGTAAATAGTCACAGGACAAGCTCTATATACCCGCCGAGCTACATGAATCACCCATGGCGTAGCTACCTCGAAAGGGTCTATGGACTCGGGCTCTATCCACATCCTACTAGCAACAAGGGGAGATATATGGGGCCAGTAGAACCGGATCTATCAAAGCATACATCAAACCCAGAAACTGATAAGGTACCTGTGACGACATCAGGTGAGGCCTCTTGATCCTGTCGGCTGGACAAAGCATAAATGCGGTTCTGAGGACCGCTAGAACTGGGACCCGCGCAACGACCTCTGCCGCGACCTGCTGGTCCATGAGTACCTTGCCCTCCGAGGCGAGTAGCTGTCGGGGATGAAGAAGACCCGGCGAAAGAACTCGTGGTGACCCTACCATCAGCCTTGCCCTTGGTGACGGTTCCTCGCATAGTGACCTGCGGCCTGGCCCGAAACAAGCTCGTAGTACCACAACTCGAAGTGGGATATGCGCGTCGGCCACACCGAGGGGTGGTTCCGTCGGCGATACCTCTGCGCTCTGGGCGTCACGAAGTCACGGGGCCTGAGTGCGCCCTCGAATATCTCGGTGTCTTGAGGGCGGTGCGAGTGCTCTGGCCGGTGTGGCGCAAATCTAGGCTAGCTTGAGGCGCCACCACGATAGCCACCAAAGACCTGCCCGTCTGGTCTTAACCTGCTGTTGCTGTCAACCCGCGGTCTCTACGCTCCTCACATCCAAGAGCATGAGCTGCGTGCGGGTAATGTCCATACGGTGAAGAAACACTGCACATGACTCGGCCATATAGTCGTCTAGCGGTGGCGTGGCGGTGCACCCTATCCTCCATATCTGCTACCAATCTGGGACATATCGAGCCAATGAATCAAACTCGACATTGTACTCACGGCGGTCGTCCTCTGCCTCGGCGGTAAAAATCTATCGGCCGCGCCTCCTCGCCGCGTGGAGGCAAGAAGTGAGTGAGAAAGCCTCGAGAACTCATCCCAGTAGGCTGGGGCGCGTGCTCTCCCGGGATAACTCGTGAATCAAACCAATCATTGCGGTATCACGCGGCCTATGTGAACCAAAGATCACGGACTCGGTCTCGGCGCCCGATCACTCTCGAGAATCCTCTGTGGCGGCGGATGAACTCCTGCGGATCATCCTCGGCCTCGACAGTAAAACTCGGCGGGCTACAACTCGGGAAGTCTCGTAGCCTCAAACTCTACGCCTCGGGTGAACCACGGTACGGCCCGGGGTGGGGCTGCTCGTATCCGGCTGTCCTCATGTCGCCACGATCACGGCGATGGTGGGCCATCTCCTTGTACCTAACTCTCCGCCCGGTGTGGGATAGGAGGTGTGGGTGCGTGGTCTCGCTGGGGCGGCGGCGTCGTAGAACTCGCCGTCTCGGTATAGATGGACCGAGCCCTCGTGACTCTAGGTGTCCTCGCGGCTCCTCATTGCCTTGCCCTCGGGCGGGTTGCCTTACGTGGAGGCATAAGCATTCTGAGAAAAAGGAATACGTTAGAGGGTCCAACTTTAACACGACTCTAAAGCACGATCTCGGAGTGAGAAGAATGGAAACCAATCCTAAATATCCTATAGCCTCACGATTATTGGTGTGGTGCACAACACACGATAATCAAGACTCTACTAGATACGGTCTGTAGACACTTTCCGAGGATTAACTGCTCTGATACCACTTTTGTCACGACCCATTCCGGGGCCCGTGACTGGTGCCTTACCGGGGCACCCAAGTAGTCATACATCAGAGTAATCAGCGGAAATATAAAACAAGACATGAAATAATTTATAAAATAAGACACAGTTTATGTGAGAAAACGTCGCCTTTCGGCATATATATATAAACATGGTTTAGCAGTTACATCCGATACTGTACAACATGACTACAGACCTCTAAGGAAATATACAACTATGGCGGGACGGGGCCGCCATACCTATCAGACAAAACTATCTACAACAGGGAGATCATACCCAAAAGTAGAGCCTCCGGAAAAGATGGAGCTCCCGACACCAACGTAGAGATCCTAAGGATGTGGATCTAGCACCTGTTTGCCCTTACCTGCGGCATGAACGCAGCCCCCCGAAGGAGGTCAGTACAACAGGTACTAAGTATATGAAACTGTAAAATACTTAAATGAAAACATATCATTTTAAAATCAGTTTTGCAAGTATGTATGAAACAACCAAGGGGACCGCATATAGTGCCACATCATAAACAAGAGCAACAATAGGTAAGCGATGAGTCTTTTCTAGGCTGCGAATGATCGAGCAGGGCCATTGCGTAGTATCACCATGCAAGCCTAATCTCGGACTCCGTAGTCGCATAGGCCACTCACATAGGCCCGCATAGAGTACATAACCCGCATCGAGGGTAGCTACTCCTCAGCGTCGCCCTGGACTCGTAGTCGCATGGCCACATAGACCGCATGAGGTATAACCCGCATCACTAACTGGAACTCCGTAGTTCCGCATAGGTCCCTGGACCAGCATGAGGTATTCTCGAATCATGGTCCTGCATCGCTGAGTCTACCCCGCGTCGGAGGCGACAACCGGTAATATGTCAAGAGGTGAGTGATAGTACACTAACATAACGACTTATCTTTAAACAACATAAGCACAACAAGAATACTCTTTTATACAAACGTTACAAGACACTAACACACATAGCATCATATCATGTCTACTTATCAAACCATCTTATTATTCTTTTCACAATTTAATATAAGTCATATAAACACATAGGCAAACTGTTTCTTTTATCATTCTTAAGTGGTTATACTTAACTTCCCATAAAGCTAGTATAAATCTTAAGCTTCTGTTTTAAAAACCAATTAGTTCTCTTCTGTTAAAAATGATTCAGTATTCCTTTGAAATGCTTTCAGATCTTTATTATTCAGGCTTAAGCCGTGAGGCATTGCCGTAAGTATTATTCAAAGCTTAAGCGTGAGGCATTCCGTAGTTATTCGATTAACACGTATGCGTCACCGTACTACATATATATTGTAAAATATCATGCTTTAGGAAGAATCACATACCTTCTCAGCGAAAACCACCTGCCAAGTTGAATATGTCGCGCGCAGAGAATCAGCCTATAATAGTCAGACACGTCTATCAACATTCAGACTACTTTGTAAATTGATTCTAAGCAGAGGGTTCTATATCCTACGGAAAATTGGGCAGCACTTCCCTACCGTGAGCTACTCAAGTCTCATTGTGAAAACGATCTATGCAAGTACAATTTGATATTTCTTCTTTTAAACCGCCTGCTGTGATATGATTCAATTCTATTCTGTGATATTCTTCTAAGTATTTAATACTTATTCTCATACTACTACAGTATGTAATCTCTAATTCAAAAGAGGGTTAGGATTAGTTACCTCGGTAAGCCCAATAATATCCTAGATAAAGTCGCGCCTGAGCAAGGTTTAGCTCCTAAGTTGTACGCTCCGGTAGCTCGAAACCTTAGAAGTTCTTCACAACTTCTACTAAGGACTAAGGGATTTGGGCTAGGGTATTTTGGGCATTATAACAATACTAGAAGACAACTTTTCTACCAAGGGAGGGGGGGTAGATTTCGGCTAGGCTAGGGGGAGGGGTTGCCTCGGCCAAGCTCACTAAAAGGGGGGGGGGGTGTTGGACGAAAAAGGCTACAAGGGAAAGGAGAGGATTTTCAAGACTTGGAAAGGAATTTGTGGATGAAGAACACTTCATCTTAAGGGGGTATTTATAGGTCAAGACATGGCCAACCAAGGGCCAAGATTTAGCCAAGTGCTAGGCAAGTGTAAGGTCAAGATTAGGGCAAGTGTCCTTGGCCAACTTGCACAAAAAATATCCTACCTAATCCTTGACTTGTGCAAAGGCACAAAAAACGTGCACTTCATTGCCCAATTCGTCCAATGGACGATTTCAAGTCCACCAATTGGAGGGTGCCAAGTGTCTCCCTCCCGTTGGTCCAAAATGTTTCGTCTCTCGGAAAAATCCACAAAAATTAGAAATGGCATTGCCGGAATTTACCCTACGAAAGTTGTGGAAACGTTTCGTCGGAAAACTATTCGTTTTGTGAGTTGTGCCCAAAAAAAATGTTTTGTGCGTAAACTTTAAGGCTAGACTTTTGTACGTATTCCCTTACGTACATACTCTGGAAATACGGGGTATAACACGAATGCGATACTGAGACTCACCTGAGTTCCTCAACCACCTCTGGTAAAACTTAGGAAACGAAATAGCCTGACAACCGGGCTTCATGCGCCATAAGGTGAAAGTAGGCACCTCGTGCGACCTTACAACCTTCCCGATGTAACATCTCGCATAACCTCTGCGAGTGAGCGGTCTGGCCCGAAGGACAAGATGGGTGACCTCGATGGCGACCATCGGTCGAACGCATCCACGAACTCGACGCTGGTTTACTAAACTTGGGCCTAACACCTCGTGACCTACCACCTGGCGGGACCACCCCGAGCCCCCACCACAAACAGGTCGCGGGTTGACGCGGTGGTCCTCAACCCGACCGCTATCGTGCAAAAACTCTTGTTCCCCGATCCGGAACGATCTCACTAATCAAGTCACGAAAACCTAGTGGTCTTCTTAGTTCAACTACCCTCTTTCATACCACACTACTCAGGGACTTATTATACAACTATATCTCACGTGCACTATGCACTCCGATAAGGGTCAAACACATAAAAAAAAAACATCTTTTACTCGAGATGGCCTTACCTCTAAGGTCCCTACGTATAAAACTCTAAGGCTCACACTTTCTGCCTTTGATCTTACCCGGTTAACTAACCATGATTTCTAATCACAATTAACACATATGTTATCTGAACATAACACTTAAGATACGCTTATCTTATCACACCTACAATATCTAGAGGGTTCAAGGATATACATGTATCTACCGCTTCACTTCCCCTTTGTCGTTCTAATCAAACCTGCCCTGTTGGACGCATAGCTGGGGAAGGTGATGAACTAGTCACTGATCCCGAAGGCTGAGTCTCCACATCTGCACTACCCTTGGTCGGACAATTCCTCGCAAAATGGCCCTGCTGGCCGCACGCATAACAAGTCGCGTCAAGTACGACACTCCGAATGATACCTACCACAACGCCACAATGGTGGGGTGGCCTCCTCTGGCTAACACCCCTTCCTCTCCGCACCACTGAATCCGCAACTGATCTGGTAGGCTGAGTCCTCCTTCTTGCACATTCTTTCGTCACATGGCCCTGACGGCCGCAAGTAAAACAAGCACCAGTAAAAAGACGACATTCCCCGGGATGACGCCTGCCACACTGTGAACACTGAGGGAAAATCAACTCGGCTAGAACCTACGATAATCGTGAACCGTAAGCCCCGAGTTACGACCAACTCGCATACCGAACGTCCTGAACCCTATGGAGGAACACTCTGCACTGGCGGAGGCGCATATCTAATCTGCTGCTGAGGCGGTTCGCCTCGAACGTAACCAAAGGACTCTGCTGACCGCCTCTTCGCGCTTTGATTAACCTGTCGAACTCTACGTTTCTCAACCTGTTGCACATAAGCCTGAACGCAGGCCATGCTCATTCATGACTGAAGAGCTACTTCTTCACAACCCTCTCTTAGATAGTCATCAAGCCCCGTGATAAATCGGTACATAATATGTTCTCTGGTTGCTATATCCATAGCTCGTAACAGGGTCATCTCTTTGCAATCCATACTCCCTGTTCCCTGTCATGGAACTGAAGGCTCATACATCATGGCCGCAGTAGGAACTGCTGCTGCTGTGTTAAACTCCGCTGGGGCTGGTGATGTCGCAGAACTCCCCGAATGAAGCACTCCCTCTGGTGATGATTGGGCCTGTGCCCTCGTAACCCTCTGTACTCTACTCGCAGCTCCCTCGGCTGCCTTGCCCTTCTGGGCCCGGGTTGCCTTACGCGGAGGCATAACGGTAAGGGAAAGAAATACGTTAGAGGGGTCCAACTTATAACACATCTCTAAGGCACGATCTCAGAGTGAGAAGAATGGAAATCAATCCTAAATATCATATAGCCTCCTGATTATTGGTGTGGTGCACAACACACCGATAATCAAGACTCTACTAGATACGGTCTGTAGACACTTTCCGAGGATTAACTGCTCTGATACCACTTTTGTCACGACGAACCGGGCGTGGTAGTGCCTTACCGGGCACCCTAGTGATACAACATCGAGTAATCGAATATAAAACATGACATAATATAATATGAATGAGAAAGCAGTTTAGCGAGAAAGATTGCCTTCGCATATATATATAAAAAAATGAATCCGAAACGTTACATCCCTTTTACAAACTACGCCCACAACAAGATTACTGCACTTAAGAATGATACGACAACAATGGCGGGACAGGGCCCCGCCATACCCCTGAATGTAAGTACCTACTACGACAGGGGACTATACCACTGATAAGCCTCCGGAGAAACGGAGCTTCCCAAACGCTGAACTGTGACCCTATGAGCGAGGATCAACGACTGGTGTACCTCTACCTGCGGCATGAACGCAGCCCCCCGAAGGAGGTCAGGTACCAAGTATGTGAAACTGAAAATACTGTAAATGAAATCATAGTAGTCTATATAAAGCAGGAGACATGTATGATAACCAAACTACAGTTCACAATAAATAAGCAGTCATGTCAAGTCAGGGACTCACGCCCTTAAAGCCATCACTCAAATATAACTATGGGTCTCACGCCCACAACATAAACAAGAGCGAAATGGATATACTGTAACTGGTCTTTTCTAGGCCGCTAATGATCGAAGCAAGGCCAATCGCCCATAGTATCATTATGCGTGCCTAACCACGACTCCGCAGCCGTGATAGTCACACATAGACTCGCGTGAGGTATTCCTCGCGTCGGGGTAGCTAACCCGGTACCCTCTGGACTCCGCAGTCCGCATAGTCTCGATAGACCGCATAGTCACATTGCACCGCATAGGCATCCCCGCATCGGGATAAAACACCCGGAATGATCAACCCTGGAACTCCCGCAGCTCCGCATAGTCACGCAGACCGCATAGGCCGTATAGACCCGCATCAAGGGTGGCAAGCCCTCGGTATAACAAGTCAAGGGGGGTATGTGATATAATAACATAACAGCTTATCGTTAAACAACATAAGCACAACAAGGGAAACCCCTTTACACAAACATCACCAGATACTAACACACGTAGCATCCTAACATGTTTACTTATCAAATCAACAAGAAAGTATTGCAAGGCTATCACAAACCAACACAATCAAGTTATTCACACAAGGTACTTTCTACTTTATGTTAACAATTTCGGGTTTCTATCCCCAAAGTACTTTATACATTAACTCTTTTAAAAGATCCGTTTCTTTCACAAAAGTCACACAATACCCGTAGTATAAAAATATAGTGACTATCCTTTTAAGTAAACCAAAACACTTCCCTTTGTAAATCAAGTAACAACATTATTTTCCAAACGTTCAAGTTTGCCTAATTTCAAATGCTCAAGTTTCTTATTTTCAAAAGGTTTCGTAGTTCATAGTTTTAATCACTTAATGATATAATTCTCCTTTAAAGCAATTTGAGATACATATGCCTTATATGTGAGTAGGTTATTCTTGTTCATAATCAATCTTATTTAAGCAGCCATGATCTAGGAAATGTAATATCATTTTGTCTCATCTTAGCTTCTATGCAGATGGAGGTTTCTACTGGTTTTAATAATACTTTATTAGTCAATACATTTCCTTTATTAGCGTATTTGTGGTTTGTTCGATACTTATTCTCATTTCCAAATCAAGAAACATTATTCCTTTTACAAACCAAGTACTCATTACTCACGAATGAGGTTTCACACAAAACTCATATTAATTACTTAAGTCAAGTCTCTTAACTTCTAAAATTAATAAACCATTCTTTTTATCTCTCTTAAGTCGTTATACCTAACTTCCCATAAAGCTAGTATAACTCTTAAGCTTTTAAAACCAAGTATTACTCTTCTTTCAAAAAGGTTTCTTAATTCTTTTGAAATACTTCAAGATTATTATTATTCAGGCTTAAGTCAAAAGATATTGTCGCACAACCACGCTCGGTTAACACACGACGTCACCGTACTATATATATATATTCTTTTAAAATATCATGCTCAAGAGGATAGGAAGGATCACATACCTCGCGACGATTATCGACTATTAGCAAAACGCCCACGGCTATAACCGGCTAGCCTCGTCCCACCTTTCAAGTAGAACATGCTACTCAAAGATTTCAACCTATAACGGTTATAAAAGTCTATCAATGTCTAGACTACTCTGTAGAACATTCTAAGCAGAGGCTTCACTATTCTACTGAAAATCGGGCAGCACTTCCCTACCCGTTAAGTTACACAAGTCTACTGTAAATACAGTCCTATGTAAGTACAGTTTTAATCTTCTTCTTTAATATTCTTCTGATGTGATTTCAGTTCAAATCTTTTCTGTAATATCCTTCTATTACAGTTCAATTCTCTTCTATGAATCTTATATTCATTTATACAACTACAGTATGTAATTTCCAATTACAATAGAAGGATAGGATTATTTACCTCGGTAAGCCCAAAATTATCCAAGTTTAATGTCGATCCTGAGCAACGTTTAGCTCCTACTCCGGGTGCTCCAACCCGCTCCAAATAACCCTTAGAAGTTCTACGAAACTTCTTCCTAATACTTCAACCAACTGTGAAGATTTTCCTTAGGGTTTCGTTTTTGTGACTGAAGGGAAGTATAATAGTATTTCTGGGCTTTTAGTATAGGTGTAACCTTGGAATACTACAAGGTATTTGGGCCAAGGTATTTTGGAATAGTAACTATACTTGGAGAGTATTTCTACCAAGAGGGGGGGTGTATTTTACGGAAACAACTCTAGGTAGGGGGGGTACCCCTCGGCCAAGGCCACTAGGAGGGGGGGTGTACCCCTCGGCCAAGGGCTTTCTCAAAGGGGGAGGGGTGCTCTCGGCTAGAGCTCTCAAGAGAGGGGGGGAGAACTTTCAAGACTTAGAAACTATTTTAGGATGAAGAAGTTCATCAACTAAGGGGGTATTTATAGGCCAACCAATGGCCAAGATCAAGACAAGTGGGGTGCAAGTGTAGGGTGAGGATTTATCCATGTGTCCTTATCCATCTACTACACAAAATATCCTACCTACCCTTGACCAAAAGAAAGCACAAAAAACGTGCAAGGAAAGCCCTCTCAATGTCGTCCACTTGAGGGACAAGTGTCACCCTCTCGTTGGTCCAAAATATTTCGTCTCTCGGAAAAATCCGCAAAAATAATAAATGACATAGCCGTATTTTTCCCTTCGCAAAGTTTGGAAAACGTTTCGTCGGAAAACGATTCCTTTCGTGTGTTGTGCACAAAATTTCGGTCCTTGCCTAACTTAAGGCTCAAACTTTTATACGTACGCCCTCACGTACATACTCTGGAAATACGGGGTATAACAGTTCCAGTAGTCAGAGAGTTCCCAGACGTGTTTCCAGACGACCTCCCGGGTATCCCTCCTGAGAGGGAGATAGAGTTTTGTATCGATGTGCTGCCAGACACTCGGCCTATTTCCATTCCGCCATACAGAATGGCACCTGCCGAGTTGAGAGAGTTGAAGGACCGGTGAGAGATTTCTTTGGAGAAGGGCTTCATCGGGCCTAGTGTTTCTCCGGGAGCGCGGTATTGTTCGTGTAGAAGAAGGATGAGGCATTTGCGCATGTGTGTTGATTCTGAGCGGTGAACAAGGTGACTATTAAGAACAAATACCCCCTTCCCAGGATTGATGATTTGTTCGACCAGCTGCAGGGTGCGAGATGTTTCTCCAAGATTGATCTGCGATCGGGCTATCATCAGGTACGAGTCAGAGAGGCGGATGTCCCTAGGACTGCATTCCGGACCCGGTACGGGCATTATGAGTTCAGGGTTATGTCTTTCGGATTGACCAATGCTCCGGCGGTATTCATGGATTTGATGAACTGGGTGTTCAAGCCATTTTTGGACACGTTTGTGATAGTGTTCATTGATGACATCTTGGTTTATTCTCGCTCAGAGCAGGAGCATGTGGAGAATTTGAGTGATCTTGAGAGTTCTCGGGACCAGTGATTATACGCCAAGTTTTCCAAATGTGAGTTTTGGTTGGCTTCGGTGGCATTTCTTGGGCATATTGTAGTGGCTGATGGTATTCGGGTGGATACGACCAAGATCGAGGCAGTCAGGACTTGGCCTAGACCCACTACTCCAACAGAGGTGCGTAGCTTTCTGGGCCTTGCAGGTTACTATCGGCGGTTCGTGGAAAAGTTTGCTTCTATCTCTGCACCATTGACTAGGCTGACTCAGAAGGCAGCTAAGTTTGATGGTGATGCTTGTGGCGGGGTTTCGATTACTAAAGGAGGCGACGACCGCCTGTTCTTACTCTTCCGAGAGGTCGAGCGGCTATGTCGTGTATTGTGATCGTCGGGCATCGGGTTGGGATGTGTGTTGATGCAGCAGGGCAAGGTTATAGTGTACGCATCCCGACAGCTTAAGAAGCATGAGAGGAACTACCCCACCCATGATTTGGAGTTGGCAGCGGTGATTCACGCCTTGAAGATCTGGAGGCACTATTTGTATGGGGTTCATGTGGATATTTATACAGACCACAAGAGCCTCCAGTATATCTTCAGCCAGAGGGAGCTGAACTTACGACAGAGACGGTGGTTAGAGTTGCTTAAGGATTATGATGTCGATATCCTGTACCACCCGGGGAAGGCCAATGTTGTGGCAGATGCCGCCAGTCGTAGGTCGATGGGTAGCCTATCAGATGTGCAGCCAGAGAGGAGGGGCATGGTTCGCGATTTGCATCAGTTAGCGAGCCTTGGTGTCCATTTGATTGATTCTGATAGCAGTGGGGTTCGAGTTCGAGAGGTTGCCGAGTCTTCCATCGTCGAGGAGGTGAAGAGGCAACAGTTTGAGGATCCGGTTTTGACGCGGTACCGTGATACGGCTCTTCGTGAGGGGAAGGGTCCTTTTGAGGTAGCACCTGATGGGGTGCTAAGGTTCGAGGGCAGGTTGTGTGTTCCGGATATTGCAGGACTTCGGCAGCAGGTTCTAGGGGAAGCACACAGCGCACGTTACTCTATCCATCCGGGGTCGACCAAGATGTACCACGACCTTAGATCTATGTATTGGTGGGATGGCTTGAAGAGGGACGTTGCAGAGTTTGTAGCTCAGTGCCCGTGTTGTCAGCAGGTGAAGATAGAGCACCAGAGGCCTGGTGGATTATTGCAGACGATAGAGATCCCGACCTGGAAGTGGGAGGTGATCAACATGGACTTTATCACAGGATTACCTCGCACTCAGAGGAAGCATGATTCTATCTGGGTTATCGTCGACAGGCTGACGAAATCAGCTCACTTACTTCCCGTCAGGATGACTTTTTCGGCTGAGGATTATGCCAGACTTTACATCCGAGAGATCGTCAGACTGCATGGAGTCCCTATTTCGATCATATCGCAGCAGGAGCCCGGTTCTGACTAACTTCCGGAGGTCCTTCCGTAAGGGTTTAGGGACGCAGTGAGCACAGTCGCATTCCATCCACGCATGCAGGACAGGTTGAGCGCACTATCCAGACTCTTGAGGATATGCTGCGAGCCTGTGTTATTGACTTCAGGGGTAGCTGGGAGGATCATTTGCCTCTAGTTGAGTTTGCGTATAATAATAGCTACCACTCCAGTATTCAGATGGCGCCTTATGAGGCCTTGTATGGGAGGAAGTGCAGATCGCCGATAGGCTGGTTTGATGTGGGAGAGGTGCAGTTAGTGGGACCAGATTTGGTGCAGCAGGCAGTGGATAAGGTGAAGCTTATCCAGGAGTGGTTACTGACAGCTCAGAGTCGACAGAAGTCATATGCAGATCATCGTCGTCGGCATCTAGAGTTCGAGGTTGATGATTGGGTTTTCCTGAAGGTGTCACCCATGAAGGGTGTGATGAGGATTGGGAAGAAGTGGAAACTCAGTCCAAGGTACATTGGGCCCTATCAGATTGTCCGCAGGGTAGGCAAGGTTGCCTACGAGTTGGATCTGCCGTTCGATCTGGAGGCAGTACATCCGGTGTTTCATGTTTCTATGCTGAGGAGATGTATCGGGGATCCATCTAGAGTGCACCCGATTGACGATGTCCAGGTGAACGAGGGGTTATCATATGAGGAGATTCCCATAGCGATAATCGATCGTCAGGTTAGGCGTCTGCGGACCAAGGACGTGGCTTCCGTCAAAGTCTTGTGGCGGAACGAGCTCAGGGAGGAGATGACGTGGGAAGCTGAGGAGGACATGAGGCAGAAGTATCCTCACCTATTCCCCACACCTCCAGGTAACTCACTTTCCTACTTGTAAATTTTTTCATTAACATATTTGCTTAAGTGCTGTATTGTGGCCATGTGTGGCATTTGCAAACTGTTTAAGTTGTGAGAGACTTCATCGTTATCTGTCTTGGGAAGGAATATTCGGGACGAATGTTTCTAAGGAGGGGAGAATGTTATACCCCGTATTTCCAGAGTATGTCCGTGAGAGCGTACGTACAAAAGTTTAGCCTTAGTTAGGCATAGGGGGACGAAAAATTGTGCACACCTATCAAAAAGAATTGTTTTCCGACGAAACGTTTTACAAAACTTGCGTAGGGTAAATTACGGCTATGTCATTTATAATTTTTGCGGATTTTTCCGAGAGACGAAATATTTTGGACCAACGGGAGGGTGACACTTGTCACCCTCATATGGACGGCAACTTGGGCAAGGGTTGGACGATTTTTTGGCTTAGTTTTTGGTCAAGGAGTTGGTAGGATATTTGTGTAGTAGATGGATAAGGACACTTGCCTAAATCTCCACCTTACACTTGCCTACCACTTGGCTTCATCTTGGCCATTGGTTGGCCTATAAATACCCCCCTAACTTGAAGGTTTTCTTCATCCACAAATCAATTCTCCAAGTCTTGAAAAATCCCTCCCCTCTCTTATAGCTTTTCGTCCAAGCTCTTCTCCCCCCTTCCTTGAGTCCTAGCCGAAACCTACCCCCCTCCCTTGGTAGAAAAGTTGTCTTCCAAGTATAGTTACTATTCCTAAATACCCTAGCCCCAAATCCCTTATAGTATTTAAGTAGAAGTTGTTAGAAACTTCTAAGGGTTTCTTGGAGCTATCGGAGCGTACAATTAGGAGCGTACATATAAGAATAGTTAAGATTTGAGTATAAGATATAGAAGGATATTAAAGAATATAATTGAATTGAAATCACATCAGAAGAATAATAAAGAAGTATTGAACTGTACTTACATAGGACTGTATTTACAGTAGACTTGTGTAGCTTGACGGGTAGGGAAGTGCTGCCCAATTATTCCGTAGAATAAAGAACCCTCTGCTTAGAATAGTCTACAGAGTAGTCTAGACATTGATAGACGTATCTGACTATTATAGGTTGATTCTCTGCGCGCGACATATTCGACTTGGCGGGTGGTTTTCGCCGAGAAGGTATGTGATTCTTCCTATACTCTTGAGCATGATATTTTAAAATATATATATAGTACGGTAGACGTACGTGTGTTAACTGGATGTACTTTTACGGCAATGTCTTTTGACTTAAGCCTGAATAATAAGAATCTTGAAGTATTTCAAAAGAATATTGAATCATTTTTAACAGAAGAGTAATATTTGGTTTTAAACAAAAAGCTTAAGAGTTATACTAGCTTTATGGGAAGTTAGGTATAACAACTTAAGAAAGATAAAAGGAATTTACTTATTTGTTTATAAAAGCACAGTATTGATTTACGTAAAGTGTAGTAAGATTGTTTGATAAGTAGACATATTATGATGCTACGTGTTAGTGTCTTGTGATGTTGTGAAAGGGGTCATTCTTGTTGTGCTTACGTTGTTAAGCGTTAAGACCAGTATCTTTGCTATTATATCACATACCCTCGACTTGTTATACCGAGGGCTTGCCACCCTTGACGCGGTCTATACGCCGGCGCGGTCTGCGTGTGACTATGCGCGAGTGCGGGAGTTCGAGGATTGATCATTCCGGTGTTTTATCCGACGCAGGATTCTATGCGGTTTGTGTGACTACGCGGTCTATGAGACTATGCGGTGCGGGAGCCTGGAGGTGCCGGGTTAGCTACCCCGTCGCGAGGAATACCTCATGCGGGTATGGGTGTGACCTATGCGGACTGCAGAAGTCCAGGATTAGGCACGCATAATTATACTATGGGCGATTGGCCTTGCTTCGATCATTCGCGCCTAGAAAAGACACATTACATTATATCTATTTTGCTCTTGTTTATGTTGTGGCACTATGTGCGATTGAACCGGTTGTATTTGCAAATGGTTTTAAATACTTTGATTTTACTTGATGCTGATTTCGCATACTTGGTACCTGTTGTACTGACCTCCTTCGGGGGGCTGCGTTCATGCCGCAGGTAAGGGAAAGCAGGTGCTAGATCCACATCCTTAGGATCTCTACTTTGGTGTCAGGAGCTCCATCTTCTCCGGAGGCTCGACTTTTGGTATGGTTCTCCCTGATGTTGTAGATATATGTACATTCAGGGTATGGCGGGGCCCTGTCCCGCCATAGTTGTTTACATTCCTAGAGGTCTGTAGTCATGTTGTAAAGTTGGGATGTAACTGTTCACTCTTTATATATATATGCCGAAAGGCGACATTTTCTCAGATATAAACTGTGTCTCAATTTACATTTGTTTCATGTCTTGTTTTTATATTCCGCTGATTACTCTGATGTATGACTACTTGGGTGCCCGGGTAAGGCACCAGTCACTGGCCCCGGAACGGGTCGTGACAGCGTCCAGCCTATCCTCATGTCTGGCCATGATCCTGGCTAGTAACTGGGCCATCTCCCTGTAACCCATCTCCTCTGCTCCAGGTTGTGGGACTGGAGGCGCAGATATCGTGGCCTCAGTAGCTACCGCCGCCGCTTCTAAACTGGGGCGGGCGGCATCGTAGAATCCGCCGTCAGCACCACCTCGGGTAAAGATCGGGCCTCTGTCCCGGTAACCTGCGTGCTACTCGCAGCCTCCTCGCGCCTTGTCCTTCTGGGCTCTGGTTGCCATGCGTAGAGGCATAACTGGTACAAAAGAATACGTCAGAGGGAGTCCAACTTACGACACAGCTCTAAGGCACGATCTCAGAGTGAGAAGAATAGAAACCAATCCTAAATGTCATGCAACCTCCTGATTATAGAAGTGGTGCACAACACACCGATAATCAAGACTCTACTAGACACGGTCTGTAGACACTTTCCGAGGACTAACTGCTCTGATACCACTTTTGTCACGACCCGACCACGGGCCCGCGACTGGTGCCTTACCCCGGGCACCCTAGTGATACAACATCAGAGAAAAACCAGCGGAAATAAAACATACAGATATGAAACAAGATAAAAGAAAACAGGCTAACCAAAACGGTTGCCTTTTTGCATATATATACAGAAATTTGAACAGTTACATCCTTTACAACCCTGCCCACAACAGTACTACAGACCTCTAAGAGTGTAACAACAACTATGACGGGACAGGGCCCCGCCATACCCCTGAATGTACAAGAACCTACAACTCAGGGAAACATACCAAAAGATAAGCCTCCGGAGAAACGGAGCTTCCCAATACGCTGAACTGTGATCCTATGAGCGAGGATCAACAACCGATGTACCTCTACCTGCGGCATGAACGCAGCCCCCCGAAGGAGGTCAGTACAACAGGTACCAAGTATGTGAAACTGAAAATACTGTAAATGAAATCATAGTAGTCTATATAAAACAGGAGACATATATGATAACCAAACTACAGTACATAATATGTAAGCAGTCACGTCAAGTCAGGGACTCACGCCCTCAAAGTCATCACTCAAATATAACTATGGGTCTCATGCCCGCAACATCAATCATGCCCGTGGAACACCTTCCTCACTGCCGGCAGTCTACGATAACCACACCAAGGAGTACACATGAACACCAGGTCCCACCTGTGTCATAAAAACCGTACGGGGCTAACTACCAGATACCAAAGCCGCATCATCAACTGACCGGGGCAAGTACGAAAGCCAACTACCAGATACCAAAGCCGTACCAACAAATCTATATAACCATACCACGAAGCTGACCCAGGGCAAGTACGAAAGCCAACTACCAGATACCACCTGCGCCACGTAGCGGCGGCACGAAGACTAACTACCGATACCAAGCCGAAATCACGAGACTTCACACAAACTGAACGGGCAAGTACGAAGGCTAACTACCGATACTGCCGAATCAGCCACGACCTCGGGGCAAGTACGAGAGCCAACTACCAGATACCAAGCCGAATCAGTAAAACCTCATGGAGAGCTAGTCCATGGAATAATAATCACAGAAGCGTACCCGTGGAATGCTCCGTCACTGCCGGTACGTCCAAGTAAGATCATAACAAATTAGCCGGCCCTCCATCGAGAGACGCGGTGGTATAGAAATACAATACTAGCACAACAAGGCCATCACACGCAAACATAGGCAAGTTACGCACAACTCAAGGTACTTTCATTTTATGCCAAAGTCCAGGTTTTAACCCCAAAGTACTACGTACGTTAAATTCTTTTTAAAAGATCCATTTCTTTTACAAAGGTCACCCGCCCGTATTATCAAAATAGAGTGACTAACATTTTAAGTAAACCAAAACAACTTCCATACTTTCCTTTTTAAACCAAATTAAGACAATACCATGCCCTTTTTAAACCAAAACACTTTCCCTTTTAAAATCAAGTAACAACATTCTTTTCCAAAAGTTCAAGTTGCCTAATTTCAAATACTCAAGTCTCTTATTTTTGAAAGATTTCATAGCTCATAGTCTTAATCACTTAACAATGTAATATCTTTTAAAACAATTTGAGTAACATAAGTCTATGTGTGAGTAGGTTATACTTGTTTATGACAATCTTATTAAAGCAACCATGATCTAGGAAATGTAATACAATTTTGTCTTATCTTAGCTTCTATGCAGATGGAGGTTTCTACTGGTTTTGATAATAATTAATTAGTCAATACATTTTCCTTTATTAACGTTGCAGTGGTTTGTTCGATACTTATTCTCATTTCCGAAATCAATATAACTTATTCCTTTTTAAAACCCAATTACCCATTTCTCATAAATGCGGTTTCACAACTTTTAACACAAACCAAGTCCGTAGCATTTCACATCAAGTCATTAATAAGTCAAGTCTCTTATCTTTAGAAGGAGTTAGAGAGAAGTTTCTCTCACTAAGAAAACGCTCTCAACGTTTCCCCTTAGTTGCTCCTTCGGTTTTTCCTCTTCTTCCCCCCCCTAAGATTTTCGTTTGTTTCACTATGGTTTAATTGTTATTGTTCACAATATGAAGAAGTCTAAACGTTACACACGTTCTGGCAATGATTCAGGAGGTTCAGGCAGTTCGGCTAAAGCTAGAACAAGGAAGAAAAAAAAGAGTGGCGGCAGTCCAACAATTGCCGAGGAAAATCTTATTCCGGCTATCTCGGACCCTTCTATCTTGGTTCATGTCATGCCAGACTCGCGCTTTACATTAGAGAATGTTGTAGACGATTCTATGCTACAAAAGATACATGAATGGGGCAATAATATAGAAATTGAAAGCTTGGATATAAGTGAATTTGAAAGCAGAACTTCCGGCAGGGAGGGTCTTTTACCGTTAGCCATTGACACCCCTAATGCTACTATGGTGGTCGACCATTCCACGGGCCAAATAGGTGGTAACGGGACCATTTAAGAAGAACATGACAGTCACTCTAGCATTAGTACCCCGTCACTACCTGGAATTTCACTAAGGTTAGCCGGAAAAGGGTCAAATTCTGGGCCTGACATTGCAATTAGAGTAACAAGGTACGATGGCATACTCAGGTCTAAACCGGGTCAAGGCGTGGGTCAGGAGTTCATGGCGGGTCGGGAAGGTGTCCATGGGTCCAAGAGTAATCACGTCTTGTTTGATTCAAAGTCAGTTGAAAGCATTGAAGGTACTCCTATACCCAAGAAGTTTAACGCGGGTGTCAAGAGAAGAAACTTTAATGCCCCGGGAAACGAGGTGACTCCTCCTATTACTGCCTGGCTTGGGTCAGAAGGACATGGCGGGTCAGGAGGATAACAATGAAACTAGGAATATGTACTCTATGCAAGGACCAAGGTCAGACGTGGGATACGAAGGGATTTCTACCCCCAAGGATTCTAACGTTATTATTGAGGGTGCCGAGGCGTCAACAATTAATGTGGCGGGTACCAACGATTCACTCATAACCTCGGGTCTTTATGATGGTCTGATTTCCAAGACGGGACAGGGGGATAACCAAGGGACATTAACTACTCCCGTTATACAAGGAGCCAAGTCAGTTGTGAGTTCTAACGTAATGATTGAGGGTGCCGAGGCGTCACACATTAATGCTGCGGGTACCAACGATTCACTCACTAGCACATGACTTTATGATGGTCTGACTTCCAAGACAGGCCAGGGGAATAACCAAGGGACATTGAATATTCCCGTTATACAAGGAGCCAAGTCAGTTGTGAGAAATAATGCTAATTCTATTTCCAAGGAGCCTAGGAACTACATAACCATTAATAACGCAAGAGCCGAGGGGCCAGCCTTGAATGTTGCGGGATCCAAAGAGTCCTCTCGTGTATTAAGACAACAACCCCAGACTTCTTTAAATGTCACTAATGAAGCCTTCCCTACTTTAGCTAGTTTTCTAAGTGGAGTCAATCTCAAGAACCACAACAAGCCTTTCGTCTTTAATACTTCCTCAGATTCGAGTAAAGTCTTTAACATACCCCCTCTCTCATCTAATAACACTTCACTACTTTCTGAAAAACACAACACCTCGCCCCTTCTATCTCCACTTCCTTCTACTCCTCCTAATACCCAACATAAATTCCCTACCCTTCCAAATGGCACGCGAATCATTCCTCCAATCGCGGGCACAAGCTCATTTCCTTCTACCCATCCCCCTCTGCCTATACCTCCAAAAATACCCCCCAATGATTTACACACTAATGCATCTTCTAAACCACATCATATTCCTACCGCGGCTACAACTCATAACAATCTTCCCCCAAACCATGGCAAAGGTACCCTCCATCCCAAAAAGACTTATGCTGGAGTCTTTGCGGGAGCTAGGTGTCACGACCCGACCCCGGGCCGCGACTGGTGCCCTACCTGGGCACCCTGTTCAGGTATACATCAGAGAATAGCAGCGGAACATACACAACATAAACACATATGTAAACAATATACAACACAAGCTAACCGATAAGGTCGCCTTCCATAATATAAACAAAGTCAAAAGTACAACTTACAACTTAGTTCTTACCATGACCACATACGTGAATACTGCACTTAGAATAACAATCTGCGGGACAGGGCCCCGCCATACCCCTGAATGTACATATATCTACAACATCAGGGAAAGACTGTACCAAAAGAAAGACAAGCCTCCGGAGAATGGAGCTTCCGACGTCTGATAGGTGATCCTAAGAATGTGGATCTGCCACCTGCTTACCCTTTCCTGCGGCATGAACGCAGCCCCCGAGGAAGGGGGTCAGTACACAATATGTACTAAGTATGTAAAACTGGAAAGTACTGTAATTACAACATAAGTTTATAGAAAGCCGGAGACATGTATGATAACAAAATTACAGTACACAGTGCCTTACTAACAATGAGAGTAAATCAAGAGAATACTTACAACATCATAATAGCAGTCTCGCAATCAAATCATGGGTAGCGAACCCATAAAAGCAGGTGGTATAACGTCTTGGGGTTCTTACCCCTCATTTACACTCTTACCCTGAAGCAGGTGGTATAGCGTCTTGGGGGTTTGCCCCTCACTGATACTCTTACCCTGAAGAAGATAGTAACGCAGGTGGTATAACGTCTTGGGGGCTTACCCCTCATTTATACTCTTATCCTGGAGAAGGTGGTATAGCGTCTTGGGGGTTTGCCCCTCACTGATACTCTTACCCTATCTCACAACCAGCCATCATACAATAATTAAGCAAGTTAGCAATCCCCTAACTTCTTATTAGTCTTATTCATCTACACTCTCATTTTAGTTTACTTAAGGCACTATCATGTCTTTTATAAGAATCCGGGAATTTAACCCCAAGTACCACGTACTTCTACTCCTTAAACAAATGACTCATTTTAGTAGAAAGCTTCCAAGACACTAGTAACCATAGTATCAAGTCAACATTACATTTCAAGACCAGTCACAATACCTTTAGAATTTAAAGGTGTTTCTAAATCAAGTGACTCATTTTCTTATTAAACCTTGGGCAATTGATACCTTAAAATCAATTTGCCTTTCATTAACACAAGACATTTACCTTTGCATAAAGTCAATATAACCAACTCCCCATAAAGTCGTTATATTCACTTTATACCTTAGTCAATCTGCTTCCTATCCAAGGGACTTATACGATTAAAACGACACAAGTATTACATACTTTAAAATTCTTCAAGTAGCTTATCTCTAACAAGACTTAAGACATCTTTAATATTCTCAAAGAAGTGAGTTAATCTCCTAACTCACCCGACTTGGCATTTCATAAAACAAGTAAAGAATGTCGAAGTCTTGTACGTCTACCGTACTATATACGTGAAACTAGTCATGCTCAAAGATAGGAAAAGTTCTACATACCTCGTCGGGTCAAACCACTTGCCAAGTACAAAGTCCCGCCCGTAGTATGTCAACCTATAATATTCACAATACGTCTATTAAAGCCTTACTTCAATCGTAGAATATCATAAGTGTTAAGTCTCTAAATTCTACGGAAAATCGGACAGCACCTCCTTTGTTTTTACTCACTTCGCCACCTCTTTCAAGGCCGAAAATACAATAACCAAACAGCCCCAATTGGCTCACAATTATATAGAAAGTAGTACAATACAATTGAATAACTACACAGCCCCAATTGGCTCACAATTATATAGAAAGTAGTCCAATACAATTGAATAACTACACAGCCCCAATTGGCTCACAATTATATAGAAAGTAGTCCAATACCATTGAATAACCAAACAATACAAACTACATTCCAAATTCGGCCACCTTGATTCAACAAGTCCAATTCTTATCCAATTTCCATTTCAATCCAATTTAGTAGCATAACATGATATCAAGCTGCCTTTGATTATAATAACCATAATCCTTAAGTCAATGACATGCGACGGTTCTAACAACGATTAAATTGTAATTCAACTTAGTAATGGATTTCATTACATTTCGGATTTCCAAGACTATAATCAATCCATAATCTTATAACTTCAATATAACAACTTCATGCTTGCAACATACAAAGCTATCGACAACAATATAAATATATAACCTTGTAACACTTTCAAAGACAAGATTATACCTTCACGAATATGAAACCAACTCCAATCCGAAGTCTCTCCTTAGTAGATTAGAACCTCTTCAAGACACCTCCAACCGCTTGTTGAGACCCTTAGAACAAAACCAACAATTATCCTTCAAAGCTTCAAGTAAAACCTAGAAAGACCCTTTAGGTTTTCGTTATGACTAACAAAAACTATCGTTTTTCAAGATGTTTCTATTGAGACTTGCTTACAATACACATAAGAACCTTGGTTTAAAGTGGGGAGCTAAATGGATCACAAACAAAGATTTTTCTTTTTTTTTCTTCAAGGAACCCGAGAGCACAATGCTTGAGTTCTTCAATTTTTGCAATTTTTTTCTAAGTGTAAACTCTCCCTCTACTAGTAGTAATATATAGAGCACCTAGGAGGGTTATGGTATAAACACATGGATGGCTTAGATGTAGTCTTACAAAAAAATCAAGACCAAGTGGGACCTTTGACCTTAGTCAAAAATATCAAGCCTCAAGTTGCAAGACTTGTCTTGCAACAAAGGTCAAATGACCCTTATGCCCTTGCTAATAAAAATCGTCCAAGGCATAGTAAGGGGGGGTGACACGTGTCGCCCTCCCATTCGTCATAACACTACGCTTTCCGACAATTTCATAATTCCGACAAAATTTTACAAGTCTCAAATCTTAACATTGTGAGTTCTTACTTACGTTCTTAAAACATGTCCTGAAATTACGGGGTGTAACATTCTTCCCCCCTTAGAAACATTCGTCCCCGAATGTTCTTTCGGAGTCAAACTAAATTAACGACATAGTTTCCTTTCACAGCCCCGACATACCAAAAATGCCACTAATGGCCACTTAAAAGCATTTAAGCAAAAGAAACGCTTCAATTAAAACCTGACAAGTAAGGAAAAATGAAATACCTGAAGGTATAGGAAATAAGTGAGGATACCTCCTCAACATGTCCTCCTCCGCTTCCCAAGTCATCTCCTCCCGGTTATCATTTCTCCACAGGACTTTGACGGAAGCTACATCCTTGGTCCGCAGTCGCCTGACCTGGCGATCGAGTATCGCTATGGGACTCTCCTCATACGATAACCCCTCTGTCACCTGGACCTCACTAGTAGGGAAAACTCTCGCTGGATCACCGATACACTTCCGCAACATAGAAACATGGAAGACCGGATGTACCGCCTCTAACTCTGATGGCAGATCCAACTCATAAGCAACCTGTCCCACTCATGGACGATGCGGTAGGCCCAATGTACCTTGGGCCGAAGTTTCTTCTTACCGAATCTCATCACCCCTTCATGGGTGACACCTTCAAGACCCAATCGCTTCACGAAACTCCAAATGCCGACGCCGATTATCCGCGTATGACTTCGCCGACTACGAGCCGCTAATAGTCTCTCGGATAAGCTTCACCGTATCCACTGCCTTGTACCAAGTCCGCCAACTAATCGTACTCGCCCACATCAAACCACCCGCTCGGCGACCTGCATTTCCGCCCATATCAAGCCTCGTATGGCGCCATCTGTATACTGGAATGGTAGCTGTTATTAGAAGCAAACTCCACGAGAGGCAAATGATCCTCCGGCTACCATGAAATCAATCACGCAGCTCGCACATATCCTCGAGTCCGATAGTGCGCTCTGCCTCGCCACCCGAGGATGAAATGCCGTCTTGAGACTCACTGTGTCCTAAACCCTTCTCGAAAGACCTCTGGTTAGCCAGAACCGGGCTCTCTATCGGATATAATCGACATCGACACCGTGCGCCTCACTATCTCTGATGTACAATCCGCATAGTCCTCACCAAAACGCTGCCCCGATCGAAGGAAATGGGCTGATTTCACACCACAACAATAACTCAAATGGAGTCGATTTCCTCCGAGTGCGAGGTAACCTCAGAACGAAGTCCATGTTGATCATCTCCCACTTCCAAGTCGGAATCTCAATAGATCGCAATAATCCATCGGGCCTCGTGCTCGACCTTGACTGGCCGCAATTAGGACATCAGGTAACAAAACTCGCCACGCCCCTCTTCGTGCCATCCCACCAATACAAACATCCGAGGTCATGGTACATCTTGGTCGACCGGATGAATAGAATAACGAGCACCGTGTGCCTCCTGCACCGCTGTCGGAGTCTCGCCACATCGGAACACACAACCGCCTCAAATCTCAAAGACCCCATCAGCGCTACTCGAATAGACTCTTCTCTCCCAAGAGCTGCATCCCGATATCAGATCAACACTGGGTCCTCAAATCGCCGATCTTCACCTCATCAATGATGGAAGACTCGGCAACCTCACGAACCCGCACTACTATCGTCGGTATCGATCAATCGAACCCCAAGGCTCGCTAACTGGTGGATCTGACGGACCATGTCCTGCCTCTCTGGCTGTACCTCTGATAGGCTCCCCATCGACCTACGACTCAAGACATCAGCAACTACGTTGGCCTTCCCGGATGGTATAGAATATCAACATCAAAATCTTTCAAAGAACTCTAACCACCGCTCTCGTCTCAAGTTCACTCCTTTTGCTCGAAGATATACTGGAGGCTCTTGTGGTCTGTATAAATATCCACATGAACCCCGTACAAATAGTGTCTCCAAATCTTCAAGGCATGAATAATCGCGGCCAACTCTAAGTCATGGGTAGGGTAATTCCTCTCATGCTTCCGTAACTGCCGGGAAGCATAGGCTATAACCTTGCCGTGCTGCATCAAAACACACCCTAACCCGATACCCGAGGCATCACAATAGATCACGTACCCATCTAACCCCTCCGGAAGAGTAAGAACTGGAGCTGTAGTCAACCTTTCCTTCAACAACCGAAACCCTTCTCGCAAGCCTCGCCCATCGGAACTTGGCCGCTTACGAGTCACCCTAGTCAATCTGCTGAAATCGGCGAACCGCTTCCACAAACTCGCGATAATAACTCGCCATCTAAGAAATCGCGCACCTGGTAGGAGTAGTAGGTCTCGGCCAAGACTTGACTGCCTCAATCTTTGTCGTATCTACCCGAACACCATCAGCCCCAATAATATGCCCCAGAAATGCCACTGAGGCCAACCAAAACTCACACTTGGAGAACTTGGCGAATAACTGCCGATTCCGGAGAACCCCGAGTACCGCCTCGCCGTGGTCGCATGCTCTGCTCTGTCCGTGAATAAACCAGGATGTCATCGATGAATACAATCACAACGTATCCAAAATGGATTGAACACGGTTCATTAAATCCATAAATACCATTGAGCGTTGGTCAAACCGAAAGACATAACCACGAACTTCATAGTGCCCATACCGGTCCCGAATGCGCTTTGGGATATTCGCCTCTCGAACTCGAACTCGATGATAACTGCATCGCAGTCTATTTTTGAGAAAACTCGCACTCGAATCGGGTCAAACAAATCATCAATCACGGGAGGGGTACCTATTCTTAATGGTTACCTTATTCACCGTCAGAGTCAACACACATACGCAGCTGGCCCCATCCTTCTTCTTTACAAACAACACCGCGCCCTCGGGAGATACACTAGGCCTGATAAAGCCTTTCTCCAAAGAAATCTTTCACTGGTCTTTCACTCCCTTAACTCAAAGTGCATCCTCTGTATGGCGGAATGGAAATAGGTCGAGTGTCCGCAACGTGTCAATACAAAACTCGATCTCCTCTCGGGAGGATACCCAAGATCATCCGGGAACACATCCGAAACTCCTAACCACCGGCACCGATCAAGAATCGCACTCACCTGTATCAAATACCGAACGGATGATAGATGTAACCCTTCGCACCATCTTCCTAGCCTTGAGGTAAGAAATAAACCTACCCTCGGCGTCTTTGTGTTGCCCTCCACTCGATAATCGCTCGCCAGAAATCGAACCAACCAACCTGTCCCTACACCACGTTGGCGTAAGAAGCCAACCACCCATACCCATAATGACATCAAAATCATCATCTCCACTCTATCAAGTTCGCATGGTCCGACGATCAGTAAATAAATACCGACAACCTCTATACACCCGCTCGCCTAACACCGAATCACCCATGGTGTAGCTACCTCAAACGCTCTATCGACACCGGCTATCCCGATTCTACCCGCATAAGAGGGGACACATAGGACAAGGTAGAACTGGATCTATCAATGCATAAACATCACACCTGAAATCGGTAATGTACTGCGGACGACGCCGTGGAAGCCTCACGATCCCGGTGGCTAGAGAGTATATGCGCTCGAGGACCGCTAGAACTAGAACCACCACTCGACCTCTACCGCGGCCGCTCGTCCGTGAGTACCACGCCCTCCGGCGCATAACCACGTAAGGAGAAGAAGACCCAAAGAATCGATCCCGCTTACGGTTGTACCACCCATGCCGCTCAGACGGACAATCCCTCTTCAAATGGCCTGCTGCCACACGAGTAACAAGCTCCCGGCTCGCGACACTCGCTCAGTGGAACCTACCGCGACGAGCACACCGAGGTGTGGTGGTCCCGACGCGACGGTTCGCCTCGCGAAATCTCAGTAGTCCCCGAGCCTCGACCGCTCCCGACCGACTGGCCGGGTCGACCTCTTGCCAGAAAACCGTGATGGAGCGCTCTGTGCTGGCTGGAATGTGGACCTACTTCGCCGAGGCTGTCCGCCTCGAATCGCCTCGAGACCCGATGTCACAGCCTCTGGCCGCTGCGTCAATCTGGGTCCTCTCTCTCTATCCTCTATCCTCGCAGATAGGCTGCATCCGGCGATGTCCATACCGGCCAAGAGCCACCCCAAGCATCTTTGAATCATATGACGGTCTAGCCCCATCACATAACGATGACCTCTATCCGCCATGCTAGCTACAATAGTGTGAGCATGCCTGGCCAAGGAGTCAAACTCAGTCAGACTCCCTGCCCTCCCTAACGCCTCCTCCTGCTCGCCGCAAGGTCAAAAATCTGTCTACCCGGCTCTCTCATCTCGAGGCAAAAAGTGATCCATGAAAGCCTCAGAAACTCCTCCCAAACAGCCGGAAGAGCAAAGATCACCTCTCGAAAGCAACCACGACTCAAACCGGTTCAACGCAATATCGCGCAAACCCAGAAGAGGCTAGTGTAATGCACTGCCTCTGAAGCCCTAAGAACTGCATGGTCCGTAGTTGTCGAGCGAACTCCTGCGGATCCTCATCGCACTCGAACCATAAAACTCGTGGATGACATCCGTAAAAATCCCTAATCCGCAAACCGCTTTGCTCTGGGTGCCGCTCTGTCGTTGCCGCTCGACTACTATATCAAGTCAACAATCGAACTGTTCTCGTAGTCTCTATACTCGCACCGGGCCGGAATCGAGGTCCGTATCGGAACCTGCGAGCTACCGCCGCTCTGGCCTCTCTAAAATCGCAGCGTGGCTGAACTCGCCGACCGCTACTACCTCGTGCATAGTCCGTGCTCGAGCCCGTAACCCTCGAGTACCGCTAGCGCCTCGCCGCCGCTTTGCCCTTCTCGGGCCCCGTAGCCTTCCCGCGAGGCATAGCTGTTTCATAAGAAGAGGTCGAGAGGATTCAACCTAATAAGACACTCTAATGCACGATCTCGAGAGAGAAGAATGGAAACCAATCCTAAATGTCCTGCAGCCTCACGATTATAGATGTGGTGCACAACACACCGATAATCAAGACTCTACTGAACACGATGCGTCAGACACTTTCCGAGGACTAAGCGCTCGATACCACTTTTGTCACGACCAGGCCGCGATCGTGCCCTACACGGCACCTGCCTGTATACATCGAGAATAGCAATGAACATACACAACATAAACACATATGTAAACAATGTACAACACAAGCTAACCGATAAGGTCGCTTCCATAATATAAACAAAGTCAAAAGTACAACTTACAACTTAGTTCTTACACCCAACCACATACGTGAATACGGACTTAGAATAAATAAGCGCGCGGGACGGGGCCGCCATACCTCGAATGTACATATATCTACAACATCGTGGGAAAGATCGTACCAAAAGAAAGACAAGCCTCCGGAGAATGGAGCTTCCGACGTCTGATAGGTGGTCCTAAGAATGTGGATCTGCCACCTGCTTACCCTTTCCTGCGGCATGAACGCATCCCCCGAGGAAGGGGGTCAGTACACAATATGTACTAAGTATGTAAAACTGGAAAGTACTGTAATTACAACATAAGTTTATAGAAAGCCGGAGACATGTATGATAACAAAATTACAGTACACAGTGCCTTACTAACAATGAGAGTAAATCAAGAGAATACTTACAACATCATAATAGCAGTCTCGCAATCAAATCATGGGTAGCGAACCCATAAAAGCAGGTGGTATAACGTCTTGGGGTTCTTACCCCTCATTTACACTCTTACCCTGAAGCAGGTGGTATAGCGTCTTGGGGGTTTGCCCCTCACTGATACTCTTACCCTGAAGAAGATAGTAACGTAGGTGGTATAACGTCTTGGGGGCTTACCCCTCATTTATACTCTTATCCTGGAGAAGGTGGTATAGCGTCTTGGGGGTTTGCCCCTCACTAATACTCTTACCCTATCTCACAACCAGCCGTCATACAATAATTAAGCAAGTTAGCAATCCCCTAACTTCTTATTAGTCTTATTCATCTACACTCTCATTTTAGTTTACTTAAGGCACTATCATGTCTTTTATAAGAATCCGGGAATTTAACCCCAAGTACCACGTACTTCTACTCCTTAAACAAATGACTCATTTTAGTAGAAAGCTTCCAAGACACTAGTAACCATAGTATCAAGTCAACATTACATTTCAAGACCAGTCACAATACCTTTAGAATTTAAAGCAGGTTTCTAAATCGTTGACTCATTTTCTTATTAAACTCGGGCAATTGATACCTTAAAATCAATTTGCCTTTCATTAACACAAGCCATTTACCTTTGCATAAAGTCAATATAACCAACTCCCATAAAGTCGTTATATTCACTTTATACCTTAGTCAAGTACGCTTCCTATCCAAGGGACTTATACGATTAAAACGACACAAGTATTACATACTTTAAAATTCTTCAAGTCCCTTATCTATAACAAGACTTAAGACATCTTTAATATTCTCAAAGAAGTGAGTTAATATCCTAACTCACCCGACTTGGCATTTCATAAAACAAGTAAAGAATGTCGAAGTCTTGTACGTCTACCGTACTATATACGTGAAACTAGTCATGCTCAAAGATAGGAAAAGTTCTACATACCTCGTCGGGTCAAACCACTTGCCAAGTACAAAGTCCCGCCCGTAGTATGTCAACCTATAATATTCACAATACGTCTATTAAAGCCTTACTTCAATCGTAGAATATCATAAGTGTTAAGTCTCTAAATTCTACGGAAAATCGGACAGCACCTCCTTTGTTTTTACTCACTTCGCCACCTCTTTCAAGGCCGAAAATACAATAACCAAACAGCCCCAATTGGCTCACAATTATATAGAAAGTAGTACAATACAATTGAATAACTACACAGCCCCAATTGGCTCACAATTATATAGAAAGTAGTCCAATACAATTGAATAACTACACAGCCCCAATTGGCTCACAATTATATAGAAAGTAGTCCAATACCATTGAATAACCAAACAATACAAACTACATTCCAAATTCGGCCACCTTGATTCAACAAGTCCAATTCTTATCAAATTTCCATTTCAATCCAATTTAGTAGCATAACATGATATCAAGCTGCCTTTGATTATAATAACCACAATCCTTAAGTCAATGACATGCGACGGTTCTAACAACGATTAAATTGTAATTCAACTTAGTAATGGATTTCATTACATTTCGGATTTCCAAGACTATAATCAATCCATAATCTTATAACTTCAATATAACAACTTCATGCTTGCAACATACAAAGCTATCGACAACAATATAAATATATAACCTTGTAACACTTTCAAAGACAAGATTATACCTTCACGAATATGAAACCAACTCCAATCCGAAGTCGCTCCTTAGTAGATTAGAACCTCTTCAAGACACCTCCAACCGCTTGTTGAGACCCTTAGAACAAAACCAACAATTATCTTTCAAAGCTTCAAGTAAAACCTAGAAATACCCTTTAGGTTTTCGTTTGCGACTAACCCGAAAACTATCGTTTTTCAAGATGTTTCTATTGAGACTTGCTTACAATACACATAAGAACCTTGGTTTAAAGTGGGGAGCTAAATGGATCACAAACAAAGATTTTTCTTTTTTTTTCTTCAAGGAACCCGAGAGCACAATGCTTGAGTTCTTCAATTTTTGCAATTTTTTTCTAAGTGTAAACTCTCCCTCTACTAGTAGTAATATATAGAGCACCTAGGAGGGTTATGGTATAAACACATGGATGGCTTAGATGTAGTCTTACAAAAAAATCAAGACCAAGTGGGACCTTTGACCTTAGTCAAAAATATCAAGCCTCAAGTTGCAAGACTTGTCTTGCAACAAAGGTCAAATGACCCTTATGCCCTTGCTAATAAAAATCGTCCAAGGCATAGTAAGGGGGGGTGACACGTGTCGCCCTCCCATTCGTCATAACACTACGCTTTCCGACAATTTCATAATTCCGACAAAATTTTACAAGTCTCAAATCTTAACATTGTGAGTTCTTACTTACGTTCTTAAAACATGTCCTGAAATTACGGGGTGTAACACTAGGATTGAGGCAAAAGGAATGAAGTTACAATTTATTGAACAACAAGGGGCGGAAGTAGATATAGAAGCTGAGGATGAAGTCCCTTTCATAGAAACATGGGGCTATTGCCTAATAGGTTGCTTCACGGGTCCTTTCCCGGGAAGAGAAGCATTGAATACCATTGTGAAAGGATGGGGAGTTAAATGTCGTATTATACCATATGGCAAAGGTTGGACAGTGTTCAAATTCATGACGGAAGAGGAGCGCACTAATGTACTTCACGGAGGCCCTTATATGGTCTATGGGAAAACCATGATGCTCAAGGCTATCAATAAAGGAGTTCTAATAACGGATGATCTTTTCATGGACATTCCTATTTGGGTCACTTTCCCGGACATTCCCCTTTCTATTTGGAGTGCAACGGGCCTTAGTAAGATTGCTTCACGTGTAGGAAAACCTCTTTACACGGACTAATATACTAAGGAAAGGTCTAAAATGAACTATGCAAGAGTTCTAGTGGAAGTGGATGTTAGTAAGGAGCCAATAATGGATTTTGTCGTCAAACTCCCCGATAACAGAAGGTATACTCAAAGGGTAAACTATGAGAATTACCCGGACTTTTGCTATCATTGTGCGGCTTTTGGACACAACCATTTAAAGTGTAGAAAGCTGAGGGATGATGTCAACAATGAAGAAGCTCCAAAAACACGCAATACTGCAATACCCCCTAACAATAAGGAAGCCTCTACTTGTTTAGAAGTCAACAGAGATACGGGTGGAACCAACCCTCCTCCCCCTCATCCACTTCCTTCTCAACATCCCGTAGATGCTGATAACTTGATGGACATTGAAGAAACTGAACACACAACACCTCCTGGTTCCGGAAGTTTTGGAGAAGCATCACATGCCGCGGGTCCTCCGGTTTTGGGACACTCTGGCCCATCATGCTTGCGGGATTCTCTAGCAAAGTACTCACTGCCTATTTCTCACCATGGCAGTGCACAACATGTTAGGATGAGTTGTGAGTCAAAACATTCTGATTCTGAGATGCTTATGAACCCGCCACCTTCATTGGATGGAGATACATACAAGGGTGCTAAGGAAAAGGCTCAACTTGTGTCATGTAACGTTAACTTTGAACGCGGGGAACATAGCGTGGCTGGAACACAAGTAATGGCTTCCAGTAACAAAGATGATGGATGGCAAGAAGTTTTGTCAAAAAAGAATGGGCTGAAAAACAGTGGGAAAGCGAAGGCAGCTAAGCGCGGAGGTGCTAACAAAACCTCCTTTGTTTCCTAATGAAAATACTTTGTTGGAATGTCCGTGGTCTTTGCGGACAAAGGGATAGGGCAGCCACGCAAGCTCTAGTGTGTAGTATCACAAAACAGCATGATGCGGCTATGATTTGTCTTTTGGAAACTAAACTATCTCGGCCAAGGACAGAATCTTTCTCTACTCAAAGATTCAAAGCTTGGATGTTTTGCTCAAATTTGGAATTCATTGGAGGCGGAAGAATGCTATTACTTTGGGATCCAACTAGGGTTTGTTGTGAAGTGCTTGGTATGGACTCTCAGCATATCCATGTCCAGGCAAGTTGCAATATAACACAAGTGTCCTTCTTTGCCACATTTGTGTACCCAGTTTATAGCATCTCGGATAGAAGGATGCTTTGGCATCACCTTACTCACTTGGGCATTACCGTCACTAAGCCTTGGATGATTATGGGAGATTTCAACACTTACTGCAACCCTAATGATAAGGTGGGGGGTCCTCCTCTCACGCCTTATGCACTTAGGGATCTTGGCGATTTCAGGATTTCTCATGGACTAGAAAGCGCTCCTTCTTAGGTTCCTTCTACACTTGGACAAATGGTTCGATTTGGTCTAAGCTTGATAGAGTATTGATGAATCAAAATTGGAGTGATTTGACCCTAGAATGCACGGCCAATTTCATGCCTATGGAACATGTCTCAGACCACTGTCCTGTGATAGCCACGGTTATTGCATCCTATAATGTTGGTAAGCGTCCTTTCAAGTTCATGAATATGTGGCTTTCTCACCCAGCCTTCGAGGACATAATGACTTCATGTTGGAGACAAGACATATTGGGAACTGCTCAATTCATCCTTGCCTCAAAATTGAAAGCCCTAAAGCAACCATTAAGGGCATTGAACAAAAGTGACTTTGGGGGTATTGAACAAAGAGCAAAAGGGGAAAACATTGAGTTCAAGGATGCTATCAATGCACACATGGAAAATCCCTTTGATGAGGAGCTAAAAGCCAAGGTTAAGTCCTCAAGAGCTAGAGCAAACACCTTACTGGAAGCAGAAAGACACTTCATAAGGCAGAAGTCAAGACAGAAACACTTGATTGGAAGTGATAGATGCTCCAAATATTTTCATAGCTTGATCAAGAGGAGTAATGTCAGGAACTCAATTAACTTTCTTGTTAAAGCCAATGGTACTATCACTACATCCCCAGAAGAAGTTAGGAAGTTGCTTGTTGAATTTTACAAAGATCTATTAGGTACTTCCCGATCCACTACCAACTTTGATCCGGATGTGTTCAACTATGGCCCAAAGCTAAGTGAAGAAGAGAGATTACAGCTTTTGCATTTCATCACCCCAAAGGAGATTTGGGAAGCTCTCTCTGATATAGGCAATGACAAAGCACCTGGACCGGATGGTTATTCGGCTGCCTTCTTCAAGAATAGATGGAGAGATGTGAGCCATGATGTTGTAAGAAGTGTCCAAGAGTTCTTCTCTACTGGAGTTCTTTTGAAGCAGGTGAATCATACCATCATTACCCTACTACCAAAGACTGATCATGACCCTAAGGTAAATGATTTCAGGCCCATCGGATTGACTAATGTGGTCTATAAGATCATCACAAAGATTCTAGCTAACAGAATGGCATTGATCCTTCCTTATCTCATTGACAAATCCCAAGGGGCTTTTGTGAAAGGAAGAAACATGATGGACAGCGTATATGTGGCACAGGAGCTTGTGAGAGGATTTAATAGAGCCAGAGTCTCACCAAGATGTATGCTTATGGTGGACCTTCGTAAAGCATTCGTCTGATCTCTTGGAGTTTCCTCGAATTGGTACTAAGAAGTCTAAAATTTCGGCCAGTTACAAATTGGATCATGGAATGTGTTAGCTCAACCTCCTTCTCCCTTTCTATCAACGGTGAGCTACATGGATACTTCAAAGGAAAGCGCGGTCTAAGACAAGGTGATCCTATGTCCCCTAGTCTCTTTATCTTGTGCATGGAATACCTCTCGAAATGCCAAAAGGAAGGCTGAGACAAGAGCTTTCTCATATTTTCCAAAGTGCAAGAAATTGGGCATTACTCATCTAGCATTTGCGGACGACCTCATGCTTTTTGCTAGAGGAGATATATCTTCAGTTGGGATTCTTATGAATTGTCTGGAAGAGTTGGAGGTTGCCTCAGGGCTAACTCTTAACCCGTCCAAATCCTCTGTCTACTTAGTGGGAATGCATACTACAGTTCGTGACTTGATATTGTCCAGAGTGGGATTCGCCATTTGTAGCTTTCCGGTACGATACTTGGGGATCCCTTTGTCCCCAATTTCAGTCTCGGTGGACCAATTTGCTCCATTCACTAGTGCAATTTCGAATTACATCCAGAAATGGGGGCATCACACCCTTTCTTATGCGGGTGTTGGAACTAATCAGTCGGTTGTCGAGGGTTGAGAGTTTTTGGTTCCGGGCACTTCCTATCCCGGCCGCTATTATCAACAAGGTACGGTCTTCTTGTATTCAGTTCTTATGGGGAGGGAACCACCAAGAGTTGCTTGGGATATCATTTGCTTGCCTCAAACTGAAGGTGGCTTGGGTCTAATGAACATCAAGGAATGGAATCATGCCTTGCTATCCAGGACTATTTGGAAAACTCACACGGATGCTGACTCTCTATGGGTCCAATGGATCAATGGCCACTATTTGAGAGGTGTTACTATTTGGGACTATGAGGTACGTCCTAGGGACTCCCCCTTATTCAGAAAGATTTGTGGGATTCGCGACAAATTTTGTTTCTATCTTTGGTAGCCATGGTGATGCTATTGACGACTTTACAAAGTGTTGTGCCAACGGCATATTTGATTCAAGCCTCGTGTATAATATCTTGCGCACTCCGCAAGTTAAAAAGCCTTGGATGTCACTAATTTGGAAAGGCTTCATTCCTCCCAAATTCTCTTTTACTGTGTGGCTAAATTACAGAAAGCGGTTAGCTACAAAGGATACTCTATCATATCTCAACTTGGAGGATATATCATGCGGGTTCTGCAAGCAAGCAAATGAAACAAGGGAGCACCTCTTCTTTACTTGCCCCTACACACATAATATCTGGAGGAGCATAAAAGATTGGTTGGGTATTAGAAGAGAGATGAAAACTGTTGAAAGCTCCCTTAAGTGGATTAAGAAAGATCACCGCGGGACAAGCATCCGAGCCAAAGCTATTTTGCTTACTTTTTGCATTGTGGTCTATGAGATTTGGAGGGCAAGAAACACATTGCTCTTTGAAGGCACAAGCTTTCCGGCGGAAGAGGTCATTCTGAGAATCAAAACTCTGACTTATAGAGTTCTCTATGATTTTATCCCTTCTTGTAATGGCACCATTTGAGTGACCACTCCTCCCCTCCCTCTCTTCTTGTTTACTTTACGTTGAGGCTTGAGATACCTCAACGACTGATTGTAGCCACTTACCTTTTGTTATTAGTAATAAAATTTGCATTTACCGGAAAAAAAAAGTCTCTTATCTTTTAAAAACCACAAACTATTTCTTTACCTACATAAAGTTGTTATAACAAACTTCCCATAAAGCCGTTATAACACTTTATGTTTTAAACCAACCTACTTCGTTTAGCACACGTACGTCTACCGTACTACATAGTTCACACAATCATGCTAGAAAAGATAGGAAGAGGTTCACATACCTCGCGACGATTATCGACAAATAGAAAAATGCTCCAAAAATCGTAATCCCGCTAGTCTTTTCCACCTTCAAGTAGAATACGCTACTCGCGATTTCAACCTATAATGGCCATAAGCGTCTATCAACCACGGATCTCTTGGTAGAACAATTCTAGGTAAACAGTTCCTTATTCTACGGAAAATTCGGCAAAGACTTCCCCGCAACCACATAAATCTCCTCCTCTAACAAGGCACGCTGCGAACCAACAACTCGAGGGGAGGGGGTTACACGTCTAGCCGGACGTATACAACACTGCCCCACAAAAATACTACAAGTCTACTGTAAATACAGTCCGATGTAAATACAGTTCAATTCTATTCAATCATCCTTCCAATATATATATACTCAATTCTAAGTTACTACAACATGTAATATCCAATTACAATAGAAGGACATAGATCATTATCTCGATAAGCCCAAAATTATCCAAGTTTATAAGTCGATCCTGAGCAACGTTTAGCTCCTAAATTGCACGCTCAGATAGCTCGAGAAACCCTTAGAAGTTTCCAACCAACTTACTTAATACTTCAACCCACTATGAAGATTTTCCTAGGGTTTCGTTTTGTGACTAAAGGGAATAAAGTAGTATTTCCGGGCTTTTAGTATAGAGGTAACTTGGGAATACAACAAGGGATTTAGGCTAAGGTATTTGGCATAGTAACAATGCTAGAAGACAACTTTTCTACCAAGGGGGGGTATTTCGACGAGACAACTAGGAAGGGGGGGAGAGTGCTTCGGTCGAAAGCTTCCAAAGGGAAGCTTGGGAAAGCTCTACTACAAGGGAGGGATTTTGTGACTTGGAAGTTTTAAGTGAATGAAGAAGTCTTGCACAAGAGGGGGGTATTTATAGAACCTTCAATGGCCAAGATTAAAGCAAGTGGAGGGTGTAGATTAGATAGCTTGTGTGAGTGGAGTCTTCCACCAAGTGTCCACCATAATATTGGGACATATGTCCACCACAACTGTCACGACCCGACCCCGGGTCACGACTGGTGCCCTACCTGGGCACCCTGTTCAGGTATACATCAGAGAATAGCAGCGGAACATACACAACATAAACACATGTGTAACTATAAAACATCCCAGGCTAGCCGATAAGGCCGCCTTCCAATATATATAACAAAATCAAAAGTACAACTGTACAACATCAGTTCTTACAGCCCAACCACATATGTGAATACAGACCTCTAGGAATAACAATTGTGGCGGGACAGGGCCCCGCCATACCCCTGAATGTACATAAATCTACAACACCAGGGAAAAGACTGTACCAAAAGAGACAAGCCTCCGGATAAATGGAGCTTCTGTCGTCAGATAAGTGATCCTAAGAATGTGGATCCGCCACCTGCTTACCCTTTCCTGCGGCATGAACGCAGCCAGGAAGGGTCGAGACACAATATGTACTAAGTATGCAAAGCGGAAAGTGCGTAATTACAACATAAGTTTAAAACAAAGCGGGAGACATGTATGATAACGAATTACGATTACGGTGCCTTACTAACAATGAGAGTAAATCAAGGGAATACGTACAACATCACAATAGGAGACTCCCGATCAAATCATGGGTAGCGAACTCATAGAAACAGGTGGTATAACGTCTTAGGGTTCTTACCCCTCATTTATACCCTTACCCTGAAGCAGGTGGTATAACGTCTTGGGGGTTTGCCCCTCATTTATACTCTTATCCTGGAGAAGGTAATAAAACATGTGGTATAACGTCTTGGGGGTTTACCCCTCATTTATACTCTTACCCTATCTCAACCGGCCGTCATACAATAAATAAGCAAGTTAGAAATCCCCCTAACTTCTTATTAGTCTTATTCATCTACACTCTCATTTTAGCTTACTTAAGGCACTTAATATGTTAATATAATTACGGGAGTTTAACCCAAAGTACTACGTACTTCTAACCTTTTAAAAATGACTCATTTTCATATAACACTTCCAAGATACCATTAACCGTAGTATCAAGTCAAAATTACTTTTCAAGACAAGTCACAATACCTTTAGAAATAAAGTTAGGTATTCTAAATCAAGTGACTCCTTTTTATTATAAAAACTTAGGCAATTGATGCCTTAAAATCAAATTGCCTTTTCATTAGAACAAGTCATTTATCTTTCCATAAAGCAAATGAAATCAACTCCCCATAAAGTCGTTATATTCACTTTATACCTAAGCCAAATACAATTTCCTATCCAAGGGACTTATACGTTTAAAACGGAACAAGTATCACATACTTTAAAACTCTTCAAGTCCCTTAACTTTAATAAAACATTAGACATCCTTAATACTTTCAAAGAAGTGAGTTAATCTCCTAACTCACCCGACTTGGCCATTCAATAAACTAGTAAAGGATATCAAGCTCTTGTACGTCTACCGTACTATATACGTGTAACTAGTCATGCTCAAAGGATAGGAAAAGTTCTACATACCTCGCCGGGTCAAACCACTTGCCAAGTACAAAGTCCCGCCCGTAGTATGTCAACCTATAATATTCACAATACGTCTATTAAGGCCTTACTTCAAACGTAGAATATTATAAGTGTCAAGTCGCTAAATCCTACGGAAAATCGGACAGCACCTCCTTTGTTTTTACTAACTTTGCCACATTTTTAAAGTTCTAAAACAAAAACCAAAAACGCCACATTTAAGGCACAATCAAAGCAATTAATCAATAGGATTACACGCCTACTAGGCGTGTAAAATTCCGCCCAAACGATAACAAACTAATACAAACTATAAGTCCAAATTCGGCCACCTTGAGTTCAACAATACCAATTCTTAACCAATTTCCATTTCAATCCAAATTGGTAGCATAACATGATATCAAGTCGCATTTGATTATAATAACCATAATCTTCAAGTAAGTAACATGCGACGATTTCTAATAAACGACCAATTAGTAATCCAATTTTCAAGTGGCTTGTATAACATTTCGGATTTAGCTATAAGCAATCCATAATACTTATAACTTCAACCTATCAACTTCATGCTAGAAACAAGTAAAGCTAACAACAACAATATAAATATGTAATCTTGTAACACCTTTAAAAGACAAGATTATACCTTAACGATTCTTAATCCAACTCCAATCTGAAGTCGCTCCTTAGTAGTATAGAGCCTCTCCAAGACACTTCAATCCGCTTGTTGAGACCCTTGGAACAACACCAACAATTATCCTTCAAATCTCCAAACAAAACCTAGAAAGACAACTAGGTTTTCGTTTTATGACTAACCCGTAAACTATCTTTTTCCAAGACTTTTCTATTGAGATGTGTTTACAATACACCTAAGAACCTTGGTTTAAAGTGTGGAGCTAAATGGATCAAAACAAAGATTTTCTTTTTTTTTCTTTTTTTTTTTATATGGAACCCGAGAGCTCAAGCTCTATGTTCATCCAATTTCAAGAAATTTTCTAAGTGTTGGCACTAGTAGTGCTACTAGTAGTAATATAAAGGGTCATGGAGGGACAAGATGCAACCATTTGGGTGGCTAGGATGAAGTCTTTCAAAATATCAATACTAGTTGACCCTTTAACTTAGTCAAAATTCTCAAGCTACACTTGCAAGACTTTAGTCATCTAAGACTTATGGTAAATGACCATTTTAGCCATGCCTAAATCGACCAAGGCATCAATAAGGGGGGTGACACGTGTCGCCCTCCCATTCGTCACAATAATACGTTTTCCGAAAAAAATTTCATAATTCCGATAAATTTTTACAAGTCTCCAATCTTAACACTTGTGAGTTCTTACGTACGTTCTTAAAACATGTCCTGTAAATACAGGGTGTAACATTCTTCCCCCCTTAGAAACATTCGTCCCCGAATGTTCTTTCGAAGTCAAACTTATAATTAGCGACATAGTTTCCTTTCTGTCACGACCCGAACCCGGGCCCGTGACTAGTGTCTTACCCCGGGCACCCTAGTGATACAACAACAGAGAAAAATCAGCGGAAATAAAAACTTAAACATACAAATAGATATGGATCAAGATAAAAGAAAATAGGCCAACCAAAACGGTTGCCTCTCAGCATATATATATATATATATCGACATTTGAGCGATTCTAATCCTTACAACCACACTTGTGCGATCTCTGGACTCTAAGATTTTTACAACAACTATGACGGGACGGGGCCCGCCATACCACGAATGTATAAGAACCTCTGGACTCGGGGTAACATACCAAAGATAAGCCTCGAAGGAACGGAGCTTCAATACGCTGAAATGTGATCCTAAGCGGGGATCAACATCGGTGTACCCTACCGCGGCATGAACGGCCCGAAGAGGTCGATGCAACGGTACCAAGTATGTGGCGAAAATCATAAATGAAATCATAGCGATCTATATAAAGCGAGAGACATGTATGATAACCAAACTACGATTCACGATAAATAGCGATCATGCAAGTCGTGGACTCACGCCTCGAGTCATCACTCAAATATAACTATGGGTCTCACGCCCGACATCAATCAAGCAGTGGAATACCTTCCGCTGCGTGATCTATGATATAATAACACCAAGGAGTACATAGGAACACCAAGTCCTACCTGATGCCAAAGCCGTACTAACAATACTATACAACCAAACCACGAAGCTGACACGGGGCAAGTACGAAAGCCGACTACCAGATACCAAGGCGGTCACGTAGTGGCCAAGGCAATCTGAGGGCTAACTACGGTACCAAGGCCGTATCACGAGACTTCGTCACTACCTGAGCGGGGCAAGTGCGAGGGCTAACTACCGGTACTAAGCCGAATCAGCCACGAGGCGGGGCAAATCTGGCCGACCACGGATACCAAGGCGACGGTAAAACCTCATGGAGAGCTAGTCCATGGAATAACACTATCAACGAGGCGTGCGGTGGAATTCTCCGTCGCTGCACGCGTCAAGTAAGTTCTCAACAAGTCAACCGGCCCTCCATCGAGAGACGCGGTAGTATAGAAACACAATTCTTGCACAACAAAGACTATCATAATAAGCATAGACAAGTTTCACAACAACAAGCATAGGCAAGTTATACACAACTCAAGGTACTTTCATTTTATGTCAAAGTCCGGGTTTTAACCCTAAAGTACTGCGTACGTTAAATTCCTTTTAAAGATTCATTTCTTTTACAAAGGTCACCCGATACCCGTAGTATAAAAATAGAGTGACGTACATTGTTAAGTAAACCAAAACGCTTTCCTTTGTAAAATCAAGTAACAACATTATTTTCCAAACGTTCAAGTTTGCCTAATTTCAAATGCTCAAGTTTCTCATTTTTGAAAAGGTTTCGTAGTTCATAGTTTTAATCCTTTAAAACATAATTCTCTTTTAAACAATTTGAGAAACATATGCCTTATATGTGAGTAGGTTATTCTTGCTTATAATCAATCTTATTAAAGCAGCCATGATCTAGGAAATATAATATCATTTTGTCTCATCTTAGCTTCTATGCAGATGGAGGTTTCTACTGGTTTTAATAATACTTAATTACTCAATACATTTCCTTTTATTAGCGCTGCAGTGGTTTGCTCGATCCTTATTCTGATTTCCGAAATCAGTAAAACATTATTCCTTTTAAAAACAAAGTACTCATTATTCACGAATGAGGTTTCACACTTTTAACAAAATTCATATCAATTCAATTAAGTCAAGTCTCTTATCTTTTAAGATCAAGTCTCTTAACTTCTAAAATCAGTAAACCATTTTCTTTACCTCTCTTAAGACGTTATACCTAACTTCCCATAAAGCTAGTATAACTCTTATGTTTTCAAAACCAAGTATTACTCTTCTTTCAAAACGGTTTCTTAATCTTTTGAAATACTTCAAGATTCTTTATTATTCAGGCTTAAGTCAAAAGACATTGCCGTAACACTACATTCAGTTAACACACGTACGCCTACAGTACTATATATATTCTTTTAAAATACTTCAAGATTCTTATTATTCAGGCTTAAGTCAAAAGACATTGCCACACGTACGTCTACCGTACTATATATTCTTTTAAAATACTTCAAGGTTCTTATTATTCAGGCTTAAGTCAAAAGACATTGCCACACGTACGTCTACCGTACTATATATTCTTTTAAAATATCATGCTCAAGAGTATAGGAAGAATCACATACCTCGTGACGATTATCCACTATAAGCAAAACGCTTCACGGCTATAACCCGACTAGCCTTGTCCACCTTCCAAGTAGTACATGCTACTCGCAGAACAGTCAACCAATAAAGGTTATAAGTCTACTGTAAATACAGTCCTATGTAAGTACAGTTTAATCTTCTACATTAATATTCTTCTGATGTGATTTCAGTTCAAGTCTTTTCTGTAATATCCTTCTATTACAGTTCAATTCTCTTCTATGAATCTTATATTCATTTCTATACAACTACAGTATGTAATTTCCAATTACACTAGAAGGATAGGATTATTTACCTCGGTAAGCCCAAAATTATCCAAGTTTAAAGTCGATCCTGAGCAACGTTTAGCTCCTACTCCGAGTGCTCCAATCCGCTCCAAACAACCCTTAGAAGTTCTACGCAACTTCTACTTAACACTTCAACCGACTATGAAGGTTTTCCTTAGGGTTTCGTTTAGTGGCTAAATTGTATAATAGTATTTTCGGGCTCTACGTATAGAGGTAACTTTGGAAAGTACTACAAGGTATTTGGGCTAAAGTATTTTGGTATTATAACAATACTTGGAGAGTATTTCTCTACCAAGGGGGTAGGCTCGGCTAGAACCACTAGTCAAGGGGGTGCTCGGTCGAGGGCCTTTCTCAAAGGGAGGATGGCTTTGGACGAGCTCACACAAAGAGGGGAGGATTTTAACACTTAGAAAATGATTTTTGGATGAAGAAGTTCATCAACTAAGGGGGGTATTTATAGGTCAAGCAAGGGCCAACCAATGGCCAAGATCAATCCAAGTGTTAGGCAAGTGTAAGGTGTAGATTAAGCGATGTGTACCTTATCCATCTACCACACCAACTATCACAAAATATCCTACCTAACCAAGACCTCCCATTTCGTCCAAGCCGCCCACAATCACGCCCAATGTGAGGGTGACACATGTTACCCTCCCGTTGGTCCAAAATATTTCGTCTCTCGGAAAAATCCGCAAAAATTATAAATGACATAGCCGTATTTTTCTCTTCGCAAGTCTTGTAAAACGTTTCGTCTAAAAACGAATCTTTTCGGTACTTGTGTACAAATTTCGAACCTTGCCAACTTTAAGGCTTAAACTTTTATACGTACGCCCTCACGTACATACTCTGGAAAATACGGGGTATAACATTCTCCCCTCCTTAGAAACATTCGTCCTGAATGTTCCTTCTCAAGACAGAGAACGACCAAGTTCCTCATAGCTTAACCAGTTTGCAAATGCCGCACATGGTCACAGAATAACACGCGCGCAAATACTTAAATCCGAACCAACGAGGAATCAGCTCGACGATGCAAAACAGTACCAACTCTCGCTTCTGGTCCAAAGGATACTCCCTTCGCACATTCATTTCACCAAAAATGATTACTTCCATCTTTCGGCACAAGTTCGCTTCTTTCCTATCTTGTCATACCCTTCTCGAACACTCGAACTTCTCTAGTATACGTACCATACTTCAGTCATCGCTTCAGTTTCCAAAACTTTGGAGTCACCACCTCCAAACTTGGTCATCCTACTAGCCTCAATCTCCCTTAAGGCCATTCCCGGCCTTCACGATCCGCTTCTGGTCGAACATATCCACGAACTCATACGATGGTCATCTAAACTTGGGCCTAGCACCCTCGTGACCCTACCACCTGGCGGGACCACCCAGAGCTGACCCCACCTCGAAACAGGCCGCGGGTTGGCCCGCAACATGGCCCCAACCCGACCCACTTAACGCATCAAGCTCTTGTTTCCCGATCCGGAACAATCTTACCTATACAGGTCATGAAAGCTACCACTTCCATTTTACACCACCCAAGGAATTTTCCCACAATTACTCCACGTATACTTACATTCTGACAAAGATCACCCGCAAAATCTTGTACTCAAGACGGCCTTACATCTAAGGTCTCAACTGTAATATTCTAAGGTTCATCATTTTCTCACCCCCAGGCTTACCCTTTTTACTAACCAGGCTTCTAAATCACATTTTAGCACAAAGCTATCCGAACATAACACTTAACACATTATCATCACATCAATACATACAAGTCTCTAGAGGGTTAAGGATATACCTGAAAATAGGCGGTTCAAAGGACCGCTAAAACTGGGAACTTCCACCGCGACCTCTGCCGTGGCCTGCCGGTGTATGAACATCCTGCCTAGCTAAGGAAGGTGAAGAACCCGCAACTGATCCCGTAGTCTGTGCTATTCTACCAGCGCTGCCCCTGGTCGGACAGTTTCTCGCCAGATGGCCCTGTTGGCCGCAAGAATAACAATCTCCCAAGTTAGTACGACACTCTCCCTTATGAAGTTTTCCACAACGGCCACACTGAGACAAGGGCGACCTCATCCGGCGAGCACTCCTACTCCCCTGAAAATCTGAAACCTGGGAGCCCTGACCTGCTCCTGAATATCCCGAAGGTCCCGAAGGCTGTGGAGGACCACTCTGTACTGGCGGAGGTACATAACTAGTCTGCTGCTGAGGCGGTCCGCCTCGAAGGTTATCAAAGGACCCTGCTGTTCTGGCCCTCTTCTGCTGATCTTGGTCATTCCGTCGATTTCTCCGCTCCTCACATCCAAGTGCATAAGCCTGCATGCGGGCAATGTCCATGCCCGGCTGAAGAGCTACACCCGAACAACTCTCTGCTAGGTAATCATCGAGCCCTGTAACATATCGATGCACTCGATCCTCCATACTAGCTACTAACGCGGGGATGTATCGAGCCAATGAGTCGAACTCCACATTGTACTCCCGAACCGTACGTCCGTTCTGCGGCAACACCAAAAATCTGTCGGCCCGAGCCCTCCTCATCTGTGGAGGCAAGAAATGCGCAAGAAATGCCTCTGAGAACTCGTTCCATACGGCTGGAAGTGCATGCTCTCCCCGGGACAGCTCCCACGAATCAAACCAGTCGACTGCGGTATCACGCAGCCGATGCGAACCTAGGACCACTGACTCGGTCTCCGATGCCTTGATCACTCTCGATCCGTCAGAATCGCCGGATGAACTCATGCGGTCATCCTCGACTTCGACCCATAAAACTGCGGGGCTACAACTCGGAAAATCCCGTAGCCTCAAACTATCGATCTAGGGTGAACCATCGGTGCTATCGAACCACCAGGCCCAGCCTATCCTCAAGTCTGGCCACAACCCTGGCCATTAACTGGGCCCACTCCTTGTAACCCATCTCTTCTACCTGCATCGTGGGACCGAGGCTCGTGTATCGTGGTCTCAGAGATCGCCGCGTTTACTCGCAGCCTCCTTCGCTGCCTTACAGGCCCGGGTTGCCTTACGCGGAGGCATAATTGGTAAAGGAAAGGAATACGTCAGAGGGGTCCAACTTATCACACAGCTCTAAGGCACGATCTCAGAATGAGAAGAAGGGAAACCAATCCTAAATGTTCTGCAGCCTCCTGATTATAGATGTGGTGCACAACACACCGATAATCAAGACTCTACTAGACACGGTCTGTAGACACTTTCCGAGGACTAACTGCTCTGATACCACTTTTGTCACGACCCGAACCCGGGCCCGTGACTGGTGCCTTACCCCGGGCACCCTAGTGATACAACATCAGAGAAAGACCAGCGGAAATAAAAACTTGAACATACAAACATATATGGATCAAGATAAAAGAAAATAGGCCAACCAAAACGGTTGCCTCTCAGTATATATATATATATATATCGACATTTGAAAGCATAATCCTTACAACCTCGCCCACAACAAAGCATGCACTCTAAGATTTTTACAACAACTATGGCGGACAGGCCCCGCCATACCACGAATGTATAAGAACCTCTGACTGTGGTAACATACCAAAGATAAGCCTCAAGGAACAGAGCTTCAATACGCTGAAATGTGATCCTAAGCGGGATCAACATCGGTGTACCCTACTGCATGAACGCAGCCCGAAGGAGGTCAAGACAACAGTACCAAGTATGTGAAATCAAAATATCAGAATGAAATCATAGCGATCTATATAAAGTAGAGACATGTATGATAACCAAACTACGATTCACGATAAATAGCGATCATGCAAGTCGAGGACTCACGCCTCGAGTCATCACTCAAATATAACTATGGGTCTCACGCCCGCAACATCAATCATGCGTGGAATACCTTCCTCACCGCGATGCCTATGATATAATAACACCAAGGAGTACATATGAACACCAAGTCCTACCTGATGCCAAAGCCGTACTAACAATACTATACAACCAAACCACGAAGCTGACACGGGGCAAGTACGAAAGCCGACTACCAGATACCAAGGCCGGTCACGTAGCTGACCGGGGCAAGTACGAGGGCTAACTACCAGGTACCAAGGCCGAATCAGCCACGAGACGGGGCAAGTACGAAAGCCGACCACCAGATACCAAGGCCGAACAGTAAAACCTCATGGAGAGCTAGTCCATGGAATAACACTATCAACAGGAGCGTGCGGAATTCTCCACACCGCCAAAGACGTCCAAGTAAGTTCTCAACAAGTCAACCGCCCTCCATCGAGACGCCAGAGTATAGAAACACAATTCTTGCACAACAAAGGCTATCACAATAAGCATAGGCAAGTTTCACAACAACAAGCATAGGCAAGTTATACACAACTCAAGGTACTTTCATTTTATGTCAAAGTCCGGGTTTTAACCCTAAAGCATCACGACGTTAAATTCCTTTTAAAGATCCATTTCTTTTACAAAGGTCACCCGATACCCGTAGTATAAAAATAGAGTGACTTACATTGTTAAGTAAACCAAAACGCTTTCCTTTGTAAAATCAAGTAACAACATTATTTTCCAAACGTTCAAGTTTGCCTAATTTCAAATGCTCAAGTTTCTCATTTTGAAAAGGTTTCAGTAGTTCATAGTTTTAATCCTTTAAAACATAATTCTCTTTAAACAATTTGAGAAACATATGCCTTATATGTGAGTAGGTTATTCTTGTTTATAATCAATCTTATTAAAGCGACCATGATCTAGGAAATATAATATCATTTTGTCTCATCTTAGCTTCTATGCATGGAGGTTTCTCTTGGTTTTAATAATACTTAATTACTCAATACATTTCCTTTTATTAGCGCGCGATGGTTTGCTCGATCCTTATTCGATTCAAATCAAGAAACATTATTCCTTTTAAAACCAAGTACTCATTATTCACGAATGAGGTTTCACACTTTTAACAAAATTCATATCAATTCAATTAAGTCAAGTCTCTTATCTTTTAAGATCAAGTCTCTTAACTTCTAAAATCAGTAAACCATTTTCTTTACCTCTCTTAAGACGTTATACCTAACTTCCCATAAAGCTAGTATAACTCTTATGTTTTCAAAACCAAGTATTACTCTTCTTTCAAAACGGTTTCTTAATCTTTTGAAATACTTCAAGATTCTTTATTATTCAGGCTTAAGTCAAAAGACATTGCCGTAACACTACATTCAGTTAACACACGTACGCCTACAGTACTATATATATTCTTTTAAAATGCTTCAAGATTCTTATTATTCAGGCTTAAGTCAAAAGACATTGCCACACGTACGTCTACCGTACTATATATTCTTTTAAAATACTTCAAGGTTCTTATTATCCAGGCTTAAGTCAAAAGACATTGCCACACGTACGTCTACCGTACTATATATTCTTTTAAAATATCATGCTCAAGAGTATAGGAAGAATCACATACCTCGTGATGATTATCGACTATAAGCAAAACGCTCCACGGCTATAACCCGGCTAGCCTTGTCCACCTTCCAAGTAGTACATGCTACTCGCGAGAATACCAACCAATAAAGGTTATAAGTTCATCTGAAATACTGATCCTATGTAAGTCTGATTTAATCTTCTACATTAATATTCTTCTGATGTGATTTCAGTTCAAGTTTTTTCTGTAATATCCTTCTATTACAGTTCAATTCTCTTCTATGAATCTTATATTCATTTCTATACAACTACAGTATGTAATTTCCAATTACACTAGAAGGATAGGATTATTTACCTCGGTAAGCCCAAAATTATCCAAGTTTAAAGTCGATCCTGAGCAACGTTTAGCTCCTACTCCGAGTGCTCCAATCCGCTCCAAACAACCCTTAGAAGTTCTACGCAACTTCTACTTAACACTTCAACCGACTATGAATGTTTTCCTTAGGGTTTCGTTTAGTGGCTAAAGGAAGTATAATAGTATTTTTGGGCTCTACGTATAGAGGTAACTTTGGAAAGTACTACAAGGTATTTGGGCTAAAGTATTTGGGTAAAGTATTTGGGCTAAAGTATTTTGGTATTATAACAATACTTGGAGAGTATTTCTACCAAGGGGGTAGGCTCGGCTAGAACCACTAGGCAAGGGGGGGGTGCTCGGCCGAGGGCCTTTCTCAAAGGGGAGGGGGGGATGGCTTTGGACGAGCTCACACAAAGAGGGGGGGGGGGAGGATTTTAACACTTAGAAAATGATTTTTGGATGAAGAAGTTCATCAACTAAGGGGGTTATTTATAGGTCAAGCAAGGGCCAACCAATGGCCAAGATCAATCCAAGTGTTAGGCAAGTGTAAGGTGTAGATTAAGCCATGTGTACCTTATCCATCTACCACACCAACTATCACAAAATATCCTACCTAACCAAGACCTCCCATTTCGTCCAAGCCGCCCACAATCACGCCCAATGTGAGGGTGACACATATCACCCTCCCGTTGGTCCAAAATTTTTCGTCTCTCGGAAAAATCCGCAAAAATTATAAATGACATAGCCGTATTTTTCTCTTCGCAAGTCTTGTAAAACGTTTCGTCGAAAAATGACTCTTTTCGGTACTTGTGTACAAATTTCGAACCTTGCCAACTTTAAGGCTTAAACTTTTATACGTACGCCCTCACGTACATACTCTGGAAAATACGGGGTATAACAGATCAAGATAAAAGAAAATAGGCCAACCAAAACGGTTGCCTTTCAGCATATATATATATATCGACCTTTGAACAGTTACAATTCTTACAACCCTGCCCACAACTTGTGATCTCTGGACCTCTAAGATTTTTACAACAACTATGACGGACGGGGCCCATACCACTGAATGTACAAGAACCTCTGGACTCGGGGTAACATACCAAAAGATAAGCCTCCAAGGAAGGCGAGCTTCAATCTGTTGAAATGTGATCCTATAAGCGGGGATCGACAGCCGATGTAACTCTACCTGCGGCATGAACGCAGCCGAAGGAGGTCGATCTGTGGTACCAAGTATGTGGCGAAATCGAAAATGAAATCATAATAGTCTATATAAAGCGGGAGACATGTATGATAACCAAACTACGATTACCTGACATATAAACAGTCATATCAAGTCAGGGACTCACGCCCTCCAAATCATCACTCGTGCCCGTGGAATTCCTTCCTCACTGCCGGCAGTCTATGATATAACAACACCAAGGAGTATACATGAACACCAGGTCCCACCTGTGTCATAAAAACCGTACGGGGCAAGTATAACTACCAGATCCGACCGTACCAATAATACTGTACAACCATATCATGAAGCTGACACGTGGCAAGTGCAATAGCCTCCACCAGCTCCTCCCTGCGCCACGTAGCTGACGGGGGCAAGTAAATCGGCTACGCACCAGATCACAACCGTAAGTCACGAAGCTCCATCCAAACACTGACTCGCGAAGCTGACACGTGGCAAGTGCACTAGCCTCCACCAGCTCCTCCCTGCGCCACGTAGTTGACGGGGGCAAGTGAATCGGCTAAGCACCAGATCACAACCGTAAGTCACGATACTTCACCGCGAAGCTGACACGTGGCAAGTGCAATAACCTCTACCAGATCCACCTGCGTCCACGTGGTGGCGGGGTCAAGTAAGCAGCTACGCACCCGATCACAACCGTAAGTCACGATGCCGCCATAAATAACCATAATGGTCACATGTCCACAGAATCCATCATCGGTGTAGACATGCCCATGTAACAATGATAATGGAAGCATACCCGTGGAATCTTCCGTCACTGCCGGTACGTCCAAGTAAGTTCTCAACAAGTCAACCGGCCCTCCATCGAGAGACGCGATAGCATAGAAACACAATTCTTGCACAACAAAGGCTATCAAAGCAAGCATAGGCAAGTTACACAACAAGCATAGGCAAGTTACACACAACTCAAGGTACTTTCATTTTATGCTAAAGTTCGGGTTTTAACCCTAAAGTACTACGTACGTTAAATTCCTTTTAAAGAGATCCATTCCTTTTATAAAAGTCACCCGATACCCGTAGTATAAAATTAGAGTGACTCACATTTTTAAGTAAACCAGAACACTTCCTTTTTTTCTAAAATCAAGTAACAACATTCTTTTCCGAAAGTTCCAGTTTGCCTAATTTCAATTACTCAAGTCTCTTTATTTTAGAAAAGTTTCATAGTTCAATGTCTTAATCTCTTTTAAAACAATTGAGTAACATATGTGATATGTGTGAGCAGTTTATTCTTGTTTATAACCATCTTATTAAAGCAGCCATGATCTAGAAAATATAATATCATTTTATCTTATCTTAGCTTCTATGCAGATGGAGGTTTCTACTGGTTTTTATAATAATTAATTAATCAATACATTTTCCTTTATTAACGCTGCAGTGGTTTGTTCGATACTTGTTCTCATTCTCGAAATCAGTAAAACATTATCCCTTTTATCTTCCTTAAGACGTTATACCTAACTTCACATAAAGCTAGTATAACTCTTAAGCTTTCAAAAACCAAATATTACTCTTCTTTCAAAATGATTCTTTTGAAATACTTCAAGTTCTTTATTATCACACTTCAAGTCAGTTATAAGTCAAATCAGTTATCTTTTAAAAACCACAAAGCATTTTCTTACCTACATAAAGCTGTTATAACCAACTTCCCATAAAGCCGTTATAACACTTTATGTTTTAAACCAATCAAATACATTTAACACGTACGCGTCACCGTACTACATAGTTATACACATATCATGCTAGAAAAGATAGGAAGAGGTTCACATACCTCGCGACGATTATCGACTAATTGCAAAACGCTCCAAGTACCTCAAACTGTCGGCTACACCTTAAGCCAAGTAGATCACGCCACACGTAGTACCTCAACCTATAAAGGCCACAAGGCGCCTATTAACATCTAGATCTCAACGTAGAATATTCTACAGAAAATTCGACAGCACCTCCCCCCCCGCAATCGCGTAAATCTCCTCCTCTATCGAGGCCTGCTAATAGGCCAACAACTCCCGAGAGGGGGGGGGGTTGTACGTCTAATCCGGACGTGTACAAATCTACTTCACAGTAATGCTACACAAGTCTCATGTCTGATCTATGTAATTACAGATTGATTCTCTTCTTTAAATTCAGGCTTAAGTCAAAAGACATTGCCGCAAAACTATGTTCAGTTCTATATATAGTATACTTCAACTATATATTCCTACAACATATAATTCCAATAACAATAGGGGGACAAGATTATTTACCTCGATAAGCCCAAAATTATACAAGTTTAAATGTCGATCCTGAGCAAGGTTTAGCTCCTACTCCGTGCGCTTCAACCCGCTCCAAACAACCCTTAGAAGTTCTACACAACTTCTTCTTAATACTTCAACTCGCTATGAAGATTTCCTTAGGGTTTCGTTTGGTCGCCAAAGGAAGTATAATAGTATTTTCGGGCTCTACGTATTGAGGTAACTTTGGAAAATACTACAAGGTATTTGGGCTAAAGTATTTGGGTAAAGTAACAATACTTGGAGAGTATTTCTCTACCAAGGGGGGGGGGGTAGTATTTCGAGTAGCACAACGAGGAGAGGGGGGGTAGGCTCGGCTAGAACCACTAGGCAAGGGGTACTCTCGGCGAGGGCCTCATGAGGGGAGGGTGTGGCGGACGAAACCTCAAGAGGGAGGAGTATTTTTAGACTTGGAATTTGCTCAGTGTGGATGAAATAACTCATCAACTAAGGGGGTATTTATAGGCCAACCAATGGCCAAGATCAAGCCAAGTGGTAGGCAAGTGTAAGGTCAAGATTAAGCCATGTGTTGTGTGGGTCCCACTTGGTCATCAACTACACAAAATATCTCACAAATATCCTACCTAACCTTGACCAAAGAAAAGGCCAAGAAAAACGCCCCAATATTTTCGTCCACTTGGGTGACAAGTGTCACCCTCCCGTTGGTCCAAAATATTTCATCTCTCGGAAAAATCCGCAAAAATTATAAATGACATAGCCGGAATTTTCCCTTCGCAAGTTTAGAAAAACGTTTCGTCGGAAAACGATTCTTTTCGCTAGTCGTGCACAAATTTCGCCACTTTGCCTACTTAAGGCTTTAACTTTTATACGTACGTCCTCACGTACATACTCTGGAAATACGGGGTATAACATTCTTCCCCCCTTAGAAACATTCGTCCCGAATGTTCCTTCTAAGTCTCAAAACACACACGCGCCGGTATAGTCTTTACTACTAGACTTATGAAACCAAACATGCCACACCTGACCACAAAATAACACGCGCGCAAATACTTAAATCCAGGCCAACGAGGAACCACCTCGATGATGCAAAACAATACTAACTCTCGCTTCTGGTCCAAAGGATAATCCTTTCGCACATTCGCTTCAGTTTCCAAAACTTTGGAGTCTCTACCTCCAACTTGGTCATCTTACTAGCTTCACTTTCCTCTAAGGCCATTCCCGGCCTTCACGAACCGATTCTGGTCGAACGCATCCACGAATTCATACGATGGTTAACTAAACTTGGGCCTAGCATCCTCGTGATCCTACCACCTGGCGGGACCACCTCGAACTGACCCCACCACATGGCCGCGGGTTGACCCGTGAATGGTCCTCAACCCGACCCCATAACCGCGCCAAACTCTTGTTCCCCGATCCGGAACAATCTTACTAATTTACGTCATGAAAGCTACCACTTCCATTTTACACCACCCAAGGAAATTTTCCCACAATTACTCCACGTATACTTATACATTCTGACAAAGATCACCCGCAAAATCTTGTACTCAAGCGGCCTTACATCTAAGGTCTTAAGCGTAATATTCTAAGGTTCAAAATTTTCTCATCCCGGACTTACCCTTTCACTAACCAAGCTTCTAAATCACATTTTAGCACAAAGCTATCCGAACATAACACTTAACACATCATCATAACATCAATACATACAAGTCTCAGAGGTTAAGGATATACGAAATTAGGCGGTTCAAAGGACCGCTAAAGCGAACTTCCACCGCGACCTCTGCGTGGCTGCGCGATGTATGAACATCCCGCCTAGCTATGGAAGGTGAAGAACCCGCCCGATCTAGTAGTCTGTGCTATCCCACGCGGTGCTACCCCAGGTCGGACGATCTCGTCAAATGGCCTGCCACAAGTATAGCAATCTCCCAAACCAGTACGACATTCCCCCCTATGGGCTTTACCACAACGGCCACACTGAGATACGGGTGGCCTCATCCGGCGAGCACTTATACTCTCCTGAAAATCTGAAACCTGGGAGCCCTGACCTGCTCCTGAATATCCCATACGTCCCGACGACGCGGTGGGGACCACTTGATCGCGGAGGCGCATAATCGGTCTGCTGAGGCGGTCCGCCTCGAAAGTCACCAAAGGACCCTGCTGTTCTGGCCCTCTTCTGCTGATCTCGGTCATTCTGTCGATCTCTCCGCTCCTCACATCCAAGTGCATAAGCCTGCATGCGGGCAATGTCCATGCCCGGCTGAAGGGCTACACCCGAACAACTCTCTTCTAGGTAATCATCGAGCCCTGTAACATATCGGTGCACTCGATCCTCCATACTAGCTACTAAAGCGGGGACGTATCGAGCCAATGAGTCGAACTCCACATTGTACTCCCGAATAAATGCGCCTGATTGCGCGCAACACCAAAAATATGTCGGCCCGAGCCCTCCTCATTTGTGGAGGCAAGAAATGTGCAAGAAATGCCTCTGAGAACTCGTCCCATATAGCTGGAAGTGCATTCTCTCCCCGGGACAGCTCCCACGAATCAAACCAGTCGACTGCGGTATCACGCAGCCGATGCGAACCTAGGACCACCGACTCGGTCTCCGATGCCTTGATCACTCTCATGATCCGTTGTAACTGCCGGATGAACTCCTGCGGATCATCCTCAGGCCTCGACTCGTAGAACTCTGGCGGGCTACAACTCAGAAAATCCCGTAGCCTCAAACTATCTGATCTAGGGTGAACCACTGGTGCTCTTTGGGCCGCTGCGTCGGCCGATCCTCAAATCGGCCACAACGGCCAATAATCGGGCCAACCTTGTAACCCATCTCTCTGCTCCGGTGTGGGATTGGAGGCTCAGTCTTGTGGTATCTGTAGATCGCCGCATTGCTCTACTCGCGACTCCCTCTGCTTTGCCTTGCCACGGGCGGGTTGCCTTGCGCGGAAGCATAACTGGTAAAACCGAAATACGTCAGAGGGGTCCAACTTATCACACAGCTCTAAGGCACGATCTCAGAATGAGAAGAATGGAAACCAATCCTAAATGTCCTGCAGCCTCCTGATTATAGATGTGGTGCACAACACATCGATAATCAAGACTCTACTAGACACGGTCTGTAGACACTTTTCGAGGACTAACTGCTCTGATACCACTTTTGTCACGACCCGAACCCGGGCCCGTGACTGGTGCCTTACCCCGGGCACCCTAGTGATACAACATCAGAGAAAAACCAGCGTAAATAAAAACTTAAACATACAAATAGATATGGATCAAGATAAAATAAAATAGGCCAACCAAAACGGTTGCCTTTCAGCATATATATATATATCGACCTTTGAGCGATTCTAATCCTTACAACGCCACAATTACTCTGCACCTCTAGATTTTTACAACAACTATGACGGACGGGCCCCGCCATACCACGAATGTACAAGAACCTCTGCACTCGGGTAACATACCAAAAGATAAGCCTCAGAAGGAACGGAGCTTCCAATCTGTTGAAATATGATCCTATAGCGGGGATCGACAACCGTACCTCTACCTCAGGCATGAATGCAGCACTCCGAAGGAGGTCAGTACAACAGGTACCAAGTATGTGAAACTGAAAATACTGAAAATGAAATCATAATAGTCTATATAAAGCAGGAGACATGTATGATAAACAAACTACGATACATGACATTTAAGCAGTCATATCAAGTCGTGGACTCACGCCTCCAAATCATCACTCGTGCGGTGGAATTCCTTCCTCACCTGGCGATCTATGATATAACAACACCAAGGGTATACATGAACACGGGTCCCACGTGTCATAAAACCGTCTGGGGCAAGTATAATCGTTATACCCGTATTTCCGAGTATGCGTGGGGCGTGCGTAGAAAATTTGAACTTGAGAAAGTTGCTTGGCGAAATTTATTTGTGCACAACACGGTTAGAGTCGTTTTTAAACGTTTTCATAGCTTTCGTAGGGAATTTCGGCTATGTCATTTTTAATTTTGCGGATTTTTAGAGAGGCGAAATATTTTAGACCAACAAGAGCGCCACTTGGCACCTCTCATTGAGCACGTTGTGGGCGGTTCAAAGTGGACGAATTGGCCTTGTTTGGTCAAGGGGTTGGTAGGATATTTTTGTGGTAGTTGGATAAGGTGCACTTGGCAAGATCTTGGCCTACACTTGCTATGCACTTGGCTTGGCGTGATCTTGGCCATTGGTTGGCCTTTGCTAGACTTATAAATACCCTTTGATGACTTCTTCATCCATTCCAAATAATTCTAAGTGTTAAATCCTCCTCCTCCCTTAGTGTAGAGTTCGCCAAGAGCCTCCTCCCCTTGGCCGAGAGCCCTTCCTCCTCGGGTGCCGTGGGCCCCCCCCATAGCCTAGTTGTTTTCGTATAATAACACCCCTCTTTGTAGAAATAATCTCAAAAGTATTGTTATAATGCCCAAATTACCTTAGCAGTATACCTTGTAGTATTCTAAGGTTATACTTATCTGAAAAGCCCGAAATACTATTATACTTCCTTCCACACAAAAACCGAAACCCTAAGGAAAATCTCCATAGTTAGTTGGAGTATTAAGTAGAAGTTGGTTAGAACTTCTAAGGGTTGTTTGGAGCGGGTCGGAGCGCAAGGAGTAGGAGCTAAACCTTGCTCAGGATCGACATTTAAACTCGGATAATTATGGGCTTATCGAGGTTGAAGTACTACGTGTGGCGCGATCTACTTGGCTTAAGGAGTAGCCGACGGTTGGAAGTACTTGGAGCGTTTTGCTATTAGTCGATACTCGTCGCGAGGTATGTGAACCTCTTCCTATCTCTTCTAGCATGATATGTGTGAACTATGTAGTACGGTAGACGTACATGTGCTAAATGTATTTGATTGGTTTAAAACATAAAGTGTTATAACGGCTTTATGGGAAGTTGGTTATAACAGCTTTATGTTGGTAAGAAAATACTTGTGGTTTTTAAGGTAACTGATTTGAACTATAACTGGCTTATTATGTGTTAATAAAGAACTTGAAGTATTTCAAAAGATTTTTGAATCATTTCGAAAGAAGAAGTAATACTTGGTTTTTTTGAAAACTTAAGAGTTATACTAGCTTTATGGGAAGTTAGGTAATAACGCTTAAGAATGTTTCTTCGATTTGAAATCGTAATGTATCGACAAACCACCGCGGCGTTAATAAAAGGAAATGTTTTGTGATTAATTATTATTAAAACCAAGAGAAACTTCCATCCGCATAAGCTAAGATGAGACAAAATGATATTTCCTAGATCATGGTCTTTGTAATAAGATTGTTATAAACAAGAATATCCTACTCACATATAAGACTTATGTTTCTCGATAGTTTAAAAGAGAATTATATTCTTAAATGAATAAGACTATGAACTACTTAAACCTTTCTAAAATAAGAAACGTGAACATTTGAAATTAGGCAAACTTGGACGTTTGGATAATAATGTTGTTACTTGATTTTACAAAGATAAGTGTTTTGATTCACTTCAAAAGATAATCACTCTATTTTCATATACTACGGGTATTGTGTGACTTTTGTGAAAGTAACGTATCTTTTAAAAAGTTAATGTATGAAGTACTTTGGGGATAGAAACCCGAACATGTTGACATATAGTAGAAAGTACCTTGTGTGTATAACTTGATTGCGTTGGTTTGTGATAGTCTTGTAATACCTTCGTGATGCTTTGATAAGTAATCATATTAGGATGCTACGTGTGTTAGTATTCTGTGATGTTTGTGTAAAGGGGTTTTCCCTTGATTGTGCTTATGTTGTTTAAACGATAAACTGTTATGTTGGTATTATACCACTCACCGTGTTTCCGGGGGTTAAGCTGCCCTTCGATGCGGGGTAGACTCAGCGATGCAGGACCATGATTCGAGAATACCTCACGCGGGTCCCGGCCTACGCGAGCTACGAGAGTTCGAGTTAGTGCGCGGCCTTTATGGTCATGCGGTCTATGTGGTCATGCGGATCGCGAGTCGGGGACGATGCCGGAGTAGCTACCCTCGACGCGGGTTATACCTCATGCGGGCCTATGAGGCGGCCTATGCGGAGTCGCGGGAGTTCTGTGGCTAGACGCGCACATTTGATATTGCGGGCGAGCGACCAGCTTTGATCATGTGACGGTCTAGACAGATATCATGATACATTTTATGACCTTGTTAGTACTGTGGGTGTTAGTAGTCGGCTATGCCTTCGTACTTACCCCGTACTGTTTTATTTGGACACAGGTGGGACCTGTTGTTCATGTGTATTCCTTGGTGCTTTTCTATCATTGATCACGGTGAGGAAGGTATTCCACGGGCATGATTGATGTTGTGGGCGTGAGACCCATTGTTATATTGGAGTGATGACTTCGAGGGCGTGAGTCCCTGACTTGATATGACTGCTTATTTATTGTGAACTGTAGTTTGGTTATCATACATGTCTCCTGCTTTATATAGACTACTATGATTTCATTTACGATTTTCGCTTTTACATACTCTGCACTGTTGATCGACCTCGGCCGCGTTCATGCCGCAGTAAAGGTACACCGCCGTTGATCCTCGCTCTAGTGGTCATTCAGCGTTGGGAAGCTCCGTTCCTCCGGAGGCTTATCTTGGTATAGTCCCCTGTTGTAGGTGCTTACATTCAGGGTATGACGGGGCCCTGTCCCGTCGTTGTTGTCATATCATTCGTAAGGTGCGTAGTAATCTTGGTGTGGCGGGGTTTGTAAAAAGGATTAAACTGCTCAGATTGAAAGAGTTGTTATTTATATATATATCGTGATGAATCATTTTTGGTTAGCCTGTCCTCTTATATCACTGTCTTATTACATTGGTTTCATGTATTGTATTTATTATCCGCTGATTACTCTGATGTTGTATCACTAGGGTGCACGGGGTAAGGCACCAGTCACGGGCCCCGGAACGGGTCGTGACAAAAGTGGTATCAGAGCAGTTAATCCTCGGAAAGTGTCTACGCATCAGATCGATGAAGTCTTGATTATCGGTGTGTTGTGCACCACACCAATAATCAGGAGGCTATAGGATATTTAGGATTGGTTTCTATTCTTCTCACTCTGAGATCGTGCCTTAGAGCTGTGTTGTAAGTTGGACCCTCTAACGTATTTCTTTCCCTTACCGTTATGCCTCCGCAGGCAACCCGCCCAGAGGGCAAGGCGGCGGAGTCGCGAGTAGAGTGCAGAGGGTTACGTGGGCACAGGCCCAATCATCACCTGGGGTGGTGCTTCATTCGGGGAGTTTTGCGAAGTCACTAGCCCCAGCAGAGTTTAGCACGGCGGCGGCAGTTCCTACTGCGGCCACGATGTTTGGACCTTCAGTTCCACGACCGGAAACAGAGAATATAGATTGCGAAAAGACAACCCCGTTACTAGCTATGGATTTGGCTACCAGAGAGTGTACCGATGTACCGCGAGTCTTGATGACTATCAACGAGAAGGTTGTGCAAGAGTAAGTTCTTCAGTTAGGCTTGAGCATGGCCTGTGTACGGGCTTATGCACAGCAGGCCGAGAAACGTAGAGATCGACGGGTTAACCAAGGACAGCAGAAGAGGGCCAGAGTAGCAAGGTCCTTTAGTAACTTTCGAGTCGAGTCACCTCACCGAGATTAGATTATGCACATCCACGGTGCGAAAGGTCCTCCACAGGGTTCAGGACGTTCGGGGTATGCAGGAGTTGGTCAGAGCTCCAGAGCTTCCGGTTCACAGTCACACGAAGGTTCCAGCCATCTGGATTCAGTTTTTCTCAGTGTTCACAGTGTGGCAGGCGTCATCTCAGGGAATGTCGTCTTTTAGTTGGTACTTGTTGTACCTATGACCGTCAGGGTCTGATGTCGAAAGAGTGTCCTTGCGGGAGGACTTAGCCTTCAGGATCGGTGGGTAGTTTGTCATCTTCCTTAGCTATCGCCTACGGGCGTGTTTGATTAGAACGACTAAGGGAGTGAAAGAGATATAGATATATCTTTAACCCTCTAGAGTTTTGTTTATGTGATAAGGTGAGTATACCTTAAGTGCTATGTTCTGATAGCAGTGTGTTAGTTGTGATTAGAAATCATGGTGGGTTAACCGAGTAAGATTTTGGGGGATAGAGAAGGTGTGAGCCTTAGAGTTTTATACGTAGAGACCTTAGAGGTAAGGCCATCTCGAGTAAAAGATGTATTGTTTATGTTTGACCCTTATAGGAGTGCATAGTGCACGTGAGTTATGTTTGTGGGATTAGTCCCTGAGTAGTGTGGAATGAAAGAGGGTAGTTGAGCTAAGAAGACCGCTAGGTTTTCGTAACGTGATTAGTGAGATTGTTCAGGTCGGGAGCTAGTATGCGCGTTGTCGGGTCGGGTTGAGGCCACGTTGCGGGTCAACCCGCGGCTTTGTTTGGTGGTGGTCGGTTTGTGGTGGTCCCGCCTTGTGATAGGGTCACGGGTGTTAGGCCCAAGTTTAGTTAACCAACGCATTTAATTCGTGGACGTTCGACCAAGATCGCCGGCGAGGTCACCGCCTTGTCTCCTAGCAAAGACCGTTTACTCGGCAGGTTATGCGAGATGATATATCGAAAGGTAGTAAGGTCGCACGAGGTGCCTACCTTCACCTTATGGCGACAGTGGAGCCTGTGTCATTGCTTTTTCGGAGGTTTTACCGTGCAAGGTTAGAAACTCAAGTAAGTCTCGAGAATCACATTCGCCTCGGCCGGTGTTTGATTTCGAGGATAGTTCCGAGAATTGTTGTCTCCTGAAGGAGTGTTTAAGCTACCATTTCGGTGTTCGGATGTCGCCTTATGAAGCCTTGTAGGGTGGATGTGTGAGTCGCGGTCGATTGGTTCGATGTTGGCGTGGATTCAGATAGTTGGTTCAGCTTGTTCCAGCAGATCGTGGATAGAGTAAAGCTTGTCTAGAAGAGGTTACGCAGCTCGCAGAAATCGTATGGATAATCGGCGACGACGCCAGAGTTCAGCCGACGGTCGGTCTTCTTGAAAGTACCACCCGGTCATGTGACGAGTTTTGGAATACAGAGGAACTTAGCCCGAGTTACTTTGGGCCTTTGAGTTCATGTGAAGAATAGGCGGGTTGCCTATATGTTAGCATTTGCCGTCCGACTTAGGAGGCGGTCCCGATGCTCGTGTTATGTTCGAGAAGGAAATCGGAGATCCATCCGAGTATTCCCACTAATGATGACCAAGTTGAAGATGATAACCCCGAGTTTTGAGACCAAGCGATGTCGAAATGTGGTAAGAGTTCGAGTGTACGACAGCACCTCGTGGATCGCGTAGTCCGGTACCATTTGTTGGGTCGCGGAGTGACACTAGAACCTCGCGCAAAGTGACAAAAGTGGTATCGGAAGAAGCGAGCATGTATGGCGAGCATAGATGTGACCATTTCTTTTGTTTGGAAAAAGTGTGGAGGAAGTATATTTTAGACCTGAGAGAGGTGTTTGTGGTGATGTTAGAGGTGATTCCTCGTGGACTTGGATGTAAGTATTTTGCGATTGTTTCGTGGCCATGTGGCGTGATTGTTTCGTAAGTATGGTAGTGAAGACTACACTGGCGCACGTTTGTTTTGAGAGTTAGAAGGAACATTCGGGACGAATGTTTCTAAGGAGGGGAGAATGTTATACCCCGTATTTCACGAGTATGTACGTAAGGACGTACGTAGAAAATTTGAACTTGAGAAAGTGGCTTGGCGAAATTTATTTGTGCACAACACCCTGCTAGAGTCGTTTTCGACGAAACGTTTTCACGACTTTCGTAGGGAATTTCCTATGTCATTTTTAATTTTTGCGGATTTTTCCGAGAGGCGAAATATTTTAGACCAACAAGAGGGCGCCACTTGGCACCCTCTCATTGAGCACGTTGTGGGCGGTTCAAAGTGGGCGAATTGGCCTTGTTTGGTCAAGGGTTGGTAGGATATTTTTGTGGTAGATGGATAAGGTGCACTTGGCAAGATCTTGCCCTACACTTGCTATGCACTTGGCATGATCTTGGCCATTGGTTGGCCTTTGCTAGACCTATAAATACCCCCCCTTTGGATGACTTCTTCATCCATTCCAAATAATTCTAAGTGTTAAATCCTCCTCCCTCCCCTTAGTGTAGAGTTCGGCCAAGAGCCTCCTCCCCTTGGCCGAGAGCCCTTCCCCTCCTCGGGTGCTAGCCGTGGGGTACCCCCCCTAGCCTAGTTGTTTTCGTATAATACCCCCCCTCTTGGTAGAAATACTCTCAAAAGTATTGTTATAATGCCCAAATTACCTTAGCCGTATACCTTGTAGTATTCTAAGGTTATACTTATACGAAAAGCCCAGAAATACTATTATACTTCCCTTCCGTCACAAAAACCGAAACCCTAAGGAAAATCTCCATAGTTAGTTGGAGTATTAAGTAGAAGTTGGTTAGAACTTCTAAGGGTTGTTTGGAGCGGGTCGGAGCGCACGGAGTAGGAGCTAAACCTTGCTCAGGATCGACATTTAAACTCGGATAATTATGGGCTTATCGAGGTTGAAGTACTACGTGTGGCGCGATCTACTTGGCTTAAGGAGTAGCCGACGGTTGGAAGTACTTGGAGCGTTTTGCTATTAGTCGATACTCGTCGCGAGGTATGTGAACCTCTTCCTATCTCTTCTAGCATGATATGTGTGAACTATGTAGTGCGGTGACGCATACGTGCTAAATGTATTTGATTGGTTTAAAACATAAAGTGTTATAACGGCTTTATGGGAAGTTGGTTATAACAGCTTTATGTTGGTAAGAAAATACTTGTGGTTTTTAAGGTAACTGATTTGAACTATAACTGGCTTATTATGTGTTAATAAAGAACTTGAAGTATTTCAAAAGATTTTTGAATCATTTCGAAAGAAGAAGTAATACTTGGTTTTTGAAAACTTAAGAGTTATACTAGCTTTATGGGAAGTTAGGTAATAACGGCTTAAGAATGTTTTACTGATTTCGGAAATCAGAATGTGTATCGACAAACCACTGCAACGTTAATAAAAGGAAATGTTTTGACATATTAAGTATTATTAAAACCAGTAGAAACTTCCATCTGCATAGAAGCTAAGATGAGACAAAATGATATTTCCTAGATCATGGTCTTTGTAATAAGATTGTTATAAACAAGAATATCCTACTCACATATAAGACTTATGTTTCTCAGATAGTTTAAAAGAGAATTATATTCTTAAATGAATAAGACTATGAACTACGAAACCTTTCTAAAATAAGAAACGTGAACATTTGAAATTAGGCAAACTTGGACGTTTGGATAATAATGTTGTTACTTGATTTTACAAAGATAAGTGTTTTGATTCACTTCAAAAGATAATCACTCTATTTTCATATACTACGGGTATTGTGTGACTTTTGTGAAAGTAACGTATCTTTTAAAAAGTTAATGTATGAAGTACTTTGGGGATAGAAACCCAACATGTTGACATATAGTAGAAAGTACCTTGTGTGTATAACTTGATTGTTGGTTTGTGATAGCCTTGTAATACCTTCGTGATGCTTTGATAAGTAATCATATTAGGATGCTACGTGTGTTAGTATTCGTGATGTTTGTGTAAAGGGTTTTCCTTGATTGTGCTTATGTTGTTTAAACGATAAAGCGTTATGTTGGTATTATACCACTCACCGTGTTTCCGGGGTTAAGCCGCCTCCACGCGGGTAGACTCGGGAGGTGCAGGACCATGATTCGAGAATACCTCATGCGGGTCCCGGGCCTGCGCGGAGCTACGAGAGTTCGAGGTTAGTGTGCGGCCTTTATGGTCATGCGGTCTATGTGGCTACGCGGATCGCGAGTCGGGGATTTACGCCGGAGTAGCTACCTCGATGCGGGTTATACCTCATGCGGGCCTATGAGGCCGGCCTATGCGAGTGCGGAGTTCGAGGCTAGACGCGCACATTTGATATTGCGGGCGGCGACCGGCTTTGATCATGTGACGGTCTAGACAGATATCATGATACATTTTATGACCTTGTTAGTACTGGTGTTAGTAGTCGGCTATGCCTTCGCATTTACCCCGCATCGCTTTATTTGGACACAGTGGGACTGTTGTTCATGTATTCCTTGGTGCTTTTCTATCATTGATCGCGGTGAGGAAGGTATTCCACGGGCATGATTGATGTTGTGGCGTGAGACCCATTGTTATATCGAGTGATGACTTCGAGGCGTGAGTCACGACTTGATATGATCGCTATTTATTGTGAATCGTAGTTTGGTTATCATACATGTCTCTGCTTTATATAGACTACTATGATTTCATTTACGATTTTCAGCCACATACTCTGCACTTGTTATCGACCTTCCCGGGCCGCGTTCATGCCGCAGTAAAGGTACACGATCGTTGATCCTCGCTCTTAGTGGTCACGATTCGGCGTTGAAGCTCCGTTCCTCGGAGGCTTATCTTGGTATAGTCCCCTGTTGTAGGTGCTACATTCGTGGTATGACGGCCCCGTCGTCGTTGTTGTCATATCATTCGTAGAGTGCGTAGTAATCGTGTGCAAGGTGGTTTGTAAAAGGATTAAATTGTTGATTGAAAGAGTTGTTATTTATATATATATCGACCGGTAATCATTTTTGGTTAGCTTTTTCTTATTTCACCGTCTTATTACATTGGTTTCATGTATTGTCTTTATGTTCCGTGATTACTCGATGTTGTATCACTAGGGTGCCCGGTAAGGCACCCACGCCCCGAACGGTCGTGACAAAAACTACCAGATCCGACCGTACAATAATATCGCATAACCATATCATGAAGGCGACACGCGGGCAGTGCAATAGCCTCCACCAAAGACTCCTCGCGCCACGTAATGGCGGGGCAAGTAAATCGCCACGCACTGCGATCACAACCGTAAGTCTCAAGCTCCATCCAAACACCGACTCGCGGTCGACACTTGGCAAGTGCACTAGCCTCCACCGCCTCCTCCTCGCGCCACGTAGGCCGACGGGGCAAGTGAATCGGCTAAGCACCGATCACAACCGTAAGTCACGATACTTCACCACGGCGACACGCGTGGCAGTCGCGATAACCTCTACCAGATCCACCTGCGTCACGTAGCTGACGGGGGCAAGTAAACAGGCTACGCACCCAATCACAACCGTAAGTCACGATACTTCGCCATAAATAACCATAATGGTCACATGTCCACAGAATCCATCATCGGTGTAGACATGCCCATGTAACAATGATAATGGAAGCATACCCGTGGAATCTTCCGTCACTGCCAGTACGTCCAAGTAAGTTCTCAACAAGTCAACTGGCCCTCCATCGAGAGACGCGATAGCATAGAAACACAATTCTTGCACAACAAAGGCTATCAAAGCAAGCATAGGCAAGTTACACAACAACAAGCATAGGCAAGTTACACACAACTCAAGGTACTTTCATTTTATGCTAAAGTTCGGGTTTAAACCCTAAAGTACTACGTACGTTAAATTCCCTTTAAAGAGATTCATTCCTTTTATAAAAGTCACCCGATACCCGTAGTATAAAATTAGAGTGACTCACATTTTTAAGTAAACCAGAACACTTCCTTTTTTCTAAAATCAAGTAACAACATTCTTTTCCGAAAGTTCCAGTTTGCCTAATTTCAATTACTCAAGTCTCTTTATTTTAGAAAAGTTTCATAGTTCAATGTCTTAATCTCTTTTAAAACAATTGAGTAACATATGTGATATGTGTGAGCAGTTTATTCTTGTTTATAACCATCTTATTAAAGCAGCCATGATCTAGAAAATGTAATATCATTTTGTCTTATCTTAGCTTCTATGCAGATGGAGGTTTCTACTGGTTTTTATAATAATTAATTAATCAATACATTTTCCTTTATTAACGCTGCAGTGGTTTGTTCGATACTTGTTCTCATTCCCGAAATCAGTAAACCATTATCCCTTTTATCTTCCTTAAGACGTTATACCTAACTTCCCATAAAGCTAGTATAACTCTTAAGCTTTCAAAAACCAAATATTACTCTTCTTTCAAAATGATTCTTTTGAAATACTTCAAGTTCTTTATTATCACACATCATGTCAGTTATAAGTCAAATCAGTTATCTTTTAAACACCACAAAGCATTTTCTTACCTACATAGAGCTGTTATAACCAACTTCCCATAAAGTCGTTATAACACTTTATGTTTTAAACCAATCAAATACATTTAACACATGTACGTCTACCGTACTTCATAGTTATACATATATCATGCTAGAAAAGATAGGAAGAGGTTCACATACCTCGCGACGATTATCGACTAATAGCAAAACGCTCCAAGTACCTCAAACCGTCGGCTACACCTTAAGCCAAGTAGATCACGCCACACGTAGTACTTCAACCTATAAAGGCCACAAGGCGCCTATTAACATCTAGATCTCAACGTAGAATATTCTACAGAAAATTCGCAAAGACTCTCCCCGCAACCGCGTAAATCTCCTCCTCTATCGAGGCACGCTAACAGCCAACAACTCCGAGAGGGGTTATGCGTCTAACGGGCGTGTACAAATCTACTTCACAAGAATGCTACACAAGTTCATCTGAATACACCCTATGTAATTACGATCGATTCTTCTTTAAATTCAGGCTTAAGTCAAAAGACATTGCCGCAAAACTATGTTCAGTTCTATATATAGTATACTTCAACTATATATTCCTACAACATATAATTCCAATAACAATAGGGGGACAAGATTATTTACCTCGATAAGCCCAAAATTATCCAAGTTTAAATGTCGATCCTGAGCAAGGTTTAGCTCCTACTCCGTGCGCTCCAACCCGCTCCAAACAACCCTTAGAAGTTCTACACAACTTCTTCTTAATACTTCAACTCGCTATGAAGATTTCCTTAGGGTTTCGTTTGGTGGCCAAAGGAAGTATAATAGTATTTTCGGGCTCTACGTATAGAGGTAACTTTGGAAAATACTACAAGGTATTTGGGCTAAAGTATTTGGGTAAAGTAACAATACTTGGAGAGTATTTCTCTACCAAGGGGGGGGTAGTATTTCGACTAGCACAACTAGGAGAGGGGAGGTAGGCTCGGCTAGAACCACTAGGCAAGGGGAGGGGGTACTCTCGGCCAAGGGCCTCACAAAGGGGGAGGGGGTGTGGCGGACGAAACTGTTATACCCCGTATTTCCAGAGTATGTACGTAAGGGAATACGTACAAAAAGTTTGGCCTTAAAGTTAGCCTTGGACGTTTTATTTTGTACACAACTCACTATAAGAATCGTTTTCCGACGAAACGTTTCCACAGCTTTCGTAGGGAAAATTCCGGCTATGCCATTTCTAATTTTTGCGGATTTTTCCGAGAGACGAAACATTTTGGACCAACGGGAGGGCGACACTTGGCACCCTCCCATTGATGGACTTGAATCGTCCATTGGACGAAATTGAGGAGGAGGAGCACGTTTTTTGTGCCTTGCACAAAGTCAAGGAGTTGGTAGGATATTTGTGTATAGTTAATCCTCACCCTACACTTGCCTTGCACTTGTCTTCATCTTGGCCATTGGTTGGCCAAGGCTTGAGCTATAAATACCCCCTTAGAGATGAAGAGTTCTTCATCCACAAATCTTCCAAGTCTTGAAAAAAATCCTCTCCTCTCCCTTAGCCTTTCGTCCAACACCTCTCCCCCCCCTTTGAGTGAGTTTGGCCGAGGGCCTACCCCCCCTTAGCCTAGCCGAAATCTACCCCCCCTCCCTTGGTAGAAAAGTTGTCTTCTAGTATTGTTATAATGCCCAAAATACCCTAGCCCAAATCCCTTAGTCCTTTGTAGAAGTTGTAAAGAACTTCTAAGGTTTCTTGGAGCTCTGAGCGCATAACTTAGAGCTAAACCTTGCTCAGCGCGACTTTTCTAGGATATTATTGGGCTTACCGAGGTAACTAATCCTAACCCTCTTTTGAATTAGAGAATACTTCTTGTTATAGTATAAGAATAAGTATAAATACTTAGAAGAATATCACGAATAGAATTGAACTATTACCACAAGGAGGGTTTAAAGAAGAATAATCAAATCAGATTTACCTCAGACTGTTTTCACTGAGACTTATATAACTCACTGCAGGGAAGTGCTGCCCAACTTTCCATAGAATTGTGAACCCTCTGTTTAGAATGACCTTCAGAGTAGTCTTTGATAGATGTCTGTGACTATTATAGGCTGACTCTCTGCGCGCGACATATTCGACTTGGCAGGTGGTTTTCGCTGAGAAGGTATGTGATTCTTCCTAAGCATGATATTTTACAATATATATATAGTACGGTAGACGCATACGTGTTAATCGAATAATACTTACGGCAATGCCTCACGCTTAAGCTTTGAATAATACTTACGGCAATGCCTCACGGCTTAAGCCTGAATAATAAGAACTGAAAACATTTCAAAAGAATACTGAATCATTTTTAACAGAAGATAAATATTTGGTTTTTAAAACAAAAGCTTAAGAGTTATGCTAGCTTTATGGGAAGTTAGGTATAACAACTTAAGAATGATAAAAAGGAACTGTTTACTTGTTTGTTTATAAAAGCCTTGTATTGATCTCTGTTAAGTGTAGTAAGATTGTTTGATAAGTAGACATATCATGATGCTACCTGTGTTAGTGTCTTGTAATGCTGTGTAAGGGGGTCATTCTTGTTGTGCTTACGTTGCTAACCGGTAAGTCAGTTGTCATCATTCTTGTATCACCTACCCTTGACTATTATACCGGGGCTTGCCTCGACGCGGTCTATACGCCTATGCGGTCTGTGAGACTATGCGGAGCAGCGGTATGCTCCAGGATTGATCATTCCGGGCGTCTAGCCTGATGCGGGGGATTCCCTATGCGGTCTGTTGAGACTATGCGGTCTTTTGAGGCTATGCGGGCTGCGGGAGCCTAGGCGGATGCCGGGGGTTGGCTGCCCCCGATGCGAGGGATACCTCATGCGGGTCTGTGTGTGACCTATGCGGGCTGCGAAAGTCCAGGACTAGGCACGCAGAATGATACTATGGGCGATTGGCCTTGCTTCGATCATTCGCGGCCTAGAATAGACCTGTTACAGTCTTTCTATTTCCGTTGTTGTTTGTGATGTGGCACTATGTGCAATTGAACTGATTGTATTTGTGAAAAGGTTTTAATTACTTTGATTTCATTTCAGTTCTTTATAGTTTCACATACTTGGTACCTGTTGTACTGACCTCCTTCGGGGGGCTGCGTTCATGCCGCAGGTAAGGGCAAGCAGGTGCTAGATCCACACTCCTAGGATCTCTACGTTGGTGTCAGGAGCTCCATCCTTTCCGGAGGCTCTACTTTTGGGTATGATCTCCCTGTTGTAGATAGTTTTGTACAGTCAGGGTATGGCGGGGCCCTGTCCCGCCATAGTTGTATCTTTTCCTTAGAGTGCGTAGTCTGTTATGCAAGATGTCGGATGTAATCGCTAAACCATGTTTTTATATATATGCGAAAGGCGATGTTTTCTCACTTAAGCGTGTTCTATTTTATAAAGCTGTTTCATGTCTTGCTTTATATTTCCGTGATTACTCGATGTATGACTACTTGGGTGCCCCAGAGGCACGACCACGGCCCCGAACGGTCGTGACAGAAACCTCAAGAGGGAGGGAGTATTTTTAGACTTGGAATTTGCTCAAGTGTGGATGAAATAACTCATCAACTAAGGGGGTATTTATAGGCCAACCAATGGCCAAGATCAAGCCAAGTGGTAGGCAAGTGTAAGGTCAAGATTAAGCCATGTGTTGTGTGGGTCCCACTTGGTCATCAACTACACAAAATATCTCACAAATATCCTACCTAACCTTGACCAAAGAAAAGGCCAAGAAAAACGCCCCAATATTTTCGTCCACTTGGGTGACAAGTGTCACCCTCCCGTTGGTCCAAAATATTTCATCTCTCGGAAAAATCCGCAAAAATTATAAATGACATAGCCGGAATTTTCCCTTCGCAAGTTTAGAAAAACGTTTCGTCGGAAAACGATTTTTTTCGCTAGTCGTGCACAAATTTCGCCACTTTGCCTACTTACGGCTTTAACTTTTATACGTACGTCCTCACGTACATACTCTGGAAATACGGGGTATAACACTTTCACAACCCCGACATACCGAAAATGCCACACATGGCCACATAAAAGCATTTAAGCAAAAGAGATACATCAATTAAAACTTGACAAGTAAGGGAAAATGAATTACCTGAAGGTATAGGAAATAAGTAAGGATACTTCCTCAACATGTCCTCCTCCGCTTCCCAAGTCATCTCCTCCCGGTTATCATTCCTCCACAGGACTTTGACGGAAGCTACATCCTTGGTCCGCAGTGATCGACTGGGCGATCGAGTATCGCTATGGGACTCTCTCATACGATAACCCCTCACACTGGACCTCACTAGTAGGGAAAACTCGCCATTGGATCACCGATACACTTCCGCAACATAGAAACATGGAAGACCGGATGTACCGCCTCTAACTCTGACGGCAGATCCAACTCGTAGGCAACCTTGCCCACTCTACGGACGATCTGGTAGAGCCCAATGTACCTCGGGCTGAGTTTCCCCTTCTTACCGAATCTCATCACACCCTTCATGGGTGACACCTTCAAGACCCAATCGCTGCACGAAACTCCAAATGTCGCGCCGATTATCCGCGATATGACTTGCCACTGGCTACTAACGGTCTCCCGGATAAGCTTCACCTTATCCACATCCCGTTGTACCAAGTGCGGGCCAACTAATCGTACTCGCCCACGCCGAACCAACCGACGGCGACTGCATTTCCGCCATATAAAGCCTCGTATGGCGCCATCGATATCTTTGGAATGGTAGCCATTGTTATAAGCAAACTCCTGCGGCAAATGATCCTCCCACTACCATCGAAATCAATCACGCAGCTCGCAACATATCCTCGTTGTCCGATAGTACGCTTCGCCGCCCATCACCGAGGATGAAATCTTTGTACTAAGACTCACTGTGTCCTAGACCATACGAAAGATCTCCGAAGTTAGGCAGAACCGGCTCCCTATCGATATAATCGACACCGACACCGCAACCTCACAATCTCTCGATGTTCAATCGCATAGTCTCACCAAAACGCTGCCCCGATCGGAAGGAAATGGGCTGATTTCACGACTGTCACAATAACCCAAATGGAGTCGTACTTCCTCGAGTGCGAGGTAACCTGTAACAAAGTCCATGTTGATCACCTCCCACTTCCAAGTCGGAATCTCAATAGATCGCAATAATCCACTGGGCCTCGTGCTCGACATTAACTGCCGGGCAATTAGGACATTTGGCAACAAAACTCGCCACGTCCTCTTCGAGCCATCCCACCAATACAAACATCCGAGGTCATAGTACATCTTGGTCGACCGGATGAATAGAATATCGGCGATGTGTGCCTCCTCAGACTGGCGACGAAGTCACGATACATCGGAACACACAACCGCTCAAATCTCAAAGACCCATCAGCGCTACTCGAATAGACTCTTCTCCTCCCGAAGAGCTGCATCACGATACCGTACCAACACTGGGTCCTCAAACTGTCGCCTCTTCACCTCATCAACGATGGAAGACTCGGCAACCTCATGAACCCGTACTCCACTATCGTCGGTATCGATCAATAGAACCCCAAGGCTCGCTAACTGGTGGATCGGCGGACCGTATCTGCCTCTCCGGTACCGCACTGACGGGCTCCCATCGATCTACGACTCAAGGCATCAAGAACTACGTTGGCTTTCCGGATGGTATAGAATATCAACATCATAGTCTTTCAGAACTCTAACCACCGTCTCGTCTCAAGTTCGGCTCCTCTCGCTGAAGATATCTCGAGGCTCTTGTGGTGCGTATAAATATCCACATGAACCCCATACAAATAATATCTCCAAATCTTGAAGGCATGTATAATCGCGCCAACTCTAAGTAATGGGTAGGGTAATTCTCTCATGCTTCCGAATCGCCGGAAGCATAGGCTATAACCTTGTCGTGGCTGCATCAAAACACACCCTAGCCCGATGCAGAGGCATCACAATAGATCACGCACTGCCTAACCTCAGGAAGAGTAAGAACTGGGGCTGTAGTCAACCTCTCCTTCAGCAACTGAAAACCCTGCTCGCAAGCCTCTGTCCACTGGAACTTGGCTGCCTTCTGAGTCAGCCTAGTCAACGGTGCTGAAATCGAAGCAAACTGCTCCACAAACCTACGATAATAACCCGCCAGTCCTAAGAAACTGCGTACCTCGGTCGGAGTAGTAGGTCTCGGCCAAGACTTGACTGCCTCAATCTTTGCCGTATCCACGCGAACACCATCAGCCCCAATAATATGCCCCAGGAATGCCACTGAGGCCAACCAAAACTCACACTTGGAGAACTTGGCGAATAAATGCCGGTTCCGGAGAACCCCAAGTACCGTCCTCAAGTGGTCTGCATGCTCCTGCTCTGTCCGCGAATAAACCAGGATGTCATCGATGAATACTATCACAAATGTATCCAAAAATGGCTTGAACACCCGGTTCATCAAATCCATAAATACCGCTGGAGCGTTGGTCAAACCGAAAGACATAACCCTAAACTCATAGTGCCCATACCGGGTCCTGAATGCAGTCTTTGGGATATACGCCTCTCGAACTCGAACTCGATGATAACTGCATCGCAGTGTCTATCTTTGAGAAACACCTCGCACTCGCAATCGGTCAAACAAATCATCAATCACGGGAGGGGTACCTATTCTTAATGGTTACCTTATTCACCGCTGTAATCAACACACATACGCAGCGTCTCATACTTCTTCTTCACGAACAAAACTGGCGCTCCCCAGGGAGATACACTAGGCCTGATAAAGCCCTTCTCCAAAGAAGTCTTTCACCGGGTCCTTCGCTCCTCAACTCGAAAGCCATCGTGTATGGCGGAATGGAAATAGGTCGAGTGTCCGCAACGTGTCAATACAAAACTCAATCTCCCTCTCAGGAGGGATGCCCGGAAGATCACATGGGAACACATCTGGAAACTCCCTAACCATCGGTATCGACCGAGAAGCGCACCTCACCTGTATCAAATACGAACGGATGATAGATGTACTTCTTCGCACCATCTTCCTAGCCTTGAGGTAAGAAATAAACCTACCCGCCGGCGACGTTGTGTTGCCCTTCCACTAGATAATCGCTCGCCAGAAATCGAACCGAACCAACTCGCTCTACATACCAGCGTTGGCATAACAGAAGCCAACTACCATACCCATAATGACATCAAAATCGTCATCTCCACTTATCAAGTCTGCAAGGGTCTGACGACTGTAAATATAATCCGGACAACCTCTGTACACCCGCTCAGCTAACACCGAGTCTCCCATTGGCGTAGCTACCTCGAAAGGCTCTATCGACACCGGCTCTATCCCGATTCTACCCGCATAAGAGGGGACACATAGGACAAGGTAGAACACGGATCTATCAATGCATAAACATCACACCTGAAATCGTGAATGTACGTGACGACGTCGTGGAAGCCTCACGATCTGGCGGTGGCTAGAGAATATATGCGGTTCTGGGACCGCTAGAATCGAACCACCACCACGACTCTACCGCGGCTGCCGTCCGTGAGTACCACGCCCGGGCGCACAACGAAGGAGAAGAAGACCCAAAGAACAGATCCTATCGGCTGATCAGACTACCCATGTCGCCTAGACGGACAATCTCTCTCAAATGGCCTGCGCCACACGAGTAACAAGCTCCGAAGCTCGCGACACTCGCCTGGTGGAACCTACCGATCGAGCACACCGAGGTGTGGATAGTCCCGTCGGTGACGGTTCGCCCCTCGAAATCCGAAGTCCCGAGCCACGACTGCCTCGATCGACCCGGCCGCTCGGACTCTTGCGTAAAATCGCGAAGGAGCACTCTGTCGGGCCGGAAAGTGGACACAGTCCGCTGCCGAGGTTGTCCGCCTCAGCGCCTGAGACCACGATGTCCTCGGCCTCTTGCGCCGCTCGAGTCAACTGGTCCTCCTCTCTATCATCTATTCCTCGCATAGCTGCATCCGGCGATGTCCATCTGGCCAAGAGCCACGCTAAGCATGCGGTAATCATATGACGGCCAAGCCCCATCACGTAACGATGAACCATATCCTCCATGTCACAATAGTATGCGCGTATGCGCCGAGTCAAACTCCAAGCTATACTCCCGACAGCCTCCTGCTCGCCTCGAGGTCAAGAATCTGTCTACCTGTGCTCTCTCATCTCGGGAGGCAAAAAGTGATCCATGAAGGCCTCTGAAACTCCTCCCAAGCACCGGAAGAGCATCATCACCTCGAAAGCAACCACGACTCAAACCGGTTCAACGCAATATCGCGCAACCCGGAAGAGGCTAGCGTAATGCACTGCCTCTGAAGCCCTAAGAACTGCATGGTCCGGTAGAGGTGCCGAATGAACTTCGCGGATCCTCATCGACCTCGAACCATAAAACTCGTGGATGACATCCTAAAAATCCCTAATCCGCAAACCGCTTCGGCTCGGGTGTTTGCTGCTTCCGGGCCGCCCGACTACTATATCGTCAATAACCGAATCTTCTCCGTAGTCTCTATACTCGCACTGGTGGGAAATGGAGGGTCTGCATCGAACCTCGAGCTTCTACCGCCTCGCCTCTAACATCGCCGGGCGTGGTGAACTCGCCGACCCGCCTACTACCTCGCCATAACTGCGGCTCGAGCCCGTAACCTTCCTCGACTACCGCTAGCAGCCTCGCTGCCGCTTTGCCCTTCGGGCTCGCCGCTTCCGTGAGGCATAATCATTACATAAGATTAGGTCGAGAGGATTCAACCTAATAAGGCGGCTTCTACCGCGATCCTAGAGAAAGAAGAATGGAAACCAATCCTAAATGTCCTGCAGCCTCACGATTATAGATGTGGTGCACAACACACCAATAATCAAGACTTACTAGACAATGCGTCAGACACTTTCCGAGGACTAAGCGCTCGATACCACTTTTGTCACGACCCGACCGGTCACGATCGTGCCCTACACGGGCACCTGCCTGTATACATAAGAAAATAGCGTGAACATACACAACATAAACACGTGTAACTATAAAACATCCCGTGCTGGCCGATAAGGCCGCTTCCAATATATATAACAAAATCAAAAGTACAATTGTACAACATCGGTTCTACGTGACCAACCACGTATGTGAATACGCACTTAGAATAATAATCGTATGGACGGGGCTCGCCATACCCCAATGTACATAAATCTACAACACTGTGGAAAAGACTGTACCAAAAGAGACAAGCCTCCGGATAAATGGAGCTTCTATCGTCAGATAAGTGATCCTAAGAATGTGGATCCGCCACCTGCTTACCCTTTCCTGCGGCATGAACGCAGCCCCCGGGGAAGGGGGTCAGTACACAATATGTACTAAGTATTCAAAACTGGAACGTCCTGTAATTACACCATAAGTTTAAATCAAAGCGGAGACATGTATGATAACAGATTACAGACATACGGTGCCTTACTAACAATGAGAGTAAATCAAGGAATACGCATAACATCACAATAGAGACTCGATCAAATCATGGGTAGCGAACCCATAGAAACAGGTGGTATAACGTCTTAGGGTTCTTACCCTTCATTTATACTCTTACCCTGAAGCAGGTGGTATAACTTCTTGGGGGTTTGCCCCTCATTTATACTCTTATCCTGGAGAAGGTAATAAAACAGGTGGTATAACGTCTTGGGGGTTTACCCCTCATTTATACTCTTACCCTATCTCAACCGGCCGTCATACAATAAATAAGCAAGTTAGAAATCCCCCTAACTTCTTATTAGTCTTATTCATCTACACTCTCATTTTAGCTTACTTAAGGCACTTAATATGTTAATATAATTCCGGGAGTTTAACCCAAAGTACTACGTATTTCTAACCTTTTAAAAATGACTCATTTTCATATAACACTTCCAAGATACCATTAACCGTAGTATCAAGTCAAAATTACTTTTCAAGACAAGTCACAATACCTTTAGAAATAAAGTTAGGTATTCTAAATCAAGTGACTCCTTTTTATTATAAAAACTTAGGCAATTGATGCCTTAAAATCAAATTGCCTTTTCATTAGAACAAGTCATTTATCTTTCCATAAAGCAAATGTAACCAACTCCCCATAAAGTCGTTATATTCACTTTATACCTAAGACAAATACAATTTCCTATCCAAGGGACTTATACGTTTAAAACGGAACAAGTATCACATACTTTAAAACTCTTCAAGTCCCTTAATTTTAATAAAACATTAGACATCCTTAATACTTTCAAAGAAGTGAGTTAATCTCCTAACTCACCCGACTTGGCCATTCAATAAACTAGTAAAGGATATCAAGCTCTTGTACGTCTACCGTACTATATACGTGTAACTAGTCATGCTCAAAGGATAGGAAAAGTTCTACATACCTCGCCGGGTCAAACCACTTGCCAAGTACAAAGTCCCGCCCGTAGTTTGTCAACCTATAATATTCACAATACGTCTATTAAGGCCTTACTTCAAACGTAGAATATTATAAGTGTCAAGTCGCTAAATCCTACGGAAAATCGGACAGCACCTCCTTTGTTTTTACTAACTTTGCCACCTTTTTCAAGGCCGAATAAAATAACCAAACACGCCACATTTAAGGCACAATCAAAGCAATTAATCAATAGGGGATTACACACCTACTAGACGTGTAAAATTCCGCCCCACAAACGATAACAAACTAATACAAACTATAAGTCCAAATTCGGCCACCTTGAGTTCAACAATACCAATTCTTAACCAATTTCCATTTCAATCCAAATTGGTAGCATAACATGATATCAAGTCGCATTTGATTATAATAACCATAATCTTCAAGTAAGTAACATGCGACGATTTCTAATAAACGACCAATTAGTAATCCAATTTTTAAGTGGCTTGTATAACATTTCGGATTTAGCTACAAGCAATCCATAATACTTATAACTTCAACCTATCAACTTCATGCTAGCAACAAGTAAAGCTAACAACAACAATATAAATATGTAATCTTGTAACACCTTTAAAAGACAAGATTATACCTTAACGATTCTTAATCCAACTCCAATCCGAAGTCGCTCCTTAGTAGTATAGAGCCTCTCCAAGACACTTCAATCCGCTTGTTGAGACCCTTAGAACAACACCAACAATTATCCTTCAAATCTCCAAACAAAACCTAGAAAGACAACTAGGTTTTCGTTTTGCGACTAACCCGTAAACTCCCTTTTTCCAAGACTTTTCTATTGAGATGTGTTTACAATACACCTAAGAACCTTGGTTTAAAGTGTGGAGCTAAATGGATCACAAACAAAGATTTTTTCTTTTTTTTCTTTTTTTTTTTATATGGAACCCGAGAGCTCAAGCTCTATGTTCATCCAATTTCAAGAAATTTTCTAAGTGTTGGCACTAGTAGTGCTACTAGTAGTAATATAAAGGGTCATGGAGGGACAAGATTCAACCATTTGGGTGGCTAGGATGAAGTCTTTCAAAATATCAAGACTAGTTGACCCTTTGACTTAGTCAAAATTCTCAAGCTACACTTGCAAAACTTTAGTCATCCAAGACATATGGTAAATGACCATTTTGGCCATGCCTAAATCGACCAAGGCATCAATAAGGGGGGTGACATGTGTCGCCCTCCCATTCGTCACAATAATACGTTTTCCGAAAAAATTTTCATAATTCCGATAAATTTTTACAAGTCTCCAATCTTAACACTTGTGAGTTCTTACGTACGTTCTTAAAACATGTCCTGTAAATACGGGGTGTAACAACAACATTGGAACATATGTACACCACAACAATGAGCCATGTGGCCATCCACATGGCTCACAAAAACCGTCCACCTACCTACTCCCACTCACTCCAAAAATATCTTGCAAGACTTGACTAATTGACTTGTCCACTAGCCCAACATTTTAGTCCAAACACGCCACCTAAAGGTGACACATGTCGCCCTCGTATTGGTCCAAAATATTTCGTCTCTCGGAAAAATCCATAATCGGTTAAAATATTAAAAACGTAGAATTTCCTTCACAAGGTTCGGAATCTTTTCCGTTGAAAGTTCACAATTTCATCCTTAACCTAATTAGGGTTTGTACAAATGTACGTACATCCTTACATACATACTCTGGAACTACGGGGTATAACACATGTGGCTAGCCACTTGCAACAAAGAAAACGTCCAAGGCACCCCTTCCCACTTGCCCACAAAATATCTTCCAAGACTTGACTATTTGACTTGGCCACTTGCCTATTCGTCCAACATGCCACCTAAGGGTGCCACATGTCTCCCTCCTATTGGTCCAAAATATTTCATCTTCCGAAAATATCCGTAATGCCAAAAATCCTAAAATAAAGTGGGCCCCACAAAACCGTAAATCCTCCCGTGGGCCCCGCGTGACCAATTCCGGAAATAAGATTCCAATACTTCTAAAATAATCCCAAAAGTCCGAATACCGAATCTGGAAATCCAATTCCCATTAACGAACCTTTTTCCTTCACAAAAACCGGAAACTTTTCCGTCGAAAAATCACATCTTTCTTCCTTTCAAATTTTAATGTCGTATTCTCGTACGTACGTCCTCGTATACATACTCTAGAACTACGGGGTGTAACATCTCTCATTGACCAAGTTTCCATTCGCCTTACCTTTACTTTTCCATTTCAAGTTGCCCTGGGGGTCTCTTATCTCACAGTACTTTTCATACTATCTTTCCAATCATTAGAAGTTCGTCTCATTTGGCCGAAGGGTTCTTACTGTACATCCTCTACTATCGGCCCTTACTCTGTCCCGGAGTAATCATTCCTTGTGAAACCTACATAACTACAGTTTCATTTACCCTTATCATTTTACTCATTATTAAACAAAATATTCCTACTTTGATACTCGATCATACAGTTCCACTCATACTTATTAACTGCTTTCGTATTCTCACAACACTTCTCCGATCATTCCATAGTGTCGTCCTCAATTACCCCCCAACGCACTATATTATCCCAAGGTTATGTAAAATTGTAGATATTGCACAATGTAGCCGAAGACGAGGACCTTCCCAGTCCAATATCTATAGCATACCTTAGCTTACTAACCTTGATACATGAACTTCTTAATAAATACGAATTACCGCCCTTTATGTGAGGAAGAGGGCTTATCTCCCTCCCATAATCTTTCTTTCTAATCAAAGTCATATTCATAGGGTCCTGTTGTGGTTCTCTCTAGAATCTAATCATTAAGCGTCACCTTAAGGCGTGTATATTTCATAGCCTACAAAATCTTCGAATGATGTCTTCTGTTTTGTAACACTTATACTCATCTTATCCTGCGTATCAACTTGGGATACTTCGGAACATTATGGCCATAGTTGCCACACCATACCAACCTCCCGTACCTTCTTCGGCACATTCCAGCAACCTGATAAACATTTAGAACCCAATACACTTGCCATATTGTGTATTTACTTGCAAACAAAGGTAAAATACCCAATTCATGAAGGCCTAGTGATTTCTTAGATCGTATATGTCACGACCCGACCCCGGGCCTGCGACTGGTGCCCTACCTGAGCACCCTTACAAGTATACATCAGAGATAATCAGCGAAACATACATGAAACTTATAAAAAATAAATCAACAAAAAAAAAAAAAAACAGGTTAGCCGATAAGGCTACCTCCTTGGACGTATATACATACATAACCAAACGCAGTTACATCCTTCTTCTTTACAAACCGACCCACAAGATATGACTACAGACCTCTAAGAGTTTTAACATAACAACTGTGATGGGACAGGGCCCCGCCATACCCCTGAATATACATAAATCTACAACCTCAGGGAAATCGTACCAAAAGATAAGCCTCTGGAGTAAATGGAGCTTTTTCCCAAAACTGAACCGAGATCCTAAGAGCAAGTATCACCAACCTATGTGTTACACCCCGTAAGTCCAGGACATGTATAAGAGAATGTACGTAAGGAACTCAAGACTTGAAAATTGGTACGAAAGGAAGAATTGTTTTTCCGATGGAAAATCTTCCGAACGTCGGAAATAAAAAATGTTCGTTGATGAGAATTGGATTCTCAAAATGCATTATTTGAAGAATATGGAACTTATTAACATTATGGAAATTTATTTTTACGGATTTGGTCATGTGGGGCCCACCCGAGGAATTTTACGTTTTGTGGGGCCCACGAGGGTTACAGAATTTTATGGACGAATGGGAGGGCGACACGTGGCACCTCCCCCACATGGTCTTGGATGAAAATTAGCAAGGTTAGAATGGTCATTTGACCCTTATGGATGATAAGTCTTCAAAGCTTGAGATTGTTGACTTGTCAACTTGTCCACTTGGCTTTATATTAATGATCTTCATCCTAGCCACTCAAGTGTTGCAATCTTGACCCTCCATTGTGTTATATATACTACCCTAGCGCAAGACAAGATCTTCAACACTTAGAAAAAATCATAACATTTCTTGTTCTTCACAAGAGCTCTCGGGTTCACCCTTATTCCCACAAGAAAAATTTGTAGTTTTGATCCATTATTCACAAGACTTTAACCCTAGGTCCCTAAGGGTATTGCAAGGATATCTCAATAGAAAGATTTCGGAAAAATGACGTTTTCACGTTAGTCGCAAGGCGAAAACCTAAGTCGTTTTCCTAGTTTTGGATTGGAAATGGAAGAGAAGTTGGTTGTGAACTTCTAAAGGCTTCAAATAGCGGATTGGAGCGTAAAGGAAAGGAGCTAAGAATTGCTAAGGAGCGACTTTGAATCTTGGAAATTTTAAGGGCTTGTAAAGGTATAATTCTTGTTGTTTTAGTAATTAAGATTACTTATTGTTGTAGCTATGGATATTAGCAAGCATGAGATGTTTATATTATGAAGTTTGATAAGTATATTGGCTATTGGAACCCTAATCCGAAAACTAGCATGCTTAGCCTCAAGATTACAATTCGATTTGATTATTAGTATAAGTCGTCACATGTTATATAAAGAAGGAAATTGTAGTTGTTGAAGATGTCTATGACTATATAACATGTTTGACCTAAGAACTTGGATTGAAAAAAAATTGGAAAGGACTTAGGATTGGTTATATTGTTGGCCGAGAATGACTTTTAAGTATTAAACTACTTGGTATGAATTGTGGGGCGGAAATTTTACACGTATTGTAAGGCATGTAATCCCCTTTGATTGGTTGGTATGTTGAGCCTTAAATGTGGCATGTTTGGTTATTGAATTCGGCCTTGAAAAAGGTGGCAAAGTATGTAGAAACAAAGGAGGTGCTGCCCAATTTTCCGTAGAATAAGAGACCATATACTTAGTATTATTTTACGTTAGAAACTTGAAGTTGATAGTCTTGTTGTGGCCATTATAGGTTGACAATTCTACGTGCGGAATATTCGACTTAGCTTGGGGATTAAGCCGATAAGGTATGTGAACCATCTCCTCTTCTTCTAGCATGATTCCTTAAGATAAAGAAAGTAAGTCATACTCCTTAAATGATCCATTCCTTGGTTGCACTTGGATTGCCTAATATAGAATTTGTTCTATGTACTTCCTTGATTGTACTTTGATGTTTAAATTGTAAGTTGTATAATCTATCTCCCTAGTGAAGTTTGGATTCTTAAAAGTGAAAGTATTTTACTTAAAGTACATAGAGTCTTGAAAAGGAAGTGGTTTCCAAACCTTTTGACTAGTGCCTTAGTTCCAAAACCTAAAGGTTGTTATAATGACTTTAGGGAGTCAAAGGAGTGATTTACTTAAGTGATTTAAAAGAGGAGAAATTACATGATTTAAAGAGAAGTAACTTGTTTTAAAGGTGTGAGTTACTTGAGATTTAAAAGTAGAAGAAACTTGATTTCTAAAGATTAAGAGACTTGAAGTATTTTGAAAGTTAAGAAACTTGATTTGTAAGTATGTGATACTTGGTTTTAAAAGTGTAAGTCTCTTGGATATAAAAAGGAATGAATTGGTCTAAAACCATAAAGGGTTATAACGGCTTTATGGGAAGTTGGTTATAACGGTTTTATGGAAGGTTAAGAAAGTTGTCTATTTTTATTAATGGGCACAAGTTGCCTAGATTGTGAAAATTTGAAGTTACTTGGTTTCAAGCTTTGAGATGAGTTTCTAAAAGTGTAGTAACTTACTTTGAAAAATAGACATGTCTTGATACTACGGGTGTTAGTATCTTGGGGTTTTACATAAAAAAGGAGTCTTTTGAAAAGAATGTACGTACGTAGTACTTTGTCTTGTTAAATGAGAATTATTCTATTTGTGCCTTGATAAGTACTTTGGCTTGTTAAATGAGAATTATTTTATTTGTGCCTTGATAGTATTTTGGCTTGCTTGAATAAGTATTTCTCTTGGTTTATGTAAAAAGAAGGCATGGTAATTGTCTTGGTTTATGTAAAAAGAAGGCATGGTAATTGTCTTGGTTTATGTAAAAAGAAGGCATGGCATTGTCTTGGTTTATGACAAAAAGAAAGGCATGGTAATTGTCTTGATTTGTGTAAAGGCATGGTTTTGTATTGGTTTGCTTGCATATGGGTTACTCATATAGACATTCGTGCAAGTGTCATATCTCACATCTCCGCGTCCCTCCATAAAGGGTCGGCAACTTGTTTCAAGGATACCATGGGTTAGCTCCCCATGGGGGTGAGTGGTACACACTCACGGCGGGTCGGTATTTGACTCGGGCGGGTTAAATTCCCGGATATATATAAGCCATGGATTAGCTATCCGTGATGCGAGTATCATGTACCGATGACTCATTGCGGGTCCTCATGACCTAAGCGGGTGAAATAGTCCCTTGCGGGTGAAATAGTCCTATGATAGGTTGCATTATAACACGAGGGTGGTTGACCGCATCGCACGCCTTCATTTTTGAAAGCGGTATTGATTTCATTAATGAAAAGTGCGGTGGTTATGACTTAAAGTGGAACAGTTGGTCTCATTGTTAAAAGTATAACATAAAAAGATAAAAAGGGTTGCATTACTCTCATGATTGTATGGTTCAGTGTGCTTACTGATGTTATATTTTATCATGGACTGCAGGCAGTGAGGAAGGATTCCACGGGCATGATTGATATTTTGGGCATGAGACCCATGGTAATATTTGAGTAATGACTTTGAGGGCATGCGTCCCTGACTTGATATGACTGCTTATGTATTGTGTACTGTAGGTTGGCTATCATACATGTCTCCTGTTTTGTTTAGACTGTTATGATTTCATTACATTATTTTTACTGTTTCACATACTTGGTACATTCTTCGTACTGACCTCCTTCGGGGGTTGCGTTCATGCCGCAGGTTTAGGTACGCAGTTTGGTGATCTGCAGGTGTAGGACCCTGCTCAGAGTTTTTGGATATCTCCATCTGTTCAGAAGTTTATCTTTTTGGTATAGATTCTTCAGTACAGGCTTTTGTACAGTTATGGGTACGGCGGGGACTTGTCCCGTCATAGTTTAGTAAAACTCTTAGAGGTTTGTATTCATATGTGGGATTGGACTCATGTACAGTGTAGTGTCTTTTTATTATGTATATTATATGGCAGCCTTGTCGGCTTTGCCCTGGCACGTATGTTGTTTTTTTTTAAAAATGAGGTGTTATTTAAATTCCACAGTCTACTTGTGTTGTTAAGGTAGAAGGGTGCCCAGGTAGGGCACCAGTCACGGGCCCGGGGTTCGGAGTGTGACAGAGTGGTATCAGAGCAGTCAGTCCTCGGAATGTCTACAGACCGTGTCTAGTAGAGGCTTGATTATCGGTGTGTTGCGCGCCACACCCATAAACAGGAGGCTACAGGACATTTAGGAGTTGGTTTCTATTCTTCTCACTCTGAGATCGTGCCATAGAGCTGTGTTAGTAAGATAATTCCTCTCTAACATATTTTTGTTTTACAGCTATGCCTCCAAGGAGGGCAACAGTCGCCCAGAAGGGCAAAGGAGTAGCAGAAGCGACCAGTCAGACTCAGAGAGTTAAAAGGGCTTATGCCCAGGGTATACCGGATGTTGTGCCGCAGTCGGCGAGTTCTTCTGCGCCAGGTTTTGAGGCCCCAGCACCAGAGCCTCCAGTTTCTCAGTTAGGAGAAGACTATAGGGTCATGAGGGAAGCAGTTATGTTATTGACCTAGATAGCGGTGCTACAGTTTTACCAGCAGGAATTTATTCGGCCAGTACAGACAGGTGTACAGGGGGTAGAGGGCCAATGCAGAGATCATCGTAAGAGGGCTAGACCGGTTAGTTATCCCGGTGAGTTTTTGGACGAGCAGCCTCAGCAGCGAGTGAGATATTCGTCCCAGCCTACCCAGTACATGCCCCCGCAGCTCACAGGTAGGAGATTAGACACCACAAGGTATTTAGGAGCCGGTCCAAGCTCTAGGGGTCGAGGTTCTCAGAGAAGCAGAGGATTTTCTCAGTCGAGGCCACCTATTCCTCAGTGTTTCCGATGTAGTAATCGTCATTTGGGGAAATGCCGTCATGGCACGGGTGTTTGTTATTATTGTGGCCGTCCGGGCCATATACTGAGGGTATGTCCTTTTAGAAAGAGCACCGGTGAGGTGGCTCAGCCTATGAGGCCGATGGTTGATTTCCTTTCCTCCACACCAAGGCCCCCGAAGGCGGTGTTCAGATGTCAGCCAGCCGTGGTAGAGGTCAGGGTGGAGTTTATAGTTCTGGCGGTCCTTCGAACCGCATAGATGACGTGACTACGGGGCAGGATCAGGAGGCAACATCACACGGGGTTACAGGTATATTCCGATTCTTTTGAATCATACGTGCATTGATAGATTCAGATTTCGCCCTAGCATATATGTTTTCCCTTTGTTGCTAGCAGTTGTAAGTGATAGTACCCCCAGAGGTAGGGATACTTTGATTAGTAAAGTGAAAAGTTAAGAATGTTGACAAGAATGGTAAAGTGAACGGAGACTATAGTTGTGTAGGGTTCACAAGTTGTAATTACCCCATAACAGTGTGAAGACCGATAGGGAAGAATGTACAGTAGAAATACTTTGGCCAATGGGAAGAACCTCTAGTGAATAGGGGGATAGGGTAAGAAGTACCTTGAGATAAGAGAAAGATTTATTTCAGACTAAGAATGAGAAGTTAAGTATGACGATGGGTCGGGTTATGGACTCATTTCGGGTCAACCGGTAGTATGGAATGGGGTGATGTCAGTTGGTAGTGCTCCCACTATGTGATAGGGTCTCGAGGATGCAAGGCCCAAGTCTAGTTGATCGTTGTACGAATTTGTGGACATGTTCCACCGGAATCAGGTCGTAAGGCCGAGAAGAGCCTTAGCGGAAATTCTAGTAGTATATGGCCAAGTTTGGTTAGTAACTCCAAGGATTGGGGAACAGAAACAATATTTGGGATTTTGTACGTGTACTATATAAGTTTGAAAGTACGAGAAAGTATGACAAGTAAGTAGGAAGGAACAGGGGTTAAAAGAACTATAGCGGTTATAATTATGAGTAATGATAGTGCGTAGAGAAAAATTCCTTTTTTCGCCATGAGTGAAGGTTATTTATGATGATACACACGCCTTAGGTTCAGTAATACTGTCCATAGGTGCTCGTGATTGAGATGATACACAGTGTTAGAGTTTACACCGGTTGGTAAACTAAGCTAGGCAGATTATAGGTTCATGTCCCAACTAGTTGGTGACTAAGTGAGGCAGAGAAAGGGGAGTAACACGGGGGAACACATCAGTTAGTTGAGTAGAAGTCTGACTGAAGGATTCAGGTAGTGTTAGTCCCATGACTTAGAATACGACAGGGCCATCCCTTTATGCGGGGAAAAAAGAAAGGAACCTCTAAAGATCTTGTTTTTGATAAGATTGTAACCTTCGAGTTTTGAGAGAAGGGACCACGGACGAGATGTCCATTGTTATGTTTACGTATGTTATGTGGTGGCCATGTGTGGCATCGTTGGTCTTGTGGAGTATTGATTGATAGGCATAGTATAGAGATTATGCCGGAGTTTGTATAGCTTGAAAACTGACTAAGAACATTCGGGGACGAATGTTTCTAAGGGGGGAAGAATGTTACACCCCGTAAGTCCAGGACATGTATAAGAGAATGTACGTAAGGAACTCAAGACTTGAAAATTGGTACGAAAGAAAGAATTGTTTTTCCGACGGAAAATCTTCCGAACGTCGGAAAGGAAAAATGTTCGTTGATGAGAATTGGATTCTCAAAATGCATTATTTGAAGAATATGGAACTTATTAACATTATGGAAATTTATTTTTACGGATTTGGTCATGTGGGGCCCACCCGAGGAATTTTACGTTTTGCAGGGCCCACGAGGGTTACAGAATTTTATGGACGAATGGGAGAGCGACACGTGGCACCTCCCCCACATGGTCTTGGACGAAAATTAGCAAGGTTAGAATGGTCATTTGACCCTTATGGATGATAAGTCTTCAAAGCTTGAGATTGTTGACTTGTCAACTTGTCCACTTGGCTTTACATTAATGATCTTCATCCTAGCCACTCAAGTGTTGCAATCTTGACCCTCCATTGTGTTATATATACTACCCTAGTGCAATACAAGGTCTTCAACACTTAGAAAAAATCACAATATTTCTTGTTCTTCACAAGAGCTCTCGGGTTCACCCTTATTCCCACAAGAAAAATTTGTAGTTTTGATCCATTATTCACAACACTTTAACCCTAGGTCCCTAAGGGTATTGTAAGGATATCTCAATAGAAAGATTTCAGAATAACGACGTTTTCACATTAGTCGCAAGGCGAAAACCTAAGTCGTTTTGGATTGGAAATGGAAGAGAAGTTGGTTGTGAACTTCTAAAGGCTTCAAATAGCGGATTGGAGCATAAAGGAAAGGAGCTAAGAATTGCTAAGGAGCGACTTTAAATCTTGGAAATTTTAAGGGCTTGTAAAGGTATAATTCTTGTCGTTTTAGTAATTAAGATTACTTATTGTTGTAGCTATGGATATTAGCAAGCATGAGATGTTTATATTATGAAGTTTGATAAGTATATTGGCTATTGGAACCCTAATCCGAAAACTAGCATGCTTAGCCTCAAGATTACAATTCGATTTGATTATTAGTATAAGTCGTCACATGTTATATAAAGAAGGAAATTGTAGTTGTTGAAGATGTCTATGACTATATAACATGTTTGACCTAAGAACTTGGATTGAAAAAGAATTGGAAAGGACTTAGGATTGGTTATATTGTTGGACGAGAATGACTTTTAAGTATTAAACTACTTGGTATGAATTGTGGGGCGGAAATTTTACACGTATTGTATGGCGTGTAATCCCCTTTGATTGGTTGGTATGTTGAGCCTTAAATGTGGCATGTTTGGTTATTGAATTCGGCCTTGAAAAAGGTGGCAAAGTATGTAGAAACAAAGGAGGTGCTGCCCAATTTTCCGTAGAATAAGAGACCATATACTTAGTATTATTCTACGTTAGAAACTAGAAGTTGATAGTCTTGTTGTGGCCATTATAGGTTGACAATTCTACGTGCGGAATATTCGACTTAGCTTGGGGATTAAGCCGATAAGGTATGTGAACCATCTCCTCTTCTTCTAGCATGATTCCTTATGTCACGACCCGACCCCGGGGCCGCGACTGGTGCCCTACCTGGGCACCCCGTTCAGGTATACATCAGAGAATAACAGCGGAACATACACAACATAAACACATGTGTAAACAGTAAACATCACATGCTAGCCGATAAGGCTGTCTTCCATGATATAACCATAATCAAAAGTACAACTGTACAACTCAGTTCTTACAGCCCAACCATATATGTGAATACAGATCTCTAGGAATAATAACTGTGGCGGGACAGGGCCCCGCCATACCCCTGAATGTACATAAATCTACAACATCAGGGAAAAGATTGTACCAAAAGAGATAAGCCTCCGGATAAATGGAGCTTCTGACGTATGATAAGTGATCCTAAGAATGAGGATCCACCACCTGCTTACCCTTTCATGGCGGCATGAGCGGCCCAGGAAGGGTCGATCATGATATGTACCAAGTATGTAAAACTGGAAAATACTGTAATTACATCATAAGTCTAAATCAAAGCCGGAGACATGTATGATAATCAAATTACAGTACATTGTGCCTTACTAACAATAAGAGTAAATAGTAGTATCCTTACAATATAAAATAGGAAGCTCATGATCAAAGCAGGACCACCCGCCCGCAGTATCATTTAGCAATCCTACTCCTGGGACTATTTCACCCGCATAGGTCACGTGGACCCGCGTGAGGTATTCCTCGCATGGGACTATTTCACCCGCGTAAGCCCTACGGACTCGCGTGAGGTATTCTCGCATAGGTGGACCGCCGCGTGGGACTATTTCACCCGCATAAGCCCTTTCGGACTCGCATGAGGTATTCCTCGCATCGTGGGTAGCAAATCCACGGAATATGCAAATGCCACAAACCCGGGGAATGACCCCGTAAAGAATAATATACCACTAGCACAAATCCGGCTATCATACATAACATAAGCACTACCGGCTTATCATACTATACATAAGCAAGTTAATAAATCCCCTAACTTCTTATTATTCTTGTTTATATACACTCTCATTTTAGTTTACTTAAGGCACTAACATGTCTTTTATAAAAATCCGGGAATTTAAACCAAAGTACTACGTACTTCTACTCTTTAAAACAAATGACTCTTTTTAGTAGAAAACTTCCAAGATACTATTAACCATAGTATCAAGTCCAAATTACCTTTCAGGGCAAGTCACAATACCTTTAGAAATAAAGTTAGGTTTCTAAATCAAGTGACTCATTTTCTTATAAAACCTTAGGCAAATTGATGCCTTAAAATCAAATTGCCTTTCATTAAAACAAGCCATTTACCTTTCCATAAAGCCAATATAACCAACTCCCCATAAAGTCGTTATATTCACTTTATACCTTAGTCAAGTACAATTTCCTATCCAAGGGACTTATACGTTTAAAACGATACAAGTATCACATACTTTAAAACTCTTCAAGTCCCTTAACTTTAATAAAACATTAGACATCCTCAATACTTCCAAAGGAGTGAGTTAATCTCCTAACTCACCCGACTTGGCCATTCAATAAACTAGTAAAGGATATCAAGATCTTGTACGTCTACCATACTATATACGTGCAACTAGTCATGCTCAAAGGTTAGGAAAAGTTCTACATACCTCTTCGGGTCAACCACTTGCCAAGTACAATGTCCCGCCCGTAGTATATCAACCTATAATATCCACAATACGTCTATTAACGTCTTACTTCAAACGTAGAATATTATAAGTGTAAAGTCTCTAAATTCTACGGAAAATTGGACAGCACCTCCTTTGTTTCTACTTACTTTGCCACCTTTTTCAAGGCCGAATACAATAACCAAACACGCCACATTTAAGGCACAATCAAAGCAATTAATCAATAGGGGATTACATGCCTACTAGACGTGTAAAATTCCGCCCCACAAACGATAACAAACTAATACAACTACTAAATTCCGCCCCAATTCTTATCCAATTTCCATTTCAATCCAAATTGGTAGCATAACATGATATCAAGTCGCATTTGATTATAACTACTATAATCTTCAAGTAAGTAACATGCGACGATTTCTAATAAATGACCAATTAGTAATTCAATCTTCAAGTGGCTTGTATAACATTTCGGATTCTAAGGCTACAAGCAATCCATAATACTTATAAACTTCAACACATATACTTCATGCTAGAAACATGTAAAGCTAACAACAATATAAATAATCTTGTAACATTTTTTAAAAGACAAGATTATACCTTAACGAATCTTAATCCAATTCCAAATCCGAAGTCGCTCCTTAGCAACTTAGAGCCTCTTCAAGACGCTTCAATCCGCTAGTTGAGACCCTTAGAACAACACCAACAATTTTCCTTCAAATCTCCAAACAAAACCTAGAAAGACAACTAGGTTTTCGTTTTGCGACTAACCCGTAAACTATCTTTTTCCAAGATTTTTCTATTGAGATGTGTTTACAATACACTTAAGAGCTAGTGCTCTTGTTCATCAATGTTTCTTGAAAATTTTCTAAGTGTTGGCACTAGTATTGCTACTAGTAGTATTATATAGGGCAATGGAGGGTCAAGATTCATACAAATGTGAGGCTTGGATGTAGCTCTTAGCAAATATCAAGCTTTGTGGGTCCTTTGACCAAGTCAATTCTCTCAAGCTTCAAGTTGCAAGACTTGTCTTGCTAACAAGGGTCCAATGACACTCTTGCCCTTGCACAAAATAGTTCAAGGCATCAATAAGGGGGGGTGACAAGTGTCGCCCTCCCATTCGTCACAATATTTCGTTTTCCGAAAATTTCATAATTCCGATAAATTTTTACAAGTCTCAAATCTTAACACTTGTGAGTTCTTACGTACGTTCCTAAAACATGTCCTGTAAATACGGGGTGTAACACCTTAAGATAAATAAAGTAAGTCCTACTCCTTAAATGGTCCATTCCTTGGTTGTACTTGGATTGCCTAATATAGAATTTGTTCTATGTACTTCCTTGATTGTACTTTGATGTTTAAATTGTAAGTTGTATAATCCATCTCCCTAGTGAAGTTTGGATTCTTAAAAGTGAAAGTATTTTACTTAAAGTACATAGAGTCTTGAAAAGGAAGTGGTTTCCAAACCTTTTGGCTAGTGTCTTAGTTCCAAAACCTAAAGGTTGTTATAATGACTTTAGGGAGTCAAAGGAGTGATTTACTTAAGTGATTTAAAAGAGGAGAAATTACATGATTTAAAGATAAGTAACTTGTTTTAAATGTGTGAGTTACTTGAGATTTAAAAGTAGAAGAAACTTGATTTCTAAAGATTAAGAGACTTGAAGTATTTTGAAAGTTAAGAAACTTGATTTTTAAGTATGTGATACTTGGTTTTAAAAGTGTAAGTCTCTTGGATATAAAAAGGAATGAATTGGTCTAAAACCATAAAGAGTTATAACGGCTTTATGGGAAGTTGGTTATAACGGCTTTATGGAAGGTTAAGAAAGTTGTCTATTTTTATTAATGGGCACAAGTTGCCTAGATTGTGAAAATTTGAAGTTACTTGGTTTCAAGCTTTGAGATGAGTTTCTAAAAGTGTAGTAACTTACTTTGAAAAATAGACATGCCTTGATACTACGGGTGTTAGTATCTTAGGGTTTTACATAAAAAGGAGTCTTTTGAAAAGAATGTATGTACGTAGTACTTTGGTTTGTTAAATGAGAATTATTCTATTTGTGCCTTGATAAGTACTTTGGCTTGTTAAATGAGAATTATTCTATTTGCGCCTTGATAGTATTTTGGCTTGCTTGATTAAGTATTTCTCTTGGTTTATGTAAAAAGAAGGCATGGTAATTGTCTTGGTTTATGTAAAAAGAAGGCATGGTAATTGTCTTGGTTTATGTAAAAAGAAGGCATGGCATTGTTTTGGTTTATGACAAAAAGAAAGGCATGGTAATTGTCTTGATTTGTGTAAAGGCATGGTTTTGTCTTGGTTTGCTTGCACATGGGTTGCTCATATAGACATTCGTGCAAGTGTCATATCTCCACATCTCCGCTTCCCTCCATAAAGGGCCGGCAACTTGTTTCAAGGATACCATGGGTTAGCTCCCCATGGGGGTGAGTGGTACACACTCACGGCGGGTCGGTATTTGACTCGGGCGGGTTAAATTCCCGGATATATATAAGCCATGGATTAGCTATCCGTGATGCGAGTATCGTGTACCGATGACTCATTGCGGGTCCTCATGACCTAAGCGGGTGAAATAGTCCCTTGCGGGTGAAATAGTTCTATGATAGGTTGCATTATAACACAGAGGGTGGTTGACCCTGGCACTGGCACGGCCTTCATGTTTTGAAACGGTATTGATTTCATTAATGAAAGGGTGTTGTGTGGTTATGACTTAAAGTGGAACAGTTGGTCTCATTGTTAAAAGTATAACTTAAAAAGATAAAAATGATTGCATTACTCTCATGATTGTAAGGTTCAGTGTGCTTACTGATGTTATATTATATCATGGACTGCCGGAAATGAGGAAGGATTCCACGGGCATGATTGATATTTTGGGCATGAGACCCATGGTTATATTTGAGTAATGACTTTGAGGGCATGCGTCCCTGACTTGATATGACTGCTTATGTATTGTGTATTGTAGGTTGGCTATCATACATGTCTCCTATTTTGTTTAGACTGTTATGATTTTATTACAGTATTTTACTGTTTCACATACTTGGTACATTCTTGTCTTGACCTCGCCCGGGGCTGCGTTAAATGTCGCGAGTTTAGGTGCGTAGTTTGGTGATCTGCGGTGTAGGACCGCTCGTAGTTTTGGATAGCTCCATCTGTTCAGAGTTTATCTTTTGGTATAGATCTGTCACGACCGAACCGGGCGTGGTCGTGCCTACCCGCACCCAGTAGACATACATCGAGTAATGGAATATAAAACAAGACATGAAATAATATGAAGTGAAAGCAGTTTATTCGAGAAAAGTTGCCTTTCGGCATATATATATATATAACTTGAATCGAACGATTACATCCCTTTTTACAAACTCGCCACAGTGATTACTACGGACCTCAAGAATGTTATAACCATAATGACGGGACGGGGCCCCGCCATACCACGAATGTAAGTTCCTACAACGACGGGACTATACCTGATAAGCCTCGGAGAAACGGAGCTTCCCAAACGCTGAGCTGTGACCACATGAGCGAGGATCAACCTTTGGTGTACCTACCGCGGCATGAACGGCCCAAGGAGGTCGAGACAACAGTACCAAGTATGTGGCGAAAATCAGTAAATGAAATCATAATAGTCTATATAAAGCAGAAGACATATATGATAACCAATTTAAGATACCTGATATGTAGCAATCATGTCAAGTCGTGGACTCACGCCTTAAAGTCATCACTCAAATATAACCATGGGTCTCATGCCCACAATATCAATCATGCCCGTGGAATTCCTTCCTCACCGCCGATCCATGATAAAAACACCAAGGAATACACATGAACACGTGTCTCACTGTGTCATAATAAAATCGTGGGGTAAGTACGAAGGCATAGCCAACTACTAAAACCCACGTACCAACAATGCCATAAAGCGTATCACGAGGTCTTTCTAGACCGCCACATGATCGGCCGCCACTCGCGCGAGATCAATGCGCGTCTAATCTCGAACTTCCGCGACTCGCATAGGCCACACACGTAGGCGCGTAGGTATTCCCCGCATCGAGGGTAGCTACTCCTCGGCATCGTCCTGGACTCGTAGTCCGCATGTCCACATAGACCGCATGGCCACATAGACCGCACACTAACCTGGAACTCTCGTAGCTCCGCATAGGCCCCCTGGACCCGCATGAGGTATTCTCGAATCATAGTCACACAGACTGCCTGAGGTGTACCTCGCATCGGGGGGCAGCTTAACCCCCGGTATATCATGTCAAGAGGTGAGTGATATAATACTAGCACAACGGCTTATCGTTAAACAACATAAGCACAATAAGAATAACCTCTTACACAAACGTTACAAGATATGAACACACGTAGCATAATAACATGTTTACTTATCAAACCAATCAAGAAAGTATTACAAGGATATCACAAACCAAACATAATCAAGTTATTCACACAAGGTACTTTCTATTTTATGTCAACAAGTTCGGGTTTTAACCCCAAGGTACTACGTACATTAATTCTTTAAAAAGATCCGTTTCTTTCACAAAAGTCACACAATACCCGTAGTATCAAAAATAGAGTGACTATCTTTTTAAGTAAACCAAAACAATTTCCCTTTTTAAAGACAAGTAACAACCTTCTTTTCCAAAAGTTCAAGTTTGCCTAAGTTCAAATACTCAAGTCCCTTATTTACGAAAGGTTTCGTAGTTCATAGTCTTAATCACTTAATAATATAATTCTCTTTTAAAACAATTTGAGAAACATACGTCTTATGTGTGAGTAGGTTATTCTTGTTCATAACAATCTTATTAAAGCAGCCATGATCTAGGAAATGTAATATCATTTTGTCTCATCTTAGCTTCTATGCAGATGGAGGTTTCTACTGGTTTTAATAATACTTAATTAGTCAATACATTTCCCTTTATTAGCGCTGCAGTGGTTTTTTCGATACTTATTCTCATTTCCGAAATCAATATAAGGCGTTCATAAACAATTAAGTAAACCGTTCCTTTTATCTCTCTTAAGTCGTTATACCTAACTTTGTCCACCTTTCAAGTAGAACATGCTACTCGCAGAACATTCAACCTATAAAGGCCATACGTCTATCAACGTCTAAACTACTCTGTAGAATATTCTAAGCAGGGGGGGTTCTCTATTCTACGAAAAATCGGGCAAAGACTTCCAAGTTAAACTACACAAGTCTACTGTAAATACAGTCCTATGTAAGTACAGTTCAATCTTCTTCTTTAATATTCTTCTGATGTGATTTCAATTCTATTCTCTTCTCTTATACCACCCTTCTATATATCTTATACTCATTTATATACTACTACAGTATGTAATTTCCAATCACAATAGAAGGACAAGAGTATTTACCTCGATAAGCCTAAAATTATCCAAGATTTAATGTCAATCCTGAGCAACGTTTAGCTCCTACTCTGGGCGCTCAAACCCGCTCCAAACAACCCTTAGAAGTTCTACACAACTTCTTCTTAATACTTCAACCAATTAGGAAGATTTTCCCTTAGGGTTTCGTTTTGTGACCGAAGGGAAGTATAATAGTATTTCTGGGCTTTTAGTATAGGGGTAACCTTGGAATACTACAAGGTATTTGGGCCAAGGTATTTTGGAATAGTAACAATACTTGGAGAATACTTTTCTACCAAGGGGGGGGGGGGTATTTCACGAGAACAACTCAAGAGGGGGGGTTTGTTTCGGCCAAGGCTTCCCAAAGGGGGAGGGGGTGCTCTTGGACGAGAGCTCTACTAAGAGGGGGAAGGATTTTTTCCTTGGAATTAATCAAGTGAGGATGAAGAATAAGTCTTGCATTTGAGGGGTATTTATACGACTTTCAATGGCCAAGATTAAGGCAAGTGGAGGGTGAAGATTTGGACAAGTGTGTGTCGGTCCCACCTTATCCATCTACCACACAAAATATCTACAAAACATTGACCAAATGTTTTAGGCAACAAAAATGACAAAAACGTGCCATGGAATTCGTCCATCATTTCCGCCAACTTGAGGGTGACACATGTCGCCCTCTCGTTGGCCCAAAATATTTCATCTCTCGGAAAAATCCGCAAAAATAATAAATGTCGCAACCGTAATTTTCCCTTCGCAAGGTCCGGAAAACGTTTCGTCGGAAAACAATTCTTTTCGGGGGTTGTGCACAAATTTTTCGTCCCTTGCCTAACTTAAGGCTTAAACTTTTGTACGCACGCCCTCACGTACATACTCTGGAAATACGGGGTATAACATTCTCCCCTCCTTAGAAATATTCGTCCCGAATGTTCCTTCTCAAGACAGATAACGATAACGTTCCTCTTAACTTAAACAAGTCGCCAATGCCACACCTGGCCACCAAATAACACACGCGCAATTACTTAACCCAAGTCCACGAGGAATCACCTCTAGCCTCACAAAAGCTCCCACCCAAGGTCTAAAAGATACTCCCTTCGCACCTTCATTTCACAAAAGAAATGATCACTTCTATTCTATTAACACATGCTCACTTCTTCCCTTACTCGTCGTACCCTCCTTGTACACTCGAACTCTTTCTCATAACTTACCACATTTCTGTTATTGCTTCAGTCCCCAAAATCTCTGGGTTGCTACCTCCAACTTGGTCATCATTAACTGGGAACACTCTGGATGGATCTCCGACACTTTTCCGAACATAGCAACAAGAAAGACCGGACGTACTGCTTCCTACGTCGGACGGCAATGCCAACTTATAGGCAACCTGGCCTATTCTCCAAATGATCTGAAAACGCTCAAAGTACCTCGGTTAAGTTTCCCCTGCTTTCCAAATCTCGTCATGCCCTTCCGGGGTGGTACCTTCAAGAAGACCCACCGTCAACCTGAACTCCAAGCGTCGTCGCCGATTATCCGCACGACTTCTGTTGACTCTGAGCTGCCAATAACCTCTCCTGGATAAGCTTCACCCTATCCACATTCTGCTGAAACAAGTATGAACCAACTATCTGAATCTTGCCAACATCGAACCAATCGACCGACATACTATACTGTCACGACCCGAACCCGGGCCCGTGACTGGTGTCTTACCCGGGCACCCAAGTAGTCATACATTAGAGTAATCAGCGGAACATAAAAACAATACATGAAACAAAATGTGAAATGAGACACATTTTTCCTGAAAGAAAATCGCCTTTCGGCATATATATAAACAGTCATTTGAACAGTTACAATCCTTACAACCCTGCCCACAACAGTGCTACAGATCTCTAAGATTTATACAACAACTATGACGGGACAGGGCCCCGCCATACCCCTGAATGTACAAGAACCTACAGACTCAGGGTAACATACCAAAAGATAAGCCTTCGAAGGAACGGAGCTTCCCAATACGCTGAAAAGTGATCCTAAACGCGGGGATCGACAACCGATGTACCTCTACCTGCGGCATGAACGCAGCCCCCCGAAGGAGGTCAGTACAACAGGTACCAAGTATGTGAAACTGTAAATACTGTAAATGAAATCATGATAGTCTATATAAAGCAGGAGACATGTATGATAACCAAACTACAGTACACACATAACGATTATATCAGTCGTGACTCACGCCTCCAAGTCATTACTCAAATATAACGATAGGTCTCACGCCCATAACATCAATCATGCCCGTGGAATACCTTCCTCACCGGCGATCTCATGTTATGATAACGCAATAAGTACACGAACACCAAGTCCTACACGATGCCAAAGCCGTACTAACAATACAATACAACCAAACCACTAAGCTGACACGGGGCAAGTACGGCCGGCTACCGGATACCAAGGCGAGCGATACAACCTCATGGAGCTAGTCCATGGAATAACAATCCCAATGGAACCATACGTCGCGCCACGCATCGTGTCGATATGTCCGAAGGAAACAACAAGACAAAGAATCCCAATGGAACCATACTGCGCGCGCGATCGTGTCGAGATGTCCAAAAGAAACAACTAGATAGCAATCAAAATGGAACCATACGATGCGCCACGCATCGTGTCGGTATGTCCAAAGCGATTAGCAAAAATAACACTATCAGCGAGGCGTGCGGTGGAATTCTCCGTCACTGCCGGCACGTCCGAGTAAGTTCTCAACAAGTCAACCGACCCTCCATCGAGAGACGCGATACTATAGAAACACAATTCTTGCACAACAAAGGCTATCACAACAAGCATAGGCAAGTTTCACAGCAACAAGCATAGGCAAGTTATACACAACTCAAGGTACTTTCATTTTATGCCAAAGTCCGGGTTTTAACCCTAAAGTACTACGTACGTTAAATTCCTTTTAAGAGATCCATTCCTTTTATAAAAGTCACCCGATACCCGTAGTATAAAAATAGAGTGACTTACATCTTTTAAGTAAACCAAAACAACTTCCATACTTTCCTTTTTAAAACCAAATTAAGGCAATACAATGCCTTCTTTTTGGACCAAAACACTTCTCTTTTTAAAGTCAAGTTACCACATTAAAACCAATGATAATACCCTTATTTTGTTCTCATAAAGTCGTTATAACTAACTTCCCATAAAGTTGTTATAACACTTTATGTTTTAAACCAATTTAAGACAAAACAATGCCTTTCTTTTCCCTAGAGTTCCAGTTTGCCTAATTTCAATTACTCAAGTCTCTTTATTTTAGAAAAGTTTCATAGTTCGATGTCTTAATCTCCTTTAAAACAATTGAGTAACATATGCCATAGGCGTGAGCAATTTATTCTTGTTTATAACCATTTATTAAAGCAGCCATGATCTAGAAAATGTAATATCATTTTGTCTCATCTTAGCTTCTATGCAGATGGAGGTTTCTACTGGTTTTAATACAATACTTCAATACATTTTCCTTTATTAACGCTGCAGTGGTTTGTCGATACTCATTCTGATTTCCGAAATAAGTAAAACATTATTCCTTTTAAAACCAAGTACTCATTACTCACGAATGAGGTTTCACACTTTTAACAAACTTCATATCAATACAATTAAGTCAAGTCTCTTATCTTTTAAGATTAAGTCTCTTAACTTCAAAAAATCAGTAAACCATTCTTTTTATCTCTCTTAAGACGTTATACCTAACTTTCCATAAAGCTGGTATAACTCTTATGTTTTCAAAACCAAGTATTACTCTTCTTTCAAAAAGGTTTCTTATTTCATTTGAAATACTTCAAGATTCTTCTTATTCAGGCTTAAGTCAAAAGACATTGCCGTAACACTACATTCAGTTAACACACGTACGTCTACCGTACTATATATATATTCCTTTTAAAATATTTCAAGGTTCTTATTATTCAGGCTTAAGTCAAAAGACATTCTTGGTACAACTATATTCAGTTAGCACACGACGCCTACCATATTATATATACATATTATTCGTGCTTAAGTCAAAAGACATTGCCACACGCGTCGTCTACCGTACTATATGTATTCTTTTAAAATACTTCATGCTCGAGTATAGGAAGAATCACATACCTTGCGACGATTATCGACTATAAGCAAAACGCTCACGGCTATAACGGCTAGCCTTGTCCACCTTCCAAGTAGTTCATGCTACTCGCGAACATTCAACCAAAAAGGTTATAAGTCTACAGTAAATACTGATCCTATGTAAGTCTGATTTAAACTTCTACTCTAATATTCTTCTGATGTGATTTCAGTTCAAGTCTTTTCTGTAACATCCTTCTATTACAGTTCAATTCTCTTCTATGAATCTTATATTCATTTATATACTACTACATTATGTAATTCCCAATTACAATAGAAGGACAGTAGTATTTACCTCGATAAGCCCAAAATTATCCAAGTTTAAATGTCGATCCTGAGCAAGGTTTAGCTCCTACTCCGTGCGCTCCAACCCGCTCCAAACAACCCTTAGAAGTTCTAACCAACTTCTACTCAAATACTTCAACTATCAGTGAAGATTTCCTTAGGGTTTCGTTTTTGCGATTGAGGGAAAGTATAATAGTATTTTCGGGCTCTACGTATAGAGGTAACTTTGGAAAGTACTACAAGGTATTTGGGTTAGAGTATTTTGGCATTACAACAATACTTGGAGAGTATTTCTACCAAAAGGGGGGTGTATTTATACGAAAACGACTAGGCAAGGGGGGGTACTTTCGGCCACACTACTAGAGGAGGGGGGAGAGTACCCTCTCGTCCAAGGCTTCTAAAAAGGGGGGGGGGGGGGGGCTTTGGACGAATTTAACTCACAAAGGGGGAGAGATTTCAAGACTTGGAAAATGATTTTTGGATGAAGAAAGTTCATCAACTAAGGGGGTATTTATAGGTCAAGCAAGGGCCAACCAATGGCCAAGATCAATCCAAGTGTAAGGCAAGTGTAGGGCTAGGATTTACCCATGTGTCCTTATCCATCTACTACACAAAATATCCTACCTAACCCTTGACCAAGAAAATGCACAAAAAAACGTGCAAACAATGGCCCTCTTTGCCGTCCATTGAGGGTGACAAGTGTCACCCTCCCGTTGGTCCAAAATATTTCGTCTCTCGGAAAATCCGCAAAAATAATAAATGACATAGCCGGAATTTTCCCTTCGCAAAGTTTGTAAAACGTTTCGTCGGAAAACGACTCTTTTCGGCACTTGTGCACAAATTTCGATCCTAGCCTAACTTTAAGGCTCATATTTTCTACGTACGTCCTCACGTACATACTCTGGAAATACGGGGTATAACATTCTCCCCTCCTTAGAAACATTCGTCCCGAATGTTCCTTCGCAAGACGGATAACGATAAAGTTCTTCTAACAAGTTGCCAACGCCATACCTGGCCACGAAATAACATACGTTCTCTTCCTTCCTTACTCGTCGTACCCTTCTCGAACACTTGAACTCTTCTAGTATGCATACCATACTTCAGTCATCGCTTCAGTTTCCAAAACTTTGGAGTCACCACCTCCAACTTGGTCATCTTACTAGCCTCTATCTCCCTTAAGGACATTCCCGGCCTTCACGATCTGCTTCTGGTCGAACCTATCCACGAACTCATACGATGATCATCTAAACTTGGGCCTAGTACCCTCGTGACCCTACCACCTGGCGGGACCACCCAGAGCTGACCCCACCTCGAAACAGGCCGCGGGTTGGCCCGCAACATGGCCCCAACCCGACCCACTTAACGCATCAAGCTCTTGTTCCCCGACTCGGAACAATCTTACCTATACAGGTCATGAAAGCTACCACTTCCATTTTTACACTACCCAAGGAAATTTTCCCACAATTACTCCACGTATACTTATACATTCTGACAAAGATCTCCCGCAAAGTCTTGTACTCAAGACGGCCTTACATCTAAGGTCTCAACTGTGATATTCTAAGGTTCATCATTATCTCACCCCCAGGCTTACCCTTTCTCACTAACCAGGTTTTGAAATCATATTTTAGCACAAAGCTATCCGAACATAACACTTAACACATTATCATAACATCAGTACATACAAGTCTTTAGAGGGGTAAGGATATACCTGTATCTACCGCTTTACTATAATCACGATCCGCCTGCAGTATGCGTAGAAGGTGATGAACCAGCCATAGATCCCGTAGTCTGTCTTTGCCCGCGATGCTACCTCGGTCGGACAGTTTCCGCAAAATGGCCTGCCGCCGCATGTAAAACAAACTCCGAACTAGCACGACACTCCACTATGGATTCTACCACGGCCGCCACACGAGGTAGGGGTGGCTTCACCGCTAACACCGCTCTCCGAAAATCGAACCCTTGTTGCCCCGACCGCTCCCGAATACTCTGGATGCCACAAGATTGTGGAGTACCACTCAGTCGGGCGAGGCGCATAACTAGTCTGCTTCGAGGCGGTCCGCCTCGAAAGTCACCAGAGGACCTGCTGTTATTCGGCCGCACCTGTGATCTTGGCCGCCGTCGATTTCTCGCTCACATCCAGTGCATAAGCTGCGCACGGGCAATGTCCATGCCCGGTGAAGAGCTACACCGAACAACTCTGCTAGGAAATCCTCGAGCCTCAGTAACATATCGGTGCACTCGATCCTCCATACTAGCCACTAACGCGGGGCGTCGCCAATGAGTCGAACTCACATTGTACTCCCGAACGTGCGCGTTCTGCGCAACACCAAAAATCGTCGGCCCGAGCCCTCCTCATGTGGAGGCGAAGTGTGCAAGAAATACCTTTGAGAACTCGTCCCATATACCGGAAGTCGTTCTCTCCCGGGACGACTCCCACGAATCAAACCGATCGGCTGCGGTATCACGCGCGGCCGATGCGAACCTAGGACCACCGACTCGGTCTCCGATGCCTTGATCACTCTCATGATCCGTCAGAATCGCCGGATGAACTCCTGCGGATCATCCTCGTGCCTCGACCCATAAAACTCGGCGGGCTACATCTCGGAAAATCCGTAGCCTCAAACTATCTCGAACTAGGGTGAACCATGGTGCTCACGGCACCGCTGCGTCCACTTATCCTCAAGTCAGCCTGACCTTGGCCATTAATCGCTCACTTGTAACCCATCTCTCGCTCGGTTGCGGGATGAGGCTCGGTGCTGTGGTCTCTGTAGAGGCTGCCGCTTCTACTCGCGACTCCATTCGCCGCCTTGCCGCTCGGGCGGGTTGCCTTACGCGAGGCATAATCGGTGAAAACGGCACGTCGGAGGGTCCAACTTATCACGGCTAAGGCACGATCTCGGAATGAGAAGAATAGAAACCAATCCTAAACGTCCTGCGACCTCACGATTATAGATGTGGTGCCTGACACATCGATAATCAAGACTCTACTGAACACGATGCAGACACTTTCCGAGGACTAATCGCTCGATACCACTTTTGTAACGACCGAACCGGGCGTGATCGTGCCTTACCCGTACCCAGTAGTCATACATCGAGTAATCGAACATAAAAACAATACATGAAACAAAATGTGAAATGAGACACATTTTTCTGAAGAAAATCGCTTTCGGCATATATATAAACGATCGTTTGAGCGATTACAATCCTTACAACCCGCCACAAGCGATGCACTTAAGATTTATACAACAACTATGACTAACAGGGCCGCCCATACCCCTGAATGTACAAGAACCTACAGACTCAGGGTAACATACCAAAAGATAAGCCTCCGAAGGAACGGAGCTTCCCAATACGCTGAAAAGTGATCCTAAACGCGGGGATCGACAACCGATGTACCTCTACCTGCGGCATGAACGCAGCCCCCCCGAAGGAGGTCGAGATAACAGTACAGTATGTGAAATCAGAAATCGTAAATGAAATCATGATAGTCTATATAAAGCAGGAGACATGTATGATAACCAAACTACAGTACACACATATAACAGTTATATCAAGTCAGGGACTCACGCCCTCCAAGTAATTACTCAAATATAACGATGGGTCTCGTGCCCATAACATCAATCATGCCCGTGGAATACCTTCCTCACTGCCGGCAGTCTATGTTATGATAACACCAAGAAGTACACCTGAACACCAAGTCCTACCTGATGCCAAAGCCGCACTCAATAATACAATACAACCAAACCACGAAGGCGACACGGGGCAAGTAAAGCCGACTACCGATACCACTCAACAAGACAACATCATGGAGAGCTAGTCCATGGAATAACAATCCCAATGGAACCATACCCGTGCGCCACGCATCGTGTCAGTATGTCCAGAAGGAAACAACAAGACATCAATCCCAATGGAACCATACCCGTGCGCCACGCATCGTGTCAGTATGTCCAAAAGGAAACAACTAGACAAAGAATCAAAATGGAACCATACGTGCGCGCGCGATCGTGTCGATATGTCCAAAGCGATTAGCAAAAATAACACTATCAAGCGAGGCGTGCTGTGGAATTCTCCGTCACGCCGCAAGACGTCCAAGTAAGTTCTCAACAAGTCAACCGGCCCTCCATCGAGAGACGCGATAGTATAGAAACACAATTCTTGCACAACAAAGGCTATCACAACAAGCATAGGCAAGTTTCACAGCAACAAGCATAGGCAAGTTATACACAACTCAAGGTACTTTCATTTTATGCCAAAGTCCGGGTTTTAACCCTAAAATACTACCTACGTTAAATTCCTTTTAAGAGATCCATTCCTTTTATAAAAGTCACCCGATACCCGTAGTATAAAAATAGAGTGACTTACATCTTTTAAGTAAACCAAAACAACTTCCATACTTTCCTTTTTAAAACCAAATTAAGGCAATACCATGCCTTCTTTTTGGACCAAAACACTTCTCTTTTTAAAGTCAAGTTACCACATTAAAACCAATGATAAAACCCTTCTTTTGTTCTCATAAAGTCGTTATAACTAACTTCCCATAAAGCTGTTATAACACTTTATGTTTTAAACCAATTTAAGACAAAACAATGCCTTTCTTTTCCCTAGAGTTCCAGTTTGCCTAATTTCAATTACTCAAGTCTCTTTATTTTAGAAAAGTTTCATAGTTCGATGTCTTAATCTCCTTTAAAACAATTGAGTAACATATGCCATAGGCGTGAGCAGTTTATTCTTGTTTATAACCATTTATTAAAGCAGCCATGATCTAGAAAATGTAATATCATTTTGTCTCATCTTAGCTTCTATGCAGATGGAGGTTTCTACTGGTTTTAATACAATACTTCAATACATTTTCCTTTATTAACGCTGCAGTGGTTTGTCGATACTCATTCTGATTTCCGAAATCAGTAAAACATTATTCCTTTTAAAACCAAGTACTCATTACTCACGAATGAGGTTTCACACTTTTAACAAACTTCATATCAATACAATTAAGTCAAGTCTCTTATCTTTTAAGATTAAGTCTCTTAACTTCAAAAAATCAGTAAACCATTCTTTTTATCTCTCTTAAGACGTTATACCTAACTTTCCATAAAGCTGGTATAACTCTTATGTTTTCAAAACCAAGTATTACTCTTCTTTCAAAAAGGTTTCTTATTTCATTTGAAATACTTCAAGATTCTTCTTATTCAGGCTTAAGTCAAAAGACATTGCCGTAACACTACATTCAGTTAACACACGTACGTCTACCGTACTATATATATATTCCTTTTAAAATATTTCAAGGTTCTTATTATTCAGGCTTAAGTCAAAAGACATTGCCGTACAACTATATTCAGTTAGCACACGTACGTCTACCATATTATATATACATATTATTCAGGCTTAAGTCAAAAGACATTGCCACACGTACGTCTACCGTACTATATGTATTCTTTTAAAATACTTCATGCTCAAGAGTATAGGAAGAATCACATACCTTGCGACGATTATCGACTATAAGCAAAACGCTCCTCGGCTATAACCCGGCTAGCCTTGTCCACCTTCCAAGTAGTTCATGCTACTCGCAGAACATTCAACCAAAAAGGTTATCAGACTACTGTAAATACAGTCCTATGTAAGTCTGATTTAAACTTCTACTCTAATATTCTTACGATGTGATTTGGTTCAAGTCTTTTCTGTAACATCCTTCTATTACAGTTCAATTCTCTTCTATGAATCTTATATTCATTTATATACTACTACATTATGTAATTCCCAATTACAATAGAAGGACAGTAGTATTTACCTCGATAAGCCCAAAATTATCCAAGTTTAAATGTCGATCCTGAGCAAGGTTTAGCTCCTACTCCGTGCGCTCCAACCCGCTCCAAACAACCCTTAGAAGTTCTAACCAACTTCTACTCAAATACTTCAACTATCAGTGAAGATTTCCTTAGGGTTTCGTTTTTGCGACTGAGGGAAAGTATAATAGTATTTTCGGGCTCTACGTATAGAGGTAACTTTGGAAAGTACTACAAGGTATTTGGGTTAGAGTATTTTGGCATTACAACAATACTTGGAGAGTATTTCTACCAAAAGGGGGGTGTATTTATACGAAAACGACTAGGCAAGGGGGGGTACTTTCGGCCACACTACTAGAGGAGGGGGGAGAGTACCCTCTCGTCCAAGGCTTCTAAAGGGGGCTTTGGACGAATTTAACTCACAAAGGAGAGATTTCAAGACTTGGAAAATGATTTTGGATGAAGAAAGTTCATCAACTAAGGGGTATTTATAGGTCAAGCAAGGGCCAACCAATGGCCAAGATCAATCCAAGTGTAAGGCAAGTGTAGGGCTAGGATTTACCCATGTGTCCTTATCCATCTACTACACAAAATATCCTACCTAACCCTTGACCAAGAAAATGCACAAAAAAACGTGCAAACAATGGCCCTCTTTGCCGTCCATTGAGGGTGACAAGTGTCACCCTCCCGTTGGTCCAAAATATTTCGTCTCTCGGAAAATCCGCAAAAATAATAAATGACATAGCCGGAATTTTCCCTTCGCAAAGTTTGTAAAACGTTTCGTCGGAAAACGACTCTTTTCGGCACTTGTGCACAAATTTCGATCCTAGCCTAACTTTAAGGCTCATATTTTCTACGTACGTCCTCACGTACATACTCTGGAAATACGGGGTATAACATTCTCCCCTCCTTAGAAACATTCGTCCCGAATGTTCCTTCGCAAGACGGATAACGATAAAGTTCTTCTAACAAGTTGCCAACGCCATACCTGGCCACGAAATAACATACGTTCTCTTCCTTCCTTACTCGTCGTACCCTTCTCGAACACTTGAACTCTTCTAGTATGCATACCATACTTCAGTCATCGCTTCAGTTTCTAAAACTTTGGAGTCACCACCTCCAACTTGGTCATCTTACTAGCCTCTATCTCCCTTAAGGACATTCCCGGCCTTCACGATCTGCTTCTGGTCGAACCTATCCACGAACTCATACGATGATCATCTAAACTTGGGCCTAGTACCCTCGTGACCCTACCACCTGGCGGGACCACCCGGTGACCCACCGAAGCAGGCGGGTTGGCCCGCATGGCCCCAACCCGACCCACTTAACGCATCAAGCTCTTGTTCCCCGACTCGGAACAATCTTACCTATACAGGTCATGAAAGCTACCACTTCCATTTTTACACTACCCAAGGAAATTTTCCCACAATTACTCCACGTATACTTATACATTCTGACAAAGATCTCCCGCAAAGTCTTGTACTCAAGACGGCCTTACATCTAAGGTCTCAACTGTGATATTCTAAGGTTCATCATTATCTCACCCCCAGGCTTACCCTTTCTCACTAACCAGGTTTTGAAATCATATTTTAGCACAAAGCTATCCGAACATAACACTTAACACATTATCATAACATCAGTACATACAAGTCTTTAGAGGGGTAAGGATATACCTGTATCTACCGCTTTACTATAATCACAGTCCTGCCCTGCAGGGCGCATAGCTGTAGAAGGTGATGAACCAGCCATAGATCCCGTAGTCTGTCGCCCCCGATCTACCTCCGGTCGGACGATTTCGCAAAATGGCCTCAGGCCGCATGTAAAACAAACTCCCGAACTAGCACGACACTCCCCACTATGGAGTCTACCACAGCGGCCACAACGAGGTAGGGGTGGCTTCAGCTGGCTAACACCCCTGCTCTCCCCAAAATCTGAACCCTTGTTGCCCTGACCTGCTCCTGAATACTCTGGATGCCCTGAAGATTGTGGAGTACCACTGCATCTTGGCGGGCGCATAACTAGTCTGCTGCCGAGGCGGTCCGCCTCGAAAGTCACCAGAGGACCTGCTGTTACGGCCCTTTCACGATCTTCGCCGCCGTCGATTTCTCCGCTCACATCCAAGTGCATAAGCTGCGCGGGCAATGTCCATGCCGGTGAAGAGCTACACCAACAACTCTGCTAGGAAATCTCGAGCCCTGTAACATATCGGTGCACTCGATCCTCCATACTAGCCACTAACGCGGGACGTCTGCAACGATGGTCGAACTCACATTGTACTCCGAACCGCACGCGGATTCGCCGCAACACCAAAATCTGCCGGCCCGAGCCCTCATCCGCGAGGCAAGAAGTGTGCAAGAAATACCTTTGAGAACTCGTCCCATATAGGAAGTCGTTCTCTCCCGACGGCTCCCACGAATCAAACCGATCATTGCGGTATCACGCGGCCGATGCGAACCTAGGACCACGGCTCGGTCTCCGATGCCTTGATCACTCTCATGATCCGCAGAATCGCCGGATGAACTCCTGCGGATCATCCTCGTGCCTCGACCCATAAAACTCGCGGGCTACATCTCGGAAAATCCGTAGCCTCAAACTATCTCGAACTAGGGTGAACGGCGGTGCATCGCTGCCGTCCAGCCTATCCTCAAGTCCGCCACAACCTTGGCCATTAATCGCTCCTTGTAACCCATCTCCTGCGCTCGGATTGCGGAGGCTCGGTCTTGTGGTTTGGGAAGCACCTGCAATAGCGTTACTCTATCCATCCGGGGTCGACCAAGATGTACCACGACCTTAGATCTGTGTATTGGTGGGATGGCTTGAAGAGGGACATTGCAGAGTTCGTAGCTCGGTGCGTGTTGTCGCAGTGAAGGTAGAGCACGAGGCACAGTGGTTTGTTCTGCACGATTGAGATCCCGACCTGGAAGTGGGAGGTAATCAACATGGACTTCATCACAGGATTACCTCGCACTCAGAGGAGACATGATTCTATATGGGTTATCGTCGACAGGCTGACGATATCAGCCCACTTTCTTCCCGTCAGGACGACTTGTTCGGCTGAGGATTATGCCGACTTTACATCCGAGAGATCGCCGATCGCATGGAGTCCCTACCTCGATCATATCGCAGAGGAGCCCGGTTTGGCTAACTGGAGGTCCTTCCGAGAGGTTTAGGACGCAGTGAGCTGAGTCGCATTTCATCCAGCATGCACGGACAAGCAGAGCGCACTATCCGCACTCTTGAGGATATCTGCGAGCGTGTTATTGACTTGATGGTAGTTGGGAGGATCATTTGCCTCTAGTTGAGTTTGCGTATAATAATAGCTACCACTCCAAAGATTCGGATGGCGCCTTATGAGGCCTTGTATGGGAGGAAGTGCAGATCGCCTATAGGTTGGTTCGAGGTGGGCGAGTGCGGCTAGTGGGACCAGATTTGGTGCAGTGAGCGATGGATAAGGTGAAGCTTATCCGAGCGACTATTGACGGCTCGAGTCAGCGAAGTCGATGCAGATCATCGCCGTCGGCATCCGGAGTTCGCGATAGATGATTGGGTTTTCCTAAAGGTGTCACCCATGAAGGGTGTGATGAGATTCGGGAAGAAGGAAACTCACCCAAGGTACATTGGGCGTTTGGATTGTCGCAGGTAGGCAAGGTTGCCTACGAGTTGGATCTGCCGTCCGATCTGGAGGCAGTGCATCCGGTGTTTCACGTATCTATGCTGAGGAGATGTATCGGGGATCCATCTAGGGTACACCCGATTGACGATGTCCAGGTGACCGAGGGGTTATCGTATGAGGAGATTCCCATAGCGATAGTCGATCGTCAGGTTAGGCGTCTGCGGACGAAGGACGTGGCTTCCGTCAAAGTCTTGTGGCGGAACGAGCTCAGAGAGGAGATGACGTGGGAAGCCGAGGAGGACATGAGGCAGAAGTATCCTCACCTATTCCCCACACCTCCAGGTAATTCACTTTCCTACTTGTAAATTTCCATTATCAATTATGCCTAAGTGTTGTTTTGTGGCCGTGTGTGGCATTTGCTAACTGTTTAAGCTTCTTCGATAACTGTCTTGAGAATGAACATTCGGGACGAATGTTTCTAAGGAGGGGAGAATGTTATACCCCGTATTTCCAGAGTATGTACGTGGGAATACGCATAAAAGTTTGGCTTTAAAGTTAGCCTTGGGCGTTTTTGTACACAACTAGCTTAAAGAATCGTTTTCAGACTAAACGCTTCCACGACTTCGTAGGGAAAATTCCGGCTATGCCATTACTAATTTTTGCGGATTTTTCCGAGAGACGAAACATTTTGGACCAACGGGAGGGCAACACTTGGCACCCTCCCATTGGTGGACTTGAATCGTCCATGGACGAAATTGGAGAGCCAAGGCACGTTTTTTTGTGCCTTGTGCACAAGTCAAGGGTTGGTAGGATATTTGTGTTTAGTTAATCCTCACCCTACACTTGCCTTGCACTTGTCTTCATCTTGGCCATTGGTTGGCCAAGGCTTGAGCTATAAATACCCCCTTAGAGATGAAGAGTTATTCATCCACAAAGTTATCTTCCAAGTCTAAAAATCCTCTCCTCTCCCTTAAGCTTTTCGTCCAACACCTCTTCCCTCCCCTTGTGTAGTGTGGCCGAGAGCCTACCCCCCTAGCCTAGCCGAAATCTACCCCCCTCCCTTGGTAGAAAAGTTGTCTTCTAGTATCGTTATAATGCCCAAAATACCCTAGCCCAAATCCCTTAGTCCTTAGTAGAAGTTGTGAAGAACTTCTAAGGTTTCTTGGAGCTACCGGAGCATACAACTTAGGAGCTAAACCTTGCTCAGGCGCGACTTTATCTAGGATATTATTGGGCTTACCGAGGTAACTAATCCTAACCCTCTTTTGAATTAGAGAATACTTACTGTTGTAGTATTAGAATAAGTATTAGATACTTAGAAGAATATCACAGAATAGAATTGAACTGTTATCACAGTAGAAGGGTTTAAAAGAAGAATAATTGAACTGTACTCACATAGGACTGTTTTCACAGTAGACTTACATAGCTCACCGGGTAGGGTTGTGCTGCCCGACTTTCCGTAGAATTATGAACCCCCTGTTTAGAATGACCCTCAGAGTAGTCTTTGATAGATATCTGTGACTATTATAGGCTGACTCTCTGCGCGCGACATATTCAACTTGGCAGGTGGTTTTCGCTGAGAAGGTATGTGATTCTTCCTAAAGCATGATATTTTACAATATATAGTACGGTGAGCGTACATGTGTTAATCGAATAATAACTACGGCAATGTCTTTGACTTAAGCCTGAATAATACTTATGGCAATGCCTCACGGCTTAAGCCTGAATAATACTTACGGCAATGCCTCACGGCTTAAGCCTGAATAACAAAGAACTGAAAACATACTGAATCATTTTTAACAGAAGATAAATATTTGGTTTTTAAAACAAAAGCTTAAGAGTTATACTAGCTTTATGGGAAGTTAGGTATAACAACTTAAGAAGATAAAAAGGAACTGTTTACTTGTTTGTTTATAAAAGCCTTGTATTGATTTCTGTTAAGTGTAGTAAGATTGTTTGATAAGTAGACATGTTATGATGCTACCTGTGTTAGTGTCTTGTAATGCCGTAAGGGGTCATTCTTCGTGCTAAGGTAAGTCCATTATCGTTATTGTATCACCTACCCTCGATGTTATACGAGGGCTTGCCCTGATGCGGTCTATACGGCTATGCGGTCTGTGAGACTATGCGAGCAGCGGTATGCTCGTGATTGATCATTAGGCGTTTAGCCTGATGCGGGGGGACTCCCTATGCGGTCTGTTGAGACTATGCGGTCTTTTTGAGGCTATGCGGGCTGCGGGAGCCTAGGCGGATGCCGGGGGTTGGCTGCCCCCGATGCGAGAAATATCTCATGCGGGTCTGTGTGGGACCTATGCGGGCTGCGGAAGTCCAGGACTAGGCACGCAGAATGATACTATGGGCGATTGGCCTTGCTTCGATCATTCGCGGCCTAGAATAGACCTGTTACAGTTTTCCTATTACTGTTGTTGTTTGTGATGTGGCACTATGTGCAATTGAACTGATTGTATTTGTGAAAAGGTTTTAAATACTTTGATTTCATTTTAAAGTACTTTATAGTTTCACATACTTGGTACCTGTTGTACTGACCTCCTTCGGGGGGCTGCGTTCATGCCGCAGGTAAGGGCAAGCAGGTGCTAGATCCACATCCTTAGGATCTTTGCGTTGGTGTCAGGAGCTCCATCTTCTCCGGAGGCTCTACTTTTGGGTATGATCTCCCTGTATTGTAGATAGTCTTGCAGATCGGGTATGGCGGGCCCCGTCGCCGCCATAGTTGTTTACTTCCTTAGGTGCAGTAGTACTATTATACGGTTGGGATGTATCGCAAAACTTGAGTTATTTATATTATGCCGAAAGGCAAGCTTTTCATCGAGATAAAGCGTGTCTTATTTTATAAAGCTTTCTGCCTTGTTTTATATTCGGTTACTCGATGTATGACTACTTGGTGCCGGTAAGGCACGATCCACGAACCGGGCAGTCGTGACAAAAGTGGTATCGAGCGATTAATCCTCGGAAAGTGTCTACAGACCGTATCTAGTAAGTCTTGATTATCGGTGTGTTGTGCACCACAATAATCAGGAGGCTATAGGATATTTAGGATTGGTTTCCATTTTTCTCATTCGAGATCGTGCTTTAGAGTCGTGTTATAGGTTGGACCTCTAACGTATTCCTTTCTAATGATTATGCCTCACGTAAGGCAACCCGGCCCGGAAGCGGCAAGCGGAGGAGTCGCTAGCAGACACCCAGAGTTACGAGGGCTCGTGCCCGATCTATACCGAGACGGCGAGTTCTATGACGCCTGGCCCAGCGAGACCACAGCACCCACACCTCCCGTCCCACACCTGGGGCGGAGGTTAGGGTACAAGGAGATGGCCACTATTGGCTAAAGTTGTGGCCCGTCTGAGGAGAGGTGGATCGCGACAGTTCGGCTCAGCTCGATCGCACCGTAGTGCACCCGAGGCGAGATAGTTTGAGGCTACGAGATTTCTTGAGTTGTAGCCGCGAGTTTCTGGTCGGCGGAGGATGATCCGAGGAGTTCATCCGTCACCGCAGAGGATTATGCGGGTGATCGGGGCTTGGACCGAGGCTGTGACATTCGGTTCGCATCGGTGCGTGATACATGATCGATTGGTTTGATTCATGGGAGCTTTCGGGAGAGCATGCACCTCGGCAGTATGGGATGAGTTTTGAGGCTTTTCTCACACACTTCTTGCCTCCGCGGATGAGGAGGGCACGGTGATAGATTCTTATTCTTGAGGCGGGAGGGCCTTGGTGAGGAGTACAATGTCGAGTTTGATTCTTTGGCTCGATATGTCCACTGCGGTAGCAGAGATGGAGGGCGAGTGCATCGCTATGTCACTGGGCTAGATGATTACATGGCCGAAGTCTTGTGCGGGTGTGTCCCTTGACCGGCATGGACATAACCGTATGCGAGCTCATGCAGGATGTGAGGCGTAGAGACGCCGGGTAGAGCGATATCGGCTGAAGAAGGCGCAAGGCGGCGGTTCTTTGGTGGTCCTCGAGGTGGCGGCATCGGCGAAGTCCGATTTGCACCACGGCCGGCAGAGCGCTCTACCTCATTCAAAGCCACGGCCCAGGCGATCGAAGCGGTCGGGGCCCGGACTTGATTTCGAGTAGCGGTGCTAACCGTTCGAGTGCGCTTTCGGTGTGCCCGTTGTGGCGAATACCATTCGGGAGCCGTACTCGAGCTTGCTATACTTGTGGCGGCAGGTCACTTTGCGAGTTTTTCCGGCCGGCGGCGGTGGTAGGGCTCGGCTACGAGTGCATTGCCGCTTCTTCATCCCAGCGATTACTCGCCGGAGGCAAGGTACACATGTCGTGGCGGTGTGGCGGTCGTGGCGCGAGTCCCGATTCTAGCGGTCCTCGAACCGCATATATGCTTTGTCCGGTAAGCGGGATCGGAGGCCTCACCGATGTCGCCAGTACCTTATCGGTTTAGGTTTGATGTGTATACTTTGATAGATCCGGTTCTACTCTGTCTATATATCTCCCTTGTTGCTAGTAGGATAGGGATAGAGCACGAGTCCATGAACCTTTCGAGGTAGCTACGCGATGGGTGATTCGGTGGTAGCTCGGCGGGTATATAGAGCTTGTCTGTGACTATTCTGATCGTCGGACCCTAGCCGACTTGATAGAGTTGGAGATGATTTGACTTCGACGTGATTATGGGGATGGATTGGCTAGCTTCTTGCTACGCCAATGTAGACTGCAGAGAGAGAGTAGTACGATTCCAGTTTCCTGAGGAGCCGATTGTTGAGTGGGAGGGGAGCACGGTATCGCCGAGGGGTAGGTTTATTTCCTACCTCAAGGCTAGGAAGATGGTGCAGAAGGGGTATATCTACCATCTCGTTCGGGTGTTTGATCTTGAAGGCTGCGGTACCAGATTTTGATCGATTCGATGGTCGTGAGTTCCCGGACGTGTTTCGGATGACCTCCGGGTATCCTCCCGAGAGGAGATTGAGTTTGTATTGACATATTGCGGACACTCGGCCTATTTCCATTCCGCCATACGAGAATGGCACTGCCGAGTTGAGAGAGTTGAAGGATCGGCTTAGAGATTTCTTTGGAGAAGGGCTTCATCAGGCCTAGTGTTTCTCCGCAGGAGCGCGTGTGTTCGTGAAGAAGAAGGGCGGGGCCAGCTGCGCGTGTGATTCTGAGCGGTGAACAAGGTGACCATTAAGAACGAATACCCCTTCCTGGATTGATGATTTGTTCGACCGGTTGCGAGTGCGAGATGTTTCTCAAGATTGATCTGCGATCGGGCTATCATCAAAGTGCGAGTCGAGAGGTGGATGTCCCTAGGATGCTTCGGGACCGTGCGGGCATTATGAGTTCGTGGTCATGTCTTTTGGGTTGACGATGCTCGGCGGTATTCATGGATTTGATGAACGAGTGTTCAAACCATTTTTGGACACGTTTGTGATAGTGTTCATTGATGATATCTTGGTTTATTCTCGCCAGAGCGGGAGCATGCGGAGCATTTGAAATGTCTTGTGATTCTCGGGACCCGTGATTATCGCCAAGTTTTCCAAATGTGAGTTTTGGTTGACTTGATGGCGTTTCTTGGGCATATTGCCGGGTGATGGCATTCGAGTGGATACGGCCAAGATCGGCGATCGGGACTTGGCCTGAACCTACTCATCCGAGAGGTTCGCGATTTTACGGGCCTTGCGGGGATATTATCGGTTCGTGGAGAAGTTTGCTTTATCTTCGCACCATTGACTAGGTGACTCGGAAAGCGCAAGTTTGATGGTCGATGCTTGTGAGCAAGGTTTCCAATTCTTGAAAGAGAGGCGACCGCCCGTTCTTACTCTTCCGGAGGTCGGATGGTTATGTCGTGTATTGTGATCGTCGTGCATCGGGTTGGGATGTGTGTTGACGCGGCATGGCGGGGTTATAGCATATGCATCCCGACGGTGAAGAAACACGAGGAACTACCCACCCATGATTTGGAGTTGGCGGTAGTGATTCACGCTTTGAAGATCCGAGGCACAATTTGTATGGGGTTCACGTGGATATTTATCTGCACCACAAGAGCCTCGGTATGTCTTCACGGAGGAGGCTGAACTGCGGCAGAGGCGGTGGTTAGAGTTGCTTAAGGATTACGATGTTGATATCATGTACCACGGGAAGGCCAATGTTGTGGCGAGATGCTCTTAGTCGTAGAGTCGATGGGAGCCTATCGGATGTGCGGCTAGAGAGGAGGACATGGTTCGTGATTTGCATCGATTAGCGAGCCTTGGTGTCCGTTTGATTGATTCCGATAGCGATGGGGTTAGAGTTCGTGAGGTTGCGAGTCTTCCATCGTTGAGGAGGTGAAGAAGCGGCGATTCGAGGATCCCGCTTTGATTCGATATCGTGATCTGACTCTTCGTGAGGGCAAGGGTCCTTTTGAGTAGCACTGATGGGGTGCTAAGGTTTGAGGCGGCGTGTGTTCGGATGTTTGAGGACTTGGCAGTTCTTGGGGAAGCACACGCGGCGTTACTCTATCCATCGGGTCGATCAAGATGTACCACGACGCTTAGATCTGTGTATTGGTGGGATGGCTTGAAGAGGGGCGTTGCGAGTTCGTAGCTCGGTGCGTGTTGTCGGCAGTGAAGGTAGAGCACCGAGGCACGGTGGTTTGTTCTGACGATTGAGATCCGGCACGGAAGTGGGAGGTAATCAACATGGACTTCATCACGGGATTACCTCGCACTCGGAGGAGACATGATTCTATATGGGTTATCGCCGACAGTGACGAAATCAGCCCACTTTCTTCCGTCGGGGCGACTTTTGGTGAGGATTATGCGGACTTTACATCAGAGATCGTCGATCGCATGAGTCCCTACCTCGATCATATCGATGAGAGCCCGGTTCACGGCTAACCACGGAGGTCCTTCGAGGAGTTTAGGGGCGCAGTGAGCCCGAAATCGCATTTCATCCACGAGCAGACGGACGAGCGAGCGCACTATCCGACTCTTGAGGATATCTGCGAGCTTTGTTATTGACCGATGGTAGTTGGGAGGATCATTTGCCTCTAGTTGAGATAGCGTATAATAATAGCTACAAATCCAGAATTCAGATGGCTCCATATGAGTCCTTGTATGGGAGTAAGTGAAGATATCCTATAGATTGGTTCGAGGTGGGCGAGTGCGGCTAGTGGGACGGATTTGGTGCGCAGCGGTGGATAAGGTGAAGCTTATCGAGGCGACTATTGACGGCTCGAGTCGGCAAGTCGTATCACGATCATCGTCGTCGGCATCCGAGTTCGCGATAGATGATTGGGTTTTCCTAAAGGTGTCACCCATGAAGGTGTGATGAGATTCGGGAAGAAGGAAACTTCGGCCAGTACATTGGGCGTTTCAGTTGTCGCGAGGTAGGCAAGGTTGCTACGAGTTGGATCTGCCGTCCGATCCGGAGGCGGTGCATCGTGTTTCACGTATCTATCTTTGAGAGATGTATCGGGGATCCATCTAGGGTACACCGATTGTGATGTCGGTGACCGAGGGTTATCGTATGAGGAGATTCCCATAGCGATAGTCGATCGTCAGGTTAGGCGTCTGCGGACGAAGGACGTGGCTTCCGTCAAAGTCTTGTGGCGGAACGAGCTCAGAGAGGAGATGACGTGGGAAGCCGAGGAGGACATGAGGCAGAAGTATCCTCACCTATTCCCCACACCTCCAAGTAATTCACTTTCCTACTTGTAAATTTCCATTATCAATTATGCCTAAGTGTTGTTTTGTGGCCGTGTGTGGCATTTGCTAACTGTTTAAGCTTCTTCGATAACTGTCTTGAGAAGGAACATTCGGGACGAATGTTTCTAAGGAGGGGAGAATGTTATACCGTATTTCGGAGTATGTACGTGGGGAATACGCAAAAGTTGGCTTTAAAGTTAGCCTTGGGCGTTTTTGTACACAACTCGCTTAAAGAATCGTTTTCCGACGAAACGTTTCCACGACTTTCGTAGGAAAATTCCGCTATGCCATTACTAATTTTTGCGGATTTTTCGAGAGGCGAAACATTTTGGACCAACGGGAGGGCAACACTTGGCACCTCCCATTGGTGGACTTGAATCGTCCATGGACGAAATTGGAGGAGAGCCAAGGCACGTTTTTGTGCCTTGTGCACAAGTCGAGTTGGTAGGATATTTGTGTTTAGTTAATCCTCACCCTACACTTGCCTTGCACTTGTCTTCATCTTGGCCATTGGTTGGCCAAGGCTTGAGCTATAAATACCCCTTAGAGATGAAGAGTTATTCATCCACAAAGTTATCTTCCAAGTCTAAAAATCCTCTCCTCTCCCTTAAGCTTTTCGTCCAACACCTCTTCCCTCCTCTTGTGTAGTGTGGCGAGAGCCTACCCCAGCCCAGCCGAAATCTACCCCCTCCCTTGGTAGAAAAGTTGTCTTCTAGTATCGTTATAATGCCCAAAATACCCTAGCCCAAATCCCTTAGTCCTTAGTAGAAGTTGTGAAGAACTTCTAAGGTTTCTTGGAGCTACCGGAGCATACAACTTAGGAGCTAAACCTTGCTCAGCGACTTTATCTAGGATATTATTGGGCTTACAGGTAACTAATCCTAACCTCTTTTGAATTAGAGAATACTTCTGTTGTAGTATTAGAATAAGTATTAGATACTTAGAAGAATATCACGTATAGAATTGAATGTTATCACGGTAGAAGGGTTTAAAGAAGAATAATTGAACTGTACTCACATAGAATTTGTTTTCACAATAGACTTACATAGCTCAGGGTAGGGTTGTCTGCCCGACTTTCCGTAGAATTATGAACCCCTGTTTAGAATGACCCTCGAGTAGTCTTTGATAGATATCTGTGACTATTATAGGTGACTCTCTGCGCGACATATTCAACTTGGCGGTGGTTTTTTTGAGAAGGTATGTGATTCTTCCTAAAGCATGATATTTTACAATATATAGTGCGGTAGGCGTCGTGTGTTAATCGAATAATAACTACGGCAATGTCTTTGACTTAAGCTGAATAATACTTATGGTAATGCCTCACGCTTAAGCTCGAATAATACTTACAGAATGCCTCACGCTTAAGCTTTGAATAACAAAGAACCGAAAACATCTCGAATCATTTTTAACAGAAGATAAATATTTGGTTTTAAAACAAAAGCTTAAGAGTTATACTAGCTTTATGGGAAGTTAGGTATAACAACTTAAGAAGATAAAAAGGAATTTACTTGTTTGTTTATAAAAGCCTTGTATTGATTTACATTAAGTGTAGTAAGATTGTTTGATAAGTAGACATGTTATGATGCTACTGTGTTAGTGTCTTGTAATCTTTGTGTAAGGGTCATTCTTCTTTGTGCTAACCGGTAAGTCCATTGTCTTGTTATTGTATCACCTACCCCGATCGTTATACGAGGGCTTGCCCGATGCGGGTCTATACGGCTACGCGATGCAGTGAGACTATGCGAGCAGCGGTATGCTCGAGATTGATCATTCGGGCGTTTAGCACGACGCGGGGACTCCTATGCGGTCCGCTGAGACTATGCGGTCTTTTGAGGCTATGCGAGTGCGGGAGCCTAGGCGGATCCGGGGTTAGCTGCCCCGATCGAGAAATATCTCACGGTGCGTGTGGGGACTATGCGAGTGGAAGTCGGGACTAGGCACGCAGAATGATACTATGGGCGATTGGCCTTGCTTCGATCATTCGCGGCCTAGAATAGACACATTCTGCTTTTCCTATTCTCGTTGTTGTTTGTGATGTGGCACTATGTGCAATTGAACCGATTGTATTTGTGATAAGGTTTTAAATACTTTGATTTCATTTTAAAGTACTTTATAGTTTCACATACTTGGTACTGTTATCGACCTCCTTGGGGCTGCGTTCATGCCGCAGGTAAGGGCAGCGGTGCTAGATCCACATCCTTAGGATCTTTGCGTTGGTGTCGTGAGCTCCATCTTCTAGGAGGCTCTACTTTTGGGTATGATCTCCTGTATTGTAGATAGTTTTGTCTGATCGGTATGGCGGGACCTGTCCGCCATAGTTGTTACTTCCTTAGAGGTGCAGTAGTACTATTATACAGTTGGGATGTAATCGCAAAACTTGAGTTATTTATATTATGCCGAAAGGCAAGCTTTTCATCGGATAAAGCGTATGTCTTATTTTATAAACTGTTTCTGTCTTGTTTTATATTCCGGTTACTCGATGTATGACTACTTGGGTGCCCGGTAAGGCACGATCCACGGCCGGGCAGGTCGTGACAAGAGGGGGGGGAAGAGTACCCTCTCGGCCAAGGCTTCTAAAAGGGGGGGGGGGGGCTTTGGACGAATTTAACTCACAAAGGGGGAGAGATTTCAAGACTTGGAAAATGATTTTTGGATGAAGAAAGTTCATCAACTAAGGGGGTATTTATAGGTCAAGCAAGGGCCAACCAATGGCCAAGATCAATCCAAGTGTAAGGCAAGTGTAGGGCTAGGATTTACCCATGTGTCCTTATCCATCTACTACACAAAATATCCTACCTAACCCTTGACCAAGAAAATGCACAAAAAAACGTGCAAACAATGGCCCTCTTTGTCGTCCATTGAGGGTGACAAGTGTCACCCTCCCGTTGGTCCAAAATATTTCGTCTCTCGAAAAAATCCGCAAAAATAATAAATGACATAGCCGGAATTTTCCCTTCGCAAAGTTTGTAAAACGTTTCGTCGGAAAACGACTCTTTTCGGCACTTGTGCACAAATTTCGATCCTAGCCTAACTTTAAGGCTCATATTTTCTACGTACGTCCTCACGTACATACTCTGGAAATACGGGGTATAACATATACTTCCGCCCATACAATGCTTCATAAGGCGACATCCGAATACTGAAATGGTAGCTATAAAACACTCCCTCAACAGGAGGCAACAATCCTCACAGCTACCCCTGAAATCCAAACACTGGCCCGAGGGTGAATGCGATACTGAGACTCACTTGAGTTCCTAACCCGGCCTGGTAAAACTTCTAGAAAAAGAAATAGCCGTAACCTGGGCTCCACTGCCGGTCATAAGGTGAAAGTAGGCACCTCGTGCAGCCTTACAACCTTCCCGATATATAACATCTCGCATAACCCACTGCTGAGTAAACAGTCTCGACTATAAGACAAGATGGGCTGACCCCATCGGCCCGACTACTGGTCGAACGCATTCACGAACTCGTACGCTGGTTAACTAAACTTGGGCCTAACACCCTCATGACCCCACCACCTGGCGGGACCACCTCGAATTGACCCCACCCCAAACCGGGCTGCGGGTTGACCCGCGACATGGCCTCAAACCGACCCACTTCGCGCCAAGCTCTTGTTCCCCGATCCGGAACAATCTCACCACCGAGTAACGAAAACCTAGTGGTATTCTTAGCTCAACTACCCTCTTTCATTTCATACCACTCAGGGACTTATCACACAAGCATAACTCACGGGTACTATGCACTCCGATAAGGGTCAAACATAAAAATAATTCTTTTACTCGAGATGGCCTTTCCTCTAAGGTCTCCACGTATAACATTCTAAGGCTCACACTTTCCTTATCCCCAATCTTACCCTTTTAACTAACCATGATTTCTAATCACAATTAACACAATGCTATCTGAACATAACACTTAAGATATACTCATCTTATCACACATACTAATCTCTAGAGGGTTAAGGATATACCTGTATCTACTGCTTCACTCCTCTTTGTCGTTCTAATCCATCCTGCCCTATTGGGCGCATAGCTAGGGAAGGTGATGAACTAGCCACTGATCCTGAAGGCTGAGTCTCTACATCCGCGCCACCTCTGGTCGGACAATTTCTCGCAAAATGGCCCTGCTGGCCGCAAGCATAACAAGCTGTCGAAGAAGTACGACACTCCCCACAATGACACTTACTACAATGGCCACACCGAGGTGGGGGTGGCCTCCTCTGGCTAATACCCATTCCTCTCCGAACTACTGAATCCGCAACTGATCTAGTAGGCTGAGTCCTCCTACTTACATCCCTCCTACTAGGACATCCTTTCGACACATGGCCCTGACGGCCACAGGTAAAACAAACACCAACAAAAAGACGACATTCCCCGGGATGACGCCTGCCACACTGTGAACATTGAGGAAAAACTGAACCCGGCTGGCTAGAGCCTACGTATAGCTGTGAACCAGAAGCCCTGGAGCTCTGACCAACTCCGGCATACCCCGAATGTCCTGAACCCTGTGGAGGACCACTCTGCACTGGCGGAGATGCATATCCAGTCTGCTGCTGAGGCGGTTCGCCTCGAAAGTTACCAAAGGACCCTGCCGATCTGGCCCTCTTCTGCTGATCTTGGTTAACCTGTCGATCCCTACGTTTCTCGGCCTGCTGCGCATAAGCCCGTACGCAGGCCATGCTCATGCCTGACTGAAGAGCTATTCTTGCACAACCCTTTCTTAGATAATCATCAAGGCCTGCGATAAATCGGTACATACTCTATTCTCTGGTTGCTAAATCTCTAGCTAGTAACAGGGTCGTCTCTTTGCAATCTATACTTTCTGCTACTGGTCGTGGAACTAAAGGTCCAGATATCATGGCCGCAGTAGGAACTGCTGCTGCTGGGCTAAACTCTGCTGGGGCTGGTGACGTAGCAGAACTCCCCGAATGAAGCACCACCCCAGGTGATGATTTGGGCCTGCGCCCTCGTAACCCTCTGTGCTCTACTCGCAGCTCCCTGGGCTGCCTTGCCCTTCTGGGCCCGGGTTGCCTTGCGCGGAGGCATAACTGGTACGGGAAAGAAATACGTTAGAGGGGTCCAACATATAACACAGCTCTAAGGCACGATCTTAGAGTGAGAAGAATGGAAACCAATCCTAAATATCCCATAGCCTCCTGATTATTGGTGTGGTGCACAACACACCGATAATCAAGACTCTACTAGATACGGTCTGTAGACACTTTCCGAGGATTAACTGCTCTGATACCACTTTTGTCACGACCGAACCGTGGATGGTGCCTTACCCGGGCACCCAAGTAGACATACATCAGAGTAATCAGCGGAATATAAAACAAGACATGAAATAATATGAAGTGAGAAACAGTTTATCTGAGAAAAGTTGCCTTTCGGCATATATATATATATATATATAATTTGAATCCGAACAGTTACATCCCTTTTTACAAACTCTGCCCACAACAGTACTACAGACCTCTAAGAATGTTATAACCATAATGACGGGACAGGGCCCCGCCATACCCCTGAATGTAAGTACCTACAACGACAGGGGACTATACCACTGATAAGCCTCCGGAGAAACGGAGCTTCCCAAACGAATTGACGTGACCACATGGCGAGGATCAACATGGTGTACCTACACTGCGGCATGAACGCAGCCCGAAGGAGGTCGATCAGGTACCAAGTATGTGGCGAAAATTGTAAATGAAATCATAATAGTCTATATAAAACAGAAGACATATATGATAACCAATTTAAGATACACAATATGTAAGCAGTCATGTCAAGTCAGGGACTCACGCCCTTAAAGTCATCACTCAAATATAACCATGGGTCTCATGCCCACAATATCAATCATGCCCGTGGAATTCCGTCCCGCCGGCGATCCATGATATAAAAACACCAAGGAATACACATGAACACGTGTCCCACCTGTCATAATAAAACCGTACGGGGTAATTACGAAGGCATAGCCGACTACTAAAATCCACAGTACCAACAATGCCATAAACTGTATCACGAGGTCTTTCTAGACCGCCACATGATCGGCCGCCACTCGCTCGCGATATCGATGTGCGCGTCTAATCTGGAACTTCCCGCGACTCGCGTTGGCCACACATAGGCGCGTGAGGTATTCCCGCATCGAGGGTAGCTACTTGGCATCGCCTGGACTCGTAGTCGCGTGGCCACATAGACCGCATGGCCACATAGACCGCACTAACACGGAACTCGTAGCTCGCGTAGGCCCCCGGACCCGTATGAGGTATTCTCGAATCATAGTCACACGATCGCACGAGGTGTACCTCGCGTGGCAGCTTAACCCCCGGTATATCATGTCAAGAGGTGAGTGATATAATACTAGCACAACGGCTTATCGTTAAACAACATAAGCACAATAAGAATAACCTCTTACACAAACGTTACAAGATACGAACACATGTAGCATCATAACATGTTTACTTATCAAACCAATCAAGAAAGTATTTGTCACGACCCATTCCGGGGCCCGTGACTGGTGCCTTACCGGGGCACCCAAGTAGTCATACATCAGAGTAATCAGCGGAAATATAAAGCAAGACATGAAACAGTTTATAAAATAAGACACAGTTTATGTGAGAAAACATCGCCTTTCGGCATATATATATAAACATGGTTTAGCAGTTACACGACTAATCGCATAACATGACTACATACCTCTAAGGAAATATACAACTATGGCGGGACGGGGCCGCCATACCTCGATCAGACAAAACTATCTACAACAGGGAGATCATACCTAAAAGTAGAGCCTCGGAAAAGATGGAGCTCAGACACCAACGTAGAGATCACATGAATGTGGATCTAGCACTGCTTGCCTTTACTGCGGCATGAGCAGCCCGAAGGAGGTCGATAACAGTACTAAGTATATGAAATCAAAACAATACTTAAATGAAACATATCATTTTAAAAAGCAGTTTTGCAAGTATGTATGAAACAACGAGAAACCGCACATAGTGCCACATCACAAACAAAAGCGTGATAGGTAAATCAGATGTGTCTTTTCTAGGCTGCGAATGATCAGCAGGGCCAATTGCGTAGTATCACCATGCAAGCCTAATCCTCGACTCGTAGTCCGCATAGGCCAATCACATAGGCCGCGTAGGGTATATAACCCCGCATCGAGGGTAGCTACTCTCGGCATCGCCCCGACTCGTAGTCCGCATGGCGAATAGACCGCGTGAGGTATAACCCCACACACTAACACGGAACTCCGTAGCTCCGCATAGGTCCCTTGGACCCGCATGAGGTATGCTCGAATCACGGTCCTGCATCACCGAGTCTACCCGCGTCGGAGGCGACTTAACCCCCGGAAATATGTCAAGAGGTGAGTGATGTTACACTAACCTAACAGCTTATCGTTAAACAACATAAGCACAACAAGACTACTCTTTTACACAAACGTTACAAGACACTAACACACATAGCATCATATCATGTCTACTTATCAAACCATCTTATTATTCTTTCACAATTGAATATAAGTCCGTTATAAACACATAGGCAACCTTGTTTCTTTTATCAATCTTAAGTGGTTATACTTAACTTCCCATAAAGCTAGTATAACTCTTAAGCACGTTTAAAAACCAATTAGTTCTCTTACATTAAAAATGATTCGATTCTTTTGAAATGCTTTGAGATCTTTATTATTCAGCTTAAGCGTGAGGCATTGCGTAAGTGTTATTCAGGCTTAAGTGAGGCATTGCCGTAAGTATTATTCAGCTTAAGTCAAAGACATTGCCGTAGTTATTATTCGTTAACACGTATGCGTCCTACCGTACTATATATATATTGTAAAATATCATGCTTTAGGAAGAATCACATACCTTCTCGTGAAAACCACCGCCAAGTTGAATATGTCGCAGAGAGTCAGCCTATAATAGTCACAGACATCTATCAAAGACTACTCTGAAGGTCATTCTAAACAGAGGGTTCACAATTCTACGGAAAGTCGGGCAGCACTTCCCTACCCGGTGAGCTATATAAGTCTACTGTGAACACAGTCCTATATAAGCATAGTTCAATTATTCTTCTTTTAAACCCTTCTACTGTGATAACAGTTCAATTCTATTCTGCAATATTCTTCTAAGTATTTATACTTATTCTTATACTACAACAGTAAGTATTCTCTAATTCAAAAGAGGGTTAAGATTAGTTACCTCAGTAAGCCCAATAATATCCTAGAAAAAGTCGCGCCTGAGCAAGGTTTTGCTCCTAAGTTGTATGCTCCAAGGAAACCTTAGAAGTTCTTCACAACTTCTACTAAGTACTAAGGTATTTGGGCTAGGGTATTTTGGGCATTATAACAATACAAGAAGGCAACTTTTCTACCAAGGGAGGGGGGGTAGGTTTTGGCTAGGCTAGGGGGGGGCCTCGGCCAAACTACTTAGGCTAGAGGGGGGGGGGTATTCGGCCAAGGGCCTTCACAAGGGGAGGGGGAGGTGTTGGACGAAAAGGCTACAAAGGGAGAGGAGAGGATTTTCAAGACTTGGAAAGATTTGTGGATGAAGAACTCTTCATCTTAAGGGGGGTATTTATAGGTCAAGAAGTGGCCAACCAATGGCCAAGATTAAGACAAGTGCAAGGCAAGTGTAGGGTGAGGATTAACTATACACAAATATCCTACCAACCCTTGACTTGTGCACAAGGCACAAAAAACGTGCCAATGCTCTCCAATTTCGTCCAATGGACGATTCAAGTCCACCAATTGGAGGGTGCCAAGTGTCGCCCTCCCGTTGGTCCAAAATGTTTCGTCTCTCGGAAAAATCCGCAAAAATTAGAAATGGCATAGCCGGAATTTACCCTACGAAAGCTGTGGAAACGTTTCGTCGGAAAACGATTCTTTTAGTGAGTTGTGCACAAATAAAAAAACGTCCAAGGCTTATCTTTAAGGCTAGACTTTTGTACGTATTCCCTTACGTACATACTCTGGAAATACGGGGTATAACATTCTCCCCTCCTTAGAAACATTCGTCCCGAATGTTCCTTCCCAAGACAGTTAACGATAAGATTCTTCATAACTTAAACAGTTGCAAATGCCACACACGGCCACAGAACAACACTTAGGCAGAAACGATAACGAAAATTTACAAGTAGGAAAGTGAATTACCTGGAGGTGTGGGGAATAGGTGAGGATACTTCTGCCTCATGTCCTCCTCGGCTTCCCACGTCATCTCCTCCCTGAGCTCGTTCCGCCACAAGACTTTGACGGAAGCCACGTCCTTGGTCCGCAGACGCCTAACCTGACGATCGACTATCGCTATAGGAATCTCCTCATACGATAACCCCTCGGTCACCTGGACATCGTCAATCGGGTGTACCCTAGATGGATCCCCGATACATCTCCTCAGCATAGATACGTGAAAAACCGGATGCACTGCCTCCAGATCGGACGGCAGATCCAACTCATAGGCAACCTTGCCTACCCTGCGGACAATCTGAAACGGCCCAATGTACCTTGGGCTGAGTTTCCCTTCTTCCGAATCTCATCACACCGCCATGGGTGACACGCTATGAAAACCCAATCATGAACCTCGAACTCAAGATGCCGACGACGATGATCTGCATCGACGACATCGACTACGAAACATTAATAGCCGCTCTCGGATAAGCTTCACCTTATCCACTGCCTGCTGTACCAAATCTGGTCCCACTAGCTGCACCTCGCCCACATCGAACCAACCTATAGGCGATCTGCACTTCCTCCCATAAAAGGCCTCATAAGGCGCCATCTGAATACTGGAGTGGTAGCTATTATTATACGCGAACTCAACTAGAGGCAAATGATCCTCCCAACTACCACTGGTCAATAACACAGGCTCGCAAAGATATCCTCAAGAGTGCGGATAGTGCGCTCTGCTGCCGTCTGCGTGGATGAAATGCGATACTCGGGCTCACTGCGTCCCTAAACCCCTCGGAAGGACCTCGAGAAGTTAGCCGTGGCGGGCTCCTGCATGCGATATGATCGAAGTAGGGACTCATGCGGTCGGCGATCTCTGGATGTAAAGTCGCATAATCCTCGGTAGAAAAAGTCGTCTGACGGAAGAAAGTGGGCTGATTTCATTTGTCGACGATAACCCATATAGAATCATGTCTCATCCGAGTGCGAGGTAATCTGTGATGAAGTCCATGTTGATTACCTCCCACTTCCGGTCGGGATCTCAATCGTCAGAACAAACCACGGGCCTCGGTGCTCTACCTTCACTGCGCGACAACACGGGCACCGAGCTACGAACTGCGGCGTCCTCTTCAAGCCATCCCACCAATACACGGATCTAAGGTCGTGGTACATCTTGGTCGACCGGATGGATAGAGTAACACGCTACCGTGTGCTTCCCAAGAACCCGCCGCAAGTCCTCAAACATCCGGAACACACACCGCCTCAAACCTTAGCACCCCATCAGCTACCTCAAAAGGACCCTTGCCCTCACGAAGAGTCAGACACGATATCGAATCAAAGCCGGATCTCGAATCCGCCTCTTCACCTCCTCAACGATGGAAGACTTGGCAACCTCACGAACTCTAACCCCACTGCTATCAGAATCAATCAAACGGACACTGTGTCACGACTGCCCGGCCCGTGGATCGTGCCTTACCCCGCACCCTAGTGATACAACATCGAGTAATCGGAACATAAAGACAATACATGAAACCAATGTAATAAGACATGAAATAAGAAGACAAAGCTAACCAAAAGCGGTTACCACAAGACATATAAATAACAATTTGAACAGATTAATCCTTTTACAAACCTCTTACAATTTACGCCACAACAAGATTACATGCACTCTACGAATGATATGACAACAACGACGGACGGGTTTCGCCATACCCCGAATGTAGCACCTACAACAACAGGGACTATACGAAGATAAGCCTCCGGTGGAACGGAGCTTCCCAAACGCTGAACCGTGATCCTAAGAGCGAGGATCAACGACTGGTGTACCTTTACCTGCGGCATGAACGTAGCCCCCCGAAGGAGGTCGATAACAGTGCCGAGTATGTGAATGAAAAATCAGAAATGAAATCATAGTAGTCTATGTAAGGGGAGACATGTATGATAACCAAACTACGATTCATGATAAATAAGCAAATATGTCTAGTCGTGACTCACGCCTCAAAGTCATCACTCCAAAGATAATAATGGGTCTCACGCCCACAACATCAATCATGCCCGTGGAATACCTTCCTCACCGCCAGGCAATAATGATAGAAAAGCACCAAGAAATACACATGAACAGCAGTCCCACTGTGTCCAAATAAAAAAGACAGGTGGTACGAAGGCATAGCCGACTACTAACACCTACGACTAACAAGGTCATAAATCGTATCATGATATCTGCTCAGACGTACATGATCAAAGCCGTCGCCGCCCGCAATATCAAATGTGCGCGTCTAGCCTCGAACTCCCGCACTCCGCATAGGCCAATCTCATAGGCCCGCATGAGGTATAACCCGCATCGAGGGTAGCTACTCCCGTAAGATCGCCCCGACTCGCATCCGCATGGCCACATGCACCGCATGACCATAAAGGCCGCACACTAACTCGAACTCGTAGCTCGCATAGCCCCCGACCCGCATGAGGTATTCTCGAATCATGGTCCTGCATCGCCGAAGTCTACCCCAGACGGAGGCGGCTTAACCCGAAACACGGTGAGTGGTATAATACCAACATAACGCTTTATCGTTTAAACAACATAAGCACAATCGAGGAAAACCCTTTACACAAACATCACGAATACTAACACACGTAGCATCCTAATATGATTACTTATCAAATCAATACGAAGGTATTACAAGGCTATCACAAACCAATACAATCAAGTTATTCACACATAAGGTACTTTCTACTATATGATTAATGAGATCGGGTTTTATCCCCAAAGTACTTTATACAATAACTCTTTAAAGATATGTTACTTTCACAAAAGTCACACAATACGTAGTATATAACAATAGAGTGATTATCTTTTAAAGTAAATCAATTACTTCTCTTTGTAAAATCAAGTAGCAACCTTCTTTTCCAATGTTCAGGTTTGCCTAATTTCCAATATTCAAGTTTCTTATTTTAGAAAGGTTTCGTAGTTCATAGTCTTATTCATTTAAGAATATAATTCTCTTTTAAGCTATCCGAGAAACATAAGCCTTATATGTGAGTAGGATATTCTTGTTTATAACAATCTTATTACAATGACCATGATCTAGGAAATATCATTTTGTCTCATCTTAGCTTACATGCGGATGGAAGTTTCTCTGGTTTTAATAATACTTAATCTGTCAAAACATTTCCTTTTATTAACGCTGCGGTGGTTTGTCGATACATTACGATTTCAAATCAAGAAAACATTCTTAAGCGTTATTACCTAACTTCCCATAAAGCTAGTATAACTCTTAAGTTTTCAAAACCAAGTATTACTTCTTCTTTGAAATGATTCAAAAATCTTTTGAAATACTTCAAGTTCTTTATTAACACATAATAAGCCAGTTATAGTTCAAATCAGTTACCTTTTAAAAACCACAAGTATTTTCTTACCAACATAAAGTTATAACCAACTTCCCATAAAGCCGTTATAACACTTTATGTTTTAAACCAATGAAATACATTTAGCACGTATGCGTCACCGTACTACATAGTTCACACATATCATGCTAGAAGAGATAGGAAGAGGTTCACATACCTCGCGACGAGTATCGACTAATAGCAAAACGCTCCAAGTACCTCAGGCCGTCGGCTACTCCTTAAGCCAAGTAGATCGCGCCACACGCAGTACTTCAACCTATAAGGCCACAAGGCGCTTATTAACATCTAGATCTTATCGTAGAACATTCTACAGAAAATTGGCGACACCTCCCCATGGCAGCGTAAATCTCCTCTTCTATCGAGGCCGGCTACCAAGCCAACCAGGGGGGGGGTTTGCACGTCTAACCGGACGTGTACGATTCTACTACACAGCAAAGCTACACAAGTCTACTGTAATACAGTCCTATGTAAAAACAGTTCAGTACTCCTCTTTCGAGAAGGTTTCTTATTATTCAGGCTTAAGTCAAAAGACATTGCCGATACTACGTTCAGTTCTATATATAGTATACTTCAACTATATAATCATACAACATGTAATTTCCAATTACAATAGAGGGACAAGATATTTACCTCGATAAGCCCATAATTATCCGAGTTTAAATGTCGATCCTGAGCAAGGTTTAGCTCCTACTCGTGCGCTCAGGCCGCTCCAAACAACCCTTAGAAGTTCTAACCAACTTCTACTTATTACTCCAACTAACCATGGAGATTTTCCTTAGGGTTTCGGTTTTGTGACGGAAGGGAAGTATAATAGTATTTATGGGCTTTTCGTATAAGTATAACCTTAGAATACTACAAGGTATACGGCTAAGGTAATTAGGGCATTATAACAATACTTTTGAGAGTATTTCTACCAAGAGGGGGGGTATTATACGAAAACAACTAGGCTAGGGGGGGGTACCCCACGGCTAGCACCCCAAGGAGGGGGGGAAGGGCTCTCGGCCAAGGGGAGGAGGCTCTTGGCCGAACTCTACACTAAGGGGAGGGAGGAGGATTTAACACTTAGAAATATTTTAGGAATGGATGAAGAAGTCTTCCAAAGGGGGGGTATTTATAGGTCTAGCAAAGGCCAACCAATGGCCAAGATCTTGCCAAGTGTAAGGCAAGTGTAGGGCCAAGATCTTGCCAAGTGCACCTTATCCATCTACCACCAAAATATCCTACCAACCCCTTGACCAAACAATGGCCATTCGGCCAACCCCCTTTACCGCCCAAGGTTTTCCAATGAGAGGGTGACAAGTGTCGCCCTCTTGTTGGTCCAAAATGTTTCGTCTCTCGGAAAAATCTGCAAAAATTAAAAATGACATAGCCGGAAATTCCCCTACGAAAGCTGTGAAAACGTTTCGTCGAAACACGACTCTAACCGGGTGTTGTGCACAAATAAATTTCGGCCAAGCCACTTTTTATACAAGTTCAAATTTTCTACGTACGTCCTTACGTACATACTCTGGAAAAACGGGGTATAACACCAAGGCTCGCTAACTGGTGCAAATCACGAACCATGTCCCTCCTCTCTAGCTGCACATCTGATAGGCTCCCCATCGACCTACGACTAAGAGCATCTGCCACAACATTGGCCTTCCCCGGGTGGTACAGGATATCAACATCGTAATCCTTAAGCAACTCTAACCACCGTCTCGCCGTAAGTTCGACTCCTCCGGTGAAGATATCTTGAGGCTCTTGTGGTGCGTAAAAATATCCACGTGAACCCCATACAAATAGTGCCTCGGATCTTCAAAGCGTGAATCACGGCCAACTCCAAATCATGGGTGGGGTAGTTCTCTCGTGTTTCTTGGTGTCGGGATGCATATGCTATAACCTGCCATGCTGCGTCAACACACATCCCAACCCGATGCGGCGCATCACAATACATGACATAACCATCCGGACCTCCGGAAGAGTAAGAACGGGCGGTCATGATCTCTTTCAAGAATCGAAACCCCGCTCACAAGCATCAGTCCATCTGAAACTTGGCGCCCGATTCGGCCTAGTCAATGGTGCAGAGATAAAGCAAACTTCTCCACGAACCACCGATAATATCTGCAAGGCCCGAGCTCGCGAACCTCAGCCGGAGTAGTAGGTCTAGGCAAGTCTCGATCTCGATCTTGGCGTATCCACTCGAATGCCATCACCTCGACAATATGCCCAAGAAACGCCATCAAGTCAACCAAAACTCACATTTGGAAAACTTGGCGTCTGCTGGTCTGGAGAATCGGCCAAGGTCGCCGAAGTGCTCGCGTACTCTGCTCTGGCGAGAATAAACCAAGATATCATCAATGAACACTATCACAAGCGTGTCAAAAATGGTTTGAACACTCGGTTCATCAAATCCATGAATATTGTCGGAGCATTGGTCAACCCAAAAGACATGACCCTGAACTCATAATGCGTCACGTCGGAATGCGATCTAGGGACATCCATCTCTCGACTCGCACTTTGATGATAGCCCGATCGCAGATCAATCTTGGAGAAACATCTCGCACCACGCAAGTCGAACAAATCATCAATCCTGGGAAGGGGGTATCTGTTCTTAATGGTCACCTTGTTCAGCTGCCTGTAATCAACACACATGCGCAGCGTCCCGTCCTTCTTCTTCACGAACAATACCGGCGCTCCCCAGGGAGAAACACTAGGCCTGATGAAGCCCTTCTCCAGCAAATCCCTAAGCTGATCCTTCAACTCTCTCAACTCGGCAGGTGCCATTCTGTATGGCGGAATGGAAATAGGCCGAGTGTCTGGTAATATGTCAATACAAAACTCAATCTCCCTCTCAGGAGGGATACCCGGGAGGTCGTCTGGAAACACGTCTGGGAACTCTCTGACCACTGGAACTGACGGAAAATCTGGTACCGCAGCCTCAGTATCAAACACCCGAACGAGATGGTAGATATACCCCTTCTGCACCATCTTCCTAGCCTTGAGGTAGGAAATAAACCTACCCCTCGGCGATACCGTGCTCCCCTCCCACTCAACAACCGGCTCCTCAGGAAACTGGAACCGTACTACTCTCTCTCTGCAGTCTACATTGGCGTAGCAAGAAGCTAGCCAATCCATCCCCATGATCACGTCGAAGTCAATCATCTCTAACTCTATCAAGTCGGCTAGGGTCCGACGACTGTAAATGGTCACAGGACAAGCTCTATATACCCGCCGAGCTACCACTGAATCACCCACTGGCGTAGCTACCTCGAAAGGATCTATGGACTCAGGCTCTATCCCTATCCTACTAGCAACAAGGGGAGATATATAGGACAGAGTAGAACCCGGATCTATCAAGGCATAAACATCAAACCTGAACCGATAAGGTACGTGGCGACATCGGTGAGGCCTCACGATCTGTCGGTTTGGACAAAGCATAAATGCGGTTCTGAGGACCGCTAGAACTGGGACCCGTGCCACGACCTCTGCCGCGACCTGCCGGCCCATGAGTACCTTGCCCTCCAGGGCGAGTAAATGTCGGGGATGAAGAAGACCGTGAAAGAACACGTGGTGACCCTACCATCGCCGCCGCCCGGTGGACGGTTCGCGCATAGTGACCTGCGCCTGGCGAAACAAACTCCGTAGCACCACTCGAAGTGGGATCTACGCATCGGCCACTGGCGAGGGGTGGTCCGTCGGCGTAACCTCTGCGCTCTGGATGTGCGAAGTCCCGGGCCACAGTGCGCCTCGAATATCTGGTTGTCTTGAGGGCGGTGCGAGTGCTCTGAGTGGCGTGGTGCAAATCTAGGCTAGCTGAGGCCGCCCACGATAGCCACCAAACGACCCTGCCGTCCTGGTCTTCTGCTGCTGTCTGTCAACCCGGCGGTCTCTACGCTCCTCACATCCAAGAGCATGAGCCTGCATGCGGGTAATGTCCATACCCGGCTGAAGAGAAACACCCGCACACGACTCGGCCATATAGTCATCTAGCCCGGTGACGTAGCGGTGCACCTATCCTCCATAATCGCTACTAACGCTGGGACATATCGAGCCAAAGAAACAAACTCGACATTGAACTCCGACAAGGTCGTCCTCTCGGCCTCGGTAAAAATCTATCGGCCGCGCCTCGCCATCTGTGGAGGCAAGAAGTGAGTGAGAAAGCCTCGAGAACTCATCCAAAGTAGTGGGACGCGTGCTCTCCCGGGATAACTCCATGAATCAAACCAATCGATTGCGGTATCACGCGCGGCCGTCTGAACCGGCGTCACAGACTCTGTCTCGAGGCCTTGATCACCTCGTGATCCTATGTAGGACGGATGAACTCCTGCGGATCATCCTCAGGCCTAGACCCGTAAAACTATGGTGGGCTACAACTGAAGTAATCTCGTAGCCTCAAACTATTCGCCTCGGGTGCACCGCAGGTGCGGCCGTGCCGAGCTGAGGCCCAGGCGCGATCCGGCCTATCCTCATATCTGGCCTGACTAGCCAATAGTGGGCCGTCTCCTTGCCCTAACTCCTCCGCCCGGTGTGGGACGGGAGGTGTGGGTGCTGTGGTCTCTTTGGGCGGCGTCATAGAACTTGCCGTCTGCGGTATAGGCGGGCTCGAGCCCTCGTGACTCTAGGTGTCATTGGCGGCTCCTCCGCTGCCTTGCCGCCACGGGCGGGTTGCCTTACGTGGAGGCATAATCATTCTGAAGGAATACGTTAGAAGGGTCCGACTTAAACACGACTCTAAAGCACGATATCGAGTGAGAAGAATAGAAACCAATCCTAAATATCTTATAGCCTCACGATTATTGGTGTGGTGCACAACACAGATAATCAAGACTTACTAGATACGGTCTGTAGACACTTTCCGAGGATTAAGCGCTCGATACCACTTTTGTCACGACCCATTCGGGGCGTGGTCGTGCCTTCTGGGGCACCCAAGTAGTCATACATCAGTGTCGGCGGAAATATAAAGCAAGACATGAAACAGTTTATAAAATAAGACACGCTTTATGTGAGAAAACATCGCTTTTCGGCGTATATATATAAACATGGTTTAGCGATTACACCCATAATCTTTACAACATGACTACAGACCTCTAAGGAAATATACAACTATGGCGGGACAGGGCCCCGCCATACCTCGATCAGACAAAACTATCTACAACGGGAGATCATACCCAAAAGTAGAGCCTCGGAAAAGATGGAGCTCAGACACCAACGTAGAGATCCTAAGAATGTGGATCTAGCACTGCTTGCTCTTACTGCGGCATGAACGCAGCCCGAAGGAGGTCGATCTAACAGTACTAAGTATATGAAATCGTAAAAAATACTTAAATGAAACATATCATTTTAAAAGCAGTTTGCAAGTATGTATGAAACAACGAGGAAACCGCATAGTGCCACATCACAAACGAAGCGTGATAGGTAAATCTATGTGTCTTTTCTAGGCTGCGAATGATCAGCAGGCCAATTGCGTAGTATCACCATGCAAGCCTAATTACGCACTCCGTAGTCCGCATAGGCCAATCACATAGGCCGCATAGGGTATATAACCCGCATCGAGGGTACTCCTCGGCATCGCCTGGACTCGTAGTCCGCATGGCCACATAGACGCGTGAGGTATAACCCGCACACTAACACGGAACTCCGTAGCTCCGCATAGGTCCCTTGGACCCGCATGAGGTATTCTCGAATCATGGTCCTGCATCACTGAGTCTACCCGCGACGGAGGCGCCTTAACCCGGAAATATGTCAAGAGATGAGTGATGTTACACTAACCTAACAACTTATCGTTAAACAACATAAGCACAACAAGACTACTCTTTTACACAAAGCGTTACAAGACACTAACACACATAGCATCATATCATGTCTACTTATCAAACCATCTTATTATTCTTTTCACAATTCAATATAAGTGCATTATAAACACATAGGCAAAGCTGTTTCTTTTATCAATCTTTAGTGGTTATACTTAACTTCCCATAAAGCTAGTATAACTCTTAAGCTTCATTTAAAAACCAATTAGTTCTCTTACACAAAAATGATTCATATTCTTTTGAAATGCTTTGGATCTTTATTATTAGCTTAAGCGTGAGGCATTCTTAGTAAGTGTTATTCAGCTTAAAGCGTGGCATTGCCGTAAGTATTATTCAGCTTAAGTCAAAGACATTGCCGTAGTTATTATTCAGTTAACACGTACGCGTCTACTACTATATATATATTGTAAAATATCATGCTTTAGGAAGAATCACATACCTTCTCAGCGAAAACCACCTGTCAAGTTGAATATGTCGCGCGCAGAGAGTCAGCCTATAATAGTCACATACATCTATCAAAGACTACTCTGAAGGTCATTCTAAACAGAGGGTTCACAATTCTACGGAAAGTCGGGCAACACTTTCCTACCCGGTGAGCTATATAAGTCTACTGTGAACACAGTCCTATATAAGCATAGTTCAATTATTCTTCTTTTAAACCCTTCTACTGTGATAACAGTTCAATTCTATTCTGCAATATTCTTCTAAGTATTTATACTTATTCTTATACTACAACAGTAAGTATTCTCTAATTCAAAAGAGGGTTAAGATTAGTTACCTCAGTAAGCCCAATAATATCCTAGAAAAAGTCGCGCCTGAGCAAGGTTTTGCTCCTAAGTTGTATGCTCCAAGGAAACCTTAGAAGTTCTTCACAACTTCTACTAAGTACTAAGGTATTTGGGCTAGGGTATTTTGGGCATTATAACAATACAAGAAGGCAACTTTTCTACCAAGGGAGGGGGGGTAGGTTTGGCTAGGCTGGGGGCCTCGGCCAAACTACTTAGGCTAGAGGGGTATTCGGCCAAGGGCCTTCACAAGGAGGGGAGGTGTTGGGCGAAAGGCTACAAAGAGAGAGGAGAGGATTTTCAAGACTTGGAAAGATTTGTGGATGAAGAACTCTTCATCTTAAGGGGGGTATTTATAGGTCAAGAAGTGGCCAACCAATGGCCAAGATTAAGACAAGTGCAAGGCAAGTGTAGGGTGAGGATTAACTATACACAAATATCCTACCAACCCTTGACTTGTGCACAAGGCACAAAACCCGGGCCAATGCTCTCCAATTTCGTCAATGGGCGATTAAGTCCACCAATTGGAGGGTGCCAAGTGTCGCCTCGTTGGTCCAAAATGTTTCGTCTCTCGGAAAAATCCGCAAAAATTAGAAATGGCATAGCCGGAATTTACCCTACGAAAGCTGTGGAAACGTTTCGTCGGAAAATGATTCTTTTAGTGAGTTGTGCACAAATAAAAAAACGTCCAAGGCTTATCTTTAAGGCTAGACTTTTGTACGTATTCCCTTACGTACATACTCTGGAAATACGGGGTATAACAGTATTACAAGGCTATCACAAACCAAACATAGTCAAGTTATTCACACAAGGTACTTTCTATTTTATGTCAACAAGTTCGGGTTTTAACCCCAAGGTACTACGTACATTAATTCTTTAAAAAGATCCGTTTCTTTCACAAAAGTCACACAATACCCGTAGTATCAAAAATAGAGTGACTCTCTTTTTAAGTAAACCAAAACAATTTCCCTTTTTAAAGACAAGTAACAACCTTCTTTTCCAAAAGTTCAAGTTTGCCTAAGTTCAAATACTCAAGTCCCTTATTTACGAAAGGTTTCGTAGTTCATAGTCTTAATCACTTAATAATATAATTATCTTTTAAAACAATTTGAGAAACATACGCCTTATGTGTGAGTAGGTTATTCTTGTTCATAACAATCTTATTAAAGCAGCCATGATCTAGGAAATGTAATATCATTTTGTCTCATCTTAGCTTCTATGCAGATGGAGGTTTCTACTGGTTTTAATAATACTTAATTAGTCAATACATTCCCCTTTATTAGGCCTGCAGTGGTTTGTTCGATACTTATTCTCATTTCTGAAATCAATATAAGGCGTTCATAAACAATTAAGTAAACCGTTCCTTTTATCTCTCTTAAGTCGTTATACCTAACTTCCCATAAAGCTAGTATAACTCTCAAGCTTTTAAAACCAAGTATTACTCTTCTTTCAAAAACGATTCTTAATTCTTTTGAAATACTTCAAGATTCTTATTATTTAGACTCAAGTCAGAAGACATTGCAGTAAAACCACGTTCAGTTAACACACGTACGTCTACCGTACTATATATATTCTTTTAAAATATCATGCTCAAGAGGATAGGAAGAATCACATACCTCGCGACGATTATCGACAAATAGCATAACGTTCCACCGCTATAACCCGGCTAGCCTTGTCCACCTTTCAAGTAGAACATGCTACTCGCAGAACTTTCAACCTATAAAGGCCATACGTCTATCAACGTCTAGACTACTCTGTAGAATATTCTAAGCAGGGGGGGTTCTCTATTCTACGGAAAATCGGGCAGCACTTCCCTACCCGTTAAACTACACAAGTCTACTGTAAATACAGTCCTATGTAAGTACAGTTCAATCTTCTTCTTTAATATTCTTCTGATGTGATTTCAATTCAATTCTCTTCTCTTATACCATCCTTCTATATATCTTATACTCATTTCTATACTACTACAGTATGTAATTTCCAATCACAATAGAAGGACAAGAGTATTTACCTCGATAAGCCCAAAATTATCCAAGATTTAATGTCGATCCTGAGCAACGTTTAGCTCCTACTCTGGGCGCTCCAACCCGCTCCAAACAACCCTTAGAAGTTCTACGCAACTTCTTCTTAATACTTCAACCAATTATGAAGATTTTCCCTTAGGGTTTCGTTTTGTGACTGAAGGGAAGTATAATAGTATTTCTGGGCTTTTAGTATAGGGGTAACCTTGGAATACTACAAGGTATTTGGGCCAAGGTATTTTGGAATAGTAACAATACTTGGAGAATACTTTTCTACCAAGGGGTATTTCACGAGAACACCTCAAGAGGGGGGGTTTGTTTCGGCCAAGGCTTCCCAAAGGGGGGGGGGGTGCTCTTGGACGAGAGCTCTACTAAGAGGGGGAAGGATTTTTGCCTTGGAATTAATCAAGTGAGGATGAAGAATAAGTCTTGCATTTGAGGGGTATTTATAGGACTTTCAATGGCCAAGATTAAGGCAAGTGGAGGGTGAAGATTTGGACAAGTGTGTGTGGGTCCCACCTTATCCATCTACCACACAAAATATCTACAAAACATTGACCAAATGTTTTAGGCAACAAAAATGACAAAAACGTGCCATGGAATTCGTCCATCATTTCCGCCAACTTGAGGGTGACACATGTCGCCCTCTCGTTGGCCCAAAATATTTCATCTCTCGGAAAAATCCGCAAAAATAATAAATGTCGCAACCGTAATTTTCCCTTCGCAAGGTCCGGAAAACGTTTCGTCGGAAAACAATTCTTTTCGGGGGTTGTGCACAAATTTTTCGTCCCTTGCCTAACTTAAGGCTTAAACTTTTGTACGCACGCCCTCACGTACATACTCTGGAAATACGGGGTATAACAAGATCCTTCAGTACATGCTTTTGTACAGTTATGGGTACGGCGGGGCCTTGTCCCGTCATAGTTCAGTAAAACTCTTAGAGGTCTGTATTCATATGTGGGATTGGACTCATGTACGGTGTAGTGTCTTTTTATTATGTATATTATATGGCAGCCTTGTCGTCTTTGCCCTGGCACGTATGTTGGTTTTAAAAAAAAATGAGGTGTTATTTAAATTTCACAGTCTACTTGTGTTGTTAAGGTAGAAGGGTGCCCAGGTAGGGCACCAGTCACGGGCCCGGGGTACGGGGTGTGACATTGTATACCTAATACCTGCGGGCATGAACGCACTCGGCCCAGAAGTCGATAACAGTCGAGTATGGAACAGAAATAAAGTACAGTAAACAAATCATAACTGTACAAAAGAACGACAGGGGCAAGTATATAAAAATAAATACCAGATCCTACCGTGTCATTACAATCTCGTGAACTTAATCGCACTTTATTATCTTTTCCCATTTTTCAATAAGAGTTATAGTCAAATTCTTACGTACATACTTAGGAAAAATCATCGAATTCATAAACATATAACTTACGTATCTTGCATAACATAATCCGACCCTTTATGGAGGGACGCCTCATTTTGGAGTTCACTTTGATTATCCATACGTGATAATGTAACCTGGCCCATTTGCGGGACACGGCGAATTCATAAAAATCTTCCCACAAAGGTATACTGCCCAGCCCATTCTGGGACGCGATAAAGTCATGTAAGTCTTCCCATAAAGGTATACTGCCCGGCCCATTCCTGGGACGCGATAAAGTCATGTAGTCTGCCCATAAAGGTATACTGCCCGACCCATTCCTGGGACGCGATAAAGTCATGTAGTCTGCCCATAAAGGTATACTACCTGGCCCATTCCTGAGACGCGATAAAGTCATATAGTCTGCCCATAAAGGTATACTGCCCGGCCCATTCCTGGGATGCGATAAAGTCATCTTTACATAACATTTTAAACCATTTTTCACTTCTTCTTAAGTCGTTATAAAAACTTCTCATAAAGCTATTATAACAACCTTTCACTTTTAGAGAACTTAAGACACTTTTATTTCTTTTTACATTAGGGAAAATTAAACCCAAAAGTACTACGTACATACATACTTAAAAATAATCATAGAACTCCTTCTCTTTTTAAAAACTCAAGTTACATTCGCTTTTGAAATCAAGCCGCTTAACCTTTGAAATAATTCATGGCAACCAAACTTTTTAAATCATGTCACTCTTTCCTTTAAGAATCAAGTCCCATAACTTGAAAAATAAAGTCTCATAACCTTTTTAGAAATCAAGGTTCATAGTCTTAAAACTTCATAACATAAACTCTTTTAATTTAAGTAACATATTCTTTTATGAGTTGTGAATAGGTTATACTCGTTTATAACGATCTTATTAAAGCAGCCATGATCTAGAAAATGTAATACAATTTTGTCTTATCTTAGTTTCTATGCAGATGGAGAATTCTACTCATTTTAATATAATTGATTATCGATACATTTTCTTTTATTAACGTTGCAATGGCTTGTTCGATACTTATTCTCATTCCTGTAGTAAATTAGCAAAGTCAACTCGACTCCAAATACTTCCTAACGACTCTTACCAACCTCCCCCATAAGACTTGGTAAGAACTTAGGATAACTTAGACCTACCTTTTACATAGAGTAAATCAACATATGTACCTCTTAACTTCTAAGAGTATAAGGAATCATGAAATAACACCACATGTATATTTCACACATAGAACATGCCAAAAGAAGGAAGAGGTTCACATACCTCGCGACGATTATCGACAAGTAGCAAAATGCTCCAAAGTACTTCAACCTTGATAGCTATTCCATCCTTTAAGTAGAATACGCTACTCGTAGTACTTCAACCTATAATGGCCATAATACGTCTATTAACCTCTAGCTTCAAACGTAGAATATTCTAAGTGTAAAAGTCACCAAATTCTACGGAAAATCGGACAGCACTTCCTTTGTTTCTACATACTTTTCCACCTTTTTCAAGGCCCGAATTTAACAACCAAACATGCCACATTTAAGGTCCTACAATTCAGCTATCCAAAGGGGATTACACGCCTTAACAGGATATGTAAAATTCTGCCCCACAATAATACAAAACAATCCAATAATTCCATGCCATTCTCGGCTATAATGCATCATACTACAAGGTCTTATCCATTTCCTTATGCAATCCAAGTTGTTACGTAAAACATGTCATATAGTCACAACTAGTTGTAACAATTATAACCACTTTAATCAACTCTTTAGTTAACATGCGACGACTACACTAGTAACTAAATTTAATTACAATCTTAAAGGCTAAATCATGCAACTTTCGGATTCCATCCAAATATTCCATAACACTTATCAATCTTCATAATATATTTCACAAGATCATTTCTAACTACTACAACATGAAATCTTGAATTACAATAGCAAGACAGAAATTATTACCTCTTTAATCCCAAAACAATCCAAAACCTAAAGTCGATCCTTAGCAACTTCAACTCCTTTTCTTGACACTCCAATCCGCTATTTTCAACCCTTAGAATCTTGTGAAAAACTCCTCTTCTAATTTCAACTTCAAAGTTGAAGGACACCTTAGGTTTTCGCCTTGCGACTAACGTAAAAACGTCGTTTTTCCAGGATCTTTCTATTGAGATATCCTTACAATACCCTTAGGAACCTTGGTTTAAAGTATTGGGATTATTGAACCACAAACGAAATTTTTTTCTTCTTGGAATGGAGCTAGCCGAGAGCACCTTAAGGCTAGCACAATGTTCTTGAAAATTTTCTAAGTGTTCGAACTTGTCTTGCTACTAGTGTGGTTATATAACATCATGGAGGGTCTAGATTAGAAAAAATGTGTGGCTTGGATGAATGGAATTTAAATATCAAGCCAAGTGGGCTCTTTGACTTAGTCAATAATATCAAGCTTGGGCTTTGCAAGACTTGATCATCTTTGTCTTGGTCAATTGATCATTCTAACCTTGGTATATTTCGTCCAAGACCATCCAAGGGGGGTGACACGTGTCACCCTCCCATTCGTCGCAATATTTCATTTCCCGACATTTCCATAATTCCGATAAATTTTTACTAGTCTCAAATCTTAACATTTTTTTAGTTCTAACGTACGTTCTTATAAATATATCTTGGAATTATGGGGTGTGACAGTATACACCTATTCATTTTCTGTAGACATAGGGCACACCAAGGAATAATCTCAAATATACTTCACATATACCATGTACTTTAACCAAGATCCACCGTAAAATCTTTTACTCAAGAAGGCCTTATATCTAAGGTCTCAACGGTTATCTAATATTTTAAGATTCTCAATTATTCCATGTCCCAAGCTTACATTATCTCTCCCCGCATACGGGTAAGGTAGCTTCTCATAATCTCAAAATCATGTTGTCTTAACCATAACAACCCTATTTACTCCATAACAATGTTATTCGTATATATCACTTAAGCATACAACATAGCTTCATCTAACAACATGGTATGTCATTAAGTCAATTTAACATGATCTTTTAAGAGTTCATCTCCCTCTCAAACAGCTCATCACCTCCTAAATATCCCAAATTAGCACATATAATATGCCTTGGTGTGGATTCATTAAAATGTTTCATACCTTCCAAGCAATTATTCAAGCTTAACCAACTCATGGTAACCCATAATTACTTCAGACAACACACCCATGGCCCCAAATAAATACGTTCGTATAGATGCGCATCATCATTACACCAACTATACAAAAAGTTTACCAACATGTATACAAGGTTCATATTGTTATACCCCGTATTTCCAGAGTATGTATGTGAGGACGTACGTACAAAAGTTTAAGCCTTAATTAGGCAAAGGGACGAAATTGTGCACAACTAGCGAAAAAGATTTGTTTTTCCTGCGAAAAATTTTCCGAACCTTGTAAAGGAATTTTACGTTTTCAGGAATTTATTTATTTTGGATTTTTCCGAGAGATGAAATATTTTGGACCAACGAGAGGGCGACATGTGTCACCCTTAGGTGGCAAAAGTTGGACAGTTTGGTGGAGGGAGTGTGGCACGTTTTTTAAATGTAAAATGCCTTAAACATTTGGTCAATGTTGGCTAGATATTTTGTGGGTAGATAGATAAGGTGGGACCCACACAACACTTGTCCAAATCTCATCCACACACTTTCTTGAATCTTGACCATTGAAGGCCCTATAAATACCCCCCCCCCCCCTTAGTTGAAGGATTTCTTCATCCCTTAAAAAATTCTAAGTCTTAAAATCCTTCCCCCTCCCTCTTGAAGCTCTCGTCCAAACCACCCTCCCTCGGTAAGGCCCTACCGAAATACCCCCTTGGTAGAAAAGTATTCTCCAAGTATTATTACAATTCCAAAATACCTTAGCCCAAATACCTTGTAGTATTCCAAAGTTATTTCAATACTAAGAGCAGGAAATACTACTATACTTTCTTTAGTCACAAACGAAACCACAGGAAAAATCTTCATAGGGGTTGAAGTATTAAGTAAGTTGTGTAGAACTTCTAAGGGTTTCTTAGGCGAATTGAGCGCACGGATTAGGAGCTAAACGTTGTTCAGGATCGACATTTAAACTTGGATAATTTTGGGCTTAACGAGGTAAATAATCTTATCCTTCTATTGTAATTGGAGATTACATATTGTAGAAGTTTAGAATTGGGTATAAAATGTATAGAAGGATGGTATAAGAGAAGAGAATTGAATTGTAATTACATAGGACTGTATTACAGTAGACTTGTGTATTTTGACGGGTAGGGAAGTGCTGCCCGATTTTCCGTAGCAATAAGAACCTTCTGCTTAGAATATTCTACAGAGTAGTCTAGACATTGATAGACGTATTTGACTATTATAGGTTGATACTCTGCGCGCGACATATTCGACTTGGCAGGAGGATTTCGCCGAGGAGGTATGTGATTCTTCTTATCCTCTTGAGCATGATATTTTTAAAAAAGAAAAGAATATATATAGTACGGTAGACGTACGTGTGTTAACTGAACATGGTTTTTCCTGACGTCTTTTGATTGAGTTTTAAATAATAAGAATCTTGAAGTATTTCAAAAGAATTAAGAATCGTTTTTGAAAGAAGAGTAATACTTGGTTTTAAAAGCTAAAGAGTTATACTAGCTTTATGGGAAGTTAGGTGTAACGACTTAAGAGAGATAAAAGGAACGGTTTACTTAATTGTTTATGAAAGCCTTGTATTGATTTCGGAAATGAGAATAAGTATCGAACAAACCACTGCAGCGCTAATAAAGGAAAATGTATTGACTAATTGAGTATTATTAAAACCAGTAGAAACCTCCAACTGCATATAAGCTAAGATAAGACAAAATTATATTACATTTCCTAGATCATGGCTGCCTTAATAAGATTGTTATAAACAAGAATAACCTACTCACACATAAGGCATATGTTACTCAAATTGTTTTAAAAAAGGAGATTACGTTATTAAGTGTTTAAAACTATGATCTATTGATCTTAAAAGATAAGAGACTTGACTTAGTTGACTTGATATGAATTTTGTGAAACCTCATTCGTGAGTAATGAGTACTTGGTTTTTAAAGAGTTAATGTATGAAGTACTTTGGGGCTAAAAACCCGAACTTGTTGACATAAAATAGAAAGTACCTTGTGTGAATAACTTGACTATGTTGGTTTGTGATAACCTTGTAATACTCTCTTGTTGGTTTGATAAGTAAATATGTTAGGATGCTACGTGTGTTAGTGTCTTGTGATGTTTGTGTAAAGGGGTTTCCCTTGTTGTGCTTATGTTGTTTAACGATAAGTCGTTAAGTTAGTATTATACCACTCACCTCTTGACATGTTATTGTCACGACCCGAACCCGGGCCCGTGACTGGTGCCTTACCCCGGGCACCCTAGTGATACAACATCAGAGAAAATCAGCGGAAATAAAAACATGAACATGAATTAAGAGAAAAGATAAATAAACAGGCCAACTAAAACAGTTGCCTTCATCATATATACATAAATACCCGAACAGTTATCCTTTTTACAAACCACGCCACAATTACTCTGAGACCTCTAGATTTTACAACGGCTATGACGGACGGGGCCGCCATACCACGAATGTATAAGAATCTCTGGACTCGGGTAACATACAAAAGATAAGCCTCCAGGAAACGGAGCTTCAATCTGAAAGGTGATCCTAAGCGAGGATCGGCAATGATGTACCTTTTACTGCGGCATGAACGCGGCCGAAGGAGGTCGATAACAGTACCAAGTATGTGGCTGTAAAAATCGTAAATGAAATCATAATAGTCTATAAAGCGGGAGACATGTATGATAACCAAACTACGATTCCACAACATAAGAGCGATCATGTCAAGTCGTGGACTCACGCCACAAAAGTCATCCTCATGCCCGTGGAACTCCTTCCTCACCGCCGTGATCTAGGTACAAATCATGTAATACGATAACGGTCTCGGCCCATCTTATGGACCCAATATAGAAAAGGGTGGAATACATTCGGTTCATCCCGTGAACCGTAGTCGAGTGGAATACATTCGGATGAACCGTAGTCAAGTGAAATACATTCGGATGAACGGTCATCAAGTGAAATACATTCCGGATGAACCGTAGTCGAGTGAAATACATTCCGGATGAACCGGTAGTCAAGTGATATACATTCGGATGAACCGGTCATCAGTGAAATACATTCGGATGAACCGTAATCAAGTGAAATACATTCGGATGAACCGTAATCAAGTGATATACATTCGGATGAACGGTAGTCGAGTAGAACACGATCTTGCACAACAAGGCTATCACACGTAACATGGTCAAGTTTCATAACAACAAGTATAAGCAAGTTACACACGACTCAAGGTACTTTCATTTTATGTCAAAGTCCGGATTTTAACCTTAAAGTACTACGTCCGTTAAATTCCTTTTAAGATCCATTTCTTTTACAAAGGTCACCCGATACCCGTAGTATAAAATTTGAGTGACTAACATTGTTAAGTAAACCAAAATGCTTTCCTTTGTAAAATCAAGTGACAACCTTATTTTCCAAACGTTCAAGTTTGCCTAATTTCGAATGCTCAAGTTTCTCATTTTAGAAAAAGGTTTCGTAGTTCATAGTTTTAAATCCTTTAAAACATAATTCTCCTTTAAACGTTTTGAGAAACCTATGTCTCATAAGTGAGTAGGTTATTCTTGTTTATAATCAATCTTATTAAGCAGCCATGATCTAGGAAATGTAATATCATTTTGTCTCATCTTAGCTTCTATGCAGATGGAGGTTTCTACTGGTTTTAATAATACTTCTTTAGTCAATACATTTTCCTTTTATTAACGCTGCAGTGGTTTGTCGATACACATTCTGATTTCCGAAATCAGTAAAACATTCTTAAGCCGTTATACCTAACTTCCCATAAAGCTAGTATAACTCTTAAGCTTTCAAAACCCAAGTAATACTCATTCTTTCAAAACGATTCATAAATCTTTTGAAATGCTTCAAGTTCTTTATTAACACATATCAAGCCAGTTATTATTCAAATCAGTTACCTTTTAAAAACCACAAAGTATGTGCTTATCCACATAAAGTTATTATAACCAACTTCCCATAAAGCCGTTATAACACTTTATGTTTTAAATCAATCAAATACATTTAGCACATGTACGTCTACCGTACTACATAGTTCACACATATCATGCTAGAAGAGATAGGAAGAGGTCCACATACCTCGCGACGATTATCGACTAATAGCAAAACGCTCCAAGTACCTCAAACCGTCGGCGACACTCTCAGTCAAGCAGATCACTCCACACGTAGTACTACAACCTATAGAGGCCACTGGCGCTATTAATATCTTTAGATCGGCGTAGAATATTACAGAAAATTCGAAGACTCTCCCACAACAGCGTAAATCTCCTCTCTATCGAGGCCGACTACCAAGCCAACCAGGCTGGCGGGGTTAACACGTCTAAACGGACGCGTACAATTCTACAATATAGTAATGCTACACAAGTCTCATGTCTGATCCTATGTAATTCTGATTCGATTCTCTTCTTTAAATTCAGGCTTAAGTCGCACGACAGTGCCGTAAGTATTCTTCAGGCGTAAGTCAAAAGACAGTGCCGCAACTATGTTCATTCTATATATAGTATACTTAACTATATACTCACAACATGTAATTTCCAATTACAATGAAGGTCAAGAATGTTTACCTCGATAAGCCCAAAATTATCCGAGTTTATATGTCGATCCCGAACAACGTTTAGCTCCTACTCCGGCGCTCCATCTGTTCCAACCAACCCTTAGAAGTTCTAACCAACTTCTACTTATGACTTCAACTACGGGTGAAGATTTACTTAGGGTTTCGTTTTGTGGTGAGGAAAGTATAATGGTATTTTCTGGGCTAGTATAAGTGTAACCTTGGGAAATACTACAAGGTATATGGGCCAAGGTATTTGGACATTAAAACAATACTAGGAGAGTATTTCTATACCACAACAAGGGGTATTTATACGAGACAACTAGGCTCGGGGGGGGGTACCCCGCGGCTTAGGGCACCACAACGGGGGGAAGGGGAAACTCTCGGCCAATAGGGCCTCAAAGGGGAGGGGTGTGGTGGACGAGAGGACGAGAGGAGTGTTTGAGACTTAGGTAGATTGCTCAAGTGAGGATGAAGAAAGTCTTCAACTTAGAGGGGTATTTATAGGTCAAGTGAAGGCCAACCAATGGCCAAGATGAAGACAAGTGCCATGCAAGTGTAGGGTAAAGATTAAGCCATGTGTTTGTGGGTCCCACTTTCTCATCTTCCACACAAAATATCCTACCAACTCCTTGACTAAGGAGAAGGCACAAAAAACGTGCCAACAATGTCCATTTCGTCCGTCCACCCCTTCCAATTAGAGGGTGACAAGTGTCGCCCTCTCGTTGTCCAAAATGTTTCGTCTCTCGGAAAAATCCGCAAAAATTATAAATGACATAGCCGGAATTTTCCCTACGAAAGCTGTGAAAACGTTTCGTCGAAAAACGACTCTAATCGGGTGTTGTGTACAAATTTCGAAACTAGCCAACTTTTAAGGCTCAAATTATAATACGGCGCCACGCACATACTGCGGAAATACGGTATAACATTTTCCCCTTAGAAACATTCGTCCCGAATGTTCGTTCTAAGCCTCATAACTAACATGCGCCTGTATAGTCTTCACTACTATACTTTCGAGAACAATCCGGCCACACCTGGCCACAGAAACACCTGAGCAAATACTTACATCCAAGTCCACGAGAAACACCTCTAACATCACAAACTTTTGTCACTTTGCGCGAGGTTCTAGTGTCATTCCAATGACCCAACAAATGGTGCGGATCGCATGCGATCCACGAGGTCTAAAATATACATCCTTCGCCTTCTCCCTTTACAAGAAATGATCATATCTATGCTCGCAATACATGCTCGCCTCTACCCTTACTCGTCGTACTCTTCTCGAACTCCCGAACTCTTCCAAAGATATCGCACCACACTTGATCATCGCTTGTTCTCAAAACTTTGGAGTCACTACCTCCAACTTAGTCATCTTACTAACATGATCTCCTTAAGGCCATTCCGGCCTTCATGATCCGCTCGGTCGAACATAACCACGAACTCATACGACGGTCATCTAAACTTGGGACTAGCACCCTCGTGACCCTACCACTGGCGGGACCACCTGAGCTGACCCCACCGAAGCAGTGCGGGTTGGCGCGCAACGCCCCAACCCGACCCATTGTCGCGCAACTCTTGCTCGCCGACACGGAACAATCTTGCTAAATCACATCATGAAAGATACCACTTTCATTTACCCAACCCAGGGACTTATCACTCAATACATTCTAGGCATAAAATGCACTCTGACAAGGATCACTCGCAAAAATATTGTACTCAAGACGGCCTTACATCTAAGGTCTCAACTGTAATATTTTAAGGTTCATCATTTCCTCACCCCCAGGCTTACTCTTTTTCCCCAACCAGGTTCCTAAATCACATTTTAGCACAAAGCTATCCGAACATAACACTTAACACATTAACATAACATCAAAACATACAAGCCTCTAGAGGGTTAAGGATATACCTGAAGCTATCGCTCCACTCTAATCATAAGTCTGCCCTGCAGGGCGCATAACTGTAGAAGGCGATGAACCTGCCACTGATCCGGTAGTCTGCGCCAAGCTGCCGGTACCTCTCCTATAAGCACAGTCTCGTCCATGGCCACACGCGACGCAGTGAAACAAGCACCGATAAAAAGCGACATTCCGGGATGATGTTTTCCACATCGTGCACGGCGAGGACACGAATCCGGTGCTAGCACTCACGTATACCGTGAACGAAGCCACGGAGCTCGACCAGCTCGAATACCTGAACGTCCGAAGGCGGGAGGACCACTCTGTCTTGGCGGAGGTACATAACTAGGCTAGCTGGCGAGGCGGTCCGCCTCGAAAGTTACCAAAGGACCTGCTGCTCGGCCTCTTCGCGATCTCGGTCATTCCGTCGACCTCTCCGTGCCTCACATCCTAGTGCATGAGCTTGCATGCGGGCAATGTCCATGCCGGTGAAGAGCTACACCGCACAAGCCTCGCCAAATGTCGTCGGCCCGGTGACGTAGCGGTGTACTCTGTCCTCCATATCCGCTACTCTGGCGGGAACATACCGAGCTAATGAGTCGAACTCCACATTGTACTCTCTAACCGTCGCGATCACGCCTCAACGTCAAAAATCTGCCGGCGAGCCCTCTCATCTGTGGAGGCAAGAAATGTGCAAGAAATGCCCTCGAGAACTCGTCCCAAATGCTGGAAGTGCATGCTCTTCCGGGACAGCTCACGAATCAAACGATCAGCTGCAGATCACGCGGTGATGCGAACCTAATACCACCGACTACGCCTCGAGGCTCGATCACTCTCATGATCCTGTAGGCTGTCGGATAAACTCACGAGGGTCGTCCTCGGCTCTCGATCCATAGAACACCGGAGGCTCTGACTCGGAAGTCCGTAGCCTCAAATCGCTCGGGGTGAACTACGGTCTTCTTTGAAATGGGCTGCTGCATCCGGCCTATCCTCATATCGGCCACGACCACGGCGATCGCCATCTCCTTGTACCATATCATCGGCTCGGTGTGGGGTGGAGGCTCAGTCTTGTAGTCTCGGCGACGCTGCTGCGGCTCTAAACTTCTGGTCTTTGGCGTCGCGAAACCGCCGTCGGAAATCTTGTCTCAGTCTTGGCCGGGCTGCGCCTCGTACTCCTCAGTATCTCACTATGACTCCCTCATCGCCTTGCCCATCTGGGCACAGGTTGCCTTGCGGAGGCATAGCGGTAAAGGAAAGGAATACGTCGGAGGGTCCATTTATCACACGCCTCTAAGGCACGATCTCGGAATGAGAAGAATGAAACCAATCCTAAATGTCCTGCGACCTCACGATTATAGATGTGGTGCCTGACACCGATAATCAAGACTCTACTAGACACGGTCAGTAGACACTTTCCGAGGACTAATCGCTCGATACCACTTTTGTCACGACCGAACCGGGCGTGGTAGTGCCTACCGGGCACCCTAGTGATACAACATCGAGAAAATCGTGGAAATAAAAACATGAACATGAATTAAGAAAAGATAAATAAGCAGGCCAACTAAAGCGATTTGCCTTCATCATATATACATAAATACGAACAGTTATCCTTTTACAAACCACCTTGTGACAACTCAGGACCTCTAGATTTTACAACGGCTATGACGGGGCGGGCCCGCCATACCACGAATGTATAAGAATCTGCACTCGGGTAACATACAAAAGATAAGCCTCGAAGAACGGAGCTTCCAATCTGTGAAAGGTGATCCTAAGCGAGGATCGACGGCCGATGTACCTTTTACTGCGGCATGAACGGCCCCGAAGGAGGTCGATAACAGTACCAAGTATGTGAAATCAGAAAATATCAGAAATGAAATCATAATAGTCTATAAAGCGGAGACATGTATGATAACCAAACTACGATTCACAACATAAGAGCGATCATGTCAGTCGTGGACTCACGCCTACAAAAGTCATCCTCATGCGTGGAACTCCTTCCTCACCGCCGTGATCTAGGTACAAATCATGTAATACGTATAACGTGTCTCGGCCCATCTTATGGACCCAATATAGAAAAGGGTGGAATACATTCCGGTTCATCCCGTGAACCGTAGTCGAGTGGAATACATTCGGATGAACCGTAGTCAAGTGAAATACATTCCGGATGAACCGGTCATCAAGTGAAATACATTCCGGATGAACCGGTAGTCGAGTGAAATACATTCGGATGAACCGGTAGTCAAGTGATATACATTCGGATGAACCGGTCATCAAGTGAAATACATTCGGATGAGCCGGTAATCAAGTGAAATACATTCGGATGAACCGGTAATCAAGTGATATACATTCGGATGAACCGGTAGTCGAGTAGAACACGCACTTGCACAACAAGGCTATCACACGTAACATGGTCAAGTTTCATAACAACAAGTATAAGCAAGTTACACGACTCAAGGTACTTTCATTTTATGTCAAAGTCGGATTTTAACCTTAAAGTACTACGTCCGTTAAATTCCTTTTAAGATCCATTTCTTTTACAAAGGTCACCGATACGTAGTATAAAATTTGAGTGACTAACATTGTTAAGTAAACCAAAATGCTTTCCTTTGTAAAATCAAGTGACAACCTTATTTTCCAAACGCTCAAGTTTGCCTAATTTCGAATGCTCAAGTTTCTCATTTTAGAAAAAGGTTTAGTAGTTCATAGTTTTAAATCCTTTAAAACATAATTCTCCTTTAAGCGTTTTGAGAAACCTATGTCTCATAAGTGAGTAGGTTATTCTTGTTTATAATCAATCTTATTAAGCGACCATGATCTAGGAAATGTAATATCATTTTGTCTCATCTTAGCACATGCGGATGGAGGTTTCTTGGTTTTAATAATACTTCTTTAGTCAATACATTTTCCTTTTATTAATTGCGGTGGTTTGTCGATACACATTACGATTTCAAATCAAGAAAACATTCTTAAGCCGTTATACCTAACTTCCCATAAAGCTAGTATAACTCTTAAGCTTTCAAAACCAGTAATACTCATTCTTTCAAAGCGATTCATAAATCTTTTGAAATGCTTCAAGTTCTTTATTAACACATATCAAGCGGTTATTATTCAAATCGATTACCTTTTAAAAACCACAAAGTATGTGCTTATCCACATAAAGTTATTATAACCAACTTCACATAAAGCCGTTATAACACTTTATGTTTTAAATCAATCAAATACATTTAGCACATGTACGTCTACCGTACTACATAGTTCACACATATCATGCTAGAAGAGATAGGAAGAGGTCCACATACCTCGCGACGATTATCGACTAATAGCAAAACGCTCCAAGTACCTCAGCCGTCGGCGACACTCTCGATCAAGCGGATCACTCCACACGTAGTACTACAACCTATAGAGGCCACTGGCGCCTATTAATATCTTTAGATCGGCGTAGAATATTCTACAGAAAATTCGACACCTCACATGACAGCGTAAATCTCCTCTATCGAGGCCGGCTACCAAGCCAACCAGGGGGGGGGGGGGGGGTAAAACGTCTAACCGGACGCGTACAAATCTACAATATAGTAATGCTACACAAGTCTCATGTCTGATACCCTATGTAATTGATTCGATTCTCTTCTTTAAATTCAGGCTTAAGTCGCAAGACATTGCCGTAAGTATTATTCAGGCTTAAGTCAAAAGACATTGCCGCACAACTATGTTCAGTTCTATATATAGTATACTTAACTATATACTCCTACAACATGTAATTTCCAATTACAACAGAAGGTCAAGAATGTTTACCTCGATAAGCCCAAAATTATCCGAGTTTATATGTCGATTCTGAACAACGTTTAGCTCCTACTCCGGGCGCTCCAATCCGTTCCAACCAACCCTTAGAAGTTCTAACCAACTTCTACTTATGACTTCAACTACGGGTGAAGATTTACTTAGGGTTTCGTTTTTGTGACTGAGGGAAAGTATAATGGTATTTTCTGGGCTAGTATAAGTGTAACCTTGGGAAATACTACAAGGTATATGGGCCAAGGTATTTGGACATTAAAACAATACTAGGAGAGTATTTCTATACCACAACAAGGGGTATTTATACGAGACAACTAGGCTAGGGGGGGGGTACCCCTCGGCTTAGGGCACCACAAAGGGGGGAAGGGGAAACTCTCGGCCAATAGGGCCTCAAAGGGGGCGGGGGTGTGGTGTACGAGAGGACAAGAGGGAGAGTGTTTGAGACTTAGGTAGAGTGCTCAAGTGAGGATGAAGACAGTCTTCAACTTAGAGGGGTATTTATAGGTCAAGTGAAGGCCAACCAATGGCCAAGATGAAGACAAGTGCCATGCAAGTGTAGGGTAAAGATTAAGCCATGTGTTTGTGGGTCCCACTTTCTCATCTTCCACACAAAATATCCTACCAACTCCTTGACTAAGGAGAAGGCACAAAAAACGTGCCAACAATGTCCATTTCGTCCGTCCACCTTCCAATTAGAGGGTGACAAGTGTCGCCTCTCGTTGTCCAAAATGTTTCGTCTCTCGGAAAAATCATAAAATTATAAATGACATAGCCGAATTTTCCTACGAAAGCTGTGAAAACGTTCGTCGAAAAACGACTCTAATCGGGTGTTGTGTACAAATTTGAAACTAGCCAACTTTTAAGGCTCAAATTATAATACGTCTGGCGCCACGTACATACTCGGAAATACGAGGTATAACAGCTTATACCGGGGTTAAGATGCCCGTCACGAGGTATACCTCATGCGATGCGTGTGACTATGATTCGAGAATACCTCATGCGGGTCGGGGACCTATGCGAGCTACGAGTTCGAGTTAGTGTGCGGTCTATGTGGCCATGCGCGATCATGTGGCCATGCGGACTACGAGTCGGGGCGATGCAGGAGTAGCTACCCCGTCGAGGAATACCTCATGCGGGCCTATGTGTGGCTTTATCGCGAGTGCGGGAAGTTCGAGATTAGACGCGCATTGATACCGAGGCGAGTGGCGGCCGATCATGTGGCGCGGTCTAGAAAGACCTCGTGATACAGTTTTATAGTATTGTTGGTACTGTGGGTTTTAGTAGTCGGCTATGCCTTCGTACTTACCCCGTACAGTTTTATTATGACACATGTGGGACCTGGTGTTCATGTGTATTCCTTGGTGCTTTCTTTTTTATCATGGACTGCCGGCAGTGAGGAAGGAATTCCACGGGCATGATTGATATTGTGGGCATGAGACCCACTGTTATATTTGAGTGATGACTTTAAGGGCGTGAGTCCCTGACTTGACATAACTGCTTACATATTGTGTATCGTAAATTTGTTATCATATATGTCTTCTGATTTTTATAGACTATTATGATTTCATTTCTGATATTTTGATTTCACATACTTGGTACTGTTGTCTCGACCTCCTCGAAGTGCGTTCATCTGCGAGTAAAGGTACACCAGTTGTTGATCCTCGCTCATAGGGTCACAGTTCAGCGTTTTGGGAAGCTCCGTGTCTCCGGAGGCTTATCTTTGGTATAGTCCCCTGTCGTTGTAGGTACTTACATTCAGGGGTATGGCGGGGCCCTGTCCCGCCATTGTTGTTATAATATTCCTAGAGGTCTGTAGTACTATTGTGGGCAGGGTTTGTAAAAAGGATGTAACTGTTCAAGTTTTATTATATATATGCCGAAGGGCAACTTTTCTCAGATAAACTGTTTTTCACTTCATATTGTTTCATGTCTTGTTTTATATTCCGCTGGTTACTCTGATGTATGTCTACTTGGGTGCCCGGGTAAGGCACCAGTCACGGGCCCGGGTTCGGGTCATGACAAAAGTGGTATCAGAGCAGTTAATCCTCGGAAAGTGTCTACAGACCGTATCTAGTAGAGTCTTGATTATCGGTGTGTTGTGCACCGCATAATCGAGGCTATAGGATATTTAGGATTGGTTTCCATTCTTCTCACTCGAGATCGTGCCTTAGAGATGTGTTATAAGTTGGACCTCTAACGTAATTCTTTCCACTTACGATTATGCCTCGCCGCAAGGCACCCGGGCGAAGGGCAAGACGGTAGGAGGCTGCGAGTAGAGCATAGAGGTTTACGAGGGCACAGGCCCAATCATCACCTGAGGTGGTTCTTCATTCGGAGAGTTCTGCGACGTCGCCACCCATCGAGTTTAGAAACGGCGGCGATTCCTACTGCGCCATGATATCTGGACCTTGGTTCGCGACCGATGGCGAAAGTATGGATTGCAAAGAGACGACCGTTACTAGCTGGGATTTAGCAACGAGTATATTATGTACCGATTTATCGCGGGCCTTGATGATTATCTAAGTAAGGGTTGTGCAAGTAGCTCTTGATCGAGCTTGAGCATGGCTGCGTGCGGGCTTATCGCGGCCAGCGTAAAGGATCGACGGGTTAACCAAGATCGCAGAAGAGGCGGTCGGCGGGGTTCTTTGATAACTTTGGCGAATCACCTCGGCGAGATCGATATGCACCTCCGCCCGGTCTGAGTGGTCCTCGCGAGGTTCGGGGCGTTCGGGGTATGCGGAGTTGGTCGAGCTCGGGCTTCCGGTTCGCGACTATCGTAGGTTCTAGCCACCGGATTCGATTTTCCCTCGGTGTTCACGGTGTGCGGCGTCATCCCGGGAATGTCGTCTTTTGTTGGTGTTTGTTTTACCTGCGGCCGTCAGGGCCATGTGACGAAAGAATGTTCAAGTAGGAGGAGACAAGTAGGAGGACTCGGCCTGCAGTTAGTTGCGATTGATGGTTCGGAGAGGAAGGGTGTTAGCCAAAGGCCACCCCGGTGTGGCGTTGTGGTAGGTGTCATTGTGGGAGTGTCGTACTTCCGACGGTTTGTTATGCTTGCGGCCAGCGGGCCATTTGCGAGAATTGTCCGGCCAGGTGGCGCGGATGTAGAGACTCGACGCCAGGATCAGTGGCTAGTTCATCACCTTCCCTAGCTATGCACCCAACAGGGCAGGATTGATTAGAACGACAAAGGGGAGTGAAGCAGTAGATACAGGTATATACTTAACCCTCTAGAGATTAGTATGTGTGATAAAGATGAGTATATTTTAAGTGTTATGTTCAGATAGCATTGTGTTAATTGTGATTAGAAATCATGGTTAGTTAAAAGGGTAAGATTGGGGATAGGGAAAGTGTGAGCCTTAGAGTTTTATACGTGGAGACCTTAGAGGCGAGGCCATCTTGAGTAAAAGATTTATTTTTATGTTTGACCCTTATCGGAGTGCATAGTATACGTGGGATATATCTATGTGATAAGTCCCTGAGTAGTGTGGAATGAAATAGGGTAGTTGAGCTAAGAATGACCACTAGGTTTTCGTGACTTGATTAGTGAGATTGTTCCGGATCGGGGAACAAGGGCTTGGCGCGAAGTGGGTCGGGTTAAGGCCATGTCGCGGGTCAACCCGCAGTCCGGTTTGAAGTAAGGAAAATTTGTGGTGGTCCCGCTTTGTGATGAGGTCACGAGGGTGTTAGGCCCAAGTTTAGTTAACCAGCGTACGAGTTCGTGGATGCGTTCGACCAGCAGTCGGGCCGATGAGGTCAGCCCATTTTGTCTTTCAGTCAGGACCATTTACTCGGCAGAGGGTTATGCGAGATGTTGTATATCGGGAAGGTTGTAAGGCTGCACGGGGGTTCCTACTTTTTTTTGACAGGCAGTGGAGCCCAGTTTTCGGCTATTTCTTTTGTGTCTGGAGGTTTTACCAGGCAGGGTTAGGAACTCGAGTAAGTCTCAGTATTGCATTCACCCTCGGGCCGACAGACGAACAACGCGTTTTACCCAGATATTTAAGGTTAGGATACGGGCCGGTGTTTTAATTTCAGGGGTAGCAGCAAGGATTATGTGCCTCTTGTTGAGTGAGTATCATTATAGCTACTATTTCAGTATTCGGATGTCGCCTTATGAAGCCTTGTATGGGCGGTAGTGTAGGTTGCCGGTCGATTGGTTCGATGTTGGCAAGGTTCAGATAGTTGGTTCATACTTGATTCAGCAGGATGTGGATAGGGTGAAGCTTATCCAGGAGAGGTTATTGATGACTCGAGTCAGCGAGTCGTGCGGATAATCTGCGTTGATACTTGGAGTTCAGGTTGACGGTCGGTCTTTTTGAAGGTACCACCCCGGAAGGGTGTGACGAGATTGGGAAAGCAGGGGAAACTTAGCCCGAGTTACTTTGGGCCTTTTCAGATAATGTGAAGAATAGGCCAGGTTGCCTATATGTTAGCATTTGCCGTCCGACTTAGGAGGCAGTACGTCCGGTCTTTCGTGTTGCTATGTTCGGAAAAGTATCGGAGATCCACCCAGAGTGTTCCAAGATAATGATGACCAAGTTGGAGATAGTAACCCTGAGATTTTGGAAACTGAAGCAATGACAGAAATATAGAACGTATAGTAGGAAGGGTTTGGGTACGAGAAGGGTACGACGAGTAAGGGAAGAAGTGAACATGTGTTAAGAGAATAGAAATGATCATTTCTTTTGTGAAGTAAAGGTGCGACGGGAGTACCTTTTAGCCCTTGGGTGGGAGTTTTGTGATGATAGAGGTGATTCCTCGTGGACTTGGAGTTAAGTATTTGCGCGTGTGTTATGTTATGGCCAGGTACGACATGATTGGTTTCGTAAGTATATTAGTGAAGACTATACCGACGCTTGTATGTTTTGAGACTTAAAAGGAACATTCGGGACGAATGTTTCTAAGGGGGGAAGAATGTTATACCCCGTATTTCCAGAGTATGTATGTGAAGACGTACGTACAAAATTTTAAGCCTTAATTAGGCAAAGGGACGAAATTGTGCACAACTAGCGAAAAAGATTTGTTTTTCCGGCGGAAAATTTTCCGAACCTTGTAAAGGAATTTTACGTTTTCAGGAATTTATTTATTTTGGATTTTTCCGAGAGATGAAATATTTTGGACCAACGAGAGCGCGACATGTGTCACCCTTAGGTGGCAAAAGTTGGACGGTTTGGTGGAGGGAGTGTGGCTCGTTTTTTAAATGTAAAATGCCTTAAACATTTGGTCAATGTTGGCTAGATATTTTGTGGGTAGATAGATAAGGTGGGACCCACACAACACTTGTCCAAATCTCATCCACACACTTTCTTGAATCTTGACCATTGAAGGCCCTATAAATACCCCCCCTTAGTTGAAGGATTTCTTCATCCCTTAAAAAATTATAAGTCTTAAAATCCTTCCCCCTCCCTCTTGAAGCTCTCGTCCAAACCACCCCTCCCCCTTGAGAAGGCCCTCGGCCGAAATACCCCCCCCCCCCTTGGTAGAAAAGTATTCTCCAAGTATTGTTATAATTCCAAAATACCTTAGCCCAAATACCTTGTAGTATTCCAAAGTTATTTCAATACTAAGATCCCGGAAAGACTACTATACTTTCTTTAGTCACAAACGAAACCACAGGAAAAATCTTCATAGTGGTTGAAGTATTAAGTAGAAGTTGTGTAGAACTTCTAAGGGTTTCTTGGAGCGAATTGGAGCGCACGGATTAGGAGCTAAACGTTGTTCAGGATCGACATTTAAACTTGGATAATTTTGGGCTTAACGAGGTAAATAATCTTATCCTTCTATTGTAATTGGAGATTACATATTGTAGAAGTTTAGAATTGGGTATAAGATGTATAGAAGGATGGTATAAGAGAAGAGAATTGAACTGTAATTACATAGGACTGTATTACAGTAGACTTGTGTATTTTGACGGGTAGGGAAGTGCTGCCCGATTTTCCGTAGCAATAAGAACCTTATGCTTAGAATATTCTACAGAGTAGTCTAGACGTTGATAGACGTATTTGACTATTATAGGTTGATACTCTGCGCGCGACATATTCGACTTGGCAGGTGGATTTCGCCGAGGAGGTATGTGATTCTTCCTATCCTCTTGAGCATGATATTTTTAAAAAAGAAAAGAATATATATAGTACGGTAGACGTACGTGTGTTAACTGAACATGGTTTTTCCTGACGTCTTCTGACTGAATTTTAAATAATAAGAATCTTGAAGTATTTCAAAAGAATTAAGAATCGTTTTTTAAAGAAGAGTAATACTTGGTTTTAAAAGCTAAAGAGTTATACTAGCTTTATGGGAAGTTAGGTTTAACGAATTAAGAGAGATAAAAGGAACGGTTTACTTAATTGTTTATGAAAGCCTTATATTGATTTCGGAAATGAGAATAAGTATCGAACAAACCACTGCAGCGCTAATAAAGTACAATGTATTGACTAATTGAGTATTATTAAAACCAGTAGAAACCTCCATCTGCATAGAAGCTAATATAAGACAAAATTGTATTACATTTCCTAGATCATGGCTGCCTTAATAAGATTGTTATAAACAAGAATAACCTACTCACACATAAGGCATATGTTACTCAAATTGTTTTAAAAAAAGAGATTACGTTATTAAGTGTTTAAAACTATGATCTATTGATCTTAAAAGATAAGAGACTTGACTTAGTTGACTTGATATGAATTTTGTGAAACCTCATTCGTGAGTAATGAGTACTTGGTTTTTAAAGAGTTAATGTATGAAGTACTTTGGGGCTAAAAACCCGAACTTGTTGACATAAAATAGAAAGTACCTTGTGTGAATAACTTGACTATGTTGGTTTGTGATAACCTTGTAATACTCTCTTGTTGGTTTGATAAGTAAATATGTTAGGATGCTACGTGTGTTAGTGTCTTGTGATGTTTGTGTAAAGGGGTTTCCCTTGTTGTGCTTATGTTGTTTAACGATAAGTCGTTATGTTAGTATTATACCACTCACCTCTTGACATGTTATATCGGGGTTAAGCCGCTTCGACGAGGTATACCTCACGCGATGCAATGTGACTATGATTCGAGAATACCTCATGCGGGTCGGGGACTATGCGAGCTACGAGTTCCGGTTAGTGTGCGGTCTATGTGGCCATGCGGTCTATGTGGCCATGCGGACTCAGAGTCGGGGCGATCTTGGGTAGCTACCCCGACGCGAGAATACCTCATGCGGGCCTATGTGGGCCTACGCGGAGTTCTTGGAAGTTCGAGATTAGACGCGCACATTGATCGAGGCGAGTGGCGGCCGATCATGTGGCGCGGTCAGAAAGACCTCGTGATACGCTTTTATAGCATTGTTGGTGCTGTAGGTTTTAGTAGTCGGCTATGCCTTCGCACTTACCGTCTGATTTTATTATGACACAGGTGGGACCTGGTGTTCATGTGTATTCCTTGGTGCTTTCTTTTTTATCATGGACTGCCGACGGTGAGGAAGGAATTCCACGGGCATGATTGATATTGTGGGCATGAGACCCATGGTTATATTTGAGTGATGACTTTAAGGGCGTGAGTCCCTGACTTGACATAACTGCTTACATATTGTGTATCGTAAATTTGTTATCATATATGTCTTCTGATTTTTATAGACTATTATGATTTCATTTACAGTATTTTCAGTTTCACATACTTGGTACTGTTATCGACCTCCTTGGGCTGCGTTCATGCCGCAGTAAAGGTACACCGATTGTTGATCCTCGCCATAGGGTCACATTCAGCGTTTTGGAAGCTCGTGTCTCGGAGGCTTATCTTTCGTATAGTCCCCGTCGTTGTAGGTACTTACATTCGGGGTATGGTGGGCCTGTCCGCCATTGTTGTTATAATATTCCTAAGTCCAGAGTACTATTGTGGCGTGGTTTGTAAAAGGATGTAATCGCTCAAGTTTTATTATATATACGCCGGCGGCAACTTTTCTCGAATAAAGTTTTCACTTCATATTGTTTCATGTATTGTTTTATATTCCGCCGTTACTCGATGTATGTCTACTTGGGTGCGGGTAAGACACGATCACGGGCAGGTTGGTCGTGACACATATATTCCTCCGCCAGACCTTGTTGCACTTGGAGGCATAACTGCAACACCATAATACGTTAGAGAGGATTATCCTAATAACACAACTCTATTACACAATCTCAGAGTAAGAAGAATAGAAATCAATCCTAAATGTCATGTAGCCTCCTGTTTATAGGTGTGGTGCACAATACACCGATAATCAAGACTCTACTAGACACGGTTTGTAGACATTCCGAGGACTAACTGCTCTGATACCACTTTTGACACGACCCAAACCCCGAGCCCGCGACTGGTGCCCTACCTGGGCACCCCCCTCTTATACCCTCACATAAGTCACAATTCTCATAATATAACACTAGTCCGTAACTTCTTTGTGAATATAAAATCGTTATTATAAATCCCAGTCGTCGCACTTGTTAAATCCAAAATTATTTCGGGATCATGTCCTTTAATACACTAATTTCCTTATTAGTGTACGCAGGTACAACATAATTGCCTCGGGTTTCGGATCCACTTGCCCACGTCTATGTGCTCAAATCATTACCCGAATATACGAGGTGTTACATCCCAGACATGTTCTTGCCCATCCTACCGTCAGTACTATGAGCCATTCGAGTGTTCTGAGGAACGAGCCTCTTTATGATCCATTAGGTCTGATATGTCCACCAGCAGGAGGATACCTTGAGAATCAACGAGAGTGATAATGCGATGTTCAACCATAATTAGGTTTTTTGATGAGTTTGTTAAGATGTTTTTTTAGAAAAGAAAGACTTCTCGGAATAGAACGAGACAACACCACTGATTGTTTATCCCACAGACAGCACTAAATGGTTTACAACTAAAACTGGTTTTAGGATATTCAATTAATTTTGTTAGGAAATGAGGTTAAAGAAAAGTGGGTCGTGTTTTATCTTTAGCACTCCCGATGTGTTCGTGATGAGTCGGGAGGCTACATACAAGAAAATATATATAAAATAGCATAAAATAAAGGAAATAACTTGGTTAGAATAATTCTAAGAACTATCCTATATATTCAGAGCTTGGGAATAGAAATGTTGCTACAGTTACAAGTGTGGAAGATTACATGAGGTTCTTTCTCTAAGAATGTATATTTTTTCACAGAAATCCTAGACTTTTTAATGTGCAACTACGACTGATGGGATGGGTATACACGAGTAATCATCCCTCATGTTAGTTCTGCGAAGCTCGGGAAAGATGGATGTGATGTGGTTGTTAGGAGTGGGAGCCAGCTGTGTGGAGCAACTAAACCCAACCGAGCCCATTGCAACGGTCCCCTACTTCTCCCTCGGAGTGTAATCGGGGTCTTCCGACTCGTGGGAACCATGCTCCTATGTGGCATTCATTAATGGCTCCACATGTCTCACCCGAAATTCCCAATACACTAAGGGTGTGTTTGGTTCGGGGTAAACAGGAAAGGGAAATGAAATGGAGGAATGGAATTCCCTTTGTTGTTGTTTGTTTGACCTTATTTTTTCATTTCCTTTACCCATTTTCCACTTTCATTCTCTTTTCTTGATTCCCCCCACCCCACTAGGTATTTGGATTCCCTTTCCCCAACCCGGACGCCGGACCCCGAACCTCGGACCACTCGGACCACCCCGGACCCCCGACCCCGGACCCCGGACCACCCAGAACCAAACTATTACGATCCGACCCCGAATCCGCGACTGGTGCCCTTACGGGTATACATCAGAGAAAAATCAGCGGAACATACACAACCACATAAAATATAACAACAGAAATAAACAACAGGCTAGCCGATAAGGCTACCTCCCTGGACATATATATACAACAACAGTTACATCCCATCTTTTACAAATTGACCCACAAGAAATGACTACAGACCTCTAAGAATTTTGGACATAATCACTGTGATGGGATAGGGCCCCGCCATACCCCTGAATGTACATAAATCAACAACATCAGGGAAACCGTACCAAAAGATAAGCCTCCGGAGAAATTGAGCTTTCTGACAACTGATCAGTGATCCTAAGAGTGAGGATCCGCAACCTGTTTACCATTACTTGCGGCATGAATGCAGCCCCCGAGGAAAGGGGTCAGTACAAAATATGTACTAAGTATGTAAAACTGGAAATATTGTAATTTATATCATAAGTTCTAAAATAAAGCTGGAGACATGTATGATAACCAAATTAACAGTATAATGTGTCTTACTAACAATGAGAGTAACAAGAGTAAACATTTCCAGTTCTTAAAATAGGAAGCCTGTGATTAGCCTAGGATCATCCGCCCGTAGTAATATCACGCAATCCTACTCCTGGGACTATTTCACCCACATAGGCCGTGTGGACCCGCATGAGGTAAATTCCTCGCATAGGACTGGTCTGCCCCGCATGAGACTATTTCACCCGCATGAGCCCTACGGACTCGCATGAGGTAACTTCCTCGCATCGTGGGGAGCAAATCCACAGAATATGCAACATTCCAGGGGAATGACCCCGTGAAGAATCATATAACACAAGCACAATCGACTACCATAAATAACATAAGTAAGTTAAGAAATCCCTCAACTTCTTACTAGACTTAATTAGCATGCACTCTCATTTTATTTAACTTAAGGTACTAACATATCATGAAAAAATCCGGAAATTTAACCCCAAAGTACTACGTACTTCTATCCTTTTAAAATGACTCTTTTTCATATAAAAACCCTAAGATACTAATGTCACGACCCGTTCCAGGGCCCGTGACTGGTGCCTTACCGGGGCACCCAAGTAGTCATACATCAGAGTAATCAGCGGAAATATAAAGCAAGACATGAAACAGTTTATGAAATAGAACACAGTTTAAGTGAGAAAACATCGCCTTTCGGCATATATATAAAAACATGGTTTAGCAGTTACATCCGAATCGCATAACAGACTCTGCACCTCTAAGGAAATATACAACTATGGCGACAGGGCCCGCCATACCTCGATCAGACAAAACTATCTACAACAGGGAGATCATACCCAAAAGTAGAGCCTCCGGAAAGGATGGAGCTCCTGACACCAACGTAGAGATCCTAGGAATATGGATCTAGCACCTGCTTGCCCTTACCTGCGGCATGAACGCAGCCCCCCGAAGGAGGTCAGTACAACAGGTACCAAGTATGTGAAACTATAAAGAACTGAAATGAAATCAAAGTATTTTAAAACCTTTTCACAAATACGATCAGTTCAATTGCACATAGTGCCACATCACAAACAACAACGGAAATAGAAGGATCGAATGAGTCTATTCTAGGCGCGAATGATCGAAGCAAGGCCAATCGCCCATAGTATCATTCTGCGTGCTAGTCCGGACTTTCGCAGCCGCATAGGTCACACATAGACCCGCGTGAGGTAGCCCTCGCATCGGGGCAGCCAACCCCGGATCCGCCTAGGCTCGCAGCCGCATAGCCTCAAAAGACCGCGTAGTCTCAGCGGACGCATAGGAATCCGCGTCGTGCTAGACGCGGAATGATCAATCTCGGAGCATACCGGCTCGCATAGTCTCACAGACCGCATAGCCGTATAGACTGCATCGAGGGCAAGCCCTGTATAATAGTCGAGGGTAGGTGATACAAGAATAAAGACAACGGACTTAGGTTAGCAACGTAAGCCGCAAGAATGACCACTTTACACATTACAAGACACTAACACGGTAGCATCATGATATGTCTACTTATCAAACAATCTTACTACAACAGAGATCAATACAAGGCTTTTATAAACAAACAAGTAAGCGGTTCCTTTTATCATTCTTAAGTTGTTATACCTAACTTCCCATAAAGCTAGCATAACTCTTAAGCTTTTGTTTTAAAAACCAGATATTTATCTTCCGTTAAAAATGATTCGATATTCTTTGAAATGTTTTCGTTCTTATTATTCAGCTTAAGCGTGAGGCATTCCGTAAGTATTATTCGAGCTTAAGCCGTGAGGCATTGCCGTAAGTATTATTCGTTAACACGTACGCGTCTCATACTATATATATATATTGTAAAATATCATGCTTAGGAAGAATCACATACCTTCTGAAAACCACCGCCAAGTTGAATATGTCGTATGCAGAGTCACTATAATAGTCAGACATCTATCAAAGACTACTCTGAAGGTCATTCTAAGCAGAGGGTTCACAATTCTACGGAAAGTCGGGCAGCACTTCCCTACCGGTGAGTTATATAAGTTCATTGTGAAAACAATCTAGGTAAGTCTGATTTGATTATTCTTCTTTTAAACCCTCTCTGTGGTAACAGTTCAATTCTATTCGTGATATTCTTCTAAGTATTTAATACTTATTCTAATACTACTACGATTATGTATTCTCTAATTCAAAGAGGGTTAGGATTAGTTACCTCGGTAAGCCCAAAAATATCCTAGAAAAGTCGCACTGAGCAAGGTTTAGCTCCTAAGTTGAACGCTCCAGAGCTCGAAACCCTAGAAGTTCTTCACAACTTCTACTAAGTACTATGGGATTTGGGCTAGGGTATTTTGGGCATTATAACGATACTAGAAGACAACTTTTCTACCAAGGGAGGGGGTAGATTTCGCCAGGCTAGGGGTGGGGTAGCCTCGGCCAAGCTTCGAGGAGGGGGTGTTGGACTAATTGCTTACAAAGGGAGAGGGAAGGATTTTTAGACTTGGAAGATAACTTTGTGGATGAAGAACTCTTCATCTTTAAGGGGGTATTTATAGGTCAAGAAGTGGCCAACCAATGGCCAAGATTAAGACAAGTGCAAGGCAAGTGTAGGGTGAGGATTAACTATACACAAATATCCTACCAACTCCTTGACTTGTGCACAAGGCACAAAAAACGTGCCTAGGCTCTTGGTCGTCCAAATGGACGATTCAAGTCCACCAATGGGAGGGTGCCAAGTGTCGCCCTCCCGTTGGTCCAAAATGTTTCGTCTCTCGGAAAAATTCGCAAAAATTAGTAATGGCATAGCCGGAATTTTCCCTACGAAAGCTGTGGAAACGTTTCGTCGGAAAACGATTCTTTTAGCGAGTTGTGTAGAAAAGAAAACGTCCAAGGCTAACTAAGGCTAAACTTTTTGTACGTATTCCCTTACGTACATACTCTGGAAATACGGGGTATAACATTCTCCCCTCCTTAGAAACATTCGTCCCGAATGTTCCTTCTCAAGACAGTTATCGATAAGATTCTTCATAACTTAAACAGTTTGCAAATGCCACACGCGGCCACAAAACAACACTTAGGCATAAACGATAACGAAAATTTACAAGTAGGAAAGTGAATTACCTGGAGGTGTGGGGAATAGGTGAGGATACTTCTGCCTCATGTCCTCCTCGGCTTCCCACGTCATCTCCTCTCGAGCTCGTTCGCCACAAGACTTTGTGGAAGCCACGCCCTTCGTCCGCAGACGCCTAACCGACGATCGACTATCGCCATGGGAATCTCCTCATCGATAACCCCCGGTCACTGGACATCGTCAATCGGGTGTACCTAGATGGATCCTCGATACATCTCCTCAAAGTAGATACGTGAAAAAGCGGATGCCGCCTCCGGATCGGACGGCAGATTCAACTCATAGGCAACCTTGCCTACCTCGCGGACAATGCGAAGCGGCCCGATGTACCTAGTGAGTTTCCCCTTCTTCCCAAATCTCATCACACCGCCATGGGTGACACCTAGGAAAACCCAATCATGAACCTCGAACTCAAGATGCCGACGACGATGATCTGCATACGACTTCTGCGACTCGATTTGTCGATAGCCGCCTCGGATAAGCCGCCTTATCCACCACTGCTGCACCAAATCTGGTCCCACTTTGCACCTCGCCCACATCGAACCAACCTATAGGCGATCGCACTTCCTCCATACAAGGCCTCATAAGGCGCCATCCGAATCTTGGAGTGGTAGCTATTATTATATGCAAACTCAACTAGAGGCAAATGATCCTCCCAACTACCATGAAGTCAATAACGCAGCTCGCGGCATATCCTCAAGAGTGCGGATAGTGCGCTCTGCTGTCCGTCTGCGTGGATGAAATGCGACTCGGGCTCACTGCGTCCCTAAACCCTCGGAAGGACCTCCGAAGTTAGCCGTAAACCGGGCTCCTGCATGCGATATGATCGAAGTAGGGACTCCATGCGATCGACGATCTCTCGGATGTAAGTCGGCATAATCCTCACCAAAAGTCGTCCGACGGAAGAAAGTGGGCTGATTTCACGTCGACTGTCGGCGATAACCCATATAGAATCATGTCTCCTCCGAGTGCGAGGTAATCACGTGATGAAGTCCATGTTGATTACCTCCCACTTCCGTGTCGGGATCTCAATCGTGCGTAACAAACCACGGGCCTCGGTGCTCTACCTTCACTGCGACAACACGGGCGAGCCACGAACTCGCAACGTCTCTCTTCAAGCCATCCCACCAATACACAGATCTAAGGTCGTGGTACATCTTGGTCGACCGGATGGATAGAGTAACGCTTGTATGTGCTTCCCAGAACTCTGCCAAGTCACGAAACATCCGGAACACACGATCGCCTCAAACCTTAGCACCCCATCGGTGCTACCTCAAGGACCCTTGCCCTCACGAAGAGTCGTATCACGATATCGAATCAAAGCCGGATCCTCGAGCGTTGCCTCTTCACCTCTCCGGCGATGGAAGACTCGGCAACCTCACGAACTCTAACCCCACGCTATCGAGAATCAATCAAACGGACACCAAGGCTCGCTGGCGATGCAAATCACGAACCATGTCCTCCTCTCTAGTTGCACATCCGATAGGCTCCCATCGACCTACGACTAAGAGCATACGCCACAACATTGGCCTTCCGGGTGGTACAGGATATCAACATCGTAATCCTTAAGCAACTCTAACCACCGTCTGCCGTAAGTTCACTCCTGGTGAAGATGTCTTTGGAGGCTCTTGTGGTGCGTATAAATATCCACGTGAACCCATACAAATAGTGCCTCAGGATCTTCAAAGCGTGAATCACGCGGTGCGATTCCAAATCATGGGTGGGGTAGTTCTCTCGTGTTTCTTGGTTGTCGGGATGCATATGCTATAACTCTGCCATCTGCATCAACACACATCCCAACCCGATGCTCGACGCATCACAATACACAACATAAGTGCGGACCTGCGGAAGAGTAAGAAGCGGGGCGATCGTCAATCTCTCCAAAGAATGGAAACCACGCCACAAGCATCCATCGGCTGGAACTTGCGCCACGAGTCAGCCTAGTCAATGGTGCAGATAGAAGCAAACTTCTACGAACCGATAATATCTCGCAAGGCCCGAAATCGCGAACCTCTGCCGGAGTAGTAGGTCAGGCCAAGTCCCGATCGCCTCGATCTTGGCGTATCCACTCGAATGCCATCGGCCCGGCAATATGCCCAAGAAACGCCATCAAGTCAACCAAAACTCACATTTGGAAAACTTGGCGTCTGTTCTGTCCCGAGAAGCTATCGGCCACAGTCTCAAATGCTCGCGTGCTCCCGCTCTGGCGAGAATAAACCAAGATATCATCAATGAACACTATCACAAACGTGTCCGAAAATGGTTTGAACACTCGGTTCATCAAATCCATGAATACCACGAGCATTGGTCAACCCAAAGACATGACCACGAACTCATAATGCGTCAGGGTCTGAATGCGATCTAGGGGACATCCACCTCTCGACACGAACTCGATGATAGCCCGATCGCAGATCAATCTTGGAGAAACATCTCGCACTCGCACCTGGCCAGTCGAACAAATCATCAATCACAGGAAGGGGTATTCGTTCTTAATGGTCACCTTGTTCAGCTGTAATCAACACATGCGCGGCGTCGTCCTTCTTCTTCACGAACAATCTGGCGCTCCCTGGGAGAAACACTAGGCTGATGAAGCCCTTCTCCAACAAATCCCTGCCGATCCTTCACTCTCTCAACTCGGCGGGTGCCATTACGTATGGCGGAATGGAAATAGGCGAGTGTCCGCAATATGTCAATACAAACTCAATCTCCTCTCGGGAGGATACCCGGAGGTCGCCTGAAACACGTGCGGGAACTCTCGACCACTGGGCCCGACGGAAAATCTGGTACCGCAGCTTGATTATCAAACACGAACGAGATGGTAGATATACCCTTCGTGCCATCTTCCTAGCCTTGAGGTAGGAAATAAACCTACCACCGGCGTCTGCGTGCTCCTCACTCAACAACGGCTCGCCGAGCTGGAACCGTACTACTCTCTCTGCGGTACATTGGCGTAGCAAGAAGCTAGCCAATCCATCCCCATAATCACGTCGAAGTCAATCATCTCCAACTCTATCAAGTCGGCTAGGGTCCGGCGTAAATAGTCACGGACAAGCTCTATATACGCCGAGCTACTCGAATCACCATCGGCGTAGCTACCTCGAAAGGGTCATGGACTCGTGCTCTATCCCTATCCTACTAGCAACAAGGGAGATATATGGGGCAGTAGAACCGGATCTATCAAAGCATACACATCAAACCCGAGCCCGATAAGGTACCGCGGCGACATCGGTGAGGCCTCACGATCTGTCGCTGGACAAAGCATAAATGCGGTTCGAGGACCGCTAGAATCGGGACTGCGCCACGACCTGCGCGCGACCCGATCCATGTACCTTGCCTCCGGCGAGTGGCTGTCGAGGATGAAGAAGCGGCAGCAGACCATGGTAGGCCCCTACTACGGCGCCGCTCGGTCGGACAAACTCGCGAAATGACCTGCTGGCCACAAGTATAGCGTGCTCTCGAGTATAGCTCCTGCAATGGTATACGCCACAACGGGCACACCGAGCGCACCTCGAGCAGTTAGCACCTGCTACCTCGAAATCAAAGTCCCGGGCCACGACGCCCGACCGCTCTGGTCATCGAAAATGAGGTAGAGCGCTGCTTGGCCGTGGTGCAAATCGACCTGGCGATGCCGCCACGAGGACCACCAAAGAACCGGCCGTCTTGGCCTTCTTCTCGCTGATATCGCTCTACCGGCGGTCCCTACGCCTCACATCCCATCGGTCATGAGCTCGCATACGGGTTATGTCCATGCTGGTGAAGGGACACACCGCGCAAGACTTCGGCCATGTAATCATCTAGCCCGTGACATAGCGATGCACCACGTCCTCCATCTGCGCTACGGTGCGGGGACATATCGAGCCAAAGAATCAAACTCGACATTGTACTCCTCGGCATGCGTCCTCCTGTCTCGGCAACAAGAATCTATCGGCTCGTGCCCTCCTCATCTGCGGAGGCAAGAAGTGTGTGAGAAAAGCCTCAAAACTCATCCCATACCGCGGAGTGCATGCTCTCCGGAAAGCTCCTAGAATCAAACCAATCGACTGCGGTGTCACGCAGCCAATGCGAACCGAATGTCACAGCCTCAGTCTCTAAAGCCCTGATCACCCGCATAATCCTCTGCAGCTGACGGATGAACTCCTGCGGATCATCCTCCGGCCTCGACGTAAAACTCGGCGGGCTACAACTAAGGAAATCCGTAGTCTCAAACTATTCGCCTCGGGTGCACTACGGGTGCGATGGAGGCTGGAGCCCCAGGCTGCCGCGTCAACCTCTCTCCGTGTCGGGCCACAACTTTAGCCAAAAGCCGGGCCATCTCCTGTACCTAACTCCTCCGCCCGGTGTGGGACGGGAGGTGGGAATCTGTGGTCTCTCTTTGAAATGGCGGCGTCATAGAACTCGGGTCTGCAGTATAGGCGGGCACGAGCCCTCGTGACCACTGGGTGTCTGCTAGCGACTCCGCCGCCTTGCCCTACGGGCGGGTTGCCTTACGTGGAGGCATAAGCATACGGGGAAAGGAATACGTTAGAGGGTCCAACCTATAACACTGACTCTAAAGCACGATCTCGGAATGAGAAGAATGGAAACCAATCCTAAATATCCTATAGCCTCACGATTATTGGTGTGGTGCACAACACACCGATAATCAAGACTCTACTAGATACGGTGCAGTAGACACTTTCAGGATTAATCGCTCGATACCACTTTTGTCACGACGTTCGGGGCGTGGATCGTGCCTCAGGGCACCCAGTAGTCATACATCAGAGTAATCAGCGGAAATATAAAGCAAGACATGAAACAGTTTATGAAATAGAACACAGTTTAAGTGAGAAAACACGCTTTCGGCATATATATAAAAACATGGTTTAGCGATTACATCCGATCTTGTACAACAGACTACTGCACCTCTAAGGAAATATACAACTATGGCGGGACAGGCCGCCATACCTCGATCATACAAAACTATCTACAACAGGAGATCATACCCAAAGTAGAGCCTCGGAAAGGATGGAGCTCACGACACCAACGTAGAGATCCTAGGAATGTGGATCTAGCACTGCTTGCCACCTGCGGCATGAACGCGGCCCGAAGGAGGTCGATAACAGGTACCAAGTATGTGAAACTATAAAGAACTGAAATGAAATCAAAGTATTTTAAAACCTTTTCACAAATACGATCAGTTCAATTGCACATAGTGCCACATCACAAACAACAACGGAAATAGAAGGACTGTAACAGGTCTATTCTAGGCCGCGAATGATCGAAGCAAGGCCAATCGCCCATAGTATCATTCTGCGTGCCTAGTCCTGGACTTTCGCAGCCCGCATAGGTCACACATAGACCCGCATGAGGTAGCCCTCGCATCAGGGCAGCTAACCCCGGATCCGCCTAGGCTCCCAGCACCGCATAGCCTCAAAAGACCGCATAGTCTCAACAGACCGCATAGGGAATCCCCCGCATCAGGCTAGACGCCCGGAATGATCAATCCTGGAGCATACCGCTGCTCCGCATAGTCTCACAGACCGCATAGGCCGTATAGACTGCGTCGAGCGGCAAGCCTCGGTATAATAGTCGAGGGTAGGTGATACAAGAAAGACAACGGACTTACCGGTTAGCAACGTAAGCACATCAAGAATGAACCCCTTACACAGCATTACAAGACACTAACACAGGTAGCATAATGATATGTATACTTATCAAACAATCTTACTACACTTAACAGAGATCAATACAAGGCTTTTATAAACAAACAAGCAAACCGTTCCTTTTTATCATTCTTAAGTTGTTATACCTAACTTCCCATAAAGCTAGCATAACTCTTAAGCTTTTGTTTTAAAAACCAGATATTTATCTTCTGTTAAAAATGATTCAGTATTCTTTTGAAATGTTTTCAGTTCTTATTATTCGGGATTAAGCCGTGAGGCATTCCGTAAAGTATTATTCAGGCTTAAGCGTGAGGCATTGCCGTAAGTATTATTCGATTAACACATGTACGTCTCAGTACTATATATATATATTGTAAAATATCATGCTTAGGAAGAATCACATACCTTCTCGTGAAAACCACCGCCAAGTCAATATGTCGCGCAGAGTCACTATAATAGTCACAGACATCTATCAAAGACTACTCAAGGTCATTCTAAACAGAGGGTTCACAATTCTACGGAAAGTCGGGCAGACTTCCCTACCGGTGAGTTATATAAGTTCATCAGAAACAGTCCTATGTAAATCTGATTTGATTATTCTTCTTTTAAACCCTCCTACTGTGGTAACAGTTCAATTCTATTCTGTGATATTCTTCTAAGTATTTAATACTTATTCTAATACTACTACAGTATGTATTCTCTAATTCAAAAGAGGGTTAGGATTAGTTACCTCGGTAAGCCCAAAAATATCCTAGAAAAAGTCGCGCCTGAGCAAGGTTTAGCTCCTAAGTTGAACGCTCCGGTAGCTCCAAGAAACCCTAGAAGTTCTTCACAACTTCTACTAAGTACTATGGGATTTGGGCTAGGGTATTTTGGGCATTATAACGATACTAGAAGACAACTTTTCTACCAAGGGAGGGGGGGTAGATTTCGGCTAGGCTAGGGGGGTGGGGTAGCCTCGGCCAAGCTTCTCAAGGGGAGGGGGGGGGTGTTGGACGAATTGCTTACAAAGGGAGAGGGAAGGATTTTTAGACTTGGAAGATAACTTTGTGGATGAAGAACTCTTCATCTTTAAGGGGGTATTTATAGGTCAAGAAGTGGCCAACCAATGGCCAAGATTAAGACAAGTGCAAGGCAAGTGTAGGGTGAGGATTAACTATACACAAATATCCTACCAACTCCTTGACTTGTGCACAAGGCACAAAAAACGTGCCTAGGCTCTTCAATTCGTCCAAATGGACGATTCAAGTCCACCAATGGGAGGGTGCCAAGTGTCGCCCTCCCGTTGGTCCAAAATGTTTCGTCTCTCGGAAAAATTCGCAAAAATTAGTAATGGCATAGCCGGAATTTTCCTACGAAATTTGTGGAAACGTTTCGTCGGAAAACGATTCTTTTAGCGAGTTGTGTAGAAAAGAAAACGTCCAAGGCTAACTAAGGCTAAACTTTTTGTACGTATTCCCTTACGTACATACTCTGGAAATACGGGGTATAACAACTAACACTCGTAGTATCAAGGCATACCTACTTTCCATATCAAGTTACTACGCCTTTAGAAATTCATTTCAAGGCTTTGAAATCAATTCTTCCATTTTCGAAAATTTAAGTAACTTATACCTTTAAACAAGTTACCCTTCTTTATATCAAGTCTTTGATCCTCTTTTTAAATCGATCAAGTAAACCATTCTTTTAACTTCCCATAAATTCGTTATAACCAACTTCCCAGAAAGCCGTTATAACAACTTTATGCTTTAGAAAACTAAGGCATTTTCATCTTTTAAAATCAAGCGAGTTATTTCTCTAACTCAACCAAACTTAGACATTCTTACATCAAGTCAATGATATCAAAACAAAACCGAATTCCTTTAAAACTCGTACGTCTACCGTACTTATACATTTATAAAACTCATGCTCAAGAGATAGGGAAAGTACTACATACCTCTTCGGCTTAATCCACTTGCTAACTTGAATATGCCGCACGTAGAATGTCAACCTATAATGACCATAATACGGCTATCAACTTCTAGCTTTTAATGTAGAATATTCTAAGTGTAAAGCTTCATATTCTACGGAAAATTGGGCAGCACTTCCTTTGTTTCTACATACTTTTCCACCTTTTTCAAGGCCCGAAATCAATAACCAACATGCCACATTTAAGGCTCATCACATCAACTAGTCAAAGGGGATTACACGCCGCACAGGACGTGTAAAATTCTGCCCCACAATTGATATCAAAATAGTCAATTATTTCAATGCCATTTCGGCTACAATGTACAACAATGCAAAGTCTTATCCAATTCCTTTTCAATCCAAGTTGTTTAGTCTAACATGTTATATATTTGGAATTGATTATAACAACTACAATCTTTTCTTTAGCTAACATGCGACGATTATAACTATCGACCAAATTGTATTTCAATTTCAATGGCTAACAAGGTCATTCTCGGATTTAGGCTTCCTATATTCCATAACACTTATCAATTTTCATTATATAATTCACATGATCATAAATCAACTACTAAAACATGTAATCTTTAATTACATAAGTAAGATGGAGATCATTACCTTGTTAAGCCCAAATATAACTCCAAGATTCAAAGTCGCTCCTTAGCAACTTAGCTCCTTTACCTCACGCTCCAATCCGCTATTTGAAGCCCTTAGAAGTTCATAGACAACTTCCCTTAATTTCCAATCAAAACTTATGAAAACAACTTAGGTTTTCATCTTGCGACTAACGTAAAAATGTAGCTTTTCCGGGATCTTTGTATTGAGATATCCTTATAATACCCCTAGGAACCTTGGGTTGAAGTATTGTGAATTATGAACAACAAACGAAAATTTTTTGTATGGAAAATGGCTCATTGCCGAGAGCTCTCAATAGCAAGAACAAGGTCTTGAAATTTTTCTAAGTGTTGAGCCTTGTCTTGCTACTAGGGTGAATATATAATAAAATCAAGGGTCAAGATTAAAACACTTGTGAGGTTTGGATGAAGAAGATTAAAATATCAAGTGTCAAGTGGGCTTATTGACTTGGTCAACAATGTCAAGCCTTGGCTTTCAAGACTTGACAAATTGGCCTTGTCCATTTCGTCCAAGCCCATAGAGTGGGGGTGACACGTGTCACCCTCCAATTCGTCCATAGTGTTTCGGTTCCCGACATTTCTATAATTCCGGTAAATTCTACGAGTCTCAATTCTTAAAGTCCTGTTTTCTTATGTATGTTCTTATATACATGTACTAGAATTATGGGGTGTAACATTCCTCCCCTCTTAGAAACATTCGTCCCCAAATGTTCTTTCGGAGCCAAACTAAATAGATAGCGACATAGTCTCCTTTTACAACCTCTACATACCAATTATGCCCCATCTGGCCACATAATAACACTTAAACAAATACTTTAATTAAAACTGACAAGTAAGGGAAAAGGATTACCTGGAGGTGTAGGGAATAAGTGCGGATACATCTCCATCATGTCCTCATCTGCCTCCCAAGTCATCTCCTCTCTATTATCATTCTGTCACAAGACTTTGACGGAAGCCACGTCCTTGGTCAGCAGTCGCCTGACCTGGCGATAGAGTATCGCTATGGGGCTCTCCTCATACGATAATCCCTCTGTCACTTAGACATCACTAGCTGGGAAAACTCTCGATGGATCTTCGATACACTTTCGCAACATAGAAACATGGAAGACCGGATGTACCGCCTCCAAATCAGATGGCAGATCCAACTTATAGGCAACCTTGCCTACTCTACGGATGATCTGATAAGGCCCAATGTACATTGGGCTAGGTTTCCCCTTCTTCCCGAACCTCATCACACCCTTCAGGGGTGATACCTTCAAGAAGACCCAATCGTCAACCTGAAACTCCAAGGGTCGACGCCGATTATCTGCATAAGATTTCTGCCGACTCTGAGCTGCTAAAAGTCTCTCCTGGATAAGCTTCACCTTATCCACTGCCTGCTGAATCAATTCTGGGCCAACTAGCTGAACCTCGCCCATGTCGAACCAACCAATCGGCGACCTACACTTCCGCCCATACAAAGCCTCATATGGCCCCGATAATGTGCCCCAAGAATGCCACTGAGGCCAACCAAAACTCACACTTGGAGAACTTGGCATACAACTGTCGGCTCCGGAGGACTCCAAGTACCGTCCTCAAATGATCTGCATGCTCCTGCTCTGTGCGAGAATAAACCAGGATGTCATCAATGAATACTATAACAAACGTATCCAGAAATGGCTTGAACACCCGGTTCATCAAATCTATAAATATCGCTGGAGCGTTAGTCAAACCGAAAGATATCACCTTGAACTCATAATGCCCATACCGGGTCCTGAATGCAGTCTTCGGGATATCTGTCTCTCTAACTCGCACCTGATGATAACCGGACCACAGGTTCTATCTTGGAGAAACACCTCGCACCCTGCAACTGGTCAAACAAATCATCAATCCTGGGGAGGGGGTATCTATTTTTGATGGTTACCTTATTCAGCTGCCTGTAGTCAACACACATACGCAGCGTCCCATCCTTCTTTTTTACAAACAAAACTGACGCTCCCCAGCGAGAAATACTAGGCCTAATAAAGCCATTTTCCAGCAAATATTTCAGCTGGTCCTTCAACTCCCTCAACTCAGCAGGTGTCATCCTATACGGCGGGATAGATATAGGCCGAGTGTCTGGAAACACATCAACACAGAACTCTATCTCCCTCTCTGGAGGAATACCTGGGAGATCATCTGGGAATACATCCGGAAACTCTCTAACCACCGGCCCGATCAAGAATCGACACCTCACCTGCGTATCGAATACCGAACGGATGATAGATGTACCCTTTCGATTCATCTTCCGCCTTGAGGTAAGAAATAAACCTACCCTCGGCGTCTTTGTATTGCCCTTCCACTCGATAACCGGCACCGGAAGCGAATCGGACCAACCTGTCTCTACAGTCAACATTGGCATAACAAGAAGCCAACCAGTCCATACCCATAATGACGTCAAAATCTGTCATCTCCAACTCTATCAATTCTGCGAGGGTCTGATGACTGTATATAAACACCGGACAATTTTTGTACACCCGCTCAGCTAACACCAAATCACCCACTGGCGTAGCCACCTCAAAAGGCTCTATCGACACCGGCTTTATCCCTATTCTACCAGTAATAAGAGGGGACACATAGGACAAGGTAGAACCTGGATCTATCAAAGCATAAACGTCACAGCATGAAATCAACAATATACCTGTGACGATATCCGGGGAAGCCTCCTGGTCCTGTCGGCTGGGTAAGGAATATATGTGGTTCTGTGGACCGCTAGAACTAGGACCCCTCCCACGACCTCAGCCGCGACCTGCTGACCCGTGTGCACTCTGCCCTCCGAGGCGCATAACCACAGAAGATGAAGACCCAGCAACTGACCCTGTAGGCTGAACCATACCACCCATGCCACCTCTGGTCGGACAATCCCTCTTTATATGGCCCTGTTGGCCGCAAGAGAAGCAAGCTCCCGAAGAAGTATGATACTCACCAGGGTGGGATCTACCGCATCGAACACACCGAGATAGGGGTGGTATCGATCGGCTAAGATCCCTACCTCCATGAAACCCCGAAGCCCTGGAGCCCTGACCTTCTCCCGAATAACCCGGCTGATCAAACCTCCTACCAGAAAACTAGGAAGGAGCACTCTGTGCCGGCTGAAAAGTAGACCTAGCCTGGTTCTGAGGCTGTCCGCCTCGAAAGTTACCCTGTAACCCTGCCATCCTGGCCCTCTTGGGCTGGCCCCGATCTGGCTGGTCCTCTCTCTCCCTGTCCTCAATACCCTGTGCGTATGCCTGCATCCTGGCAATATCCATACCTGGCTGAAGGGCCACTCCCAGGCATGCAGTAACCATGTAGCGATCTAGCCCCATCACATAGCGATGAACTCTATCAGTCATGTCAGCCACAATAGTGATTGCATACCTGGCCAATGAGTCAAACTCCAGGTTGTACTCTCTAATGGTTCTTCCATTCTGCCTCAACATCAAGAACCTATCAACACGGTCTATCCTCATCTCAGGAGGCAAAAAGTGATCAAGGAAGGCCTCTGTGAACTCATCCCAAACAGCTGGAGGAGCACCCACACCCCTAGACAATTCCCATGACTCAAACCAGTTCAACGCAATATCGCGTAACCGGTAAGAAGCTAACACAACTGACTCTGTCTCCGAGGCCCTAAGCATCTTCATAGTCCGTTGTATCTGCCGAATGAACTCCTGAGGATCATCCTCAGGTCTCGAACCATAGAACTCGAGTGGATTACAACCCAGAAAATCCTGAATCCTCAAACTGTCGGCTCTAGGGTTAGCTACCTGCTTCTGTCGGCGCTGCCCTGCCACTATGCTAATCAATAACCTGATCTTCTCTCCATAATCTCTATATTTTGCCCCTGGCTGCGGAACTGGAGGCTCAGGTATCGGAACCTCTGGAGCTGCGGCTGCTCTCAGCTTCTCTAATACTGCCGGCATAATTGAACTCGTCGTTTGGGCCACAACCTCAGGCATAGTCTGGGCATGAGTCCTAGTAACCCTCTGCGTACCACTAGCAGTTCCTGTTGCTGCCTTTCCCTTCTGGGCCCTGGTCGTTGTTACACCCCGTAAGTCCAGGACATGTTTAAGAGAATGTACGTAAGGAATCAAAACTTGGAAATTGGTACGAAAGGAAGAATTGTTTTCCGACGGAAAATCTTCCGAGCGTCGGAAAGGAAAAATGTTCGTTGATGAGAATTGGATTCTCAAAATGTATTATTTGAGGATTATGGAACTTTTAACATTATGGAAATTTATTTTTACGGATTTGGTCATGTGGGGCCCACCCGAGGAATTTTATATTTTTGTGGGGCCCACGAGGGTTACGGAATTTTATGGACGAATGAGAGGGCGACACGTGGCACCCCCACACATGGTCTTGGTCGAAAATTGTAAGGGTAAAATGGTCATTTACCATCAAGGAAGATAAGTCTTGCTAGCTTGAGATTGTTGACCAAGTCAACTTGTCCACTTGGCTTTACATTAATTGTCCTTCATCCTAGCCCACAAGTGTATTAATCTAAGCCATCCAATGTGTTATATAAGCTTACTACTAGTGCAAGAAACTTGTTTTCTAAATATTAAGAGACTTTAAGTATTTTGAAAGTTAAGAACTTGATTTGTAAGTATGTGATACTTGGTTTTAATTAGTATAAGTCTCTTGGTTATAAAAGGAATGAATATGCCTAAACCATAAAGGGTTATAACAGCTTTATGGGAAGTTGGTTATAACGGCTTTATGGAAGGTTAAGAAGGTTGTCTATTTTGATTAATGGGCATAAGTTGCCTAGATTGTGAAAATTTGAAGTTACTTGATTTCAAGCTTTGAAATGAGTTTTCTAAAAGAGTAGTAACTTACTTTGAAAAATAGACACACCTTGATACTACGGGTGTTAGTATCTTGGGGTTTTACATAAAAATGAGTCTTTTGAAAAGAATGTACGTACGTAGTACTTTGGCTTGTTTAGTTGAGAATTATTCTATGAGTGCCTTGAGTTTAAAAAATGAAAGTCTAAAGATTTTATGAACTTGCCTATGTATGAGGGTCGGTAGTGCTTATGTTTTGTTTGATGGTCAGTTGAGACAGGGTAAGAGTATAAATGAGGGGTAAATCCCCAAAGATCGTTATACCACCTGCTTTACCACCTTCTTCAGGGTAAGAGTATAAATGAGGGGTAAATCCCCAAAGATCGTTATACCACCTGCTTTACCACCTTCTTCAGGGTAAGAGTATAAATGAGGGGTAAATCCCCAAAGATCGTTATACCACCTGCTTTACCACCTTCTTCAGGGTAAGAGTATAAATGAGGGGTAAATCCCCAAAGATCGTTATACCACCTGCTTTACCACCTTCTTCAGGGTAAGAGTATAAATGAGGGGCAAATTCCCATAGATCGTTATACCACATGCTTTACCACCTTCTTCAGGGTAAGAGTATAAATGAGGGGTAAATCCCCAAAGATCGTTATACCACCTACTTTACCACCTTCTTCAGGGTAAGAGTATAAATGAGGGGTAAATCCCCAAAGATCGTTATACCACCTGTTTCCGTGGATTTGCTACCTATATTTTTGATTACTCTCATTGTTAGTAAGGAACTGTGTACTGTTAATTGAGTTATCATACTTGTCTCCAGTTTTATTATTGACTTATGATTTCATTACAGTATTTACAGTTTCACATACTTGGTACATTCTTCGTCTCGACCTCGCCCGAGGCTGCGTTCATCTGCGCAGTTTAGGTACGCAGTTTGGTGATCCGCAGGTGTAGGACCCTGCTCCGAGTTTTTGGATAGCTCCATCTGTTCAGGAGTTTATCATTTTGGTATAGTTCCTTCAGTATAGGCTTTTGTACAGTTATGGGTACGACGGGGCCTTGTCCCGTCATAGTTCAGTAAAACTCTTAGAGGTCGGTATTCATATGTGGGATTGGACTCATGTACAGTGTAGTGTCTTTTATTATGTATATCATATGGCAGCCTTGTCGGCTTTGCCCTTGCACGTACGTTGGTTTGAAAAAATAAAAATGAGGTGTTATTTAATTTCCGCAGTTTACTTAGTTGTTAAGGTAGAAGGGCGCCCAGGTAGGGCACCAGTCACTGGCCCGGGGTTCGGGGCATGACAGAGTGGTATCAGAGCAGTCAGTCCTCGGAATGTCTACAGACCGTGTCTAGTAGAGTCTTGATTATCGGTGTGTTGCACGCCACACCCATAAACAGGAGGCTACAGGACATTTAGGAGTTGGTTTCTATTCTTCTCACTCTGAGATCGTGCCCTAGAGCTGTGTTAGTTATATAATTCCTCTCTGACGTAATTTTGTGTTACAGTTATGCCTCCAAGTAGGGCAACAGCCGCCCAGAAGGGCAAAGGAGTAGCAGGAGCTACTAGTCAGACTCAGAGAGTTGATAGGGCTCGTGCCTGGTATCTGGATGTTGTGCCGCGATCGGCGAGTTCTTCTGCGCCAGTTTTGAGGCCCCAGCACGAGCCTCCGCTTTCGATTAGGAGAAGACTATAGGGTCGTGAGGAAGCGATTATGTTATTGACCAAGATAAGCGGTGCTACAGTTTCATCACAGGAAGTTATTCGCCAAGCAGCAGTGTATAGAGGGTAGAGGGCCAACGCGGAGATCAGCGTAAGAGGGCTAGACCGGTTGGTCATCCCGGTGAGTTTGTGGAAGTGCAGCCTCAGCAGCGAGTGAGATATTCGTCCCAGCCTACCCAGTACATACCCCCGCAGCTCACAGGTGGGAGATTTGATCCCACAAGGTATTTAGGAGTCGGTCCGAGCTCCAGGGGTCGAGGTTCTCAAAGGAGCAGGGGATTTTCTCAGTCGAGGCCACTTATTCCTCAGTGTTTCCATTGTAGTAAGCGTCATTCGGGGAAATGCCGTTATGGCATAGGTGTTTGTTTTTGTTGTGGCCGTCCGGGCCATATACGGAGGGTATGTCCTTTTAGAAAGAGCACCGGTGAGGTGGCTCAGCCTATGAGGCCGATGGTTGGTTACCTTTCCTCCACAGCTGTGCGTCCCCCAGGGCAGGGTGTTCAGATGTCAGCCAGTCGTGGTAGAGGTCAGGGTGGTGTTTATAGTTCTGGCGGTCCTTCGAACCGCATAGATGACGTGACTACTGGACAGGATCAGGAGGCGACATCGCATGGGGTTACAGGTATATCTCGATTCTTTTGAATCATACGTGCATTGATAGATTCAGATTTCGCCCTAGCATATATGTTTTCCCTTTGTTGCTAGCAGTTGTAAGTGATAGTACCCCAGAGGTAGGAATACTTTGATTAGTAAAGTGAAAAGTTAAGAATGTTGACAAGAATGGTAAGTGAACTGAGACTATAGTTGTGTAGAGTTCACAAGTTGTAATTGCCCATGTGATGTAAGACCAATAGGGAAGAATGTACGGTAGAAATACTTCGACCTATGTGACAAACCTCTAGTGAATAGGGGGATATGGTGAGAAGTACCTTGAGATAAGAGAGAGTTTTAGTTCAGACTAAGAATGAGAAGTTAAGGGTGACGATGATTCGGGTTATGGACTCCTTTCGGGTCAACCGATAGTATGGAATGGGGTGATGTTAGTTGGTAATAGTCCTGCTATGTGATAGGGTGACGAGGGTGCAAGGCCCAAGTCTAGTTGATCGTTGTACGAGTTCGTGGATGCGTTCCACCGGAACTAGGTCGTAAGGACCGAGAAGAGCCTTAACGGGAATGTAAGTAACAATATGGCCAAGTTTGGTTAGTAACTCCAAGGATTGGGGAACAGAAACAATATTTGAGATGTTGTACGTTTACTAAATAAGTTTAGGAGTACGAGGAAGTATGACAAGTAAGGAAATAAAGGAACCTCTAAGGATCCCGTGTTTGAGAAGACTGTAACCTTCGAGTTTTGTGAGGAGGGGTCGCGGACGGAAGGTCCATTTTTATGTTTACGTATGTTGTGGTGGCCATGGGTGGCATCGTAGGTCTTGTGCAGTTTTGATTGATAGGCATATTATAGAGATTGTGCCGGAGTGATTATAGCTTGATAACCGACTAAGAACATTCGGGGACGAATGTTTCTATGGAGGGAAGAATGTTACACCCCGTAAGTCCAGGACATGTTTAAGAGAATGTACGTAAGGAATCAAGACTTGGAAATTGGTACGCAAGGAAGAATTATTTTCCGACGGAAAATCTTCCGAGCGTCGGAAAGGAAAAATGTTCGTTGATGAGAATTGGATTCTCAAAATGTATTATTTGAGGATTATGGAACTTTTAACATTATGGAAATTTATTTTTACGGATTTGGTCATGTGGGGCCCACCCGAGGAATTTTATATTTTTGTGGGGCCCACGAGGGTTACGGAATTTTAGGGACGAATGAGAGGGCGACACGTGGTACCCCCACACATGGTGTTGGTCGAAAATTGTAAGGGTAAAATGGTGATTTACCATCAAGGAAGATAAGTCTTGCTAGCTTGAGATTGTTGACCAAGTCAACTTGTCCACTTGGCTTTACATTAATTGTCCTTCATCCTAGCCCACAAATGTATTAATCTAAGCCATCCAATGTGTTATATAAGCTTACTACTAGTGCAAGACTAGTCTTGAACACTTAGAAAAATTTCACACATTGTTGTTCTTAAAACTTGCTCTCGGGTTTGCACCTTTTGCCATAAGAAAAATTTGTAGTTTTGATCCATTATTCACAAGACTTAAACCCAAGGTCCCTAAGGGTATTGTAAAGATATCTCAATAGAAAGATTTCGGAAAAAACAGCGTTTTCGTATTAGTCGCAAGGCGGAAACTTAAGGAGTTCTTCAACTTTGAAGTTGAAACTTGAAGATGGGTTCTTCATAGGCTTCTAAGGAGTGCTTGAAGCGGATTGGAACATAAGTAAAGGAGCTAAGAATTGCTAAGGCGCGACTTTGAATCTTGGAAATTTTAAGGGCTTATAAAGGTATAATTCTTGTCGTTTTAGTAATTGAGATTACTTGTTGTTGTAGATATGGTTATTAGAAAGCATGAGATATATAGTATGAAGTTTGATAAGGATATTGGCTATTGGAACCCTAATCCGAAAACTAGCATGTTTAGCCTTAAGATTACAATTCAAGTCGATTGTTAGTTTAAGTCGTCGCATGTTGTATAAAGAAGGAAATTGTAGTTGTTTATGACTATATAACATGTTAGGCCTTAGAACTTGGAATTGGAAAAGGATTGGTAAAGACTTTGAATTGTTGGTTATGTTGTTGGCCGAGAATGGCTTGAATATGGGACTACTTCGTATTAATTGTGGGGCGGAATTTTACACGTATTATAAGGCGTGTAATCCCCTTTGTTTGGTTGTTGTTTTGAGCCTTAAATGTGGCGTGTTGGTTATTGTATTCGGCCTTGAAAAAGGTGGCAAAGTGAGTAGAAACAAAGGAAGTGCTGCCCGATTTTCCGTAGAATTAGAGACCAAATACTCAGTATTATTCTACGTTAGAGACTAGAAGTTGATAGTCTTGTTGTGACCATTATAGGTTGACACTTCTACGTACGGCGTATTCGGCTTAGCTTGTGGATTTAGCCGAAAAGGTATGTGAACAATCTCCTCTTCTAGCATGATTCCTTAAGATAAAGAAAGTATGTCCTACTCCTTAAATGATCCATTCCTTGGTTGTATTTGGATTGCCTAAAATAGAATCTGTTCTATGTACTTCCTTGATTGTACTTTGATGTTTAAATTGTAAGTTGTATAATCCATTGCCTTAGTGAAGTTGGATTCTTAAAAGTGAATGTATTTTACTTAAAGTACATAGAGTCTTGAAAAGGAAGTGGTTTCCAAATCCGTTGCCTAGTGCCTTAGTTCCAAAACCTAAGGGTCGTTATAATGACTTTAGGGGAGTCAAAGGAGTGATTTACTTAATTGTTTTAAGAGAGGAGAAATGACATGATTTAAGAGAAGTAACTTGTGTTAAAGGTGTGAGTTACTTGAGGTTTAAAAGTAGAAGAAACTTGTTTTCTTAATATTAAGAGACTTTAAGTATTTTGAAAGTTAAGAATTTGATTTGTAAGTATGTGATACTTGGTTTTAATTAGTATAAGTCTCTTGGTTATAAAAGGAATGAATATGTCTAAACCATAAAGGGTTATAACGGCTTTATGGGAAGTTGGTTATAACGATTTTATGGAAGGTTAAGAAGGTTGTCTATTTTGATTAATGGGCATAAGTTGCCTAGATTGTGAAAATTTGAAGTTACTTGATTTCAAGCTTTGAAATGAGTTTTCTAAAAGAGTAGTAACTTACTTTGAAAAATAGACACACCTTGATACTACGGGTGTTAGTATCTTGGGGTTTTACATAAAAAGGAGTCTTTTGAAAAGAATGTACGTACGTAGTACTTTTGCTTGTTTAGTTGAGAATTATTCTATGAGTGCCTTGAGTTTATAAAATGAAAGTCTAAAGATTTTATGAACTTGCCTATGTATGAGGGCCGGTAGTGCTTATGATTTGTTTGATGGTCAGTTGAGACAGGGTAAGAGTATAAATGAGGGGTAAATCCCCAAAGATCGTTATACCACCTGCTTTACCACCTTCTTCAGGGTAAGAGTATAAATGAGGGGTAAATCCCCAAAGATCGTTATACCACCGCTTTACCACCTTCAGGTAAGAGTATAAATGAGGGTAAATCCCCAAAGATCGTTATACCACCGCTTTACCACCTTCTTGAGGTAAGAGTATAAATGAGGGTAAATCCCCAAAGATCGTTATACCACCGCTTTACCACCTTCTTCAGTAAGAGTATAAATGAGGGGTAAATCCCCAAAGATCGTTATACCACCTGCTTTACCACCTTCTTCAGGGTAAGAGTATAAATGAGGGGTAAATCCCCAAAGATCGTTATACCACCTGCTTTACCACCTTCTTCAGGGTAAGAGTATAAATGAGGGGTAAATCCCCAAAGATCGTTATACCACCTGCTTTACCACCTTCTTCAGGGTAAGAGTATAAATGAGGGGTAAATCCCCAAAGATCGTTATACCACCTATTTCCGTGGATTTGCTACCTGTACTTTTGATTACTCTCATTGTTAGTAAGGAACTGTGTACTGTTAATTGAGTTATCATACATGTCTCCAGTTTTATTATAGACTTATGATTTCATTACGATTTCTGATTTCACATACTTGGTACATTCTTCGTCCGACCTCGCCGCTGCGTTCATCTGCGCGAGTTTAGGTGCGATTTGGTGATCCGCAGATGTAAGACCCTGCTCCGAGTTTTTGGATAGCTCCATCTGTTCAGGAGTTTATCATTTTGGTATAGTTCCTTGATGCATGTGCTTTTGTACGATTATGGATGCAGGGGCCTTGTCCGTCATAGTTCAAGAAAACTCTTAGAGGTTTGTATTCATATGTGGATTGGACTCGTATGCGGTGTAGTGTCTTTTATTATGTATATCATATGGCAGCCTTGTCGGCTTTGCCCTTGCACGTACGTTGGTTTGAAAAAATAAAAATGAGGTGTTATTTAATTTCCGCAGTTTACTTAGTTGTTAAGGTAGAAGGGCGCCCAGGTAGGGCACCAGCCACGGGCCCGGGGTTCGGGGCGTGACAGAGTGGTATCAGAGCAGTCAGTCCTCGGAATGTCTACAGACCGTGTCTAGTAGAGTCTTGATTATCGGTGTGTTGCACGCCACACCCATAAACATGAGGCTACATGACATTTAGGAGTTGGTTTCTATTCTTCTCACTCTGAGATCGTGCCCTAGAGCTGTGTTAGTTATATAATTCCTCTCTGACGTAATTTTGTGTTACAGTTATGCCTCGAGGAGAACACCGCCTGAAGGAAAAGGAGTAGCGAGAGCTACTAGTCGACTCGAGAGATGATAGGGCTCGTGCCTGGTATCTGGATGTTGTCCGCGATCGGCGAAGTTCTTCTGCGCCAGTTTTGAGGCCCCAAAGCACGAGCCTCGGTTTCTCGATTAGGAGAAGACTATAAGTCGTGAGGAAGCGATTATGTTATTGACCAAGATAGCGGTGCTACAGTTTCATCAGCAGGAAGTTATTCAGCCAGTACAGGAAGGTGTACAGAGGGTAGAGGGCCAACGCGGAGATCAGCGTAAGAGGGCTAGACCGGTTGGTTATCCCGGTGAGTTTGTGGAAGTGCAGCCTCAGCAGCGAGTGAGATATTCGTCCCAGCCTACCCAGTACATACCCCCGCAGCTCACAGGTGGGAGATTTGATCCCACAAGGTATTTAGGAGCCGGTCCGAGCTCCAGGGGTCGAGGTTCTCAAAGGAGCAGGGGATTTTCTCAGTCGAGGCCACTTATTCCTCAGTGTTTCCATTGTAGTAAGCGTCATTCGGGGAAATGCCGTTATGGCACAGGTGTTTGTTTTTGTTGTGGCCGTCCGGGCCATATACGGAGGGTATGTCCTTTTAGAAAGAGCACCGGTGAGGTGGCTCAGCCTATGAGGCCGATGGTTGGTTACCTTTCCTCCACGGTAAGCGCCTCCGAGCGGTGTTGGATGTCAGCCAGTCGTGGTAGAGGTCAGGGTGGTGTTTATAGTTCTGGCGGTCCTTCGAACCGCATAGATGACGTGACTACTAGGCAGGATCAGGAGGCGACATCGCATGGGGTTACAGGTATATTTCGATTCTTTTGAATCATACGTGCATTGATAGATTCAGATTTCGCCCTAGCATATGTGTTTTCCCTTTGTTGCTAGCAGTTGTAAGTGATAGTACCCCCAGAGGTAGGAATACTTTGATTAGTAAAGTGAAAAGTTAAGAATGTTGACAAGAATAGTAAGTGAACTGAGACTATAGTTGTGTAGAGTTCACAAGTTGTAATTGCCCCATAACAGTGTAAGACCAATAGGGAAGAATGTACGGTAGAAATACTTCAACCTATGTGACAAACCTCTAGTGAATAGGGGGATATGGTGAGAAGTACCTTGAGATAAGGGAGAGTTTTAGTTCAGACTAAGAATGAGAAGTTAAGGGTGACGATGATTCGGGTTATGGACTCCTTTCGGGTCAACCGATAGTATGGAATGGGGTGATGTTAGTTGGTAATAGTCCTGCTATGTGATAGGGTCACGAGGGTGCAAGGCACAAGTCTAGTTGATCGTTGTACGAGTTTGTGGATGCGTTCCACCGGAACTAGGTCGTAAGGACCGAGAAGAGCCTTAACGAGAATGTAAGTAACAATATGGCCAAGCTTGGTTAGTAACTCCAAGGATTGGGGAACAGAAACAATATTTGAGATATTGTACGTTTACTAAATAAGTTTAGGAGTATGAGGAAGTATGACAAGTAAGGAAATAAAGGAACCTCTAAGGATCCCGTGTTTGAGAAGAATGTAACCTTCGAGTTTTGTGAGGAGGGGTCGCGGACGGAAGGTCCATTGTTATGTTTACGTATGTTGTGGTGGCCATGGGTGGCATCGTAGGTCTTGTGCAGTTTTGATTGATAGGCATAGTATAGAGATTGTGCCGGAGTGATTATAGCTTGATAACCGACTAAGAACATTCGGGGACGAATGTTTCTAAGGGGGAAGAATGTTACACCCCGTAAGTTCAGGACATGTTTAAGAGAATGTACGTAAGGAATCAAGACTTGGAAATTGGTACGAAAGGAAGAATTGTTTTCCGACGGAAAATCTTCCGAGCGTCGGAAAGGAAAAATGTTCGTTGATGAGAATTGGATTCTCAAAATGTATTATTTGAGGATTATGGAACTTTTAACATTATGGAAATTTATTTTTACGGATTTGGTCATGTGGGGCCCACCCGAGGAATTTTATATTTTTGTGGGGCCCACGAGGGTTACGGAATTTTATGGACGAATGAGAGGGCGACACGTGGCACCCCCACACATGGTCTTGGTCGTAAATTGTAAGGGTAAAATGGTCATTTACCATCAAGGAAGATAAGTCTTGCTAGCTTGAGATTGTTGACCAAGTCAACTTGTCTACTTGGCTTTACATTAATTGTCCTTCATCCTAGCCCACAAGTGTATTAATCTAAGCCATCCAATGTGTTATATAAGCTTACTACTAGTGCAAGACTAGTCTTGAACACTTAGAAAAATTTCACACATTGTTGTTCTTAAAACTTGCTCTCGGGTTTGCACCTTTTGCCACAAGAAAAATTTGTAGTTTTGATCCATTATTCACAAGACTTAAACCCAAGGTCCCTAAGGGTATTGTAAGGATATCTCAATAGAAAGATTTCGGAAAAAATGGCGTTTTCTTATTAGTCGCAAGGCGGAAACTTAAGGAGTTCTTCAACTTTGAAGTTGAAACTTGAAGATGGGTTCTTCATAGGCTTCTAAGGAGTGCTTGAAGCGGATTGAAACATAAGGAAAGGAGCTAAGAATTGCTAAGGCGCGACTTTGAATCTTGGAAATTTTAAGGGCTTATAAAGGTATAATTCTTGTCGTTTTAGTAATTGAGATTACTTGTTGTTGTAGCTATGGTTATTAGCAAGCATGAGATATATAGTATGAAGTTTGATAAGGATATTGGCTATTGGAACCCTAATCCGAAAACTAGCATGTTTAGCCTTAAGATTACAATTCAAGTCGATTGTTAGTTTAAATCGTCGCATGTTGTATAAAGAAGGAAATTGTAGTTGTTTATGACTATATGTCACGACCCGTTCCGGGGCCCGTGACTGGTGCCTTACCCGGGCACCCAAGTAGTCATACATCAGAGAAATCAGCGGAAAATAAAACAACCAAAATATGAAACAGTATAAATAAGACACAGTTTCTGGGAAAAAGTTGCCTTTCGGCATATATGTATATAAGTACCCCAAAATGAACAGTTACATCCCAACCTTACAACAGGTCTACAGACCTCTAAGAGTTTAAAACAACAATGGCGGGACAGGGCCCCGCCATACCCCTGAATACAAATATCTACAACGACAGGGGACCATACCAAAATGCTAAGCTTCCGGAGAAACGGAGCTTTCCCAACGCTGAAACGGTGATCCTAAGAACGGGGATCAACAGTAGGAGTACCTTTACCTGCGGCATGAACGCAGCCCCCCGAAGGAGGTCAGTACAACAGGTACCAAGTATGTGAAACTGAAAATACTGTAAATGAAATCATAGTAGTCTATATAAAGCAGGAGACATGTATGATAACCAAAACTACAGTTCACAATAAATAAACAGTTATGTCAAGTCAGGGACTCACGCCCTCAAAGTCATCATAAAACCGTACGGGGTAAGTACGAGGGCATAGCCGACTACTAAAAACCCGATGCAGCAAGGTCGTAAATCGTATCATGAGATCTGTCTGCACCGTCACATGATCAAAGCCGCCACTCGCGCGATATCTAATGTGCGCGTCTAGCCCCGAACTTTCCGTAGCTCGCACGTGGCCACTCTAATGGCCCGCATGAGGTATTCCCCGCATCGAGCGTAGCGACTCCCGGCGTCTGGACTCGTCGTCCGCGTAGCGCCACAAAGACCGCATGACCACAAGGCGCGATACTAACTCGAAACTCCGTAGCTCGCGATAGGCCATACAGACTGCATAAGGTATTCTCGAATCATAGGTCACTAGACCCGCTTTGAGTCTACCCGCGTGGAGGGCACTTAACCCGGAATCATGAGTGATATAATATCAACATGATGCTTTATCGTTAAACAACCTAAGCACAATAAGGGAAAACCCCTCTACACAAACATCACAAGATACTAACTCACGTAGCATCCTAACATGTTTACTTATCAAGTCAACAAGAAACTATTACAAGACTATCACAAATCAATACAATCAAGTTATTCACACAAGGTAATTTCTACATTATGCTAACAAGTTCGGGTTTTTAGCCCCAAAGTACTTTATGTATTACTCTTTTAAAAGATCCGTTTCTTTCACAAAAGTCACACAATACCCGTAGTATAAAAATAAAGTGATTATCTTTTGAAGTAAATCAAAACATTTCTCTTTGTAAAATCAAGTAACAACATTATTTTCCCAACACTTAAGTTTGCCTAATTTCAATTACTCAAGTTTCTCATTTTCGAAAGGTTTCGTAGTTCATAGCTTTAATCCTTTAAAACAATTTGAGAAACATATACCCTAAGTGTGAGTAGGTTATTATTATTCGTAACAATCTTATTACATGACCATGATCTAGTAAATGTAATATCATTTTGTCTCATCTTAGCTCCTATGCAGATGGAAGTTTCTCGTTTTAATAATACTTTATTAGTCAAAATATTTCCCTTTATTAGCGCCGTGGTTTGTTCGACATTTATTCGATCGGTAAAACATCATTCCTTTTGAAAACCAAAAATACTATTTACTCACGAATGAGGTTTCACACTTTTAACAAAATTCATATTAGTATAATAAGTCAAGTCTCTTATTTCCTTAAATCAATAAATCGTTCTTTTATCACTCTTAAGCCGTTATACCTAACTTCCCATAAAGCTAGTATAACTCTTAAGCTTTTAAAACCAAGTGTTACTCTTCTTACAAAAAGGTTTCTTAATTCTTTTGAACTTCTTCGATTCTTTTTATTCGGGCTTAAGTCCAAGACATTGCGTAATTATTATTCGATTAACACACGACGCTACCGCACTATATACATATTCTTTAAAATATCATGCTCAAGAGGATAGGAAGAATCACATACCTTCTCGGCGAAATCCACCGCCAAGTTGAATATGTCGCGAAGAATCGACCTATAATACCAAATACGCCTATCAACGCCCGCATCAGATGCTTGTACAAAGCTCTAAGCAGAGGGTTCGTTATTCTATGGACATTTGGGCAGCACTTCACTACCCGGTGAGCTACTCAAGTCTACTGTGAAAACAGTCCTATGTAAGTACTGATTCTATTATTCATCTTTTAAACCCTTCATCGTGATAATAGCTCAATTCTATTCTTTAAAATCCTTCTAAGTATTTAATACTTATTCCTATACTTCTACAGTATATATACTCTAATTACAAAAGGAGGATAAGGTTATTTACCTCGGTAAGCCCAATAATATCCTAGATAAAAGTCGCGCCTGAGCAAGGTTTAGCTCCTAAGTTGTGCGCTCCGGTAGCTCCAAGAAAACCTTAGAAGTTCTTCACAACTTCTACTAAGGGATTTGGGCTAGGGTATTTTGGGAATTATAACAATACTAGAAGGCAACTTTTAACCAAGGGAGGGGGTAGGTTTCGGCTAGGCTAGGGGTTGCTCTCGGCTAGAGCTTCTCAAAGGGAGGGTGTGTTTGGACGAAACAACAAGAGGAGAGGGAGGGACTGGAGACTTAGAAAGAGTGCTCAATTGAGGATGAAATAACTCTTCAACAAGGGGGGTATTTATAGGTCAAGACATGGCCAACCAATGGCCAAGATGGTGCCAAGTGCAAGGCAAGTGTAAGGTCAAGATTAGGACAAGTGTCCTTGGCCAACTTGCACACAAAATATCCTACCAACTACAAGACAAAGATGGCCATCCATTCGCCCTATTGCGTGACAAGTCCACTCATGAGAGGGTGACAAGTGTCGCCTCTCGTTGGTCCAAAGTGTTTCGTCTCTCGGAAAAATCCGCAAAAATTAGAAATGACATAGCGGAATTTATCCTACGCGAGTCTTGTAAAGCGTTTCGCCGAAACGACTCTAAACGGGTGTTGTGCACAAAGTGAAATCGTCCAAGCCAACTAGGGGGGGGGGGTGACACGTGTCGCCCTCCTACACGTCCAAAATATTTCATCTTCCGAAAATATCCACAATGGCCAAAATCTCGAAAACAAAGTCGCTTCACAAAAGTAGAATTTTCTCCCGTGGGCCCACGTGACCATTTAGAAAATAAAATTCCATAATTCTCTAATATTCCAAGAAGTCCGAATACCAAATCTGGGAATCCAATTCCCATTAACGAACCTTTTTCCTTCACAAAAACCGGAAACTTTTCCGTGGAAAAATCACCTCGTTCTTCCTTTCCAATTTCAATGTCGTATTCTCGTACGTACGTCCTCGCATACATACCCTGAAACTACGGGGTATAACATTCTCCCCTCCTTAGAAACATTCGTCCCGAATGTTCCTTCTAGGTATCAAAACAAACAGGCGCCAGTATAGTCCTTACTGCTATACTTACGGAAACATCCATGCCACACCTGGCCACAACACAACAAACGCACCTACTTATCTCCAAGTCCACGAGGAATCACCTCTATCACGAAAGCTCCTACTAGAGGTCTAAAAAGATACTCCCTTCGCACCTACTCTTTACAAACGAAATGATCACACCTATGCCTGTAATACATGTTCGCTTCTTCCCATACCACTTTTGTCACTTTGCCTTTTCGTCGCACTTCTCGTACACTCGAACTCTTCCTTATCACTTACCATGTTTCTGGTACTGCTTCCCACTGACTCTGAGCTGCCAATGACCTCTTCTGGATAAGCTCCACCCTATCCACGCCCTGCTGAACAAGTACGAACCAACTATCTGCACCTTGCTTACATCGAATCAGTCGATCGGAAATCTTACACTAGCGCTTATAAAAAGGCTCCAAACGGCGACACCCGAATACTGAAATGGTAGCTATATAATACATACTCAACAAGGGGCGAAGAGTCCTTACAGCTACTCCCGAAATCCAAACATCGCCCGAGGGTGAATGCGACACCGAGATTCACTGAGTTCCTAACCTTGCACGGTAACTCTTCCGAGAAAAGAAACACCAACTTGGACCCCCCCGTCAGCCATAAGGTGAAGGTAGGCACCCCGTGCAGCCTTACAACCTTCTTGAAATAATCATCTCGCAACTTACTACCGAGTACACGGTTTGACTAAAAGATAAGACGGGTTGACCCCATCGGCCCGACTACTGGTCGAACACATCCACGAACTCGTACAATGGTTAACTAAACCTGGGCCTAACACCCTCGTGACCCTAACACAAAGCGGGACCACCACAAACTGACCCCATCACCAAACAGGCGTGGGTGACCCGCAACACGGCCTCAACCCGACCAAGCAACGCAAAACACTAGCTTCCCGATCCGGAACAATCTCACCAATCACGTTACGAAAACCTAGCGGTCTTCTAAGCTCAACCACCCTCTTTCGTTTCACAACACTCAGGGATTCATCCCATAAAAAAATATCTCACGTATACTATGCACTTCGATAAAGTCAAACACGAAATAATTCTTTTACCAAAGATGGCCTCGCTCTAAGGTCTTCTACGTAATATTCTAAGGCTCCCACTCTTTCTGTCCCCAATCTTACGGTTAATTAATCAACAATTCTAATCACACTAAAACCATGCTAAGAAAACAATACTTTAAGATATTCGCATCTTACTATACATATAAATCTCTAAAGGGTTAAGGATATACTTGTATCTACGCGACACTTTTCCCTAGGTCATCTAGTCAATCCCGCACTGCTGGTCGCATAGCTGGGGAAGGTGATGAACTATCCATCGACCCAGAAGTCGAGTCCCTACCTCCCGCCAACTCGTTGGACAATTTCTCGCAAAATGGCCCTGGCCGCAACATAACAAGTATCGCCGCAGCACGACACTCCCCACGATGACATCGACCACAACGACCACACCGAGGTGGGGGTGGCCTCCCCTGGCTAACACCCCCTCCTCTCCGAACCACTGCATCCACAACTGATCTGGTAGGCTGAGTCTTCCTACTTGCATCCTTCCTCATAGAACATTCCCTCGCATATGGCCGACGGCGCAACTAAAACAAGCACCAAAAAAAAGCGGCATTTCGGGATGGCGCGCCACATCGTGAACACCGAGGAAAATCGAACCTGTGGAGGACACTCTGACCGCGGAGGCGCATGTCTGTCTGCTGGCGAGGCGGTTCGCCTCGAGTTACCAAATGATCACCGCCAAACGGGCCTCTTCACGATCTTGTTTAATCTGTCGATCTCTACCTCTCTCAGCCCGCTGCACATAGTCCTGAACGCAAGCCTGGCTCGTTCCTGACTGAAGAGCTACTCCCTCACAACCCTTCTTTAGATAAGCATCAATATCCTTGGTATACCGGTACATAAAATACTCTCTGGCTGCCAAGTCCCTTGCTAGCAACAGGGCCGTCTCCTTCCAATCCATATTTTCTGCTCCAAGTCGTGGAACTGAAAGTCCAGATGTCATGGCGCGATAGGAGCCGCTGCGTGTGCCAAACTCTGCTTCGCCGGCGACGCCTCGTAACTCCCGCGTGAAGCATCACCCGGTGATGATTGGGCTGTGCCGCTTCTAAATCTGTACTTACTCGCGGCTCGCCGGGTGCCTTGCCTCTGGGCCGAGTTACTGGCGTGGAGGCATAACTGGTAAAGGAAAGGAATACGTTAGAGGGTTCCGACTTATAACACAGCTCTAAAGCACGATCTCGAGTGAGAAGAATGGAAACCAATCCTAAATATCCTATAGCCTCACGATTATTGGTGTGGTGCACAACACCGATAATCAAGACTTACTAGATACGATGCGTAGACACTTTCCGAGGATTAATCGCTCGATACCACTTTTGTCACGACGTTCGGGGCGTGGATCGTGCCTTACCCGCACCCAAGTAGTCATACATCGAGAAATCAGCGGAAAATAAAACAACCAAAATATGAAACAGTATAAATAAGACACAGTTTCTGGGAAAAAGTTGCCTTTCGGCATATATGTATATAAGTACCCCAAAATGAACAGTTACATCCCAACCTTACAACAGTCTACAGGACCTCTAAGAGTTTAAAACAACAATGGCGGGACGGGGCCGCCATACCCTGAATACAAATATCTACAACGACAGGGGACCATACCAAAATGCTAAGCTTAGGAGAAACGGAGCTTTCAACGAAACGGTGATCCTAAGAACGGGATCAACGGTAGGAGTACCTTTACTGCGGCATGAACGCGGCCCGAAGGAGGTCGATCTGAGTACCAAGTATGTGGCGAAAATCGTAAATGAAATCATAGTAGTCTATATAAAGCGGGAGACATGTATGATAACCAAAACTACGATTCACAATAAATAAACGATCATGTCAAGTCGTGGACTCACGCCTCAAAGTCATCATAAAACCGTGCGGGGTAAATGCGAGGGCATAGCCGACTACTAAAAACCCCGAGCATAACAAGGTCGTAAATCGTATCATGAGATCTGTCTGCACCGTCACATGATCAAAGCCGCCACTCGCGCATGATCTAATGTCGCGCGTCTAGCCTCGGAACTTTCCGTAGCTCGCGTGGGCCACCCAATGGCCCGCATGAGGTATTCCCGCGTCGAGGGTAGCTACTCCCGGCGTCTGGACTCGTCGTCCGCATGGCCACAAAGACCGCATGACCACAAGGGCGCGATACTAACTGAAACTCCGTAGCTCGCGATAGGCCATACAGACTGCATAAGGTATTCTCGAATCATAGGTCACTAGACGCTTTGAGTCTACCCGCATCGGAGGCGGCTTAACCGGAATCATGAGTGATATAATATCAACATGACAGTTTTATCGTTAAACAACCTAAGCACAATAAGGGAAAACCCCTCTACACAAACATCACAAGATACTAACTCACGTAGCATCCTAACATGTTTACTTATCAAGTCAACAAGAAACTATTACAAGACTATCACAAATCAATACAATCAAGTTATTCACACAAGGTAATTTCTACATTATGCTAACAAGTTCGGGTTTTTAGCCCCAAAGTACTTTATGTATTACTCTTTTAAAAGATCCGTTTCTTTCACAAAAGTCACACAATACAGTAGTATAAAAATAAAGTGATTATCTTTTGAAGTAAATCAAAACATTTCTCTTTGTAAAATCAAGTAACAACATTCTTTTCCCAACACTTAAGTTTGCCTAATTTCAATTACTCAAGTTTCTCATTTTCGAAAGGTTTCGTAGTTCATAGCTTTAATCCTTTAAAACAATTTGAGAAACATATACCCTAAGTGTGAGTAGGTTATTATTATTCGTAACAATCTTATTACAAGTGACCATGATCTAGTAAATGTAATATCATTTTGTCTCATCTTAGCTCCTATGCGGATGGAAGTTTCTCTGGTTTTAATAATACTTTATTAGTCAAAATATTTCCCTTTATTAGCGCCATTCGTGGTTTGTTCGACATTTATTCTGATCGGTAAAACATCATTCCTTTTGAAAACCAAAAATACTATTTACTCACGAATGAGGTTTCACACTTTTTAACAAAATTCATATTAGTATAATAAGTCAAGTCTCTTATTTCCTTAAATCAATAAATCGTTCTTTTTATCACTCTTAAGCCGTTATACCTAACTTCCCATAAAGCTAGTATAACTCTTAAGCTTTTAAAACCAAGTGTTACTCTTCTTTCAAAAAAAGGTTTCTTAATTCTTTTGAACTTCTTCAGATTCTTTTTATTCAGGCTTAAGTCCGAAGACATTGCCGTAATTATTATTCAGTTAACACACGTACGTCTACCGTACTATATACATATTCTTTAAAATATCATGCTCAAGAGGATAGGAAGAATCACATACCTTCTCGGCGAAATCCACCTGCCAAGTTGAATATGTCGCGCGCAGAGAATCGACCTATAACAGTCAAATACGTCTATCAACGTCCAGACTGTACTGTACAAAGCTCTAAGCAGAGGGTTCGTTATTCTATGGACATTTGGGCAGCACTTCCCTACCCGGTGAGCTACTCAAGTCTACTGTGAAAACAGTCCTATGTAAATCTGATTCTATTATTCATCTTTTAAACCCTTCTCGTGATAACAGTTCAATTCTATTCTTTAAAATCCTTCTAAGTATTTAATACTTATTCCTATACTTCTACAGTATATATACTCTAATTACAAAAGGAGGATAAGGTTATTTACCTCGGTAAGCCCAATAATATCCTAGATAAAAGTCGCGCCTGAGCAAGGTTTAGCTCCTAAGTTGTGCACTCCGGTAGCTCCAAGAAAACCTTAGAAGTTCTTCACAACTTCTACTAAGGACTAAGGGATTTGGGCTAGGGTATTTTGGGCATTATAACAATACTAGAAGGCAACTTTTTAACCAAGGGAGGGGGGGTAGGTTTCGGCTAGGCTAGGGGGGGGTTGCTCTCGGCTAGAGCTTCTCAAAGGGGAGGGGTGTGTTTGGACGAAAACAACAAGAGGGAGAGGGAGGGATGTGAGACTTAGAAAGATTGCTCAATTTAGGATGAAATAACTCTTCAACAAGGGGGGTATTTATAGGTCAAGACATGGCCAACCAATGGCCAAGATGGTGCCAAGTGCAAGGCAAGTGTAAGGTCAAGATTAGGGCAAGTGTCCTTGGCCAACTTGCACACAAAATATCCTACCAACTACAAGACAAAGATGGCCATCCATTCGGCCCTATTGCCGTGACAAGTCCACCAATGAGAGGGTGACAAGTGTCGCCCTCTCGTTGGTCCAAATGTTTCGTCTCTCTGAAAAATCCGCAAAAATTAGAAATGACATAGCCGGAATTTATCCTACGCGAGTCTTGTAAAACGTTTCGTCGGAAAACGACTCTAAACGGGTGTTGTGCACAAAGTGAAATCGTCCAAGCCAACTAGGGGGGGGTGACACGTGTCGCCCTCCTACACGTCCAAAATATTTCATCTTCCGAAAATATCCACAATGGCCAAAATCTCGAAAACAAAGTCGCCCACAAAATCAGTAAATTTTCTCCGTGGGCCCACTTGACCATTTCCGAAAATAAAATTCCATAATTCTCTAATATTCCAAGAAGTCCGAATACCAAATCTGGGAATCCAATTCCCATTAACGAACCTTTTTCCTTCACAAAAACCGGAAACTTTTCCGTGGAAAAATCACCTCGTTCTTCCTTTCCAATTTCAATGTCGTATTCTCGTACGTACGTCCTCGCATACATACCCTGAAACTACGGGGAATAACACTATATAACATGTTAGGCCTTAGAACTTGGAATTGGAAAAGGATTGGAAAAGACTTTGAATTGTTGGTTATGTTGTTGGCCGAGAATGGCTTGAATATGGGACTACTTATTAATTGTGGGGCGAATTTTACGTATTGTAAGGCGTGTAATCCCTTTGTTTGGTTGTTGTTTTGAGCCTTAAATGTGGCGTGTTGGTTATTGTATTCGCCTTGAAAAGGTGGCAAAGTGAGTAGAAACAAAGGAAGTGTTGCGATTTTCCGTAGAATTAGAGACCAAATACTTAGTATTATTCTCGTTAGAGACTAGAAGTTGATAGTCTTGTTGTGACCATTATAGGTTGACACTTCTAATGCAGCGTATTCGGCAGCTTGTGGATTTAGCGAAAAGGTATGTGAACTATCTCCTCTTCTAGCATGATTCCTTAAGATAAAGAAAGTATGTCCTACTCCTTAAATGATCCATTCCTTGGTTGTATTTGGATTGCCTAAAATTGAATTTGTTCTATGTACTTCCTTGATTGTACTTTGATGTTTAAATTGTTAGTTGTATAATCCATTGCCTTAGTGAAGTTGGATTCTTAAAAGTGAATGTATTTTACTTAAAGTACATAGAGTCTTGAAAAGGAAGTGGTTTCCAAATCTTTTGGCTAGTGCCTTAGTTCCAAAACCTAAGGGTCGTTATAATGACTTTAGGGGAGTCAAAGGAGTGATTTACTTAATTGTTTTAAGAGAGGAGAAATGACATGATTTAAGAGAAGTAACTTGTGTTAAAGGTGTGAGTTACTTGAGGTTTAAAAGTAGAAGAAACTTGTTTTCTAAATATTAAGAGACTTTAAGTATTTTGAAAGTTAAGAACTTGATTTGTAAGTATGTGATACTTGGTTTTAATTAGTATAAGTCTCTTGGTTATAAAAGGAATGAATATGTCTAAACCATAAAGGGTTATAACGGCTTTGTGGGAAGTTGATTATAACGGCTTTATGGAAGGTTAAGAAGGTTGTCTATTTTGATTAATGGGCATAAGTTGCCTAGATTGTGAAAATTTGAAGTTACTTGATTTCTAGCTTTGAAATGAGTTTTCTAAAAGAGTAGTAACTTACTTTGAAAAATAGACACACCTTGATACTACGGGTGTTAGTATCTTGGGGTTTTACATAAAAAGGAGTCTTTTGAAAAGAATGTACGTACGTAGTACTTTGGCTTGTTTAGTTGAGAATTATTCTATGAGTGCCTTGAGTTTATAAAATGAAAGTCTAAAGATTTTATGAACATGCCTATGTATGAGGGCCGGTAGTGCTTATGTTTTGTTTGATGGTCAATTGAGACAGGGTAAGAGTATAAATGAGGGGTAAATCCCCAAAGATCGTTATACCACCTGCTTTACCACCTTCTTCAGGGTAAGAGTATAAATGAGGGGTAAATCCCCAAAGATCGTTATACCACCTGCTTTACCACCTTCTTCAGGGTAAGAGTATAAATGAGGGGTAAATCCCCAAAGATCGTTATACCACCTGTTTCCGTGGATTTGCTACCTATACTTTTGATTACTCTCATTGTTAGTAAGGCACTGTGTACTGTTAATTGAGTTATCATACCTGTCTCCAGTTTTATTATTGACTTATGATTTCATTACAGTATTTACTGTTTCACATACTTGGTACATTCTTCGTACTGACCTCCTTCGGGGGGCTGCGTTCATGCCGCAGGTTTAGGTACGCAGTTTGGTGATCCGCAGGTGTAGGACCCTGCTCCGAGTTTTTGGATAGCTCCATCTGTTCAGGAGTTTATCATTTTGGTATAGTTCCTTCAGTACAGGCTTTTGTACAGTTATGGGTACGGCGGGGCCTTGTCCCGTCATAGTTCAGTAAAACTCTTAGAGGTTTGTATTCATATGTGGGATTGGACTCATGTACAGTGTAGTGTCTTTTATTATGTATATCATATGGCAGCCTTGTCGGCTTTGCCCTTGCACGTACGTTGGTTTGAAAAAATAAAAATGAGGTGTTATTTAATTTCCGCAGTTTACTTAGTTGTTAAGGTAGAAGGGTGCCCAGGTAGGGCACCAGTCATGGGCCCGGGGTTCGGGGCGTGACAGAGTGGTATTAGAGAAGTCAGTCATCGGAATGTCTATAGACTGTGTCTAGTAGAGTCTTGATTATCGGTGTGTTGCGCGCCACACCCATAAACAGGAGGCTACCGGACATTTAGGAGTTGGTTTCTATTCTTCTCACTCTGAGATCGTGCCCTAGAGCTGTGTTAGTAAGATAGTTCCTCTCTGACGTAATTTTGTGTTATAGTTATGCCTCCAAGGAGGGCAACAGCCGCCCAGAAGGGCAAAGGATTAGCAGGAGCTACTAGTCAGACTCAGAGAGTTGATAGGGCTCGTGCCTGTGGTATCTGGATGTTGTCCGTGATCGGTGAGTTCTTCTGCGCTGAGTTTTGAGGCCCAAAGCACGAGCCTCGGTTTCTCGATTAGGAGAAGACTATAGGGTCATGAGGAAGCGATTATGTTATTGACCAAGATAAGCGGTGCTACTGATTTCATCGGCGAGAAGTTATTCGGCGATCTGCAGTGTCTGCAGAGGGTAGAGGCAGCGGAGATCGGCGTAAGAGGCTAGGCGGTTTGTTATCCGGTGAGTTTGTGGACGAGCAATTTCAAGAACGAGTGAGATATTCGCCCGACCTACCCGGTACATACCCCGCGGCTCACGGTGGAGATTTGATCCCACAAGGTATTTAGGAGCGGTCCGAGCTCGGTCGAGGTTCTCAAAGGAGCGGATTTTCTCGATCGAGGCCACTTATTCCTCGATGTTTCCATTGTAGTAAGCGTCATTCGGAAATGCCGTTATGGCACAGTGTTTGTTTTTGTTGTGGCCGTCCGCCATATCTGGAGTATGTCCTTTTAGAAAGAGCAGTGAGGTGGCTCGGCTATGAGGCCGATGGTTGGTTACCTTTCCTCCACGGTGTCGTCCCCGAGCGGTGTTCGGATGTCGACGATCGTAGTAAGTCGGTGGTGTTTATAGTTCTGGCGGTCCTTCGAACCGCATAGATGACGTGACTACTAGGCAGGATCAGGAGGCGACATCGCATGGGGTTACAAGTATATTTCGATTCTTTTGAATCATACGTGCATTGATAGATTCAGATTTCGCCCTAGCATATGTGTTTTCCCTTTGTTGCTAGCAGTTGTAAGTGATAGTACCCCCAGAGGTAGGAATACTTTGATTAGTAAAGTGAAAAGTTAAGAATGTTGACAAGAATGGTAAGTGAACTGAGACTATAGTTTTGTAGAGTTCACAAGTTGTAATTTCCCCATAACAGTGTAAGACCATTAGCGAAGAATGTACGGTAGAAATACTTCGATCTATGTGACAAACCTCTAGTGAATAGGGGGATAGGGTGAGAAGTACCTTGAGATAAGGGAGAGTTTTAGTTCAGACTAAGAATGAGAAGTTAAGGGTGACGATGAGTCGGGTTATGGACTCCTTTCGGGTCAACCGATAGTATGGAATGGGGTGATGTTAGTTGGTAATAGTCCTGCTATGTGATAGGGTCACGAGGGTGCAAGGCCCAAGTCTAGTTGATCGTTGTACGAGTTTGTGGATGCGTTCCACCGGAACTAGGTCGTAAGGACCGAGAAGAGCCTTAACGGGAATGTAAGTAACAATATGGCCAAGCTTGGTTAGTAACTCGAGTTGGGAGCGAAACAATATTTGAGATATTGTACGTTTACTAAATAAGTTTAGGAGTATGAGGAAGTATGACAAGTAAGTAAATAAAGGAACCTCTAAGGATCCCGTGTTTGAGAAGAATGTAACCTTCGAGTTTTGTGAGGAGGGGTCGCGGACGGAAGGTCCATTGTTATGTTTACGTATGTTGTGGTGGCCATGGGTGGCATCGTTGGTCTTGTGCAGTTTTGATTGATAGGCATAGTATAGAGATTGTGCCGGAGTGATTATAGCTTGATAACCGACTAAGAACATTCGGGGACGAATGTTTCTAAGGGGGGAAGAATGTTACACCCCGTAAGTCCAGGACATGTTTAAGAGAATGTACGTAAGGAATCAAGACTTGGAAATTGGTACGAAAGGAAGAATTGTTTTCCGACGGAAAATCTTCCAAGCGTCGGCAAGGAAAAATGTTCGTTTATGAGAATTGGATTCTCAAAATGTATTATTTGAGGATTATGGAACTTTTAACATTATGGAAATTTATTTTTACGGATTTGGTCATGTGGGGCCCAACCGAGGAATTTTATATTTTTGTGGGGCCCACGAGGGTTACGGAATTTTATGGACGAATGAGAGGGCGACACGTGGAACCCCCACACATGGTCTTGGTCGAAAATTGTAAGGGTAAAATGGTCATTTACTGTTATACCCCGTATTTCCAGAGTATGTACGTGAGGACGTACGTAGAGAAATTTGAACTTTAAAGTAGGCTTGGCCGATTATTTTTGTGCACAACACCCGATTAGAGTCGTTTTTCGACGAAACGTTTTACACAACTTGCGAAGGGTAAATTCCGGCTATGTCATTTTTAATTTTTTCGGATTTTTCGGTGACGAAGCGTGTCGGACCAGCGAGAGCGCGGCAGCACCTCGTTGGCGGAAATTATGGGCGTCCCTTTGGACGATTTGGGCAATGTAGTTGGTAGGATATTTTGTGTTGGTTGGTAGGGTAGATGGATAAGGTACACATGGGTACATCCTAGCCCTACACTTGCCTACTACTTGGCATGATCTTGGCCATTGGTTGGCCTTTGCTTGACCTATAAATACCCCCCCTCCCCCTTTTTTGAAGACTTATTCATCCTAAAAATGTTCTAAGTCTTAGAAATCCTCCTCCCTTCTTGTTGCTCTCGCCCTAGCCTCCTCCTCCTTCGAGAAGGCCCTGGCCGAGAGTCCCTCCCTCATGGCGAGAGTACCCACTCCAGTGGGGTAGGTAGAGGTATCTCCATGTGGTGTTGTCTCGTATAAATATACCCCCCCTCTTGGTAGAAATACTCTCCATAGTATTGTTACTATACCCAAATTACCTTAGCCGTATACCTTGTAGTATTCCAAAGATACCTCTATACGTAGAGCCCGGAAATACTACCGTTTGTCCTTTTTGTCTCAAACCGAAACCCTAGGGAAACCTTCATAGCCGATTGAAGTATTAAGAAGAAGTTGCGTAGAACTTCTAAGGGTTGTTTGGAGCGGGTTGGAGCACCCAGAGTAGGAGCTAAACGTTGCTCAGGATCGACATTAAACTTGGATAATTTTGGGCTTACCGAGGTAAATAATCCTGTCCTTCTATTGTACGAGGTATGTGATTCTTCCTATCCTCTTGAGCATGATATTTTAAAGAATATATATATAGTACGGTAGACGTACGTGTGTTAACTGAATAATAATTACGGCAATGTCTTCGGACTTAAGCCCGAATAATAATTACGGCAATGTCTTTTGACTTAAGCCTGAATAAAAAGAATCTGAAGTATTTCAAAAGAATTAAGAAACCTTTTTGAAAGAAGAGTAACACTTGGTTTTAAAAGCTTAAGAGTTATACTAGCTTTATGGGAAGTTAGGTATAACGGCTTAAGAGTGATAAAAAGAATGATTTATTGATTTAAGAAGTTAAGAGACTTGATCTTAAAAGATAAGAGACTTGACTTAATTATATTAATGTGAATTTTGTTAAAAAGTGTGAAACCTCATTCGTGAGTAATGAGTATTTTGGTTTTCAAAAGGAATGATGTTTCTTGATTTGAATCGGAATGAATGTCGAACAAACCACAGCAGCGCTAATAAAGGGAAATGTATTGACTAATAAAGTATTATTAAAACCAGTAGAAACTTCCATCTGCATAGAAGCTAAGATGAGACAAAATGATGTTACATTTCCTAGATCATGGCTACTGTAATAAGATTGTTATGAACAAGAATAACCTACTCACACATAAGGTATATGTTTCTCAAATTGTTTTAAAGGATTAAAACTATGAACTACGAAACCTTTCGAAAATGAGAAACTTGAGTAATTGAAATTAGGCAAACTTGAACGTTTGGAAAAGAATGTTGTTACTTGATTTTATAAAGAGAAGTGTTTTGATTTACTTCAAAAGGTAAGCACTCTATTTTTATATACTACGGGTATTGTGTGACTTTTGTGAAAGTAACGTATCTTTTAAAAGAGTTAAGGTATGAAGTACTTTGGGGATAAAAATCCGATCTTGTTAATCATATAGTAGAAAGTACCTTGTGTGAATAATTTGATTGTGTTGGTTTGTGATAGCCTTGTAATACTTTCTTGTTGATTTAATAAGGAAACATGCTAGGATGCTACGTGTGTTAGTATCTTGTGATGATTGTGTAAAGGGGTTTCCCTCGATTGCGCTTAAGTTGTTTAACGATCAGCCGTTATGTTGGTATTGTACCACTCACCTTGACATGTTCCCGGAGGTTAAGCTGCCTCCGACGCGGGGGTAATACTCGAGCGATGCGTGTGACTATGATTCGAGGATACCTCATGCGGGTCAGGGACTATGCGAGCTACGAGTTCGAGTTAGTGCGGCCTATATGGTCATGCGGTCTATGTGGCCATGCGGACTGCGAGTCCAGGCGGATGCCGGGGAGTAGCTACCCTCGATGCGGGGAATACCTCATGCGGGCCATTGGAGTGGTCTATGCGGAGCTGCGGGAAGTTCCAGGGCTAGACGCGCACATTAGATACTGCGGGCGAGTGGCCAGCTTTGATCATGTGAATGGTCAGGCAGATCTCATGATCTGATTTATGACCTTGTTTGTCTTGTGGGTTTTAGTAGTCGGCTATGCCTTCGTACTTACCGTCACGGTTTTATGATGACACAGTGGGACACGGTGTTCATGTGTATTCCTTGGTGCTTTTATATCATAGGCTAGCGGTGAGGAAGGTATTCCACGGCATGATTGATGTTGTGGGCGTGAGACCCATTGTTATATTTGAGTGATGACTTTGAGGCGTGAGTCACGACTTGACATATCGCTTATTTATTGTGAACGTAGTTTGGTTATCATACATGTCTCTGCTTTATATAGACTACTATGATTTCATTCTGATATTTTGATTTCACATACTTGGTACTGTTGTCTTGACCTCGCCCGGGCTGCGTTCATCCGCAGTTGAGGTACACGATCGTTGATCCTAGCTCTCGAGTCACGATTCGGCGTTGGGAAGCTCCGTTTCTCAGGAGGCTTATCGGTGGTATAGTCCCTGTCGTAGTAGGTGCTTACATTCGGGGTATGGCGGGGCCACGTCGCCATTGTTGTCATGTCACTCTTAGAAGTGCAGAATCTTGTTGTGGGCAGAGTTGTAAGTGGGATGTAACTGTTCGGATTTAAGTTTTCATATATTATGCCGAAAGGCAAATTTTCTCTGATAATTGTTTTACACTTCTTGATATTTCATGTCTTGTTTTATGTTCCGCTGATTACTCTGATGTATGTCTACTTGATTGCGGGGTAAGGCACGATCACGGGCAGGTTGGTCGTGACAAAAGTGGTATCGAAGCGATTAATCCTCGGAAAGTGTCTCAGACCGTATCTAGTAAGTCTTGATTATCGGTGTGTCGTGCGCCATCAATAATCGTGAGGCTATAGGATATTTAGGATTGGTTTCCATTCTTCTCACTCGAGATCGTGCCTTAGAGCCGTGTTATAAGTTGGACCCTCTAACGTATTTCTTTTCCTTCTGGCTATGCCTCGCGTAGGCAAACCCGGCCGGGAGGGCAAAGCGGCAGGAGGCTGCGAGTAGAGTTCGAAGGGTTACGAGGCACGAGCCCGATCATCACCAGGGTGGTGTTTTCATTCGGGGAGTTATGCGACGTTACTAGCCCCAGCAGAGTTTAGCACGGCGGCGGCAGTTCCTACTGCGGCCATGATATTTGAACCTTGATTCCACGGCCGTGCAGAGAATATAAATTGCAAAGAGGCGACCCTGTTACTAGCTATGGCTCTGGCTGCCAGAGAGTATACCGATGTACCGCGAGTCTTGATGACTATCTAAGAGAGGGTTGTGCAAGAGTAATTCTTCAGTTAGGCTTGAGCATGGCCTGTGTACGGGCTTATGCGCAGCAGGCCAAGTAACGTAGAGATCAACGGGTTAACCAAGGATAGCAGAAGAGGGCCAGAACAGCAAGGTCCTTTGGTAACTTTCGAGGCGAACCGCCTCAGCAGCAGATTAGATATGCACATCCACGGTCACGGGGAGTTGGTCGAGCTCGAGTTTCGGTTCACGCTACACGTAGGCTCGGCCGGCGGATTGATTTTCCCTCAGTATTCACAGTGTGGCAGATGTCATCCCGGGGAATGTCGTCTTTTGTTGGTGCTCGTTTTACCGACGGCCGTCAGGGCCATGTGTCGTAAGGATGTCCTAGTAGGAGGGATGCAAGTAGGAGGACTCAACCTTCATGATCAGTGACCAGTTCGTCACCTTCCTTAGCTATGCGCCCTACGGGGCAGGTTTGATTAGAACAACATAGGGGATTGAAGCAGTAGATACAGGTTTATCCTTAACCCTCTAGAGATCAGTATGTGTGTTAAGATGGGTATATCATAAGTGCTGTGTTCTGATAGCAGTGTGTTAGTTGTGATTAGAAATCATGGTTAGTAATCGGGAAAGATTGGGGGATAGGAAAGGTGTGAACCTTAGAATGTTATACGTAGAGACCTTAGAGGTAAGGCCATCTTGGGTAAAGATGTATTGTTATGCTTGATCCTTATCGGAGTGCATAGTGCACATAAGCTATGTTTGTATAATAAGTCCCTGGGTAGTGTGAAATGAAAGAGGGTAGTTGAGCTAAGAAGACCGCTAGGTTTTCGTAACAGGGATTAGTGAGATTGTTCCGGATCGGGGAGCAAGGGTTGTACGCGAGAGTGGGTCGGGTTGAGGCCATGCCGCGGGTCAACCCGCGACCTGTTTTATGGTGGGGTCAGTTTGTGGTGGTCCCGCCAGGTGGTAGGTTCACGAGGGTGTTAGGCCCAAGGTTAGTTAACCAGTCTGAGTTCGTGGAGTGCGTTGACGATGATCGGTGATGGGGGCAGCCCATCGTGTTCTTCGGTCAGGACCGTTTACTCGGTTGTGTTGGTATATCAGAAAGGTTGTAAGGCTACACGGGGTGCCTACTTTCACCTTATGTCAGACAGTGGGGCCCAGGGTATGGCTGTTTCTTTTTCTAGAGGATTTACCAGGCAGGGTTAAGAACTTCGAGTCGAGAATCGCGTTCGCATTCGGGCGATGTTTGGATTTCAGGGGTAGTTGTGAGGATTGTTGTCTGCTGTGGATGGAGTGTTTTAGCTACCATTTGGTGTTTGGTTATTGCCTTATGAAGCCTTGTAAGGGCGGAAGTGTAAGTTCTTGGTCGATTGGTTCGATGTTGGCAAGGTTGGATAGATGGTTGGACTTGTTCCGGTGATCGTGGATAGGGTGAAGCTTGTCTAGAAGAGGTTTTGGCAGCTCAGAGAAATTGTGCGGATAATCGGCGACGACGCTTAGAGTTCAGGTTGACGGTCGGTCTTCTTGAAGGTACCACCCCGGATAGGGTGTGACGAGTTTTGGAACTGAAGCAGTAACAGAAATGTGGTAAGAGTTCGAGTGTACAAGAAGGGTACGACACGTAAGGGAAGAAGCGAGCATGTATAGCAAGCATAGATGTGATCATCTCTTTTGTAAAGAGAAGGTGCGAAGGAAGTATATTTTAGACCCCGGAGAAAGGTGTTTGTGGTGATGTTAGAGGTGTTTCCTCGTGGACTTGGATGTAAGTATTTTTGCGCAAGTTGTTTCTGTGGCCATGTGTGGCAAGGATTGTTTCGTAAGTATAGTAGTGAAGACTATACTGGCGCACGTTTGTTTTGAGACATAGAAGGAACATTCGGGACGAATGTTTCTAAGGAGGGGAGAATTTTATACCCCGTATTTCGAGAGTATGTACGTGAGGACGTACGTAGAGAAATTTGAACTTTAAAGTAGGCTTGGCCGATTATTTTTGTGCACAACACCCGATTAGAGTCGTTTTTCGACGAAACGTTTTACACAACTTGCGAAGGGTAAATTCCGGCTATGTCATTTTTAATTTTTTCGGATTTTTTCGAGTGACGAAACGTGTCGGACCAACGAGAGGGCGCCACTTGGCACCCTCTCATTGGCGGAAATTATGGGCGTCCCTTTGGACGATTTGGGCAATGTAGTTGGTAGGATATTTTGTGTTGGTTGGTAGGGTAGATGGATAAGGTACACATGGGTACATCCTAGCCCTACACTTGCCTACTACTTGGCATGATCTTGGCCATTGGTTGGCCTTTGCTTGACCTATAAATACCCCCCCTCCCCCTTTTTTGAAGACTTATTCATCCTAAAAATGTTCTAAGTCTTAGAAATCCTCCCCCTCCCTTCTTGTTGCTCTCGTCCTAGCCTCCCCCTCCTCCTTTGAGAAGGCCCTTTGGCCGAGAGTCCCTCCCCCCTTGGCCGAGAGTACCCCCCCTCCTAGTGGGGTAGGCCGAGGGGTATGCACCCCCCCTTGTGGTGTTGTCTCGTATAAATATACCCCCCCTCTTGGTAGAAATACTCTCCATAGTATTGTTACTATACCCAAATTACCTTAGCCGTATACCTTGTAGTATTCCAAAGATACCTCTATACGTAGAGCCCGGAAATACTACCGTTTGTCCTTTTTGTCTCAATCCGAAACCCTAGGGAAACCTTCATAGCCGATTGAAGTATTAAGAAGAAGTTGCGTAGAACTTCTAAGGGTTGTTTGGAGCGGGTTGGAGCACCCAGAGTAGGAGCTAAACGTTGCTCAGGATCGACATTAAACTTGGATAATTTTGGGCTTACCGAGGTAAATAATCCCGTCCTTCTATTGTAATTGGAAATTACATACTGTAGTTGTATAGAAATGAATATAAGATTCATAGAAGAGAAATGAACTGTAATAGAAGGTTAATACAGAAAAGACTTGAACTGAATTCACATCAGAAGAATATATATAAGTAGAAGTTTGAACTGTACTTACATAGGACTGTAATTACAGTAGACTGATAGCCTTTATTGGTTGAATGTTCTGCGAGTAGCATGTGCTACTTGGAAGGTGGACAAGGCTAGCCGGGTTATAGCCGTGGAGCGTTTTGCTTATAGTCGATAAATCGTCACGAGGTATGTGATTCTTCCTATCCTCTTGAGCATGGTATTTTAAAGAATATATATATAGTACGGTAGACGTACGTGTGTTAACTGAATAATAATTACGGCAATGTCTTCGGACTTAAGCCTGAATAATAATTACGGCAATGTCTTTTGACTTAAGCCTGAATAAAAAGAATCTGAAGTATTTCAAAAGAATTAAGAAACCTTTTTGAAAGAAGAGTAACACTTGGTTTTAAAAGCTTAAGAGTTATACTAGCTTTATGGGAAGTTAGGTATAACGGCTTAAGAGTGATAAAAAGAATGATTTATTGATTTAAGAAGTTAAGAGACTTGATCTTAAAAGATAAGAGACTTGACTTAATTATATTAATGTGAATTTTGTTAAAAAGTGTGAAACCTCATTCGTGAGTAATGAGTATTTTGGTTTTCAAAAGGAATGATGTTTTACTGATTTCGGAAATCAGAATGAATGTCGAACAAACCACAGCAGCGCTAATAAAGGGAAATGTATTGACTAATAAAGTATTATTAAAACCAGTAGAAACTTCCATCTGCATAGAAGCTAAGATGAGACAAAATGATGTTACATTTCCTAGATCATGGCTGCTGTAATAAGATTGTTATGAACAAGAATAACCTACTCACACATAAGGTATATGTTTCTCAAATTGTTTTAAAAGATTAAAACTATGAACTACGAAACCTTTCGAAAATGAGAAACTTGAGTAATTGAAATTAGGCAAACTTGAACGTTTGGAAAAGAATGTTGTTACTTTTTTTTTTTATGTAAATGCAAATATTATTACTAATAATGAAAAGGAAGTGGCTACAATCAGTCGTTGAGGTATCTCAAGCCTCAACGTAATGCAAACAAGAATAGATAGAGGGGAGGGGTGGTCACTCAAAGGTGCCACTACAAGAGGATAAAATCATAGAGAACTCTATAAGATGTTGTTTTGATTCTTGCAATGACCTCTTACTGGCAAGCTTGTGCCTTCAAAGAGCATTGTGTTTCTTGCCCTCCAAATCTCATAAACCATTATGCAAAAAGTAAGCAAAATAGCTTTGGCTCGGATGCTTGTCATGGTGTTCTTTCTTAATCCATTTAAGGGAGCTTTCAGTGATTTTCATCTCTCTTCTAATACCCAACCAATCTTTTATGCTCTTCCAAATCATGTGTGTATAGGGCGGTCAAAGAAGAGGTGTTCCCTTGTTTCATTAGCTTGCTTGAGAATCATGCAAGATTTATCCTCCAAATTGAGAAATGATAGAGTATCCTTTGTAGCTAACCGCCTCGCAATTTAGCCACATAGTAAAAGAGAATTTGGGAGGAATGAATCCTTTCCAAATTTGTGACATCCAAGGCTTTTTAGCTTGGAGTGCGCAAGATATCATATCTGAGCTTGAATCAAATATACCGTTGGCACAACATTTTGTAAAGCCGTCAATAGCATCACCATGGCTACCAAAGATAGAAACAAATTTGTCGCGAATCCCACAAATCTTTTTGAATAAAGGGGAGTCCCTAGGACGTACCTCATAGTCCCAAATTGTAATATCTCTCAAATAGTGACTATTGATCCATTGGACCCATAGAGAATCACTCGTGTGAGTTTGCCAAATCGTCCTGGATAGCAGGGCATGATTCCATTCCTTGATGTTCATAAGACCCAAGCCACCTTCAGATTGAGGCAGGCAAATGATATCCCAAGCAACTCTTGGTGGTTTCCCCCCCCATAAGAATTGAATACAAGCAGACCTTACCTTGTTGATAAATTTTATAAAGAGAAGTGTTTTGATTTACTTCAAAAGGTAAGCACTCTATTTTTATATACTATGGGTATTGTGTGACTTTTGTGAAAGTAACGTATCTTTTAAAAGAGTTAAGGTATGAAGTACTTTGGGGATAAAAACCCGATCTTGTTAATCATATAGTAGAAAGTACCTTGTGTGAATAATTTGATTGTGTTGGTTTGTGATAGCCTTGTAATACTTTCTTGTTGATTTAATAAGGAAACATGCTAGGATGCTACGTGTGTTAGTATCTTGTGATGATTGTGTAAAGGGGTTTCCCTCGATTGCGCTTAAGTTGTTTAACGATCAGCCGTTATGTTGGTATTGTACCACTCACCTTGACATGTTCCGGAGGTTGCTGCCCTCCGACGGGGTAATACTCGAGCGATGTGTGACTATGATTCGAGGATACCTCACGCGGGTCCCGAGGACCTATGCGCGAGCTACGAGTTCAGGTGTTAGTGCGGCCTATATGGTCATGCGATCATGTGGCCATGCGATCGCGAGTCGAGCGGATGTCGGGTAGTAGCTAGCTACCCTCGATGCGGGAATACCTCACGCGGGCCATTGGAGTGGCCTATGCGCGAGTGCGGGAAGTTCGAGGGCTAGACGCGCACATTAGATCTGCGGGCGAGTGGCGGCTTTGATCATGTGACGGTGCAGACAGATCTCATGATCTGATTTATGACCTTGTTTGTCTGTGGGTTTTAGTAGTCGGCTATGCCTTCGTACTTACCGTGCGGTTTTATGATGACAGGTGGGACACGGTGTTCATGTGTATTCCTTGGTGCTTTTATATCATGCATCGCAGCGGTGAGGAAGGTATTCCACCGCATGATTGATGTTGTGGGCGTGAGACCCATTGTTATATTTGAGTGATGACTTTGAGGCGTGAGTCCCGACTTGACATGACCGCTATTTATTGTGAATCGTAGTTTGGTTATCATACATGTCTCGCTTTATATAGACTACTATGATTTCATTTACGTATTTTCGCCACATACTTGGTACTGTTATCTTGACCTCCTCGGGGGATGCGTTCACGCCGCAGTTGAGGTACACGATCGTTGATCCTAGCTCTCGTGGTCACGATTCGGCGTTGGGAAGCTCCGTTTCTCGAGGCTTATCGGTGGTATAGTCCTGTCGTAGTAGTAGGTGCTTACATTCAGGGGTATGGCGGGGCCCTGTCCCGCCATTGTTGTCATGTCACTCTTAGAGGTCTGTAGTACTGTTGTGGGCAGAGTTGTAAGTGGGATGTAACTGTTCGGATTTAAGTTTTCATATATTATGCCGAAAGGCAAATTTTCTCTGATAATTGTTTTACACTTCTTGATATTTCATGTCTTGTTTTATGTTCCGCTGATTACTCTGATGTATGTCTACTTGGGTTCCCGGGGTAAGGCACCAGTCACGGGCCCGGGTTCGGGTCGTGACATTTACCATCAAGGAAGATAAGTCTTGCTAGCTTGAGATTGTTGACCAAGTCAACTTGTCCACTTGGCTTTACATTAATTGTCCTTCATCCTAGCCCACAAGTTTATTAATCTAAGCCATCCAATGTGTTATATAAGCTTACTACTAGTGCAAGACTAGTCTTGAACACTTAGAAAAATTTCACACATTGTTGTTCTTAAAACTTGCTCTCGGGTTTGCACCTTTTGCCATAAGAAAAAATTGTAGTTTTGATCCATTATTCACAAGACTTAAACCCAAGGTCCCTAAGGGTATTGTAAAGATATCTCAATAGAAAGATTTCGGAAAAAACAGCGTTTTCGTATTAGTCGCAAGGCGGAAACTTAAGGAGTTCTTCAACTTTGAAGTTGAAACTTGAAGATGGGTTCTTCATAGGCTTCTAATGAGTGCTTGAAGCGGATTGGAACATAAGGAAAGGAGGTAAGAATTGCTAAGGCGCGACTTTGAATCTTGGAAATTTTAAGGGCTTATAAAGGTATAATTCTTGTCGTTTTAGTAATTGAGATTACTTGTTGTTGTAGCTATGGTTATTAGCAAGCATGAGATATATAGTATGAAGTTTGATAAGGATATTGGCTATTGGAACCCTAATCCGAAAACTAGCATGTTTAGCCTTAAGATTACAATTCAAGTCGATTGTTAGTTTAAGTCGTCGCATGTTGTATAAAGAAGGAAATTGTAGTTGTTTATGACTATATAACATGTTAGGCCTTAGAACTTGGAATTGGAAAAGGATTGGAAAAGACTTTGAATTGTTGGTTATGTTGTTGGCCGAGAATGGCTTGAATATGGGACTACTTCGTATTAATTGTGGGGCGGAATTTTACACGTATTGTAAGGCGTGTAATCCCCTTTGTTTGGTTGTTGTTTTGAGCCTTAAATGTGGCGTGTTGGTTATTGTATTCGGCCTTGAAAAAGGTGGCAAAGTGAGTAGAAACAAAGGAAGTGTTGCCCGATTTTCCGTAGAATTAGAGACCAAATACTTAGTATTATTCTACGTTAGAGACTAGAAGTTGATAGTCTTGTTGTGACCATTATAGGTTGACACTTCTACGTACGGCGTATTCGGCTTAGCTTGTGGATTTTGCCGAAAAAGTATGTGAACTATCTCCTCTTCTAGCATGATTCCTTAAGATAAAGAAAGTATGTCCTACTCCTTAAATGATCCATTCCTTGGTTGTATTTGGATTGCGTAAAATAGAATTTGTTCTATGTACTTCCTTGATTGTACTTTGATGTTTAAATTGTAAGTTGTATAATCCATTGCCTTAGTGAAGTTGGATTCTTAAAAGTGAAAGTATTTTACTTAAAGTACATAGAGTCTTGAAAAGGAAGTGGTTTCCAAATCTTTTGGCTAGTGCCTGTTATACCCCGTATTTCCAGAGTATGTAGGTGAGGGCGTACGTATAAAATTTGAGCCTTAAAGATTTGGCAAATTCGAAATTTGGGCACAAGTGCCGAAAAGAGTCGTTTTCCGACGAAACGTTTCCACAGCTTACGTAGAGAAAATTCCGGCTATGTCATTTATAAGTTTTGCGGATTTTTCCGAGAGACGAAACATTTTGGACCAACGGGAGGGTGACAAGTGTCACCCTCACATTGGAAGGAAGTGGACGGCAAAGTGGACGAGAAAGGTGGCATGGTTAGGTAGGATATTTTGTGCAAGTTGTGTGGTAGATGGATAAGGTGCACATGGCTTGATCCTAGCCCTACACTTGCCTAACACTTGGCTTGATCTTGGCCATTGGTTGGCCTTTGCTTGACCTATAAATACCCCTCTAAGTGATGAACTTTCTTCATCCAAAAATCATTTGCTAAGTGTTAAAAATCCCTCCCCCTTTAGTGTTGAGTTCGTCCAACTCCTCCCCCCCTCTTTTGAGAGTCTTGGCGAGGCCTCCTCCTCCCCTTTGTAGTGCCCTGGCCAGGTACACCCCCTAGCCTTGTTGCCTCGTATAAATACCCCCCTTTTGTGGTATAGAAATACTCTTCAAGTATTGTTATAATGCCCAAATACCTTGGCCCAAATACCTTGGCCCAAATACCTTGTAGTATTCCCAAGGTTACACTTATACAAAAGCCCAGAAAATACTATTATACTTCCTCACCACAAAACGAAACCCTAAGGAAAACCTTCATAGTCGGTTGAAGTGTTAAGTAGAAGTTGGTTAGAACTTCTAAGGGTTGTTTGGAGCGGGTTGGAGCGCACGGAGTAGGAGCTAAACCTTGCTCAGGATCGACATATAAACTCGGATAATTTTGGGCTTATCAAGGTAAACACTTTTGGCCTTCTGTTGTAATTGGAAATTACATGTTGTTGGAATATATAGTTAATGTATACTATATATAGAATTGAACATAGTTGTGCGGCAATGTCTTTTGACTTAAGCCTGAATTTAAAGAAGAGAACTGAACTGTAATTACATAGGACTGTATTACAGTAGACTTGTGTAGTATTATTGGGTTCGCATCAGCTGCGTGATACTGCAGTTGACTGGTTTGATTCGTGGGAGTTGTCCCGGGAAGAGCATGCACTTCCAGCCGTATGGGACGAGTTCTCAAGGGCTTTTCTTGCACATTTCTTGCCCCCACAGATGAGGAGGGCTCGGGCGACAGATTTTTGACGTTGAAGCAGGACGGGTGGACGGTTAGAGAGTATAATGTGGAGTTCGACTCATTGGCTCGATATGTCCCCGCTTTAGTGGCGACCATGGAGGGCGAGTACACCGCTACGTCACGGGCTAGATGATTACTTGGCGAGGCTTATGCGGGTGTAGCTCTTCGGGCATGGACATTGCCCGCATGCAAGCTCATGCACTAGGATGTGAGGCACGGAGAGGTCGGCGGAATGGCCGAGATCGGCAGAAGAGCGAGCAGCGGTCCTTTGGTAACTTTCGAGGAGGACCGCCTCGGCCGATCTAGTTATGTACCTCCACGATGCAGTGGTCCCCGCGATCGTCGGGGCGTTCAGTGGTATTCGGGAGCTGGTCGAGCTCGTGGCTTCGGTTCGCGGTATGCGTGAGTGCTAGCGGCGAGGATTCATGTCCCTCCGGTGTGCGCGATGTGGCAAACATCATCGGGAATGTCGTCTTTTCTTGGTGCTTGTTTCACTGTGGTCGTCGAGCCATGTGACGAGAGGCGTGCTTATAGGAGAATGCCGCGGCGTAGCCGCGACTACGGATCGATGGCGAGTTCATCGTCTTCTGATTATGCGCCTGCAGGTGGGCCTATGATTAGAGTGGAGCGGTAGCTTCAGGTATATCCTTAACCCTCTAGAGATTGGTATGCGTGATATGATGACCTTATATTTATGTGCTATGTACGAATAGCGTTGTGTTATTTGTGAGTTAGAAAACATGGTTAGTTGGAAGGATAAGTATGGGGGCATGGGAAGTGTGAACCTTCGAATATTTCATGTTAAGACCTTAGAGGTAAGGTCGTCTTAAAGGAGAGATTCTTACGGTTAGTCTTTGTTGAAATACTTGGTATGCGTAAAATGTGTTGTGGGATAATTCCATGGGTAGTGTGAAATGGAAGTGGTAGCTTTCATGACCTGTATAGGTAAGATTGTTCCGGATCGGGGAACAAGAGCTTGATGCGTTAAGTGGGTCGGGTTGGGGCCATGTTGCGGGCCAACCCGCGGCCTGTTTCGAGGTGGGGTCAGCTCTGGGTGGTCCAGCCAGGTGGAAGGGTCACGAGGGTGCTAGGCCCAAGTTTAGATGACCATCGTATGAGTTCGTGGTTATGTTCGACGAGCGGATCGTGAAGGCGGGTATGTCCTTAAGGAAGATCGTGGCTAGTTAGTTGACCAAGTTTGGAGGTTGTTACTCCATAGTTTTGGAATCTGTAGTGTGTTACGTATACTAGAAGAGTTCAAGTGTTCGAGAAGAGTACCACGAGTAAGGGTAGAGCGAGCATGTATTGCGAGCATAGATATGACCATTTCTTGTGAAGGGAGAAGGTGCGAAGGATGTATATTTTAGACCTCGGGGATCGCGTGCGATCCGGTACCATTTGTTGGGTCGTTGGAGTGACACTAGAACCTCGCGGCAAAGTGACAAAAGTTTGTGATGTTAGAGGTTTTTCCTCGTGGACTTGGATGTAAGTATTTGCGAGGGTGTTTCGTGGCCAGTGGTGGAGTTGGCAACTTATTAGAAGAACTTTATCGTTATCCGTCTTGAGAAGGAACATTCGGACGAATGTTTCTAAGGAAGGAGAATGTTATACCCGTATTTCAGTATGTGCGTGAGGCGTGCGTATAAAATTTGAGCCTTAAAGATTTGGCAAATTCGAAATTTGGGCACAGTGCGAAAAGAGGCGTTTTCGACGAAGCGTTTCCACGACTTACGTAGAAAATTCGGCTATGTCATTTATAATTTTTGCGGATTTTTAGAGAGGCGAAACATTTTGGACCAACGGGAGGGTGACAAGTGTCACCTCGCATTGGAAGGAAGTGGACGGCAAAGTGGACGAGAAAGGTGGCATGGTTAGGTAGGATATTTTGTGCAAGTTGTGTGGTAGATGGATAAGGTGCACATGGCTTGATCCTAGCCCTACACTTGCCTAACACTTGGCTTGATCTTGGCCATTGGTTGGCCTTTGCTTGACCTATAAATACCCCTCTAAGTGATGAACTTTCTTCATCCAAAAATCATTTGCTAAGTGTTAAAAATCCCTCCCCTTTAGTGTTGAGTTCGTCCAACTCCTCCTCTTTTGAGAGTCTTGGCCGAGGGCCTCCTCCCTCCCCTTTGTAGTGCCCTAGCCAGTGGTACACCCCCCCTAGCCTTGTTGTCTCGTATAAATACCCCCCTTTTGTGGTATAGAAATACTCTCCAAGTATTGTTATAATGCCCAAATACCTTGGCCCAAATACCTTGGCCCAAATACCTTGTAGTATTCCCAAGGTTACACTTATACAAAAGCCCAGAAAATACTATTATACTTCCCTCAGTCACAAAAACGAAACCCTAAGGAAAACCTTCATAGTCGGTTGAAGTGTTAAGTAGAAGTTGGTTAGAACTTCTAAGGGTTGTTTGGAGGCGGGTTGGAGCGCGGAGTAGGAGCTAAACCTTGCTCAGGATCGACATATAAACTCGGATAATTTTGGGCTTATCAAGGTAAACACTCTTGCCTATACATTTGTAATTGGAAATTACATGTTGTTGGAATATATAGTTAATGTATACTATATATAGAATTGAACATAGTTTGCGGCAATGTCTTTTGACTTAAGCACGAATTTAAAGAAGAGCGAGCTGTAATTACATGGGGTGTATTCAGTAGACTTGTGTAGTATTCTGTGAGTAGAATTGTACACGTCAGGTTAGGCGTGCAAACCCCACTGGTTGGCTTGGTAGCGGCCTCGAAAGAGGAGGAGATTTCTGTTGTTGCGGGAGAGTCTTCCGAATTTTATGTAGGTTATTCTAAATTGAGATCTAGATGTTAATAGGCGCCTTGTGGCCTCTATAGGTTGAAGTACTACGTATGGCGTGATCTACTTGTCTTAAGGAGTAGCCGACGGTTCGAGTTACTTGGAGCGTTTTGCTATTAGTCGATAATCGTCGCGAGGTATGTGAACCTCTTCCTATCTTTTCTAGCATGATATGTGTGAGCTATGTAGTACGGTGAGCGTACGTGTGTTAAGCTTGTATTTGGTTGTTTTAAAACATAAGTGTTATACTAGCTTTATGGGAAGTTAGGTATAACGTCTTAAGGGTGGTAAAATGAATGGTTTATTAATTTCAAAAGTTAAGAGACGGGATCTTATAAGATAAGAGACTTAACTTAAATGAATTAATATGGATTTTGTGTGAAACCTCATTCGTGAGTAATGAGTACTTGGTTTTTAAAAGGAATAATGTTTTACTGATTTCGGAAATCAGAATGTGTATCAATAAACCACTGCAGCGTTAATAAAGGAAAATGTATTGAATAATTAAGTATTATTAAAACCAGTAGAAACCTCCATCTGCATAGAAGCTAAGATGAGACAAAATGATATTACATTTTCTAGATCATGGCTGCTTAATAAGATTGATTATGAACAAGATTAACCTACTACCTTATGGCATATGTTACTCTATTGTTTAAAAAGAGGTTAAGACATTGAACTATGAAACTTTTCTAAAAAAGAGACTTGCGTAATTGAAATTAGGCAAACTGGAACTTTTAGGGAAAAGAAAGGCATTGTGTTGTCTTAAAATGGTTTAAAACATAAAGTGTTATAACAACTTTATGGGAAGTTGGTTATAACGGCTTTATGAAAACAAAAGAAGGGTTTTATCATTTGTTTTAATGTGGTAACTTGACTTTTAAAAGAGAAGTATTTTGGTCCAAAGGAAGGCATGGTATTGCCTTAATTTGGTCTTAAAAAGGAAAGTATGAAAGTTGTTTTGGTTTACTTAAAGATTTAAGTCACACATTTTTATATACTACAGTATCGGGTGACTTTTAGAAAAGGAATGAATCTCTTAAAAGGAATTTAACGTCGTAGTACTTTAGGAGTTAAAATCAGGACTTTGACATAAAATGAAAGTACCTTGAGTTGTGTATAACTTGCCTATGCTTGTTGTTATGAAACTTGACCATGTTACGTGTGATAGCCTTGTTGTGCAAGTCGTATTTCACTCGACTACCGGTTCATCCGGAATGTATTTCACTCGACTACCGGTTCATCAGAATGTATTTCACTCGACTCTGGGTTCATCAGAATGTATTTCACTCGACTCTGGGTTCATCAGGAATGTATTTCACTCGACTACGGTTCATCAGAATGTATTTCACTCGACTCTGGGTTCATCAGAATGTATTCCACTCGACTCCGATTCATGGGATGAGCAGAATGTATTCCAGCGTTTCTATCTGGGTCCATAAGATGGGCGAGACACATTATCGTATCACATGATTTGTACCTAGGCTGGCGGTGAGGAAGGAGTTCCACGGGCATGAGGATGACTTTGAGGCGTGAGTCACGACTTGACATGGCGCTTTTATGTTGTGAGCGTAGTTTGGTTATCATACATGTCTCTGCTTTATATATACTATTATGATTTCATTCTGATATTTCTGATTTCACATACTTGGTACTGTTATCGACCTCCTCGGGGCTGCGTTCATCTGCATGAGTAGAAGTACATCATTGTCGATCCGCTTATAGGATCACATTTCAGCGTGTTGGGAAGCTCCGTTCCTTGAGGCTTATCTTTGGTATGTTACCACAGTGCAGTAGGTTCTTGTACATTCGGGGTATGGCGGGCCTGTCCGTCATAGTTGTTGTCACTTCTTAAGTGCAGTGAAATGCTTGTTGTGGGCGATGCGTAAAAATGATAAGCTGTTCGGTATTTATGTATATATCTTGAAGGCAACTGTTTTGGTTGCTTTGTTTATTTATCATGTCTCTTAATTCATGTTCATGTTTTTATTTCGCTGATTTTCTCGATGTTGTATCACTAGGGTGCGGGGTAAGGCACGATCACGGGCAGGTTCGGTCGTGTGAAGGTCTTAGTTCCAAAACCTAAGTCGTTATAATGACTTTAGGAGTCAAATGAGTGATTTACTTCATTGTTTTAAGAGAGGAGAAATGACATGATTTAAGAGAAGTAACTTGTGTTAAAGGTGTGAGTTACTTGAGGTTTAAAAGTAGAAGAAACTTGTTTTCTAAATATTAAGAGACTTTAAGTATTTTGAAAGTTAAGAACTTGATTTGTAAGTATGTGATACTTGGTTTTAATTAGTATAAGTCTCTTGGTTATAAAAGGAATGAATATGTCTAAACCATAAAGGGTTATAACGGCTTTATGGGAAGTTGGTTATAACGGCTTTATGGAAGGTTAAGAAGGTTGTCTATTTTGATTAATGGGCATAAGTTGCCTAGATTGTGAAAATTTGAAGTTACTTGATTTCAAGCTTTGAAATGAGTTTTCTAAAAGAGTAGTAACTTACTTTGAAAAATAGACACACATTGATACTACGGGTGTTAGTATCTTGGGGTTTTACATAAAAAGGAGTCTTTTGAAAAGAATGTACGTACGTAGTACTTTGGCTTGTTTAGTTGAGAATTATTCTATGAGTGCCTTGAGTTTATAAAATGAAAGTCTAAAGATTTTATGAACTTGCCTATGTATGAGGGCCGGTAGTGCTTATGTTTTGTTTGATGGTCAGTTGAGACAGGGTAAGAGTATAAATGAGGGGTAAATCCCCAAAGATCGTTAGACCACCTGCTTTACCACCTTCTTCAGGGTAAGAGTATAAATGAGGGGTAAATCCCCAAAGATCGTTATACCACCTGCTTTACCACCTTCTTCAGGGTAAGAGTATAAATGAGGGGTAAATCCCCAAAGATCGTTATACCACCTGCTTTACCACCTTCTTCAGGTAAGAGTATAAATGAGGGTAAATCCCAGATCGTTATACCACCGCTTTACCACCTTGAGGGGTAAGAGTATAAATGAGGGTAAATCCCCAGATCGTTATCCGCCTCCTTTACCACCTCTTGGGGTAAGAGTATAAATGAGGGTAAATCCCCAAAGATCGTTATACCACTGCTTTACCACCTGCGGGGTAAGAGTATAAATGAGGGTAAATCCCCAAATATCGTTATACCACCTTTACCACCTTCTTGGGGTAAGAGTATAAATGAGGTAAATCCCCAAAGATCGTTATACCACTGTTTCCATGGATTTGCTACCTATACTTTTGATTACTCATTGTTAGTAAGGAAGCGTATCATTAATTGAGTTATCATACATCTCGATTTTATTATTGACTTATGATTTCATTCTGATATTCTGATTTTACATACTTGGTACATTCCCGTCTTGACCTCGCCCGGAGTGCGTTCATCTGCATGAGTTTAGGTCACCTTGATTTGGTGATCATAAGTGTAGGACCTGCTCAGAGTTTTTGGATAGCTCCCTATGTTCAGGAGTTTATCTTTTTGGTATAGTTCCTTCAGTGCAGGCTTTTGTACAGTTATGGGTACGGCGGGGCCTTGTCGTCATAGTTGATAAAACTCTTAGAGTGCGTATTCATATGTGGGATTGGACTCGTATGCAGTGTAGTGTCTTATTATGTATATCATATGGCGGCCTTGTCGGTTTTGCCCTTGCGCGTCGTTGGTTTGAAAAATAAAAATGAGGTGTTATTTAATTTCATGATTTACTTAGTTGTTAAGGTAGAAGGGTGCCCAGGTAGGGCACGATCCACGAGCTTGAGGTTGGGCGTGGCGATCTCCTTCGTGGAGGCATAAGCGATAAATAAGAATAGGTCGAGAGAGGGTTCAACCTAATAAGGCGGCTCTCTTGCACGATTTGAGAGAGAAGAATGAAACCAATCCTAAATGTCTGCGACCTTACGGTTATAGATGTGGTGCACAACCACCGATAACCAAGATTCTACTGAACGCGGTGCGTAGACACTTTCCGAGGACTAAGCGCTCGATACCACTTTTTCACGACCCGACCGGTCGCGGCTGATGCCCTACAGGCACCGCTGCAGTATACATCAGAGAAAAATCAACGGAACATACACAACCACATAACGTATAGCAACAGAAATAAACAACAGGCTAGCCGATAAGGCTACCTCCCTGGAGATATATATACAACAACAGTTACATCTCATCTTTTACAAATTGACCCATAAGATATGACTACAGACCTCTAAGAATTTTGGACATAATCACTATGACGGGACAGGGCCCCGCCATACCTCTGAATGTACATAAATCTACAACATCAGGGAAACCGTACCAAAAGACAAGCCTCCGGAGAAATGGAGCTTTCGACAAGCGATCGATGATCTAAGAGTGAGGATCCGCACATTTACCATTACTTGCGGCATGAATGCGGCCAGGAAAATTCGATCTGAAATATGTACTAAGTATGTAAAACTGGAAATATTGTAATTTATATCATAAGTTCTAAAATAAAGCTGGAGACATGTATGATAACCAAATTAACAGTATAATGTGTCTTACTAACAATGAGAGTAACAAGAGTAAACATTTCCAGTTCTTAAAATAGGAAGCCTGTGATTAGCCTAGGACCATCCGCCCGTAGTAATATCACGCAATCCTACTCCTGGGACTATTTCACCCGCATAGGCCGTGTGGACCCGCATGAGGTAAATTCCTCGCATAGGACTGGTCTTCCCCGCATGAGACTATTTCACCCGCATGAGCCCTACGGACTCGCATGAGGTAACTTCCTCGCATCGTGGGGAGAAAATCCACAGAATATGCAACATGCCCGGGGAATGACCCCGTGAAGAATCATATAACACAAGCACAATCGACTACCATAAATAACATAAGTAAGTTAAGAAATCCCTCAACTTCTTATTAGACTTAATTAGCATGCACTCTCATTTTATTTAACTTAAGGTACTAACATATCATGAAAAAATCCGGAAATTTAACCCCAGAGTACTACGTACTTCTATCCTTTTAAAATGACTCTTTTTCATATAAAAACCCTAAGATACTAACACCCGTAGTATCAAGTCATATCTACTTTCCATATCAAGTTACTACGCCTTTAGAAATTCATTTCAAGGCTTTGAAATCAATTCTTCCATTTTCGAAAATTTAAGTAACTTATACCTTTAAACAAGTTACTCTTCTTTATATCAAGTCTTTGATCCTCTTTTTAAATCGATCAAGTAAACCATTCTTTTAACTTCCCATAAATTCGTTATAACCAACTTCCCAGAAAGCCGTTATAACAACTTTATGCTTTAGAAAACTAAGGCATTTTCATCTTTTAAAATCAAGCGAGTTATTTCTCTAACTCAACCAAACTTAGACATTCTTACATCAAGTCAATGATATCAAAACAAAACTGAATTTCTTTAAAACTCGTACGTCTACCGTACTTATACATTTATAAAACTCATGCTCAAGAGATTGGGAAAGTACTACATACCTCTTCGGCTTAATCCACTTGCTAACTTGAATATGCCGAACGTAGAATGTCAACCTATAATGACCATAATACGGCTATCAACTTCTAGCTTTTAATGTAGAATATTCTAAGTGTAAAGCTTCATATTCTACGGAAAATTGGGCAGCACTTCCTTTGTTTCTACATACTTTTCCACCTTTTTTAAGGCCCGAAATCAATAACCAACATGCCACATTTAAGGCTCATCACATCAACTAGTCAAAGGGGATTACACACCGCACATGACGTGTAAAATTCTGCCCCACAATTGATATCAAAATAGTCCAATATTTCAATGCCATTTCGGCTACAATGTACAACAATGCAAAGTCTTATCCAATTCCTTTTCAATCCAAGTTGTTTAGTCTAACATGTTATATATTTGCAATTGATTATAACAACTACAATCTTTTCTTTAGATAACATGCGACGATTATAACTATCGACCAAATTGTATTTCAATTTCAATGGCTAACAAGGTCATTCTCGGATTTAGGCTTCCTATATTCCATAACACTTATCAATCTTCATTATATAATTCACATGATCATAAATCAACTACTAAAACATGTAATCTTTAATTACATGGGCATTTTGCGGGTAAACGCGGTTTAAGGCAAGGTGATCCTATGTCCCCTATGCTCTTTATCCTTTGCATTGAGTACCTTTCAAGGATGTTAAACCTAAGGACCTCGGACAAAGTTTTTTCTTATCACTCGAAGTGCAAAAGACTAGACATCTCTCACCTTGCCTTTGCGGATGATCTCATGCTCTTTGCCAAAGGGGATGTACCTTCGGTAAATGTTCTTATGGAGTAGTCATACATCAGAGTAATCAGCGAAATATAAAAACACAAGACATGAAACAATTGTAAATGAGACACAGTTTATCTGAAAAAGGGTCGCATTTCGGCATATATATAGATAACCAAAATCTGGCAGTTACATCCCAACTGTACAATAGGACTACAGACCTCTAAGAAGATAAACAACTATGGCGGGACAGGGCCCCGCCATACCCTGAATGTACAAACTATCTACAACAACAGGGAGATCATACCCAAAAGTCGAGCCTCCGGAGAAGATGGAGCTCCTGACACCAAAGCAAAAGATCCTAAGGATGCGGATCTAGCACCTGCTTTCCACCTGCGGCATGAGCGGCCCCGAAGTCGATCTGCGGTACCAAGTATGTGAAACTCTAAAGTACTTAAATGAAATCATATCATTTTAAAACCAATTTTACCAATATGCGAAACAACGAAGGTAATGCGCATAGTGCCACATCATAAACAAGAGCAACAATAGGTAAACTGTGACAGGTCTTTTCTCGGCTGCGAATGATCGAAGCAGGCCAATCGCCCATAGTATCATTATGCATGCCTAATCACGGACTCCGCGATCCGCATAGGCCACTCACGTAGGCGCGTAGGGTATTCCGCATCGAGGGTAGCTCTCCTCGGCATCGATCCTGGACTCGTAGTCGCGTGGCCACGTAGACCGCGTAGCCACAAGGACCGCACTAACACGGAACTCTCGTAGCTCGCATAGGTCCCTGGACGCGTGAGGTATTCTCGAATCATAGTCACCTGGTGCTGAGGTATACCCGCGTGGAGGCGGCTTAACCCCCGGTATCGTGTCAAGAGATGAGTGATGTAATACTAACATAGCGGCTTACCGTTAAACAACATAAGCACAATAAGAATAACCTCTTATACAAACGTTACAAGACACTAACACACATAGCATCATAATATGTCTACTCATCAAACCATCTTATTTATACTTTCCAAAAATCAATACAAGTCTTTCATAAACACATAAGTAAACTGTTCCTTTTCTCTTTCTTAAGTCGTTATACCTAACTTCCCATAAAGCTAGTATAACTCTTAAGCTTTTGTTTTAAAAACAAATATTCTTCTTCTTTCAAAAATGATTTATAATTCTTTTGAAAGACTTCAAGATTCTTATTATTTAGACTCAAGTCAAAAGACGTCAAGTAAAACCATGTTCGATTAACACACGTCGTCTAGTACTATATATATATATTAAAATATCATGCTCTAGAGGATAGGAAGAATCACATACCTTCTCGTGAAATCCACTTGCCAAGTCGAATATGTCGCATGAGTATCAACCTATAATAGTCAAATCGTCTATCAGCGTCTAGACTACTCTGTAGGATAATCTAAGCGAGAGGGTTCTCTATTCTACGGAAAATCGGGCAGCACTTCCCTACGGTAATCTATACAAGTCTCGTAAATACGGTCCTATGTAAATCTGATTCAATCTTCTTTAATACTTACGATGTGATTTGATTCAATTCTCTTCTTTAATATCCTTCATGTATTTTATACTTATTTCTATACTTCTACAGTATGTATTCTCCAATTATAATAGAAGGATAAGATTATTATTTACCTCGATAAGCCCAAAATTATCCAAGATAAAAGTTGATCCTGAGTAAGGTTTAGCTCCTAATCTGAATGCTCCAATCCGCTCCAAGAAACCTTAGAAGTTTCTACACAACTTCTACCTTCTACTTGACCTACTATGAAGTTTCCCTAGGGTTTTAGTTTAGTGACTAATGGATATAAGATAGTATTTACGGACTCTGCGTATAGAGATAACTTTGGAAATACTATAAGGGATTGGCTAAGGTATTTTGGGGATAGTAACAATACTTGGAGAGTATTTCTACAAAGAGAGTGCTTTGCGAGACTACAAGGAAAATGGGGAGGAGAAGGGTGTTTGGCTAAGGCTTCCTTTAGAGGGAGATGGTGTTTGGACGAGAAGCTCTCTCGAAGGGGAGTTTTGAGACTTGGAAGAATGATTTGTGGATGAAGAGTTCATCAACTCAAGGGGGTATTTATATGGCTTTCAAGGGCTAAGATGAGGCCAAGTGGAGGGCAAGTGGAGGGTGGGGATTTGCACAAGTGCACCCTACCCCTACTCCACAATTTACTCACAAACATTGACCCTTAGTTTAGGCCCCAAATTCATGCCAACCGTGGCCCTCTTTGCCGTCCAAATGAGGGTGACAAGTGTCACCCTCCCGTTGGTCCAAAATATTTCATCTCTCGGAAAAATCCGCAAAAATTATAAAAGACATAGCCGTAATTTTCCCTACGCAAGTTTTGGAAAACGTTTCGTCGGAAAACAATTCGTTTAGTGGGTTGTGCCCAAATTTCGTCCAAAGCCTTAACTTTAAGTTTGAACTTTTGTACGTACGCCCTCACGTACATAATCTGGAAATACGGGGTATAACAAGGCTAGGTGATCCTATGTCCCCTATGCTCTTTATCCTTTGCATTGAGTACCTTTCAAGGATGTTAAACCTAAGGACATCGGACAAAGTTTTTTCTTATCACTCGAAGTGAAAAAGACTAGGCATCTCTCACCTTGCCTTTGCGGATGATCTCATGCTCTTTGCCAAAGGGGATGTACCTTCGATAAATGTTCTTATGGAGTGTCTTGAATATTTGGAGGCAGCTTCCGGACTTACACTTAACCCGTCAAAATCATCCATCTACATTGCGGGTATGCAAGGTTCAATCCAGGACTTGATCATGGCAAGAGTCGGTTTCTCATTAGGAGTTTTCCGTCACGGTGCCAGGGATCCCTTGTCCCAATATCTGTCTCGGTTGATCAGTTTGCCCCATTCACTAGTGCAATCTCGGAATACATTCAGAAATGGGGGCATCATTCACTATCTTATGCGGGAAAACTGGAAATAATCAGATCGGTTATTCAAGGTGTTGAGAGCTTTTGGTTTCGGGCGCTTCTTATTCCTTCTTCAGTTCTCAACAAGGTACGGTCAGCATGTATTCAGTTCTTATGGGGTGGTAAGCCACCAAGAGTCGCTTGGGATGTTATTTGTGTGCCTCAATCCGAAGGAGGCTTGGGTCTTATGAACATGAAAGAATGGAACCATGCCTTACTCTCCCAGACCGTCTGGCAAACTCACACTAAGGCGGATACCTTATGGGTCCAATGGATTAATAGCTACTACTTGAGAGGCCAATCCTTTTGGGATTATGAGGTACGGGCTAGGGATTCCCCCTTATTCAAAAAAGTTTGTAGCATTCGTGACACATTCATTTCCATCTTCGGTAGTCAAGGAAATGCAATTGCCGGCTTGGAAAAGTGATGCACTAATGGAAGATTTGATTCTAGTCTTGTGTATGAGGTCTTGCGCACACCGCGGGATAAAAGGCTTTGGATGTCTCAAATTTTGAAAGGTTTCATTCCTCCTAAATTCTCATTCACTGTATGGCTCGCTTGTAGGAAGCGCCTAGCTACTAAAGACACTCTCTCCTATCTAAACTTGGAGGATAGGACTTGCGGGTTCTGCAAGAGGGCAAATGAGACAAGGGCTCACCTCTTCTTTTCTTGCACCTACACCCGCTTGATTTGGAAGCACACAAAGGAATGGTTGGGTATTAGAAGAGAAATGACAACTATTGAAAGCGCACTCAAATGGATCAAGAAAGAGCATCGTGGGACAGGAATCCGATCCAAAGCCATCTTACTTGCCTTTTGCATAGTGGTATATGAGATTTGGAGGACAAGAAACGAATTTCTATTCGAGGACAGAAGTATCACGACGGAGAAGGTTGTTGCAAAAGTCATAACAACAACTTATAGAGTTCTTTATGACTTAATCCCCTATTGTAACGTCACCCAAGGGTGAACGTCTCATTCCCCATCTCTTTCATTTCTTGTTTATGCTTACGTTGAGGATTGAGAACCCTCAATGACTGATTGTAGCTACCAGTTCTTCCTTTTTCTAGTAATAATATTTGCATTTACCCAAAAAAAAAAAGGTCTTGAAATATTTCTAAGTGTTGAGACTTGTCTTTCTACTAGGGTGAATATATAATAAAATCAAGGGTCAAGATTAAAACACTTGTGGGGTTTGGATGAAGAAGATTAAAATATCAAGTGTCAAGTGGGCTTATTGACTTGGTCAACAATGTCAAGCCTTGGCTTTCAAGACTTGACAAATTGGCCTTGTCCATTTCGTCCAAGCCCATAGAGTGGGGGTGACACGTGTCACCCTCTCATTCGTCCATGGTGTTTCGTTTCCCGACATTTCCATAATTCCGGTAAATTCTACGAGTCTCAAATCTTAAAGTCCTGCTTTCTTACGTACGTTCTTATATACATGTTCTGGAATTATGGGGTTTAACACAAACATGTAGGGACAATCAGGTAATTCCTTTCCTTTTCATTCCCTTCCCTTACTGGATTCCATTCCGTTTACCCTGTGCAGACCAAATGCACCCTAACAATAAATGAGGAATGATTTCCCATATTACTCGTAGAAGCAAAGGGAGAGCAGGAAAGAGTGTTTTCTTCGTGGGAGACATTTCTGGAAAGAAAATAGATGTAGAATTTGTCAAATCCATCAAGACTGAGATGGGTGCAATTGTTTGTCGACGAAAGGCTCAGATTGAAAGGGAAAGGCTCTCCAACAACTTCATTGCTAACTAGTGTTGTCAAGTATTTGCTGGTTAGAGATTACAAGTGTCATGTAAACAGACAGCAAATCAATTTACTGGTTTCCAATCATCACGGTGTAGACATTGATATGTAAATTGGTCAAACGAACCCATTCCATGCACATTTCACTTTTGACAAAATTTCAAGGATATCATATATCTTGTACAATAAACACTGCTAACTTCTCCCTTTCTGAAATGGGGCAAAATGGATCAAGAAAGCTTTCATTACATTGTTTTGTTGAAGCAACGACTGTATGTTAATCCTATAGGCCATCTGAAAAAAGAAGCTACTACAAACTGTAAACATGTATATTATAGAAACAATTGTATCCCTACCCATAATTAGAATATTTCCATATATTGTGTAAATATAATTATGGCAAGACTAGGATTCTTTTTTTGTATAGGTTTAGGATTCCTATTGTATATGGGATGAACATTATACTCTATATATACTTTGATATTAATGAAAGACTCCCCAAGGTAGATTAATATCATCTTACATGGTATCAAGATCCTAACACAAAATCGTAGAATTTTTCTTTGTGTGAGTTCTGCATGACCAGTCCCCCCCATCGCCGATTCATGCGGTTCCTCCTCTCCTCCCAAAATTCTTAGTTTTTCTTCTTATTTTCTCTCTTCTCTAAATGGATACTCAGGATTACGCTTCTTATTCTGACACATCTACCTCCACAAATCCCACCACCACATCGGCATCCTCTTTTCATCATGCTCTCACTGTTACCAATATCAAGAATTATATTCCCATTTTTCTTGATCAAGCAAAAAGTCAGTATTCTCCATGGGTTCAACTGTTTCGTAATCATTCATGTATCTATAACGTGCTTGACCACATCGACGACACTATTTTGTGCCCTCCGGAGGTTGATGAGTCTACTTGGCGTCATCTAGACGCCGGCGTCAAACAGTGGATTTATGATAGTATTTCGCAGGATATTCTTCTTACTATCATGAAATCTGGTGCCACAGCCCGTGATTTATGGAACCGCTTGGAGGAAATCTTTTGTCACGACCCGTTCCGGGGCCCGTGACTGGTGCCTTACCCGGGCACCCAAGTAGTCATACATCAGAGAAAAATCAGCGGAATATAAAACAAGACATGAAATAATTGTAAATGATACACAGTTTACGAGAAAGGGTTGCCTTTGGCATATATACATAAACCAAGGTTTGCGATTACATCCCAACTGTACAACATGACTACAGACCTCTAAGAAATAAACAACTATGGCGGGACGGGGGCCCGCCATACCTGTATACAAAACTATCTACTGAGGAGATCATACCCAAAGTAGAGCCTCGGAGAAGATGGAGCTCGACACCAGCCAAGAGATCCTGGGATGTGGATCTAGCACTGCTTGCCACCTGCGGCATGAACGCAGCCGAGGAGGTCGATTACAACGGTACTAAGTATATGAAAGCGTAAAGTACTTAAATGAAAACATATCATTTTAAAATCAGTTTTGCAAGTATGTATGAAACAACCAGTAACCGCGCATAGTGCCACATCATAAACAAGAGCAACAATAGGTAAGCGTATGAGTCTTTTCTAGGTGCGAATGATCGAGCGGGCCAATTGCCCGTAGTATCACCATGCAAGCCTAATCCTGGACTCCCGTAGTCCGCATAGGCCACTCATATAGGCCCGCATAGGGTATGTAACCCCACATCGAGGGTAGCTACTCCTCGGCATCGTCCTGGACTCGTAGTCCGCATGGCCACATAGACCGCATGAGGTATAACCCCGCATCACTAACACGGAACTCCGTAGCTCCGCATAGGTCCCCTGGACCCGCATGAGGTATTCTCGAATTATGGTCCCAGACCGCCTGAGTCTACCCCGCATCGGAGGGCATCTTAACCCCCGGTAATATGTCAAGAGGTGAGTGATATTATACTAACATGACAGCTTATCGTTAAACAACATAAGCACAACAAGAATACTCTCTTATACAAACGTTACAAGACACTAACACACATAGCATCATATCATGTCTACTTATCAAACCATCTTATTATTCTTTTCACAAATCAATATAAGTGCATTATAAACACATAGGCAAACTTGTTTCTTTTATCATGCTTAAGTGGTTATACCTAACTTCCCATAAAGCTAGTATAACTCTTAAGCACATTTTAAAAACCAATTTGTTCTCTTACGTTTAAAAATGATTGATATTCTTTTGAAATGCTTTGGATCCTTATTATTCAGGCTTAAGTCATGAAGACATTGCCGTAAGTATTATTCGAGCTTAAGTCAAAAGACATTGCCGTAGTTATTATTCAGTTAACACATGTACGTCTACCGTACTACATATATATTTTAAAATATCATGCTTTAGGAAGAATCACATACCTTCTCAGCGAAAACCACCTGCCAAGTTGAATATGTCGCGCGCAGAAATCAACCTATAATAGTCAGACACGTCTATCAACGTCTGAACTACTGCATGCTTGATTCTAAGCAGAGGGTTCTATATCCTACGGAAAATCGGGCAGCACTTCCCTACCCGGTGAGCTACTCAAGTCTACTGTGAAAACAGTCCTATGTAAGTACAATTGATTATTCTTCTTTTAAACCCTTCTACTGTGATACTTGATTCAATTGATACGTGATATTCTTCTAAGTATTTAATTGTTATTCTTATACTATTACAGTATGTATTCTCTAATTCAAAAGAGGGTTAGGATTATTTACCTCGGTAAGCCCAATAATATCCTAGATAAAAGTCGGCGCTGAGCAAGGTTTAGCTCTGGGTTGTGCGCTCTGGTAGCTCAGAAACCTTAGAAGTTCTTAAAAACTTCTACTAAGGACTATGGTATTTGGGCTTGGGTATTTTGGGAATTATAACAATACTAGACGGCAACTTTTCTACCACGGGAGGGGGGGTAGATTTCGGCTAGGCTAGGGGGAGGGGTTGCCTCGGCCAAGCTCACTCAAGGGGGGGGGGGGGGGGTATGCTTTGGACGAAATGCTCACAAAGGGAGAGGGAAGGATTTTTCAAGACTTGGAAGTAATTTTAGTGGATGAAGAACTCTTCATCTAAGGGGGTATTTATAGGTCAAGCCATGGCCAACCAAGGGCCAAGATGATGCCAAGTGCAAGGCAAGTGTAGGGTGAGGATTTAGGTAAGTGTCCATTCTATCTACTACACACAAATATCCTACCAACTCCTTGACTTGTGCAAAGGCACAAAAAATGTGCCATTCCAAGTCCAATTCGTCCAATGGACGATTTCAAGTCCATCAATTGGAGGGTGCGAAGTGTCGCCCTCCCGTTGGTCTAAAATGTTTCGTCTCTCGGAAAAATTCGCAAAAATTAGAAATGGCATAGCCGGAATTTTCCCTACGGAAGCTGTGGAAACGTTTCGTCGGAAAATGATTCTTTTAGCGAGTTGTGCACAATTTTCGAACTTGGCCTAACTTTAAGGCTAAACTTTCGTACGTACGCCCTCACGTACATACTCCGGAAATACGGGGTATAACATTCTCCCCTCCTTAGAAACATTCGTCCCGAATGTTCCTTCCAAGACGATTATCGATAAAGCTCAAAGCGGTTTGCAAGTGCCACACGTAGCGCGATATAACACTTAACAATTTACGAAAATTAAACCAAATAGGAAAGTAAGTTACACGGAGGTGTGGGGAATAAGTGAGGATACCTCCGCCTCATGTCCTCCTCGACTTCCCACGTCATCTCCTCCTAAGCTCGTTCATACAAGACTTTGTGGAAGCCACATCCTTAGTCCGCAGACGCCTAACTTCGACGATCGACTATCGCTATGGGAATCTCCTCATCACGATAACCTCGGTCACTGGACATCGTCAATCGGGTGTACCACTAGATGGATCCGATACATCTCGCCGGCATAGATCGTGAAAAAACCGGATGCATCGCCTCCGGATCGGACGGCAGATCCAACTCATAGGCAACCTGCTGCCACCTGCGGACAATCAGAAGCGCCCAATGTACCTTGGTGAGTTTCCTTCTTCCGAATCTCATCACACCGCCATGGGTGACACCTTGAAAACCCAATCATCAATGCGAACTCGGATGCCGACGGCGATGATCTGCGTCGACGACATGCGACTACGGTTGTCGATAGCGCTCGGATAAGCTTCACCTTATCCATCGCTGCTTGCACCAAATCTGGTCCCACTAGTGCACCTCGCCCACATCGAACCAACCTATAGGCGATCGCACTTCCTCCATACAAGGCCTCATAAGGCGTCATCTGAAGCTATTATTGTACGCGAACTCAACTAGAGGCAAATGATCCTCCCAGCTACCCCTAAAGTCGATAACACAGGCTCGCAGCATATCCTCAAGAGTCTGGATAGTGCGCTCGGCTTTGTCCGTCATGCATGGATGGAATGCGATGCTCGAGCTCACTGCGTCCCTAAACCTCTCTGGAAAGACCTCCAGTTAGCGTAAAGCGGGCTCCTGCATGCGATATGATCGAAATAGGGACTCCATGCGATCGGCGATCTCTCGGATGTAAAGTCGGCATAATCCTCGGTAGAAAAAGTCGTCCTGACGGGAAGAAAGTGGGCTGATTTCGTCAGCCTGTCGACGATAACCCATATAGAATCATGTCTCCTCTGAGTGCGAGGTAATCCTGTGATGAAGTCCATGTTGATCACCTCCCACTTCCGGTCGGGATCTCTATCGTGCGTAACAAACCACGGGCCTGCGGTGCTCTACCTTCACTGCGACAACATGGGAGGCGAGCTACGAACTCTGCAACGTCCTCTTCAAGCCATCCCACCAATACGGATCTAAGGTCGTGGTACATCTTGCTCGACCGGATGGATAGAAACGCTTGTATGTGTGCTTCCCCAAGAACCTGCTGCGAAGTCTGAAACATCCGGAACACACAACCGCCCTCAAACCTTAGCACCCCATGGTGCTACCTCAGGACCGCTTGCCCTCACGAAGAGTCGTATCACGATAACGTGTCGTAGCGGATCCTCAGTGTTTCCTCTTCACCTCGCCGGCGATGGAAGACTCGGCAACCTCGCGAACTCTAACCCCTGCTATCGAGAATCAATCAAGCGGACACCAAGGCTCGCTAAGCGATGCAAATCACGAACCATGCCCTCTCTCTGCGCATCGATAGGCTCCCATCGACCTACGACTAGGCGTACGCCACAACATTGGCCTTCCCGGGTGGTACAGGGATATCAACATCGTAATCCTTAAACAACTTTAACCACCGTCTCGCCGTAAGTTCAGCTCCCTGCGGTGAAGATATCTTTGGAGGCTCTTGTGGTGCGTAAAAATATCCACGTGAACCCATACAAGCGGTGCCTCAGGATCTTGGCGTGAATCACGGCCTGACTCCAAATCATGGGTGGGGTAGTTCCTCTCGTGTTTCTTGTTGTCGGGATGCATATGCTATAACCTGCCATGCTGCGTCAACACATCCCAACCCGATGCACGACGTATCACAATACACGACATAACCATCCGGACCTCCGGAAGAGTAAGAACGAGGCGATCGTCGGTCTCTCTTCAAAGAATGGAAACCACGCTCCAAGCATCGATCCGCTGAAACTTGGGCCTTACGAGTCACCTAGTCAGCGATGCGAGATAGAAGCAAACTTCTCCACGAACCGCCGATAATATCTGCAAGGCCCGAGCTGCGAACCTCTGCCGGAGTAGTAGGTGCAGGCAAGTCTGGATCGCCTCGATCTTGGTCGTATCCACTCGAATGCCATCGGCCCGACAATATGCCCAAGAAAAGCCACGAAGTCAACCAAAACTCACATTTGGAAAACTTGGCGTACAGCTGCAGTCTGGAGAAGCTGTCGGCCTGATCGCCAAATGCTCGCATGCTCGCGCTCTGGCGAGAATAAACCAAGATATCATCAATGAACATTATCACAAGCGTGTCCAAAAATGGTTTGAACACTCGGTTCATCAAATCCATGAATCTGCCGAACCGGTCAACCCAAAGACATGACCACGAACTCATAATGCGTCTGGGTCGGAATGCGATCCTAGGGACATCCACCTCTCGACTCGCACTGATGATAGCGATCGCAGATCAATCTTGGAGAAACATCTCGCACTGCAACTGGTCGAACAAATCATCAATCACAGGAAGGGTATCTGTTCTTAATGGTCACCTTGTTTCACCGTTTGTAATCAACACACATGCGCTGCGGCGTCGTCCTTCTTCTTCACGAACAATCTGGCGCTCCCGGGGAGAAACATTAGGCTGATGAAGCCGCTTCTCGGCCAAATCCCTAAGTGATCCTTGACTCTCTCAACTCGGCGGGTGCCATTACGTATGGCGGAATGGAAATAGGCGAGTGTCCGCAACACATCTATACAAAACTCGATCTCCTCTCGGGAGGATACGGGAGGTCGTGCGGGAACACGTCGGGAACTCTCGACCACTTTGGGCGACGGAAAATCTGGTACCGCCTTGATATCAAACACCCGAACGAGATGGTAGATATACCATTCGCACCATCTTCCTAGCCTTGAGGTAGGAAATAAACCTACCCCTCGGCGTCTGGTGCTCCTCCCACTCAACAACCGGCTCCTCGAAGCTGGAACCGTACTACTCTCTCTGCGGTCTACATTGGCGTAGCAGAAGCTAGCCAATCCATCCCCATGATCACGTCGAAGTTAATCATCTCCAACTCTATCAAGTCGGCTGGTCGGACGTAAATGGTCACAGGACAAGCTCTATATACCGCCGAGCTACCACCGAATCACCATCGGCGTAGCTACCTTGAAAGGGTCTATGGACTCGGGCTCTATCCCTATCCTACTAGCAACAAGGGAGATATATGGGGAGTAGAACCGGATCTATCAAAGCATACACATCAAACCCGAACCGATAAGGTACGTGGCGACATCGGTGAGGCCTCACGATCTGTCGGTGGACAAAGCATAAATGCGATTACGAGGACCGCTAGAAGCGGGACGAGCCACGACCTGCGCGACCTGCGACCCATGGTACCACGCCTCGGGCGAGTAAGCTGTAGGAGATGATGAGCGGCAGCGAGAACTGAAGGTGAGCCCTACCACGTAGCGCCCCGGTCGGACGGTCCCTCGCAAAGTGACCTGCTGGCCTGGCGTAACAAGCTCCCAAAGCGATACCACTTCGTAATGGGATCTACCGCGCATCGGCCACTGGGGTGGTCGTCGGCGATACCTCGCTACTACGGGCGTCGAAGCCACAGGGCCTGGTGCGCCCTCGAATACTCTGGTGTCTGAGGGCGGTGCAGAGTGCTCACGGTGGCGTGGTGCAAATCTAGATTCTTCTTGAGGCCGCCCACCACGATAGCCACGAGAAGACCCTCCGTCCCGGCCTCTTCTGCTGGTCATGCAACTCGTCGACCTCTGTGCTCGCCGCATCCAAGAGCATGAGCTGCGTGCGGGTAATGTCCATACGGTGAAGAAACACCACATGACTCGGCCATATAATCATCTAGCGGTGGCGTGGCGGTGCACCCTATCATCCATATCTGCTACCACGCTGGGACATATCGAGCCAATGAATCAAACTCGACATTGTACTCACGACGGTCGTCCTCTCGCCTCGGCGGTAAAAATCTATCACCGCGCCCTCGCCATCTATGGAGGCAAGAAGTGAGTGAGGAAAGCCTCGAGAACTCATCCCAGTAGGCGGGAAGCGTGCTCTCCCGGGATAACTCCCACGAATCAAACCAATCGATTGCGGTATCACGCGACCTATGTGAACCAAAGATCACGGACTCGGTCTCGGCGTACGATCACTCTCAAAATCCTCTGTGGTAGCGGATGAACTCCTGCGGATCATCCTCGGCCTCGACCAGTAAAACTACGGCGGGCTCTGACTCGGGAAGTCTCGTAGCCTCAAACTCTGCGCCTCGGGTGAACCGCGAATGCGGTGGGGCTGAGCTGCCGCGTCGGCTGTCTCGTATGCAGCCACGATCACGGCGATGGCGGGCCATCTCTCTGTAACCCATCTCATCTGCTCCAGGCTGTGGGACTAGAGGTGTAGGTACTGTAGTCTCTGCTGGGACTGGCGGCGTCGTAGAACTCGCCGTCTATGGTATAGACTGGGCCCGAGCCCTCGTGACTCTCGGTGCCATACTAGCAGCTCCTTGGTGCCTTGCCGCCATACAGGCCGGGTTGCCTTACGTGGAGGCATAAGCTATTCTGAAGGGAATACGTTAGAGGTCCAACTTTAACACGGCTCTAAAGCACGATCTCAGTGAGAAGAATGGAAACCAATCCTAAATATCCTATAGTCTCACGATTATTGGTGTGGTGCACACACACCGATAATCAAGACTCTACTAGATACGGTCTGTAGACACTTTCCGAGGATTAACTTCTCTGATACCACTTTTGTCACGACCCGTTCCGGGGCCCGTGACTGGTGTCTTACCCGGGCACCCAAGTAGTCATACATCAGAGAAAAATCAGCGGAATATAAAACAAGACATGAAATAATTGTAAATGATACACAGTTTCGAGAAAGGGTTGCCTTTCGGCATATATACATAAACCAAGGTTTGCGATTTACATCCCAGTACAACATGACTACTGAGACCTCTGAAATAAACAACTATGGCGGACAGGGCCCCGCCATACCTATGTACAAAACTATCTACAACAGGAGATCATACCCAGTAGAGCCTCGGAGAAGATGGAGCTCACGACACCAACGCATGAGATCCTAAGGATGTGGATCTAGCACACTTGCCACCTGCGGCATGAGCGCGGCCCGGAGGAGAGTCGATCAACGGTACTAAGTATATGAAAGCGTAAAGTACTTAAATGAAAACATATCATTTTAAAATCAGTTTTGCAAGTATGTATGAAACAACCTGTAACGCATAGTGCCATCATAAACAAGCAACAATAGGTAGCGTAGCGAGGTCTTTTCTAGGCGTGAATGATCGAGCGGGGCCAATTGCGTAGTATCACCATGCAAGCCTAATCACGGACTCCGTAGTCGCATAGGCCACTCATATAGGCCCGTAGGGTATGTAACCCGCGTCGAGGGTAGCTACTCCTCGGCATCGTCTGGACTCGTAGTCCGCATGGCCACATAGACCGCGTGAGGTATAACCCGCGTCACTAACACGGAACTCCGTAGCTCGCGTAGGTCCCTGGACCCGCATGAGGTATTCTCGAATCATGGTCCTGGACACTTTGAGTCTACCCGCGTCGGAGGCGACTTAACCCCTGTAATATGTCAAGAGGTGAGTGATATTATACTAACATGACGACTTATCGTTAAACAACATAAGCACAACAAGAATACTCTCTTATACAAGCGTTACAAGACACTAACACACATAGCATCATATCATGTCTACTTATCAAACCATCTTATTATTCTTTTCACAAATCAATATAAGTCATTATAAACACATAGGCAAACTGTTTCTTTTATCATGCTTAAGTGGTTATACCTAACTTCCCATAAAGCTAGTATAACTCTTAAGCTTCTGTTTTAAAAACCAATTTGTTCTCTTCTGTTTAAAAATGATTCAGTATTCTTTTGAAATGCTTTCAGATCCTTATTATTCAGGCTTAAGTCGCAAGACATTGCCGTAAGTATTATTCAGGCTTAAGTCAAAAGACATTGCCGTAGTTATTATTCGATTAACACGTACGCGTCTACCGTACTACATATATATTTTAAAATATCATGCTTTAGGAAGAATCACATACCTACCGTGAAAACCACCTGCCAAGTTGAATATGTCGCGCGCAGAGAAATCAACCTATAATAGTCAGACACGTCTATCAACGTCTAGACTACTCTGTAAACAGTTCTAAGCAGAGGGTTCTATATCCTACGGAAAATCGGGCAGCACTTCCCTACCCGGTGAGCTACTCAAGTCTACTGTGAAAACAGTCCTATGTAAGTACAATTGATTATTCTTCTTTTAAACCCTTCTACTGTGATAACAGTTCAATTCTATTCTGTGATATTCTTCTAAGTATTTAATTGTTATTCTTATACTATTACAGTATGTATTCTCTAATTCAAAAGAGGGTTAGGATTATTTACCTCGGTAAGCCCAATAATATCCTAGATAAAAAGTCGCGCCTGAGCAAGGTTTAGCTCCTAGGTTGTACGCTCCGGTAGCTCCAAGAAACCTTAGAAGTTCTTCACAACTTCTACTAAGGACTAAGGGATTTGGGCTAGGGTATTTTGGGCATTATAACAATACTAGAAGGCAACTTTTCTACCAAGAGAGGGGGGTAGATTTCGGCTAGGCTAGGGGGAGGGGTTGCCTCGGCCAAGCTCACTCAAAGGGGTATGCTTTGGACGAAATGCTCACAAAGGGAGAGGGAAGGATTTTTCAAGACTTGGAAGTAATTTTTGTGGATGAAGAACTCTTCATCTAAGGGGGTATTTATAGGTCAAGCCATGGCCAACCAAGGGCCAAGATGATGCCAAGTGCAAGGCAAGTGTAGGGTGAGGATTTAGGCAAGTGTCCATTCTATCTACTACACACAAATATCCTACCAACTCCTTGACTTGTGCAAAGGCACAAAAAACGTGCCATTCCAAGTCCAATTCGTCCAATGGACGATTTCAAGTCCATCAATTGGAGGGTGCCAAGTGTCGCCCTCCCGTTGGTCCAAAATGTTTCGTCTCTCGGAAAAATTCGCAAAAATTAGAAATGGCATAGCCGGAATTTTCCCTACGGAAGCTGTGGAAACGTTTCGTCGGAAAATGATTATTTTAGCGAGTTGTGCACAATTTTCGAACTTGGCCTAACTTTAAGGCTAAACTTTCGTACGTACGCCCTCACGTACATACTCCGGAAATACGGGGTATAACATCTTTCAAGATAACAAGCACACTCGTGCGGTGTATTTGGAGGAACAATTTAACAATACACGCCTTAAAAATTTCTCCAACATGACTGAATATTGCAGACAGTTGAAACTACTGGCGGATCAACTCTCTAACGTCGACACGCCTGTCTCGAACACTAAGATGGTGTTGCAATTGATTGAAGGCCTTCCCAAAGGCGACTATGATACATTAGCCGCCATAATTCAACAGGCAGATCCGCTTCCCAGTTTTAACAAAGCTCATTCGTAGTTGTTGCTCAAAGAGACTCGCCATGCTAAGCAGGATGAGCACACTCAGAAGGCGTTAGCTGTCGAAACACGCCATCAAGATCCAACGCCGCCAGAAAACTCTCAACCGCAGTAGGGACGCGATGGCAAGGGTCGCGGTAGAGGAGGTTGTGGTCATGGTAGGGGTCACGGACAATAGAATCAGCCCAGCAACAGCGGGCCCTGAAATTGATTCGATCGTAGCACCCAGCGATACCGTCTGATGTCGCGGCCGCTGCGATTCCAGCATGAATAGCCTCGCGTCGGCATGACACCCCGAGTTGGGTCGGGCCTTGGTGTCTCAACATGCAGCGACGACAACAACTGGTACATAGATTCTGGAGCTACTTCTCACCTTACCCGGTCTGCAGGTAATATTCTCAAACTGTTTGGTTTAAAGCATCCTCAATTTATGATAGTTGGTAGTGGCAACCGCATTCCAGTAAAAGGTTATGATACATCCTACACACCACCTCCTCATCCATTCCTCCTTCAATATACCCTATATGCCCCACATATAATTAAAAATCTAATCTCTATCCGCAAATTCACTCGTAATAACTCTGTCTCTGTTGATTTTGACCCTTATGGTTTCACTGTGAAGGATCTTCATACGGGGACACCTCTTACGAGATGCAATAGCATGGGGGATATCTATCCATTGACTCCTACCTCCGCTGCCAGATCTAGCTCTCCCGTCTCTCTAGCGACCATTTTTTCTTCCACATGGCATAATAGGCTTGGTCATCCAGGAGTCCCAGTTTTTAATTTTCTTAGAGGAAATAATTTCATTACTTGTAATTGGAATCTTTCCCAAAAATGTGTTTCTTGTTCTTTAGGCAAACATACTCGTCTTCCGTTTAAGTCATCTACTAGTGTTACTTTTGCACCCTTTGATATTATACATGCCGATTTATGGAGATCACATGTTGCTAGTTCTCTCGGTCATAAATACTATCTTATCCTACTAGATGACTTTTCTCACTTTGTTTGGTTGTATCCTCTCAAATTTAAATCGGAAGTGTTTGTCAAATTTCTTGAGTTTCGAACATTCATTCAAACACAATTTGAAAAAGGTATAAAATCTTTTCAGTGCGATAATGGTCGTGAATTCAACAACTCTATGTTTCACCGTTTTTGTACTAATAATGGCATGGTTTTTCGCTTCTCCTGCCCCCACACTTCTTCACAAAGCGGTAAAGCTGAAAGAATCAACCGCACCATTAACAATATGATTCACACTCTTTTGATTCATGTTGTTACACCCCGTAGTTCCATGACATGTGTTTAAGAGAATGTATGTGAGAAGATACGACCTTAAGATTTTAAACGAAAGAAGGATTGCTTTTTCCTACGAAAAAATTATTTCGAGCCTCGGGACTGAGAAATTATTCGTTAATGAGAATTTGAGTTCCCGAATTTGATATTTGAGACTTATATAAATTATCGGATTTTCGGGAGATGAAATATTTTAGACCAACCGGAGGGCGACACGTGTCACCCTCCACTTGGCAAGTAGGACGAAAATGGACAAGTCAAGCTAGACAAGTGGAGCTTGACATTCTTGACTAAATCCTAGCCCTTCAAATGTTTTAATCCTAGCCTTTGATTCTCTTATTTATCCATTACTAGTGCAAGACTAGTGAACACTTAGAAAATATTTCGAGAACTTGTTGTTCTTAGTGTGCTCTCGGCCAAGAGGGGGTTTTGAGAGAAAAAATTTGCAATCTTGTTCCATAATCCACAATACTTTAACCCAAGGTTCCTAAGGGTATTGTAAGGATATCTCAATAGAAAGATCTCGGAAAAACGACGTTTTTACGTTAGTCGCAGGGCGAAACCCTAAGGTGTTCTTCAACTTTGAAGATGGAACTTGAAGAGGAGTTCTTCATGAGCTTATAAGGAGTGCTTGGAGCGTATTGGAACATAAGAAGAGGAGCTAAAAGTTGCTAAGGATCGACTTCTACGCTTGGACATTTTTTAGGGCTTATTGAGGTAAAATCTTCATCTTCTTAATGTAATTGAAGATTACATGTTATAGTAGTTAAGAAATGAGCATGTGGTATATAGAACGAAGTTTGAAAAGATTCGGATCATGTCGACATGTTGAAAACCGAAATTGGACATGTTAGCCATTAAGTTTGTAACTCAATTTAATTGTTAGTTACAATCGTCGCATGTTAAGGAAGAAAGGATTTATGGTTGTTGTAATTGTTATTATGTATATAACATGTTGGAATAACAACTTGGATTAAAAAGGAATTGAACGGAAAATTGACATTGTTGTTGATATGGATGGAAGCCGAGAATGGCTTAACTTGTTGGACAGTTTTATATTAATTGTGGGGCAGAATGTTACACGTCCTGTTAAGGCGTGTAGTCCCCTTTGTATTTTCTGAATTGTTGGGCCTTAAATGTGGCGTTTGGTTATTGATTTTCGGGCCTTGAAAAGGGTGGAAAAGTACGTAGAAACAAAGGAAGTGTTGTCCGATTTTCCGTAGAATTTGGTGACTTTACACTTAGAATATTCTACGTTTGAAGCTAGAGGTTAATGGACGTATTATGGCCATTATAGGTTGAAGTACTAAGTATAACGTATTCTACTTGAAGGATGGAATAGCTATCAAGGTTGAAGTACTTTGGAGCATTTTGCTACTTGTCGATAATCGTCGCGAGGTATGTGAACCTCTTCCTTCTTTTGACATGATTCTATGTATGGAATATACATGTGGTGCTACTTCATGATTCCTTCTACTCTTAGAAGTTAAGAGGTATGTATGTTGATTTACTCTATGTGAAAGTTACGTCTAAGTTATCCTAAGTTCTTACCAAGTCTTATGGGGGATGTTGGTAAAAGTCGTTAGGAAGTATTTGGAGTCAATTTGACTTTGCTAAGTTACTGCACGAATGAGAATAAGTATCGAACAAGCCATTGCAGCGCTAATAAAAGAAAACGTATCGACAATCAATTAAACTAAAATGAGTAGAATTCTCCATCTGCATAGAAGCTAAGATAAGACAAAATTGTATTACATTTTCTAGATCATGGCTGTTTTAATAAGATCGTTATAAACAAGTATAACCTATTCACAACGCATAAAAGTATATGTTACTTAATTTAAAGAGTTTACGTATGAAGTTTTAAGACTATGAACCTTGAATTCTAAAAAAGGTTAAGAGATTTTATTTTTCAAGTTATGGGACTTGATTCTTAAAGGAAGAAATGACTTGATTTAAAAGTATAGAATACTTGATTTGGAAAGTATTGATTTCTAGACATTCTAAAGATAAGAGACTTGATTTCTAAGTAAGAAACTTGATTTCTAAAGATAAGAGACTTGAAGTATTTTGAAAGTTATGTAACTTGATTTGAAAGTATAAGTCTCTTGGTTATAAAAGAAAGAATGAATTAGTCTAAGGCATAAAGTTAGTATAACGGCTTTATGGGAAGTTGGTTATAACAACTTTATGGAAGGTTAGAAGAATGGTTTTCTCTAGTAATGTAAACAAAGAAATGACTTGAAATGAAGAAAGGCAAATTGATTTGAAGGCATCAATTGCTTAAGGTTTTGAAGAAAGAAGTCACTTGATTTAGAAGCCGATAAATGTATTTCTAAAAGGTATTGTGACTTGTCTTGAAAAGTAGATATGCCTTGATACTACGGTTATTAGTATCTTGGAAGTTTTATATGGAAAAGAGTCATTTTAAAAGAATAAAGGTACGTAGTACTTTGGGTTAAATTCCCGGATTTTATAATGACATGTTAGTGCCTTAAGTAAACTAAAAAGAGAGCGTATGTAAATAATGTTAATAAGAAGTTAGGGGATTTCTTAACTTGGTTATGTTATGTATGATATGCCGGTAGTGCTTATGTTAAGTATGATAAGCCGGTAGTGTTTATGTTATGTATAATAAGCCGGTAGTGCTTATGTTATGTATGATAGCCGGTTGAGCTAGGTTATGTTATTCTTGCGGGGTAAACCCCCGGGTTACTACTTATTCCATGGATTTTCTACCCATGATGCGAGTGCGGCGTTTGTACTCATTGCGGGCCCACCGGGCCCATGCGGGTGAAATAGTCCTATGCAGGTGAAATAGTCCAATGCGAGGCGGATGACCTCATTGCGGGTCCACAGGACCTATGCGGGTGAAATAGTCCCATGCGAGGCGGATGACCTCATTGCGGGTCCACAGGACCTATGCGGGTGAAATAGTCCCAAGAGTAGGATTGCCAAATGATACTATGGGCAGGTGGCCCTAAGTTGGTCATAAGCTTCCTATTTTTATGCAGTATACCTTTATGGGCAGATTTATGTGACTTTATCGCGTCCCAGATTGGGCCGGGCAGTATACCTTTATGGGCAGATTTATGTGACTTTATCGCGTCCCAGATTGGGCCGGACAGTATACCTTTATGGGCAGATTTATGTGACTTTATCGTGTCCCAGATTGGGCCGGGCAGTATACCTTTATGGGCAGATTTATGTGACTTTATCGCGTCCCAGATTGGGCCGGGTAGTATACCTTTATGGGCAGACTTATGTGACTTTATCACGTCCCAGATTGGGCCGGGCAGTATACTTTTATGAGCAAACTTATGTGACTTTATCGCGTCCCAGAATGGGCCGGGCAGTATAGGCGTCCCTCCAGAAAGGGCCGGATTAAGTTATGCAAGATAAGTAAGTTATATGGTTATGAACTTGATGATTTTTCCTAAGTATGTACGTAAGAATGTGACTATAACTCTTATTGAAAAATGGGAAAAGATAATGATTTACGATTAAGTTCATGAGTTGTAATGGCATGATAGGATCTGGTATTTACTTTTTATACTTGCCCCTGTCATTCTTTTGTACAGTTATGATCTGTTTACTATACCTTATTTCCGTTCCATATTCGGTACTGTCTCGACCCTTCGCGGGCTGCGTTCATGTCCGCAGGTTTAGGTACACAATTGTGGATCCGTGGGCTTAGGATCCTGGTTCAGCATTTTGAGATGGCTCCAATGTTCCGGATCTTGTCATGGCTATATATATTCAGGGGTACGACGTGGCCTTGTCCCATCGTAGTATTTGTCCAAAAATCTTAGAGGTCTGTAGTCATATCTTGTGGATTGGGTTGTGTAAAGAAAACAAAACAAAGGATGTAACTACTTTTGGCTATATATGTCCAGGGAGGTAGCCTTATCGGCTAACCTGTTGTTTATGTCTTGTTAAGTTATTTTATAAGTTTGATGTATGTTCCGCTGATTATCTCTGATGTATACCTGTAAGGGTGCCCAGGTGGTGCACCAGTCGCGGCCCGGGGTCGGGTCGTGACAAAAGTGGTATCAGAGTAGTTAGTCCTCGGAAAGTGTCTACAGACCGTGTCTAGAAGAGTCTTGGTTATCGGTGTGTTGTGCACCACATCTATAACCAGGAGGCTACAAGACATTTAGGATTGGTTTCCATTCTTCTCACTCTGAGATCGTGCAGTAGAGTTGTGTTATTAGGTTGATCTGTCTCTGACGTATTCTTATGTATATGTATCAGCTATGCCTCCACGGAAGGCGACCAGGGCCCAGAAGGGCAAGTCGGCAGTAGGAGCTGCTAGCGGGTCGCACAGGGTTGATGAGTTTAATGCCCAATCTATACCGGACATGGTACCATTGTCAGCGAGTTCTTCCGCACCGGTCCGTGAGGCACCAGTACCTGAGCCTCCAGCTCCTCAGTTAAGGGAAGACTATATCCTCATAAGGGAAGCGGTTATGTTACTGGCCAAGCTAGTGGTGATACAGTACCAACGGCAGGAGGCTACATGACCATTACAGGCATATGTAGCGGGTAAAGTGGCCACCAGTGGGTCGTAAGAGGCTAGGCGCTTGGACATCCCGGTGAGTCTCTGAGAGAACCTCCTCAGCAGCAGATGAGATTTTCATCCCAACCTACCCAGGGCATACCCCCACCATTCGCGGGTGTGAGACTTGACCCCACGAGATATTCAGGAGCAGGTCAGAGCTCCAGGGATCCAGGATTTCAGAGATGAGGGGGTCACAGGCAGTCGAGGCCACCGCTGCCTCGGTGTTGTCATTATGGGAGGAGTCATCTTGGGCAGTGTCGTTCCGTTGCAGGTGCCTGTTATGCTTGCGGCCGTCTGGGCCATTTGTTGAGAGAATGTCCGCTTAGGCGGGACACTGGTGGTGTGGCACGACCTGTGATGATGGTAGTTTTTTCCCCTTCCTCTATGGTTATGCGCACTCTAAGACGGGGGATTCAGATTTCAGTCAACCGCGATAGAGGTCATGGTGGAGCTTATGATTCGGGCGGTCCTTCGAACCGCAGAGATGTCGTGGCTGCTAGACATGATCAGGAGGCAGCGTCGCCTGGGGTTACATGTATATCTTTGACCCTTTAGAGACTTGTACGCATTAATAAGATTGTTATGTGTTTAAGTGTTATGTACGGATATTATTGAGTTATGGTGATTAAGACAACCTGGTTATGTGGTAATATAAGTTGGGGACATGAAATATTTAAGGACCTAAGAATATTGATAACTGTAGAGACCTTAGATGTACAAGGCCTTCTCAGGTAATAAGGTTTATTTCAGGCTAAGAATGAGAATTAAGTGCGAGGACGGGTCGGGTGTGGACCAATTACGGGTCAACCCATTTCCCGGAATAGAATGGGAGTAAATAGTGATGATGCACCCTTTGGATTTGATTCCTCGTTTGGCTGGTGATTGATAGGTATGCATGTGCGATGTATTAGGGTCATGTGTGGCACATGTGATTATGTTGGGTGTAGTTAAGGGGGACTATGTGATATCCGTTTAGATTGAACCTCGAAAGAACATTCGGGGACGAATGTTTCTAAGGGGGGGGGGGGAGAATGTTACACTCCGTAATTTCAGGACGAGTATATAAGAATGTACGTAAGGAATCAGGACTTTAAAAATTGGTACGAAAGAAAGAATTGTTATTTCTAAGGAAAATCTTCCGAACCTCGGAAGGAAAATATTTGTTAGTAAGAATTGGGTCCTCAGAATTGTTATTTGAGACTGTTGGAATTTATCAGAACTATGGAATTTTATTTTCGGATTTGGTCACGTGAGGCCCACTCGGGAAATTTTACGTTTTTGTGTGGCCCACAAGGTTTTCGATATTTTGACCAATTATGGAAATTTCGGAGAATAAAATATTATGAACCAATAGGAGGGTGACACGTGTCACCCCCACATAGCCCAAGATTTTCGAAAATATCATGGTCAAGAAGACCAACTTGAAGCTTGACATTGTTGACTACAAATTCTAGCCATCCATGTGTTTTAATCTTAGCCCTTAGTGGTGTTATATATCTCCTCCTAGTGCAAGACTAGTCCAACACTTATAAAAAATTTGCAAATCTTGTTGTGCCCAAGAGAGCTCTCGGGTTTGGCTCACTAAGAAGGAAAGAAATTCTTCAATCTTACTTCATAATTCACAACATTCAAACTCAAGATCCCTAAAGGTATTCTAAGGATATCCCAACACAAAAATCACGGAAAAGCTATGTTTTTACGTTAGTCGCAACATGAAAACCTAAGGGGGTTTTCATAGCTTGAGCTAGAACTTGAAGAGGTATTCTTCACAAGATCCTAAGGGTTGCTTGGAGTGGATTGGAACGTAAAGATTTGGAGCTAAGACTATCCGGAGAACCGACTTGGAACTTGGATTAATTTTGGGCATTTTTAGATAATGTCCTTTTTACCTTGATGTAAGTTGATATTACTCATTATTATGGATTGTAGATGAACTTGTGTTAAGGAAGATATGGAAAATAAGGTGTACTTGTCCCATTTTTATGTTAAAGTCGAGACTAGGGGGTTTTCGGCGTCGTTGGATTCGTTGGTTATAATCGTTGTTAACTTCACTTGTCGCATGTCTAAATGAAGTAATCATGTTAGTAATATGTTGTTATACCCCGTATTTCCAGAGTATGTACGTGAGGACGTACGTACAAAAGTTTAAGCCTTAAAGTTAGGCAAGGGACGAAATTTGTGCACAACCCCCGAAAAGAATTGTTTTCCGACGAAACGTTTTCCAAACTTTGCGAAGGGAAAATTACGGTTGCGACATTTATTATTTTTGCGGATTTTTCCGAGAGATGAAATATTTTGGACCAACGAGAGGGCGACATGTGTCACCCTCAAGTTGGCGGATTGTGGGGCGTTTCTTGGCACGATTTGGAGGCCTAAAACATGGGTCAATGTTTGGAGTGATTTGTGGAGTAGATGGCTAGGGTGCACTTGTGCAAATCCTCACCCTCCACTTGCCCACCACTTGTCTTAGTCTTGGCCATTGATTTCCCTATAAATACCCCCCTTGAGTTGAAGACTTCTTCATCCCTAAAACATTTTCTAAGTCTTGAAAATCCTCCCCCCTTCTTGTTGCTCTCGTCCAAGAGCACCCCCCCCCCCCCCTTTGAGAAGGCCCTTGGCCGAAACATCCCCCCCCCCTCTTGAGAGTTGTTCTCGTAAAATACCCCGGTAGAAAAGTATTCTCCAAGTATTGTTACTATTCCAAAATACCTGCCAAAAATACCTTGTAGTATTCCAAGGTTACCCTATACTAAAAGCCCGTAAATACTACTATACTTCCCTTCACCACAAAACGAAACCCTAAGGAAAATCTTCACGGTTGGTTGAAGTATTAAGAAGTTGCGTAGAACTTCTAAGGGTTGTTTGGAGCGGGTTGAGCGCCAGAGTAGAGCTAAACGTTGCTCAGATCGACATTTAAACTTGATAATTTTGGGCTTATCGAGGTAAATACTCTTGTCCTTATATTGTAATTGGAAATTACATCGTAGTTATATAGAAATGAGTATAAGATATATAGAAGGATGGTATAAGAGAAGAGAATTGAACCGAAATCACATCGTAAGAATATTAAAGAAGTTAAGATTGAATCTGTACTTACATAGACGTATTTACAAAGAGACTTGTGTAGTTTAACCGCAGTGCTGCCCGATTTTTCGTAGAATAGAGAACCCTCTGCTTAGAATATTCTACAGAGTAGTCTAGACGTTGATAGACGTATATGGCCTTTATAGGTTGAAAGTTCTGCGAGTAGCATGTTCTACTTGAAGGGTGGACAAGGCTAGCCGGGTTATAGCGGTGGAGCGTTTTGCTAATTGTCGATAATCGTCGCGAGGAATGTGATTCTTCCTATCCTCTTGAGCATGATATTTTAAAAGAATATATATAGTACGGTAGACGTACGTGTGTTAACAAAACGTGGTTTTACTGCGATGTCTTTTGACTTGAGTCTAAATAATAAGAATCTTGAAGTATTTCAAAGAATTAAGAATCGTTTTTGAAAGAAGAGTAATACTTGGTTTTAAAAGCTTAAGAGTTATACTAGCTTTATGGGAAGTTAGGTATAACGACTTAAGAGTGATAAAAGGAACTACATTTAATTGTTTTATGAAAGCCTTGTATGGATTTTAAATAAGAATAAGTATCGAACAAACCATCGCGCTAATAAAGTGGAAATGTGTTGACTAATCAAGTATTATGAAAACCAAGAGAAACCTCCATCCGCATGTGCTAAGATGAGACAAAATGATATTACATTTCCTAGATCATGGCTGCTTTAATAAGATTGTTATGAACAAGAATAACCTACTCACACATAAGGCATATGTTTCTCAAATTGTTTTAAAAGATAATTATATTATTAAGTGATTAAGACTATGAACTACGAAACCTTTCGAAAATGATGAAACTTGAGCATTTGAAATTAGGCAAACTTGAACGTTTTGGAAAATAATGTTGTTACTTGATTTTACAAAGGGAAGTGTTTTGGTTTACTTAAAAAGATAGTCACTCTATTTTTATACTACGGGTATTGTGTGACTTTTGTGAAAGAAACTGATCTTTTAAAGAGTTAATGTATGAAGTACTTTGGGGATAAAAACCCGAACTTGTTAACATAAAGTAGAAAGTACCTTGTGTGAATAACTTGATTGTGTTGGTTTGTCATAGCCTTGTAATACTTTCTTGTTGATTTGATAAGTAAACATTTTTAGGATGCTACGTGTGTTAGTATCTTGTGATGTTTGTGTAAAGGGGTTTCCCTTGATTGTGCTTATGTTGTTTAACGATAAGCCGTTATGATAGTATTGTACCACTCACCTCTTGACATGATACCGGGGTTGTCGCCTCCGACGCGGGTATACCTCGTGCACCGGGACTATGATTCGAGAATACCTCATGCGGGTCCAGGTGGCCTATGCGGAGCTACGAGAGTTCCAGGTTAGTGTGTGATCTATATGGCCATGCGGTCTATGTGGCCATGCGGACCACGGGTCCAGGACGATGCCGGGGAGTAGCTACCCTCGATGCGGGGAATACCTCACGCGGCCTATGTGTGGCCTATGCGAGTCGCGGAAGTTCCAGGATTAGACGCGACATTTGATATCGCGCGAGTGGCGGCTGATCATGTGGCGGTCTAGACAGACCTCGTGATACAGTTTATGACTTTGGTGGTACTGTGGGTTTTAGTAGTCGGCTATGCCTTCGTACTTACCCCGTATGGTTTTATTATGACACAGGTGGGACCTGGTGTTCATGTGTATTCCTTGGTGCTTTTATATCATAGACTGCCGGCAGTGAGGAAGGTATTCCACGCATGATTGATGTTGTGGGCGTGAGACCCATAGTTATATTTGAGTGATGACTTTGAGGCGCGAGTCCGACTTGACATGATCGCTATTTATCAGGAATCGTAGTTTGGTTATCATATATGTCTCCCGCTTTATATAGACTACTATGATTTCATTTACGATTTTCGTTTCACATACTTGGTACTGCAGATCGACCTCCTTCTGGGCTGCGTTCATGCCGCAGTAGAGGTACATCGGCCGCCGATCCCCGCTTTAGGATCACCTTCGTCTCGAAGCTGCCTTCTGAGGCTTATCTTTGGTATGTTATAACACACGCTCTTCTTCCTTCCTTACTCGTCGTGCCCTTCTAACACTTGAACTCTTCTAGTATACGCATCACACTTCATCATCGCTCAGCTTCCCAAAACTTTGAGTCACCACCTCCAAACTTGGTCATCTTACTAGCCGCAATCTCCCTAAGACCATTCCCGGCCTTCACGACCGCTCGGTCGAACACATCCACGAACTCATACGATGGTCATCTAAACTTGGGCCTAGCACCCTCGTGACCCTACCACCGGCGGGACCACCCAGAGCTGACCCCACTCGAACAGCCGCGGTTGGCCCTCAACACGGCCCCAACCCGACCCACTTAACGCATCACGCTCTTGTTCCCGATCCGAACAATCTTACCTATACAGTCATGAAAGCTACCACTTCCATTTAACACTACCCAAGGAAATTTTTCCCACAATTACTCCACGTATACCTATACGCTCGACAAGGATCACTCGCAAAAACTTGTACTCAAGACGGCCTTACATCTAAGGTCTCAATCAGAAATTCTAAGGTTCATCATTTTCTCACCCCAGCTTACCCTTTCTCACTAACTGTGTTTCTAAATCACATCTTAGCACAAAGCTATCCGAACATAACACTTAACACATTATCATATCATCAATACATACAAGTCTCTAGCGGTTAAGGATATACTGAAAGTAGGCGGTCCAAAGGACCGCTAAATCTGGAACTTCCACCGCGACTCTACCGTGGCTCGCCGTGCATGAACATCCCGCCTAGTGGAAGGTGAAGAACCCGCAATCGATCTCGTAGTCTGTGCTGCCCTACCAGCTACCTCGGTCGGACAGTTTCTCTAAAATGGCCCCCGGCCGCATGTAAAACAAACTCTGACTAGCACGACACTCCCATCGTGGAGTCTACCACAACGGTCACAACGAGGTAGGGGTGGCTTCACCGCTAACACCCCGCTTCTCAAAATCTGAACCTCGAGCCCGACCGCTTCCCGAATACTGGATGCCTCAAGATTGTGGAGGACCAACTGCATCGCGGAGGCACATAACTAGTTCGCCGAGGCGGTCCGCCTCAAAAGTCACCAAAGGACCCTCATTGCTCGCCCTCTTCACGACTCGGTCATTCCGTCGATTTCTCCGCCTCACCTCCAAGTGCATAAGCTCGCATGCGGCAATGTCCATGCCCTACAAGAGCTACACCAACAACTCTCGCTAGGTAATCATCGAGCCTCAGAACATATCGGTGCACTCGATCCTCCCTACTAGCCACTAATGCGGGACGCACGCCAATGAGTCGAACTCCACATTGTACTCCCAACCGCACGCCTGCTCGCCGCAACACCAAAAATCTGTTTACCGAGCCCTCTCATCTCGCGAGGCAAGAAATGTGCCGAAAGGCCTCGAGAACTCATTCCAAACACCGGAAGTGCATTCTCTCCCGACAGCTCCCACGACCAAAACCCCGATCGCGGTATCACGCACCGATGCGAACCTAGACCACCGATTCGGTCTCCGATGCCTTGATCACTCATGATCCGTCAGAATCGCTCGATGAACTCGCGATCATCCTCGTGCCTCGACCCATAAAACTCGTGGGTTACATCTCGTAAAATCCCGTAGCCTCCAACTATCTCGATCTAGGTGAACCATCGCGTTATCGAACCGCGGCCCACTTATCCTCAAGTCCGCCACAACTCGCCATTAATCGCCCACTCCTTGTAACCCATCTCTTCTACTCTGCATCATGGATGGAGGCTCGTGCATCGTGGTCTCGTAGAGACCGCCACGCTTCTACTCGCAACTCCTCTCGCTGCCTTGCCCTTCCGCCCGGTTGCCTACGCGGAGGCATAATCGTAAAAACGGCACGCCGAGGAGGGTCCAACTTACAACACGGCTCTAAGGCACAATCTCGTAATGAGAAGAATGGAAACTAATCCTAAATGTCCTATAGCCTCCTCGATTATAGATGGTGCACAACACATCGATAATCAAGACTTACTAGACACGGTGCTCAGACACTTTCCGAGGACTAATCGCTCGATACCACTTTTGTCACGACCAACCCGCCCGTGATCGTGCCTACCCCGGTACCCCGTGATACAACATTAGAGAAAACCAATGGAAATAAAAACTTAGACATGCAAATAGACATGGATCAAGATGAAAGAAAATAGGCCAACCAAAACGGTTGCCTTTTGCATATATATATACAAAGACATTTTGAACAAGCATAATCCTTACAACCCCGCCACACCAAAGCATGCACTTAAGATTTATACAACAACTATGATGGACAGGCCCCGCCATACCCTCGAATGTACAAGAACCTCTGCACTGTGGTAACATACCAAAGATAAGCCTCCAAGGAACGGAGCTTCCAAGACGAAAGGTGATCCTAAAGCGGGGATCGACAACCGATACTCTACCGCAGATGAACGCAGCCAAGGGCGAGGTCAAGATAACAGTACTAAGTATGTGAAATCAGAAGTACTATAAATGAAATCATAGCAGTCTAATAAAGCAGGAGACATGTATGATAACCAAACTACAGTACACACATATAACAGTTATATCAAGTCAGGGTCTCACGCCCTCCACATCAATCATGCCCGTGGAATACCTTCCTCACTGCCGGCAGTCTATGATATGATAACACCAAGAAGTACACCTGCACACCAAGTCCTACCTGATGCCAAAGTCGTACTAACAATCCAAAATGGAAGCATACCCGTGCGCTACGCATCGTGTCAGTATGTCCAAAAGGGAACAACAAGACAGCAATCAAAATGGAAGCATACCCGTGCGCTACGCATCGTGTCAGTATGTCCAAAAGGGAACGATAAGACAGTAATCCAAAATGGAAGCAATAAGACAGCAATCCAAAATGGAAACATACCCGTGCGCTACGCATCGTGTCAGTATGTCCAAAAAGGAACAACCAGACAACAATCAAAATGGAAGCATACCCGTGCGCTACGCATCGTGTCAGTATGTCCAAAGCGATTAGCAAAAATAACACTATCAAGAGGAGTGCACTGCGGAATTTCTCCACACACGCAAGACGCCCCAATAAGTTCTCAACAAGTCAATCGCCCTCCATCGAGACGCGTAGTATAGAAACACAATTCTTGCACAACAAAGGCTATCACAACAAGCATAGGCAAGTTTCACAACAACAAGCATAGGCAAGTTATACATAACTCAAGGTACTTTCATTTTATGTTAAAGTCCGGGTTTTAACCCTAAAGTACTACGTACGTTAAATTCCTTTTAAAGAGATCCCTTCCTTTTATAAAAGTCACCCGATACCCGTGGTATAAAAATAGAGTGACTTACATCTTTTAAGTAAAGCAAAACAAATTCCATACTTTCTTTTTTACAACCAAATCAAGGCAATACCATGCCTTCTTTTTGGACCAAAACACTTCTCTTTTTAAAGTCAAGTTACCACATTAAAACCAATGATAAAACTCTTTTTCATAAAGTCGTTATAACTCACTTCCCATAAAGCTGTTATAATACTTTATGTTTTAAACCAATTTAAGACAAAACAACGCCTTTCTTTTCCCTAAAGTTCCAGTTGCCTAATTTCAATTACTCAAGTCTCTTTTTAGAAAAGTTTCATAGTTCAATGTCTTAATCTCCTTTAAAACAATTGAGTAACATAGGCCATATGTGTGAGCAGTTTATTCTTGTTTATAACCATTTATTAAAGCAGCCATGATCTAGAAAAGGTAATATCATTTTGTCTTATCTTAGCTTCTATGCAGATGGAGGTTTCTACTGGTTTTAATAATACTTCATTATTCAATACATTTTCCTTTATTAACGCTGCAGTGGTTTGTCGATACACATTCTGATTTCCGAAATCAGTAAAACATTATTCCCTTTAAAACCAAGTACCCATTACTCAGGAATGAGGTTTCACATTGTTAACAAACTTCATATCAATACAATTAAGTTAAGTCTCTTATCTTTTAAGATCAAGTCTCTTAACTTCTAAAAATCAGTAAACCATTCTTTTTATCTCTCTTAAGACATTATACCTAACTTCCCATAAAGCTAGTATAACTCTTATGTTTTCAAAACCAAGTATTACTCTTCTTTCAAAGCGGTTTCTTATTTCTTTGGAAATACTTCAAGATTCTTCTTATTTAGGCTTAAGTCAAAAGACCTTGCCGTAACACTACATTCAGTTAACACACGTACGTTTACCGTACTATATCTATATTCCTTTTAGAGTATTTCAAGGTTCTTATTATTCAGGCTTAAGTCAAAAGACATTGCCGTACAACTATATTCAGTTAGCAAACGTATATCTACCATATAATATATACATATTATTCAGGCTTAAGTCAAAAGACATTGCCACACGTACGTCTACCGTACTATATGTATTCTTTTTAAAATACTTCATGCTCAAGAGTATAGGAAGAATCACATACCTCGCGACGATTATCGACTATAAGCAAAACGCTCCATGGCTATAACCCTACTAGCCTTGTCCACCTTCTAAGTAGCACATGCTACTTGCAAAACATTCAACCAATAAAGGTTATCACCATCAGAATACAGTCCTATGTAAGTACAGCTTAAACTTCTACTTATATTCTTCACGTGATTTGATCAAGTCTATTCGTAATATCCTTCATTACGCTCAATTCTCTTCTATGAATCTTATATTCATTTCTACTATTTACGATATGTAATTTCCAATTACAATAGAAGGACAGTAGTATTTACCTCGATGAGCCCAAAATTATCCGAGTTTAAAGTCGCTCCTGAGCAACGCTTAGCTCCTACTCCGAGTGCTCCAATCCGCTCCAAACAACCCTTAGAAGTTCTAACCAACTTCTACTTAAATACTTCAACTATCAATGAAGATTTTTCCTTAGGGTTTCGTTTAGTGGCTAAATAAAGTATAATAGTATTTTCTGGGCTTTTGTATAAGTGTAACCTTGGGAATACTACAAGGTATTTGGGCCAAGATATTTGGGCATTATAACAATACTAGGAGAGTATTTCTATACCACAACAAGGGGTAGTATTTCGACTAGCACAACTCGGCTAGGGGAGGGGTTCTCGCCAGAACCACTAGGCAAGGGGTTCGGCCGAGGGCCTACAAGAGGGGGGGAGAGGGGTGGTGTTTGGACGAGACAAGCAAGAGGGAGAGGGAGTATTTGAGACTTGGAAAAGATTTTAGGATGAAGAAGTTCATCACTTAGGGGGGGTATTTATAGGTCAAGAAATGGTCAACCAATGGCCAAGATTCATCCAAGTGTAAGGCAAGTGTAGGGATAGATTTAAGCCAAGTGCACCTTATCCATCTACCACAACAACTTGCACAAATATCCTACCAACTCCCTTGACCCCTTTTTCGTCCACCATTGCCGCCCAACCTCATCCAATGTGAGGGTGACATATGTCACCCTCCCGTTGGTCCAAAATGTTTCGTCTCTCGGAAAAATCCGCAAAAATTAAAAAAGACATAGCCGGAATTTTCCCTTCGCAAGTCTAGTAAAACGTTTCGTCGAAAAACGATTCTTTTCGGCACTTGTGCCCAAATTTCGAACTTGCCAAATCTTTAAGGCTCAAATTTTATACGTACGCCCTCACGTACATACTCTAGAAATACGGGGTATAACATTCTCCCCTCCTTAGAAACATTCGTCCCGAATGTTCCTTCTCAAGACGGATAACGATGAAGTTCTTCTAACAAGTTGCCAACGCCACGCCTGGCCACGAAATAACACACGTTCTCTTCCTTCCTTACTCGTCGTGCCCTTCTCGAACACTTGAACTCTTCTAGTATACGTACCACACTTCACCATCGCCGCTTCCCAAAACTTTGAGTCACCACCTCCAAACTTGGTCATCTTACTAGCCGCAATCTCCCTAAGACCATTCCCGCCTTCACGACCGCTTCGGGTCGAACACATCCACGAACTCATACGATGGTCATCTAAACTTGGGCCTAGCACCTCGTGACTTACCACCTGGCGGGACCACCCAGAGCTGACCCCACCTCGAAACAGGCCGCGGGTTGGCCCTCAACATGGCCCCAACCCGACCCACTTAACGCATCACGCTCTTGTTCCCCGATCCGGAACAATCTTACCTATACAGGTCATGAAAGCTACCACTTCCATTTAACACTACCCAAGGAAATTTTTCCCACAATTACTCCACGTATACCTATACGTTCTGACAAGGATCACTCGCAAAAACTTGTACTCAAGACGGCCTTACATCTAAGGTCTCAACTGTAAAATTCTAAGGTTCATCATTTTCTCACCCCCAGGCTTACCCTTTCTCACTAACCAGGTTTCTAAATCACATCTTAGCACAAAGCTATCCGAACATAACACTTAACACATTATCATATCATCAATACATACAAGTCTCTAGAGGGTTAAGGATATACCTGAAAGTAGGCGGTCCAAAGGACCGCTAAAACTGGGAACTTCCACCGCGACCTCTACCGTGGCCTGCCGGTGTATGAACATCCTGCCTAGCTGTGGAAGGTGAAGAACCCGCAACTGATCTCGTAGTCTGTGCTATCCTACCAGTGCTACCCCTGGTCGGACAGTTTCTCCCAAAATGGCCCTGCTGGCCGCATGTAAAACAAACTCCCGGACTAGCACGACACTCCCTACTGTGGAGTCTACCACATCGGTCACAACGAGGTAGGGGTGGCTTCACCGCCTAACACCCTCGCTCTCCCAAAATCTGAACCTCGAGCCCCGACTGCTCCGAATACTGGATGCCTTGAAGATTGTGAGGACCACTCAGATCGTGGAGGCGCATAACTAGTTCGCCGAGGCGGTCCGCCTCGAAAGTCACCAAAGGACCTCGTTGCTCGCCCTCTTCGCCGACTTTGGTCATTCCGTCGATTTCTCCGCCTCACCTCCAAGTGCATAAGCTCGCATGCGGCAATGTCCATGCCCTACCAAGAGCTACACCAAAAACTCTCGCTAGGTAATCATCGAGCCTCAGAACATATCGGTGCACTCGATCCTCCATACTAGCCAATAATGCGGGGACGTACTGGGCCAATGAGTCGAACTCCACATTGTACTCCCGAACCGTACGCCCGTTCTGCCGCAACACCAAAAATTTGTCGGCCCGAGCCCTCCTCATTTGTGGAGGCAAGAAATGTGCCAGAAAGGCCTCTGAGAACTCGTTCCAAACAGCTGGAAGTGCATTCTCTCCCCGGGACAGCTCCCACGATCAAACGCCGATCAGCGGTATCACGCGTTGATGCGAACCTAGACCACCGACTCGGTCTCCGATGCCTTGATCACTCACGATCCGTCAGAATCGCTTCGGATGAACTCGCGGATCATCCTCGTGCCTCACCCATAAAACTCGCGTTACATCTCGAAAAATCCCGTAGCCTCCAACTATCCGATCTAGGGTGAACCACCGTGTTACCGAATCATACGCCCAAATTTATCCTACCAACTCCCTTCGCAAGTCTAGTAAAACGTTTCGTCGAAAAACGATTCTTTTCGGCACTTGTGCCCAAATTTCGAACTTTCCAAATCTTTAAGGCTCAAATTTTATACGACGCCTCACGCATATACTGGAAATACGGTATAACAGACCCTCTAACGTATTTCTTTCCCCTACCGTTATGCCTCCGTAAGGCAACCCGGCCCAGAGGCAAGGCACGAGGAGGCTGAGTAGAGTTGAGAGGGTTACGAGGCACAGCCCAATCATCACCGGGGTGGTGCTTCATTCGGGAGTTACGCTACTTCACCACCCACAGAGTTTAGCCCGGTAGCTAGCCTCATCGGCCATGATATCTGACCTTCGCCCACGACGATGTAGAAAATATGTATTTCAAAGAGACGACCCTGTTACTAGCTAGGGATTTAGCAACCAGAGAGTATATTATGTACCGATTTATCACGGGTCTTGATGATTATCTAAGAGAGGGTTGTGCAAGAGTAGCTCTTCAGTCAGGCATAGATATTACCCGCGTACAGGCTTATGCGCAGCACACAGAGGAACGTAGAGATCGACGGATTAACCATGATCAGCAAAGGATGGCCAGATCGGCAGGGTTCTTTGGTAACTTTCGAGGCAAATCGCCTCAGCAGCAGACTGGATATGCACCTCCGCCAGTGCAGAGTGGTCCTCCACAGACTTCAGGACGTTCGAGGTATGCCGGAGTTGGTCAGAGCTCCAGGGCTTCTTGTCACGACCCAAACCCGGGCCCGTGACTGGTGCCTTACCCCGGGCACCCTAGTGACACAACATCAGAGTAATCAGCGGAACATAAAACACATACATGAAACAAGTGAAGTACAAAACAGAAATCTGAGGAAAGCTTGCCTTTTAAGATATATAAATAACCACTTTTACAAAAGAACGCTTTAATCCTTTTTACAAACCCCGCCACAACAAGATTCTGCACTTCTAAGAAATGATACGACAACAACGACGACAGGGCCGCCATACCACGAATGTAAGCACTTACAACAACAGGGACTATACCAAGATAAGCCTCCGAGAACGGCTTCCCAAAGCCGAATCGTGACCCTAAGAGCGAGGATCAACGATCGGTGTACCTTTACTCGCGCATGAACGCAGCCCGGGCGAGGTCAAGACAACAGTACCGAGTATGAAATCGAAAATAAATCAGAAATGAAATCATAGTAGTCTATACAAAGCGGGAGACATGTATGATAACCAAACTACGCTTTACAATAACTAAGCAAATATATCAAGTCGTGACTCACGCCTCAAGTCATCACAAAAGAACATAACGGTGGGTCTCACGCCACAACATCAATCGTGCCGTGGGACACATTCCTCACCGCCGGCTTTATGATATAAAAGCACCAAGGAACACACATGAACACCGGTCCCACTGTGCCATAATAACACCGTGACGGGTAAGTACGAAGGCATAGCCGACTACTAACACCTACGCACCAACAAGGTCATGAATCAGATCATAAGATCTGTCTAGGCCGTCACATGATCAAAGCCGCCACTTGCCCGCAGATCTAATGTGCGTCTAGTCCTCGAACTTCCCGCACTCGCGATAGGCCAATCTCTTCGCCCGCATGAGGCATTCCCGCATCGAGGGTAGCTACTCCCGTGATCGCCCCGACTTCCGAGTCCGCATGGCCACAAGAACCGCATGCCCATAAAGGACGACACTAACACGAACTCGTAGCTCCGCGATAGGCCCGGGACATGCATGAGGTATTCTCGAATCATAGGTCCATCGACCGCTGAGTCTACCCCAGACGGAGGGCGCTTTAACCCGGAATCATCTCAAGAGATGAATGCCACAATACTATCATAACGACTGATAGTTAATAAGCACAATCAAGGGAAACCCCTTTACACAAACATCACAAGATACTAACACACGTAGCATCCTAACACGTTTACTTATCAAAGCAACAAGAAAGTTTTACAAGGCTATCACAAACCAATACAATCAAGTTGTTCACACAAGGTACTTCCTACTATATGATTAACAAGATCGGGTTTTTATCCCCAAAGTACTTCATACATTAACTCTTTAAAAGATACGTTACTTTCACAAAAGTCACACAATACCCGTAGTATATGAAAATAGAGTGATTACTATTTTTTTAAGTAAATCAATTACTCCTCTTTGTAAAATCAAGTAGCAACATTCTTTTCCAATGTTCAAGTTTGCCTAATTTCCAATGTTCAAGTTTCTCATTTTTAGAAAGGTTTCGTAGTTCATAGTCTTATTCATTTAAGAATATAATTCTCCTTTAACAATCTGAGAAACCTAAGCCTTATATGTGAGTAGGATATTCTTGTTTATTACAATCTTATTACAGCAGCCATGATCTAGGAAATATCATTTTGTCTCATCTTAGCTTCTATGCAGATGGAAGTTTCTACTGGTTTTAATAATACTTAATTATTCAAAACATTTCCTTTTATTGACGCTGCAGTGGTTTGTCGATACACATTCTGATTTCCGAAATCAGTAAAACATTCTTAAGCCGTTATACCTAACTTCCCATAAAGCTAGTATAACTCTTAAGTTTTCAAAAACCAAATATTACTTCTTCTTTCAAAATGATTCAAAAATCTTTTGAAATACTTCAAGTTCTTTATTAACACATAACAAGCCAGTTATAGTTCAAATCAGTTACCTATTAAAAACCACATGTATTTTCTTACCAACATAAAGCTGTTATAACCAACTTCCCATAAAGCCGTTATAACACTTTATGTTTTACACCAATCAAATACGTTTAGCACATGTACGTCTACCGTACTACATATTTCACACATATCATGCTAGAAGAGATAGGAAGAGGTTCACATACCTCGCGACGAGTATCGACTAATAGCAAAACGCTCCAAGTACATCCAGCGGCCACTCCTTAAGCCAAGTCTTTCGGGCCCCACGTTGTTCTTCAACCTATAAGGCCACAAGGCGCTTATTAAAATTTTGTTCTCATCATTGAATTTTCTACCGAAAATTGGGCAGCACCTCCCCACAATGGCGTAAATCTCCTCTCTATCGAGGCGGCTACCAAGCCAACCAGGGGGTTATACATCTAACCCTAACGGTACAATTCTACTTCACGGACTACTACACAAGTCTACCGTAATACATCTATGTAATTACGATTCGGATTCTTCTTTCAATTCAGCTTAAGTCGCAAGACATTCGTAAGTATTATTCGGGCTTAAGCCGAGGCATTGCCGATAACTACGTTCGATTCTATATATAGTATACTTCAACTATATATTCTAACAATATGCAATTTCCAATTACAATAGAGGACAAGATAATTACCTCGATAAGCCCATAATTATCCTAGTTAAAGTCGATCCTGGCAATCGTTTAGCTCCAACTCGTGCGCTCCAACCGCTCCAAACTACCCTTAGAAGTTCTAACCAACTTCTACATACAACTCCAACTAACCATGGAGATTTCCTTAGGGTTTCGGTTTGGTGACTGACGGGAAGTATAATAGTATAACTGGGCTTTTAGTATAGGTATAACCTTAGAATACTACAAGGTATAAGGCTAAGGTAATTTGGGCATTAACAATACTTTTGAGTATTTCTACCAAGAGAGGGGGTGTATTATACGAGACAACTAGGCAGGGGTACCCGGCCACACCACAAAGGGGAGGAGGCTCTCACCACAAGGGCCTATCTATGGAGGGGGGGGCTCTTGGACGAGAGTAAAACAAGAGTGGAGTTGAAGGATAGCAAGACTTGGAACATATTTGGAATGGATGAAGAAGTCATCCTAAGGGGGGTATTTATAGCACAAGCCAAGGCCAACCAATGGCCAAGATCTAGCCAAGTGCATAGCAAGTGTAGGGCCAAGATCTTGCCAAGTGCCCCTAACCAACTAACACACAAAATATCCTACCTACTACTTGACAAAATTGTCACCAATTCGTCCAAGCCAACCGCCCACACTCCATCAATGAGAGGGTGACAAGTGTCGCCCTCTCGTTGGTCCAAAATGTTTCGTCTCTCGGAAAAATCCGCAAAAATTAAAAATAACATAGCCGGAATTTTCCCTACGAAAGCTGTGAAAACGTTTCGTCGAAAAACGACTCTAACCGGGTGTTATGCACAAATAAAATTCGGCCAAGCACTTTAAGGCACAAACTTTTCTACGTACGTCCCCGCGTACATACTCTGGAAATACGGGGTATAACACTTCTAGTTCACAGCTATACGTAGGTTCTAGCCAGCCGGATTCAGTTTTCCCTCATTATTCACAGTGTGGCAGGCGTCACCCCGGGGAATGTCGTATTGTTATTGGTGCTTGTTTTACCTGCGGCCGTCAGGGCCATGTGTCGAAAGGGTGTCCTAGTAGGAGGGATGCAAGTAGGAGGACTCAGCCTACGGATCGATTCTGATTCGATAGTTCGGAGAGGAAAGGGTGTTAGCCAGAGGAGGCCACCCACACCTCGGTGTGGCCGTTGTGGTAAGTGTCATTGTGGGGAGTGTCGTACTTCTTCGATAGCTTGTTATACTTGCGGCCAGCAGGGCCATTTTGCGAGAAATTGTCCGACCAGAGGTGGCGCAGATGTAGAGACTCAGCCTTCAGGATCAGCGGCTAGTTCATCACCTTTCCTAGCTATGCGCCCAACAGGGCAGGATTGATTAGAACAACAAAGGGGAAGTAAAACAGTAGATACATGTATATCTTTAACCCTCTAGAGATTAGTATGTAAGATGAGTATATCTTAAGTGTTATGATAGCGTTGTGTTAATTGTAATTAGGAATCATGGTTAGTTAAAAAGGGTAAGATTGGGGATAAGGGAAAGTGTGAGCCTTAGAATGTTATACGTAGAGACCTTAGAGGCTAGGCCATCTCGAGTAAAAGATTTATTTTTATGTTTGACCCTTATCGGAGTGCATAGTACACGTGAGATATGTTTGTGTGATAAGTCCCTGAGTGGTACGGAATGAAAGAGGGTAGTTGAGCTAAGAAGACCACTAGGTTTTCGTGACTCGATGGTGAGATTGTTCCGGATCGGGGAACAAGAGTTTTGCGCGATAGCGGGTCGAGTTGAGGACCGATCGCGGGTCAACCCGCGGCCTGTAATGTGGTGGGGTTAGTTCGAGGTGGTCCCGCCAGGTGGTGGGGTCACGGGGGTGTTAGGCCCAAGTTTAGTTAACCAGCATACGAGTTCGTGGATGCGTTCGACGATGGTCGGGCGATGAGGTCACCCATCTTGTCTTTTAGTCAAGACCGTTTGCTCGTGAGAGGTTATGAGAGATGATTATATCGGGGAAGGTTGTAAGGCTGCGAGGTGCCTACTTTCACCTTATGACGATGGAGCCAGTTCGGCTATTTCTTTTACGGAATTTTTACGAGCAGGGTTAGGAACTCGGTGAGTCTCGATGTCGCATTCGCCTCGGGCGGTGTTTGGATTTCGAGGGTAGCCGTGAGGATTGTTGCCTCTGTTGAGGAGTGTTTTATAGCTACCATTTCAGTATTCGGATGTCGCCTTATGAAGCCTTGTAGGGGCGGAAGTGTGGGTTGTCGATCGATTGGTTCGATGTTGGCACGGTTCAGATAGTAGGTTCATACTTGTTTCAGCAGACTGTGGATAGGGAGAAGCTTATCCAGGAGAGGTTATTGGCAACTCAGAGTCAACAGAAGTCGTGTGGATAATCGACGACGACGCTTAGAGTTCAGGTTGACGGTCGGTATTCTTGAAGGTACTACCCCGGAAAGGGTGTGACGAGATTTGGAAAACAGAGGAAACTTAGCCCGAGGTATTTTGGGCCCTTTTCAGATCATTTGGAGAATAGGCCAGGTTGCCTATAAGTTGGCATTACCGTCCGACGTAGGAAGCAGTACGTCCGGTCTTTCGTGTTGCTATGATCGGAAAATATCGGAGATCCATCCAGAGATTTTGGAAACTGAAGCAATAACAGAAATGTGGTAAGTTGTGAGAAAGAGTTCGAGTGTACGAGGAGGGTACGACCAGTAAGAGAAGAAGCGAGCATGTGGTAAGAGAATAGAAGTGATCATTTCTTTTGTAAAGTGAAGGTGCGAAGGGAATATCTTTTAGACCTTGGGTGGGAGATTTTGTTATGTTGAGAGGTGATTCCTTGTGGACTTGGATTTAGTAATTGCGCGTGTGTTATTTTATGGCCAGGTGTGGCATTGGCAACTTGTTTAAGTTAAGAGGAACGTTATCGTTATCCGTCTTGAGAAGGAACATTCGGGACGAATGTTTCTAAGGAGGGGAGAATGTTATACCGTATTTCAGTATGCGTGAGGGCGTCGTCTGAAAGTTTAAGCCTTAAAGTTAGGCAAGGGCGAAATTTGTGCACAACCCCGAAAGAATTGTTTTCGGCGAAGCGTTTTCCAAACTTTGCGAAGGAAAATTACGATTCGCGACATTTATTATTTTGCGGATTTTTCAGAGATGAAATATTTTGGACCAACGAGAGGCGACATGTGTCACCCTCAAGTTGGCCGATAGTGGGGAGTTTATTTGCACCATTTGGATGCCTAAAACAAGGGTCAATGTTTGGAGTGATTTGTGGAGTAGATGGCTAGGGTGCACTTGTGCAAATGCTCACCCTCCACTTGCCCACCACTGGTATTAATCTGGGCCATTGATTTCCCTAGAAATACCCCCCTTGAGTTGTAGACTTCTTCATCCCTTACACATTTTCTAAGTATTGAAAATCCTCCCCTTCTTGTTGCTCTCGTCCAAAGCACCCCCTTTGAGAAGGCCATGGCAGAAACATCCCCTCTTGAGAGTTGTTCTCGTAAAATACCCCCCCCCCCCTTGGTAAAAAAGTATTCGCCAAGTATTGTTACTATTCCAAAATACCTTGGCCCAAATACCTTGTAGTATTCCAAGGTTACCCCTATACTAAAAGCCCAGAAATACTACTATACATCCCTTCAGTCACAAAACGAAACCCTAAGGAAAATCTTCACAGTTGGTTAAAGTATTAAGAAGAAGTTGCGTAGAACTTCTAAGGGTTGTTTGGAGAGGGTTGGAACGCCCAGAGTAGGAGCTAAACGTTGCTCAGGATCGACATTTAAACTTGGATAATTTTAGGCTTATCGAGGTAAAAACTCTTGTCCTTATATTGTAATTGGAAATTACATACTGTAGTTATATAAAAATGAGTATAAGATATATAGAAGGATGGTATAAGAGAAGAGAATTGAACTGAAATCACATCAGAAGAATATTAAAGAAGAAGATTGAACTGTACTTACATAGGAATTTGTATTCTGATGAGACTTGTGTAGTTTAACTGGTAGGAAGTCTTTGATTTGATTTTCCGTAGAATAGAGAACCCTCTTCTTAGAATATTCTACAGAGTAGTGTAGACGTTGATACACGTATATGGCCTTTATAGGTTGAAAGTTCTGCGAGTAGCATGTTCTACTTGAGCGTTTTGCTAATTGTCGATAATCGTCGCGAGGTATGTGATTCTTCCTATCCTCTTGAGCATGATATTTTAAAAGAATATATATAGTACGGTAGACGTACGTGTGTTAACAAAACGTGGTTTTATTGCGATGTCTTTTGACTTGAGTCTAAATAATAAGAATCTTGAAGTATTTCAAAGAATTAAGAATCGTTTTTGAAAGAAGAGTAATACTTGGTTTTAAAAGCTTAAGAGTTATACTAGCTTTATGGGAAGTTAGGTATAACGACTTAAGAGTGATAAAAGGAACGGTTTACTTAATTGTTTTATGAAAGCCTTGTATGGATTTCGGAAATAAGAATAAGTATCGAACAAACCACTGCAGCGCTAATAAAGGGAAATGTATTGACTAATCAAGTATTATGAAAACCAGTAGAAACCTCCATCTGCATAGAAGCTAAGATGAGACAAAATGATATTACATTTCCTAGATCATGGTTGCTTTAATAAGATTGTTATGAACAAGAATAACCTACTCACACATAAGGCATATGTTTCTCAAATTGTTTTAAAAGAGAATTATATTATTAAGTGATTAAGACTATGAACTACGAAACCTTTCGAAAATGATGAAACTTGAGCATTTGAAATTAGGCAAACTTGAACGTTTGGAAAATAATGTTGTTACTTGATTTTACAAAGGGAAGTGTTTTGGTTTACTTAAAAAGATAGTCACTCTATTTTTATACTACGGGTATTGTGTGACTTTTGTGAAATAAACGGATCTTTAAAAGAGTTAATGTATGAAGTACTTTGGGGATAAAAACCCGAACTTGTTAACATAAAGTAGAAAGTACCTTGTGTGAATAACTTGATTGTGTTGGTTTGTCATAGCCTTGTAATACTTTCTTGTTGATTTGATAAGTAAACATGTTTAGGATGCTACGTGTGTTAGTATCTTGTGATGTTTGTGTAAAGGGGTTTCCCTTGATTGTGCTTATGTTGTTTAACGATAAGTCGTTATGATAGTATTGTACCACTCACCTCTTGACATGATCACGGTGGTTAAGGCGCCTCCGTCACGGGGTATACCTCGAGCGATGCAGGACTATGATTCGAGAATACCTCATGCGGGTCGGTGGCCTATGCGGGCTACGAGAGTTCGAGTTAGTGTGCGGTCTATATGGCCATGCGATGCATGTGGCCATGCGGACCACGGGTCGGGGCGATGTCGAGGGTAGCTACCCTCGATGCGGGAATACCTCATGCGGGCTATGTGTGTGGCCTATGCGAGTGCGGGAAGTTCGAGATTAGACGCGCATTTGATCTGCGGGCGAGTGGCGGCCGATCATGTGGCGGTCAGACAGACCTCGTGATCTGATTTATGACTTTGTTGATGCGTGGGTTTTAGTAGTCGGCTATGCCTTCGTACTTACCGTCACGATTTTATTATGACCTGAAGTGGGACACGTGTTCATGTGTATTCCTTGGTGCTTTTATATCATAGGCTGCGGTGAGGAAGGTATTCCACGGGCATGATTGATGTTGTGGGCGTGAGACCCATAGTTATATTTGAGTGATGACTTTGAGGCGTGAGTCACGACTTGACATATCGCTTATTTATTGTGAATCTGTAGTTTGGTTATCATATATGTCTCTGCTTTATATAGACTACTATGATTTCATTTCTGATATTTTTAGTTTCACATACTTGGTACTGTTGTCCGACCTCGCCCGGGGCTGCGTTCAATCTGCAGTAAGTACACCAGTGTTGACCCTCGCTCATAGGGTCACAGTTCAGCATTTGGGAAGCTCCGTTTCTCCAGAGGCTTATCTTGAGTATAGTCATCTGTCGTTGTAGGTACTTACATTCAGGGGTATGGCGGGGCCCTGTCCCGCCATTGTTGTTATATCTTTCTTAGAGGTCTGTAGTACTGTTGTGGGCAGAGTTTGTAAAAGGGATGTAATTGTTCGGGTACAAGTTATATTTATGCCGAAAGGCAACTTTTCTCAGATAAACTGTTTCTCATTCATATTATTTTATGTCTTGTTTTATATTCCGCTGATTACTCTGATGTATGTCTACTTAGGTGCCCGGGTAAGGCACCAGTCACGGGCCCGGGTTCGGGTCATGACATATGTGTTATGGAGTACATGTAAGTGTCGAAATGTAATTTGAATCATAAAGAATTAAGGAAAAGGGATCTTTGGAAGGTGGAAGTTGTTGTGACAATTTTGGACAGTTTTGTCGCCTTAAGCTTTTGTTGATTAATGTCGTTGTTACCTTCATTAATTTCATGTCATATGTTGAAGGAAATCATGTCATTAAATGTTGGTATGAATTATGTATAAGTGTGGACGTATGATTTGAAGTATAATGGATTTAAGGAAGGCTTATGTTGTTGTTGTTAGAAGCCGAGAATGGGCTAGAATTTGGAATATTTTGGTGCAGTTTTGTGGCAGTTTTACGGGCTGTTTAGACTTGTATGTGTGCATGAAATTGGTTGTTAATTTCGGGCCTTGAAAAAGGTGGAAAAGTACGTAGAAACAAAGGAAATGCTGCCCAATTTTCCGTAGAATAAGAGACCTTATACTTAGTATGATTCTACCTTAAAAAGGCTAGGAGTTGATAGACGTATTATGGTCCTTATAGGTTGAAGTACTACGAGTAGTGCATTCTACTTGAAGGGTGGAATAGCTAACAAGGTTGAAGTACTTTGGAGCATATTGCTACGTATCGTTAGTCGTCGCGAGGTATGTGAACCTCTTCCTTCTTTTGGCATGATTCTATGTATGAAATATACATGTGGTGTTATTTCATGATTCCTTCTACTCTTAGAAGTAAAGAGGTACGTATGTTGATTTACTCTATGTAAAAGGTAGGTCTAAGTTATCCTAAGTTCTTACCAAGTCTTATGGGGGATGTTGGTAAGAGTCGTTAGGAAGTATGTGGAGTCGAGGTGACCTTGCTACTTTACTGCACTAATGATAATAGGTATCGAACAAGCCATTGCAGCGTTAATAAAAATGTATCGAAAATCAATTATATTAAAATAAGTAGAATTCTCCATCTGCATAGAAACTAAGATAAGACAAAATTGTATTACATTTTCTAGATCATGACTGCTTTAATAAGATCGTTATAAACGAGTATAACCTATTCACGACTCATAAAAAGTATATGTTACTTAATTTAAAAGAGTTTATGTTATGAAGTTTTAAGACTATGAACCTTGATTTCTTAAAAGGTTATGAGACTTTATTTTTCAAGTTATGGGACTTGATTCTTAAAGAATGGAATGACTTGATTTAAAAAGTATGGTTTTCATGAATTATTTCAAAAGTTAAGAGGCTTGATTTCAAAAGAGAATGTAACTTGAGTTTTCAAAAGAAGAAGTTTATTGATTTAAAAGAGAATGAGTTTTGTGATTCTTTTTAAGTATGTATGTACGTAGTACTTTTGGGTTTAGTTTCCCTAATGTAATAAGAAATAAAAGCGCCTTAAGTTCTCTAAAATGAAAGGTTGTTATAATAGCTTTATGGAAAGTTGTTATAACGACGTAAGAAGAAGTGAAAAGGTGGTTTGAAATGTTAGGTAAGGAAAGATACACCGAGCCTACAAATAGGTCGGGTTGTGTTATGAGACACAACGAGCCTACAAATAGGTCGGGTTATGTTATGAGACACACCGAGTGTCACGACCCAACCCCGGGCCCGCGACTGGTGCCCTACCTGGGTGTTACACCCCGTAAGTCCGTAACATGTATAAGAGAATGTACGAAAGGAAACAAGACTTGGAAATTAGTACGAAAGGAAGAATTGTTTTTCCGACGGAAAATCTTCCGAACGTCGGAAAGGAAAAATGTTCGTTGTTGAGAATTGGATTCTCAAAAGGCATTATTTGAAGATTATGGAACTTATTAAAATTATGGAAATTTATTTTTTTTACGGATTTGGTCACGTGGGGCCACAGAAATTTTACATTTTGTGGGGCCATGAGGTTCTGAATTTTATGGGAATGAGAGAGGCGACACGTGGCACCCACATGGCTTGGTCGAAATTTATGCAAGGGTAAAATGGTCATTGACCATGGTAGAAGATAAGTCTTCCAAAGCTTGATATTGTTGACAAGTCAACTTGTCACTAGGCTTGATCCAGTGAAACTCATCCTAACCTCACATTTGTTTAAGTCTAAGCCCTCCATTGTATTATAAGTATACTACTAGTAGCAAGACAAGGTCTTGAACACTTAGAAAAATTGAGAGAGCTTGTGTGTGCCCATGTGTGCTCTCGGGTTTGCAAGAAAAGAAAGGAGAAAAATTTGTAGTTTTGATCCATTAGCCACAAGACTTTAACCCAATGTTCCTAAGGGTGTTGTAAGGTTATCTCAATAGGAAGATTTGGAAAGCGGAGTTTTCACGTTAGTCATGGCGGAAACTATAGGAGTTCTTCAACTTTGAAGTTGGAACTTGAAGATGGGTTCTTCATAGGCCTCAGGAGTGCTTGGAGCGGATTGGAACCTAAGGAAAAGCTAAGAATTTCTAAGGCGCGACTTTGGATCTTGGAAATTTTAAGGGCTTGAAAAGGTATAAATTTTGTCGTTTTAGTAGTTAAGACTTACTTATTGTTGTAGCTATGGATTTAAGCAAGCATGTGTTATATATTATGAATATTGATATGATTATGGGCTATTGGAACCCTAATCAGAAAACTAGCATGTTTAGCTTTAAGATTGGAATTCAAGATGATTATTAGTTTAAATCGTCGCATGTTGAATAAAGAAATTGTAGTTGTTGAAGTTGTTTATGACTAAATAACATGTTGACCTAAGAACTGAAATTGGAAAAGGATTGGAAAAGACTTTGAATTGTTAGTTGTAGTTAGTGAGAATGGCTTGGAGTTTTAAACTACTTGGTATGAATTATGGGCGGAATTTTACACGTATTGTAAGGCGTGTAATCCCTGGTTGGTTGTTGTTTGGAGCCTTAAATGTGGCGTGTTTGGTTATTGTATTCGACCTTGAAAAGGTGGCAAAGTGAGTAGAAACAAAGGAAGTCTTTGCCCGATTTTCCGTAGAATTAGAGGCCGTATACTTAGTATTATTCTACGTTGAGACTAGAAGTTGATAGTCTTGTTGTGACCATTATAGGTTGACACTTCTACGTCACGCGTATTCGGCAGCTTATGGATTTAGCCGAAAGGTATGTGAACTATCTCTCTTCTAGCATGATTCCTTGAGATTAAGAAAGTATGTTACTCGCCAAATGATCCATTCCTTGGTTTTATTTGGATTGCCTAGAATAGAATTTGTTCTATGTACTTCCTTGATTGTACTTTGATGTTTAAATTGTAAGTTGTAAAATCCATTTTCTTAGTGAAGTTTGGATTCTTAAAGGTGAAAGTATTTTACTTAAAGTACATAGAGTCTTGAAAAGGAAGTGGTTTCCAAATCTTTTGGGCTAGTGCCTTAGTCCCAAAATCCTAAAGGTCATTATAATGACTTTAGGGAGTCAAAGTGTTTTACTTAATTGTTTTAAAGAGGAGAAATGACATGATTTAAGAGAAGTAACTTGTTTTAAAAGTGAGTTACTTCTGGTTTAAGAGTAGAAGAAACTTGTTTTCTATATGTTAAGAGACTTGAAGTATTTTGAAAGTTAAGAACTTGATTTGTAAGTACGTGATACTTGGTTTTAATAGTATAAGTCTCTTGGTTATAAAAGGAATGGATATGTCTAAAACCATAAAGGATTATAACGGCTTTATGGGAAGTTGGTTATAACGGCTTTATGGAAGGTTTAGAAAGTTGTCTATTTTGATTAAGGGCATAAGTTGCCTAGATTGTGAAAATTTGGAGTTACTTGATTTCAAGCTTTGAAATGAGTTTTCTAAAAGTGTAGTAACTTACTTTGAAAAATAGACACGCCTTGATACTACGGTGTTAGTATCGTGGGGCTTTACATAAAAATGAGTCTTTTGAAAAGAATGTCACGTAGTACTTTGGCCTGTTTAATTGAGAATAATTCTATGTGATGCCTTGATTAGTACTTTGGCTTGTTCAGAATTATTCTATTGTGCCTTGATAAGTACTTTGGCTTGATTAATTGAGAATTAGTCTAAGGGTGCCTTGGAAAGTACTTTGGCTTGCTAAATGAGAATTATTCTATTATGCCTTGATAAGTACTTTGGCTTGATTAATTGAGAATTAGTCTAAGGGTGCCTTGGAAAGTACTTTGGCTTGCTAAATGAGAATTATTCTATTTGTGCCTTGATAAGTACTTTGGCTTGTTAATTGAGAATTATTCTAATTGTGCCTTGATAAGTACTTTGGCTTGATTAATTGAGAATTAGTCTAAGGGTGCCTTGGAAAGTACTTTGGCTTGCTAAATGAGAATTATTCTATTTGTGCCTTGATAAGTACTTTGGCTTGCTAAATGAGAATTATTCTATTTGTGCCTTGATAAGTACTTTGGCTTGTTAATTGAGAATTATTCTATTTGTGCCTTGATAAGTACTTTGGCTTGATTAATTGAGAATTAGTCTAAGGGTGCCTTGGTAAGTACTTTGGCTTGCTAAATGAGAATTTTTCCATGTGTGCCTTGATAAGTACTTGGCCTGATTAGTTGAGAATTGCCTATGTGTGCTGGAAATAGCCGGTTGTGTGCTATTGGTATATCAGTTGTTTCGGGGTCATTCCCCGGGTTTGTGGCATTTGCGGTTCAGTGGAATTGCTACCCACGATCACGAGGAATACCTCGTGCGGGTCGTAAGGACTTATGCGGTGAAATAGTCCCGTGCGGGCGGGTCCGACCTATCACGAGGAATACCTCATGCGAGTCCGTAAGGCCTTATGCGGGTGAAATAGTCCCATGCGAGGAATACCTCACGCGGGTCCACGCGGCCTATGCGGGTGAAATAGTCTCAGGAGTAGGATGGCTAAATGATACTGTGGGCGGATGGTCCTGTTTTGACCATGAGCTTCCTATTTTATATTGTAACGATACTACTGTTTACTCTCATTGTTAGTAAGGCACAATGTGTTATAATTTGATTATTATATATGTCCCCGGATTTGTTTGTGTTACCCTATGGTCATGTTTTTACGATGTGGGATTCCGGGGCATGAGACCACGTGGTATTTAGGACACAGGTGGGACTTGGTATTCATGTATCCTTATTGGTGTTATTACATCATGGACTGCCGGCAGTGAGGAAGGATTCCACGGGCATGATTGATATTATGGGTGTGAGACCCATGGTTATATTTTAGAAATGACTTAAGGGCATGCGTCTCTGACTTGTTATGACTGCTTATGTGTTGTGTACTGAAGGTTGGCTATCATACATGTCTTCTGCTTTGTTTTAGACTGTTATGATTTCATTACAGTACTTACTGTTCACATACTTGGTACATTCGTCTTGACCTCGCCCGGAAGTGCGTTCATCTGCATGAGTTTAGGTGCATGATTTGGTGATCGGCAGTGTAAGACCACCTTTCGAGTTTTGGATAGCTCCTCTGTCCGAGTTTATCTTTTGGTATATATCCTTGATGCGGGCTTTGTACAATTTTAGGTGTGGCGGGGCCTTATCCGTCATATTTGATTAACTCGCAAGTGCTGTATTCATATGTGGGATTGGACTCATGGGCGGTGTAGTGTCTTTTGTTTATGTATATATGGCGGCCTTGTCGGCTTTGCCCTTGCGTCACGTTGGTTTTAAAAAAGTGAGGTGTTATTTAATTTCCATGATTTTACTTGTGTTGTTAAGGTAGAAGGGTGCCGGGTAGGGCACGATCCACGCCCGAGGATCGGGGTGTGAGTGGTATCAAAGCGATCGATCCTCGGAATGTCTGAGGCCGTGTCTAGTAAGTCTTGATTATCGGTGTGTTGCGCGCCACGCCCATAAGCGAGAGCTACGGGACATTTAGGAGTTAGTTTCTATTCTTCTCACTCTAGATCGTGCCATAGAGGCGTGTTAGTAAGATAATTCCTCTCGGCGTATTGTTGTGTTCTGATTATACCTCGAGGAGAACGGCGCCCTTGAAGGGCAAGGGAGTAGCGAGAGCTACTAGTCGGACTCGAGAGTTGATAGGGCTTATGCCGGGTTATCTGGATGTTGTTCGCGATCGTGAGTTCTTCGCGAGTTTTGAGGCCCAGCACGAGCCTCGGTTTCTCGATTAAGGGAAGACTTTAGGAGTCGTGAAGGAAGCCATTATGTTATTGACCAAGATAAGCGGTCTTTGCGGTTTCGTCGGAGAGGTTATTCGGCGATCTGAGACAGTGTCACGGGGTAGAGGCGGTAGCGGAGATGCGAGTAAGAGGCTAGACGGTTGGTTATTCGGTGAGTTTTGGGCGAGCTGCCTCGGCGAGTGAGATATTCGTCGATACATACCCCGCAGCTCGCGGTGGGAGATTTGACCTGAAGGTATTTAGGAGTCGGTCCAAGCTCGAGGATCGAGGTTCTCGAGGAAGCGAGAGGATTTTCGATCGAGGCCACTTATTCCTCGATGTTCGGATGTAGTAAGCGTCGTTCGGAAATGCCGTTATGGCGCGGGTCTTTGTTTTTATTGTGGTCGTCGGGCCATATTGCGAGGTATGTCCTTTTAGAAGGCAGGTGAGGTGGCTCAACCTATGAGGCGGTAGTTGGTTCCCTTTCCTCGCGATTGTCGTCCCAGGCGGGGTGTTGGATGTCGGCCACCGTAGTGGAAGTCAGGGTGGAGTTTATAGTTCTAGCGGTCCTTGAACGCGAAGCAGCGTGACTCTTTGGGCGGGATCGGAGGCGACATCGCGGGTTCTGGTATATCTCGATTATTTTGAATCATGCGTGCATTGATAGATTGATTTCGCCTAGCGTATATGTTTTCCCTTTGTTGCTAGCAGTTGTAAGTGATAGTACCCCAGAGGTAGGGATACCTTGATTAGTAAAGTGAAAAGTTAAGAATGTTGACAAGAATGATAAGTCAACTGAGACTATAGTTGTGTAGAGTTCACACGTAGTAATTACCCAAATGATGTAAGGCCGATAGGGAAGAATGTCTGATAGAAATACTTTGGCTTATGTGACAAACCTCTAGTGAATAGGGGATAGGGTAAGAAGTACCTTGAGATAAGAGAGATTTATTTCAAACTAAGAATGAGAAGTTAAGTGACGATGAGTCGGGTTATGGACTCATTTGAATTCGGTAGTATAGAATGGGGTGATGTCGGTTGGTAGTGGTCATTATGTGATAGGGTCACGAGGATGCAGCCCAGTTTAGTTAATCGTGAGTACGAGTTTGTGGGCGCGTTCCACGGAACTCGTAAGGACCGAGAAGAGCCTTAACGGGAATGTAAGTAACAATATGGCCAAGTTTGGTTAGTAACTCGAGGATTGGAGAAACGAAACACAATTTGAGATTTTATGCGTGTACTAGATGAGTTTGAAAGTCGAGGAAGTATGACAAGTAAGGAAAGAAAGGAACCTCTAAGGATCCCGTGTTCTAGGAAACCGTAACCTTGAGTTTATGAGAAGGGTAGCGGACGGAAGGTCCATTGATATGTTTACGTATGTTGTGGTGGTCATGTGTGACATCGTTGGTCTTGTGCGATTTTGATTGAGAGGCATAGTATAGAGTTTATCAGGTGTTTGTATGGCTTGAAAACCGACTAAGAACATTCGGGGCGAATGTTTCTAAGAGGAGAATGTTACACCGTAAGTCGGAACATGTATAAGAGAGATATGCGAAAGGAAACAAGACTTGGAAATTAGTACGAAAGGAAGAATTGTTTTTAAGCGGAAAATCTTAGACGTCGGAAAGGAAAAATGTTCGTTGTTGAGAATTGGATTCTCAAAGGCATTATTTGAAGATTATGGAACTTATTAAAATTATGGAATTTTTTTTTCTGGATTTGGTCACGTGGGGCCCACTGAAATTTTACATTTTGTGGGGCCCACGAGGGTTCTGAATTTTATGGACGAATGAGAGGCGACACGTGGCACCCCACATGGCTTGGTCGAAATTTATGCAAGGGTAAAATGGTCATTGACCATGGTAGAAGATAAGTCTTCCAAAGCTTGATATTGTTGACAAGTCAACTTGTCCACTAGGCTTGATCAGTGAAACTCATCCTAACCTCACATTTGTTTAAGTCTAAGCCCTCCATTGTATTATAAGTATACTACTAGTAGCAGACAAGGTCTTGAACACTTAGAAAAATTGAGAGAGCTTGTGTGTGCCCATGTGTGCTCTCGGGTTTGCAAGAAAGAAAGGAGAAAAATTTGTAGTTTTGATCCATTAGCCACAAGACTTTAACCCAATGTTCCTAAGGGTGTTGTAAGGTTATCTCAATAGGAAGATTTGGAAAAGCGGAGTTTTCACGTTAGTCATGGCGGAAACTATAGGAGTTCTTCAACTTTGAAGTTGGAACTTGAAGATGGGTTCTTCATAGGCCTCAGGAGTGCTTGGGCGGATTGGAACCTAAGGAAAGAAGCTAAGAATTTCTAAGCGCGACTTTGGATCTTGGAAATTTTAAGGGCTTGAAAAGGTATAAATTTTGTCGTTTTAGTAGTTAAGACTTACTTATTGTTGTAGCTATGGATTTTAGCAAGCATGTGTTATATAGTATGAAGTTTGATATGTTTATGGGCTATTGGAACCTAATCAGAAAACTAGCATGTTTAGCTTTAAGATTGGAATTCAAGTTGATTATTAGTTTAAATCGTCATGTTGAATAAAGAAGGAAATTGTAGTTGTTGAAGTTGTTTATGACTAAATAACATGTTGACCTAAGAACTGAAATTGGAAAAGGATTGGAAAAGACTTTGAATTGTTAGTTGTAGTTAGTAGAATGGCTTGGAGTTTTAAACTACTTGGTATGAATTATGGGCGGAATTTTACGTATTGTAAGGCGTGTAATCCCTTTGGTTGGTTGTTGTTTGGAGCCTTAAATGTGGCATGTTTGGTTATTGTATTCGACCTTGAAAAGGTGGCAAAGTGAGTAGAAACAAAGGAAGTCTTTGCCCGATTTTCCGTAGAATTAGAGGCCAGTATACTTAGTATTATTCTACGTTGAGACTAGAAGTTGATAGTCTTGTTGTGACCATTATAGGTTGACACTACGTCACGGCGTATTCGACAGCTTATGGATTTAGTAGAAAGGTATGTGAACTATCTCCTCTTAGCATGATTCCTTGAGATTAAGAAAGTATGTTCTACTCCTTAAATGATCCATTCCTTGGTTGTATTTGGATTGCCTAGAATAGAATTTGTTCTATGTACTTCCTTGATTGTACTTTGATGTTTAAATTGTAAGTTGTAAAATCCATTTTCTTAGTGAAGTTTGGATTCTTAAAGGTGAAAGTATTTTACTTAAAGTACATAGAGTCTTGAAAAGGAAGTGGTTTCCAAATCTTTTGGGCTAGTGCCTTAGTCCCAAAATCCTAAAGGTCATTATAATGACTTTAGGGGAGTCAAAGGAGTGTTTTACTTAATTGTTTTAAAAGAGGAGAAATGACATGATTTAAGAGAAGTAACTTGTTTTAAAGGAGTGAGTTACTTCTGGTTTAAGAGTAGAAGAAACTTGTTTTCTATATGTTAAGAGACTTGAAGTATTTTGAAAGTTAAGAACTTGATTTGTAAGTACGTGATACTTGGTTTTAATAGTATAAGTCTCTTGGTTATAAAAGGAATGGATATGTCTAAAACCATAAAGGATTATAACGGCTTTATGGGAAGTTGGTTATAACGGCTTTATGGAAGGTTTAGAAAGTTGTCTATTTTGATTAAGGGCATAAGTTGCCTAGATTGTGAAAATTTGGAGTTACTTGATTTCAAGCTTTGAAATGAGTTTTCTAAAAGTGTAGTAACTTACTTTGAAAAATAGACACGCCTTGATACTACGGGTGTTAGTATCGTGGGGCTTTACATAAAAATGAGTCTTTTGAAAAGAATGTACGTACGTAGTACTTTGGCCTGTTTAATTGAGAATAATTCTATGTGATGCCTTGATTAGTACTTTGGCTTGTTCAGAATTATTCTATTGTGCCTTGATAAGTACTTTGGCTTGATTAATTGAGAATTAGTCTAAGGGTGCCTTGGAAAGTACTTTGGCTTGCTAAATGAGAATTATTCTATTATGCCTTGATAAGTACTTTGGCTTGATTAATTGAGAATTAGTCTAAGGGTGCCTTGGAAAGTACTTTGGCTTGCTAAATGAGAATTATTCTATTTGTGCCTTGATAAGTACTTTGGCTTGTTAATTGAGAATTATTCTAATTGTGCCTTGATAAGTACTTTGGCTTGATTAATTGAGAATTAGTCTAAGGGTGCCTTGGAAAGTACTTTGGCTTGCTAAATGAGAATTATTCTATTTGTGCCTTGATAAGTACTTTGGCTTGCTAAATGAGAATTATTCTATTTGTGCCTTGATAAGTACTTTGGCTTGTTAATTGAGAATTATTCTATTTGTGCCTTGATAAGTACTTTGGCTTGATTAATTGAGAATTAGTCTAAGGGTGCCTTGGTAAGTACTTTGGCTTGCTAAATGAGAATTTTTCCATGTGTGCCTTGATAAGTACTTGGCCTGATTAGTTGAGAATTGCCTATGTGTCTTTGAAATAGCGGTTGTGTGCTATTGGTATATCAGTTGTTTGAGGTCATTCCGGGTTTGTGGCATTTGCGGTTTAGTGGAATTGCTACCCACGATGCGAGGAATACCTCATGCGGGTCCGTAAGGACTTATGCGGGTGAAATAGTCCCATGCGGGCGGGTCCAGCCTATGCGAGGAATACCTCATGCGAGTCCGTAAGGCCTTATGCGGGTGAAATAGTCCCATGCGAGGAATACCTCACGCGGGTCCACGCGGCCTATGCGGGTGAAATAGTCTCAGGAGTAGGATGGCTAAATGATACTGTGGGCGGATGGTCCTGTTTTGACCATGAGCTTCCTATTTTATATTGTAACGATACTACTGTTTACTCTCATTGTTAGTAAGGCACAATGTGTTATAATTTGATTATTATATATGTCCCCGGATTTGTTTGTGTTACCCTATGGTCATGTTTTTACGATGTGGGATTCCGGGGCATGAGACCACGTGGTATTTAGGACACAGGTGGGACTTGGTATTCATGTATCCTTATTGGTGTTATTACATCATGGATTTGCGGTGAGGAAGGATTCCACGGGCATGATTGATATTATGGGTGTGAGACCCGGTTATATTTAGAAATGACTTAGGGCATGCGTCTACGACTTGTTATGGCGCTTATGTGTTGTGTCTTGAAGGTTGGCTATCATACATGTCTTACGCTTTGTTTTAGATGTTATGATTTCATTCTGATACTTCATGTTCACATACTTGTACATTCTTAAATCTTGACCTCCTTGAGGCTGCGTTCATCTGCATGAGTTTAGGTCTGCCTTGATTTGGTGATCGGCAGTGTAAGACCGCCTTTCGAGTTTTGGATAGCTCCTCTGTCCGAGTTTATCTTTTGGTATATATCCTTGATCTGGGCTTTGTACAATTTTGGGTACGGCGGGGCCTTGTCCCGTCATATTTCAGTTAACTCCTAGAGGTCTGTATTCATATGTGGGATTGGACTCATGTACGGTGTAGTGTCTTTTGTTTATGTATATATGGCAGCCTTGTCGGCTTTGCCCTTGCACGTACGTTGGTTTAAAAAAAAAGTGAGGTGTTATTTAATTTCCGCAGTTTTACTTGTGTTGTTAAGGTAGAAGGGTGCCCAGGTAGGGCACCAGTCACGGGCCCGGGGATCGGGGTGTGACAGAGTGGTATCAAAGCAGTCAGTCCTCGGAATGTCTACAGACCGTGTCTAGTAGAGTCTTGATTATCGGTGTGTTGCGCGCCACACCCATAAACAGGAGGCTACAGGACATTTAGGAGTTGGTTTCTATTCTTCTCACTCTAAGATCGTGCCATAGAGCTGTGTTAGTAAGATAATTCCTCTCTGGCGTATTGTTGTGTTCTGATTATACCTCGAGGAGCAACGGCCGCCGAGAAGGGCAAGGAGTAGCGAGGAGCTACTAGTCGGACTCGAGAGAGTTGATAGGGCTTATGCCGGGTTATACCGGATGTTGTTCGCGATCGGCGAGTTCTTCTTCGCGAGTTTTGAGGCCCAGCACGAGCCTCGGTTTCTCGATTAAGGGAAGACTTTAGGGTCATGAAGGAAGCCATTATGTTATTGACCAAGATAAGCGGTGCTGCAGTTTCACGCCAGGAGGTTATTCGCCGATGCAGCAGTGTCACGGGGGTAGAGGGCGGCGCGGAGATCCGAGTAAGAGGCTAGACCGGTTGGTTATTCGGTGAGTTTTTGGACGAGCCGCCGTGAGTGAGATATTCGTCAGCCTACCCGGTACATACCCCGCGGCTCACGGTGGGAGATTTGACCCACAAGGTATTTAGGAGTCGGTCCAAGCTCCAGGATCGAGGTTCTCGAGGAAGCAGAGGATTTTCTCGATCGAGGCCACTTATTCCTCGATGTTCGGATGTGGTAAGCGTCGTTCGGGAAATGCCGTTATGGCACGGGTCTTTGTTTTTATTGTGGTCGTCCGGCCATATTACGAGGGTATGTCCTTTTAGAAGGAGCACGGTGAGGTGGCTCAACCTATGAGGCCAGAGTTGGTTCCTTTCCTCCACGGTTGTCCCCGAGGCGGTGTTCGATGTCACCACCGTAGTGGAAGTCGAGGTGGAGTTTATAGTTCTAGCGGTCCTTGAACCGCGAAGCAGCGTGACTCTCGGGCGGATCGGGAGGCGACATCGCGCGGTTCTGGTATATCTCGATTATTTTGAATCACGCGTGCATTGATAGATTCAGATTTCGCCTAGCGTATATGTTTTCCCTTTGTTGCTAGCGATTTGTAAGTGATAGTACCCTGAGGTAGGATACCTTGATTAGTAAAGTGAAAAGTTAAGAATGTTGACAAGAATGATAAGTGAACCGAGACTATAGTTGTGTAGAGTTCACACGTAGTAATTACCAAATGATGTAAGACCGATAGGGAAGAATGTACAGTAGAAATACTTTGGCTTATGTGACAAACCTCTAGTGAATAGGGGATAGGGTAAGAAGTACCTTGAGATAAGAGAGAGATTTATTTCAAACTAAGAATGAGAAGTTAAGTGTGACGATGAGTCGGGTTATGGACTCATTTCGGTCACCGTAGTATAGAATGGGGTGATGTCGGTTGGTAGTGGTCCCGATATGTGATAGGGTCACGAGGATGCCAGGCCCAAGTTTAGTTAATCGTGGTACGAGTTTGTGGACGCGTTCCACCGGAACTAGGTCGTAAGGACCGAGAAGAGCCTTAACGGGAATGTAAGTAACAATATGGCCAAGTTTGGTTAGTAACTCCAAGGATTGGAGAACAGAAACAAAATTTGAGATTTTGTACGTGTACTAGATGAGTTTGAAAGTACGAGGAAGTATGACAAGTAAGGAAAGAAAGGAACCTCTAAGGATCCCGTGTTCTAGGAGACTGTAACCTTCGAGTTTATGAGAAGGGGTAGCGGACGGAAGGTCCATTGATATGTTTACGTATGTTGTGGTGGTCATGTGTGACATCGTTGGTCTTGTGCAGTTTTGATTGAGAGGCATAGTATAGAGTTTATGCCGGTGTTTGTATGGCTTGAAAACCGACTAAGAACATTCGGGGACGAATGTTTCTAAGGGGGGGAGAATGTTACACCCCGTAAGTCCGGAACATGTATAAGAGAATGTACGAAAGGAAACAAGACTTGGAAATTAGTACGAAAGGAAGAATTGTTTTTCCGACGGAAAATCTTACGAACGTCTGAAAGGAAAAATGTTCGTTGTTGAGAATTGGATTCTCAAAGGCATTATTGAAGATTATGGAACTTATTAAAATTATGGAAATTTATTTTTACAGATTTGGTCACGTGGGGCCACCTGAGGAATTTTACATTTTGTGGGGCCCGAGGGTTCTGAATTTTATGGACGAATGAGAGGGCGACACGTGGCACCCCCACATGGCTTGGTCGAAATTTATGCAAGGGTAAAATGGTCATTGACCATGGTAGAAGATAAGTCTTCCAAAGCTTGATATTGTTGACAAGTCAACTTGTCCACCTAGGCTTGATCCAAGTGAAACTCATCCTAACCTCACATTTGTTTAAGTCTAAGCCCTCCATTGTATTATAAGTATACTACTAGTAGCAAGACAAGGTCTTGAACACTTAGAAAAATTGAGAGAGCTTGTGTGTGCCCATGTGTGCTCTCGGGTTTGCAAGAAAAGAAAGGAGAAAAATTTGTAGTTTTGATCCATTAGCCACAAGACTTTAACCCAATGTTCCTAAGGGTGTTGTAAGGTTATCTCAATAGGAAGATTTCGGAAAAACGGAGTTTTCACGTTAGTCGCAAGGCGGAAACTATAGGAGTTCTTCAACTTTGAAGTTGGAACTTGAAGATGGGTTCTTCATAGGCCTCTAAGGAGTGCTTGGAGCGGATTGGAACCTAAGGAAAGGAGCTAAGAATTTCTAAGGCGCGACTTTGGATCTTGGAAATTTTAAGGGCTTGAAAAGGTATAAATTTTGTCGTTTTAGTAGTTAAGACTTACTTATTGTTGTAGCTATGGATTTTAGCAAGCATGTGTTATATAGTATGAAGTTTGATATGTTTATGGGCTATTGGAACCCTAATCCGAAAACTAGCATGTTTAGCTTTAAGATTGGAATTCAAGTTGATTATTAGTTTAAATCGTCGCATGTTGAATAAAGAAGGAAATTGTAGTTGTTGAAGTTGTTTATGACTAAATAACATGTTGACCTAAGAACCTGAAATTGGAAAAGGATTGGAAAAGACTTTGAATTGTTAGTTGTAGTTGGCCGAGAATGGCTTGGAGTTTTAAACTACTTGGTATGAATTATGGGGCGGAATTTTACACGTATTGTAAGGCGTGTAATCCCCTTTGGTTGGTTGTTGTTTGGAGCCTTAAATGTGGCATGTTTGGTTATTGTATTCGACCTTGAAAAAGGTGGCAAAGTGAGTAGAAACAAAGGAAGTGCTGCCCGATTTTCCGTAGAATTAGACCAGTATACTTAGTATTATTCTACGTTGAGACTAGAAGTTGATAGTCTTGTTGTGACCATTATAGGTTGACACTTCTACGCACGCGTATTCGGCAGCTTATGGATTTAGCGAAAAGGTATGTTAACTATCTACTATTCTAGCATGATTCCTTGAGATTAAGAAAGTATGTTCTACTCCTTAAATGATACATTCCTTGGTTGTATTTGGATTGCCTAGAATAGAATTTGTTCTATGTACTTCCTTGATTGTACTTTGATGTTTAAATTGTAAGTTGTAAAATCCATTTTCTTAGTGAAGTTTGGATTCTTAAAGGTGAAAGTATTTTACTTAAAGTACATAGAGTCTTGAAAAGGAAGTGGTTTCCAAATCTTTTGGGCTAGTGCCTTAGTCCCAAAATCCTAAAGGTCATTATAATGACTTTAGGGGAGTCAAAGGAGTGTTTTACTTAATTGTTTTAAAAGAGGAGAAATGACATGATTTAAGAGAAGTAACTTGTTTTAAAGGAGTGAGTTACTTCTGGTTTAAGAGTAGAAGAAACTTGTTTTCTATATGTTAAGAGACTTGAAGTATTTTGAAAGTTAAGAACTTGATTTGTAAGTACGTGATACTTGGTTTTAATAGTATAAGTCTCTTGGTTATAAAAGGAATGGATATGTCTAAAACCATAAAGGATTATAACGGCTTTATGGGAAGTTGGTTATAACGGCTTTATGGAAGGTTTAGAAAGTTATCTATTTTGATTAAGGGCATAAGTTGCCTAGATTGTGAAAATTTGGAGTTACTTGATTTCAAGCTTTGAAATGAGTTTTCTAAAAGTGTAGTAACTTACTTTGAAAAATAGACACGCCTTGATACTACGGGTGTTAGTATCGTGGGGCTTTACATAAAAATGAGTCTTTTGAAAAGAATGTACGTTCGTAGTACTTTGGCCTGTTTAATTGAGAATAATTCTATGTGATGCCTTGATTAGTACTTTGGCTTGTTAATTGAGAATTATTCTATTGTGCCTTGATAAGTACTTTGGCTTGATTAATTGAGAATTAGTCTAAGGGTGCCTTGGAAAGTACTTTGGCTTGCTAAATGAGAATTATTCTATTGTGCCTTGATAAGTACTTTGGCTTGATTAATTGAGAATTAGTCTAAGGGTGCCTTGGAAAGTACTTTGGCTTGCTAAATGAGAATTATTCTATTTGTGCCTTGATAAGTACTTTGGCTTGTTAATTGAGAATTATTCTAATTGTGCCTTGATAAGTACTTTGGCTTGATTAATTGAGAATTAGTCTAAGGGTGCCTTGGAAAGTACTTTGGCTTGCTAAATGAGAATTATTCTATTTGTGCCTTGATAAGTACTTTGGCTTGCTAAATGAGAATTATTCTATTTGTGCCTTGATAAGTACTTTGGCTTGTTAATTGAGAATTATTCTATTTGTGCCTTGATAAGTACTTTGGCTTGATTAATTGAGAATTAGTCTAAGGGTGCCTTGCACGTCTTTGGCTTGCTAAATGAGAATTTTTCCATGTGTGCCTTGATAAGTACTTGGCCTGATTAGTTGAGAATTGCCTATGTGTGCTGGAAATAGCCGGTTGTGTGCTATTGGTATATCAGTTGTTTCGGGGTCATTCCCCGGATTTGTGGCATTTGCAGTTTCCGTGGAATTGCTACCCACGATGCGAGGAATACCTCATGCGGGTCCGTAAGGACTTATGCGGGTGAAATAGTCCCATGCGGGCGGGTCCAGCCTATGCGAGGAATACCTCATGCGAGTCCGTAAGGGCTTATGCGGGTTGTTATACCCCGTAGTTCCATGGTATGTATGCGAGGACGTACGTACGAGAATACGACATTGAAATTGGAAAGGAAGAAAGAGGTGATTTTTCCACGGAAAAGTTTCCGGTTTTTGTGAAGGAAAAAGGTTCGTTAATGGGAATTGGATTCCCAGATTTGGTATTCGGACTTCTTGGAATATTAGAGAATTATGGAATTTTATTTTCGGAAATGGTCACGTGGGCCCACGGAGAAATTCTGATTTTGTGGGGCCCACTTTGTTTTGAGATTTTGGCCATTGTGGATATTTTGGAAGATGAAATATTTTGGGCAGTAGGAGGGTGACACGTGTCACCCCCTAGGTGGCTTGGCGAATTTCATTTGTGCACAACACCCGACAGAGTCGTCGACGAAACGCTTTACACAACTCGCGAAGGATAAATTCGGCTATGTCATTTCTAATTTTTGCGGATTTTTCCGAGAGGCGAAACACTTTGGACCAACGAGAGGCGACACTTGTCACCCTCTCCAGTGGATGTGTGGGCGGCATTAGGCCGATTGGAGCCAACTTTGTCAAGTAGTTGGTAGGATATTTTGTGTGCAAGTTGGCTAGGTACACTTGCCCAAATCTTGGCCTTACACTTGCCTTGCACTTGGCATAATCTTGGCCATTGGTTGGCCATCCCTTGACCTATAAATACCCTCTTGTGATGAAGAGTTCTTCATCCACAAACAAGCCTTCCAATTCTTGAAATCCTCTCCTCTCCTTAAGCCTTTTCGTCCAACACACCTCCCCTAGCCTGGCCGAAATCTACCCCTCCCTTGGTAGAAAAGTTGCCTTCTAGTATTGTTATAATGCCCAAATTACCTAGCCCAAACCCCTTAGTACTTAGTTGAAGTTGTGAAGAACTTCTAGGGTTCTGGAGCGCGTTGGAGCGTCTTGGAGTAGAGCTAAACCTTGCTCGGGAGCGACTTTTATCTAGGATATTATTGGGCTTACCGAGGTAAATAACCTTATCCTCCTTTTGTAATTAGAATATACATCTTGTAGAAGTATAGGAATAAGTATAAATACTTAGAAGGATATTAAAGAATAGAATTGAACCGATATCACGGTAGAAGGGTTTAAAAGATGAATAATAGAATCAGATTTACATGGGATTTGTCTTCACATGAGACTTGAGTAGCTCGTGGGTAGGGAAGTGCTGCCCAAATGTCCATAGAATAACGAACCCTCCGCTTAGAGCTTTATGCAGTCTGATCTGAGCGTTGATAGGCGTATTGATCGTTATATGTCGATTCTGCGCGCGACATATTCAACTTGGCAGGTGGATTTCGCCGAGAAGGTATGTGATTCTTCCTATCCTCTTGAGCATGATATTTTAAAGAATATGTATATAGTACGGTAGACGTACGTGTGTTAACTGAATAATAATTACGGCAATGTCTTCGGACTTAAGCCTGAATAATAAGTACGACAATGTCTTCGGACTTAAGCCTGAATAATAAGTACGGCAATGTCTTTTGACTTAAGCCTGAATAAAAAGAATCTGAAGTAGTTCAAAAGAATTAAGAAACCTTTTTAAGAGTAACACTTGGTTTTAAAAGCTTAAGAGTTATACTAGCTTTATGGGAAGTTAGGTATAACGACTTAAGAGTGATAAAAAGAATGATTTAATGATTTAAGAAAATAAGAGACTTGACTTAATTATACTAATGTGAAAAAGTGTGAAACCTCATTCGTGAGTAAATAGTATTTTTGGTTTTCAAAAGGAATGATGTTTTACCGATCAGAATGAATGTCGAACAAACCACAGCAGCGCTAATAAAGGGAAATGTTTTGGCTAATAAAGTATTATTAAAACCAGTAGAAACTTCCATCTGCATAGGAGCTAAGATGAGACAAAATGATATTATATTTCCTAGATCATGGTTGCTGTAATAAGATTGTTATGAACAATAATAACCTACTCACACATAAGGTATATGTTTCTCAAATTGTTTTAAAGGATTAAAACTATGAACTACGAAACCTTTCGAAAATGAGAAACTTGAGTAATTGAAATTAGGCAAACTTGAGCGTTGGGAAAAGAATGTTGTTACTTGATTTTACAAAGAGAAGTGTTTTGATTTACTTCAAAAGATAATCACTTTATTTTTATACTACGGGTATTGTGTGACTTTTGTGAAAGAAACAGATCTTTTAAAAGAGTAATACATAAAGTACTTTGGGGCTAAAAACCCGAACTTGTTAACATAATGTAGAAAGTACCTTGTGTGAATAACTTGATTGTATTGATTTGTGATAGTCTTGTAATACTTTCTTGTTGACTTGATAAGTAAACATGTTAGGATGCTACGTGAGTTAGTATCTTGTGATGTTTGTGTAAAGGGGTTTTTCCTTGTTGTGCTTAGGTTGTTTAGCGATAAGTTGTTATGATGATATTATATCACTCATGATTCCGGGGGTTAAGCTGCCCTCCGATGCGGGGTAGACTCAGGCGGGTCTAGTGACCTATGATTCGAGAATACCTTATGCAGGTCTGTATGGCCTATGCGGAACTACGGGAGTTCCAGGTTAGTATGCGGCCCTTGTGGTCATGCGGTCTTTGTGGCCATGCGGACGGCGAGTCCAGGACGCTGCCGGGGAGTAGCTACCCTCGATGCGGGGAATACCTCATGCGGGCCATTGGAGTGGCCCATGCGGAGCTACGGGAAGTTCCAGGGCTAGACGCGCACATTAGATACTGCGGGCGAGTGGCCAGCTTTGATCATGTGACGATGCAGACAGATCTCATAATCTGATTTACGACCTTGTTTGTACTGTGGGTTTTAGTAGTCGGCTATGCCTTCGTACTTACCCCGTACGGTTTTATGATGACTTTGAGGGCGTGAGTCCCTGACTTGACATGACTGCTTATTTATTGTGAACTGTAGTTTTGGTTATCATACATGTCTCCTGCTTTATATAGACTACTATGATTTCATTTACAGTATTTTCAGTTTCACATACTTGGTACCTGTTGTACTGACCTCCTTCGGGGGGCTGCGTTCATGCCGCAGGTAAAGGTACTCCTACTGTTGATCCCCGTTCTTAGGATCACCGTTTCAGCGTTGGAAAAGCTCCGTTTCTCCGGAGGCTTAGCATTTTGGTATGGTCCCCTGTCGTTGTAGATATTTGCATTCAGGGGTATGGCGGGGCCCTGTCCTGCCATTGTTGTTTTAAACTCTTAGAGGTCTGTAGACCTGTTGTAAGTTTGGGATGTAACTGTTCATTTTGGGGTATTTATATACATATATGCCGAAAGGCAACTTTTTCCTAAAGCGTGTCTTATTTATCTTATTTCATATCTTGGTTGTTTTATATTCGTGATTTCTACGATGTATGACTACTTGGGTGCGGGTAAGGCACGATCCACGCCCCGAGCGGTCGTGACAACAGCGGTATCGAGCGATTAATCCTCGGAAAGTGTCTACACCGTATCTAGTAGAGTCTTGATTATCGGTGTGTTGTGCACCACACCAATAATCGAGGAGGCTATAGGATATTTAGGATTGGTTTCCATTCTTCTCACTCGAGATCGTGCTTTAGAGGCGTGTTATAAGTTGGACCCTCTAACGTATTCCTTTCCTTTACCGGTGATGCCTCGCGCCAGCAACTCGGGCCCGAAGGCGAAGCGGCGGAGGCTGCGAGTGGAGTTGAGAGAGTTAGAAGGGCACAGCCCAATCATCACTGGGTGATGCTTCACGAGGAGTTACGAGGCGTCACGGCGATGTTTGGCACGGCGATTCCTCTGCGGCCATGACATCTGGACCTTCGCCCACGGCTTGGAGCAGAAAATATGGATTGGAAGGAGACGGCCCTGTTACTAGCAAGGGACTTGGCAGCCAGAGAGTATTTTATGTACCGGTATACCAAGGATATTGATGTTTATCTAAAGAAGGGTTGTGGGGAAGTAGCTCTTGATCGAGAACGAGCGAGCTTGCGTTCAGGATTATGTGCGTGGTGAGAGAGAGGTAGAGATCGGCGATTAAACAAGATCAGCGAAGAGGCCCGATTGGTAGGATCATTTGGTAACTCGAGGCGAACCGCCTCGGCGGCAGACAGACATGCGCCTCCGCCGGCAGAGTGTCCTCCACGGGGTTGATTTTTCCTCGGTGTTCCGCGATGTGGCGGCGTCATCCCGGAAATGTCGTCTTTTATGGTGCTTGTTTTACTTGCGGCCGTCGAGGCCATATGGCGAGGAATGTTCTATGAGGAAGGATGCAAGTAGGAAGACTCACTACGGATCGATTGTGGATGCGATGGTTCGGAGAGGAGGGTGTTAGCTGTGAGGCCACCCCACCTCGGTGTGCCGTTGTGGTCGATGTCATCGTGGGAGTGTCGTGCTTGCGTCGACTTGTTATGTTTGCGGCAGGCCATTTTGCGAGAAATTGTCCAACGAATTGGCGGGGATGTAGGACTCGGCCGGGATCGATGGATAGTTCATCACCTTCCCAATATCGCCCAGTGGGTTTGATTAGAACGACCTAAGGGAAGTGCCGCGTAGATACAGGTATATCCTTAACCCTTTAGAGATTTATATGTGTAGTAAGATGCGAATATCTTAAGTATTGTTTTCGGTTAACATGGTGTTAGTGTGATTAGAATTATTTTTAGTTAACCGGGTAAGATTGGGGGATAGAGAGAGTGGGAGCCTTAGAATATTATACGTAGAGACCTTAGAGGCGAGGCCATCTTTGGTAAAAGAATTATTTCGTGTTTGACCCTTATCGAGGTGCATAGTATACGTGAGATATTTTTATGGGATGAATCTCGAGTGATGTGAAATGAAAGAGGTAGTTGAGCTTAGAAGACCGCCAGGTTTTCGTAACGTGATTAGTGAGATTGTTAGGATCGGGAGCTAGTGTTTTGCGCGCCGGGTCGGGTTGAGGTCGTTGCGGGTCGACCCACGCCTGTTTGGTGATGGGGTCAGTTGTGGTGGTCCCGCTTTGTGTTAGGATCACGAGGGTGTTAGGCCCAGTTTAGTTAACCATTATGCGAGTTCGTGGATGTGTTCGACCGAGTCGGGCGATGGGTCAACCGTCTTATCTTTTAGTCAAACCGTACTCGGTAGTAAGTTGCGAGATGATTATTTCGGAAGGTTGTAAGGCTGCACGGTGCCTACCTTCACCTTATGGTGATGGGGAGTCCAAGTTACGATCGCTTTCTTTACGGAAGAGTTACGAGCAAGGTTAGGAACTTCGTGAATCTCAGTGTGACATTCACCCTCGGGCCAGTGTTTGGATTTCGGGAGTAGCTGTAAGGACTCTTCGCCTCTTGTTGAGTATGTATTATATAGCTACCATTTCAGTATTCGGGTGTCGCCGTTTGGAGCCTTTTTATAAGCGCTAGTGTAAGATTGCCGATCGACTGATTCGATGTAAGTAAGGTGCAGATAGTTGGTTCGTACTTGTTCAGCAGGGCGTGGATAGGGTGGAGCTTATCCAGAAGAGGTTATTGGCAGCTCAGTCGGGGAAGCGATGTAAACATGGTAAGTTATGAGAAAGAGTTCGAGTGCACGAGAAGTGGCACGACAGTAAGGAAGAAGCGAGCATGTATTACAAGCATAGGTGTGATCATTTCGTTTGTAAAGAGTAGGTGCGAAGGGAGTATCTTTTTAGACCTCGAGTAGGAGCTTTTGTGATTGAGGTGATTCCTCGTGGACTTTGAGATAAGTATGTGCGCTTGTTGTGTTGTGGCCAGGTGTGGCATGGTTGTTTCTGTAAGTATAGCAGTAAGGACTATACTGGCGCCTGTTTATTTTGAGACCTAGAAGGAACATTCGGGACGAATGTTTCTAAGGAGGGGAGAATGTTATACCCCGTAGTTCCAGGGTATGTATGCGAGGACGTACGTACGAGAATACGACATTGAAATTGGAAAGGAAGAAAGAGGTGATTTTTCCACGGAAAAGTTTAGGTTTTGTGAAGGAAAAGGTTCGTTAATGGGAATTGGATTCCCAGTTTGGTATTCGGACTTCTTGGAATATTAGAGAATTATGGAATTTTATTTTGAAATGGTCACGTGGGGCCACGGAGAAATTTACGGTTTTGTGGGGCCCACTTTGTTTTCGAGATTTTGGCCATTGTGGATATTTTCGGAAGATGAAATATTTTGGACGAGTAGGAGGGCGACACGTGTCACCCCCCCTAGGTGGATTGGCCGAATTGCATTTGTGCACAACACCCGATTAGAGTCGTTTTTCGACGAAACGTTTTACACAACTCGCGAAGGATAAATTCCGGCTATGTCATTTCTAATTTTTCCGAGAGACGAAACACTTTGGACCAAAGAGAGGGCGACACTTGTCACCCTCTCCTTGGTGGATGTGTGGACGGCATTAGGGCCGATTGGAGTGCCAACTTTGTCAAGTAGTTGGTAGGATATTTTGTGTGCAAGTTGGCTAGGTACACTTGCCCAAATCTTGGCCTTACACTTGCCTTGCACTTGGCATAATCTTGGCCATTGGTTGGCCATCCCTTGACCTATAAATACCCCTCTTGTGATGAAGAGTTCTTCATCCACAAACAAGCCTTCCAAGTCTTGAAATCCTCTCCTCTCCTCTTGCCTTTTCGTCCAACACACCTCCCCTAGCCTGGCAAATCTACCCCTCCCTTGGTAGAAAAGTTGTCTTCTCGGAGTGTTCTAATGCCCAAATTACCCGCGCCCAAACCCCTGAGTACTGAGGTGACGTTGTGAAGAACTTCTATGGTTCTTGGAGCGCATTGAGCGTCTTGGAGTAGGAGCTAAACCTTGCTCAGGAGCGACTTTTATCTAGGATATTATTGGGCTTACCGAGGTAAATAACCTTATCCTCCTTTTGTAATTAGAATATACATACTGTAGAAGTATAGGAATAAGTATAAATACTTAGAAAGATATTAAAGAATATAATTGAACCGATATCACGAGAAGGGTTTAAAAGATGAATAATAGAATCAGATTTACATAGATTGTCTTCACAGAAACTTGAGAAGCTCACCGGTAGGAAGTGCTGCCCAAATGTCCATAGAATAACGAACCCTCTCGCTAGAGCTTTGTACGATACCAGACGTTGATAGACGATTTGGTATTATAGGTCGATTCTGCGCGCGACATATTCAACTTGGCAGGTGGATTTCGCCGAGAAGGTATGTGATTCTTCCTATCCTCTTGAGCATGATATTTTAAAGAATATGTATATAGTACGGTAGACGTACGTGTGTTAACTGAATAATAATTACGGCAATGTCTTCGGACTTAAGCCTGAATAATAAGTACGGCAATGTCTTTTGACTTAAGCCTGAATAAAAAGAATCTGAAGTAGTTCAAAAGAATTAAGAAACCTTTTTAAGAGTAACACTTGGTTTTAAAAGCTTAAGAGTTATACTAGCTTTATGGGAAGTTAGGTATAACGGCTTAAGAGTGATAAAAAGAATGATTTAATGATTTAAGAAAATAAGAGACTTGACTTAATTATACTAATGTGAAAAAGTGTGAAACCTCATTCGTGAGTAAATAGTATTTTTGGTTTTCAAAAGGAATGATGTTTTACCGATCAGAATGAATGTCGAACAAACCACAGAGGCTTAATAAAGGGAAATGTTTTGGCTAATAAAGTATTATTAAAACCAGTAGAAACTTCCATCTGCATAGGAGCTAAGATGAGACAAAATGATATTACATTTCCTAGATCATGGCTGCTGTAATAAGATTGTTATAAACAATAATAACCTACTCACACATAAGGTATATGTTTCTCAAATTGTTTTAAAGCATTAAAACTATGAACTACGAAACCTTTCGAAAATGAGAAACTTGAGTAATTGAAATTAGGAAAACTTGAGCGTTGGGAAAAGAATGTTGTTACTTGATTTTACAAAGAGAAGTGTTTTGATTTACTTCAAAAGATAATCACTTTATTTTTATACTACGGGTATTGTGTGACTTTTGTGAAAGAAACAGATCTTTTAAAAGAGTAATACATAAAGTACTTTGGGGCTAAAAACCCGAACTTGTTAACATAATGTCACGACCCGTTCCGGGGCCCGTGACTGGTGCCTTACCCGGGCACCCAAGTAGTCATACATCAGAGAACAATCAGCGGAATATAAAACACGACATGAAACATGATATAACTAGAACATTTTATCTGATGAAAAAGATTGCCTTTCGGCATATATACATAAACCAAATTTTTTGCAGTTACATCCCAACTGTACAACAGGACTACAGACCTCTAAGGAAATAACAACTATGGCGGGACAGGGCCCCGCCATACCCTGTCTGTACAAAACTATCTACAACAGGGAGATCATACCCAAAAGTAGAGCCTCCGGAGAGAGTGGAGCTCCTAACACCAACGTAGAGATCCTAAGGATGTGGATCTAGCACCTGCTTTCCTCTAGAACCTGCGGCATGAACGCAGCCCCCCGAAGGAGGTCAGTACAACAGGTACCAAGTATGTGAAACTATAAAGTACTTTAAATGAAATCAAGGTATTTAAAACCTTTTCACAAATATAATCAGTTCAATTGCACATAGTACCACATCACAACAATAACAGTAATAGGAAATCAGAATAGTCTAGTCTAGGCGCGAATGATCGAAGCAAGGCCAACCGCCCATAGTATCATTCTGCGTGCCTAGTCACGACTTCCGATCCGCATAGGTCACACATGCACCGCATGAGGTATTCCCGCATCGGGGTAGCTAGCCGGTATTCTCCTCGACTTCCGCGACCGCATAGCCTCAAAGACCGCGATAGCCCTATGGACCGCATAGGCATCCCCGTCGGGCTAAACACCCGAATGATCAATCACGGAGCATACCGCAGCTCCGCATAGTCTCATAGACCGCATAGGCCGTATAGACCCGCATCGGGTGGCAAGCCCGGTATAACAAGTCGAGGGGTAGGTGATACAATAACGATAAATGGACTTACCTGTTAGCAACGTAAGCAAAGCAAGAATAACCCCTTCCACACATTACAAGGCTTTTAACACATGCGGATCATAGTATGTCTACCTATCAACCAATCTTACTACACTTAACAGAAAGCAATACAAGGTTTTTATAAACAAACAAGTAAACAGTTCCTTTTATCATTCTTAGGTTGTTATACCTACTTCCCATAAAGCTTAGTATAACTCTTAAGCTTTTGTTTTAACACCAACTATTACTCTTCTGTTAAAATGATTCATTATTCTTTTGACATACTTCAAGGTTCTTATTATTCAGGCTTAAGTCAAAAGACATTGCCGATTATCATATGTACGTCTGCCGTACTATATATACTTAAAATATCATGCTCAGGAGTATAGGAAGAATCACATACCTTCTCGAAATCCACCGCCAAGTCGAGTATGTCGCACAGAGAATCACCTATAATAGTCACAGACATCTATCAAAGTCTAGACTATTCGTAGGGTCATTCTAAACAGAGGGCCCTCAATTCTATGGAAAGTCGGGCAGCACAACCCTACCCGGTGAGCTATATAAGTCTACTGTGAAAACAGTCCTATGTAAATACAGTTCGTATATTCGTCTTTTATACCCTTCTAAGGTGTTACTTCAATTCTATTCTTAATAACCTCCTAAGTATTTATACTTATCTCAATACCTCTACAAGATGCATTCTCTAATTACAAAAGAGGGTTAGGATTATTTACCTCGATAAGCCCAATAATATCCAAGTAAAAAGTCGATCCCGAGCGAGGTTTAGCTCCTAATCCAAAGCTCCAAGGCGCCCAAGAATCCTTAAGTTTCCCACAACTTCTACTAAGTACTAAGGAATTTGGGCTAGGTGAAAGTGGGCATTATAACCATACTAGAAGGCAACGGTCCTACCAAGGGAGGGGGGGTAGGTTTCGGCTAGGCTAGAGGGGGGAAGGGCCTCGCCAAAACTTCACTCAAAGGGGAGGGGGGTTTGGACGAATTGCTCATAAGGGAGAGGGGAGGATTTTTCAAGACTTGAAAGCTTTAGTGGATGAATAACTCTTCATCTCAAGAGGGGTATTTATAGGTCAAGACATGGCCAACCAATGGCCAAGATTTAGCCAAGTGCTAGGCAAGTGTAAGGTCAAGATTAGGCAAGTGTACCTAGCCAACTTGCACACAAAATATCTATCCAACTTTATGACAAGGATTGTCATCCAATCGCCCTATTGCGTGACAAGTCCACCAATGAGAGGGTGGAAAGTGTCGCCTCTCTCATTGGTCCAAAGTGTTACGTCTCTCGGAAAAATCCGCAAAAATAAGAAATGACATAGCCGAATTTATCCTAAGAAAGCCGTGGAAACGTTTCGTCGGAAACCAATCGTTTTGTGAGTTGTGCCCAATAATTTTCGTCCCAAGCCTAACTTTTAAGGCTAACTCAGACGTATTCCCTTACGTACATACTGGAAATACGGGTATAACATTTTCCTCTCTTAGAAACATTCGTCCCGAATGTTCCTTCCCAAGACGATTAAAGATAAGGTTCTTAACAACCTGCGGTTTGCAAAAAAAAAAACACTTAGCACATAAGTCAATTGAATCAATAAGTAGGAAAGTAGGTTACCCGAGGTGTGGGGAATAGGTGAGGTATCTCGCCTCATGTCCTCCTCTGCTTCCCACGTCATCTCCTCCCTAAGCTCGTTCCGCCACAAAACTTTGTGGAAGCTACGTCCCGTCCGCAGACGCCTAACTTTGACGATCGACTATCGCTATGGAATCTCTCATACGATAACCCCTGGTCACTGGACATCGTCAATCGGTGTACCCTAGATGGATCCCGACACATCTCCTCAAAGATAGATACGTGAAATACGGATGCACCGCCTCCGGATCGGACGGCAGATTCAACTCATAGGCAACCTTGCCTACCACGTGGACAATCAAACGGCCCAATGTACCTTGGCCGAAGTTTTCCTTCTTCCGAATCTCATCACACCCTTCATGGGTGACACCTTCAGGAAAACCCAATCATCAACTGCGAACTCCAGATGTCGACGTCGATGATCTGCATACGACTTCTGTCGACTCTGAGCTGTCAATAGCCGCTCTCGGATAAGCTTCACCTTATCCATCGCTCACGCACCAAGTGCGTCCCACTAATCGTACTCGCCCACATCGAACCATGCTATCGGCGATCTGCACTTCCTCCCATACAAAGCATCATACGGCGCCATCTGAATGCTAGAGTGATAGCTGTTATTATACGCGAACTCTACCAGTGGCAAGTGATCCTCCCACTACCTGGTCAATAACACAGCTCGCACATATCCTCGAGTGCGGATAGTGCGCTCGCTGTCCGTCTGCTCGTGGATGAAATGCACGACTCGAGCTCACTGCGTCCCTAAACCTCTCGAAGGACCTCGGAAGTTAGCGAAATCGGGCTCCTCATGCGATATGATCGAAATAGGGACTCCATGCGATCGGCGACTTCTCGGATGTAAAGTCCGCATAATCCTCGGTAGAAAGTCGCCCCGACGGAAGAAAGTGGGCTGATTTCACGACTGTCGACGATAACCCATATAGAATCATGTCTCCTCCGAGTGCGAGGCAATCTGTGATGAAGTCCATGTTGATCACCTCCCACTTCCGTGTCGGGATCTCTATCGTCAGAACAAACCACCGTGCCTCCGGTGCTCTACCTTCACTGCCGACAACACGCACCGAGCTACGAACTCGCAACGCCCCTTCAAACCATCCCACCAATACACGGATCTAAGGTCGTGGTACATCTTGGTCGACTCGATGGATAGAGTAACGCGCACCGTGTGCTTCCCCAAGAACTCGCTGCCAAGTCTGAAACATCTGAACACACAACTCCGCCTCAAACCTTAGCGCCCATCGTGCTACCTCAAGGACCCTTGCCCTCACGAAGAGTCAGATCACGATAACGTGCAAACCGGATCCTCGAATCGTTGCCTCTTCACCTCCTCGGCGATGGAAGACTCGCAACCTCACGAACTCTAACCCCATCGCTATCGTAATCAATCAAGCGGACACCAAGGCTCGCTAATCGATGCAAATCACGAACCATGCCCTCCTCTCGCTCGCACTCCGATAGACTCCCATCGACCTACGACTAAGGCATACGCCACAACATTGGCCTTCCCCGGGTGGTACAGGATATCGACGTCATAATCCTTTAGCAACTCTAACCACCGTCTCTGTCGTAAGTTCAGCTCCCTCTGGCTGAAGATATACTGGAGGCTCTTGTGGTCTGTATAAATATCCACGTGAACCCCATACAAATAGTGCCTGCATCTTGGCGTGAATCACCGCCGCGGCCCAAATCATGGGGGTAGTTCCTCGTGTATCTTAAGTTGTCGGACGCGTATGCTATAACTCTGCCCTGCTGCATCAACACACATCCCAACCCGATGCCTGACGCATCACAATACACCACGTAACCATCTGGACCTTCTGGAAGAGTAAGAACGGGCGGTCGTCGCTTTCTTTCAAAGAATCGAAACCCCGCCACAAGCATCGCCCATCAAACTTGGCCGCTTTCTCGAGTCGGCCTAGTCAATGGTGCGTAGATAGCAAACTTCTCTACGAACCGATAATATCCTGCAAGGCCCAGAAAACTGCGAACCTCTGTCGGAGTAGTAGGTCTAGGCCAAGTCCTGACTGCCTCGATCTTGGCCATATCCACTCGAATGCCATCAGCCCCGACAATGTGCCCAAGAAAAGCCACCGAGGTCAACCAAAACTCACATTTGGAAAACTTCGCATACATTGCCGATCCCGAGAATCACAAGACAGCTCAAATGCTCCGCATGCTCCTGCTCTGAGCGAGAATAAACCAAGATATCATCAATGAACACTATCACAAACGTGTCCAAAAATGGTTTGAACACTCGGTTCATCAACTCCATGAATACCGCCGGAGCATTGGTCAACCCAAAAGACATGACCCTGAACTCATAATGCCCGTACCGGGTCCGGAATGCAGTCCTAGGGACATCCACCTCTCTAACTCGAACCTGATGATAGCCCGATCGTAGATCAATCTTGGAAAAGCATCTCGCGCCCTGCAACTGATCGAACAAATCATCAATCCTGGGAAGGGGGTATCTGTTCTTAATGGTCACCTTGTTCAGCTGCCTGTAGTCAACACACATGCGCAGCGTCCCGTCTTTCTTCTTCACGAACAATACCGGCGCTTCCGGGAGAAACACTAGGTGCGATGAAACCCTTCTCCAACAAATCACTCAGCTGCTCCTTAAACTCTCTTAACTCGGCAGGTGCGATCCTGTATGGCGGAATGGAAATAGGCCGAGTGTCTGGCAACACATCTATACAAAACTCAATCTCCTCTGGAGGAATACCCGGGAGGTCGTCTGAAACACGCCCGAGAACTCTGACCATCGAACTGCTCAAAATCTGGTACCGCAGCCTCAGTATCAAACACCCGAACGAGATGGTAGATATACCCCTTCTGCACCATCTTCCTAGCCTTGAGGTAGGAAATAAACCTACCTTTCGGCGATACCGTGCTCCTCCCACTCTACAACCGGCCTCAGAAACTGGAACTGCATTACTCTCTCTCTGCGGTCTACATTGGCGTAGCAAGCTAGCCAATCCATCCCCATGATTACGTCGAAGTCAATCATCTCCAACTCTATCAAGTCGGCAAGTGGTCCGACGATCAGAATGGTCACAGACAAGCTCTATATACCCGCCGAGCTACCACCGAATCACCCAGCGTAGCTACCTCGAAAGGGTCATGGACTCGTGCTCTATCCCTATCCTACTAGCAACAAGGGGAGATATATAGGGCCAGTAGAACCCGGATCTATCAAAGCATATACATCTAACCCGAACCGATAAGGTACCGTGGCGACATCGTGAGGCCTCACGATCCCGCTGGACAAAGCATAAATGCGGTTCGAGGACCGCTAGAACTGACTCGCGCACGACCTGCCGCGACTGCGATCTCTCGAGTACCGTACCTCCGGGCGAGTAATCGCCGGGATGAAGCGCAGCACTCGTAGGCCGGGCCCTACCCCCACGCCGGTCAGGCAAACTCGCGAAATGACCGCCGCCACAAGTATGGCAAGTCCTCGTAGTAGCATAACAGCTCCCAGAATGGAATCTACCACAACGGGCACACCGAATGCACTCGAGCAGTTAGCCTCGTTACCCTCGAAATCAAGTCCGGGGCCCCGACCGCCTCGATCGCTCGGGTATCTTGAAAATGATGTAGAGTGCTCGAGCCGGTGTGGTGCAAACCGACTTCGCGATGCTGCACCCCGAGAACCACCAAAAGAACCGGCCGCCCCGGCCTTCTTCTCGCTGATATCGGTCTACCGGCGTCTCTACGCCTCGCATCCCAATGCATGAGCTCGATACGTAATGTCCATGCGGTGAAGGGACACACCCGCACAAGACTCGGCCATATAGTCGTCTCAGCCCGTGGCGTAGCGATGCACCGGTCTTCCATATCTGCTACCAGTGCAGGAACATATCGAGCTAATGAATCAAACTCGACATTGTACTCTCTAACTGTGCGTCCTCCCTGCCTCAGTAACAAAAATCTGTCAGATCGTGCCCTCCTCATCTGCGGAGGCAAGAAGTGTGTGAGAAAAGCCTCTGAAAACTCATCCCATACTGGAGGTGCATGCTCTCCCGAAAGCTCATGAATCGAACCAATCGATCGCGGTATCACGCTTGATGCGAACCGAATGTCACAGACTCGCCTCGAAGCCTTGACCACCCGCATAATCCTCAGAATCGACGGATGAACTCCTCGCGATCATCCTCTGTCTAGACCAGTAAAACTCGCGGCCGCAACTCGGGAAGTCCCGTAGCCTCGCTATCCGCCTCCGTGAACAACGGTACTACCGAGCCGAATGCACCGGAATGGCCGCCTCAAACCTCTCCTCATATCCGCCACGACCTTGGCTAGTAATCGCCATCTCTTGTACCCTAACTCCTTCGCCCGGCCGAGGGACGAGGTGCTGGTGCTGCGGTCTCGCTGGGCCGGGCGGTGTCATAGAACTCGCCGCCTCTGGTATAGCACGGCTCGAGCCTCGTGACTGGGTGTCACACTAGCAGCTCCTCCGCCGCCTTCTCGGGCCCGGTTGCCTTACGTGAGGCATATCTCATTAGAAAGGAATGCGTTAGAGGGTCCAACCTATAACACGACTCTAAAGCACGATCTCGAGTGAGAAGAATGAAACCAATCCTAAATATCCTATAGCCTCACGATTATTGGTGTGGTGCACAACACACCGATAATCAAGACTTACTAGATACGGTCTGTAGACACTTTCCGAGGATTAATCGCTCGATACCACTTTTGTCACGACTGCCCGGGGCGTGGATCGTGCCTTACCCGCACCCAAGTAGTCATACATCGAGAACAATCTGGAATATAAAACACGACATGAAACATGATATAACTAGAACATTTTATCGATGAAAAGATTGCCTTTCGGCATATATACATAAACCAAATTTTTGCGATACATCCCAACTGCATAACAGACTACGCACTTAAGGAAATAACAACTATGGCGGGACGGGGCCCGCCATACCTGTCTGTACAAAACTATCTACAACAGGAGATCATACCCAAAAGTAGAGCCTCGGAGAGAGTGGAGCTCCTAACACCAACGTAGAGATCCTAAGGATGTGGATCTAGCACTGCTTCCTCTAGAACTGCGGCATGAACGCACTTCAAGGAGAGGTCGATAACAGTACCAAGTATGTGAAACTATAAAGTACTTTAAATGAAATCAAGGTATTTAAAACCTTTTCACAAATATAATCAGTTCAATTGCACATAGTACCACATCACAACAATAATGATAATAGGAAAATCAGAATAGTCTAGTCTAGGCCGCGAATGATCAAGCAAGGCCAACCGCCCATAGTATCATTCTGCGTGCCTAGTCACGACTTCCGCACCGCATAGGTCACACACTGCACCGCATGAGGTATTCCCGTGACGGGGTAGCTAGCCCGGTACCCTCGCGACTTCCGCACCGCATAGCCTCAAAAGACCGCGATAGCCCCATGGACCGCATAGGGCATCCCCGCGTCGGGCTAAACACCGAATGATCAATCTCGAGCATACCGCGACTCGCATAGTCTCATAGACCGCATAGCCGTATAGACCGCATCGAGGTGGCAAGCCCGGTATAACAAGTCGAGGGTAGGTGATACAATAACGATAAATGGACTTCAGGTTAGCAACGTAAGCAATGAAGAATAACCCCTTCCACACATTACAAGGCTTTTAACACACGCGGATCATAGTATGTCTACCTATCAACCAATCTTACTACACTTAACGAGAAAGCAATACAAGGTTTTTATAAACAAACAAGTAAATGATTCCTTTTATCATTCTTAGGTTGTTATACCTACTTCCCATAAAGCTTAGTATAACTCTTAAGCTTTTGTTTTAACACCAACTATTACTCTTACGTTAAAATGATTCATTATTCTTTTGACATACTTCAAGGTTCTTATTATTCGGCTTAAGTCAAAAGACATTGCGATTATCATATGTACGTCTGTAGTACTATATATACTTAAAATATCATGCTCGGGAGTATAGGAAGAATCACATACCTTACCGTGAAATCCACCGCCAAGTCGAGTATGTCGCGCAGAGAATCGACCTATAATAGTCAGACATCTATCAAAGTCTAGACTATTACGTAGGTCATTCTAAGCAGAGGGTCCTCGATTCTATGGAAAGTCGGGCAGCACAACCCTACAGGTGAGCTATATAAGTCTCTTTGTGAAAACAGTTCTATGTAAATCTGATTCGTATATTCTTCTTTATACCCTTCTAAGGTGTTACAGTTCAATTCTATTCTTAATAACCTCCTAAGTATTTATACTTATCTCAATACCTCTACAGATGCATTCTCTAATTACAAAGAGGGTTAGGATTATTTACCTCGATAAGCCCAATAATATCCAAGTAAAAGTCGATCTGAGCGAGGTTTAGCTCACAATCCAAAGCTCAGCGCTCGAGAATCCTAGAAGTTTCCCACAACTTACTAAGTACTAAGGAATTTGGGCTAGGTTAAATTGGGCATTATAATCATCACGACCGAACAGGGGCGTGGATCGTGCCTTACCGGGCACCTAGCGATACAACATCGAGAAAACCAGTGAAATAAAAACTTTAAACATGAAATGAGAGACATGATAAATAAGCAGGCCAACCAAAGCGATTTGCCTTCCGTCATATAAACATAAATACGACGATTATCCTTTTACAAACCACGCTTGCCTTGATTCTCTGGACCTCTAAGATTTACAACAACTATGGCGGGGCGGGGCCCGCCATACTACCACGAATGTACAGAACCTACAACTCGGGGAACACATACCAATAAGATAAGCCTCGGAGAAGCGGAGCTTCCAATGGCCCGAATGTGATCCTATAAGCGGGGATCGACAGTCGATGTACCTTTACCTGCGGCATGAACGCGGCCCGAGAGTCGATCTAACAGGTACCAAGTATGTGAAACTGTAAAATACTGTAAATGAAATCATACTAGTCTATATAAAGCAGGAGACATGTATGATAACCAAACTACAGTTCACAACATAGAAGCAGTCAAGTCAGGGACTCACGCCCTCAAAGTCACCACTCAAATATAACTATGGGTCTCACGCCCACAACATCCATCATGTTCGCATCATGGCCGCATGCCCCCGGAATACTGCATCGGTGTAGACATGTCCATGATGCAACAATAATAAACTAGATAACAATCCAAATGGACGCATACTCGTGCGCTACGCATCGGGTCAGTATGTCCAAAGGGAAACAATAAGGCAACATTCCAAATGGACGCATACTCGTGCGCTACGCATCGGGTCAGTATGTCCAAAGGGAAACAATAGGACAGCATTCCAAATGGACGCATACTCGTGCGCTACGCATCGGGTCAGTATGTCCAAAGGGAAACAATAGGACAGCATTCCAAATGGACGCATACTCGTGCGCTACGCATCGGGTCAGTATGTCCAAAGGGAAATCACAAGACGATAATCAAAATGGAAACATACCCGTGCGCTACGCATCGTGTCAGTATGTCCAAAGCGATTAACAACAATAATACTATCAACAGGAACGTACCCGTGGAATTTCTCCGTCAATGCCGACACGTCCAAGTAAGTTCTCAACCAGTCAACCGACCCTCCATCGAGAGCAGCGGTAACCGCAATACAACGTTTTGCACAACAAAGGCTATCACAACAAGCACGGGCATGTTTCACACAATAAGCATAAAGTTATCCACAACTCAAAGTACTTCATTTTATGACAAAATCCGGGTTTTAACCACAAAAAGTACTACGTCGTTAAATTCTTTAAAGGAGATCCATTACTTTTATCGAGTCACCCGATACGTAGTATTAGAATGACCAACCACATTCCTTTTCAAAATCAAGTAACAACATTCTTTTTCCTAAGTTCCGGTTTGCCTAGTTTCATTACTCAAGCTTCTCATTTTCAAATGGTTTCATAGTTCATAAACTAAATCAATTGATTAATTTATAGAACAATAGATTAATATATTTCTCAAATGATAGTATGTTATTATTTTTTACAACATTCTTATTACTGACCATGATCTAGAAAATGTAATATCATTTTGTCTCATCTTAGTTTCTATGCGGATGGAGGTTTCTCTTGGTTTTAATACGATACATCATTATTCAATACATTTTCCTTTATTAACGCTGTGGTGCAGCCGATACACATTCTGATTTCCGAAATCAGTAAAACATTATCTTTAAATAAAACCAAGTACTCATTACTCACGAATGAGGTTTCACACAAACATTCACATTAAAACAAATAAGTTAAGTCTCTTATCTTATAAGATCAAGTCTCTTAACTTCTAACATCAGTAAACCATTCTTAAGCCGTTATACCTAACTTCCCATAAAGCTAGTATAACTCTTAAGTTTTCAAAACACCATACTACACTTCTTTCAAAACGATTCATAAATCTTTTGAAATACTTCAAGTTTTATTATAACGCCCCAAGCCAGTTATAAGTCAAATCAGTTATCTTTTAAGAACCACAACCCATTTCTTACCTACATAAAGTATTATAACCAACTTCCCATAAAGCCGTTATAACACTTTATGTTTTACAACAATCAAATACAATTCACACGTACGTCACCGTACTACATAGTTCACACATATCATGCTAGGAGAGATAGGAAGAGGTTCACATACCTCGCGACGATTATCGACTAATAGCAAAATGCTCAAAGTACCTCAGCGTCATTACTCCTTAAGCCAAGTAGAGCGCGCCACGTGTAGTACTTCAACCTATAAGGCCACAAGCGCTTATTAACATCGTAGAACATTCTCTGAGAAAATTCGACAAAGACCTCCCACATGGCGTAAATCTCCTCTCTATCGGTAGGCTATCAAGCCAACCGGGGTTATCGTCTAACCCTGCGGGTACAATTCTACTCACGGTGCTACTACACAGTCTCTTATGTCTGATCCGATACTATATATAGTATACTTCAACTATATACTCCTACAACATGTAATATCCAATTACAATAGGGGGACAAGATAATTACCTCGATAAGCCCATAATTATCCAAGCATAAAGTCGATCCTGGGCAATCGTTTAGCTCGACTCCGAGCTCCAACCCGCTCTAAACCACCCTTAGAAGTTCTAACCAACTTCTACACAATACTCCAACGGACTATGGAGATTTTCCTAGGGTTTCGGTTTTGCGACGGACGGGAAGTATAATAGTATTTCTGGGCTTTTCGTATAGGTATAACCTTAGAATACTACAAGGTATACGGCTAAGGTATATGGGCATTATAACAATACTTGGAGAGTATTTCTATACCACAAAAGGGGGGTATTATACGAAAGCAACTAGGCTAGGGGGGGGGGGTACCCCACGGCCACACCACAAAGGAGGGGGGGGGGTGTCTACCCCTCGGCCTACCCCACTAGGGGGGGGGACTCTCGGCCAAGGGGGCCTCACGAAAAGGGGAGGGGGAAGGCTCTCAAGACTTAGGCAATTTGTGAATGAATTAGTCTTCAAAGGGAGGGGTATTTATAGGTCAAGTGAAAGCCAACCAATGGCCAAGATTACACCAAGTGTTAGGCAAGTGTAGGGCCAAGATTCACCCATGTGTACCTAGCCAACTTGCACACAAAATATCTACCAAAATATCTACCACTTGACACCCACTTTTCGTCCAAGAACCGCCCACTTTGCCCACCAATGAGAGGGTGCCAAGTGCCGCCCTCTCGTTGGTCCAACATGTTCCGTCTCTCGGAAAAATCCGCAAAAATACTAAATGACATAGCCGGAAATTCCCCTACGAAAGCTGTGAAAACGTTTCGTCGAAAAACGACTCTAACCGGGTGTTGTGCACAAACATAATTCGGCCCAAAGGTGCCACATGGGGGTGACACGTGTCGCCCCCCGATTCGTCCAAAATATTTCGTCTTCCGAAAATATCCAAAACGGCCAAAATCTCAAAATCAAAGCGGGCCCCACAAAACCGTAAATTTCTCCCGTGGGCCACACGTGACCATTTCCGAAAATAAAATTCCATAATTCTCTAATATTCCAGGAAGTCCGAATACCAAATCTGGGAATCCAATTCCCATTAACGAACCTCTTTCCTTCACAAAAACCGGAAACTTTTCCGTGGAAAAATCGCCTCTTTCTTCCTTTCCAATCTTTCTGTCGTATTCTCGTACGTACGTCCTCGCATACATACCATGGAACTACGGGTATAACATTCTTCCCCTTAGAAACATTCGTCCGAATGTTCCTTCTAAGTCTCAAGCGAACACGTGCAAGATAGTCTTCACTACTATACTTACGAAACAATCCCGCCACGGTGGCCATGGAAACACACATGCAAAACTTACATCTAAGTCCACGAGGAAACACCTCTACATCACCACAAATAGTACTACTTTTGTCACTTTGTCGCGAGCACGGCTCGGCGACCCAACAAATGGTGCCGGGCTGCGTCCGATCGCGAAGCCGTAACACTCGAATTCTTACCATATTTACGATCGCTTTAGTATCCAAAACTGGGGTTACTATCTCTAACGTGGTCATCATTAGCGGGAACATTCGGATGGATCTTCGATACTTTCGAACATAACAATACGAAAGACCGGACGTCCTTCCTCCTAAGTCGGACGGCAAATGCTAACATATAGGCAACCGGCCTATTCTTCACATGAACTCACAGGCCCAGTAACTCGGGCTAAGTTTCTTGTTTCCAAAACTCGTCACACCCTGTCAGGGGTGGTACTTTAAAGAATAGCGACCGTCAAAAAGAACTCTAAGCGTCGTCGCCGATTATCCATACGATTCCTCGAATTTGTCGAACTTTTCTAGACAAGCTTCACACTATCCACGATCTGTGGAACAAGCTGAACCAACTATCTGAACCACCGCCAACATCGAACCAATCGGCCGGCAACTTGCATTTCTGCCCTGGCGTCACAAGGCGACATCCGAACAACGAAATGGTAGCTTAAACACTCCCCCCAGGAGACAACGATCCTCACGGCTACCGCGAAATCAAAACAACGGCGGGCGAATGCGTCTGAGGAGACTCACTGAGTTCCTAGCCACGCACGGTACAAACCCCGAAAGAGAAAGCAGTACCACGGGCTCCATCCGTCATAAGGTGAAGGTAGGCACCGTGCAACCTCACAACCTTTTCGGATAACATCAACAACGCCGAGAGCGACCACGACCGAAGAACACGATAGGTGCCCCATCGTCCGACCAGCGGTCGACGCATCCACGAACTTGCACGCAGGCTAACTAAACATGGGCCTAACACCCTCATGACCCTAACACAAAGAGGGACCACCACAAACTGACCCCACCACCAAACCTACCGCGGGTTGACCCGCAACATGGCCTCAACCCGACCCGGCATTGCGCAAAACACTAGCTCCCCGAAGGAATAATTTCTCAAATCATATTACGAAAACCTAGCGGTCTTCCTAGTTCGACTACCTTCTTTCAAATCACGCTACTCAGGGACTTATCCCACGAACATAGCTCACGTGCACTATGCACTCCTATAAGGGTCAAACATAAACACTACACCTTTCTCGAGAGGGCGCACCTCTAAGGTCTTTGCGTAAAAAGCTCTAAGGCTCACACTTCTCTATCCCCCAAAATCTTACTCGGTTAACCCACCATGATTCCTAATCACAACTCACTGCTTGCTATCAGAACGTAGCACTTAAGGTATACTCACCTTGAAAGTTACCGAAGGACCTTGCTGCTCTGGCCCTCTTCTGCTGTCCCTGGTTAACCCGTCGATCTCTACGTTTCTCGGCCTGCTGCGCATAAGCCCGTACACAGGCCATGCTCAAGCCCAACTGAAGAATTACTCTTGCACATCCCTTTCTTAGGTAGTCATCAAGACTCGCGATACATCGGTACTCTCTGGTAGCCAAATCCATAGCTAGTAACAAGGTTGTCTCTTGCAATCTATATTCTCTGTTCCCGGTCGTGGAACTGAAGGTTCAAATATCATGGCCGCAGTAGGAACTGCCGTCGCCGTGCTTAAACTCTGCTGGGGCTAGTGACGTCGCAGAAATCCCCGAATGAAGCACTACCCTAGGTAATGATTGGGCCTGTGCCCTCGCCACCCTCTGAACTCTACTCGCAGCTCCGCCGTTGCCTTGCCTCTGGGCTCGGGTTGCCCTGCGGAGGCATAACAATAAGGAAAGGATTTCGTCGGAGGGTTGACTTACAACGACTCTAAGGCACGATCTCGAGTGAGAAGAATAGAAACCAATCCTAAATATCCTATAGCCTCACGATTATTGATGTGGTGCACAACACACGATAATCAAGACTCTCTGAATCGATGCAGTAGACACTTTCAGGATTAATCGCTCGATACCACTTTTGTCACGACCGAACCGGGCGTGGTAGTGCCTTACCGGGCACCTAGCGATACAACATCGAGAGAAAACCGGCGGAAATAAAAACTTTAAACATGAAATGAGAGACATGATAAATAAGCAGGCCAACCAAAGCGATTGCCTTCGTCATATAAACATAAATACCCGACAGTTATCCTTTTTACAAACCACGCTTACTTGATTCTCTGAGACCTCTAAGATTTACAACAACTATGGCGGGGCGGGGCCGCCATACCACGAATGTACAAGAACCTACAACTCGGGGAACACATACCAATAAGATAAGCCTCGGAGAAAGCGGAGCTTCCCATGGCCCGAATGTGATCCTATAAGCGGGGATCGGCGATCGATGTACCTTTACTGCGGCATGAACGCGGCCGAAGGAGAGTCGATCTGACAGTACCAAGTATGTGAAGCGTAAAATCACGTAAATGAAATCATACTAGTCTATATAAAGCGGGAGACATGTATGATAACCAAACTCTGATTCACAACATAGAAGCGATCAAGTCGAGGACTCACGCCTCAAAGTCACCACTCAAATATAACTATGGGTCTCACGCCCAGCATCCATCATGTTCGCATCGCGCGTACCCCGGAATCTGCGCCGGTGTAGACATGTCCATGATGCGACAATAATAAACTAGATAACAATCCAAATGGGCGCATACTGCGTGCGCTACGCGTGGTCGATATGTCGAAAGGAAACAATAAGGCAACATTCCAAATGGGCGCATACTGCGTGCGCTACGTCGGGTCGATATGTCGAAGGAAACAATAGGACGGCATTCCAAATGGGCGCATACTGTGCGCTACGCGTCGGTCGGTATGTCAAAGAAACAATAGAAAGATTCCAAATGGGCGCATACTGCGTGCGCTACGCGTCGGTCGATATGTCGAAGGAAATCACAAGCGATAATCAAAATGGAAACATACGTGCGCTACGCGTGTCGATATGTCAAGCGATTAACAACAATAATACTATCAGCGAGGCGTGCGGTGGAATTTCTCCGTCAATGCCGACACGTCCAGTAAGTTCTCAACGATCAACCGACCCTCCATCGAGACAGCGGTAACACGCAATACTGACGTTTTGCACAACAAAGGCTATCACAACAAGCACGGGCATGTTTCACGACAATAAGCATAAATGAGTTATCCATGACTCAAAGTACTTCATTTTATGACAAAATCGGGTTTTAACCTAAAGTACTACGTCGTTAAATTCTTTAAAGGAGATCCATTACTTTTATCGAGTCACCCGATACGTAGTATTAGAATGACCAACCCACATTCCTTTTCAAAATCAAGTAACAACATTCTTTTCCTAAGTTCGGTTTGCCTAGTTTCAATTACTCGAAGCTTCTCGTTTTCAAATGGTTTCATAGTTCATAAACTTAATCACTTGATTTCTTTTAGAACAATTGAGTAATATATGTCTCACATGAGAGTAGGTTATTCTTGTTTACAACATTCTTATTACAATGACCATGATCTAGAAAATGTAATATCATTTTGTCGTCTTAGTTTCTATGCGGATGGAGGTTTCTCTGGTTTTAATACGATACATCATTATTCAATACATTTTCCTTTATTAGCTTATTGCAGTGGTGCTGCCGATACACATTCTGATTTCCGAAATCAGTAAAACATTATCTTTAAATAAAACCAAGTACTCATTACTCACGAATGAGGTTTCACACAAACATTCACATTAAAACAAATAAGTTAAGTCTCTTATCTTATAAGATCAAGTCTCTTAACTTCTAACATCAGTAAACCATTCTTAAGCCGTTATACCTAACTTCCCATAAAGCTAGTATAACTCTTAAGTTTTCAAAACACCATACTACACTTCTTTCAAAAGCGATTCATAAATCTTTTGAAATACTTGAGATTTTATTATAACGCCCCAAGCGATTATAAGTCAAATCGATTATCTTTTAAGAACCACAACCCATTTCTTACCTACATAAAGTTTATAACCAACTTCCCATAAAGCCGTTATAACACTTTATGTTTCTAACAATCAAATACAATTCACACGTATGCGTCTACCGTACTACATAGTTCACACATATCATGCTAGGAGAGATAGGAAGAGGTTCACATACCTCGCGACGATTATCGACTAATAGCAAAATGCTCCGAGTACCTCAAGCCGTCGGCTACTCCTAAGCCAAGTAGAGCGCCACACGTAGTACTTGACCTATAAGGCCACAGGCGCTTATTAACATCGTAGAACATTCTACGAGAAAATTCGACGGACCTCCCCATGGCAGCGTAAATCTCCTCTCTATCGGGCGGTATCGAAGCCAACCGGGGGTTATACGTCTAACCTAACGGGTACAATTCTACTCCACGATACTACTACAAGTCTCATGTCTGATCAAGATTATATATAGTATACTTCAACTATATACTCTCTGACATGTAATATCCAATTACAATAGGGGACAAGATAATTACCTCGATAAGCCCATAATTATCCAAGCATAAAGTCGATCTGGGCAATCGTTTAGCTCGACTCAGCGCTCAACCGCTCTAAACCACCCTTAGAAGTTCTAACCAACTTCTACACAATACTCCAACGGACTATGGAGATTTTCCTAGGGTTTCGGTTTTGCGACGGACGGGAAGTATAATAGTATTTCTGGGCTTTTCGTATAGGTATAACCTTAGAATACTACAAGGTATACGGCTAAGGTATATGGGCATTATAACAATACTTGGAGAGTATTTCTATACCACAAAAGGGGGGTATTATACGAAAGCAACTAGGCTAGGGGTACCCACGGCCACACCACAAAGGAGGGGGTGTCTGCCCCTCGGCCTACCCACTAGGGGACTCTCGGCCAAGGGGCCTGCGAAAAGGGGAGGAAGGCTCTCAAGACTTAGGCAATTTGTGAATGAATTAGTCTTCAAAGGGAGGGGTATTTATAGGTCAAGTGAAAGCCAACCAATGGCCAAGATTACACCAAGTGTTAGGCAAGTGTAGGGCCAAGATTCACCCATGTGTACCTAGCCAACTTGCACACAAAATATCTACCAAAATATCTACCACTTGACACCCACTTTTCGTCCAAGAACCGCCCACTTTGCCCACCAATGAGAGGGTGCCAAGTGCGCCCTCGTTGGTCCAACATGTTCCGTCTCTCGGAAAAATCCGCATAAAAATACTAAATGACATAGCGGAAATTCCCTACGAAGCCGTGAAAGCGTTTAGTCGAAGCGACTCTAGCAGGGTGTTGTGCACAAACATAATTCGGCCCAAAGGTGCCACATGGGGTGACACGTGTCGCCCCGATTTAAATCAAAATATTTCGTCTTAGAAAATATCCAAAACGGCCAAAATCTCAAAATCAAAGCGGGCCCCACAAAGCGTAAATTTCTCCGTGGGCCCACGTGACCATTTCAGAAAATAAAATTCCATAATTCTCTAATATTCGGGAAGTCAGAATACCAAATCTGGAATCCAATTCCCATTAACGAACCTCTTTCCTTCACAAAACCGGAAACTTTTAGTGGAAAAATCGCCTCTTTCTTCTTTCCAATCTTTACAGTATTCTCAAATGCGTCGTCCTCGCATACATACCCTGGAACTACGGGGTATAACAATAACAATACTAGAAGGCAACTTTCCTACCAAGGGAGGGGGGGTAGGTTTCGGCTAGGCTAGAGGGGGGAAGGGCCTCGGCCAAAACTTCACTCAAAGGGGAGGGTGTTTGGGACGAATTGCTCACAAAGGAGAGGGAGGATTTTTCAAGACTTGAAAGCTTTAGTGGATGAATAACTCTTCATCTCAGAGAGGTATTTATAGGTCAAGACATGGCCAATGGCCAAGATTTGTAAGTGCTAGGCAAGTGTAAGGTCAAGATTAGGGCAAGTGTACTAGCCAACTTGCACACAAAATATCTATCCAACTTTATGACAAGGATTGTCCTCCCAGCGGCCCTATTGCCGGGACACGTCCACCAATGAGTGGGTGGTACGGGTCGCCCGCTCATTGGGCCACAGTGTTACGTCTCTCGGAAAACTCCATGAAAATAAGAAATGACATAGCCGGAATTTATCCTAAGAAAGCTGTGGAAACGTTTCGTCGGAAAACCAATCGTTTTGTGAGTTGTGCCCAATAATTTTCGTCCAAGCCTAACTTTTAAGGCTAACCTTTTGTACGTATTCCCTTACGTACATACTCTGGAAATACGGGGTATAACACATAATGTAGAAAGTACCTTGTGTGAATAACTTGATTGTATTGATTTGTGATAGTCTTGTAATACTTTCTTGTTGACTTGATAAGTAAACATGTTAGGATGCTACGTGAGTTAGTATCTTGTGATGTTTGTGTAAAGGGGTTTTTCCTTGTTGTGCTTAGGTTGTTTAACGATAAGCTGTTATGATGATATTATATCACTCATGATTCCGGGGGTTAAGCTGCCCTCCGATGCGGGGTAGACTCAGGCGGGTCTAGTGACCTATGATTCGAGAATACCTTATGCAGGTCTGTATGGCCTATGCGGAACTACGGGAGTTCCAGGTTAGTATGCGGCCCTTGTGGTCATGCGGTCTTTGTGGCCATGCGGACGGCGAGTCCAGGACGCTGCCGGGGAGTAGCTACCCTCGATGCGGGGAATACCTCATGCGGGCCATTGGAGTGGCCCATGCGGAGCTACGGGAAGTTCCAGGCTGAAGCGCGCACATTAGATACTGCGGGCGAGTGGCCAGCTTTGATCATGTGACGGTCTAGACAGATCTCATGATACAGTTTACGACCTTGTTTGTACTGTGGGTTTTAGTAGTCGGCTATGCCTTCGTACTTACCCCGTACGGTTTTATGATGACTTTGAGGGCGTGAGTCCCTGACTTGACATGACTGCTTATTTATTGTGAACTGTAGTTTTGGTTATCATACATGTCTCTGCTTTATCTGCACTACTATGATTTCATTCTGATATTTTCAGTTTCACATACTTGGTACTGTTGTCGACCTCCTTGAGGCTGCGTTCATGCCATGAGTTAAGGTACTCCTACTGTTGATCCGTTCTTAGGATCACCGTTTGACGTTGGAAAAGCTCCGTTTCTCGGAGGCTTAGCATTTGGTATGGTCCCCTGTCGTTGTAGATATTTGCATTGAGGTATGGCGGGGCCACTGTCCCGCCATTGTTGTTTTAAACTCTTAGAGTCTGTAGACTGTTGTAAGGTTGGGATATATTTGTTCATTTTGGGGTATTTATATACATATATGCCGAAAGGCAACTTTTTCCCAAGCGTGTCTTATTTATCTTGTTTCATATCTTGGTTGTTTTATATTCCGTGATTTCTCGATGTATGACTACTTGGGTGCCGGGTAAGGCACGATCCAGGCCCAGGCGGGTCGTGACACGGGTGAAATAGTCCCGTGCGAGGAATACCTCGCGAGTCCGCGGCTTTATCACGGGTGAAATAGTCTCGGGAGTAGGATGGCTAAATGATCTGCGGGCGGATGGTCCTGTTTTGATCATGAGCTTCCTATTTTATATTGTAACGATACTACTGTTTACTCTCATTGTTAGTAAGGCACAATGTGTTGTAATTTGATTATTATATATGTCCCCGGATTTGTTTGTGTTACCCTATGGTCATGCTTTTACGATGTGGGATTCCGGGGCATGAGACCACGTGGTATTTAGGACACAGGTGGGACTTGGTATTCATGTATCCTTATTGGTGTTATTACATCATGGACTGCCGGCAGTGAGGAAGGATTCCACGGGCATGATTGATATTATGGGCGTGAGACCCATGGTTATATTTTAGAAATGACTTAAGGCGTGCGTCCACGACTGTTATATGCTTATGTGTTGTGTACTGAAGGTTGGCTATCATACATGTCTCCTGCTTTGTTTTAGACTGTTATGATTTCATTACAGTACTTACTGTTCACATACTTGGTACATTCTTCGTACTGACCTCCTTCGGGGGGCTGCGTTCATCTGCCGAGTTTAAATGCTGTGATTTGGTGATCGGCAGTGTAGGACCTGCTCGAGTTTTGGATAGCTCCTCTCTGTCCGGGAGTTTATCTTTTGGTATATATCCTTGATTACATGCTTTATGCAGTTTTGGGTCTGGCGGGGCCTTGTCCGTCATATTTGATTAACTCCAAGTGCAGTATTCATATGTGGGATTGGACTCGTATGCGGTGTAGTGTCTTTTGTTTATGTATATATGGCGGCCTCGGCTTTGCCCTTGCACGTACGTTGGTTTTAAAAAAAAAAGTGAGGTGTTATTTAATTTCCGCAGTTTTACTTGTGTTGTTAAGGTAGAAGGGTGCCCAGGTAGGGCACCAGTCACGGGCCCGGGGATCGGGGTGTGACACTGGGCACCCTTACAGGTATACATCAGAGATAATCAGCGGAACATACATGAAACTTATAAAATAAAACAACAGAAATAAAAACAACAGGTTAGCCGTTAGGGCTACCTTCCTGGACATATATATACAAGCTGACGATTGCCTCCTTTCTTTACAAACTGACCCACAATATGTGACTACTGGACCTCTAAGAGTTTTAACATAACAGCGTGGCGGGACGGGGCCCGCCATACCACGAATATCGTGAATCTACAACCTCGGGAAGCCGTACCAAAAGATAAGCCTCGGAGTAAATGGAGCTTTTTCCCAAAAAGCGAACCGAGATCCTAAGAGCAAAGATCACCAACTTTGTGTACCTAATACTGCGGGCATGAACGCGGCCGAAGAAGTCGATTAACAGTGCAGAATATAGAACGGAAATAAAATCTGATAACGGATCATAGCTGTACAAAAGAATGACAGGCAAGTATAAAAAAGGGTAAATACGGATCCTCAGTATGCATTACACCCGTAGTTCGAGTATGTATGTGAGGGCGTGCGTGCGAGAATACGACACAAAAATTGGAAAGGAAGAAAGATGTGCTTTTCGCGGAAAAGTTTCCGGATTTTGTGAAGGAAAAATGTTCGTTAAAGGAATTGGATTCCCAGTTTGGTATTCGGACTTTTGGAATATTTGAGAATTATGGAATTTTATTTCGGAATTGGTCACGTGGGGCCACGGGAGAAATTCTGATTTGTGGGGCCCACTTTATTTTCGAATTTTTGGCATTACGGATATTTTGGAAGATGAAATATTTTGGGCGAGTAGGAGGCGACATGGCACCCATGTGGCCTATGGCCAAGTAGAAGCGGCACGGGCGTTTTTAGGTGGACAAGTGGCAAGCCACTTGTCCCATTTTGTGGTGGACATTTGGTTGGCAAATTACCCACACTTGTCCTAATCCTCACCATACACTTGCTTTGATCTTGGCCATTGATTGGCCTATAAATACCAGCAGTGCAAGACTTATTCATCCACACTTAGAGATTTCCAAGTTTGAAAAATACTCCTCCCTTAGTGAGTGCTCTCGTTTTTGGCTAAGATCTTGACCAAAATATTGTCCAAAAATTCTTAAACTTTTAAGTGTTCTTTCTTAGGGTGTTAGGAAGATTGTGTACCAAGAGTTGGAGAAGATTTACATCACGACCGAACCGGGCGTGGTAGTGCCTACCCGGCACCCAGTAGACATCATCAGTAATCAGCGGAACATAAAGACAATACATGGAACGATGTAATAAGACAGTGAAATAAGAAGACAGGCTAGCCAAAAACGGTTACCTTCAGTATATATATAAATAACAACTCTTTCAACATGAACAGTTTAATCCTTTTTACAAACCACACTTGTGATTCTGGACCTAAGAATGATCGACAATGATGGCGGGGCGGGGCCATAAACCACGAATGTAAACACTTACTACGGCGGACTATACCACGATAAGCCTCGGAGAAACGGAGCTTCCCAACGTCAAAGCGTGACCACGAGCTAGGATCAACGGCGGTGTACCTCGACTGCGGCGTGAACGCGGCCCGAAGGTCGATCTGACAGTGCAGTATGTGAAACTAAAAATCACGTAAATGAAATCATAATAGTCTATAAAGCGGGAGACATGTATGATAACCAAACTACGATTCACAATAAATAAGCGATCATGTCAAGTCGGGGACTCGCGCCTCAAAGTCATCACTCGAATATAACTATGGGTCTCGAGCCCATAACATCAATCATGCGTGGAATACCTTCCTCAGCTGGCGATCTATGATAGAAAAGCACGAGGAATACATGAACACGGGTCCACGTGTCCAAATAAAGCGATGCAGGGGTAAATGCGAAGGCATGGCCGACTACTAACACGCGGTACTAACAAGGTCATAAAGCGTATCATGATATGCTCTGCAGGCCGTCATGATCAAAGCGGTCACTCGCGCGATATCAAATGTGTGCGTCTAGCCTGGAACTTCCGCGACTCGCATAGGCCAACCTCATAGGCGCGCATGAGGTATAACCCGCATCGAGGGTAGCTACTCCCGGCGTAAATCACGGACTCGCGATCCGCGTAGCCACGTAGACCGCATGACCATAAAGGCGCCACTAACACGGAACTCCGTAGTTCGCGCATGGATCCACGGACCCGCGTAGGTATTCTCGAATCATGGTCCCGGACCGCTGAGTCTACCCGCGTCGGAGGCGGCAACCTCGGAAATAAGTCAAGGTGAGTGGTACAATACCAACATAACGGTGATAGTCAAACAACTTTAAGCGATCGAGGAAAACCCTTTACACTAACATCACAAGATACTAACACACGTAGCATCCTAGCATGTTTACTTATCAATCAACAAGAAAGTATTACAAGGCTATCACAAACCAACACAATCAAGTTATACACACAAGGTACTTTCTACTATATGTCAACAAGTTCGGGTTTTTATCCCCAAAGTACTTCATACATTAACTCTTTAAAAGATACGTTACTTTCACAAAAGTCACACAATACCCGTAGTTATAGGAAAATAGAGTGATTATCCTTTTAAGTAAACCAACACACTTACCTTTGTAAAATCAAGTAACGACATTATTGTTATACCCCGTATTTCCCGAGTATGTACGTAAGGACGTACGTAGAAAATTTGAAACTTGAATTAAGGCTTGGCCGAATTAATTTTGTTCACAACACCCGTTTAGAGTCGTTTTCGCGAAAGCGTTTTCCACGACTTTCGTAGGGAATTTCGGCTATGTCATTTTAATTTTTGCGGATTTTTAGAGAGGCGAAACATTTTGGACCAGCGGGAGGCGACACTTGTCACCTCCAATTGATGGATGTGAGGCGTTATTGTGGCGATTGGAATGGCTTTAGTTGGTAGGATATTTGTGTGTTAGTTGGTTAAGGGGCACTTGGCAGATCTTGGCCTACACTTGCCTTGCACTTGGCAAGATCTTGGCCATTGGTTGGCCATTGGTTGGCCTATAAATACCACCTATGTTGAAGACTTTCTTCATCCTAAAATCTTCTAAGTGTTAAAATCCCTCCTCTCCTTCTTGTGGTTCTCGTCCAAAAGCCTTCCCCCTGGCGAGAGTTCCCCACAGTGGGGTAGGTAGAGGTATACACCCCACTCCTTGGGGTGCTAGTGGGTACCCCACTGCTAGTTGTTTCGTATAATACCCCCCCTCTTGGTAGAAATACTCTCAAAAGTATTGTTATAATGCCCAAATTACCTTAGCCATATACCTTGTTGTATTCTAAGGTTATACCTATACGAAAAGCCCAGAAATACTATTATACTTACCGTCAGTCACCAAACCGAAACCCTAAGGAAAATCTCCATGGTTAGTTGGAGTAGTATGTAGAAGTTGGTTAGAACTTCTAAGGGTAGTTGGAGGCGGGTTGAGCGCTTGAGTTGGAGCTAAGCGATTGCCCAGGATCGACTTTATACTTGGATAATTATGGGCTTATCGAGGTAAATATCTTGTCCCTCTATTGTAAATGGGAAATTACATGTTGTTAGAATATATAGTTGAAGTATACTATATATAGAACTGAACGTAGTTATCGGCAATGTCTTTTGACTTAAGCCTGAATAATACTTACGGCAATGTCTTGCGACTTAAGCCTGAATTTAAAGAAGAATCTTGACTGTAATTACATGAAATTTGTATTACGGTAGACTTGTGTAGTAGTGCAGTGGAGTAGAATTGTACCCGTTAGGTTAGGCGTATAACCCACTGGTTGGCTTGGTAGCGGCCTCGATAGAGGAGGAGATTCTATTTGTTGCGGGAAGAATCGCCGAATGTTCTGTAGAATGTTCTCCGAAGGGATTTAAATGTTAATAAGCGCCTTGTGGCCTTATAGGTTGAAGTACTACGTGTGGTGCGATCTACGTGGCTTAAGGAGTAGCGACGGTTGGAAGTACTTGGGCGTTTTGCTATTAGTCGATACTCGTCGCGAGGTATGTGAACCTCTTCCTATTTCTTCTAGCATGATATGTGTGAACTATGTAAATGCGGTAGGCGTACATGTGCTAAATGTATTTGATTGGTGTAAAACATAAAGTGTTATAACAATTGTATGGGAAGTTGGTTATATGACTTTATGTTGGTTAGAAAATACATGTGGTTTTAAAAGGTAAGCGATTTGAACTATAAGCGGCTTGTTATGTGTTAATAAAGAACTTAAAGTATTTCAAAAGATTTTGAATCATTTTGAAAGAAGAAGTAATACTTGGTTTTTGAAAAACTTAAGAGTTATACTAGCTTTATGGGAAGTTAGGTATAACGGCTTAAGAATGTTTTACTGATTTCGGAAATCAGAATGTGTATCGACAAACCACTGCTGTGTTAATAAAAGGAAATGTTTTGACTAATTAAGTACTAATACAACCAGTAGAAACCTCCATCTGCATAGAAGCTAAGATGAGACAAAATGATATTTCCTAGATCATGACTGCTGTAATAAGATTGTAATAAACAAGAATATCCTACTCACATATAAGGCTTAGGTTTCTCAGATTGTTTAAAGGAGAATTATATTCTTAAATGAATAAGACTATGAACTACGAAACTTTTCTAAAATGAGAAACTTGAACATTGGAAATTAGGCAAACTTGAACATTGGAAAAGAATGTTGCTACTTGATTTTACAAGGAGAAGTAATTGATTTACTTTAAAAAGATAATCACTCTATTTTCATATACTATGGGTATTGCGAAGTAACGTATCTTTTAAAGAGTTAATGTATGAAGTACTTTGGGGATAAAAACCCGATCTTGTTAATCATATAGTAGAAAGTACCTTGTGTGAACAACTTGATTGTATTGGTTTGTGATAGCCTTGTAATACTTTCTTGATTGCTTTGATAAGTAAACGTGTTAGGATGCTACGTGTGTTAGTATCTTGTGATGTTTGTGTAAAGGGGTTTCCCTTGATTGTGCTTATTAACTATCAGTCGTTATGATAGTATTGTGGCATTCATCTCTTGAGATGATTCCGGGTTAAGCCTCCACGCGGGTAGACTCGCGGTCGATGGACTTATGATTCGAGAATACCTCACGCAGTCCCGAGGGCCTATGCGCGAGCTACGAGAGTTCCGGTTAGTGTCGTCCTTTATGGGCATGCGTCCATGTGGCCACGCGGATCGCGAAGTCGGGGCGATCCGGGAGTAGCTACCCTCGATGCGGGAATACCTACGCGGGCGATGAGATTGGCCTATGCGGAGTGCGGGAGTTCGAGGTTAGACGCGTACATCGATATGCGCGCAAGTGGCGGCTTTGATCATGTGACGGTCAGACAGATCTTACGATCTGATTCATGACCTTGTTGGTACTGCGTGGGTTTTAGTAGTCGGCTATGCCTTCGTACTTACCGCATGCTTTATTATGACACAGTGGACCTGGTGTTCATGTGTGTTCCTTGGTGCTTTTATATCATGCATCACGGCGGTGAGGAAGGTATTCCACGCATGATTGATGTTGTGGGCACGAGACCCGTTGTTATACTTGAGTGATGACTTGAGGTGTGAGTCACGACTTGACATGATCGCTTTGTTTAGAAGCGTAGTTTGGTTATCATACATGTCTCTGCTTTATATGATTTGCTATGATTTCATTTCTGATTTATTTTTAGTTTCACATACTTGCACTGTTGTCGACCTCTGGGCCGCGTTCATGCCGCAGTAAAGGTACACGATCATTGATCCTCGCTCTTAGGGTCACAGTCAAAGATTTGGGAAAGCTCCGCTTTCTCCGAGGCTTATCGTGGTATAGTCCTGTTGTTGTAGGTGTTTACATTCGTGGTATGGCGGGCCCCGTCCCGCCATTGTTGTCGTATCATTTCTTAAGTGCGTAGTAATTGTTAGGCGTGGTTTTGTAAAAAGGATTAAACTGCTCATGTTGAAAAAGTTGTTGTTTATATATATGTTGGGCGTAACCGTTTTTGGTTGCTTTGTCTTCTTATTTCATTGTTTATACTGCCATTTCATGTGTTGTCTTTATGTTCGTGATTACTCGATGTTGGATCACCTGGGTGCCGGGTAAGGCACGATCACGGGCCCGGAATCGGTCGTGACAAAAGTGGTATCGAGCGATTAATCCTCGGAAAGTGTCTACGCATCGATGAGAGTCTTGATTATCGGTGTGTTGTGCACCACATCAATAATCGAGAGGCTATAGGCTATTTAGGATTGGTTTCTATTCTTCTCACTCGAGATCGTGCCTTAGAGGCGTGTTGTAAGTTGAACCTCTAACGTATTTCTTTCCTTATCGTTATGCCTCCGCGTGCAGGCAACCCGCCAGAGGGCAAGCGCGGCGAGGCGCGAGTAGAGTTCGAGGGTTACGAGGGCACAGGCCCAATCATCACCTGAGTTAGGTGCTTCATTCGGGGATTTCTGCGACATCACTAGCCCCAGTAAAGTTTAGCACGGCGGCGGCAGTTCCTACTGCGGCCATGATATTTGAACCTTCGCCACGACCGAGCAGAGAGAATATGGATTGCAAAGAGACAACCACATTACTAGCTATAGATTTGGCTACCGAGAGTATCTTGATGTCTGCGAGTCTTGAGGACTATCTAAAGAGGGTTGTGCAAGAGTAATTCTTTAGTTGGGCTTGGCATGGCACTGTACGAGCTTATACGAAGGCGAAAGCGTAGAGATCGACGGGTTAACGAAGGACAGCAGAGGAGGGCCAGAGCAGCAAGGTCCTTTGGTAACTTTCGAGGCGAGTCGCCTCACCAGCAGATTTGATATGCACCTCCGCCAGTGCAGAGTGGTCTTCCACGGATATCAGGATGTTCGGAGTATGCAGGAGTTGGTCAGAACTCCAGGGCTTCCGGTTCACAGTGTGACAGACGTCATCCCGGGGAATGTCGTCTTTTAGTTAGTACTTGTTGTACCTACGACCGTCAGGGTCTGATGTCGATAGAGTGTCCTTGTAGGAGGACTTAGCCTTCAGGATCGGTGGGTAGTTCGTCATCTTCCCTAGCTATGCCTCACGGGCAGTTTGATTTGAGCGACTAAGGGAGTGGGCGAAGAGATATAGATATATCTTTAACCCTCTAGAGATCAGTATGTGTGATAAGGTGAGTATACCTTAAGTGCTATGTTCTGATAACAGTGTGTTAGTCGTGATTAGATCATGGTTGTTTAACCGAGTAAGATTTTGGGGATAAAGAAGATGTGAGCCTTAGAGTTTTTTTTTTTCGTAGAGACCTTAGAGGTGAGGCCATCTCGAGAAAAGGTGTAGTGTTATGTTTGACCCTTATCGGAAGTGCATAGTGCACGTAAGTTATGTTTGGGATAGGTCCCTAGTAGTGTGGAATGAAAGGGGGTAGTTGAGCTAAGAAGACCGCTAGGTTTTCGAAACGTGATTAGTGAGATTGTTCCGGATCGGGGAGCTAGTATTGTGCGCGTTGCCGGGTCGGGTTGAGGCCACGTTGCGGGTCAACCCGCGGTAGGTTTGGTGGTGGGGTCAGGTTGTGGTGGTCCCGCCTTGTGTTAGGGTTGTGAGGTGTTAGGCCCAAGTTTAGTTAACCGACGATTTAACTCGTGGATGCGTTCGACCGGGTCGGGCCGATGGGGCAGCCCATCGTGTTCTTCGGTCAGACCGTTACTACCTGTGTTGAGTTATCGAAAGGTTGTAGGCTGCACGAGGTGCCTACCTACACCTTAAGACGAGCATGGAGCCAGTGCGGCTGTTTTTGTTTCGGAAAGTTTTACGAGCAAGGTTAAGAACTGGTGAGTCTCGAATCGCGTTCGCCTCGGGCGGTGTTTGGATTTCGAGGATTGTTGTCTCTGTGGAGGTAGTGTTTAAGCTACCATTTCGGTTCGGATGTCGCCTTTTGAAGCCTTGTAAGGGCGGAAGTGTAAGTTGGTCGATTGGTTCGATGTTGGCAAGGTTCGCATTGGTTGAGCTTGTTCCGGCAGATGTGGTTAGTGAAAGCTTGTCTAGAAGAAGTTACGGCGGCTTTCAGGAAATCGACGGATAATCGGCGACGACGCTTAGAGTTCGAGTTGACGGTCGGTCTTGAAGGTACCACCGGGTTGGGTGTGACGAGTTTTGGAAACAGAGGAACTTAGCCCGAGTTGTTTTGGGCCCTTTGAGTTCATGTGAAGAATAGGCGGGTTGCCTATATGTTAGCTTTTGCCGTCCGACTTAGGAGGCGGTATGTCCGATCTTCGTATTGTTATGTTCGGAAAGTATCGAGATCCATCAGTGTTCCCGATTAATGATGACCACGTTAGGGATAGTAACCCGAGTTTTGGAACCGGCCGTATCGTAATGTGGTAAGAGTTCGAGTGTACGACCTCCTCCGGATCGCGCAGCGGTACCATTTGTTAGGTCGCGGAGTGACACCGAACCTCGCGCAAAGTGACAAAAGTGGTATCAGTGGTATCGCGAGCATAGATGTGATCATTTTCTTTTTGTGTAAAGTAGGTGTGAAGGAAGTATATTTTAGACCCCGGTGAGAGGTGTTATGGTGATGTTAGAGGTGTTTTCTCGTGGACTTGGATGTAAGCTTTTTGCGCAAGTTGTTTCTGTGGCCATGTGTGGCAAGGATTGTTCTCGTAAGTATAGTAGTGAAGACTATACTGGCGCGTTGTTTTGAGACTTAGAAAGAACATTGGGACGAATGTTTCTAGAGGAGGAGAATGTTATACCCCGTATTTCCCGAGTATGTACGTAAGGACGTACGTAGAAAATTTGAAACTTGAATTAAGGCTTGGCCGAATTAATTTTGTTCACAACACCCGTTTAGAGTCGTTTTTCGACGAAACGTTTTCACAGCTTTCGTAGGGGAATTTCCGGCTATGTCATTTTTAATTTTTGCGGATTTTTCCGAGAGACGAAACATTTTGGACCAACGGGAGGGCGACACTTGTCACCCTCCAATTGATGGATGTGAGGCGTTATTGTGGCCGATTGGAATGGCTTTAGTTGGTAGGATATTTGTGTGTTAGTTGGTTAAGGGGCACTTGGCAAGATATTGGCCCTACACTTGCCTTGCACTTGGCAAGATCTTGGCCATTGGTTGGCCATTGGTTGGCCTATAAATACCACCCTATGTTGAAGACTTTCTTCATCCTAAAATCTTCTAAGTGTTAAAATCCCTCTCCCTTCTTGTGGTTCTCGTCCAAAAGCCTTCCCCCTCCCCCTTGGCCGAGAGTTTCCCCACAGTGGGGTAGGGCGGGTATACACCCCCTCCTTGGGTGCTAGCATGGGTACCCCACTGCCTAGTTGTTTTCGTATAATACCCCTCTTGGTAGAAATACTCTCAAAAGTATTGTTATAATGCCCAAATTACCTTAGCCATATACCTTGTTGTATTCTAAGGTTATACCTATACGAAAAGCCCAGAAATACTATTATACTTACCGTCAGTCACCAAACCAAAACCCTAAGGAAAATCTCCATGGTTAGTTGGAGTAGTATGTAGAAGTTGGTTAGAACTTCTAAGGGTAGTTTGGAGCGGGTTGGAGCGCACGGAGTTGGAGCTAAACGATTGCCCAGGATCGACTTTATACTTGGATAATTATGGGCTTATCGAGGTAAATATCTTGTCCCTCTATTGTAAATGGGAAATTACATGTTGTTAGAATATATAGTTGAAGTATACTATATATAGAACTGAACGTAGTTATCGGCAATGTCTTTTGACTTAAGCCTGAATAATACTTACGGCAATGTCTTGCGACTTAAGCCTGAATTTAAAGAAGAATCTTGAATGTAATTACATAGGCTGTACATAAAGAGACTTGTGTAGTAGTACCGTGGAGTAGAATTGTACCGTTAGGTTAGGCGTATAACCCCACTGGTTGGCTTGGTAGCCTCGATGATAGAGAGGAGATTTACGCTGTCATGGGGGGAGGTCGCCAATTTTACGTAGAATGTTCTCGAAGGGATCTAAATGTTAATAAGCGCTTGTGGCCTTATAGGTTGAAGTACTACGTGGTGCGATCTACGTGGCTTAAGGAGTAGCCGGCGGTTGGAAGTACTTGGAGCGTTTTGCTATTAGTCGATACTCGCGAGGTATGTGAACCTCTTCCTATTTCTTCTAGCATGATATGTGTGAACTATGTAGTACGGTGAGACGCATGTGCTAAATGTATTTGATTGGTGTAAAACATAAAGTGTTATAACTACTGTATGGGAAGTTGGTTATAACAGCTTTATGTTGGTTAGAAAATACATGTGGTTTTTAAAAGGTAACTGATTTGAACTATAACTGGCTTGTTATGTGTTAATAAAGAACTTGAAGTATTTCAAAAGATTTTTGAATCATTTTGAAAGAAGAAGTAATACTTGGTTTTTGAAAACTTAAGAGTTATACTAGCTTTATGGGAAGTTAGGTATAACGGCTTAAGAATGTTTCTTGATTTGGAAATCGAATGTGTATCGACAAACCATCGCTGCGTTAATAAAAGGAAATGTTTTGACTAATTAAGTATTAATAAAACCAGTAGCAACCTCCATCGGCATAGAAGCTGAGATGAGACAAAATGATAGTTCCTAGATCATGGCTGCTGTAATAAGATTGTAATAAACAAGAATATCCTACTCACATATAAGGCTTAGGTTTCTCAGATTGTTTAAAGGAGAATTATATTCTTAAATGAATAAGACTATGAACTACGAAACTTTTCTAAAATGAGAAACTTGAACATTGGAAATTAGGCAAACTTGAACATTGGAAAGAATGTTGCTACTTGATTTTACAAGGAGAAGTAATTGATTTACTTTAAAAGATAATCACTCTATTTTCATATACTATGGGTATTGCAAGTAACGTATCTTTTAAAGAGTTAATGTATGAAGTACTTTGGGGATAAAACCCGATCTTGTTAATCATATAGTAGAAAGTACCTTGTGAACAACTTGATTGTATTGGTTTGTGATAGCCTTGTAATACTTTCTTGATTGCTTTGATAAGTAAACGTGTTAGGATGCTACGTGTGTTAGTATCTTGTGATGTTTGTGTAAAGGGGTTTCCCTTGATTGTGCTTATTAACTATCAGTCGTTATGATAGTATTGTGGCATTCATCTCTTGAGATGATTCCGGGGGTTAAGCTGCCCTCCGATGCGGGGTAGACTCAGGCGGGTTGATGGACCTATGATTCGAGAATACCTCATGCAGGTCCCGGGGGCCTATGCGGAGCTACGAGAGTTCCAGGTTAGTGTGCGTCCTTTATGGGCATGCGGTCCATGTGGCCATGCGGACTGCGAAGTCGGGGCGATCCGGGGAGTAGCTACCCTCGATGCGGAATACCTACGCGGGCGATGAGATTGGCCTACGCGAGTGCGGAGTTCGAGGTTAGACGCGTACATTGATATCTGCGGGCAAGTGGCGGCCTTTGATCATGTGACGGTGCAGACAGATCTTATGATCTGATTCATGACCTTGTTGGTACTTGGGTTGTTAGTAGTCGTCTATGCCTTCGTTCTTACCCTGTACGTTTTATTATGGGACAGGTGGGTCCTGGTGTTCATTTGTGTTCCTTGGTGCTTTTATATCATAGATGCCGGCGGAGGAAGGTATTCCACGGGCATGATTGATGTTGTGGGCACGAGACCCGTTGTTATACTTGAGTGATGACTTGAGGTGTGAGTCCACGACTTGACATGATCGCTTTGTTGTAAATCGTAGTAGTTTGGTTATCATACATGTCTCTGCTTTATATGATCGCTATGATTTCATTTCTGATTTATTTTTAGTTTCACATACTGCACTGTTGTCGACCTCCTTCGGGGGGCTGCGTTCATGCCGCAGGTAAAGGTACACCCGTCATTGATCCTCGCTCTGAGGGTCACGCAAAGATTTGGGAAAACTCCGTTTCTCCGGAGGCTTATCAGTGGTATAGTCCCCTGTTGTTGTAAGTGTTTACATTCAGGGGTATGGCGGGGCCCTGTCCCGCCATTGTTGCCGTATCATTTCTTAGAGGTCTGTAGTACTGTTGTGGGCAGGGTTTTGTAAAAAGGATTAAATTGTTCATGTTGAAAAAGTTGTTGTTTATATATATGTTGAAGGTAACCGTTTTTTGTTAGCCTGTCTTCTTATTTCATTGTTTATACTTCTGTCATTTCATGTGTTGTCTTTATGTTCCGCTGATTACTCTGATGTTGGATCACTGGGGTGCCCGGGGTAAGGCACCAGTCACGGGCCCCGGAATCGGGTCGTGACAATTATTTTCCAAACGTCCAAGTTTGCCTAATTTCAAATGTTCACGTTTCTTATTTTAGAAGGGTTTCGTAGTTCATAGTTTTATTCATTTAAGAATATAATTCTCTTTTAAACAATTTGAGAAACATATGCCTTATATGTGAGTAGGATATTCTTGTTTATAACAATCTTATTACAGCAGCCATGATCTAGGAAATATCATTTTGTCTCATCTTAGCTTCTATGCAGATGGAAGTTTCTACTGGTTTTAATAATACTTAATCTGTCAAAACATTTCCTTTTATTAACGCTGCAGTGGTTTGTCGATACACATTCGATTCAAATCAAGAAAACATTCTTAAGCCGTTATACCTAACTTCCCATAAAGCTAGTATAACTCTTAAGTTTTCAAAAACCAAGTATTACTTCTTCTTTCAAAATGATTCAAAAATCTTTTGAAATACTTCAAGTTCTTTATTAACACATAACAAGCCAGTTATAGTTCAAATCAGTTACCTTTTAAAAACCACAAGTATCTTCTTACCAACATAAAGCTGTTATAACCAACTTCCCATAAAGCCGTTATAACACTTTATGTTTTAAACCAATCAAATACATTTAGCACATGTACGTCTACCGTACTACATAGTTCACACATATCATGCTAGAAGAGATAGGAAGAGGTTCACATACCTCGCGACGAGTATCGACTAATAGCAAAACGCTCCAAGTACCTCAAACCGCCGGCTACTCCTTAAGCCAAGTAGATCGCGCCACGCATAGTACTTCCACCTATAAGGCCACAAGGCGCTTATTAACATTAGGTCTCTTCGTAGAATATTCTACAGAAAATTCGCAAAGACCTCCCCAACAAACAGCGTAAATCTCCTCCTTTATCGAGGCCGGCTATCAAGCCAACCAGGGGGGGTTATACATCTAACCCTAACGGGTACAATTCTACTCCACGGTACTACTACACAAGTCTACTGTAATACAGCCCTATGTAATTACAGTTCAGTACTTTTCTTCCGAAAAGGTTTCTTATTATTCAGGCTTAAGTCGAAAGACATTGCCGATAACTACGTTCAGTACTATATATAGTATACTTCAACTATATAATCAACAACATGTAATTTCCAATTACAATAGGGGGGCAAGATAATTACCTCGATAAGCCCATAATTATCCTAGTTTAAATGTCGATCCTGAGCAAGGTTTAGCTCCTACTCCGTGCGCTCCGACCCGCTCCAAACAACCCTTAGAAGTTCTAACCAACTTCTACTTATAACTTCAACCACGGGTGAAGATTTACTTAGGGTTCGGTTTTGTGACTGACGGGAAGTATAATAGTATAACTGGGCATTTTGTAAAGATATAACCTTAGAATACTACAACGTATAGGGCTCAGTTAATTTGGGCATTATAACAATACTTTTGAGAGTATTTTTACCAAGAGGGGGGGTGTTTTATACGAGACAAGTAGGCTAGGGGTACCCCACGGCCACACTACTAGGAGGGAGGGCTCTCGGCCAGGGGAGGGAGGACGAGAACAACTCTTTCAAGGGCGGGAGGATTTCTAACACTTATGAAATATTTGGAATGGATGAAGAAGTCATCCTAAGGGGGTTATTTATAGTATAAGCCAAGGCCAACCAATGGCCAAGATCATGCCAAGTGCAAGGCAAGTGTAGGGCCAAGATCTTGCCAAGTGCCCCTTAACCAACTAACACACAAATATCCTACCAAATCCATGACAAAATAGGCACACTTTCGGCCACCCTTGACCGCCCAAGGTGTTCCAATGAGAGGGTGACAAGTGTCGCCCTCTTGTTGGTCCAAAATGTTTCGTCTCTCGGAAAAATCCGCAAAAATTAAAAAGGACATAGCCGGAATTTTCCCTACGAAAGCTGTGGAAACTTTTCGTCGAAAAACGACTCTAATCGGGTGTTGTGAACAAAACAATTCGCCAAGCCTATTTGAAGTTCGAATTTTTCACGTCGTCCCCACGTACATACTCTGGCAATACGGCGTATAACATTCTCCTCCTTAGAAACATTCGTCCGAATGTTCCTTCTAAGTCTCAAACAAACGTGCGCCAGTATAGTCTCCACTACTATACTTACGAGAATCAATCCTGCCACACCTGGCCACAGAAACAACTTGCGCAACTACCTCCATCCAAGTCCACGAGGAAACACCTCTAACATCACCACAAATACCTCTTCCCGGGGTCTAAAATATACTTCCTTAGCACCTTTTCTTCACAAAAGAAATGATCACATCTACGATCGCCATACATGCTCGCTTCTTTCCTTACGTGTCGTACCCTACTCGTACACTCGAACTCCTTCTCATAACTTACCACATTTCCTGTTACCGTTTCAGTTTCCAAAACTCGGGGTTACTATCTCTAAAGTGGATACCACTTTTGTCACTATGTCGCGAGCCTTGCTCCGACGACCCAACAAATGGTACCGGGCTGCTTGCGATCCCTGAGGCATGCCCAACGGCCCTTCTCAGGATGTGCCATACGGAGAGCCACGGTTCGGGTCTGTTCCCGTGGTAGAGGCTCTGGCCTCTTTATACGCTCAGCCCCCCGAACATAACAATACGAAAACCCGGATGTACTGCCTCCTAAGTCGGACGGCAAAAGCTAACATATAGGCAACCTGGCCTATTCTTCTCATGAACTCAAAAGGCCCAAAGTAACTCGGGCTAAGTTCCTTCTGTTTCCAAAACTCGTCACACCCTGTCCGGGGTGGTACTTTCAAGAAGACCGACCAACTCCGAACTCTGGCGTCCGCCGATTATCCGCACGATTTCTGCGAGTGCCGAACCTCTTCTAGACAAGCTTTACCCTATCCACGATCTGCTGGAACAAGCTGAACCAACTATTCGAATCTTGCCTACATCGAACCAATCGGCCAAGAACTTACACTTCCGCCCCTACAAGGCCTCATAAGGCGACATTCGAAACCGAAATGGTAGCCTAAACACTCCTCCACAGAGACAACAATCCCACAACTACCTCTGAAATACACACACTGGCCCGAGGGCGAATGCGATTCTGAGACTCACCTGAGTTCCTAACCTTGCCTGGTAAAACCTCCAGAAAAAGAAGCAGCCGTAACCTGGGCTCCACTGTCTGTCTTAAGGTGTAGGTAGGCACCTCGTGCAGCCCTACAACCTTTCTGATGTAACCTCACGCATAACCCTCTGCCGAGTAAACGGTCCTTGCTAGAAGACAAGATGGCTGACCTCCTCGGCCCGACTACTGGTCGAATGCATCCACGAATTCGTACGCTGGTTAACTAAACTTGGGCCTAACACCCTCATGACCCTACCTCGGCGGACCACCACAACCGACCACGACCAAACATGCCGCGGGTTGACCCAACACATGGCCTCAACCCGGCCCGGCAACACGCAAAACATTAGCTCCCCGATCCGGAACAATTTCACAAATCACGTTACGAAAACCTAGCGGTCTTCTTAGCTCAACTACCCTCTTTCATTTCACACTACTCAGGGACTTATCCCACAAACATAGCTTACGTGCACTATGCACTCCGATAAGGGTCAACCATAACACTACACCTTTACTCGAGATGGCCTTACCTCTAAGGTCTCTACGTATAAAACTCTAAGGCTCACACCTTCTCTATCCCCCAAATCTTACTTGGTTAACTAACCAAGATTTCTAATCACGATATTAACACACTGCTATCAAAACATAGCACTTATAATATACCCATCTTATCACACATACTGAACTCTAGAGGGTTAAAGATCTATCTGTAACCACTGCTTTACTCCCCTTAGTCGTTCTAAACAAACCTGCCCCGTAGGGCGCATAGCTAAGGAAGGTGACGAACTACCCACCGATCCTGAAGGCTGAGTCCTCCTACCAGGACACTCTCTCGACATCAGACCCTGACGGTCATAGGTACAACCAGTACCAACTAAAGGCGACATTCGGGATGGCGTCATCATCGTGAACCGGAAGATGCGGAGCTCGACCAACCCTCGTGATAACCCGAACGTCCCGAACCCCGTGGAGGACCTCTCTGACCGCGGTGGATGTGCATAATCTAATCGCCGTGAGGCGACTTGCCTCGAAAGTTACCAAAGGACTTTGCGCTCGCCTCTTACATTGTCCTTCGTTAACGTCGATCTACGTTTCGACTGCAGCGCATAAGCCCGTACACAGGCCATGCTCAAGCCTAACTGAAGAATTACTCTCGCAGAACCCTCTCTTAAATAGTCATCAAGACTCGCGGTACATCGGTATACTCTCTGGTAGTCAAATCCATAGTTAGTAACAGGGTTGTCTCTTGGCAATCTATATTCTCTGTTCCCGGTCGTGGAACCGGCGTTCAAATATCATGGCGCAGAGGAACCGCGCCGCCGTGCTAAACTCTGCTGGGGCTAGTGACGTCGCAAAACTCCCCGAATGAAGCACCACCCCAGGTGATGATTGGGCATGTGCCCACGTAACCCTCTGAACTCAACTCGCAGCCTCCGCCGCTTTGCCCTCACGGGCCCGGGTTGCCTACGCGAGGCATAGCGGTAGGGAAAGAAATCGTTAGAGGTCCAACTTACAACACGGCTCTAAGGCACGATCTCGAGTGAGAAGAATAGAAACCAACCCTAAATATCCTATAGCCTCACGATTATTGGTGGTGCACAACACACCGATAATCAAGACTGCATCGGATACGGTGCAGACACTTTCCGAGGATTAAGCGCTCGATACCACTTTTTGTCACGACCGAACGGGCGGATCGTGCCTTACCCCGCACCCAAGTAGACATACATCCAGTAATCAGTGAACATAAAGACAATACATGGAACCAGTGTAATAAGACATTGAAATAAGAAAGGCAGCTAGCCAAAAGCGGTTACCTTGGTATATATATAAATAACAACTCTTTCAACATGAGCAGTTTAATCCTTTTTACAAACCCCGCCCACAACGATTCTACGGACCTCTAAGAATGATACGACAACAATGGCGGAATGAGCCCCGCCAAACCACGAATGTAAACACTTACTACGCAGGGGACTATACCACTGATAAGCCTCGGAGAAACGGAGCTTCCCAACGCTAAAGCGTGACCGAGAGCTAGGATCAACGATCGGTGTACCTCGACTGCGGCATGAACGCGGCCCAAGGAGGTCGATAACAAAAATGCAGTATGTGAAACTAAAAATATCAGAAATGAAATCATAATAGTCTATAAAGCGGAGACATGTATGATAGCCAAACTACGATTCACAATAAATAAGCGATCATGTCAAGTCGGGACTCACGCCTCAAAGTCATCACTAAATATAACTATGGGTCTCAAGCCCATAACATCAATCATGCGTGGAATACCTTCCTCACCGCTGCGATCTATGATAGAAAAGCACCAAGGAATACACATGAACACGGTCCCACTGTGTCCAAATAAAGCGATGCGAGGTAAATGCGAAGGCATAGCCGACTACTAACACCTACGCACTAACAAGGTCATAAAGCGTATCATGATATCTGTCTGGCGTCACATGATCAAAGTTGGTCACTCGCGCGCGATATCAAATGTGCGCGTCTAGCCACGAACTTCCCGCACTCGCATAGGCCAACCTCATAGGCCCGCATGAGGTATAACCCGCGTCGGTGCTACTCCGGCATCGCCTGGACTCGCGATCGCGTGGCCACATAGACCGCGTGACCATAAAGGCGCACACTAACCCGAACTCCGTAGTTCCGCATGGATCCCCGGACCCGCATGAGGTATTCTCGAATCATGGTCCTGCATCACCGAGTCTACCCGCGACGGAGGCGACAACCTCGGAAATAAGTCAAGGTGAGTGGTACAATACCAACATAACGGTGATAGTCAAACAACTTTAAGCACGATCGAGGAAAACCCCTTTACACTAACATCACAAGATACTAACACACGTAGCATCTGGCATGTTTACTTATCAATCAACAAGAAAGTATTACAAGGCTATCACAAACCAACACAATCAAGTTATACACACAAGGTACTTTCTACTATATGTCAACAAGTTCGGTTTTTATCCCCAAAGTACTTCATACATTAACTCTTTAAAAGATCGTTACTTTCACAAAAGTCACACAATACAGTAGTTATAGGAAAATAGAGTGATTACCCTTTTAAGTAAACCAACACACTTACCTTTGTAAAATCAAGTAACGACATTATTTTCCAAACGTCCAAGTTTGCCTAATTTCAAATGTTCACGTTTCTTATTTTAGAAGGGTTTCGTAGTTCATAGTTTTATTCATTTAAGAATATAATTCTCTTTTAAACAATTTGAGAAACATATGCCTTATATGTGAGTAGGATATTCTTATTTATAACAATCTTATTACTGACCATGATCTAGGAAATATCATTTTGTCTCATCTTAGCTTCTATGCGGATGGAAGTTTCTCTGGTTTTAATAATACTTAATCACAAAACATTTCCTTTTATTAACGCTGCAGTGGTTTGTCGATACACATTACGATTTAGAAATCGAAAAACATTCTTAAGCCGTTATACCTAACTTCCCATAAAGCTAGTATAACTCTTAAGTTTTCAAAACCAAGTATTACTTCTTCTTTCAAAATGATTCAAAATCTTTTGAAATACTTCAAGTTCTTTATTAACATAACAAGCGATTATAGTTCAAATCGATTTACCTTTTAAAACCACAAGTATCTTCTTACCAACATAAAGTCGTTATAACCAACTTCCCATAAAGCCGTTATAACACTTTATGTTTTAAACCAATCAAATACATTTAGCACGTATGCGTCACCGTACTACATAGTTCACACATATCATGCTAGAAGAGATAGGAAGAGGTTCACATACCTCGCGACGAGTATCGACTAATAGCAAAACGCTCCAAGTACCTCAAACCGGCTACTCCTTAAGCCAAGTAGATCGCGCCACGCATAGTACTTCCACCTATAAGGCCACAAGGCGCTTATTAACATTAGGTCTCTTCGTAGAATATTCTACAGAAAATTCGGCAGCACCTCCCCCCCCGCAACAGCGTAAATCTCCTCCTTTATCGAGGCCGGCTATCAAGCCAACCAGGAGGTTATACATCTAACCCTAACGGTACAATTCTACTCCGGTACTACTACACAAGTCTCTCATGTCACTCTATGTAATTACATCCAAGATTTTCTTCCGAAAAGGTTTCTTATTATTCAGGCTTAAGTCGAAAGACATTGCCGATAACTACGTTCAGTACTATATATAGTATACTTCAACTATATAATCAACAACATGTAATTTCCAATTACAATAGGGGGGCAAGATAATTACCTCGATAAGCCCATAATTATCTAGTTTAAATGTCGATCTGAGCAAGGTTTAGCTCCTACTGCGTGCGCTCGGCCCCGCTCCATCCAACCCTTAGAAGTTCTAACCAACTTCTACTTATAACTTCAACCACGGGTGAAGATTTACTTAGGGTTCGGTTTTGTGGTGGGAAGTATAATAGTATAACTGGGCTTTTTTGTAAAGGTATAACCTTAGAATACTACAAGGTATATGGCTAAGGTAATTTGGGCATTATAACAATACTTTTGAGAGTATTTTTACCAAGAGGGGGGGTGTTTTATACGAGACAACTAGGCTAGGGGGGGGAGGGTACCCCACGGCCACACTACTAGGAGGGGGGGAGGGCTCTCGGCCAAGGGGGAGGGGGAGGACGAGAACAACTCTTTCAAGGGAGGGAGGATTTCTAACACTTAGGAAATATTTGGAATGGATGAAGAAGTCATCCTAAGGGGGGTATTTATAGTATAAGCCAAGGCCAACCAATGGCCAAGATCATGCCAAGTGCAAGGCAAGTGTAGGGCCAAGATCTTGCCAAGTGCCCCTTAACCAACTAACACACAAATATCCTACCAACTCCATGACAAAATAGGCACACTTTCGGCCACCCTTGACCGCCCAAGGTGTTCCAATGAGAGGGTGACAAGTGTCGCCCTCTTGTTGGTCCAAAATGTTTCGCCTCGGAAAAATCCGAAAAAATTAAAAATGACATAGCCGGAATTTTCCCTACGAAAGCTGTGGAAACGTTTCGTCGAAAAACGACTCTAATCGGGTGTTGTGAACAAAAACAATTCGGCCAAGCCTATTTGAAGTTCGAATTTTTCTACGTACGTCCCCACGTACATACTCTGGAAATACGGGGTATAACAATTTCACACCCCTAGCCTTGAAACCTTGCCTTGGCCGAAAGTGGTCATTTTTAAAGCCTAGTGTTCTTCACTTTTTGGAGTTGAAGTGTTAAGAGAAGTTGTTTAGAAACTTCTAAGGGTTGCTTGGAGCGGGTTGGAGCGTAAGGATTTGGAGCTAAATGTTGCTCAGGATCGACTTATAAATCTTGGATAATTTTGGGCTTATCGAGGTAATGATCTTTGTCCCCCTATTGTAATTGGAGATTACATGTTGTAGTAATGTATAGTTGAGTATACTATATATAGAATGAATATTGATAAGAATTGAACTGTATTTACATTGAATTTGTATTCTGATGAGACTTGTAGTATTATTGTGGGGCAGAATTGTACACGTCCGGTTAGACGTGTAATCCCCTCTGAGTTGTTGGCTTGGTAGCGGGCCTTGATAGTGGAGGTTATTTATGTGGTTACGGGGGGGAGGTGCTGCCGAATTTTTCGTAGAATATGGAACCTTGTACTTAGAAATATTCTACGAAGGGATGTAGAAGTTAATAGACGTTTTGTGGCCTTTTTAGGTGGAAGTACTACGAGTAGCGTATTCTACTTGAAGGGTGGAAAAGGCTAGCGAGGTTACTGATGCTTTGGAGCTTTTGCTTTTGTCGATAATCGTCGCGAGGTATGTGAACCTCTTCCTATCTTTTCTAGCATGATTGTGTGAACTATGTAGTACGGTGAGCGTCACGTGTGCTAAACAATTTGGTTGGTTTAAAACATAAAGTGTTATAACGGCTTTATGGGAAGTTTGTTATAACAACTTTATGTAGGTAAAGAAATGGTTGAGTTTTTAAAGATAAGAGACTTGACTTATAAATGACTTGAGGTGAAATATTAAGGACTTGGTTTGTGTTAAAAGTTGTGAAACCGCATTTATGAGAAATGGGTAATTGGGTTTTAAAAGGAATAAGTTATATTAATTTGGAAATGAGAATAAGTATCGAACAAACCCTGCGGCGTTAATAAAGGAAAATGTATTGACTAATTAATTATTATTAAAACAAGTAGAAACCTCCATCTGCATAAAAGCTAAGATAAGACAAAATTGTATTACATTTCCTAGATCATGGCTGCTTTAATAAAATCATTAATAACAAGTATTGATTTTCTTAAATTCCACAGTACGGCACTTGATTTCTAAAAGAACAGATACTTGATAATTTGAAGTGTTTTGGTTTAAAAGAAAGGCATGGTTTTGTCTTAAATTGGTTTAAAACATAAAGTGTTATAATAGCTTTATGGGAAGTTAGTTATAACGACTTTATGAAAACAAAAGAATGGTTTTATTATTGGATTTAAAATGGTAACTTGACTTTAAAGGGAGAAATGATTTGGTTTAAAAGGAAAGTATGAAAATTGTTTTGGTTTACTTAAAAGATAGTTACTCTATTTTGATACTACGGTATCGAGTGACCTTTGTAAAAGAAATTGATCTTTTGAAAGAATTTATATGACGTAGTACTTTAGGGTTAAAACGGATTGTTGGCATAAAATAGAGTACTTGAGTTTTTATAAATGGTGAATCAATTTACATGTTAATGAAAGTATAAAAGTATGTTGAACTTGTACATGCTTGTGGTGATAGCCTTTGTTGTGCAAGTGTTGTATTTACGTACTCCGCATCTCGTTGGAGTAGGCTATCGGTTGATTGATGGACATCTTGACACGTTAGGTGGCCACGGTATGCTTCCACTATATCGATCCTTTTGGACATACCGACACGATGGGTGGCCGGGTATGCTTCCATTAGGAGTGTTATCTTGTTATTTGCTTTGGACATACTGACACGATGGGTGGCCCACGAGTATGCTTCCACTATGATTGTTATCTTGTTATTTCCTTTTGGACATACTGACACGATGGGTGGCCCATGGGTATGCTTCCATTAGGAGTGTTATCTTGTTATTTGCTTTGGACATACTGACACGATGGGTGGCCCACGAGTATGCTTCCAGTATGATTGATATCTTGTTATTTCCTTTTGGACATCTTGACACGATGGGTGGCCGGGTATCTTATTAGGAGTGTTATCTTGTTATTTGCTTTGGACATACTGACACGATGGGTGGCCCACGAGTATGCTTCCACTATGATTGATATCTTGTTATTTCCTTTTGGACATACTGACACGATGGGTGGCCCACGGGTATGCTTCCATTAGGAGTGTTATCTTGTTATTTGCTTTGGACATACTGACACGATGGGTGGCCCACGAGTATGCTTCCATTATGATTGTTATCTTGTTATTTCCTTTGGACATACTGACACGATGGGTGGCCCACGGGTATGCTTCCATTAGGATGGTTCCATGGCCATGCTTATACCGAGGTAAGATGTCGGGGCATGCGGCCGTTGTGCGGGTTAAATTCCCGGGTTATATTTGAGTGATGACTTTACGGGCGTGAGTCCCTGACTTGACATGACTGTTAATTTATATTGTGAACTGTAGTTTGGTTATCATACATGTCTCCTGCTTTATATAGACTATTATGATTTCATTTCTGATTTTCGATTTCACATACTGTACTGTTATCGACCTCCTTCGGGGGGCTGCGTTCATGCCGCAGGTAGAGGTACACCAGTTGTTGATCCTCGCTCATAGGATCACAGTTCAGCGTTTTGGGAAGCTCTGTTTCTCCGGAGGCTTATCTTTTGGTATAGTCCCCTGTCATTGTAGGTACTTGTACATTCAGGGGTATGGCGGGGCCCTGTCCCGTCATAGTTGTTGTTACATTCTTAGAGGTCTGTAGTACTGTTGTGGGCAGGGTTTGTAAAGGATTTACTGTTCCATTTTGATGTGTATATATACAGGAAGGTAACCATTTTGGTTAACCTGTTTTTATTATTATATATCTTGTTTCATGTTTAAGTTTTTATTTCCGCTGATTTTCTCTGATGTTGTATCACTAGGGTGTCCGGGGTAAGGCATCAGTCACGGGTCCGAGGTCGGGTCGTGACAGTGTCATTACCATCTCGTGAACTTAATCGTACCTTATTATCCTTTCCCATTTTTCAATAAAAGTTATAGTCAAATTCTTACGTACATACTTAGGAGAAATCATTAAGTTCATTACTGTATAACTTACTTACCTTGCATAACATAATCCGGCCCTTTATGGAGGGACGCCTATACTGCCCGGCCCAATCTGGAATGCGATAAAGTCACATAAGTCTGCCCATAGAGGTATACTGCCCGGCCCATTCCTGAGACGCGATAATGTCATATAGTCTGCCCATAAAGGTATACTGCCCGGCCCATTCCTGGGACGCAATAATGTCATATAGTCTGCCCATAAAGGTATACTGCCCGGCCCATTCCTGGGACGCGATATTGTCATATAGTCTGCCCATAAAGGTATACTTCCCGGCCCATTCCTGGGACGCGATAAAGTCATATAAAATCCGGGAATTTAACCCAACGTACTACGCACCTCTACTCCTTTAGAATGACTATTTTTCAAATAAAACTTCCAAGATACTAATAACCGTAGTATCAAGTCATATCTACTTTTCAAGATAGGTCACAATACCTTTTAGAAATACATTTACAGGCTTCTAAATCAAGTGAATTCTTTGTTTATATTACTAGAGAAAACCCTTCTCTTAACCTTCCATAAAGTTGTTATAACCAACTTCCCATAAAGCCGTTATACTAACTTTATGCCTTAGACTAATTCATTCTTTTTATAACCAAGAGACTTATACTTTCAAATCAAGTTACATAACTTTTAAAATACTTCAAGTCTCTTAACTTTAGAATTTAAAATCTCTTATCTTTAGAATATCAAGAAATCCATGCCTTCCAAATCAAGTATTCTATACATTTAAATCAAGTCATTTCTTCCTTTAGAAATCAAGTCCCATAACTTGAAAAATAAAGTTTCTTAACCTTTTAAGAATTTAAGGTTCAAAGTCTTAAAAAAACCTCATACGTAAACTCTTTTAAATTAAGTAACATATACTTTGGTGCGTTGTGAATAAGTTATACTTATTTATAACGATCTTAATCAAGTAGCCATGATCTAGAAAATGTAATACAATTTTGTCTTATCTTAGTTTCTATGCAGATGGAGAATTCTACTCATTTTAATATAATCAATTGTCATTACATTTTCCTTTATTAACGCTGCAATGGCTTGTTCGATACTTATTCTCATTCGTGCCGTAAAATGAGCCAAGTCAACTTGGCTCCAAATACCTCCTAACGACTCTTACCAACATCCCACATAAGACTTGGTAAGAACTTAGGATAACCTAGACATAACCTTTACATAGAGTAAATCACATACATACCTCTTAACTTCTAAGAGTAGAAGGGAACATGAAATATTACCACATGTATATTCCATACATAGAATCATGCCAAAAGAAGGTAGAGGTTCACATACCTCGCGACGATTATCGACAAGTAGCAAAATGCTCCAAAGTACTTCAACCTTGATAGCTATTCCATCCTTCAAGTAGAATACGCTATACTTAGTACTTCAACCTATAATGACCATAATACGTCCATTAACTTCTTATGACGTAGAATATTATAAGTGCAAAGTCACTAAATTCTACGGAAAATCGGACAACACTTCCTTTGTTTCTACATACTTTGCCACCTTTTTCAAGGCCGAATTCAATAACCAAACACACCACATTTAAGGCTCAACAATGTAGTTATCAATAGGGGATTACACGCCTACTAGACGTGTAAAATTACGCCTCACAGTTGATATCAATCTAGTACAACTACAAGTGTAAATTCGGCAACTTGAGACACAACCACACCAATTCTTATCCAATTCCTTTTCAATCCAAATTGTTTAGTATAACATGATATCAAGTCGCAATCGATTATAACTACCACAATCTTCAAGTACGTAACATGCGACGATTCTAATTAACGACCAAATTGTAATCCAACTTCAAATGGCTTATATGTCATTTCAGATTTTAGGCTACAATAATCCATATCACTTATAAATCTTCAACACATATACTTCATGCTAGTAAAAATGTAAGGCTAACAACAATATATAATCTTGTAACACTTTAAGAGAACAAGATTGTTACCACAACGAGTCTTAATCCAACTTCAAATCCAAAGTCGCTCCTTAGCAACTTAGAGCCTCTTCTTGACACTTCAATCCGCCACTTGAGACCCTTAGAATATCACAAACAACTTCCCTTTAACCTTCCAATCAAAACCTAGGAAAGCAACTAGGTTTTCACCTTGCGACTAATACGAACACGATACTTTTCCGGGATCTTTCTATTGAGATATCCTTACAATACCCCTAGGGACCTTGTTTTAAAGTGTGGAGCTTATTGGACAACAAACTAAAAAAAAAATCTTTTCTTGTAGGTGAACCCGAGAGCACCTTGTGATGTTCATCCAATTTCTTGAAATTTTTCTAAGTATAGAAAGCTTGTCTCACTACTAGTATCCTTATATAGCAACATGGAGGGCTAAGATTAATACATATGTGTGGTTTGGATGAAGCTCTTTTAAATATCAAGCTAAGTGGTCCTATTGACCAAGTCAATATTATCAAGCTCTACTACTTGCAAGACTTGTCATCTTAATAATGGTCAAATGACCCTTATACCCATGTTGATTTTCGTCCAAGCTCATTTAAGGGGGGGTGACACGTGTAGCCCTCCCATTCATCGCAATATTCCATTTTCCGACAATTTCATAATTCCGATAAATTTTTACAAGTCTCTAATCTTATCATTTCTGAGTTCTTACGTACGTTCTTAAAACATGTCCTGAAATTACGGGGTGTAACATTCTTCCCCCCTTAGAAACATTCGTCCTCGAATGTTCTTTCGGAGCTCACTCTATCATTTCTCGGCATAATCTCATAAAACTACACTTAATGAAACCTAATTATGCCACTTATGGCCCTAATACCTCGCACACGCATATCAGTCATAAGCCCAAAGGGATTATCTTTTCGTACTTCCAACTTCTAGCATATACATAGTCTCAATATAACTGTTCATGACACTTAAACATACAACAACTTTATCATGCATACAAGTTTCTAAAGGGTCAAAGACATACTGAAATCATATAGGCGGTTCAAAGGACCGCTAAAGCTGAAACTTCCACCACGACATACGCCACGGCTGTCGGTGCATGAACATCTGCCTAGCTATTGAAGGCGAAGAACCATGGCCCGATCCGATGGTTGTGTTGTCCCACGGGACCCTCTATAAGGACACTCTCTTAACATATGGCATAGACGACAACAAGAAAAACAAGCACCCGTACCGGCGCGACATACCCCAGAATGGAACCTACCACACTGGGCGCATTGAGGCAAATGTGGCCTCGATCGATCGAACCCCCATCTCCTCGAGACCACAGCTCTAGAGATCGACCGGCCTGCATTCCGGGTTGTAAAACCCCGCCGGAAAACTGTGGAGGAGCACTCGGTGCTGTCTGCAATGTAGTCCTAGTCTGCTTCTGAGGTTGTCCGCCTCAAAGTTACCACGAAACCGGCCGTCCAGCCTCTTGGGCCGGGCGTATGCAGCCAGTCCTCTCTCTGTCTTCGATCCCCTGTGCATAAGCCTGCATCCTGGCGATATCCATACATGGCTGAAGGGCCACTCCGGACATACGCAAGAATCATAACGGTCTAGCCCCATCACATAGCGGTGGACACTGTCCGACATGTCAGCCACAATAGTATGCGCATACCTGGCCAACGAGTCAAACTCCAGGTTGTACTCTCTGATGGTCCTCCCATTCTTCCTCAATGACAAGAACCTATCAACACAGGCTCTCCTCATTTCAGGAGGCAAAAAGTGATCAAGAAAGGCCTCCGTGAACTCATCCCAAACTGCTGGACGAGCACCCACACCTCTCGACAGTTCCCAAGACTCAAACCAGTTCAATGCAATATCGCGTAACCGGTAAGAAGCTAACACAACTGACTCTGTCTCCGAGGCCCTAAGCACTTGCATAGTCCGCTGTAGCTGCCGAACGAACTCTTGAGGATCATCCTCAGATCTCGAACCATAAAACTCCGGTGGACTACAACCCAGAAAATCCCGAATCCTCAAACTGTCGGCTCTAGGGTTAGCTATCTGCTCCTGTCGGCGCTGCCCTACCACTATGCTAGTCAATAGCTGATCTACTCTCCATAATCTCTAAACTCGCCTAGTCTGCGGGCTGGAGGCTCTGCGGAACCTATGAAGCTCTGCCTCGCTCCTCTAATCTGCCGGCGTGGCTGAACTCGCCGATCCGCCTACTACCTCAGGCATAGTCTGTGCCCGAGTCCTGATAACCCTCTGCGTACCACTAGCAGCTCCTGCGCTTTGCCCTTCTGGGCCTGGGCCGCAGTTGGAGTGAGGCATAATTGTTACATAAGAATAGGTCGGAGAGGATTGAACCTACTATGGCGACTCTCGCACGATCTCAAAGAGAAGAATGGAAACCAATCCTAGATGTCCTGCGACCTCACGATTATAGATGTGGTGTACAACACACCGATAATCAAGACTACTAGACACGATGCAGAGACACTTTCAGAGGACTAAGCGCTCACGATACCACTTTTGTCACGACCAGGCCGGGCATGGCGGTGCCTACAGGCACCCTTACAGCTATACATCAGAGATAATCAGCGAAACATACATGAAACTTATAAAATAAAACAACAGAAATAAAAACAACAGGTTAGCCGATAGGGCTACCTTCCTGGACATATATATACAACTGAATCAGTTGTCTCGCTCCTTTACAAATCGACCACATATGTGACTACAGGACCTCTAAGAGTTTTAACATAACAAGCGTGGCGGGACGGGGCCCATACTACCACGAATATACATGAATCTACAACCTCAGGGGAAACCGTACCAAAAGATAAGCCTCCGGAGTAAATGGAGCTTTTTTCCAAAAACTGAACCGAGATCCTAAGAGCAAAGATCACCAACCTGTGTACCTAATACCTGCGGGCATGAACGCAGCCCGAAGAAAGTCGATAACAACAGTGCAGAATATGGAGCGGAAATAAAGTCTGATGCAGATCATAACTGTACAAAAGAATGACAGGGGCAAGTATAAAAAAAGGGTAAATACCAGATCCTACCGTGTCATTACCATCTCGTGAACTTAATCGTACATTATTATCCTTTCCCATTTTTTAATAAAAGTTATAGTCAAATTCTTACGTACATACTTAGGAGAAATCATTAAGTTCATTACCGTATAACTTACTTACCTTGCATAACATAATCCGGCCCTTTATGGAGGGACGCCTATACTGCCCGGCCCAATCTGGGATGCGATAAAGTCACATAAGTCTGCCCATAGAGGTATACTGCCCGGCCCATTCCTGGGACGCGATAATGTCATATAGTCTGCCCATAAAGGTATACTGCCCGACCCATTCCTGGGACGCGATAATGTCATATAGTCTGCCCATAAAGGTATACTGCCCGGCCCATTCCTGGGACGCGATAATGTCATATACTCCGGAGGCTTGTCTTTTGGTATGGGTCCCTGTTGTTGTAGATTTATGTACATTCAGGGGTATGGCGGGGCCCTGTCCCGTCTTAGATGTTATGTTCAAACTCTTAGAGGTCTGTAGTCATGTATGTGGGTTGTACTTTGAAAAGATGTAAGCCCTTTTGTTATGTATGTATGTATGGTGACAACCTTATCGGTTTTGCCTTTGTTTAAAAAAAATGAGTGATATTTATCTTTCGTTTTTTACTTATGATGTATGAATAGAAGGGTGCCCAGGTAGGGCACCAGTTACGGGCCCAGAGTTCGGGTCATGACACATTGGATCTAGTACCTAGACCTGAGGGGGTGAATGTGATTCGTTGTCTGTGGATATTTCGTCACAAATTCAGAGACAGTGGAGATCGTGAGAGGTTTAAGACAAGACTTGTGGCTAATGGCACAAATCAGCAGGAGGGCATTGATTGTGGTGAGACCTTCAGTCCGGTTGTCAAACCGGCTACCATCCGCACAGTTTTGAGTATTGACAGGGGCAAACACTGGCCGATCCATCAGCTTATTCTTACATGGGAATCTGAGAGAGAACAATCTACATGCATCAGCCGCCAGGATTCACTCATCCAGCAGTTCCTCACTACGTGTGTCGTCTCCGTAAGTCAATATATGGCCTGAAACAGGCCTCCCGTGCGTGGTACGATCACTTTGCCAGGTATATCTTGCAGATTGGGTTTGTATGCAGCAAGAGTGATACATCACTTTTCATTTTTCATCGAGGTAGTAGCACTGCTTATTTATTACTTTACGTGGATGATATTGTTCTTACTGCCTCCTCCGACGGATTGAAAAATGAGATTATTGTCTTACTTAAGCCCGAATTTGCAATGACTGATATAGGAAAACTGAGTTATTTTTTGGGGATATCAGTGACCAGGTCTGCCAATCATATGTTCTTGTGTTAGCGTAAGTATGCAGAAGAGATTGTGTACAGGGCTAAGATGGCAAACTGCAAAGAGGTGTCTACTCCAGTTGATTCTAAATCTAAGCTCAGTGCCATGGATGGTGCTCCAGTCTCTGATCCTACTCTGTATAGGATCCTTTCAGGTGCACTTCAGTATATCACCTTCACCAGGCCAGACATAGCGTATGTTGTTCAGCAGGTGTGTTTATTCATGCATTCCCCCAGGGAGTCTCATTTTACTGCTTTTAAGCGTATCATTCGATACATTTGTTATACCCCGTATTTCCAGAGTATGTACGTAAGGGCGTACGTATAATAATTTGAGCCTTAAAGTTAGGCTAAGTTCGAAATTTAGGCACAAGTGCCGAATTGAGTCGTTTTTCGACGAAACGTTTCCACAGCTTACGTAGGGAAAATTCCGGCTATGTCATTTATAATTTTTGCGGATTTTTCCGAGAGACGAAATATTTTGGACCAACGGGAGGGTGACACTTGTCACCCAAGTGGACGGTTTGGTTGTGCTCCCTTTGGCACGTTTTTTTCATGTTTCTTGCCTTAAACATTTGGTCAATGTTTGGCTAGATATTTTGTGTAGTAGATGAGAAAGTGGGGGCCACAAACACATGTCCAAATCCTAGCCCTACACTTGCCTAACACTTGTCTTCATCTTGGCCATTGGTTGGCCATTACTTGACCTATAAATACCCCCCTTGTTGAAGAGTTATTTCATCACTTGAGCAATCTTCCTAAGTCTCAAATACTCCCTCCCCCCTTGTGGTAGTTCGTCCGCCACCACCCTCCCTTTGAGGCCCTTTGGTAGAGTTTCCTCCCTTTGTAGTGGTTAGCCGTGGGGTACACCCCCCCTAGCCTAGTTGTCTCGTATAAATACCCCCCTTTTGTGGTATAGAAATACTCTCCAAGTATTGTTGTAATACCCAAATACCTTGGCCCAAATACCTTGTAGTATTCCCAAGGTTACACTTATACAAAAGCCCTGAAAATACTATTATACTTCCTTTAGCCACTAAACGAAACCCTAAGGAAATCTTCATTGATAGTTGAAGTTATTGAGTAGAAGTTGGTTAGAACTTCTAAGGGTTGTTTGGAGCGGGTTGGAGCGCACGGGGTAGGAGCTAAACCTTGCTCAGGATCGACATATAAACTCGGATAATTTTGGGCTTATCGAGGTAAACACTCTTGACCTTCTATTGTAATTAGAAATTACATGTTGTAGGAATATATAGTTGAAGTATACTATATATAGAACTGAACATTATAGTTGTGCGGCAATGTCTTTTGACTTAAGCCTGAATAATACTTACGGCAATGTCTTGCGACTTAAGCCTGAATTTAAAGAAGAGAACTGAACTGTAATTACATAGGACTGTATTACAGTAGACTTGTGTAGCATTGCTGTGTAGTAGAATTGTACACGTCCGGATAGACGTGCAAACCCCCCCCTGGTTGGCTTGGTAGCCGGCCTCGATAGAGGAGGAGATTTACGCTGTTGTTGCGGGGAGGTCTTGTCGAATTTTCTGTAGAATATTCTACATTGAGATCTGAGATGTTAATAGGCGCCTTGTGGCCTCTATAGGTTGAAATACTACGTGTGGCGTGGTCTACTTGGCTTGAGGAGTAGCCGACGGTTTGAGGTACTTGGAGCGTTTTGCTATTAGTCGATAATCGTCGCGAGGTATGTGAACCTCTTCCTATCTTTTCTAGCATGATATGTGTGTAACTATGTAGTACGGTAGACGTACATGTGCTAAATGTATTTGATTGGTTTGAGACATAAAGTGTTATAACGGCTTTATGGGAGGTTGGTTATAACAGCTTTATGTAGATAAGAAAATGCTTTGTGATTGTTAAAAGGTAACTGATTTGACTTATAACTGACTTGTTGTGTAATAGTAAAGAATCTTGAAGTATTTCAAAAGAATGCTGAATCATCTTTAACTAAAGAGTAATACTTGGTTTTGAAAACATAAGAGTTATACTAGCTTTATGGGAAGTTAGGTATAACGTCTTAAGAGAGAATGGTTTTACTGATTTCTAGAAGTTAAGAGACTTAATCTTAAAAGATAAGAGACTTGACTTGATATGGATGTTAGTGTGAAACCTCATTCGTGAGTAATGAGTACCTGGTTGTAAAAGGAATAATGTTTCTTGATTCGAAATCGAATAAGTATCGAACAAACCATGCGGCGCTAATAAAGGAAAATGTAATGACTAATGAAGTATTATTAAAACCAGTAGAAACCTCCATCTGCATAAGCTAAGATGAGACAAAATGAGATTACATTTTCTAGATCATGTTGCTTAATAAGATTGATTATGAACAAGAATAACCTACTACTTTAGGGCATATGTTACTCAATTGTTTTAAAAGAGATTAAGACATTGAACTATGAAACTTTTCTAAAAAGAGAGCGTAATTGAAATTAGGCAAACTGGAACTTTAGGGTAAAGAAAGGCATTGTGTTGTCTTAAAATGGTTTAAAACATAAAGTGTTATAACAGCCTTATGGGAAGTTGGTTATAACGACTTTATGAAAACAAAAGAAGGGTTTTTATCACTGGTTTTAATGTGGTAACTTGACTTTAAAAAGAGAAGTGTTTTGGTCTAAAAAGAAGGCATGGTATTGCCTTAATTTAGTTTTAAAAAGGATAGTATGGAAGTTGTTTTGGTTTACTTAAAAGATATAAGTCACTCTATTTTATGCTACGGGTATCGGGTGACTTTTATAAAAGGGAATGGATCTTTAAAAGGAACTTAACGTACGTAGTACTTTAGGATTAAAACCCGGACTTTGGCATAAAATGAAAGTACCTTGAGTTGTGTAACTTGCCTATGCTTGTTGTTGTGTAACTTGCCTATGCTTGTTGTTATGTAACTTGCCTATGCTTGTTGTTGTGTAACTTGCCTATGCTTGTTGTGATAGCCCTTGTCGTGCAAGAATTGTGTTCTATATTACCGCGTCTCTCGATGGAGGGCGGTTGACTCGTTGAGGACTTACTTGGGCGTCTGGCGTGTGGAGAACTCCGCAGATGCGCTCACGCTGATAGTGTTATTCCATGGACTAGCTCTCGCGGGGTTCTTCTTGTTCGGCATTGGTACACGGTGGTGGCTTTCGTACTTGCCGTTTCGTGGTGATTCGGCCTTGGTACTGGTAGTTAGCCCTCGCACTTGCCGTTCGGTGTAGTGACGAAGTCTCGTGTCTGACCTTGGTACTGTGGTCGACCCTCGTACTTGCCGGTCAGCTACGTGACCGGCCTTGGTATCTGGTAGTCGGCTCTCGCACTTGCCCCGTGTCAGCTTCGTGGTTTGGTTGTATTGTATTGTTATTACGGCTTTGGCATCAGGTAGGACTTGGTGTTCAGGTGTACTTCTTGATGTTATCATATCATAGGCCGCCGGTGAGGAAGGTATTCCACGGGCATGGCGATGTTGTGGCGTGAGACCCATAATTATATTTGAGTAAATGACCGGGCGTGAGACCGACTTGATATAATCGTTATATGTGTATCTTGTAGTTTGGTTATCATACATGTCTCACCTTTATATAGACTATTATGATTTCATTTACGATATTCTGATTTCACATACTGTACTGTTATCGACCTCCTTGAGGCTGCGTTCACGCCGCGGTAGAAATCGTCATTTGTCGATCCCGCTTAGGATCACCTTTCAGCGTATTGGAAGCTCCGTTCCTTGGAGGCTTATCTTTGGTATGTTACCACGATGTCAGTAGGTTCTTATGCGATCGGGGGTATGGCGAGCCTGTCGTCATAGTTGTTGTAAAAATCTTAAGTGCATAGCTTTGTTGTGGGCAGGGTTGTAAGGATTGTAACTGTTCCAACGTTTATATGTATATTTGTTGAAAGGCAATTGTTTTGGTTGGCCTGTTTATTTATAATATCTCTCATTTCATGTTCATGTTTTATTTCCACGATTTTCTCGATGTTGTATCACTAGGGTGCGGTAAGGCACGATCCACGGGCCGGATTCGGTCGTGACAAAAGTGGTATCGAGCGATTAGTCCTCGGAAAGTGTCTCTGCACCGTGTCTAGTAGAGTCTTGATTATCGGTGTGTTGTGCACCACATCTATAATCGAGGCTGCAGACATTTAGGGTTGGTTTCCATTCTTCTCATTACGAGATCGTGCCTTAGAGCGTGTAATAAGATTGGACCCTCCGACATACTTCGTTTTTACGATTATGCCTCGCGTAAGGCAACCCGGCCCGGGCAAGGGCAAGCGGCGAGGAGGCTGCGAGTAAGCGTGGCAGAGACCACAAGATACTGAGCCTCGATCCGCGATGCAGGCGAGAGAGATGAGTCACGAGTAGGCGATTAATGGCGAGTTGTGGCGAACTTGAGATAAGTGGGCAGCAGATTCGATAGGCACGATGGTTCACCCTAGATCGAGATAGTTCGAGGCTACGGGATTTTCGAGTTGTAAACCGCCAGAGTTTTATGGGTCGAGACACGAGGATGATCCGCGGGAGTTCATTCGACGATTCTGCGGATCGTGAGTGATCAAGGCATCGGAGACCGAGTCAGTGGTCCTAGGTTCGCATCGACTGCGTGATACTGCAGTCGACTGGTTTGATTCGTGGGAGCTATCCTGGGGAGAGCATGCACTTCCAGCCATATGGAACGAGTTCTCAGAGGCCTTTCTGCACATTTCTTGCCTCCACGGATGAGGGCTCGGGCGACAGATTTTTGGTGTTCTGTGAGCAGGCGCACGGTTCGGGAGTACAATGTGAGTTCGACTCATTGGCGAGACGTCCCCGCGTTGGTAGCTAGTATGGAGGATCGAGTGCACCGATTTATTCTGAGGCTCGATGATCACCTAGCGAGAGTTGTTGGTGTAGCTCTTGGTAGGGCATGGACATTGCCGCACGCAGCTTATGCTGCAGGATGTGAGAGAGGATAAATCGCGGAATGACCAGTCGTGAAGAAGAGGTCGAGCAGCAGGTCCTTTGGTGACTTTCGAGGCGGACCTCGCCAGAAGAGCGATTATGCGCCTCGCGATTCAGTGGTCTCCGGCGCTTCGGGACCTTTGGGATATTCAGGAGCGGTCGGGGCTCCTGTGTTTCAGATTTTCGAGGAGTAGAGTGCTCGCGGATGAGGTTGCCCTTGTCTCGGTGTAGCCATTGTGGAAAACTTCATGGGAGAGTGTCGATCGACTTGGGAGGTTGTTATTCTTGCGGCCCAGCAGGCCATCCGCGAGAGCTGTCCGACCAGGGTAGCGGTAGGATAGCACAGGACTACTAGAGCGATTGCGGGTTCTACACCTTCCATAGCCAGCAGGATGTTCGTACCGCGAGCCCCGGTGAGGTCGCGGTGGGAGTTCGATTTTAGCGGTCCTTTGAACCGCCTATTTTCAGGTATATCCTTAACCCTCTAGAGTTTTGTATGTATTGATGTTATGATGATGTGTTTAGTGTTATGTTCGGATAGCCTTGTGCTAAAATGTGATTTAGAAACCTGGTTGGTAAAAAAGGGTAAGCACAGGGTGAAAGTGATGAACCTTAGAATATTACAGTTGAGACCTTAGATGTAAGGCCATCTTGAGTACAAGATTTTTGCGAGGGATCTTTGTCAGAATGTGTAAATATGCGTGGTGTAATTGTGGAAAAATTTCCTTGGGTGGTATAAATGGAAGTGGTAGCTTTCATGACCTGTATAGGTAAGATTGTTCCGGATCGAGAAACGAGAGAGTCGGCGTGATAGAGGCTCGGGTTGAGGACGTGTTGCGTGTCAACCCGTAGCCCGGAATGAGGTGGGGTCAGATCGAGGTGGTCCCGTCAGGAGGTAGGGTCACGAGGGTGCTAGGCCCAAGTTTAGATGACCGTCGTATGAGTTCGTGGTTATGTTCGACCAGAAGCGGATCGTGAAGGCCGGGAATGGCCTTAGAGAGAAGTGAAGCTAGTAAGATGACCAAGTTTGGAGGTGGTGACTCCAAAGTTTTGGGAACCGAAGCGATGACTGAAGTGTGAATGCGATACTAGAAGAGTTCAAGTGTTCGAGAAGGGCACGACGAGTAAGGAAGGATGAGAACGTGTGTTATTTCGTGGCCAGTTGTGGCGTTGGCAACTTGTTAGAAGAACTTTATCGTTATCCGTCTTGAGAAGGAACATTCGGGACGAATGTTTCTAAGGAGGGGAGAATGTTATACCCCGTATTTCCAGTATGCGTGGGGCGTACGTATAATAATTTGAGCCTTAAAGTTAGGCTAAGTTCGAAATTTAGGCACAAGTGCCGAATTGAGTCGTTTTTCGACGAAACGTTTCCACAGCTTACGTAGGGAAAATTCCGGCTATGTCATTTATAATTTTTGCGGATTTTTCCGAGAGACGAAATATTTTGGACCAACGGGAGGGTGACACTTGTCACCCAGTGGAATGATTTGGTTGTGCTCCCTTGGCACGTTTTTCATGTTTCTTGCCTTAAACATTTGGTCAATGTTTGGCTAGATATTTTGTGTAGTAGATGAGAAAGTGGGGCCACAAACAAATGTCCAAATCCTATCCCTACACTTGCCTAACACTTGTCTTCATCTTGGCCATTGGTTGGCCATTACTTGACCTATAAATAACCCCTTGTTGAAGAGTTATTTCATCACTTGAGCAATCTTCCTAAGTCTCAAATACTCCCTCCCCCCTTGTGGTAGTTCGTCCGCCACCACCCTCCCCCGTTGCGGCCCGTTGGCCGAGAGTTTCCCCCTCCCCCTTTGTAGTGGTTAGCCGTGGGGTACACCCCCCCCTAGCCTAGTTGTCTCGTATAAATACCCCCCTTTTGTGGTATAGAAATACTCTCCAAGTATTGTTGTAATACCCAAATACCTTGGCCCAAATACCTTGTAGTATTCCCAAGGTTACACTTATACAAAAGCCCAGAAAATACTATTATACTTCCTTTAGCCACTAAACGAAACCCTAAGGAAATCTTCATTGATAGTTGAAGTTATTGAGTAGAAGTTGGTTAGAACTTCTAAGGGTTGTTTGGAGCGGGTTGGAGCGCACGGGGTAGGAGCTAAACCTTGCTCAGGATCGACATATAAACTCGGATAATTTTGGGCTTATCGAGGTAAACACTCTTGACCTTCTATTGTAATTAGAAATTACATGTTGTAGGAATATATAGTTGAAGTATACTATATATAGAACTGAACATTATAGTTGTGCGGCAATGTCTTTTGACTTAAGCCTGAATAATACTTACGTGATGTCTTGCGACTTAAGCTGAATTTAAAGAAGAGAATCGTAATTACATAGGGTGTATTCTGATGAGACTTGTGTAGCATTCTTTGTGTAGTAGAATTGTACAAGTCCGGATAGAAGTGCAAAACCCCCCCACCCCTGGTTGGCTTGGTAGCCGGCCTCGATAGAGGAAGAGATTTCTGTTGTTGCGGGAGAGTCTTTGTCGAATTTTCTGTAGAATATTCTACATTGAGATCTGAGATGTTAATAGGCGCCTTGTGGCCTCTATAGGTTGAAATACTACGTGTGGCGTGGTACTTGGCTTGAGGAGTGGCCAGAAGCGGTTTGAGGTACTTGGGCGTTTTGCTATTAGTCGATAATCGTCGCGAGGTATGTGAACCTCTTCCTATCTTTTCTAGCATGATATGTGTGTAACTATGTAGTACGGTGAAGCGTCATGTGCTAAATGTATTTGATTGGTTTGAGACATAAAGTGTTATAACGGCTTTATGGGAGGTTAGTTATAACGACTTTATGTAGATAAGAAAATGCTTTGTGATTGTTAAAAGGTAAGCGGTTGACTTATAAGCGACTTGTTGTGTAATAGTAAAGAATCTTGAAGTATTTCAAAAGAATCTTGAATCATCTTTAACTAAAGAGTAATACTTGGTTTTGAAAACATAAGAGTTATACTAGCTTTATGGGAAGTTAGGTATAACGTCTTAAGAGAGAATGGTTTCTTGATTTCTAGAAGTTAAGAGACTTAATCTTAAAAGATAAGAGACTTGACTTGATATGGATGTTAGTGTGAAACCTCATTCGTGAGTAATGAGTACACGTTGTAAAAGGAATAATGTTTCTTGATTGAAATCGAATAAGTATCGAACAAACCAACTGCGGCGCTAATAAAGGAAAATGTAATGACTAATGAAGTATTATTAAAACAGTAGAAACCTCCATCCGCATAGAAGCTAAGATGAGACAAAATGAGATTACATTTTCTAGATCATGGCCGCTAATAAGATTGATTATGAACAAGAATAACCTCTACTTTAGGGCATATGTTACTCAATTGTTTTAAAAAGAGATTAAGACATTGAACTATGAAACTTTTCTAAAAAGAGACTGGCGTAATTGAAATTAGGCAAACTGGAACTTTAGGGTAAAGAAAGGCATTGTGTTGTCTTAAAATGGTTTAAAACATAAAGTGTTATAACAGCCTTATGGGAAGTTGGTTATAACGACTTTATGAAAACAAAAGAAGGGTTTTTATCACTGGTTTTAATGTGGTAACTTGACTTTAAAAAGAGAAGTGTTTTGGTCTAAAAAGAAGGCATGGTATTGCCTTAATTTAGTTTTAAAAAGGATAGTATGGAAGTTGTTTTGGTTTACTTAAAAGATATAAGTCACTCTATTTTATGCTCACGTATCGGGTGACTTTTATAAAGGGAATGGATCTTTAAAAGGAACTTAACGTACGTAGTACTTTAGGATTAAAACCCGGACTTTGGCATAAAATGAAAGTACCTTGAGTTGTGTAACTTGCCTATGCTTGTTGTTGTGTAACTTGCCTATGCTTGTTGTTATGTAACTTGCCTATGCTTGTTGTTGTGTAACTTGCCTATGCTTGTTGTGATAGCCCTTGTCGTGCAAGAATTGTGTTCTATATTACCGCGTCTCTCGATGGAGGGCCGGTTGACTCGTTGAGGACTTACTTGGGCGTCTGGCGGTGTGGAGAACTCCACGGCACGCGCTCGCTGATAGTGTTATTCCATGGACTAGCTCTCCATGAGGGTTCTTACTGTTCGGCATTGGTACCTGGTGGTCGGCTTTCGTACTTGCCCCGTTTCGTGGCTGATTCGGCCTTGGTACCTGGTAGTTAGCCCTCGCACTTGCCCCGTTCAGTGTAGTGACGAAGTCTCGTGATACGGCCTTGGTACCTGGTGGTCAGCCCTCGTACTTGCCCCGGTCGACTCGTGGCCGCCTTGGTATCTGGTAGTCGGCTCTCGACTTGCCGTGTCGCCGTGGTTTGGTTGTATTGTATTGTTATTACGGCTTTGGCATCAGGTAGGACTTGGTGTTCAGGTGTACTTCTTGATGTTATCATATCATAGACTGCCGGCAGTGAGGAAGGTATTCCACGGGCATGACTGATGTTGTGGGCGTGAGACCCATAATTATATTTGAGTAAATGACCGGAGGCGTGAGACCACGACTTGATATAAGCTTATATGTGGTATCGTAGTTTGGTTATCATACATGTCTCCTTTATATAGACTATTATGATTTCATTTGATATTCTGATTTCACATACTTAGTACTGTTATCTTGACCTCGCCCGGGCTGCGTTAACGCCGCAGTAAATACATCGGCTGTCGATCCCCGCTTTTAGGATCACCTTTCAGCGTATTGGGAAGCTCCGTTCCTTCGGAGGCTTATCTTTGGTATGTTACCCTGATGTCTGTAGGTTCTTGTACAGTCAGGGGTATGGCGGGGCCCTGTCCCGTCATAGTTGTTGTAAAAATCTTAGAGGTCTGTAGCACTGTTGTGGGCAGGGTTGTAAGGATTGTAACTGTTCAAACGTTTATATGTATATTTGTTGAAAGGCAACTGTTTTGGTTGGCCTGTTTATTTATAATATCTCTCATTTCATGTTCATGTTTTATTTCCGCTGATTTTCTCTGATGTTGTATCACTAGGGTGCCCGGGGTAAGGCACCAGTCACGGGCCCGGATTCGGGTCGTGACAACATTAAGGGTACTCTTGATTATGGTTTGCACTTATACCCCTCTGCTCCAAACAGGTTGCTTTCATATACAGATGCAGATTGGGCAGGGTGTCCGAACACGCGACGCTCCACCTCCGGCTTTTGTGTTTTTGTAGGGGTTAATCTGATTTCTTGGTTTGTCAAGCGATAAGTTACCCTATCTCGCTCCAGTGCCGAGGCTGAGTACAAAGGCGTTGCAAATGTAGTAGCTGAGATTTGTTGGCTCAGAAATTTACTGTTAGAACTTCAGTATCCTTTGCGTCAGTCATCTATTGTGTACTGTGATAACATCTCTGCCATCTATTTGTCTCATAATCCGGTTCAACATCAGCGAAACAAGCACATTGAGATAGACCTACACTTTGTTCGTGAGAAAGTTGCACTAGGTCATGTCAGAGTGTTACATGTTCCATCATCCTATCAGTATGCAAATATATTTACCAAAGGACTTCTCAGACAGTTATTTCTTGACTTGAGATCCAGTCTCAGCGTTTGGCCTCCTCCCGCTCCGACTGAGGGGGTGTGTAAACATGTATATTATAGAAATAATTGTATCCTACCCGTAATTAGAATATTTCCATATATTGTGTAAATATAATTATGGTAAGACTATGATTCATCTTTTGTATAAGTTTAGGATTCTTATTGTATAAGGGATGAACATTGTACTCTATATATACTTTGATATTAATGAAAGACTCCCCAAGAGAGATTAATATCATCTTACACAAACAAATTCCATGTGATGAAAGAATATAACTCATCAAAAGGCATTGAAATAAACCCTTCTGTTGATACACCGCCCCTATTCCTTCTTTTGTAACTTATATCGGATATATATAGTATATAAATTGCTATTCTAGAGCCTTAAATTGAGTCTCCTGAGCCATATAGAGTGTAATATCATATGAAATATATCAAATCTCAGAGCAGGCCGGTTTAGTTCAAAATGTTTCCTCACAGCCCTCAAACCTTCCTTGAGCTTCATGTATTTGTCTTCTGGAACAGCCAACAAGATCTCCTTTAGCCTTGGGATATCAGAAATGTTAACCTGTACTGAGAATGCATCCCAGTTTAGCACATCATTAAAAGGGAAGACATAATGATCTGATAACATAACAGGAACACATTCGGCATAAATGGCTTCAACCACCCTTGGGCTAGCCACTTCATAACCACTAGGGCATAGGCAGAACTTGGACCGCAACATTTCAGAGGGATAATCCATTTCCTTAGGCAGGTATTCATATACACGAAGATTAGAGTCGTTGCCCTTCCAGTGATCGAAGAGGGTTTTCCGGACATGGCCATGAAGTCCACCAGCAAAGAATCCAAGATAAGGCCTTGAAATGTTGGCCGGTGGAGGAGACTGCAGCTTTGGGGACACTACACCGTTGTAAAGGTAGATTTCAGGAAGGCTGACATCTTTCTGAGGATTGAAACCTTCTGAGGAGTTGGCATTACACAAAACCCTTATTGATGTATTGTACAGGAAATCATTGCCTTTGGAAGCAAAAGGAGCCTGAAAATAAGGGTAGCAGCAGACCATGTGTCAAGACTTAATAATGGTCTGTCCTCTCCTTTAGTTCATGTTAGCTAATCCATTATATAAATATTTTAATTGGAATAAAAAAATCCAAATGTAGTAATAAAGCTCACCCAATCATGGCAAGAAAGCATGAAATGATCAGCTCCACGGCTTCGGTTCCAGAATGGGTATTTTATTGAGATAAGTCGCACATAATCAGACACAAACTCTTTAAGAGGGGTAAGACTATGTGAAGGTGGCACGTAGAGAAACTTAACCATCCAAGTTACACTAAAAGGCATGAAGTAAACATGGGCTGAATGAGGGTCTCTTGTCCTGAATCTATTGTTACCATGTTCCATCTCGCTGATGAACCTTCCTTCACTTGCATATATATCTTTACAGGGTCCATCATGGACCATTATGAAGTCCCCATCTTCATATACATACACCTTGAACCTCCTCTCCATCTCTTTGTAACTCCTGCAAACATTATTTGCAAAACAAAATGATATTCAAGTCCATCATTAAGATGTTCAATGATAGCAATAGTATGTAATTATAACTACGACACCTGCCTAAAAATAAAAGTGAAAAAGCATGGGTATCTTAAGTCCCAATCAAGAAATTACGTATCATATGTATGTTGGTTACGTGAAATCCAAACGCTTCAAGAGCAAGGCAAATTATAGGAAAACCAATCAACATGACTTCTCTCATAATTGGAAACTCAATGACACTAATCTTATTTGTTTAACCTATTTTTTTTTTTTTGAAACTGGTAAGTGTTTGTTTAACCTAATTAATTAGAATTACTTTCTCTGAATAAACTTATTTTGGTCCTTTTGATTATCATTATTAAATTATTGAATTGAGCTACAAGGAAAAAAATTATAAGGTACACAACCATTTAGAGAAGATACAATATCAATCAAAACATATTCAGGTTTTAAATATTATTATTATTATTATTATTATTATTATTATTATTATTGTTATTATTATTATTATTAAAAAGGTATATTGGTCTTTCAACCTTTTAGTGCTTCTCACTTTTATAGTATTATTTTTTAATTTCATATTTCCTTTATGCTTATTTTTTTTAATATTCGGTATGATTGGTGAAAAAACATACGTTATTCATTCATATATCAACACTAGTTTATTAGTTCGTAACACAAACAATAAAAGCACATTAAATAACCATATATAATAGCATTATTCTAATAATGATATTATAAAATAAACAAAGAGTTGTGCCCTTTCAATAAAAGAAGTATCCATTTGAAAAGTTATTTAGAGAATACACAATATAAATTAGTTTTTTTGATTTATTATATTATTATTAAATATAAATATATTTAATATTAAAAGCGTATTTTGATCCAAGGTGTGAGTCTTCGCTTAATTTCCTCACGATATCACGTTAATTCATTGACATTACTAAAAGTAATTGTTTCAATGTTAAGAGTTCCTTTTTTTTTGTGGTGAAAAAAAAAAGACCAACAGCTCACGAGATATCATTTACAAATAAATGTTTATGTTACTTATCTATTAAGGGTAACATATAAGTTCAAGATATTAGACATTAATAAATTTTATGTTTTCTTGCCGAGGGATATAAAGCTTTGATCTCAATTACAAAAAATATGATAGATTCTAGCAATCCCAATGCATAACAGATTTGGAACCTATATTAAGAATTAATTAATGAAAATAAATGCAAAGCAATCATAAGAAGTAAATAGTGGACAAAAAACGTGACAAACTAGTCAACCGCGTATCCGTTAAGTACAAGGACTCTTAAAATTCTGTATGTATCTAAACAAATTTTGGAGCATAAACGTTTTTCAACTAATTCTGCATTTGTATGAATATAGGAAAGCTAAATTGTTAAGATAGGAAAGGTTGTTTGTGAATATATTGAAGGGGTAAATAGCCACCACATAGCTACAAGCAATGAATAACAGACAGTGCGGCTTTTCCACACAAGGCAATCAAGTGTAGGAAACATTGAGTGTATGCGCACTGTACATACCATGCGTCAATTACAAGACTTGTTATACATACTCCATGCCCGGACCGACCTCTCTATAGATGCAGCCTCACTGCTCTTGTGAGAAATTAGACGAAACTCAAATGACTCGTCCAACCGTCTAAAATTTTATGGGTTTGGGCAGGAATAATTTTGATGATGCACAAACTTGACCCACGAAAATGTTCAACCTTAACAATTAGAGTTTCACTATAAATTAAGATTTTTGTTTATAAATAGTTATTTTAAAAAATCCTTTATTATTTCAGAACAATAAAAACACACAACGCACCCCAACCACCCACCACACTATCCATCCACCCTAACCCCCTCCCATACACCAACCCCCAGCCAAGCGCTGAACCACCCTCACATCTCTTCCCCTACCTTGCCTACTCCACCCCACCTCTACCTCCCTACCATCCATACCCACCTCTACCCCATCTACCCCCATCTCCCGCCCTACCCCCACCCCCACTTGCCCTACCCCATTCTCAAAATTTATATTTCATATTTTTTTACTTTTATAAAAAATATGATTTTTTTCTTACCTCCCCTCCCTATCCACACCTACCTCCCTCCACCCCACCCCATTGTCCTACCTCATCCTTAAGTTTCTATTTTTTTTTTTAATTTTATAAAAAAATATGCAATTTTTTCTTACCTCTTCCCGGCTAGCGCCCTAACCCCCTGCACCCCATCCTCAAATTTCTATTTCATATTTTTTGTTATTTTTATAAAAAAATATTTAAAATATGAAAAGAAATTCTTACCTCCCCTACCCCCACCCCATGCCCTACCCCTACCCCATCCTCAAATTTCTATTTCATATTTTTTTACTCTTATAAAAAAAAAATTAAAATATGAATTTTTTTGTTACCCCCACCCCTGTCCTCCCACACCACCCCGAAGTTTTTATTTTATATATTTATTTTATGTTATATAAAAAATTATTAAAAGATGAGCAATTTCTATTTCATAATTTAAAACTAGTGTTATGATTCACATTTATTACGATGTATTCAGGTTTAACTGTTAGTGATCATCCATTGATTTACACGTAGGAGTTTGGAAGTAATAATAAATTAGAAGAGAACACACTTGGAATGTATGCTGCAGGTGAGTGACTTAGAAGGAAAGTAGTTATGACTTACAAAAAGGTCTTTCCTTTTTAGAGCTTTATTTAAATAATTTTCTAAGTGTATCCTTGTTTCGCTTTATTCTTTTTCCATATATGAATTTGAACGAGACTTACTGATAAAATGCGCCTGGATTGCGGTAGATCCCACTGGACATGTTTCGAACACCAGCAGCCTTTCGAATTGCCGCTCTTGCTCGTGCCAATCCTTCCTCTATTTTATCATCTTTCTTCTGTCGAAAGTTCCAGAATCACATTGATCAACACAACAAACGTAAACACAAAAACTGAACTTTGTAAAGTTTCACATATACAAAAACTCCAGGAAATCAGATAATCTCTCAAACTTCAAAAATTATTGGATACAGATCTATCACCACGCGAAACTCACCCAACACGAACATGAAGATAACTGACAGAGTTCCAAAAGCTTCAAAATTAACGTTTTCTTATGAATAATTGAATGCAGCTCTATCGACACTCAAAAAACTGAACATCGTGAATAAAGAAAAAAACTGAAATTCTAATTAAGATTTCGCATCCACAGATTCAGAAAATCAGTCAAACTTCGAAGATAACGTTTTCTAAAGCATTAAATAAGCTCTATCGATAAAAACAAAAACACAAAAAGAACTCGTAATTTTCGATGAAATTTAAGGAGGATCATTGAAATTCACTCACAACGACGGTAGATGTTTTAGTTATCTGAGAGGATGAAGAGTTCCGGTACAAGGAAACATCGGAAGAGATGGCTCGTGAGGGATTTTGATTAACGAGGGCGGCGGCGATCACCTTCTTCTGCAACTCAGCGATCGAAACAGTTCCTGATTTCACAGCAGCAACCGTCGATCGGAAGGGTCTTCCGGAAACGGAGAACCTGATAGATACAACCGCTATCACAGATATAATCAGTACACAACAGAGTACACCTAAATAAGCATAAAGTCCTCCATTACCGTCATCGCCACTCTTCTTCGTCATCATATATGTGTGTATATTTACTAGACTAGAATCTAGATATCTGTGTGTGAAGTTAAATTCTCAAGGAATGTGAAGAGGCGGTTATGGCAGGGAAAGAGAAGGGGAGCAGTTTTTCTCCTACTACTCGGATTCTTCTTCGTTTGGGGTAAATATAAATGGCGGAAAAAAGGTGAATGGCGTGATAGCTAATGAAATTATTAACCGAAATTACTATTTAGTCCTTACCCTTTAGGGATATGGACAGCGATTTTTTTCCCTAAGGGTCGCGGTGAACTAGTGTGAATTTGGTAAAGCGTAGCTTAGGTGATTATAGGAATTGGGATGAAACTACTTTGTTCCATATAGCAAGTCATGACCTTATTACTATTTTTTTTCTTTTTAATTCCTTAAAATATAACGTTGAATGTTGTAAAACTAAATACTACATCACCATATAAAAGATTGGAACAATTTTTGGAAAAGACTTCTTTGGTGAAAAAAGTGTTAGAAATTTACTAAACGTGAAATTAAGTTTAACCTATTATTTATGACTCGAACAATTGAGGCCTCGCACGTCGAAAACGTCATTTTCACACACGTGCACACGTAGTACCAAGTATCGTAAATTTCATTAGTGAAAGAGATATTGATACGTAAGTGAAACGTTTGAGACATAAAATGATGGACGGTTATTGGTCAAATGACACGTGTTCCACGTTGGTAAATGAAAAAAAAATGTACGATGTGTAAAAGATGAAACGTATCGAAATCGCCGCGGAGCCGTGAAGGGCCGCGACGCAACACCGTCGGAGCCGCGGCGCCTTGGTGGCAGTAAGTTACGGGAGTCGCGGCGCCGCAGCGCTTCAATGGCAGAATGCTTCGACGGGAGCTGAAAAGTTTTAATTGTACGGGCGTAGATGTAGATCTCCTATTGGATGGTTCGAGGTAGGCGAATCAGAGTTATTTGGACCAGACTTAGTGCATCAAGCCATAGAAAATGTGAAGCTTATCCAGGAACGATTGTTAACGGCTCAGAGTCGTCCGAAGTCATATTCATATGTACGACGACGAGACTTAGAATTCTAGGTAGATGATTGGGTATTCTTGAAGATTTCACCTATGAAGGGAGTAATGAAATTTGGAAAGAAAGGGAAGCTCCGTCCAAGGTATATTGGACCATATCGCATAATTCGATGCATTGGTCAAGTAGCTTACGAATTGGACTTACCTTCAGAGTTGGAGTTTGTTCATCCGGTTTTCCATGTGTCCATGTTGAGAGCATGTATTGGAGATCCTTCTCGGATTGTACAAATAGAGGATGTGCAGGTTACAAAGAATCTATCATATGAAGAGATCCATGTTGCTATCCTAGATCGACAAGTCTGCAAGCTGAGGACTAAGACGATAGCTTCTGTGAAGGTTTTGTGGCGGAATGGGAATGTGGAAGAGATGACGTGGGAAGCGGAATAAGAAATGATGCACAAATAGCCGCACTTATTCCAGACCAACGCTGAGGTTCCAGGAGAATCATGAAGTAAATTCCAATTCCTAATATTGTAATCAATGCTTGAAAACCATGAGAGGTCTGGTGTAGTTGCATGTTATATGTCACCCCAACATTCGAGGACGAATGTTTCTAAGGGGGGAAAGATGTAACGACTCGTAATTTTGGAAAACAATTTGAGCATGTAAACGAAGAAAATAGAATCCAAGTGTTGGAATTTTTTTATTATATTTACGTATGCTAATAATGAAATTAGTATACAAGGAATGCGATCCTGAAATAATTTTGAATGCAACAAGTTTGACGATGGGGATTAATAATAATAATTGTATATCCCCAAAAAGAGGTGATGGCATAATGTCATATTATAAATTATGACATCGAGTATACGAAGGTTTTATGAGTTTTAGGATTTATATGAAGCGGGATCTAGAATTAGTTATGTGTATAATTGGTAAATTATTGTCACGACCCGAACTCCGGGCCCGCGACTGGTGCCCTACCTGGGCACCCCCTCTTATACCCTCACATCTCATACAAGACATAGGCCAAATAATAAATAAAAAACCATATATGTAGCAACAAGGCAAGCCGATGAGATTGCCGATATATATAAAGGGGAATAACCCGACAATACATTAGTACAAATGGCCAACCGTATATACAACTCCTGCAAGTCCAGCCCACATATGAATATAGACCTCTGAGAGTTTGGACAATAAACTATGACGGGACAGAGCCCCGCCGTACCTCTGAATTTACATAAGTCTACAATAACAGGGATCCGTACCAAAAAGACAAGCCTCCGAAATAATAGAACTTCCTCAAAAACAGAGTAGAGATCCTAAGAGCGAGGATCAACAAACTGTGTACCTACACCTGCGGCATGAAACGCAACCCCCAGAGGAAAGGGGGTCAGTACGAAAGATGTACCAAGTATGTGAAACAATAAGTACTGTAAATGAGATCATAACAATCCAAGAGATAATAGGAGCCAAGTATGATAATCAAACTACCAGTACAACTGTGCCTTATGAAAAATGAGAGTAATGAGAGTCAACTGTATCTTTTCAAAATATCATTTCAAAATATTAAATCAAGTGTACCATTTCAACATATGAAATCAATCGTACCATTTCAAAATATGAAAGTCATGTCCAAGTTAGGGACGCCTACTGTTACGCCCCGTAATTTCAAGAGAATAAGATGAAGACGTACGAAAGGAAATAAGATTTGAATTTGGAAAGATAAGTTGGCAAAATTGTTTTAGACAGATTTTGAATCAACTTTGGAGTGATATATATCCAAGTTTATTAAGAGTTTTTAGGTGTTTAAAAAGTCTAATATGAAGTTCGTTGAGTCTAGTTTCCAACACAACAAACCGCTCATCGATAGGACATCGGACCGGAGAAGTATGGACGTTAGAAGTTCAGTTGGCAGAAGTGAAGGAAAAATATTCGATCAGCGCCACACGGCTTACGGCCGCAGGTCGCGCGTAAGTCTGAAACTTTACGAGTTGCACGGCGCCATTGCGGCCGCGGCGCCGAGGCGGGATTATTCACGAAAAATGGGAGAAAATCAAAAGATATTTGTGTAAAGGCCTATGGGAGGGCGACAAGTGTCCCTCCCATCTTGTAGACCAAGAAAGGTCTTATATATTGACCAAGTCTTGCAAGACTTGGTCATTTGAAAAGATTCATCCTAAAGGAATTTGTCACGACCCGACCCCGGGCCCGCGACTGGTGCCCTACCTGGGCTCCCTTACCGGTATACATCAGAGATAATCAGCGGAACATACATGTAACTTATAAAATAAATCAACAAGAATTAAACAACAGGTTCACCGATAAGGCTACCTCCCTGGACGCATATACATATACATAACCAAACGCGATTCGTCCTTCTTTACAAACCGACGAAGATATGACTACAGACTATACCTCTTCAGGTCCGGTTGACCCGAGCCGACCGGTTGACCGGTGAAAACTGGGGCCTGCACGGTAGGGCATACCGGGTTGGGGGTTGGATTGCCTCAACCCCAACCCGCGGGTTAGGAAAAAACTAAGGCGGAGTTAGACCGTGCGGAAGCCGGTTCCTGCAGGTTAACCGATGGGACCGACCTGAATAAAAAAAAAATGCCCAAACGGTATTATTACCGTTGGGAGGGGTGGGGGGGGTGTGCCAACGGTCATTTCAACCGTTTGGCTGTTTTTTTCATTTTTTTTTTGTTTTGTTTATTATTTTTCTTAATTACATTTTTACCCTTTAAAAATCTATAAATTCTCTACATTTTTTTCATTTTTATCACACAACATTTCTCTCAATTCTCTTATTCTCAATTTCTCATACTCTCTTAATCATCTTTATTATCAATTTTCAAGTTATTATTATTATTAGTTTTCAAATTCAAAGTAGCAAGACCTTGAGACTTGAGCTTGAGTTTCATTGAATTCTGAATCCCGAAGTTTGGTACACTCGTTTCATTCTCTAATTATTTTATTAAATTGTCATATTTATTTGTTGATTATTTAAATATTTTATAATGTCTTTACTAAGGGGAATTGCATCGGAATTTGTAGTAAATCTAGTTCAAGGGGTAAAAAATATGTAGGTTCTTCATCATCTAATCAAAATATAGATTATGATCAAATGCAAGAAGATTTTGGAATAGAAGATAATGAATATGATAACGTTCAATTAGATAATATTGTTGAACTTGAAGAACAAGAACCTCCTACACCTACTAGTGTTCCTTCTGTCAATGTTGGTACTGCTAGTGGTAGTCGTAGACCTCCTTTACCAGAACCAGTAGCAAGAAAAAAAGGAGTAAAGTGTGGCTCTTTTATGATAAAGTTGTGGGTACTGATAGAGTTAGATGTAATATTTGTGGGAGAACTTATAAACATAAGACAGGGGGTGGTGACGGGGGGACGGACACTATAGGTAGACATATAAAACACGATCATACGGCACAATGAAATGATGTCTCTGATTTAGAACCCGGTCAACAACAACTTAATTCATTAACTGGGGGGATGGCTAAGTACGATCCAAAAAAGGATCGCATTGAATTAGCAAAAATGATTGTCGGAGGTTGTTTACCTTTTTCTTTTGCTTCTTCTTCATATTTAATTACATGTATTCAAAGAGTATATAATCCTTTTTTTAAAGGTGTTCCTCGTAGTACTACTAGAGCCGATATTTTTAGACTTCATAATGATTATGTTATTTTTTTGCAATATTTGTTTGCTAACCTTCCATGCCTAGTTAGTTTTACTTCAGACATTGGACATGCATTAAACGGTTATGATTATTTAACAATTTCTTGTCATTGGATTGATGAAAATTTTAGAATGAAAAAACGTATTATTGCTTTTGCGTATGACGAGGATCAAAGTCATACTGGAAAACATATAAGCGAAACTATTTGTTCTTATGCCCAAAAATATAATCTTTATAATAAAATATTTTGTGTATCATTCGATAATGAATCTAATAATCTCATTGTGGATTTTTAAAAGCGATTACACCCACCACTTCCTCATATATTTCATGTTCGTTGTGCTTGTCATATTTATAATTTAATTGTTAAAGGTGGTCTTGATTTATTTTCACCTGAAATAAAACTTGTCAAAAGAGCTGTTGGAGTTATTCAGGGTAATAATAGGAAAAATAGAATTATAGAATTTAAAGAAAAATGTAAACAATTTAATTTGAGACCTAAATTCATGCCAGAAGAGATTATTACACGGTGGAATTATACTTATTTATTTTTAAAAGAATGTTATAAGTATAAAGACCCCATAACACATGTTGCAAATGCGCATTATAAGAACGTGATGTATATGTTAACCGACGAACATTGGAAATCAATTGGTGAACTTTTAAAATTTTTACGTAAATTTTACACTGCTACTGTTGAATTTTCAGGATCTTATTACTCAACAGTTTGTAATGCTTTAGCTCATATAGCTGAAATTTCATATTTACTTTATGGTTTAAAATCAAATGTGAAATATAAAGATGCAGTTACACTTATGTTTGAAAAGTTTAAAAAATATTTTTTCCCTATTCCTGATATTTATTGTATTGGTGCAGTCTTAAATTCTTCTATTAAAAAAGTAGATTGTCATAATTTAATATTTAATTTATATACTTATATGGAAGTAGGTGAAACAGAAACTCCATCTTCATTTGATTGCATAAGTACACTTGATATTAATTTAACTATATTATATGAATATTATGCTACATTACATGATAACAACAACTCTGCTACTAATATTCCTTCTAGTTCTACTTCTGTGTCTACACCTTCAGGATTCAATGCTGATGACGATGAAGAAGAATCTTTAGACATATGGAACACTTTTACAACACAAACAAGCACAAGTCGATCTTGCGATGAGATGCAATTTTATTTGCAAAAGCCAGCGGAGCCGAAGAAAAGTTTTGACCCTTTACAATGGTGGCAGGATAACAAAAGGCAATTCCCGATACTTGCAGCGATGGCCCGATATGTTCTTAATGTGTCGATCTCAACAGTGGCTTCTGAAAGTGCATTTAGCCAAGCACGAGATCAAATAGGAGACACACGTCACTCATTGGGTGGAAGCACATTAGAAGTGTTAGTCTGCTTAAGGGATTGAATCAGATTAGAGAGAAGAAATCAAGGATGTGGAGACGTTAATTCTCCGGAAGATGAAGAAATAGGAAATATTTTGGAAGGCGGGAGGGAGGCGGGACTGTAATTAATACTCCAGATTTAGAGGCTATGGAGCATAACCAATTCAATCAACCTATAGATTACGAAGAACTTGCAAGAAGGATGCATAATATGTAAATAAAATTATTATTACTTCATTATGTACTCTTATTAACATTATGAAAGTTCAAAATTTTACATCTTATCATTAATTTTAATTTTACTATCTATTTAGTTGTTAATCTGTTATTACTTATTTGTTAACTTATATCTACTAATCTAATAAATTAATAAAAGTATAATTACAATATAAAGTTATAAACTATAAAGTATAACTGTATAAGTGTATAACTATAACAGTACTATAAACTGTATAAAGTAAACTATAAAATAAAGATAAAGTATAAAGTTATAAACTATAAACTATAAAGTATAAAGTTATAAACTATAAAATAGAAAGTTAACTTTAAAGTTTCAATTTTAATATATAAAACTAAATTATATATTATATTATTATATTACATATTTAAATTAAATTTAGTTTATATTATAGAAAATAAATACTAGAAATAAAAAAATAAAAAAAACAAAAAACCGGACCGGTTCAGACCCGGACCCGCACGGGCCGACCTGAAATCCGGTAATGAAGACCAGTTGGCGTAGTCCGGAACTGCACCGAATCGGAAGTTAAACCCGTGAGGCTACCGGCCCGACTCGGCCGTTAGACACCTTTACTACAGACCTCTAAGAATTACAACTGTGACGGGACAGGGCCCCGCCATACCCCTGAATGTACATAAATCTACAAAATCAGGGAAACCGTACCCCAAAAGATAAGCCTCCGGAGTGAATGGAACTTCTTCCCAAAAACTGAACAGAGATCCTAAGAGCAAGGATCACCAACCTGTGTGCCTAACACCTGCGGGCATGAACGCACTCCGGCGGGCCGCAGAACAATTGTAGTGCAGTATGGAACATAAATAAGGTACAGTAACCACATCATAACTGTATAAAGGGATGACATGGGCAAGTATAAAAATGAAATACCAGATCCTACCGTGCCATTTTAACTCCTGAAATCAATCATACATTAACCGTTATTTTCCTTCTTTCACTGAGAATTAATCATCATATTCTTACATACATACTTAAGAATTCAATCAAGTTTTTCCACATAACTTACATATCTTACATAACATAATCCGGCCCTTTATGGAGGGACTTCTTATTTGGGAGCTTACTTTGATTATCCATACGTGATAACGTGTCCGCCCATTTGCGGGACACGGTGTACTGATGAATCATGTGGCATAATCCGGCCCGCCTGTGGGGCTCGGTGTACTGTGGAATCATGTAGCATAATCCGGCCCGCCTGTGGGGCTCGGTGTACTGTGGAATCATGTAGCATAATTCGGCCCGCCTGTGGGGCTCGGTGTAAGATGACGTAACCCGGCCTATGTGTAGGCTCGGGGTAATATGGCGTATCCGGCCTATGTGTAGGCTCGGTGTATCTCATAACATAATCCGGCCTATTTGTAGGCTCGGTGTATCTCATAACATAATTCGGCCTATTTGTAGGCTCAGTGTGATTTTCCTTACATAACATTTTAAAATCATCTTTTCACTTCTTCTTAAGTCGTCATAACAACTTTCCATAAAGCTATTATAACAACCTTTCATTTTAGAGAACTTAAGACACTTTTTTTCTTGAAACATTAGGGAAACTAAACCCAAAAATACTACGTACATACATACTTAAAAAGAATCATAAAACTCCTTTCTTTTTAAAGCTCAAGTCACATACTCTTTTGGAAACCATCTTCTTAACTTTTGAAATAAATTAAGAAGTCATACTTTTTAAAATTAAGTCATTTCCACTTATAAAATCAAGGCTTATAGTCTTAACACCTCGTAGCATACACTTTTTAAAATCATGTCGCTTATACTTATAAAATCATGTCATCTATACTTTAGAAATCAAGTCCCATAACTTGAAAAATAAAGTTTCATACACTTTCAAAACCAAGTAGCTTATTCTCTTTAAAATCATATAACTTCCACTTTTAAAATCAATCCCCTTTTCACATATAAATTCAAGTCATTTTCAAGCATAAAATCAACTTACTTACTTCAAATAAATCAAGGCACATAGCTTTAAATCAAACCCCATAACTTCCTAACACTTCTTACCAACATCCCCCATAAGACTTGGTAAGGACTTAGGATAACTTAGACATACCTTTAACTTAGAATCAACAACGTGGATACTTCTTAACTTCTAAGAGTAGAAGGAATCATGAAATAATATCACATGGCTATTTCATACGTAGGATCATGCCAAAAGAAGGAAGAGGTTCACATACCTCACGACGATTATCGACAAGTAGCAAAATGCTCCCAAGTAGTTCAACCTTGATAGCTATTCCATCCTTAAGTAGAATACGCTATACGTAGTAACATGTCTATCAACTCCTCACTTTTTAACGTAGAATCATACTAAGTGTAAGGTCTCTTATTCTACGGAAAATCGGGCAGCACTTCCTCTGTTTCTACGTACTTTTCCACCTTTTTCAAGACCCGAAAATCAATAACCAAATGCCACATTTAAGGCCCAACAATTCAGCAATACAAAGGGGATTACACGCCTAATAGGACGTGTAAAATTCTGCCCCACAATCAATATAACACTGTCCAATATTTCCAAGCCATAATCGACTACCATTGTCACAACAATTATCAATTTCCTTTCAATTCCTTTTTCTATCGAAGTTGTTATTCCAACATGTTATATACATAATAACAACTACAACAACTATAAATCCTTTCTTCCTTAACATGCGACGATTTTAACTATCGACCAAAATGATTACAACATTAATGGCTAACTTGTCCATTTTCGGTTTTTAACATGTCGACATGATCCAGTTCTTTTCAAACTTCAATCTATATATATCACATGCTCATATCAACTACTATAACATGTAATCTTTAATCACATTAAGAAGATGAAGATTTTACCTCAACAAGTCCTAATAATGTTCAAGCGTAAAAGTCGATACTTAGCAACTTTTAGCTCCTCTTCTTATGTTCCAATCCGCTTCAAGCACTCCTTAGAAGCTCATGAAGAACTCTTCTTCAAGTTCCAACTTCAAAGTTGAAGAACACCTTAGGTTTTCGTCTTGCGACTAACGTGAAAACATCGTTTTTCCGGGATCTTTCTATTGAGATATCCTTACAATACTCCTAGGAACCTTGGGTTAAATTATCATGAATTATGAACCACAAACGAAAAAAAAATCTTTTTCTTTTTCTTCTAGCCGAGAGCTCTCCTCAAGCTCCACAAGATTTCTCAATTTTTTTCTAAGTATGGAGACTTGTCTTGTACTAGTGTAGTATATATAAAACAATGGAGGGTCAAGATTAAAATATTTGTGTGGCTTGGATGAAGAAGTTTAAATATCTAGCCAAGTGGGCAAATTGACTTAGTCAATAACCTCAAGCTTGTCTTCAAGACTTGATCATCCTATTCTTGGTCAAATGACCTCTTTGCCCTTGGCTGATATCGATCAAGCCCATGGGGGGGGGGGGGTGACACGTGTCGCCCTCCCATTCGTCCATAAAATTTCGTAACCCTCGTGGGTCCCACAAAACGTAAAATTTCTCGGGTGGGCCCTACGTGTCTAAATCCTAAAATAAATTTCCACAATGTTAATAAATTCCATACTCCTCAAATAATGCATTTTGAGAATCTAATTCTCATCAACGGACATTTTTCCTTTCCGACGTTCGGAAGATTTTCCTTCGGAAAAACAATTCTTTCTTTCGTACCAATTTTTGAGTCCTGATTCCTTATGTACATTCTCTTTAACATGCCCTGGACTTACGGGGTGTAATAGAATTCCTCTTCTCTTCTCCCTAAAAATTTTAAGAACCCTAAGCCTAGTGAAATTATTGGTGAGGCGGCAAGAAGATAAAGTGTTGATAAACTTGTAGAGGGTTCGTGTGGATGATTTTGACGAGAAAAGAAGTTGCGGAAAAAGGGCTATAGTGGGCGAAATCCTAAAGGTAAAATTCCCTCTCCTCTTGGAAGTAGATTATGATACATGTAATAGTTGATATTGATCATGTGAATTATACATTGATGTTGATAAGTGTTATAGGGTATTGGGAGCCTAAATCCGAACACGAGCTTATTAGCCATTGAAAGTACAATTCAAATTGGTCGATAGTTATAATCGTCGCATGTTGTCTAAATAAGAGATTATAGTTGTTGAGATTGATTGCGACTATATAACATGTGAGAATGATAATATGGATTAAAAGGAATTAGAAAAGACTTTATGCGGTTGTACCTTGTAGTCGAAAATGATATTTAATATAGGACTGTTTTATATGAATTGTGGGGCAGAATTTTATACGTCCTGTAAGGCGTATAATCCCCTTTGATTGGTTGATGTGTTGAGCCTTAAATATGGCATTTGGTTATTGGATTCGGGCCTTGAAAAAGGTGGAAAAGTACGTAGGAACAAAGGAAGTGCTGTCCAATTTTCCGTAGAATAAGTGACTTTACACTTAGAATATTCTACGTTTGAAACTAGAAGTTGATAAACGTATTATGGTCATTATAGGTTGACATACTACATACGACATATTGGACTTAGCAAGTGGATTGAACCGGAGAGGTATGTGGAACTTTTCTTATCTCGTGAGCATGAGTAGTTTTAAATGTATAGTACGGTAGACGTACGAGCTTTAAATGAATTCAGTTTCATTTGGTATCCTTGACTTGTTTTAAGAATGTCCAAGTTGGTTGAGTTAGAGAATTAACTCACTTGTTTTTAAAAAAGGATAAGAATGCCTTAGTGCCTAAAACATAAAGTTAGTATAACGGCTTTATGAGAAGTTGGTTATAATAACTTTATGGAAAATTAAAAGAATGGTTTACTCTAGTGAAGTAAATAAAGATAAATTACTTGAAATGAAGAAAGACAAATTGATTTAAAGGTATCAATTGCTTAAGGTTGTAAAGTAAAAAGTCATTTGGTTTAGAAGCCTATAAATGTATTTCTAAAAGGTATTGTGACTTGTTTTGAAAGGTAGATATGACTTGATACTACAGTTATTAGTATCTTGGAGTTTTATATGAAAAAGAGTCATTTTAAAAGAATAGAAGTACCTAGTACTTTGGGTTAAATTCCTGGATTTTATGATGACATGTTAGTGCCTTAAGTAAACTAAAATGAGAGTGTATATGAATAAGGCTAATAAGAAGTTAGGGGATTTCTTAACTTGCTTATGTTATGTATGATAAGCCGGTGGTGCTTATGTTATGTATGATAGCCGGTTGTGCTAGGTTATGTTATTCTTGCGGGGTAAATCCCCGGGTACTACTTATTCCATGGATTTGCTATCCATGATGCGAGTGCGGCGTTTGTACTCATTGCGGGCCCACCGGGCCCATGCGGGTGAAATAGTCCTATGCATGTGAAATAGTCTCATGCGATGCGGATGACCTCATTGCGGGTCCACATGACCTATGCGGGTGAAATAGTCCCAGGAGTAGGATTGCTTAATGATACTACGGGCGAGTGACCCTACTTTGATCATGAGCCTCCTATTTTTATGCAGTAAAGTATACTCTTGATTACTCTCATTGTTAGTAAGACACAATGTACTGTTATTTGAGTTATCATACATGTCTCCAGCTTTATTTTAGACTTTATGATTTCATTTCAGTACTTTCAGTTTTGCATACTTAGTACATCTGTTGTCGACCCGCTTTCGGAAATGCGTTAAATCTGCGGTAGGGTAGCGGTGGTGGATCCTCACTCTTAGGATCACTGATCAGGTGTCAGAAGCTCCATTTCTCCGGAGGCTTGTCTTTTGGTACGGTTTCCCTGATGTTGTAGATAGATGTACATTCAGGGGTATGACGGGGCCCTGTCCCATCACAGTTGTTATTATTAGAGGTCTGTAGTCATATCTTGTGGATTGGGTTGTAAGAACAAAGATGTAATTGTCTTTTTTTTGGGTTATGTATATTTCACGAAAGGTGGCCTTATCGGCTAGCCTGTTGATATTTCTACTGTCTAAGTATTTTTATGAGTTTATGTATGTTCATTGCTATTCTCACGATGTATACTGTAAGGTGCCTGGTAGGGCACGATCGCGAGCTTGGTGTCGGGTCGTGACAAAAGTGGTATCAGAGCAGTTAGTCCTCAGAAAAGTATCTACAGACCGTGTCTAGTAGAGTCTTGATTATCGGTGTGTTGTGCACCACATCTATAATCAGGAGGCTGCAGGACATTTAGGATTGGTTTTCATTCTTCTCTGCGAGATCGTGCGATGAGAGTCTTATTAGGTTGAATCCTCTCTGACCTATTCTTATGTATCAGTTATGCCTCCACGGAAGGCGACCAGGGCCCAGAAGGGCAAGGCAGCAACATGAGCTGCTAGTGGTACGCAAGGGTTACTAGGACTCAGGCCCAGACTATGCCTGAGGTTGTGGGCGGGTCGGCGAGTTCAGCCACGCCGGCAGTATTAGAGGAGCCGAGAGAGGCCGTAGCTCCAGAGATTCCGATACCTGAGCCTCCAGTTTCGCAGCCAGGGGCAGAGTATAGAGATTATGGAGAGCAGATCAAGTTATTGACTAGCATAGTGGAGGGGCAGCGCCGACAGGAGAAGGTAGCTAACCCTATAGTCGATAGTTTGAGGATTCGGGATTTTCTGGGTTGTAATCCACCCGAGTTCTATGGTTCGAGATCTGAGGAGGATCCTCAGGAGTTTATTCGGCAGATACATCGGACTATGCAGGTTCTTAGGGCCTCGGAGACAGAGTCAGTTGTGTTAGCTTCTTACCGGTTACGCGATATTGCGTTGAACTGGTTTGAGTCATGTGAGCTATCTAGAGGTGTGGGTGCTCTTCCAGCTGTTTGGGATGAGTTCACAGAGGCCTTCCAAGATCACTTTTTGCCTCTTGAGATGAGGAGAGCCCGCCCGCGTGGATAGATTCTTGACATTGAGATAAAATGGAAGGACCATCAGAGAGTACAACCTGGAGTTTGATTCATTGGCCAGGTATGCGACCACTATTGTGGCTGACATGGCAGACAAAGTTCACCGCTATGTGATGGGGCTAGACCGTTATATGATTACTGCATGCCTAGGAGTGGCTCTTCAGCCAGGTATGGATATTGCCAGGATGCAGACTTATGCATAGGGGATAGAAGACAGAGAGAGAGAGGATCAACCAGACCTAGGCTGTTACACCCCGTAATTCCAGGGCATGAATAAGAGAATAGATGCGAGAACACAAGACTTGAAAATTGGTACGAAGAAAGAATTGTTTTTCCGAAGGAAAATCTTCCGAACTTCGGGAAGGAAAATGTTCGTTGATGAGAATTAGATTCTCAAAATACATTATTTGAGGAGTATGAAATTTATTAACATTGTGAAAATTTATTTACGGATTTGGTCACGTAGGGCACACTCGAGAAATTTTACGTTTTGTGGGCCCCACGAGGGTTACAAAATTCTATGGACAAATGGGAGGGCGACACGTGTCACCCTCACACATGCTTGTTCGAAATATGCCAAGGGTAATGTTACACCCCGTAATTCCAGGACATGAATAAGAGAATAGACGCGAGAACACAAGACTTGAAAATTGGTACGAAAGAAAGAATTGTTTTTCCGAAGGAAAATCTTCCGAACGTCGGAAAGGAAAAATGTTCGTTGATGAGAATTAGATTCTCAAAATGCATTATTTGAGGAGTATAGAATTTATTATCATTATGGAAATGTATTTTACGGATTTGGTCACATAGGGCCCACCCGAGAAATTTTACGTTTTGTGGGGCCCACGAGGGTTACGAAATTTTATGAACGAATGGGAGGGCGACACATGTCACCCCCCCCACATGGTCTTGGACGAATTGGACCTAGGTTAGGTGGTCAAGTGACCAAGGTTAAGTGGTCTTGTGACCAAGGTTAAGTAGCCTAAAAGTGGATGACAAGCTTGAGATAATTGACTAAGTCAATGAGCCCACTTGGCTAGATATTTAATCCTCTTCATCCAAACCCCACAAGTGTTATAATCTTGACCCTCCATTGTTTTATATATACTACACTAGTGCAAGACAAGTCTTCACACTTAGAAAAATTTGAGAAAACTTTAGGAGCTCACAATGTTGCTCTCGGCTTTGCCTATATTCCCACAAAAAAAAAATTTAGTTTGTGGTTCATTATTCATAAGACTTTAACCCAAGGTTTCTAGGGGTATTTGTTACACCCCGTATTTACAGGACATGTTTTAAGGACGTACGTAAGAACTCACAAGTGTTAAGATTTGAGACTTGTAAAAATTTATCGGAATTATGAAATTGTCGGAAAACGTATTATTATGACGAATGGGAGGGCGACACGTGTCACCCCCCCTTAAAGATGCCTTGGACGTTTTGTGCAAGGGCAAGAGGGTCATTGTACCTTTGTTAGCAAGACAAGTCTTGCAACTTGTAGCTTGAGAGAATTGACTTGGTCAATGGGACCACCACACTTGATATTTAATAAGACTACATACAAGCCTCACATTTGTTTATATCTTGACCCTCCATTGCACTATATAATACTAGTCGTGCTAGACAAGCTTAAACACTTAGCCAAAATTTCACTAAATTGGAAGAACAAGAGCATTGCTCTCGGGTTCCCTCTAGAGAAAAAGAAAAATCTTTGTTTCTTGTCCATTTAGCTCCACACTTTAAACCAAGGTTCTTGAGTGTATTGTAAACATATCTCAATAGAAAAATATTGGAAAAAGATAGTTTACGGGTTAGTCGCAAAGCGAAAACCTAGTTGTCTTTCTAGGTTTTGTTTGGAGATTTGAAGGAGATTTGTTGGTGTTGTTCTAAGGGTCTCAACTAGCGGATTGAAGCGTCTTGAAGAGGCTCTAAGTTGTTAAGGAACGACTTCGGATTTGGAGATTGGATTAAGATTCGTTGAGGTATAATCTTGTCTTTTAAAAGTGTTACAAGATTATTTATATTGTTGTTAGCTTTGCATGTTGCTAGCATGAAGTATATGTGTTGAATTTTATAAGTATTATGGATTGCTTGTAGCTTAAATCCGAAATGTTATACAAGCCACTTGAAGTTGGATTACTAATTGGTCGTTTATTAGAAATCGTCGCATGTTACTTACTTGAAGATTATAGTAGTTATAATCAATTGCGACTTGATATCATGTTATGTTAACAACTTGGATTGAAATGGAAATTGGATAAGAATTGATGTTGTAATACTTCAAGTTAGCCGAATTGGCCTAGTAAGTTGTATCAATTTGATATCTTTTGTGGGGCGGAATTTTACACGTCTAGTAGGCGTGTAATCCCCTATTGTTGATTGCATTGATTGGGCCTTAAATGTGGCGTGTTTGGTTATTGTATTCGGCCTTGAAAAAGGTGGCAAAGTAAGTAGAAACAAAGGAGGTGCTATCCGATTTTCCGTAGAATTTAGCGACTTGACACTTATAATATTCTACGTTTGAAGTAAGGCTTTAATAGACGTATTGTGAATATTATAGGTTGACATTCTACGGGCGGGACTTTGTACTTGACAAGAGGTTTGACCCGGCGAGGTATGTAGAACTTTTCCTATCTTTTGAGCATGACTAGTTGTACGTATATAGTACGGTAGACGTACATGACCTTGATATTGTCACGACCCGATCCGGGCGTGGTAGTGCCTACCGGGCACCTGGTGATACAACATCAGAGAAAACCAGCGGAAAATAAAACTTAAACAAGAAACAAGATATATGATCATAAAACAGGCCAACCAAACGGTTACCTTCCAATAAAATATATATAAACAACTCTTTCAAAACGAACAGTTTAATCCTTTTTACAAACCCTGCCCACAACAGTACTACAGACCTCTAAGAGTTTTTATACAACATGACGGGACAGGCCCCGTCATACCCTCGTACAGAACCTACAACTCGGGTAACATACCAAAGATAAGCCTCGGAGAAAGCGGAGCTTCCCAACGCTGACTGTGACCCTAAGGCGAGGATCAACACGGTGTACCTCTACCTGCGGCATGACGCGGCCGAAGGTCGATAACAGTACCAAGTATGTGGCTGAAAATCGTAAATGAAATCATGCGATCTATATAAAAACAGGAGACATGTATGATAACAAAACTACAGTTCACAAGATAAAAGCAGTCATGTCAAGTCAGGGACTCGCGCCCTCAAGGTCATCACTCAAATATAACCCGGGAATTTAACCCGCGTGACGCGTGCCGGCGTCTCACCTCGGTATAAGCATGGCCATGGAACCATCTCAATGGAAGCATACGTGCGCCACGCGCGTCGTGTCGGTATGTCCAAAGGAAATATCCGGATAACAATCGAAATGGAAGCATACTCGTGGGCCACCCGTGTCAGTATGTCCAAAGCGAATAACAAGATAACAAACAAAATGGAACCATACCCCTGCGCCCCGCATCGTGTCAGTATGTCCAAGCCAATAACAATAAAGCAATCCCAATGGAACCATATCCGTGCGCGCGCGTCGGTCGATATGTCCAAAGAAACAACTAGACGATAATCAAAATGGAACCATACCCGCGCGCGCGATCGTGTCGATATGTCCAAAGCGATTAGCAAAAGTAACACTATCAGCGAGGCGTGCGTGGAATTCTCGTCGCTGCACGCGTCAAGTAACTTCTCAACGGATAGCCGGCCTCGGCGAGAAACGCGGTAACGAGATACAATACTTGCACAACAAAGGCTATCACAACAAGCATAGGCAAGTTCAACAAATTCATAGACTTATATTTTATTACAACAATTCGGGTTTTAACCCCAAAGTACTACATACATTAACTCTTTTTAAAGGATCCGTTCCTTTCACAAAAGTCACATAATACCGTAGTATAAAAATAGAGTGACTATCTTTTTAAGTAAACCAAAATACTTCCCTTTGTAAAATCAAGTAACAACATTATTTTCCAAGCGTTCAAGTTTGCCTAATTTCAAATGCTCAAGTTTCTCATTTTAGAAAGGTTTCATAACTCATAGTCTTAATCTCTTTTAAAACAATTGAGTAACATATGTCTTATACGTGAGCCGTTTATTCTTGTTTACAACAATCTTGTTCTAAAGACCATGATCTAGGAAATGTAATACAATTTTGTCTTATCTTAGCTTACATGCGGATGGAGGTTTCTCTGGTTTTAATAACAATTTGTTATTTGTCAATACACTTTCCTTTATTAGCCCACTGTGGTTTGTTCGACACTTATTCTCATTTCAAATCGAGAAAACATTATTCTTTTTAAAACCAAGTACTCATTACTCATGAATGAGGTTTCACAACCCTTTTAACAAAATGTTAATTACAAGTAAAACAAGTTAAGTCTCTTATCTTTCAAGATCAAGTCTCTTAACTTCTACAATCAATAAACCAATCTTTTACCTACATAGAGTCGTTATAACTAACTTCCCATAAAGCTATTATAAAACCACATGTTTTAAACCAACCAACTCATTTAGCACGTACGTCTCTTGTACTACATAGTTTACAAAGCATCATGCTAGAAGGATAGGAAGAGGTTCACATACCTCGCGACGATTATCGACGATAAGCAAAAGCGCTCCAAGATCAGTAACGGCTGGCCGTTTCCACTCTTCAAGTAGAATACGCTACTCGTAGTACTTCCACCTATAAGGCCACGCGTCATTAACTTCTAACCGCGGTTCCATATTCTACGAAAATTGGCAAAGACTCTCCCCATGGCCGCGTAAATCTCCTCCTCTATCGGTAGGCTACCAAGCCAACGAGGGGGTTATACGTCTAACCGGACGTATACAATTCTACTATCTGATAATACCACAAGTCTCGTAATAAAGTCCTATGTAATTCTGATTCGGTTCTCTTCTTTATATTGAGCTTAAGTCAAAAGACATTGCCAAAGCTATGTTGATTCATATATAGTATACCTCAACTATATAATCCTAAACATGTAATTTCCAATTACAATAAGGGGACAAGAATATTTACCTCGATAAGCCCAAAATTATCCAAGTTATAATGTCGATCTGAGCAAGTTTGCTCTACTCCGTGCGCTCCAATCCGCTCCAAACAACCCCAGAAGTTCTAACCAACTTCTACTTAAATACTTCAACCAACTATGAAGATTTCCTTAGGGTTTCGGTTTGAGACTAAAAGGACAAAAGGTAGTATTTAAGACTCTACGTATAAAGGTAACTTTTGGAATACTACAAGGTAAAGGCTAAGGTATTTTGGGCATTATAACAATACTTGGAGAGTATTTCTACCAAGAGGGGGTGTATTATCTGAAACAACTAGGCTAGGGGTACCCCTGCTATACACTACAAAGGGGAGGAGGCCTCTCGGCAAAGCATCTCAAGGGGAGACCTCTTGGGCGAGAACACAACACAAGAGGAGGAGGATTTCAAGACTTAGTGAAATTTAGGATGAAGAAGTCTTCCACAAGGAGAGGGTATTTATAGGAAACCAATGGCCTTGATCAAGCCAAGTGCAAGGCAAGTGTAAGGCCAAGATCAAGCCAAGTGCACCTAAACCTACACCCCAAAACAAGGCACAAAACATGGCACAAAGTAAGGCACAAAACAAGGCCAAAACAAGGCACCAATCGGCGAGGCCAAACCGCCTTGGCGTCCACTTGAGGTGACAAGTGTCACCCTCTCGTTGATCCAAAATGTTTCGTCTCCGGAAAAATCCAAAAATCGCAAATGACATAGCGGAATTTTCCCCTCATGAAGTTCTGTAAAACGTTTCGTCGAAAAACGATTCTAATCGGGTGTTGTGCACAAATATTTCGAAACTTGCCTAACTTTAAGGCTCAAACTTTCTACGTACGCCCACACGTACATACTCTGGAAATACGGGGTATAACATTCTCCCCTCCTTAGAAACATTCGTCCCGAATGTTCCTTCTCAAGACGGATAACGATAAAGTCCCTCTAACAAGTTGCCAACGCCACACATGGCCACGAAATAACACACGTTCTCTTCTTTCCTTACTCGTCGTAGTCACTTGAACTCTCCTGAATCGTACCATACTTGATCATTACTTGGTTCCCAAAATCTGCGAGTCACTACCTCCAAACTTGGTCATCTTACTAACCTCAATCTTCTTTAAGGCCATTCCGGCCTTCACGAACCGCTTCGGTCGAACTATCCACGAACTCATACGATGGTCACCTAAAGCGGGGCCTAGCACCCTCGTGACCCTACCATCTGGCGGGACCACCAGAACTGACCCCATGGCAAGCTACGGGTTGACCCGTACGCCCTCAACCCGACCTCCGTGGCGCAACTCTTGCTCGCCGATGCGGAACAATCTTACTAATTCACATCATGAAAGCCACCACTTTCATTTACACGCCCATGGACTTATCACACAATATCTCCCACGTATACTACGACTCGATAAAGGTCAAACATAAAATAAATCTTTTACTCAAGCGACCTTACCTCTAAGGTCTCAATCGTGAAATATTCTAAGGTTCACACCTACCATGCCCCATACTTATCCTTCCAACTAACCATGTTTTCTAACTCACAAATAACACAACGCTATCCGTACATAGCACACAATAATAAGATCATAATATCAAGCATACCAAAACTCTAGAGGTTAAGGATATACTGTATCCAGCTTTACTCTAATCATAGGCACATTGCGGGCGCATGCTATAGAAGGTGATGAACCAGCCATAGATCACGAAGGCGAAGTCTCTACATCCGCTACCTCTGGTCGGACAATTTCGCAAAATGGCCTGTCGCATGTAAAACAAACTCCCAAATTAGCACGACACTCCCAAAATGGAACCTACCACAGCGGTCACAACGAGGTAGGGGTGGCTTGGTAGCTAACACCCCGCTCTGAAAATCTGAACCCTTGGATCCCTGACCTGCTCCTGAAGACGGTGAAGGACCACTCTGTACTGGCGGGGGTACATAACTAGCCTGCTGCGGAGGCGGTCCGCCTCGAAAGTCGCCAAAAGACCCTGATGTCACGGCCTCTTACGCTGATCCAGTCGTCATCCGACCTCTCCGTGCCTCACATCCTAGTGCATGAGCTGCGTGCGGGCAATGTCCATGCCGGTGAAGATCTACACCGAACAAGCCTCTGTCAAGTAATCATCTAGCGGTGGCGTGGCGGTGCACTCTATCCTCCATGGTTGCCACTAAAGCGGGGACATACCGAGCGATGAGTCAAACTCCACGTTGTACTCGAGCGTCGCCTCTGTCTAAGCATCATAAATCGTCACCGGCGTGCCCTCGCCGTCGGAGGCAAGAAGTGAGTGAGGAATGCCTCGAGAACTCGTCCCATCTTGCTGGAGCGTACTCTCCCAGACAACTCGCGAATCAAACGGATCATTGCGGTATCACGCGGCCGATGCGAACCTAAGACCACCGACTCGGTCTCGAAGCCTTGATCACTCTCATGACCAGAATGCTGCGGATGAACTCCTGCGGATCATCCTCGTGCCTCGACCCATAAAACTCTGGCGACTCTGACTCGAAAGTCCGTAGCCTCAAACTATCTGCTCGGGGTGAACCATCTGGTGCATCTGGGCCAGGCTGCTGCATCGGCTGTCCTCATATCTGCCCGACCACGGCCAACAAGCCAGGCCATCTCCTTGTACCCGTCATCTGCTCCAGTGTGGGGTGGAGGCTCAGTCTTGTGGTCTCAGCAGCCATTTGCTGCGACTCTAACTCGCTTGTGGCGGCGTCGCAAAACTTGCCGTCTGAAGAATAATCTCAGTCTTGGCCAGGGCTGCGCCTCGTACTCCTCGTATCTCACTAGCGGCACCTCGGCTGCCTTGCCGCTTCGGGCTCTGGTTGCCTTGCGGAGGCATAAGCGGTAAAAGCGAGATACGTCGGAGGGTCCACTTACAACACTGACTAAGGCACTATCTCAGAATGAGAAGGATGGAAACCAATCCTAAATGTCCTGCAACCTCCTGATTATAGATGTGGTGCACAACACATCGATAATCAAGACTCTAATAGACACGGTCTGTAGACACTTTCCGAGGATTAAGCGCTCGATACCACTTTTGTCACGACCGATCCGGGCGTGGTGGTGCCTACCGGGCACCCTAGTGATACAACATCGAGAAAACCAGCGGAAAATAAAACTTAAACAAGAAACAAGATATATGATCATAAAGCAGGCCAACCAAAGCGGTTACGCTTCCAATAAAATATATATAAACAACTCTTTCAAAGCGAGCAGTTTAATCCTTTTACAAACCACGCCCACAACGATACTACAGACCTCTAAGAGTTTTTATACAACATGTGGAGACGGGGCCGCCATACCACCGATCTGTACAGAACCTACAACTCGTGGTAACATACCAAAGATAAGCCTCGAGAAACGGAGCTTCCCAACGCTGGCTTGTGACCACAGGCGAGGATCAACACCGGTGTACCTCTACTGCGGCATGAACGCGGCCCGAAGAGGTCGAGACAATTACCAAGTATGTGGCCCGAAAATCAGTAAATGAAATCATAACGATCTATATAAAAGCAGGAGACATGTATGATAACAAAACTACGATTCACAACATAAAAGCGATCATGTCAAGTCGAGACTCACGCCTCAAGTCATCACTCAAATATAACGGGAATTTAACCCGCATGCGCATGCCCGGCATCTCACCTCGGTATAAGCATGGCCATGGAACCATCTCAATGGAAGCATACCCGTGCGCCACACATCGTGTCAGTATGTCCAAAGGAAATATCCAAATAACAATCGAAATGGAAGCATACTCGTGGGCCACCCATCGTGTCAGTATGTCCAAAGCGAATAACAAGATAACAATCAAAATGGAACCATGCACATGCGCGCGCGTCGTGTCGGTATGTCGAGCCAATAACAAGACAACAATCCCAATGGAACCATACGTGCGCGCGCATCGTGTCAGTATGTCCAAAAGGAAACAACTAGACAGTAATCAAACTAGAACCATACCCGTGCGCCACGCATCGTGTCAGTATGTCCAAAGCGATTAGCAAAAATAACACTATCAGCGAGGCGTGCCGTGGAATTCTCGTCACCGCGCAACGCGTCCAAGTAACTTCTCAACGGATAGCCGGCCTCTCCGAGAAGCGCGATAAGAGATACAATACTTGCACAACAAAGGCTATCACAACAAGCATAGGCAAGTTCAACAAATTCATAGACTTATATTTTATTACAACAATTCGGGTTTTAACCCCAAGTACTACATACATTAACTCTTTTTAAAGGATCCGTTCCTTTTACAAAAGTCACATAATACCCGTAGTATAAAAATAGAGTGACTATCTTTTTAAGTAAACCAAAATACTTCCCTTGAAAAATCAAGTAACAACATTATTTTCCAAGCGTTCAAGTTTGCCTAATTTCAAATGCTCAAGTTTCTCATTTTAGAAAGGTTTCATAACTCATAGTCTTAATCTCTTTTAAAACAATTGAGTAACATATGTCTTATACGTGAGCCGTTTATTCTTGTTTACAACAATCTTATTCTGTGACCATGATCTAGGAAATGTAATACAATTTTGTCTTATCTTAGCTTACATGCGGATGGAGGTTTCTCTTGGTTTTAATAGCAATTTGTTATTTGTCAATACACTTTCCTTTATTAAGCGGCTGCGTGGTTTGTTCGACACTTATTCTCATTTCGAAATCAGTAAAACATTATTCTTTTTAAAACCAAGTACTCATTACTCATGAATGAGGTTTCACAACCCTTTTAACAAAATGTTAATTACTAAGTAAAACAAGTTAAGTCTCTTATCTTTCAAGATCAAGTCTCTTAACTTCTACAATCAATAAACCAATCTTTTACCTACATAGAGTCGTGATAACTAACTTCCCATAAAGCTATTATAACACCTATGTTTTAAACCAACCAACTCATTTAGCGTATGCGTCTCTTGTACTACATAGTTTACAAAGCATCATGCTAGAAGGATAGGAAGAGGTTCACATACCTCGCGACGATTATCGACAATAAGCAAGCGCTCGCAAGATCAGTAACGGCTGGCCGTTTCCACTCTTCAGTAGAATACGCTACTCGTAGTACTTCCACATATAAGGCCACAAACGTCTATTAACTTCTAACCGCGGTTCCATATTCTCTGAGAAAATTGGCGGCACCGCATGGCCGCGTAAATCTCCTCCTCTATCGAGGCTACCAAGCCAACGAGGGGTTATACGTCTAACGGACGTATACAATTCTACTATCTGATAATACCACAAGTCTCTGTAATAAAGTCCTATGTAATTCTGATTCGATTCTCTTCTTTATATTCAGCTTAAGTCAAAAGACATTGCATGAAAGCTATGTTCAGTTCTATATATAGTATACCTCAACTATATAATCCTACAACATGTAATTTCCAATTACAATATGGGACAAGAATATTTACCTCGATAAGCCCAAAATTATCCAAGTTATAATGTCGATCTGAGCAAGGTTTTGCTCTACTCGTGCGCTCAATCCGCTCCAAACAACCCTTAGAAGTTCTAACCAACTTCTACTTAAATACTTCAACCAACTATGAAGATTTCCTTAGGGTTTGGTTTGAGACTAAAAGGACAAAAGGTAGTATTTAAGACTCTACGTATAGAGGTAACTTTTGGAATACTACAAGGTAAAGGCTAAGGTATTTTGGGCATTATAACAATACTCGGAGTATTTCTACCAAGAGGGGGTGTATTATACGAAACAACTAGGCTAGGGGTACCTGGCTGGACACTACAAAGGGGAGGAGGCCTCTCGGCCAAAGCTTCTCAAAAGGGGGGGGGGGGGGGGAGACCTCTTGGACGAGAACACAACACAAGAGGGGAGGGAGGATTTAAAGACTTAGTGAAATTTAGGATGAAGAAGTCTTCCACAAGGGAGGGGTATTTATAGGGAAACCAATGGCCTTGATCAAGCCAAGTGCAAGGCAAGTGTAAGGCCAAGATCAAGCCAAGTGCACCCTAACCCTACACCCCAAAACAAGGCACAAAACATGGCACAAAGTAAGGCACAAAACAAGGCCAAAACAAGGCACCAATCGGCCAAGGCCAAACCGCCCCTTAGGCGTCCACTTGAGGGTGACAAGTGTCACCCTCTCGTTGGTCCAAAATGTTTCGTCTCCCGGAAAAATCCGCAAAAATCGCAAATGACATAGCCGAAATTTTCCCCTCGCAAGTTCTGTAAAACGTTTCATCGAAAAACGATTCTAATCGGGTGTTGTGCACAAATATTTCAAAACTTGCCTAACTTTAAGGCTCAAACTTTCTACGTACGCCCACACGTACATACTCTGGAAATACGGGGTATAACAGATATCCTTTACTAGTTTTATGAATAGCCAAGCGGGTGAGTTAGTAGAATAACTCACTTCTTGAAAGTATTAAGGATGTCTAATGTTTTATTAAAGTTAAGGGACTTGAAGAGTTTTAAAGTATGTGATACTTGTTCCGTTTTAAACGTATAAGTCCCTTGGATAGGAAATTGTATATGGATAAGGTATAAAGCGAATGTAACGACTTTATGGGGAGTTGGTTATAATTGCTTTATGGAAAGATGAATGACTTGTTTTTAATGAAAAGACAATTTGATTTTAAGGCATCGATTGCCTAAGGTTTTATAATATAAGGAGTCACTTGATTTAGAAACCTAACTTTATTTCTAAAGGTATTGTGACTTGTCTTGAAAAGTAATTTTGACTTGATACTACGGTTTATAGTATCTTGGAAGTTTTATATGAAAATGAGTCATTTTCAAAAGGTTAGAAGTACGTAGTACTTTGGGTTAAACTCCCGGATTTATTATAACATATTAGTGCCTTAAGTGAACTAAAATGAGAGTGTAGATGAATAATACTAATAAGAAGTTAGAGAGATTTCTAACTTGCTTATTTATTGTATGACGGCCGGTTGAGATAGGGTAAGAGTATAAGTGAGGGGTAAACCCCCAAGACGCTATACCACCTTCTCCAGGATAAGAGTATAAATGAGGGGTAAACCCCCAAGACGTTATACCACCTGTTTTACTACCTTCTCCAAGGTAAGAGTATAAATGATGGGAAAACCCCCAAGACGTTATACCACCTGCTTCAGGGTAAGAGTATAAATGAGGGGTAAAACCCCAAGACGTTATACCACATGTTTCTATGGGTTCGCTATCCATGATTTGATCGGGAGTCTCCTATTGTGATGTTGTACGTATTCTATTGATTTACTCTCATTGTTAGTAAGGCACTGTGTACTGTAATTTTGTTAGCATACATGTCTCCGACTTTGTTTTAAACTTGTGTTGTAATTACAGTACTTTCCAGTTTTACATACTTAGTACATATTGTGTACTGACTCCCTTCCCCGGGGGCTGCGTTCATGCCGCAGGAAAGGGTAAGCAGGTGGTGGATCCGCATTCTTAGTATCACTTATCAGACGTCAGAAGCTCCATTTCTCCGGAGGCTTGTCTCTTTTGGTACAGTCTTTCCCTGATGTTGTAGATTTATGTACATTCAGGGGTATGGCGGGGCCCTGTCCCGCCACAGTTGTTATTCTTAAGTGCGTATTCACATATGTGGTTGGGTGTAAGAACCGAGTTATCTGATTGTACTTTTGATTATGTTTATATTATGGAAGACGGCCTTGCTCGGCTAGCTGTGATGTTTATTGTCTACATGTGTCTATGTTGTGTATGTTCATTGCTATTCTCTCGATGTATGCACGAGCAGGGTGCCCGGGTAGGGCACGATCGCGGCAGTCGGGTCGTGACAAAAGTGGTATCGAGCGATTAGTCCTCGGAAAGTGTCTGAGGCCGTGTCTAGTAGAGTCTTGATTATCGGTGTGTTGTGCACCACATCTATAATCGAGGTCGCAAGACATTTAGGATTGGTTTCCATTCTTCTCTGCGAGATCGTGCGATGAAATTTGTCTTATTAGGTTGAATCCTCTCCGACCTCTTCTTATGAAACGATTATGCCTCGCGGAAGCGACGGGGCCCGAAGGGCAAAGCGGCGGCGAGGCGCTGGCGGTACTCGAAGGGTTACATGGACTCGAGCCTGCAGACTATGCACGAGGTAGTAAGCGCGGTCGACGAGTTCAGCCACGCCGGCGGTATTAGAAGGCGAGGCGGCGGTAGCTCCAGAGGTTCGATGCGAGCCTCGATTCGCGATCGGGTCGATCACGAGACTACGAGGCAGATCCGGTTATTGACCGATATAGTAGTCGAGCGGCAGCCGGCGAGCAGCGGCCCCTAGCGACGGTTTGCGGATTAGGGATTTTAGGTTGTCATCCACTGAGTTTTATGGTTCGAGGTGCGAGGAGGATCCACGGGAGTTCATTCGGAAGCTACATCGGACCATGCAGTTCTTAGGGCTTGAGACAGTGCATTACGCTAGCCTCTTCTGGGATTCTGCGATATTGCGTTAAAGCCAGTGCGAGTCGTGGTTGCTTTCGAGAGGTGAGGATGCTCTTCCGGTATGCAGGAGGAGTTCTGAGAGACCTTCATGGATCATTTTGCCTCACGAGATGAGGAGAGCCGGGTAGATAGATTCTTGACCTTGAGGCAGAACGGGAGGACTATCAGGGAGTATAGCCTGGAGTTTGACTCCTTGGCCAGACATGCGCACACTATTGTAGCTGACATGGCGGATAAAGTTCATCGTTATGTGATGGGGCTAGACCGTCATATGATTACAACATGCTTGGGAGTGGCTCTTCAGCCCGGTATGGACATTGCGAGGATGCAGGCCTATGCGCAGGGGATAGAGGATAGAGAGAGGGAGGACCAGATTGACTCAGGCCAACCCAAGAGGGCCAGGATAGCGGGGTCTCAGGGCAGTTTTCGAGGCGGACAACCTCAGCAGCAGACTAGGTCCACTTTCCAGCCAGCACAGAGTGCTCCCTCACGGTTTTCTGGCAGGAGGTCTGCTCAGCCAAGTCATTCAGGCGGTCGTGGGCTCGGGACGGGATTTCGAGGCGAGGCGAATCGCCGTCGGGACCACCCGCCTCGGTATGCTTTCGATGCGGTAGGTTTCACGAGCGAGTGTCGCGAGGGCCGGGAGCTTGTTACACTTGTGGCCAGCAGGGCCATTTGAGGAGAGATTGTCCGTCTAGAGGTGGCATGGGTGGTACGGTGCAGCCGACAGGATCTGTTGCTGGGTCTTCTTCTCCTTCTGTGGTTATGCGCCCCGGAGGGCAGGGTACTCACGGACCGGCAGGCCGCGGTAGAGGTCGTGGTGGTGGTTCGATTCTAGCGGTCCACAGAACGCATATATTCTCTAGCCACCGCCAGGGATCGAAGGCTTCCCAGCGTCGTCGCGGGTACATTATTGATTTCATCTTTGTGGCGTTTATGCTTTGATAGATCCAGTTCTACCTTGTCCTATGTGTCCCCTCTTATTTGGGTAGAATCGGGATAGAGCGGTGTCGATAGAGCCTTTCGAGGTAGCTACGCCAATGGGAGATCGGTGTTAGGCGGCGGGTGTATAGAGGTTGTCGGTGTTTATTCTGATCGTCACACCACTTGCAGACTTGATAGAGTTGGAGATGTGATTTTGATGTCATTATGGGTATGGGTGGTTGGCTTCTTGTTATGCCAACGTTGACCGTAGGGACAGGTTGGTTCGGTTCGATTTCTGGCGAGCGATTATCGAGTGGAAGGGCAACACACGGCGTCGGCGAGGGTAGGTTTATTTCTTACCTCAAGGCTAGGAAGATGGTGCGAGAAAGGGTACATTTATCATCCGGTTGGGTATTTGATACAGGGTGAGTTGCAGTTCTTGATCGGTTCGGTGGTTAGGAGTTTCGGATGTGTTCCCGGTGATCTTGGGTATCCTCCCGAGAGGAGATTGAGTTTTGTATTGACACGTTGCGGACACTCGACCTATTTCCATTCCGCCATCTGAGGATGACACTGCTTGAGTTGAGGAGTGAAGGACCAGGTGAAAGATTTCTTTGGAGAAAGGCTTTATCGGGCCTAGTGTATCTCCCAGGGAAGCGCGGTTTTGTTTGTGAAGAAGAAGGATGGGGCCTGCGTATGTGTGTTGATTCTGAGCGGTGAATAAGGTAACCATTAAGAATAGGTACCCTCCCGTGATTGATGATTTGTTTGACGATTGCGAGTGCGAGTGTTTCTCAAAGATAGACACGTGGTGCAGTTATCATCAGTCACGAGTTCGAGAGCGGACATCCCAAGCGCATTCAGGACCCGGTATGGGCACTATGAGTTCAGGGTTATGTCTTTCGGTTTGACCAACGCTCCAGCGGTATTTATGGATTTGATGAACCGGGTGTTCAAGTCATTTTTGGATACATTTGTGATTGTATTCATTGATGACATCCTGGTGTATTCGCGGACAGAGCAGGAGCATGCAGATCACTTGAGGACGGTACTTGGGGTTCTCCGGAGCCGGCAGTTATTCGCCAAGTTCTCCAAGTGTGAGTTTTGGTTGGCCTCAGTGGCATTCCTGGGACATATTGTTGGGGCTGATGGTGTTCGGGTGGATACGGCAAAGATTGAGGCAGTCAAGTCTTGGCCGAGACCTACTACTCCGTCGAGTCGCGATTTCTTGAATGGCGAGTTATTATCGTAGGTTTGTGGAGCAGTTTGCTTCTATCACGACCCGTTCCGGGGCCCGTGACTGGTGCCTTACCCGGGCACCCAAGCAGTCATACATCAGAGAAAATCAGCGGAAATATAAAACAAGACAAGAAATATTATTAAAAAGGAGAAACAGTTTATCTGAAGAAAAGCCTGCCTTTCGGCATATATATATAAACATAGTTTTGCAGTTACATCCCAACTGTACAATAGGACTGAGACCTCTAAGGAAGTAAACAACTATGACGGGACGGGGCCCGCCATACTGAATGTACAAAACTATCTACAATACAGGGAGATCATACCCAAAAGTAGAGCCTCCGGAGAAGATGGAACTCCTGACACCAACGCAAAGATCCTAAGGATGTGGATCTAGCACCTGCTTGTCCTTACCTGCGGCATGAACGCAGCCCGAAGAAGTCGATCTGGGTACTAAGTATGTGAAGCGTAAAGTACTTAAATGAAATCATATCATTTTAAAACCGGTTTACAAATATGTATGAAACAACCAAGAAACCGCATAGTGCCACATCACAAACAAGAGCAATAGTGTAATGTAGCGAGTCTTCTCTGTCATGCGGATGATCGGCGAGGCCATTGCCCATAGTATCATTATGCAAGCCTAATCGACTCCGTAGTCCGCATAGGCCACTCACTTAGCGCGCAGGGTATAACCCGCATCGAGGGTAGCTACTCCTCGGCGTCGATCCTGGACTCGTAGTCCGCATGGCCACATAGACGCGTGAGGTATAACCCGCACACTAACACGGAACTCTCGTAGCTCCGCATAGGTCCCTGGACCCGCGTAGGTATTCTCGAATCATGGTCCTGCATCACTGAGTCTACCGCGTCGGAGGCGGCTTAACCCCGTGTAACATGTCAAGAGGTGAGTGATATAATACTAACACAACACTTATCGTTAAACAACATAAGCCTGACAAGAATACCCTCTTATACAAGCGTTTACAAGACACTAACACACTTAGCATCATATCATGTCTACTTATCAAACCATCTTATTATTCTTTCCATAAATCAATATAAGTCTGTTATAAACACATAGTTAAAGCTGTTCCTTTTATCATCTTAAGTGGTTATACCTAACTTCCCATAAAGCTAGTATAACTCTTAAGCTTTACATTTTAAAAACCAATTAGTTCTCTTACATTAAAAATGATTCGGTATTCTTTTGAAATGCATCAAGATCCTTATTATTCGGGCTTAAGTCAAAAGACATTGCGTAAGTATTATTCGGGCTTAAGTCAAAAGACATTGCGTAGTTATTAATCGATTAACACACGTCGTCTACCGTACTATATATATATATTTGAAAATGTCATGCTTTAGGAAGAATCACATACCTTCTCGTGAAAACCACGCCAAGTTGAATATGTCGCGCAGAGAATCAACCTATAATAGTCGAACACGTCTATCAGCGTTGACTACTCAGCGATTCTAAGCGAGAGGGTTCTCTATCCTACGGAAAATTGGGCAGCACTTCCCTGCGGTGAGCTACTCAAGTCTCTGTGAAAGCGATCCTAAGTAAATCTGATTTGATTATTCTTCTTTAAACCCTTCTACGTGATATGATTCAATTCTATTACGTAATAATCTTCTAAGTATTCAATACTTATATCTATACTTCTACGATGCATTTTCTAATACAAAGAGGTTAGGATTATTTACCTCGGTAAGCCCAATAATATCCTAGATAAAAGTCGCGCTGAGCAATGTTTAGCTCTAAGTTGTATGCGCTCAGGTAGCTCAGAACCATTAAGTTCTTCCCAACTTCTACTAAGTACTAAGGGATTTGGGCTAGGGTATTTTGGGCATTATAACAATACTAGAAGACAACTTTTCTACCAAGGGAGGGGGGTAGATTTCGGCTAGGCTCGGGGGGGGTGGGGATTGCCTCGGCTAAGCTTCTCCAAGGGGGGGGGGGGGTGTTTGGACGAAAGGGCTATCAAAGGAGAGGGGAGGATTTTAGACTTGGAAAGTTTTTGTGGATGAAGAACTCTTCATCACAGAGAGTATTTATAGGTCAAGGGATGGCCAACCAATGGCCAAGATTATGCCAAGTGCAAGGCAAGTGTAAGGTCAAGATTTGGGCAAGTGTACCTTAGCCAACTTGCACACAAAATATCCTACCAACTCCAAGACAAAATTGGCTATCCAATTCGTCCAAATGGACGCCTCAAGTCCACCAACTAGAGGGTGACAAGTGTTGCCCTCTCGTTGGTCCAAAATGTTTCGTCTCTCGGAAAAATCCGCAAAAATTAGAAATGACATAGCCGGAATTTATCCTACGCGAGTTGTGTAAAACGTTTAGTCGGAAAGCGATTCTTTTAGTGAGTTGTGCCCAAGTATTTTCGTCCAAGCCTAACTTTTAAGGCTAAACTTTTGTACGTATTCCCTTACGTACATACTCTGGAAATACGGGGTATAACATTCTCCCCTCCTTAGAAACATTCGTCCCGAATGTTCCTTCCCAAACAGGATAACGATAAGGTTCTTCATAACTTAAGCGGTTTGCAAAAGCCACACACGGCCACAAAACAACACTTAGGCATAGCGATAATGAAAATTTACAAGTAGGAAAGTGAATTACGGAGGTGTGGGGAATAGGTGAGGATACTTACGCCTCATGTCCTCGCCGGCTTCCCACGTCATCTCCTCCCGAGCTCGTTCCGCCACAAGACTTTGTGGAAGCCACGTCCTTCCGTCCGCAGACGCCTAACCGACGATCGATTATCGCTATGGGAATCTCTCCATACGATAACCCCTCGATCACTGGACATCGTCAATCGGGTGTACCCTAGATGGATCCCCGATACATCTCCTCAGCATAGATACGTGAAAAACCGGATGCATTGCCTCCAGGTCGGACGGCAGATCCAACTCATAGGCAACCTTGCCTACCCTGCGTACAATCTGAAACGACCCAATGTACCTTGGGCTGAGTTTCCCCTTCTTCCCGAATCTCATCACACCGCCATGGGTGACACCTTAGGAAAACCCAATCATGAACCTCGAACTCCGGATCCGACGGCGATGATGCATTTGACTTACTCGACTACGGTGTCGAACCTATCTGGATAAGCTTCACCTTATCCATCGCTGCACGCAAATCTGGTCCCACTGCGCACCTCGCCCACATCGAACCAGCCTATAGGCGTCTGCACTTCCTCGTACAATGCCTCATAAGGCGCCATCCGAATCTGGAGTGGTAGCTATTATTGTATGCAAACTCAACTAGAGGCAAATGATCCTCCAGGCTACCCACGAAGTCGATAACGGGCTCGCGACATATCCTCGAAGTGCGGATAGTGCGCTCGGCTGTCCTACATGCGTGGATGGAATGCGATGCTCGGGCTCACTGCGTCTCTAAACCCTTACGGAAAGACCTCCGGAAGTTAGCGTGGCCGGGCTCCTCGGTGATATGATCGAAATAGGGACTCCATGCGATCGGCGATCTCTCGGATATATAGTGCGGCATAATCCTCGGTAGAAAAAGTCGTCCTGACGGGAAGAAAGTGGGCTGATTTCGTCAGCCTGTCGACGATAACCCATATAGAATCATGTCTCCTCTGAGTGCGAGGTAATCCTGTGATGAAGTCCATGTTGATCACCTCCGCTTCGGTCGGGATCTCTATCGTCAGAACAAACCACCGGGCCTCGGTGCTCTACCTTCACTGCGACAACACGGGCGAGCTACGAACTCGCAACGCCCTTCTTCAAGCCATCCCACCAATACGGATCTAAGGTCGTGGTACATCTTGGTCGACCACGGATGGATAGAAACGCTTGTATTTGTGTGCTTCCCAAGAACACCTGCCAGAAGTCTGAAACATCCGGAACACACAACGCCCTCAAACCTTAGCACCCCATGGTGCTACCTCAAGGACCTTGCCCTCACGAAGAGCGTATCACTATAACGTGTCAAAACTGGATCCTAGAAATGTTGCCTCTTGTCCTCCACGACTATGGTAGACTCGGCAACCTCACGAACTCGAACCCATCGTTATCGAGAATCAATCAAGCGGACACCAAGGCTCGCTAAGCGATGCAAATCACGAACCATGTCCTCTCTGCGCTGCATCGATAGACTCCCATCGACCTACGACTAAGAACATACGCCACAACATTGGCCTTCCCGGGTGGTACGGGATATCAACATCGTAATCCTTAAGCAACTCTAACCACCGTCTCTGCCGTAAGTTCGGCTCCTCTGGTGAAGATATCTGGAGGCTCTTGTGGTGCGTATAAATATCCATATGAACCCCATACAAATAGTGCCTCCGGATCTTGGCGTGAATCACTGCGCGACTCCAAATCATGGGTGGGGTAGTTCCTCTCGTGTTTCTTTAGTCGGGATGCATACGCTATAACCTTGCCATCTGCATCAACACACATCCCAACCCGATGCGGCGTATCACAATACACGACATAACCGTCTGGACCCTGCGGAAGTAAGAGCGAGGCGGTCGTCGGTATTTCCTTCAAGAATCGAAACCACGCTCCAAGCATCGATCGGCGAAACTTAGCGCCTTACGAGTCGGCCTAGTCAATGGTGCGAAGATAGAAGCAAACTTCTCTACGAACGCCGATAATAACTGCAAGGCCCGAGCTGCGAACCTCGCCGGAGTAGTAGGTCTAGGCAAGTCTGGCGCCTCGATCTTGGCGTATCACTCGAATGCCATCGGCCCGACAATGTGCCCGAAAAGCCACGAAGTTAACCAAAACTCACATTTGGAAAACTTGGCGTATAAGCTGCAGTCTGGAGAATCGGCCAAGATCGCCAAATGCTCGCGTGCTCCGCTCTGGCGAGAATAAACCAAGATATCATCAATGAACACTATCACAAGCGTGTCCAAAATGGTTTGAACACTCGGTTCATCAAATCCATGAATACCGCGGAGCATTGGTCAACCAAAAGACATGACCACGAACTCATAATGCGTCTGGGTCGGAATGCGATCTAGGGACATCCACCTCTCGACTCGCACTGATGATAGCGATCGCAGATCAATCTTGGAGAAACATCTCGCGCCCTGGTCGAACAAATCATCAATCACAGGAAGGGTATATCTGTTCTTAATGGTCACCTTGTTGTTTGCACTGTAATCAACACACATGCGGCGTCGTCCTTCTTCTTCACGAACAATACCGGCGCTCCCGGGGAGAAACACTAGGCTGATGAAGCCTTTCTCCGAAATCTCTTAGCTGGTCCTTCACTCTCTCAACTCGGCGGTGCCATTACGTATGGCGGAATAGAAATAGGCGAGTGTCCGCAACACATCTATACAAAACTCGATCTCCTCTCGGGAGAGGATACGGGAGGTCGTCTAGAAACACGTCCGGGAACTCTCGACTCTGGAATCGAAAATCTGCGCTGCGGCCTCGATATCAAACACCGAACGAGATGGTAGATGTACCCGCCGTACCATCTTCCTAGCCTTGAGGTAGGAAATAAACCTACCACCGGCGATACGTGCTCCTCCCACTCAACAATGGCTCGCCGAAGCTGGAACCGCACTACTCTCTCCTGCGGTCTACATTGGCGTAGCAAGTAGCTAGCCAATCCATACCGTGATCACGTCGAAATCAATCATATCCAACTCTATCAAGTCGGCTGGGTCGACGACGTAAATGGTCGCTGGACAAGCCCTATATACCGCCGAGCTACCACCGAATCACCCATTTGGCGTAGCTACCTCGAAAGGGTCTATGGACTCGGGCTCTATCCTATCCTACTAGCAATAAGGGAGATATATAGGACAGTAGAACCGGATCTATCAAGGCATACACATCAAACCCGAAGCGATAAGGTACTGTGGCGACATCGGTGAGGCCTCACGATCTGTCGGTGGACAAAGCATAAATGTGGTTACGAGGACCGCTAGAACTGGGACCCGCGCCACGACCTCTGCCACGACCTGCTGGTCCATGAGTACCTTGCCCTCCGGGGCGAGTAGCTGTCGGGGATGAAGAAGACCGTGCGAAAAGAACCGTATGGTGACCCACTACCATCGCCGCTTGGTGGACGGTTCCTCGCATAGTGACCTGCTGGACACAATCGAAACAAGCTCCGTAGCGGCACCACAACTCGAAGTGGGATCTCGCATCGGCACACCGAGGGGTGGTCCCGATCGGCCAGTACCTCTGCTGCTCTGGGCGTCCTCGAATATCTGGTGTCTTGAGGGCGGTGCGAGAGTGCTCTGGTGGGCGTGGTGCAAATCTAGGCTAGCTGCGAGGCCGCCCACGATAGCCACCAAAAGACCTGCCGTCTGGTCTTCTTAACCTGCTGCTGTCGGCCCGTCGGTCTACGCTCGCCGCATCCAAGAGCATGAGCTGCGTTCGGGTAATGTCCATACGGTGAAGAGAAACACCCGCACAAGACTTCGGCCATATAATCATCTAGCGGTGGCGTGGCGGTGCACCTATCCTCCATATCTGCTACCAACACCGGGACATATCGAGCCAATGAATCAAACTCGACATTGTACTCACTAACGGTCGTCCTGCGCCTCGGTAACAAAAATCTGTCGGCCGCGCCCTCGCCATCTGTGGAGGCAAGAAGTGAGTGAGAAAGCCTCGAGAACTCATCCCAGTAGGCGGGGCGCGTGCTCTCCCCGGGATAACTCCCATGAATCAAACCAATCGACTGCGGTATCACGCAGCCTATGTGAACCGAAGATCACGGACTCGGTCTCTGATTCCCTGATCACTCTCATAATCCTCTGTAGCTGACGGATGAACTCCTGCGGATCATCCTCTGGCCTCGACCCGTAAAACTCTGGCGGGCTAAAACTCAGGAAATCTCGTAGCCTCAAACTATCTGCCCTCGGGTGAACCACGGGTGCTCACGGTGGGCTGAGCTGCCGCATCGGCTGTCCTCGTATGCGGCCACGATCACGGCGATGGCGGGCCATCTCTCGTAACCCATCTCATCTGCTCCGGGATGTGGGGTGGAGGTGTAGGTGCGTGGTCTCATCGGCATTGCTGCGCCCTAAACCCTCACAGGGTGGGCGGCGTCATAGAACTCGCATCGTCTCGGGCATCGAGCCCTCGTGACTCTAGGTGTCCCACTAGCAGCTCCTCGGTGCCTTGCCCACGGGCGGGTTGCCTAACGTGGGCATAATCATTCTGAGAAAAAGGGATACGTTAGAAGGGTCCGACTTATAACACAGCTCTAAGGCACGATCTCAGAATGAGAAGAATGGAAACCAATCCTAAATATCCTATAGCCTCCTGATTATTGGTGTGGTGCACAACACACCGATAATCAAGACTCTACTAGATACGGTCTGTAGACACTTTTCGAGGATTAACTGCTCTGATACCACTTTTGTCACGACCCGTTCCGGGGCCCGTGACTGGTGCCTTACCCGGGCACCCAAGCAGTCATACATCAGAGAAAATCAGCGGAAATATAAAACAAGACAAGAAATATTATTAAAAAGGAGAAACAGTTTATCTGAAGAAAAGCCTGCCTTTCGGCATATATATATAAACATAGTTTTGCAGTTACATCCCAACTGTACAATAGGACTACAGACCTCTAAGGAAGTAAACAACTATGGCGGGACAGGGCCCATACCACGAATGTACAAAACTATCTACAATACGGAGATCATACCCAAAGTAGAGCCTCGGAGAAGATGGAGCTCACGACACCAGCAAAGATCCTAAGGATGTGGATCTAGCACACCTTGCCTTACTGCGGCATGAACGGCCCGAAGGAGGTCGAGACAACGGTACTAAGTATGTGAAAGCGTAAAGTACTTTAATGAAATCATATCATTTTAAAACAAGTTTACAAATATTTATGAAACAATCAACGAAACCGCACGTAGTGCCACATCACAAACAAGAGCAACAATAGGTGTCTGTAGCGAGTCTTCTAGCTGCGGATGATCGGCGAGCCAATTGCCCATAGTATCATTATGCAAGCCTAATCACGGACTCCGTAGTCCGCATATGCCACTCACTTAGGCCCGTAGGGTATAACCCGCATCGGTAGCTACTCCTCGGCATCGCCCCTGGACTCGTAGTCCGCATGGCCACATAGACCGCATGTGGTATAACCCCGCACACTAACCTGGAACTCTCGTAGCTCCGCATAGGTCCCTTGGACCCGCATGAGGTATTCTCGAATCATGGTCCCAGACCGCCTGAGTCTACCCCGCATCGGAGGGCCGCTTAACCCCCGGTAACATGTCAAGAGGTGAGTGATATAATACTAACACAACGACTTATCGTTAAACAACATAAGCACAACAAGAATACTCTTATACAAGCGTTTACAAGACACTAACACACTTAGCATCATATCATGTCTACTTATCAAACCATCTTATTATTCTTTCCATAAATCAATATAAGTGCATTATAAACACATAGTTAAACTGTTCCTTTTATCATCTTAAGTGGTTATACCTAACTTCCCATAAAGCTAGTATAACTCTTAAGCTTTCTGTTTTAAAAACCAATTAGTTCTCTTCTGTTAAAAATGATTCAGTATTCTTTTGAAATGCATCAAGATCCTTATTATTCAGGCTTAAGTCAAAAGACATTGCCGTAAGTATTATTCAGGCTTAAGTCAAAAGATATTGCCGTAGTTATTAATCAGTTAACACACGTACGTCTACCGTACTATATATATATATTTGAAAATATCATGCTTTAGGAAGAATCACATACCTTCTCAGCGAAAACCACCTGCCAAGTTGAATATGTCGCGCGCAGAGAATCAACCTATAATAGTCAGACACGTCTATCAACGTTGACTACTCGCTGATTCTAAGCAGTGGGTTCTCTTTCCTACGGAAAATTGGTCAGCACTTCCCTTCACGGTGAGCTACTAAAGTCTACTGTGAAAACAGTCTAAGTAAATCTGATTTGATTATTCTTCTTTAAACCGCCTACTGCGTGATAACAGTTCAATTCTATTCTGTAATAATCTTCTAAGTATTCAATACTTATATCTATACTTCTACAGTATGCATTTTCTAATACAAAAAAAGGTTAGGATTATTTACCTCGGTAAGCCCAATAATATCCTAGATAAAAGTCGCGCCTGAGCAAGGTTTAGCTCCTAAGTTGTACGCTCCGGTAGCTCCAAGAACCCTTAGAAGTTCTTCCCAACTTCTACTAAGTACTAAGGGATTTGGGCTAGGGTATTTTGGGAATTATAACAATACTAGAAGACAACTTTTCTACCAAGGGAGGGGGGTAGATTTCGGCTAGGCTAGGGGGGGGATTTCCTCGGCTAAGCTTCTCCAAGGGGGGGGGGGGTGTTTGGACGAAAAGGGCTATCAAAGGAGAGGGGAGGATTTTAGACTTGGAAAGTTTTTGTGGATGAAGAACTCTTCATCACAAGAGGGGTATTTATAGGTCAAGGGACGGCCAACCAATGGCCAAGATTATGCCAAGTGCAAGGCAAGTGTAAGGTCAAGATTTGGGCAAGTGTACCTTAGCCAACTTGCACACAAAATATCCTACCAACTCCAAGACAAAATTGGCTATCCAATTCGTCCAAATGGACGCCTCAAGTCCATCAACTAGAGGGTGACAAGTGTTGCCCTCTCGTTGGTCCAAAATGTTTCGTCTCTCGGAAAAATCCGCAAAAATTAGAAATGACATAGCCGGAATTTATCCTACGCGAGTTGTGTAAAACGTTTCGTCGGAAAACGATTCTTTTAGTGAGTTGTGCCCAAGTATTTTCGTCCAAGCCTAACTTTTAAGGCTAAACTTTTGTACGTATTCCCTTACGTACATACTCTGGAAATACGGGGTATAACATTCCTCCTCCGAAACATTCGTCGAATGTTCCTTCCCAGACAGGATAACGATAAGGTTCTTCATAACTTAAACAGTTTGCAAAAGCCACACGGCCACAAAACAACACTTAGGCATAAACGATAATGAAAATTTACAAGTAGGAAAGTGAATTACCCGGAGGTGTGGGAATAGGTGAGATACTTACGCCTCATGTCCTCCTCGACTTCCCACGTCATCTCCTCCTGAGCTCGTTCCGCCACAAGACTTTGACGGAAGCCACGTCCTTCGTTCGCAGACGCCTAACCTGACGATCGATTATCGCTATGGGAATCTCCTCATACGATAACCCCTCGGTCACCTGGACATCATCAATCGGGTGTACCATAGATGGATCCCCGATACATCTCCTCAGCATAGATACGTGAAAAACCGGATGCACTGCCTCCAGATCGGACGGCAGATCCAACTCATAGGCAACCTTGCCTACCCTGCGGACAATGCGAAGCGGCCCGATGTACCTTGGGTTGAGTTTCCCTTCCTCCCGAATCTCATCACACCGCCATGGGTGACACGCTAGGAAAACCCAATCATGAACCTCGAACTCCAGATGCCGACGACGATGATCTGCATATGATTTCTGTCGACTCTGAGCTGTCAGCAACCTCTCCTGGATAAGCTTCACCTTATCCACTGCCTGCTGCACCAAATCTGGTCCCACTAACTGCACCTCGCCCACATCGAACCAGCCTATAGGCGATCTGCACTTCCTCCCATACAATGCCTCATAAGGCGCCATCTGAATACTGGAATGGTAGCTATTATTGTATGCAAACTCAACTAGAGGCAAATGATCCTCTCATGCTTTAGGAAGAATCACATACCTTCTCAGCGAAAACCACCTGCCAAGTTGAATATGTCGCGCGCAGAGAATCAACCTATAATAGTCAGACATGTCTATCAACATTCAGATTACTCTGAAAACAGTTCTAAGCAGAGGGTTCTCTATCCTACGGAAAATTGGCGACTTATCACGACCGAACCGGGCGTGGATCGTGCCTTACCGAGCACCCTAGTGATACAACATCGAGAGAAAATCAGCGGAAATAAAAACATGAACATGAATTAAGAGACAAGATAAATAAACAGGCCAACCAAAGCGATTGCCTTCATCATATATACATAAATACGACGCTTATCCTTTTTACAAACCACGCCCACAATTGCTCTGCACCTCTAAGATTTATACAACAACTATGACGGACGGGGCCGCCATACCCCTGAACGTACAAGAACTTACAGACTCAGGGTAACATACCAAAGATAAGCCTCCGACGAAACAGAGCTTCCCAAAACGCTGAAATGAGATCCTAAACGTGGGGATCGACAGCCGATGTACTTCTACCTGCGGCATGAACGCAGCCCCCCGAAGGAGGTCAGTACAACAGGTACCAAGTATGTGAAACTGTAAAATACTGTAAATGAAATCATAATAGTCTATAAAAGCAGGAGACAGATATGATAACCAAACTACGATACACGCATGTGATTATATCAATTCGGTCTCACGCCCACAACATCAATCTGCGCGTGGAGTACCTTTCGCCAGCTGGCGATCATGATATGATAACAACAAGACGGCCCATCCAAATGGGAGCATACCCGTGCGCTACGCGTCGTGTCGGTATGTCCAAAGGAACAAATAAGACAACATTCCAAATGGAAGCATACGTGCGCTACGCGTCGTGTCGATGAGTCGAAGGAAACAATAAGACAAAGATTCCAAATGGAAGCATACCCGTGCGCTACGCATCGTGTCAGTATGTCCAAAGGGAAACAATAAGACAACAAGGCGGTAATCAAAGTGGAAGCATACCCGTGCGCTACGCATCGTGTCAGTATGTCCAAAGCGATTAACAAAAGTAACACTATCAACGAGAACGTGCGTGGAATTTATCGTCACCACGGTCCACGCCCAAGTAAGTTCTCAACAAGTCAACCGACCCTCCATCGAGGCAGCGGTAGTATAGAAACACAATTCTTGCACAACAAAGGCTATCACAACAAGCATAGGCAAGTTTCACAACAACAAGCATAGGCAAGTTTCACAACAACAAGCATAGGCAAGTTTCACAATAACAAGCATAGGCAAGTTTATACACAACTCGAAGTACTTTCATTTTATGCCCAAGTCCGGGTTTTAACCCTAAAGTACTACGTACGTTAAATTCCTTTTAAAGAGATCTATTCCTTTTATAAAAGTCACCCGATACCCGTAGTATAAAAAAATAGAGTGACTTATATCTTTTAAGTAAACCAAAACAACTTCCATACTTTCCTTTTTAAAACCAGATTAAGGCAACACCATGCTTTCTTTTTTTGACCAAAACACTTCTCTTTTTAAAGTCAAGTTACCACATTAAAACCAATGATAAAACCTTTCTTTTGTTTTCATAAGGTCGTTATAACCAACTTCCCATAAAGTTGTTATAACACCTTATGTTTTAAACCATTTTAAGACAACACAATGCCTTTCTTTTCCCTAAAGTTCCAGTTTGCCTAATTTCAATTACACAAGACTCTTTTTTGAAAAGTTTCATAGTTCAATGTCTTAATCTCTTTTAAAACAATTGAGTAACATATACCATAGGCGAATAGGTTATTCTTGTTCATAATCAATCTTATTAAGCAGCCATGATCTAGAAAATGTAATATCATTTTGTCTCATCTTAGCTTCTATGCAGATGGAGGTTTCTACTGGTTTTAATAATACTTAATTATTCAATACATTTTCCTTTATTAACGCTGTGGTTTGTCGATACACATTCTGATTTCCGAAATCAGTAAAACATTATTCCTTTCAAAAACCAAGTACTCATTACTCACGAATGAGGTTTCACACAAACATCCATATTAAGTCAAGTCTCTTATCTTTTAAGAATAAGTCTCTTAACTTCTAGACCATTAAACCATTCTTTTTATCTCTCTTAAGACGTTACACCTAACTTCTCATAAAGCTGGTATAACTCTTATGTTTTCAAACCAAGTATACACTTCTTTCAAAAAGGTTTCTTAATCTTTTAGAATACTCCAAGGTTCTTTATTATCAAGTCGGTTATAAGTCAAATCAGTTATCTTTTAAAAAAAACCACAAAGCATTTCTCATTTACATGAAATCATTATAACCAACTTCCCATAAAGCCGTTATAACAATTTATGTTTAAAAACAATCTAATACATTTAACACATGTACGTCTATCGTACTACATAGTTATACACATATCATGCTAGAACAGATAAGAAGAGGTTCACATACCTCGCGACGATTATCGACTAATAGCAAAACGCTCCAAGTACCTCAAACCGTCCGCTACACTCTCAGTCAAGCAGATCACTCCACACGTAGTACTACAACCTATAGAGGCCACAAAGCGCCTATTAATATCTTTAGATCCCGACGTAGAATATTCTACAGAAAATTCGGCAGCACCTCCCCCCCCCCGCAACAACGTAATTCTCCTCCTCTATCGAGGCCGGCTACCAAGCCAACCAGGGGGTTTACACGCTTAACCTGACGTGTACTCTACTTCACGATAATGCTAAACAAGTCTAATGTCTGATCCTAAGTAATTACAGTTCAGTTCTCATCTTAAAGTTCAAGCTTAAGTCGCAAGACATTGTCGTAAGTATTATTCAGGCTTAAGTCAAAAGACATTGCCGCACAACTATGTTCAATTCTATATATAGTATACCTTAACTATATATTCCAACAACATGTAATTTCCAATTACAACAGAAGGTTAAGAGTGTTTACCTCGATAAGCCCAAAATTATCCGAGTTTATATGTCGATCCTGAGCAAGGTTTAGCTCTACTCAGTGCGCTCAGGCCAGCTCAACCAACCCTTAGAAGTTCTAACCAACTTCTACTTATAACTTCAACTACGGGTGAAGATTTTACTTAGGGTTTCGTTTTTGTGACTGAGGGAAGTATAATAGTATTTTCTGGGCTTTTGTATAAGTGTAACCTTGGGAAAACTACAAGGTATTTGGGCATTATAACAATACTTGGAGAGTATTTCTATACCACAAAAGGGGGGTATTTATACGAGACTACTAGGCTAGGGGTACCCACTGGCTAAACACCACAAAGGGAGGGGAGGCTCTCGGCGAGGGCTCTCAAAGGGGGCGGGGGGTGTGGTGGACGCACACAACCAGAGGGAGCGGGGGGGATTTTTCCCGACTTTGACAATTTTTGGATGACTAAGGTCATCAACTTAGAGGGGTATTTATAGGTCAAGAAATGGCCAACCAATGGCCAAGATCTATCCAAGTGTAAGGCAAGTGTAAGGTCAAGATGAAGCCATGTGTTTGTGGGTCCCACTTGCTCATCAACTACACAAAATATCCTACCTAACCCTTGACCACAATTTTTACACAAAAAACGTGCCAACCTTCCCCTTTGGCCGTCCACTTCCTTCCAATGTGAGGGTGACACATGTCACCCTCCCGTTGGTCCAAAATGTTTCGTCTCTCGGAAAAATCCGCAAAAATTATTAATGACATAGCCGGAAATTTCCCTACGAAAGCTGTGGAAACGTTTCGTCGAAAAACGACTCTTTTTGGCACTTGTGTACAAATTTCGAAACTATGCTTACTTTAAGGCTCAAATTATAATACGTACGCCCTCACGTACATACTCAGGAAATACGGGGTATAACATTCTCCCCTCCTTAGAAACATTCGTCCCGAATGTTCCTTCTCAAGGTGGATTACGAAGAAGATCTTCTAACAAGTTGCCAACGCCACGCCTGGCCACGAACTAACACACGTTCTCTTCCTTTCTTACTCGTCGTGCCCTCCTCGAACACTTGAACTCTTCTAGTATACGCACCATAATTCAGTCATTGCTTCAGTTTCCAATACTTTGGAGTCACAACCTCCAAACTTGGTCATCTTACTAGCTTTATTTTCCTCTAAGGCCATTCCCGGCCTTCACGAACCGATTCTGGTCGAACATATCCACAAACTCATACGATGGTCATCTAAACTTGGTCCTAGCACCCTCGTGACCCTACCACCTGGCGGGACCACCCAGAGCTGACCCTACCTCGGAACAGGCCGCGGGTTGGCCCTCAACATGGCCCCAACCCGACCCACTTAACGCATCACGCTCTTGTCCCCCGATCCGGAACAATCTTACCTCTACAGGTCATGAAAGCTACCACTTCCATTGCACACTACCCAGGGACTTTATCACACAAAACGTTCTAGGCATAAAAATGCACTCCGACAAGGATCACTTGCAAAATCTGGTACTCAAGACGGCCTTACATCTAAGGTCTCAACTGTAATATTCTAAGGTTCATCATTTTCTCACCCTCAAGCTTACCCTTCTCACAACTAGGTTCTACATCACGTTTTAGCACAAAGCTATCCGAACATAACACTAAACACATCATCACATCATCAATACATACAAAACTCTAGAGGGTTAAGGATATACGAAAATAGGCGATTGGAGGGACCGCTAAAGCGGAACTTCCACGCGACCTCTGGTGGCCCGCCGGTGTATGAACATCTGCTGGCTATGGAAGGTGAAGAACCATGCCCGATCCCGTAGTATGTGCTATCCTACCAGCGCTACCCACAGTGGGACAGTTTCTCCCAAAATGGCCTGGCCGCATGTAAAACAAACTCCGGACTAGCACGACACCCCATCGTGGAGTCTACCACCAGTCCTGGCGAGGTATGGGTGGCTTGGTGGTTAACACCCCGCTCTCGAAAATCTGAACCCTTGGAGCCACGACCGCTCTCGAAAACTCGACGCTCACGAAGATTGTGAGGACCACTCATCTTGGCGGAGCGCATAACTAGTCTGCTGCGAGGCGGTGCGCCTCGAAAATCACCAAAGGACCTGCGATCGGACCTCTTCTGGCGACTTTGGTCATTCCGTCGATTTCTCGCTCGCCGCCTCCAAGTGCATAAGCTGCATGCGGCGATGTCCATGCGGTGAAGAGCTACACCCGAACAACTCTCTGCTAGGTAATCATCGAGCCCTGTAACATATCGGTGGACTCGATCCTCCATACTAGCTACTAATGCGGGGACGTACCGGGCCAATGAGTCGAACTCCACATTGTACTCCCGCACCGTACGCCCGTTCTGCCGCAACACCAAAAATCTGTCGGCCCGAGCCCTCCTCATCTGTGGCGGCAAGAAGTGTGCAAGAAATGCCTTTGAGAACTCGTCCCAGAAAGCCGGAAGTGCATTCTCTCCCCGGGACAGCTCCCACGAATCAAACCAATCGACTGCGGTATCACGCAGCCGATGCGAACCCAGGACCACTGACTCGGTCTCCGAGGCCTTGATCACTCTCATGATCCGCTGTAACTGCCGGATGAACTCCTGCGGATCATCCTCAGGCCTCGACCCATAAAACTCTGGCGGGTTACACCTCAGAAAATCCCGTAGTCTCAAACTGTCTGCTCGGGGTTGAATTACGGGTGCTACTGGGACTGGAACTGCTGCGTCCAGCTTATCCTCAAGTCTGGTGACCACGGCCATTACGGGCCATCTCCTTGTAACCCATCTCCTCTGCCCCAGCCTGTAGGACTGGAGGCTCAGGTACTGTGGTCTCTGTAGAGACTGCCGCTGCTCTACTCGTATCTCCCTCTGCTGCCTTGCCCTTCTGGGCCCGGGTTGCCTTGCGCGGAGGCATAACTGGTAAAAACGAGATACGTCAGAGGGGTCCAACTTACAACACAGCTACAGGCACGATCTCGGAATGAGAAGAATGGAAACCAATCCTAAATGTCCTATAGCCTCACGATTATAGATGTGGTGCACACACCGATAATCAAGACTCTACTAGACACGGTGCGTAGACACTTTCCAGAGACTAATCGCTCTGATACCACTTTTGTCACGACCGAACCGGGCCGTGGATGGTGCCTACCGGGCACCCTAGTGATACAACATCGGAGAAAATCAGCGGAAATAAAAACATGAACATGAATTCGAGAGACAAGATAAATAAGCGAGCCAACAAGCGGTTGCCTTCATCATATATACATAAATACCGACGGTTATCCTTTTACAAACCACACTTGCGATTACAGACCTCTAAGATTTATACAACAACTATGACGGACGGGGCCCGCCATACCACGAACGCATAAGAACTTACGGACTCGGGGTAACATACCAAAGATAAGCCTCCGACGAAACGGAGCTTCCCAAAATGAAATGAGATCCTAAACGCGGGATCGGCGGTAGATGTACTTCTACTGCGGCATGAACGGCCTCGAAGGAGGTCGATGCAGTACCAAGTATGTGAAGCGTAAATCGTAAATGAAATCATAATAGTCTATAAAAGCAGGAGAGCGGTATGATAACCAAACTACAATACACACATACTTGATTATATCAATTCGGTCTCACGCCACAACATCAATCACGCGTGGAGTACGCCGCCGGCTGGCGATGCATGATATGATAACAACAAGACAACCATCCAAATGGGAGCATACGTGCGCTACGCATCGTGTCGGTATGTCCAAAGGAACAAATAAGACAACATTCCAAATGGAAGCATACGATGCGCTACGCGTCGTGTCGATGAGTCCAAGGAAACAATAAGACATTCCAAATGGAAGCATACGTGCGCTACGCGTCGTGTCGATATGTCCAAGGAAACAATAAGACAACAAGCGGTAATCAAAGTGGAAGCATACGTGCGCTACGATCGTGTCGATATGTCCAAAGCGATTAACAAAGTAACACTATCAGCGAGAACGTGCGTGGAATTTATCCGTCACCGTAGGCCACGCCCAAGTAAGTTCTCAACAAGTCAACCGACCCTCCATCGAGAGACGCGGTAGTATAGAAACACAATTCTTGCACAACAAAGGCTATCACAACAAGCATAGGCAAGTTTCACAACAACAAGCATAGGCAAGTTTCACAACAACAAGCATAGGCAAGTTTATACACAACTCGAAGTACTTTCATTTTATGCCCAAGTCCGGGTTTTAACCCTAAAGTACTACGTACGTTAAATTCCTTTTAAAGAGATCTATTCCTTTTATAAAAGTCACCCGATACCCGTAGTATAAAAAAATAGAGTGACTTATATCTTTTAAGTAAACCAAAACAACTTCCATACTTTCCTTTTTAAAACCAGATTAAGGCAACACCATGCTTTCTTTTTTTCACCAAAACACTTCTCTTTTTAAAGTCAAGTTACCACATTAAAACCAATGATAAAACCTTTCTTTTGTTTTCATAAGGTCGTTATAACCAACTTCCCATAAAGCTGTTATAACACCTTATGTTTTAAACCATTTTAAGACAACACAATGCCTTTCTTTTACCTAAAGATCCAGTTTGACTAATTTAAATTACACAAGACTCTTTTTTGAAAAGTTTCATAGTTCAATGTCTTAATCTCTTTTAAAACAATTGAGTAACATATACCATAGGCGAATAGGTTATTCTTGTTCATAATCAATCTTATTAAGCAGCCATGATCTAGAAAATGTAATATCATTTTGTCTCATCTTAGCTTCTATGCAGATGGAGGTTTCTACTGGTTTTAATAATACTTAATTATTCAATACATTTTCCTTTATTAACGCTGCAGTGGTTTGTCGATACACATTCTGATTTCCGAAATCAGTAAAACATTATTCCTTTCAAAAACCAAGTACTCATTACTCACGAATGAGGTTTCACACAAACATCCATATTAAGTCAAGTCTCTTATCTTTTAAGAATAAGTCTCTTAACTTCTAGACCATTAAACCATTCTTTTTATCTCTCTTAAGACGTTACACCTAACTTCTCATAAAGCTGGTATAACTCTTATGTTTTCAAACCAAGTATACACTTCTTTCAAAAAGGTTTCTTAATCTTTTAGAATACTCCAAGGTTCTTTATTATCAAGTCGGTTATAAGTCAAATCAGTTATCTTTTAAAAAAAACCACAAAGCATTTCTCATTTACATAGAGCTGTTATAACCAACTTCCCATAAAGCCGTTATAACACTTTATGTTTAAAAACAATCAAATACATTTAACACATGTACGTCTATCGTACTACATAGTTATACACATATCATGCTAGAACAGATAAGAAGAGGTTCACATACCTCGCGACGATTATCGACTAATAGCAAAACGCTCCAAGTACCTCAAACCGTCCGCTACACTCTCAGTCAAGCAGATCACTCCACACGTAGTACTACAACCTATAGAGGCCACAAAGCGCCTATTAATATCTTTAGATCCCGACGTAGAATATTCTACAGAAAATTCGAAGACCTCCCGCAACAACGTAATTCTCCTCCTATCGAGTAGGCTACCAAGCCAACCGTGGGGTTTACGTTAACCGGACGTGTACACTCTACTTCACGATAATGCTAAACAAGTCTCATGTCTGATCCTAAGTAATTCTGATTCGGTTCTCATCTTAAAGTTCAAGCTTAAGTCGCAAGACATTGTCGTAAGTATTATTCAGGCTTAAGTCAAAAGACATTGCCGCACAACTATGTTCAATTCTATATATAGTATACCTTAACTATATATTCCAACAACATGTAATTTCCAATTACAACAGAAGGTTAAGAGTGTTTACCTCGATAAGCCCAAAATTATCCGAGTTTATATGTCGATCCTGAGCAAGGTTTAGCTCCTACTCCGTGCGCTCCGACCCGCTCCAACCAACCCTTAGAAGTTCTAACCAACTTCTACTTATAACTTCAACTACGGGTGAAGATTTTACTTAGGGTTTCGTTTTTGTGACTGAGGGAAGTATAATAGTATTTTCTGGGCTTTTGTATAAGTGTAACCTTGGGAAAACTACAAGGTATTTGGGCATTATAACAATACTTGGAGAGTATTTCTATACCACAAAAAGGGGGGTATTTATACGAGACAACTAGGCTAGGGGGGGTACCCCACGGCTACACCCCACAAAGGGGAGGAGGCTCTCGGCAAGGGCTCTCAAAGGGGAGGGGGTGTGGTGGACGAAAACAACAAGAGGGAGAGGGAGGGATTTTCAAGACTTAGACAATTTTTGGATGAATAAGTTCATCAACTTAGAGGGGTATTTATAGGTCAAGAAATGGCCAACCAATGGCCAAGATCTATCCAAGTGTAAGGCAAGTGTAAGGTCAAGATGAAGCCATGTGTTTGTGGGTCCCACTTGCTCATCAACTACACAAAATATCCTACCTAACCCTTGACCACAATTTTTGCACAAAAAACGTGTCAACCTTCCCCTTTGGCCGTCCACTTCCTTCCAATGTGAGGTGACACAGGCCACCCTCCGGTTGTTCAAAATTGTTTCGTCTCTCGGAAAAATCCATAAAATTATTAATGACATAGCGGAAATTTCCTACAGTGTGGAAACGTTTCGTCGAAAAACGACTCTTTTTGGCACTTGTGTACAAATTTCGAAACTATGCTTACTTTAAGGCTCAAATTATAATACGTACGCCCTCACGTACATACTCAGGAAATACGGGGTATAACAAGCACTTCCCTACCCGGTGAGCTACTCAAGTCTCTGTGTGAACAAAGTCTAAGTAAATCTGATTTGATTATTCTTCTTTTAAACCCTTCTACTGTGATAACAGTTCAATTCTATTCTGTAATAATCTTCTAAGTATTCAATACTTATATCTATACTTCTACAGTATGCATTTTCTAATACAAAAGAGGGTTAGGATTATTTACCTCGGTAAGCCCAATAATATCCTAGATAAAAGTCGCGCCTGAGCAAGGTTTAGCTCCTAAGTTGTACGCTCCGGTAGCTCCAAGAACCCTTAGAAGTTCTTTCCAACTTCTACTAAGTACTAAGGGATTTGGGCTAGGGTATTTTGGGCATTATAACAATACTAGAAGGCAACTTTTCTACCAAGGGAGGGGGGTAGATTTCGGCTAGGCTAGGGGGGGGGATTGCCTCGGCTAAGCTTCTCCAAGGGGGGGGGGGGGGGTGTTTGGACGAAAAGGGCTATCAAAGGAGAGGGGAGGATTTTAGACTTGGAAAGTTTTTTTGGATTAATAACACTTCATCACAGAGAGTATTTATAGGTCAAGGGATGGCCAACCAATGGCCAAGATTATGCCAAGTGCAAGGCAAGTGTAAGGTCAAGATTTGGGCAAGTGTACCTTAGCCAACTTGCACACAAAATATCCTACCAACTCCAAGACAAAATTGGCTATCCAATTCGTCCAAATGGACGCCTCAAGTCCACCAACTAGAGGGTGACAAGTGTTGCCCTCTCGTTGGTCCAAAATGTTTCGTCTCTCGGAAAAATCCGTAAAAATTAGAAATGACATAGCCGGAATTTATCCTACGCGAGTTGTGTAAAACGTTTCGTCGGAAAACTATTCTTTTAGTGAGTTGTGCCCAAGTATTTTCGTCCAAGCCTAACTTTTAAGGCTAAACTTTTATACGTATTCCCCACGTACATACTGAAATACGGGTATAACGGCTTCGATTCAGCACCGTTGACTAGGTGACTCGAGAAAGCGGCCAAGTTCCGATGGGCGAGGCTTGCGAGAAGGGTTTCGATTCTTGAAGGAAATGTTGACTCTGACTCCGATTCTTACTCTTCCCGAGGGTTAGACGGTGCGTGATCTATTATGATGCCTCGGGTATCGGGCTAGGGTGTGTTTTGATGCAGACGGCAAGGTTATAGCCTATGCTTCGGCGATTCTGAAGCATGAGAGGAATTACCTACCCATGACTTAGAGTTGGCGATTATTCATGCCTTGAAGATTTGGAGACATTATTTGTATGGGGTTCATGTGGATATTTATCTGAGACCACAAGAGCCTCCAGTATATCTTCAGGCAGAGGGAGCTGAACTTGCGACAGAGACGGTGGTTAGAGTTTCTGAAAGATTATGATGTTGATATTCTATACCATCCGGGGAAGGCCAACGTAGTTGCTGATGCCTTGAGTCGTAGATCGATGGGGAACACGTCGGAATGCGGCCGAGAGGCAGGACATGGTCCGTCGAGATCCACCGATTAGCGAGCCTTGGGGTTCGATTGATTGATACCGACGATAGTGGAGTGCGGGTTCGTGAGGTTGCGAGTCTTCCATCGTTGATGAGGTGAAGAGGCGGTTTGAGGACCCGGTGTTGGTACGGTATCGAGATGCGACTCTTCGGGAGGAGAAGAGTGTCACGACCGAACCTGCGTGTTGGTTGTTATACCCGTATTTCAGTATATGCGTGGGGCGTGCGTAGAAAATTTGAACTTGAGATAGTAGCTTGGCGAAATTTATTTGTGCACAACACCCGGTTAGAGTCGTTTTTAAATGAAACGTTTCCACAACTTTCGTAGGGGAATTTCCGGCTATGTCATTTTTAATTTTTGCGGATTTTTCCGAGAGACGAAACATTTTGGACCAACGGGAGGGCGACACTTGGCACCCTCCAATTGGTGGACTTGAATCGTCCATGGGACGAATTGGATGAACTTTGGCACGTTTTTGTGCCTTGCACAAAGTCAAGGAGTTGGTAGGATATTTGTGTTTAGTTAATCCTCACCCTACACTTGCCTTGCACTTGGCAAGATCTTGGCCTTTGGTTGGCCATCCCTTGACCTATAAATACCCCTCTCCCTTTGATGAATTCTTCATCCTTTCCACAAATCTCTAAGTGTTAAAATCCCCCCCTCTCTTGTTGTTGTTCTCGTCCCTCCCCCCTTGGCCGAGAGCCCCTCCCCCTTTTGTGGCCTTGTGGCCGAGACTTCACCCCCCCTCCTAGTGGTGTTGTTCTCGTATAATAGACCCCCCCTCTTGGTAGAAATACTCTCAAAAGTATTGTTATAATGCCCAAATTACCTTAGCCGTATACCTTGTAGTATTCTAAGGTTATACTTATACGAAAAGCCCAGAAATACTATTATACTTCCCTTAGTCACAAAACCGAAACCACAAGGAAAATCTCAGCTAGTTGGAGTATTAAGTAGAAGTTGGTTAGAACTTCTAAGGGTTGTTTGGAGCGGGTTGGAGCACACGGAGTAGGAGCTAAACCTTGCTCAGGATCGACATTTAAACTCGGATAATTATGGGCTTATCGAGGTAAATATCTTGTCCCTCTATTGTAATTGGAAATTACATGATTGTTAGACTATATAGTTGAAGTATACTATATATATAGAACGAACGTTGTTGTCGGCAATGTCTTTGGACTTAAGCCTGAATAATAAGAAACCTTTTCGAAGAAGAGTCTTGAATCAGATTTACATAGGACTGTATTACAGTAGACTTGTGTTGCTTTTCCGTGGAGTAGAATTGTACCCGTTAGGGTTAGACGTATAACCCCCCCCGGTTGGCTTGGTAGCCGGCCTCGGTAGAGGAGGAGATTTACGCTGTTGCGGGGGAGTCTTTGCGAATTTTGGTAGAATGTTCTCTGATGAGCTAAATGTTAATAAGCGCCTTGTGGCCTTATAGGTTGAGGTACTACGTGTGGCGCGATCTACTTGGCTTAGGAGTAGCCGGCGGTTGGAAGTACTTGAGCGTTTTGCTATTAGTCGATACTCGTCGCGAGGTATGTGAACCTCTTCCTATCTCTTCTAGCATGATATGTGTGAACTATGTAGTACGGTGAGCGTCATGTGCTAAACGTATTTGATTGATTTAAAACATAAAGTGTTATAACGGCTTTATGGGAAGTTGGTTATATGACTTTATGTTGGTAAGAAAATACTTGTGGTCTTTAAAGGTAATCGAATTGAACTATAAGCGGCTTGTTATGTGTTAATAAAGAACTTGAAGTATTTCAAAAGATTTTGAATCATTTTGAAAGAAGAAGTAATACTTGGTTTTGAAAAACTTAAGAGTTATACTAGCTTTATGGGAAGTTAGGTATAACGGCTTAAGAATGTTTCTTGATTTGGAAATCAGAATGTGTATCGACAAACCAACTGCAGCGTTAATAAAGGAATGTTTTGACTAATTAAGTATTATTAAAACCAAGAGAAACTTCCATCTGCATAGAAGCTAAGATGAGACAAAATGATATTTCCTAGATCACATTCTTTGTAATAAGATTGTTATAAACAAGAATATCCTACTCACATATAAGACTTATGTTTCTCAGTTGTTTAAAAGAGAATTATATTCTTAAATGAACAAGACTATGAACTACGAAACCTTTCTAAAATAAGAAACGTGAACATTTGAAATTAGGCAAACTTGGACGTTTGGAAAATAATGTTGTTACTTGATTTTACAAAGGTAAGTGTTTTGGTTTATTTAAAAAGCGATCACTCTATTTTATACTACGGGTATTGTGTGACTTATGTGAAAGCAACGGATCTTTTAAAAGATTTAATGTATGAAGTACTTTAGGGGTAGATACGAACTTGTTAGCTTAAAGTACCTTGTGTGAATAACTTGATTGTGCTGGTTTGAGATAGCCTTGTAAATACTTTCTTGTTGATGTGATAAGTGAAAATGTTAGGATGCTACGCGTGTTAGTATCTTGTGTGATCGTGATGTAAGGGGTCATTCTTGTTGTGCTTACGTTGTTAAACGTTAAGCCCGTTGTACTATTATTGTATCACATACCCTTTGACTTATTATACAGGGCTTGCCACCCTTGACGCGGGTCTTTACGGCTATGCGGTCCTCGTGACTATGCGGAGTCACGGTAGCTCGGGATTGATCATTCGGGTGTTTAGCACGACGCGGGGATTCTATGCGGTCTGTTGAGACTATGTGGTCTTTTGAGACTATGCGGGTTGCGGGAGCCTAGGCGGATACCGAGGTTAGCGCCCGATGCGGGGTATACCTCGGTGATGCAGGACCATGATTCGAGGAATACCTCATGCGGGTCGTGTGTGACCTATGCGAGTCTGCGAGAGTTCGAGGATAGACGCGCATTGCTATTGCGGGCGAGTGGCCGCCGATCATGTGGTGCGATCTAGAAAGACCTCGGGATACGGTTGTGGTATTTTTGGTGCTGTGGGTCTTAGTAGTCGGCTATGCCTTCGCACTTGCCCGTCACGGTTTTATTGTGATAACTTTGAGGCGTGAGTCACGACTTGACATATTTGCTTATTTGTTGTGAGCGTAGTTTGCTTATCATACATGTCTCTGCTTTATAGACTATTATGATTTCATTTCTGATATTTTTTTAGTTTCACATACTAAATTTTTGTATGCGACCTCCTTGGGCTGCGTTCATGCCGCAGTTGAGGTACACGATCGTTGATCCTAGCTCTCGGTCACGATTTGGCGTTTGGGAAGCTCCGTTTCTCGGAGGCTTATCGATGGTATAGTCCCTGTCGTAGTAAGTGTTTACATTCGGGGGTTTGGCGGGTACTGTCATACATTGTTGTCATATCATTCTTAGAGGTGCAGTAATCTTGTTGTGGCGGGGTTTGTAAAAGGATTAAACTGCTCATGTTGAAAAAGTTGTTATTTACATATATCGAAAGGCAAGTTTTCTCAGTTATTGTTTCATAATTCATAATATGTCTTGTATAGTTTTATCTTCCGCTGATTACTCTTAAGATGTATCACTAGGGTGCCAGGGGTAAGGCACGATCCGCGGGCCGGAATCGGTCGTGACAAAAGTGGTATCGAGCGATTAATCCTCGGAAAGTGTCTACTGATCCGTATCGATGAAGTCTTGATTATCGGTGTGTTGTGCACCAAAACAATAATCAGTAGGCTATAGTGTAATTAGGATTGGATTCTAATCTTATCACTCTGAGATCTGGCCTTAGAGCTGTGTTGTAAGTTGGACCCTCTGACGAAATTATTTCCCTTATCGTTATGCCTCCGCGTAGGGCAACCCGGGCCCAGGAGGGCAAGGCAGCCGAGGGAGCTGCGAGTAGAGTTCAGAGGGTGGCGAGGGCACAGGCCCAATCATCACCTGAGTTAGGTGCTTCATTCGGGGATTTCTGCGACATCACTAGCCCCAGTAAAGTTTAGCACGGCGGCGGCAGTTCCTACTGCGGCCATGATATTTGAACCTTCAGTTCCACGACCAGGAACAGAGAATTTAGATTGCGAAAAGACAACCCTGTTACTAGCTATGGATTTGGCTACCAGAGAGTATACCGATGTACCGCGAGCCTTGATGAATATCAACGAGAAGGTTGTGCGAAAGTAATTCTTCAAGTCGGGCTTGAGCATGGCCTGTGTACGGGCTTATGCGCAGCAGGCCGAGAAAACGTAGAGATCGACGGGTTAACGAAGGACAGCAGAAGAGGGCCAGAGCAGCAAGGTCCTTTAGTAACTTTTGAGGCGAGTCGCCTCACCAGCGGATTAGATTATGCACATCCACCAGTGCAGCGAGGTCCTCCACGAATTTCAGGACGTTCGGGGTATGCAGGAGTTGGTCAGAACTCCAGGGCTTAGGTTCCGCGATGTGGCGACGTCATCCCGGGGAATGTCGTCTTTTAGTTGGTACTTGTTGTACCTGCGGCCGTCAGGGCCATGTGTCGAATGGGTGACCTAGTAGGAGGACTTTGCCTTCAGTACCGGTGGGTAGTTCGTCACCTTCCTTAGCTATGCGCCCTACGGGGCAGGTTTGATTAAGAACGACTAAGGGGAGTGAAGCAGTAGATATAGATATATCTTTAACCCTCTAGAGTTTTGTTTATGTGATAAGGTGAGTATACCTTAAGTGCTATGTTCTGATAGCAGTGTGTTAGTTGTGATTAGAAATCATGGTGGGTTAACCGAGTAAGATTTTGGGGGATAGAGAAGGTGTGAGCCTTAGAGTTGTATACGTAGAGACCTTAGAGGTGAGGCCATCTCGAGAAAAGGTGTAGTGTTATGTTTGACCCTTATTGGAAGTGCATAGTGCACGTGAGTTATGTTGGGATAGGTCCCTAGTAGTGTGGAATGAAATGGGGTAGTTGAGCTAAGAAGACCGCTAGGTTTTCGAAACGTGATTAGTGAGATTGTTCCGGATCGGGGAGCTAGTATTGTGCGCGTTGCCGGGTCGGGTTGAGGCCACGTTGCGGGTCAACCCGCGGTAGGTTTGGTGGTGGGGTCAGGTTGTGGTGGTCCCGCCTTGTGTTAGGGTTGTGAGGGTGTTAGGCCCAAGTTTAGTTAACCAGCGTACGAGTTCGTGGATGCGTTCGACCAATGGTCGGGCCGATGGGGGCAGCCCATCGTGTTCTTGATCGAGGACCATTTACTGGTGTGTCGAGTTATCGAAAGGTTGAAGGGCTGCACGGGGTGCCTACCTTTACCTTATGTCAGACGGTGAAGCCCAGGTTGTGGCTATTTTCGTTTTCTAAAAGTTTTACCAGGCAAGGATAGGAACTCAGGTGAGTCTCGGAATCACATTCGCCCTCGGGCCAGTGTTTGGATTTCAGGGATAGTTGTGAAGATTGTTGTCTCCGGTGGAGGGAGTGTTTAAGCTACCATTTCAGTGTTCGGATGTCGCCTTATTAAGCCTTGTAGGGGGCGGATGTGTAAGTTGCCGGTCGAGTGGTTCGATGTTGGCAAGGTTGACAGTTAGTTGAGCTTGTTCCGGCACGTGGATAGTGAGAAGCTTGTCTAGAAGAGGTTCTGGCAGCTCAGAGAAATCGTGCGGATAATCGGCGACGACGCTTATAGTTGAGTTGGCGGTCGGTCTTCTTGAAAGTACCACGGTTTGGGTATGACGAGTTTTGGAAAACAGAGGAACTTAGCCCGAGTTACTTTGGGCCGCACGAGTTCATGTGAAGGATAGGCGGGTTGCCTATATGTTAGCTTTGCCGTCCGACTTAGGAGGCGACGTCCGGTCTTCGTATTGTTATGATCGGGAAAGTATCGAGATCCATCGAGTGTTCCCGATTAATGATGACCACGTTAGAGATAGTAACCGAGTTTTGAATCACGGCGTGTCGAGAATGTGGTAAGAGTTCGAGTGTCGACATCCTCGGGATCATGGCGGCGGTACCATTTGTTGGGTCGTCGGAGCAAGGCTCGCGACAAAGTGACAAAGTGGTATCTCTGACGAGTAAAGAGAGAAGCGAGCATGTATGGCGAGCATAGATGTGATCATTTCTTTTGTAAAGAGAAGGTGCTAAGGAAGTATATTTTAGTCCCCGGTGAGAAGTTTTTAGTTGTGTTGATTAGAGGAGTTTACCTCGTGGACTTAGATAGAAGTATGTGCTGGTGTTTTACGTGGCGGTGTGGCGGGATTGTTTTCGTAAGTATAGCGATGAAGACTATCTTGCGCGTTTGTCTTGAGATTTAGAAGGAACATTGGACGAATGTTTCTAAGGAGGAGAATGTTATACCGTATTTCGGAGTATATGCGTGGGGCGTGCGTAGAAAATTTGAACTTGAGATAGTAGCTTGGCCGAAATTTATTTGTGCACAACACCCGGTTAGAGTCGTTTTTCGACGAAAAGTTTTCACAGCTTTCGTAGGGGAATTTACGGCGATGTCATTTTTAATTTTTTCGGATTTTTACGAGAGACGAAAAATTTTTGACCAAAGGGAGGCGACATGGCACCCTCCAATTGGTGGACTTGAATCGTCCATGGGACGAATTGGATGAACTTTGGCACGTTTTTGTGCCTTGCACAAAGTCAAGGAGTTGGTAGGATATTTGTGTTTAGTTAATCCTCACCCTACACTTGCCTTGCACTTGGCAAGATCTTGGCCTTTGGTTGGCCATCCCTTGACCTATAAATACCCCTCTCCCTTTGATGAATTCTTCATCCTTTCCACAAATCTCTAAGTGTTAAAATCCCCCCCTCTCTTGTTGTTGTTCTCGTCCCTCCCCATGGCGAGAGCCCTCCCATGTGTGGCCTTGTGGCCGAGACTTCACCCCCCCTCCTAGTGGTGTTGTTCTCGTATAATATACCCCCCCTCTTGGTAGAAATACTCTCAAAAGTATTGTTATAATGCCCAAATTACCTTAGCCGTATACCTTGTAGTATTCTAAGGTTATACTTATACGAAAAGCCCAGAAATACTATTATACTTCCCTTCCGTCACAAAACCGAAACCCTAAGGAAAATCTCCACAGTTAGTTGGAGTATTAAGTAGAAGTTGGTTAGAACTTCTAAGGGTTGTTTGGAGCGGGTTGGAGCACACGGAGTAGGAGCTAAACCTTGCTCAGGATCGACATTTAAACTCGGATAATTATGGGCTTATCGAGGTAAATATCTTGTCCCTCTATTGTAATTGGAAATTACATGATTGTTAGACTATATAGTTGAAGTATACTATATATATAGAACTGAACGTTGTTGTCGGCAATGTCTTTGGACTTAAGCCTGAATAATAAGAAACCTTTTCGAAAGAAGAATCTTGTTGTATTTACATGGGCGTATTCTGATGAGACTTGTGTAGCTTTTCCGTGGAGTAGAATTGTACCCGTTAGGGTTAGACGTATAACCCCCCCCCCCCCGGTTGGCTTGGTGGCCGGCCTCGGTTGAGGAGGTGATTTCTTATTTGTTGCGGGAGAGTCTGCCAAATTTTGTAGAATGTTCTCGATGAGAGCTAAATGTTAATAGCGCCTTGTGGCCTTATAGGTTGAGGTACTACGTGTGGCGCGATCTACTTGGCAAGGAGTAGCCGACGGTTGGAAGTACTTGGGCGTTTTGCTATTAGTCGATACTCGTCGCGGTATGTGAACCTCTTCCTATCTCTTCTAGCATGATATGTGTGAACTATGTAGTGCGGTAGGCGTACGTGTGCTAAACGTATTTGATTGATTTAAAACATAAAGTGTTATAACGGCTTTATGGGAAGTTGGTTATATGACTTTATGTTGGTAAGAAAATACTTGTGGTCTTTAAAGGTAATGAATTGAACTATAAGCGGCTTGTTATGTGTTAATAAAGAACTTGAAGTATTTCAAAAGATTTTGAATCATTTTGAAAGAAGAAGTAATACTTGGTTTTGAAAAACTTAAGAGTTATACTAGCTTTATGGGAAGTTAGGTATAACGGCTTAAGAATGTTTCTTGATTTGAATCAGAATGTGTATCGACAAACCACTGCAGCGTTAATAAAGGGAATGTTTTGACTAATTAAGTATTATTAAAACCAGAGAAACTTCCATCTGCATAGAAGCTAAGATGAGACAAAATGATATTTCCTAGATCACATTTCTTTGTAATAAGATTGTTATAAACAAGAATATCCTACTCACATATAAGACTTATGTTTCTCAGATTGTTTAAAAGAGAATTATATTCTTAAATGAACAAGACTATGAACTACGAAACCTTTCTAAAATAAGAAACGTGAACATTTGAAATTAGGCAAACTTGGACGTTTGGAAAATAATGTTGTTACTTGATTTTACAAAGGTAAGTGTTTTGGTTTATTTAAAAAGACAGTCACTCTATTTTATACTACGGGTATTGTGTGACTTATGTGAAAGCAACGGATCTTTTAAAAGATTTAATGTATGAAGTACTTTAGGGGTAGATACCCGAACTTGTTAGCTTAAAGTACCTTGTGTGAATAACTTGATTGTGCTGGTTTGAGATAGCCTTGTAAATACTTTCTTGTTGATGTGATAAGTGAAAATGTTAGGATGCTACGCGTGTTAGTTGTTATACCCCGTATTTCCAGAGTATGTACGTAAAGGAATACGTACAAAAAGTTTGGTCTTAAAGTTAGGCCTTGGACGATTTTTTAGGCACAACTCTCAAAGCGAACAGTTTCGAAAAGCGTTTCCACGACTTTCGTAGGATAAATTCGGCTATGTCATTTCTAATTTTTGCGGATTTTTCAGAGACGTAACACTTTGGACCAACGAGAGGCGACACTTGCCACCCTCTCATTGGTGGACTTGTCACAATAGGGCGAATGGATGACCATCCTTGTCATAAAGTTGGTTAGATATTTTGTGTGCAAGTTGGCTAGGTACACTTGCCCTAATCTTGACCTTACACTTGCCTAGCACTTGGCTAAATCTTGGCCATTGGTTGGCCATGTCTTGACCTATAAATACCCTCTTGAGATGAAGAGTTCTTCATCCACAAAAGCTTTCCAAGTCTAAAATCCTTCCTCTCCCTTTGTAAGCAATTCGTCCAACACACCCCCTCCGAGAAGCTTGGCGAGGCTACCCCACTAGCCTGGCGAAACCTACCCCCTCCTTGGTAGAAAAGTTGCCTTCTTGTATTGTTATAATGCCCAAAATACCTAGCCCAAATACCTTAGTACTTAGTAGAAGTTGTGAAGAACTTCTAAGGTTTCCTTAGACATCTGACTTAGGAGCAAAACCTTGCTCAGTGCGACTTTTCTAGGATATTATTGGGCTTACAGGGTAACTAATCCTAACCCTCTTTTGAATTAGAGAATACTTCATGTTGTAGAATAAGAATAGTATAAATACTTAGAAGAATATCACAGAATAGAATTGAGCTGCTATCACGGTAGAAGGGTTTAAAGAAGAATAATTGAGCGTACTCGCGTAGAATTTGTTTTCACTGATGAACTCATATAGCTCATGGGTAGGGTTGTCTGCCCAACTTTCCATAGAATTGTGAACCCTCTGTTTAGAATGACCCTCGAGTAGTCTTTGATAGATATCTGTGACTATTATGGTGACTCTCTGCGCGACATATTGACTTGGCGGTGGTTTTATTTGAGAAGGTATGTGATTCTTCCTAAAGCATGATATTTTACAATATATATAGTGCGGTAGGCGTACATGTGTTAAGCTGGATAATAACTATGGCAATGTCTTTGACTTAAGCTGAATAATACTTACGGCAATGCCTCCGGCTTAAGCTGAATAATACTTACATGATGCCTCACGGCTTAAGCTGAATAATAAGAAGCGAAAACATTTCAAAAGACTCTTTGAATCATATTATGAAGAGAACTAATTGGTTTTAAAAGCGAAGCTTAAGAGTTATACTAGCTTTATGGGAAGTAAGTATAACCACTTAAGATTGATAAAAGAAACAAGTTTGCCTATGTGTTTATAATGGACTTATATTGTGAAAAGAATAATAAGATGGTTTGATAAGTAGACATGATATGATGCTATGTGTGTTAGTATCTTGTAACGTTTGTATAGGTGAGTATCCTTGTTGTGCTTATGTTACTTAAAAGATAAGTTGTTATGTTAGTATACTATCACTCACCTCTTGAGATGGTACCGGGGGTTAAGCTGCCCTCCGATGCGGGGTAGACTCGGTGATGCAGGACCGTGATTCGAGAATACCTCATGCGGGTCGGGGGCCTATGCGGGCTCTGAGAGTTCGAGTTAGTATGCGGGGTTATGCCTCATGCGGTCTATGTGGCCATGCGGACAGCGAGTCGGGGCGATGCGAGGTAGCTACCCTCGATGCGGGGTTATACCTCATGCGGGCCCGTGTGAGTGGCCTATGCGGACTCGGGAGTCGAGATTAGGCTTGCGGGAATGATGATATGGGCGAGTGGCCCTGTTTCGATCATTCGCAGCCTAGACAAGACCTATTACAGTTACCTATTGTTGCTCTTGTTTGTGATGTGGCACTACGTGCGGTTTCCTTGGTTGTTTCACACATATTTGTAAACTGGTTTTAAAAATGATATGTTTTCATTTAAGTACTTTACAGTTTCGCATACTTAGTACCTGTTGTACTGACCTCCTTCGGGGGGCTGCGTTCATGCCGCGGTAAGGGCAAGCAGTGCTAGATCCGCGTCCTTAGGATCTACGTTGGTGTCGGAGCTCCATCTCTTGGAGGCTCTACTTTTGGTATGATCTCCTGTTGTAGATAGTTTTATCTGATCGGGGTATGGCGGGGCCACTCGCCATAGTTGTATATTTCCTTAGAGTGCAGTGAGTGTTATGCGATGTCGGATGTAGCTGCTAAAACATGATTATATATATATCTTAGAAAGCGATGTTTTCTCACAAAATCGTATGTCTTGTTTTATAAAGCTGTTTCATGTCTTGCTTTATGTTTCCGATTACTCGATGTATGACTACTTGGGTGCCGGTAAGGCACGATCCACGAACCGGAATGGGTCGTGACAAAAGTGGTATCGAGCGATTAATCCTCGGAAAGTGTCTGACGTATCTAGTAGAGTCTTGATTATCGGTGTGTTGTGCACCACACCAATGTCGAGGAGGCTATAGGATATTTAGGATTGGTTTCCGTTCTTCTCATTCAGAGATCGTGCTTTAGAGGCGTGTTATAGGTTGGACCCCTCTAACGTATTCCTTTCTGTGATTATGCCTCGCGTAAGGCAACCGGGCCCAGAAGGGCAAAGCGGCCAGGAGGCGCTAGCGAGACACCAGTCACGAGGCTCGAGGCCAGTCTATACGAGGCGGCGAGTTCTATGGCGCCGCCGGCCCAGCCGAGAGACCACAGTACCCACACCTCGTCCCACGATGCAGGCGGAGAGTTAGGAAATACAAGAGATAACCCGACTTTTGGCTAAAGTTGTGGCCCGATACGAGAGAAGGCTGGATCGCGGCGATTCGGTTCGGCTCGGTCGCGTCGCGCCGTTGTTCACCGGCGAGAGTTTGAGGCTACGAGACTTCTTGGTGTAGCCAGCGGAGTTTTATGGATCGGCGGGAGGATGATCGCGAGGAGTTCATCCGTCGGCAGAAGGATTTTGAGAGTGATCGAGCGTCGGAGACCGGTCAGTGATCTTTGGTTCCACATAATTTGCGTGATACCGCGATCGATTGGATTTGATTCATGGGAGTTATCCGGGAAACCGCAGCGTCCCGGTACTTGGGATGAGTTCTCGGAGGCTTTCCTCACTCACTTCTTGCCTCGCGGATGAGGAGGCGCGGGTGATAGATTTTTACTCACGAGGCGAGAGAGGGCCTTGCGTCGGGAGTACAATGTCGAGTTTGATTCATTGGCTCGATATGTCCCGGCATTGGTAGCGAATATGGAGGATAGGGTGCACGCTATGTCACCGGGCTGAAGCGACTATATGGCGAGTCATGTGCGGGGTTTCTCTCGGCCGGGTATGGACATTACCGCATGCGAGCTCACGCCCTTGGATGCGAGGCGCGAGGTCGGCGAGTGGGCGAGCGGCGAGAAGAAGTCGGGGCGGGAGGTCTTACGGTGGTTATCGTGGTGGCGGCCTCGGCGGCGATCTAGGTCGCACCACGGCCGGCCTGAGCACTCTGCACCGTCCTCGGCCTGACCCACGATTTCGAGGCGGACGGGGCCGGGGCTTGAGCGTCGAGGGTAGCGAGGTATTGGCGATCGGGACCACCCGGTGTGGCGTCGGTAGATCCCATGCGGGAAGTGTGGTACTACTTTTGGATCTTATTCTGATTGTAGCGGCGAAGTCACTGCGGCTGTCAGGCCGAAGCGTGGCGGTGGTAGGGCTCGACCGAGTTACATTGCGGCCATCATCTCCTCTGATTACTCGCCGGGCGAGGTGCTCATGGGTCGCCAGTCGCGGCGGAGGCCGTGGCTCGGGTCGATTCTAGCGGTCCTCGAGAACGCATTTATGCTTTGTCGGCCAGCGGATCGAGGCCTCACTTTGATGTCGTCCAGTACCTTATCGGTTCGGGTTTGATGTGTATGCTTTGATAGATCGGGTTCTACTCTGTCTATATATCTCCACTTGTTGCTAGTAGGATAGGGATAGAGCACGAGTCCATTGACCACTTTCGAGTAGCTACGCGATGGGTGATTCGGTGGTAGCTCGGCGGGTATATAGGGCTTGTCTGTGACCATTCTGATCGTCGGACCACAGCGACTTGATAGAGTTGGAGATGATTGACCGGCGTGATTATGGGGATGGATTGGCTAGCTTGCTATGCCAATGTAGCTGCGAGAGAAAGTAATGCAGTTCCGGTTTCACGAGGCCGGTTGTTGAGTGGGAGAACGCGGTATCGTGAGGTAGGTTTATTTCCTACCTCGAGGCTAGGAAGATGGTGCGAGAAGGGTATATCTACCATCTCGTTCGGGTGTTTGATCTGAAGGCTGCGGTACCAGATTTTCCGTCAGTTCGGTGGTCGAAGTTCCCGGGCGTGTTTCGGATGACCTCGGGTATCCCTCACGAGAGGAGATCGAGTTTTGTATAGATGTGTTGCGGATACTCGGCCTATTTCCATTCCATGTCTGAGAATGGCTTTGCCGAGTTGAGAGAGTTGAAGGATCGGCTTAGGGATTTGCTAGAGAAGGGCTTCATTAGGCCTAGTGTTTCTCCACAGGGAAGCCGGTATTGTTCGTGAAGAAGAAGGGCGGGGCGGCTGCGCATGTGTGTTGATCTGAGCGGTGAACAAGGTGACCATTAAACGAGATACCCGCTTCCTAGGATTGATGATTTGTTCGACCGGATTTGCGAGTGCGAGATGTTTCTCGAGATTGATGCGGGATCGGGCTATCATCAGTGCGAGTCGAGAGAGGTGGATGTCCTAGGGTGCATTCGGACGATGCGGGCATTATGAGTTCGGTCATGTCTTTTGGGTTGACGATGCTCGTGGTATTCATGGATTTGATGAGCAGTGTTCAAACCATTTTGGACACGTTTGTGATAGTGTTCATTGATGATATCTTGGTTTATTCGCTCGAGCGAGGAGCATGCGAGCATTTGAGGCTATCTTGTGATTCTCGAGACCAGCGATTATGCGCCAAGTTTTCCAAATGTGAGTTTTGGTTGACTTGATGGCGTTTCTTGGGCATATTGCCGGTGATGGCATTCGAGTTGTCTGGCGAATCGGCGATCGAGACTTGGCCTGAACTCTTACTCCGACGAGGTTCGCGATTTTACGGGCCTTGCGAGGTATTATCGGCGGTTCGTGGAGAAGTTTGCTTCTATCTACGCACCATTGACTAGGTGACTCGAAGGCGGCCAAGTTTGATGGTGATGCTTGTGGCGGGGTTTCGATTCTTGAAAGAGAGGCGGCGGCCGCCGTTCTTACTCTTCCGGAGGTCGGATGGTTATGTTGTGTATTGTGATCGTCGAGCATCGGGTTGGGATGTGTGTTGATGCGGCATGGCGGGGTTATAGCATATCGTCAGCGATTGAAGAAACACGAGAGGAACTACCCGCGTGATTTGGAGTTGGCGGCCGTGATTCGCTTTGAAGATCTGGAGGCACTATTTGTATGGGGTTCACGTGGATATTTTTACGGACCACAAGAGCCTCGGTATATCTTGCGAGAGGAGTGAACTTACGGCGAGAGCGGTGGTTAGAGTTGCTTAAGGATTACGATGTTGATATCTGTACCACCGGGAAGGCGATGTTGTGGCGGATGCTCTTAGTCGTAGGTCGATGGGAGCCTATCGGATGCGGACTAGAGAGGAGGGACATGGTTCGTGATTTGCATCGATTAGCGAGCCTTGGTGTCCGTTTGATTGATTACGATAGCGATGGGGTTAGAGTTCGTGAGGTTGCCGAGTCTTCCATCGTCGAGGAGGTGAAGAAGCGGCAGTTCGAGACCCGGCTTTGATTCGATATCGTGTCTGACTCTTGAGAGGGCAAGGGTCCTTTTGAGTAGCACTGATGGGGTGCTAAGGTTGAAAGCGGTATGTGTTCGGATGTTTGAGGACTTGGCGGCGAGTTCTTGGGGAAGCACACGGCCGCAGCGTTACTCTATCCATCAAAGTCGACCAAGATGTACCACGACCTTAGATCGTGTATTGGTGGGATGGTTTGAAGAGGGGCGTTGCGAGTTCGTAGCTCGGTGCGTGTTGTCGGCGGTGAAGGTAGAGCACGAGAGACACGGTGGTTTGTTGCGGCGATAGAGATCCCGACACGGAAGTGGGAGGTAATCAACATGGACTTCATCACGGGATTACCTCGCACTCGGAGGAACATGATTCTATATGGGTTATCGTCGGCGGTGGCGAAATCAGCCCACTTTCTTCCGTCGGGGCGACTTTTGGTGAGATTATGCGGACTTTACATCCGAGAGATCGTCGGTGCATGAGTCCCTACTCGATCATATCGAGCGAGAGCCGGTTTGACGGCTACGGAGAGTCCTTCGAGAGGGTTTAGGGGCGCAGTGAGCACGATCGCATTTCATCCTGCGAGCAGAGACGAGGCGAGCGCACTATCCGGACTGCGAGGATATCTGCGAGCTGTGTTATTGACTTCAGTGGTAGTTGGGAGGATCATTTGCCTCTAGTTGAGTTCGCGTATAATAATAGCTACCACTCCGGTATTGGATGGCGCCTTATGAGGCCTTGTATGGGAGGAAGTGCGGATCGCCTATAGGTTGGTTCGAGGTGGGCGAGGTGCGGCTAGTGGGACGGATTTGGTACAGTGACGATGGATAAGGTGAAGCTTATCAAGGCGGCTATTAATGACTCGAGTCGGCGAAGTCGTATGCAGATCATCGTCGTCGACATGCAGGTTTGCGATTGATGATTAGGTTTTCTGAAGGTGTCACCCATGAAGGGTGTGATGAGATTCGGGAAGAAGGGTAAACTTCGGCCCAAGTACATTGGGCGTTTGGTGTCGCGAGGTAGGCAAGGTTGCCTATGAGTTGGATCTGCCGTCCGATCTGGAAGCGGTGCATCGATGTTTCACGTTTCTATCTTTGAGAGATGTATCGGGGATCCATCTAGGGTACATCCGATTGGCGATGTCCGGTGGCCAGGGGTTATCGTATGAGAGATTCCATAGCGATGTCGATCGTCGGGTTAGGCGTCTGGACGAAGGGCGTGGCTTCCGTCAAGTCTTGTGGCGGAACGAGCTCAGGAAGGAGATGACGTGGGAAGCCGAGGAGGACATGAGGCAGAAGTATCCTCACCTGTTCCCCACCCCTCCAGGTAATTCACTTTCCTACTTGTAAATCTTCATTATCGTTTATGCCTAGGTGTTGTTTATGGCCGTGTGTGGCTTTTGCAAACTGTTTAAGTTTTGAAGAACCTTATCGTTATCTGTCTTGGGAAGGAACATTCGGGACGAATGTTTCTAAGGAGGAAGAATGTTATACCCGTATTTCAGTATGTATGCGTAAAGGAATACGTACAAAAGTTTGGTCTTAAAGTTAGGCCTTGGGCGATTTTTAGGCACAACTCTCAAAGCGACGCAGTTTTTCCGGCGAAGCGTTTCCACGACTTTCGTAGGATAAATTCGGCTATGTCATTTCTAATTTTTGCGGATTTTTAGAGGCGTAACACTTTGGACCAACGAGAGGCGACACTTGCCACCCTCTCATTGGTGGACTTGTCCGCGGCAATAGGGCGAATGGATGACCATCCTTGTCATAAAGTTGGTTAGATATTTTGTGTGCAAGTTGGCTAGGTACACTTGCCTAATCTTGACCTTACACTTGCCTAGCACTTGGCTAAATCTTGGCCATTGGTTGGCCATGTCTTGACCTATAAATACCCTCTTGAGATGAAGAGTTCTTCATCCAAAAAGCTTTCAAGTCTAAAAATCCTTCCTCTCCTTTGTAAGCAATTCGTCCAACACACCCCTCCCCGAGAAGCTTGGCGAGGCTACCCACTAGCCTGGCGAAACCTACCCCCTCCTTGGTAGAAAAGTTGCCTTCTTGTATTGTTATAATGCCCAAAATACCCTAGCCCAAATACCTTAGTACTTAGTAGAAGTTGTGAAGAACTTCTAAGGTTTCCTGGAGCATACAACTTAGGAGCAAAACCTTGCTCAGTAGCGACTTTTCTAGGATATTATTGGGCTTACCGAGGGTAACTAATCCTAACCCTCTTTTGAATTAGAGAATACTTCTTGTTGTAGAATAAGAATAGTATAAATACTTAGAAGAATATCACGAGAATAGAATTGAGCTGCTATCACGATGAAGGGTTTAAAGAAGAATAATTGAATCTGTACTTTCGCATAGAATGTTTTCACGATGAACTCATATAGCTCACGGGTAGGGTTGTGCTGCCCAACTTTCCATAGAATTGTGAACCCTCTGTTTAGAATGACCCTCGGAGTAGTCTTTGATAGATATCTGTGACTATTATGGTGACTCTCTGCGCGACATATTGACTTGGCGGTGGTTTTATTTGAGAAGGTATGTGATTCTTCCTAAAGCATGATATTTTACAATATATATAGTGCGGTAGGCGTACATGTGTTAGCGGATAATAACTATGGCAATGTCTTTGACTTAAGCTTTGAATAATACTTACGGCAATGCCTCGGCTTAAGCACGAATAATACTTACGTGATGCCTCGGCTTAAGCTTTGAATAATAAAGAAGCGAAAACATTTCAAAAGACTCTGAATCATATTAATGAAGAGAACTAATTGGTTTTAAAAGCGAAGCTTAAGAGTTATACTAGCTTTATGGGAAGTAAGTATAACCACTTAAGATTGATAAAAGAAACAAGTTTGCCTATGTGTTTATAACGGACTTATATTGTGAAAAGAATAATAAGATGGTTTGATAAGTAGACATGATATGATGCTATGTGTGTTAGTATCTTGTAACGTTTGTATAGGTGAGTATCCTTGTTGTGCTTATGTTACTTAAAAGATAAGTTGTTATGTTAGTATACTATCACTCACCTCTTGAGATGGTGCAGGGGTTAAGGCGCCTCCCGATGCGGGGTAGACTTCGGTGATGCAGGACCATGATTCGAGAATACCTCATGCGGGTCGGGGGCCTATGCGGGCTACGAGTTCGAGGTTAGTATGCGGGGTTATGCCTCATGCGGTCTATGTGGCCATGCGGACAATGAGTCGGGGCGATGCAGGAGTAGCTACCCTCGATGCGGGGTTATACCTCATGCGGGCCCGTGAGTGGCCTATGCGGACTCGGGAGTCGAGATTAGGCTTGCGGAATGATGATATGGCGAGTGGCCTGTTTCGATCATTCGCGGCCTAGACAAGACCTATTCTGATTACCTATTGTTGCTCTTGTTTGTGATGTGGCACTACGTGCGGTTTCTTGGTTGTTTCACACATATTTATAAAGCGGTTTTAAAAATGATATGTTTTCATTTAAGTACTTTACGATTTCGCATACTTAGTACTGTTATGCGACCTCGCCGGGGCTGCGTTCATGCGCGGTAAGGGCAGCAGTGCTAGATCCGCATCCTTAGGATCTACGTTGGTGTCGAGCTCCATCTCTTGGAGGCTCTACTTTTGGTATGATCTCCTGTTGTAGATAGTTTTATCTGATCGGGTATGGCGGGCCACTGTCGCCATAGTTGTATATTTCCTTAAGTGCATGATCGTGTTATGCGATTGTCGGATGTAGCTTGCTAAAACATGATTATATATATATCTTAGAAAGCGATATTTTCTCACAAAATCTGTGTCTTGTTTTATAAACTGTTTCATGTCTTGCTTTATGTTTCCGCTGATTACTCTGATGTATGACTACTTGGGTGCCCCGGTAAGGCACCAGTCACGGGCCCCGGAATGGGTCGTGACATTAGTATCTTGTGTGATCGTGATGTAAGGGGGTCATTCTTGTTGTGCTTACGTTGTTAAACGTTAAGCCCGTTGTACTATTATTGTATCACATACCGGCTGACTTATTATACAGGGCTTGCCACCCTTGATGCGGGTCTTTACGGCTATGCGGTCCTCGTGACTATGCGAGTCGCGGTAGCTCGAGATTGATCATTCGGGTGTTTAGCTGATGCGGGGATTCCTATGCGGTCTGTTGAGACTATGCGGTCTTTTGAGACTATGCGGGTTGCGGGAGCCTGGCGGATACCGAGGGTTAGGCGCCCGATGCGGGGTATACCTCGGTGATGCAGGACCATGATTCGAGAATACCTCATGCGGGTCGTGTGTGACCTATGCGGGCTGCGAGAGTTCGAGGATAGGCGCAAGCATTGCTATTGCGGGCGAGTGGCGGCCGATCATGTAGTGCGGTCTAGAAAGACCTCGGGATACGGTTTGTGGTATTTTTGATGCGTGGGTCTTAGTAGTCGGCTATGCCTTCGTACTTGCCCGTGCGGTTTTATTGTGATAACTTTGAGGCGTGAGTCTCGACTTGACATGGCTTATTTGTTGTGAAGCGTAGTTTGCTTATCATACATGTCTCTGCTTTATAGACTATTATGATTTCATTTCTGATATTTTTAGTTTCACATACTAAATTTTTGTTGTCGCGACCTCCTTGAGGCTGCGTTCATGCGCGAGTTGAGGTACACGATCGTTGATCCTAGCTCTCGAGTCACGATTTGAGCGTTTGGGAAGCTCCGTTTCTCGGAGGCTTATCGGTGGTATAGTCCTGTCGTAGTAAGTGTTTACATTCGGGGGTTTGGCGGAACTGTCCGCCATTGTTGTCATATCATTCTTAGAAGTGCAGAAATCTTGTTGTGGCGGGGTTTGTAAAAAGGATTAAAGCGTTCATGTTGAAAAAGTTGTTATTTACATATATCTTTGAAAGCAAGTTTTCTCAGTTATTGTTTCATATTTCATAATATGTCTTGTATCGTTTATGTTCGTGATTACTCGATGTTGTATCACTAGGGTGCCGGGGTAAGGCACGATCACGGGCGGAATCGGTCGTGACACGGTGCCTTGCCCAGGGCACATAATATCGTCAGTAATCGTGAATATAAAATAAGACATGAATAAAGTGAAGTGTAAAACAATTATCGAGAAAAGTTGCCTTCGCAACATATATATATAACAACTAGAACGATTACATCCTTTTACAATTCGCCTAGCATTTTCTGTTCTCAAGAATGATATGACAACAATGGCGGGACAGGCCGCCATACCACGAATGTAGCACTACAACGACGAGGACTATACGATAAGCCTCGGAAACGAGCTTCTCAAACGCTGAATGACCCTAAGCGAAGGATCGCTGCTGTGTACCTCTACTGCTGATGGCACTGCGAAACAACAGTATAAGTATGTGGCGAAAAATCTTGTAAATGAAATCATAGTAGTCTATATAAGCGAGAGACATGTATGATAACAAACTACGATTCGAAATAAATCGGTCATGTCAAGTCGTGACTCACGCCTCAATCATCACTTAAATTCAACTATGGGTCTCACGCCACAACATCAATCATGCCCGTGGAATACCTTCCTCCGCTGGCGATGCATGATATAAAAGCACCAAGGAACACACATGAACACGGTCCCACTGTGTCATAATAAAACCGCACGGGGTAAATGCGAAGGCATAGCGACTACTAAAACCCACAGTACCAACGGTCATAAAGCGTATCATGAGATCTGTCTGAACCGCCACATGATCGAAGGCGGCCACTCGCCCGCGATATCTAATGTGCGCGTCTAGTCCTGAACTTCCAGCTCGCATAGGCCACTCCGATGGCCCGTGAGGTATTTCGCGTCGGTAGCTACTCCGGCAGCGTCACGGACTCGCGATCCGCGTGGCCACATAGACCGCATGACCACAAGGGCGCACACTAACACGGAACTCTCGTAGCCGCATAGGTCCCCGGACCCGCGTGAGGTATTCTCGAATCATGGTCCTGGATCACCCGCTGAGTCTACCCGCGACGGAGGGCAGCTTAACCCCCGGAATCATGTCAAGAGGTGAGTGATGTAATACTAGCATAACGGCTTACCGTTAGACAACATAAGCACAACAAGGGAAACCCCTTTACAAAAACATCATAAGACACTAACACACGTAGCATCCTAACATGTTTAATTATTAAATCAACAAGGAAGTATTACAAGGCTATCACAAACCAACACAATCAAGTTATTCACACAAGGTACTTTCTACTTTATTATTAACAAGTTCGGGTTTTTATCCCCAAAGTACTTCATACATTAACTCTTTAAAAGATCTGTTTCTTTCACAAAAGTCACACAATACCCGTAGTATAAAAATAGAGTGACTATCTTCTTAAGTAAATCAAAACACTTCTCTTTGTAAAATCAAGTAACAATATTCTTTTTCCAAACGTTCAAGTTTGCCTAATTTCAAATACTCAAGTTTCTCATTTTCGAAAGGTTTCGTAGTTCATAATTTTAATCACTTAATGATATAATTCTCCTTTAAAACAATTTGAGAAACATATGCCTTATATGTGAGTAGGTTATTCTTGTTTATAACAATCTTATTAAAGCAGCCATGATCTAGGAAATGTAATATCATTTTGTCTCATCTTAGCTTCTATGCAGATGGAGGTTTCTACTGGTTTTAATAATACTTAATTAGTCAAAACATTTCCCTTTATTAACGCTGCAGTGGTTCGTTCGATACTTATTCTGATTTCCGAAATCAGTAAAACATTATCCCTTTTAAAAACCAAGTACTCATTACTCACGAATGAGGTTTCACACCTTTTTAACAAAATTCATATTAATAATTAAGTCAAGTCTCTTATCTTTTAAGATCAAGTCTCTTAACTTCTAAAATCAATAAACCGTTCTTTTTATCTCTCTTAAGCCGTTATACCTAACTTCCCATAAAGCTAGTATAACTCTTAAGCTTTTAAAACCAAGTATTACTCTTCTTTCAAAAAGGTTTCTTAATTCTTTTGAAATACTTCAAGATTCTTATTATTCAGGCTTAAGTCAAAAGACATTGCCGTAAAACTACGTTCAGTTAACACACGTACGTCTACCGTACTATATATATATTCTTTTAAAATATCATGCTCAAGAGGATAGGAAGAATCACATACCTCGCGACGATTATCGACTATTAGCAAAACGCTCCACGGCTATAACCCGGCTAGCCTTGTCCACCTTTCAAGTAGAACATGCTACTTGCAAAACTTTCAACCTATAACGGTTATATAAGTCTATCAATAGCTAGACTACTCTGTAGAACATTCTAAGCAGTAGGTTCTCTATTCTACGGAAAATCGGGCAGCACTTCCCTACCCGTTAAGTTACACAAGTCTACTGTAAATACAGTCCTATGTAAGTACAGTTTAATTGTTACACCCCGTAAATTCAAGGAGTTAAGATAAGAACATACCAAGGAAGATAAGTTTTGAGAGTCGATAGATAAGTTGACAAACATGTGTTGGACGGATTTTGAGTTTACCTTGGAGTGTTGTACCCCAGTTGTTAAGAGTTTCGAGGTGTTTAAAAGCCTAAATGTAGTTCGTTAAATCTAGATCCCAACGCAACAAACCGTTCGTCGATAGGACATCGGAGCCAAAAGTTATGGAAGTTTCAAGTTTGGTGCGTGACGGCAGCGATTTCGGTTCGAAGTGCAGCGCGGCCGGAATCTGAGGCATGGCGCGGTTGTTCTGGGTCCGGGGTTTCAGCGCGGCCGGAATGCGAGGCAGCGCCGAATCTTTGGAACATTTTCTCGGAAGTGGAAGCGCCGCGGCGCCGGCGGCGGGGCCGCGGCGCCATGGCGGGATTTTTCGCGATAAAAGGCTGAAATCAGGAGATATTTTGTAAAAAAACCTATGGGAGGGTGACAAGTGTCCCTCCCATCCTTTTTGACCATATTAGGGCCTATTTTAGGGCCAAGTCTTGGAAGACTTGGCCATTTCATTTCAAAACCCTTCCATGAAAAACCCTCTCCCTTCTCTCTCGTTTTGGGAAGAAAACCTAGCTTTAGAGAGATTGTTGAGCGGCGGAAAGAAGAAAAAGTGTGGGTAAACTTGTGGAGTAATTTGGTGGGCGATTTTTGTGGAAAGAGTGGAAGAAAAAGGGGCTTTTGTGGGCTATTCCTTAAGGTAAAAGTTTCCTTTCTCTTGGTTATGAGCCTAAAAATTTGTTTTATTTTAGTAGTATAGATGTGAGCTGAAATTTGTTTTATTTTAGTAGTTTAGAGTTGAGCCTAAATTTTGTTATATTATAGTAGTATAGAGTTGAGCACGAAATTTGTTTTATATTGTATAGATTTGGATCTTGTTGTCTTGTTAAAAGCGAAATGGGCATGTTAGCCTTAAGATTGTAACTTCAATTGGATTTCTAATTGGGACGTCGCATGTTGTAAAGGGAGATTGTAATTGTTGAAGATGTCTAGGGCTAGATATCATGTTGGACCTAAGAACTTGGATTGGAAAGATTTGAAAGGGGTTTAAGGTTGGTTTATTGTGGGGCGTTGGGTTATTGAATTCGACCTTAGCAAAGGTGGCAAGTTAGTAGAAACAAAGGAAGTGCCGTCCAAATTGTCGTAGGATTTAGGGACCTTGCACTTAGTTGTTCTACGTTCGAAGCTAGAGTTTGATAGACGTTTTATGACCCTTATAGGATTGAAGTACTACGGTAGCATATTCTACTTAAGGGCGATAATACGGTGGAGCATTTTGCTTATTGTCGACAATCGTCGCGAGGTATGTGATTCTTCCTATCCTCTTCAGCATGACTATTTGTAAAATATATAGTGCGGTAGACGCACGTGTGTTAAAGGAATTTGATTTCCCTTTTGTGTCTTGACTTGATATGAAGTGTTAAGGGCTTCATTGTGTGGAAATAGTAGTAAAGTCTTATCCGTTAGTAACGGGTACTCGGTGGTTAAAGAATGAGCCCTATTGGTCTCATAAATGTTCATAGCGGTAATTGGTTGGGTTAAAACATAAAGTGTTATAACGGCTTTATGGGAAGTTTGTTATAACCACTTTATGTAGCTAAAAGAATGGTTTGTTGATTCCAAAAGATAAGAGACGTGACTTGTAATTGACCTAAATGGTGTTGAAAAGTATAAAAAAACCTAATTCGTGAGAAATGAATACTTGGTTTTTAAAAAGAATAACGTTACAAATTTCGGAAATGGGAATAAGGATCGAACAAGCCAATGCAGCGTCGATAAAGGAAAGAAGTAATGACATTAATCATATTAAAACCAGTAGAAACCTCCATCTGCATAGAAGCTAAGATAAGACAAAATGACATTACATTTCCTAGACCATGCATTTTCTAATGAGAACTATTGAAATCAAGTTCTGATTTTCCTAAAAGTTTCAAAGTAAGGAACTCGTTTTCTAATAGAAAAGAGACTTAAGAATTTGAAGAATTTGAAGTATTTTGGTTTAAAAGAAAGGCATGATTCTGTCTTGACTTGTTTTATTAATCATAAAGGGTTGTAATAGCTTTATGGGAAGTTAGTTATAACGACTTTATGGAAAATAAAGAAATGGACTCATTATTGGATTTAGAATGGTAACTTGATTTTGGGAAAAGAGTAGTAACTTGTTTTCAAAAGGTTGAACTCCTTGTGATGGAAAAACATAAGTGACTTGTTTATAAAAGGTAGGAGTACCTTGATCCTAAAGGGGTTAAGTACTTGGGTTTTAAATGGCATACTTGATGTTGTGTTAGGAAGTATTTATAGTACCTTGAGTTGTGTGTACTAGCCTATGCTTGTTGTGGTAGCCTTTGTTGTACAAGTGTTTGGTTGTGTGCTACCGAGTCTCCCGATGGAGGGTCGGCTATCTGGTTGATTGATGGACATACTGACGCGTTGGGTAGCCCACGGGTATGCTTCCACTGTATCGATCCTCTTGGACATGCTGACACGTTGGGTAGCCCACGGGTATGCTTCCATTAGGAGTGTTATTTGGTTAGTTGTTTGGACATACTGACACGTTGGGTAGCCGGGTATGCTTCCTGATGAGTATCATCTTGTTATTTCCTTTGGGCATCGACACGTTGGATGGTCCACGGGTATGGGCCACTAGGATGGTTCCATGGCCATGCTTATACCGAGGTGAGATCTTGGGGCATGCGGCCGTTGTGCGGGTTAAACTCGGGTTGTATTTGAGTGATGATTTCACGGGCATGAGTCCCGACTTGGCATGGCTTATATGTGGTGTCTTGTAGTTTGGTTATCATACATGTCTCTGCTTTATATAGACTATTATGATTTCATTCTGATATTTCTGATTTCACATACTTGGTACTGTTGTCGACCTCGCCGGGCTGCGTTTATGCCGTAGGTTGAGGTACATAACTGGCGATCCACTCTCTTAGGATTCTTTGTTCGGTTCTCGGAAAGCTCCATATCTCGGAAGCTTGTCACGTGGTGCGGTTCCACAGTAGTAGACTTTTGTTTATTCAGGGGCATGGCGGGGCCTGTCCGTCATTATGGTTTCAAAATTCTTAAGTGCATGCCTTTGTTGTGGCGAGTTTGTAAGGGATGTAACTGTTCAAGTTTTAGTTTATGTGCAAAAAGGTAACCGTTGGGTTAGCCTGCTTTCTTATTTCACTGTTTTATATGTTTAAGTTTTTATTTCCGCTGGTTTTCTCTGATGTTGTATCACTAGGGTGCCCGGGGTAAGGCACCAGTCACGGGCCCGGGTTCGGGTCGTGACATTAATCTTCTTCTTTAATATTCTTCTGATGTGATTTCAGTTTAAGTCTTTTCTGTAATATCCTTCTATTACAGTTCAATTCTCTTCTATGAATCTTATATTCATTTCTATACTACTACAGTATGTAATTTCCAATTACAATTGTTATACCCCATATTTCCAGAGTATGTACGTGAGGGCGTACGTATAATAATTTAAGCCTTAAAGTAGGCATAGGTTCGAAATTTGGGCACAAGTGCCGAAAATAATCGTTTTTCGACGAAACGTTTTACTAAACTTGCGAAGGGAAAATTCCGGCTATGTCATTTTTAATTTTTGCGGATTTTTCCGAGTGGCGCAACCTTTTGGTCCAACGGGAGGGGGTCCTGTGTCACCCTCACATTGAAGCAAGTGGGCGGCAAAGCGAGACAATGGCACGTTTTTGTGCCTTGGGTTAGGTAGGATATTTGTGCAAGTTGGTGTGGTAGATGGATAAGGTCCACATGGTTAAAATCTAGCCCTACACTTGCCTTACACTTGGATGAATCTTGGCCATTGGTTGGTCATTTATTGACCTATAAATACCCCTCTAAGTTGAAGACTTTCTTCATCCAAACTTGAGCAATCTTTCTAAGTCTCAAAATACTCCCTCCCTCTCAAAGCTCTCGTCCAAATCACCCCTCTCCCCCCCTTGTGTGAGGGTTGGGCGGGAGGCCCCTCTCACTGCCTAGTTGTTTCGTATAATACCCCCTTTGTGGTATAGAAATACTCTCCAGTATTGTTATAATACCCAAATACTCTGCCACTTATACCTTGTAGTACTTTCCAAAGTTACCTCTATACGTAGAGCCCGGAAAATACTATTATACTTTCCTTTAGCCACTAAACGAAACCCTAAGGAAAACCTTCATAGTCGGTTGAAGTGTTAAGTAGAAGTTTCGTAGAACTTCTAAGGGTTGTTTGGAGCGGATTGGAGCACTCGGAGTAGGAGCTAAACGTTGCTCAGGTTCGACGTTAAACTTGGATAATTTTGGGCTCATCGAGGTAAATACTACTGTCCTTCTATTGTAATTGGGAATTACATACTGTAGTTGTATAGAAATGAATATAAGATTCATAGAAGAGAATTGAACTGTATTGGAAGGATATTACAGAAAAGACTTGAACTGAAATCACATCAGAAGAATATTAGAGTAGAAGATTAAAACTGTATTTACATAGGATTTGTATTCTGATGGTGATAACCTTCTTTGGTTGAATGTTCTGCAAGTAGCATGTGCTACTTAGAAGGTGGACAAGGCTAGCCGGGTTATAGCCGTGGAGCGTTTTGCTTATAGTCGATAATCGTCGCGAGGTATGTGATTCTTCCTATACTCTTGAGCATGAAGTATTTTAAAAGAATACATATAGTACGGTGAGCGACGTGTGGCAATGTCTTTTGACTTAAGCACGAATAATATGTATTTATAATATGGTAGATGTCGTGTGCTAACTGAATATAGTTGTGCGGCAATGTCTTTTGACTTAAGCTGAATAATAAGAACCTTGAAATATTTTAAAAGGAATATAGATATAGTACGGTGAGGCGTCGTGTGTTAGCGAATGTAGTGTTACTGCAATGTCTTTTGACTTAAGACGAATAAGAAGAATCTTGAAGTATTTCAAAAGAAATAAGAAACCTTTTTGAAAGAAGAGTAATACTTGGTTTTGAAAACATAAGAGTTATACTAGCTTTATGGGAAGTTAGGTATAACGTCTTAAGAGATAAAAAGAATGGTTTACTGATTTTAGAAGTTAAGAGACTTATTCTTAAAAGATAAGAAACTTAACTTAATTGAATTAATATGAATTTTGTGTGAAACCTCATTCGTGAGTAATGAGTACTTGGTTTTTAAAAGGAATAACGTTTTACTGATTTCAGAAATCAGAATGAGTATCGACAAACCAACTGCGGCGTTAATAAAGGAAAATGTAATGAATAATGAAGTATTATTAAAACCAGTAGAAACCTCCATCCGCATAGAAGCTAAGATGAGACAAAATGATATTACATTTCCTAGATCATATTCGCTTTAATAAGATGGTTATACACAAGAATAAACTGCTCACATATAAGGCATATGCTACTCAATTGTTTTAAAAGAGATTAAGACATTGAACTATGAAACTTTCCTAAAATAAAGAGACTTGAGTAATTGAAATTAGGCAAACTGGAACCTTAGGGAAAAGAATGTGGTTGAAAAGGGAAGTGTTTTGGTTTACCTAAAAATGTGAGTCACTCTATTTTATACTACGGGTATCGGGTGACTTTTATAAAAGGAATGGATCTCTTTAAAAAGGAATTTAACGTACGTAGTACTTTAGGGTTAACACCCGGATTTTGACTTAAAATGAAAGTACTTTGAGTTGTGTATAACTTGCCTATGCTTGTTGTTGTGTAACTTGCCTATGCTCGTTGTTGGGTAACTTGCCTATGCTTATTGAGATAGTCTTTGTTGTGCAAGAATTGTGTTTCTATTCTACCGCGTCTCTCGATGGAGGGCCGGTTGACTTGTCAGAGAACTTACTTGGGCGTCTGTGATGGGAGATTCCACGGGTATGCTTCCAGTAGCATTGTTACATGGGCATGTCCACACTGTTGATGGATTCTGTGGACATGTGACCATTATGGTTATGGCGAAGTATCGTGACTTACGGTTGTGATCGGGTGCGTAGCCTGTTTACTTGCCCCCGTCAGCTACGTGACCGCAGTGTATCCGGTATAGGTTATTGACTTGCCACGTATGTCGGCCCGGCGAAGTATCGTGACTTACGGTTGTGATCGGGTGCCTGGCCGATTCACTTGCCCCCGTCAGCTACGTGACGCAGGTGGATCTGGTGGAGGCTAGTGTACTTGCCACGTGTCAGCTTCGCGAGTCAGTGTTTGGATGGAGCTTCGTGACTTACGGTTGTGATCGGGTGCCTGGCTGATTCACTTGCCGTCGGCTACGTGGCGAGTGGATCTGGTGGAGGATAGTGCACTTGCCGCGTGTCGACCGTGATATGGTTGTACAATATTATTGGTATGGTCGGATCTGGTAGTTATACTTGCCCCGTACGGTTTTATTGACACAGGTGGCACCTGGTGTTCATATATACTCCTTGGTGTTGTTATATCATGAAATTTGCGGTGAGGAAGGAATTCCACGCACGAGTGATGATTTGGAGGCGTGAGTCACGACTTGATATATTTGTTTATATGTGGTGTCTTGTAGTTTGGTTATCATACATGTCTCTGCTTTATATATCGCTATGATTTCATTCTGATATTTCTGATTTCACATACTTGGTACTGTTATCTTGACCTCCTTGGGCTGCGTTAAATCAGCGGTAAGTACATCATTGTCGATCCATTTTAGGATCACCTTTCACGTATTGGGAAGCTCCGTTCCTTGGAGGCTTATCTTTGGTATGTTACCACTGCAGCAGGTCCTTGTACATTCGGGGTATGGCGGGGCCACTGTCCGTCATAGTTGTTGTATAAATCTTAGAAGTCATGCTTTGTTGTGGCGGGGTTGTAAGGATTATGCTATTCAAATGTCTATACATATATACATGTTGAAAGGCAACCGTTTTGGTTGGCCTATTTTCTTTATCTTGATCCATGTCTATTTAAATGCTTAAGTTTTTATTTCCGCTGGTTTTTCTCTGATGTTGTATCACTAGGGTGCCCGGGGTAAGGCACCAGTGTTATACCCCGTATTTTCCAGAGTATGTACGTGAGGGCGTACGTATAAAATTTGAGCCTTAAAGATTTGGCAAGTTCGAAATTTGGGCACAAGTGCCGAAAAGAATCATTTTTCGACGAAACGTTTTACTAAACTTGCGAAGGGTAAATTCCGGCTATGTCATTTATAATTTTTGCGGATTTTTCCGAGAGACGAAACATTTTGGACCAACGGGAGGGTGACATGTGTCACCCTCACATTGGATGAGGTTGGGCGGCAATGGTGGACGAAAAAGGGTCGAGGAGTTGGTAGGATATTTGTGCAAGTTGTTGTGGTAGATGGATAAGGTGCACTTGGCTTAAATCTAGCCCTACACTTGCCTTACACTTGGATGAATCTTGGCCATTGGTTGGCCATTTCTTGACCTATAAATACCCCCCCTAAGTGATGAACTTCTTCATCCTAAAATCTTTTCCAAGTCTCAAATACTCCCTCTCCCTCTTGCTTGTCTCGTCCAAACACCACCCCTCGCCCCTCTTGTAGGCCCTCGGCCGAACCCCCCCCGTACCTAGTGGTTCTAGCCGAGAACCCCCCTCCCCCTAGCCTAGTTGTGCTAGTCGAAATACTACCCCTTGTTGTGGTATAGAAATACTCTCCTAGTATTGTTATAATGCCCAAATACCTTGTAGTATTCCCAAGGTTACACTTATACAAAAGCCCAGAAAATACTATTATACTTTCTTTAGCCACTAAACGAAACCCTAAGAAAAACCTTCATAGTCGGTTGAAGTGTTAAGTAGAAGTTGCGTAGAACTTCTAAGGGTTGATTGGAGCGGATTGGAGCACTCGGAGTAGGAGCTTAACGTTGCTCAGGAGCGACTTTATACTTGGATAATTTTGGGCTCATCGAGGTAAATACTACTGTCCTTCTATTGTAATTGGAAATTACATACTGTCGTAGTAGAAATGAATATAAGATTCATAGAAGAGAATTGAACTGTAATTGAAGGATATTACAGAATAGACTTGAACTGAAATCACATCAGAAGAATAATATAGTAGAAGATTAAACTGTACTTACATAGGACTGTATTACAGTAGACTGATAACCTTTATTGGTTGAATGTTTTGCAAGTAGCATGTGCTACTTAGAAGGTGGTCAAGGCTAGCCGGGTTATAGCCGTGGAGCGTTTTGCTTATAGTCGATAATCGTCGCGAGGTATGTGATTCTTCCTATACTCTTGAGCATGAAGTATTTTAGTATATATATATAGTCGGTGAGCGTGCGTGTGGCAATGTCTTTTGACTTAAGCTGAATAATATATATATATATAGTACGGTGAGCGTCACGTGTGCTAGCGAATATAATTATGCGGCAATGTCTTTTGACTTAAGCACGAATAATAAGAACCTTGAAATATTTTAAAGGAACATATATATGAAATGCGGTAGGCGTCGTGTGTTAGCGAATGTAGTGTTATGGCAATGTCTTTTGACTTAAGCCTGAATAATAAAGAATCTTGAAGTATTTCAAAAGAATTAAGAAACCTTTTTGAAAGAAAAGTAATACTTGGTTTTTAAAACATAAGAGTTATACTAGCTTTATGGGAAGTTAGGTATAACGTCTTAAGAGAGATAAAAATGATGGTTTACTGATTTTAGAAGTTAAGAGACTTGATCTTAAAAGATAAGAGACTTAACTTAATTGAATTAATATGAATTTTGTGTGAAGCCTCATTCGTGAGTAATGAGTACTTGGTTTTTCAAAGGAATAACGTTTCTTGATTTGAATCAGAATGAGTATCGACAAACCACTGCAGCGTTAATAAAGGGAAAATGTAATGAATAATGAAGTATTATTAAAACCAGTAGAAACCTCCATCTGCATAAAAGCTAAGATGAGACAAAATGATATTATATTTTCTAGATCATGGCTGCTTTAATAAATGGTTATAAACAAGAATAAACTGCTCACACATATGGCCTATGTTACTCAATTGTTTTAAGAGAGATTAAGACATTGAACTATGAAACTTTTCTAAAAAGAGACTTGAGTAATTGAAATTAGGCAACTGGAACTTTAGGGAAAAGAAAGGCGTTGTTTGGTCTTAAATTGGTTTAAAACATAAAGTGTTATAACAGCTTTATGGGAAGTGAGTTATAACGACTTTTTGAAAAAGAGTTTTATCATTGGTTTTAATGTGGTAACTTGACTTTAAAAAGAGAAGTGTTTTGGTCCAAAAAGAAGGCATGGTATTGCCTTGATTTGGTTTTAAAAAGGAAAGTATGGAAGTTGTTTTGCTTTACTTGAAAGATGTAAGTCACTCTATTTGTATACTACGGGTATCGGGTGACTTTTATAAAAGGAATGGATCTCTTTAAAAGGAATTTAACGTACGTAGTACTTTAGGGTTAAAACCCGGACTTTAACATGAAATGAAAGTACCTTGAGTTATGTATAACTTGCCTATGCTTGTTGTTGTGAAACTTGCCTATGCTTGTTGTTGTGAAACTTGCCTATGCTTGTTGTGATAGCCTTTGTTGTGCAAGAATTGTGTTTCTATACTCTGCGTCTCGATGGAGGCGGTTGACTTGTTGAGAACTTATTGGGGCGTCTGGCGGTGGCGGAGAAATTCCGCAGTGCATTTCCTCTTGATAGTGTTATTTTGCTAATCGCTTTGGACATACCGACACGATCGTGGCGCTGCGGGTATCTTCCATTTTGATTGCCGCCTTGTTGTTTCCACTTTGGACATACCGACCGCGATCGTGGCGCGGGTATGCTTCCATTTGGAATGTTGTCTTAGTGTTTCCCTTTTGGACATCTTGACACGATCGTAAGCGCGCGGGTATGCTTCCATTTTGATTCTTTGTCTTGTTGTTCCCTTTTGGGCATACTGACACGATGCGTAGCGCACGGGTATGCTTCCATTTTGGATTGTTAGTACGGCTTTGGCATCAGGTAGGACTTGGTGTGCAGGTGTACTTTTTGGTGTTATCATATCATAGACTGCCGGCAGTGAGGAAGGTATTCCACGGGCATGATTGATGTGGAGGGCGTGAGACCCTGACTTGATATAACCGTTATATGTGTATCGTAGTTTGGTTATCATACATGTCTCCGCCTTTTATAGATGCTATGATTTCATTCTGATATTTTATAGTTTCACATACTTGGTACTGTTGTGCGACCTCGCCGGGGGCTGCGTTCATGCCGCAGTGGTAAGTCGTCGGTATCGATCCGCGTTTAGGATCTCATTTCAGCGTATTGGGAAGCTCGTTCCTTGGAGGCTTATCTTTGGTATGTTACCACAGTGCAGTAGGTTCTTATGCGTTCGAGGTATGGCGGGGCCACTGTCCGTCATAGTTGTTGAAAAAAATCTTAGAAGTGCATGCTTTGTTGTGGGCGGGGTTGTAAGGATTATGCTTGTTCAAATGTTTATATATATATATGTTGAAAAGGCAACCGTTTTGGTTGCTTTGTTTTCTTTCATCTTGATTCATGTCTATTTGCATGTTTAAGTTTTTATTTCCGCTGGTTTTCTCGATGTTGTATCACCAGGGTGCGGGGTAAGGCACGATCACGGGCGGGTTGGTCGTGACAACGATCCACGAACACAGGTTGGTCGTGACAAAAGTGGTATCAGAGCAGTTAGTCCTCAGAAAGTGTCTACAGACCGTGTCTAGTAGAGTCTTGATTATCGATGTGTTGTGCACCACATGTTATACCCCGTATTTTCAGAGTATGTACGTAAGGACGTACGTAGAAAAATTTGAAGTTTAAAGTTGGCTTGGCCGAAAATTATTTTGTTCACAACACCCGTTTAGAGTCGTTTTTCGACGAAACGTTTTCACAGCTTTCGTAGGGAAAATTCCGGCTATGTCATTTTTAATTTTTGCGGATTTTTTCGAGAGACGAAACATTTTGAACCAACAAGAGGGCGCCACTTGGCACCCTCTCATTGGAGCACGTTTGGGGCGGTAAAGGGGTGGACGAATGGCCATTGTTTGGTCAAGGGGTTGGTAGGATATTTTGTGGTAGATGGATAAGGTGCACTTGGCAAGATCTTGGCCCTACACTTGCCTTGCACTTGGCAAGATCTTGGCCATTGGTTGGCCTTTGCTAGACCTATAAATACCCCCCTCTTTGATGACGTCTTCATCCATTCTACAAATCTCAAAGTGTTACAAATCCCCCCCCACTCTTCGTAGTGTTCTCGTCCAACACCATCCTCCCTTGGCGAGAGCCCTCCTCCTAGTAGTGTGGCCGTGGGTACTCCCTAGCCTAGTTGTTTCGTATAATGCCCCCCCTCTTGTTAGAAATACTCTCAAAAGTATTGTTATAATGCCCAAATTACCTTAGCCATATACCTTGTAGTATTCTAAGGTTATACCTTTACAAAGCCGAAATACTATTATACTTCCTTCACCACAAAACCGAAACCCTAAGTAAATCTTCACCGTAGTTGAAGTTATAAGTAGAAGTTGGTTAGAACTTCTAAGGGTTGTTTGGAGCGGCCTGAGCGCACGAGTAGAGCTAAACCTTGCTCGGGATCGACATTTAAACTCGGATAATTATGGGCTTATCGAGGTAAATATCTTGTCCTCTATTGTAATTGGAGATTACATGATTGTTAGACTATATAGTTGAAGTATACTATATATAGAACTGAACGTTGTTATCGGCAATGTCTTTTGACTTAAGCCTGAATAATAAGAAACCTTTTCGAAAGAAGAATCGAATCAGATTTACATAGATCAGACATACAGAGACTTGTGTAGCTTTTACGTGAGGTAGAATTGTGCACGTCCGATTAAGCGTATAACCCCGGTTGGCTTGGTAGCCTACCGATAGAGAGGAGATTTACGTTTGTTGGGGAGGTGCCGAATTTTACGTAGAATGTTCTACGACTGGATCTAAATGTTAATGAGCGCCTTGTGGCCTTATAGGTTGAAGTACTACGTGTGGCGCGATCTACTTGGCTTAAAGGAGTAGCCGACAGTTGGAAGTACTTGGAGCGTTTTGCTATTAGTCGATACTCGACGCGAGGTATGTGAACCTCGTCCTATCTCTTCTAGCATGATATGTGTGAACTATGTAGTGCGGTAGACATACATGTGCTAAATGTATTTGATTGGTTTAAACATAAAGTGTTATAACGGCTTTATGGGAAGTTGGTTATAACTTTTATGTTGGTAAGAAAATACTTGTGGTTTTTAAAAGGTAACTGATTTGAACTATAACTGGCTTGTTATGTGTTAATAAAGAACTTGAAGTATTTCAAAAGATTTTTGAATCATTTTGAAAGAAGAGGTAATACTTGATTTTTAGAAAACTTAAGAGTTATACTAGCCTTATGGAAAGTTAGGTATAACGGCTTAAGAATGTTTTATCGATTTTGGAAATCGAATGTGTATCGACAAACCACTCAAATACATTAAAAGGAAATGTTTTTAATAATTAAGTATTATTAAAACCAAGAGAAACTTCCATCTGCATAGAAGCTAAGATGAGACAAAATGATAATTCCTAGATCATGGTCTTTGTAATAAGATTGTTATAAACAAGAATATCCTACTCACTTATAAGGCTTATGTTTCTCGATTGTTTAAAGGAGAATTATATTCTTAAATGAATAAGACTATGAACTACTAAACCTTTCTAAAATGAGAAACTTGAACATGGGAAATTAGGCAAACTTGAACATTGGAAATTAGGCAAACTTGAACATTGGAAAAGAATGTTGCTACTTGATTTTACAAAGAGAAGTAATTGATTTACTTTAAAAGATAATCACTCTATTTTCATATACTATGGTATTGTGTGGTTTTGTGAAGTAACGTATCTTTTAAAGATTTAATGTATGAAGTACTTTGGGGATAGGTACGAACTTGTTAGTAGAAAGTACCTTGTGTGAATAACTTGATTGTATTGGTTTGTGATAGCCTTGTAATACTTTCTTGTTGATTTGATAAGTAAGCATGTTAGGATGCTACGTGTTAGTATCTTGTGATTATTGTGTAAGGGGTCACTCTTGTTGTGCTTACGTTGTCAAACGTTAAGCCGTGTATCGTTATTGTATCACATACCCTGACTTATTATACCGAGGGCTTGCCACCCTTGATGCGGTCTATACGGCCTATGCAAATCCTTGTGACTACGCGAGTGCGGTAGCTCGAGGATTGATCATTCGGGTGTTTAGCCCGACGCGGGGATTCCTGGCGGTCTGTTGAGACTATGCGGTCTTTTGAGACTATGCGGGCGCGGAGCCTAGGCGGATACCGAGGGTTAGCCGCCTTCGACGCGGGTATACCTCAGCGGTGATGCAGGACCATGATTCGAGGAATACCTCATGCGGGTCATGGGTGACCTATGCGAGTCGCGAGAGTTCGAGGGATAGACGCACATTGATATTGCGGGCGAGTGGCGGCCGATCATGTGGTGCGGTCTAGAAAGACCTCGGATACGGATTTGTGGTATTTTTGGCATCGCTGGTCTTAGTAGTCGGCTATGCCTTCGTACTTTCCCGCACGGTTTTATTGTGATAACTTTGAGGCGTGAGTCCCGACTTGACACGATCGCTTATTTATTGGAATCGTAGTTTGGTTATCATACATGTCTCCTGCTTTATATAGACTACTATGATTTCATTTACAGTATTTATTTTCAGTTTCACATACTTGGTACCTGTTGTACTGACCTCCTTCGGGGGGCTGCGTTCATGCCGCAGGTAAAGGTACACCAGTCGTTGATCCTCGCTCTTAGGGTCACAGTTCAGCGTTTGGGAAAGCTCCGTTTCTCCGGAGGCTTATCTGGGTATAGTCCCCTGTCGTTGTAGGTATTTACATTCAGGGGTATGGCGGGGCCCTGTCCCGCCATTGTTGTCGTATCATTTCGTAGAGGTCTGTAGTACTGTTGTGGGCAGGGTTGTAAAAAGGATTAAACTGTTCATTTGTAGGAGTTGTTATTTATATATATGCCGAAAGGCAAGTTTTCCTCAGATTACTGTTTTGTACTTCATTTGTTTCATGTATGTGTTTTATGTTCCGCTGATTACTCTGATGTTGTATCACTAGGGTGCCCGGGGTAAGGCACCAGTCACGGGCCCAGATTCGGGTCGTGACAAAAGTGGTATCAGAGCAGTTAATCCTCGGAAAGTGTCTACAGACCGTATCCAGTAGAGTCTTGATTATCGGTGTGTTGTGCACCACACCAATAATCAGGAGGCTATAGGATATTTAGGATTGGTTTCTATTTCTTCTCACTCTGAGATCGTGCCTTAGAGCTGTGTTGTAAGTTGGACCCTCTAACGTATTTCTTTCCCTTACCGTTATGCCTCCGCATAGGGCAACTCGAGCCCCGGAGGACAAGGCAGCCGAGGGAGCTGCGAGTAGAGTACAGAGGGTTACGTGGGCACAGGCCCAATTATCACCTTGGGTGGTGCTTCATTCGGGGAGTTCTGCGACGTCATTAGCCCCAGCAGAGTTTAGCACGGCGGCGGCAGTTCCTACTGCGGCCATGATGTTTGAACCTTCAGTTCCACGACCGGGAACAGAGAATATAGATTTCAAGGAGGCGACCCTGTTAATAACTATGGATTTGACTACCAGAGAGTATACCGATGTACCGCGAGTCTTGATGAATATCAACGAGAAGGTTGTGCAAGAGTAATTCTTCAGTTGGGCTTGAGCATGGCCTGTGTACGGGCTTATGCGCAGCAGGCCAAGAAACGTAGAGATCGACGGGTTAACGGGCGACGAGAAGAGGCGAGGCGGCAAGGTCCTTTAGTAACTTTCGAGGCGTAGTCGCCTCACGGCAGAATAGATTATGCGCATCCACCAAGATGTAAAGGTCCTCCGCGGGGTTCGGACGCTCGGGTATGCAAAAGTTAGTCGAGCTCGAGCTTCCGTTCACCATCACACGAAGGTTCCGGCCATCCGGATTCGCTTTTTCGGTGTTCATACAGGCGGCGCCATCCTGAGGAATGTCGTCTTTTAGTTGGTACTTATTGTACCTATGACCGTCGTGGTCCGATGTCGAAAGAGTGTCCTCGCGGGAGGACTTAGCCTTCAGATCGGTGGGTAGTTCGTCATCTTCCTTAGCTGCGCCTACAGGCCGGTTTGATTAGAACGACTAAGGGGAGTGAAGCAGTAGATACAGATAGATCTTTAACCCTCTAGGGTTTAGTATGTGTGATAAGGTGAGTATACCTTAAGTGTTATATTCTGATAGCATTGTGTAAATGGTGATTAGAAATCTTTGTTAGTTAACCAAGTAAGATTTGGGGGATAGAGAAAGTGTGAGCCTTAGAGTGTTATACGTAGAGACCTTAGAGGTAAGGCCATCTCGAGTAAAAGATGTATTGTTTATGTTTGACCCTTATAGGAGTGCATAGTGCACGTGAGTTATGTTTGTGGGATTAGTCCCTGAGTAGTGTGGAATGAAAGAGGGTAGTTGAGCTAAGAAGACCGCTAGGTTTTCGTAACGTGATTAGTGAGTTTTCCTTCGAGCTAGCGTTTCGCGTTGCCGGGTCGGGTTGAGGCCACGTTGCGGGTCAACCCGCGGCATGTATGGTGGTGGGGTCAGTTGGTGGTGGTCCCGCCTTGTGGTAGGGCCACGAGGGTGGTAGGCCCAAGTTTAGTTAACCAACGATTTAATTCGTGGACGATTCGACCGAGTCGCCGGCGAGGTCAGCCGTCTTGTCTTCTAGCAAAGACCGTTTACTCGGCAGAGGGTTATGCGAGATGATATATCAGAAAGGTTGTAAGGCTGCACGAGGTGCCTACCTTCACCTTATGGCAGACAGTGGAGCCCAGGGTACGGCTGTTTTTGGTTTCTGGAAGTTTTACCAAGCAGGGTTAAGAACTCAGGTGAGTCTCAAAATCGCATTCGCCCTCGGGCGGTGTGTATTTGAGGTAGTTGTGGGGATTGTTGTCTCCTGTGGAGGGAGTGTTTAAGCTACCATTTCAGTTTTCGAATGTCGCCTTATGAGGCCTTGTAGGGGCGGAAGTGTAAGTTGTCGGTCGATTGGTTCGATGTTGGCAAGATTCAAATAGTTGGTTCAGGCTTGTTCCAGCAGACTGTGGATAGAGTAAAGCTTGTCTAGAAGAGGTTCTGGCAGCTCAGAGAAATCGTGCGGATAATCGGCGACGACGCTTAGAGTTCAGGTTGACGGTCGGTCTTCTTGAAGGTACCACCCCGGTTTGGGTGTGACGAGTTTTGGAAACAGAGGGAACTTAGCCCGAGTTACTTTGGGCCCTTTTGAGTTCATGTGAAGAATAGGCCAGGTTGCCTATATGTTAGCAGTTGCCGTCCGACTTAGAAAGCGACGTCCGGTCTTTTCGTATTGTTATGTTCGGAAGTATCGAAGATCCATCGAGTGTTCGATTAATGATGACCACGTTAGGGATAGTAACCCCGAGTTTTGGATACTGAAGCAGTATCAGAAATGTGGTAAGAGTTCGAATGTACGACAGCTTCAGTGATCGCATGCAGCCCGGTACCAATTGTTGGGTCGCCTGAGAAGGTTAATGCCTCAGGCAAAGTGACAAAAGTGGTATATCATTTTGGTGATGTTAGAGGTGTTTCCTCGTGGACTTGGATGTAAGCATTTTGCGCAAGTTGTTTCTGTGGCCAGGTGTGGCAGGATTGATTCTCGTAAGTATAGTAGTGAAGACTATACTGGCGCACGTTTGTTTTGAGACTTAGAAGGAACATTCGGGACGAATGTTTCTAAGGAGGGGAGAATGTTATACCGTATTTTCGAGTATGCGTGGGGCGTACGTAGAAAAATTTGAAGTTTAAAGTTGGCTTGGCCGAAAATTATTTTGTTCACAACACCCGTTTAGAGTCGTTTTTCGACGAAACGTTTTCACAGCTTTCGTAGGGAAAATTCCGGCTATGTCATTTTTAATTTTTGCGGATTTTTCGAGAGACGAAACATTTTGGACCAACAAGAGGGCGCCACTTGGCACCCTCTCATTGGAGCACGTTTGGGGCGGTAAAGGGGTGGACGAATGGCCATTGTTTGGTCAAGGGGTTGGTAGGATATTTTGTGGTAGATGGATAAGGTGCACTTGGCAAGATCTTGGCCCTACACTTGCCTTGCACTTGGCAAGATCTTTGCCATTGGTTGGCCTTTGCTAGACCTATAAATACCCCCCTCTTTGATGACTTCTTCATCCATTCTACAAATCTCTAAGTGTTAAAAATCCTCCCCCTCTCTTAGTAGTGTTCTCGTCCAACACCATCCTCCCCTTGGCGAGAGCCCTCCCCACTCCAGTAGTGTGGCCGTGGGGTACTCCCCCCCTAGCCTAGTTGTTTCGTATAATGCCCCCCCTCTTGTTAGAAATACTCTCAAAAGTATTGTTATAATGCCCAAATTACCTTAGCCATATACCTTGTAGTATTCTAAGGTTATACCTTTACAAAGCCCAGAAATACTATTATACTTCCCTTCAGTCACAAAACCGAAACCCTAAGTAAATCTTCACCCGTAGTTGAAGTTATAAGTAGAAGTTGGTTAGAACTTCTAAGGGTTGTTTGGAGCGGGTCGGAGCGCACGGAGTAGGAGCTAAACCTTGCTCAGGATCGACATTTAAACTCGGATAATTATGGGCTTATCGAGGTAAATATCTTGTCCCTCTATTGTAATTGGAGATTACATGATTGTTAGACTATATAGTTGAAGTATACTATATATAGAACTGAACGTTGTTATCGGCAATGTCTTTTGACTTAAGCCTGAATAATAAGAAACCTTTTCGAAAGAAGAGTACTGAACTGTATTTACATAGGACTGTATTACAGTAGACTTGTGTAGCTTTTCTGTGAGGTAGAATTGTGCACGTCCGGATTAAACGTATAACCCCCCCTGGTTGGCTTGGTAGCCGGCCCCGATAGAGGAGGAGATTTACGCTGTTGCGGGGGGGGGAGGTGCTGCCGAATTTTCTGTAGAATGTTCTACGAAGGGATCTAAATGTTAATGAGCGCCTTGTGGCCTTATAGGTTGAAGTACTACGTGTGGCGCGATCTACTTGGCTTAAAGGAGTAGCCGACAGTTGGAAGTACTTGGAGCGTTTTGCTATTAGTCGATACTCGTCGCGAGGTATGTGAACCTCTTCCTATCTCTTCTAGCATGATATGTGTGAACTATGTAGTACGGTAGACGTACATGTGCTAAATGTATTTGATTGGTTTAAAACATAAAGTGTTATAACGGCTTTATGGGAAGTTGGTTATAACAGCTTTATGTTGGTAAGAAAATACTTGTGGTTTTTAAAAGGTAACTGATTTGAACTATAACTGGCTTGTTATGTGTTAATAAAGAACTTGAAGTATTTCAAAAGATTTTTGAATCATTTTGAAAGAAGAGGTAATACTTGATTTTTTTTAGAAAACTTAAGAGTTATACTAGCCTTATGGAAAGTTAGGTATAACGGCTTAAGAATGTTTCTTGATTTTGGAAATCGAATGTATCGACAAACCAACTGCGGCGTTAATAAAAGGAAATGTTTTTAATAATTAAGTATTATTAAAACCGAGAAACTTCCATCTGCATAGAAGCTAAGATGAGACAAAATGATAATTCTAGATCATGGTCTTTGTAATAAGATTGTTATAAACAAGAATATCCTACTCACTTATAAGGCTTATGTTTCTCAGATTGTTTAAAGGAGAATTATATTCTTAAATGAATAAGACTATGAACTACGAAACCTTTCTAAAATGAGAAACTTGAACATGGGAAATTAGGCAAACTTGAACATTGGAAATTAGGCAAACTTGAACATTGGAAAAGAATGTTGCTACTTGATTTTACAAAGAGAAGTAATTGATTTACTTTAAAAAGATAATCACTCTATTTTCATATACTACAGGTATTGTGTGGTTTTTGTGAAGTAACGTATCTTTTAAAGATTTAATGTATGAAGTACTTTGGGGATAGGTACCCGAACTTGTTAGTAGAAAGTACCTTGTGTGAATAACTTGATTGTATTGGTTTGTGATAGCCTTGTAATACTTTCTTGTTGATTTGATAAGTAAGCATGTTAGGATGCTACGTGTGTTAGTATCTTGTGATTATTGTGTAAGGGGGTCACTCTTGTTGTGCTTACGTTGTCAAACGTTAAGCCCGTTGTACTGTTATTGTATCACATACCCCCTTGACTTATTATACCGAGGGCTTGCCACCCTTGATGCGGGTCTATACGGCTATGCGATCCTTGTGACTACGCGAGCGCGGTAGCTCCGAGGATTGATCATTAGGGTGTTTAGCACGACGCGGGATTCCTATGCGGTCCGTTGAGACTATGCGGTCTTTTGAGACTATGCGGTGCGGAGCCTAGGCGGATACCGAGGTTAGCCGCCGACGCGGGGTATACCTCAGCGATGCAGGACCATGATTCGAGAATACCTCATGCGGTGTGGGTGACCTATGCGAGCTGCGAGAGTTCGAGGATAGACGCGACATTGATATTGCGGCGAGTGGCCGCCGATCGTGGTGCGGTCTAGAAAGACCTCGGATACGATTTGTGGTATTTTTGGTGCGTGGGTCTTAGTAGTCGGCTATGCCTTCGACTTGACCCGCACGGTTTTATTGTGATAACTTTGAGGCGTGAGTCCCGACTTGACATATCGCTTATTTATTGTGAATCGTAGTTTGGTTATCATACATGTCTCCCGCTTTATATAGACTACTATGATTTCATTCTGATTTATTTTCGCCACATACTGTACTGTTGTCTTGACCTCTTCTGGGCTGCGTTCATGCCGCAGTAAAGGTACACCGCCGATCGATCCTCGCTCTTAGGGTCACGAGCGTTTGGGAAAGCTCCGTTTCTCGGAGGCTTATTCGGTATAGTCCTGTCGTTGTAGGTATTTACATTCGGGGTATGGCGGGCCCCGTCCCGCCATTGTTGTCGTATCATTTCGTAGGTGCAGTAATCTTGTGGGCAGGGTTGTAAAAAGGATTAAACTGTTCATTTGTAGGAGTTGTTATTTATATATATGCCGAAAGGCAAGTTTTCCTCGACATCGTTTTGTACTTCATTTGTTTCATGTATGTGTTTTATGTTCCGCTGATTACTCTGATGTTGTATCACTAGGGTGCCCGGGGTAAGGCACCAGTCACGGGCCCAGATTCGGGTCGTGACACCACATCTATAATCAGGAGGCTGCAGGCCGTTTAGGATTGGTTTCTATTCTTCTCATTCTGAGATCGTGCCTTAGAGTTGTGTGATAAGTTGGACCCCTCTGACGTACTTCGTTTTTACCAGTTATGCCTCCGCGCAAGGCAACCCGGGCCCAGAAGGGCAAGGCAGCAGAGGGAGCTGCGAGTAGAGCAGCGGCAGTCTCTACAGAGACCACAGTACCTGAGCCTCCAGTCCCACAGTCTGGAGCAGAAGAGATGAGTTACAAGGAGTGGGCCCAGTTAATGGCCAGGGTTGTGGCCAGACTTGAGGATAGGCTGGACGCAGCAGCCCGAGCACCGGATGGTTCACCCGCATCGATAGTTTGAGGCTACGGGATTTTCCGAGTTGTAGGCCGCGAGTTTTATGGGTCGAGGCACGAGGATGATCCGCAGGAGTTCATCAAGCGATTCTGCCGGATCATGAAAGTGATCAAGGCATCGGAGACCGAGTCGGTGGTCCTAGGTTCGCATCGGCCGCGTGATACCGCGATCGTGTAGTTTGATCGTGGAGTGTCCGGGAGAGAACGACTTCCAACTATATGGGGCGAGTTCTCGGGGCATTTCTTGCACACTTCTTGCCTCGCGGATGAGGAGGCTCGGGCCGACAGATTTTTGGTGTTGCGGCGAGCGCACGGTTCGGGAGTACAATGTGGAGTTCGACTCATTGGCCCGGTACGTCCCCGGGTTAGTAGCTAGTATGGAGGATCGAGTGCACCGATATGTTACAGGGCTCGATGATTACCTAGCAGAGAGTTGTTCGGGTGTAGCTCTTCAGCCGGGCATGGACATTGCCCGCATGCAGGCTTATGCACTTGGATGTGAGGAGCGGAGGAATCGATGGAATGGCTGAGATCAGCAGAAGAGGGACAGAACAGCGGGTTCCTTTGGTGACTTTCGAGGCGGACCGCCTCAGAACAGTTATGTACCTCCGCCAAGATCTGAGTGGTCCTCCACGCCCGGGACCCGGGATATTGGGAGCGGTCGTGGCTCCCGTGTTTCAGATCTTGGGAGTAGAAGTGTTCGCGGATGAGGCCACCCGTATCTCGGTGTGACCATTGTGGTAAAGCCCATAGGAATGTCGATCTTGGTTTGGGAGATTGCTATACTTGCGGCCGCGGGGCCATTTGTGAGATCGTCCGACCGGGGTAATCTTGGTGGGATAGCACAGACTACTAGATCAGTTGCGGGTACTTCACCTTCCATAGCTAGGCAGGATGTACACACCCCGGTGGGCCACGACAGAGGTCGCGGTGGGAGTTCCCAGTTTTAGCGGTCCTTTGAACCGCCTATTTTCAGGTATATCCTTAACCCTCTAGAGACTTGTATGTATTGTTGTGATGATAATGTGTTAAGTGTTATGTTCGGATAGCTTTATGCTAAAATGTGATTTAGAAACCTGGTTAGTGAGAAAGGGTAAGCTTGTGGGGTGAGAAAATGATGAACCTTAGAATATTACAGTTGAGACCTTAGATGTAAGGCCGTCTTGAGTACAAGATTTTGTGGGTGATCTTTGTCAGAATGTATAAGTATACGTGGAGTAATTGTGGGAAAATTCCTTGGGTAGTGTAAAATGGAAGTGGTAGCTTTCATGACCTGTATAGGTAAGATTGTTCCGGATCGGGAAACAAGAGCTTGATGCGTTAAGTAGGTCGGGTTGGGGCCATGTTGCGGGCCAACCCGCAGCCTGTTTCGAGGTGGGGTCAGCTCTGGGTGGTCCCGCCAGGTGGTAGGGTCACGAGGGTGCTAGGCCCAAGTTTAGATGACCATCGTATGAGTTCGTGGATATGTTCGACCAGAAGCGGATCGTGAAGGCCGGGAATGGCCTTAAGGAAGATTGAGCTAGTAAGATGACCAAGTTTGGAGGTGGTGACTCCAAAGTTTTGGGAACTGAAGCGATGACTGAAGTGTGGTACGTATACTAGAAGAGTTCAAGTGTTCGAGAAGGGTACGACGAGTAAGGAAGGAAGAGAACGTGTGTTATTTTGTGGCCAGGTGTGGCATTGGCAACTTGTTAAGAAGAACTTTATCGTTATCCGTCTTGAGAAGGAACATTCGGGACGAATGTTTCTAAGGAGGGGAGAATGTTATACCCCGTATTTCCAGAGTATGTATGCGAGGCGACGATAATAATTTAAGCCTTAAAGTAGGCATAGGTTCGAAATTTGGGCACAAGTGCCGAAAAGAATCGTTTTTCGACGAAACGTTTTACTAAACTTGCGAAGGGAAAATTCCGGCTATGTCATTTTTAATTTTTGCGGATTTTTCCGAGAGACGAAACATTTTGGACCAACGGGAGGGTGACATGTGTCACCTCACATTGAAGCAAGTGGACGGCAAAGGCAAGACAATGGCACGTTTTTTGTGCCTTGGGTTAGGTAGGATATTTGTGCAAGTTGGTGTGGTAGATGGATAAGGTCTACATGGTTAAAATCTAGCCCTACACTTGCCTTACACTTGGATGAATCTTGGCCATTGGTTGGTCATTTATTGACCTATAAATACCCCTCTAAGTTGAAGACTTTCTTCATCCAAACTTGAGCAATCTTTCTAAGTCTCAAAATACTCCCTCCCTCTCAAAGCTCTCGTCCAAATCACCCCTCTCCCCTTGAGTGAGGCTTGGCCGAGAGGGCACTCTCCCCCCCTAGCCTAGTTGTTTTCGTATAATACCCCCCTTTGTGGTATAGAAATACTCTCCAAGTATTGTTATAATACCCAAATACTCTAGCCCTTATACCTTGTAGTACTTTCCAAAGTTATCTCTATACGTAGAGCCCGGAAAATACTATTATACTTTCCTTTAGCCACTAAACGAAACCCTAAGGAAAACCTTCATAGTCGGTTGAAGTGTTAAGTAGAAGTTGCGTAGAACTTCTAAGGGTTGTTTGGAGCGGATTGGAGCACTCGGAGTAGGAGCTAAACGTTGCTCAGGTTCGATGTTAAACTTGGATAATTTTGGGCTCATCGAGGTAAATACTACTGTCCTTCTATTGTAATTGGGAATTACATACTGTAGTTGTATAGAAATGAATATAATATTCATAGAAGAGAATTGAACTGTATTGGAAGGATATTACAGAAAAGACTTGAACTGAAATCACATCAGAAGAATATTAGAGTAGAAGATTAAAACTGTATTTACATAGGACTGTATTTACAGTAGACTGATAACCTTCTTTGGTTGAATGTTCTGCAAGTAGCATGTGCTACTTAGAAGGTGGACGAGGCTAGCCGGGTTATAGCCGTGGAGCGTTTTGCTTATAGTCGATAATCGTCGCGAGGTATGTGATTCTTCCTATACTCTTGAGCATGAAGTATTTTAAAAGAATACATATAGTACGGTAGACGTACGTGTGGCAATGTCTTTTGACTTAAGCCTGAATAATATGTATTTATAATATGGTAGATGTACGTGTGCTAACTGAATATAGTTGTACGGCAATGTCTTTTGACTTAAGCCTGAATAATAAGAACCTTGAAATATTTTAAAAGGAATATAGATATAGTACGGTAGACGTACGTGTGTTAACTGAATGTAGTGTTACGGCAATGTCTTTTGACTTAAGCCTGAATAAGAAGAATCTTGAAGTATTTCAAAAGAAATAAGAAACCTTTTTGAAAGAAGAGTAATACTTGGTTTTGAAAACATAAGAGTTATACTAGCTTTATGGGAAGTTAGGTATAACGTCTTAAGAGAGATAAAAAGAATGGTTTACTGATTTTAGAAGTTAAGAGACTTATTCTTAAAAGATAAGAGACTTAACTTAATTGAATTAATATGAACTTTGTGTGAAACCTCATTCGTGAGTAATGAGTACTTGGTTTTTAAAAGGAATAACGTTTTACTGATTTCGGAAATTAGAATTGTTATACCCCGTAGTTCTGACCCTACGTATGAGAGCGTACGGAAGCATGTAAGACTTAAAATTTTCAAAGGATAGGTTGACGGATTATTCCGGACGGGTTTTAGTCAACTTTGGGGCGGGTTATGACCCGATTCATTGAGAGTTCCTAAGTATTTTAAAAGCCTAGGGCGTAGTTCGTTGAGTCTAGATTCCAACGCAACCAACCGTTCGTCGATAGGACGTCGGAGTAGAAAGTTATGAGAGTTACAAGTTCAACGCGATGGGCGAAATGCGTTTGAGCAAAGCGGCGCGGCGCGGATGCGCGCGCCTAAAGCATCGAGGGGTCGCTGAAGTTTCAGCGCCGCGGCGCCAGGACAGCAGGGCCGCGGCGCCGAAAGTCCAGAGAGCCGGCGGAGGTTTCAGCGCCGCGGCGCCGAGGCGGGATTTTTGGGCGGAAAAACTTAGGAAAGTCTGATTTCTCTTTTAAAAAGGCCATGGGAGGGTGACAAGTGTCCCCCCCATCTGATTTTGCTTGCATGGCTTATATTGACCAAGTCTTGTAGACTTGGTCATCTCTCAAACATCTTCCTCTCTCTAAAAATCAGCTCCTCCTTCTCTCTAAAAAACCCAAGAAAAATCTGAAAGTTAAGAACAAGAAAAGAAAGCTTGTAGCTAGCTTGTTGGCATTATTTTGGTGGTGTTCTTGGCAAGGAAGCTAGCAATATTTGGGATAAGTTTTGGCTAAAACTTTAAGGTAACATTTCTTCCTTTAGATTTAGTTCTAGTGTTGCATGCTTAGAAGAAAGATCTTGTGGTAGTAAAATAATGCACCTAGAGTCATTGCATGCTAGAAAATGTGGTTTAGATATGAAGAATGGGTTAAGAAGAGATTATGAGCATGTTGTAGCCTAAAAACTACCTTAGAATTGTTAAGTGAATTGTTGTAAACTTATTGGGCAGAATTTTGGGTGTGAAATCCCCTTTGAATTGTTGGATTGATTGAGCCTTAAAAGTGGTGTTTTGGATGATAAATTTGGCCTTGAGAAAGGTGGCAAAGTGAGTAGAAACAAAGGAAATGCTGCCCAATTTTCCTTAGAATTTAGTGACTTTGAACTTGGATTGTTCTACATTAAGATTAAAGGTTAATAAACGTATCATGACTATTATAGGTTGAAATATTACTTGCGGTAGTTTGGACTTGGCAAGTGGATTGACCAAAGAGGTATGTGAAGCTTTCCTATCTCTTGAGCATGAATAGATGAAACTATGTAGTACGGTAGACGTACAAGATTTGGTATCCTTACTTGATTTAAGTATATAATGACTTGTTTCATTTTAAGAATGTATAATTCCCTTAGTTAGGGAAAAAGTATGATTTTACTAAAGTATAGAGTTAATATAACAACTTTATGGGAAGTTGGTTTATTAGCTTCATAAAAGGTTAATGAGAAGAGATTTTCTCTAAATAAGATAAGTATGTGAAGAGGCAAAATGATTTTAAGGTATCAATTGTCCAAAGGTTTTGATGTATAAAGAAGAGTCATTGTTGAAAGAGTTGAAGCATATAGTACTTGGGTTAAACTCCCGATGTTCTTTTATTAAAGATATGATTAAGTGCCTTAAGTAAACTAAAATGAGAGAGTATATGAACAAGACTAAAAGAAGTTATAAGTTTCTTAACTTATTTATGATATGATGACAGTTTGAGATAGGGTAAGAGTATGTCTGAGGGGCAAGCCCCAAGATCGTCATACCACCTCCTTCAGTGTAAGAGTATGTCTGAGGGGCCAGCCCCAAGATCGTCATACCATCCGCTTGTGTAAGAGTATATCGAGGCAGATCCAAGATCGTTATACTATCTCGCACGAAGATAAGAGTATATCCGGCGGGCAAGCCCCAAGATCGTTATACCATCTGCTCCAGTGTAAGAGTATATCCGAGGTCTGACCCCAAGATCGTTATACCATCCGCCGGTGGTAAGAGTATATCCGGAGGAAAGTCCCAAGATCGTTATACCACTGTTCCGTGGATTTGCTACCCATGATGCGAGGAATACCTCACGCGAGTCCTTATGGGCTTACGCGGGTGAAATAGTCCCATGCCGTGGTACACCGATGCAGTGAGTACTCACGCGGTCCACGGGACCCATGCGGGTGAAATAGTCCCGAGTAGGATGGTTTTATTGATACTACGGGCGAGGTACCTATTTTGATCATGAGCCTCCTATTTTATGCGACTATATATATATACTTGTCACTCTCATTGTTAGTAAGACACGAAAAGGTATTTTATTGTCTTTCATGACTCGGCTTGCTTTTAGACTTGATATCGTGATTACAGATTTTTCGACTTTACATACTTGGTACATATTGTACCGACCCTTCCTGGTCTGCGTTCATGCCGCAGGTGGTAAGCGATTGTGGATCCTCATTCTTAGATCACTCTTCCGGTCGAAGCTCCATCCTCCGGACGCTTGTTATTTTGGTACGGATTTCCCTGATGCTATAGGTACTTTGTATATTCAGGGGGTATGGCGGGGCCCTGTCCCGCCACGATTGTTATCTTTAAGGTGCGTGGTCACATTTACGTTTTGGGCTATAAGAACCGTTGTACTATTATACTTTTGTTAAGTATGTTTTATGGAAAGCCTTTACGGTGGCGGTGATGTTACCTTTTTATACGTATGTGTTATGTATGTTCCGCTGCTATTCTCTGACATATACCTGACAGGGTACCCCGGTAGGGTACCAGTCATGGCCCCGGAGCTGGGTCGTGACAAGAATGAGTATCGACAAACCACTGCAGCGTTAATAAAGGAAAATGTAATGAATAATGAAGTATTATTAAAACCAGTAGAAACCTCCATCTGCATAGAAGCTAAGATGAGACAAAATGATATTACATTTCCTAGATCATGGCTGCTTTAATAAGATGGTTATACACAAGAATAAACTGCTCACATATAAGGCATATGCTACTCAATTATTTTAAAAGAGATTAAGACATTGAACTATGAAACTTTCCTAAAATAAAGAGACTTGAGTAATTGAAATTAGGCAAACTGGAACCTTAGGGAAAAGAATGTGGTTGAAAAGGGAAGTGTTTTGGTTTACCTAAAAATGTGAGTCACTCTATTTTATACTACGGGTATCGGGTGACTTTTATAAAAGGAATGGATCTCTTTAAAAAAGGAATTTAACGTACGTAGTACTTTAGAGTTAACACCCGGATTTTGACTTAAAATGAAAGTACTTTGAGTTGTGTATAACTTGCCTATGCTCGTTGTTGGGTAACTTGCCTATGCTTATTGAGATAGTCTTTGTTTTGCAAGAATTATGTTTCTATTCTACCGCGTCTCTCGATGGAGGGCCGGTTGACTTGTGGAGAACTTACTTGGACGTACCGGCAGTGACGGGAGATTCCACGGGTATGCTTCCATTAGCATTGTTACATGGGCATGTCCACACTGTTGATGGATTCTGTGGACATGTGACCATTATGGTTATGGCGAAGTATCGTGACTTACGGTTGTGATCGCGCGTAGCTGTTTACTTGCCCCGCCATTACGTGGACGGTGGATCTGGTATAGGTTATTGACTTGCCACGCGTCAACTTCGCGCGGCATCGCGTGACTTACGGTTGTGATCGGGTGCCCGCCGATTCACTTGCCCCGCCGCCACGTGGCGCAGTGGATCTGGAGGCTAGTGTACTTGCCACGTGTCGACCGCGAGTCGGTGTTTGGATGGAGCTTCGTGACTTACGGTTGTGATCGGGTGCTGGCGATTCACTTCGCCGCCACGTGGCGCAGTGGATCTGGAGGCTAGTGCACTTGCCACGCGTGTCACTTCATGATATGGTTGTGCAAGATATTGGTACGGTCGGATCTGGTAGTTATACTTGCCCCGACGATTTTATTGACGCGTGGGACACGTGTTCATATATACTCCTTGGTGTTGTTATATCATAGATCAGACGGTGAGGAAGGAATTCCACCGCACGAGTGATGATTTGGAGCGTGAGTCACGACTTGATATGATTGTTATATGTGGTGTCGTAGTTTGGTTATCATACATGTCTCCCGCTTTATATAGATCGCTATGATTTCATTTCTGATTTTACGATTCACATACTTGGTACTGTTATCTCGACCTCTGGCATTTGCGTTCGCCGCAGTAGAGGTACATCGGCTGTCGATCCCCGCTTTTAGGATCACCTTTCAGCGTATTGGGAAGCTCCGTTCCTTCGGAGGCTTATCTTTGGTATGTTACCCTGAGTCTGTAGGTCCTTGTACATTCAGGGGTATGGCGGGGCCCTGTCCCGTCATAGTTGTTGTATAAATCTTAGAGGTGCAGAGTAATTGGGCGTGGTCAGAAGGATTGTAACTGTTCAAATGTCTATACATATATACATGTTGAAAGGCAACCGTTTTGGTTGGCCTATTTTCTTTATCTTGATCCATGTCTATTTAAATGCTTAAGTTTTTATTTCCACTGGTTTTTCTCTGATGTTGTATCACTAGGGTGCCCGGGGTAAGGCACCAGTCACGGGCCCGGGTTCGGGTCGTGACAACAATAGAATGACAAGAGTATTTACCTCGATAAGCCCAAAATTATCCAAGTTCTAATGTCGATCCTGAGCAACGTTTTAGCTCCTACTCTGGGCGCTCCAACCCGCTCCAAACAACCCTTAGAAGTTCTACGCAACTTCTTCTTAATACTTCAACCGGCTATGAAGATTTTCCTTAGGGTTTCGTTTTTGTGACTGAAGGGAAGTATAATAGTATTTCTGGGCTTTTAGTATAGGTGTAACCTTGGAATACTACAAAGTATTTGGGCCAAGGTATTTTGGAATAGTAACAATACTTGGAGAATACTTTTCTACCAAGGGGGGGTGTATTCTACGAGAACAACTAGGCAAGGGGATACTTTCGGCCAAGGGAGGGGTGCTCTCGGCCAAGGGGCCTCACAAAGGGGGAGGGGTAGGCTTGGACGAAAACACTACACTAAGGGGGAGAGGGCTTTCAAGACTTAGAAATTATTTTAGGATGAAGAAGTCTTCAACTAAGGGGGGGGGGGGGTATTTATAGGACAACCAAGGGCCAAGATCAAGCCAAGTGGTAGGCAAGTGTAGGGTGAGGATTTACCCATGTGTACCTTATCCATCTACCACACCAACTATCACAAATATCCTACCTAACCCAAGACTCCAAATCGTCCCATTTGACGCCCACACCAACGTCCAATATGAGGGTGACACATGTCACCCTCATATTGGTCCAAAATGTTTCATCTCTCTGAAAAATCCGCAAAAATTTGAAATGACATAGCCGTAATTTTCCCTTCGCAAGTCTTGTAAAACGTTTCGTCGAGAAACGATTCTTTTCGGGGGTTGTGAACAAAATTTCGAACCTTGCCTATCTTTAAGGCTCAAACTTCTCTACGTACGTCCTCACGTACATACTCTGAAAATACGGGGTATAACATTCTCCCCTCCTTAGAAACATTCGTCCCGAATGTTCCATCTAATTCTCAAAACCAACATGCGCCACGATAGTCTTCACTGCTATACTTACGAAAACAATCATGCCACACCGCCACGTAAAAACACCCGCGCAAATACTTAATCCAAGTCCACGAGGAACCACCTCCATCACTACAAAAGCTCCCACCCAAGGGCTAAAAGATACTCCCTTCGCACATTTTCTTTACAAACGAAATGATCACTTTTATGTTCTTAACACATGCTCGCTTCTTCCCTTACTCGTCGTACCCTTCTCGTACACTCGAACTCTTTCTCATAACTTACCACATTTCTGTTACTGCTTCAGTTTCCAAATCTCTGGGTTACTATCTCCAACTTGGTCATCATTAACTGGGATCACTTTGGATGGATCTCCGATACTTTTCCGAACATAACAACACGAAAGACCGGATGTACTGCCTCCTAAGTCGGACGACAATGCTAACCTATAGGCGACCTGGCCTACTCTTCAAATGATCTGAAAGGGCCCAAAGTACCTCGGGCTACGTTTCCTCTATTTTCCAAAACTCGTCACACCCTTTTCCGGGGTGGTACCTTCAAGAAGACCCACCGTCAACCGGAACTCCAAGCGTTGTCGCAGATTATCCGCACGACTTCTGTTGACTCTGAGCTGCCAATAACCTCTTCTGGATAAGCTTCACCCTATCCCCATCCTGCCGAAACAAGTATGAACCAACTATCTGAACCTTGCCGACATCGAACCAATTGACCGGCAACTTACACTTCCGCCCCTACAAGGCGTCATAAAGCGACATTCGAATACTGAAATGGTAGCTATTAAAACACTCCCTCCACAGGAGGCAACCATCCTCACAGCTACCCCTGAAATCCAAACACTGGCCGGTGGCGAACGCGTCATCGAGACTCACATGAGATCCTAACCCTGCCTGGTAAAACTTCCAGAAAAAGAAATAGCCGTAACCTGGGCTCCACTGCCTGTCATAGGGTGAAAGTAGGCACCTCGTGAAGCCTTACAACCTTTCTGACATAACATCACGCATAACCCTCTACCGAGTAAACGATCTTGACTGAAAGACAAGAGGGACTGACCTCATCGGCCCGACTACTGGTCGAACGCATCCACGAATTCGTACGATGGTTAACTAAACTTGGGCCTAACACCCTCGTGACCCTAACACAAAGTGGGACCACCCCAAACTGACCCCACCACCATACAGGCCGCGGGTTGACCCGCAATCGGTCCGCAACCCGACCCACTATCGCGTCAGACACTTGCTTCCCGATTCCGGAACAATCCCACAATCAAGTCACGAAAACCTAGTGGTCTTCTTAGATCAACTACCCTCTTTCATTTCACACTACCCAGGAACTTATTACACAAATAAATCCCACTTATACTATGCACTCCGATAAGGGTCAAACATAAAAATATAGATCTCTTACTCGAGATGGCCTTGCCTCTAAGGTCTCCACGTATAAAACTCTAAGGCTCACACTTTCCTTATCCCCAATCTTACCCGGTTAACTAACCATGATTTCTAATCACAATTAACATAACATTTAAGGCATACTCATCTTATCATACGTACAAATCTCTAGAGGGTTAAGGATCTACCTGTATCTACAGCTTCACTCCCCTTTTGCCGTTCTAATCAATCCTGCCCTGTTGGGCGCATAGCTAAGGAAGGTGACGAACTAGCCACTGATCCTGAAGGCTGAGTCTCTATATCCGCGCCACCTCTGGTCGGACAAATTCCTCGCAAAATGGCCCTGCTGGCCGCAAGTAAAACAAGCTGCCGAAGAAGTACGACACTCTCCACAATGACACTTACCACAACGGCCACACCGAGGTGGGGGTGGCCTCCTCTGGCTAACACCCCTTCCTCTTTGAACCACTGAATCCGGCTGGCTAGAACCTACATATAGTGAACTAAGCCACGGAGCTCGCCAACTCGGCATACCGAACGTCACGAACCGTGGAGGACCACTGCACCGGGCGGAGGCGCATATTCATTCTGCTGCTGAGGCGATTCGCCTCGAAAGTTACCAAAGGACCCTGTTGTTCCGGCCCTCTTCTGCTGATCTTGGTTAATCCGTCGATCTCTACGTTTCTCGGCCTGCTGTGCATAAGCCCTTACGCAAGCCATGCTCAAGCCTGACTGAAGAGCTACCCTTGCACAACCCTCTCTTAGATAGTCATCAAGACCCGTGATATATCGGTTCACTCAATATTCTCTGGTTGCTAAAATCCTAGCTAGTAACAGGTCCATTCCTTTGTAATCCATATTCTTTATTCCCGGTCGTGGAACTGAAGGCTCACATATCATGGCCGCAGTAGGAACTGCTGCCGCTGTGCTAAACTCTGATGGGGCTAGCGACGTCGCAGAACTACCCGAATGAAGCACCACCCCAGGTGATGATTGGGCCTGTGCCCTCGTAATCCTCTGTTTCACTCGCGGCTCCTCGCGCTTGCCTTCTGGGCCCGGGTTGCCTTACACGGAGGCATAATAGTAAGGGAAAGAAATACGTTAGAGGGGTCCAACTTATAACACAGCTCTAAGGCACGATCTCAGAGTGAGAAGAATGGAAACCAATCCTAAATATCTCATAGCCTCCTGATTATTGGTGTGGTGCACAACACACCGATAATCAAGACTCTACTAGATACGGTCTGTAGACACTTTCCGAGGATTAACTGCTCTGATACCACTTTTGTCACGACCCGAACCCGAGCCCGTGACTGGTGCCTTGCCCCGGGCACCCAAGTAGCCATACATCAGAGTAATCAGCGGAATATAAAACAAGACATGAATAAAGTGAAGTGTAAAACAGTTATCTGAGAAAAGTTGCCTTTCGGCATATATATATATAACAACTAGAAACGATTACATCCCTTTTACAATTCTGCCCACAATGATACTGCACTTCTAAGAATGATATGACAACAATGGCGGACAGGTTCGCCATACCCCAATGTAAGCACTTACAACGGCAGTGGATTATACCATTGATAAGCCTCCGAGAAACGGAGCTTCTCAAACGCCGAATCGTGACCCTAAGGCGAGGATCAACACCGGTGTACCTCTACTGCGGCATGAACGCGGCCCGGCGAGGTCGATAACAGTACCAAGTATGTGAAATGAAAATATCGTAAATGAAATCATAGTAGTCTATATAAAGCGGAGACATGTATGATAACCAAACTACGATTCACAATAAATAGCGAATATGTCAAGTCAGGGACTCACGCCCTCAAAGTCATCACTTAAATAGAACTATGGGTCTCACGCCCACAACATCAATCATGCCCATGGAATACCTTCCTCACTGCCGGTAGTCTATGATATAAAAACACCAAGGAACACACATGAACACCAGGTCCCACCTGTGTCATAATAAAACCGTCACGGTAAATGCGAAGGCATGGCCGACTACTAAAACCCACGCACCAACAGTGGTCATAAAGCGTATCATGAGATCTGTCTAGACCGCCACATGATCGGCCGCCACTCGCGCATGATCTAATGCGCGTCTAGTCCTCGAACTTCCCGCACTCGCATAGGCCACCCGATGGCCCGCATGAGGTATTCTCGCATCGAGGGTAGCTACTCCCAAGAACGTCCCGACTCGCGATCCGCGTGGCCACATAGACCGCATGACCATAAAGGTCGCACACTAACTGGAACTCGTAGCTCGCATAGGTCCCCGGACCCGCATGAGGTATTCTCGAATCATGGTCCTGCATCGCCGAGTCTACCCCGACGGAGGCGCCTTAACCCGGAATCATGTCAAGAGGTGAGTGATGTAATACTAGCATAACGGCTTACCGTTAGACAACATAAGCACAACAAGGGAAACCCTTTTACACAAACATCACAAGACACTAACACACGTAGCATCCTAACATGTTTAATTATTAAATCAACAAGGAAGTATTATAAGGCTATCACAAACCAACACAATCAAGTTATTCACACAAGGTACTTTCTACTTTATTATTAACAAGTTCGGGTTTTTATCCCCAAAGTACTTCATACATTAACTCTTTAAAAGATCTGCTTTTTCACAAAAGTCACACATGATACGTAGTATAAAAATAGAGTGACTATCTTCTTAAGTAAATCAAAACACTTCTCTTTGTAAAATCAAGTAACAACATTCTTTTTCCAAACGTTCAAGTTTGCCTAATTTCAAATACTCAAGTTTCTCATTTTCGAAAGGTTTCGTAGTTCATAATTTTAATCACTTAATGATATAATTCTCCTTTAAAACAATTTGAGAAACATATGCCTTATATGTGAGTAGGTTATTCTTGTTTATAACAATCTTATTAAAGCAGCCATGATCTAGGAAATGTAATATCATTTTGTCTCATCTTAGCTTCTATGCAGATGGAGGTTTCTACTGGTTTTAATAATACTTAATTAGTCAAAACATTTCCCTTTATTAACGCTGCAGTGGTTCGTTCGATACTTATTCTGATTTCCAAAATCAGTAAAACATTATCCCTTTTAAAAACCAAGTACTCATTACTCACGAATGAGGTTTCACACCTTTTTAACAAAATTCATATTAATAATTAAGTCAAGTCTCTTATCTTTTAAGATCAAGTCTCTTAACTTCTAAAATCAATAAACCGTTCTTTTTATCTCTCTTAAGCCGTTATACCTAACTTCCCATAAATCTAGTATAACTCTTAAGCTTTTAAAACCAAGTATTACTCTTCTTTCAAAAAGGTTTCTTAATTCTTTTGAAATACTTCAAGATTCTTATTATTCAGGCTTAAGTCAAAAGACATTGCCGTAAAACTACGTTCAGTTAACACACGTACGTCTACCGTACTATATATATATATTCTTTTAAAATATCATGCTCAAGAGGATAGGAAGAATCACATACCTCGCGACTATTATCGACTATTAGCAAAACGCTCCACGGCTATAACCCGGCTAGCCTTGTCCACCTTTCAAGTAGAACATGCTACTTGCAAAACTTTCAACCTATAACGGTTATATAAGTCTATCAATAGCTAGACTACTCTGTAGAACATTCTAAGCAGTAGGTTCTCTATTCTACGGAAAATCGCAAAGACTTCCCTACCCGTTAAGTTACACAAGTCTCATCAGAAATACAATCTATGTAAGTACAATTTAATCTTCTTCTTTAATATTCTTACGATGTGATTTCGCTCAAGTCTTTTACGTAATATCCTTCTATTACAGTTCAATTCTCTTCTATGAATCTTATATTCATTTCTATACTACTACAGTATGTAATTTCCAATTACAATAGAATGACAAGAGTATTTACCTCGATAAGCCCAAAATTATCCAAGTTCTAATGTCGATCCTGAGCAACGTTTTAGCTCCTACTCTGGGCGCTCCAACCCGCTCCAAACAACCCTTAGAAGTTCTACGCAACTTCTTCTTAATACTTCAACCGGCTATGAAGATTTTCCTTAGGGTTTCGTTTTGGAGTGAAGGAAGTATAATAGTATTTCTGGGCTTTCAGTATAGGTGTAACCTTGGAATACTACAAAGTATTTGGGCCAAGGTATTTTGGAATAGTAACAATACTTGGAGAATACTTTTCTACCAAGGGGGGGTGTATTCTACGAGAACAACTAGGCAAGGAGGGGGGGGATACTTTCGGCCAAGGGAGGGTGCTCGGCGAGGGCCTCACAATGGGGGAGGGGTAGGCTTGGACGAAAACACTACACTAAGGGGGAGAGGGCTTTCAAGACTTAGAAATTATTTTAGGATGAAGAAGTCTTCAACTAAGGGGGGGGGGGGGGGGAGGGGTATTTATAGGACAACCAAGGGCCAAGATCAAGCCAAGTGGTAGGCAAGTGTAGGGTGAGGATTTACCCATGTGTACCTTATCCATCTACCACACCAACTATCACAAATATCCTACCTAACCCAAGACTCCAAATCGTCCCATTTGACGCCCACAACAACGTCCAATATGAGGGTGACACATGTCACCCTCCCGTTGGTCCAAAATGTTTTATCTCTCGGAAAAATCCGCAAAAATTTGAAATGACATAACCGTAATTTTCCCTTCGCAAGTCTTGTAAAACGTTTCGTCGAAAAACGATTCTTTTCGGGGGTTGTGAACAAAATTTCGAACCTTGCCTATCTTTAAGGCTCAAACTTCTCTACGTACGTCCTCACGTACATACTCTGGAAATACGGGGTATAACAAAGAGTCTATTCGAGGTAGCGCCTGATGGGGTGCTGAGATTTGAGGGCCGGTTGTGTGTTCCCGATGTGTCAGGACTTCGTCAGCAGATTCTGGGGGATGCACACAGTGCTCGTTATTCTATTCATCCGGGGTCGACCAAGATGTACCATGATGTTTGTATTGGTGGGATGGCCTGAAGAGGGACGTGGCAGGTTTTGTTGCACAGTGTCCTAATTGCCAGCAGGTCAAGGTCGAGCACCAGAGGCCCAGTGGATTATTGCAGTCTATTGAGATTCCGACTTGGAAGTGGGAGGTGATCAACATGGACTTTGTTACAGGGTTACCTCGTACTCAGAGGAAGTACGACTCCATTTGGGTTATTGTTGACAGGCTGACAAAATCAGCCCATTTCTTTCCAGTCAGGACGACGTTTTCGGCTGAGGACTACGCCAGATTGTACATCAGAGAGATTGTGAGGCTGCACGGTGTCCTGGTGTCGATTATATCTGATAGGGGAGCCCAGTTTATGGCTAACTTTTGGAGGTCTTTTCAGAAGGGTTTAGGGACACAGGTGAGTCTCAGTACAACATTTCATCCTCGATCGACGGCAGCGGCAGAGCGTACTATCCGACAACGAGGATATGCTGCGAGCCTGCGTGATTGATTTCAGGGGTAGCTGGGAGGATCATTTGCCTCTTGTGGAGTTTGCTTATAACAACAGCTACCATTCCAGTATACAGATGGCGCCATACGAGACTTTATATGGGCGGAAATGTAGATCGTTGATTGGTTGGTTCGACGTGGGCGAGGTGCAGTTAGTTGGCCCAGACTTGGTACAGCAGGCTGTGGATAAGGTGAAGCTTATCCAGGAGAGGCGATTAGCGACCAGTGGCGAAGTGATATGCGGATAATCGGCGTCGGCATTTGGAGTTTCGTGCAGCGATTGGGTCTTCTTGAAGGTTTCACCCACGGCGGTGTGATGAGATTCGGTAAGAAGGGAAACTCGGCCAAGGTACATTGGGCCCTACCAGATCGTCCGTAGAGTGGGCCAGTTGCCTATGAGTTGGATCCGCCATCGAGTTAGAGGCGGTACATCCGGTCTTCCATGTTTCTATGTTGGAAGTGTATCGGAGATCGGCAGAGTTTTCCTACTAGTGAGGTCCAGTGACAGAGGGGTTATCGTATGAGAGAGTCCCATAACGATACTCGATCGCCAGTCGCGATCGCGACCAAGGATGTGGCTTCCGTCAAAGTCTTGTGGAGAAATGATAACCGGGAGAAGATGACTTGGGAAGCGGAGGAGGACATGTTGAGGAAGTATCCTCACTTATTTCTTATACCTTCAGGTAATTCATCTTCCCTTACTTGTCAAGTTTTAATTGAAGTATTTCTTTTGCTTAAATGCTATTGTGTGGCCATGTGTGGCATTAATGGTATGTCGGGGTTGTGAAAGGAAACTATGTCGCAAATTTTAAAGTTTGACTCCGAAAGAACATTCGGGGACGAATGTTTCTAAGGGGGGAAGAATGTTACACCCCGTATTTACAGGACATGTTTTAAGGACGTACGTAAGAACTCACAAGTGTTAAGATTTGAGACTTGTAAAAATTTATCGGAATTATGAAATTGTCGGAAAACGTATTATTTTGACGAATGAGAGGGCGACACGTGTCACCCCCCCTTAAAGATGCCTTGGACGTTTTGTGCAAGGGCAAGAGGGTCATTGGACCTTTGTTAGCAAGACAAGTCTTGCAACTTGTAGCTTGAGAGAATTGACTTGGTCAATGGGACCACCACACTTGATATTTAATAAGACTACATCCAAGCCTCACATTTGTTTATATCTTGACCCTCCATTGCACTATATAATACTAGTAGTGCTAGACAAGCTTAAACACTTAGCCAAAATTTCACTAAATTGGAAGAACAAGAGCATTGCTCTCGGGTTCCCTCTAGAGAAAAAGAAAAATCTTTGTTTCTTGTCCATTTAGCTCCAGACTTTAAACCAAGGTTCTTGAGTGTATTGTAAACATATCTCAATAGAAAAATCTTGGAAAAAGATAGTTTACGGGTTAGTCGCAGTTTAAAACCTAGTTGTCTTTCTAGGTTTTGTTTGGAGATTTGAAGGAGATTTGTTGGTGTTGTTCTAAGGGTCTCAACTAGCGGATTGAAGCGTCTTGAAGAGGCTCTAAGTTGTTAATGAGCGACTTCGGATTTGGAGATTGGATTAAGATTCGTTGAGGTATAATCTTATCTTTTAAAAGTGTTACAAGATTATTTATATTGTTGTTAGCTTTGCATGTTGCTAGCATGAAGTATATGTGTTGAAGTTTATAAGTATTATGGATTGCTTGTAACTTAAATCCGAAATGTTATACAAGCCACTTGAAGTTGGATTACTAATTGGTCGTTTATTAGAAATCGTCGCATGTTACTTACTTGAAGATTATAGTAGTTATAATCAATTGCGACTTGATATCATGTTATGCTAACAACTTGGATTGAAATGGAAATTGGATAAGAATTGATGTTGTAGTACTTCAAGTTAGCCGAATTGGCCTAGTAAGTTGTATCAATTTGATATCTTTTGTGGGGCGGAATTTTACACGTCTAGTAGGCGTGTAATCCCCTATTGTTGATTGCATTTATTGGGCCTTAAATGTGGCGTGTTTGGTTATTGTATTCGGCCTTGAAAAAGGTGGCAAAGTAAGTAGAAACAAAGGAGGTGCTGTCCGATTTCCGTAGAATTTAGCGACTTGACACTTATAATATTCTACGTTTGAAGTAAGGCTTTAATAGACGTATTGTGAATATTATAGGTTGACATACTACGGGCGGGACTTTGTACTTGGCAAGTGGTTTGACCCGGCGAGGTATGTAGAACTTTTCCTATCTTTTGAGAATGACTAGTTGTACGTATATAGTACGGTAGACGTACAAGACCTTGATATCCTTTACTAGTTTTATGAATATCCAAGTTGGGTGAGTTAGGAGATTAACTCACTTCTTTGAAAGTATTAAGGATGTCTAATGTTTTATTAAAGTTAAGGGACTTGAAGAGTTTTAAAGTATGTGATACTTGTTCCGTTTTAAACGTATAAGTCCCTTGGATAGGAAATTGTATATGGCTAAGGTATAAAGCGAATGTAACGACTTTATGGGGAGTTGGTTATAATTGCTTTATGGAAAGATGAATGACTTGTTTTTAATGAAAAGGCAATTTGATTTTAAGGCATCGATTGCCTAAGGTTTTATAATAAAAGGAGTCACTTGATTTAGAAACCTAACTTTATTTCTAAAGGTATTGTGACTTGTCTTGAAAAGTAATTTTGACTTGATACTACGGTTTATAGTATCTTGGAAGTTTTATATGAAAATGAGTCATTTTCAAAAGGTTAGAAGTACGTAGTACTTTGGGTTAAACTCCCGGATTTATTATAACATATTAGTGCCTTAAGTGAACTAAAATGAGAGTGTAGATGAATAAGACTAATAAGAAGTTAGGGGGATTTCTAACTTGCTTATTTATTGTATGACGGCCGGTTGAGATAGGGTAAGAGTATAAGTGAGGGGTAAACCCCCAAGACGCTATACCACCTTCTCCAGGATAAGAGTATAAATGAGGGGTAAACCCCCAAGACGTTATACCACCTGTTTTACTACCTTCTCCAGGGTAAGAGTATAAATGAGGGGAAAACCCCCAAGACGTTATACCACCTGCTTCAGGGTAAGAGTATAAATGAGGGGTAAAACCCCAAGACGTTATACCACATGTTTCTATGGGTTCGCTACCCATGATTTGATCGGGAGTCTCCTATTGTGATGTTGTACGTATTCTCTTGATTTACTCTCATTGTTAGTAAGACAACGCATCGTAATTTTGTTAGCATACATGTCTCGGCTTTGTTTTAAACTTATGTTGTAATTACTGATTTTCCGCTTTTACATACTTAGTACATATTGTGTATCGACCCTTCCTCGGCCGCGTTCACGCCGCAGAAAGTGGTAAGGAGTGGTGGATCCGCATTGTTAGGATCACTTATCAGACGTCAGAAGCTCCATTTCTCTGGAGGCTTGTCTCTTTTGGTACAGTCTTTCCCTGATGTTGTAGATTTATGTACATTCAGGGGTATGGCGGGGCCCTGTCCCGCCACAGTTGTTATTCTTAGAGGTCTGTATTCACATATGTGGTTGGGTCAGAAGAACCGAGTTATCTGATTGTACTTTTGATTATGTTTATATTATGGAAGGCGGCCTTATCGGCTAGCCTATGATGTTTATTGTCTACACATGTGTTTATGTTGTGTATGTTCCGCTTCTATTCTCTGATGTATACCTGAACGAGGTGCCCAGGTAGGGCACCAGTCGCAGCCCGGGGTCGGGTCGTGACAGTATTGTAAGTATATCTCAATAGAAAGATCCCGGAAAAACGACGTTTTCACGTTAGTCGCAAGGCGAAAACCTAAGGTGTTCTTCAACTTTGAAGATGGAACTTGAAGAGGAGTTCTTCATGAGCTTCTAAGGAGTGCTTGGAGCGGATTGGAACATAAGAAGAGGAGCTAAAAGTTGCTATGGATCGACTTTTACGCTTGGACATTATTAGGTCTTATTGAGGTAAAATCTTCATCTTCTTAATGTAATGGAAGATTACATGTTATAGTAGTTAAGAAATGAGCATGTGGTTTATCGAATGAAGTTTGAAAAGATTTGGATCATGTCGACATGTTAAAACCGAAAATGGACAAGTTAGCCATTTATGTTGTAATCAATTTGGTCGAAGTTACAATCGCCGCATGTTAAGGAAGAAAGGATTTATAGTTGTTGTAATTGTTATTATGTATATAACATGTTGGAATAACAACTTGGATTGAAAAAGGAATTGAAAGAGAATTGATATTGTTATGGATAGTGTTATTGCCGAGAATGTGCCTTAAGGAATGGACAGTTTTATATTGATTGTGGGGCAGAATTTTACACGTCCTATTAGGCGTGTAATCCCCTTTGTATTTGCTGAATTATTGGGCCTTAAATGCGGCGTTTGGTTATTGATTTTCGGTCCTTGAAAAAGGTGGAAAAGTACGTAGAAACAAAGGAAGTGATGCCCGATTTTCCATAGAATAAGAGACCTTACACTTAGTATGATTCTACGTTAAGTGAGGAGTTCATAGACATGTTATGATTAATATAGGTTGAAGTACTACGAGTAGCGTATTCTACTTAAAGGATGGAATAACTATCAAGGTTGAAGTACTTTGGAGCAATTTGCTACTTGTCGATAATCGTCGCGAGGTATGTGAACCTCTTCCTCCTTTTTGGCATGATTCTATGTATGAAATATACATGTGGTTTTATTTCATGATTCCTTTTACTCTTAGAAGTTAAGAGGTACGTATGTTGATTTACTCTATGTGAAAGTTATAACTAAGTTATCCTAAGTTAATACCAAGTCTTATGGGGGATGTTGGTAAGAGTCGTTAGGAAGTATTTGGAGTCGAGTTGACTTTGCTAATTTACTGCACGAATGAGAATAAGTATCGAACAAGCCATTGCAGCGTTAATAAAAGAAAATGTATCGACAATCAATTATATTAAAATGAGTAGAATTCTCCATCTGCATAGAAACTAAGATAAGACAAAGTTGTATTACATTTTCTAGATCATGGCTGCTTTAATAAGATCGTTATAAACGAGTATAACCTATTCACAATGCATAAAAGTATATGTTACTTAATATTAAAGAGTTTACGTTATGAAGTTTTAAGATCATGAACCTTGAATTCTTAAAAGGTTAAGAGACTTTATTTTTAAAGTTAAGAGACTTGAAATTCTAAGTTAAAGAGACTTGATATTCTAAGTTAAGAAACTTGATTTCTAAAGTTAAGAGACTTGAAGTATTTTGAAAGTTATGTAACTTGAATTGAAGGTATAAGTCTCTTGGTTATAAAACAAAAAGAATGAATTAGTCTAAGGCATAAAGTTAGTATAACGACTTTATGGGAAGTTGGTTATAACAACTTTATGGTTGGTTAGAAGAATGGTTTTCTCCAGTAATGTAAACAAAGAAATGACTTGAAATAAGGAAGGGCAATTTGATTTAAAGGTATCAATTGCTTAAAGTTTTAAAGTAAGGGTCACCTGATTTAGAAGCCTAGAAATGTATCTCAAATAATGTAGTGACTTGTTTGAAATGTAGACATGCCTTGATACTACGGGTGTTAGTATCTTGGGGTTTTATATGAAAAAAGTCTTTTGAAAAGAATAGAAGTATGTAGTACATTGGGTTAAATTCCCGGATTTTTTATGTGAAACAAAAAGTGCCTTGAGTATATAAAATGAAACTCTAAAGATTTTATGAACTTGCCTATGCTTGCTTGTGATAGCCTTGAGTGCAAGTATTATATGTTTACGCTGTCGTGACTCTCAGTTGGAGGGCCGGCTGTCTTGTTGTGATTACTTGGATGTACCGAAGCGGACGAGGCTTCCGGGTATGCTTCCATTGTGATTGATCCTTGGACATGCTTATACGATGTGGATTAGGGCATGCGACCGTGACGCGTTAGATTCGGATTGTTTTTATTACTCCTTGGACATGCTTATACGATGTGGGATTCCGGGGCATGCGACCAGGAGGCGGGTTAGATTCCCGGATTTGTTTTATTACCCCATGGCCATGCTTATACGATGAGGGATTCCGTGGCATGCGACCATGTTATATACGATTATTACTCCATGGACTAGCTCCCCATGAAGACATGTACCCGAGATGAGGGATTCTACGGGCATGTTATATACAATTATTACTCCATGGACTAGCTCCCCATGAAGACATGTACCCGAGATGAGGGATTCCACGGACATGTTATATACGATTATTACCCCATGGATTGGCTCTCCATGAAGTCATGTACCCGAGATGAGGGATTCCACGGGCATGAGAGATATATATATATATATATATATATTATATGTGTCTGTAAGCAGTGAGGTAGGATGCCACGCGTCACATGGTTATATTTTACACTTACTACCGCTTACAGTGATGGGGGATTCCACGGGCAGGGGATATATATATATGTATTGTATGTGTGTACGCCGACAGTGAGGTAGGATGCCACGGGCGCGTCACATGGTTATATTTTACACTTGCGGCTGTCGGCAGTGATGGGGGATTCCACGGGCAGGGGATATATATATATATGTCTTGTATGTGTGTACGCCGACAGTGAGGTAGGATGCCACGGGAGCGTCACATGGTTATATTTTACACTTACAACTATCGGCATTGATGGGGGATTCCACGGGCACGCTTTGATATTTGTGGACTTGAGACCCTTACTGGATTGTGTGATGATATTTGAGGGCTTGTGTCCATAGCCCTGATGTGACTATTGTTCATGTGTTGAAATAGTCTGTACAAGGTAAAACTGACTTTCATTACTTTCACTTCGGCAAGGCACAGTGTACTATTATTTTGGTTATCATACATGTCTCCAGCTTTATTATAGACTGTTATGATTTCATTACTGATTTTCGAGCCACATACTTGGTACATATTTCGTACTGACCTCCTTCGGGGGGATGCGTTCATGCCGCAAGTTGAGGTACATAGCTTGCTGATCCTCATTCTTAGGATCACTATTCAGCTGGTTGGAAAGCTCCATTATTTCGGAGGCTTTGTATTTTGGTACAGTTCCCTGAGGTTGTAGATTTATGTACATTCAGGGGTATGGCGGGGCCCTGTCCCATCACAGTTGTTATGTCAAGAATTTTTAGAGGTCTGTAGTCATATCTTATGGATTGGGTTGTGTAAAGAAAAAAAAATAGGTAACTGCTTTTTGGGTTACGTGTATATTTTTGGAAGGTGGCCTTATCGGCTAGCCTGTTATTTATTTCATGTTAAGTTTATGTATGTTCCGCTGATTATCTCTTATGTATACATGTAAGGGTGCCCAGGTAGGGTACCAATCGCGGGCCCGGGGTCGGGTCATGATAAAAGTGGTATCAGAGCAGTTAGTCCTCGGAAAGTGTCTACAGACCGTGTCTAGAAGAGTCTTGATTATCGGTGTGTTGTGCACCACATCTATAATCAGGAGGCTGCAGGACATTTAGGATTGGTTTCCATTCTTCTCACTCTGAGATCGTGCGATAGAGCTGTGTTGTTAGGGTCGTCTCTCCCTAACGAGTTATGTTGATTGCAGCTATGAGAAAGGCAACAATGACCCAGGAAGGGCTATGTGGATTGCGTATCCAGGTTGTTAATGATTGTAGTATAGTTGGTATTATGACATACAGCTATACAGAGTTATGTATGAGGGTCATTTATGGGTTTCCTAAAATGATTTTAGATTACCAAGAGTTGGTAAGGACTAACTAGATACCGGGTAGGTATGAAACAGTTAATGAATTCTCATCGAGGTTTTACGTATTATTTTGAGATAAATGAGAAATGATGAGCTGCTTGAGAAGGTGTTGAACCCTTAAGAAGTCATGTTAGGGAACTTAACGGAATGCCATGTTAATAGATTAAGCTACGTGGTAGGCTTAAGAGAATGGTACGGATGGGATCTGTATGGAGTAAATAATGGTTGTTGTGATCAAGACAACATGGTTATGGTATTATGAGAAGTTATTGTACCCGTTTACGGGGGGACTGATAAGGTAGGCTGGGAGCATGGAAATTGCGAGCCTAAAGAATATTGATAACCGTCGAGACCTTAGGTATATAAGGCCTTCTCGGGCAATAAGATTTTATTCAGACTAAGGGTAAGAGTTAAGTGCGACGGTGGGTCGGGGTGAGGACCTATTACGGGTCGCCCCATAGCCTGAAATGGAGTGAGATCAGTTGGTAGTAGTTCCGCTATGTGACAGGGTCACGAGGGTGCAAGGCCCAAGTCTAGTTAATTATTTTACGGGTTCGTGGACGCGTTCCACCGGAACCAGGTCATGAGAGCCGAAAATGGCCTTATATTGTTTAATAGAGTGACTCCAAAGATTGGAGGCCAAAATCGGTATGGAGGTTATGTAAGTATGCTAGTGTAAGTTGGAGGTACGGAAAGAATACAACCAGTAATAAAGTGTAGAATCTCCATTTGGTCCCGCTAGATGATAGGGTCACGAGGGTGTTAGGCCCAAGTTTAGGTAACCATCGTACGAGTTTGTGGATACGTTCGACCGAGTAGGCCGGCTGGTCAGCCCATCTTGTCTTTTAGTCGACCATTTACTCGGCGGAGGTTATGCGAGATGTTGTATATCGGGAAGGTTGTAAAGTCGCACGGTTCCTACTTTTATTTTATGGCGGCGGTGGAGCCCGGTTTATGGCTATTTCTTTTCGGAGGTTTTACCAAAGCGGGGTTAGGAACTCGTGAATCTCGATGTGCATTCACCCTCGGGCCGACGGACGAACATCGCATTTTATCCAGACATTTGAGGATAGGTTACGGGCCAGTGTTTTGATTTCAGGGGTAGCTGTGAGGATTATTTGCCTCTTGTTGAGTGAGTATTATATAGATACCATTTTAGTATTCGGATGGTGCCTTATGAAGCCTTGTATGGACGGAAGTGTAGGTTGCCAGTCGATTGGTTCGATGTTGGCAATGTTCAGATAGTTGGTCCCTACTTGTTTCAGCAGGATGTGGATAAGGTGAAGCTTATCCAGAAGAAGTTATTAGCAGCTTAGAGTCAACAGAAGTTGTGTGGATAATTGGCGTCGACACTTGGAGTTCAGGTTGACGGTGGGTCTTCTTGAAGGAACCACCCCGGAAGGGTGTGACGAGTTTTGGAAGAAGGGGAAACTTAGCCCGAGGTACTTTGGGCATTTTCAGATCGTTTGTAAAATAGGCCAGGTTGCCTATAAGTTAGCACTGCCATCCGACTTAGGAGACAGTACATCCGGTCTCCCAGGTTGCTATGTTTCGAAAGAGTATCGAAGATCCATCCAGAGTGTTCCCAGTTAATGACGACCAAGTTGGAGATAGTAACCCCCGAGATTTTGGAAACTGAAGCAATGACAGAAATGTGGTACGTATAGTAAGAAGAGTTTGAGTGTACGAGGAGGGTACGACGAGTAAGAAAAGAGGCGTAGATGTGTTAAGAAGATGAAAGTGTCCTTTTTATAAGTAAAGATATGAAGAAAGTATCCTTTGGACCATGGGTGAAGCTAATGGTATTGTTATACGCTTTAGAGGTGATTCTTCGTTGGCTTGGATGTGCGTTTTTGCGAGTATGTTGTATTATGGCCATGTGTGGCATAATTGGTTTCGTAAGTATAGTAGGGAAGACTATACCGGCGCAAGCATGTTTGGAGACTTAGAAAGAACATTCGGGACGAATGTTTCTAAGGGGGGAAGAATGTTATACCCCGTAGTTCCAGAGTATGTATACGAGGACGTACGTACGAGGATACGACATTAAATTGGAAAGGAAGAAAGATGTGATTTTTCGACGGAAAAGTTTCCGGTTTTTGTGAAGGAAAAAGGTTCGTTAATGGAAATTGGATTTCCAGATTCGGTATTCGGACTTCTGGGATTATTTTAGAAGTATTGGAATTTTATTTCCGGAATTGGTCACGTGGGGCCCACGGGAGGAATTTACGGTTTTGTGGGGCCCACTTTATTTTTGGATTTTTGGCATTACGGATATTTTCGGAAGATGAAATATTTTGGACCAATAGGAGGGCGACATGTGTCACCCTTAGGTGGCATGTTGGACGAAAATTGTGGGCAAGTGGCCAAGTCAATAAGTCAAGTCTTGCAAGATGTTTTTTTTGGGTTAGTGGGAGTAGGTTTGGACGGTTTTGTTGGTGCAAGTGGATGGCCACATGGATCATTTTTGTGGTGGACATATGTCCCAAAGTTGTGGGGGACATATGTCCCAATGTTGTGGTGGACACTTGGTGGAAGACTTCACTTGCTCAAGCTACCAAATCTCCACCCTCCACTTGCTTGAATCTTGGCCATTGAAGGTTCTAACCCCCCTTATGTTCAAGACTTCTTCATCCACTTAAACATTTTCTAAGTCTCAAAACTCCCTCCCCCTTTGAGTAGCTCTCGTCCAAACACCCTCCCCCCCTTCCTTGTTGTTCTCGTCGAAATACCCCCCCCCCCCCCTTGGTAGGAAAAATGTCTTCAAGTATTGTTACTATTCCAAAATACCTTAGCCCAAATCCCTTGTAGTATCCCAAAGTTATTTCAATACTAAGAGCCCGGGGATACTACTTTATTCCAATAGTCGCAAAATGAAGCCAAAGAAAAATCTTCATAGTTTAGATGAAGTGTTAAGAGAAGTTGTTTAGAAACTTCTAAGGGTTGCTTGGAGCGGGTTGGAGCGTAAGGAATTGGAGCTAAACATTGCTCAGGATCGACTTATATCTTGGATAATTTTGGGCTTATCGAGGTAATGATCTTTGTCCCCCTATTGTAATTGGATATTACATGTAGTAATTTAGAATTGAGTATAATATTTATTGGAAGAATAATTATAAAGAATTGAACTGTATTTACATTGGACTGTATTTACAGTAGACTTATAGTATTATTGTGGAGTAGAATTGTACACGTCCGGTTAGACGTGTAACCCCCCCTGGGATTGTTGGTTTGCAGCAGCCTCGTTAGAGAGGAGATTTATGTGGTTGCGGGAGGCGCCGAATTTTCCGTAGAATAAGGAATCTGGTACTTAGAATTGTTCTACGAAGAGAGCTAGAAGTTAATAAACGTTTTATGGCCATTATAGGTTGAAGTACTACGAGTAGCGTATTCTACTTGAAGGGTGGAAAAGGCAAGCAAGGTTAGAGTACTTTGGAGCGTTTTGCTAATTGTCGATAATCGTCGCGAGGTATGTGAACCTCTTCCTATCCTTTCTAGCATGATATTTGTGAAATATATTTAGTGCGGTAGACGCACGTGTGTTTAAAGGAAATTGATTTTCCTTTTGTGTCCTTGACTTGATTCCAAAGTTAAGTGACTTGTTATGAAATATTAAGGACTTGAATTAGGTTAAAAAGTTGTAAAACCTCACTCATGAGTAATGGGCGTGTGGTCTTTTAAAGAATAAAGTTACCTTGATTTCGAAAATAAGAATGGTTTTATCATTGGATTTAAAATGATAACTTGACTTATAAACAACTTGATTTTGGGAAAGGAGAAGTATCTTGATTTAAAGGTATAGGTTACTTGTTTTTAAAAGAGTAAGACACTTGGTTTAAAAAGTATATTGCTACTTGACTTTTAAAGGAAAAAGTGCCTTTGTTTTAAAGGAAGGTATGGTTTTGTCTTAAGATTGGTTTAAAAAGAAGGTATGGAAATTGTTTTGGTTTTACTTTGATGTCTTTTGACTTGAGTTTTAAATAATAAGAATCTTGAAGTATTTCAAAAGAGTTATGAATCATTTTTGAAAGAAAAGAAATACTTGGTTTTAAAAGCTTAAGTGTTATACTAGCTTTATGGGAAGTTAGGTATAACGACTTAAGGAAGATAGAAGGAACGATTTACTTATTTGTTTATGAAAGTCTTGTATTGATTTCTGGAAAGTGTAGTAAGATGGTTTGATAAGTAAACATGATACGATGCTACATGTGTTAGTGTCTTGTGATGTTTGTGTGAGGGGGTTATTCTTGTTGTGCTTACGTTGTTAAACGATAAGCCCGTTGTACTGCTATTATATCACATACCCCCCTGACTTGTTATGATGTCGAGGACTTGCCACCCTCAATGCGAGGAATACCTCATGCGGGTCTGTGTGGCCTATGCGGAGCTGCGGGAGTTCCAGGATTGATCATTCCGGGTGTGTTATCCCGATGCGAGGAATGCCTCATGCGGTCTGTGTGACTATGCGGTCTGTGTGACTATGCGGACTTCGGGGGTCCAGGAGGATGCCGCGGGTTAGCTACCCCGACGCGAGGAATACCTACGCGGTGCGTGTGTGACCTATGCGATCGCGGAGTTCGGGATTAGGCACGCATAATGATACTATGGGCGATCGCCTTGCTTCGATCATTAGCGCCTAGAAAAGACCATTACGTTATATCTATTTTGCTCTTGTTTATCTTTGGCACTATGTGCAATTAAATTGTTATTAAATGCGTATTTGTAATTGGTTTTAAAATGTTATGATTTGATTTCGCGATTTACGCTTCACATACTTGGTACCCAGTATCGACCTCCTTCGAAGTGCGTCATGCCGCATGTAGAGGTACACCAGTTGTTGATCCTCGCTCATAGGATCACAGTTCAGCGTTTTGGGAAGCTCCGTTTCTCTGGAGGCTTATCTTTGGTATAGTCCCCTGTCGTTGTAGGTGCTTACATTTAGGGGTATGGCGGGGCCCTGTCCCGTCGTTGTTATTACAAAACTCTTAGAGGTCTGTAGTACTGTTATGGGCAGGATTTGTAAAAGGGATGTAACTGTTCAAGTTTTTATTTATATATACAGAAAGGTAACCGTTTTGGTTAGCCTGTTTTCTTATTTCACTGTTTATCTTTATGAGTTTTTATTTCCGCTGATTTTCTCTGATGTTGTATCACTAGGGTGCCCGGGGTAAGGCACCAGTCTCGGGCCCGGGTTCGGGTCGTGACAGGGAGGGCGACATGTGGCACCCCCCACATAGACTTGTGCGAATTGGGACAAGGGTAGAATGGTCATTGACCATTATTGTTACACCCCGTATTTCCAGGACATGTTTATAAGAACGTACATATGAACTCAAAAATGATAAGATTTGAGACTAGTAAAAATTTATCGGAATTATGGAAATGTCGGGAAACGATATTGCGACGAATCGGAGGGCGACACATGTCACCCTCCCTTAATTTAGTCTTGGGCGATTTAGTCATGGACTAAATGGTCATTTGACCCAAAGCTAGATGATCAAGTCTTGCAAAGTCCAAGCTTGACATTATTGACTAAGTCAAAGAGCCCAACTTGGCTTGATATTTAATTCCATTCATCCAAGACACCCATATGTTTTAATCTAGACCCTCCAATGTTTTATATATTCATCCATATTGCAAGACAAGTTCCATACTTAGAAAAATTTCCAAGAATATTGTGCTAAGCCTTAAGGTTCTCTCGGCCAAGCTCACTTCCAAGAAGAATTTTTTTTCGTTTGTGGTTCAATAATCCCAACACTTTAAACCAAGGTTCCTAAGGGTATTGTAAGGGTATCTCAAAAGAAAGATCCCGGAAAAATATCGTTTTCGTATTAGTCGCAAGGTGAAAACCTAGTTGCTTTCCTAGGTTTGGATTGAAAGTTAAAGGAAAGTTGTTGGTGATCTTCTAAGGGCTTCAAGTGGCAGTTTGGAGTGTCAAGGAGAGGCTCTAAGTTGCTAAGGAGCGACTTCAGATCTTGGAGTGAATTAAGGATTGTTAATGTAACAATCTTGTTCTCTTAAGTGGTATAAGATTACATATTGTTGTAGCCTTACTTTTTAACTAGCATGAAGTATATGTATTGAAGATTTATAAGTGTTATGGATTGTAGTGGCCAAAAATCCGAAATGACATTTGAGCCATTTGAAATTGAAATACAATTTGGTCGTTAATTAGAATCATCGCATGTTACCTACTTGAGGATTTTAGTAGTTATAATCAATTGCGGCTTAATATCATGTTATACTAAACAACTTGGATTGAAAATGAATTGGATAAGAATTTGTGTTGTTGTACCTCAAGTAGCCGAGAATGACATGGTATTGTTGGATTGTTTTGTATCAATTGTGGGGTGGAATTTTACACGTCTTGTTAGGCGTGTAATCCCCTATTGTTAACTACATTGTTGAGCCTTAAATATGGTGTGTTTGGTTATTGAATTCGGGCCTTGAAAAAGGTGGAAAAGTATGTAGAAACAAAGGAAGTGTTGTCCGATTTTCCGTAGAATTTGGAGATTTTACACTTAGAATATTCTACGTTTGAAGCTAGAGGTTAATAGACATATTATGACCATTATAGATTGAAGTACTACGAGTAGCGTATTCTACTTGAAGGGTGGAAAAACTAGCAAGGTTATAGTACTTTGGATCATTTTGCTACTTGTCGATAATCGTCGCGAGGTATGTGAACCTCTTCCTTCTTTTGGCATGATTCTATGTATGGAATATACATGTGGTAGTATTTCATGATTCCTTCTACTTTTAGAAATTAAGAGGTATGTATGTTGATTTACTCTATGTAAAAGCTACGTCTAAGAAATCCTAAGTTCTTACCAAGTCTTATGGGGGATGTTGGTAAGAGTCGTTAGGAAGTATTTGAAGTTGAGTTGACTTGGCTAAGTTACTGCACGAACGAGAATAAGTATCGAACAAGCCATTGTAGCGTTAATAAAAGAAAATGTATCGACAATCAATTATATTAAAATGAGTAGAATTCTCCATCTGCATAGAAACTAAGATAAGACAAAATTGTATTACATTTTCTAGATCATGGCTGCTTTAATAAGGTAGTTATAAACAAGAATAACCTATTCACGACTCATAAAAAACATATGTTACTTAAATTAAAAGAGTTTATGTTATGAAGTTTTAAGACTATGAACTTGATTTCTAAGAAGGTTACGAGACTTTATTTTTCAAGTTATGGGACTTGATTCTTAAAGGAAGAAAAGACTTGATTTAAAAAGTATGGTTTCTATGATTTATTTCAAAAGTTAAGAGGCATGAGTTTTCAAAAGAAGAAGTTTATTGATTTAAAAAGAGAAGGAGTTTTAAGATTCTTTTAAGTATGTATGTACGTAGTACTTTTGGGTTTAGTTTTCCCTAAGGTAATAAGGAATAAAAAAGGTGCCCTGAGTTTTCTAATTTGAAAAGGTTGTTATAATAACTTTATGGGAAGTTGTTATAAAGACTTAAGGAGAAGTGAGAAGAGGGTTTAAAATGTTATGCAAATATGACTTTATCGCATCCCAGGAATGGGCCGGGCAGTATACCTTTATGGGCAGACTATATGACATTATCGCGTCCCAGGAATGGGCCGGGCAGTATACCTTTATGGGCAGACTATATGACATTATCGCGTCCCAGTGAACGGGCCGCAAGATACCTTTATGGGCAGACTATATGACATTATCGCGTCCCAGGATTGGGTCGGGCAGTATACCTTTATGGGCAGACTATATGACATTATCGCGTCCCAGGAATGGGATGGGCAGTATACCTTTATGGGCAGACTATATGACATTATCGCGTCCCAGGAATGGGCCGGACAATATACCTTTATGGGCAGACTATATGACATTATCGCGTCCCAGGAATGGGCCGGGCAGTATACCTTTATGGGCAGACTATAGGACTTTATCGCGTCCCAGGAATGGGACGGGAAGTATATCTTTATGGGCAGACTATATGACTTTATCGCGTCCCAGATTGGGTCGGGCAGTATAGGAGTCCCTCAATAAGGGGCCGGATTATGTTATGTAAGGTAAGTAAGTTATATGGTAATGAACTTGATGATTTTTCCTAAGTATGTACGTAAGAAAGTGACTATAACTTTTATTGAAAAATGGGAAAAGATAATAAGGTACGATTAAGTTCACGAGATTGAAATGACACGGTACGATCTGGTATTTATTTTGTTTATATACTTGCCCCTGTCATTCTTCTGTACAGTTATGATCTGTTTACTATTTCCGTTCTATATTCGGTCCCTGTTAGATCGACCTTTCGGGCTGCGTTCATGCCCGCAGGTATTAGGTACACAGGTTAGTGATCCTTGCTCTTCGGATCTCGGTTCAGTTTTGGGAAAAAGCTCCATTTATTCCGGAGGCTTATCTTTTGGTACGGTTTCCCCTGAGGTAGTAGATTCATGTATATTCAGGGGTATGACGGGGCCCTGTCCCGCCACAGTTGTTATGTTAAAACTCTTAGAGGTCTGTAGTCACATATTGTGGGTCAGTTTGTAAAGGAAAGGAGGCAACTGCTTCGGTTGTATATATATGTCCAAGAAGGTAGCCCTATCGGCTAACCTGTTGTTTTTATTTCTGTTGATTTATTTTAAAAGTTTCATGTATGTTCCGTTGATTATCTCTGATGTATACTGTAGGGTGCCTGTGTAGGGCACGATCGCCCGGTCGGTCGTGACAAAAGTGGTATCGAGCGCTTAGTCCTCGTAAAGTGTCTGCATCGTGTCTAGTAGTGTCTTGATTATCGATGTGTTGTGCACCACATCTATAATCAGGAGGCTACAAGACATTTAGGATTGATTTCCATTCTTCTCTCTTTGAGATCGTGCAGTAGAGCTGTCATAGTAGGTTGAATCCTCTCTGACCTATTCTTATGTATCAGTTATGCTTCCACTGGCGACCAGGCCGGAGAAGGGCAAGGCAGTGAGTCGCTAGTGGTCCACAGAGGGTTATCGCGACTCGTGCCCGATTATGCTCGATGTTGGGCTCGACGGCGAGTTCTGGGCCACGCCGACAGTTGTTAGGAGCGAGAACACCGCAGCCTCCAGAGGTTCCGATACCCGAGCCTCCAGCCTGCAGCAGGCGTAGTTTAGAGATTATGGGGAGCAGATTAGGTTATTGACTAGCATAGTGATAGGGCAGCGCCGACAGGAGCAGGTAGCTAACCCTAGAGCCGACAGTTTGAGGATTCGGGATTTTCTGGGTTGTAGTCCACCTGAGTTCTATGGTTCGAGATCTTAAGATGATCCTCAGGAGTTCGTTCGTCAGCTACAGCGGACTATGAAGGTACTTAGGGCCTCGGAGACAGAGTCAGTCGTGTTAGCTTCTTACCGGTTATGAGATATTGCGTTGAACTGGTTTGAGTCATGGAAGCTGTCTAGAGGTGTGGGTGCTCTTCCAGCAGTTTGGGGTGAGTTCACGGAGGCCTTTCTTGATCACTTTTTGCCTCCTGAAATGAGGAGAGCCCGTGTTGATAGGTTCTTGTCATTGAGGCAGTATGGGAGGACCATCAGAGAGTACAACCTGGAGTTTGACTCATTGACCAGGTTTGCGCATACTATTGTGGCTGACATGGCGGACAGAGTTCACCGCTATGTGATGGGGCTAGACCGTTATATGATTACTGCATGCCTGGGAGTGGCCCTTCAGCCAGGTATGGATATTGCCAGGATGCAGGCTTATGCACAGGGGATCGAGGACAGAGAGAGAGAGAGGACCAGCCAGACACAGTCCAGCCCAAGAGGGCCAGGACGGCCGAGTTTCAGGGTAACTTTTGAGGCGGACAACCTCAGCAACAGACTAGGTCTACATTGCAGCCAGCACCGAGTGCTCCTCCACAGTTTTTCGGCAGGGGGTTTTACAACCCCGGGAATGCATGGGCCGGTCAGACCTCTAGAGCTTCAGGGTCTCAGGGAGATGGGGGTTCCAGTCAGTCGAGGCCACTTTTGCCTCAATGCACCCAGTGTGGTAGGTTCCATTCTGGGGTATGTCGCGCCGGTACGGGTGCTTGTTTTTCTTGTGGTCGTCTAGGCCATATGTTAAGAGAGTGTCCTTATATAGGGGGTCCTGGTGGGACAGCACAGTCTACTGGATCAGTTGCGGGTTCATCGCCTTCAATAGCTAGGCAGGATGTTCATGCACCGGCAGGTCGTGGCAGAGGTCGTGGTGGAAGTTTCCAGTTTTAGCGGTCCTTTGAATCGCCTATATGATTTCAGGTATGTCTTTGACCCTTTCGTGACTTGTATGCATGATAAAGTTGTTGTATGTTTAAGTGTCATGAACAAAATATATTGAGACTATGTATATGCTAGAAAGGGGTTGGAAGTACGAAAAGATAATCCCTTTTGGGCTTATGATGGACGGATATGCGTGTGCGAGGTATTAGGGCCATATGTGGCATAATTAGGTTTCATTAAGTGTAGTTTTATGAGATTATGCCGAGAAATGATAGATTGAGCTCCGAAAGAACATTCGAGGACGAATGTTTCTAAGGGGGGAAGAATGTTACACCACGTATTTCCAGGACATGTTTATAAGAACGTACGTATGAACTAAAAAATGATAAGATTTGAGACTAGTAAAAAATTATCGGAATTATGGAAATGTCGGGAAACGATATTGCGACAAATAGGAGGGAGACACGTGTCACCTTCCCTTAAGTTAGTCTTGGGCGATTTAGTCATGGACTAAATGGTCATTTGACCCAAAGCTAGATGATCAAGTCTTGCAAAGTCCAAGCTTGACATTATTGACTAAGTCAAAGAGCCCAACTTGGCTTGATATTTAATTTCATTCATCCAAGCCACCCATATGTTTTAATCTAGACCCTCCAATGTTTTATATATTCATCCATATTGCAAGACAAGCTCCATACTTAGAAAAATTTCCAAGAATATTGTGCTAAGCCTTAAGGTGCTCTCGGCCAAGCTCACTTCCAAGAAGAATTTTTTTTCGTTTGTGGTTCAATAATCCCAACACTTTAAACCAAGGTTCCTAAGGGTATTGTAAGGGTATCTCAATAGAAAGATCCCAGAAAAATATCGTTTTCGTATTAGTCGCAAGGTGAAAACCTAGTTGCTTTCCTAGGTTTGGATTGAAAGTTAAAGGAAAGTTGTTGGTGATCTTCTAAGGGCTTCAAGTGGCGGTTTGGAGTGTCAAGGAGAGACTCTAAGTTGCTAGGGAGCGACTTCGGATCTTGAAGTGAATTAAGGATCGTTAAGGTAACAATCTTGTTCTCTTAAGTGGTATAAGATTACATATTGTTGTAGCCTTACTTTTTAACTAGCATGAAGTATATGTATTGAAGATTTATAAGTGTTATGGATTGTAGTGGCCAAAAATCCGAAATGACATTTGAGCCATTTGAAATTGAAATACAATTTGGTCGTTAATTAGAATCGTCGCATGTTACCTACTTGAGGATTGTAGTAGTTATAATCAATTGCGGCTTAATATCATGTTATACTAAACAACTTGGATTGAAAAGGAATTGGATAAGAATTTGTCTTGTTAGGCGTGTAATCCCCTATTGTTAACTACATTGTGGAGCCTTAAATGTGGCATGTTTGGTTATTGAATTCGGGACTTGAAAAAGGTGGAAAAGTAAGTAGAAACAAAGGAAGTGTTGTCCGATTTTCCGTAGAATTTGGAGATTTTACACTTAGAATATTCTACGTTTGAAGCTAGAGGTTAATAGACATATTATGACCATTATAGGTTGAAGTACTACGAGTAGCGTATTCTACTTGAAGGGTGGAAAAGCTAGCAAGGTTATAGTACTTTGGAGCATTTTGCTACTTGTCGATAATCGTCGCGAGGTATGTGAACCTCTTCCTTCTTTTGGCATGATTCTATGTATGGAATATACATGTGGTAGTATTTCATGATTCCTTCTACTTTTAGAAATTAAAAGGTATGTATGTTGATTTACTCTATGTAAAAGCTACGTCTAAGAAATCCTAAGTTCTTACCAAGTCTTATGGGGGATATTGGTAAGAGTCGTTAGGAAGTATTTGAAGTCGAGTTGACTTGGCTAAGTTACTACACGAATGAGAATAAGTATCGAACAAGCCATTGCAGCGTTAATAAAAGAAAATGTATCGACAATCAATTATATTAAAATGAGTAGAATTCTCCATCTGCATAGAAACTAAGATAAGACAAAATTGTATTACATTTTCTAGATCATGGCTGCTTTAATAAGGTAGTTATAAACAAGAATAACCTATTCACGACTCATAAAAAGCATATGTTACTTAAATTAAAAGAGTTTATGTTATGAAGTTTTAAGACTATGAACTTGATTTCTAAGAAGGTTACGAGACTTTATTTTTCAAGTTATGGGACTTGATTCTTAAAGGAATAAAGGAATTGATTTAACAAGTATGGTTTCTATGATTTATTTCAAAAGTTAAGAGGCTTGAGTTTTCAAAAGAAGAAGTTTATTGATTTAAAAAGAGAAGGAGTTTTAAGATTCTTTTAAGTATGTATGTACGTAGTACTTTTGGGTTTAATTTTCCCTAAGGTAATAAGGAATAAAAAAGGTGCCCTAAGTTTTCTAATTTGAAAAGGTTGTTATAATAACTTTATGGGAAGTTGTTATAACGACTTAAGGAGAAGTGAGAAGAGGGTTTAAAATGTTATGCAAAGATGACTTTATCGCGTCCCAGGAATGGTCCGGGCAGTATACCTTTATGGACAGACTATATGACATTATCGCGTCCCAGGAATGGGCCGGGCAGTATACCTTTATGGGCAGACTATATGACATTATCGCGTCCCAGGAATGGGTCGGGCAGTATACCTTTATGGGCATACTATATGACATTATCGCGTCCCAGGATTGGGTCGGGCAGTATACCTTTATGGGCAGACTATATGACATTATCGCGTCCCAGGAATGGGCCGGGTAGTATACCTTTATGGGCAGACTATATGACATTATCGCGTCCCAGGAATGGGCCGGGCAGTATACCTTTATGGGTAGACTATATGACATTATCGCGTCCCAGGAATGGGCCGGATAATATACCTTTATGGGCAGACTATAGGACATTATCGCGTCCCAGGAATGGGCCGGGAAGTATACCTTTATGGGCAGACTATATGACTTTATCGCGTCCCAGATTGGGCCGGGCAGTATAGGCGTCCCTCCATAAGGGGCCGGATTATGTTTTGTAAGGTAAGTAAGATATATGGTAATGAACTTGATGATTTTTCCTAAGTATGTACGTAAGAAAGTGACTATAACTTTTATTGAAAAATGGGAAAAGATAATAAGGTACGATTAAGTTCACGAGATTGAAATGACACGGTACGATCTGGTATTTATTTTGTTTATATACTTGCCCCTGTCATTCTTCTGTACAGTTATGATCTGTTTACTATTTTCGTTCTATATTCGGTACTTGTTGTACTGACCCCCTTCGGGGGGCTGCGTTCATGCCCGCAGATATTAGGTACACAGGTTGGTGATCCTTGCTCTTAGGATCTCGGTTCAGTTTTGGGAAAAAGCTCCATTTACTCCGGAGGCTTATCTTTTGGTACGGTTTCCCCTGAGGTAGTAGATTCATGTATATTCGTGGTGCAATGGGCCCTGTCCCGCCACAGTTGTTATGTTAAAACTCTTAGAGGTCTGTAGTCACATATTGTGGGTCAGTTTGTAAAGGAAAGGAGGCAACTGCTTCAGTTGTATATATATGTCCAGGAAGGTAGCCCTATCAGCTAACCTGTTATTTTTATTTCTGTTGATTTATTTTATAAGTTTCATGTATGTTCCGTTGATTATCTCTGATGTATACCTGTAAGGGTGCCCAGGTAGGGCACCAGTCGCGGGCCCGTGGTCGGTTCGTGAAAATTTAACATTAACAAGTCTTGCTAGCTTGAGATTATTGACCAAGTCAACTTGTCCACTTGGCTAATTATTTAATGTTCTCCATCCAAACCACACAAGTGTTATTATCATGACCCTCCATTGTGTTATATATACACTAGATGCAAGACAAGCTCTTCAACACTTAGAAAAAATTAGAGATGCCTTGTTCTTCATGTTGAGCTCTCGGGTTTAGCCCATTCTCCACACAATTTTTTTTAGTTTGTGGTTCTTTATTCACAAGACTTTAACCCAAGGTCCCTAAGGGTATTGTAAGGATATCTCAATAGAAAGATTTCGGAAAAACGACGTTTTCACATTAGTCGCAAGGCGAAAACCTAAGTCATTTTCACAAGTTTGGATTGGAAATGGAAGAGAAGTTGGTTGTGAACTTCTAAAGACTTCAAATAGCGGATTGGAGCGGAAATGAAAGGAGCTAAGAATTGCTAAGGAGTGACTTTGAATCTTGGAATTTATAAAGGCTTATAAAGGTAACAATTCTTGTCGTTTTAGTAATTAAGATTACTTATTGTTGTAGCTATGGATATTAGCAAGCATGAGGTATATAATATGAAGTTTGATAAGTATATTGGCTATTGGAACCCTAATCCGAAAACTAGTATGTTTAGCCCTTGAGATTACAATTCAATTTGGTTATTAGTTTAGTCGTCGCATGTTATATAAAGAAGGAATTATAGTTGTTAAAGTTGTTTATGACTATATAACATGTTAGACCTAAGAACTTGGATTGAAAAAGAATTGGAAAAGACTTAGGAGTTGTTATATTGTTAGCCGAGAATGGCTTTGAATATGGAACTAGTTGGTATGAACTGTGGGGCAGAATTTTACACGTATTGTAAGGAGTGTAATCCCCTTTGATTGGTTGATGTATTGAGCCTTTAATGTGTCATGTTGGTTATTGATTATCGGGCCTTGAAAAAGGTGGAAAAGTATGTAGAAACAAAGGAGGTGCTGCCCAATTTTCCGTAGGATAAGAGACCGTATACTTAGTATTATTCTACGTTAGAACTAGAAGTTGATAGTCATGTTGTGGCCATTATAGGTTGACACTTCTACGTGCGGCGTATTCGACTAAGCTTGTGGATTAAGCCGAAAAGGTATGTGAACCATCTCCTCTTCTTCTAGCATGATTCCTTATGGTAAAGTAAGTAATTCCTACTCCTTAAATGATCCACTCCTTGATTGTACTTGGATTGCCTAATATAGAAGTTGTTCTATATACTTCCTTGATTGTACTTTGGATGTTTAAATTGGAAGTTGTTATAATCCATTCCCTTAATGTAGTTTGGATTTTCAAAAGTGAAAGTATTTTACTTGAAGTACATGGAGTCTTGAAAAGGAAATAGTTTCCAAATCTTTTGGCTAGTGCCTTAGTTCCAAAACCTAAAGGTTGTTATAATGACTTTAGGGGAGTCAAATGAGTGATTTACTTAATTGGTTTAAAAGAGGAGAAATGACATGATTTAAAGAGAAGTAACTTGTTCTAAAGGTGTGAGTTACTTGGGATTTGAAAGTATAAGCTACTTGATTTCTAAAGTTAAGAAACTTGATTTCTAAAGATTAAGAGATTTGAAGTATTTTTAAAGTTAAGAAACTTGATTTGAAAGTATATGATACTTGGTTTTAAAAGTATAAGTCTCTTGGTTATAAAAAGAATGAATTTGTCTAAAACCATAAAGGGTTATAACGGCTTTATGGGAAGTTGGTTATGACGGCTTTATGGGAGGTTAAGAGAGTTGTCTATTTTTTATTGGTGGGCATAAGTTGCCTAGATTGTGAAAATTAGAAGTTACTTGGGTTCAAAGCCTTGAAATGAATTTCTAAAGGTGTAGTAACTTATTTTGAAAAATAGACATGCCTTGATACTACGGGTGTTAGTTTCTTGGGGTTTTATATAAAAAGGAGTCTTTTGAAAAGAATGGACGTATGTAGTACTTTGGCTTGTTTAAATGAGAATTTTTCTATGTATGCCTTGATAGTACTTCGGCTTGTTTAAATGAGAATTTTTTCCATTTGTGCCTTGATAGTACTTTGGCTTGTTTAAATGAGAATTATTCTATTTGTGCCTTGATAGTACTTTGGCTTGCTTAAATAAGGATTTCTCTTAGTTTATGTAAAAAGAAGGCATGGTAATTGTCTTGGTATATGTAAAAAGAAGGCATGGTAATTGTATTGGTATATGTAAAAAGAAGGCATGATAATTGTCTTGGTATATGTTAAAAGAAGGCATGGTAATTGTCTTGGTATATGTAAAAAGGAAAGGCAAGGTATTGTCTTGGTTTATGACAAAAGGAAAGGCATGGTAATTGTCTTGATTTGTGTAAAGGCATGGTATTGTCTTGGTTTGCTTGCATATGAGTTGCTCATATAGACATTCGTGCAAGTCCTTCTTTCACAGCTCCTTATCAAGCACTTGCCATTGTCTGGCAATTTGCCTTTGAAGCGGCAAGTAGCGATGTCGAACCTTCGAGACGAGCCCTCGATCTCAACGTCACCCCATCGCTGGAGCTGTCATATTTCCACATCTCCGCGTCCCTCCATAAAGGGCCGGCAACTTGTTTCAAGGATACCATGGGTTAGCTCCCCATGAGGGTGAGTGGTACACACTCACGGCGGGTCGGTATTTGACTCGGGCGGGTTAAATTCCCGGGTTATATATATAAGCCATGGATTAGCTATCCGTGATGCGAGTATCATGTACCGATGACTCATTGCGGATCCACATGACCTAAACGGGTGAAATAGTCCATTGCAGGTGAAATAGTCCTATAATGGGTTGCATTATAACACAGAGGATGGTTGACCCTGGCACTGGCACGACCTTCATGTTTTAAAACGGTAGTGATTTCATTAATGAAAGGGTGCAGTGTGTGTATGACTTAAAATGGAACAGTTGGTCTCATTGTTAAAAGTATAACTAAAAAGATAAAAAAAATTGCATTACTCTCATGATTGCAAGGTTCAGTGTGCTTACTGATGTTATATTATATCATGGACTGCCAGCAGTGAGGAAGGATTCCACGGGCATGATTGATATTCTGGGCGTGAGACTCATGGTTATATTTGAGTAATGACTTTGAGGGCATGCGTCCCTGACTTGATATGACTGCTTATGTATTGTGTACTGTAGGTTGGCTATCATACATGTCTCCTGTTTTGTATAGACTGTTATGATTTAGTTACTGATTTCATCGTTTCACATACTTGGTACATTCTTCGCATCGACCTCCTTCGGGGCCGCGTCACGCCGCAGTTTAGGTACACGATTGGTGATCCGCAGTGTAGGACCGCTAAGAGTTTTGGATAGCTCCATCTGCTCAGAGTTATCATTTTGGTATAGTTCCTTCAAGATGATTATGGGTGCGGCGGGCCTTGTCCGCCATATTTCAAGAAACTCTTAGAGGTCTGTATTCATATGTGGGATTGGACTCGTGTACAGTGTAGTGTCTGTTGATTATGTATATTATATGACGGCCTTGTCGTCTTTGCCCTTGCATGTTCATTGGTTTTAAAAAAAAATGAGGTGTTGTTTAGTTCCGCAGTTTACTTGTGCCAGTTAAGTAAAAGGGTGCCCAGGTAGGGCACTAGTCACGGGCCAGGGGTTCGGGGCGTGACAAATGTTACACCCCGGAATTACAGGACAAGTATACGAGAATAGACGCGAGAACACAAGAATTGAAAATTTGTACAAAAGAAATAATTGTTTTTCCGAGGGAAAATCTTCCGAACTTCGGAAAGGAAAAATGTTCGTTGATGCGAATTAGATTCTCAAAATACATTATTGGAAGAGTATGGAATTTATTAACATTATGGAAATTTATTTACGGATTTGGTCACGTAGGGCCCACCCGAGAAATTTTACGTTTTGTGGAGCCCACGAGGGTTACGAAATTTTACGGACGAATGTGAGGGTGACACGTGTCACCCCCCCCCCCCCACATGGTCTTGCTCGAATGGACCATGGTTTAGTGGTCTTGTGACCAAGGTTAAGTAGTAATGTGGATGACAAAGTCTTGAAGCCTAGCTTGATATAATTGACTAAGTCAACTTGCCCACTTGACTAGATATTTAATCTCCTTCATCCAAGCCACACAAGTGTTATAATCTTGACCTTCCATTGTGTTATATATTCACCCACATAGCAAGACAAGTCGCCATACTTAGAAAAAATTTAGAGAAAACTTTGAGCATGTTCTATAGCTCTCTGGTTTGAGCAAGACTCCACACAAAAAAAATTCGTTTGTGGTTCAATAATCCCAATTCTCTATCCCAAGGTTCCTAGGGGTGTTGTAAGGATATCTCAATAGAAAGATCCCGGAAAAACGACGTTTTCACGTTAGTCGCAAGGCGAAAACCTAAGGTGTTCTTCAACTTTGAAGTTGGAAATTGAAGGAAAGGTGTTTGTGAACTTCTAAGGGCTTCAAGTGGCGGATTGGAGTGTCAAGGAAAGGAGCTAGGTTGCTAAGGAGCGACTTCGGATCTTGAAGTCGGATTAAGGCTTGTAAAGGTAACCATCTTGTCCTCCTAAGTGATTGAAGATTACTTATTATTGTAGTTTTGGATATTAGCAAGCATGAGGCATATATTATGAAATTTGATAAGTGTTAAGGATATTGGAACCCCTAATCCGAAAGTTGCATGATTTGCCTTAAGATTGTAATTTAATTTAGTTATTAGTTTTAGTCGTCGCATGCTATATAAAGAAGGGATTATAGTTGTTTGAGTTGTTTGCGACTATATAACATGTTAGGGAGACATTATGGATTGAAAGGTATTGGAAAGGATTATATGTGGTTGTACTTTGTAGCCGAGAATGATAAGTTAATATTGGATTGTTTTGTATTATTGTGGGGCAGAATTTTACACGTCCTGTTAAGGCGTGTAATCCCCTTTGAATTGTTGGATTGTTGCGCCTTAAATGTGGCATGTTGGTTATTGATTTTCGGGCCTTGAAAAAGGTGGAAAAGTACGTAGAAACAAAGGAAGTGCTGCCCAATTTTCCGTAGAATAAGAGACCATACACTTAGTATGATTCTACGTTAAAAAGCTAGGAGTTGATAGACATGTTATGATTAATATAGGTTGAAGTACTACGAGTAGTGTATTCTACTTGAAGGGTGGAAAAGCTAGCAAGGTTAAAGTACTTGGGAGCATTTTGCAACTTGTCGCTAATCGTCGCGAGGTATGTGAACCTCTTCCTTCTTTTGGCATGATCCTACGTATGAAATAACCATGTGATATTCTTTCATGATTCCTTCTACTCTTAGAAGTTAAGAAGTATTCACGTTGTTTATTCTAAGTTAAAGGTATGTCTAAGTTATACTAAGTCCTTACCAAGTCTTATGGGGGATGTTGGTAAGAAGTGTTAGGAAGTTATGAAGTGTGAATTAAAGCTTTGTGCCTTGATTTATTTGAAGTAAGTAAGTTGATTTTATGTTTGAAAATGACTTGAATTTATATGTGAAAAGGGGATTGATTTTAAAAGTGGAAGTTATATGATTTTAAAGAGAATAAGCTACTTGGTTTTGGAAGTGTATGAAACTTTATTTTTGAAGTTATGTGACTTGAGCTTTAAAAAGAAAGGAGTTCTATGATTCTTTTTAAGTATGTATGTACGTAGTATTTTTGGGTTTAGTTTCCCTAATGTTGCAAGAATAAAAGTGTCTTAAGTTCTCTAAAATGAAGGGTTGTTATAATAGCTTTATGGAAAGTTGTTATGGCGACTTAAGAAGAAGTGAAAAGATGGTTTAAAAATGTTATGTAAGGAAAATCACACCGAGCCTACAAATAGGCCGGATTATGTTATAAGATACACTGAGCCTACAAATAGGCCGGATTATGTTATGAGATACACCGAGCCTACAAATAGGCCGGATTATGTTATGAAATACACCGAGCCTACATATAGGCCGGATTACGCCATATTACCCCGAGCCTACACATAGGCCGGGTTACATCATCTTACACCGAGCCCCACAAGCGGGCCGGATTATGCTACATGATTCCACAGTACACCGAGCCCCACAGGCGGGGCGTATTATGCTACATGATTCCACAGTACACCGAGCCCCACAGGCGGGCCGGATTATGCTACATGATTCCACAGTACACTGAGCCCCACAGGCGGGCCGGATTATGCCACATGATTCATCAGTACACCGTGTCCCGCAAATGGGCCGAATTACGTTATCACGTATGGATAATCAATGTAAGCTCCCAAATAAGAAGTCCCTCCATAAAGGGCCGAATTATGTTATGTAAGATATGTAAGTTATGTGGAAAAACTTGATTAAATTCTTAAATATGTATGTAAGAATATGATGTTAACTCTTATTGAAAGAAGGAAAAGAACGGTTAATATATGATTGATTTCAGGAGTTAAAATGACACGGTAGAATCTGGTATTTCATTTTTATACTTGTCTCTGTCATTCTTTTATACAGTTATGATTTGGTTACTATATCTTATTTCTGTTCCATACTCGGTACATGTTGTACTGACTCCCTTCGGGGGGCTGCGTTCATGCCCGCTGGTGTTAGGTACACAGGTTGGTGATCCTTGCTCTTAGGATCTCTGTTCAGTTTTTGGGAAGAAGCTCCATTTACTCCGGAGGCTTATCTTTTGGGTACGGTTTTCCCTGAGGTGGTAGATTTATGTACATTCAGGGGTATGGCGGGGCCCTGTCCCGCCACAGTTGTAGTTCTTAGAGGTCTGTAGTCATATCTTGTGGGTCGGTTTGTAAAGAAGAAAGATGTAACTGCGCTTGGTTATGTATATGTATATGTATATGCGCCCAGGGAGGTAGCCTTATCGGCTAACCTATCGTTTAATTCTTGTTGATTTATTTTATAAGTTTCATGTATGTTCCGCTGATTATCTCTGATGTTTACATGTAAGGGTGTCCAGGTAGAGCACCAGTCGCGGGCCCGGGGTCGGGTCATGACAAAAGTGGTATCAGAGCAGTTAGTCCTCGAAAAATGTCTACAGACCGTGTCTAGTAGAGTCTTGGTTATCGGTGTGTTGTGCACCACATCTATAACCAGGAGGCTGCAAGACATTTAGGGTTGGTTTCCATTCTTCTCACTCTGAGATCGTGCAATAGAGCTGTGTTATTAGGTTGATCCGTCTCTGACGTATTCTTATGTATATGAATCAGCTATGCCTCCACGGAAGGCGACCAGGGCCCAGAAGGGCAAGGCAGCAGCAGGAGCTACCAGTGGTGCGCAAAGGGTTACTAGGACTCAGGCCCAGACTATTCCTGAGGTTGTGGTCCAGACGGCGAGTTCAGTTACGCCGACAATATTAGAGGAGCCGAGAGTAGCCGCAGCTCCAGGGGTTCCGATACCTGAGCCCCCAGTCCCTCAGCCAAGGGCGGAGTATAGAGATTATGGAGAGAAAATCAAATTATTGACTAGCATAGTGGTAGAGGCACAAATGACAGAGCGTGTAGCTAACCCTAGAGCCGACAGTTTGAGGATTCGGGATTTCTGGGGTTGTAGTCCACCCGAGTTCTATGGTTCGAGATCTGAGGATGATCCTCAGGAGTTTATTCGGCATATACAGCGGACTATGCAGGTGCTTAGGGCCTCAGAGACAGAGTCAGTTGTGTTAGCTTCTTACCGGTTACGTGATATTGCGTTGAACTGGTTTGAGTCATGGGAACTGTCTAGGGGTATGGGTGCTCCTCCAGCTGTTTGGGATGAGTTCACAGAGGCCTTTCTTGATCACTTTTTACCTCCTGAGATGAGGAGGGCCCGTGTTGATAGGTTCTTGTCATTGAGGCAGAATGGAAGAACCATCATGGAGTACAACCTGGAGTTTGACTCGTTGGCCAGGTATGCGCACACTATTGTGGCTGACATGGTTGATAGAGTTCATCGCTATGTTATGGGGCTAGACCGCTATATGATCATTGCTTGCCTGGGAGTGGCCCTTCAGCAAGGTATGGATATTGCCAGGATGCAGACATATGCACAGGGGATTGAGGACAGCGAGAGAGAGGACCAGCCAGACCAAGGCCAGCCCAAGAGGGCCAGGACGACAAAGCTTCAGGGTAACTTTCGAGGCGGACAGCCTCAGCAGCAGGCTAGGTCTACATTTTAGCCGGTACAGAGTGCTCCTTCCCAGTTTTCTGGTAGGAGGTTGGATCAGCCGGGTAATTCAGGAGCTGGTCAGAGCTCCAGAGTTTCGACCGCACGCACACGCGTTTCTGCGCACGGACCACTCTTCCCTCAGTGTTCACAATGTGGCCGGCATCACCATGGGGAATGTCGTCGTGCTACTGGTGTCTGTTTTACCTGTGGCCGTCAGGGACATATGTTGAGAAATTGTCCTAGTAGGAGGGTTACATGTGGGATAGCACAGTCTACTAGATCAGTTGCGGGTTCTTCTCCTTCAATAGCTAGGCAGGATGTTCATACACCGGCAGGCCGTGGCAGAGGTCGTGGTGGAAGTTCCCGGTTTTAGCGGTCTTTTGAACCGTCTATATGATTTCAGGTAAATCTTTGATCCTTTAGAGACTTGTATTCATGATAAGGTTGTTGTATGTTTAAGTGTCATGAACGGATAATATTGAGATTATGTATGTATGCTAGAAGTAAGTTGGAAGTATAAAAAGATAATCCTTTTAGGCCATAAATGGGAGTAAATAGTGATGGTGCACACTTTGGATTTGTTTCCTCGTTTGGTTTATGATGGGTGGATATGCAAGTGCGGTGTATTAGGGCCATATGTGACATAATTAGGTTTCACTAAGTGTAGTTTTATGAGACTATGACGAGAAATGATAGATTGAGCGCCGAAAGAACATTCGGGGACGAATGTTTCTAAGGGGAGAAGAATGTTACACCCCGGAATTACAGGAGAAGTATACGAGAATAGACGCGAGAACACAAGAATTGAAAATTTGTACGAAAGAAAGAATTGTTTTTCCGAGAGAAAATCTTCCGAACTTCGGAAAGGAAAAATGTTCGTTGATGCGAATTAGATTCTCAAAATACATTATTGGAAGAGTATGGAATTTATTAACATTATGGAAATTTATTTACGGATTTGGTCACGTAGGGCCCACCCGAGAAATTTTATGTTTTGTGGGGCCCACGAGGGTTACGAAATTTTACGGATGAATGGGAGGGCGACACGTGTCACCCAACCACATGGGCTTGCTCGAATGGACCATGGTTTAGTGGTCTTGTGACCAAGGTTAAGTAGTAATGTGGATGACAAAGTCTTGAAGCCTAGCTTGATATAATTGACTAAGTCAACTTGCCCACTTGACTAGATATTTAATCTCCTTCATCCAAGCCACACAAGTGTTATAATCTTGACCCTCCATTGTGTTATATATTCACCTAAATAGCAGTACAAGTCTCCATACTTAGAAAAAATTTAGAGAAGACTTTGAGCATGTTCTATAGCTCTCGGGTTTGAGCAAGACTCCACACAAAAAAAATTCGTTTGTGGCTCAATAATCCCAATACTCTAACCCAAGGTTCCTAGGGGTGTTGTAAGGATATCTCAATAGAAAGATCCCGGAAAAATGACGTTTTTATGTTAGTCGCAAGGCGAAAACCTAAGGTGTTCTTCAACTTTGAAGATGAAACTTGAATAGGAGTTCTTCATGAGCTTCTAAGGAGTGCTTGGAGCGGATTGGAACATAAGAGGAGGAGCTAAAAGTTGCTAAGGATCGACTTTTACGCTTGGACATTATTAGGGCTTATTGAGGTAAAAAATTTCATCTTCTTAATGTAATTGATAATTACATGTTATAGTAGCTAAGAAATAAGCATGTGGTATATAGAATGAAGTTTTAAAGGATTTGGATCATGTCGACATGTTAAAACCGAAAATGGACAAGCTAGCCATTAATGTTGAAATCAATTTGGTCGATAGTTACAATCGTCACATGTTAAGAAAGAAAGGATTTATAGTTGTTGTAATTGTTATTATGTATATAACATGTTGGAATAACAACTTGGATTGAAAAAGGAATTGAAAGGAAATTGACATTGTGATGGATAATGTTATTGCCGAGAATGTGCCTTAAGGAATGGACAGTTTTATATTGATTGTGTGGCAGAATTTTACACGTCCTATTAGGCGTGTAATCCCCTTTGTATTGCTGAATTGTTGGGCCTTAAATGTGACATTTGGTTATTGATTTTTGGGCCTTGAAAAAGGTGGAAAAGTACGTAGAAACAAAGGAAGTGCTGCCCAAATTTCAGTAGAATAAGAGACCTAGCACTTAGTATTATTCCACGTTGATAAGCTAGGAGTTGATAGACATGTTATGATTACTATAGGTTGAAGTACTACGTATAGCGTATTCTACCTGAAGGATGGAATAGCTATCAAGGTTGAAGTACTTTGGAGCATTTTGCTACTTGTCGATAATCGTCGCGAGGTATGTAAACCCTTTCCTTCTTTTGGCATGATTCTATGTATGTAATATACATGTGGTGTTATTTCATGATTCTTTCTACTTTTAGAAGTTAAGAGATATGTATGTTGATTTACTCTATGTAAAAGTTACGTCTAAGTTATCCTAAGTTCTTACCAAGTCTTATGGGGGATGTTGGTAAGAGTCGTTAGGAAGTATTTGGAGTCGAGCTGACTTTGCTAAGTTACTGCACGAATAAGAATAAGTATCGAACAAGCCATTGCAGCGTTAATAAAAGAAAATGTATCGACAATCAATTAAATTAAAATGAGTAGAATTCTCCATCTGCATAGAAGCTAAGATAAGACAAAATTGTATTACATTTTCTAGATCATGGCTGCTTTAATAAGATCGTTTTAAACGGGTATAACCTATTCACGTGCATAAAAGTATATGTTACTTAATTTAAAGAGTTTACGTTATGAAGTTTTAAGACTATGAACCTTGAATTCTTAAAAGGTTAAGAGACTTTATTTTTCAAGTTATGGGACTTGATTCTTAAAAGAAGGAATGACTTAATTTAAAAGTATAGAATACTTGATTTGGGAAAAGCATTGATAACTTGATATTCTAAGTTAAGAAACTTGATTTCTTAAAAGTTAAGAGACTTGAAGTATTTTGAAAGCTATGTAACTTGATTTGAAAGTATAAGTCTCTTGGTTATAAAAAAAATGAATTTGTCTAAGACATAAAGAGTTATAACGACTTTATGGGAAGTTGGTTATAACAACTTTATGGAAGGTTAAAAGAATGGTTTTCTCTAGTAATGTAAACAAAGAAATAACTTGAAATAAAGAAGGGCAATTTGATTTAAAGGTACCAATTGCTTAAAGATTTAAAGTAAGGGTCACTTGATTTAGAAGCCTAGAAATGTATTTCTCAAAATGTAGTGACTTGTTTGAAATGTAGACATGCCTTGATACTACGGGTGTTAGTATCTTGGGGTTTTATATGAAAATGAGTCTTTTGAAAAGAATGGAAGTACGTAGTACTTTGGGTTAAATTCCCGGATTTTTAATGACATGTTAGTGCCTTAAGTTTGAATAAAATGAGAGTGCTTAATAATTAAGGCTAATAAGAAGTTAAGGGATTTCTTAACTTGCTTATCTTATGTATGATATCCGGTTGTGCTAGTGATGTATTGTTTCATTACGGGGTCATTCCCCGGGCTTGTTGCATTTGCATATTCCGTGGATTTGCTCCCCACGATGCGAAGAATACCTCATGCGAGTACGTAGGGCTTATGCGGGTGAAATAGTCCTATGCGGGGTGGACCAGTCCTATGCGAGGAGATTACCTCATGCGGGTCCATACGACCTATGCGGGCGGATACAGTCTATGCGAGGAAATTACCTCATGCAGGTCCATACGGCCTATGCGGGTGAAATAGTCCCAAGAGTAGGATTGCCAAATGATACTATGGGCAGGTGGCCCTAAGTTGATCATAAGCTTCCTTTTTTTATGCAGTATACCTTTATGGGCAGACTTATGTGAATTTATCGCGTCCCAGATTGGGCCGGGCAGTATACCTTTATGGGCAGACTTATGTGACTTTATCGCGTCCTAGATTGGGTCGGGCAGTATACCTTTATGGGCAGACTTATGTGGCTTTACCGCGTCCCAAAATGGGCCGAACAGTATACCTTCGTGGGAAGGCTTTTGTATGACTTCGCCGTGTCCCGCAAATGGGCCAGGTTACGTTATTACGTATGGATAATCAAAGTGAACTCCAAAATGAGGTGTCCCTCCATAAAGGGTCGGATTATGTTATGCAAGATAAGTAAGTTATATGGTTATGAACTTGATGATTTTTCCTAAGTATGTACGTAAGAATTTGACTATAACTCTTATTGAAAAATGGAAAAAGATAATAATGTAGGTCGTCGATTGGTTGGTTCGACGTGGGCAAGGTTCAGTTAGTTGGCCCAAACTTGATTCAGCAGGCTTTGGATAAGGTGAAACTTATCCAGTAGAGACTGCTAGCAGCTCAGAGTCGGCAAAAGTCTTATGCAGATAATCGGCGTCGACATTTGGAATTTCAGGTAGACGATTGGGTCTTCTTGAAGGTATCACCCATGAAGGGTGTGATGAGATTCGGAAAGAAGGGGAAACTTAGCCCAAGGTACATTGGGCCTTACCAAATCATTCGTAGAGTAGGAAATGTTGCCTATGAGTTAGATCTGCCATCGGATTTAGAGGCGGTACATCCGGTCTTCCATGTTTCTATGTTGCGGAAGTGTATCGGAGATCCATCGAGAGTTTTCCCAGCTAGCGATGTCCAGGTGACAGAGGGATTATCTTATGAGGAGAGTCCCATAGCGATAATCGATCGCCAGGTCTGGCGACTGCGGACCAAGGATGTGGCTTCCGTCAAAGTCTTGTGGCGGAGTGATAATATTGAGGAGATGACCTGGGAAGCAGAAGAGGACATGATGAGGAATTATCCTCACTTATTTTCGACACCTTCAGGTAATTCATTTCCCTTACTTGTGAAGTATTTTTCTTAAGTACTATTATGTGGCCACACGTGGCATTATTGGTATGTAGGGGTTGTAAAAGGGAGACTATGTCGCTATCTATAAGATTGACTCCGAAAGAACATTCAGGGACGAATGTTTCTAAGAGGGAAGAATGTTACGCCCCGTAATTTCAAGAGAATAAGATGAAGACGTACGAAAGGAAATAAGATTTGAATTTGGAAAGATAAGTTGGCAAAAATGTTATAGACAGATTTTGAATCAACTTTGGAGTGCTATATATCCAAGTTTATTAAGAGTTTTTAGGTGTTTAAAAAGCCTAATATGAAGTTCGTTGAGTCTAGTTTCCAACGCAAAAAACCGCTCGTCGATAGGACATCGTAGCGGAGAAGTATGGACGTTAAAAGTTCAGTTGGCAGAAGTGAAGGAAAACTATTCCAGTCAGGCGCTACGACGCCGGCTGCAGAGCCGCGACACCGTAAGTCCTGAAACTTTCTGAAGTTGCAGTGCCACGGCGCCGGCTACAGGGCCGCGGCGCCGAGGCGGGATTTTTTGCGAAAAATGGGGGAAAATCAGAAGATATTTGTGTAAAGGCCTATGGGAGGGCGACAAGTGTCCCTCCCATCTTGTAGTCCAAGAAAGGTCTTATATATTGACCAAGTCTTGCAAGACTTGGTTATTTGGAAAGATTCATCCTAAAGGAATTCCTCTTCTCTTCTCCCTAAAAATTTTAAGAACCCTAAGCCTAGTGAAATTATTGGTGAGGCGGCAAGAAGATAAAGTGTTGATAAACTTGTAGAGGGTTCGTGTGGATGATTTTGACGAGAAAAGGAGTTGCGGAAAAAGGGCTATAGTGGGCGAAATCCTAAAGGTAAAATTCCCTCTCCTCTTGGAAGTAGATTATGATACATGTAATAGTTGATATTGATCATGTGAATTATACATTGATGTTGATAAGTGTTATAGGGTATTGGGAGCCTAAATACGAACACGAGCTTATTAGCCATTGAAAGTACAATTCAAATTGGTCGATAGTTATAATCGTCGCACGTTGTCTAAATAAGAGATTATAGTTGTTGAGATTGATTGCGACTATATAACATGTGAGAATGATAATATGGATTAAAAAGGAATTGGAAAAGACTTTATGCGGTTGTACCTTGTAGTCGAAAATGATATTTAATATTGGACTGTTTTATATGAATTGTGAGGCAGAATTTTATACGCCCTGTAAGGCGTATAATCCCCTTTGATTGGTTGATGTTTTGAGCCTTAAATATGGCATTTGGTTATTGGATTCGGGCCTTGAAAAATGTGGAAAAGTACGTAGGAACAGAGGAAGTGATGTCCAATTTTCCGTAGAATAAGTGATTTTACACTTAGAATATTCTACGTTTAAAACTAGAAGTTGATAAACGTATTATGGTCATTATAGGTTGACATACTACGTACGACATATTGGACTTAGCAAGTGGATTGAACCGAAGAGGTATGTGGAACTTTTCTTATCTCGTGAGCATGAGTAGTTTTAAATGTATAGTACGGTAGACGTACGAGCTTTAAATGAATTCAGTTTCATTTGGTATCCTTGACTTGTTTTAAGAATGTCCAAGTTGGTTGAGTTAGAGAATTAACTCACTTGTTTTTAAAAAAGGATAAGAATGCCTTAGTGCCTAAAGCATAAAGTTAGTATAACGGCTTTATGGGAAGTTGGTTATAATAACTTTATGGAAAATTAAAAGAATGGTTTACTCTAGTGAAGTAAATAAAGATAAATGACTTGAAATGAAGAAAGGCAAATTGATTTAAAGGTATCAATTGCTTAAGGTTTTAAAGTAAAAAGTCATTTGGTTTAGAAGCGTATAAATGTATTTCTAAAAGGTATTGTGACTTGTTTTGAAAGGTAGATATGACTTGATACTACGTTTATTAGTATGTTGGAGTTTTATATGAAAAATGGTCATTTTAAAAGAATAGAAGTACCTAGTACTTTGGGTTAAATTCCCGGATTTTATGATGACATGTTAGTGCCTTAAGTAAACTAAAATGAGAGTGTATATGAATAAGGCTAATAAGAAGTTAGGGGATTTCTTAACTTGCTTATGTTATGTATGATAAGTCGGTGGTTCTTATGTTATGTATGATAGCCATTGGTCAGGTTAGGTTATGTTATTCTGCGGATAAATCCTCGTTACTACTTATTCCATGGATTTGCTACCCATGATGCGAGTGCGGCGTTTGTACTCGTTGCGGGCCCACCGGGCCCATGCGGGTGAAATAGTCCTATGCGGGTGAAATAGTCCCATGCGAGGCGGATGACCTCATTGCGGGTCCACAGGACCTATGCGGGTGAAATAGTCCCAGGAGTAGGATTGCTTAATGATACTAAGGGCGAGTGGCCCTACTTTGATCATGAGCCTCCTATTTTTATGCAGTAAAGTATACTCTTGATTACTCTCATTGTTAGTAAGACACAGTGTACTGTTATTTGAGTTATCATACATGTCTCCAGCTTTATTTTAGACTTTATGATTTCATTTCAGTACTTTCAGTTTTGCATACTTGGTACATCTGTTGTACTGACCCCCTTTCCTCGGGGGATGCGTTCATGCCGCAGGTAGGGGTAAGCAGGTGGTGGATCCTCACTCTTAGGATCACTGATCAGGTGTCAGAAGCTCCATTTCTCCGGAGGCTTGTCTTTTGGTACGGTTTCCCTGATGTTGTAGATAGATGTACATTCAGGGGTATGACGGGGCCCTGTCCCGTCACAGTTGTTATTCTTAGAGGTCTGTAGTCATATCTTGTGGATTGGGTTGTAAGAACAAAGATGTAATTGCCTTATTTTTGGGTTATGTATATTTCACAGAAGGTGGCCTTATCGGCTAGCCTGTTGATATTTCTACTGTCTAAGTATTTTTATGAGTTTATGTATGTTCCGCTGCTATTCTCTGATGTATACCTGTAAGGGGTGCCCAGGTAGGGCACCAGTCGCAGGCCCGGTGTCGGGTCGTGACACCTACCCTCAGGATCATTATGCATATCCTATTAATGGGACTATTTCACCCGCATGAGACTCGAACCCGCATGGATCTTGTAGACCCGCAATGAGTATATATACCCGCATCATGGAGAGCTAGTCCATGGAATATTCATGGGACTGTTTCACCCGCATGGGACTCGAACCCGCATAGATCTTGTAGACCCGCAATGAGTATCTATACGCGATACCCGCATCATGGAGAGCTAGTCCACGAAATAATATCATGGGAATTGAACCCGCATGAGCCCTTTAGACCTGCAATGGGTACACCTACTCACGTCATGGGAGCTAATCCATGAAATATATATATAATGTTGTCGGCCCTCTAGTGAGGGACGCGGTGATGTGGAAATATAACACTTGCACGAATAGCTATCATGAGCAACCATATGCAAGTTAAATAATTTTTGACTCTCATTAGAATAAATAGAATGAACTATCATTTTAGAAAAACCAAGGCACTATCACATCTTTATTTTAGAAAACACCAAGGCACTATCATATATTCCTTTTAGAAACTTCAAGGCACTATCATACCTTCCTTTTAGAAAACCCAAGGCAATACCATGCCTTCCTTTTTAGAAAAACCAAGATAATACCATGCCTTCTGTCACGACCCGACCCCGGGCCCGCGACTGGTGCCCTACCTGGGCACCCCTCACAGGTATACATCAGAGAATAGTAGCGGAACATACATACAACTCAAAAAGAAATAAATAATAGGTTAGCCGATAAGGCCACCTTCCAAAAGTATACACATAACCCAAAAAGCAGTTACCTCTTTTTTTTCTTTACAACCCAATCCACAAGATATGACTACAGACCTCTAAGAATTTTTACATAACAACTGCGACGGGACAGGGCCCCGCCATACCCCTGAATGTACATAAATCTACAACCTCAGGGAACTGTACCAAACGACAAATCCTCCGGAGAAAGGGAGCTTTCCAAGAACTGAACAGTGATCCTAAGAATGAGGATCAGCAAGCTATGTACCTCAACCTGCGGCATGAACGCAGCCCCCGAAGGAGGTCAGTACAAAATATGTACCAAGTATGTAAAACTGAAAGTACTGTAATTTAAATCATAAAGTCTAGACATAAAAAGCTGGAGACAAGTATGATAATCAAATTTACAGTACAACCGTGCCTTGCTGAAATGAAAGTAATGAAAGTCAGTTTTACCTTTTACAAGACTATTTCAACACATGAACAATATTCACACCATGACTAGGGACACAAGCCCTCAAAACCATCACACAGTCCAGTAAGGGTCTCAAGCCCGCAAAACATCAAAGCGTGCCCGTGGAAGCCTCCGTCACTGCCGACAGCCGTAAGGTAAAATATATCCATGTAACGCGCCCGTGGCATCCTCCATCACTGTCGGCGTGCACATATGCAATATATATTTATATATCTCATGCCCGTGGAATCCCTCATCCGGGTACATGACTTCATGGAGAGCTAATCCATGGGGTAATAATCGTATATAACATGCCTGTGGAACCCTCATCTCGGGTACATGTCTTCATGGGGAGCTAGTCTGTCACGACCCGACCCCGGGACTGCGACTGGTGCCCTACCTGGGCACCCTGTTCAGGTATACATCAGAGAATAGCAGCGGAACATACACAACATAAACACATATGTAAATAATAACATCCCAGGCTAGCCGATAAGGCCGTCTTCCATAATATAAACATACTCAAAAGTACAATCAGATAATCGCTTACACCCAACCACATATGTGAATACAGCACTTAGGAATAATAATCGTGGCGGGACGGGGCTCGCCATACCCCTGAATGTACATAAATCTACAACACCAGGGAAAAGACTGTACCAAAAGAGACAAGCCTCCGGATAAATGGAGCTTCTGACATCTGATAAGTGATCCTAAGAATGAGGATCCACCACCTGCTTACCCTTTCCTTCGGCATGAACGCATCCCCCGAGGAAGGGGGTCAGTACACAGTATGTACTAAGTATGTAAAACTGGAAAGTACTGTAATTACAACATAAGTTCAAAACAAAGCCAGAGACATGTATGATAACAAAATTACAGTACACAGTGCCTTACTAACAATGAGAGTAAATCAAGGGAATACGTACAACATCACAATAGGAGACTCCCGATCATATCATGGGTAGCGAACCCATAGAAACATGTGGTATAACGTCTTAGGGTTTTTACCCCTCATTTATACTCTTACCCTGAAGCAGGTGGTATAACGTCTTGGGGGTTTGCCCCTCATTTATACTCTTACCCTGGAGAAGGTAATAAAGCAGGTGGTATAACGTCTTGGGGGTGTACCCCTCATTTATACTCTTATCCTGGAGAAGGTGGTATATCGTCTTGGGGGTTTGCCCCTCACTTATACTCTTACCCTATCTCAACCGTCATTATACAATAAATAAGCAAGTTAGAAATCCCCCTAACTTCTTATTAGTCTTATTCATCTACACTCTCATTTTAGTTCACTTAAGGCACTAATATGTTATAATAAATCCGGGAGTTTAACCCAAAGTACTACGACTTTCCAACTGCTAGAAATGACTCATTTCCATATAGAACTTCCAAGATACTATAAACCGTAGTATCAACTCAAAATTACTTTTCAAGACCAGTCACAATACCTTTAAAAATAAAGTTAGGTTTCTAAATCAAGTGACTCCTTTTTATTATAAAACCTTAGGCAATTGATGCCTTAAAAATCAAATTGCCTTTTCATTAAAATTAAGTCATTTATCTTTCCATAAAGCAAATATAACCAACTCCCCATAAAGTCGTTACATTCGCTTTATACCTTAGCCATATACAATTTCCTATCCAAGGGACTTATACGTTTAAAACGGAACAAGTATCACATACTTTAAAACTCTTCAAGTCCCTTAACTTTAATAAAACATTAGACATCCTTAATACTTTCAAAGGAGTGAGTTAATCTCCTAACTCACCCAACTTGGCTATTCATAAAACTAGTAAAGGATATCAAGGTCTTGTACGTCTACCGTACTATATACGTACAACTAGTCATGCTCAAAAGATAGGAAAAGTTCTACATACCTCGCCGGGTCAAACCACTTGCCAAGTACAAAGTCCCGCCCGTAGTATGTCAACCTATAATATTCACAATACGTCTATTAAAGCCTTACTTCAAACGTAGAATATTATAAGTGTCAAGTCGCTAAATTCTACGGAAAATCGGACAACACCTCCTTTGTTTCTACTTACTTTGCCACCGTTTTCAAGGCCGAATACAATAACCAAACACGCCACATTTAAGGCTCAATCAAAGCAATTAATCAATAGGGGATTACACACCTACTAGACGTGTAAAATTCCGCCCCACAAACGATAACAAACTGATACAACTACTAGTCCAATTTCGGCCATAATGGATACAACAATACCAATTCTTATCCAATTTCCATTTCAATCCAAATTGGTAGCATAACATGATATCAAGTCGCATTTGATTACAACTACCATAATCTTCAAGTAACTAACATGCGACGATTTCTAATAAACGACCAATTAGTAATCTAATCTTCAAGTGGCTTGTATAACATTTCGGATATAAGCTACAAGCAATCCATAATACTTATAAACTTCAACATATCAACTTCATGCTAGCAACATGTAAGGCTAACAACAACAATATAAATATATAATCTTGTAACGCTTTTAAAAGACAAGATTATACCTTAACGAATCTTAATCCAATTCCAAATCCGAAGTCGCTCCTTAGAAACTTAGAGCCTCTTCAAGACGCTTCAATCCTCTAGTTGAGACCCTTAGAACAACACCAACAATTTCCTAGATCATGACTGCTTAATAAGATTGTTTATAAACAAGAATAACCTACTCACCTATAAGGCATATGTTTCTCAAAACATTTAAAGGAGAATTATGTTTAAAGGATTAAAACTATGAACTACGAAACCTTTTCTAAAATGAGAAACTTGAGCATTTGAAATTAGGCAAACTTGAACGTTTGGAAAATAAGGTTGTTACTTGATTTTACAAAGGAAAAGCATTTTGGTTTACTTAACGATGTTAGTCACTCTATTTTTTTATACTACGGGTATCGGGTGACCTTTGTAAAAGAAATGGATCTTTAAAAGTAATTTAACGTACGTAGTACCTTAGGGTTAAAACCCGGACTTTGGCATAAAATGAAAGTACTTTGAGTTGTGTATAACTTGCCTATGCTTGTTGTCGTGAAGCTTGCCTATGCTTGTTGTCGTGACGCTTGCCTATACTTGTTGTTGTGAAAACTTGCCTATGCTTGTTGTGATAGCCTTTGTTGTATTTCTGCACTCGCCTCTCGATGGAGGGCGGTTGATTTGTTGTGAACGATTCTACACCGAGTCCCACGAGACGGGCAGGACACGATTTCATTTGATTATACACAGAGTCCCACGAGATGTGCAGTGACACGTATTCAATTTGATTATACACCGAGTCCCACGAGATGGGCAGGGACACGTATTCCATCTGATTATACACCGAGTCCCACGAGATGGGCAGGGACACGTATTTCATCTGATTCTACACCGAGTCCCACGAGATGGGTAGGGACACGTATTTCATCTGGTTATCATACATGTCTCCTGCTTTATATAGACTATTATGATTTCATTTACGCCTTTTTACGCTTTCACATACTTGGTACCGTTGTATCGACCTCTCGGGGCCGCGTTCATGCCGCAGTGGAAGTACATCGGTTGTGGATCCTCGCCATAGGATCACAGTCGTGTCGGGAAGCCCCATTTCTTGGAGGCTTATATTTTGGTATGTTACCACAGTCAGCAGATTCTTATACCTTCGTGGTATGGCGGGGCCCCGTCCGTCATAGCCGTTGTAAAAATCTTAGAGGTCTGTAGTAATCACAAGTGTGGTTTGTAAAAAGGATGATCGTCGGTATTTATGTATATATGATGAAGGCAATCGCTTTTTGGTTGCTGTTTATTTATCTTGTCTCTTAATTCATGTTCATGTTTTTATTTCCGCTGATTTTCTCTCGATGTTGTATCACTAGGGTGCCCGGTAGGCACTACCACGGCCCGAGTTCGGTCGTGACAATTATGATTCAGTTCTTTCTTTAAATTCGTGCTTAAGTCAAAAGACATTGCCGCACAATTATGTATGCTTCTATATATAGTATACTTCAACTATACATTCCTACAACATGTAATTTCCAATTACAATAGAAGGTCAAGAGTGTTTACCTCGATAAGCCCAAAATTATCCGAGTTTAAATGTCGATCCTGAGCAAGGTTTAGCTCCTACTCGGCGCCCGACCCGCTCCACACAACCCTTAGAAGTTCTAACCAACTTCTACTTAATACTCCAACCAACTATGGAGATTTTCCTTAGTTTCGGTTTTGTGACTAAGGGAAGTATAATAGTATTTCTGGGCTTTTCGTATAAGTATAACCTTAGAATACTACAAGGTATACGACTAAGGTAATTTGGGCATTATAACAATACTTTTGAGAGTATTTCTACCAAGAGGGGGGGGTATATATACGAGACAACACCACAAGTGGGTACTCTCGGCCAAGGGGGGGGGGAGACTCTCGGCCACAAGGCCTCACAAAGGGGGAGAACGAGAACAACATCAAGGGAGGGGGAGGATTTCTAACACTTAGAACAATTTAGGATGAAGAAGTTCATCAAAGGGGAGGGGTATTTATAGGTCAAGCCATGGCCAACCAATGGCTAAGATCATGCCAAGTAGTAGGCAAGTGTAGGGCTAGGATTCATCCAAGTACACCTTATCCATCTACCACACCAACCAACACAAAATATCCTACCTACTCCCACATGCCCAAATCGTCAATTCCGCCCAACACACCCACCAATGAGAGGGTGCCAAGTGTCGCCCTCTTGTTGGTCCAAAATGTTTCGTCTCTCGGAAAAATCCGCAAAAATTGGAAATGACATAGCCGGAATTTTCCCTACGAAAGCTGTGAAAACGTTTCGTCGAAAAACGACTCTAACCGGGTGTTGTGAACAAAAAATAATTCGGCCAAGCCTATTTGAAGTTCGAATTTTCTACGTACGTTCCTACGTACATACTCTGGAAATACGGGGTATAACATTCTCCCCTCCTTAGAAACATTCGTCCCGAATGTTCCTTTAAGTCTCAAAACAAACGTGCGCCAGTATAGTCTTCACTACTATACTTACGAGAACAATCCTGCCACACATGGCCACAGAAACACCCGCGCAAATACCTCCATCCAAGTCCATGAGGAAACACCTCTAACATCACAAACGCTCCCATCCAAGGGTCTAAAATAAAATTCCTTCGCACTTTCTCCATACAAAAGAAATGGCCACATCTCTGCTCTCAATACATGCTTGCTTCTCCCTTTACTCGTCGTGATACCACTTTTGTCACTTTGCCGCGAGGTTCTAGTGTCACTCCGGCGACCCAACAAATGGTACCGGACTGCATGCGATCCCAGAGGATGTCGTACACTTCTTGTACACTCGAACTCTTACCACATTTCACATCGCTCAGCTTTCCAAATCTCGGTTATCATCTTCAACTTGGTCATCATTAATCGGGAACACACCTGGATGGATCTCCGATTTCTTCTCGAACATAACACGAAGATCGACGACCGCTTCCTAAGTCGGACGGCAATGCTAACATATAGGCAACCCGGCCTATCCTCACATGAACTCAAAAGGCCCTCAAGAATCGGCTAAGTTTCCTCTGCTTTTCCAAAACTCGTCACACCCAACCCGGTGGTACTTTCAAGAAGACCGACCGCCAACTGAACTCTAAGCGTCGCCGCCGATTATCCGCACGATTTCTCCGAGCCGCCGTAACCTCTTCTAGACAAGCTTTACCTCGCCCATCTGCTGAAACAAGCCTGAACCAACTATCTGAATCTTGCCAACATCGAACCAATCGACCGGCGACTTACACATCCGCCCCTACAAGGCTTCATAAGGCGACATCCGAACACTGAAATGGTAGCCTAAACACTCCCTCCACAGGAGAAAACAATCCCCATAACTACCCCTGAAATCCATACACTGGCCCGAGGGCGAATGCGATTCTGAGACTCACCTGAGTTCTTAACCCTGCTTGGTAAAACTTCCATAAAGAAAAAGAAACAGCCGTAACCTGGGCCCCACTGTCTGCCATAAGGTGAAGGTAGGCACCCCGTGCAGCCTTACAACCTTTCTGATATATCAACACTGCTGAGTACACGGTCCTGACCGAAAAACACGACGGGCTGCCCCCATCGGCCCGACTACTGGTTGAACGCATCCACGAACTCGTACGCTGGTTAACTAAACTTGGGCCTAACACCCTCATAACCCTAACACAAAGCGGGACCACCACAAACTGACCCCACCACCATACAGGCCGCGGGTTGACCCGCAACGTGGCCTCAACCCGACCCGGCAACGCGCAAGACATTAGCTCCCCGAACCGGAAAACTCTCACTAATCACGTTACGAAAACCTAGCGGTCTTCTTAGCTCAACTACCCTCTTTCATTCCACACTACTCAGGGACTTATCCCACAAACATAGCTTACGTGCACTATGCACTCCGACTAGGGTCAACCATAAAATACTTCTTTACTCGAGATGGCCTTTCCTCTAAAGTCTCTACGTATAAAGCTCTAAGGCTCACACCTTCTCTATCCCCCAAATCTTACTTGGTTAACTAACCAAGATTTCTAATTACAATTACATAGCACTTATGATATACCCATCTTATCACACATACAGATCTCTAGAGGGTTAAGGATATATCTATATCTACTGCTTCACTCCCCTTAGTCGTTCTAATCAAACCTGCCCCGTAGGGCGCATAGCTAAGGGAGGATGACGAACTACCCACCGATCCTGAAGGCTAAGTCCTCCTACTAGGACATCCTTTCGACACATGGCCCTGACGGCCGCAGGTAAAACAAGTACCAACTAAAAGACGACATTCCCCGGGATGACGTCTGTCACACTGTGAATACCGAGGGAACACTGAATCCGGCTGGCTGGAACCTACGTGTAGCTATGAACCGGAAGCTCTGGAGCTCTGACCAACTTCTGCATACCCCGAACGTCCTGAACCCTGTGGAGGACCTTTCAGACCGGGCGAGGTGCATATCTAATCTGGCAGCGAGGCGATCCGCTCGAAAGTTACCAGGACCTTGCCGCTCGCCCTCTCGCCGCCCTTGGTTAACCCGTCGATCTCTACGCTTCGGCTCACGCCGCTTCAATCAAGAATTACTCTTGTACAACCTCTCTTAGATAGTCATCAAGACTTGCGTACATCGGTATACTCTCTGGTAGCCAAATCCATAGCTAGTAATGTGGTCGCCTTTTGCAATCTATATTCTCTGCTCTGGCCGTGAACCGAAGGTTCATATATCATGGTCGTAGTAGGCATCGCCGCCGTGCTAAACTCACTGGGCCGTGACGAGCATAACTCCTCAATAAAACACCACCCTAGGTGATGATCGCTCAGGCCCCAGAACCCTCTCAGACTTACTCGCAGCCTCCTCGCCGCTTTGCCTCCTGGGCCCGGGTTTGCCCTACGCGGAGGCATAACGATAAGGGAAAGAATTACGTTAGAGGGTCCAACTTACAACACAGCTCTAAGGCACGATCTCAGAGTGAGAAGAAATAGAAACCAATCCTAAATATCCTATAGCCTCCTGATTATTGGTGCACAACACACCGATAATCAAGACTTCATCGATACGGTCAGAGACACTTTCCGAGGATTAATCGCTCGATACCACTTTTGTCACGACCCAACCTGCCCGTGGATCGTGCCTTACCTCGCACCCTAGTGATACAAAGATCGAGTAATCGGAACATAAAACAAGACATGAAAATATTATGAAGTAAGAAACGATGTCGGAGAAAACTTGCCTTACGCATATATATAAATCAATTTTAAACCGAACAGCTTACATCCCATTACAACTCGCCCACAAAAGTACTACGCACTCTAAGAATGATACGACAACAATGGCGGACAGACTCGCCATACCTCGAATGTAAATACCTACAACGATGTGACTATACCACCGATAAGCCTCCGAGAAACGGAGCTTCCCATACGCCGAATCAGGACCCGAGAACTAGGATCAACGATCGTGTACCTCAACTCGCGGCATGAACGCAGCCTCAAGGAGGTCAAGACAACAGTACCAAGTATGTGAAATCGAAAATATCAGAAATGAAATCATAATAGTCTATAAAGCAGAGACATGTATGATAACCAAACTACGCTTCACAATAAATAAATATGTCAAGTCGTGACTCACGCCTCAAAGTCATCACTCAAATGTAACTATGGGTCTCACGCCATAACACCAATCATGCCCGTGGAATACCTTCCTCACCGCCAGCTTTATGATATAAAAGCACCAAGCAATACATGAACACTGTGTCCCACCTGTGTCCTAATAAAACAAAGACAGGTAAGTACGAAGGCATAACCGACTACTAACACCTACAAGACTAATGTGGTCATAAATCAGATCATGATATCTGCTTGCACTGGCCACATGATCAAAGCCGGTCACTCGCTCGCAGATCAAATGCGCGCTCTAGCCCCGAACTCTCCGTAGCTCGCATAGGCCAACCTCATAGGCCCGCATGAGGTATTCCTCGCATCGAGGGTAGCTACTCCCGCATCGCCCCGACTCGCATCCGCATGGCCAAAGACCGCATGACCACAAGGGCCGCGAAACTAACACGAACTCCCGTAGTTCCGCATGGATCCCCGACCCGCATGAGGTATTCTCGAATCACGGTCCTGCATCACCGAGTCTACCCCGCATCGGAGGGCAGCTTAACCTCCGGAAATAAGTCAAGGTGAGTGGTACAATACCCACATAACGGCTGAGAGTCAAACAACTTTAAGCGCAGTCGAGGGAAAACCCCCTTTACACAAAACATCACAAGATACTTACACACGTAGCATCCTAGCATGTTTACTTATCAAATCAACAAGAAAATATTACAAGGCTATCACAAACCAACACAATCAAGTTATACACACAAGGTACATTCTAATATATGATTAACAAGATCGGGTATCTATTCCCAAAGTACTTCATACATTATCTTTTAAAAGATACGTTACGTTTACAAAAGTCAAAAAATACACGTATTTTATAACAATATAGTTATTATCTTTTGAATTAAATTAAAACACTTATCTTCGTAAAATCAAGTTACAACATTTTTTCCAAATGTTTCAAGTTTGCCTAATTTCAATTACTCAAGTTTCTCATTTTCGAAAGGTTTCATAGTTCATAATTTTAATCACTTAATGATATAATTCTCCCTTAAAAGCAATTTGAGAAACATATGTCTGATACGTGAGTAGGTTATTCTTGTTTATAACAATCTTATTTAAGCAGCCATGATCTAGGAAATGTAACGTCATTTTGTCTCATCTTAGTTTCTATGCAGATGGAAGTTTCTACTGGTTTTAATAATACTTAATCTGTCAAAACATTTCCTTTTATTAACGCTGCAGTGGTTTGTCGATACACATTCGATTTCGAACTCAAGAAACATTCTTAAGCCGTTATACCTAACTTCCCATAAAGCTAGTATAACTCTTAAGTTTTCAAAACTAAGTATTATTCTTCTTTCAAAATGATTCAAAAATCTTTTGAAATACTTCAAGTTCTTTATTATCACATAACCAGCCAGTTATAGTTCAAATCAGTTACCTTTGTAAAAACCATAAGTATTTTCTTACATACATAAAGCTGTTATAACCAACTTCCCATAAAGCCGTTATAACACTTTATGTTTTAGACCAATCAAATATATTTAACACACGTACGCTCACCGACTACATAGTTACACGATATCATGCTAGAAGAGATAGGAAGAGGTTCACATACCTCGCGATTATCGACTAATAGCAAAACGCCCAAGTACCTCAAACCGTCGGCTACTCCTTAAGCCAAGTAGATCGCGCCACGCATGGTACTTCAACCTATAAGGCCACGCGCGCTTATTAACATCTAGGTCTAATCGTAGAACATTCTACGTAAAAATTCGGCAAAGACTCTCCCGCAACAACAGAAATCTCCTCCTCTATCGAGGCCGGCTATCAAACCAACCGGGGGTTTGCACGCCTAACCGGACGTACGATTCTACAACACAAGAATGCTACACAAGTCTCATGTAATACACCCTATGTAATTACGTCGCTTCTTCTTTAAATTCAGCTTAAGTCAAAAGACATTGCCGCACAATTATGTACGATCTATATATAGTATACTTCAACTATACATTCCTACAACATGTAATTTCCAATTACAATAGAAGGTCAAGAGTGTTTACCTCGATAAGCCCAAAATTATCCGAGTTTAAATGTCGATCCCGAGCAAGGTTTAGCTCATACTCGCGGCGCTCCGACCCGCCTCCACACAACCCTTAGAAGTTCTAACCAACTTCTACTTAATACTCCAACCAACTATGGAGATTTTCCTTAGGGTTTCGGTTTTGTGACTAAGGGAAGTATAATAGTATTTCTGGGCTTTTCAGATAAGTATAACCTTAGAATACTACAAGGTATACTACTAAGGTAATTTGGGCATTATAACAATACTTTGAGAGTATTTCTACCAAGAGGGGGGGTATATATAAGAGACAACACCACAAGGGGGGGTGTATACCCTCTACCTACCCCACGGGGGTACTCGGCCAAGGGGAGAAAGAGAACAACATCAAGGAGGGGAGGATTTCTAACACTTAGAACAATTTAGGATGAAGAAGTTCATCAAAGGGGAGTGGTATTTATAGCACAAGCCAAGGCCAACCAATGGCCAAGATCATGCCAAGTAGTAGCAAGTGTAGGGCTAGGATTCATCCAAGTACACCTTATCCATCTACCACACCAACCAACACAAAATATCCTACCTACTCCCACATGCCCAAATCACAATTCCGCCCAACACACCACCAATGAGGTGGTGCCAAGTGTCGCCTCTTGTTGGTCCAAAATGTTTCGCCTCTCGGAAAAATCCGCAAAAATTGAAATGACATAGCCGGAATTTTCCTACGAAAGCTGGAAAATGTTTCGTCAAAAACGACTCTAACCGTGTTGTGAACAAAAATAATTCGCCAAGCCTATTTGAAGTTCGAATTTTCTACGCACGCCCCACGCATATACTGAAATACGGTATAACACACGCCTTCACTCCTCTCGCTGCTCTAATCAATCTCGCCTGGGCGATAGCAGGAAGATGATGAACTGGTCACTGATCCTGAAGGCTGAGTCCTCCTACTTGCATCCCTCCTACTAGGATACCCTTTCGACACATGGCCCTGACGGCCGTAGGTAAAACAAGTACCAACTAAAAAGACGACATTCCCCGGGATGACGTCTGTCACACTGTGAACACTGGGGAAAACTGAATCCGGCTAGCTGGAACCTACGTATAGCTGCGAACCAGAAGCCCTGGAGTTCTGACCAACTCCTGCATACTCCGAACGCCCCAAGTGCCGGAGGACCACTCGCATGCGTGGATGTGCATATCTAATTCGCCGAGGCGGTTCGCCCGAAAGTTACCAAAGGATCTCGCCGATCGGGCCTTCTCTTCGCCCCCTCGATTAACTGCCGATCTACGCTTTCGGCCACGCGCATAAGCCCGTACGCAGGCCATGCTCAAGCCTGACTGACGAGCTATTCTTGCACAACCCTCTCTTAGATAGCCATCATGACCCGCGATAGATCGGTAGATAATATACTCTCGGTTGCTAAATCCATAGCTAGTAATGTGTGGTCGCCTCTTTGAAATCTATATTCTCTATTCCTGGCCGTGGAACGAAGGTTCAACTATCATGGCCGCAGAGGAATCGCTGCCGCGCTAAACTCGCTGTTTGGCGATGTCGCAGTAACTCCCGAATGAAGCACCATATCGTGATGATTGGGCTGTGCCCTCGTAACCCTTTGTACTAACTCGCAGCTCTCGCCGCTTGCCCTTCGGGCGGACGCTTTACGCGAGGCATAACGGTAAGGAAAAGAAATACGTTAGAGGGGTTCAACTTATAACACGGCTCTAAGCACGATCTCAGAGTGAGAAGAATGGAAACCAATCCTAAATATCCTATAGCCTCCTGATTATTGGTGTGGTGCACAACACACCGATAATCAAGACTCTACTAGATACGGTCTGTAGACACTTTCCGAGGATTAATCGCTTCGATACCACTTTTGTCACGACCGAACTGGCCCGTGATCGTGCCTTACCCGCACCCAAGTAGCCATACATCGAGTAATCGGAATATAAAACAAGACATGAATAAAGTGAAGTGAAAAAAGCTTATTCGAGAAAACATGCCTTGCGGCATATATATATATATCAACTAGAACAGCTTATATCCTTTTTACAATTCCGCCACAACAAGATTTTCTGCACTCTAAGAATGATACGACAACAATGGCGGGACAGGGCCCCGCCATACCCCTGAATGTAAGTACCTACTACGACAGGGGACTATACCACTGATAAGCCTCCGGAGGAACGGAGCTTTCCCAAGCGCTGAAACGGTGATCCTAAGAACGGGGATCAACAGTAGGAGTACCTCTACCTGCGGCATGAACGCAGCCCCCCGAAGGAGGTCAGTACAACAGGTACCAAGTATGTGAAACTGAAAATACTGTAAATGAAATCATAGTAGTCTATATAACGCAGGAGACATGTATGATAACCAAACTACAGTTCACAATAAATAAGCAGTCATGTCAAGTCAGGGACTCACGCCCTCAAAGTCATCACTCAATTATAACTATGGGTCTCACGCCCACAACATAAACGAGAGTGAAATAGATATACTGTAACTGGTCTTTTCTAGGCCGCTAATGATCGAAGCAAGGCCAATCGCCCATAGTATCAGTATGCGTGCCTAATCCTGGACTTCCCGCAGCCCGCATAGGTCACACATAGACCCGCATCGGGGGTAGCTAACCCCGGTACCCTCCTGGACTCCCGCAATCCGCATAGTCTCAATAGACCGCATAGTCACACAGACCGCATAGGGCATCCCCCGCATCGGGATAAAACACCCGGAATGATCAATCCTGGAGCATACCGCTGCTCCGCATAGTCACATAGACCGCATAGGCCGTATAGACCCGCATCAAGGGTGGCAAGCCCTCGGTATAACCAGTCAAGGGGGTAGGTGATATAATAACATAACAGCTTATCGTTAAACAACATAAGCACAACAAGGGAAACCCCTTTACACAAACATCACCAGATACTAACACACGTAGCATCCTAACATGTTTACTTATCAAATCAACAAGAAAGTATTACAAGGCTAACACAAACCAACACAATCAAGTTATTCACACAAGGTACTTTCTACTTTATGTTAACCATTTCGGGTTTTTATCCCCAAAGTACTTCATACATTAACTCTTTAAAAGATCCGTTTCTTTCACAAAAGTCACACAATACCCGTAGTATTAAAATAGAGTGACTATCTTTTTAAACCAAAACGCTTCCTTTTGTAAATTCAAGTGACAACATTACTTTCCAAACGTTCAAGTTTGCCTAATTTCAAATGCTCAAGTTTCTCCTTTTTTGAAAGGCTTCGTAGTTCGTAGTCTTAATCACTTAATAATATAATTTTCTTTTAAAACCATTTGAGAAACATATGTCTTATGTGTACTTGGTTATTCTTGTTTATAACAATATTATTAATGCAGCCATGATCTAGGAAATGTAATATCATTTTGTCTCATCTTAGCTTCTATGCAGATGGAGGTTTCTACTGGTTTTAATAATACTTTATTAGTCAATACATTTCCCTTTATTAACGCTACAGTGGTGTGTTCGATACTTATTCTGATTTCCGAAATCAGTAAAACATTATTCCTTTTAAAAAACCAAGTACTCATTACTCACGAATGAGGTTTCACACAAAATTCATTTAAGTCAAGTCTCTTATCTTTAAAGATCAAGTCTCTTAACTTCTAAAATTTATAAACCATTCTTTTTATCTCTCTTAAGCCGTTATACCTAACTTCCCATAAAGCTAGTATAACGCTTAAGCTTTTAAAACCAAGCATTACTCTTCTGTTAAAAAATGATTCAGTATTCTTTTGAAATGCTTCAAGATCCTTATTATTCAGGCTTAAGTCACAAGACATTGTCGTAAGTATTATTCAGGCTTAAGTCAAAAGACATTGCCGTAATTATTATTCAGTTCACACACGACGCTCACCGTACTATATATATATTTAAAATATCATGCTCAAGAGTATAGGAAGAATCACATACCTCGCGACGATTATCGACTATTAGCAAAACGCTCCACGGCTATAACCCGGCTAGCCTTGTCCACCTTCCAAGTAGAACATGCTACTCGCAGATCATTCAACCTATAAAGGTTATACAAGTCTATCAAAGCCTAGACTACTCTTGTAGAATATTCTTCTGATGTGATTCCAGTTCAAGTCTATTCTGTAATATCCTTCTATTACAGTTCAATTCTCTTCTATGAATCTTATATTCATTTCTATACAACTACAGTATGTAATTTCCAATCACAAATAGGAGGATAGGATTATTTACCTCGGTAAGCCCAAAATTATCCAAGTTTAATGTCGATCCTGAGCAACGTCTAGCTCCTACTCCGGGTGCTCTAACCCGCTCCAAACAACCCTTAGAAGTTCTACGAAACTTCTTCCTAATACTTCAACCAACTGTGAAGATTTTCCTTAGGGCTTCGTTTAGTGACTGAAAGGACGTATAATAGTATTTCTGGGCTTTTAGTATAAGTGTAACCTTGGAACACTACAAGGTATTTGGGCTAAGGTATTTTGGAATAGTAACTATACATGGAGAGTATTTTCTACAAAGGGGGGTAGTATTTACGAGACCACTCAAGGTAGGGGGGGTGTGCTACGGCTAGCATCACTAGGAGAGGGGGGTACCCCTCGGCCAAAGGCCTCTCAAAGGGGGGGGGGGGGGACGAAAACTATAGAGAGGGGGGGAGAGGGATTTCAAGACTTAGAACAATTTTAGGATGAAGAAGTATTCAAAGGGGGGGGGGGGTATTTATAGGTCAAACAATGGCCAACCAATGGCCAAGATCATGCCAAGTAGTAGGCAAGTGTAGGGTGAGGATTCATCCATGTGCACCTTATCCATCTACCACACAAATATCACAAAATATCCTACCTACTCCCACTCTCCATTTCGTCCAACTTGTTGCCTATAAGTCCACCAATTAGAGGGTGCCAAGTGTCGCCCTCTTGTTGGTCCAAAATATTTCGTCTCTCGGAAAAATCCGCAAAAATACTAAATGACATAGCCGGAATTTTCCCTTCGCAAGTTGTGTAAAACGTCTCGTCGAAAAACGATTCTAATCGGGGGTTGTGAACAAAATTCGAACCTTGCCTAACTTTAAGGCTTAAATTTTCCTACGTACGTCCTCACATACATACTCTGGAAATACGGTATAACAATGGTGCGAAATTCCCGCAAAGATTCTCAAGTATCGCAACGCTGTCAGATTTCGCACCGCTGACGTTGTGCTCGAAATTCACAAAGACGCATTTTTACTTAATCTTTTTTTTTCTACAAGTTACACAATACTCAGCAACCCACAGATGCCACACCGGGCCACAATATAACACATAATCTCTTTCACCAACAACAATCACAAGTGGTTTATACTCAAACTAAGGAATCATCACCACTAATATACTTCACATATACTATGTACTTTAATCACGATCATACATAAAATACTTTACTCTTGAAGGCCTTGTCTATCTAAGGTCTCAACGATTATCCAATACTCCAAGATCCTCAAATATTTCATGTCCCAAGCTTACATTATCTCTCCTCGTATATGGGCAAGATAACTTCTCAATATCTCAAAATCATGTTGTCTTAATCACAACAACCCTAATTACTCCATACCAATATTATTCATGCATCTCTCTTAAGCATACAACACAACTTAATCTAACAACATGGTATGCCATTAAGTCAATTAAACATGATCCTTTAAGGGTTCATCACCCTCTCAGACAGCTCATCACCTCCTAATTATTCCAAATTAGCACATATATAACCTTGATGTGGATTCATTAAACTGTTTTATACCTTCCAAGACATTATCAAATCTTAACCAACTCATGATAACTGTTACACCTCGGAATTCCAGGATATGTTTATAAAAACGTACGTAAGAACTCAAAAATGTTAAGATTGGAGATGAGTAAAAATTTATCGGAATTATGGAATTGTCGGAAAATGAAATATTGCGACGAATGGGAGGGCGACACGTGTCACCCCCCCCCCCTTATTGGTAGTGGACGAATTGAAGCATGGGCAAAAGGGTCATTTGACCATTAAATAGATGAGCAAGTCTTGCTAAAGTCTTGAAGCTTGACAATGTTGACTAAGTCCAAGGGCCACTTGGGCTAGATCCATGTGAAACTCATCCAAACCACACAATTGTACTAATCTTGACCCTCCATCATGTTATATATGTATACTAGTGCAAGACAAGCTCCACACTTAGCAAAATTTTCAAAACAAATCTTGAAGAGCTCTAAGTGGGCTCTCGGCTTTGAGAGGTTTCCAAGAAGAAAAATTTTCAATTGTTGTCCAATAATCCTCATACTTTAAACCAAGGTTCCTAAGAGTATTGTAAGGGTATCTCAATAGAAAGATCCCGAAAAAATAGCGTTTTCGTATTAGTCGCAAGGCGGAAAGTTAAGGAGTTCTTCAACTTTGAAGTTGGAACTTGAAGATAAGTTCTTCATAAGCTTCTAAGGGTTGCTTGGAGTGGATTGGAACGTCGAAAAAAAGAGCTAAAGTTGCTAAGGATCGACTTGTGATCTTGGATCATATTTGGGCTAAATGAGGTATAACCTTCATCTTACTTTTGTAATTGAAGATTTCGTGTTATGATAAGTTATAAGTGATCATGTGATATGTGTTATGAAGATTGATAAGTGTTATGGAAGTTTAGAAGCTCAAATCCGAAAATGACATGTTGAGTCATTTGAAATTGAATTACAATTTAGTCGTTAATTAGAATCGTCGCATATTACCTACTTGAAGATTGTAGTAGTTATACTCAATTGCGGCTTGATATCATGTTATACTAAACAACTTGGATTGAAAAGTAATTGGAAAAGACATTGTATTGTTGTCCCTAATTGTCGAATGGACATTGTATTTTTTTACTAGTTTGATGTCAATTGTGGGGCGGAATTTTACACGTCTTGTAGGCGTGTAATACCCTATTGATAACTACATTGTTGAGCCTTAAATGTGGCGTGTATGGTTATTGAAATTCGGCCTTGAAAAAGGTGGCAAAGTATGTAGAAACAAAGGAAGTGTTGTCCGATTTTCCGTAGAATTTAGTGACTTTGCACTTAGAATATTCTACGTTTGAGGTAAGGAGTTAATAGACGTATTATGGTCATTATATGTTGACATACTACGTACGACATGTTGGACTTGGCAAGTGGATTGAACCGAAGAGGTATGTGAAACTTTCTTATCTCTTGAGCATGAGCAGTTGTAACTATATAATACGGTAGACGTACGAGATCTTGACAATCTAGTCCATTTGATATCCTTGGCTTATTTTTAAGAATGTCCAAGTTGGTTGAGTTAGGGAATTAACTCACTTGTTTAAAAATATTGAGGATATCTCGGTTTCTTTTAAAGTTAAGGGACTTGAAGTATTTTAAAAGTATATGATACTTGTTTCGTTTTAAAAGTATAAATCCCTTGGATATAAGGAAGAATGAAATTGTCTAAAGCATAAAACTAGTATAACGGCTTTATGGGAAGTTGGTTATAATAGCTTTATGGAAAGTTAAAAAGAGTGGTTTACTCTAAGTAATGTAAGTATGATAAATGACTTGAAATAATGAAAGACAAATTGATTTGAAGGCATCAATTGCTTAAGGTTTTTAAAAAGGAAGAAGTCACTTGATTTAGAAGCCTAAATGTATTTCTAAAAGATATTGTGACTTGTATTGAAAAGTAGTTATGACTTGATACTACGGTTATTAGTATCTTGGAAGTTTTATATGAAAAAAAGTCATTTTAAAAGAATAGAAGTACGTAGTACTTTGGGTTAAATTCCCGGATTTTATAATGACATGTTAGTGCCTTAAGTAAACTAAAATGAGAGTGTATATGAATAAGACTAATAAGAAGTTAGGGGGATTTCTTAACTTGCTTATGAAATGTATGATAAGCCGGTAGTGCTTATGTTATGTATGATAAGCCGATATTTCTTATGTTATGTATGATAGCCGGCTGTGCTAGTGATATATTGTGCATTACGGGGTCATTCCCCGGGTTTGTGGCATTTGCATATTCCGTGGATTTGCTACCCATGATGCGAGGAATACCTCATGCGGGTCCGAAAGGGCTTATGCGGGTGAAATAGTCTCATGCGGGGCGGACCAGTCCTATGCGAGGAATACCTCATGCGGGTCTACACGACCTATGCGGGCGGATACAGTCTATGCGAGGAATACCTCATGCGGGTCCATACGACCCTTGCGGGTGAAATAGTCCCAGGAGTAGGATTGCTTAATGATACTGCGGGCGGGTGGCCCTGCTTTGATCATGAGCCTCCTATTTTTATACAGTAAAGTATATTCTTGTTTACTCTCATTGTTAGTAAGGCACAGTGTATTGTTATATGAGTTATCATACATGTCTCCAGTTTTATTTTAGACTTATGATTTCACTACAGTACTTTCTGTCACGACCCGAACCCGGGCCCGTGACTGGTGCCTTACCCCGGGCACCCTAGTGATACAACATCAGAGAAAATCAGCGAAAATAAAAACATGAACATGAATTAAGAGACATGATAAGTAAACAAAGCAACCAAATCGATTGCCTTGATATATACATAAATACGAACAGTTATCCTTTTTACGCATCGCCCACAACGATTACATGCACTCTAAGAAGTGACAACAACTATGACGGACAGTGGCCCCGCCATACCCCGAATGTACAAGAACCTGCTGCACTGTGGTAACATACCAAAGATAAGCCTCAAGGAACGGAGCTTCCCAACACGCTGAAATGTGATCCTATAAGCGGGGATCGACGGTCGATGTACCTTTACTGCGCGATGAACGCAGCTTCAAGGAGGTCGATAACAGTACCAAGTATGTGAAATCAGAAAATCAGAAATGAAATCATAATAGTCTATATAAAACAGAGACATGTATGATAACCAAACTACGCTCACAACATAAAAGCGATCATGTCAAGTTAGGGACTCACGCCATCAAAGTCATCCCTCATGCCCGTGGAACTACTTCCTCACTTACGGCAGAATATGTACAAATCAAGTGATACGAAAAAAAGGTCTAGCCACATCTTATGGACCCAATATAGAAACTTGTGGAATACATTCCGGATGAACCGGTAGTCAAGTGAAATACATTCCTGATGAACCTAATCAAGTGAAATACATTCCTGATGAACCTAATCAAGTGAAATACATTCCCGGATGAACCGTTAGTTGAGTATAACACAATACTTGCACAACAAGGCTATCACAAGTAACATGGTCAAGTTTCATAACAAAAGCATAGGAAAGTTATACACAAATCAAGGTACTTTCATTTTATGTCAAAGTCCGATTTTAACCCTAAAGTATTACGACGTTAAATTCCTTTTAAAGATCCATTTCTTTACGAAGGTCACCCGATACCCGTAGTATAAAAATAGAGTGACTAACATTGTTAAGTAAACCAAAATGCTTTCCTTTGTAAAATCAAGTAACAACCTTATTTTCCAACCGTTCAAGTTTGCCTAATTTCAAAAGCTCAAGTTTCTCATTTTAGAAAAGGTTTCGTAGTTCATAGTTTTAAATCCTTTAAAACATAATTCTCCTTTAAACGTTTTGAGAAACATATGTCTTATATGTGAGTAGGTTATTCTTGTTTATAATCAATCTTATTAAGCAGCCATGATCTAGGAAATGTAATATCATTTTGTCTTATCTTAGCTTCATGCAGATGGAGGTTTCTCTTGGTTTTAATACCATACTTCATTATTCAATACATTTTCCTCTATTAACGCCGCAGTTGGTTTGTCGATACTCATTCTGATTTCCGAAATCAGTAAACCATTCTTTTTATCACTCTTAAGACGTTATACCTAACTTCCCATAAAGCTAGTACAACTCTTATGTTTTCAAAGCCAAGTATTACTCTTCTTTAAAAAGGTCTTTTGAAACACTTCAAGTTCTTTATTACTACACATCAAATCCGTTATAAGTCAAATCAGTTACCCTTTGAAACCACAAAGCATTTTCTTACCTACATAAAACTGTTATAACCAACTACCCATAAAGCTGTTATAACACTTTATGTTTCAAACCACCAAATACATTAAACACAGTGCACGCTACCGTACTACATAGTTATACACATATCATGCTAGAACAGATAGGAAGAGGTTCACATACCTCGCGACGATTATCGACTAATAGCAAAACGCTCCAAGTACCTCAAACCGTCGGCTACTCCTTAAGCCAAGTAGATCACGCCATATGTAGTACTTCAACCTATAGAGGCCACAAGGCGCCTATTAACATCTAGATCTCAATGGAGAATATCCTACAGAAAATTCAAGAAAGACCTCCTCCCCGCAACAACAGAAATCTCCTCTCTAGCGAGGCCGCTACCAAGCCAACTGGGGGGTTAACACGCCTAATCGACGTGTACAATTCTACTACACAAAGAATACTACAAGTCATCAGAATACACCCTATGTAATTACCGTTCAGTTCACTTCTTAAAATTCAGGCTTAAGTCGCAAGACATTGCCGTAAGTATAATTCAGGCTTAAGTCAAAAGACATTGCCGCACAACAATGTTCAGTTCTATATATAGTATACTTAACTATATACTCCTACAACATGTAATTTCAAATTACAATGTAGGTTAAGAATGTTTACCTCGATAAGCCCAAAATTATCCGAGTTTATATGTCGATCTGAGCAAGGTTTAGCTCCTACTCCGCGCGCTCCAACCCGCTCCAAACAACCCTTAGAAGTTCTAACCAACTTCTACTTAACACTTCAACTACGGGTGAAGATTTTCTTAGGGTTTCGTTTTTGGATCGAGGAAGTATAATAGTATTTTCTGGCTTTTGAAAAGTGTAACCTTGGGAATACTATAAGGTATTTGGGCCAAGGTATGTGGGCATAATCACACTACTAGGAGAGTCTTTCTCTCCCCCACAAGTGGGTATTTATACGAGACAACTAGGCTAGGGTGTGTACCTGCCAGTGGCACCACAAAGGGAGTGGAGGCTCTCGCCAAGGCCTTGCTCAAAGTGGGAGGGGACTTTGGACGATAGCAAGACAAGAGGGAGGAGTATTTGAGAATTAGATAGATTGATCAAGTTTTGGATTAAGAAAGTCTTCAAGTATGGGGAGTATTTATAGGCTAACCAAAGGCCAACCAATGGCCAAGATCAAGCCAAGTGCCATGCAAGTGTAGGGCCAAGATTAAGCCATGTGCAACCTTATCCATCTACCCAAAATATCCTACCAACTCCTTGACCAAAAACAATGCACAAAAAACGTGCCAACTTGCCCATTTCGTCCGTCCACTCCTTCCAATTAGGGTGACAAGTTTCGCCCTCTCGTTGGTCCAAAATGTTTCGTCTCTCGGAAAAATCCGCAAAAATTATTAATGACATAGCCGGAATTTTCCCTACGAAAGCTGTGGAAACGTTTCGTCGAAAAACGACTCTAATCGGGTGTTGTGTACAAATTTCGAAACTAGCCAACTTTAAGGCTCAAATTATAATACGTACGCGCTCACGTACATACTCTGGAAATACGGGGTATAACATTCTCCTCCTTAGAAACATTCGTCCCGAATGTTCCTTCTCAAGACGGATAACGATAAAGTTCTTCTAATAAGTTGCCAACGCCACAACTGGCCACGAAACAACACATGCACGCAAATACTTATATCCAAGTCCACGAGGAAACACCTTTAACATCACAAACTTTTTGTCACTTTGCGCGAGGTTCTAGTGTCACTCCTGACCCAACAAATGGTGCCGATCAGATGCGATCCTCGAGGTATAAAATATACCTCCTTCGCACCTTCTCCCTTCACAAGAAATGAAAGATATCTATGCTCGCAATACATGCTCGCCTCTACCCTTACTCGTCCGACTCTTCTCGAACACTTGAACTCTTCTAGTATAATGCACCACACTTCAGTTTCCAAAACTTTGGAGTCACTACCTCCAAACTTGGTCATCTTACTAGCCTCAATCTTCCTTAAGGCCACTTCCGGCCTTCACGATCCGCTTCAGGTCGAACACACCCACGAACTCATACGATGGTCAACTAGACTTGGGCCCAAAGACCTCGTGACTACCACTGGCGACCACCTGCAGTGACCCCACCGAACAAAGCAGTGCGGGTTGGCCCGCAACATGGCCCCAATCCGACCCACTGTCGCGCCAACTCTTGCTCCTCGACACGGAACAATCTTGCTAAATCATATCATGAAAGATACCACTTTCATTTACCCAACCCAGGGACTTATCACACAATACATTTATACGCAAACCAAGTATTTCAACAAGGACTAACCGTAAAATCTTTTATTCAAGATGACCTTACATCTAAGGTCTCAACATGAAATATTTTAAAGTTCACACTTTCCATGTCCCCATACATATCCTTTCAACTAGCCAAGCTTTCTAACTCATAACCAACATAACGCTATCCGAACGTAGCACACAATAATAAGGTCATCAATCATGCATACAAATCTCTAGAGGGTTAAGGATATACCTGAAGCTACCGCTCCACTCTAATCATAAGTCTGCCCTGCAGGGCGCATAATCGCAGTAGAAGGCAATGAACACGCCATCGATCCGGTAGTCGCGCTACGCCGCCGGTACTCTCCTATAAGCACGATCTCGTCACATGGCCCTCGACGCCGCAGTGAAACAAGCACCCAGAAAAGACGACATTCCCCGGGATGATGTTTGCCACATCGTGCACACTGAGGGGGACATGAATCCTGCTGGCTAGCACTCACGTAAACTCGTGAACCGAAGCCTCGAGCTCACCAGCCCCGAATACCGAACGACCAAGATCGCGGAGGACCACTGCATCGGTGGAGGTACATAACTAGATCAATTCCGAGGCGGTCCGCCGAAAGTTACCAAAGGACCCCGCTGCTCGCCCTCTTCTCGCGATCTCGGCCATTCCGTCGACCTCTCCGTGCCTCACATCGGTGCATGAGCTTGCATGCGGCAATGTCCATGCGGTGAAGAGCTACTCCGCACAAGCCTCGCCAAGTAATCATCCAGCCGGTGACGTAGCGGTGTACTGGTCCTCCATATCGGCTATTACAATGGAACATACCGAGCTAATGAGTCGAACTCCACATTGTACTCTCTAACCGCCCGCCCGCCCCGCCTCAACGTCAAAAATCTGTCGGCCCGAGCCCTCTCATCTGTGGGGCAAGAAATGTGCCGAAAAGCCTTGAGAACTCGTCCCATACGGCCGAAGTGCATGCTCTTCCCGACAACTCCCACGAATCAAACCACCAATCGCAGATCACGCGGTGATGCGAACCCAATACCACCGACTCGCCTCGAGACTCGATCACTCATGATCCGTCAGAGTCGCTTGATAAACTCCCGAGGTCGCCTCGGCTCTCGATCCATAGAACATCGGGCTACAACTCGTAAAGTCACGTAGCCTCAAACCGCTCGCCGGGGTGAACTACGGTGCTCTCGGGCCGAATCGCGTGATCCAAATTTATCTCATATCTGCTACGACGCCGCCAAGAATCGGGCCATCTCCTTGTACCCCATCTCATCTGCTCCAGGCTGTGGGACTAGAGGCTCAGGTACTGTAGTCTCAGTAGCCACTGCTGCGGCTCTAAACTCGCTGCCGGGCTTGGCGTCGCGAAACTCGCCGCGGAAGCATCGTGCACCGACGGCTCGCGCCTCGCATCTCTCAGATCTCACTAATGACTCCTTCGATCGCTTGCCCATCTGGGCCTGGGTTGCCTTACGCGGAGGCATAACTGGTAAAGGAAAGGAATACGTCAGAGGGGTCCAATTTATCACACAACTCTAAGGCACGATCTCAGAATGAGAAGAATGGAAACCAATCCTAAATGTCCTGCATCCTCCTGATTATTGGTGTGGTGCACAACACACCTATAATCAAGACTCTACTAGATACGGTCTATAGACACTTTCCGAGGATTTAACTGCTCTGATACCACTTTTTTCACGACCCGTTCCCGGGCCCGTTACTGGTGCCTTACCCCGGGCACCCTAGTGATACAACATCAGAGAAAATCAGCGGAAATAAAAACATGAACATGAATTAAGAAACATGATAAGTAAACAGGCCAACCAAAACAGTTGCCTTCAGTATATATACATAAATACCCGAACAGTTATCCATTTTACTGCATCGCCACAACAAAGATTACATGCACTTCTAAGAAGTGACAACAACTATGACGGGACAGTGCCCCGCCATACCCCTGACTGTACAAGAACCTACAGACTCAGGGTAACATACCAAAGATAAGCCTCCGAAGGAACGGAGCTTCCCAACACGCTGAAATGTGATCCTATAAGCGGGATCGGCGATCGATGTACCTTTACTGCGGATGAACGCAGCCCCGGCGAGGTCGATAACAGTACCAAGTATGTGAAATCAGAAATATCGTAAATGAAATCATGACAGTCTATATCAAACAGGAGACATGTATGATAACCAAACTACAGTTCACAACATAAAAGCAGTCATGTCAAGTTAGGGACTCACGCCCTCAAAGTCATCCCTCATGCCCGTGGAACTCCTTCCTCACTGCCGGCAGTCTAGGTACAAATCATGTGATACGTATAACAGGTCTCGGCCCATCTTATGGACCCAATATAGAAACGTGTGGAATACATTCCCGGATGAACCGGTAGTCAAGTGAAATACATTCCCGGAATTACAGGATATGTTTATAAGAACGTACGTAAGAACTCAAAAATGTTAAGATTGGAGACGAGTAAAAATTTATCGAAATTATGGAATTGTCGGAAAACGAAATATTGCGACGAATGGGAGGGCGACACGTGTCACCCCCCCCCCCCCCTTATTGGTAGTGGACGAATTGAACCATGGGCAAAAGGGTCATTTGACCAATAAATAGATGAGAAAGTCTTGCTAAAGTCTTGAAGCTTGACAATGTTGACTAAGTCCAAGGGCCACTTGGCCTAGATCCATGTGAAACTCATCCAAACCACACAATTGTACTAATCTTGACCCTCCATCATGTTATATATGTATACTAGTGCAAGACAAGCTCCACACTTAGCAAAATTTTCAAAAAAAATTTTGAAGAGCTCTAAGTAGGCTCTCGGCTTTGAGAGGTTTCCAAGAAGAAATTTTTTCAATTGTTGTCCAATAATCCCCATACTTTAAACCAAGGTTCCTAAGAGTATTTTAAGGGTATCTCAATAGAAAGATCCCGGAAAAATGGTGTTTTCGTATTAGTCGCAAGGCGGAAAGTTAAGGAGTTCTTCAACTTTGAAGTTGGAACTTGAAGATAAGTTCTTCATAAGCTTCTAAGGGTTGCTTGGAGTGGATTGGAACGTCGAAAAGATGAGCTAAAGTTGCTAAGGATCGACTTGTGATCTTGGATCATATTTGGGCTAAATGAGGTATAACCTTCATCTTACTTTTGTAATTGAAGATTTCGTGTTATGATAAGTTATAAGTGATCATGTGATATGTGTTATGAATATTGATAAGTGTTATGGAAGTTTAGAAGCTCAAATCCGAAAATGACATGTTGAGTCATTTGAAATTGAATTACAATTTAGTCGTTAATTAGAATCGTCGCATATTACCTACTTGAAGATTGTAGTAGTTATACTCAATTGTGGCTTGATATCATGTTATACTAAAAAACTTGGATTGAAAAGGAATTGGAAAAGACATTGTATTGTTGTCCCTAATTGCCGAATGGACATTGTATTTTTTGACTAGTTTGATGTCAATTGTGGGGCGGAATTTTACACGTCTTGTAGGCGTGTAATCCCCTATTGATAACTACATTGTTGAGCCTTAAATGTGGCATGTATGGTTATTGAAATTCGGCCTTGAAAAAGGTGGCAAAGTATGTAGAAACAAAGGAAGTGTTGTCCGATTTTCCGTAGAATTTAGTGACTTTGCACTTAGAATATTCTACGTTTGAGGTAAGGAGTTAATAGACGTATTATGGTCATTATAGGTTGACATACTACGTACGGCATGTTGGACTTGGCAAGTGGATTGAACCGAAGAGGTATGTGGAACTTTCTTATCTCTTGAGCATGAGTAGTTGTAACTATATAGTACGGTAGACGTACGAGATCTTGACAATCTAGTCCATTTGATATCCTTGGCTTATTTTTAAGAATGTCCAAGTTGGTTGAGTTAGGGAATTAACTCACTTGTTTAAAAATATTGAGGATATCTTGGTTTCTTTTAAAGTTAAGGGACTTGAAGTATTTTAAAAGTATATGATACTTGTTTCGTTTTAAAAGTATAAGTACCTTGGATATAAGGAAGAATGAAATTGTCTAAAGCATAAACTAGTATAACGGCTTTATGGGAAGTTGGTTATAATAGCTTTATGGAAGGTTAAAAAGAGTGATTTACTCTAAGTATGATAAATGACTTGAAATAATGAAAGGCAAATTGATTTAAAGGCATCAATTGCTTAAAGTTTTAAAAGAAAGAAGTCACTTGATTTAGAAGCCTATAATTGTATTTCTAAAAGGTATTGTGACTTGTATTGAAAAGTAGTTATGACTTGATACTACGGTTATTAGTATCTTGGAAGTTTTATATGAAAAAGAGTCATTTTAAAAGAATAGAAGTACGTAGTACTTTGGGTTAAATTCCCGGATTTTATAATGACATGTTAGTGCCTTAAGTAAACTAAAATGAGAGTGTATATGAATAAGACTAATAAGAAGTTAGGGGGATTTCTTAACTTGCTTATGAAATGTATGATAAGCCGGTAGTGCTTATGTTATGTATGATAAGCCGGTAGTGCTAGTGATATATTGTGCATTACGGGGTCATTCCCCGGGTTTGTGGCATTTGCATATTCTGTGGATTTGCTACCCATGATGCGAGGAATACCTCATGCGGGTCCGAAAGGGCTTATGCGGGTGAAATAGTCTCATGCGGGGCGGACCAATCCTATGCGAGGAATACCTCATGCGGGTCTACACGACCTATGCGGGCGGATACAGTCTATGCGAGGAATACCTTATGCGGGTCCATACGACCCTTGCGGGTGAAATAGTCCCAGGAGTAGGATTTCTTAATGATACTGCGGGCGGGTGGCCCTGCTTTGATCATGAGCCTCCTATTTTTATGCAGTAAAGTATACTCTTGTTTACTCTCATTGTTAGTAAGGCACAGTGTACTGTTATATGAGTTATCATACATGTCTCCAGTTTTATTTTAGACTTATGATTTCACTACAGTACTTTCAGTTTCACATATTTGGTACATGTTGTACTGACCTCCTTCGGGGGGCTGCGTTCATGCCGCAGGTAGAGTATACAGGTTGCTGATCCTCACTCTTAGGATCACTGTTCAGCTGTTGGGAATCTCCTTTACTTCGGAGGCTTATCCCTGGTATGGTCGGTTGTTGTATATTCAGGGGTATGGCAGGGCCCTGTCCCGTCACAATTCTTATTCTTAGAGGTCTGTAGTCACATTGTGGATTGGGTTGTAAAGAAAGAAAAAATGTACTGTTCTATTTCTGGATCGTGTATATTTTACGGAAGGTGGCCTTATCGGCTAGCCTGTTGTTGTTTACTGTCTAAGTTTTTATGTATGTTGTGTATGTTCCGCTGCTATTCTCTGATGTATACCTGACAGGGGTGCCCAGGTAGGGCACCAGTCGCGGGCCCGGGGTCGGGTCGTGACAATAACCCACAATCACATTAGGCAACACACACATGGCCCTAATAAATATGTCTGTATAGATGTACATCATTATCACACCAACTATACAACAATTTTACCAACCTGTATACTAAGTCCATATATTCCCCTTCTGGGCCGCTATCTCTTTCTCATAGCTGCAACCACAATAATACGTTAGAGAGGGACAACCCTAACAACATGGCTCTATCGCACGATCTTAGAGTAAGAAGAATAGAAACCAATCCTAAATGTACTATAGCCTACTGTTTATGGGTGTGGTGCATAACACACTGATAACCAAGACTCTACTGCACACGGACTGTAGACATTCCGAGGACTAACTGCTTTGATACCACTCTTGTCACGACCCGAACCCCAGGCCCGCGACTGGTGCCCTACCTGGGCACCCTCTTATACCCTCACATCCCATACAAGACATAGACCAAATAATAAATGAAAAACTGTATATGTAGCAACAAGGCAAGCCGATGAGACTACCGCTATATATAAAGTGGAATAACCCGACAATACAGTAGTACAAATGGCCAACCGTATATACAACTCCCACTAGTCCAGCACACATATGAATACAGACCTCTAAGAGTTTAGACAATAAACTATGATGGGACAGGGCCTCATCGTACCCCTGAATGTACATAAGCCTACAATAACAGGGATCCGTACCAAAAAGACAAGCCTCCGAAATAATGGAGCTTCCTAAAAAACTGAGTAGAGATCCTAAGAGCGAGGATCAATAAACTGTGTACCTACACCTGCGACATGAAATGCAGCCTCTGAAGGAAAGGGGGTCAGTACGAAAGATGTACCAAGTATGTGAAATGATAAGTATTGTAAATGAGATCATAACAGTCCAAAAGATAACAGGAGCCAAGTATGATAATCAAACTACCAGTACAACTGTGCCTTATGAATAATGAGAGTCAACTGTATCTTTTCAAAATACAATTTCAAAATATGAAATCAAGTGTACCATTTCAACATATGAAATCAATCGCACCATTTCAAAATATGAAAGTCATGTCAAAGTCATGGACGCCTACCCTCAAGATCATTATGCATATCCTATTCATGAGACTATTTCACCCGCATGGGACTCGAACCCGCATGGATCTTGTAGACCCGCAATGAGTATATATACCTACATCATGGAGAGCTAGTCCATGGAATATTCATGGGACTCGAACCCGCATGGATCTTGTAGACCTGCAATGAGTATTTATACGCGATACCCGCATCATGGAGAGCTAGTCCACATAATAATATTGTTACACCCCGTAATCCCAGGCCATGTATATAAGAACGTACGTATGAAATCAGTACGTTAAAATTTGAGACTTTTAGAATTTATCGGAATTATGGAAATGTCGGGAAACGAAATATTACGACGAATGGGAGGGTGACACGTGTCACCCCCCCTTGGATGGTCTTGGACGAATTAGACCAAGGACAAGAAGGTCATTTGACCAAGCTTAGATGATCAAGTCTTGCAAACAAGTCTTCCACACTTAGAAAAAATTTCAAGAAAATATTGTTCTTGTTCTTGAGCTCACGGGTTAGGCTCCATTTGAAGGACAAAAATTTTCGTTTGTGGTTCATAATTCACAACACTTTGAACCAAGGTTCCTAAGTGTTACACCCCGGAATTTCAGGATATGTTTATAAGAACATACGTAAGAACTCAAAATGATAAGATTTGAGACGAGTATAAATTTATCGGAATTTTGGAATTTTGTCGGAAAATGAAATATTGCGACGAATGGGAGGGCGACACGTGTCACCCCCCCTGTTACACCCCGTAAGTCCAGGACATGTTTAAGAGAATGTACGTAAGGAACTCAAGACTTGAAAAGGGTACGAAAGGAAGAATTGTTTTTCCGACGGAAAAACTTCCGAACGTCGGAAAGGAGAAATGTTCGTTGGTGAGAATTAGATTCTAAAAATGCATTAATTGAAGAGTATGGAACTTATTATCATTATGGAAATTTATTTTTACGGAATTGGTCACGTGGGGCCCACCCGAGGAATTTTACGTTTTGTGGGACCCACGAGGGTTACGAAATTTTATGGACGAATGGGAGGGAGACACGTGGCACCCCCACATTGGTCTTGGACGAAATTGAAGCAAGGGTAAAATGGTCATTTGACCAATGAATAGATGACAAAGTCTTGCTAATTAAGAGCTTGATATTGTTGACTAAGTCCAAGGGCCACTTGGCTTGATCTCTTCCCTCCAAACTTTACAAGTGTTATAATATAGACCCTCCAATGTATTATATAAGCACACTAGTAGCAAGACTTGTCTTCCAACACTTAGAAAAAATAGAGAGACCTTGTTCCACATTAGGAAGCTCTCGGCTTTGCCTAAAAATCCACACAAAAATTTTGTAGTTTTGATCCATTATTCACAAGACTTTAACCCAAGGTCCCTAAGGGTTTTGTAAGGATATCTCAATAAAAATATCCCGGAAAAATCGCATTTTTACGTTAGTCGCAAGGCGAAAACCCAAGGTGTTCTTCAACTTTGAAGTTGGAAATAAAAGAGGAGTTTTTCACAAGCTTCTAAGGGTTGCAAATAGCGGATTGGAACGCCAAGAAAAGGAGTTGGAGTTGCTAAGGATCGACTTAGGGTTTTGGATCATTTTGAGCTTAAGGAGGTAATAATCTCCGTCTTGCTATTAAAATTCAAGATTTCATGTTGTAGTAGTTAGAAATGATCATGTGGATTATATTATGAAGAATGATATGTGTTATGGAATATTTGGATGGAATCCGAAAAGTTGCATGATTTGGCCTTTAAGATTTCAATTCAATTGGATTATTAGTTTAATCGTCACATGTTATATAAAGAAGGAATTATAATTGTTAAGTTGTTTATGACTATATAACATGTTAGGCCTAAGAAGTTGGATTGAAAAAGAATTGGAAAAGGACTTTGTGTTGTTGTCTATGTTTAGCCAAGAATGGCTTTAAATATGGAACTAGTTTCGTATTAATTTGTGGGGCGGAATTTTACACGTCCTGTTAAGGCGTGTAATCCCCTTTGGTTAGATGAATTGTTGGGCCTTAAATGTGGCGTATTTGGTTATTGAATTTGGCCTTGAAAAAGGTGGCAAAGTATGTAGAAACAAAGAAAGTGCTGTCCGAATTTTCGTAGAATTTAGTGACTTTGCACTTAGAATATTCTACGTTTGAATCTAGAGGTTTAATGGACGTATTATGGTCATTATAGGTTGAAGTACTAAGTATAGCGTATTCTACTTGAAGGATGGAATAGCTTCAAGGTTGAAGTACTTTGGAGCATTTTGCTATTTGTCGATAATCGTCGCGAGGTATGTGAACCTCTTCCTTATTTTGACATGATTCTATGTATGGAATATACATGTAGTACTATTTCATGATTCCTTCTACTCTTAGAAGTTAAGAGGTATGTATGTTGATTTACTCTACGTAAAGGTTATGTCTAAGTTATCCTAAGTTCTTACCAAGTCTTATGGGGGATGTTGGTAAGAGTCGTTAGGAGGTATTTGGAGCCAAGTTGACTTGGCTAAGTTACGGCACAAATGAGAATAAGAATCGAACAAGCCACTGCAGCGTTAATAAAGGAAAATGTAATGACAATTAATTAAGTTAAAATGAGTAGAATTCTCCATCTGCATAGAAGCTAAGATAAGACAAAATTGTATTACATTTTCTAGATCATGGCTACTCGATTAAGATCGTTATAAATAAGTATAACTTATTCACAACGCACCAAAGTATATGTTACTTAATTTATAAGAATTTACGTATGAAGTTTTAAGACTATGAGCCTCAAATTTTTTAAAAGGTTAAGGGACTTTATTTTCCAAGTTATGAGACTTGATTCTTAATGGAAGAAATGAATTGATTTAAAAGTATAGAATACTTGATTTGGAAAGTATTGATTTCTTGCCATTCTAAAGTTAAGAAACTTGTTTTCTTAAACGTTAAGAGACTTGAAGTATTTTGAAAGCTATGTGATTTGAATTGAAAGTATAAGTTTCTTGGTCATAAAAGGAATGAATTTGTCTAAGACATAAAAAGTTATAACGACTTTATGGGAAGTTGGTTATGACAACTTTATGGAAGATTAAAAGAATGGTTTTCTTCAGTAATGTAAGCAAAGAAATGCTTTGAAATAAAGAAGGGCAAATTGTTTTAAAGGTACCAATTGCTTAAGGTTTTAAAGAAAGAAGTCAATTGATTTAGAAGCCTATAAATGTATTTCTAAAAAGTATTGTGACTTGTCGTGAAAAGTAGATATGACTTGATACTACGGTTATTAGTATCTTGGAAGTTTTATTTGAAAGAATCATTTTAAAAGAGTAGAGGCACGTAGTACGTTGGGTTAAATTCCCGGATTTTATAATGACATGTTAGTGCCTTAAATAAACAAAAATGAGAGTGTATATGAACAAGCTAATAAGAAGTTAGGAGATTTCTTAACTTGCTTATGTAATGTATGATAAGCCGGTGGTGCTTATGTTATGTATGGTAAGCCGGTGGTGCTTATGTTATGTATGATAAGTCGATAGTGCTTATGTTATGTATGATAAGCCGGTAGGGCTTATGTTATGTATGATGGCCGGTTGAGTTAGGGTAAGAGTATAAATGAGGGGTAAACCCCCAAGACGTTATACCACCTTCTTCAGGGTAAGAGTATAAATGATGGGAAAACCCCCAAGACGTTATACCACCTGCTTCAGGGTAAGAGTATAAATGAGGGGTAAACCCCCAAGACGTTATACCACCTGTTCCGTGGATTTGCTACCCATGATGCGAGGAATATCTCAAGAGAGTCCTTATGGGCTTATGCGGGTGAAATAGTCTCATGCGGCGGTACAAATTTATGCGAGGAATACCTCATGCGGGTCCACAGGACCTATGCGGGTGAAATAGTCCCAAGAGTAGGATTGCTTATCGATACTACGGGCGAGGGACCCTGTTTTGATCATGAGCCTCCTATTTTTATGCAGTATACCTTTATGGGCAGACTTATGTGATTTTATCGCGTCCCTGATTGGGCTGGGCAGTATTCCTTTATAGGCAGACTTATGTGACTCTATCGCGTCCCAGATTGGGCCGACAGTATAGGCGTTCCTCCATAAAGGGACAAATTAGGTTATGCAAGATACGTAAGTTATATGTTTATGAACTTGATGAGTTTTCTTAAGTATGTACGTAAGAATTTGACTATACTCTTATGGAAAAATGGGAAAAGATAATAAGGTACGATTAAGTTCACGAGATGGAAATGACACGGTAGGATCTGGTATTTACCCTTTCTTTATACTTGCCCCTATCATTCTTTTGTACAGTTATGATTTGTTCATCGCACTTATTTTCCGTTCCATATTCTGTACATGTTATCGACCCCTTCGCGGCCGCTCATGTCCGCAGGTTTAGGTACACAGTTGTGGATCCGCGAGCTTAGGATCTTGGTTCAGCATTTTGAGATGGCTCCAATGTTCCGGAGTTGTCATGACTATGTATATTCAGGGGTACGGCGGGGCCTTGTCCCGTCATAGTATTTGTTCAAATCTTAGAGGTTTGTATTCATCCGCATTGGCCGGACTGCCAGAGTTGTTTTTACATTGTTAAGCAGTGTAGACTTTCTGTAATTTTTATGTTATGGCAGCCTTATCGGCTTGGCCTTGGTTTTAAAAAAAGAGTGTTATTTATCTTCCGCAGTTTATTATGTTGTATGATTAGAAGGGTGCCCAGGTAGGGCACCAATCGCGGCCCGGGGTCGGGTCGTGACAAAAGTGGTATCAGAGCAGTTAGTCCTCGGAAAGTGTCTACAGACCGTGTCTAGTAGAGTCTTGATTATCGGTGTGTTGTGCACCACATCTATAATCAGGAGGATGCAGGACATTTAGGATTGGTTTCCATTCTTCTCACTCTGAGATCGTGCGATAGAGATGTGTTGTTAGGGTCGTCTCTCCCTAACGAGTTATGTTGATTGCAGCTACGAGAAAGGCAGCAGTGACCCAGGAAGGACTATGTGGATTGCGTATCCAGGTTGGTAATGATTATAGTATAGTTGGTATTATGACATACAGCTATACGAAGTTATGTATGAGGGTCAGACGCGTGTTGCCTATAATGATTTTAGATAACCAAGAGTTGGTAAAGACTAACTAGATACCGGGAAGGTATGGAACAGTTAACGAATTCTCGCCAAGGTCTTATGTTTTATTTTGAGATATTTGGGGAAGGATGAGCTGTCTGATAGGGCAGTGAACCCTTAAGAAGTCATGTTAAGAAACTTAATGGAATACCATGTTAATATATTAAGCTACGTGGTAGGCTTAAGAGAATTGTACGGATGAGGTCCGTATAGAGTAAGTAATGGTTGTTGTGATCAAGACGACACAATTATGGTATTATGAGAAGTTTTTGTACCCGTTTACTGGGGGACTGGTAAGGTAGGTTTGGAGCATGGAAATTGCGAGCCTAAGAATTTTGATGACCGCTGAGACCTTAGATGTACAAGGTCTTCTCGGGTAGAAAGATTTATTATAGACCAAGAATAAGAGTTAAGTGCGACGGTGGGACGGGGTGAGGACCTATTGCGGGTCGCCCCATAGCCTGAAATGGAGTGGGATCAGTTGGTAGTAGTTCCGCTACGTGACAGGGTCACGAGGGTGCAAGGCCCAAGTCTAGTTAATTGTTTTACGGGTTCGTGGACGCGTTCCACCGGAACCAGGTCGTGAAAGCCGGAAATGGCCTTATATTGTTTTATAGAGTGACTCCAAAGATTAGAGGCCAGAATCGGTATGGAAGTTATGTATGTATGCTAGTATGAGTTGGAAGTACGGAAAGAGTACGACCAGTAAGAAAGATAACAACCAAGTGTAAAGGAATAGAGCCTGAATCCATAAGAACCTTTCGAGGTAACTACACCCGTGAGTGTGTGGGGTGGTAGCTGAGCGGGAATATGAGATTTTCCCAGTGATGATACAGTCGTCAGACCCTAGTAGACCTAGTAGACCTAGTAGAGAGGATTATGACAGACTTTGAGGTCATTATGAGTATGGGCTAGTTGGCTTCGTGAGTGCCAAGGTTGACATTTTAGTATAAGTATTGTTATGTGGCCATGGGTGGCATATGTTGTATGAAGGGTGTAGTAAAGGGAGACAATGTCGCTCTCTAATTAGATTGGACTCCGAAAGAACATTCGAGGACGAATGTTTCTAAGGGGGGAAGAATGTTACACCCCGTAAGTCCAGGACATGTTTAAGAGAATGTACATAAGGAACTCAAGACTTGAAAAGGGTACGAAAGGAAGAATTGTTTTTCCGACGGAAAAACTTCCGAACGTCGGAAAGGAGAAATGTTCGTTGGTGAGAATTAGATTCTCAAAATGCATTAATTGAAGAGTATGGAACTTATTATCATTATGGAAATTTATTTTTACGGAATTGGTCACGTGGGGCCCACCCGAGGAATTTTACGTTTTGTGGGACCCACGAGGGTTACGGAATTTTATGGACGAATGGGAGGGAGACACGTGGCACCCCCACATTGGTCTTGGACGAAATTGAAGCAAGGGTAAAATGGTCATTTGACCAATGTATAGATGACAAAGTCTTGCTAATTAAGAGCTTGATATTGTTGACTAAGTCCAAGGGCCACTTGGCTTGATCTCTTCCCTCCAAACTTTACAAGTGTTATAATCTAGACCCTCCAATGTATTATATAAGCACACTAGTAGCAAGACTTGTCTTCCAACACTTAGAAAAAATAGAGAGACCTTGTTCCACATTAGGAAGCTCTCGGCTTTGCCTAAAAATCCACACAAAAATTTTGTAGTTTTGATCCATTATTCACAAGACTTTAACCCAAGGTCCCTAAGGGTTTTGTAAGGATATCTCAATAGAAAGACCCCGGAAAAATCGCATTTTTACGTTAGTCGCAAGGCGAAAACCCAAGGTGTTCTTCAACTTTGAAGTTGGAAATAGAAGAGGAGTTTTTCACAAGCTTCTAAGGGTTGCAAATAGCGGATTGGAATGCCAAGAAAAGGAGTTGGAGTTGCTAAGGATCGACTTAGGGTTTTGGATCATTTTGAGCTTAAGGAGGTAATAATCTCCGTCTTGCTATTAAAATTCAAGATTTCATGTTGTAGTAGTTAGAAATGATCATGTGGATTATATTATGAAGAATGATATGTGTTATGGAATATTTGGATGGAATCCGAAAAGTTGCATGATTTGGCCTTTAAGATTTCAATTCAATTGGATTATTAGTTTAATCGTCACATGTTATATAAAGAAGGAATTATAATTGTTAAGTTGTATATGACTATATAACATGTTAGGCCTAAGAAGTTGGATTGAAAAAGAATTGGAAAAGGACTTTGTGTTGTTGTCTATGTTTAGCCAAGAATGGCTTTAAATATGGAACTAGTTTCGTATTAATTTGTGGGGCGGAATTTTACACGTCCTGTTAAGGCGTGTAATCCCCTTTGGTTAGATGAATTGTTGGGCCTTAAATGTGGCGTGTTTGGTTATTGAATTCGGCCTTGAAAAAGGTGGCAAAGTATGTAGAAACAAAGGAAGTGCTGTCCGATTTTTCGTAGAAGTTAGTGACTTTGCACTTAGAATATTCTACGTTTGAATCTAGAGGTTTAATGGACGTATTATGGTCATTATAGGTTGAAGTACTAAGTATAGCGTATTCTACTTAAAGGATGGAATAGCTATCAAGGTTGAAGTACTTTGGAGCATTTTGCTATTTGTCGATAATCGTCGCGAGGTATGTGAACCTCTTCCTTCTTTTGACATGATTCTATGTATGGAATATACATGTAGTACTATTTCATGATTCCTTCTACTCTTAGAAGTTAAGAGGTATCTATGTTGATTTACTCTATGTAAAGGTTATGTCTAAGTTATCCTAAGTTCTTACCAAGTCTTATGGGGGATGTTGGTAAGAGTCGTTAGGAGGTATTTGGAGCCAAGTTGACTTGGCTAAGTTACGGCACAAATGAGAATAAGAATCGAACAAGCCACTGCAGCGTTAATAAAGGAAAATGTAATGACAATTAATTAAGTTAAAATGAGTAGAATTCTCCATCTGCATAGAAGCTAAGATAAGACAAAATTGTATTACATTTTCTAGATCATGGCTACTCGATTAAGATCATTATAAATAAGTATAACTTATTCACAACGCACCAAAGTATATGTTACTTAATTTATAAGAATTTACGTATGAAGTTTTAAGACTATGAACCTCAAATTTTTTAAAAGGTTAAGGGACTTTATTTTCCAAGTTATGGGACTTGATTCTTAATGGAAGAAATGAATTGATTTAAAAGTATAGAATACTTGATTTGGAAAGTATTGATTTCTTGCCATTCTAAAGTTAAGAAACTTGTTTTCTTAAAAGTTAAGAGACTTGAAGTATTTTGAAAGCTATGTGATTTGAATTGAAAGTATAAGTTTCTTGGTCATAAAAGGAATGAATTTGTCTAAGACATAAAGAGTTATAACGACTTTATGGGAAGTTGGTTATAACAACTTTATGGAAGATTAAAAGAATGGTTTTCTTCAGTAATGTAAGCAAAGAAATGATTTGAAATAAAGAAGGGCAAATTGTTTTAAAGGTACCAATTGCTTAAGGTTTTAAAGAAAGAAGTCAATTGATTTAGAAGCCTATAAATGTATTTCTAAAAAGTATTGTGACTTGTCGTGAAAAGTAGATATGACTTGATACTACGGTTATTAGTATCTTGGAAGTTTTATTTGAAAGAATCATTTTAAAAGAGTAGAGGCACGTAGTACGTTGGGTTAAATTCCCGGATTTTATAATGACATGTTAGTGCCTTAAGTAAACAAAAATGAGAGTGTATATGAACAAGCTAATAAGAAGTTAGGAGATTTCTTAACTTGCTTATGTAATGTATGATAAGCCGGTGGTGCTTATGTTATGTATGGTAAGCCGGTGGTGCTTATGTTATGTATGATAAGTCGGTAGTGCTTATGTTATGTATGATAAGCCGGTAGGGCTTATGTTATGTATGATGGCCGGTTGAGTTAGGGTAAGAGTATAAATGAGAGGTAAACCCCCAAGATGTTATACCACCTTCTTCAGGGTAAGAGTATAAATGATGGGAAAACCCCCAAGACGTTATACCACCTGCTTCAGGGTAAGAGTATAAATGAGGGGTAAACCCCCAAGACGTTATACCACCTGTTCCGTGGATTTGCTACCCATGATGCGAGGAATATCTCATGCGAGTCCTTATGGGCTTATGCGGGTGAAATAGTCTCATGCGGGCGGGTACAGCCTATGCGAGGAATACCTCATGCGGGTCCACAGGACCTATGCGGGTGAAATAGTCCCAGGAGTAGGATTGCTTATCGATACTACGGGCGAGGGACCCTGTTTTGATCATGAGCCTCCTATTTTTATGCAGTATACCTTTATGGGCAGACTTATGTGATTTTATCGCGTCCCAGATTGGGTGGCGTATTCCTTTATAGCGGACTTATGTGATTTATCGCGTCCCGCAGTTGACAATGATAAGCGTTCCTCCATAAAGGGACAGATTAGGTTATGCAAGATACGTAAGTTATATGTTTATGAACTTGATGAGTTTTCTTAAGTATGTACGTAAGAATTTGACTATACTCTTATGGAAAAATGGGAAAAGATAATAAGGTACGATTAAGTTCACGAGATGGAAATGACACGGTAGGATCTGGTATTTACCCTTTCTTTATACTTGCCCCTGTCATTCTTTTGTACAGTTATGATTTGTTACTGTACCTTATTTTCCGTTCCATATTCGGTACCTGTTGTACTGACCCCCTTCGGGGGCTGCGTTCATGTCCGCAGGTTTAGGTACACAGTTGTGGATCCGCGAGCTTAGGATCCTGGTTCAGCATTTTGAGATGGCTCCAATGTTCCGGAGTTGTCATGGCTATGTATATTCAGGGGTACGGCGGGGCCTTGTCCCGTCATAGTATTTGTTCAAATCTTAGAGGTCTGTATTCATCTGTGGGCTGGACTGGCTAGAGTTGTTTTTACATTGTTAAACAGTGTAGACCCTTTCGGGTAATTTTTATGTTATGGCAGCCTTATCGGCTTGGCCTTGGTTTTAAAAAAACGGGTGTTATTTATCTTCCGCAGTTTATTATGTTGTATGATTAGAAGGGTGCCCAGGTAGGGCACCAATCGCGGCCCGGGGTCGGGTCGTGACAAAAGTGGTATCAGAGCAGTTAGTCCTCGGAAAGTGTCTGCACCGTGTCTACAGTAGTCTTGATTATCGGTGTGTTGTGCACCACATCTATAATCAGGAGGATGCAGGACATTTAGGATTGGTTTCCATTCTTCTCACTCTGAGATCGTGCGATAGAGATGTGTTGTTAGGGTCGTCTCTCCCTAACGAGTTATGTTGATTGCAGCTACGAGAAAGCGCGATGACCGTAGCGACTATGTGGATTGCGTATCCAGGTTGGTAATGATTATAGTATAGTTGGTATTATGACATACAGCTATACGAAGTTATGTATGAGGGTCAGACGCGTGTTGCCTATAATGATTTTAGATTACCAAGAGTTGGTAAAGACTAACTAGATACCGGGAAGGTATGGAACAGTTAATGAATTCTCGCCAAGGTCTTATGTTTTATTTTGAGATATTTGGGGAAGGATGAGCTGTCTGATAGGGCAGTGAACCCTTAAGAAGTCATGTTAAGAAACTTAATGGAATACCATGTTAATATATTAAGCTACGTGGTAGGCTTAAGAGAATTGTACGGATGAGGTCCGTATAGAGTAAGTAATGGTTGTTGTGATCAAGACGACACGATTATGGTATTATGAGAAGTTTTTGTACCCGTTTACTGGGGGACTGGTAAGGTAGGTTTGGAGCATGGAAATTGCGAGCCTAAGAATTTTGATGACCGCTGAGACATTAGATGCACAAGGTCTTCTCGGGTAGAAATATTTATTATAGACCAAGAATAAGAGTTAAGTGCGACGGTGGGACGGGGTGAGGACCTATTGCGGGTCACCCCATAGCCTGAAATGGAGTGGGATCAGTTGGTAGTAGTTCCGCCACGCGTGTGGTCACGAGGGTGCAAGGCCCAAGTCTAGTGAATTGTTTTATGGGTTCGTGGACGCGTTCCACCGAACCAGTCGTGGCGGAAATGGCCTTATATTGTTTTATAGAGTGACTCCAAAGATTAGAGGCCAGAATCGGTATGGAAGTTATGTATGTATGCTAGTATGAGTTGGAAGTACGGAAAGAGTACGACCAGTAAGAAAGATAACAACCAAGTGTAAAGGAATAGAGCCTGAATCCATAAGAACCTTTCGAGGTAACTACACCCGTGAGTGTGTGGGGTGGTAGCTGAGCGGGAATATGAGATTTTCCCAGTGATGATACAGTCGTCAGACCCTAGTAGACCTAGTAGAGAGGATTATGACAGACTTTGAGGTCATTATGAGTATGGGCTAGTTGGCTTCGTGAGTGCCAAGGTTGACATTTTAGTATAAGTATTGTTATGTGGCCATGGGTGGCATATGTTGTATGAAGGGTGTAGTAAAGGGAGACAATGTCGCGCTCTAATTAGATTGGACTCCGAAAGAACATTCGAGGACGAATGTTTCTAAGGGGGGAAGAATGTTACACCCCGTAAGTCCAGGACATGTTTAAGAGAATGTACGTAAGGAACTCAAGACTTGAAAAGGGTACGAAAGGAAGAATTGTTTTTCCGACGGAAAAACTTCCGAACGTCGGAAAGGAGAAATGTTCGTTGGTGAGAATTAGATTCTCAAAATGCATTAATTGAAGAGTATGGAACTTATTATCATTATGGAAATTTATTTTTACGGAATTGGTCACGTGGGGCCCACCCGAGGAATTTTACGTTTTGTGGGACCCACGAGGGTTACGAAATTTTATGGACGAATGGGAGGGAGACACGTGGCACCCCCACATTGGTCTTGGACGAAATTGAAGCAAGGGTAAAATGGTCATTTGACCAATGTATAGATGACAAAGTCTTGCTAATTAAGAGCTTGATATTGTTGACTAAGTCCAAGGGCCCACTTGCTTTGATCTCTTCCCTCCAAACTTTACAAGTGTTATAATCTAGACCCTCCAATGTATTATATAAGCACACTAGTAGCAAGACTTGTCTTCCAACACTTAGAAAAAATAGAGAGACCTTGTTCCACATTAGGAAGCTCTCGGCTTTGCCTAAAAATCCACACAAAAATTTTGTAGTTTTGATCCATTATTCACAAGACTTTAACCCAAGGTCCCTAAGGGTTTTGTAAGGATATCTCAATAGAAAGACCCCGGAAAAATCACATTTTTACGTTAGTCGCAAGGCGAAAACCCAAGGTGTTCTTCAACTTTGAAGTTGGAAATAGAAGAGGAGTTTTTCACAAGCTTCTAAGGGTTGAAAATAGCGGATTGGAACGCCAAGAAAAGGAGTTGGAGTTGCTAAGGATCGACTTAGGGTTTTGGATCATTTTGAGCTTAAGGAGGTAATAATCTCCGTCTTGCTATTAAAATTCAAGATTTCATGTTGTAGTAGTTAGAAATGATCATGTGGATTATATTATGAAGAATGATATGTGTTATGGAATATTTGGATGGAATCCGAAAAGTTGCATGATTTGGCCTTTAAGATTTCAATTCAATTGGATTATTAGTTTAATCGTCACATGTTATATAAAGAAGGAATTATAATTGTTAAGTTGTTTATGACTATATAACATGTTAGGCCTAAGAAGTTGGATTGAAAAAGAATTGGAAAAGGACTTTTTGTTGTTGTCTATGTTTAGCCAAGAATGGCTTTAAATATGGAACTAGTTTCGTATTAATTTGTGGGGCGGAATTTTACACGTCCTGTTAAGGCGTGTAATCCCCTTTGGTTAGATGAATTGTTGAGCCTTAAATGTGTTATACCCCGTATTTCCAGAGTATGTACGTGAGGGCGTACGTATTTTAATTTGAGCCTTAAAGTTAGGCTAAGTTCGAAATTTGGGCACAAGTGCCAAAAAGAGTCGTTTTTCGACGAAACGTTTTACTAAACTTGCGAAGGGAAAATTCCGGCTATGTCATTTCTAATTTTTGCGGATTTTTCTGAGAGACGAAACATGTTGGACCAACGGGAGGGTGACATGTGTCACCCTCACATTGGAGGAAGTGGGGCGGCTAATGGACGAAAATGGGAGCACTTTAGTTGGTAGGATATTTTGTGCAAGTTGGTGTGGTAGATGTATAAGGTGCACTTGGCTTGATCCTAGCCCTACACTTGTCTAACACTTGGATGGATCTTGGCCATTGGTTGGTCATTCCTTGACCTATAAATACCCCTCTAAGTTGAAAACTTCTTCATCCTAAAATCTTTCTAAGTCTTGAATTCCTCCCTCCCCTCTTGAGATAGTTCTCGTCCAAAGAGTCTTCCCCTTGAGTGAGCCTTGGCCGAGAGCCTCCCCCTCCCCCTTTGTGGTGTCTAGCCGTGGGGTACCCCCCTCCCCTAGCCTAGTTGTTTTCGTATAATACCCCCTTTTGTGGTATAGAAATACTCTCCTAGTATTGTTGTAATGCCCAAATACTTTAGCCCTATACCTCGTAGTACTTTCCAAAGTTACCTCTATACGTAGAGTCCGGAAATACTATTATACTTTCCCTCAGTCGCAAAAACAAAACCCTACGGAAATCTTCACTGATAGTTGAAGTAATTGAGTAGAAGTTGGTTAGAACTTCTAAGGGTTGTTTTGGAGCAGGTTGGAGCGCACGGAGTTGTCACGACCCGAACCTGGGCCCGTGACTGGTGCCTTACCCCGGGCACCCTAGTGATACAACATCAGAGTAATCAGCGGAACATAAAACACATACATGAAACAAATGAAGTACAAAACAGTAATCTGAGGAAAACTTGCCTTTCGGCATATATATATAAATAACAACTCTTACAAATGAACAGTTTAATCCTTTTTACAAACCCTGCCCACAACAAGATTACATGCACTTAAGAAATGATATGACAACAATGGCGGACAGGGCCCGCCATACCCCGAATGTAAATACCTACAACGACAGGGACTATACCAAGATAAGCCTCCGAGAAACGGAGCTTTCCCAAACGCCGAATCGTGTGACCCTAAGAGCGAGGATCAACGATCGTGTACCTTTACTGCGGATGAACGCAGCCCCGGGCGAGGTCGATAACAGTACCAAGTATGTGAAACATGAAGATATCAGTAAATGAAATCATAGTAGTCTATAAAGCGGGAGACATGTATGATAACCAAACTACAGTTCACAATAAATAAGCAGTCATGTCTAGTCGGGACTCACGCCCTCAAAGTCATCACTCCAATATAACAATGGGTCTCACGCCCACAACATTAATCATGCCCGTGGAATACCTTCCTCACTGCCGGCAGTCAATGATAGAAAAGCACCAAGGAATACACATGAACAGCAGGTCCCACCTGTGTCCAAATAAAACAGTACAGGGTAAGTACGAAGGCATAGCCGACTACTATCACCTACAAGACTAACAAGGTCATAAATCGTATCATGATATCCGCTTGACCGTCACATGATCAAAGCCGGTCGCCGCCCGCAATATCAAATGTGCGTCTAGCCTCGAACTCCCCGCACTCGCATAGGCCAATCTCATAGGCCCGCATGATGTATAACCCCGCATCGAGGCAGCTACTCCCAAGATCGCCCCGACTCGCACCGCATGGCCACGTAGATCGCATGACCATAAAGGCCGCACACTAACACGGAACTCTCGTAGCTCCGCATAGGCCCTCAGACCCGCATGAGGTATTCTCGAATCATGGTCCTGCATCGCTGAGTCTACCCCGCATCGGAGGGCAGCTTAACCCCCGGAAACACGGTGAGTGGTATAATACCAACATAACAGTTTATCGTTTAAACAACATAAGCACAATCAAGGGAAATCCCCTTTACACAAACATCACAGAATACTAACACACGTAGCATCCTAATATGATTACTTATCAAATCAACACGAAGGTATTACAAGGCTATCACAAACCAATACAATCAAGTTATTCACACATAAGGTACTTTCTACTATATGATTAACGAGATCGGGTTTTTATCCCCAAAGTACTTTATACAATAACTCTTTAAAGATATGTTACTTTCACAAAAGTCACACAATACCCGTAGTATATAACAATAGAGTGATTATCTTTTGAAGTAAATCAAAACACTTCTCTTTGTAAAACCAAGTAACAACATTCTTTTTCAAACGTCCAAGTTTGCCAAATTTCAAATGTTCACGTTTCTTATTTTAGAAAGGTTTCGTAGTTCCTAGCCTTATTCATTTAAGAATATAATTCACTTTTAAACCATCTGAGAAACATAAGCCTTATGTGTGAGTAGGATATTCTTGTTTATAACAATCTTATTACAGCAGCCATGACCTAGGAAATATCATTTTGTCTCATCTTAGCTTCTATGCAGATGGAAGTTTCTCTCGGTTTTAATAATACTTAATCACAAAACATTTCCTTTTATTAACGCTGCAGTTGGTTTGTCGATACACATTCGATTTCCAAATCAAGAAACCTTTCTTAAGCCGTTATACCTAACTTCCCATAAAGCTAGTATAACTCTTAAGTTTTCAAAAACCAAGTATTACTCTTCTTTCAAAATGATTCAAAATCTTTTGAAATACTTCAAGTTCTTTATTATCACAAAACCCGCCAGTTATAGTTCAAATCAGTTACCTTTAAAAAAACCACAAGTATTTTCTTACCTACATAAAGCTGTTATAACCAACTTCCCATAAAGCCGTTATAACACTTTATGTTTTAGACCAATCAAATACATTTAACACCTGTACGTCTACCGTACTACATAGTTACACATATATCATGCTAGAAGAGATAGGAAGAGGTTCACATACCTCGCGACGAGTATCGACTAATAGCAAAACGCTCCAAGTACCTCAGCCGCCGCTACTCCTTAAGCCAAGTAGATCGCGCCACACGCGATTTCAACCTATAAGGCCACGCGCGCTTATTAACATCTGGATCTTATCGTAGAACATTCTACGTAAAATTCGAAGCACCTCCCCGCCACAACAGAAATCTCCACCGCTAACGAGGCCGGCTACCAAGCCACCGTGTGGGGTTCTACACGCCTAACCTGACGTGTACAATACTACTCTACAAAGAATACAACACAAGTCTCTTCAAATACAGTCTATGTAATTACTGATTCGCTTCTTTATTCTTCAGCTTAAGTCGAGGCATTGCCACAACACTAAGTTCAGTTCTATATATAGTATACTTCAACTATATATTCTAACAACATGTAAACTCCAATTACAATAGGGGGACAAGATAATTACCTCGATAAGCCCATAATTATCCAAGTATAAAGTCGATCCTGGGCAATCGTTTAGCTCCAACTCCGTGCGCTCCAACCCGCTCTAAACCACCCTTAGAAGTTCTAACCAACTTCTACATACTACTCCAACTAACTATGGAGATTTTCCTTAGGGTTTCGGTTTTGTGACTGAAGGGAAGTATAATAGTATTTCTGGGCTTTTCGTATAAGTATAACCTTAGAATACAACAAGGTATACGGCTAAGGTAATTTGGGTATAGTAACAATACTTTTGAGAGTATTTCTACCAAGAGGAGGGTATTATACGAAAACAACTAGGCTAGGGGGGGTACCCCACGGCTAGCACCACTAGGAGGGGGGGTACCCCTCGGCCAAGGCCTCTAGGAGAGGGGGAGGCCTCTCGGCCGAACTCAACACACAAAGGGGAGAAAGAGAGCTTTCAAGACTTAGGCAAATTTATGGATGAATTAGTCTTCCAAAGGGGTGGGTATTTATAGGACAAGCCAAGGCCAACCAATGGCCAAGATCTTGCCAAGTGCATAGCAAGTGTAGGGCCAAGATCTTGCCAAGTGCACACTAGCCAACTAACACAAAATATCCTACCAACCCTTGACCACAATGGCCATACTTTCGGCCACCACTATTACCGCAAGGTGTTCCAATGAGCGGGTGACAAGTGTCGCCATCTTTTTGGTCAAAAATGTTTCGTCTCTCGTAAAAATCCGCAAAAATTAAAAATGACATAGCCGGAATTTTCCCTACGAAAGCTGTGGAAACGTTTCGTCAAAAAACGACTCTAATCGGGTGTTGTGAACAAAGTTAATTCGGCCAAGCCTATGTAAAAGTTCAAATTTTTCTAATGCGCCCACACGTACATACTCTGGAAATACGGGGTATAACATTCTCCCCTCCTTAGAAACATTTGTCCCGAATGTTCCTTCTAAGTCTCAAAACAAACGCGCGCCAGTATAGTCTTCACTACTATACTTACGAGGACAAACCTGCCACCACTGGCCACAGAAACACCCACGCAAAATACTTACATCCAAGTCCACGAGGAAACACCTCTAACATCACCAAAATGATACCACTTTTGTCACTTTGACTGAGGCATTAACCTTCTCAAGCTACCCAACAAATGATCGGTCGCATGCGATCACTGAGGCTGTCATACACTCGAACTCTTGATACTGCTTCAGTTTCCCAAACTCGGGTTTACTATCTCTAACGTGGTCATCATTAACTGGGAACACTTTGGATGGATTTCCGATACTTTCCCGAACATAACAACACGAAAGATCGGACGTCTCGCCTCTAAGTCGGACGGCAATTGTTAACATATAGGCAACGGCCTATTCTTCACATGAACTAAAAAGGCCCAAAGTAACTCGGGCTAAGTTTCTCTGTTTTCCAAAACTCGTCACACCTAACCGGGTGGTACCTTGAAGACCGACCGTCAACTGAACTCTAGCGTCGTCGCCGATTATCCGCACGATATCTCCGAGCTGCGGAACCTCTTCTAGACAAGCTTCACTATCCACGATCTGTGGAACAAGCTCGAACATGCGCTCAACGCTTGCCAACATCGAACCAATCGGCCGGCAACTTACACTTCCGCCTCTTACAAGGCTTCATAAGGCGACATCCGAACACGAAATGGTAGCTTAAACGCGCTCCTCCACAGAGACAACAATCCTCGCAACTACCCCCGAAATCCACACACGGCCAGGGCGAATGCGGTCGAGACTCACTGAGTTCTTAACCTGCTGGTAAAACTTTCGAAATAAAACAGTACCACTGGCTCCACATGCGCCATAAGGTGAATGTAGGCACCCCGTGCAGCCTTACAACCTTTCTGATTAATCAACACTGCCGAGTAAACGGTCTTTGCTAGAAGACAAGACGGCTGACCTCCTCGGCCCGACTACTGGTCGAATGCATCCACGAACTCGTACGCTGGTTAACTAAACCTGGGCCTAACACCCTCGTGACCCTACCACAAGGCGGGACCACCACAAACTGACCCCACCACCAAACATGCCGCGGGTTGACCCGCAACGTGGCCTCAACCCGACCCGGCAACGCGCAAAACGCTAGCTCCCCGAAGGAACACTCTCACTAATCACGTTACGAAAACCTAGCGGTCTTCTTAGCTCAACTACCCTCTTTCATTCCACACTACTCAGGGACTTATCCCACAAACATAACTCACGTGCACTATGCACTCCTATAAGGGTCAAACATAAACAATACATCTTTTACTCGAGATGACCTTACCTCTAAGGTCTCCACGTATAACTCTCTAAGGCTCACACTTTCTCTATCCCCCAATCTTTCCCGGTTACTAACCATGATTTCTAATCACAATTAACACACTGCTATCAGAACATAGCCCTTATGATATACCCATCTTATCACACCTCGATCTCTAGAGGTTAAGGATCTATCCGTATTCTTCGCTTTACTCCCTTAGTCGTTCTAATAAAACTCGCCGTAGGCGTAGCTAAGGAAGATGACGAACTACCCACCGATCTCGAAGGCTAAGTCCTCTTACTATGACATCATTTCGACACATGTACGGCGACGCAGTAAAACAAGTACCAACAAAAGACGACATTCCGGGATGGCGTCATCGCGATGTGAATCTGGGGCGAATCCGGTGGTGGAACCTACGTGTAGCGTGAGCGGAAGCTCTGGAGCTCTGACCAACTCCTGCATACCCCGAACGTCCTGAACCCTGTGGAGGACCTTTCTGCACTGGTGGATGTGCATATCAACTCTGCTGGTGAGGCTATCCGCCTCGAAAGTTACCAAAGGACCTTTTGCCGCCCGCCTTCTGTCGCCCGTTAACCCATCGATCTCTACGTTTCTCGGCCTGCTGCGCATAAGCCCGTACACAGGCCATGCTCAAGCCCAACTGAAGAATTTCTCCTGCACGACCCTCTTTTAGATAGTCCTCAAGACTCGCGGTACATCGGTATACTCTCGGTAGCCAAATCCATAGCTAATGTGGTCGCTTTGCAATCTACATTCACTGTTCGGTCGTGGGCGAAGGTTCAAATATCATGGCGACGTAGGAACTGCTGCCGCCGTGCTAAACTCTGCCGGGGCTGGTGACATAGCATAACTCCCCGAATGAAATACCACCCCAGGTGATGATTGGGCCTGTGCCCTCGTAACCCTCTAAACTACTGCTCGCGGCTCGCCGGTGCCTTGCCTCTTGGGCGGGTTTGCCTACGCGGAGGCATAGCGGTAGGAAAGAAATACGTGAGAGGTCCAACTTACAACACACTCTAAGGCACGATCTCGAGTGAGAAGAATAGAAACCAATCCTAAATATCCTATAGCCTCACGATTATTGGTGTGGTGCACAACACACCGATAATCAAGACTGCGGATCTGATGCGTAGACACCTTCCGAGGATTAATCGCTCGATACCACTTTTGTCACGACCGAACTCGGGCGTGGATCGGTGCCTTACCGGGCACCCTAGTGATACAACATCAGTAATCAATGGAACATAAAACATACATGAAACAAATGAAGTACAAAGCGATGTCGAGGAAAACTTGCCTTTCGGCATATATATATAAATAACAACTCTTACAAATGAGCAGTTTAATCCTTTTTACAAACCACCTTGCAGCGATACTACGGACCTAAGAAATGATATGACAACAATGGCGGGACAGGGCCGCCATACCACGAATGTAAATACCTACAACGACGGGGACTATACGAAGATAAGCCTCGGAGAAACGGAGCTTTCCCAACGTTGAACTGTGACCCTAGAGCGAGGATCAACGGCGGTGTACCTTTACTGCGGCGTGAACGCAGCCCCGAAGGAGGTCGATAACAGTACCAAGTATGTGAAACATGAAGATCGTAAATGAAATCATAGTAGTCTATAAGCGGGAGACATGTATGATAACCAAACTACGATTCACATAAATAAGCGATCATGTCTAGTCGGGGACTCACGCCTCAAAGTCATCACTCGATATAACAATGGGTCTCACACCCACAACATTAATCATGCCCGTGGAATACCTTCCTCACCGCGTGATCGATGATAGAAAAGCACCAAGGAATACATATGAACAGCAGTCCCACTGTGTCCAAATAAACGATGCAGGGTAAATGCGAAGGCATAGGCGACTACTAACACCTACGGTACTAACAAGGTCATAAATCGTATCATGATATCTGTCTGCACCGTCACATGATCAAAGCCGGTCGCCGCCGATATCAAATGTGCGCGTCTAGCCCCGAACTCCGCGACTCGCATAGGCCAATCTCATAGGCCGCATGAGGTATAACCGCATCGAGCGGCTACTCCGGCATCGCCCCGACTCGCGATCGCGCGCGCATAGACCGCGTGACCATAAAGGCGCGACACTAACACGGAACTCTCGTAGCTCGCATAGGCCCGGGACCCGCATGAGGTATTCTCGAATCATGGTCCTGCATCGCTCTGAGTCTACCCCGTCGGAGGCGGCTTAACCGGAAACACGGTGAGTGGTATAATACCAACATAACAGTTTATCGTTTAAACAACATAAGCACAATCAAGGGAAAACCCCTTTACACAAACATCACAGAATACTAACACACGTAGCATCCTAATATGATTACTTATCAAATCAACACGAAGGTATTACAAGGCTATCACAAACCAATACAATCAAGTTATTCACACATAAGGTACTTTCTACTATATGATTAACGAGATCGGGTTTTATCCCCAAAGTACTTTATACAATAACTCTTTAAAGATATGTTACTTTCACAAAAGTCACACAATACCCGTAGTATATAACAATAGAGTGATTATCTTTTGAAGTAAATCAAAACACTTCTCTTTGTAAAACCAAGTAACAACATTCTTTTTCAAACGTCCAAGTTTGCCAAATTTCAAATGTTCACGTTTCTTATTTTAGAAAGGTTTCGTAGTTCCTAGCCTTATTCATTTAAGAATATAATTCTCTTTTAAACCATCTGAGAAACATAAGCCTTATGTGTGAGTAGGATATTCTTGTTTATAACAATCTTATTACTGACCATGACACAGGAAATATCATTTTGTCTCATCTTAGCTTCTATGCAGATGGAAGTTTCTACTGGTTTTAATAATACTTAATCTGTCAAAACATTTCCTTTTATTAACGCTGCAGTGGTTTGTCGATACACATTCTGATTTCCGAAATCAGTAAAACCTTCTTAAGCCGTTATACCTAACTTCCCATAAAGCTAGTATAACTCTTAAGTTTTCAAAAATCAAGTATTACTCTTCTTTCAAAATGATTCAAAAATCTTTTGAAATACTTCAAGTTCTTTATTATCACAAAACCCTTGATTATAGTTCAAATCAGTTACCTTTAAAAAAAACCACAAGTATTTTCTTACCTACATAAAACTGTTATAACCAACTTCCCATAAAGTCGTTATAACACTTTATGTTTTAGACCAATCAAATACATTTAACACTGACGTCACCGTACTACATAGTTACACATATATCATGCTAGAAGAGATAGGAAGAGGTTCACATACCTCGCGACAGTATCGACTAATAGCAAAACGCTCCAAGTACCTCAGCCGTCGGCTACTCCTTAAGCCAAGTAGATCGCGCCACACGCGCGATTTCAACCTATAAGGCCACAAGGCGCTTATTAACATCCGGATCTTATCGTAGAACATTCTACGTAAAAATTCAGACCTCCCCGCCACGGCGTAAATCTCCTCCTCTAACGAGGCGGCTACCAAGCCAACCAGGGGTTCTACACGCCTAACCGGGCGTGTACAATACTACTCTACGATGTCTACAACACAAGTCTCTGAAATACGGTCTATGTAATTACTGATTCGATTCTTTATTCTTCAGGCTTAAGTCCAAGGACATTGCCACAACACTAAGTTCAGTTCTATATATAGTATACTTCAACTATATATTCTAACAACATGTAAACTCCAATTACAATAGGGGGACAAGATAATTACCTCGATAAGCCCATAATTATCCAAGTATAAAGTCGATCCTGGGCAATCGTTTAGCTCCTCTCCGTGCGCTCCAACCCGCTCTAAACCACTCTTAGAAGTTCTAACCAACTTCTACATACTACTCCAACTAACTATGGAGATTTTCCTTAGGGTGTCGGTTTTGTGGTGAAGGAAGTATAATAGTATTTTTGGGCTTTTCGTATAAGTATAACCTTAGAATACAACAAGGTATACGGCTAAGGTAATTTGGGTATAGTAACAATACTTTTGAGAGTATTTCTACCAAGAGGAGGGTATTATACGAAAACAACTAGGCTAGGGGGGGTACCCCACGGCTAGCACCACTAGGAGGGGGGGTACCCCTCGGCCAAGGCCTCTAGGAGAGGGGGAGGCCTCTCGGCCGAACTCAACACACAAAAGGGAGAAAGAGAGCTTTCAAGACTTAGGCAAATTTATGGATGAATTAGTCTTCCAAAGGGGTGGGTATTTATAGGACAAGCCAAGGCCAACCAATGGCCAAGATCTTGCCAAGTGCATAGCAAGTGTAGGGCCAAGATCTTGCCAAGTGCACACTAGCCAACTAACACAAAATATCCTACCAACCCTTGACCACAATGGCCATACTTTCGGCCACCACTATTACCGCCCAAGGTGTTCCAATGAGAGGGTGACAAGTGTCGCCCTCTTGTTGGTCCAAAATGTTTCTTCTCGGAAAAATCATAAAAATTAAAAATGACATAGCCGGAATTTTCCCTACGAAGTCGGGAAACGTTTCGTCAAAAAACGACTCTAATCGGGTGTTGTGAACAAAGTTAATTCGGCCAAGCCTATGTAAAAGTTCAAATTTTTCTACGTACGTCCTTACGTACATACTCTGGAAATACGGGGTATAACAGGAGTAGGAGCTAAACCTTGCTCAGGAGCGACATATAAACTTGGATAATTTTGGGCTTATCGAGGTAAACACTCTTGACCTTCTATTGTAATTGGAAATTACATGTTGTAGGAATATATAGTTGAAGTATACTATATAGAAAATCGAATATAATTGTGCGGCAATGTCTTTTGACTTAAGCCCGAATTTTAACGAAGAGAATCGAATCGTAATTACATAGGGTGTATTCTGATGACTTGTGTAGCATTCTTGTGAAGTAGAATTGAACACGTCCGGTAAGACGTGTAAACCCCACTCTGGTTGGCTTGGTAGCGGCACCGTTAGAAGGAGGAGATTTACGGGGAGGTCTTCTAGAATTTTACGTAGAATATTCTAAATTGAGATCTAAGATGTTAATAGGCGCCTTGTGGCCTCTATAGGTTGAAGTACTACGTGTGGCGTGATCTACTTGGCTTAAGGTGGAGCCGACGGTTTGAGGTACTTGAAGCGTTTTGCTATTAGTCGATAATCATCGCGAGGTATGTGAACCTCTTCCTATCTTTTCTAGCATGATATGTGTTACACCCTGTAGTTACAGGGTATGTATGTGAGGACATACGTATGAGTTTACGACAGAAATGTTGGAATGAAAGAAAGATGTGAATTTTCGACGGAAAAGTTTAGGTTTTGTGAAGAAAAGGTTCGTTAGTGGATTGGATTCCCAGTTTGGTATTTGGACTTCTTGGATTTTATTAGAATTTTGGTATTTTATTTTCGAGAAATGGTTACGTGGGGCCACAGGAGAAATTTACGGTTTTGTAGGGCCGCTTTGTTTTGAGATTTTCGGTATTTTGGATATTTTCGGAGGACGAAATATTGTGGACGAGTAAGGGGGTGACACGTGTCACCCCCCTTGTGTGGCCATGTGGGCCGAAATGGTGTGACAAGTGGCTAGCCACTTGTCACCTACTCACTTGGCCGAAAATGGCCCTAACACTTGGCACCCAATTCGTTGGCCATGTGGTGTGGTGGGACCCACACACACATGGCCCAATCTTGACCACCCACTTGCTTAGATCATGGCCCTTGATCCTTCTATATATACCCCTTAAGTTGAAGACTTAAATCATCTCACACTTAAAGCCTCCAAGGCAAAATATTTCCCTCCCTTTAGGCTATGTTTCGTCCCCCTCCCCTCTTGTGTAAGAAAATACTTGGAGTATTATTGTATAATCCCAAATACATTGGCCTAGTATCCCTAGTAGTATTCCAAAGTTATTTTAATACTAGGAGCCCGGAAATGCTACTTTATTCCAATAGTCGCAAAACGAAACCCTAGAAAAATCTTCCTAGCTTGGTGGAAGTTTTTAGAGAAGTTGTTTAGAAACTTCTAAGGGTCGCTTGGAGCGGGTTGGAGCGTAAGGAATTGGAGCTAAACGTTGCTCTGGATCGACTTATAAACTTGGATAATTTTGGGCTTATCGAGGTAATGATCTATGTCCCCCTATTGTAATTGGATTTTACATGTTGTAGTAGTTATACTTGAGTATATTATATTGGAAGGATGATATTAAAGGATTGAACTGTATTTACATTGGACTGTACTTAGAGTAGACTTGTGTAGTATTATTGTGAGCGAATTGAACACGCCCGGTTAGGCGTGTAATCCTCAGGAGTTGTTGGCCTGGTAGCGGGCCTGGATAGGGGAGGAGATTTATGTGATAGCCGGGGGGGAGGTGCTGCCGAATTTTCTGTAGAATACGGAATCTTGTATTTAGAATACTCTACGAAGAGATCTAGGAGTTGATAGGCGTTTTGTGGCCTTTATAGGTTGCAGTACTTCGAGTAGCGTATTCTACTTGAAGAGTGGAAAAGGCTAGCAGGGTTACAGTACTGTGGAGCGTTTTGCTTATTGTCGATAATCGTCGCGAGGTATGTGAACCTCTTCCTATCTTTTCTAGCATGATTGTTGTGAACTATGTAGTACGGTAGACGTACATGTGCTAAGTGATTTGGTTGGTTTAATACATAGGGTGTTATAATAGCTTTATGGGAAGTTAGTTATAACGACTTTATGTAGGTAAAAGAATGGTTTATTGATTGTAGAAGTTAAGAGACTTGATCTTCAAATATAAGAGACTTGACTTATAAACGACTTGATTTTGAAAGTTAAGAGACTTGATCTTGAAAGATAAGAGACTTGACTTATAACGACTTGTTTTCGGAAAAAGGGAAGTAACTTGATTTTAAGTATAGGTTACTTGTTTTGAAAAGAGTACATTATTGGGTTTTAAAAGAATACTTGTTGTTGTTTTAAAAGAAAAGAGACTTGTAGAATTGAAGAGTTTTTGGTTTAGAACATAAAGTGTTATAACAGCTTTATGGGAAGTTAGTTATAACGACTTTATGAAAACAAAGGAATGGTTTTATCATTGGTTTTAAAATGGTAACTTGACTGTAAAAGGAGAAGCGTTTTGGTCTAAAAGGAAGGCATGTTATTGTCTTAATATGTTTTTAAAAGGAAAGTCTGGAAGTTGTTTTAATTAAAATATTAGTCACCTTATTTTGATACTACGGGTATCGAGTGACTTTTGTGAAAGAAATGGATCTTCTAAAAAGAATTTAACGTACGTAGTACTTTGGGGTTAAAACCTGGATTTTGGCATAAAATGAAAGTACCTTGAGTTGTGTGTAAAGTGTCTATGTTTGCGTGTGATAGCCTTATTGTGCAAGTGTTGTATTCTTATGTTACCGCGTCTCTCGATGGAGGGCCGGTCATGTTATTCTTGATGGATGGACATCTCGACACGATGGGTGGCCGAGTATGCTTCCATTTTGATTGTTGTCTTGTTGTTTCCTTTTGGACATACTGACACGATGCGTGGCGCACGGGTATGGTTCCATTAGGATTGTTGTTCCATGGACTAGCTCTCCATGAGGTTTACTGATCGGCCTTGGTATCTGGTGGTCGGCTTTCGTACTTGCCCCGTCTCGTGGCTGATTCGGCCTTGGTACCTGGTAGTTAGCCCTCGCACTTGCCTGCTCGATTGTAGTGACGAAGTCTCGTGACACGGCCTTGGTACCTGGTAGTTAGCCCTCGTACTTGCCCCGGTCAGCTACGTGACACGGCCTTGGTATCTGGTAGTCGGCTTTCGTACTTGCCCCGTGTCAGCTTCGTGGTTTGGTTGTATAATATTGTTAGTACGGTTGTTATGACACAGGTGGGACCTAGTGTTCATGTGTACTTCTTGGTGTGATTATATCATAGACTGCCGGCAGTGAGGAAGGTATTCCACGGGCATGATTGATGTTGTGGGCGTGAGACCCATTGTTATACTTGAGTAAACGACTTTGAGGGCGTGAGTCCCTGACTTGACATGACTGTTTATATATTATGGACTGTAGTTTGGTTATCATACATGTCTCCTGCTTTATATAGACTATTATGATTTCATTCTGATATTTCTGATTTCACATACTTGGTACTGTTATGCGACCTCGCCCGGCTGCGTTCATGCCGCAGTAAGTACATCGGTTGTGGATCCGCGCTCTTAGGAGCCTGATTGACTTTTGGGAAGCTCCGTTTCTTGGAGGCTTATCTTTGGTATAGTCCTGTCGGTGTAGTTACTTGTACATTCGGGGTATGGCGGGTCTGTCCGTCATAGTTATGGTTACATTCTTAGAGGTGCTGTAATCTTGTTGTGGGCGGGGTTTGTAAAAGGATTTAAGCTTGTGTTGATATATATATGTATATATTCGGAAGGTGACCGTTTTAGTTAGCTTTGGTTTATGCTTTATGACTTGTCTCATGTTTTAGTTTTTATTTCCGATTTTCTCGATGTTGTATCACTAGGGTGCAGGTAAGACACGATCCACGGGCCCTGGTTCGGGTCGTGACAAAAGTGGTATCAGAGCAGTTAATCCTCGGAAAGTGTCTACAGACCGTATCTAGTAGAGTCTTGATTATCGGCGTGTTGTGCACCACACCTATAATCAGGAGGCTGCAGGATATTTAGGATTGGTTTCCATTCTTCTCACTCTGAGATCGTGCCTTAGAGCTGTGTTATAAGTTGGACTCCCTCTGGCGTATTCTTATGTACCAGTTATGCCTCCGCGCAAGCGGCGAGGCCCAGATGGGCAAGCGGCGAGAGGAGTGCGAGTAAAACATAGAAGTGCGAGGGCTTAGGCCTGGTCGTTACCTGAGATAGTACTTCAGACGATGAGTTTTATGACGCCGCTAGCCCCAGCAGAGTTTAGAGCGGCAGCAGTTTCTACTGAGGCCACGATACCTGAGCCTCCAGTACCACGGCCAGGAGCCGAGGATATGAGTTCAAGGAAATGGCCCAGTTACTAGCTAGGCTGGTGGCTGGGAATGAGGACGGACGGAAGCCGGTGGTTCCGGCAGTACCAGTGGTTCACCCTAGATCCAGTAGTCTGAGACTTCGGGATTTCTTGAGTTGCAGTTCGCCAGAGTTCTATGGATAGAAAGCTGAGGATGATCCTCAGGGTGTCGTGCTAGTTTGGGAGATTGTTATACCTGTGGCCGTCAGGGCCATGTGATGGGAGGATATCCAAGTAGGAAGGATACAAGAGGGATGACTCAGCCTGCCGGGTCAGTCGCGGGTTCAGTTGTTCGGTAGAAGGGGGTATTAGTCAGATGAGGTCACCCCTACCTCGTTGTGGCCATTGTAATAGACTCCATTATGGGGAGTGTCGCATCGCCGGCGGCTTGTATGCTTGCGGCCAACAGGGCCATTTGGTGAGAGTTTGTCCGACCAGAGGTAGCACAGATGTAGAGATTCAGCCTTCGGGATCGGTGGCTGGATCATCGCCTTGTATAACTAGGCGCCCTGCAGGGCAGGATTATGATTAGAGCGACAAAGAGAAAGTAAGGCAGTAGTTGCAGAGATACCTTTAGCCCTTAAAAGACTTGGTTATGTTGTTATGGTGGATACGTGTTAAGTGCTATGTACGGGTAGCATTGTGTTAAGTGTGAATTAGAAAACATGGGTAGTTGAGAAAGGGTAAGTCTGGAGACGAGACGATTGTGAGCCTTAGAATTTATAACAGTTAGGACCTTGGATGCATGGCCGCCTTGAGTGGATGATTTTACGGTTGGTCTTTGTCGAAGTACTTGGTATGCGTGATATGTATTGTGGGATAATTCCATGGGTAGTGTGAGATGGAAGTGGTAGCTTTCATGACTTGTGTTAGTAAGATTGTTCCGGATCGGGGAACAAGAGTTTGGCGCGATAGCGGGTCGGGTTGAGGCATGATCGCGGGTCAACCCGCAGCCCGAAATGGGATGGGGTCAGTTTGTGGTGGTCCCTCCAGGTGGTAGGATCACGAGGGTGCTAGGCCCAAATTTAGGTAACCATCGTACGAGTTCGAGGATGCGTTCGACGATGGTCAGTGATGAGGTCGGCTATCTTGTTTTTCAGATCGCATTTTTACTCGGAGGGTTATGCGAGATGTTATGTATCAGGAGGGTTGTAAGGCTGCACGGGGTTCCTACTTTCTATGGCAGGCAGTGTAGCCCAGTTTTCGGCTATTTCTTTTGTGTCTGGAGGTTTTACCAGGCAGGGATAGGAACTCGAGTGAGTCTCAGTATTGCATTTACCCTCGGGCCGGTGTTGTGATTTCAGGGGTAGCAGTAAGGATTATGTGCCTCTTGTTGAGTTTGTATTATTATAATAAGCTACCAATTCAGTATTCGGATATTGCCTTATGAAGGCTTGTATAGGCGGAAGTGTTGGTTGCCGATCGATTGGTTCGATGTTGGCAAGGTTCAGATAGTGGGTACATGCTTGTTTCAGCAGAATGTGGATAGGGTGAAGCTTATCCAGATGAGGTTGTTAGCAGTTCGGAGTCAGCAGAAGCCGTGCGGATAATCAGCATCAACACTTGGAGTTCAGGTTGACGGTGGGTCTTCTTGAAGGTACCACCGGAAGGTGTGACGAGTTTTGGAAGCAGGGCAACTTAGCGAAATACTTTGAGCCTTTCAAAGTAGTTGTACAATAGCGGGTTGCTATAAGATAGCTTGTCGTCCGACTTAGGAGGCGATCGTTCGTACTCCATGTTACTAGGTTTGGAAGAGTATCCTTTGGACCAGGTGAGAGTTAGTGTTGTTATACACGTTAGAGGAGATTCCTCGTTGGCTTGGATTTGAGTTTTGCGCACATGTTATATTCTGGCCATTGGTGGCGTGATCGATTTTTGTAAGTGTAGTAGTGGAGACTACACCGGCGCATGTATGTTTAGAGACTTAGAATGAACATTCGGGACGAATGTTTCTAAGGGGGGAAGAATGTTACACCCTGTAGTTCCAGGGTATGTATGTGAGGACATACGTACGAGTTTACGACAGAAATGTTGGAATGAAAGAAAGATGTGAATTTTCGACGGAAAAGTTTCCGGTTTTTGTGAAGAAAAAGGTTCGTTAGTGGGAATTGGATTCCCAGATTTGGTATTTGGACTTCTTGGATTTTATTAGAATTTTGGTATTTTATTTTCAGAAATGGTTACGTGGGGCCCACAGGAGAAATTTACGGTTTTGTGGGGCCCGCTTTGTTTTGAGATTTTCGGTATTTTGGATATTTTCGGAGGACGAAATATTGTGGACGAGTAAGGGGGTGACACGTGTCACCCCCCTTGTGTGGCCATGTGGGCCGAAATGGTGTGACAAGTGGCACTTGTCACCTACTCACTGGCGAAAATGGCCTAACACTTGGCACCCAAGTCGTTGGCCATGTGGTGTGGTGGGACCCACACACACATGGCCCAATCTTGACCACCCACTTGCTTAGATCATGGCCCTTGATCCTTCTATATATACCCCTTAAGTTGAAGACTTAAATCATCTCACACTTAAAGCCTCCAAGGCAAAATATTTCCCTCCCTTTAGGCTATGTTTCGTCCCCCTCCCCTCTTGTGTAAGAAAATACTTGGAGTATTATTGTATAATCCCAAATACATTGGCCTAGTATCCCTAGTAGTATTCCAAAGTTATTTTAATACTAGGAGCCCGGAAATGCTACTTTATTCCAATAGTCGCAAAACGAAACCCTAGAAAAATCTTCCTAGCTTGGTGGAAGTTTTTAGAGAAGTTGTTTAGAAACTTCTAAGGGTCGCTTGGAGCGGGTTGGAGCGTAAGGAATTGGAGCTAAACGTTGCTCTGGATCGACTTATAAACTTGGATAATTTTGGGCTTATCGAGGTAATGATCTATGTCCCCCTATTGTAATTGGATCTTACATGTTGTAGTAGTTATACTTGAGTATATTATATTGGAAGGATGATATTAAAGGATTGAACTGTATTTACATTGGACTGTACTTACAGTAGACTTGTGTAGTATTATTGTGAAGCAGAATTGAACACGTCCGGTTAGACGTGTAATCCCCTGGGAGTTGTTGGCCTGGTAGCGGGCCTGGATAGGGGAGGAGATTTATGTGATAGCGGGAGAGTCTGCGAATTTTATGTAGAATCCGGAATCTTGTATTTAGAAGACTCTACGAAGAGATCTAGGAGTTGATAGGCGTTTTGGGGCCTTTATAGGTTGCAGTACTGCGAGTAGCGTATTCTACTTGAAGAATGGAAAAGGCTAGCGAGTTACTGATCTTGTGGAGCGTTTTGCTTATTGTCGATAATCGTCGCGAGGTATGTGAACCTCTTCCTATCTTTTCTAGCATGATTGTTGTGAACTATGTAGTACGGTAGACGTACATGTGCTAAGTGATTTGGTTGGTTTAATACATAGGGTGTTATAATAGCTTTATGGGAAGTTAGTTATAACGACTTTATGTAGGTAAAAGAATGGTTTATTGATTGTAGAAGTTAAGAGACTTGATCTTCAAAGATAAGAGACTTGACTTATAAACGACTTGATTTTGAAAGTTAAGAGACTTGATCTTGAAAGATAAGAGACTTGACTTATAACGACTTGTTTTCGGAAAAAGAGAAGTAACTTGATTTTAAGTATAGGTTACTTGTTTTGAAAAGAGTACATTATTGGGTTTTAAAAGAATACTTGTTGTTGTTTTAAAAGAAAAGAGACTTGTGGAATTGAAGAGTTTTTGGTTTAGAACATAAAGTGTTATAACAGCTTTATGGGAAGTTAGTTATAACGACTTTATGAAAACAAAGGAATGGTTTTATCATTGGTTTTAAAATGGTAACTTGACTGTAAAAGGAGAAGCGTTTTGGTCTAAAAGGAAGGCATGTTATTGTCTTAATATGTTTTTAAAAGGAAAGTCTGGAAGTTGTTTTAATTAAAATATTAGTCACCTTATTTTGATACTACGGGTATCGGGTGACTTTTGTGAAAGAAATGGATCTTCTAAAAAGAATTTAACGTACGTAGTACTTTGGGGTTAAAACCTGGATTTTGGCATAAAATGAAAGTACCTTGAGTTGTGTGTAAAGTGCCTATGTTTGCGTGTGATAGCCTTATTGTGCAAGTGTTGTATTCTTATGTTACCGCGTCTCTCGATGGAGGGCCGGTCATGTTATTCTTGATGGATGGACATCGCGACGATGGGTGGCCGAGTATGCTTCCATTTTGATTGTTGTCTTGTTGTTTCCTTTTGGACATATCGACCGCGATCGTGGCGCACGGGTATGGTTCCATTAGGATTGTTGTTCCATGGACTAGCTCTCCATGAGGTTTACTGATCGGCCTTGGTATCTGGTGGTCGGCTTTCGTACTTGCCCCGTCTCGTGGCTGATTCGGCCTTGGTACCTGGTAGTTAGCCCTCGCACTTGCCCTGTTCAGTGTAGTGACGAAGTCTCGTGACACGGCGCGGTACACAGTAGTTAGCCCTCGTACTTGCCGATCACCACGTGACCGCGGCCTTGGTATCTGGTAGTCGGCTTTCGTACTTGCCCCGTGTCAGCTTCGTGGTTTGGTTGTATAATATTGTTAGTACGGTTGTTATGACACAGGTGGGACCTAGTGTTCATGTGTACTTCTTGGTGTGATTATATCATAGATCGGCAGTGAGGAGGTATTCCACGGGCATGATTGATGTTGTGGGCGTGAGACCCATTGTTATACTTGAGTAAACGACTTTGAGGGCGTGAGTCCCTGACTTGACATGACTGTTTATATATTATGGACTGTAGTTTGGTTATCATACATGTCTCCTGCTTTATATAGACTATTATGATTTCATTTACAGTATTTCTGCTTTCACATACTTGGTACTGTTGTCGACCTCGCCGCTGCGTTCATCCGCATGAGTAGAGGTACATCGGTTGTGGATCCGCTCTTAGGAGCACCGCTCACTTTTGGGAAGCTCCGTTTCTTGGAGGCTTATCTTTGGTATAGTCCTGTCGGTGTAGTTACTTGTACATTCGGGGTATGGCGGGTCTGTCCGTCATAGTTATGGTTACATTCTTAGAGTGCAGAAATCTTGTTGTGGGCGGTGGTTTGTAAAAGGATTTAACTGCTCGTGTTGATATATATATGTATATATTCGGGAAGGTGACCGCTTTGGTTAGCCTGGTTTATGCTTTATGACTTGTCTCATGTTTTAGTTTTATTTCCGATTTTCTCGATGTTGTATCACCAGGGTGCCCGGTAAGGCACGATCCACGCCTTGGTTGGTCGTGACAATATGTGTATAACTATGTAGTCTGATGAGCGTACATGTGTTAAATGTATTTGATTGGTTTAAAGCATAAAGTGTTATAACGGCTTTATGGGAAGTTAGTTATGTGACTTTATGTAAGTAAGATATGCTTTGTGGTTTTTAAAAGATGACTGATTTGACTTATAACTGACTTGATGTGTGATAATAAAGAATCTTGAAGTATTTCAAAAGAATTAAGAAACCGTTTTGAAAGAAGAAGTAATACTTGGTTTTGAAAACATAAGAGTTATACTAGCTTTATGGGAAGTTAGGTATAACGCCTTAAGAATGGTAAAAGAAATGGTTTCTTGATTTTTAGAAGTTAAGAGACTTGATCTTAAAAGATAAGAGACTTGACTTAATTGTATTGATATGAAGTTTGTTAACAATGTGAAACCTCATTCGTGAGTAATGGGTACTTGGTTTTAAAAGGAATAATGTTTTACTGATTTCAGAAATCAGAATGAGTATCGACAAACCACGGCAGCGTTAATAAAGGAAAGTGTAATGAATAATGAAGTATTATTAAGACCAGTAGAAACCTCCATCTGCATAGAAACTAAGATGAGACAAAATGATATTACATTTCCTAGATCATGGTTGCTTAATAAGATTGATTATGAATAAGAATAACCTACACTCATATAAGGCACATGTTACTCAAATGTTTTAAAAAAAGATTAAGACATTGAACTATGAAACTTTTCTAAAATAAAGAGCCTTGAGTAATTGACATTAGGCAAACTGGAACCTTAGGGAAAGGAATGTGGTTGAAAAGGAAAGTGTTTTGGTTTACCTAAAAATATGAGTCATTCTATTTTATACCACGGGTATCGGGTGACTTTTATAAAAGGAATGGATCTCTTTAAAAAGGAACTTAACGTACGTAGTACTTTAGGGTTAACACCCGGATTTTGACTTAAAATGAAAGTACTTTGAGTTGTGTATAACTTGCCTATGCTTGTTGTTGTGTAACTTGCCTATGCTGATTGAGATAGTATTTGTTGTGCAAGAATTGTGTTTCTATTCTATCGCGTCTCTCGATGGAGGGCCGGTTGACTTGTTGAGAACTTACTTGGGCGTCTGCAGCGATGTGGAAGATTCCACGCACGCCCATTATTATTATTATTACATGGGCATGTCTACACCGATGATGTGGACATGTGACCATTAGGGTTATTTATGGCGAAGTATCGTGACTTACGGTTGTGATCGGGTCGAGCTTTGTTTACTTGCCCCGTCGCCACGTGGCGCAGTGGATCTGGTATAGGTTATTGCACCGCCACGTGTCGCCTTCGGCGAAGTATCGTGACTTACGGTTGTGATCGGGTGCGTAGCCTGTTTACTTGCCCCCGTCAGCTACGTGACGCAGGTGGATCTGGTATAGGTTATTGCACCTGCCACGTGTCAGCTTCGCGAGTCCGTATTTGGATGGAGCTTCGTGTCTTACGGTTGTGATCCAGTGCGTGGCGATTCACTTGCCCCGCCATTACGTGGCGCAGTGGAGTGGAGGCTATTGCACTTGCCACGTGTCAGCTTCCTGATATGGTTGTACAATATTATTGGTACGGTCGGATCTGGTAGTTATACTTGCCCCGTACGGTTTTATTGACACAGGTAGGACGTGGTGTTCACATATACTCCTTGGTATTGTTATATCATAGACTGCCGGCAGTGAGGAAGGAATTCCACGGGCATGAGTGATGATTTGGAGGGCGTGAGTCCCTGACTTGATATGACTGGTTATATGTTGTGTACTGTAGTTTGGATATCATACATGTCTCCTACTTTATATAGACTATTATGATTTCATTTACAGTATTTACAGTTTCACATACTTGGTACCTGTTGTACTGACCTCCTTCGGGGGGCTGCGTTCATGCCGCAGGTAGAGGTACATCGGCTGTCGATCCCCGCTTTTAGGATCACATTTCAGCGTGTTGGGAAGCTCCGTTCCTTAGGAGGCTTATCTTTGGTATGTTACCCTGAGTCCAGAGGTTCTTGTACATTCGTGGTATGGCGGGCCCTGTCCGTCATAGTTGTTGTAAAAATCTTAGAGTGCATGCCTTTGTTGTGGGCAGGGTTGTAAGGATTGTAACTGTTCAAATGTCTATATATATATATGTTGGAAGGTAACCGTTTTGGTTGGCCTATTTTCTTTATCTTGATCCATGTCTATTTAAATGTTTAAGTTTTTATTTTCCGCTGGTTTTTCTCTGATGTTGTATCACTAGGGTGCCCGGGGTAAGGCACCAGTCACGGGCCCCGGAACGGGTCGTGACAAAGTTGCATGATTTGGCCTTTAAGATTTCAATTCAATTGGATTATTAGTTTAATCGTCACATGTTATATAAAGAAGGAATTATAATTGTTAAGTTGTTTATGACTATATAACATGTTAGGCCTAAGAAGTTGGATTGAAAAAGAATTGGAAAAGGACTTTGTGTTGTTGTCTATGTTTAGCCAAGAATGGCTTTAAATATGGAACTAGTTTCGTATTAATTTGTGGGGCGGAATTTTACACGTCCTGTTAAGGCGTGTAATCCCCTTTGGTTAGATGAATTGTTGGGCCTTAAATGTGGTGTGTTTGGTTATTGAATTCGGCCTTGAAAAAGGTGGCAAAGTATGTAGAAACAAAGGAAGTGTTGTCCGATTTTTCATAGAATTTAGTGACTTTGCACTTAGAATATTCTACGTTTGAATCTAGAGGTTTAATGGACGTATTATGGTCATTATAGGTTGAAGTACTAAGTATAGCATATTCTACTTGAAGGATGGAATAGCTATCAAGGTTGAAGTACTTTGGAGCATTTTGCTATTTGTCGATAATCGTCGCGAGGTATGTGAACCTCTTCCTTCTTTTGACATGATTCTATGTATGGAATATACATGTAGTACTATTTCATGATTCCTTCTACTCTTAGAAGTTAAGAGGTATGTATGTTGATTTACTCTACGTAAAGGTTATGTCTAAGTTATCCTAAGTTCTTACCAAGTCTTATGGGGGATGTTGGTAAGAGTCGTTAGGAGGTATTTGGAGCCAAGTTGACTTGGCTAAGTTACGGCACAAATGAGAATAAGAATCGAACAAGCCACTGCAGCGTTAATAAAGGAAAATGTAATGACAATTAATTAAGTTAAAATGAGTAGAATTCTCCATCTGCATAGAAGCTAAGATAAGACAAAATTGTATTACATTTTCTAGATCATGGCTACTCGATTAAGATCGTTATAAATAAGTATAACTTATTCACAACGCACCAAAGTATATGTTACTTAATTTATAAGAATTTACGTATGAAGTTTTAAGACTATGAGCCTCAAATTTTTTTAAAGGTTAAGGGACTTTATTTTCCAAGTTATGGGACTTGATTCTTAATGGAAGAAATGAATTGATTTAAAAGTATAGAATACTTGATTTGGAAAGTATTGATTTCTTGCCATTCTAAAGTTAAGAAACTTGTTTTCTTAAAAGTTAAGAGACTTGAAGTATTTTGAAAGCTATGTGATTTGAATTGAAAGTATAAGTTTCTTGGTCATAAAAGGAATGAATTTGTCTAAGACATAAAGAGTTATAACGACTTTATGGGAAGTTGGTTATAACAACTTTATGGAAGATTAAAAGAATGGTTTTCTTCAGTGATGTAAGCAAAGAAATGATTTGAAATAAAGAAGGGCAAATTGTTTTAAAGGTACCAATTGCTTAAGGTTTTAAAGAAAGAAGTCAATTGATTTAGAAGCCTATAAATGTATTTCTAAAAAGTATTGTGACTTGTCGTGAAAAGTATATATGACTTGATACTACGGTTATTAGTATCTTGGAAGTTTTATTTGAAAAAATCATTTTAAAAGAGTAGAGGCACGTAGTACGTTGGGTTAAATTCCCGGATTTTATAATGACATGTTAGTGCCTTAAGTAAACAAAAATGAGAGTGTATATGAACAAGCTAATAAGAAGTTAGGAGATTTCTTAACTTGCTTATGTAATGTATGATAAGCCGGTGGTGCTTATGTTATGTATAGTAAGCCGGTGGTGCTTATGTTATGTATGATAAGTCGGTAGTGCTTATGTTATGTATGATAAGCCGGTAGGGCTTATGTTATGTATGATAGCCGGTTGAGTTAGGGTAAGAGTATAAATGAGGGGTAAACCCCCAAGACGTTATACCACCTTCTTCAGGGTAAGAGTATAAATGATGGAAAAACCCCCAAGACGTTATACCACCTGCTTCAGGGTAAGAGTATAAATGAGGGGTAAACCCCCAAGACGTTATACCACCTGTTCCGTGGATTTGCTACCCATGATGCGAAGAATATCTCAAGCGAGTCCTTATGGGCTTATGCGGGTGAAATAGTCTCATGCGGGTAGTCTGACTATGCGAGGAATACCTCATGCGGGTCCACAGGACCTATGCGGGTGAAATAGTCCCAGGAGTAGGATTGCTTATCGATACTACGGGCGAGGGACCCTGTTTTGATCATGAGCCTCCTATTTTTATGCAGTATACCTTTATGGGCAGACTTATGTGATTTTATCGCGTCCCTAATTGGGCTGGGCAGTATTCCTTTATAGGCAGACTTATGTGACTCTATCGCGTCCCAGATTGGGCCGACAGTATAGGCGTTCCTCCATAAAGGGAGAAATTAGGTTATGCAAGATACGTAAGTTATATGTTTATGAACTTGATGAGTTTTCTTAAGTATGTACGTAAGAATTTGACTATACTCTTATGGAAAAATGGGAAAAGATAATAAGGTACGATTAAGTTCACGAGATGGAAATGACACGGTAGGATCTGGTATTTACCCTTTCTTTATACTTGCCCCTATCATTCTTTTGTACAGTTATGATTTGTTACTGTACCTTATTTTCCGTTCCATATTCGGTACATGTTGTACTGACCCCCTTCGGGGGGCTGCGTTCATGTCCGCAGGTTTAGGTACACAGTTGTGGATCCGCGAGCTTAGGATCTTGGTTCAGCATTTTGAGATGGCTCCAATGTTCCGGAATCGTCATGGCTATGTATATTCAGGGGTACGGCGGGGCCTTGTCCCGTCATAGTATTTGTTCAAATTTTAGAGGTCTGTATTCATCTGTGGGCTGGACTGGCTAGAGTTGTTTTTACATTGTTAAACAGTGTAGACCCTTTCGGGTAATTTTTATGTTATGGCTGCCTTATCTGCTTGGCCTTGGTTTTAAAAAAAAGAGTGTTATTTATCTTCCGCATTTTATTATGTTGTATGATTAGAAGGGTGCCCAGGTAGGGCACCAATCGCGGCCCGGGGTCCGGTCGTGACACCCCCTTAGTGGTCTTGGACGAAAATGGCATGGTTAAAATGGTCATTTGACCATAATTTAAATGACCAAGTCTTGCAAAGACAAAGAGCTTGACATTGTTGACTTGTCAAAGGGCCACTTGGCTTGATCCTTGTGAAACTCATCCAAGCCACCCATTTGTTTTAATCTTGACCCTTCCTAGTGTTATATAAGCTTACTAGTAGCAAGACTTTGTCATTCTACACTTAGAAAAAATTTGAAATCTTGTTCTTGCTCCCTATTGTGAAGCTCACGGCAAATGGCCCATTTCCAAGAGAAATTTTTTCAATTTTTGTCCAATAATCCCCATACTTTAAACCAAGGTACCTAAGGGTATTGTAAGTGTATCTCAATAGAAAGATCCCGGAAAAATGGTGTTTTCGTATTAGTCGCAAGGCGAAAACCTAAGGAGTTATTCAACTTTGAAGTTGGAACTTGAAGAGGAGTTCTTCATAAGCTTCTAAGGGTTGCTTGGAGTGGATTGGAACGTCGAAAGGAGGAGCTAAAGTTGCTAAGGATCGACTTGTATTCTTGGATCATATTTGGGTTAAATGAGGTATAATCTTCGTCTTACTTTTGTAGTTGAAGATTCCATGTTGTTATAAGTTAGAAATGATCATGTTATATGTGTTATGAAGATTGATAAGTGTTATGGAAATTTGGAAGCTCAAATCCGAAAATGACATGTTAAGCCATTTGAAATTGAAATACAATTTGGTCGATAATTAGAATCGTCGCATGTTTACCTACTTGAGGATTGTAGTAGTTATAATCAATTGTGGCTAGATAACATGTTATATTAAACCACTTGGATTGAGAAGGGATTGGAAACGAATTTGTATTGTTGTCCCTAATTGCCGAATGGACATTGTATTTTTGGACTAGTTTAATGTCAATTGTGGGGCGGAATTTTACACGTCTTGATTAAGCGTGTAAACCCCTATTGATAACTACTTTGTTGAGCCTTAAATGTGGCGTGTTTGGTTATTGAATTCGGCCTTGAAAAGGGTGGCAAAGTATGTAGAAACAAAGGAAGTGCTGTCCGATTTTCCGTAGAATTTAGTGACTTTGCACTTGGAATATTCTACATTTGAAGTAAGAAGTTAATAGACGTACTATGGTCATTATAGGTTGATATACTACGTACGGCGTATTGGACTTAGCAAGTGGATTAAACCGAAGAGGTATGTGGAACTTTCTTATCTCTTGAGCATGAATAAGTTGTAAATGTATAGTACGGTAGACGTACGAGATTTTGACGAATTTAGTTACTTTGATATCCTTGGTTTATTATAAGAATGTCCAAGTTGATTGAGTTAGGGAATTAACTCACTTGTTTAAAATATTAAGGATATCTTACTTTCTAAATGTTAAGAGACTTAAAGTATTTTTGAAAGTATTTTGACACTTGTTTTGTTTGGAAAGTTTAAGTCTCTCGGTTATAAAGAAGAATGTAAGTTTCTAAAGTATAAAGCTAGTATAACGGCTTTATGGGAAGTTGGTTATAATAGCTTTATGGAAGGTTAAAAAGAGTGATTTACTCTAAGTATGATAAATGACTTGAAATAATGAAAGGCAAATTGATTTAAAGGCATCAATTGCTTAAAGTTTTAAAAGAAAGAAGTCACTTGATTTAGAAGCCTATAATTGTATTTCTAAAAGGTATTGTGACTTGTCTTCAAAAGTAGTTATGACTTGATACTATGGTTATTAGTATCTTGGAAGTTTTGTATGAAAATGAGTCATTTTAAAAGAGTAGAAGTACGTGGTACTTTGGGTTAAATTCCCGGATTTTTATAATGACATGTTAGTGCCTTAAGTAAACTAAAAATGAGAGTGTACATGTATAAGACTAATAAGAAGTTAGGGGATTTCTTAACTTGCTTATATATGGTATGATAAGCCGGTAGTGCTTATGTATGTATGATAAGCCGGTAGTGCTTATGTTATGTGTGATAGCCGGTTTGTGCTAGTAGTATATTATTCATTACGGGGTCATTCCCCGGGTTTGTGGCATTTTCATATTCCGTGGATTTGCTACCCACGATGCGAGGAATACCTCATGCGAGTCCGTAAGGGTTTATGCGGGTGAAATAGTCCCATGCGAGCGGATACAGCCTATGCGGGTCTACATGACCTATGCGGGTGAAATAGTCCCATGCGAGGAATGCCTCTTGCAGGTCCACACGACCTATGCGGGTGAAATAGTCCCAGGAGTAGGATTGCTTAATGATACTGCGGGCGGGTGGTCCTGCTTTGATCGTGAGCTTCCTATTTTTATGTTGTAAGTATACTCTTATTTACTCTCATTATTAGTAAGGCACAGTGTACTGTTAATTAAGCTATCATACATGTCTCCAGTTTTATTATAGACTTATGATTTCATTACAGTACTTTCAATTCCACATATTTGGTACATGTTGATCGACCTCCTGGGCTGCGTTCATGCCGCAGTAGAGTGCAGTTCTTGATCCTCAGTCTTAGGATCACTGTTCAGCTGTTGAGAAGCTCCTTTATTCCGGAGGCTTATCCCTGGTATTGTCGGTTGTTGTACATTCAGGGGTATGTCGGGGCCCTGTCCCGCCAAGGTGGTTATTCTTAGAGGTCTGTAGTCACATTTGTGGATTGGGTTTGTAAAAAAAAAATGTACTGTTCTATTACGTATATTTTACGGAAGGTGGCCTTATCGGCTAGCCTGTTGTTATTTTATGTTTAAGCATTTTATAAGTTGTGTATGTTCACGCTATTCTCGATGTTTATGAAAGGGTGCCTGTAGGGCACGATCATGAGCGAGGGTCGGTCGTGATACTAAGGGTATTGTAAGGATATCTCAATAGATCCCGGGAAAACTTCATTTTTACATTAATCGCAAGGTGAAAACCTAAGTCGTTTTCATAGTTTTGTGTGGAAATTAAAGGAAAGTTGTTTGTGAACTTCTAAAGGCTTCAAATAGCGGATTGGAGCGTGAAGGAAATGGGCTAAGTTGCTAAGGAGCGACTTTGTATTTTGGAGTTGGATTAAGGCTTGTCAAGGTAACAATCTTGTTCTCTTAATGTTATAAGATTACATATTGTTGTAGTTATGGATATAAACAAGCATGAGATATATATTGAAGATTGAAATGTTATGGAATATTTGGATGGAATCCGAAAGTTTCATGTTTAACCTTAAGATTGTAATTCGATTTAGTTATTAGTTTTAGTCGTCGCATATCATATAAGGAAAGGATTGTAGTTGTTATTATCGATTGTGCTTATATAACATGTTAGACTAAACAACTTGGATTGAAAAAGAATTGGAAAAGACTTTTTGTTGTTGTACCCCGAATTGCCGAGAATGACATTGAATTATTGGACTAGTTTGATATCAATAGTGGGGAAGAATTTTACACGTCTTGTTAGGCGTGTAATCCCATTTTTGTTAGCTACATTGTTGAGCCTTAAATGTGGCATGTTTGGCTATTGAATTCGGGCCTTGAAAAAGGTGGAAAAGTACGTAGAAACAAAGGAAGTGATGTCCGATTTTCCGTAGAATAAGTGACTTTACACTTAGAATATTCTACGTTTGAAGCTAGAAGTAAATAGACGTATTATGGTCATTATAGGTTGACATACTACGTACGGCATATTGGACTTAGCAAGTGGATTGAACCGAAGAGGTATTTGGAACTTTTCTTATCTCTTGAGCACGAATAGTTATCAATGTATAAGTACGGTAGACGTACGAGATTTAAGTGAATTTAGTTTCATTTGATATCCTTGACTTGTTTTGAGAATGTCCAAATTGGTTGAGTTAGAAAAATTAACTCACTTGTTTTAAAGGTTAAAGAGGTTTTAGTTTTTAAAGCATAAAGTTAGTATAACGGCTTTATGGGAAGTTGGTTATAACAACTTTATGTGAAGTTAAAAGAATGGGTTATTCTAGTAATGTAAACAAGGATAAATGACTTGAAATAAAGAATAACAAATATTGATTTAAAGGCATCAATAGCTTAAAGTTTTACAGAAAAGGTCACTTGATTTAGAAACCTATAAATGTATTTCTAAAAGGTATTGTGACTTGTCTTGAAAAGTAGATATGACTTGATACTACGGTTATTAGTATCTTGGGGTTTTATATGAAAAAGAGTCATTTTAAAAGAATAGAAGTACGTAGTACTTTGGGTTAAATTCCCGGATCTTTCATGATACGATAGTGCCTTAAGTTAAAAGAAATGAGAGTGCATGCTAATTAAGTCTAATGAGAAGTTAAGGGGTTTCTTAACTTGCTTATGTTATTTATAGTAGCCGGTTGTGCTTGTGATATATTGTTCATTACGGGATCATTTCCCGGGCTTGTGGCATTTGCATATTCCGTGGATTTGCTCCCCATGATGCGAGGAATACCTCATGTGAGTCCGTAGGGCTCATGCGGGTGAAATAGTCCTATGCGGGGTGGATCAGTCCTATGCGAGGAAATTACCTCATGCGGGTCCATACGGCCTATGCGGGTGAAATAATCCCAGGAGTAGGATTGCGTGATAATACTACGGGCGGGTGGCCCTAGGTTAATCACAGGCTTCCTATTTTAAGAACCGGAAATGTATATTTTGTTACTCTCATTGTTAGTAAGGCACATTATATTGTTAATTTGATTATCATACATGTCTCCAGTTTTATTTTAGACTTATGATGTAAATTACAGTATTTTCAATTTTACATACTTGGTACATATTGTGTACTGTCACCCTTTCCTCGGGGGGCTGCATTCATGCCGCAGGTAGGGGTAAGCAGGTGGTGGATCATCACTCTTAGGATCACTGATCAGTTGTCAGAAGCTCCATTTCTCCGGAGGCTTGTCTTTTGGTATGATTTCCCTGATGTTGTAGATTTATGTACATTCAGGGGTATGGTGGGGCCCTGTCCCTTCACAGTTGTTATTCTTAGAGGTATGTAGTCATATCTTGTCGATTAGGTTGTAAGAAAAAAAATGTAACTATTTTTTTTGGGTTATGTATAATTCACGAAAGGTGGCCATATCGGCTAGCCTGTTGATATTTACTGTGCCATAATAAAACCGTACGGGGTAAGTACGAAGGCATAGCCGACTACTAAAACCCACAGTACCAACAAAGTCATAAACTGTATCACGAGGTTTGTCTAGACCGCCACATGATCGAAGCTGGCCACTCGCGCAAAGATCAAATATCGCTGTCTAATCCTCGGAACTTCCATGACTCCGCATAGGTCACACATAGGCCCGCATGAGGTATTCCCCGCATCGGGGGTAGCTACTCCCCGGCATCGTCCTGGACTCGCAGTCCGCATGGCCACATAGACCGCATGGCCATATAGACCGCACACTAACCTGGAACTCTCGTAGCTCCGCATAGGTCCCCTAGACCCGCATGAGGTATTCTCGAATCATAGTCCTGCATCGCTCGAGGTATACCGCGACGGAGGCGACAACCCCGGTATCATGTCAAGAGGTGAGTGGTACAATACTATCATAACGGCTTATCGTTAAACAACGTAAGAACAATCAAGGAAACCCTACACAAACATCACAAGATACTAACACGTAGCATCCTAAACATGTTTACTTATCAAATCAACAAGAAAGTATTACAAGGCTATCACAAACCAACACAATCAAGTTATTCACACAAGGTACTTTCTACTTTATGTTAACAAGTTCGGGTTTTTATCCCCAAAGTACTTCATACATTAACTATTTAAAAGATCTGTTTCTTTCACAAAAGTCACACAATACCCGTAGTATAAAAATAGAGTGACTATCTTTTTAAGTAAACCAAAACACTTCCCTTTGTAAAATCAAGTAACAACATTATTTTCCAAACGTTCAAGTTTGCCTAATTTCAAATGCTCAAGTTTCTCATTTTCGAAAGGTTTCGTAGTTCATAGTTTTAATCACTTAATAATATAATTCTCCTTTAAAACAATTTGAGAAACATATGTCTTATGTGTGAGTAGGTTATTCTTGTTCATAACAATCTTATTAATGCAGCCACGATCTAGGAAATGTAATATCATTTTGTCTCATCTTAGCTTCTATGCAGATGGAGGTTTCTACTGGTTTTCATAATACTTAATTAGTCAATACATTTCCATTTATTAGCGCTGCAGTGGTTTGTTCGATACTTATTCTCATTCCCGAAATCAATATAAGGCGTTCATAAACAATCAAGTAAACCGTTCCTTTTATCTCTCTTAAGTCGTTATACCTAACTTCCCATAAAGCTAGTATAACTCTTAAGCTTTTAAAACCAAGTATTACTCTTCTTTCAAAAAGGTTTCTTAACTCTTTTGAAATACTTCAGATTCTTATTATTAGACTCAAGTCAAAAGACATCGCAGTAAAACCACGTTCAGTTAACACACGTACGTCTACCGTACTATATATATATTCTTTTAAAATATCATGCTCAAGAGGATAGGAAGAATCACATACCTCGCGACGATTATCGACAATTAGCAAAACGCTCCACGGCTATAACCCGGCTAGCCTTGTCCACCTTTCAAGTAGAACACGCTACTCGCAGTACTTCAACCTATAACGGTTATACAAGTCTATCAATGTCTAGACTACTCTGTAGAATATTCTAAGCAGAGGGTTCTCTATTCTACGGAAAATCGGGCAGCACTTCCCTACCCGTTAAACTACACAAGTCTACTGCAAATACAGTCCTATGTAAGTACAGTTTAATCTTCTTCTTATATACCTTCCTTGTATATAACTTATACTTAATTCTTATACTTCAACAGTATGCAAACTCTAAATACAATAGGGGGACAAGATATTTACCTCGATAAGCCCAAAATTATCCAAGATTTAATGTCGATCCTGAGCAACGTTTAGCTCCTACTCTGGGCGCTCCAACCCGCTCCAAACAACCCTTAGAAGTTCCCAAACAACTTCTACTTATCACTTCAACCAACTATGAAGATTTTCCTTAGGGTTTCGTTTTGAGACTAAAAGGACATAAGGTAGTATTTCCGGGCTCTACGTATAGAGGTAACTTTGGAATACTACAAGGTATAAGGCTAAGGTATTTTGGAATAGTAACAATACTTGGAGAATACTTTTCTACCAAGGGGGGGTATTTTACGAGAACAACACTCAAGAGGGGTACTGGGCTAGCACCACTAGAAAAAGGGGGGTACTCTCGGCCAAGGGCCTCACAAAGGGGGAGGGGGAGGCTTGGACGAAAGCCTTACAAAGGGGGAGGGAGATTTCAATACTTAGAAAATGTGGAGTGGATGAAGAAGTCTTCAACAAAGGGGGTATTTATAGGACTTTCAATGGCCAAGATCAAGACAAGTGGTGGGCAAGTGGAGGGTGAGGATTTGTACATGTGCACCCTAGCCATCTACTCCACAATTCACTCCAAACATTGACCCAAGTTTTAGGCCACAAAACATGTCAAGAAACGTGCACCCAATCGGCCACTACATCCGCCCACTTGAGGGTGACAAGTGTCGCCCTCACGTTGGTCCAAAATATTTCATCTCTCTGAAAAATCCGCAAAAATAATAAATGTTGCAACCGTAATTTTCCCCTCGCAAAGTTTGGAAAACGTTTCGTCGGAAAACAATTCTTTTCGGTAGTTGTGCACAAATTTCGACCCTTGCCTATCTTAAGGCTTAAACTTTCGCACGTACGTCCTCACGTACATACTCTGGAAATACGGGGTATAACATTCTCCCCTCCTTAGAAACATTCGTCCCGAATGTTCCTTCTCGATACAGATAACGATAAGTTCCTCTTAACACATGCTCGCTTCTTCCCTTACTCGTCGTACCCTTCTCGTACACTCGAACTCTTTCTCATAACTTACCACATTTCTGTTACTGCTTCAGTTTCCAAAATCTCTGGGTTACTACCTTCGACTTGGTCATCATTAACTGGGAACACTCTGGATGGATCTCATATACTCTTCTGAACATAGCAATAAGAAAGTCCGGACGCACTGCCTCCCACGTCGGACGGCAAAGCTAACTTATAGGCAACCTGACCTATCCTCCAAAGGATCTGAAAACGCTCTAAGTACCTCAGGCTAAATTTCCTCTGTTTTCCAAAACTCGTCACACCCTTTCCGGGGTGGTACCTTCAAGACCCACCGCCAACTCGAACTCAAGCGCCGCCGTCGGTTATCCGCACGACTTCGCTGACTCGGCGCCAATAACCTCTTCTGGATAAGCTTCACCCTATCTACATCCTGCTGAATCAAGTATGAGCCAACAATTTGTACCTTGCCAACATCGAACCAATCGACTGGCAACCTATACTACCGCCCATACAAGGCGTCATAAGGCGATATCCGATCACTGAAATGGTAGCTATAAAACACTCCCTCAACAGGAGGCAATAATCCTCACAGCTACCCCTGAAATCCAAACACTGGCCCGAGGATGAATGCGATACGGAGACTCCCCTGAGTTCCTAACCCTGCCTGGTAAAACTTCCAGAAAAAAAAGAAATAGCCATAACCTGGGCTCCACTGCCTGTCATAAAGTGAAAGTAGGCACCTCGTGCAGCCTTACAACCTTCCTGATATAACATCTCGCATAACCCTCTGCCGAGTAAACGGTCCTGACTGAAAGATAAGATGGGCTGACCCCATCGGCCGACTACTGGTCGAACGCATCCACGAACTCGTACGATGGTTAACTAAATTTGGGCCTAACATCCTCATGACCCTATCACAAAGCGGGACCACCACAAACTGACCCCACCACAATACAGGCCGCGGGTTGACCCGCGATCGGTCCTCAACCCGACCCGCTCTCGCGCAAAAACTCTTGTTCCCCGATCCGGAACAATCTCACCATCGAGTCACGAAAACCTAGTGGTCTTCTTAGCTCAACTACCCTCTTTCATATCATACCACTCAGGGACTTATCACACAAACATATCTCACGTATACTATGCACTCCGATAAGGGTCAAACATAAATGTAATCTTTTACTCAAGATGGCCTGGCCTCTAAGGTCTCCACGTATAAAACTCTAAGGCTCACACTTTCCTTATCCCCAAACTTACCCTTCTAACTAACCATGATTTAATCACAATTAACACAATGCTATCTGAACAAAACACTTAAGATATACTCATCTTATCACACATACTAATCTCTAGAGGGTTAAGGATATACCTGTATCTACTGTTTTACTTCCCCTTTGTTGTTCTAATCAATCACGCCTGTTGGGCGATAGCTAGGAAGGTGATGAACTGGTCACCGGTCACGAATCGAGTCTCTACATCCGCGCCACCTCCTGGGACAATTTCTCATAAAATGGCCGCTGGCCGCAAGCATAACAAGTCGAAGAAGTACGACACTTCCCACAATGACACTTACCACAACCCACACCGAGGTGGGGTGGCCTCTGCAGCTAACACCCCTCTCCGAGCCGAATCAAGAATCGATCTGGTAGTCGATGTCACGACCGATTCGGGCGTGATCGTGCCTTACCCGGCACCCTAGTGATACAACATCGAGAAAACAATGGAAAATAAAACTTTAAACAAGAAACAAGATATATGATCATAAAACAGGCCAACCCAACGGTTACCTTCCAATAACATATATATATACAACTTTTTCAAAACGAACAGTTTAATCCTTTTTACAAACCCTGCCCACACTTGCAGATTCTACAGACTTAAGATTTACAACTATGACGGGATAGGGCCGCCATACCCCGAATGTACAAGAACCTACAACTCGGGGAACACATACAAAAGATAAGCCTCCGAGAAACGGAGCTTCCCAACGCTGAACCGAGATCCTAAGAGCGAGGATCCACGACCGATGTACCTCTACTGCGGCATGAACGCACGGCCGAAGGAGGTCGAGATAACAGTACCAAGTATGTGAAATCAGAAATATCAGTAAATGAAATCATACTAGTCTATATAAAGCGTGAGACATGTATGATAACAAAACTACAGTTCACAACATAAAAGCAGTCATGTCAAGTCAGGGACTCACGCCCTCAAGTCATCACTCAAATATAACTATGAGTCTCACGCCCACAACATCAATCATGTTCGCATCATGGCCGCATGCCCGGAATTCGCATCGGTGTAGACATGTCCATGATGCAACAATAATACCAATGCCCGTGGCCACATGCCCTGACTCGCATCGGTGTAGACACGCCCATGTGACATCAACAATAATATCTTGGGTGATCAACCCCGCGTAACGCCATGCCCCGAATCTGCATCGGTGTAGACATGTCCATGTAACCACAATAACAATATATCGGTAATCAACCCCGCCGCATGGTCACATGCCGGTCTGCAGACGGTGTAGACATGTCCATGTAACATCGACAACAAGACAATAATCAAAATGGAAACATACCCGTGGAATTCTCGTCACCGCCAAAGACGCTCCAAGTAAGTTCTCAATAAGTCAACCGCCTCTATCGAGACGGTAACGTAAATACAACACTTGTACAACAAAGGCTATCATCACAAGCATAGGCAAGTTTCACACAACTCAAAGTACTTTCACATAAGTCACACAATACCCGTAGTATAAAAATCGTGACTATCTTTTTAAGTAAACAAGACACTTCCCTTTTGTAAAATCAAGTAACAACATTATTTTCCAAACGCTCAAGTTTGCCTAATTTCAAATGCTCAAGTCACTTATTTTAGAAAGGTTTCATAACTCATAGTCTTAATCTCTTTTAAAACAATTGAGTAACATATGTCATATATGTGAGTAGTTTATTCTTGTTTATAACGATCTTATTACAAAGACCTTGATCTAGAAAATGTAATATCATTTTGTCTCATCTTAGCTTCTATGCAGATGGAGGTTTCTACCGGTTTTAATACAACACATCATTATTCAATACATTTTCCTTTATTAACGCCGCAGTGGTCCTGTCGATACACATTCGATTTCGAAATCGGTAAAACATTATCCCTTTAAAACCAAGTACTCATTACTCACGAATGAGGTTTCACACAAACATCCACATTAAAACAAATAAGTTAAGTCTCTTATCTTATAAGATCAAGTCTCTTAACTTCTAACATCAAGAAACCATTTTCTTACCTACATAAAGTCGTTATAACCAACTTCCCATAAAGCGTTATAACACTTTATGTTTAAACCAAACAAATACACTTGCACGTACGCCCACGTCTTACATAGTTACACACATATCATGCTAGAACAGATAGGAAGAGGTTCACATACCTCGCGGCAGTATCGACAATAAGCAAAATGCTCCAAGTACTACAACATGGCTAGCCCTTTCCACTCCTCAGTAGAATACGCTACTCTTAGTACTTTCACCTAAAAAGGTCACAAACGCTCATTAACTTTTAAACATACGGTTCCATTTCTCTCTGAGAAAATTCGAAGCCTCCCCATGCAGCGTAAATCTCCTCTCTATCGAGTCGGCTACCAAGCCAACCGTGGGGTTTACACGCCTAACGGACGTGTACAATTCTACTCAAGAATACTACACAAGTCTCACCGCAATACAAATTCTATGTAAATACTGATTCGATTCTTTTCTTTACTCTTCAGCTTAAGTCAAAAGACATTGCCAAATACAAAGTTCATTATATATAGTATACTTCAACTATATATTCAACAACATGTAATTTCCAATTACAAATAGAGGACAAGATAATTACCTCGATAAGCCCATAATTATCCAAGTTAAATGTCGATCCTTAGCAACGCTTAGCTCCAACTCCGGGTGCTCCACCCCGCTCCAAACAACCCTTAGAAGTTCTAACCAACTTCTACTTAAATACTTCAACCAATCAATGAAGATTTCCTTAGGGTTTCGGTTGAGACTAAAGGGACAAAAGGTAGTATTTCCGGGCTCTACGTATAGAGGTATCTTTGGAATACTACAAGGTACAAGGCTAAGGTATTTTGGGCATTATAACAATACTTGGAGAGTATTCTAATACCACAAAAAGGGGTATCACGAGAACACCCCAGGTGGGGGTGTTCCTCTAGAAGGCCACAGGAAGGGGAGGAAGGTTCTCGAACTAGAGCTCACAAAGGGGGCACGAGAGGTTTTCAAGAAGTGGAAGTTTTTTGGAATGGATGAAGTCTTCAAACTTAGGGGGGTATTTATAGCAAAACCAAAGGCCACCAAGGGCAAGATCCTTCCAAGTGTATAGCAAGTGTAAGGACAAGATCAAGCCAAGTGCACCTAACCCCTACTCCACAAAACACTCCACAAAACATGGCACAAAACAAGGCCAAAACTATGGGACCAATCGGCCAAGGCCAACCACCCTTGACCGCCCCTAAATCGTCTATGAGGGTGACAAGTGTCACCTCCCGTTGGTCCAAAAATGTTTAGTCACTCGGAAAAATCCGCAAAATTACTAAATGACATAGCGGAATTTTCCCAACGTGGCTAATGAAACGTTTCGTCAAACGACTCCAATCGGCACTTGTGCCCAAAATTCGATCCTTTGCCTAACTTAAGGCTCAAATTCTCACGCACGCCCCACGCACATACTCCGGAAATACGGGTATAACATTCTCCCCTCTTAGAAACATTCGTCCCGAATGTTCCTTCTCAAGTCTCAACACAAACATGCGCTAGTATAGCCTTCATCGCTATACGCGAAAACAATCATGCCACACCGCCATAAAAATAACAAACGCACAATACTTAAACCCAAGTCAACGAGGAAACACCTCTAATCATCACAAAAACCCTTACCCGAGGTCTAAAATATACTCCTTCACACCTTCATTTCCCAAAAGAAACGATCACACACGCTCACTTTTCCCTATCTTGTTGTACCGCTTCTCGAACACTCAAACTCTTTCTAGTATCCGTACCACACTTAGTCAACGCTTGTTTCCAACCTCGAGTCACTACCTCCAAATTTGGTCATCTTACTAACTTCGATCTTCTCTAAGGCCGTTCCCGGCCTCCACGATCCGCTTCTGGTCGAACATATCCACCAACTCATACGATGGTCATACAACTTGGGCCTAGCATCCTAGTGACCCTACCACCTGGCGGGACCACCCGAACTGACCCACCTTAAGGCTCTGGGTTGACCGTATCACGCCCTCAACCCGACCACAATCACGCCAAGCCCTTGTTCCCGACGGAACAATCCTGCTAAATCACATCATGAAAGCTACCACTTCCATCTCACATTACCCATGGACTGATCACTCAAATAAAACCCACATATACTACGCACTCTGATAAAGGTCAAACATAAAACGAATCTTTTACTCAAGACGACCTTACCTCTAAGGTCTCAATCGTGACAGTCTAGGGTTCACACTTACCATGCCCTCATACTTATCCTCCCAACTAAGCATGTTTTCTAACTCACAATTAACACAACGCTATTCGTACATAGCACATAATAATGAGACCATCATAACAAGCATACCAAAACTCTAGAGGGTTAAGGATATACCTGAAGCTACCGCTCACTCTAATCATCGGCACACTCGCAGGCGCATAACCGAAGGCGATGAACCACCATCGATCCGTTAAATTTGAGTCGTAACATCCGTGCTACCTTGGTCGGACAGTTCCTCGCAAAATGGCCTGCCGCCGCAAAAATAACAAGCTCCTTGGCACCACGACACTCCCGAAATGCGGTGCCACATCGACCACAGGTAGGGGTGACGCGTCCGCCAACACCCTACTCCCGAAACTGAACCTCGAGCTCGACTGCTCACGAAGGTTGTGGAGGACCACTGCTCTGGCGAGGTACAAAACTAGCTCGCCGCCAGGCGGTCCGCCTCGAAAGTCACCAAAAGACCCGCCGCCCGGTCCTCTTCGCGATCTGGGTCCTTCCGTCGACTTTTCCGCTCCTCACACCCAAGTGCATAAGCCTGCATGCGGGCAATGTCCATGCCCGGCTGAAGAGCTACTCCTGAACATGCCTCTGACATGTAATCATCGAGCCCTGTAACATATCGGTGCACTCGATCCTCCATACTAGCTACCAACGCTGGGACGTACCGGGCCAATGAGTCGAACTCCACATTGTACTCCCGAACCGTACGCCCGCTCTGTCTAAGCATCAAAAATCTGTCGGCCGTGCCCTCGCCATCCGCGGAGGCAAGAAGTGCGTGAGAAAGCCCCAAAACTCATCCCATACTGCTGGAGGTGCATGCTCCCGGAAAGCTCGCGAATCAAACCAATCGATTGCGGTATCACGCGCGGCCGATGCGAACAAAGGTCATGACTCGGTCTCAAGCCTTGATCACCCGCGTGATCCGTCAGAATCGCTTGATGAACTCCTGCGGATCATCCTCGTGCCTCGATCCATAAAACTCGGGCTACAACTCGAAAGTCCGTAGCCTCAAACTATTCGCTTCGGGGTGAACGGCTGGTGCTCTTCGGCCCAGGCTGTTGCATCCGGCCTATCTCATATCGGCCCACGACCACGGCAAAGAATCGCCATTTCCTTGTACCCATCTCATCCGCTCCAGTGGATGGAGGCTCAGTTGTCACGACCGAACCTGGCCGTGATCGTGCCTACCGGGCACCCAAGTTGACATACATCGTAATCACGAACATAAAGACAATACATGAAACCTGTAATAAGACGGTGAAATTAAGAAGACAAAGCTAACCAAAAGCGGTTACCTTCGGTATATATAGAAACAACAACTCTTTCAACGAGCAGTTTAATCCTTTTACAAACCACCGCCTACAAAGATTACATGGACCTCTACGAATGATATGACAACAACGGGACGGGGCCGTCATACCTCGAATGTAAGCTTACAACAACAGGGGACTATACGAAGATAAGCCTCGGAGGAACGGAGCTTCCCAAATGCCGAATCGTGACCCTAGAGCGAGGATCAACGGCGGTGTACCTTTACTGCGGCATGAACGGCCCCGAAGGAGGTCGATCTGGCAGTGCGAGTATGTGAAATCGAAAATAAATCACGTAAATGAAATCATAGCGATCATATAAAGCAGGAGACATATATGATAACCAAACTACGATTTACAACAAAGCGATCATGTCAAGTCGGGGACTCACGCCTCAGTCATCACTCAAGTATAACAATGGGTCTCGGGCCCACAACATCAATCATGCGGTGGAATACCTTCGCCGGCGTGATCATGATATAAAAGCACGAGAACACACATGAACACGGGTCCACTGTGTCATAATAAAGCATGCGGGGGTAAATCTGAAGGCATAGCCTACTAAAAACCCACAGCACCAACAAGGTCATGAAGCGTATCATAAGATCTGTCTGCAGCGTCACATGATCAAAGGCGGCCACTTGCGCGATATCGATGTACGCGTCTAACCTCGGAACTCCGCGACTCGCGTAGGCCAAACTCATAGGCCGCATGAGGTATAACCCGCATCGAGGTAGCTACTCCGGCGGCGTCTGGACTCGCCGTCCGCGTAGCGCAAGCGACCGCATGACCACAAGAGCGCATACTAACACGGAACTCCCGCAGATTCCGCGATAGCCTACGGACTGCATAAGGTATTCTCGAATCATAGGTCCATCGACGCTTTGATCTACCCGCGTGGAGGCGGCTTAACCTCCGGAATATGTCACGATGAGTGGCACAATACTATCATAACGACTGATAGTTAAGAAGCACAATCAAGGGAAAACCCCTTTACACAAACATCACAAGATACTATCACACGTAGCATCCTAACATGATTACTTATCAAAGCAACGAGAAAGTATTACCAGGCTATCACAATTCAATACAATCAAGTTATTCACACAAGGTACTTTCTACTTTAAGTTAACAAGTTCGGGAATTAATCCCCAAAGTACTTTATACAATAACTCTTTTAAAAGGTACGTCAAAAGTCACACATTACCCGTAGTATATAAAAAATAGAGTGACTATCTTTTTAAGTAAACCAAAATACTTACCTTTGTAAAATCAAGTAACAACATTATTTTCCAAACGTCCAAGTTTTGCCTAATTTCAAATGTTCACTTTTCTTATTTTAGAAAGGTTTCGTAGTTCATAGTCTTATTCATTTAAGAATATAATTCTCTTTTAAACAATCTGAGAAACCTAGGTCTTATGTGAGTAGGATATTCTTGTTTATAACAATCTTATTACAGCAGCCATGATCTAGGAAATATCATTTTGTCTCATCTTAGCTTCTATGCAGATGGAAGTTTCTACTGGTTTTAATAATACTTAATTATTCAAAACATTTCCTTTTAACGTATTTGCAGTGGTTTGTCGATACACATCCTGATTTCCAAAATCAGTAAAACATTCTTAAGCCGTTATACCTAACTTCCCATAAAGCTAGTATAACTCTTAAGTTTTCAAAAGAAACCAAGTATCACTCTTCTTTCAAAACGATTTAGAAATCTTTTGAAATACTTCAAGTTCTTTATTATCACACATCAAGCCAGTTATAAACAAATCATTTACCTTTTAAAAACCACAAAGTATTTTCGGACCTACATAAAGCTGTTATAACCAACTTCCCATAAAGCCGTTATAACACTTTATGTTTCAAACCAATCAAATACATTTAACACGTATGCGTCTCACCGTACTACATAGTTCACACATATCATGCTAGAAGAGATAGGAAGAGGTTCACATACCTCGCGACGAGTATCGACTAATAGCAAAACGCTCCAAGTACTTCCAACCGTCGGCTACTCCTTAAGCCAAGTAGATCGCGCCACACGTAGTACTTCAACCTATAAGGCCACGGTAGCTTATTAATATTTAGATCCGCCGTAGAACATTCTACAGAAAATTAAGGCACCTCCCCACATGGCAGCGTAAATCTCTCGCTTTATCGAGGCCGCTATCAAGCCAACCGGGGGTTATACATCTAACCTACGGGTACAATTCTACTCCACGGTACTCTTACACAAGTCTGTGTCTGACCCATGTAATTACTGATTCGATGCCTTCTTAGAAAGGTTTCTTATTATTAGTGCTTAAGTCAAAAGACATTGCCGATAACTACGTTCAGTTCTATATATAGTATACTTCAACTATTTAATCATACAAAATGTAATTTCCAATTACAATAGAGGGACAAGATAATTACCTCGATAAGCCCAAAATTATCCAAGTTATAATGTCGATCCTGAGCAAGGTTTAGCTCCTACTCAGTGCTCGATCCGCCTCCAAACAACTCTTAGAAGTTCTAACCAACTTCTACTTAAATACTTCACCAACAATGAAGATTTCCTTAGGGTTTCGGTTTGAGACTAAAAGGACAAAAGGTAGTATTTAGACTCTACGTATAGAGGTAACTTTTGGAATACAACAAGGTAAAGGCTAAGGTATTTTGGGCATTATAACAATACTTTTGAGAGTATTTCTACCAAGAGGGGGGGTATTATACGAAAACAACTAGGCTAGGGGTACCCGGCTAGCACCCCAAAGGGGGGAGGGGGAGGCTCACGGCCACAAAGGCCACTCAAAGGGGGAGGGGTTTCTCGGCCAAGGGCCTTTACTAGGGAGGGGGGGCTCTTGGACGAGAGTCAAACAAGAGGAGAGGGGAAGGATTTCAAGACTTAGAACACATTTGGATGAAGAAGTCTTCAACAAAGGGAGGGGTATTTATAGGGAAGCCAAGGGCCAACCAATAGACAAGATCAAGCCATGTGTTAGGCAAGTGTAAGGCCAAGATCAAGCCAAGTGCACCCTATCCCTACTCCACAAAACATGGCACAAAACAAGGCACAAAACAAGGCACAAAACAAGGCCAAGAAAGCTAGCCAAAACGTCCCACTTTCGGCCAAGCAAACCGCCAACTTGAGGGTGACAAGTGTCGCCCTCTCGTTGGTCCAAAATATTCCGTCTCTCGGAAAAATCCGCAAAAATTAGAAATGACATAGCCGTATTTTACCCTCCTAACGCGGTGTAACGTGTTGGTCCAGAAACGACTCTAATCGGGTGTTGTGAACAAATAATTTCGGCCAAGCCACTTTTAAAAGTTTCAAATTTCTACGTACGTCCCTTACGTACATACTGAAATATGGGGTATAACAGTGCTGTGGTCTCAGTGACCACCGCCGCGGCTCTAAACTCTTTGAAATGGCGGCGTCGCTACAAAACGTCGCTCAAGCACAATCTCAGTCTTGACGGGCTGCTCCTCGTACTCCTCAGATCTCACTAGCACCCTCGGATGCCTTGCCGCTTCGGGCTCGGTTGCCTTCGCGGAGGCATAATCGGTAAAACGAGATACGTCGGAGGGTCCAACTTACAACACGGCTACAGGCACGATCTCGGAATGAGAAGAATGGAAACCAATCTTATATGTCCTATAGCCTCACGATTATAGATGTGGTGCACAACATCGATAATCAAACTCTACTGAACACGGTCTGTAGACACTTTCCGAGGATTAATCGCTCGATACCACTTTTGTCACGACCGATTCCGGCGTGGATCGTGCCTTACCGGGCACCCTAGTGATACAACATCGAGAAAACCAATGGAAAATAAAACTTTAAACAAGAAACAAGATATATGATCATAAAGCAGGCCAACCCAGGTTACCTGATAACATATATATATACAACTTTTTCAAAACGAGCAGTTTAATCCTTTTTACAAACCACACTTGTGATCTACAGACCTCTAAGATTTACAACAACTATGACGGACGGGGCCGCCATACCACAGATGTACAAGAACCTACAACTCAGGGAACACATACTAAAAGATAAGCCTCGGAGAAACGGAGCTTCCAAACGCAATCGAGATCCTAAGAGCGAGGAACCACGGCCGATGTACCTACTGCGGCGTGACGCGGCCCCGAAGGAGGTCGATCTAACAGTACCAAGTATGTGAAAGCGTAAAATCGTAAATGAAATCATACTAGTCTATATAAAGCGGGAGACATGTATGATAACCAAACTCTGATTCACAACATAAAAGCGATCATGTCGATCGAGGACTCACGCCTCAAGTCATCACTCGAATATAACTATGGGTCTCACGCCCACAACATCAATCATGTTCGCATCATGGCGCGTGCCCGGAATTCTGCATCGGTGTAGACATGTCCATGATGCAACAATAATACCAATGCCCGGCCACATGCCGGAGTCTGACGCCGGTGTAGACACGTCCATGTGACATCAACAATAATATCTTGGGTGATCAACCCCGCGTAGCCACATGCCCCGAATTCTGATCGGTGTAGACATGTCCATGTAACCACAATAACAATATATCGGGTAATCAACCTGCCGCATGGTCACATGCCCTGCACTCGGTGTAGACATGTCCATGTAACATCGACAACAAGCGATAATCAAAATGGAAACATACGGTGGAATTCTCCGTCGCCCAAAGACGCGTCAAGTAAGTTCTCAACAAGTCAACCGCCTCTATCGAGACGCGGTAATACGAAATACAACACTTGTACAACAAAGGCTATCATCACAAGCATAGGAAAGTTTCACACAACTCAAAGTACTTTCACATAAGTCACACAATACAGTAGTATAAAAATCGTGACTATCTTTAAGTAAACAAGACACTTCCCTTTTTGTAAAATCAAGTAACAACATTATTTTCCAAACATTCAAGTTTGCCTAATTTCAAATGCTCAAGTCACTTATTTTAGAAAGGTTTCATAACTCATAGTCTTAATCTCTTTTAAAACAATTGAGTAACATATGTCATATATGTGAGTAGTTTATTCTTGTTTATAACGATCTTATTACGTGGCCGTGATCTAGAAAATGTAATATCATTTTGTCTCATCTTAGCTTCATGCGGATGGAGGTTTCTCTTGGTTTTAATACAACACATCATTATTCAATACATTTTCCTTTATTAACGCTGCAGTGGTCTGTCGATACACATTCTGATTTCCGAAATCAGTAAAACATTATCCCTTTAAAAACCAAGTACTCATTACTCACGAATGAGGTTTCACACAAACATCCACATTAAAACAAATAAGTTAAGTCTCTTATCTTATAAGATCAAGTCTCTTAACTTCTAACATCAGTAAACCATTTTCTTACCTACATAAAGCTGTTATAACCAACTTCCCATAAAGTCGTTATAACACTTTATGTTTAAACCAAACAAATACACTTAGCACCTGTACGTGCACCGTACTACATAGTTACACACAGATCATGCTAGAATAGATAGGAAGAGGTTCACATACCTCGCGGCAGTATCGACAATAAGCAAAATGCTCCAAGTACTACAACACGCTAGCCCTTTCCACTCCTAAGTAGAATACGCTACTCTTAGTACTTTCACCTAAAAAGGTCACAAACGTCTATTAACTTTTAAACATACGGTTCCATTTCTCTACAGAAAATTCGGAAGATTTCCTCACATGGCAGCGTAAATCTCCTCACTATCGAGGTGGCTACCAAGCCAACCGGGGTTTACACGTCTAATCGGACGTGTACAATTACTCAAGAATACTACACAAGTCTCTGCAATCTGATCTATTTAAATCTGATTCGGTTCTTTTCTTTACTCTTCAGCTTAAGTCAAAAGACATTGCCAAATACAAAGTTTAGTTCTATATATAGTATACTTCAACTATATATTCAACAACATGTAATTTCCAATTACAAATAGAGGGACAAGATAATTACCTCGATAAGCCCATAATTATCCAAGTTAAATGTCGATCCTTAGCAACGTTTAGCTCCACTCCGTGCGCTCCAAACAACCCTTAGAAGTTCTAACCAACTTCTACTTAAATACTTCAACCAATCAATGAAGATTTCCTTAGGGTTTCGGTTGAGACTAAAGGGACAAAAGGTAGTATTTCGGGCTCTACGTATAGAGGTATCTTTGGAATACTACAAGGTACAAGGCTAAGGTATTTTGGGCATTATAACAATACTTGGAGGAGTATTTTAATACCACAAAAAAGGGGGTATCACACGATAACACCCGAGGTGGGGGTGTTCCTACTGAAGGCCGAGGAAGGGGAGGGGAAGGTTCTCGAACTAGAGCTCACAAAGGGAGGAGAGGGTTTCAAGACTTGGAAGTTTTTGGAATGGATGAAGTCTTCAAACTTAGGGGTATTTATAGCAAAACCAAAGGCCAACCAAGGCCAAGATCCTTCCAAGTGTATAGCAAGTGTAAGGACAAGATCAAGCCAAGTGCACCCTAACCCTACTCCACAAACACTCCACAAAACATGGCACAAAACAAGGCCAAAACTAAGGGACCAATCGGCCAAGGCCAACCACCCTTGACCGCCCCTAAATCGATGAGGGTGACAAGTGTCACCCTCCGTTAATCCAAAAATGTTTAGTCACTCGGAAAAATCATAAAATACTAAATGACATAGCGGAATTTTCCCAACGTAATGGAAAGCGTTTCGTCAAAAACGACTCAATCGGCACTTGTGCCCAAAATTCGATCCTTTGCCTAACTTAAGGCTCAAATTCTCTACGTCGCCCCACGTACATACTGCGGAAATACGGGTATAACGGTGAGTCCTCCTACTAGGACACCCTTTCGACCACATGGCACGATGGCGCGCAGTAAAACAAACACCAACAAAAAGCGACATTCCGGGATGGCGCTGCGCCTGTTGTGAATGCGAGGGCGAATTACTGTTTGGGCGAAGCGTGTATCGTGAATCGAAGCCTGGAGCTCGACCAACTCCTGCATACGAACGTCACGAAGTGCGCGGAGGACCACTCCGCCTTGGCGAGGCGCATAATCAATCTGCTGGCGAGAAGGTGTTATACCGTATTTTTGAGTATATGCGTAAGGGCGTCGTAGAAAATTTGAAACTTGTACTAAGGCTTGGCGAATTAATTTTGTTCACAACACCGTTTAGAGTCGTTTTCGACGAAACGTTTTCACGACTTTCGTAGGGAATTTCGGCTATGTCATTTTAATTTTTGCGGATTTTTCGAGACGAAACATTTTGGACCAACGAGGCGACACTTGTCACCTCAAGTTGGTGGAGTGATGGGCGGTAGCTTGGCGAAAGGTGTGCATTAGTTGGTAGGATATTTTTGTGTGTTGATTGATAAGTGGGACCCACACACTTGTCTAAATCTTGGCCTACACTTGCCTTGCACTTGGCATGATCTTGGCCATTGGTTGGCCTTCACTTGACCTATAAATACCCACCTGGAAGACAAATTCATCCACAAATTTGCCTAAGTCTTGAAAGCTCTCCTTCTCCCTCCCCTTTGTGTTGAGTTCGGCCAAGAGGCCTCCCCTCTCTAGAGGCCTTGGCCGAGGTACACTCCCCCTCTAGTGGTGCTAGGTGGGGTACCCCTAGCCTAGTTGCTTTCGTATAATACCCCACTTTTGTGGTATAGAAATACTCCCAGTATTGTTATAATGCCCAAATACCTTAGCCGTATACCTTGTAGTATTCTAAGGTTATACCTATCTGAAAAGCCAGAAATACTATTATACTTCCGTCTGTCACCAAACCGAAACCCTAAGGAAAATCTCCATGGTTTGTTGGAGTAGTATGTAGAAGTTGGTTAGAACTTCTAAGGGTAGTTTGGAGCGGGTTGGGCGCGAGTTGGAGCTAAGCGATTGCCGGGATCGACTTTAACTAGGATAATTATGGGCTTATCGAGGTAATTATCTTGTCCTCTATTGTAATTGGAAATTACATATTGTTAGAATATATAGTTGAAGTATACTATATATAGTCTTGAACGTAGTTATCGGCAATGTCTTTTGACTTAAGCTGAATAATACTTACAGCAATGTCTTTGCGACTTAAGCACAATTTAAAGAAGAATCTTGAATCCCAGTAATTACATGGGATCGTATTACAGTAGACTTGTGTAGTAATCGTGGAGTAGAATTGTACCCGTTCGGGTTAGATGTATGAACCACCTGGTTGGCTTGATGGCGGCCAGATAGAGGAGGAGATTTCTGTTGTTGCGAGGGAAGTCTTTGCCAATTTTACGTAGGATGTTCTACGAGGATCTAAATGTTAATAAGCGCCTTGTGGCCTTATAGGTTGAAGTACTACGTGTGGCGCGATCTACTTGGCTTTAGGAGTAGCGGTTGGAAGTACTTGGGCGTTTGCTATTAGTCGATACTCGTCGCGAGGTATGTGAACCTCTTCCTATCTCTTCTAGCATGATATGTGTGAACTATGTAGTGCGGTGAGCGTACATGTGCTAAATGTATTTGATTGGTTTAAAACATAAAGTGTTATAACGACTTTATGGGAAGTTGGTTATAACGACTTTATGTTGGTAGAAAATACTTGTGGTTTTTAAAAGGTATGATTTGAACTATAAGCGGCGTGTTATGTGTTAATAAAGAATTTGAAGTATTTCAAAAGATTTTTGAATCATTTGAAGAAGAAGTAATACTTGATTTGTTTTGAAAACTTAAGAGTTATGCTAGCTTTATGGAAAGTTAGGTATAACGTCTTAAGAATGTTTCTTGATTTTGGAAATCGGAATGTGTATCGACAAACCCTTTGCGGCGTTTATAAGAGGAAATGTTTTTAATAATTAAGTATTATTAAAACCGGAGAAACTTCCATCTGCATAGAAGCTAAGATGAGACAAAATGATATTTCTAGATCATGATTCTTGTAATAAGATTGTTATAAACAAGAATATCCTACTCACATATAAGACTTATGTTTCTCAGATAGTTTAAAGGAGAATTATATTCTTAAATGAATAAGACTATGAACTACGAAACCTTTCTATAATGAGAAACTTGAACATTGGAAATTAGGCAAACTTGATCATTGGAAAAGAATGTTGCTACTTGATTTTACAAAGAGAAGTAATTGATTTACTTTAAAAGGATAGTCACTCTATTTTATACTACGGGTATTGTGTGACATTGTGAAAGTAACGTATCTTTTAAAGAGTTAATGTATGAAGTACTTTGGGGATAAAACGCCGAACTTGTTGGCATATAGTAGAAAGTACCTTGTGTGTATAACTTGATTGTGTTGGTTTGTGATAGCCTGGTAATACTTTCTTGTTGATTGATAAGTAAACATGCTAGGATGCTACGTGTGTTAGTATCTTGTGATGTGGTGTAAAGGGTTTCCTTTGTTGTGCTTATGTTGCTTAACGATAAATTTGTTGTGTTAGTATTTTACATCACTCATCTCTTGAGATGATTAGGGGTTAAGCGCCTCCGTCGGGGTAGACTTCAGGCGGGTCGATGGACCTATGATTCGAGAATACCTCACGCAGTCCCGGGGGCTATGCGAGCTACGAGTTCTAGGTTAGTGTGCGTCCTTTATGGGCATGCGGTCCATGTGGCCATGCGCGGCTGCGAAGTCGGGGCGATGCGGGAGTAGCTACCCTCGATGCGGGAATACCTCATGCGGGCGATGAGATTGGCCTATGCGGGCTGCGGGAGTTCGAGGTTAGGCAGCGTACATTGATCTGCGGGCAAGTGGCGGCTTTGATCATGTGACGGTCTAGACATATCTTATGATCTGACTCGTGACCTTGTTGCGTGGGTTTTTAGTAGTCGGCTATGCCTTCGTGCTTACCGTCAGATTTTATTATGACACAGTGGGACACGGTGTTCATGTGTGTTCCTTGGTGCTTTTATATCATGCTGCCGTAGTGAGGTAGGTATTCCACGGGCATGATTGATGTTGTGGGCACGAGACCCGTTGTTATACTTGAGTGATGACTTGAGGCGTGAGTCCACGACTTGACATGGCTGCTTTGTTGTAAAGCGTAGTTTGGTTATCATACATGTCTCACGCTTTATATGATTGCTATGATTTCATTCTGATATGTATTTTGGTTTCACATACTCGATTTTTGTTGTCTTGACCTCGCTTGAGGCTGCGTTCATCTGCAGTTGAGTACACGATCGTTGATCCTAGCTCTCGGTCACGATTTGAGCGTTTGGGAAGCTCCGTTTCTCGAAGGCTTAGCGATGGTATAGTCCACAATGTCGTAAGTGTTTACATTCGGGGGTTTGGCGGGGCCTGTCGCCCATTGTTGTCGTATCATTCTTAGAGGTGCATGAAATGCTGTTGTGGGCGGGGTTTGTAAAAGGATTAAAGCGTTCATGTTGAAAAAGTTGCTATTTATATATATCTTGAAAGCAGTTTTTGGTTGCTTTGTCTTCTTATTTCAGTCTTATTACTTGGTTTCATGTATTGTCTTTATGTTCGTGATTACTGCGATGTATGTCTACTTGGGTGCGGGGTAAGGCACGATCCGCAGGCCGGTTGGTCGTGACAAAAGTGGTATCGAGCGATTAATCCTCGGAAAGTGTCTGAGACCGTATCGATGAAGTCTTGATTATCGGTGTGTTGTGCACCACATCAATAATCGAGAGGCTATAGGGTATTTAGGATTGGTTTCTATTCTTCTCACTCTGAGATCGTGCCTTAGAGGCGTGTTGTAAGTTGGACCCTCGGCGAAATTATTTCCACTTATCGTTATGCCTCGCGTAGGGCAAACCGGGCCCGGGAGGCAAGCGAGGAGGCTGCGAGTAGAGTTGAGAGGGTTCTGAGGCCTGAGGCCCAATCATCACGAGTTAGGTGCTTCGTTCGGGATTTCTGCGACATCGCTAGCCCAGCAAAGTTTAGCGCGGCGGCGGTTCCTCTGCGGCCATGATATTTGAACGCCGGTTCCACGACCGAGCAGAGAATATGGATTGCAAAGCGACCACATTACTAGCTATAGATTTGGCTGCAGAGAGTATACCGATGTCTGCGAGTCTTGAGACTATCTAAGAGGTTGTGCAAAGTAATTCTTGATTGGGCTTGAGCATGGCACGTATGCGGGCTTATGCGTGGCCAGAAGCGTGAGATCGGCGGGTTAACGAAGGGCGAGAGGAGGGCGAGCGGCGAGGTCGCTGGTAACTTTCGAGGCAAGTCGCCTCGCGGCCGGTGATATGCACATCCACGCAGAGTGGTCTTCCGCGGATTTCGGGGCGTTCGGGGTATGCGGGAGTTGGTTAGAACTCCGGGGCTTCAGTTCCGCGGTTAGCGAGCGTCGTCGGGAATGTCGTCTTTTAGTTGGTACTTGTTGTACTATGACCGTCAGTCGATGTCGAAAGAGTGTCTGGTAGGAGGACTTAGCCTTGAGATCGGTGGGTAGTTCGTCATCTTCCTTAGCTATCGCCTACAGGCGGGTTTGATTTGAGCGACTAAGGGAGTGAAGCGGTAGATATAGATATATCATTAACCTACAGAGATCGGTATGTGTGATAAGGTGAGTATATCTTAAGTGCTATGTTACGATAACGATGTGTTAGTCGTGATTAGATCATGGTTGTTTAACAGAGTAAGATTTTGGGGATAGAGAAGGTGTGAGCCTTAGAGCTTTGCGTAGAGACCTTAGAGGTGAGGCCGTCTCGAGAAAGGTGTAGTGTTATGTTTGACCACTTATCGGAAGTGCATAGTGCACGTGAGTTATGTTTGGGATAGGTCCTAGTAGTGTGGATTGAAATGGGGTAGTTGAGCTAAGAAGACCGCTAGGTTTTGAAGCGTGATTTGTGAGATTGTTAGAATCGGGAGCTAGTATTGTGCGGCGTTGCGGTCGGGTTGAGGCCACGTTGCGGGTCAACCGCGGCATGTTTGGTGGTGGGGTCAGGTTGTGGTGGTCCGCCTTGTGTTAGGGTTGTGAGGGTGTTAGGCACAAGTTTAGTTAACCGTGTCTGGCGTTCGTGGATGCGTTCGGCCGGTGGTCGGGTCGATGGGCAGCCCGGCCGTGTTCTTGATCGGGACCATTCACTCGGCGATGTTGGTACATGAAGGTTGTAAGGCTGCAGGTGCCTACCTTCACCTTATGGCGACAGTGGAGCCAGTTGCGGTGTTGTTGTTTGGATGTTTTGCCAAGCATGTGTTAAGAACTTCGGTGAGTCTCGAATCGCATTCGCCCTCGGGCGGTGTTTGGATTTCGAGGATAGTTGTGGGATTGTTGCCTCTGTGGAGGTAGTGTTTAAGCTACCATTTCGGTGTTCGGATGTCGCCTTTTGAGGCCTTGTAGGGGCGGATGTGTAAGTCGCGGTCGAATGGTTCGATGTTGGCAAGATTCGAGATAGTTGGTTGAGCTTGTTCCGGTGTGGATAGTAAAGCTTGTCTAGAAGAGGTTACGGCGGCTCGGAGAAATCGTGCGGATAATCGGCGACGACGCTTAGAGTTGAGTTGACGGTCGGTCTTCTTGAAAGTACCACCCGGGGTGGGTGTGGCGAGTTTTGGAATCTGAAGGAACTTAGCGTGTTACTTTGGGCCCTTTTGTGTTCATGTGAAGGATAGGCGGGTTGCCTATATGTTAGCTTTGGTCAGGCTTAGGAGGCGGTATGTCCGATCTTCGTATTGTTATGATCGGAAAGTATCGGAGATCCATCAGTGTTCCGCTTTTAATGATGACCACGTTAGAAATAGTAACCCGAGTTTTGGAAGCGAAGCGTATCGAGAATGTGGTAAGAGTTCGAGTGTCACGGCGACCTCGGGGATCGCATCTGGCCGGTACCATTTGTTGGAGTCGTCGGAGCAAGGCTCGCGACAAAGTGACAAAAGTGGTACCATTTGTTGGGTCGCTGAGAAGGTTAATGCCTCGAGCAAAGTGACAAAGTGGTATCTGACGAGTAAAGAGAAGTGAGCATGTATGGCGGGCATAGATGTGATCATTTCTTTGTAAAGAGAAGGTGCGAAGGAAGTATATTTTAGACCCGATGAGGAGTGTTTTGTGGTGATGATTAGAGGTGTTTCCTCGTGGACTTTGATGTAAGTATTTACGGTGTACGTGGCGGCGGTGGCGAGTTGTTCTCGTAAGTATAGTAGTGAAGACTATCTTGGCGCGTTTGTTTGAGACTTAGAAGGAACATTCGGGGCGAATGTTTCTAAGGAGGAGAATGTTATACCGTATTTTGGTATATGCGTGGGGCGTGCGTAGAAAATTTGAAACTTGTACTAAGGCTTGGCGAATTAATTTTGTTCACAACACCGTTTAGAGTCGTTTTTACGAAGCGTTTTCCACGACTTCGTAGGGAATTTTTGGCTATGTCATTTTTAATTTTGCGGATTTTTAGAGGCGAAACATTTTGGACCAACGAGAGGCGACACTTGTCACCCTCGAGTTGGTGGAGTGATGGGCGGTTGGCGAAGGTGTGCATTAGTTGGTAGGATATTTTTGTGTGTTGATTGATAAGTGGGACCACACACACTTGTCTAAATCTTGGCCTACACTTGCCTTGCACTTGGCATGATCTTGGCCGTTGGTTGGCCTTCACTTGACCTATAAATACCCACCCTTTGGAAGACAAATTCATCCACAAATTTGCCTAAGTCTTGAAAGCTCTCCTTCTCCCTCCCCTTTGTGTTGAGTTCGGCCAAGAGGCCTCCCTCTCTAGAGGCCTTGGCAGAAGTGCAGCTCCACTCACAGTGGTGCTAGCAGTGGGGTACCCCACACTGCCTAGTTGCTTTAGTATAATACCACTTTTGTGGTATAGAAATACTCCCAGTATTGTTATAATGCCCAAATACCTTAGCCGTATACCTTGTAGTATTCTAAGGTTATACCTATCTGAAAAGCCGGAAATACTATTATACTTCCGTCTGTCACCAAACCTGAAACCTAAGGAAAATCTCCATGGTTTGTTGGAGTAGTATGTAGAAGTTGGTTAGAACTTCTAAGGGTAGTTTGGAGCGGAGTTGGAGCGGAGTTGGAGCTAAGCGATTGCGGGATCGACTTTAACTAGGATAATTATGGGCTTATCGAGGTAATTATCTTGTCCTCTATTGTAATTGGAAATTACATATTGTTAGAATATATAGTTGAAGTATACTATATATAGTCTTGAGCGTAGTTATCGGCAATGTCTTTTGACTTAAGCACGAATAATACTTACGGCAATGTCTTTGCGACTTAAGCTGAATTTAAAGAAGAATCTTGGTGACTGTAATTACATGGGTGTATTCTGATAGACTTGTGTAGTAGTCTTGTGGAGTAGAATTGTAGTTCGGGTTAGATGTATGAACCCACGGTTGGCTTGATGGCCGGCCAGATAGAAGGAGGAGATTTCTGTTGTTGCGGGAAGTCTTGAATTTTACGTAGGATGTTCTACGAGGATCTAAATGTTAATAAAGCGCCTTGTGGCCTTATAGGTTGAAGTACTACGTGTGGCGCGATCTACTTGGCTTTAGGAGTAATGAAGCGGTTGGAAGTACTTGGGCGTTTTCTATTAGTCGATACTGCGTCGCGAGGTATGTGAACCTCTTCCTATCTCTTCTAGCATGATATGTGTGAACTATGTAATGCGGTAGGCGTCATGTGCTAAATGTATTTGATTGGTTTAAAACATAAAGTGTTATAACGACTTTATGGGAAGTTGTTATAACGACTTTATGTTGGTAAGAAAATACTTGTGGTTTTAAAAGGTATGATTTGAACTATAAGCGGCGTGTTATGTGTTAATAAAGAACTTGAAGTATTTCAAAAGATTTTGAATCATTTGAAAGAAGAAGTAATACTTGATTTGTTTTGAAAACTTAAGAGTTATGCTAGCTTTATGGAAAGTTAGGTATAACGTCTTAAGAATGTTTCTTGATTTTGGAAATCAGAATGTGTATCGACAAACCACTGCAGCGTTTATAAGAGGAAATGTTTTTAATAATTAAGTATTATTAAAACCAGTAGAAACTTCCATCTGCATAGAAGCTAAGATGAGACAAAATGATATTTCTAGATCATGTTCTTTGTAATAAGATTGTTATAAACAAGAATATCTACTCATATAAGACTTATGTTTCTCAGATAGTTTAAAGGAGAATTATATTCTTAAATGAATAAGACTATGAACTATGAAACCTTTCTAAAATGAGAAACTTGAACATTGGAAATTAGGCAAACTTGATCATTGGAAAAGAATGTTGCTACTTGATTTTACAAAGAGAAGTAATTGATTTACTTTAAAAGGATAGTCACTCTATTTTATACTACGGGTATTGTGTGACATTGTGAAAGTAACGTATCTTTTAAAGAGTTAATGTATGAAGTACTTTGGGGATAAAACCCCGAACTTGTTGGCATATAGTAGAAAGTACCTTGTGTGTATAACTTGATTGTGTTGGTTTGTGATAGCCTGGTAATACTTTCTTGTTGATTGATAAGTAAACATGCTAGGATGCTATGTGTGTTAGTATCTTGTGATGTGGTGTAAAGGGGTTTCCTTTGTTGTGCTTATGTTGCTTAACGATAAGCTGTTGTGTTAGTATTTTACATCACTCATCTCTTGAGATGATTAGGGGTTGGCGCCCTCCGTCTGCGGGTAGACTTCGGTGCGGGTCGATGGACCTATGATTCGAGAATACCTCATGCAGGTCCCGAGGGCACATCGCGAGCTACGAGAGTTCGAGTTAGTGTCGTCCTTTATGGGCATGCGGTCCATGTGGCCATGCGGTGCGAAGTCGGGGCGATGCTTGAGTAGCTACCCTCGATGCGAGGGAATACCTCATGCGGGCGATGAGATTGGCCTATGCGGGCTGCGGGAGTTCGAGGTTAGGCAGCGTACATTGATCTGCGGGCAAGTGGCGGCTTTGATCATGTGACGGTCTAGACATATCTTATGATCTGACTCATGACCTTGTTGATGCGTGGGTTTTTAGTAGTCGGCTATGCCTTCGTACTTACCGTCTGATTTTATTATGACACGAGTGGGACACGGTGTTCATGTGTGTTCCTTGGTGCTTTTATATCATGCCATTGCGGTGAGGTAGGTATTCCAGGCGCATGATTGATGTTGTGGGCACGAGACCCGTTGTTATACTTGAGTGATGACTTGAGGCGTGAGTCACGACTTGACATGGCGCTTTGTTGTAGCGTAGTTTGGTTATCATACATGTCTCTGCTTTATATATGCTATGATTTCATTTCTGATATGTATTTTGATTTCACATACTAAATTTTTGTTATGCGACCTCCTTGAGGCTGCGTTCATCTGCGCGAGTTGAGGTACACGATCGTTGATCCTAGCTCTCGAGTCACGGTTTGGCGTTTGGGAAGCTCCGTTTCTCGGAGGCTTAAGCGATGGTATAGTCCTGTCGTCGTAAGTGTTTACATTCGGGGTTTGGCGGGGCCTGTCCCGCCATTGTTGTCGTATCATTCTTAAGTGCATGTAATCTTGTTGTGGCGGGGTTTGTAAAAGGATTAAAGCGTCATGTTGAAAAAGTTGCTATTTATATATATCTTGAAGTACTTAGTTTTTAGTTGCTTTGTCTTCTTATTTCCTTTGTCTTATTACCTTTGGTTTCATGTATTGTCTTTATGTTCCGCTGATTACTCTGATGTATGTCTACTTGGGTGCCCGGGGTAAGGCACCAGTCACGGGCCCGGGTTCGGGTCGTGACAGAAGGTCCGCCTTGATAGTTACCAAAGGACCCTGCTGTTGTGGCCCTCTTCTGCTGATCTTGGTTAACCCATCGATCCCTACGTTTCTCGGCCTGCTGCGCATAATCTGTCTGTGAGCCATGCTCATCTTTGAAGAGCTACTCTTGCACACCCCTCTCTTAGATAATCATCAAGACACGTGATAAATCGGTACATAATATACACTCTGGTAGCCAAATCCATAGCTAATGAGTCGCTGCTGCAATCCATACTTTTAGTTCTTGTCGTGGGCGAAGGTTCAAATATCGTGGCCGCAGTAGGAATGGCTGCCACTGGGCTAAACTCTGTTGGGGCTGGTGACGTAGCAGAACTCCCCGAATGAAGCACCACCCCAGGTGACGATTGGGCCTGTGCCCTCGTAACCTACGAACTCTGCTCGCGACTCGCCATTGCGCGCCGCTACGGGCGGGTTGCCTTCTGCGCGGAGGCATAGCGGTAAGGGAAAGAAATACGTTAGAGGTCCAACTTATAACGACTCTAAGCGATCTCGAGTGAGAAGAATGAAACCAATCCTAAATATCCTATAGCCTCACGATTATTGGTGTGGTGCGACACGCAGAATCGAACTCTACTAGATCTGATGCAGACACTTTCAGAGGATTAGCGCTCACGATACCACTTTTGTCACGACCGAACCGGGCGTGGTAGTGCCTACGGGCACCCAGTAGACATACATCAGTGTCGGCGGAAAATAAAACACAACATGAAACAATGTAAGCGAGACACGGTTTATACGAGGAAAAGTTGCCTTCGGCATAAATATATATAAAAACACGAACACGAGCAGTTACATTTTTTTACAAACTCGCCTGTGATACTACTGGACCTCTAAGAAAGATATAACAACAATGGCGGGACGGGGCCGCCATACCCTGAATGTAAGTACTACAACGGCGAGGACTATACCCGAATAAGCCTCGGGAGAAGCGGAGCTTCCCAAATTGACTGTGACCACATGGCGAGGATCAACAACGGTGTACCTACTGCGGCATGAGCATACAACGGTACCAAGTATGTGGCGAAAATCGTAAATGAAATCATAATAGTCTATATAAAGCAGAAGACATATATGATAACCAAACTACGATTCCTGATAAATAGCGATCGTATCACGTCGAGGACTCGCGCCTCAAAGTCATCACTCAAATATAACTATGGGTCTCACGCCCACAACATCAATCATTCCGTGGAATACCTTCCTCTTGCCGTGATCTATGATATAAAAGCACGAAGGAATACACATGAACACGGGTCCCACGTGTCATAATAAAACCGTCTGGGTAAATGCGAAGGCATAGCCGACTACTAAAACCACGGTACCAACAAAGTCATAAGCGATATCCGAAGTGCATCTGACCGCCACATGATCGAAGTGGCCACTCGCGCGATATCAAATGTGCGCGTCTAATCTGGAACTTCCGCGACTCGCATAGGCCACACACGTAGGCGCGTGAGGTATTCCGCGTCGGGGTAGCTACTCCGGCGTCGTCACGGACTCGCGATCGCGTGGCCACATGAACGCGTGGCCATATAGACCGCCACACTAACACGAAACTCTCGTAGCTCGCGCAGGTCCCTGGACCGCGTAGGTATTCTCGAATCATAGTCCTGGCGCACGAGGTATACCCGCGTGGACGGCTTAACCCCCGGTATCATGTCAAGAGGTGAGTGGTACAATACTATCATAACGGCTTATCGTTAAACAACATAAGCACAATCAAGGGAAACCCCTTTACACAAACATCACAAGATACTAACACACGTAGCATCCTAAACATGTTTACTTATCAAATCAACAAGAAAGTATTACAAGGCTATCACAAACCAACACAATCAAGTTATTCACACAAGGTACTTTCTACTTTATGTTAACAAGTTCGGGTTTTTATCCCCAAACTACTTCATACATTAACTCTTTATAAGATCCGTTTCTTTCACAAAAGTCACACAATACCCGTAGTATAAAAATAGAGTGACTATCTTTTTAAGTAAACCAAAATACTTCCCTTTGTAAAATCAAGTAACAACATTATTTTCCAAACGTTCAAGTTTGCCTAATTTCAAATGCTCAAGTTTCTCATTTTCAAAAGGTTTCGTAGTTCATAGTTTTAATCACTTAATAATATAATTCTCCTTTAAAACAATTTGAGAAACATATGCCTTATGTGTGAGTAGGTTATTCTTGTTCATAACAATCTTATTAATGAAGTCACGATCTAGGAAATGTAATATCATTTTGTCTCATCTTAGCTTCTATGCAGATGGAGGTTTCTACTGGTTTTCATAATACTTAATTAGTCAATACATTTCCCTTTATTAGCGCTGCAATGGTTTGTTCGATACTTATTCTCATTCCCGAAATCAATATAAGGCGTTCATAAACAATCAAGTAAACCGTTCCTTTTATCTCTCTTAAGCTAGTATAACTCTTAAGCTTTTAAAACCAAGTATTACTCTTCTTTCAAAAAGGTTTCTTAACTCTTTTGAAATACTTCAGATTCTTATTATTAGACTCAAGTCAAAAGACATCGCAGTAAAACCACGTTCGATTAACACTGCGTCGTCTCGTACTATATATATATATTCTTTTAAAATATCATGCTCAAGAGGATAGGAAGAATCACATACCTCGCGATGATTATCTGTCACGACCCGTTCCGGGGCCCGTGACTGGTGCCTTACCCCGGGCACCCTAGTGATACAACATCAGAGAAAATCAGCGGAAATAAAAACATGAACATGAATTAAGAGACAAGATAAATAAACAGGCCAACCAAAGCAGTTGCCTTCATCATATATACATAAATACCGACAGTTATCTTTTTACAAACCACGCTTGAGCAGTGCTACAGACCTCTAAGATTTTTACAACTATGGCGGGACAGGGCCCCGCCATACCCCTGAATGTACAAGAACCTACAGACTCAGGGTAACATACCAAAGATAAGCCTCAGAAGAAATGGGGCTTCCGACCGCTGTGATCACATGGCGAGGATCCACAATGATGTACTTCCACTGCGGCATGAGCGCGGCCGAAGGTCGATCTGACAGGTACCAAGTATGTGGCGTAAAGGCGTAAATGAAATCATAATAGTCTATATAAAGCGGGAGACATGTATGATAACGGATGAAATCGTGTCGGCCCGTCCGTGGGACTCGGTGTATAATCGGATAAAATACGTGTCCTGCCCATCTCGTGGGACTCGGTGTAAAATCGGATGAAATCGTGTCACGCCCGTCGTGGGACTCGGTGTAAAATTAGATGAAATATGTGTCCTTGCCCATCTCGTGGGACTCGGTGTATAATCAGATGGAATACGTGTCCCTGCCCATCTCGTGGGACTCGGTGTATAATCAAATGAAATACGTGTCCCTGCCCATCTCGTGGGACTCGGTGTAGAATCGTTCATAACAAATCAACCGGCCCTCCATCGAGAGACGCGGGGTACAGAAATACAACAAAGGCTATCACAACAAGCATAGGCAAGTTTCACAACATCAAGCATAGGTAAGCTTCACAACAACAAGCATAGGCAAGTTATACACAACTCAAAGTACTTTCATTTTATGCCAAAGTCCGGGTTTTAACCCTAAAGTACTACGTACGTTAAATTCCTTTTAAAGATCCATTTCTTTTACAAAGGTCACGACACCGTAGTATATAAAAATAGAGTGACTAACATTGTTAAGTAAACCAAAATGCTTTCCTTTGTAAAATCAAGTAACAACCTTATTTTCCAAGCGTTGATTTTGCCTAATTTCAAATGCTCAAGTTTCTCATTTTAGAAAAGGTTTCGTAGTTCATAGTTTTAATCCTTTAAAACATAATTCTCCTTTAAGCGTTTTGAGAAACATATGTCTTATATGTGAGTAGGTTATTCTTGTTTATAATCAATCTTATTAAGCGACCATGATCTAGGAAATGTAATATAATTTTGTCTTATCTTAGCCACATGCGGATGGAGGTTTCTCTTGGTTTAATACCATACTTCATTATTCAATACATTTTCCTTTATTAACTGCGATGGTTTGTCGATACTTATTACGATTTCGAAATCGGTAAAACATTATTCCTTTTAAAACCAAGTACTCATTACTCACGAATGAGGTTTCACACTTTTAACAAAATTCATATTAATACCATTAAGTCAAGTCTCTTATCTTCTAAAAATCGATAAACCATTCTTTTTATCACTCTTAAGGCGTTATACCTAACTTCCCATAAAGCTAGTACAACTCTTATGTTTTCAAAGCCAAGTATTACTCTTCTTTAAAAGGGTCTTTTGGAACACTTCAAGTTCTTTGTTACTACACATCAAATCCGTTATAAGTCAAATCGGTTATCCTTTGAAACCACAAGCATTTTCTTACCTACATAAAGTTGTTATAACGACTTCCCATAAGCCGTTATAACATTTTATGTTTCAAACCAATCAAATACATTAAACACGTATGCGTCTACCGTACTACATAGTTATACACATATCATGCTAGAGCAGATAGGAAGAGGTTCACATACCTCGCGACGATTATCGACTAATAGCAAAGTGCTCCAAGTACCTCAAGCGTCGGCTACTCGCCAGCCAAGTAGATCACGCCATCGTAGTACTTGACCTATAGAGGCCACAGCGCCTATTAACATCCTAGATCTCAATGTAGAATATTCCGAGAAAATTGGCGACACCTCCCACGCACAGCGTAAATCTCTCTCTATCGAGAATTCGGCTACGAGCAACGAGGGGTTTGCACGTCTGACCGGGCGTGTACAATTCTACTCACGGTAATACTACACAAGTCTCATGTCTGATACTATGTAATTCTGATTCGATTCTCTTATTTAAATTCGGGCTTAAGTCGCGAGACATTGCAGTAAGTATTATTCGAGCTTAAGTCAAAAGACATTGCCCCACAACTATGTTCAATTCTATATATAGTATACTTCAACTATATATTCCAACAACATGTAATTTCCAATTACAATAGAAGGTCAAGAGTGTTCACCTCGATAAGCCCAAAATTATCCGAGTTTAAATGTCGATCTGAGCAAGGTTTAGCTCTACTCGTGCGCTCAGGCCAGCTCGACCAACCCTTAGAAGTTCTAACCAACTTCTACTTATAACTTCAACTACGGGTGAAGATTTACTTAGGTTTCATTTGTGGCTAAAGGAAAGTATAATCGTATTTTTAGGATTTTTCGTATAAAGGTACTTTGGAAAGTACTTGAGGTATTTGGCTAAAGTATTTTGGGCATTATAACAATACTTGTAGAATACATTTCTACCAAGGGGGTAGTATTTCGACTAGCACAACTAGGCTAGGGGAGGGTTCTCTGCTAGAACCACTAGGCAAGGGGAGGGTGCTCGTGAGGGCCTTGAGAGGGGAGAGGGGTGGTGTTTGGGCGAGAACAAGGTTGAGGAGAGGAGGGATTTTTAACACTTAGAAATTTTGGATGAAGAAGTTCATCAACTTAGAGGGTATTTATAGGTCAAGCAAAGGCCAACCAAGGGCGAGATGAAGCCAAGTGCAAGGCAAGTGTAAGGCCAAGATTAAGCCATGTGCTACCTTATCCATCTACACAAAATATCCTACCTAACCCTTGACTAAAATTCCAACACAAAAAACGTGCCAAGGGCCTCATTTTGCCGTCCAAGTCCTTCGATGTGAGGTGACACATGTCACCCTCCGTTGATCCAAAATGTTTAGTCTCTCGGAAAAATCATAAAAATTAAAAAGCCATAGCGGAATTTTCCTACGAAAGCTGTGAAGCGTTTAGTCGAAAACGACTCTATCGGGTGTTGTGTACAAATTTGAAACTTGCCTAACTTAAGGCTCAAATATTTATCGTCGCCTCACGTACATACTGCGGAAATACTGGGTATAACATTCTTCCTCCTTAGAAACATTCGTCGAATGTTCCTTCTCGATCTCAAAACAACACGTGCGGTATAGCCTTCACTACTATACTTACGAAACCAAACATGCCACGCTTTGCCACAAAAATAACATGCGGCGAAAACCCAATCCAAGCCAACAAGGAATCACCTCTGTTTCACAAAAGTTCCCAGGTCTAAAAATATAATCCGCCGCGCTTCGTTTCTCAAAGAAAGCGATCACACGCGTTCACTTCTCCCTATCTCGTTGTACCGCCCGAACACTCGAACTCTTTCTAGTATCCGTACCACACCAGTCAGCGTTTACGTTTTCCAACCTCGAGTTACTACCTCGAACTTGGTCATCTTACTAACCTCGATTTCCTCAAGGCCATTCGGCCTTTCACGCTGATTACGGTCGAGCGTATCCACGAACTCATCGATGGTCATCTAAACTTGGGCCTAGCACCCTCGTGACCACGCCACTGGCGGGACCACTGAGCTGACCCCACCGAAGCAGGCGCGGGTTGGCGCGCATAGCCCGACCATTTGTCGCGCCAACTCATGCTCGCCGACACGGAACAATCTTGCTAAATCACATCATGAAAGATACCACTTTCATTTACCCACGAGGACTTATCACACAATACATTCTAGGCATAAAATGCACTCGACAAGGATCACTCGCAAAATCTTGTACTCGAGCGGCGCTTACATCTAAAGTCTCAGCGTAATATTCTAAGGTTCATCATTTTCTCACCCTGAGCTTACCTTTTTCTGACGGGTTCCTAAATCACATTTTAGCACAAAGCTATCAAACATAACACTTAACACATTAATATAACATCAAAACATACAAGCCTCTGAGGGTTAAGGATATACACGAAGCTACCGCTCCACTCTAATCATAAGTACGCCTGCAGTGCATGCATTGTAGAAAGCGATGAACACGCCTTGATCCGTGGTGAGTCATTCTGTTTGCATCCTTCCTACTAGGACAGTTTCTCGTCATATGGCCACACGGCGCGGAAAAACAAGCACGATAAAAAGCGACATTCCGGGATGGCGTACGCCCGCATCGATGCACTGAGAAAACACGAACGTGGCTAGAACCCGTATATATCGTGAACGAAGCCACGGAGCTCGACCAGCTCGAATACTGAGCGACTGGCGGTGTGGGGACCACTGCTGTCTTGGTGGAGGTACATAACTAGGCTAGCTGCTTGAGGCGGTCGCCTCGAAAGTTACCAAAGGACCTGCTTTGCGGCCTCTTCTGCTGATCTCGGTCAGTCCGTCGACCTCTCCATGCCTCGCATCTGGTCGTGAGCTTGCGTGCGGGCAATGTCCATGCGGTGAAGAGCTACACCGTACAAGCCTCTGCCAAGTAATCATCCGGCCGGTGGCGTAGCGGTGTACTCTGTCCTCCATATCGGCTACCGCGAGGAACATACCGAGCTAATGAGTCGAACTCCACATTGTACTCTCTAACCGTCCGCGATCTGCCTCAGCGTCAAAAATCGCGGCCCAAGCCCTCCTCATTTGTGGGGGCAAGAAATGTGCAAGAAAAGCCCTTGAGAACTTCGTCCCATACGGTGGAAGTGCATGCTCTTCCGGGACAACTCGCGAATCAAACCGATCAGCTGCGGTATCACGCGGTGATCACGAACCAGACCACCGACTCGGTCTCGAAGCCTTGATCACTCTCATGATCGGTAGCTGCCGGATGAACTCTGTGGATCATCCTCGAGCCTCGACCCGTAAAACTACGGCGGGTTACATCTCGGAAAATCCGTAGTCTCAAGCATGCGCTCGGGGTGAACTACGGTGCTCTGGGGCCAGGCTGCTGCGTCGACCTATCCTCATATCGGCCCGCGACCACGGCGATGGCGAACCATATCCTTGTACCCGTCTCATCTGCTCCGGTGTGGGGTGGAGGCTCAGTCTTGTAGTCTCGGCCAACTGCTGCGGCTCTAAACTCTGCTTTGGTCTTTGGCGTCGCGAAACTTCGCCGTCGGAAGCTCTTGTCGCGAGCAGCCGGCCGAACTGCGCCCTCGTACTCTCTGTATCTCACTGCGGCTCCTCGATTGCCTTGCCCATCGGGCACAGGTTGCACGCGGAGGCATAAGCGGTAAAGGAAAGGAATCGTCGGAGGGTCGACTTATCACGGCTACAGGGCACGATCTCGGAATGAGAAGAATGAAACCAATCCTAAATGTCCTATAGCCTCACGATTATAGATGTGGTGCACAACACACCGATAATCAAGACTACACTGAACGCGATGCAGTAGACACTTTCAGAGGACTAAGCGCTCGATACCACTTGCATCGCGACCGTTCGGGCGTGGTAGTGTCTTACCGGGCACCATAGTGATACAACATCAGAGAAAATCAGCGAAAATAAAAACATGAACATGAATTAAGAGACAAGATAAATAAACAGGCCAACCAAAGCGGTTTGCCTTCGTATATACATAAATACCGACAGTTATCTTTTTACAAACCACCTTGCAGTGATTACTCTGGACCTCTAAGATTTTTACGGCTATGGCGGGACGGGGCCGCCATACCACGAATGTATAAGAATCTCTGGACTGAGTAACATACCAAAAGATAAGCCTCAGAAGAAATGGGGCTTCCCAGCATGGCTTGTGATCTATGGCGAGGATCCTGGCCGATGTACTTCGCTGCGGCATGAGCGGCCCCGGAAGAGTCGATCAACGGTACCAAGTATGGCGTAAGGCGTAAATGAAATCATAATAGTCTATATAAAGCGGGAGACATGTATGATAACGGATGAAATCGTGTCGGCCCGTCCGTGGGACTCGGTGTATAATCGGATAAAATCGTGTCCTCGCCCGTCTCGTGGGACTCGGTGTAAATCGGATGAAATCGTGTCCACGCCCGTCTCGTGGGACTCGGTGTAAAATTAGATGAAATCGTGTCCTGCCCGTCTCGTGGGACTCGGTGTATAATCGGTTGGAATCGTGTCCTGCCCGTCTCGTGGGACTCGGTGTATAATCAAATGAAATCGTGTCCCGCCCGTCTCGTGGGACTCGGTGTAGAATCGTTCATAACAAATCAACGGCCTCCATCGAGAGGCGAGTGCAGAAATACAACAAAGGCTATCACAACAAGCATAGGCAAGTTTCACAACATCAAGCATAGGCAAGCTTCACAACAAGCATAGGCAAGTTATACACAACTCAAAGTACTTTCATTTTATGCCAAAGTCGGGTTTTAACCTAAAGTACTACGTCGTTAAATTCCTTTTAAAGATCCATTTCTTTTACAAGGTCACGACACCGTAGTATATAAAAAAATAGAGTGACTAACATTGTTAAGTAAACCAAAATGCTTTCCTTTGTAAAATCAAGTAACAACCTTATTTTCCAAGCGTTGATTTGCCTAATTTCAAATGCTCAAGTTTCTCATTTTAGAAAAGGTTTAGTAGTTCATAGTTTTAATCCTTTAAAACATAATTCTCCTTTAAGCGTTTTGAGAAACATATGTCTTATATGTGAGTAGGTTATTCTTGTTTATAATCAATCTTATTAAGCGACCATGATCTAGGAAATGTAATATAATTTTGTCTCATCTTAGCTTACATGCGGATGGAGGTTTCTCTTGGTTTTAATACCATACTTCATTATTCAATACATTTTCCTTTATTAACGATGCGATGGTTTGTCGATACTTATTCGATTTCGAAATCGGTAAAACATTATTCCTTTTAAAACCAAGTACTCATTACTCACGAATGAGGTTTCACACTTTTAACAAAATTCATATTAATACCATTAAGTCAAGTCTCTTATCTTCTAAAAATCGATAAACCATTCTTTTATCACTCTTAAGGCGTTATACCTAACTTCCCGTAAAGCTAGTACAACTCTTATGTTTTCAAAGCCAAGTATTACTCTTCTTTAAAAAGGGTCTTTTTGGAACACTTCAAGTTCTTTGTTACTACACATCAAATCCGTTATAAGTCAAATCAGTTATCCTTTGAAACCACAAAGCATTTTCTTACCTACATAAAGCTGTTATAACCAACTTCCCATAAAGCCGTTATAACACTTTATGTTTCAAACCAATCAAATACATTAAACACGTATGCGTCTACTGTACTACATAGTTATACACATATCATGCTAGAACAGATAGGAAGAGGTTCACATACCTCGCGACGATTATCGACTAATAGCAAAGTGCTCCAAGTACCTCAAATCGTCGGCTACTCCTTAAGCCAAGTAGATCACGCCATCGTAGTACTTGACCTATAGAGGCCACGGCGCCTATTAACATCCTAGATCTCAATGTAGAATATTCTCTGAGAAAATTGGCCTCCCACACAACGGCGTAAATCTCCTCATATCGAGGTGGCTACCAAGCCTTGACCGGGGGTTCTGTCGGCGGGCGTGTACAATTCTACTCACGATAATACTACAAGTCTCTTGTAATACAACCTATGTAATTACGATTCGTTCTCTTATTTAAATTCAGGCTTAAGTCGCAAGACATTGCCGTAAGTATTATTCAGGCTTAAGTCAAAAGACATTGCCGCACAACTATGTTCAATTCTATATATAGTATACTTCAACTATATATTCCAACAACATGTAATTTCCAATTACAATAGAAGGTCAAGAGTGTTTACCTCGATAAGCCCAAAATTATCCGAGTTTAAATGTCGATCATGAGCAAGGTTTAGCTCTACTCGGTGCGCTCAGGCCACTCCAACCAACCCTTAGAAGTTCTAACCAACTTCTACTTATAACTTCAACTACGGGTGAAGATTTACTTAGGTTTCATTTTGTGGCTAAAGGAAAGTATAATCGTATTTTTCCGGGTTTTTCGTATAAAGGGTACTTTGGAAAGTACTACAAGGTATTTGGCTAAAGTATTTTGGGCATTATAACAATACTTGTAGAATACATTTCTACCAAGGGGGGTAGTATTTCGACTAGCACAACTAGGCTAGGGGGAGGGGGTTCTCGGCTAGAACCACTAGGCAAGGGGAGGGTGCTCGTAGGGCCTTGAGGGGAGAGGGGTGGTGTTTGGACGAGAACAAGGTTGAGGAGAGGAGGGATTTTTAACACTTAGAGAAATTTTGGATGAAGAAGTTCATCAACTTAGAGGGTATTTATAGGTCAAGCAAAGGCCAACCAAGGGCGAAGATGAAGCGAAGTGCAAGGCAAGTGTAAGGCGAGATTAAGCCATGTGCTACCTTATCCATCTACACAAAATATCCTACCTAACCCTTGACTAAAATTCCAACACAAAAAGCGTGCCAAGGGCCTCACTTTGCCGTCAAGTCCTTCGATGTGAGGTGACACATGTCACCCTCGTTGATCCAAAATGTTTAGTCTCTCGGAAAAATCCGCAAAAATTAAAAAGCCATAGCGAATTTTCCTACGAAAGTTAATGGAAACGTTTCGTCGAAAAACGACTCCTATCGGGTGTTGTGTACAAATTTCGAAACTTGCCTAACTTAAGGCTCAAATATTTATACGTACGCCCTCACGTACATACTCTGGAAATACGGGGTATAACATTATCGACAATTAGCAAAACGCTCCACGGCTATAACCCGGCTAGCCTTGTCCACCTTTCAAGTAGAACACGCTACTCGCAGTACTTCAACCTATAACGGTTATACAAGTCTATCAATGTATAGACTACTCTGTAGAATATTCTAAGCAGAGGGTTCTCTATTCTACGGAAAATCGGGCAGCACTTCCCTACCCGTTAAACTACACAAGTCTACTGCAAATACAGTCCTATGTAAGTACAGTTTAATCTTCTTCTTATATACCTTCCTTGTATATAACTTATACCTAGTTCTTATACTTCAACAGTATGCAAACTCTAAATACAATAGGGGGACAAGATATTTACCTCGATAAGCCCAAAATTATCCAAGATTTAATGTCGATCCTGAGCAACGTTTAGCTCCTACTGCAGGCGCTCAACCCGCTCCAAACAACCCTTAGAAGTTCCCAAACAACCTACTTAGCACTTCAACCAACTATGAAGATTTTCCTTAGGGTTTCGTTTTGAGACTAAAGGACATAAGGTAGTATTTAAGACTCTACGTATAAAGGTAACTTTGGAATACTACAAGGTATAAGGCTAAGGTATTTTGGAATAGTAACAATACTTGGAGAATACTTTTCTACCGGGGGGGGGGGGTATTTTACGAGAACAACACTCAAGAGGGGGGGGGGGTACTCTCGTCTAGCACCACTAGAAAAAGGGGGGGTACTCTCGGCCAAGGGCCTTACAAAGGGGGAGGGGGAGGCTTGGACGAAAGCCTTACAAAGGGGGAGGGAGATTTCAAGACTTAGAAAGTGTGGAGTGGATGAAGAAGTCTTCAACAAAGGGGGGTATTTATAGGACTTTCAATGGCCAAGATCAAGACAAGTTGTGGGCAAGTGGAGGGTGAGGATTTGTACATCTGCACCCTAGCCATCTACTCCACAATTCACTCCAAACATTGACCCAAGTTTTAGGCCACAAAACATACCAAGAAACGTGCACCCAATCGGCCACTACATCCGCCCACTTGAGGGTGACAAGTGTCGCCCTCTCGTTGGTCCAAAATATTTCATCTCTCGGAAAAATCCACAAAAATAATAAATGTTGCAACCGTAATTTTCCCCTCGCAAAGTTTGGAAAACGTTTCGTCGGAAAACAATTCTTTTCGGTAGTTGTGCACAAATTTCGACCCTTGCCTATCTTAAGGCTTAAACTTTCGCACGTACGTCCTCACGTACATACTCGGGAAATACGGGGTATAACACATCACTCAAATATAACTATGGGTCTCACGCCCACAACATCAATCATGCCCGTGGAATACCTTACTCACTGCCGGCAGTCTATGATATACTAGCGCGAGTACATGAACACGGGTCCCACTGTGTCATAAACCGTCTGAGGCAAGTCTGAGCTAACTACGGATACCAAAGCCGCATCATCAACTGATCGGGGCAAGTACGAAAGCCAACTACCAGATACCAAAGTCGTACTAACAATAGTATGCAACCAAACCATGAAGCTAACACGGGGCAAGTACGAAAGCCAACTACCAGATACCAAAGCCGTGTCACGTAGCTGACCGGGGCAAGTACGAGGGCTAACTACGGATACGAGTCGTATCACGAGACCGCCACTAAACTGAACGGGGCAAGTACGAAGGCTAACTACCAGATACCAAAGCCGAATCAGCCACGACTTCGGGGCAAGTACGAGAGCCAACTACCAGATACCAAAGCCGAATCAGTATAACCTCATGGAGAGCTAGTCCATGGAATAACACTATCAACAGAAGCGTACCCGTGGAATCCTCCGTCACTGCCGGTGCGTCCAAGTAAGATCATAACAAATCAGCCCTCCATTTGAGACGCGGTAGTATAGAAATACAATACTAGCACGACAAGGCTATCACACGCAAACATAGGCAAGTTACACACAACTCAAGGTACTTTCATTTTATGCCAAAGTCCAGGTTTTAACCCCAAAGTACTACGTACATTAAATTCTTTTTAAAGGATCCATTTCTTTTACAAAGGTCACCCGATACCCGTAGTATTAAAATAGAAGGACTAACATTTTTAAGTAAACCAACACACTTCCATACTTTCCTTTTTAAACCAAATTAAGACAATACCATGCCTTCTTTTTAGACCAAAACATTTCTCCTTTTAAAGTCAAGTTACAACTGTTACACCCCGGAAGTTCCAGGATACGTTTCTAAGAACGTACGTAAGAACTCAAATGGTAAGATTTGAGACGAGTAAAGATTTATCGGAATTTTGGAATTTGTCGGAAAACGAAATATTACGACGAACGGGAGGGCGACACGGGTCACCCCCCCTTTTGGTCATGGACGAAATTGTCATGGTTAGAATGGTCATTTGACCATAAATTAAATGACCAAGTCTTGCTAGTCTTGAAGCTTGACAAAGTTGACTAAGTCAAAGGCCACTTGGGCTTGATCCATGTGAAATACATCCAAGCCACCCATTTGTTTTAATCATAACCCTTCCTTGTGTTATATAAGCTTACTAGTAGGATGACTAGTTCCCACACTTAGTCATTTTTTCAAGAAATGTTTGAAGAAACTCATAGGAGCTCTCGGCTTTGAGGGTTCAAGAAGAGAAAAAAATTCAATTGTTGTCCAATAATTCCCCCACTTTAAACCAAGGTACCTAAGGGTATTGTAAGTGTTTCTCAATAGAAAGATCCCGGAAAAATGGTGTTTTCGTATTAGTCATGGCGAAAACCTAAAGGGTTATTCAACTTTGAAGTTGGAACTTGAAGATGAGTTATTCTTAAGCTTCTAAGGGTTGCTTGGAGTGGATTGGAGCGTCGAAAGGAGCTAAAGTTGCTAAGGAGCGACTTGTGATCTTGGATCATAATTGGGCTATTTGAGGTATAATCTTCGTTTTACTTTTGTAATTGAAGATTTCATGTTATGATAAGTTATAAGTGATCATGTGATTTGTGTTATGAAGTTTGATAAGTGACATGGATTGTAGAAGCCTAGAACCGAAAATGACATGTTTAGCCTTATGAAATTGAAATACAATTTTGGTCGTTAATTAGAATCGTCGCATGTTTACCTACTTGAGGATTGTAGTAGTTGTGTCGATTGCGGCTTGATATCATGTTATACTAAACCACTTGGATTGAAAAGAAAGTGGAAACGATTTGTATTGTTGCCTAATTGCCGAATGGACATTATAGTTTAGACTAGTTTGTTATCATTTGTGGTGAGCCAATTGGGGCTGTTTGGTTATTCATTTGTATTGAACTACCTTATAAATTGTGGTGAGCCAATTGGGGCTGTTTGGTTATTGTATTCGGCCTTGAAAAAGGTGGCAAAGTTAGTAAAAACAAAGGAAGTGCTGTCCGATTTTCCGTAGAATTTAGTGACTTGCACTTGGAATATTCTACGTTTGAAACTAGAAATTAATAGACGTACTATGGCCATTATAGGTTGACATACTACGTACGACGATTGGACTTAGCAAGTGGATTAAACCGAAGAGGTATGTGGAACTTTCTTATCTCTTGAGCATGATTAAGTTGTAAATGTATAGTACGGTGAGCGTCTGAGATTTTGACAATCTAGTCTATTTGATATCCTTGGCTTCTTTTAAAGATTGTCCAAGTTGTTTGAGTTAGGAATTAACTCACTTGTTTAAATATTAAGGATATCTTGGTTTCAAAAGTTAAGAGACTTTAAGTATGTTGAAAGTATTTTAATACTTGTTTTGTGGGAAAGTTTAAGTCTCTTGGTTATAAGGAAAGAATGTAATTTGCTAATGTATAAGGCTAGTATAACGACTTTATGGGAAGTTGGTTATAATAGCTTTATGGAAAGTTTAACGAGTGGTTTACTCTAAGTAAATTAAGTAGGTTAAGGGACTTGAAGAGTTTTAATGAATGTGATACTTGTTTCATTTTAAGCGTATAAGTCCTTGGAAAGAAATTGTACTTGACTAAGGTATAAAGTGAATATAACGACTTTATGGGAGTTGGTTATATTGGCTTTATGGAAAGATAAATGGCTTGATTTATTTTGAAAGGCAATTTGTTTTAAAGGCATCAATTGCCTAAGGTTTTCACAAGAAAAGAAGTCACTTGATTTAGAAGCCTAATTTTATTTCTAAAAAGTATTGTGACTTGTCTTGAAAAGTAATTGTAACTTGATACTACGGTTATTAGTATCTTGGAAGTGGTATAATGAAATGAGTCATTTTAAAAGAATAGAAGTACGTAGTACTTTGGGTTAAATTCCCGGATTTTTATAAAAGACATGATAGTGCCTTAGGTAAACTAAAATGAGAGTGTATATAAACAAGAATAATAAGAAGTTAGGGGATTTCTTAACTTGCTTATGTATTGTATGATAAGCCGGTAGTGCTTATGATATGTGTAGTAGCCGGATTTGTGCTAGTGATATATTATTTGTTGCGGGGTCATTCCCCGGGTTTGTGGCATTGTATATTTAGTGGATTTGCTACCCACGATCACGAGAATACCTCATGCGAGTCCGTAGGGCTTATGCGGGTGAAATAGTCCCATGCGGGCGGGTCCAGCCTATGCGAGGAATACCTCATGCGAGTCCGTAAGGGCTTATGCGGGTGAAATAGTCCCATGCGAGGAATACCTCACGCGGGTCCACTGGATCTATGCGGGTGAAATAGTCCCGGGAATAGGATTGCTTAATGACACTGCGGGCGGGTGGTCCTGCTTTGATCGTGAGCTTTCCTACTTTATATTGTAAGTATACCCCTATTTACTCTCATTGTTAGTAAGGCACAGTGTACTGTTAATTGAGTCATCATACATGTCTCCAGTTTTATTTAGACTTATGATTTCATTCTGATGCTGGTTTCACATATTTGGTACATGTTATCTTGACCTCGCCGAAGTGCGTTAAATCGCGAGTAAAATGCAGTTCTTGATCCTCGCTCTTAGGATCCTTTGTTCACCGTTGAAGCTCCTTTATTAGGAGGCTTATCCACGGTATTGTCGATGGTTGTACATTCAGGGGTATGGCGGGGCCCTGTCCCGCCAAAGTTGTTATTCTTAGAGGTCTGTAGTCACATTTGTGGATTGGGTTGTAAAGAAAAAAAAAAGGAGGTGTACTGTTTTATTGCGTATATTGTACGGAAGGTGGCCTTATCGGCTAGCCTGTTGCTATTTTTTTTATGTTCAAGCATTTTATCAGTTGTGTATGTTCCGCTGCTATTCTCTGATGTATACCGAAAGGGGTGCCCAGGTAGGGCACCAGTCGCGGGCCCGGGATCGGGTCGTGACAACAACATTCTTTTCCAAAGTTCAAGTTTGCCTAATTTCAAATATTCACGTCTCTTATTTTCGAAAGGTTTCGTAGTTCATAGTCTTAATCACTTAATAACATAATTCTCTTTTAAAACAATTTGAGTAACCTATGCCTTAATTATGAGTAGGTTAATCTTGTTTATAACAATCTTATTAAAGCAGCCATGATCTAGGAAATGTAATACAATCTTGTCTTATCTTAGCTTCTATGCAGATGGAGGTTTCTACTGGTTTTAATATGATTACTTAATTGTCAATACATTTTCCTTTATTAACGCTGCAGTGGTTCATTCGATACTTATTCTTATTTCCGAAATCAGTAAAACATTATTCTTTTAAAGACCAAATACTCATTACTCACGAATGAGGTTTCACACTTTAAAATTCATATCAATTCAATTAAGTCAAGTCTCTTATATTTTAAGATCAATAAACCATTCTTTTTATCTCTCTTAAGACGTTATACCTAACTTCTCATAAAGCTAGTATAACTCTTAAGCTTTCAAAACCAAGTATTACTCTTCTTTCAAAAACGATTCTTAATTCTTTTGAAATACTTCAAGATTCTTTATTATTTAAAACTCAAGTCAAAAGACATCGAAGTAAAACCACGTTCAGTTAACACACGTACGTCTACCGTACTATATATATTCTTTTAAAATATCATGCTCAAGAGGATAGGAAGAATCGCATACCTCGCGACGATTACCGACAATTAGCAAATAGCTCCAAAGTACTGTAATCCTGCTAGCCTTTTCCACCCTTCGAGTAGAATACGCTACTTGCAGTACTTCAACCTATAACGGTCATATAAGTCTATCAACGTCTAGACTACTCTGTAGAATGATTCTAGATACAAGATTCCTTATTCTATGGAAAATTGGGCAGCATTTCCCTACCCGACAAACTACACAAGTCTACTGTAAATACAGTCCTATGTAAGTACAGTTCAGTTCTCTTCTTTTATACCATCCTTATATACGTCTTATACTCAATTCTATACTACTACAGTATGTAATTTCCAATTACAATAGAAGGGTAAGAGTATTTACCTCGATAAGCCCACAATTATCCAAGTTAAAAAGTCGATCCTGAGCAAGGTTTAGCTCTTATTCTGTACGCTCCAATACGCTCCAAGAAACCCTTAGAAGTTCTACACAACTTCTACTTAATACTTCAACCTACTATGAAGATTTTTCCCCAGGGTTTCGTTTAGTGATTAAAGGAAGTATAGTAGTATTTTCCGGGCTTTTAGTATAGAGGTAACTTTGGGAATTCTACAAGGTATTTGGGCCAAGGTATTTTGGCATAGTAACAACACTTGGAGAATACTTTTCTACCAAGGGGGTATTTCACGAGATCAACTCGAGGAAAGGGGGTTTCGCCGAGGGCCTCTCAAAGGGGAGGGGACTTTGGATGAAAACTACACTAAGGGGAGAGGATTTTGCCTTGGAATTTATCAAGTGAGGATGAAGAATAAGTCTTGCATTTGAGGGGTATTTATAGGGAAACCAATGGCCAAGATTAAGGCAAGTGGAGGGCAAGTGGAGGGTGGAGATTTGGACAAGTGTGTGTGGGTCCCACCTTATCTATCTACCACACAAATATCACAAAAATATCCTACCTAACCTTGACCAAAGCTTTAGGCCAAAAAAAACGTGCCATCTTTCGTCCACCATCCCGCCCACTTGAGGGTGACAAGTGTCGCCCTCTCGTTGGTCCAAAATATTTTATCTCTCGGAAAAATCCGCAAAAATAATAAATGTTGCAACCGCAATTTTCCCTTCGCAAGGTCCGGAAAACGTTTCGTCGGAAAACAATTCTTTTCGCTAGTTGTGAACAAATTCCGTCCCTTTTCCTACTTAAGGCTTAAACTTTTGCGTGCGCCTCGCGTACATACTGCAAATACGGGTATAACATTCTCCCCTCTTAGAAACATTCGTCCGAATGTTCCTTCTCAAGCGGATAACGATAAAGTTCCTCTTAACTTAAACAAGTTGCCAATGCCACACGGCCACGAGAATAACACACGCGCAAATACTTAACCCAAGTCGGCGAGGAATCACTCCTACATCACAAAGCTTCCACGGTCTAAAGGATACTCCTACGCATCTTCACTTCACAACAAAATGATCTCTTTTATTACGCTAACACACATTCACTTCTTTCCTTACTCGTCGTACTTTCGTACACCCGAACTCTCTCCTAGTACACATTCCATACTCAGGTCATCGCGGTTTCCAAAGCGTCACGACGGCAAGGGCCGTGATAGTGTCTTACCGGCACCCAGTAGTCATGCATCAGAGAAATCAGCGGAATATAAAGACAATACATGAAACCAATGTAATAAGACGGTGAAATAAGAAAAGCTAACCAACGATTACGCCGGTATATATATAAATAACAATTTGAGCGATTCATCCCTTTCTACAACGCCCACGCGATACTACTGACCTCAAGAATGATACGACAACAATGGCGGGCGGGGCCCGCCATACCTGAATGTAAGTACCTACAACGGCAGGACTATACCACCGATAAGCCATCGAGAAGCGGAGCTTCCCAAAGCGTGACCACATGAGCGAGGATCAACAACGGTGTACCTACTGCGGCATGAACGCGGCCCGGGAGGTCGAGACAATAGGTACCAAGTATGTGGCGAAGATATCGTAAATGAAATCATAGTAGTCTATAAAGCGGGAGACATGTATGATAACCAAACTACGATTCACAATAAAGCGATCATGTCAAGTCGGGGACTCGCCTCAAGTCATTACTCGAAGTATAACAATGGGTCTCACGCCCACAACATCAATCATGCGTGGAATACCTTCCTCACCGCTTCGGCGATCCATGATATAAAAGCACCAAGGAATACACATAAACACGGGTCCCACCGTGTCATAATAAAACCGTGCGGGGTAAGTAATGCGAAGGCATAGCCGACTACTAAAACCTACGGTACCAACAATGTTATAAAAGCGTATCACGAGGTCTTTCTGCACCGCACTACATGATCGAAGGCGGCCACTCACCCGCGGTATCAATGTGCGCGTCTATTCACGGAGCTTACCGCGACTCGCATAGGTCACACTGACCCGCGTGAGGTATTCCTCGAATCATGGTCCTGCATCGCCGAGGTATACCAGCATCGGAGGCGGCTTAACCCCGGTATCCACGGACTCGCGGCCGCGTAGTCTCAATAGACCGCATAGTCCTATGGACCGCATAGGGCATCCGCGTCGGGCTAAACACCGGAATGATCAATCACGGAGCATACCGCGCTCCGCATAGTCTCACGAACCGCATGGCCGTATAGACCGCGTCGGTGGCAAGCCCTCGGTATAACAAGTCAAGGGGGTAGGTGATATAATAATAGTACAACGGACTTACCGGTTAGCAACGTAAGCACAGCAAGAATGACCCCCTTACACAACAATCACAAGATACTAACACACGTAGCATCCTAACATGTTTACTTATCAAATCAACAAGAAAGTATTACAAGGCTATCATAAACCAACAAAATCAAGTTATTCACACAAGGTACTTTATGCTAATAAGTTCGGGTATCTATCCCCAAAGTACTTCCTATATTAACCCTTTTAAAAGATCTGTTTCTTTCACAGAAGTCACACAATACCCGTAGTATAAAATATAGTGACTATCTTTTTAAGTAAACCAAAACACTTCCCTTTGTAAGATCAAGTAACAACATTATTTTCCAAACGTTCAAGTTTGCCTAATTTCAAATGTTCACGTTTCTTATTTTAGAAAGGTTTCGTAGTTCATAGTCTTATTCATTTAAGAATATAATTCTCTTTTAAACAATCTGAGAAACATATGCCTTATATGTGAGTAGGTTATTCTTGCTCATAATCAATCTTATTAAGCAGCCATGATCTAGGAAATGTAATATCATTTTGTCTCATCTTAGCTTCTATGCAGATGGAGGTTTCTACTGGTTTTAATAATACTTCTTTAATCAAAACATTTCCCTTTATTAACGCTGCAGTGGTTTGTCGATACTCATTCTGATTTCCGAAATCAGTAAAACATTATTCTCTTTAAAAAATCAAGTACTCATTACTCACGAATGAGGTTTCACACAAAATTCATATTAATTTAATTAAGTCAACTCTCTTATCTTTTAAGATCAAGTCTCTTAACTTCTAAAATCAATAAATCATTCATTTTATCTCCCTTAAGCCGTTATACCTAACTTCCCATAAAGCTAGTATAACTCTTAAGTTTTTAAAACCAAGTATTACACTTCTTTCAAAAACAGTTCTTAATTCTCTTGAAATACTTCAAGATTTTTTTATTATTCGGGCTTAAGTCAAAAGACATTGCCGTACAACTACGTTCAATTAACACGCGTACGTCTACCGTACTATATATATATATATTCTTTTAAAATATCATGCTCAAGAGGATAGGAAGAATCACATACCTCGCGACGATTATCGACTATTAGCAAAACGCTCCACGGCTATAACCCGGCTAGCCTTGTCCACCTTTCAAGTAGCACATGCTACTCACAGAACATTCAACCTATAAAGGTTATACAAGTCTATCAAAGTCTAGACTACTCGGTAGATTATTCTTAAGCAGTAGGCTCTCTATTTACGGAAAATCGGGCAGCACTTCCCTATCCGTCAAACTTCATAAGTCTACTGTAATACAGTCCTATGTAATTACAGTTCAGTTCTCTTTCTTTAAATTCAGGCTTAAGTCAAAAGACATTGCCGCAAAACTATGTTCAGTTCTATATATAGTATACTTCAACTATACATTCCTACAACATGCAATTTCCAATTACAACAGGGGGACAAGATTATTTACCTCGATAAGCCCAAAATTATCCAAGTTTAAATGTCGATCTGGCGGCGTTTAGCTCTACTACAGGCGCTCAACCCGCTCCAAACAACCCCAGAAGTTTCCAACAACTTCTACTTAAATACTTCAACCAAGCGTGAAGATTTTCCCTAGGGTTTCGGTTTGAGAAAAAGGACAAAAGGTAGTATTTAGGGCTCTACGTATAGAGATATCTTTGGAATACTACAAGGTATCTGACTAAGGTAATTTGGGTATAGTAACAATACTTTGGAGTATTTTCTACCAAGATGGGGTATTTATACGAGACAACACCACGAGGGGAGGGTGTATACCCGCCAACCCCACTAGGAGGGTACTCTCGGCGAGGGGAGGGTCTCTCGGCGAGGGCCTTCCGAGGGGAAGGGGGACTCTTTGGACGAGACACTACAAGAGAGGGGGAAGGGACTTTCAAGACTTAGGAAAGTTTTTAGGATGAAGAAGTCTTCAAAGGGGAGGGGTATTTATAGGTCAAGCAATGGCCAACCAATGGCCAAGATCATGCCAAGTGCAAGGCAAGTGTAGGGTCAAGATTCATCCATGTGCACCTTATCCATCTACCACACAAATATCACAAAATATCCTACCTACTCCCACTCACCATTTCGTCCCATTGCCGCCCCAAGGTCCACCAATTACAGGGTGCCAAGTGTCGCCCTCTCGTTGGTCCAAAATGTTTCGTCTCTCGGAAAAATCTGCAAAAATTAAAAATGACATAGCCGTAATTTTCCCTTCGCAAGTTGTGTAAAACGTTTCGTCGAAAAACGACTCTAATCGGGGGTTGTGCACAAAATAAAATCGGCCAAGCCTACTTTAAAGCCCAAACTTTTCTACGTACGTCCTTACGTACATACTCTGGAAATACGGGGTATAACAAAAACTTTGGAGTCACTACCTCCAAACTTGGTAATCTTACTAGCCTCGAATTCCTTCAAGGCCATTCCCGGCCTTCACGATCCGATTCTGGTCGAACATATCCACGAACTCATACGATGGTTACCTAAACCTGGGCCTAGCACCCTCGTGACCCTACCACCCGGCGGGACCACCTCGAACTGACCCCACCCCAAACCGGGCTGCGGGTCGACCCGGAAATGGTCCTCAACCCGACCCATAATCGCGTCAAACCCTTGTTCCCCGATCCGGAACAATCTTACCTATTCAAGTCCTGAAAGCTACCACTTTCATCTTACACAACTCATGGAATTATCCCACAATACATTTTTACGCATACCAAGTATTTGACAAAGACTAACCGTAAAATCTTTTATTCAAGACGGTCTTACATCTAAGGTCTCAACGTGTAATATCCTAAGGTTCATACCTTCCCTGTCCCCATACTTATCCTAACCATGTCTCTAAACCACAATATACACAACGCTATTCGTACATAGTACTCAACATATAATCATCGTATCACGCATGCTAATCTCTAGAGGGTTAAGGATATACCTAAAAAAAATAGGCGGTTCAAAGGACCGCTAAAACTGGGAACTTCCACCGCGACCTCTGCCGTGACCTGCCGGTGTATGAACATCCTGCCTAGCTATGGAAGGTGAAGAACCATGGCCCGATCTCGTAGTCTGTGCTATCCCACCAGTGCTACCTCTGGTCGGACAGTCCCTCGCCAAATGGCCCTGTTGGCCGCAAGCATAACAATCTCCTAAATTAGTACGACACTCTCCCTTATGAATTTTTCCACAACGGCCACATTGAGACAAGGGTGGCCTCATCCGGCGAGCACTCCCTCACGAAAATCTGAAACACAGGAGCCTTGACTGCTCCCGAATATCCCGAATATCACGAAGAGGCGGAGGACCGCTCTGTCTTGGCGGAGGTACATAACTAGTCTTCTTTGGCGGTCCGCCTCGAAAGTCGCCAAAAGACCTGCTGTCACGGCCTCTTACGGTGATCCCGGTCATTCCGCCGACCTCTCCGCTCCTCACACCCAAGTGCATAAGACTGCATGCGGACAATGTCCATGCCCGGCTGAAGAGCTACACCCGAACAAGCCTCTGCCATGTAGTCATCGAGCCCGGTGACGTAGCGGTGCACTCTGTCCCCCATGTTGGCTACTAACGCGGGGACGTACCGAACTAGTGAGTCAAACTCCACATTGTACTCCCGAACCGTACGCCCGTCCTGCCTCAATATCAAAAATCTGTCGGCTCGTGCCCTCCTCATCTGCGGAGGCAAGAAGTGGCTGAGAAATGCCTCCGAGAACTCGTCCCAAATAGTTGGAGGCGCATGCTCCCCCCGGGACAGCTCCCATGAATCAAACCAGTCGACTGAGGTATCACGCAGCCGATGTGAACCTAAGACCACCGACTCGGTCTCCGAAGCCTTGATCACTCTCATGATCCGCTGTAACTGTCGGATGAACTCCTGCGGATCATCCTCAGGCCTCGATCCATAAAACACTGGCGGGCTGCAACTCAAAAAGTCCCGCAGTCTCAAACTATCCGCTCTCGGGTGAACTACGGGTACTACGTCTGGAATCGCGATCCGGCTTATCGCGTGCCTTGCCACTATTCGGCCAATAAGCGGGCCATCTCTTTGTACCCGACTCCTCGCTCCGGTGCGGGGTGGAGGCTCAGTCTTGTGGTCTCGGCAGCCCCGCTGCGGCTCTAAACTTCTTTGAAATTTGGCGGCGTCAAAACTCGCCGTCTGAAGCACTATCTCATGTAAAGACCGGGCCTGCGCCCTCGTACTCCTCTGTATCCTACTAGCAGCTTCCTCGGCTGCCTTGACCATCTGGGCCCGGGTTGCCTTGTGCGGAGGCATAACTGGTAAAAACGAAATGCGGAAGAGGTGTCCAACTTATAACACAGCTCTAAGGCACGATCTCAGAATGAGAAGAATGAAACCAATCCTAAATGTCCTATAGCCTCCTGATTATAGATGTGGTGCACAACACATCGATAATCAAGACCCTACTAGACACGATCTGTAGACATTTTTCGAGGATTAACTGCTCTGATACCACTTTTGTCACGACCGATCCGGGCGTGGTCGTGCCTACCGGGCACCTAGTGATACAACATCGAGAAAATCAGTGGAAATAAAAACTTAAACATGAAACAAGAGATATGATAATAAACAGTCAACCAAACGGTTACGCTTCAGTATATATAAAACTAAAACTTGAGCGATTACGTCCTTACAAACCCCGCCCATGATTACTACGGACCTCTAAGAATTTTTATACAACATGGCGGGACGGGGCGGCCATACCCGAATGTACAAGTACATACGGTGGCGAGGACTATACGAAAGATAAGCCTCGGAGAAGCGGAGCTTCCCAAGCTGACTGCGATCCTATGAGCGAGGATCAACAATCGGTGTACCTCTACTGCGGCGTGAGCGGCCGAAGAGTCGATCTGCAAGTACAGTATGTGGCCCGAAAATACTGTAAATGAAATCATAGTAGTCTATATAAAGCAGGAGACATGTATGATAACCAAACTACAGTCCACAATAAATAAGCAGTCATGTCAAGTCAGGGACTCATGCCCTCAAAGTCATCACTCAAATATAACTATGGGTCTCACGCCCACAACATCAATCATGCCCGTGGAATACCTTCACCGCCGGCGATCATGATATACTAGCACCAAGGAGTACATGAACACGGGTCCCACTGTGTCATAAAACCGTCACGGCAAGTCGAAGGCTAAATATCGGATACCAAAGCCGTCATCAATCGGCCAGGAAATGAAGCCAACTACCAGATACCAAAGCCGTACTAACAATACTATACAACCAAACCACGAAGCTGACACGGGGCAAGTACGAAAGCCAACTAACAGATTCCAAAGTCGTGTCACGTAGCTGACCGGGGCAAGTACGAGGGCTAACTACCAGATACCAAGGCCGTATCACGAGACTTCTCCACTAAACTGAACGGGGCAAGTACGAAGGCTAACTACCAGATACCAAAGCCGAATCAGCCACGACTTCGGGGCAAGTACGAGAGCCAACTACCAGATACCAAAGCCGAATCAGTATAACCTCATGGAGAGCTAGTCCATGGAATAACACTATCAACAGAAGCGTACCCGTGGAATCCTCCGTCACTGCCGGTGCGTCCAAGTAAGATCATAACAAATCCGCCGACCCTCCATTGAGAGACGCGGTGGTATAGAAATACAATACTAGCACAACAAGGCTATCACACGCAAACATAGGCAAGTTACACACAACTCAAGGTACTTTCATTTTATGCCAAAGTCCAGGTTTTAACCCCAAGTACTACGTACATTAAATTCTTTTTAAAGGATCCATTTCTTTTACAAAGGTCACCCGATACCCGAAGTATTAAAATAGAAGGACTAACATTTTTAAGTAAACCAACACACTTCCATACTTTCCTTTTTAAACCAAATTAAGACAATACCATGCCTTCTTTTTAGACCAAAACACTTCTCCTTTTAAAGTCAAGTTACAACATTCTTTTCCAAAGTTCAAGTTTGCCTAATTTCAAATATTCACGTCTCTTATTTTCGAAAGGTTTCGTAGTTCATAGTCTTAATCACTTAATAACATAATTCTCTTTTAAAACAATTTGAGTAACTTATGCCTTAATTGTGAGTAGGTTAATCTTGTTTATAACAATCTTATTAAAGCAGCCATGATCTAGGAAATGTAATACAATCTTGTCTTATCTTAGCTTCTATGCAGATGGAGGTTTCTACTGGTTTTAATATGATTACTTAATTGTCAATACATTTTCCTTTATTAACGCTGCAGTGGTTCGTTCGATACTTATTCTCATTTCCGAAATCAATAAAACATTATTCTTTTAAAGACCAAATACTCATTACTCACGAATGAGGTTTCACACTTTAAAATTCATATCAATTCAATTAAGTCAAGTCTCTTATCTTTTAAGATCAATAAACCATTCTTTTTATCTCTCTTAAGACATTATACCTAACTTCCCATAAAGCTAGTATAACTCTTAAGCTTTCAAAACCAAGTATTACTCTTCTTTCAAAAATGATTCTTAATTCTTTTGAAATACTTCAAGATTTTTTATTATTTAAAACTCAAGTCAAAAGACATCGAAGTAAAACCACGTTCAGTTAACACACGTACGTCTACCGTACTATATATATTCTTTTAAAATATCATGCTCAAGAGGATAGGAAGAATCACATACCTCGCGACGATTACCGACAATTAGCAAATAGCTCCAAAGTACTGTAATCCTGCTAGCCTTTTCCACCCTTCGAGTAGAATACGCTACTTGCAGTACTTCAACCTATAATGGTCATATAAGTCTATCAACATCTAGACTACTCTGTAGAATGATTCTAGATACAAGATTCCTTATTCTATGGAAAATTGGCGTGACTTCCCTGCGACAAACTACACAAGTCTCAGTAAATACTGATCTATATAAATCTGATTCAGTTCTCTTCTTTTATACCATCCTTATATACGTCTTATACTCAATTCTATACTACTACAGTATGTAATTTCCAATTACAATAGAAGGGTAAGAGTATTTACCTCGATAAGCCCACAATTATCCAAGTTAAAAAGTCGATCCTGAGCAAGGTTTAGCTCTTATTATGTACGCTCCAATACGCTTCAAGAAACCCTTAGAAGTTCTACACAACTTCTACTTAATACTTCAACCTACTATGAAGATTTTTCCCCAGGGTTTCGTTTAGTGACTAAAGGAAGTATAGTAGTATTTTCCGGGCTTTTAGTATAGAGGTAACTTTGGGAATTCTACAAGGTATTTGGGCCAAGGTATTTTGGCATAGTAACAACACTTGGAGAATACTTTTCTACCAAGGGGGGGGGGGGTATTTCACGAGGTCAACTCAAAGAAAGGGGTTTAGTGAGGGCCTCTCAAAGGGGAGGACTTTGGATGAAAACTACACTAAGGGGGGAGAGGGATTTTTGCCTTGGAATTTATCAAGTGAGGATGAAGAATAAGTCTTGCATTTGAGGGGTATTTATAGGGAAACCAATGGCCAAGATTAAGGCAAGTGGAGGGCAAGTGGAGGGTGGAGATTTGGACAAGTGTGTGTGGGTCCCACCTTATCTATCTACCACACAAATATCACAAAAATATCCTACCTAACCTTGACCAAAGCTTTAGGCCAAAAAAAAACATGTCATCTTTCGTCCACCATCCCGCCCACTTGAGGGTGACAAGTGTCGCCCTCTCGTTGGTCCAAATATTTTATCTCTCGGAAAAATCCGCAAAAATAATAAATGTTGCAACCGCAATTTTCCCTTCGCAAGGTCCGGAAAACGTTTCGTCGGAAAACAATTCTTTTCGCTAGTTGTGAACAAATTTCGTCCCTTTTCCTACTTAAGGCTTAAACTTTTGTACGTACGCCCTCACGTACATACTCTGGAAATACGGGGTATAACAAAGGGGTACCCAGGTAGGGCACCAGTCGCGGTCCCGGGGTCGGGTCGTGACAAAAGTGGTATCAGAGCAGTTAGTCCTCGGAAAGTGTCTACAGACCGTGTCTAGTAGAGTCTTGATTATCGTTGTGTTGTGAACCACATCTATAATCAGGACGCTGCAGGACATTTAGGATTGGTTACATTCTTCTCTCTCTGAGATCGTGCAGTAGAGCTGTCTTATTAGGTTGAATCCTCTCTGACCTATTCTTATGTATCAGTTATGCCTCGCGGAGGCGACGAGGCGAAGGAAAGCGGCGGCGGGAGTCGCTAGTAGTTCCTGAGAGGTTACTAGGACTCGGGCCCAGACTATGCTTGAGGATGTGGGTCGGTCGGCGAGTTCAGCCACGCCGGCATTATTAGATACCTGAGCCTCCAGTTCCGCAGCCAGGGATAAAGTATAGAGATTATGGAGAGCAGATCAGGTTATTGACTAACATAGTGGCAAGGCAGCGAGGCGAGTAGCTAACCTAGGCCAGCGGTTTGAGGATTCGGGATTTTCTGGGTTGTAATCCACCCGAGTTCTATGGTTCGAGATCTGAGGAGGATCCTCAGGAGTTCATTCAGCAGGTACAGCGGACTATACAGGTGCTTAGGGCCTCGGAGACAGAGTCAGTTGTGTTAGCTTCTTACCGATTACGTGATATTGCGTTGAACTGGTTTGAGTCATGGGAGCTATCTAGAGGGGTGAGTGCTCTTCCAGCTGTTTGGGATGAGTTCACAGAGGCCTTCGCGATCACTTTTGCCTCACGAGATGAGAGAGCCAGCGTGGATAGATTCTTGACATTGAGACAGAATGAGAGGACTATCGAGTACAACACGAGTTTGACTCGTCGGCGGATATCACGATCACTATTGTGGCTGACATGGCGGACAGAGTTCACCGCTATGTGATGGGGCTAGACCGTTATATGATTACTGCATGTCTGGGAGTAGCCCTTCAGCCAGGTATGGATATTGCTAGGATGCAGGCTTATGCACGAGGATCGATAGCGAGAGAGAGAGACGGCGGACCAGTCCGGCCAAGAGGGCGGCAGCGAGATTTTAGGGAAATTTTCGAGGAGGGCGGCCTGGCGATCTAGGTCCACATTTCAGCCAGCACAGAGTGCTCCTTCTCGGTTTTCTGGCAGGAGGTTTGATCAGCCGGGTTATTCAGGAGCAGGTCAGGGCTCCAGGACTTCGGGGTTTCAGGGAGGCAGAGATCGTAACCGATCGAGACCGCCCCTATCTCGGTGTGTTCGATGCGGTAGATCTCACCCGGGCGAGTGTCGTACTGCTTCGGGAGCTTGTTTCTCTTATGGCCAGCAGGGCCATATGAAGAGGTATTGTCCGACCAGAGGCAGCGTGGGTGGTATGGTTCAGCCTGAGTCGATTGTTGGGTCTTCTTACGTGGTTATGCGCCGGGCGTGGTGTTCACGCAGACAGGCGGCGCGGCGGAGGTCGTGGTGGAGTCCTAGTTCTAGCGGTCCACAGAACGCATATATTCCTAACCGTGGCGAGGATCGTGAGCTTCCGGATGTAAATCCGCAGTACATTATTGATTTCATGATGTGACGTTTATGCTTTGATAGATCCAGGTTCTACCTTGTCATATGTGTCCCCTCTTATTGCTGGTAGAATAGAGATATAGCCGGTGTCGATAGAGCCTTTTGAGGTAGCTACGCCAGTGGGTGATTCGGTGTTGGCTGAGCGGGTGTACAAAGATTGCCCGGTGTTTATATACAGTCGTCAGACCCTAGCGGACTTGATAGAGTTGGAGATGACAGATTTTGACGTCATTATGGGTATGGACTGGTTAGCTTCTTGTTATGCCAACGTTGAATGTAGAGACAGGTTGGTTCGATTCCAGTTTCCCAGTAAGCCGGTTATTGAGTGGAAGGGCAATACAGCGTCGCCGAGGGGTAGGTTTATTTCTTACCTCAAGGCTAGGAAGATGGTGCAGAAAGGATACATCTATCATTTGGTTCGGGTATTCGATACAGAGGCTGAGGTTCCAGTTCTTCAGTCAGATCTGGTGGTTAGAGAGTTTCCGGATGTATTCCCAGATAACCTCCCAGGTATCCCTCCAGAAAAGGAGATTGAGTTTTGTATTGATATTTTGCCAGACACTCGGCCTATATCTATTCCTCTGTACCAGATGGCACCTGCTGAGTTGAGGGAGTTGAAGGACCAGCTGAAAGATTTGCTGGAAAAAAACTTTATTAGGCCTAGTATTTCTCCCTGGGGAGCACCGGTTTTTTTTGTAAAGAAGAAGGATGGGACGCTGCGTATATGTGTTGACTACAGGCAGCTGAATAAGGTAATCATCAAGAATAGATACCCCCTCCCCAGGATTGATGATTTGTTTGACCAGTTGCAGGGTGCGAGGTGTTTCTCCAAGATAGACCTGCGGTCCGGTTATCATCAGGTGCGAGTTAGGGAGGCAGATATCCCGAACACTGCATTCAGGACCCGATATGGGCACTATGAGTTCAGGGTGATGTCTTTCGGTTTGACTAACGCTCCAGCGGTATTTATGGATTTGATGAACCGGGTGTTCAAGCCATTTTTGGATACGTTTGTTATAGTATTCATTGATGACATCCTGGTTTATTCTCGCACAGAGCAGGAGCATGCAGATCACTTGAGGACGGTACATGGGGTCCTCCAGAGCTGGTCGTTGTACGCCAAGTTCTCCAAGTGTGAGTTTTGGTTGGCCTCAGTGGCATTCTTGGGGCACATTATCGGGGCTGACGGTGTGCAGGTTGATACGGCGAAGATTGAGGCGGTCAAGACTTGGCCGAGACCTACTACTCCGACGGAGGTACGCAGCTTCTTGGGCTGGCAGGTTATTATCGTAGATTTATAGAGCAGTTTGCTTCGATATCAGCACCATTGACTAGGCTGACTCAGAAAGCGGCTAAGTTCCAGTGGACAGAAGCTTGTGAGAAGGGCTTCAAGTTACTGAAGGAAAAATTGACGACGGCTCCAGTTCTTACTCTTCCCGAGGGGTTAGAGGGCTATGTGATTTATTGTGATGCCTCGGGTATCGGGATAGGGTGCGTATTGATGCAGCACGACAAGACTATAGCCTATGCTTCCCGGCAGCTACGGAAGCATGAGAGGAATTACCCTACTCACGAGTTAGAGTTGGCCGCAGTTATTCATGCCTTGAAGATTTGGAGACATTATTTATACGGGGTTCATGTGGATATTTATACAGACCACAAGAGCCTCCAGTACATCTTCAGGCAGAGGGAGCTGAATTTGCGGAAGAGACGGTGGTTAGAGTTGCTGAAGGATTATGATGTTGATATCCTATACCATCTGGGAAAAGCCAACGTGGTTGCAGATGCTTTGAGTCGTAGATCGATGGGGAGTCTGTCAGAGGTACATCTAGATAGACAGGACATGGTCCGTCAGATCCATCAGCTAGCGAGCCTTGGGGTTTGGTTGGTCGATACCGATGATAGTGGGGTACGGGTTCGTGAGGTTGTCGAGTCTTTCATCGTTGAGGAGGTGAAGAGGCGACAATATGAGGATCCAGTTATGATACGGTATCGAGATACGACTCTTCGAGAGGAGGGAAGTTTATTTGAGGTAGCGCCTAATGGGGTGCTAAGATTCGAGGCGGTGTGTGTTCCGATGTTGCAAGACCGTCGTGAATCTCGGGGAGGCACACAGTGCTCGTTACTCTATTCATCTGGGGTCGACTAAGATGTACCATGACCTCAGATGTATGTATTGGTGGGATGGCCTGAAGAGGGACGTGACAGGGTTTGTGGCCCACTGTCCGAATTGTCGGCCAGTCGAGTTGAGCACGAAGCGGTGGGCTATTGCAGGCGATTGATATTCCGACATGGAAGTGGGAGTTGATCACAATGGATTTTGTTCTGAGGTTACCTCGTACTCAGAGGAAGTGTGATTCCATCTGGGTTATTGTAGACAGGCTGACGAAATCAGCCCACTTTCTTCCAGTCAGGACTATGTATTCGGCTGAGGATTATGCTAGATTGTATATCAGGGAGATTGTGAGACTGCACGGAGTTCCTATATCTATTATATCAGATAGAGGAGCCCAATTTACGGGTAACTTCTGGAGGTCTTTCCAGAAGGGGTTAGGGACACAGGTGAGTCTCAGTACCGTTCTTCATCCTCAGACCGACGGGCAGGCAGAGCGTACTATCCAGACACTTGAGGATATGCTGTGGGCCTGTATTATTGATTTCAGGGGTAGCTGGGAGGATTATTTACCTCTTATTGAGTTTGCATATAACAACAGCTACCATTCTAGCATTCAGATGGCGCCATATGAGGCTTTGTATGGGCGGAAGTGTAGGTCGCTGATTGGTTGGTTCGACGTGGGCGAGGTTCAATTAGTTGGCCCAGACTTGATTCAGCAGGCGGTGGATAAGGTGAAGCTTATCCGAGAAGCTGATAGCGGCTCGAAGTCGTGAAGTCTTATGCAGATAATCGGCGTCGACATTTGGAGTTTCAGGTTGACGATTGGGTCTTCTTGAAGGTATCACCCATGAAGGGTGTGATGAGGTTCGGAAAGAAGGGGAAACTTAGCCCAAGGTACATTGGGCCTTATCAGATCGTCCGTATAGTAGGCAAGGTTGCCTATGAGTTGGAACTGTCGTCCGACTTGGAGGCAGTACATCCGGTCTTTCATGTTTCTATGTTGCGGAAGTGTATCAGAGATCCATCGAGAGTTTTCCCAGCTAGCGAGGTCCAGGTGACAGAGGGGTTATCGTATGAGGAGAGTCCCATAGCGATACTCAATCGCCAGGTCAGGCGACTGCGGACCAAAGATGTGGCTTCTGTCAAAGTCTTGTGGCGGAATGATAATAGAGAGGAGATGACTTGGGAAGCAGAGGAGGACATGATGAATAAGTATCCTCACTTATTCCCTACACCTTCAGGTAATTCATTTCCCTTACTTGTCAAGTTTTAATTGAACTATTTTGCTTAAGTGCTATTATGCGGCCACGTGTGGCATTATTGATATGTGGGGGTTGTAAAAGGAGACTATGTCGCTATCTATTAGATTGACTCTGAAAGAACATTCGGGGACGAATGTTTCTAAGAGGGGAAGAATGTTACACCCCGTAATCCCAGGACATGTATATAAGAACGTATGTATGAAATCAGGACTTTAAGATTTGAGACTTGTAGAATTTATCGAAATTATGGAAATGTCGGGAAACGAAATATTACGACGAATGGGATGGTGACACGTGTCACCCCCCTTGGATGGTCTTGGACGAATTAGACCAAGGACAAGAAAGTCATTTGACCAAGCTTGGATGATCAATTCTTGCAAGCCCAAAGCTTGATATTATTGACTAAGTCAAAGAGCCCACTTGGCTTGATATTTAAATTCCTTCATCTTAGACCACACAAGTGTTTTGATCTAGACCCTCCATTTAATTATATAAGCACACTAGTAGCAAGACAAGTCTTCCACACTTAGAAAAAATTTCAAGAAAATATTGTTCTTGTTCTTGAGCTCTCGGGTTAGGCTCCATTTGAAGGACAAAAATTTTCGTTTGTGGTTCATAATTCACAACACTTTGAACCAAGGTTCCTAAGGGTATTGTAAGAATATCTCAATAGAAAGATCCCGAAAAAGCTTCATTTTTACATTAGTCGCAAGGTGAAAACCTAAGTCGTTTTCATAGTTTTGTGTGGAGATTGAAGAAAAGTTGTTTGTGAACTTCTAAAGGTTTCAAATAGCGGATTGGAGTGTGAAGGAAAGGGGCTAAGTTGCTAAGGAGCGACTTTGTATCTTGGAGTTGGATTAAGGCTTGTCAAGGTAACAATCTTGTTCTCTTAATGTTATAAAATTACATATTGTTGTAGTTATGGATATAAACAAGCATGAGATATATATTGAAGATTGAAATGTTATGGAATATTTGGATGGAATCCGAAAGTTTCATGTTTAACCTTAAGATTGTAATTCGATTTAGTTATTAGTTTTAGTCGTCGCATTTCATATAAGGAAAGAATTGTAGTTGTTATTATCGATTGGGGCTATATAACATGTTAGACTAAACAACTTGGATTGAAAAAGAATTGGAAAAGACTTTGTGTTGTTGTACCCCGAATTGCCGAGAATGACATTGAATTATTGGACTAGTTTGATATCAATTGTGGGGCAGAATTTTACACGTCTTGTTAGGCGTGTAATCCCCTTTTTGTTAGCTACATTGTTGAGCCTTAAATGTGGCATGTTTGGCTATTGAATTCGGGCCTTGAAAAAGGTGGAAAAGTACGTAGAAACAAAGGAAGTGTTGTCCGATTTTTCGTAGAATAAGTGACTTTACATTTAGAATATTCTACGTTTGAAACTAGAAGTTAATAGACGTATTATGGTCATTATAGGTTGACATACTACGTACGGCATATTGGACTTAGCAAGTGGATTGAACCGAAGAGGTATGTGGAACTTTTCTTATCTCTTGAGCATGAATAGTTATCAATGTATAAGTACGGTAGACGTACGAGATTTAAATGAATTTAGTTTCATTTGATATCCTTGACTTGTTTTGAGAATGTCCAAGTTGGTTGAGTTAGAAAAATTAACTCACTTGTTTTAAAGGTTAAAGAGGTTTTAGTTTTTAAAGCATAAAGTTAGTATAACGGCTTTATGGGAAGTTGGTTATAACAACTTTATGGGAAGTTAAAAGAATGGGTTATTCTAGTAATGTAAACAAGGATAAATGACTTGAAATAAAATATGACAAATATTGATTTAAAGGCATCAATAGCTTAATGTTTTACAGAAAAGGAAACTTGGTTTAAAAACCTATAAATGTATTTCTAAAAGGTATTGTGACTTGTCTTGAAAAGTAGTTATGACTTGATACTACAGTTATTAGTATCTTGGGGTTTTATATGAAAAAAAGTCATTTTAAAAGAATAGAAGTATGTAGTACTTTGGGTTAAATTCCCGGATCTGTCATGATACGATAGTGCCTTAAGTTAAAAGAAATAAGAGTGCATGCTAATTAAGTCTAATGAGAAGTTAAGGGGTTTCTTAACTTGATTATGTTATTTATAGTAGCCGGTTGTGCTTGTGATATATTGTTCATTACGGGGTCATTCCCCGGGCTTGTGGCATTTGCATATTCCGTGGATTTTCTCCCCACGATGCGAGGAATAACTCATGCGAGTCCGTAGGGCTCATGCGGGTAAAATAGTCCTATGCGGGGCGGACCAGTCCTATGCGAGGAAATTACCTCATGCGGGTCCATACGGCCTATGCGGGTGAAATAGTTCCAGGAGTAGGATTGCGTGATAATACTACGGGCGGATGGCCCTAGGTTAATCACAGGCTTCCTATTTTAAGAACCGAAAATATATTTTTTGTTACTCTCATTGTTAGTAAGGCACAGTATACTGTTAATTTGATTATCATACATGTCTCCAGTTTTATTTTAGACTTATGATGTAAATTACAATATTTTCAGTTTTACATACTTGGTACATATTGTGTACTGACCCCCTTTACTCGTGGGGCTGCGTTCATGCCACAGGTAGGGGTAAGCAGGTGGTGGATCCTCACTCTTAGGATCACTGATCAGTTGTCAGAAGCTCCATTTCTCCGGAGGCTTGTCTTTTGGTACAGTTTTCCTGATGTTGTAGATTTATGTACATTCAGGGGCTATGGCGGGGTCCTGTCCCGTCACAGTTGTTATTCTTAGAGGTCTGTAGTCATATCTTGTGGATTGGGTTGTAAGAACAAAGATGTAACTGTTTTTTTTGGGTTATGTATATTTCACGAAAGGTGGCCTTATCGGCTAGTCTGTTGATATTTACTGTCTAAGTATTTTATGAGTTTATGTATGTTCCTGTCACGACCCGACCCCGGGCCCGTGACTGGTGCCTTACCCCGGGCACCCTAGTGATACAACATCAGAGAAAATCAGCGGAAATAAAAATTACACATGAAACAAGATATACAATAAGAAAAAATAGGCTAACCAAACGGTCACCTTTCTGCATATATATATATAAAAACTTGAACAGTTACATCCCTTACAAACCACGCCATACACAAGATTACAAACATCTAAGAATGTTATAACAACAACGACGGGGCCCCGCCATACCACGAATGCAAGTACCTACAACGAGGACTATACGAAAGATAAGCCTCCGAGAAGCGGAGCTTCCCAAACGTGAATGGCGTGATCCTATGGCGAGGATCAACAAGCGGTGTACCTCTACTGCGGCATGACGCGGCCCAGAAGGTCGATCTGGCAATTGCAGTATGTGAAAGCGTAAATCGAAATAAAATCATAACATTTTAAAACCAATTACAAATACGCATTTAACAACGATTAATCGCACATAGTGCCACAAGATAAACAAGAGCAAAATAGATATAACATAACCGGTCTTTTCTAGGCGCTAATGATCGAAGCAAGGCGATCGCCCATAGTATCATTATGCGAGCCTAATCTCGGACTCCGCGATCCGCATAGACCACATAGGTCGCATGAGGTATTCCGCATCGGGGGTAGCTAACCTCGGCATCAACTCGGACTCCGCGATCCGCATAGTCACACAGACCGCATGAGGTATTCCTCGCATCGGGGTAACCCACCCGGAGGGATCATCCTGGAACTCCCGCAGCTCCGCATAGGTCACACAGACCCGCATGAGGTATTCCTCGCATCGGGGGCGGCTAACCCTCGGCATAACAAGTCAGGGGGGTAAGTGATATAATATCAGCATAACTGCTTATCGTTTAAACAACATAAGCACAAAAAGAAAAACCCCTTACACCAACGTCACAAGACGCTAACACACGTAGCATCATAACATGTTTACTTATCAAACCATCTTACTACACTTTCCAGAAATCAATACAAGACTTTCATAAACAAATAAGTAAACCGTTCCTTCTATCTTCCTTAAGTCGTTATACCTAACTTCCCATAAAGCTAGTATAACACTTAAGCTTTTAAAACCAAGTATTTCTTTTCTTTCAAAAATGATTCATGACTCTTTTGAAATACTTCAAGATTCTTATTATTTAAAACTCAAGTCAAAAGACATCAAAGTAAAACCAAAACAATTTCCATACATTTTTTTAAAACCAATCTTAAGACAAAAGCATGCCTTCTTTTTTTTTAAACCATTTTAAGACAAAACCATGCCTTCCTTTAAAACAAAGGCACTTTTTCCTTTTTAAAGTCAAGTAGCAAAATACTTTTTAAACCAAGTGTCTTACTCTTTTAAAAACAAGTAACCTATACCTTTAAATCAAGTTACTTCTCCTTTCCCAAAATCAAGTTGTTTATGAGTCAAGTTATCATTTTAAATCCAATGATAAAACCATTCTTATTTTCGAAATCAAGATAACTTTATTCTTTAAAAGACCACACACCCATTACTCATGAGTGAGGTTTTACAACTTTTTAACATAATTCAAGTCCTTAATAATTCATAACAAGTCACTTAACTTTGGAATCAAGTCAAGGACACAAAAGGAAAATCAAATTCCTTTAAACACACGCGTCGTCTACCGCACTAAATATATTTCACAAATATCATGCTAGAAAGGATAGGAAGAGGTTCACATACCTCGCGACGATTATCGACAATTAGCAAAAGCGCTCAAGTACTCTAACCTTGCTCGCCTTTTCCACCCTTCAAGTAGAATACGCCACTCGTAGTACTTCACTATAAAGGCCACAAAACGTCTATCAACCTCTAGATCTCTTCGTAGAATAATTCTAAGTACAAGGTTCCTTATTCTCGGAAAATTCGAAAGACACCTCCCCGCAACCACATAAATCTCCTCCTCTATCGAGACACCTGCCAAGCCAACAATTCCGGGGTTGCGTCTAACGGACGTGTACAATTCTACTTCACAATTATACTACAAGTCTACGTAAATACGGTCAATGTAAATCTGATTCAATTCTTTATAAACATCCTTCCAATAAATCTTATACTCAATTCTAAACTACTACAACATGTAATATCCAATTACAATAGGGGGACAAAGATAATTACCTCGATAAGCCCAAAATTATCCAAGCTATAAGTCGATCCTGAGCAACGTTTAGCTCTAATTCCTTACGCTCCAACCCGCTCCAAGCAACCCTTAGAAGTTTCTAAACAACTTCTCTTAACACTTCATCTAAGCTATGAAGATTTTTCTAGGGCTTCATTTTGCGACTATTGGAATAAAGTAGTATTTTTCCGGGCTCTTAGTATAAAGATAACTTGAAATACTACAAGGGATTTTTTTGGCTAAGGTATATGGGATTATAACAACACTTGAAGAATTCTACTCAAGGTGGGGGGGTGTTTGGACGAAAACTCACTAAGGGGAAGGGAGAATTTTTGCCTTGGAATTTCTTAAGTGGATGAAGAATAAGTCTTGCACACAAGGGGTATTTATAGGGAAATCAATGGCCAAGATCTAGGCAAGTGTGTGGTGAGGATTTGGTCCATGTGGGAGTGGAGTCTTCCAACCAAGTGTCCACCACAACAATGGGACAAGTGGCCACCACATAAATGGGCCACTTGTCCACCAAAAAACGTCCAACACTTGTCCTTCTCCAATTCGACCAACATGGCCACACGGGGGTGACACGTGTCGCCCCTCTACTCGTCCAAAATATTTCGTCTTCCAAAAATATCCGTAATGCCAAAAATCCGAAAATAAAGTGGGCCCCACAAAACCGTAAATTCCTCCCGCGGGCCCCATGTGACCAATTCCGGAAATAAAATTCCAAAATTCTCAAATATTCCAAAAAGTCTGAATACCAAATCTGGGAATCCAATTCCCATTAACGAACCTTTTTCCTTCACAAAAACCGGAAACTTTTCCGTCGAAAAATCACATCTTTCTTCCTTTCCAATTTAAATGTTGTATTCTCGTACGTACGTCCTCGTATACATACTCTGGAACTACGGGGTGTAACATTCTTCCCCCCTTAGAAACATTCGTCCCGAATGTTCTTTCTAAGTCTCCAAACATGCTTGCGCCGGTATAGTCTTCCCTACTATACTTTCGAAACCAATTATGCCACACATGGCCATAATACAACATACTCGCAAAAACGCACATCCAAGCCAACGAAGAATCATCTCTAAAGCGTATAACAATACCATTAGCTTCACCCATGATCCAAAGGATACTTTCTTCACATCTTTACTTATAAAAAGGACACTTCCATCTTCTTAACACATCTACGCCTCTTTTCTTACTCGTCGTACCCTCCTCGTACACTCAAACTCTTTCTACTATACGTACCACATTTCTGTCATAGCTTCATTTTCCAAAATCTCGGGGTTACTATCTCTAACTTGGTCATCATTAACTGGGAACACTCTGGATGGATCTTCGATACTCTTCCGAAACATAGCAACATGGAATACCGGACGTACTGTCTCCTAAGTCGGACGGCGGTGCTAACTTATAGGCAACCTGGCCTATTCTTCAAACGATCTGAAAATGCCCAAAGTACCTCGGGCTAAATTTCCCCTGCTTTCCAAATCTCGTCACACCCTTCCGGGGTGGTACCTTCAAGAAGACCCAGTCGGCACGAACTCCAGTGTCGGCCGATTATCCGCATGACTTCGGTGACTACGAGTGCTAAAACCTCTTACGGATAAGCTTCACTTACCCACATCCTGCTGAATCAAGTATGGACCAACTATCTGAACGCGCCAACCTCGAACCAATCGGCCGAACTACACTTCCGCCACAAGGCTTCATAAGGCGACATCCGAATCTGAAATGGTAGCTATTATAATACTCCTCAACAAGAGGCAATTAATCCTTACGACTACCCTAAAATCAAAACACCCCATGACCTATCCTCAAATGCGGATAAAGCGCTGTTTGTCCGTCGGCCGAGGTGAATGCAATCGAGACTCACTTTGAGTTCCTAACCCCGCTGGTAAAACCTCGAAACAAAAGAAATAGCGAAAGCGGTGTTATACCGTATTTCGAGTATATGCGTATGGACGTGCGTCTGAAATTTGAGCCTTAAGTAGGCATAGTTTGAAATTTGTACACAAGTGCAGAAAGTCGTTTTTCGACGAAACGTTTCCCACGACTTACGTTGGGAAAATTCCGGCTATGTCATTTAGTATTTTTGCGGATTTTTCGGCGACGGAACATTTTTGGACCAACGGGAGGTGACACTTGTCACCTCGTTGGGCGGCAAAGAGAAGGCTTGGCCTTGGCGATTGGCTCCCTCTTTTGTGCCTTGCTTTGTGGCTTGTTTTGTGGAGTGTTTTGTGGAGTGTTTTGTGGGTGCACTTGGCTTGATCTTGGCCTTACACTTGCCTAACACTTGGATGGATCTTGGCCATTGGTTGGCCTTTGGTTTTGCTATAAATACCCTCTCTTTGAAGACTTCTTCATCCACTCTTCACTTGCCTAAGTCTTGAGAACCCTCCTCCTCTTGTTGACTCTCGTCCAAGAGCCCTCTCCCCTTGTGAAGGCCTTTTGGCGAAACCTTCCCTTTGAGCCTAAAGCGAGAACACCCCCTCCAGGGTGTTGTTCTCGTGTGGTACCCCTTTGTGGTATTAAAATACTCCTCCAAGTATTGTTATAATGCCCAAAATACCTTAGCCTTATACCTTGTAGTATTCCAAAGTTACCTCTATACGTAGAGTCCAGAAATACTACCTTTTGTCCTTTTAGTCTCAAACCGAAACCCTAAGGAAACCTTCACTGTTGGTTGAAGTTTTGGAGTAGAAGTTGGATAGAACTTCTAAGGGTTGTTTGGAGCACTCGGAGTAGGAGCTAAACCTTGCTCAGGCGCGACATTATACTCGGATAATTTTGGGCTTATCGAGGTAAACACTACTGTCCTTCTATTGTAATTGGAAATTACATGTTGTAAGAATATATAGTTGAAGTATACTATATATAGAACTATACTTAGTACTGTGGCAATGTCTTTTGACTTAAGCCTGAAGAATTAAGAACTGAACTGTATTACAGTAGACTTGTGTAGTATTACTGTGTAGTAGAATTGTACACGTCCGGTTAGGCGTGCAAAACCCCCCCCTCTGGTTGGCTTGGTAGCCGGCCTCGATAGAGAAGGAGATTTACGCTGTGGCGGGGGGGGGGAGATGCTGCCGAATTTTCTGTAGAATATGGAACGTTGAGATCTAGATGTTAATAGGCGCCTTGTGGCCTTATAGGTTGAAGTACCTACGTGTGACGCGATTTACGTGGCTTAAGGAGTAGCCGACGGTTTGAAGTACTTGGAGCATTTTGCTATTAGTCGATACTCGTCGCGAGGTATGTGAACCTCTTCCCATCTCTTCCAGCATGATATGTGTGAACTATGTGGTACGGTAGACGTACATGTGTTAGCTGTGTTTGATTGTTTTTAAAACATAAAGTGTTATAACGGCTTTATGGGAAGTTAGTTATAACGACTTTATGTAGGTAAGAAAATACTTTGTGGTTTTAAAAGGTAACTGATGTGAATTATAACTGGCTTGTTATAATAAAGAACTTGATGTATTTCAAAAGATTTATAATCGTTTTGAAGGAAGAGTAACACTTGGTTTTAAAGGTTTTAAAAAGAGTTATACTAGCTTTATGGGGAGTTAGGTATAATGTCTTAAGAGAGGTAAAGAAAATGGTTTACTAATGTTAGAAGTTAAGAGACTTGATCTTATAAGATAAGAGACTTAACTTATTTGTTTAATGTGAATGTTTGTGTGAAACCTCATTCGTGAGTAATGAGTACTTGGTTTTATTTAAGGGATAATGTTTCTTGATTTTGGAAATCAGAATGTGTATCGACAGACCACTGCAGCGTTAATAAAGGAAAATGTATTGAATAATGATGAATTGTATTAAAACCAGTAGAAACCTCCATCTGCATAGAAACTAAGATGAGACAAAATGATATACATTTTCTAGATCATGGTCTTTGTAATAAGAATGTTGTAAACAAGAATAACCTACTCTCACGTAAGACATATATTACTCAATTGTTCTAAAAAGGAATCAAGTGATTAAGTTTATGAACTATGAAACCATTTGAAAATGAGAAGCTTGAGTTATTGAAACTAGGCAAACTGGAACTTAGGAAAAGAATGTTGTTACTTGATTTTGAAAAGGAATGTGGGTTGGTCATTCTAATACTACGGGTATCGGGTGACTTTGATAAAAGTAATAGATCTCTTTTAAAAGGGATTTAACGTACGTAGTACTTTAGGGTTAAAAACCCGGACTTTGGCATAAAATGAAAGTAACTTGAGTTGTGTAACTTGCCTATGCTTGTTGTTGCGTAACTTGCTTATGCTTGTGGTGATAGCCTTGGTTGTGCAAGAATTGTTATTTATGGACTAGCTCTCCATGAGGTTTCTTACTGTTCGGCCTTGGTCCCTGGTGGTCGGCTCTCGTACTTGCCCCGTCTCATGGATGATTCGGCCTTGGCACCCGTGGTCGACCTCGCGCTTGCCCGTTCGATTATAGTGACGAAGTCTCGTGATCTGACCTTAGTCCTCTGGTGGTCGACCCTCGTACTTGCCCGGTCATTTCGTGACCGCCACAGTCTCCGATGTCGGCTCTCGCACTTGCCGTATCGGCCGTGTTTTGGTTGCATTGTATTATTATTCACGGTCGGATCTGGTAGTTATACTTGTCTCAGACGGTTTTTATAACAGTGGGACACGTGTTCATGTATAATCCTTGGTATTGTTATATCATAAGCTGCCGGTGAGGAAGAAATTCCACGCACGAGTGATAATTTGGAGCGTGAGTCCTCGTCTTGATGTAGCGGTTATATGTTATATCGTAGTTTGGTCATCATACATGTCTCTGCTTTATATAGACTATTATGATTTCATTTACGGTATTCTGATTTCACATACTTGGTACTGTTATCTTGACCTCCTTGAAGTGCGTTCATGCCGCAGTAGAGTACATCATTTGTCGATCCGCGTTTAGGATCTCATTTAGCGTTTTGGGAAGCTCGTTCCGTCGGAGGCTTATCTTTGGTATGTTACCACAGTCCGTAAGTTCTTATGCGTTCGGGGTATGGCGGGGCCTGTCGTCATAGTTGTTGTATAAATCTTAGAAGTGCATGAAATCTTGTGGGCGGGGTTGTAAAAGGATTAAAGCTATTCGGAGTTTTATGTATATCTTGAAGGCAAGCTGTTTTGGTTGCTTTGTTTATTTATTATATCTCATATTTCATGTGTAAAGTTTTTATTTCATTGGTTTTCTCGATGTTGTATCACTAGGGTGCCGGGTAAGGCACGATGGCGGGCGAGTTCGGGCGTCACAAGTGGTATCGAGCGATTAATCCTCGGAAAGTGTCTGACGTGTCTAGTAGAGTCTTGATTATCGGTGTGTTGTGCACCACATCTATAATCGTGAGGCTATAGGACATTTAGGATTGGTTTCCATTCTTCTCATTACGAGATCGTGCCTTAGATTTGTGTGATAAGATTGGACCCTCGACATACGTTTTACGATTATGCCTCGCGTAAGGCAACGGGCCCGAAGGGCAAAGCGGCGAGAGGATCTGCGAGTAAAGCGGCGGCGAGACCACGATACACGAGCCTCGATCCGCGATGCAGGCGAGAGAGATGAGTTACAAGGTAGGCGATTAATGGCGAGTTGTGGCAGACTTGAGATATGGGCCAGCGGCGGTTCGATGACGATGGTTCACCCTAGATCGGATAGTTCGAGGCTACGGGATTTTTACGAGTTGTAGGCGCGAGTTTTATGGGTCGAGGCACGAGGATGATCCGCGAGAGTTCATCCAAGCGATTCTGACGGATCATGAGTGATCAAGGCATCGGAGGTCGAGTCGGTGGCCACAGGTTCCACATCAGCTGCGTGATACCGCATGATCGTAGTTTGATTCTTGGGAGCTGTCGGGGAGAGCATGCACTTCAGCGGTATGGAACGAGTTCTCGAGGCTTTTCTTGCACATTTCTTGCCTCCCGGATGAGGAGGGCTCGGTAATGATTTTTGGTGTTCTGGCGAAGCAGGCGTGCACGGTTCGGGAGTCTGATGTGAGTTCGACTCATTGGCGTGCGTCCGCGTTAGTAGCTAGTATGGAGGATCGAGTGCACCGATATGTTCTGAGGCTCGATGATTGCCTTGCGAGAGTTGTTAGTGTAGCTCTTGGTAGGGCATGGACATTGCCGCGTCGCAGCGTATACACTTGGATGTGAGGCGGATAAATCGACGGAATGACCAAAGTCAGCGAGAAGAGGCGAGCAGCGAGGTCCTTTGGTGACTTTCGAGGCGGACGCCTCGGCCAGCGAACTAGTTATGTACCTCGTCGATGCAGTGGTCTCCACGGCTTTCGGGACGCCGGGATATTCGGGAAGCGGTCGGGGCTCTGTGTTTCAGATTTTCGGGAGAAGCGAGTGCTCGCGGATGAGGTGCCACTTGTCTCGGTGTGGCGTTGTGGAAAGCTTCATAAGGAGAGTGTGTCGTACTAACTCGGGAGATTGTTATTTTGCGGCCAGCAGGGCCATCGGCAGAAGCTGTCCAGGCGAGTAGCACTGGTAGGATAGCATGGACTACTAGAAGCGATTGCGGGTTCTTCACCTTCCGTAGCGAGCAGGATGTTTGTACACCGGAAGGCCGGTAGAGGTCGCGATGGGAGTTCGATTTTAGCGGTCCTTGAACCGCCTAGTTTGAGTATATCCTTAACCTCAGAGTTTTGTTTGTATTGATGTTGTTGATGTGTTTAATGTTATGTTTGGATAGCTTTGTGCTAAAATGTGATTTAGAAACACAGTTAGTGAAAGGGTAAGTCACAGGTAGTGTGAGATGGAAGTGGTAGCTTTCATGATGTGAAATAGTAAGATTGTTCGGATCGGGAACAAGAGTTGGCGATTGGGGGTCGGGTTGAGGACCATTTGCGGTCAACGTAACCGGTTTGGGGTGGGGTCGGTTCAGGTGGTCCCGCCAGGTGGTAGGGTCACGAGGGTGCTATGCCCAAGTTTAGTTGACCATCGTATGAGTTCGTGGGTGTGTTCGACCAGAATCAGTTCGGGAAGGCCGGGAATGGCCTTAGGGGAAATCGAGGTTAGTGAGATGACCAAGTTTGGAGTAGTGACTCGAGGGTTGGAAACAGAAGCGTTGACAGAAGTGTGGTGCGGATACTAGAACGAGTTCGAGTGTTCGTGACGAGTACTACAAGAAAGGGGAGAAGTGAACGTGTGTTTTTGTGGCCAGGTGTGGCATGATTATTTTAAATGCGTATAGCGGTGAAGACTATCTTGGCGCTTTGTTTGTTTGAGACCTAGAAGGAACATTCGGACGAATGTTTCTAAGGAAGAATGTTATACCCCGTATTTCAGTAATATGCGTATGGGCGTCGTCACGAAATTTGAGCCTTAAGTAGGCATAGTTTGAAATTTGTACACAAGTGCAGAAAGAGTCGTTTTCGACGAAAGCGTTTCCACGACTTACGTTGGGAAAATTCGGCTATGTCATTTAGTATTTTGCGGATTTTTAGGCGGCGGAACATTTTTGGACCAACGGGAGGTGACACTTGTCACCTCGTTGGGCAACAAAGAGAAGGCTTGGCCTTGGCCGATTGGCTCCCTCTTTTGTGCCTTGCTTTGTGGCTTGTTTTGTGGAGTGTTTTGTGGGTGCACTTGGCTTGATCTTGGCCTTACACTTGCCTAACACTTGGATGGATCTTGGCCATTGGTTGGCCTTTGGTTTTGCTATAAATACCCCCTCTCTTTGAAGACTTCTTCATCCACTCTTCACTTGCCTAAGTCTTGAGAACCCTCCTCCTCTTGTTGACTCGTCCAAGAGCCCTCTCCCTTGTGAAGGCCTTTTGGCGAAACCTTCCCCTTTGTGAGCCTAAAGCGAGAACACCCCCTCCCTTAGGGTGTTGTTCTCGTGTGGTACCCCCCCCCCTTTGTGGTATTAAAATACTCCTCCAAGTATTGTTATAATGCCCAAAATACCTTAGCCTTATACCTTGTAGTATTCCAAAGTTACCTCTATACGTAGAGTCCGGAAATACTACCTTTTGTCCTTTTAGTCTCAAACCGAAACCCTAAGGAAACCTTCACTGTTGGTTGAAGTTTTGGAGTAGAAGTTGGATAGAACTTCTAAGGGTTGTTTGGAGCACTCGGAGTAGGAGCTAAACCTTGCTCAGGCGCGACATTATACTCGGATAATTTTGGGCTTATCGAGGTAAACACTACTGTCCTTCTATTGTAATTGGAAATTACATGTTGTAAGAATATATAGTTGAAGTATACTATATATAGAACTATACTTAGTACTGTGGCAATGTCTTTTGACTTAAGCCTGAAGAATTAAGAATGAAGCGTATTCTGATGAGACTTGTGTAGTATTCTTGTGTAGTAGAATTGTACACGTCCAGGTTAGGCGTGCAAAACCCCACTCTGGTTGGCTTGGTAGCGGCCTCGATAGAAGGAGATTCTGTTGTGGCGAGGAGATCTTTGCGAATTTTACGTAGAATATGGAGCGATGAGATCTAGATGTTAATAGGCGCCTTGTGGCCTTATAGGTTGAAGTACTACGTGTGGCCGCGATTTACGTGGCTTAAGGAGTAGCCGACGGTTTGAAGTACTTGGAGCATTTTGCTATTAGTCGATACTCGTCGCGAGGTATGTGAACCTCTTCCCATCTCTTCCAGCATGATATGTGTGAACTATGTGGTACGGTAGACGTACATGTGTTAGCTGTGTTTGATTGTTTTTAAAACATAAAGTGTTATAACGGCTTTATGGGAAGTTGGTTATAACAGCTTTATGTAGGTAAGAAAATACTTTGTGGTTTTAAAAGGTAACTGATGTGAATTATAACTGGCTTGTTATAATAAAGAACTTGATGTATTTCAAAAGATTTATAATCGTTTTGAAGGAAGAGTAACACTTGGTTTTAAAGGTTTTAAAAAGAGTTATACTAGCTTTATGGGGAGTTAGGTATAATGTCTTAAGAGAGGTAAAGAAAATGGTTTACTAATGTTAGAAGTTAAGAGACTTGATCTTATAAGATAAGAGACTTAACTTATTTGTTTAATGTGAATGTTTGTGTGAAACCTCATTCGTGAGTAATGAGTACTTGGTTTTATTTAAGGGATAATGTTTTACTGATTTTGGAAATCAGAATGTGTATCGACAGACCACTGCAGCGTTAATAAAGGAAAATGTATTGAATAATGATGAATTGTATTAAAACCAGTAGAAACCTCCATCTGCATAGAAACTAAGATGAGACAAAATGATATACATTTTCTAGATCATGGTCTTTGTAATAAGAATGTTGTAAACAAGAATAACCTACTCTCGTAAGACATATATTACTCAATTGTTCTAAAAGGAATCAAGTGATTAAGTTTATGAACTATGAAACCATTTGAAAATGAGAAGCTTGAGTTATTGAAACTAGGCAACCGGAACTTAGGAAAAGAATGATTTTACTAGATTTTGAAAAGGAATGTGGGTTGGTCATTCTAATACTACGTATCGGGTGACTTTGATAAAAGTAATAGATCTCTTTTAAAAGGGATTTAACGTACGTAGTACTTTAGGGTTAAAAACCCGGACTTTGGCATAAAATGAAAGTAACTTGAGTTGTGTAACTTGCCTATGCTTGTTGTTGCGTAACTTGCTTATGCTTGTGGTGATAGCCTTGGTTGTGCAAGAATTGTTATTTATGGACTAGCTCTCCATGAGGTTTCTTACTGTTCGGCCTTGGTCCCTGGTGGTCGGCTCTCGTACTTGCCCCGTCTCATGGATGATTCGGCCTTGGCACCCGGTAGTCAGCCCTCGCACTTGCCCCGTTCAGTATAGTGACGAAGTCTCGTGATACGGCCTTGGTCCCTGGTGGTCAGCCCTCGTACTTGCCCCGGTCAGCTACGTGACCGGCCACAGTCTCCGATGGTCGGCTCTCGCGCTTGCCGTGACGGCCGTGTTTTGGTTGCATTGTATTATTATTCTGGTCGGATCTGGTAGTTATACTTGTCTGTCACGGTTTTATAACACAGGTGGGACACGGTGTTCATGTATAATCCTTGGTATTGTTATATCATAAGCTAAGCGGTGAGGAAGAAATTCCACGCACGAGTGATAATTTGGAGGCGTGAGTCCTGTCTTGATATAGCGGTTATATGTTATATCGTAGTTTGGTCATCATACATGTCTCCCGCTTTATATAGACTATTATGATTTCATTTACGGTATTCTGATTTCACATACTTAGTACTGTTATCGACCTCCTTGGCTGCGTTCATCCGCAGTAGAGGTACATCGGTTGTCGATCCGCGTTTAGGATCTCATTTCACGTTTTGGGAAGCTCGTTCCGTCGGAGGCTTATCTTTGGTATGTTACCACAGTGCGTAAGTTCTTATGCGTTCAGGTATGGCGGGGCCTGTCCGTCATAGTTGTTGTATAAATCTTAGAGGTGCAGTAATCTTGTTGTGGGCGGGGTTGTAAAAGGATTAAAGCTATTCGGGTTTATGTATATCTTGAAGGCAATGTTTTGGTTGGCTGTTTATTTATTATATCTCATATTTCATGTGTAAAGTTTTATTTCATTTGGTTTTCTCGATGTTGTATCACTAGGGTGCCGGGTAAGGCACGATGTGGGCCGAGTTGGGCGTCAACCGGCTCCACTGTCATAAAAAGTAGGAATCCCGTGCAGCCTTACAACCTCCCTGATACATAACATCTCGCATAACCCTCTGCCGATGCGATCTGGCGAAAGACAAGATGGGCTGACCCCACCGGCCCTACTACTGGTCGAACGCATCCATAAACTCGCACGATGGTTACCTAAACTTGGGCCTAACACCCTCGTGACCCTATCATCTAGCGGGACCACCTCAAACTGACCCCACCACATTCCGGGCTGCGGGTTGACTCGCGATATAGCCTCAACCCGACCCACTTCGTACTAAACTCTCGTTCCTAGTCCGGAACAATCTTACTAATTCACGTCATGAAAGCTACCACTTCTATCTCCCATTACCCATGGAATTATCACACAAATACACCACGTATACTATGCACCCTGACAACGATCAAACGTACAATCCTTTACTCAAGATGGCCTTGCATCTAAGGTCTCCATGGTTATCTGTATTCTATGGCTCAAAATTTTCTCGTCCCCAGACTTACCCTTTTCAACTACCCATGTTTTCTAATCCACGCCTAACACAATGCTACCCGCACATAGCACTCCACATGTATCTACCATAACGACCTAAACAAGTCTCTTAAGGGCTGAAGATATCTCTGTAACTACTGTCTCACTTTCCCTTTGTCGCTCTAATCAAATCCTGCTCTGCTGGGCGCATAACTACAGAAGGTGATGAACCACCATCGATCCGAAGGTGAGTCGTAACATCCGCGCCACCTTTGGTCGGACAATTTCGCATAAAATGGCCTGCTGTCAAGCATAATAAGTTGTCAAGTAGTCGACACTCCCATAGAACACCTACCTGATGGCCATACCGAGGTGGGGGTGGCCTCTCAGCTAACACCCTTCCTCTCAGGCCACTGAATCCATGGCCCGACTTGGTAGGCTAAGTCATCCCACCTGTATCCCTCCTACTAGGACATTCTCTCCTCACATGGCCCTGACGGCCACTGGTAAAACAAGCACCCGTAAAAAAAAAGACGACATTCCCCGGGATGACGCCTACCACATAGTGAACACTGAAGGAAAACCGAATCTGGCTGGCTAGAACCTATGTAAATCTGTGAACCGGAAACCCTGGAGTTCTGACCAACTCCTAAATACCCCGAATGTCCTGAAGTCTGCGGAGGACCACTCTGTACTGGCGGAGGCGCATAACTAGTCTGCTGCTGAGAAGGTCCGCCTAGAAAGTTACCAAAGGACCTGCTTTACGGCCCTCTTCACGATCTTGGTTAATTCGTCGATCTCTACGTTCCTCAGTCTGCTACGCATAAGCCTGTACGCGGGCAACGTCCATGCCTGACTGAAGAGTTACTCTTGTACCTCTCTTCACTAGATAATTGTCACGACCCGACCTCGGGCCCGCGACTGGTGCCTTACCCCGGGCACCCTAGTGATACAACATCAGAGAAAAATTAGCGGAAACAAAAACTTAAACAGGAAACAAGATACAAGATAAGAAAACAGGTTAACCAAAACGGTCACCTTCCTGTATATACAATATAACCGAACAGTTACAATCCTTTACAAATCCTGCCCACAACAGTACTACAGACCTCTAAGAATGTAACAACAACTATGGCCAACAGGGCCGCCATACCACGAATGTACAAGTACCTACGATGAGGACTATACCAAAGATAAGCCTCGGAGAAACGGAGCTTCCCAAGCTGACTGCGATCCTATGAGCGAGGATCAACAAGCGGTGTACCTACCTGCGGCATGAACGCGGCCCGGGGAGGTCGATCTAACAGTACCAGTATGTGGCCCGAAATCGTAAATGAAATCATAATAGTCTATATAAAGTAGGAGACATGTATGATAACAAACTACGATACAACATATAAGCAATCATGTCAAGTCGTGGACTCACGCCTCAAGTCATCACTCAAATATAACAATGGATCTCACGCCAACATCAATCATGCGTGGAATACCTTCGCTACTGCGGCGATCTATGATATAATAACAACAAGAAGTACGTGAACACGGGTCCCACGTGTCATAAAAACGTCTGGGGCAAATGCGAAGGCATAGCTACGAGATCCAACTGCGCATCATCAATCGGCCGGGCAAATGCGGAAGCGGCTACCAGAACCTACCGTATCAACAATACTAAACAACCATATCACGAAGGCGACACGTGGCAATGCGATAGCCTCTACGGATCCTCACTGCGCCACGTAGGCGGCGGGGCAAGTAACGGGCTAACCACCGATCACAACCGTAAGTCACGAAGCCGTCCAAACCGACTCGCGAAGCTGACACGTGGCAAGTGCGATAACCTCTACCAGATCCTCCCTGCGCCACGTAGCTGACGGGGCAAGTAACCAGGCTAACCACCAGATCACAACCGTAAGTCACGATACTTTGCCGCGAAGCTGACACGTGGCAAGTGCGATAACCTCTACCAGATCCACCTGCGTCACGTAGCTGACGGGGGCAAGTACCCATGCTAACCACCAGATCACAACCGTAAGTCACGAGACTTCGCCACAAATAACAATAATGGTCACATGCCCCCGGAATCCCTCATCGGTGTAGACATGCCCATGTGACAATAATAATGGAAGCATACCCGTGGAATCTTCCGTCACTGCCGGTACGTCCAAGTAAGTTCACAAAAAGTCAACCGGCCCTCCATCGAGAGACGCGGTGGTATAGAAATACAATACTTGCACAACAAAAGCTATCACAACTAGCATAGGCAAGTTCAACATACTTTTAGACTTTCATTAACATGTAAATTGATTCACCATTTATATAACTCGAGTACTCCCATTTTGTGCCAACAATCCGGGTTTTAACCCTAAAGTACTACGTACATAAGTTCTTTCAAAAAGATCCATTTCTTTTACAAAGGTCACACGATACCCGTAGTATCAAAAATAGAGTAACTATTTTTATTAAGTAAACCAAAACAATTTCCATGCTTTCTTTTTAAACCAAATCACTTCTCCCTTTAAAGTCAAGATTTAATCTCCCATTGTAACGTCACCTTTGGGTAGACGACCCATCCCTCCTCTCTTTCATTTCTTGTTTACTTCTTACGTTGAGGATTGAGAACCCTCGACGAATGATTGTAGCTACCTGTTTTTCCGTTTTTCTTTATAATATTAGCATTTACCTAAAAAAAAAAAAAAAAAAGTTACCATTTTAAATCCAATAATAAAACCATTCTTTTACCTACATAAAGTCGTTATAACTAACTTCCCATAAAGCTATTATAACACTTTATGTTTTAAACCAAATTAAGACAAGACCATACCTTTCTTTTAAAGCAAAAACTCTTCAATTCCTCAAGTCTCTTTTCTTTTAGAAATCAAGTTCCTTACTTTGGATTTTAAGAAAAATCAATACTCGTTATTAATGATCTTATTAAAGCAGCCATGATCTAGGAAATGTAATACAATTTTGTCTTATCTTAGCTTCTATGCAGATGGAGATTTCTACTAGTTTTAATATAATTAATTGTTATTACATTTTCCTTTATTAACGCTGCAATGTATTGTTCGATAATTATTCCCATTTCCGAAATCAATATAACATTATTCTTTTAAAAACCAAGTACTCATTACTCACGAATGAGGTTTCACAACTTTTTAACACAATTCAAGTCAAATACAAGTCAAGTCTCTTATCTTTTAAAAACAATCAACCATATTCGTTTAGCACGTACGCGTCTGGTACTACATAGTTCACAATAATCATGCTAGAAAAGATAGGAAGAGGTTCACATACCTCGCGACGATTATCGACAATTAGCAAAACGCTCCAAAGTACTATACCGCACTGGCCTTTTCCACCCTTCAAGTAGAATACGCTACTCGTAGTACTTCAACCTATAATGGTCATAAAATGTCTATTAACCTCTAGCTCTCTTCGTAGAATATTCTAAGTACAAGGTCACTAAATTCTACGGAAAATCGGACAGCACTTCCTTTGTTTCTACATACTTTGCCACCATTTTCAAGGCCGAATTCAATAACCAAACGCCACATTTAAGGCTCAAATTAATTCAGCAAATACCAAGGGGATTACACGCCCAACAATACGTGTAAAATTCCGCCCCACAATTACCACCAACTAGTCCACAATACAATCCAAAATACAATGTTATTCTCGGCTAACAACAACACTACTTCTCTTTCAATTTCTATTTCAATACAAGTTGTTGTTCCAACATGCTACATAGTCATAAACCATTTCAACAACTATAATTCCCTCTTTATATAACATGTGACAACTAAACTAGTAACCAACTTGAATTACAATCTTAAGGGCTAACATACTAGTTTTTTTTGGATTAGGGTTCCAATAGTCAATTCACTTATCAAACTTCATAATATAAACCTCATGCTTGCTAATATCCAAAGCTACAACAAGTAGTAATCTTAATTACTAAAACGACAAGAATTATACCTTTACAAGCCCTTAAAATTTCCAAGTTTCAAAGTCGCTCCTTAGCAATTCTTAGCTCATTTCCTTAAGTTCCAATCCGCTCCAAGCATTCCTTAGAAGCCTATGAAGAACCCATCTTCAACTTCCAACTTCAAAGTTGAAGAACTCCATAAGTTTCCGCCTTGCGACTAATACGAAAACGCCACTTTTCCGGAATCTTTCTATTGAGATAACCTTACAACACTCTTAGGAACCTAGGGTTTAAGTCTTGTGAACAATGGAACAAAACTACAATTTTTTTGTGTGGATGTTTTAGCAAACCCGAGAGCACCTAATGTAGGACAAGTCTTGAAATTTTTCTAAGTGTTGAAGAGCAAGTCTTGCACTAGTTGGGTATATATAAAACAATTGAGGTTCAAGATTAAAACAAATGGGTGGCTAGGATGAAGATCACATGGATAATGGCCAAGAGGACAAGTTGACTTGGTCAATACACTCAAGCTTGAAGACTTTCATCCACAATGGTCAAATGACCATCCTATCCTTGCATTAAATCATCCAAGACCATATGAGGGGGTGCCACATGTCGCCCTCTCATTCGTTCATAAAATTCCGTAACCCTCGTGGGTCCCACAAAACGTAAAATTTCCTCGGGTGGGCCCCACGTGACCAGATCCGCAAAATATAATTTCCATAATTCTTATAAGTTCTTAAAGTCTTAAATACCAAAATTGAGAATCCAATTCTCAATAATAAACCTCTTTCCTTCACGTAGTTCGAAAACTTTTCTGTCGAAAAAATCACATCTTTCTTCCTTTCCAATATTACTGTCGTATTCTCGTACGTACGTCCTCACATACATACCCTGGAACTACGGGGTGTAACATTCTTCCCCCCTAAGAAATATTCGTCCCGAATGTTCCTTCTAAGTCTCAAAACATACACGCGCCGGTATAGTCTTCCCTACTATACTTACAAAACCAATTATGCCACACCTGACCATAATACAACACATGCGCAAAACTCTAATCCAAGCCAACGAGGAATCATCTCTAACGACACAAAAGCTTCCACCCATGGTCTAAAGGATACATTCTTCACCTCGTTACTTCACAAAATGATCACTTCCCTTCTCTTAACACATGTTCACTCCTTCCCTTACTCGTCGTACCTTTCTCGAAACCCGAACTCTTTCTAGTACACGCACTGCATGCCGTCTTTGCTTGATTTCCAAAACCTCGAGTTACTACCTCGACCTTGGTCATCTTACTAGCCTCGATTTCCTAAGGCCATTCCGGCCTTCACGATCCGATTGCAGTCGAACGCGTCTGAACTCGTATCATGGTTATCTAAACTTGGACCTAGCACCCTCGTGACCACCACCTAGCGGGACCACCTCAAACTGACCCACCATTCGGCTGCGGGTTGACCGCGACCGCCTCAACCCTACCCATTATCGCGCCAAACTCTCTCGTTCCCCGATCCGGAACACTCTTACTAATTCGCGTCATGAAAGCTACCACTTCTATCACAACTACCCCTGGAATTATCACACAAATACTCCACGTATACTATGTATTCTGACAAAGATTAACCGTAAAGTCTTTTACTCAAGACGGCCTTACATCTAAGGTCTCAACTGTCATAATTTCTAAGGTTCAAAATTTTCTCATCCCCAGACTTACCCTTTTCACTAACCAGGCTTCTAAATCACATTTTAACACAAAGCTATCCGAACATAACACTTAACACATCATCATAACATCAATACATACTAGTTTCTAGAGGGTTAAGGATATACCTGTAACTACTGCTTCACTTCCCCCTTGCCGCGCTACCTCTGGTCGGACACTCTTTCGCAAAATGGCCCTGCCGGCCGCAAGTATAGCAATCTCCCAAACCAGTACGACAGTCCCCTCTATGGGTTTTACCACAACGGATACACTGAGATACGGGTAGCCTCATCCGGCGAGTACTCCTACTTCCCGGAAAATCTGAAACCTGGGAGCTCTGACCAGCTCCTGAATACCCTGGACGCCCTGAAGACTGTGGAGGACCACTCTGTACTGGCGGAGGTGTATAACTAGTCTGCTGCTGAGGCGGTCCGCCTCGAAAGTTACCAAAGGACCCTGCTGTCCTGGCCCTCTTCTGCTGATCTCGGTCCCCACGTCGGTCTCTACGTTCCTCCATCCCTGCATAAGCTCGTATCGGGCAATGTCCATGCCCGTGAAGAGCTACACCCGAGCAAGCACGCCAGTAGTCATCGAGCCGTGGCGTAACGGTGCACTCTGTCCTCCATATCTGCCACTAATGCAGGGACATATCGAGCCAACGAGTCGAACTCAACGTTGTACTCGGCTGTGCGTCCTCTGTCTCGGCATCAAAAATCGCCGGCCGTGCTCTCCTCATACGTGGCGGCAAGAAATGACCAAGGAATGCCTCGAAGAACTCGTCCCATACACCGAGGCGCATACACTCTCGGGACAGCTCCCGAATCAAACGATCATTGCGGTATCACGCGGCCGTCGAACCTAAGACCACCGACTCGGTCTCGAAGCCTTGATCACTCTCGCGATCTGAATCGTCGGATGAACTCCTGCGGATCATCCTCAGGCCTCGACCCGTAGAACTCTGGCGGGCTGCAACTCAGAAAGTCCCGTAGCCTCAAACTATCTGATCTCGGGTGAACCACGGGTGCTCTGGGCTGCTGCGTCCGGCCTATCCTCGTATGCGGCCACGATCACGGCTAGTAATCGGGCCCGTCTCCTGTAACCCATCTCCTTTGCTCCAGGATGTGGGACTGGAGGCTCAGGTACCGTGGTCTCAGTAGCCTCTGCTGCGGCTCTAAACTCTGCTGGGGCTGGCGGCGTCGCAAAACTCGTTGTCTGAAGCACTATCTCAGGTAATGACCGGGCCTGCGCCCTCGTACTCCTCTCTGTCCTACTAGCAGCTCCCTCGGTTGCCTTGCCCTTCTGGGCCCGGGTTGCCTTGCGTGGAGGCATAACTGGTAAAAAATGAAATACGTCAGAGGGGTCCAACTTATAACACAGCTCTAAGGCACGATCTCAGAGTGAGAAGAATGGAAACCAATCCTAAATATCCTATAGCCTCCTGATTATTGATGTGGTGCACAACACACCGATAATCAAGACTCTACTAGATACGGTCTGTAGACACTTTCCGAGGACTAACTTCTCTGATACCACTTTTGTCACGACCCGACCTCGGGCCCGCGACTGGTGCCTTACCCCGGGCACCCTAGTGATACAACATCAGAGAAAAATCAGTGGAAACAAAAACTTAAACAGGAAACAAGATACAAGATAAGAAAACATGTTAACCAAAACGGTCACCTTCCTGTATATACAATATAACCGAACAGTTACAATCCTTTTTCCAACCCTGCCCACAACAGTACTACAGACCTCTAAGAATGTAACAACAACTATGACGGACGGGGCCGCCCATACCACAGATGTACAAGTACCTACAATGTGAGGACTATACGAAAGATAAGCCTCGGAGAAACGGAGCTTCCCAAGCTGACTGCGATCCTATGAACGAGGATCAACAACCGGTGTACCTCTACTGCGGCATGAACGCGGCCAAGGAGGTCGATAACAGTACCAAGTATGTGGCGAAAATCGTAAATGAAGTCATAATAGTCTATATAAAGCAGGAGACATGTATGATAACCAAACTACAGTACACAACATATATAAGCAGTCATGTCAAGTCAGGGACTCACGCCCTCAAAGTCATCACTCAAATATAACAATGGGTCTCACGCCCACAACATCAATCATTCCCGTGGAATACCTTCCTCACTGTCGGCAGTCTATAATATAATAACAACAAGAAGTACACATGAACACGTGTCCCACGTGTCATAAAACCGTCGACGGCAAATGCGAAGGCATAGCTACGGATCCAACTGCATCATCAATCGACGGCAAATCGAAAGCCGGCTACGGAACCTACCGTACCAACAATACTAAACAACCATATCACGAAGGCGACACGTGGCAAATCGATAGCCTCTACGGATCCTCCTGCGCCACGTAGGCGGCGGGGCAAGTAACCGGGCTAACCACCGGATCACAACCGTAAGTCACGAAGCCGTCCAACACCGACTCGTGAAGGCGACCGCGTGGCAAGTGCGATAACCTCTACCAGATCCTCCTGCGCCACGTGGCGGCGGGGGCAAGTAACGAGCTAACCACGAGAAAACAGCGTAAGTCACGATGCTTCACCGCGAAGGCGACCGCGTGGCAAGTCGATAACCTCTGCGGATCCACTGCGTCACGTAGCTGACGGGGGCAAGTACCCAGGCTAACCACCAGATCACAACCGTAAGTCACGAGACTTCGCCACAAATAACAATAATGGTCACATGCCCCCGGAATCCCTCATCGGTGTAGACATGCCCATGTGACAATAATAATGGAAGCATACCCGTGGAATCTTCCGTCACTGCCGGTACGTCCAAGTAAGTTCACAACAAGTCAATCGGCCCTCCATCGAGAGACGCGGTGGTATAGAAATATAATACTTGCACAACAAAAGCTATCACAACTAGCATAGGAAAGTTCAACATACTTTTAGACTTTCATTAACATGTAAATTGATTCACCATTTATATAACTCAAGTACTCCCATTTTGTGCCAACAATCCGGGTTTTAACCCTAAAGTACTACGTACATAAGTTCTTTCAAAAAGATCCATTTCTTTTACAAAGGTCACACGATACCCGTAGTATCAAAAATAGAGTAACTATTTTTATTAAGTAAACCAAAACAATTTCCATACTTTCTTTTTAAACCAAATCACTTCTCCCTTTAAAGTCAAGTTACCATTTTAAATCCAATAATAAAACCATTCTTTTACCTATATAAAGCCGTTATAACTAACTTCCCATAAAGCTATTATAACACTTTATGTTTTAAACCAAATTAAGACAAGACCATACCTTTCTTTTAAACCAAAAACTCTTCAATTCCTCAAGTCTCTTTTCTTTTAGAAATCAAGTTCCTTACTTTGTATTTTAAGAAAAATCAATACTCGTTATTAATGATCTTATTAAAGCAGCCATGATCTAGGAAATGTAATACAATTTTGTCTTATCTGTTATACCCCGTAGTTCTAGGATATGTATGCGAGGACGTACGTACGAGAATACGACATTGAAATTGGAAAGGAAGAAAGAGGTGATTTTTCCACGGAAAAGTTTCCGGTTTTTGTGAAGGAAAAAGGTTCGTTAATGGGAATTGGATTCCCAGATTTGGTATTCGGACTTCTTGGAATATTAGAGAATTATGGAATTTTATTTTCGGAAATGGTCACGTGGGGTCCACGGGAGAAATTTACGGTTTTGTGGGGCCCACTTTGTTTTCGAGATTTTGGCCATTGTGGATATTTTCGGAAGATGAAATATTTTGGACGAGTAGGAGGGCGACACGTGTCACCCCACCCCTAGGTGGCTTGGCGAATTTCATTTGTGCACAACACCCGATTAGAGTCGTTTTCGACGAAACGTTTTACTGACTCGCGAAGGATAAATTCGGCTATGTCATTTCTAATTTTTGCGGATTTTTCAGAGACGAAACACTTTGGACCAACGAGAGGCGACACTTGTCACCCTCTCGGCGGTGGATGTGTGGACGGCATTAGGGCCGATTGGAGTGCCAACTTTGTCAAGTAGTTGGTAGGATATTTTGTGTGCAAGTTGGCTAGGTACACTTGCCCAAATCTTGGCCTTACACTTGCCTTGCACTTAGCATAATCTTGGCCATTGGTTGGCCATCCCTTGACCTATAAATACCCCTCTTGTGATGAAGAGTTCTTCATCCACAAACAAGCCTTCCAAGTCTTGAAATCCTCTCCTCTCCCTTAAGCCTTTTTCGTCCAACACACCTCCCCTTTGGTGAGTTTGGCGAGGCCCCCACTAGCCTGGAAATCTACCCCCTCCCTTGGTAGAAAAGTTGCCTTCTAGTATTGTTATAATGCCCAATTACCTAGCCCAAACCCCTTAGTACTTAGTTGAAGTTGTGAAGAACTTCTAAGGGTTCTTGGAGCGCATTGGAGCGTGCGGAGTAGGAGCTAAACCTTGCTCAGGAGCGACTTTTATCTAGGATATTATTGGGCTTACCGAGGTAAATAACCTTATCCTCCTTTTGTAATTAGAATATACGTACTGGAGTAGTATAGGACTAAGTATAAATACTTAGAAGGATATTAAAGAATAGAATTGAATGATATCACGGTAGAAGGGTTTAAAAGATGAATAATAGAATCTGTACTTACATGTGACTGTCTTCACGATGAACTTGAGTAGCTCACGGGTAGGGAAGTGCTGCCCAAATGTCCATAGAATAACGAACCCTGCCTTAGAGCTTTATGCAGTCTGATCTGAGCGTTGATAGGCGTGTTGGTATTATAGGTCGATTCTCTACGCGCGACATATTCAACTTGGCAGGTGGATTTCGCCGAGAAGTTATGTGATTCTTCCTATCCTCTTGAGCATGATATTTTAAAGAATATGTATATAGTACGGTAGACGTACGTGTGTTAACTGAATAATAATTACGGCAATGTCTTCGGACTTAAGCCTGAATAATAAGTATGGCAATGTCTTCGGACTTAAGCTTTGAATAATAAATCTGGCAATGTCTTTTGACTTAAGCCTGAATAAAAAGAATCTGAAGTAGTTCAAAAGAATTAAGAAACCTTTTTAAGAGTAACACTTGGTTTTAAAAGCTTAAGAGTTATACTAGCTTTATGGGAAGTTAGGTATAACGGCTTAAGAGTGATAAAAAGAATGATTTAATGATTTAAGAAAATAAGAGACTTGACTTAATTATACTAATGTGAAAAAGTGTGAAACCTCATTCGTGAGTAAATAGTATTTTTGGTTTTCAAAAGGAATGATGTTTTACCGATCAGAATGAATGTCGAACAAACCACAGCAGCGCTAATAAAGGGAAATGTTTTGGCTAATAAAGTATTATTAAAACCAGTAGAAACTTCCATCTGCATAGGAGCTAAGATGAGACAAAATGATATTACATTTCCTAGATCATGGCTGCTGTAATAAGATTGTTATGAACAATAATAACCTACTCACATAAGGTATATGTTTCTCAAATTGTTTTAAAGGATTAAAACTATGAACTACGAAACCTTTGAAAATGAGAAACTTGAGTAATTGAAATTAGGCAAACTTGGCGTTGGGAAAGAATGTTGTTACTTGATTTTACAAAGAGAAGTGTTTTGATTTACTTCAAAAGATAATCACTTTATTTTTATACTACGGGTATTGTGTGACTTTTGTGAAGAAAGCAGATCTTTTAAAGAGTAATACATAAAGTACTTTGGGGCTAAAACCCGAACTTGTTAACATAATGTAGAAAGTACCTTGTGTGAATAACTTGATTGTATTGATTTGTGATAGTCTTGTAATACTTTCTTGTTGACTTGATAAGTAAACATGTTAGGATCTACGTGAGTTAGTATCTTGTGATGTTTGTGTAAAGGGTTTTCCTTGTTGTGCTTAGGTTGTTTAGCGATAAGTTGTTATGATGATATTATATCACTCATGATTAGGGGTTAAGCCCTCCGTCACGGGGTAGACTCAGTAGGTCTAGTGACCTATGATTCGAGAATACCTTATGCAGTGCAGTATGGCCTATGCGGAACTACGAGTTCGAGTTAGTACGCGGCCCTTGTGGTCATGCGGTCTTTGTGGCCATGCGGACGGCTAGTCCAGGACGCTGCCTGGGAGTAGCTACCCTCGATGCGGGGAATACTTTATGCGGGCCATTGGAGTGGCCCATGCGGTGCTACGGGAAGTTCCAGGGCTGACGCGCGCATTAGATCTGCGGGCGAGTGGCGGCTTTGATCATGTGATGCCAGACAGATCTCATGATCTGATTTACGACCTTGTTTGTCTTGTGGGTTTTAGTAGTCGGCTATGCCTTCGTACTTACCCCGTACGGTTTTATTATGACTTTGAGGGCGTGAGTCTCTGACTTGAAATTAATGCTTATTTATTGTGAACTGTATTTTTGGTTATCATATATGTCTCTGCTTTATATAGACTACTATGATTTCATTTACGATATTTTCGATTTCACATACTTGGTACTGTTATCGACCTCCTTGGGGCTGCGTTCATGCCGCAGTAAAGGTACTCTACCGTTGATCCGTTCTTAGGATCACCGTTTCAGCGTTGGAAAAGCTCCGTTTCTCCGGAGGCTTAGCATTTTGGTATGGTCCCCTGTCGTTGTAGATATTTGCATTCAGGGGTATGGCGGGGCCCTGTCCCGCCATTGTTGTTTTAAACTCTTAGAGGTCTGTAGACCTGTTGTAAGGTTGGGATGTAACTGTTCATTTTGGGGTATTTATATACATATATGCGAAAGGCAACTTTTCCCGAAGCGTGTCTTATTTATCTGTTTCATATCTTGGTTGTTTTATATTCATTGATTTCTCGATGTATGACTACTTGGGTGCGGGTAAGGCACGATCCACGCCCGAGCGAACGGTCGTGACAACAATGGTATCGAGCGATTAATCCTCGGAAAGTGTCTACTGATCGTATCTAGTAAGTCTTGATTATCGGTGTGTTGTGCACCACACCAATAATCGAGAGGCTATAGGATATTTAGGATTGGTTTCCATTCTTCTCACTCGAGATCGTGCTTTAGAGTTGTGTTATAAGTTGGACCCCTAACGTATTCCTTTCCTTTACCGGTGATGCCTCGCGCCAGAACCTCGGGCCCGAGAAGCAAGGCGGCGGAGGCTGAGTGGAGTTGAGAGTTAGAAGAGCACAGCCCAATCATCACCGGGGTGATGCTTCATGCGAGGAGTTACGAGGCGTCGCGGCAGCGGTAGTGTTTGGCAATGGCGGCGATTCCTCTGCGTCCATGACATCTGGACCTTGATTCCACGACTTGGAGCGAAAATATGGATTGGAAGGAAGCGGCCTGTTACTAGCAAGGGACTTGGCGGCCAGTATTTTATGTACCGATATACCAAGGATATTGATGTTTATCTAAAGAAGGGTTGTGAGAAGTAGCTCTTGATCGAGAGCGAGCGCTTGCGTTCAGATTATGTGCGTGGTGAGAGAGGTAGAGATCGACAGATTAAACAAGATCAGCAGAAGAGGGCCCGATTGGTAGGATCATTTGGTAACTCTCGAGGCGAACCGCCTCAGCAGCAGATTAGACATGCGCCTCCGCCCGATGCAGTGTCCCTCGCGAGGTTGATGTTTCCTCAGTGTTCACAGTGTGGCAGGCGTCATCCCGGAAAATGCCGTCTTTTTACTGATGCTTGTTTTACTTGCGGCCGTCAGGGCCATATGGCGAGGGAATGTTCTATGAGGAAGGATGCAAGTAGGAAGACTCAGCCTACCAGATCAGTTGTGGATGCAGTGGTTCGGAGAGGAGGGGGTGTTAGCCAGGGGAGGCCACCCCCACCTCGGTGTGGCCGTTGTGGTCGATGTCATCGTGGGGAGTGTCGTGCTTCTGCGTCAGCTTGTTATGTTTGCGGCCAGCAGGGCCATTTTGCGAGAAATTGTCCAACCAGAGTTGGCGGGGATGTAGGGACTCAGCCTTCGGGATCAGTGGATAGTTCATCACCTTCCCCAGCTATGCGCCCAGCAGGGCGGGTTTGATTAGAACGACCTAAGGGAAGTGCCGCGTGAATCTGGTATATCCTTAACCCTTTAGAGATTTATATGTGTAGTAAGATGCGAATATCTTAAGTATTGTTTTCGGTTAGCATGGTGTTAGTGTGATTAGAATTATTTTTAGTTAACCGGGTAAGATTGGGGGATAGAGAGTGAGCCTTAGAATATTATACGTAGAGACCTTAGAGAGGCCATCTTTGGAAAAAGAATTATTTCGTGTTTGACCCTTATCGAGGTGCATAGTATCGTGAGATATTTTTGTGGGATGAATCACGAGTGATGTGAAATGAAAGGGTAGTTGAGCTTAGAAGACCGCTAGGTTTTCGTAACGTGATTAGTGAGATTGTTCGGATCGGGAGCTAGTGTTTTGCGGCGTTGCGGGTCGGGTTGAGGCCGTGTTGCGGGTCGACCATACTGTTTGGTGATGGGGTCAGTTTGTGGTGGTCTCGCTTTGTGTTAGGATCACGAGGTGTTAGGCCCAGTTTAGTTAACCATTATGCGAGTTCGTGGATGTGTTCGACCGATGGTCGGGCGATGGGGTCAACCCGTCTTATCATTTAGTCAAACCGTGTCTTTGGGTAGTAAGTTGCGAGATGATTATTTGAGAAGGTTGTAAGGCTGCGGGGTGCCTACCTTCACCTTATGGTGACGAGGAGTCGAGTTACGGTTGTTTCTTTCGGAAGAGTTACAGGCAAGGTTAGGAACTCGAGGTGAATCTCGATGTCGCATTCACCCTCGGGCAAGTGGTTGGATTTCGGGAGTAGCTGTAAGGACTCTTCGCCTCTTGTTGAGTATGTATTATATAGCTACCATTTCAGTATTCGGGTGTCGCCGTTTGGAGCCTTTTTATAAGCGCTAGTGTAAGATTGTCGATCGACTGATTCGATGTAAGCAAGGTGCAGATAGTTGGTTCGTACTTGTTCAGCAGGGCGTGGATAGGGTGGAGCTTATCCAGAAGAGGTTATTGGCAGCTCAGAGTCAGTGGGAAGCAGTACCAGAAACATGGTAAGTTATGAGAAAGAGTTCGAGTGTACGAGAAGTGCGACGAGTAAGGAAGAAGCGAGCATGTATTACGAGGCATAGGTGTGATCATTTCGTTTGTAAAGAGTAGGTGCGAAGGAGTATCTTTTAGACCTCGGTAGGAGCTTTTGTGATTGAGGTGATTCCTCGTGGACTTTGAGATAAGTATGCGCGTGTTGTGTTGTGGCCAGGTGTGGCATGGTTGTTTCCGTAAGTATAGCAGTAAGGACTATACTGGCGCCTGTTTGTTTTGAGACCTAGAAGGAACATTCGGGACGAATGTTTCTAAGGAGGGGAGAATGTTATACCCCGTAGTTCCAGGGTATGTATGCGAGGACGTACGTACGAGAATACGACATTGAAATTGGAAAGGAAGAAAGAGGTGATTTTTCCACGGAAAAGTTTCCGGTTTTTGTGAAGGAAAAAGGTTCGTTAATGGGAATTGGATTCCCAGATTTGGTATTCGGACTTCTTGGAATATTAGAGAATTATGGAATTTTATTTTGGAAATGGTCACGTGGGGTCCACGGGAGAAATTCTGATTTTGTAGGGCCAGCTTTGTTTTGAGATTTTGGCCATTGTGGATATTTTGGAAGATGAAATATTTTGGGCCAGTAGGAGGCGACACGTGTCACCCCCCAGGTGGCTTGGCGAATTTCATTTGTGCACAACACCGATTAAGTCGTTTTTCGACGAAGCGTTTTACTGACTCGCGAAGGATAAATTCCGGCTATGTCATTTCTAATTTTTGCGGATTTTTCCGAGAGGCGAAACACTTTGGACCAACGAGAGGCGACACTTGTCACCTCTCGCAGTGGATGTGTGGACGGCATTAGGGCCGATTGGAGTGCCAACTTTGTCAAGTAGTTGGTAGGATATTTTGTGTGCAAGTTGGCTAGGTACACTTGCCCAAATCTTGGCCTTACACTTGCCTTGCACTTAGCATAATCTTGGCCATTGGTTGGCCATCCCTTGACCTATAAATACCCCTCTTGTGATGAAGAGTTCTTCATCCACAAACAAGCCTTCCAAGTCTTGAAATCCTCTCCTCTCCATTAAGCCTTTTCGTCCAACACCTCCCCCTTTGGTGAGTTTGGCCGAGGCCCCACTAGCCTAGCCGAAATCTACCCCTCCCTTGGTAGAAAAGTTGCCTTCTAGTATTGTTATAATGCCCAAATTACTAGCCCAAACCCCTTAGTACTTAGTTGAAGTTGTGAAGAACTTCAGGGTTCTTGGAGCGCATTGGAGCGTCTTGGAGTAGGAGCTAAACCTTGCTCGGGAGCGACTTTTATCTAGGATATTATTGGGCTTACGAGGTAAATAACCTTATCCTCCTTTTGTAATTAGAATATACATCTGTAGAAGTATAGGAATAAGTATAAATACTTAGAAGGATATTAAAGAATAGAATTGAGTGATATCACGATGAAGGGTTTAAAAGATGAATAATAGAACTGTACTTACATAGGACTGTTTTCACAGTAGACTTGAGTAGCTCACCGGGTAGGGAAGTGCTGCCCAAATGTCCATAGAATAACGAACCCTCTGCTTAGAGCTTTGTACAGTCTGATCAGGCGTTGATAGGCGTATTGGTATTATAGGTCGATTCTCTGCGCGCGACATATTCAACTTGGCAGGTGGATTTCGCCGAGAAGTTATGTGATTCTTCCTATCCTCTTGAGCATGATATTTTAAAGAATATGTATATAGTACGGTAGACGTACGTGTGTTAACTGAATAATAATTACGGCAATGTCTTGGACTTAAGCTCGAATAATAAATGCGGCAATGTCTTTTGACTTAAGCCCGAATAAAAGAATCAAGTAGTTCAAAAGAATTAAGAAACCTTTTAAGAGTAACACTTGGTTTTAAAAGCTTAAGAGTTATACTAGCTTTATGGGAAGTTAGGTATAACGGCTTAAGAGTGATAAAAAGAATGATTTAATGATTTAAGAAAATAAGAGACTTGACTTAATTATACTAATGTGAAAAAGTGTGAAACCTCATTCGTGAGTAAATAGTATTTTTGGTTTTCAAAAGGAATGATGTTTTACCGATCAGAATGAATGTCGAACAAACCACAATGGCGCTAATAAAGAAATGTTTTGGCTAATAAAGTATTATTAAAACCGGTAGAAACTTCCATCTGCATTGGAGCTAAGATGAGACAAAATGATATTACATTTCCTAGATCATGGTTGCTGTAATAAGATTGTTATGAACAATAATAACCTACTCACACATATGGTATATGTTTCTCAAATTGTTTTAAAGGATTAAAACTATGAACTAGAAACCTTTCGAAAATGAGAAACTTGAGTAATTGAAATTAGGCAAACTGGAGCGTTGGGAAAAGAATGTTGTTACTTGATTTTACAAAGAGAAGTGTTTTGATTTACTTCAAAAGATAATCACTTTATTTTTATACTACGGGTATTGTGTGACTTTTGTGAAAGAAAGCAGATCTTTTAAAGAGTAATACATAAAGTACTTTGGGGCTAAAAACCGAACTTGTTAACATAATGTAGAAAGTACCTTGTGTGAATAACTTGATTGTATTGATTTGTGATAGTCTTGTAATACTTTCTTGTTGACTTGATAAGTAAACATGTTAGGATGCTACGTGAGTTAGTATCTTGTGATGTTTGTGTAAAGGGTTTTCCTTGTTGTGCTTAGGTTGTTTAGCGATAATTTGTTATGATGATATTATATCACTCATGATTAGGGGTTAAGTCGCCTCCGACGCGGGGTAGACTTCGGTGGTCTAGTGACCTATGATTCGAGAATACCTTATGCAGTGCAGATGGCCTATCTTGGAACTACGGGAGTTCGAGTTAGTATCACGGCCTTGTGGTCATGCGGTCTTTGTGGCCACGCGGACGGCGAGTCGGGGCGGCTGCCGGGAGTAGCTACCCTCGATGCGGGGAATACCTCATGCGGGCCATTGGGTGGCCCATGCGGGCTCTGGGGAAGTTCGAGGCTAGACGCGCATTAGATCTCGCGGCGAGTGGCGGCTTTGATCATGTGAATGTGCAGACAGATCTCATGATCTGATTTGACCTTGTTTATCTTGTAGGTTTTAGTAGTCGGCTATGCCCGTACTTACCGTCTGCAGTTTATGATGACTTTGAGGCGTGAGTCACGACTTGATGTTGCTTATTTATTGTGAGCGTAGTTTTGGTTATCATACATGTCTCGCTTTATATAGACTACTATGATTTCATTTCTGATATTTCGATTTCACATACTTGGTACTGTTATCGACCTCCTTGAGGCTGCGTTCATGCTTGAGTAAAGGTACTCCTACTTTGATCCGTTCTTAGGATCACCGTTTGACGTTGGAAAAGCTCGTTTCTCGGAGGCTTAGCATTTTGGTATGGTCCTGTCGTTGTAGATATTTGCATTCAGGGTATGGCGGGGCCACTGTCCGCCATTGTTGTTTTAAACTCTTAGAGTGCATAGACTGTTGTAAGGTTGGGATATCTGTTCATTTTGGGGTATTTATATACATATATGCCGAAAGGCAACTTTTTCCCTAAAGCGTGTCTTATTTATCTTGTTTCATATCTTGGTTGTTTTATATTCCGCTGATTTCTCGATGTATGACTACTTGGGTGCGGGTAAGGCACGATCCACGTAACGAGCTCGTGACATTATCTTAGCTTCTATGCAGATGGAGGTTTCTACTGGTTTTAATATAATTAATTGTTATTACATTTTCCTTTATTAACGCTGCAATGTCTTGTTCGATAATTATTCCCATTTCCGAAATCAATATAACATTATTCTTTTAAAAACCAAGTACTCATTACTCACGAATGAGGTTTCACAACTTTTTAACACAATTCAAGTCAAATACAAGTCAAGTCTCTTATCTTTTAAAAACAATCAACCATATTCGTTTAGCACATGTACGTCTACCGTACTACATAGTTCACAATAATCATGCTAGAAAAGATAGGAAGAGGTTCACATACCTCGCGACGATTATCGACAATTAGCAAAACGCTCCAAGTACTATACCCTTGCTAGCCTTTTCCACCCTTCAAGTAGAATACGCTACTCGTAGTACTTCAACCTATAATGGTCATAAAATGTCTATTAACCTCTAGATCTCTTCGTAGAATATTCTAAGTACAAGGTCACTAAATTCTACGGAAAATCGGACAGCACTTCCTTTGTTTCTACATACTTTGCCACCTTTTTCAAGGCCGAATTCAATAACCAAACGCCACATTTAAGGCTCAAATTAATTCAGCAAATACCAAGGGGATTACACGCCCAACAATACGTGTAAAATTCCGCCCCACAATTACCACCAACTAGTCCACAATACAATCCAAAATACAATGTTATTCTCGGCTAACAACAACACTACTTCTCTTTCAATTTCTATTTCAATACAAGTTGTTGTTCCAACATGCTACATAGTCATAAACAATTTCAACAACTATAATTCCCTCTTTATATAACATGTGACAACTAAACTAGTAACCAACTTGAATTACAATCTTAAGGGCTAACATACTAGTTTTTTTTGGATTAGGGTTCCAATAGTCAACTCACTTATCAAACTTCATAATATAAACCTCATGCTTGCTAATATCCAAAGCTACAACAAGTAGTAATCTTAATTACTAAAACGACAAGAATTATACCTTTACAAGCCCTTAAAATTTCCAAGTTTCAAAGTCGCTCCTTAGCAACTCTTAGCTCATTTCCTTAAGTTCCAATCCGGTCCAAGCATTCCTTAGAAGCCTATGAAGATGTTATACCCCGTATTTCCAGAGTATGTACGTGAGGATGTACGTAGAAAAGTTGGAGCCTTAAAGTTAGGCAAGGACGAAATTTTGTTCACAACTACCGAAAAGAATCGTTTTTCGACGAAACGTTTTACAAAACTTGCGAAGGGAAAATTACGGCTATGTCATTTATATTCTTTGCGGATTTTTCCGAGAGACGAAATACTTTGGACCAACGAGAGGGCGACACTTGTCACCCTCTAATTGGCGGATGTGTGGGCGGAAATGGGACGAATTGGAGGTCTTGGAGTAGGTAGGATATTTGTGATATTTTGTGTGGTAGTTGGATAAGGTACACATGGATGAATCCTCACCCTACACTTGCATAGCACTTGGCTTCATCTTGGCCATTGGTTGGCCTATAAATACCCCCCCTAACTTGAAGGTTTTCTTCATCCACAAAATCATTTCTCCAAGTCTTGAAAATCTTTCCCCCTCTCTTGTAGTGTTTCGTCCAACACTCCTCCCTTGAGAAAGGCCTTTGTGAAACATACCCCGCCCCTAGTGGTGTTGGCCGAGGCACCCCCCCCCCCCCCCCCCTCTTTGCCTAGTTGTTCTCGTAAAATACTACCCCCCTCTTGGTAGAAATACTCTCCAAGTATTGTTACTATTCCAAAATACCTTGGCCCAAATACCTTGTAGTATTCCAAGGTTACACTTATACTAAAAGCCCAGAAATACTATTATACTTCCCTTCAGTCACTAAACGAAACCCTAAGTAAAATCTTCACAGTTGGTTGAAGTATTAGGAAGAAGTTTCGTAGAACTTCTAAGGGTTGTTTGGAGCGGGTTGGAGCACCCGGAGTAGGAGCTAAACGTTGCTCAGGATCGACATTAAACTTGGATAATTTTGGGCTTACCGAGGTAAATAATCCTATCCTTCTATTGTAATTGGAAATTACATATTGTAGTTGTATAGAAGTGAATATAAGATTCATAGAAGAGAATTGAACTGTAATAGAAGGGTATTACAGAAAAGACTTGAATTGAAATCACGTCAGAAGAATATTCTACAGAGTAGTCTAGACTTTGATAGACTTGTGTAACCTTTATAGGTTGAATGTTCTGCAAGTAGCATGTGCTACTTGAAAGGTGGACAAGGCTAGCCGAGTTATAGTCGTGGAGCGTTTTGCTAATAGTCGATAATCGTCGCGAAGTATGTGATTCTTCCTATCCTCTTGAGCATGATATTTTAAAAGAATATATATATAGTACGGTGAGCGTCGTGTGTTAGCAGACGTAGTTTCTGCAATGTCTTTTGACTTAAGCCTGAATAATAAGAATCTTGAAGTATTTCAAAAGAATTAAGAAACCATTTTGAAAGGAGAGTAATGCTTGGTTTTAAAAGCTTAAGAGTTATACTAGCTTTATCGGAAGTTAGGTATAACGACTTAAGAGAGATAAAAAGAATGGTTTATTAATTTTAGAAGTCAAGAGACTTGATCTTAAAATATAAGAGACTTGATGTCACGACCCGAACCCGGGCCCGTGACTGGTGCCTTACCCCGGGCACCCTAGTGATACAACATCAGAGTAATCAGCGGAATATAAAGACAATACATGAAACCAATGTAATAAGACAGTGAAATAAGAAGACAGGCTAACCAAAAACGGTTACCTTCAGTGTATATATGAATAACAATTTGAGCGATTACATCCGCACTACGGCTACGCCTGGCGATTACTACAGACCTCTAAGAGTAACATGACAACCATGGCGGGACAGGTCCCCGCCATACCCCTGAATGTAAGCACCAACTATGACAGGACTATACCTGATAAGCCTCGGAGAAACGGAGCTTCCCAACGCTGATCGTGACCACGAGCTAGGATCAACGGCGGTGTACCTCAACTGCGGCATGACGCGGCCCCGAGAGGTCTGACAGTACCAAGTATGTGAAATCAAATGTTGTAATTGAAATCATAGTAGTCTATATAAAGCATGAGACATGTATGATAACCAAACTACGATTCACAATAAATAGCGATCATGTCAGTCGGGGACTCACGCCCTCAAAGTCATCACTCAAATATAACAATGGGTCTCACGCCCACAACATCAATCATGCCCGTGGAATACCTTCCTCACTGCCGGCAGTCTATGATATAAAAGCACCAAGGAATACACATGAACACCAGGTCCCACCTGTGTCATCATAAAACCGTACGGGGTAAGTACGAAGGCATAGCCGACTACTAAAACCCACAGTACAAACAAGGTCATAAACTGTATTATGAGATCTGTCTAGATCGTCACATGATCAAAGCTGGCCACTCGCCCGCAGTATCTAATGTGCGCGTCTAGCCCTGGAACTTCCGCGACTCGCATAGGCCACTCCAATGGCCCGCATGGTATTCTCCGCGTCGAGTAGCTACTCCGGCATCGCCCCGACTCGCCGTCCGCATGGCCACATAGACCGCATGAAGTATAACCCCGCACACTAACCTGGAACTCTCGTAGCTCCGCATAGGCCCCCGGGACCCGCATGAGGTATTCTCGAATCATAGGTCACACAGACCCGCCTGAGTCTACCCCGCATCGGAGGGCAGCTTAACCCCCGGGATCAAGGTGAGTGGTATAATACCAACATAACAGTTTATCGTTTAAACAACATAAGCACAATCAAGGGAAACCCCTTTACACAAACATCACAAGATACTAACACACGTAGCATCCTAACATGTTTATTTATCAAATCAACAAGAAAATATTTACAAGGCTATCACAAACCAACACAATCAAGTTATTCACACAAGGTACTTTCTACTATATGATTAAAAAGATCGGGTTTTTATCCCCAAAGTACTTCATACATTAACTCTTTAAGAGATATGTTCTTTCACAAATAGTCACACAATACTCGTAGTATATGAAAATAGATTGATTATCTTTTGAAGTAAATCAAAACACTTCTCTTTGTAAAATCAAGTAACAACATTCTTTTCCAAACGTTCAAGTTTGCCTAATTTCAATTACTCAAGTTTCTCATTTTCGAAAGGTTTCGTAGTTCATAGTTTTAATCCCTTAAAACAATTTGAGAAACATATACCTTATGTGTGAGTAGGTTATTCTTGTTCATAACAATCTTATTACAGCAGCCATGATCTAGGAAATGTAATATCATTTTGTCTCATCTTAGCTTCTATGCAGATGGAAGTTTCTACTGGTTTTAATAATACTTTATTAGTCAAAACATTTCCCTTTATTAGCGCTGCTGTGGTTTGTTAGATACTTATTCTGATTTCCGAAATCAGTAAAACATTATTCCTTTAAAAACCAAGTATTCATTACTCACGAATGAGGTTTCACACTTTTAACAAAAATTCAATTAAGTCAAGTCTCTTATCTTTTAAGATCAAGTCTCTTAACTTCTTAAATTAATAAATCATTCTTTTTATCTCTCTTAAGCCGTTATACCTAACTTCCCATAAAGCTAGTATAACTCTTAAGCTTTTAAAACCAAGTATTACTCTTCTGTTAAAAATGATTCAGTATTCTTTTGAAATACTTCAAGATTATTCAGGCTTAAGTCAAAAGACATTGTCGTAATTATTATTCAGGCTTAAGTCCGAAGACATTGCCGTAATTATTATTCAGTTAACACACGTACGTCTACCGTACTATATATATATTCTTTAAAATATCATGCTCAAGAGGATAGGAAGAATCACATACCTCGCGACGATTATCGACTATTAGCAAAACGCTCCACGGCTATAACCCGGCTAGCCTTGTCCACCTTCCAAGTAGCACATGCTACTCACAGAACATTCAACCTATAAAGGTTATACAAGTCTATCAAAGTCTAGACTACTCGGTAGATTATTCTTCTGATGTGATTTCAGTTCAAGTCTTTTCTGTAATATCCTTCTATTACAGTTCAATTCTCTTCTATATACTTTCCTTGTATATACCTTATACTTAATTCGTATACTTCAATAGTATATACTCAATTACAAAAGGGAGACAAGATATTTACCTCGATAAGCCCATAATTATCCAAGTTAAAATGTCGATCCTGAGCAACGTTTAGCTCCTACTCCGGGTGCTCCAACCCGCTCCAAACAACCCTTAGAAGTTCTACGCAACTTCTTCTTAATACTCCAACCAACTATGGAGATTTTCCTTAGGGTTTCGGTTATGAGAAAAAAAGGACATAAGGTAGTATTTCCGGGCTCTACGTATAGAGGTAACTTTGGAATACTACAAGGTATACGGCTAAGGTATTTTGGTATAGTAACAATACTTTGGAGAGTATTTCTACCAAGAGGGGGGGTATTTATACGAGACAACACCACAAGGGAGGGGGGGTGTATACCCCTCGGCCAACCCCACTAGGAGGGGGGGGTACTCTCGGCCAAGAGGGGAGGGAATCTCGGCCAAGGGGCCTCACCAAGGGGGGGAGGGGGAGGCTAGGACGAGACACTACACTAAGGGGGAGGAAGAGAGCTTTCAAGACTTAGCACAATTTTTGGATGAAGAAGTCTTCAAAGGGGGAGGGGTATTTATAGGGAAATCAAAGGCCAAGATCTAGCCAAGTGGGGGGCAAGTGGAGGGCCAAGATGTGCTCAAGTGCCCCCTAGTCCCTACTCCTTAAAATCCTCACAAATATCTACCAAAAATATCTACCCACTTGACTTGCAAATCGTGCAAGTTGCCGCCCCAAAAGACGTCCAACATGAGGGTGACACATGTCACCCTCCCGTTGGTCCAAAATGTTTCGTCTCTCGGAAAAATCCGCAAAAATTAAAAATGACATAGCCGGAATTTTCCCTTCGCAAGTTATGTAAAACGTTTCGTCGAAAAACGACTCTAACCGGGTGTTGTGCACAAAATAAAAATCGGCCAAGCCTACTTTAAGCTTCAAACTTTCCTACGTACGTCCTTACGTACATACTCTGGAAATACGGGGTATAACACTTGACTTAAATGAATTAATATGAATTTTGTGTGAAACCTCATTCGTGATTAATGAGTACTTGGTTTTTTTTTTTTTTAAATAAAAAAAAAAAAAAAAAAGGAATAATGTTTTACTGATTTCGGAAATCAGAATAAGTATCGAACAAACCACTGCAGCGTTAATAAAGGGAAATGTTTTGACTAATTAAGTATTATTAAAACCAGTAGAAACCTCCATCTGCATAGAAGCTAAGATGAGACAAAATGATATTACATTTCCTAGATCATGGTTGCATTAATAATATTGTTATGAACAAGAATAACCTACTCACACATAAGGCATATGTTTCTCAAATGGTTTTAAAAGAGAATTATATTATTAAGTGATTAAGACTACGAACTACGAAACCTTTCGAAAATGAGAAACTTGAGCATTTGAAATTAGGCAAACTTGAACGTTTGGAAAATAATGTTGTTACTTGATTTTACAAAAGGAAGTGTTTTGGTTTACTTAAAAAGATAGTCACTCTATTTTAATACTACGGGTATTGTGTGACTTTTGTGAAAGAAACGGATTTTTTAAAGAGTTAATGTATGAAGTACTTTGGGGATAAAAACCCGAAATTGTTAACATAAAGTAGAAAGTACCTTGTGTGAATAACTTGATTGTGTTGGTTTGTGATAGCCTTGTAATACTTTCTTGTTGATTTGATAAGTAAACATGTTAGGATGCTACGTGTATTAGTATCTGGTGATGTTTGTGTAAAGGGGTTTCCCTTGTTGTGCTTATGTTGTTTAACGATAAGCTGTTATGTTATTATATCACATACCCCCTTGACTTGTTATACCGAGGGCTTGCCACACTTGATGCGGGTCTATATGGCCTATGCGGTCTATGTGACTATGCGGAGCAGCGGTATGCTCCAGGATTGATCATTCCGGGTGTTTATCCCGATGCGGGGGATGCCCTATGCGGTTTGTGTGACTATGCGGTCTATTGAGACTATGCGAGTGCGAGTCCGAGAATGCCGGTTAGCTACCCCGACGCGAGAATACCTCACGCGGTCTGTGTGACCTATGCGGTGCGGGAAGTCGAGGATTAGGCACGCATAATGATACTATGGGCGATTGGCCTTGCTTCGATCATTCGCGCCTAGAAAAGACACATTCGCTTTATCTACCTTGCTCGTGTTTATGTTGTGGCACTATGTGCAGTTGAACTGGTTGTATTTGCAAATGGTTTTAAATACTTTGATTTTACTTCAATACTTTACAGTTTCACATACTTGGTACCTGTTGTACTGACCTCCTTCGGGGGGCTGCGTTCATACCGCAGGTAGAGGTACACCAGTCATTGATCCTCGCCATGTGGTCAGCCAGCGTTAGGAAGCTCCGTTTCTCGAGGCTTATCGATGGTATAGTCCCCGTCGTAGTAGTACTTACATTCGTGGGTATGGCGGGGCCTGCCCGCCATTGTTGTCGTATCATTCTTATAGTCTGTAATCGTTGTGGGAAAAGTTGTAAAAGGGATGTAATCGTCGGATTCATGTTTTTTTATATATATATGCCGGCGGCAATCTTTCTCGATTAAACTGCTTTTCTCATTCATATTATATTATGTCATGTTTTATATTCCGATTACACGATGTTGTATCACCAGGGTGCCCGGTAGGCACTACCACGCCCGGTTCGGTCGTGACAAAAGTGGTATCGAGCGATTAATCCTCGGAAAGTGTCTACATACCGTATCTAGTAGAGTCTTGATTATCGGTGTGTTGTGCACCACATCAATAATCAGGAGGCTATAGGATATTTAGGATTGGTTTTCATTCTTCTCACTCTGAGATCGTGCCTTAGAGTTGTGTTATAAGTTGGACCCCTCTAACGTATTTCTTTCCCTTACCGTTATGCCTCCGCGTAAGGCAACCCGCCGAGAGGGCAAGGCGGCGAGGAGCCGCGAGTAGAGCACAGAGGTTACGAGGCGCAGCCCAATCATCACCGGGTGGTGCTTCGTCGGGAGTTCTCGCACGCCGCCCAGCAGAGTTTAGCATTGCGGCAGCTTCCATCTGCCATAATATTTGAACCTTGAGGCCCACGACCCGATGAAAGTATGGATTGCAAAGAGACGCCCTTGTTACTAGCTAGGAATTTAGCAACCCGAGAGTATTTTATGTACCGATTTATCACGGGTCTTGATGACTATCTAAGAGAAGGTTGTGCAAGAGTAGCTCTTCAGTCAGGCTTGAGCATGGCCTGTGTACGGGCTTATGCGCAGCACGCAGAGGAACGTAGAGATCGACGGATTAACCAAGATCGCGAAGAGGCGGCAACAGTGGTCGCTTTGGTAACTTTCGAGGCGAATCGCCTCGCCAAGGATCGATGCGCCTCCGGCAGCAGTGGTCCTCCAGGGTTGAGGATGTTCGGTATGCAGGAGTTGGTCAAACCTCCGGGCTTCGTGCGCAGATACACGTAGTCCGGCCGGCAGATTCGCTTTTTCCCAATGTTCACGCGATGACAGCGCCATCCCGGGAATGTCCTCTTTTGTTGATGCTTGTTTTACCTGCGGCCGTCAGGGCCATGTGTCGAAAGGATGTCCTAGTAGGAGGGATGCAAGTAGGAGGACTCACCTACCCGGATCGCCATGATTCGAGTTCGGAGAGGAAGGGTGTTAGCAGGAGGCCACCCCACCTCGGTGTGGCCGTTGTGGTAAGTGTCATTGTGGGAGTGTCGACTTCTTCGACAGCTTGTTATGCTTGCGCCAGGCGGTGATTGATTGGAACGCAGAGGGTAGTGGCGATAGATACAGTGTATACTTAACCTCAGAGATTGTATGTGTGATAAGATAAGTATATCTTAAGTGTTACGTTCAGTTAACATTGTGTAGATTGTGATTAGAAATCATGGTTAGTTAACCAGGTAAGATTGGGGGATAGAGGAAGTGTGAGCCTTAGAGTTTTATACGTAGAGACCTTAGAGGCGAGGCCATCTCGAGTAAAAGATGTATTTTTATGTTTGACCCTTATCAGAGTGCATAGTACACGTGAGATATGTTTGTGTGATAAATCCCTGAGTGGTATGAAATGAAAGAGGGTAGTTGAGCTAAGAAGACCACTAGGTTTTTCGTGACTTGATTAGTGAGATTGTTAGGATCGGGAACAAGAGTTTTCGCGATAATAAGGTGTCATGGATCGGACATGGGTCAAACCGCGTCCTGCATTGTGGTGGGGTCAGTTCGAGGTGGTCCCGCTAGGTGGTGGGGTCACAGGGGTGTTAGGCCCAAGTTTAGTTAACCATCGTACGAGTTCGTGAACGCGTTCGACCAGTAGTCGGGCCGATGAGGTTAGCCCATCTTGTCTTTTAGTCAAGACCGTTTACTCGGCAGAGGGTTATGCGAGATATTATATCAGAAAGGTTGTAAGGCTACACGAGGTGCCTACTTTCACCTTATGACAGGCAGTGGAGCCCAGTTTACGGCTGTTTCTTTTCTGGAGGTTTTTACCAGGCAGGGTTAGGAACTCAGGTGAGTCTCGATGGCATTCGCCTCGGGCGGTGTTTGGATTTCAGGGGTAGCTGTGAGGATTGTTGCCTCCTGTTGAGGGAGTGTTTTTATAACTACCATTTCAGTATTCGGATATCGCCTTATGAAGCCTTGTAGGGGCGGAAGTATAAGTTATCGATCGATTGGTTCGATGTTGGCAAGGTTCAGATAGTTGGTTCATACTTGTTTCGGCAGAATGTGGATAGGGTGAAGCTTATCCAGTAGAGGTTATTGGCAGCTCAGAGTTAACAGAAGTCGTGCGGATAATCGGCGACGACGCTTGGGGTTCAGGTTGACGGTGGGTCTTCTTAAAGGTACCACCCCGGAAAGGGGGGTGACGAGTTTGGAAAACAGAAGAAACTTAGCCCGAGTTACTTTGGGCCTTTTCAGGTCATGTGAAGAATAGGCCAGGTTGCCTATAGTTAGCATTGTCGTCCGACGTAGGAGGCAGTACGTCTGATCTTTCATGTTGCTATGTTCGTAAGAGTATCGGAGATCCATCCAGAGTATTCTCAGTTAATGATGACCAAATTGGAGGTGGTAACCCAGAGTTTTGGAAACTGAAGCAGTAACAGGAATGTGGTAAGTTATGAGAAAGAATTCGAGTGTACGAGAAGGGTACGACGAGTAAGGGAAGAAGCGAGCATGTGTTAAGAACATAGATGTGATCTTTTCTTTTGTAAAGTGAAGGTGCGAAGGGAGTATCTTTTAGCCCTTGGGTGGGAGTTTTTGTGATGTTAGAGGTGATTCCTCGTGGACTTGGATGTAAGTATTTGCGCGGGTGTTTTCTGTGGCCATGTGTGGCATTTGCAAACTGGTTAAGCTATGAGGAACTTCATCGTTATCCGTCTTGAGAAGGAACATTCGGGACGAATGTTTCTAAGGAGGGGAGAATGTTATACCCCGTATTTCCAGAGTATGTACGTGAGGACGTACGTAGAAAAGTTGGAGCCTTAAAGTTAGGCAAGGACGAAATTTTGTTCACAACTACCGAAAAGAATCATTTTTCGACGAAACGTTTTACAAAACTTGCAAAGGGAAAATTACGGCTATGTCATTTATATTTTTTGCGGATTTTTCCGAGAGACGAAATACTTTGGACCAACGAGAGGGCGACACTTGTCACCCTCTAATTGGCGGATGTGTGGGCGGAAATAGGACGAATTGGAGGTCTTGGAGTAGGTAGGATATTTGTGATATTTTGTGTGGATGGATAAGGTACACATGGATGAATCCTCACCCTACACTTGCATAGCACTTGGCTTCATCTTGGCCATTGGTTGGCCTATAAATACCCCCCCTAACTTGAAGGTTTTCTTCATCCACAAAATCATTTCTCCAAGTCTTGAAAATCTTTCCCCCTCTCTTGTAGTGTTTCGTCCAACACTCCTCCCTCGAGAAAGGCCTTTGGCGAAACCTACCCCCTCCTCCTAGTGGTGTTGGCCGAGGCACACCCCCCCCCCCCCTTTGCCTAGTTGTTCTCGTAAAATATTACCCCCCCTCTTGGTAGAAATACTCTCCAAGTATTGTTACTATTCCAAAATACCTTGGCCCAAATACCTTGTAGTATTCCAAGGTTACACTTATACTAAAAGCCCAGAAATACTATTATACTTCCCTTCAGTCACTAAACGAAACCCTAAGGAAAATCTTCACAGTTGGTTGATGTATTAGGAAGAAGTTTCGTAGAACTTCTAAGGGTTGTTTGGAGCGGGTTGGAGCACCCGGAGTAGGAGCTAAACGTTGCTCAGGATCGACATTAAACTTGGATAATTTTGGGCTTACCGAGGTAAATAATCCTATCCTTCTATTGTAATTGGAAATTACATATTGTAGTTATATAGAAGTGAATATAAGATTCATAGAAGAGAATTGAACTGTAATAGAAGGATATTACAGAAAAGACTTGAACTGAAATCACGTCAGAAGAATATTCTACAGAGTAGTCTAGACTTTGATAGACTTGTGTAACCTTTATAGATTGAATGTTCTGCAAGTAGCATGTGCTACTTGAAAGGTGGACAAGGCTAGCCGGGTTATAGCCGTGGAGCGTTTTGCTAATAGTCGATAATCGTCGCGAGGTATGTGATTCTTCCTATCCTCTTGAGCATGATATTTTAAAAGAATATATATATAGTACGGTAGACGTACGTGTGTTAACGGAACGTAGTTTTACGGCAATGTCTTTTGACTTAAGCCTGAATAATAAGAATCTTGAAGTATTTCAAAAGAATTAAGAAACCTTTTTGAAAGGAGAGTAATGCTTGGTTTTAAAAGCTTAAGAGTTATACTAGCTTTATGGGAAGTTAGGTATAACAGCTTAAGAGAGATAAAAAGAATGGTTTATTAATTTTAGAAGTCAAGAGACTTGATCTTAAAAGATAAGAGACTTGACTTAAATGAATTAATATGAATTTTGTGTGAAACCTCATTCGTGAGTAATGAGTACTTGGTTTTTTTTTTTTAAAAGGAATAATGTTTTACTGATTTCGGAAATCAGAATAAGTATCGAACAAACCACTGCAGCGTTAATAAAGGGAAATGTTTTGACTAATTAAGTATTATTAAAACCAGTAGAAACCTCCATCTGCATAGAAGCTAAGATGAGACAAAATGATATTACATTTCCTAGATCATGGCTGCATTAATAATATTGTTATGAACAAGAATAACCTACTCACACATAAGGCATATGTTTCTCAAATGATTTTAAAAGAGAATTATATTATTAAGTGATTAAGACTACGAACTACGAAACCTTTCGAAAATGAGAAACTTGAGCATTTGAAATTAGGCAAACTTGAACGTTTGGAAAATAATGTTGTTACTTGATTTTACAAAAGGAAGTGTTTTGGTTTACTTAAAAAGATAGTCACTCTATTTTAATACTATGGGTATTGTGTGACTTTTGTGAAAGAAACGGATCTTTTAAAGAGTTAATGTATGAAGTACTTTGGGGATAAAAACCCGAAATTGTTAACATAAAGTAGAAAGTACCTTGTGTGAATAACTTGATTGTGTTGGTTTGTGATAGCCTTGTAATACTTTCTTGTTGATTTGATAAGTAAACATGTTAGGATGCTACGTGTGTTAGTATCTGGTGATGTTTGTGTAAAGGGTTTCCTTGTTGTGCTTATGTTGTTTAACGATGTCGTTATGTTATTATATCACATACCCTCGACTTGTTATACCGAGGGCTTGCCACCCTTGATGCGGGTCTATATGGCCTATGCGGTCTATGTGACTATGCGGAGCAGCGGTATGCTCCAGGATTGATCATTCCGGGTGTTTATCCCGATGCGGGGGATGCCCTATGCGGTCTGTGTGACTATGCGGTCTATTGAGACTATGCGGACTGCGGGAGTCCAGGAGGGTACCGGGGTTAGCTACCCCCGATGCGAGGAATACCTCATGCGGGTCTGTGTGTGACCTATGCGGGCTGCGGGAAGTCCAGGATTAGGCACGCATAATGATACTATGGGCGATTGGCCTTGCTTCGATCATTCGCGGCCTAGAAAAGACCTGTTACAGTTTATCTACCTTGCTCTTGTTTATGTTGTGGCACTATGTGCAGTTGAACTGGTTGTATTTGCAAATGGTTTTAAATACTTTGATTTTACTTCAGTACTTTACAGTTTCACATACTTGGTACCTGTTGTACTGACCCCCTTCGGCCGCTCATGCCGCAGTAGGTACACCGTCGTTGATCCTCGCCATAGGTCACGTCGTTCGAAGCTCCGTTTCTCGGAGGCTTATCGATGGTATAGTTCCGTCGTAGTAGGTACTTACATTCGTGGTATGGCGGCCCCGCCCCGCCATTGTTGTCGTATCATTCTTAAGTCCAGAGTACCGCTGTGGGCGAGTTGTAAAGGGATGAATCGTCGGATTCATGTTTTTTTTATATATATATGCCGAAGGGCAATCTTTCTCAGTTAAACTGTTTTCTCATTCATATTATATTATGTCATGTTTTATATTCCGCTGATTACTCTGATGTTGTATCACTGGGGTGCCCGGGGTAAGGCACCAGTCACGGGCCCGGGTTCGGGTCGTGACAGAAGAACCCATCTTCAAGTTCCAACTTCAAAGTTGAAGAACTCCTTAAGTTTCCGCCTTGCGACTAATACGAAAACGCCACTTTTCCGGAATCTTTCTATTGAGATAACCTTACAACACTCTTAGGAACCTAGGGTTTAAGTCTTGTGAACAATGGAACAAAACTACAATTTTTTTGTGTGGATTTTTTAGCAAACCCGAGAGCACCTAAAAATGTAGGACAAGTCTTGAAATTTTTCTAAGTGTTGAAGAGCAAGTCTTGCACTAGTTGGGTATATATAAAACAATGGAGGGTCAAGATTAAAACAAATGGGTGGCTAGGATGAAGATCACATGGATAATGGCCAAGTGGACAAGTTGACTTGATCAATACACTCAAGCTTGAAGACTTTCATCCACAATGGTCAAATGACCATCCTATCCTTGCATTAAATCCTCCAAGACCATATGAGGGGGTGCCACGTGTCGCCCTCTCATTCGTTCATAAAATTCCGTAACCCTCGTGGGTCCCACAAAACGTAAAATTTCCTCGGGTGGGCCCCACGTGACCAAATCCGCAAAATATAATTTCCATAATTCTTATAAGTTCTTAAAGTCTTAAATACCAAAATTGATAATCCAATTCTCAATAATAATCCTCTTTCCTTCACGTAGTTCGGAAACTTTTCCGTCGAAAAAATCACATCTTTCTTCTTTTCCAATATTACTGTCATATTCTCGTACGTACGTCCTCACATACATATCCTGGAACTACGGGGTGTAACATTCTTCCCCCCTTAGAAACATTCGTCCCGAATGTTCCTTCTAAGTCTCAAAACATACACGCGCCGGTATAGTCTTCACTACTATACTTACAAAACCAATTATGCCACACCTGACCATAATACAACACATGCGCAAAACTCTAATCCAAGCCAACGAGGAATCATCTCTAACGTCACAAAAGCTTCCACCCATGGTCTAAATGATACATTTTTCACCTCGTTACTTCACAAAATGATCACTTCCCTTCTCTTAACACATGTTCACTCCTTCCCTTACTCGTCGTACCTTTCTCGAAACCCGAACTCTTTCTAGTACACGTACCGTACTTCCGTCATTGCTTCGGCTTCCAAAACCTTGGAGTTACTACCTCCAACCTTGGTCATCTTACTAGCCTCGATTTCCTCAAAGGCCATTCCCGGCCTTCACGATCCGATTCTGGTCGAACGCGTCTACGAACTCGTATCATGGTTATCTAAACTTGGGCCTAGCACCCTCGTGACCCCACCACCTAGCGGGACCACCTCAAACTGACCCCACCTCATTCCGGGCTGCGGGTTGACCCGCGACCTGGCCTCAACCCTACCCATTATTGCGCCAAACTCTCTCGTTCCCCGATCCGGAACACTCTTACTAATTCGCGTCATGAAAGCTACCACTTCTATCACAACTACCCCTGGAATTATCACACAAATACTCCACGTATACTATGTATTCTGACAAATATTAACCGTAAAGTCTTTTACTCAAGACGGCCTTACATCTAAGGTCTCAACTGTCATAATTTCTAAGGTTCAAAATTTTCTCATCCCCAGACTTACCCTTTTCACTAACCAGGCTTCTAAATCACATTTTAGCACAAAGCTATCCGAACATAGCACTTAACACATCATCATAACATCAATACATACTAGTCTCTAGAGGGTTAAGGATATACCTGTAACTACTGCTTCACTTCCCCCTTGCCGCGCTACCTCTGGTCGGACACTCTTTCGCAAAATGGCCTGCCGCAAGTATAGCAATCTCCCAAACCAAGACGACACTCCCTATGTGTTTTACCACAACGGATACACCGAGATACGGTAGCTCATCCGCGAGTACTACTCCCAAAAATCTGAAACACAGGAGCTCGACCGCCTCAATACCTGGACGCTCAAGATCGTGGAGGACCACTCAGCATCGGGCGGAGGTGTATAACTAGTCTGCTGCTGAGGCGGTCCGCCTCGAAAGTTACCAAAGGACCTCGCTCTCGCCTCTTATGCTGATCTCGATCCCCACGTCGGTCTCTACGTTCCTCCATCCCCGCGCATAAGCTCAGATACGGGCAATGTACATGCCCGGCTGAAGAGCTACACCCGAGCAAGTTTCTGCCAAGTAGTCATCGAGCCCCGTGACGTAGCGGTGCACTCTGTCCTCCATATCTGCCACTAACGCAGGGACATATCGAGACAACGAGTCGAACTCAACGTTGTACTCCCGAATCAGGCGCCCTCTGCCTCAAAGATCAAAAATCTGTCGGCCCGTGCTCTCCTCATCTGTGGCGGCAAGAAATGACCAAGGAATGCCTCAGAGAACTCGTCCCATACAGCTGGAGGCACATGCACTCCTCGGGACAGCTCCCACGAATCAAACCAGTCGACTGCGGTATCACGCAGCCGATGTGAACCTAAGACCACTGACTCGGTCTCCAAGCTCGATCACTCTACGATCCATCAGAATCGCTTCGGATGAACTCCTGCGGATCATCCTCGGGCCTCGACCGTAGAACTCAAGCGGTCGCAACTCGAAAAGTCCCGTAGCCTCAAACTATTCGATCTCGTGAACCACGGGTGCTCTGAATCGCGATCCAAATTTATCTCATCGTTCGCCACGATCACGGCTAGTAATCGCCATCTCTCAGAACCCATCTCCTCTCGCTTCCAGGATGTGGACCGAGGCTCAGTACCGTGGTCTCGTGAGCCTCGCCGCGCTCTAAACTCGCTGGGTCGTGGCGGCGTCGCAAAACTCGTCGCTGAAGCACTATCTCGTAATGGCCGGCTCGCGCCTCGTACTCTCGTGTCCTACTAGCAGCCTCCTCGCCGCTTGCCCTTCAGGGCCCGGTTGCCTGCGTGGAGGCATAAGCGTAAAAACGAAATACGTCGGAGGGTCCAACTTATAACACGGCTCTAAGGCACGATCTCGAGTGAGAAGAATGGAAACCAATCCTAAATATCCTATAGCCTCACGATTATTGATGGTGCACAACACACCGATAATCAAGACTTACTAGATACGGCCGTAGACACTTTCGAGGACTAATCGCTCGATACCACTTTTGTCACGACCCGACCTCGGGCCCGCGACTGGTGCCTTACCCCGGGCACCCTAGTGATACAACATCAGAGAAAAATCAGTGGAAACAAAAACTTAAACAGGAAACAAGATACAAGATAAGAAAACATGTTAACCAAAACGGTCACCTTCCTGTATATACAATATAACCGACGATAATCCTTTACAAACCCCGCCACAACAAGATTTACAGACTTCTAAGAATGTAATAACAACTATGACGATTGTGGCCCGCCATACCCCTGAATGTACAAGTACCTACAGTGACAGGGGACTATACCAAAAGATAAGCCTCCGGAGAAACGGAGCTTCCCAACGCTGAACTGCGATCCTATGAGCGAGGATCAACAACCGATGTACCTCTACCTGCGGCATGAACGCACCCGGGCGAGGTCGATTACAGGTACCAAGTATGTGAAACTGAAAATAATGTAAATGAAATCATAATAGTCTATATAAAGCAGGAGACATGTATGATAACCAAACTACAGTACACAACATATATAAGCAGTCATGTCAAGTCAGGGACTCACGCCCTCAAAGTCATCACTCAAATATAACAATGGGTCTCACGCCACAACATCAATCATGCGTGGAATACCTTCCTCACCACGGCGATCATGATATAATAACAACAAGAAGTACACATGACCACCACGTCCCCCCTGTGTCATCACAACCGTACGGGGCAAGGCCGAAGGCATATCTACCAGATCCACCCGGCATCATCAATCGGCCGGCAAGTACGAAGCTACTACGGAACCTACCGTACCAACAATACTAAACAACCATATCACGAAGCTGACATGTGGCAAGTACGATAGCCTCTACCAGATCCTCCCTTCACCACGTAGCTGACGGGGGCAAGTAACCAGGCTAACCACCAGATCACAACCGTAAGTCACGAAGCTTCGTCCAAACACTGACTCGCGAAGCTGACACGTGGCAAGTGCGATAACCTCTACCAGATCCTCCCTGCGCCACGTAGCTGACGGGGGCAAGTAACCAGGCTAACCACCAGATCACAACCGTAAGTCATGATACTTCGCCGCGAAGCTGACACGTGGCAAGTGCGATAACCTCTACCAGATCCACCGCCACGTGGTGGCGGAGCAAGTACCCAGGCTAACCACCAGATCACAACCGTAAGTCACGAGACTTCGCCACAAATAACAATAATGGTCACATGCCCCCGGAATCCCTCATCGGTGTAGACATGCCCATGTGACAATAATAATGGAAGCATACCCGTGGAATCTTCCACCGCTGCCAAGGCCCAAGTAAGTTCACAACAACTCAACCGGCCCTCCATCGAGAGACGCGGTGGTATAGAAATACAATACTTGCACAACAAAAGCTATCACAACTAGCATAGGCAAGTTCAACATACTTTTAGACTTTCATTAACATGTAAATTGATTCACCATTTATATAACTCAAGTACTCCCATTTTGTGCCAACAATCCGGGTTTTAACCCTAAAGTATTACGTACATAAGTTCTTTAAAAAAGATCCATTTCTTTTACAAAGGTCACACGATACCCGTAGTATCAAAATAGAGTAACTATTTTTATTAAGTAAACCAAAACAATTTCCATACTTTCTTTTTAAACCAAATCACTTCTCCCTTTAAAGTCAAGTTACCATTTTAAATCCAATAATAAAACCATTCTTTTACCTACATAAAGTCGTTATAACTAACTTCCCATAAAGCTATTATAACACTTGATGTTTTAAACCAAATTAAGACAAGACCATACCTTTCTTTTAAACCAAAAACTCTTCAATTCCTCAAGTCTCTTTTCTTTTAGAAATCAAGTTCCTTACTTTGGATTTTAAGAAAAATCAATACTCGTTATTAATGATCTTATTAAAGCAGCCATGATCTAGGAAATGTAATACAATTTTGTCTTATCTTAGCTTCTATGCAGATGGAGGTTTCTACTGGTTTTAATATAATTAATTGTTATTACATTTTCCTTTATTAACGCTGCAATGTCTTTTTCGATAATTATTTCCATTTCCGAAATCAATATAACATTATTCTTTTAAAAACCAAGTACTCATTACTCACGAATGAGGTTTCACAACTTTTTAACACAATTCAAGTCAAATACAAGTCAAGTCTCTTATCTTTTAAAAACAATCAACCATATTTGTTTAGCACATGTACGTCTACCGTACTACATAGTTCACAATAATCATGCTAGAAAAGATAGGAAGAGGTTCACATACCTCGCGACGATTATCGACAATTAGCAAAACGCTCCAAGTACTATACCCTTACTAGCCTTTTCCACCCTTCAAGTAGAATACGCTACTCGTAGTACTTCAACCTATAATGGTCATAAAATGTCTATTAACCTCTAGCTCTCTTCGTAGAATATTCTAAGTACAAGGTCACTAAATTCTACGGAAAATCGGACAACACTTCCTTTGTTTCTACATACTTTGCCACCTTTTTCAAGGCTGAATTCAATAACCAAACGCCACATTTAAGGCTCAAATTAATTCAGCAAATACCAAGGGGATTACACACCCAACAATACGTGTAAAATTCCGCCCCACAATTACCACCAACTAGTCCACAATCCAATCCAAAATACAATGTTATTCTCGGCTAACAACAACACTACTTCTCTTTCAATTTCTATTTCAATACAAGTTGTTGTTCCAACATGCTACATAGTCATAAACAATTTCAACAACTATAATTCCCTCTTTATATAACATGTGACAACTAAACTAGTAACCAACTTGAATTACAATCTTAAGGGATAACATACTAGTTTTTTTTGGATTAGGGTTCCAATAGTCAATTCACTTATCAAACTTCATAATATAAACCTCATGCTTGCTAATATCCAAAGCTACAACAAGTAGTAATCTTAATTACTAAAACGACAAGAATTATACCTTTACAAGCCCTTAAAATTTCCAAGTTTCAAAGTCGCTCCTTAGCAATTCTTAGCACCTTTCCTTAAGTTTCAATCCGCTCCAAGCATTCCTTAGAAGCCTATGAAGAACCCATCTTCAAGTTCCAACTTCAAAGTTGAAGAACTCCATAAGTTTCCGCCTTGCGACTAATACGAAAACGCCACTTTTCCGGAATCTTTCTATTGAGATAACCTTACAACACTCTTAGGAACCTAGGGTTTAAGTCTTGTGAACAATGGAACAAAACTACAATTTTTTTGTGTGGATTTTTGAGCAAACCCGAGAGCACCTAAAAATGTAGGACAAGTCTTGAAATTTTTCTAAGTGTTGAAGAGCAAGTCTTGCACTAGTTGGGTATATATAAAACAATGGAGGGTCAAGATTAAAACAAATGGGTGGCTAGGATGAAGATCACATGGATAATGGCCAAGTGGACAAGTTGACTTGGTCAATACACTCAAGCTTGAAGACTTTCATCCACAATGGTCAAATGACCATCCTATCCTTGCATTAAATCGTCCAAGACCATATGAGGGGGTGCCACGTGTCGCCCTCTCATTCGTTCATAAAATTCGTAACCCTCGCGTCTAGTGGTCAGTGGTTCGGATATACTCGAGAACCGACCAAATCGGACCGTAAACCCGACCAAACCGACCGAAACCTTAACGGTCCTGATACGAGTATCTAAAAATACCGACCGTTAAAGGAACCGACCAGAACCCAGAAATACCCAGAACTGGCCCCCCACCCCACCCCTCATCCTCCAACCAAAGACCCCCACACCCCCGCCTCCCCCACCACTCCCCACCAAATTTCTCCCAAAGAAGCCCCCAATTTCTCCTCGTTAGCTCTAATTAGTCAGAATTGATCAAACTTTATATGGTCATAACTGCTTTCGGACGTCCGTTTTACCTAAAAATTTTTTGATTTCGCGTATTTTTCGAGACGAATAATCCCAAACGGACTAAACCGGATTTCTCCAAACCGTCCATATTGCCCTCAATTTCTCTTTTCCCAAATCGTTACGTTTTCCCATTTTCAAATCTAAATATCTCGCGATGTACAATTGATTTCAACGTAAAAATTGTGTGGCACCGCGTCCGAGAATGTCAATTTAAAGATTGGAAATTCAATTTAAAAAAATGGCCCGACCGGAAATTCTTACGGTCGGACCGAACCGACCGATAAGGTTTGGTCCGACCGGATCTCGCCCCAGACCGAAACTTACCGGTCGGTCGGTCCGGCCCGACCAGATACCGACCGACCGACCGTGAATAGACTACGTGGGTCCCACAAAATGTAAAATTCCCTCGGGTGGGCCCCACGTGACCAAATCCGCAAAATATAATTTCCATAATTCTTATAAATTCTTAAAGTCTTAAATACCAAAATTGAGAATCCAATTTTCAATAATAAACCTCTTTCCTTCACGTAGTTCGGAAACTTTTAAAATCGAAAAATCACATCTTTCTTCCTTTCCAATATTACTGTCGTATTCTCGTACGTACGTCCTCACATACATACCCTGGAACTACGGGGTGTAACAATAATCGTCAAGTCCTGTGACATATCAGTGCACACTATCCTCCATGTCTGCCACTAAAGCGGGGACATAACGAGCCAATGAGTCAAACTCCATACTATATTCCCAAACCGTCCGCCCGTTCTGCCTCAACATCATAAATCCATCTGCCCGAGCTCTCCTCATCTGCGAGGGCAAGAAGTGTGTAGGAAATGCCTCTAAGGTCTCGATCACATTCATGATCCGCTGCAACTGTCGAATAAACTCCTGAGGACCTTCCTCAGTTCTCAATCCATAGAACTCGGGTGGACTGCAACTCAAGAAGTCCCGAAATCTCAACTATCGGATCTAGGGTGAACTACTGGTACTGCCGGAACCACCGGCTCCCATCCGTCCCCATTCCCAGCCACCAGACTAGCTAGTAACTGGGCCATCTCCTTGTAACTCATATCCTGCTCTGGCCGTGGATGAAGACTCGTATCGTGGTCTCGTAGCTACTGCCGCTCTAAACTCTCACAGGGCTAGCGGCGCCGAACTCCCGAATGAAGCACTATCTAAGGTAATGACCGTGCATGTGTCATCGTAACCTCCGTGTTCTACTCGTAGCTCCTCTCTGCCTTGCCCATTCGGGCCACGTTGGTTGCGCGTTGAGGCATAACTAGCACAAACGAATACGCAGGAGTCCAACTTATAACACGACTCTAAGGCACGATCTCGAGTGAGAAGAATGGAAACCAATCCTAAATATCCTGCGACCTCTGATTATAGGTGGTGCACAACACACCGATAATCAAGACTTACTAGATACGATCAGAGACACTTTCCGAGGATTAATCGCTCTGATACCACTTTTGTCACGACGACCCGGCCCGTGATCGTGTCTTACCGGGCACCCTAGTGATACAACATCGAGAAAATCAGGAAATAAAACTTACACATGAAACAAGATATACAATAAGAAAAATAGGCTAACCAAGCGGTCACTTTTCTGCATATATATATATAAAAACTTGAGCGATTACATCCCTTACAAACCACGCCCACAACGATTACATGCACTTCTAAGAATGTTATAACAGCAACGACGGGACAGGGCCCCGCCATACCTCTGAATGAAAGTACCTACAACGACAGGGGACTATACCAAAGATAAGCCTCCGGAGAAATGGAGCTTCCCAAAACGCTGAACTGTGATCCTATGAGCGAGGATCAACAACTGGTGTACCTCTACCTGCGGCATGAACGCCCTTCAAGCGAGGTCGATAACAGGTACCAAGTATGTGAAACTGTAAAGTACTGAAATAAAATCATAACATTTTAAAACCAATTACAAATACGTACGAACAACCAATTAACTGCACATAGTGCCACAGCATAAACAAGAGCAAAATAGATATAACATAACTGGTCTTTTCTAGGCCGCTAATGATCGAAGCAAGGCCAATCGCCCATAGTATCATTATGCGAGCCTAATCATGGACTCCCGCAGTCCGCATAGACCACCTAGGTCCGCATGAGGTATTCCTCGCATCGGGGGTAGCTAACCCTCGACATCAACTCGACTCGCACCGCATAGTCACGTGCATCGCGAGGTATTCCTCGCACGGGGTAACCCACCGGAGGATCATCCTGGAACTCCGCAGCCCGCATAGGTCACATGCACCGCATGAGGTATTCCTCGCATCGGGGGCGGCTAATCCCCGGCATAACAAGTCAGGGGGGTAAGTGATATAATATCAGCATAACTGCTTATCGTTTAAACAACATAAGCACAACAAGAAAAACCCCTTACACCAACGTCACAAGACGCTAACACACGTAGCATCATAACATGTTTACTTATCAAACCATCTTACTACACTTTCCAGAAATCAATACAAGACTTTCATAAACAAATAAGTAAACCGTTCCTTCTATCTTCCTTAAGTCGTTATACCTAACTTCCCATAAAGCTAGTATAACACTTAAGCTTTTAAAACCAAGTATTTCTTTTCTTTCAAAAATGATTCATGACTCTTTTGAAATACTTCAAGATTCTTATTATTTAAAACTCAAGTCAAAAGACATCAAAGTAAAACCAAAACAATTTCCATACCTTCTTTTTAAACTAATCTTAAGACAAAAGCATGCCTTCTTTTTTTTAAACCATTTTAAGACAAAACCATGCATTCCTTTAAAACAAAGGCACTTTTTCCTTTTTAAAGTCAAGTAGCAAAATACTTTTTAAACCAAGTGTCTTACTCTTTTAAAAACAAGTAACCTATACCTTTAAATCAAGTTACTTCTCCTTTCCCAAAATCAAGTTGTTTATGAGTCAAGTTATCATTTTAAATCCAATGATAAAACCATTCTTATTTTCGAAATCAAGATAACTTTATTCTTTAAAAGACCACACACCCATTACTCATGAGTGAGGTTTTACAACTTTTTAACATAATTCAAGTCCTTAATAATTCATAACAAGTCACTTAACTTTGGAATCAAGTCAAGGACACAAAAGGAAAATCAAATTCCTTTAAACACACGTGCGTCTACCGCACTAAATATATTTCACAAATATCATGCTAGAAAGGATAGGAAGAGGTTCACATACCTCGCGACGATTATCGACAATTAGCAAAACGCTCCAAAGTACTCTAACCTTGCTCGCCTTTTCCACCCTTCAAGTAGCATACGCTCCTCGTAGTACTTGAACCTATAAAGGCCACAAACGCCTATCAACCTCTAGATCTCTTCGTAGAATAATTCTAAGTAAAAGGTTCCTTATTCTACGGAAAATTGGCAAAGACTCTCCCGCAACCACATAAATCTCCTCCTCTATCGAGACCTGCTACCAAGCCAACAATTCCAGTGGGGTTACACGTCTTACCGGACGTGTACAATTCTACTTCACAATAATACTACAAGTCTAATGTAAATACAATCCAATGTAAATACAGTTCAATTCTTTATAAACATCCTTCCAATAAATCTTATACTCAATTCTAAACTACTACAACATGTAATATCCAATTACAATAGGGGGACAAAGATAATTACCTCGATAAGCCCAAAATTATCCAAGATATAAGTCGATCCTGAGCAACGTTTAGCTCCAATTCCTTACGCTCCAACCCGCTCCAAGCAACCCTTAGAAGTTTCTAAACAACTTCTCTTAACACTTCATCTAAGCTATTGTCACGACCCGAACCCGGGCCCGTGACTGGTGCCTTACCCCGGGCACCCTAGTGACACAACATCAGAGTAATCAGCGGAACATAAAACAAGAGATGAAAATATTATGAAGTAACAAGCGACGGAGAAAACTTGCCTTACGGCATATATATATAAATCAATTTTTAAACCGACAGTTACATCCCATTACAACTCGCCTACAACAGATTACTGCACTTAAGAATGATCGACAACAATGGCGGGATGGGGCCCCGCCATACCACGAATGTAAATACCTACAACGGCAGGACTATACCACCGATAAGCCTCCGAGAAACGGAGCTTCCCATCTGTTGAATGTGACCGAGAACTAGGATCAACGATCGTGTACCTCAACTGCGCGATGAACGCAGCCGAAGGAGGTCGATAACAGGTACCAAGTATGTGAAACTGTAAAGTACTAAAATGAAAACATATCATTTTAAAATCAGTTTTGCAAGTATGTATGAAACAACCAAGGTAACCGCACATAGTGCCATATCATAAACAAGAGCAACAGTAGGTAAACTGCAACAGGTCTTTTCTAGGCTGCGAATGATTGAAGGCCACCGCGTGCAGTATCACCACGCAAGCCTAATCACGACTCTCGTAGTCCGCATAGGCCACTCACATAGGCCCGCATAGGGTACATAACCCCGCATCGAGGGTAGCTACTCCTCGGCATCGTCCTGGACTCGTAGTCCGCATGGCCACATAGACCGCATGAGGTATAACCCCGCATCACTAACCTGGAACTCCCGTAGTTCCGCATAGGTCCCTTGGACCCGCATGAGGTATTCTCGAATCATGGTCCCAGACCGCCTGAGTCTACCCCGCATCGGAGGGCAGCTTAACCCCCGGTAAAAAGTCAAGAGGTGAGTGATATCATACTAACATAACAGCTTATCGTTAAACAACATAAGCACAACAAGAATACTCTCTTTCACAAACATTACAAGACACTAACACACATAGCATCATATCACGTCTACTTATCAAATCAACAAGAAAGTATTACAAGGCCAACACAATCAAGTTATACACACAAGGTACATTCTATTATATGATTAACAAGATCGAGTATCTATTCCCAAAGTACTTCATACATTATCTTTTAAAAGATACGTTACGTTTACGAAAGTCACACAATACCCGTAGTATATGAAAATAGAGTGATTATCATTTGAAGTAAATCAAAACACTTCTCTTCGTAAAATCAAGTAACAACATTCTTTCCCAAATGTTTCAAGTTTGCCTAATTTCAATTACTCAAGTTTCTCGTTTTCGAAAGGTTTCGTAGTTCATAATTTTAATCACTTAATGATATAATTCTCCTTTAAAAGCAATTTGAGAAACATATGTACGATCGTGAGTAGGTTATTCTTGTTTATAACAATCCTATTTAAGCAGCCATGATCTAGGAAATGTAACATCATTTTGTCTCATCTTAGTTTCTATGCAGATGGAAGTTTCTACTGGTTTTACTAATACATTATTAGTCAAAACATTTCCCTTTATTAGCGCCGCTGTGGTTTGTTCGATACTTATTCGATTTCAAATCAAGAACATTCTTGCTTTTAAAATCAAGTACTCATTACTCGCGAATGAGGTTTTACAACATTTTTTAACAAAATGTTAATTACCAAGTAAAACAAGTTAAATCTCTTATCTTTTAAGATCAATAAACCATTCATTTTACCATTCTTAAGACGTTATACCTAACTTCCCATAAAGCTAGTATAACTCTTATGTTTTCAAAACCAAGTATTATTCTTCTGTTAAAAATGATTCAGCATTCTTTTGAAATACTTCAAGATTCTTTATTATTACACATTAAGTTAGTTATAAGTCAAATCAGTTACCTTTTAAAACCATAAAGCATTTTCTTACTTACATAAAGCTGTTATAACCAACTTCCCATAAAGCCGTTATAACACTTTATGTTTCAAACCAATCAAATACGTTTAACACATGTACGTCTACCGTACTACATAGTTATACACATATCATGCTAGAAAAGGTAGGAAGAGGTTCACATACCTCGCGACGATTATCGACTAATAGCAAAACGCTCCAAGTACTTCCAACCGTCGGCTACTCCTTAAGCCAATGTAGATCGCGCCATACGTAGTACTTCAACCTATAAGGCCACAAGGCGCTTATTAACATTTAGATCTCTTCGTAGAACATTCTACGTAAAAAGAAGACACCTCCCTTCCCCGCAACAGCAGAAATCTCCTCTCTATCTGGGCCGCTACCAAGCCAACCGGGGTTATACGTCTAAACCGGACGTGCACAATTCTACCTCACAGAAAAGCTACACAAGTCTCATGTAATACGCCCTATGTAATTCTGATTCGATACTCTTCTTAAAAGGTTTCTAATTATTCGTGCTTAAGTCGCGAGACATTGCGTAAGTATTATTCAGCTTAAGTCCAAAGACATTGCACGATAACAACGTTCAGTTCTATATATAGTATACTTCAACTATATAGTCTAGCAATCATGTAATTTCCAATTACAATAGAGGGACAAGATATTTACCTCGATAAGCCCATAATTATCCAAGTATAAAGTCGATCCTGGGAAACGTTTAGCTCCAACTCCGTGCGCCCAACCCGCTTCTAAACCACCCTTAGAAGTTCTAACCAACTTCTACATACTACTCCAACTAACCATGGAGATTTTCCTTAGGGTTTCGGTTTGGTGACTGACGGGAAGTATAATAGTATAACTGGGCTTTTGTATAGGTATAACCTTAGAATACTACAAGGTATACGGCTAAGGTAATTTGGGCATTATAACAATACTTTTGAGAGTATTTCTACCAAGAGGGTGTATACCTCGGCCTACCCCACTGTGGGGGATTCTCGCCAAGGGAGAGGGCTCTCGCCAAGAGGCCTCACAAGGGAGGGGGTGTTTGACGAAACACAACAAGGAGAGGGAAAGCATTCAAGACATAGAAACTTTGTGGAATGGATGAAGAAGTCATCAAAGAGGGGGGTATTTATAGGTCTAGCAAAGGCCAACCAATGGCTAAGATCATGCCAAGTGCAAGGCAAGTGTAGGGCCATGATCATGCCAAGTTCACCTTATCCATCTACCACCAAAATATCCTACCTACTACTTGACAAAATAGCCAAGCAATTCGTCCACCATTATCACTAACGCAGCCCCATTGAGCGGGTGAAATGTGTCGCCCTCTCTTTGTTCCAAAATGTTTCTTCTCTCGTAAAAATCAACAAAAATTAAAAATGACATAGCCGTAATTTTCCCTACGAAAGCTTTGGAAAGGTTTCGTCCAAAAACGACTCTAACCGGGTGTTGTGCACAAAGAATAATTCGGCCAAGCCTATTCTCAAGTTCAAATTTTTCTACGTACGCCCCACGCATACTACCAAAATACGGGTATAACATTCTCCTCCTTAGAAACATTCGTCCGAATGTTCCTTCTAAGCCTCAAACCAAACGCGCCAAGATAGTCTTCACTACTATACTTACGAACAATCCCGCCACAACCGCCACAACAACACCGCGAAAATACTTACATCCAAGTTCACGAGGAAACACCTCTAACATCACAAACGCCCATCCAAGGGTCTAAAATATAATTCCTTGAACTCTCCATACAAAAGAAATGGTCACATCTGCCGCAATACATGCTTGCTTCTCCTTTACTCGTCGTGATACCACTTTTGTCACTTTGCCGCGAGGTTCTAGTGTCACTCCGCGACCTAACAAATGGTACCGCCGCATGCGATCCACGAGGTCGTCAGACACTCGAACTCTTACCACATTTGACATCGCTTCGCTTCAAAACTCGGGTTACTATCTCTAACGTGGTCATCATTAATCGGAACACTCGATGAATCTCCGATACTTTCCCGCCATAACAATACGAAAGACCGGACGATTGACTCCTAAGTCGGACGGCAAAAGCTAACATATAGGCAACCTGTCCTATTCTTCACATGAACTTAAAAGGGCCCAAAGTAACTCGGGCTAAGTTCCCTCTATTCTCCAAAACTCGTCACACCCACCCCGGGGTGGTACTTTCAAGAAGACCGACCAACTGAACTCTAAGCGCTGCCGATTATCCGCACGATTTCTCTAAGCCGCGAACCTCTTCTAGACAAGCTTCACCCTATCCACATCCTGCTGAACACGTATGAACCAACTATTTGAACCTTGCCAACGTCGAATCAATCGACCGGCAGCTTACACTTCCGCCCCTACAAGGCGTCACAAGGCGATATCCGAACACTGAAATGGTAGCTATAAAACACTTCCCCAACAGGAGATAACAATCCCCACAACTACCCCTGAAATCCACACACTGGCCCGAGGGCGAATGCGATTCGAGACTCACGAGTTCTTAACCCCGCGGTAAAACTTCCAAACAAAAACAGCTGCACTGGCTCCACTGTCATCACAAGGTGAAGGTTAGGCACCCCGCACTTTACAACCTTTCCGATAAATCAACATCGCCGAGTAAACGGTCTTTGCTAGAAGACAAGGCGGCCGACCTCTCGCCCGATCATCGGTCGAATGCATCCACGAACTCGTACGCTGGTTAACTAAACTTGGGCCAAACACCCTTATGACCCTAGCACAAGGTAGGACCACCACAAACTGACCCCACCACCAAACATGCCGCGGGTTGACCCGCAACGTGGCCTCAACCCGACCCGGCAACGCGCAAAACGCTATCTCCCCGAGGGAAAACTCTCACTAATCATGTTACGAAAACCTAGCGGTCTTCTTAGCTCAACTACCCTCTTTCATTCCACACTACTCAGGGACTCATCCCACAAACATAATTCACGTGCACTATGCACTCCTATAAGGGTCAAACATAAACAATACATCTTTTACTCGAGATGGCCTTACCTCTAAGGTCTCCACGTATAACACTCTAAGGCTCACACTTTCTATCCCCAATCTTCCCGGTTACTAACCATGATTTCTAATCACAAATTACCCATCGCTATCGTAACATAGCACTTAAGATATACTCATCTCATCATACGTACTAATCTCTGCAGGTTAAGGATAAACTCAGATTCATCGCTCCACTCTTAAGTCGTTCTAATCAAACTCGCCTGCAGGCGCATAGCTGGGAAGGTGACGACTACCCATCGATCCTGAAGGCTAAGTCCTCCTACAAGGACACTCTTTCGACATCGACCGACGGTCGTAGTAAAACAAGTACTAACTAAAAGATGACATTCCGGGACGACGTTTGTCACACCGTGAACACCGGGGAAAATCAATCCGGTGGCCGAACCTACGTAGTCGCGGAACCTAAGCTTTGGAGCTCGACCAACTCCCCGCATACCCGAACGCCCCGAATCTCGCGGAGGACCTTTCGACCGGTGGATGTGCATAATCTAATCTGGCGAGGTGACTCGACTAAAGTTACCAAAGGACTCTGCCGCTCGCCCTCTTCTCGCCCTTCGTTAACCCGCTGATCTCTACGCTTGGCTCGCTGCGCATAAGCCCGTACACAGGCCATGCTCAAGCCTAACTGAAGAATTACTCTCGCACAACCCCTTCTAAGATATTCATCAAGACTCGCGGTACATCGGTATACACTCTGGTAGCCAAATCCATAGCTAGTAACAGGGTTGTCTTTTCACAATCTATATTCTCTGTTTCCGGTCGTGGAACTGAAGGTTCAAATGTCGTGGCCGCAGTAGGAACTGCTGCCGCCGTGCTAAACTCTGCTGGGGCTGGTGACGTAGCATAACTTCCCGAACGAAGCACCTAACTCAGGTGATGGTTGGGCCTGTGCCCTCGTAACCCTCTCAGATTTACTCGCAGCCTCCTGGCGCTTGCCCTCCTGGGCCCGGGTTGCCCCACGCGGAGGCATAACGGTAAGGGAAAGAAATACGTGAGAGGGTCCAACTTACAACACAGCTCTAAGGCACGATCTCAGAGTGAGAAGAATAGAAACCAATCCTAAATATCCTACAGCCTCCTGATTATTGGTGTGGTGCACAACACACCGATAATCAAGACTCTACTGGATACGGTCTGTAGACACTTTCCGAGGATTAACTGCTCTGATACCACTTTTGTCACGACCCGAACCCGGGCCCGTGACTGGTGCCTTACCCCGGGCACCCTAGTGACACAACATCAGAGTAATCAGCGGAACATAAAACAAGACATGAAAATATTATGAAGTAAGAAACAGTAATCGGAGAAAACTTGCCTTACGGCATATATATATAAATCAATTTTTAAAACCGAACAGTTACATCCCATTACAACTCGCCACACAAAGATTACACTTCTAAGAATGATACGACAACACTGGCGGGACAGGGCCCCGCCATACCCCTGAATGTAAATACCTACACCGACAGGGGACTATACCACTGATAAGCCTCCGGAGAACCGGAGCTTCCCATACGCTGAACTGTGACCCCGAGAACTAGGATCAACGACTGGTGTACCTCAACTCGCGCAGATGAACGCACTCGGGCGAGGTCAAGATAACAGTACCAAGTATGTGAAACTGTAAAGTACTAAAATGAAAACATATCATTTTAAAATCAGTTTTGCAAGTATGTATGAAACAACCAAGGTAACCGCACATAGTGTCATATCATAAACAAGAGCAATGAGGTAAACCGCAATGTGTCTTTTCTAGGCCGCGAATGATCGGCAGGCCAATTGCCCGTAGTATCACCATGCAAGCCTAATCTCGACTCGTAGTCCGCATAGGCCACTCACATAGGCCCGCATAGTACATAACCCGCATCGAGGGTAGCTACTCCTCGCATCGCCCCGACTCGTAGTCCGCACGCCACATAGACCGCATGAGGTATAACCCGCATCACTAACACGAACTCAGTAGTTCCGCATAGGTCCCTTGGACCCGCATGAGGTATTCTCGAATCATGGTCCCAGACCGCCTGAGTCTACCCCACATCGGAGGGCAGCTTAACCCCCGGTAAAAAGTCAAGAGGTGAGTGATATCATACTAACATAACAAAATTTATCGTTAAACAACATAAGCACAACAAGAATACTCTCTTTCACAAACATTACAAGACACTAACACACATAGCATCATATCACGTCTACTTATCAAATCAACAAGAAAGTATTACAAGGCCAACACAATCAAGTTATACACAGAAGGTACATTCTATTATATGATTAATCAAGATCGAGTATCTATTCCCAAAGTACTTCATACATTATCTTTTAAAAGATACGTTACGTTCTGAAAGTCACACAATACGTAGTATATGAAAATAGAGTGATTATCATTTGAAGTAAATCAAAACACTTCTCTTCGTAAAATCAAGTAACAACATTCTTTCCCAAATGTTTCAAGTTTGCCTAATTTCAATTACTCAAGTTTCTCGTTTTCGAAAGGTTTCGTAGTTCATAATTTTAATCACTTAATGATATAATTCTCCTTTAAAAGCAATTTGAGAAACATATGTCTGATACGTGAGTAGGTTATTCTTGTTTATAACAATCCTATTTAAGCAGCCATGATCTAGGAAATGTAACATCATTTTGTCTCATCTTAGTTTCTATGCAGATGGAAGTTTCTACTGGTTTTACTAATACATTATTAGTCAAAACATTTCCCTTTATTAGCGCCGCTGTGGTTTGTTCGATACTTATTCTGATTTCCGAAATCAGTAACATTACTACTTTTAAAAATCAAGTACTCATTACTCGCGAATGAGGTTTTACAACATTTTTTAACAAAATGTTAATTACCAAGTAAAACAAGTTAAATCTCTTATCTTTTAAGATCAATAAACCATTCATTTTAGCATTCTTAAGACGTTATACCTAACTTCCCATAAAGCTAGTATAATTCTTATGTTTTCAAAACCAAGTATTATTCTTCTGTTAAAAATGATTCAGCATTCTTTTGAAATACTTCAAGATTCTTTATTATTACACATTAAGTTAGTTATAAGTCAAATCAGTTACCTTTTAAATCAATAAAGCATTTTCTTACTTACATAAAGCTGTTATAACCAACTTCCCATAAAGCCGTTATAACACTTTATGTTTCAAACCAATCAAATACGTTTAACACATGTACGCTCACCGCATACTACATAGTTATACACATATCATGCTAGAAAAGGTAGGAAGAGGTTCACATACCTCGCGACGATTATTGACTAATAGCAAAACGCTCCAAGTACTTCCAACCGTCGGCTACTCCTTAAGCCAATGTAGATCGCGCCATACGTAGTACTTCAACCTATAAGGCCACAAGGCGCTTATTAACATTTAGATCTCTTCGTAGAACATTCTACAGAAAATTCGAAGACTTCCGCAACAAACAGAAATCTCCTCCTCTATCGGGGCCGGCTACCAAGCCAACCAGGGGGGGGTTATACGTCTAAACCGGACGTGCACAATTCTACCTCACAGAAAAGCTACACAAGTCTACTGTAATACAGTCCTATGTAATTATAGTTCATGTTATACCCCGTATTTCCCGAGTATGTACGTAAGGACGTACGTAGAAAATTTGAACTTGAGAATTAGGCTTGGCCGAAATTTATTTGTTCACAACACCCGATTAGAGTCGTTTTTCGACGAAACGCTTTCATTAGCTTTCGAGGGAAAATTCCGCTATGTCATTTTTAATTTTGCGGATTTTTCCGAGAGACGAAACATTTTGGACCAACGAGAGGCGCCACTTGGCACCCTCCCATCGCGGACGTGAGGCGGACCTTGACGAATTGATGAGGGAGTTGGTAGGATATTTTGTGTGTTAGTTGGTTAAGGACACACGGGTGAATCTTGGCCCTACACTTGCTATGCACTTGGCCAGATTCGCCATTGGTTGGCTTTGGCTTGTGCTATAAATACCCTCTTTGATGACTTCTTCATCCATTCCTAAAATAATTCTAAGTGTTAAATCCTCCTCCTCCCTTAGTGTAGAATTCGCCAAGAGCCTCCTCCCTCCCTGGCCGAGAGCCCTTCCCCTCCTGCAGTGGTCTGGGTACCCCTAGCCTAGTTATTTTCGTATAATACCCCCCTTTGGTAGAAATACTCTCAAAAGTATTGTTATAATGCCCAAATTACCTTAGCCATATACCTTGTAGTATTCTAAGGTTATACTTATACAAAAAACCCAGAAATACTATTATACTTTCCGTCAATACCACAAACCGAAACCCTAAGGAAAATCTCCATAGTTAGTTGGAGTAATAAGTAGAAGTTGGTTAGAACTTCTAAGGGTTGTTTGGAGCGGCCTGAGCGCCTGAGTAGGAGCTAAACCTTGCTCAGGATCGACATTATAACTTGGATAATTATGGGCTTATCGAGGTAAATATTTTGTCCCTCTATTGTAATTGGAAATTACATGATTGTTAGACTATATAGTTGAAGTATACTATATATAGAACTGAACGTTGTTATCGGCAATGTCTTTTGACTTAAGCCTGAATAATAAGAAACATTTTCGAAAGAAGAGTCTCGAATCAGATTTACATGTGTATCAGACATGAGAGACTTGTGTAGCTTTTACGTGAGTAGAATTGTACCCGTCGGGTTAGATGTATAACCCTCGTTGGCTTGGTGGCCTCGATAAAGGAGGAGATTTACGCCGCAGTGGGGGTCTTCGCGAATTTTCTAGAATGTTCTACGATGAGGTCTAAATGTTAATAAGCGCCTTGTGGCCTTATAGGTTGAGTACTAAGTGTGGCGCGATCTACTTGGCTTAAGGAGTAGCCGACGGTTGGAAGTACTTGAGCGCTTTTGCTATTAGTCGATACTCCGCGAGGTATGTGAACCTCTTCCTATCTCTTCTAGCATGATATGTGTGAACTATGTAGTACGGTAGACGCATACGTGCTAAATGTATTTGATTGGTTTAAAACATAAAGTGTTATAACGCTTTATGGGAAGTTGGTTATATGACCTTATGTTGGTAAGAAAATACTTATGGTTTTTAAAAGGTAACTGATTTGAACTATAAGCGCTTATTATGTTAATAAAGAACTTGAAGTATTTCAAAAGATTTTTGAATCATTTTGAAAGAAGAAGTAATACTTGGTTTTTGAAAACTTAAGAGTTATACTAGCTTTATGGGAAGTTAGGTAATAACGCTTAAGAATGTTTTATCGATTTGGAAATCGAATGTGTATCGACAAACCATCGCAGTTAATAAAAGGAAATGTTTTGACAGATTAAGTATTATTAAAACCGAGAAACTTCCATCCGCATAAGCTAAGATGAGACAAAATGATATTTCCTAGATCATGGTCTTTGTAATAAGATTGTTATAAACAAGAATATCCTACTCACATATAAGGCTTATGTTTCTCGGATAGTTTAAAAGAGAATTATATTCTTAAATGAATAAGACTATGAACTACTTAAACCTTTCTAAAGTAAGAAACGTGAACATTTGAAATTAGGCAAACTTGACGCGTTTGAGAAATAATGTTGTTACTTGATTTTACAAAGAGAAGTGTTTTGCTTTACTTCAAAAGATAATCACTCTAGTTTTCATATACTACGTATTGTGTGACTTTTGTAAACGTAACGTATCTTTTAAAAGATAATGTATGAAGTACTTTGGGAATAGATACTCGATCTTGTCAATCATATAATAGAATGTACCTTGTATAACCGATTGTGTTGGTTTGTGATAGCCTTGTAATACCTTCGTGTTGATTTGATAAGTAATCATATTAGGATGCTACGTGTGTTAGTATTCGTGATGTTTGTGTAAAGCGGGTTTTCCTCGATTGTGCTTAGGTTGTTTAAACGATAAACCGTTATGTTGGTATTATACCACTCACCGTGTTTCCGGGGTTAAGCCGCCTCCGACGCGGGTAGACTCAGCGGTTCGGGACCATGATTCGAGAATACCTCATGCGGGTCCTCGGGGCCTGCGCGAGCTACGAGAGTTCCGTGTTAGTGTGCGGCCTTTATGGTCACGCGGTTCATGTGGCCACGCGATCGCGAGTCCGTGACGACGCCGGAGTAGCTACCTCGACGCGGGTTATACCTCACGCGCCTACGACTAGCCTACGCGAGTCGCGGAGTTCTGTGGCTAGACGCGCACATTTGATATTGCGCGAGTGACCAGCCTTTGATCATGTGACGGTCAGACAGATATCATGATACGCTTTATGACCTTGTTAGTACCGCTGGTGTTAGTAGACGCCATGCCTTCGCATTTCACCGCATCGCTTTATTTGGACACAGTGGACCTGCTGTTCATGTGTATTCCTCGGTGCTTTTCTATCATCGATCGCCGGCAGGAAGGTATTCCACGCATGATTGATGTTGGGCGTGAGACCCATTGTTATATTGGAGTGATGACTTGGAGGCGTGAGTCCCCGATCAGACATGATCGCTTATTTATCGCGAATCGTAGTTTGGTTATCATACATGTCTCCCGCTTTCTATAGACTACTATGATTTCATTTACGATCTTCATGTTTCACATACTTGGTACCAGCATCGACCTCCTTCGGGCCGCGTCATGCCGCAGTAAAGGTACACCCTGGCCGTTGATCCTCGCCTAGTGGTCACGATTCGCTTTGGAAGCTCCGTTCCTCCGAGGCTTATTGGTATAGTCCCCGCTGATTGTAGGTGCTTACATTCAGGGGTATGACGGGGCCCTGTCCCGTCGTTGTTGTCATATCATTCTTAGAGGTCTGTAGTACTGTCGTGGGCAGAGTTGTAGAAAGGGATGTAACTGTTCAAATTGTTATTTATATATACCGATTTGAACCGCTGGTTAGTTGCTTTCTTATTTCACCGTCTTATTACATTGGTTTCATGTATTGTCTTTATGTTCACTGATTACACGATGTTGTATCACCAGGTGCCCGGTAAGGCATCCACGCCCCGAACGGTCGTGACAAAAGTGGTATCGAGCGCTTAATCCTCGGAAAGTGTCTACGCATCGTATCCGAGAGTCTTGATTATCGATGTGTTGTGCGCACCACACGAATAATCGTGAGGCTATAGGATATTTAGGATTGGTTTCTATTCTTCTCACTCGAGATCGTGCCTTAGAGTGTTGTAAGTTGGACCTCTAACGTATTTCTTTCCTTACCGTTATGCCTCCGCAGGCAACCCGCCCAGAGGCAAGGCGCCGGCGAGCCGCGAGTAGAGTCTGCAGGTTACGTGGCACAGCCCAATCATCACCGGGTGGTGCTTCATTCGGGAGTTTTGCGACGCCACTAGCCCCGCAGAGTTTAGCACGGCGCGCAGCCTCATGCGCCATGATATTTGAACCTTCGCCCACGCATCGAACAGAGAATATGGATTTCGCGAGGCGACCACATTAACTATGGATTTGACTACCGCAGAGTATACCGATGTATCGCGAGTCTTGATGAATATCAACGGAAGGTTGTGCAAGAGTAAGTTCTTCGATAGGCTTGAGCATGGCCTCGTATGCGGGCTTATGCGCGCAGCAGCCGAGAAACGTAGAGATCGACGCGTTAACGGCGACAGAAGAGGCCGAGTAGCAAGGTCCTTTGGTAACTCATGAGGCGAGTCGCCTCACCGCAGATTAGATTATGCGCATCCATCGCAGAAAGGTCCTCCACGGGGTTCGTGACGCTCGGTACGCAAGAGTTGGTCGAGCTCCGAGCTTCCGCTCACGCCTACACGTAGTTCCACCATCCGATTCGCTTTTTCTCGGTGTTCACACGCTGGCAGCGCCATCCCGGAATGTCGTCTTTTAGTTGGTACGTGTTGTACCTATGACCGCCGTGGTCCGATGTCGAAAGAGTGTCCTCGCGGAGGACTTAGCCTTCGTGATCGGTGGGTAGTTTGTCATCTTCCTTAGCATGCGCTCACGGGCGATTTGATTAGAACGACTGGGAGGAAGAAGAGATATAGATATATCCTTAACCCTCTAGAGATCCAGATGTGTGATAAGGTGAGTATACCTTAAGTGCTATGTTCGATAGCAGGTGTTAGTTGTGATTAGAAATCATGGTGGGTTAACCGAGTAAGATTTTGGGGATAGAGAAGGTGTGAGCCTTAGAGTTTTATACGTAGAGACCTTAGAGGTAAGGCCATCTCGAGTAAAAGATGTATTGTTTATGTTTGACCTTATAGGAGTGCATAGTGCACGTGAGTTATGTTTGTGGGATTAGTCCCCGAGTAGTGTGGAATGAAAGAGGTAGTTGAGCTAAGAAGACCGCTAGGTTTTCGTAACGTGATTAGTGAGATTGTTCCGGTCGAGCTAGTATGCGCGCGTTAGGCCGGTTGAGGCCACGCCGCGGGTCAACCCGCGCAGTTTGGTGGGGTCGGTTGTGGTGGTCCCGCTTTGGGTTGGTTACGAGGTGTTAGGTCCAAGTTTAGTTAACCAACAGACGACCGTGGACGATTCGACTAGTAGTCGCCGGCGAGGTCACCGCCTTGTTTTCTAGCAAAGACCGCTTTACTCGGCAGTGTTGTTTTATCGTAAAGGTTGTAAGGCTGCACGGGTGCCTACCTTCACCTTATGATGCATGGAGCCTGTGGTTCTACTGCTTTTGTTTCGGAAGTTTTACCAAGCAGGTTAAGAACTCAGCGAGTCTCAGACGCATTCGCCGCCAGCGGTGAATTCGTGGGTAGTTGTGGGATTGTTGTCTCTGTGGAGGAGTGTTTAAGCTACCATTTCGGTTTGAATGTCGCCTTACGAGGCCTCAGAGGGGCGGAAGTGTAAGTTGGCCGATTGGTTCGATGTTGGCAAGATTCAGATAGTTGGTTCAGCTTGTTCCCAGATGTGGATGTGGTAAAGCTTGTCAGAGGAGGTTCGCGGCTCGGAGAAATCGTGCGGATAATCGCGACGACGCCTAGAGTTCTGGCCGACGGCGGTCTTCAAGATACCACCCGGTTTGGGTGTGACGAGTTTTGGAAAACAGAGGAACTTAGCCCGAGTTACTTTGGGCCTTACAGATCTGGTGCAGTAGGCGGGTTGCCTATATGTTAGCTTTGCCGTCCGACTTAGGAGGCAAGACGTCCGCCTTTCGTATTGTTATGATCGGAAGGTATCGAGATCCATCCGCAGTGTTCCCGCTAATGATGACCACGTTAGAGATAGTAACCCGAGTTTTGGAACCGGCGATCGTAAATGTGGTAAGAGTTCGAGTGCACGACCTCGTGGATCGCACGTAGTCCCGCACCATTTGTTGGTCGCGGAGTGACACTAGAACCTCGCGTCACAGTGACAACAGTGGTCTCGGGAAGAAGCGAGCATGTAAGGCGAGCCTAGATGTGATCATTTCTTTTGTAAGGAGAAGCGCGGCGGAAGTATATTTTAGACCCCGGAGAGAGGTGTTTGTGGTAATGTTAGAGGTGTTTCCTCGTGAACTTGGATGTAAGTATTTTGCGCAGTTGTTTCTGTGGCCATTGTGGCAGGATTGTTTCGTAAGTATGGTAGTGAAGACTATACTGGCGCACGTTTGTTTTAAGACTTAGAAGGAACATTCGACGAATGTTTCTACGAGGAGAATGTTATACCGTATTTCTTAGTATGTACGTAAGGACGTACGTAGAAAATTTGAACTTGAGAATTAGGCTTGGCCGAAATTTATTTGTTCACAACACCCGATTAGAGTCGTTTTTCGACGAAACGTTTTCACAGCTTTCAGAGGGAAAATTCCGGCTATGTCATTTTTAATTTTTGCGGATTTTTCCGAGAGACGAAACATTTTGGACCAACGAGAGGCGCCACTTGGCACCTCCCATCATGGACGTGAGGGGCGGACCTTGGACGAATTGATGAGGAGTTGGTAGGATATTTTGTGTGTTAGTTGGTTAAGGACACACGGGTGAATCTTGGCCCTACACTTGCTATGCACTTGGCTAGATCTTCGCCATTGGTTGGCTTTGGCTCAGGCTATAAATACCCCTCTTTGATGACTTCTTCATCCATTCCTAAAATAATTCTAAGTGTTAAATCCTCCTCCCTCCCCTTAGTGTAGAATTCGGCCAGAGCCTCCTCCTCCCTCCCCTTGGCGAGAGCCCTTCCCCTCCAGGGTGCTAGCCGTGGGGTACCCCACAGCCTAGTTGTTTTCGTATAATACCCCCTTTGGTAGAAATACTCTCAAAAGTATTGTTATAATGCCCAAATTACCTTAGCCATATACCTTGTAGTATTCTAAGGTTATACTTATACAAAAAGCCCGTAAATACTATTATACTTTCCGTCACACAAACCGAAACCCTAAGGAAAATCTCCATAGTTAGTTGGAGTAATAAGTAGAAGTTGGTTAGAACTTCTAAGGGTTGTTTGAGCAGTCTGAGCGCACGGAGTAGGAGCTAAACCTTGCTCGGGATCGACATTATAACTTGGATAATTATGGGCTTATCGAGGTAAATATTTTGTCCTCTATTGTAATTGGAAATTACATGATTGTTAGACTATATAGTTGAAGTATACTATATATAGAATGAACGTTGTTATCGCAATGTCTTTTGACTTAAGCCCAATAATAAGAAACCTTTTCGAAGAAGATCGAATCAGTATTTACATGGGTGTATCAGACATGAGACTTGTGTAGCTTTTACGTGAGTAGAATTGTAGTTCGGGTTAGATGATAACCCCTGGTTGGCTTGGTAGCGGCCTCGATAAAGGAGGAGATTCTGTTGTCGCGGGGAAAATCTTGCCAATTTCGGTAGAATGTTCTACGATGAGGTCTAAATGTTAATAAGCGTCTTGTGGCCTTATAGGTTGAGTACTACGTGTGGCGCGATCTACTTGGCTTAGGAGTAGCCGGCGGTTGGAAGTACTTGGAGCGTTTTGCTATTAGTCGATACTCGTCGCGAGGTATGTGAACCTCTTCCTATCTCTTCTAGCATGATATGTGTGAACTATGTAGTACGGTAGACGTACATGTGCTAAATGTATTTGATTGGTTTAAAACATAAAGTGTTATAACGGCTTTATGGGAAGTTGGTTATAACAGCCTTATGTTGGTAAGAAAATACTTATGGTTTTTAAAAGGTAACTGATTTGAACTATAACTGGCTTATTATGTGTTAATAAAGAACTTGAAGTATTTCAAAAGATTTTTGAATCATTTTGAAAGAAGAAGTAATACTTGGTTTTTGAAAACTTAAGAGTTATACTAGCTTTATGGGAAGTTAGGTAATAACGGCTTAAGAATGTTTCTTGATTTCGAAATCGAATGTGTATCGACAAACCACTGCAGCGTTAATAAAAGGAAATGTTTTGATTAAGTATTATTAAAACCAGAGAAACTTCCATCCGCATAGAAGCTAAGATGAGACAAAATGATATTTCCTAGATCATGGCTGCTGTAATAAGATTGTTATAAACAAGAATATCCTACTCACATATAAGGCTTATGTTTCTCAGATAGTTTAAAAGAGAATTATATTCTTAAATGAATAAGACTATGAACTACGAAACCTTTCTAAAGTAAGAAACGTGAACATTTGAAATTAGGCAAACTTGGACGTTTGAGAAATAATGTTGTTACTTGATTTTACAAAGAGAAGTGTTTTGCTTTACTTCAAAAGATAATCACTCTAGTTTTCATATACTACGTATTGTGTGACTTTTGTAAACGTAACGTATCTTTTAAAAGATAATGTATGAAGTACTTTGGGAATAGATACTCGATCTTGTTAATCATATAATAGAATGTACCTTGTGTGTATAATCTGGATTGTGTTGGTTTGTGATAGCCTTGTAATACCTTCGTGTTGATTTGATAAGTAATCATATTAGGACGCTACGTGTGTTAGTATTCGTGATGTTTGTGTAAAGGGTTTTCCTCGATTGTGCTTAGGTTGTTTAAACGATAAACCGTTATGTTGGTATTATACCACTCACCGTGTTTCCGGGGTTAAGCCCCTCCGTGCGGGGTAGACTTCAGTGATGCAGGACCATGATTCGAGAATACCTCACGCGGGTCCTCGGGGGCCTATCGCGAGCTACGAGAGTTCCAGGTTAGTGTGCGGCCTTTATGGTCACGCGATTACATGTTGTTATACCCGTATTTTCAGAGTATATGCGTATGGACGCACGACGAATTGAGCCTTAAGTTAGGCATTGATTCGATTTGGGCACAAGTGCCGATTAGAGTCGTTTTTCCTAAACGCTTCCACGCTTTCGTAGGGAATTTCCTATGTCATTTTTAATTTTTGCGGATTTTTCCGAGAGACGAAACATTTTGGATCAACGGGAGGGTGACACGTGTCACCTCACATTGAAGCAAATGGAAGGTTGGACGATTTGGGCCCAAGAGGCCTCGGTTGGCCTTGGCCGATTGGCTCCCTTTTGCCTAGTTTTGTGGCTTGTTTTGTGGAGTGTTTTGTGGAGTGTTTTGTGGGTGCACTTGGCTTGATCTTCGCCTTACACTTGCCTTGCACTTGGCTAAATCTTGGCCATTGGTTGGCCTGGGTTTGCTATAAATACCCCTTAGTTGATGAACTTTCTTCATCCAAAAATCATTTCCAAGTCTTGAAATCTCTCCCTTTGTGTGTTGAAATTGGTCAAGCCCTCCCCTTTGTGGAGCTTGGCCGAGAGGTCTCCTCCTCATGTGAGGTCTAGCCAGTAGGGTACCCCTAGCCTAGTGTTTCGTATTATACATCCCCCTTTGTGGTATTGAAATACTCCTCCAAGTATTGTTATAATGCCCAAAATACCTTAGCCTTTTACCTTGTAGTATTCCAAAGTTACCTCTACGTAGAGTCCGGAAATACTACCTTTTGTCCCTTTAGTCTCAAACCGAAACCCTAAGAAAATCTTCATTGATTGGTTGAAGTATTTAAGTAGAAGTTGGTTAGAACTTCTAAGGGTTGTTTGAGCAAAGTGGAGCACCGGAGTTGGAGCTAAACGTTGCTAAGGATCGACATTTAACTTGGATAATTATGGGCTTATCGAGGTAAACACTATCGTCTATTGTAATTGGAAATTACATGTTGTTAGAATATATAGTTGAAGTATACTATATATAGAACTATACTTAATCTTGTGGCAATGTCTTTGACTTAAGCTGAAGTAAGAATCGAATCGAATCGTAATTACATAGTGTATCAGACATAGACTTGTGTAGTATTCGTGTAGTAGAATTGTACACGCCAGGTTAGGCGTGTAAAACCCCCTGGTTGGCTTGGTAGCGGCCTCGATAGAGAAGGAGATTCTGTGTGGCGGGAGATCTTTGCCGAATTTTCGTAGAATATTCTACGTTGTGGTCAGATGATAATAGGCGCCTTGTGGCCTTATAGGTCAAGTACTACGTGTGGCGCGATTTACTTGGCTTGAGGAGTAGCCGATGTTTGGAGCGTTTGCTATTAGTCGATACTCGCCGCGAGGTATGTGAACCTCTTCCTATCTCTTCTAGCATGATATGTGTGTAACTATGTAGTACGGTGAGACGCATACGTGTTTAAAATACTTTGTGGTTTTTAAAGGGCTGATGTGAATTATAAGCGGCTTGTTATAATAAAGAACTTGATGTATTTCAAAAGATTTATAAATCGTTTTTAAGGAAAGTAACACTTGGTTTTAAAGGTTTTAAAAGAGTTATACTAGCTTTATGGGAGTTAGGTATAATGTCTTAAGAGGTAAAGAAAATAGTTTCTTGATGTTAGAAGTTAAGAGACTTGATCTTATGAGATAAGAGACTTAACTTATTTGTTTTAATGTGGATGTTTGTGTGAAACCTCATTCGTGAGTAATGAGTACTTGGTTTTATGTTTTACCGATTTGGAAATCGTAATGTGTATCGACGCACCAACTGCGGCGTTAATAAAGGAAAATGTATTGAATAATGATGTATTGTATTAAAACCAGTAGAAACCTCCATCTGCATAGAAACTAAGATGAGACAAAATGATATACATTTTCTAGATCACGGTCATTGTAATAAGAATGTTGTAAACAAGAATAACCTACTCAATTGTTCAAAAAGGAAATCAGTGATTAAGTTTATGAACTATGAAACCATTTGAAAATGAGAAACTTGAGTAATTGAAACTAGGCAAACGGAACTTAGGAAAAGAATGTTGTTACTTGATTTTGAAAAGGAAGGTGGGTTGGTCATTCTAATACTACGTATCGGGTGACTTTTATAAAAGTAATGGATCTCTTTTAAAAGGACTTAACGTATGTAGTACTTTGGGGTTAAAAACCGGACTTTGGCATAAAATGAAAGTACCTTGAGTTGTGTGAAACTTGCCTATGCTTGTTGTTGTGAAACTTGCCTATGCTTGTTGTTGTGAAACTTGCCTATGCTTGTGATGATAGCCTTTGTTGTGCAAGTGTGGTATTTACGTATTCTGGCGTCTCGATAGAGGCGGATTGACTTGTTGAGAACTTACTTGGGCGTCTTTGGCGGTGATGGAGAATTCCACGGGTATGTTTCCATTTTGATTATCGTCTTATTATTGATGTCACATGGACGTCTACACCGTCTGCGAGATTCGGCATGTGGCTGCGCCGGGTTGATTACCCGATATATGGTTATTTCTCCATGGACGTGTCTACACCGATGTTGTATTCCGGGCATGTGGCGTGCGGCGGGGTTGACTACCTAGTATATTGTTGTTGAGGTTACACGGGCATGTCTACCGATCTTTGTATTCGGGGCATGTGGCCATGCGGCCTTGTTATTATTGTTGCATCATGGACATGTCTACACCGTCTTTGTATTCGGCATGTGGCCATGATGCGAACATGATGGATGTGGTGGGCGTGAGACCCATAGTTATATTTGAGTGGTGACTTTGAGGCGTGAGTCACGACTTGACTTCTTTGTTATGTTGTGAATCAGTAGTTTGGTTATCATACATGTCTCCGCTTTATATAGACTAGTATGATTTCATTCTGATATTTACGATTTCACATACTTGGTACTGTTATCGACCTCGCCCTTGAAGTGCGTTCATGCCGCAGTAGAAATCGTTAGTGTCGATCCCCGCCAAGGATCACGTTTAGCGTTTTTGGAAGCTCCGTTTCGTCGGAGGCTTATCTTTGGTATGTGTTCCTCGAGTTGTAGGTTCTTGTACATTCAGGGTATGGCGGCCCGTCCCGCCATAGTTGTTGTATAAATCTTAGAGTGCATGCCTTTGTTGTGGGCGTGGTTTGTAAAAAGGATAACCGTCGGGTTTATGATATACACCGAAGGCAAATTTGGTTGCTTTGTTTATTTATGATATCTCTTGTTTCATGATTCATGTTTTATATTCCGCTGATTTTCTCTGATGTTGTATCACTAGGGTGCCCGGGGTAAGGCACCAGTGACGGGCCCGGGTTTCGGGGCGTTACAAAAGTGGTATCAGAGCAGTTAATCCTCGGAAAGTGTCTACAGACCGTGTCTAGTAGAGTCTTGATTATCGATGTGTTGTGCACCACATCTATAATCAGGAGGCTATAGGACATTTAGGATTGGTTTCCATTCTCCTCATTCTGAGATCGTGCCTTAGAGCTGTGTTGTAAGTTGGACCCCTCTGACGTGTTTCGTTTTTACCAGTTATGCCTCTGCGAAAGGCAACCAGGGCCCAGAAGGGCAAGCGGCAGGAGTCGCAGTGGGATTCAGAGAGTACGAGCGCAGCCGGCCAAGACTGAGTAGTGCTTGACGGCGAGTTTTGCGACGCCGCCAGCGAGTTTAGAGCCGCAGCGATGGCTGCCGAGACTACGATACACGAGCCTCCATCCACACCGATGCGCGGGAGATGGGTCACGCGAGATGGCGATTATCGGCGAGTTGTGGCTGATATGAGATAGGGCCGACGCAGTTCAGCTTCAGCAAAGACTGTAGAATGCACCGGCGAGCGGTTTGAGGCTACTGGATTTTTAGTTGTAGCCGCTTTGAGTTTTACTGTCGGCGGGAGGATGATCCGCGAGTTCATCCGTCTACTGCAGGATCACGCGGGTGATCAAGGCTTGAGATCGAGTCTGTGACATTTGTTCGTGACGGTGCGTGACACCGCAATCGATCGGTTTGACTTCGCGAGCTTTCGGGAGAGCATGCACTTCCACCGTTTGGGATGAGTTTTCGGGGGCCTTCCTGGCACATTTCTTGCCTCCACAGATGAGGAGGGCTCGGGCCGAAAGATTTTTGATGTTGAGGCGATCCGGCGTCTGATTCGAGTACAATGTGAGTTCGACTCATTGGCGGTATGTTCCGCATTAGTAGCTAGTATGGAGGATCGAGTGCACCGATATGTTACAGGGCTCGATGATTACCTAGCAGAGTTGTTCGGTGTTTCCGCCCGGTAGGGCATGGACATTGCCCGCATACTGCTCACGCACTGGTGCGAGGCGCGGTCGGCAGGTGGACGGCTTTCGGCGACAGGTAAGGCCAAGACGGCGGATATTTTGGCGACGCCGAGCGGACCGCCAAGAAGAAGATACTAGTTTTGTACCTCCGCCATTACAGAGTGGTCCTCCGCAGCCGGGACCTCGGGATATTCGTGAGCGGTCGTGGCTCCTGTGTTTGGATGTTCGCGAGTAGGGGTGTTGGCAGTCGATGCACCCTACCTCGGTGTGGTCGATGTGGTAGACCGCATTTCGGGAGTGTCGTAGTACGAGGAGCTTGTTATTCTGCGCGCCGTGGCCATGTGAAGAGAGACGTGCTTATAAGAGAGGTTCAGCAAAGACGACTCACCTTCAGGATCGATGGTGGTTCATCACCTTCGATTATGCGCCTGCAGTGTGCTATGATTAGAGTGGAGCGGTAGCCTGTGTATATCCTTAACCTCTAGAGTTTTGGTATCTTGATATGATGATCTCATTATTATGTGCTATGTGTGCGAATAGCGTTGTGTTAATTGTGAGTTAGAAAACATGGTTAGTCGGGAGGCTAAGTATGGGGTCATGGTAAGTATGAACCCAGGCGTGTCACGATTGAGACCTACGGGTAAGGTCGTCTTGAGTAAAAGATCTATTTTATGTTTGACCTTTATCGAGCGCGTAGTGTACGTGGGATATGTTTGTGTGATCACCCGGGTAATGTGAAATGGAAGTGGTAGCTTTCGCGACTGTAGAGGTAAGAATGTTCGGATCAAGAAACTAGGAAGTTGGCACTGATGGGTCGGGTTGGGGCCGTGTTGCTGGCGCCAACCCGCCCCGCTTCGAGGAAGGTCAGCTCGGGTGGTCCCGCCAGTGGCGGGTCACGAGGTGCTAGGCCCAGTTTAGATGACCATCGTATGAGTTCATAGATACGTTCGATCAGAATCTGTTCGTGAAGGCCGGGAATGGCCTTAGGGGAAATCGAGGTTAGTGAGATGACCAAGTTTGGAGGTAGAGACTCCAAGGGTTGGAAACAGAAGCGTTGACAGAAGTGTGGTACGGATACTAGAACGAGTTCGAGTGTTCGAGACGAGTACTACGAGAAAGGGGAGAAGTGAACGTGTGTTTTATGGCCAGGTGTGGCATGATCGTTTTCGTAAGTATAGCAGTGAAGACTATACTGGTACCTGTTTGTTTTGAGACCTAGAAGGAACATTCGGGACGAATGTTTCTAAGGGGGGAAGAATGTTATACCCCGTATTTTCAGAGTATGTACGTATGGACGACGTCGTAAATTGAGCCTTAAGTTAGGCATCGATTCGATTTGGGCACAAGTGCCGATTAGAGTCGTTTTTCGACGAAACGTTTCCACAGCTTTCGTAGGGGAATTTCCGGCTATGTCATTTTTATTTTTTGCGGATTTTTCCGAGAGACGAAACATTTTGGACCAACGGGAGGGTGACATGTCACCTCACATGGGAAGCAAATGGAAGGTTGGACGATTTGGGCGTCCAAGAGGCCTTGGTTGGCCTTGGCCGATTGGCTCCCCCTTTTGTGCCTAGTTTTGTGGCTTGTTTTGTGGAGTGTTTTGTGGAGTGTTTTGTGGGTGCACTTGGCTTGATCTTGGCCTTACACTTGCCTTGCACTTGGCTAAATCTTGGCCATTGGTTGGCCTTTGGGTTTGCTATAAATACCCCCTTAGTTGATGAACTTTCTTCATCCAAAAATCATTTCCAAGTCTTGAAATCTCTCCCCCTTTGTGTGTTGAAATTCGTCCAAGCCCTCCCCTTTGTGGAGCTTGGCGAGAGGTCTCCTCCCCTTGTGAGGTCTACATGGGTACCCCTAGCCTAGTTGTTTCGTATAATACATCCCCCTTTGTGGTATTGAAATACTCCTCCAAGTATTGTTATAATGCCCAAAATACCTTAGCCTTTTACCTTGTAGTATTCCAAAGTTACCTCTCTACGTAGAGTCCGGAAATACTACCTTTTGTCCCTTTAGTCTCAAACCGAAACCCTAAGAAAATCTTCATTGATTGGTTGAAGTATTTAAGTAGAAGTTGGTTAGAACTTCTAAGGGTTGTTTGGAGCGGGGTGGAGCACCCGGAGTTGGAGCTAAACGTTGCTAAGGATCGACATTTAACTTGGATAATTATGGGCTTATCGAGGTAAACACTACTGTCCTTCTATTGTAATTGGAAATTACATGTTGTTAGAATATATAGTTGAAGTATACTATATATAGAACTATACTTAATCGCGTGGCAATGTCTTTTGACTTAAGCTGAAGTAAGAATCGAATCAACTGTAATTACATAGTGTATCAGACATGAACTTGTGTAGTATTCGTGTAGTAGAATTGTACACGCCCGTTAGGCGTGTAAAACCCCCGGTTGGCTTGGTAGCCGCCTCGATAGAGAAGGAGATTTCTGTATGTGGCGGGGAGACGCCGAATTTTCTCGTAGAATATTCTACGCCGTGGTCTAGATGATAATAGGCGCCTTGTGGCCTTATAGGTTCAAGCACTACGTGTGGCGCGATTTACTTGGCTTGAGGAGTGGCCATCGTTTGGAGCGTTTTGCTATTAGTCGATACTCGCCGCGAGGTATGCGAACCTCTTCCTATCTCTTCTAAAGCATGATATGTGTGTAACTATGTAGTACGGTAGACGTACATGTGTTTAAAATACTTTGTGGTTTTTAAAAAAGGGAACGGATGTGAATTATAACTGGCTTGTTATAATAAAGAACTTGATGTATTACAAAAGATTTATAAATCGGTTTTAATGGAAAGTAACACTTGGTTTTAAAGGTTTTAAAAAGAGTTATACTAGCTTGATGGGGAGTTAGGTATAATGTCTTAAGAGAGGTAAAGAAAATAGTTACTGATGTTAGAAGTTAAGAGACTTGATCTTATAAGATAAGAGACTTAACTTATTTGTTTTAATGTGGATGTTTATGTGAAACCTCATTCGTGAGTAATGAGTACTTGGTTTTATGTTTCATCGATTTGGAAATCGAGAATGTGTATCGATTGCACCACCGCAGCGTTAATAAAGGAAAATGTATTGAATAATGATGTATTGTATTAAAACCAAGAGAAACCTCCATCCGCATAGAAACTAAGATGAGACAAAATGATATACATTTTCTAGATCATGGTCATTGTAATAAGAATGTTGTAAACAAGAATAACCTACTCAATTGTTCAAAAAGGAAATCGTGATTAAGTTTATGAACTATGAAACCATTTGAAAATGAGAAACTCGAGTAATCAAACTAGGCAAACGGAACTTAGGAAAGAATGTTGTTACTTGATTTTGAAAAGGAAGGTGGGTTGGTCATTCTAATACTACGTATCGGGTGACTTTTATAAAAGTAATGGATCTCTTTTAAAAGGAACTTAACGTATGTAGTACTTTGGGGTTAAAAACCCGACTTTGGCATAAAATGAAAGTACTTGAGTTGTGTGAAACTCGCTTATGCTTGTTGTTGTGAAACTTGCCTATGCTTGTTGTTGTGAAACTTGCCTATCTTTGTGATGATAGCCTTTGTTGTGCAAGTGTGGTATTTACGTATACCGCGTCTCTCGATAGAGGCGGTTGACTTGTCGAGAACTTACTTGGACGTCTTTGGCGGTGACGGAGAATTCCACCGGTATGTTTCCATTTTGATTATCGTCTTATTATTGATGTCACATGGACATGTCTACCGACGCAGATTCGGCACGTGGCCACGCGGCCGGGTTGATTACCCGATATATGGTTATTTCGCTCCATGGGCGTGTACACCGATGTTGTATTCCGGGGTACGTGGCCATGCGGCAGGTTGACTACCTAGTATATTGTTGTTGAGGTTACACGGGCGTATCTACACCGGCGTCAGATTCGGGGCACGTGGCCACGCGGCCTTGTTATTGTTGCATCACGGACACGTCTACACCGGCGTCAGATTCGGGGCATGTGGCCATGATGCGAACATGATGGATGTGGTGGGCGTGAGACCCATAGTTATATTTGAGTGGTGACTTTGAGGCGTGAGTCACGACTTGGCCGTTATGTTGTGAGCGTAGTTTGGTTATCATACATGTCTCGCTTTATATAGACTAGTATGATTTCATTTACTGATTTTACGCTTTCACATACTGTACTGATCGACCTCTTCCGGGTGCGTTCACGCCGCAGGTAGCACATCGTCGCCGATCCTCGCCAGGATCACGTTTGCGTTTTTGGAAGCTCCGCTTCGTCGAGGCTTATCTTTGGTATGTGTTCCTGAGTTGTAGGTTCTTGTACATTCGTGGTATGGCGGCCCCGTCCCGCCATAGTTGTTGTATAAATCTTAAGTGCATGCTTTGTTGTGGCGGGGTTTGTAAAAAGGATAACCGTCGGGTTTATGATATACACCGGCGCAATCGTTTGGTCGGCTCGCTTATTTATGATATCTCTTGTTTCATGATTCATGTTTTATATTCCGCTGATTTTCTCGATGTTGTATCACTAGGGTGCCCGGTAAGGCACGATGGCGAGCCGGTTTCGGGCGTTACATATGTGGCCGTGCGATGCGAGTCCGTGCGACGCCGGGAGTAGCTACCGACGCGGGTTATACCTCACGCGCCTATGAGGCGCCTACGCGAGTGCGGGAGTTCAGGCTAGACGCGCACATTTGATATTGCGGGCGAGCGACCGCTTTGATCATGTGATGCCTAGACAGATATCATGATACGCTTTATGACCTTGTTAGCATCGCTGGTGTTAGTAGACGGCTATGCCTTCGCACTTACCCCGCATCGCTTTATTTGGACACAGTGGGACTCGCTGCTCACGTGTATTCCTTGGTGCTTTTCTATCATCGATCGCCGGCGGTGAGGAAGGTATTCCACGCATGATTGATGTTGTGGGCGTGAGACCCATTGTTATATCGAGTGACGACTTGGAGGCGCGAGTCCCCGACTAGACATGATCGCTTATTTATCGGAATCGTAGTTTGGTTATCATACATGTCTCCCGCTTTCTATGACTACTATGATTTCATTTACGATATCTTCATGTTTCACATACTTGGTACTGTTATCGACCTTCTGGCCGCTGCGTTCATGCCGCAGTAAAGGTACACCTCGCCGATCCTCGCTCTAGTGGTCACGATTCAGCGTTTGGGAAGCTCCGTTCCTCCGAGGCTTATCTTCGTATAGTCCCGCTGATTGTAGGTGCTACATTCAGGGTATGACGGGCCCCGTCGTCGTTGTTGTCATATCATTCTTAGAGTGCAGACATCGTTATGGGCAGAGTGGTAGAAAGGGATGAATCGCTCAAATTGTTATTTATATATACCTTGTGAACTGCTTTTGGTTAGCTTTGCTTTCTTATTTCACTGTCTTATTACATTGGTTTCATGTATTGTCTTTATGTTCCGATTACTCGATGTTGTATCACTAGGGTGCGGGGTAAGGCACTACCACGCCCCGAACGGTCGTGTGATTCAAGATTTTCTTTCGAAAAGGTTTCTAATTATTCAGGCTTAAGTCGCAGACATTGCCGTAAGTATTATTCAGCTTAAGTCCAAAGACATTGCGATAACAACGCTCGATTCTATATATAGTATACTTCAACTATATAGTCTAGCAATCATGTAATTTCCAATTACAATAGAGGACAAGATATTTACCTCGATAAGCCCATAATTATCCAAGTATAAAGTCGATCCCGGGCAACGTTTAGCTCCACTCCGTGCGCTCCAACCCGCTCTAAACCGCCCTTAGAAGTTCTAACCAACTTCTACATACTACTCCAACTAACCATGGAGATTTTCCTTAGGGTTTCAGTTTGGTGACTGACGGGAAGTATAATAGTATAACTGGGCTTTTGTATAGGTATACCCTTAGAATACTACAAGGTATACGGCTAAGGTAATTTGGGCATTATAACCATACTTTTGAGAGTATTTCTACCACGAGGGGGGGGTGTATCCCCCTCGGCCTACCCCACTAGTGGGGATTCTCGCCAGGGAGAGGGCTCTCGGCCAAGAGGCCTCACAGGAGGGGGTGTTTGGACGAACACAACAAGGAGAGGAAAGCTTTCAAGACTTAGAAACTTTGTGGAATGGATGAAGAAGTCATCAAAGAGGGGTATTTATAGGTCTAGCAAAGGCCAACCAATGGCCAAGATCATGCCAAGTGCACGGCAAGTGTAGGGCCGTGATCAGGCCAAGTGCACCTTATCCATCTACCACCAAAATATCCTCCCTACTACTTGACACAATAGCCAAGCAATTCGCCACCATTATCACCTAACGTGCCCCAATGATAGGGTGACAAGTGTCGCCTCTCGTTGGTCCAAAATGTTTCATCTCTCGGAAAAATCCGCAAAATTAAAAATGACATAGCCGAATTTTCCTACGAAAGTCGTGGAAACGTTTGCCAAAAACGACTCTAACCGGGTGTTGTGCACAAAGAATAAATCGGCCAAGCCTATTCTCAAGTTCAAATTTTTCTACGTACGTCCTTACGTACATACTCTGAAAATACGGGGTATAACAGCTATGAAGATTTTTCTAGGGCTTCATTTTGCGACTATTGGAATAAAGTAGTATTTTTCCGGGCTCTTAGTATAAAGATAACTTGAAATACTACAAGGGATTTTTTTCGGCTAAGGTATATGGGATTATAACAACACTTGAAGAATTCTACTCAAGGTGGGGGGGGGGGTGTTTGGACGAGAACTCACTAAGGGGAAGGGAGAATTTTTGCCTTGGAATTTCTTAAGTGGATGAAGAATAAGTCTTGCACACAAGGGGTATTTATAGGGAAATCAATGGCCAAGATCTAGGCAAGTGTGTGGTGAGGATTTGGTCCATGTGGGAGTGGAGTCTTCCAACCAAGTGTCCACCACAACAATGAGACAAGTGGCCACCACAAAAATGGGCCACTTGTCCACCAAAAACGCCCAACATCGTTCTTCTCCATTCGGCCAACACGGCCACACGGGGGTGACACGTGTCGCCCCTACTCGTCCAAAATATTTCGCCTTAGAAAATATCCGTAATGCCAAAAATCCAAAATAAAGTGGGCCCACAAAACAGTAAATTCCTCATGGCCCCACGTGACCAATTCCGGAAATAAAATTCCAAAATTTTCAAATATTCCAAAAAGTCTGAATACCAAATCTGGGAATCCAATTCCCATTAACGAACCTTTTTCCTTCACAAAAACCGGAAACTTTTCCGTCGAAAAACCACATATTTCTTCCTTTCCAATTTAAATGTTGTATTCTCGTACGTACGTCCTCGTATACATACTCTGGAACTACGGGGTGTAACAGTTCCGATACTATTCTCTTATGTATACCTGTAAGGGGTGCCCAGGCAGGGCACCAGTCGCGGGCCCGGGGTCGGGTCGTGACAAATATCATGGGAGTTGAACCCGCATGAGCTCTTTAGACCCGCAATGAGTATACCTACTCACGTTATGAGAGCTAATCCATGAAATATATATATATAAAATTGTCGGCCCTTGTCACGACCTGACCCCGAGCCCGCGACTGGTGCCCTACCTGGGCACCCTTACAGGTATACATCAGAGATAATCAGCGGAACATACATGAAACATATAAAAAATAAATCAACAAAAATAAAAAAAACAGGTTAGCCGATAAGGCTACCTCCCTGGACGTATATACATACATAACCAAACGCAGTTACATCATTTTTCTTTACAAACCGACCCACAAGATATGACTACAGACCTCTAAGAGTTTTAACATAACAACTGTGACGGGACAGGGCCCCGCCATACCCCTGAATATACGTAAATCTACAACCTCAGGGAAACCGTACCAAAAGATAAGCCTCCGGAGTAAATGGAGTTTTTTCCTAAAACTGAACCGAGATCCTAAGAGCAAGGATCACCAACCTGTGTACCTAAATACCTGCGGGCATGAACGCAGCCCCCCGAAGGGGGTCAGTACAACAGGTACCGAGTATGGAACATAAATAAGGTACAGTAAACAAATCATAACTGTACAAAAGAATGACAGGGGCAAGTATATAAACATTAAAACCAGATCCTACCGTGTCATTACAATCCCGTGAACTTAATCGCACTTTATTATCTTTTCCTATTTTTTTCAATAAGAGTTATGACTTGCAACAGAAAGAGGCATTGAAGGGAGGACTGTACATCTCCAGGAGGACGGATGGAACCAGGTGCACCATCCTCTAGTGGACAAGGTATGTTTGTAATTGAAATTAATATCTATAAATGATTCTCATTCCTGTGTACTAGATACCGCTTGTGGCTCACACATTTGTACAAATGTGCAGGGGCTAACTAATAGCAGGAAGGTCGAACCTCGAGAGGTGGACCTGCGCGTCAGAAATGGAGCACGTGTTGATGTTGAGCGCGTGGGAGATTATAAATTAGATTTACCTTCCGGTAATATTTAATGTTAAACAATTGTTATTATGTTCCTTCTTTGACAAGGAACATTATTTCCATTCATGTTCTTGACACTGAGGGTTTTTCCTCAAACATTAATAATATAAATATGATTTTGGCTTATGATAATGTTGTGTATGAAATTGTGCCTCTTGTGAATGGATTGTATACATTAAACTGCCGCAGAGAAGTTTTCAATGTACAAAATAAAAGATCTAAGTTAAATGAAAGAAATTTACCTATTTGTGGCATTGTAGACTTGGTCATATCAATCAAACGAGAATTGAACGGTTGAGGAAATTAAATTATCTTGAACCATTTGACATACAATCTGATGGTAACTGTGAATCCCGTTTGAAAGGTAAGATGACTGTTGACACCCAATTTTGTCTCTCTCTTCCAATTATTTATCATAAGATTAAACTATTTTTTTACGCCACAACTTTATTTTTTTTATAAATACATACATATGCATACATAAATAATGAATTTAATATTCTCAAAATAAACGCTATTTATTACTATTATTATCTTTATTCGCATTTTTTTTACTATCGTGACGTTTTTATCATACTCATAATTTTTATCCTAATATTCTATGTTTTTCATAAACAGCATCGCATTTTATATTAAACACTAAAACATTTTTTAAGTATTGTTATTATTTATTATCACATTGGTATTTTATCCTTAATTTATATTTTTAATAAATCATTTTTATACTACAACCTACTATTTAAATAAAATATTTTAAAACTATACCTAAAACACTAGCCAAACCCGTGAAGCCCAAAACTAATAAAATCCCCTTAAAAATCTGTGGCCCAAACGCCCATCTACCTAAAGCCCATTCGTCCAACCCAAAACCAGAAAACCTAGAATAGAATCCCTTCATCTGCCCCCATTCCCAAAAAGAAAACAAAATCAGAAAGAATACCTAAGGGTCTCTCGAAGAACAGAGCAACGCAGCAGCACTCTCCTTCTCTCTTCCAATTTTAAAATAGCAACAAACCTCTTTCAACCATGCCAGAGACCCTTAACACCAAAAAGGTTTGTAACGTTTTGATTCATCTTCCCCAAAATCAGAACCCATTTTTATCCTTTCTCTTTTCGATGCAAAGAATCAACTTTGTCAATAAAGGACAAGGTTTTGTCCACCCCATTTTGGTGATATATCACATGCATCACTGAATCTGTCCCAACGTTCAATTTGAACGTTTTTTATTTGACCAATTTCAAATCTTAAATGAAATCCGGCCCAAAGAAAGCTGGGGCAAACCGAAAATTTGTATTATATAAGCAAGTGTTTGGAATCTATTGAAGGACTCTCTGGCCGCCTTTGCTATCCCTCAAACCTTCAAATATTTCTCATTCAATCTTCTTAATAGAAACTTAAAAAGAACAATCTTGAACCGCAGCTGAATACTCTTCCACACTTGCAAATATTTTCTCATCTTCCTATTCAATCTTCTGAATAACAAAAAAAAAACTATCTTTGATTTGAAAACAACTGAAAGCCGCCACTGGATTCTCTTTGATACTCTTAAATATTTTTCATATTCTATTCAATCTTCTAAAAATACAAGTTTTAAAAGCTCTCTTCGATCTGGTAAGTTGCGACGTCGGGTGGGTTCGAACACACGCCTCAGCTCGCTGTACCCAAAAAAGGTCTGTCAAAAGTCAAACTCGCTTATTTTTGTGTTTTTGTGTGTTTTACATACTGATTTGGGTTATAATATATTATGTTGTTGTGTTTGAGGTTTAAATCGTTTAAGTTTGGTTAGTTCTTTTTTTTTCGGAATTATTTGCGGAATGGTTATTGTTGCAATATCGATGAATTGAAAATCCTGATAAATGTTTTTTTGTTTAGATGTGTTTCTTATTTAATAACGTGTGAAGTTTTTGACGAATCTTGTGTGCTTATTTTGCTGAAGTTACAAGGATTCTATGTGGTATGTTTAGCTTAATCTTAAAACTATTAATAGATCGTTTAAAAATGTTAGTTTGAAATTGGTTAACTGAATGCATTAATCAATTTTTTTAAAGGATGGATAGATATTGCTCAAGTTGTTCTTTTTCCCCTTGGCATGGTTCCTGCTCAAAATTTTAGAATTTTGTTTACAGACATTTCGCCTATTAAAAGATGCTACTAAGATTCTCTTCATTTGCAGTAAATGATTCACTATAGTTTATATGCACCTCTGTATTTTAAAGCCCAATAAGTGCTCCTTTATTACTTAAGTTAACTATCCAGAAATTAAAATATGAGGGAATACTTGTGGTATCCAGTATTTGTTCCAACTTTGTTCAAGTGTAAGTGGAGTGCTGGTTCGAATAATGCAGTGCTTTATTTCATTACATTGTGTCAACAAGTTTGTAGTTCTGATCCTTTCATTTTCGTAGATGATCTATTGATACTTGAGGAATGTAGTGAACCATTAAGAATATTTGGTGAAATAAAGCAACTTTTATCGAAAGACAGTTTGAATGCTGCCCACAACATTCATGAATCATTTATTTTATATATTTTTTGTATTTTCTACTAATCATTTTCATTTCTTTTGTTTTAAATGAAATGCATCGGGAATATGTGAAAAGTCTCGACATGAGACTCAACTCGCCTATGACGAAAAATGAAGATTCACATCCATGTCTACCTTGCATTCCCCGACTTCGGAACTCCTAAACCAAAATGATTCGGATGACAACATCATCTGCTCCATTCACTCTTTTATCATTATTCTTTAATCCCGCCATTCATTTTATTTTCTTGTTATAATATGTGATCTCATAAAAATATTGAAATCTATAGAATAGATAGACTTAGGGTACTTAGAATAATTAAGACTAATAGATTAAAAGGGGTAGTTTTAAAATAGAAATTCGCCGCTAGCTATCTTTTAGGCTCTAAAATTAGGTCTCACATATTTTAAAGTCATGCCCTACTAATGCATATCTCTATCAAAAAATCATTGGTTTTACCTGCAGCATATACCTTTTAAACGAATTCTTTTCACACATTTTTATAAAAAATAAGTCTTATGCAAATTTATCAAATTATATATCTTTCAAGTAGTTATTTGTAACATCCTTTATTAACTCTAAAACTTTCCATAACATACATGTTAGCACAATAAAACAATCTAAGTTTGATCGGACAACCGCAATTTAACGAATTCTATAGGATGTCTAACCCTTCTGTTTAGAATAATAAAGAATTCTTATTCAGAATCTTTTTAAAATTTCGTAGACCATAAATTGGAGTTATTTTTAAGCATATATTGCTAGAATAGATGTCATAATTCATCTTTAAAATAATTAGGTGGTTATTTCTTAAATACAAATTTAGGAATCAATCATACGTAGTACACCGTTTTTTACTCCGGTTAAAATGAGGTGTTACAGCATGGCGACTCCGCTGGGGAGAAATATGTTTTTAATCATAACAAATCTAGGTTTATTATTTGACTTTATTTGCTTGCATTTAATTTTGTGGTTTAAAATTATTTCTTATTAGTAATTGATTTTACTGCTTTCCTTATACTAGCATTCCGCTCATATTTATTTTCTTAGGGAAATTCAAACTATCATACACTACACGCGAGGTGTGCTTTGCACACTCGCAAATTTCTTTCAAATACCTAAATTTAGGAGAGTTGGCGTTTTACGCGGAGAATACGGTCCAACCGGTGGCCGCGTAGCCTTCTCGCTCGAGTAGTCCGCTCGGGAACCTTGCGTCTAGTGAGTCAAATCTTAGAAACTTAAGATAGAGGCATACCACCCTTTATATTAAGTCATGCATGCATATGGGTTGATCATTGATATCAATGCCACAATTAAGAAATCCATCAAACTTGTCGACGGGTGTCATAACCCAACGACCAATCAGCATATTGTGTGTAGCGTGATAATGATGGACGGATCCAAGCCTAATCTAGACATGCCGAAATTGTAAAATGCACCGTTATTTGGTCGTCATTTCCAACAAAATATTACAGTTTAATGGATTGGACCTATTTATCATAATCTCGTATATTTGACGTTTAGGCCTACCTCTGGCATAAAAGAGGTCCCAAGCACGTTAGAACGCGAACTTGATTTGCATGCAATTTGCTCATTATTTGCAATTTCGCACTTGTTATTAAAGCAATTTTTATCCATGTTATACTAACTTGGTTTGCTTCATTTTTTTAGAAGGATTGTTTTTTGTCTAGCTTATTCCCCAAAAGGTTGATTCGCGTTGACTGACAGAACATCTCTACTTCACCAAATCAAAAGCACAATCATCCGTTAAAATGACTATGCATCAGAACGAACCGATTTGAGACTCATCTCCATAGATGAAGCAGAGGCCTCAGATAGGAAAAACACTACCGATCAAGACCAATACCTTGCCTAAATATTGCAGCAAATGGAAACCATGCAGGCCGAAATGGAGAGGCTCCGAAACCTCACGAACTTGTCTATTAGCTTAAATGCGCCGCTACCTAAACAAAAGACGGATACAATCGCACCACAAGCCTTTCAGCCTCATAAACCTCCCCTTCCCCAAAATTTCCAACAAAAGCTACAACACACTATTTCATGCCAAAATACCCCACTTATTCCAAATTACCAAATCACCCAGCACAAGCAGACGATACACATCGCCAGCCCTAGCAAGCATCATAGGCCATTGACATATACGGCCGAAACTCAGCCATTTACTGTTCCCATCATACCTCAAGAAGCTGACCATTATGAGGAAATGGAAAGACAGACTCGATCTAGAGCTGATGAAAGTATGTCGAAATTAATCCGTAGTCTAAAAGAGGCATTCAAAAACATTCAGATAAACAATGGATATGAAGGATTAGAATACAAAGATTTGTGTAAGCACCCTGGTGTTGAATTGCCTATGGGGTATAAGGTGCCCAAATTTGACATGTTCGATGGAACCGGAAATCCCCGCGCCCATTTAAGGTCATACTTTGACAAATTGATTGGAGTTGGAAAAGATCAAACAATTATCATGAAATTATTCATCAGGAGTCTAACCAGTGAAGCACTAGATTGGTATACAAGCCAAGACCCACGAAAATGGTACAGTTGGAGTGCAATGGCGCAGGATTTCGTGGACAGGTTCAAGTTCAACACTGACACTATCCCAGATAGATTTTATCTGATGAAGTTGGAGAAGAAATCCACAAAAACTTTCAGGGAATACGCTATGAGGTGGCGGTCAGAAGCGGCAAATGTCCAACCTCCAATGGCAGAGAGCGAAATGACCATCATGTTTGTGCAGTCCTTAAAAGACACGACATACTATGAGAAAATGATCAGTGTAATCGGGCGAACAGAAGTTGTAAGAATGGGCGACTTTGTAGAAGACGACATTAAAACAGGCAGAATCACAAATCTGGCAGCATTACAAGCAGCAAGCAAAGCAATCTAGTCAGATTTGATCGGAAGTATCTCCCAGAGAAAGAGAGATGCAACATCCTCTGCCATGGTCATTCAGGAGGGTAGGCCAAACCAGTTCCCGGTGTATCAAAGCCCACCACCTAAACCTTCTTACTATAACCAACACATACAAAACTATAACCGAGACATTCAAAGCCCACAAACATACTATCATCACTAAGCTACCCCATACCCTGTTTACCATACCCTGCAAATGTTTAGTCCATCTCGGGCCCTTGCACATCCAAATCCCTCATACTCACCTCAATCACGGGCCCGTGCTCCAAACGCACCTAAACCCCGTATAAATTCCGAAAGAAAGCCAACCAAAACATATACGCCTTTGGCCGAACCTCTAGCCCAGTTGTACGAGAGGTTGAGAACCGCATAATACTCCAGCCAATCCCGAGAAATATTCCCAATCCTACTTCCAGGGCGCACGATGAGACTAAACATTGTGCGTACCACTATGGGGGGGCACGACACAGGAAATTGTTATGACCTCAAAGATAAAATCGAGGAGTTGATCAAAGAAGGAGTCATCCAGCTGAAGGAAGCTCCCACCAATGACAACACCTATGTGAGCATGATTAATAAAGGTGAAGAGAGCAGTCTGAAAGGGACTATTGCGCCAACTCGAAAAGGGAAGAAGATTGAATTATCGACCAATTGCCAAAGGAAAAAAAGTACCCATTGCCGAAGATTGTTCGAACTCTGAATTAGTCATTTGCCAAAACATGCGCTGCATAGGGATGATCCCGCTGAAGACCCAGGCATCGGAGACACAAAGTAAAGAGACATTTTGAACAAGTGGACTTGTACCCCTGTCTTGGTCCTCCGAGAATCTAAGAAAATTCGTAGTTAGTTTAATATATTTTTCCTCCTTCTTTTGTAAACCTGAACTATGTTATGACCTGATTCCCTCGGCAGGATACGTAGGCGGTCCACACGGGCCTCGGTCCCACTTTTTGAAAACTCTATCATTTCTTTTTGTAACCTGAACTACGTTATGACCTGATTCCCTCGGTGGGATACGTAAGAGGCCTACATCGGCTTCGGTCCCATCTTAGAAAATATTATAACCCCTTTTCACTTGTAATGAACTACGTCATGACCTGATTTCCTTATGGGGATACGTAGGCGGCCTAAATCGGCTTCAGTCCCTCAATTAGAAAATTCTCTTTTACCCTGCGTGTGACGAAATACGCTCATCTAATTACATAATAAGATCAGCAAGCGATCCACGCAAGACTCGATGAAAATTCAGCGCACTCGTACACCAGAAACTTGGGCAATCCTAAGAGTTCATCGCAGGAAGACGACCATATTATTTTCAACAAATATTTTGTACTAACAACTAGTCAAGATTTGGGAGACAAGCAGGGGTTACAGGTCTGAACCAGTTTGAACATGCAAGCGTCAAGCGCCGAAGATACAAAGTCAACGCGAATCAACCACCCCTCCCCAAACTTACAAACTTCTTTAAGTGCAGGTCTTCAGATTTGACAGAAACATGAAGCCGCAACATTTATTCTTAAATTCACAAGGAACTTCAACATCGCAGCTCGGCTCACAGGGCCACATTCTTATCCTCATTCATTCATATCTCCGCACTACCTATTTCATCTATGTTTGATTTTGTAGAAATTTCGCATAGCAGCTCAGCCCGCAAAGCCACAATCACACGCATCTATCAAGACGTCATTTGGACAGGGCCACACTCTCATCCTCATTTCTCAATCACTTTACGACTCTAACTATTTTACTCGGTTTGTATTCTGCAGGTAATTTCATCATAATAGCCTGATTCACCGAGTCAAAATCATCTTATTACGTCTATTCAACGACGTCCTATTACATCTATCAATGACGTTCTATTATTACGTCTTTTCTATGACGTCCTCCTATTACGGCTATCAATGACGTCCTTTATCACGTCTATTCAATGACATTCATCTTATTACGTCTATTCAACAATGTCATATCACGTCTATCCAACGACGTCCTATCACGTCTATTCAACGACGTTCATCTTATTACGTCTGCACAATGACGTTCATCTTACTACGTCTATACATCGACGACTTCTACATAGCGTCTACTCAACGACATTATTTTATTATGCCCATGCAACGATTTCATTTATATTTCGTTCATGCAACGACGACTTCTACATCGCGTCTACTCAACGACGTTATTTTATTATGCTCATACAACGACTTCATCTATATTTCGTCCATGCAACAACGACCTCTACATCGAGTCCATTCAACGACGTCATTTTATTATGCCCATACAACATCTTCATCTATATTTCATCCATGCAGCGACGACCTCTACATAGCGTCTACTCAACGACGTTATTTTATTACGCCCATGCAACAACTTCATTTATATTTCATTGATGCAATGACAACCTCTACATCGCGTCTACTCAACGACGTCATTTTATTATGCCCATGCAACAACTCCATCTATATTACGTCTGTGTCCGGAAACGACGCCATCACCATTACATCCGGAAATGACGTCATCTACATTTCGTCCGAAAACGACGAATATTTGCATTACGTCCAGAAACGACGTCCTTTATATTGCGTCTGGAAACGACGCCATCACCATTACGTCCGGAAACGACTTCATCTACATTTAGTTCGGAAACGACGAATATTTGCATTACGTCCAGAAACGACGTCCTTTATATTGCGTCCGGAAACGACGTCATCACCATTACGTCCGGAAACGACGTCATCTACATTTCGTCCAGAAACGACGAATATTTGCATTATGTCCAGAAACGACGTCCTTTATATTGCCTCCGGAAACGACGCCATCAACATTATGTCCGGAAACGACGTCATCTACATTTTGTCCTTAAACGACGGATATTTGCATTACGTCCGGAAACGACATCCTTTATATTGCGTCCGGAAACGACGCCATCACCATTACGTCTGGAAACGACGCCATCAGCATTACGTCCGGAAATGATGAATATTTGCATTACGTCTGGAAACGATGAATATTTGCATTACGTCTGGAAACGACGTCCTTTATATTGCGTCCGGAAACGACGCCATCAGCATTACGTCCGGAAACGACGTCATCTACATTTCGTCCGGAAACGACAGATATTTGCATCACGTCCAGAAACGATGTCATTTATATTGTGTCCGGAAATGACACAATCAACATTACGGCCAGAAACGACACCATCTACATTTTGTCCGTAAACGACAGATATTTGCATTACGAAACAACGAGTATATGCACTATGTCCGAAAACGACGAATATCTGCCTTACGTCCGGAAACGACGAATATCCACATTACGTTTGGAAATGACGAATATTTGCAGCACGTTCGAAAACGAAGAATAGCCGCACTATGTCCGAAAACGACGAATATCTGCCTTACGTCCGGAAACGACGAATATCCACATTACGTCTGAAAACGACGAATATCCACATTACGTCCGAAAACGATGAATGTCTGCACTACGTCCAGAAACGACAAACATCAGCATCACGTTCGAAAATGACGCCATCAACAGTACGTTCGAAAACGACGCAATCAACAGTACGCCCGAAAATGACACCATCAGCATCGCGTCCGAAAACGACGTCATCAATATTGCATCAATACAACGACATCATCATTCACACGCTATACAACGACGTCACCAGCTCAGCGTTTGCAACTACATCACGTCTGCACAGAGATGACATTTTGGCTCACATGATCACCTTTCTCATATATTCTTACTTTTGGTGTAGTGAAATGGGAGGGAAAACCCTCTTATTTATAGTTGTAAAAGACAACCTAGGGTTCCCCTTGGGCCAGCCCATATAACAAGTCAGCAGACTGGGTCAGCGAGTCGGACCCACTGGACACCTTAGCACCGCGACCCTAGATAAGTGGCGCCGCGTTTTTGGCACCGCGGCCCTAAATCAATGGCGCCGCGGTCCTGTCCCATTTTCTGCCTTGTTTCCATTTCTAATGTCCCGGTCATCAACCGAACATATATATATAATTTCTCTCTAATTACATCCTTCAATCGACTGAATATTTGACTTAGTGTTACCCTTCAGGCCTTTACATATCGACACTAACTACATTAGGGTCTTCACGAAACTCCTACACTGCGCCGGAAGACGAACTCAATATGTAAAGTTAGATTATCATATTTTACATAAATCACTGTCGGAATCCCTAGCATTCCAAGACTTAGCAATTACATTGAAGTTTCAGTACTTGCAAATCGAGGAACATTTTCGTGCGCACCCTCGGACTACACAAAGCTTCAGTTTTCAAGTTGTTATCTACAATGTAAGTCTTCCATCGAAGTATTACATTATTGCTTTGTGTTTTTTACATTGTATAATTATCCTACAGTTTGACCGTCGTCGGATTTGAAACATAAATAAAAGCTTCACTTTTTTTTGAGAAAGGGAGCTATAATGCTCTTTCTCTCATTTTACAACACTTGGAACATAGTTGCTGATTTTTTTCCAGATAAAATATGCTGTGACAAATACAATGCGAAACATTTCATCAAATTTGAATACTCATTCAGACAAGAAAGTTTTTTCTCCCGTATGGTTGTTAGGTTTCGTCAAATATCCGCACTCCGACGCGCAATACGGATTTAGTTGGGCTCCAATGCGCAGGGAAGGACCTACCCTACCCTTTCGTCGAATTCTTTTTGTAAACATATATATGTAAAATCTGTAAAAACGGTAGATGTATATACAATTAATATAAATGACACTCCTCAATCAAATTAGTTTTGTTGGCCCGCTGGTTTTATCCCGCGCTAGTGCTGCAATTTTCCGGAATTTGAACAAAGCAAGCTCACTATCTCCTTCAATTTTCACCTTTTTTTTATTAAGTGTACTAAAAAGCTAGACTAGGATTCAACTTAAAGTAGAATCGTAGAGATTAAAATACTTGTCCAACGAGGAACCGAACATAATAATAAAATTTACTTGAATTATGTTTTATTAACACGCTTTGGATAACATTTTTATTAATATAACATTGTTATATCAATTATTTTATTTTTTTAAATGTCAACATCGCTTACCAAAAAACTTGCATACGCCACTTGCCAATGTAGATATCGGGCATCAGATGAAAAACCAAACCAAAAAGAAAAATTAGATTATCATATTTTACATAAATCACTACAAGAAAAACAGGCTACGGTGACAGTTCACATGTGAAGAAATGCAAGTGTCACATGTTTTTACTAAATTTATGTTTTTTCTTGACATTCATGTGAACAGGTTTTTAAGTGTCATATAATTATGACATTTGTGTGACGGTTTTTTTAAATGTCATTTATTTATGACGTTTGTGTGACGATTTTGTGAAATATCACAAAAATAAGTGACTTATGTCGTGTGATTGATTACAACAACACCGTTTTTATTATTTATTTAGCACTTTTTAAATTCAAATTAAGACTTCCACGATTTTTATTTCTTTTTTAAAATTGTTTTGAATAAAAACAAACTAAATGTTGTTGTTTTAACATGGGAAGTCAGGTATAACGTCTTAAGAGAGATAAAGAGAATGGTTTACTGATTTTTAGAAGTTAAGAGACTTGATCTTAAAAGATAAGAGACTTGACTTAATATGAATTTTGTGTGAAACCTCATTCGTGAGTAATGAGTACTTGGTTTTAAAAAGGAATAATGTTTTACTGATTTCGGAAATCAGAATAAGTATCGAACAAACCACTGCAGCGCTAATAAAGGGAAATGTATTGAATAATTAAGTATTATTAAAATCAGTAGAAACCTCCATCTGCATAGAAACTAAGATGAGACAAAATGATATTACATTCCTAGATCATGACTGCTTAATAAGATTGTTTATAAACAAGAATAAACTGCTCACACCTATGACATATGTTACTCAATTGTTTTAAAAAGAGATTAAGACATTGAACTATGAAACTTTTCTAAAATAAAGAGACTTGAGTAATTGAAATTGGGCAAACTGGAACTTTAGGGAAAAGAAAGGCATTGTTTTAAATTGGTTTAAAACATAAAGTGTTATAACAGCTTTATGGGAAGTTAGTTATAACGACTTTATGAAAACAAAAGAAGGGTTTTATCATTGGTTTTAATGTGGTAACTTGACTTTAAAAAGAGAAGTGTTTTGGTCTAAAAAGAAGGCATGGTATTACCTTAATTTGGTTTTAAAAAGGGAAAGTATGGAAGTTGTTTTGGTTTACTTAAAAGATGTTAGTCACTCTATACTACGGGTATCGGGTGACCCTTGTAAAAGAAATGGATCTTTAAAAAGAATTTAACGTACGTAGTACTTAGGGTTAAAAACTCGGACTTTGACATAAAATGAAAGTACCTTGAGTTGTGTATAACTTGCCTATGCTTGTTGTTGTGAAACTTGCCTATGCTTGTTGTGATAGCCTTTGTTGTGCAAGAATTGTGTTTCTATACTACCGCGTCTCTCGGTGGAGGGCCGGTTGACTTGTTGAGAACTTACTTGGACGCATCTGCAGCGATGTGGAGAATTCCCGCACGCCTCGCTGATAGTGTTATTCCACGGACTAGCTCTCCACGAGGTTTCTTCGCTCGGCCGTACCGGTGGTGGGTTTCGTACTTGCCGCCTCGTGGTGATTCGGCCTTCGTACTGGTAGTTAGCCCTCGTGACTTGCCTGTTCGGTGTAGTGGAAGTCTCGTGATACGCGGTACACGTAGTTAGCCCTCGTACTTGCCGGCCGCCACGTGGCCGCCTCGTATCCGTAGTCGACTTTCGCACTTGCCCGGTCGCCTTCGTGGTTTGGTTGTATTGTATTGTTAGTACGACTTTGGCATCGTGTAGGACTTGGTGTTCAGTGTACTTCGGTGTTATCATATCATAGACTGGCGGTGAGAAAGGTATTCCACGCATGATTGATGTTATGGCGTGAGACCCATCGTTATATTTGAGTAATGACTTGGAGGCGTGAGTCCCGACTTGATATAATTGTTATATGTGTATCGTAGTTTGGTTATCATACATGTCTCCGCTTTATATAGACTATTATGATTTCATTTACGATATTCTGATTCACATACTGTACTGTTATCGACCTCCTTGGCTGCGTTCACGCCGCAGAGAGGTACATCTACCGCCGATCCCCTTTTAGGATCACAATTCAGCGTGTTGGGAAGCTCCGTTCCTTGAGGCTTATCTTTGGTATGTTACCACAGTCCGTAGGTTCTTGTACATTCGTGGGTATGGCGGGGCCCCGTCCGTCATAGTTGTTGTAAAAATCTTAGAGGTGCATGCTTTGTTGTGGCGGGGTTGTAAGGATTGTAACTGTTCAAAGGTCGATATATATATAAATGCTGAAAGGCAACCGTTTTGATTGACCTATTTTCTTTCATCTTGATCTATATCTATTTATATGTTTAAGTTTTCATTTCCGCTGGTTTTTCTCTGATGTTGTATCACTAGGGTGCCCGGGGTAAGGCACCAGTCACGGGCCCGGGTTCGGGTCGTGACACAAGTCTCTTAACTTCTAAAATCAGTAAACCCTTCTTTTACCTACATAAAGTCGTTATAACTAACTTCCCATAAAGTTATTATAACACTTTATGTTTTAAACCAACCAAACTCATTTAGCACGTGACGCGTCACCGCACTACATAGTTTACAAAACATCATGCTAGAAAGGATAGGAAGAGGTTCACATACCTCGCGACGATTATCGACAATTAGCAAAATGCTCCAAGTACTACAACCTTGCTAGCCTTTTCCACCCTCCAAGTAGAATACGCTACTCGTAGTACTTCCACCTACACTGGCCATAAAACGTCTATCAACTCATAGATCCCTTCGTAGAATATTCTTAAATACACGGTTCCATATTCTACAGAAAAATTCGGCAGCGCCTCCCCCCCCCCCGTAACCACACAAATCTCCTCCTCTACTCAAAGGGCGCTACTGTGCCAACAACTCCTGTGGAATTACACATCTAACCGGACGTGTTCAATTCTACATTCACAGATATACTACACAAGTCTACTGTAAATACAGTCCAATGTAAATACAGTTCAATCCTTTTCAATATTCATTCTTCATATAGCATACTCAATTATACATTACTACAACATGTAATATCCAATTACAATAGGGGGATAAAGATCATTACCTCGATAAGCCCAAAATTTATCCAAGATTATATGTCGATCTTGAGCAACGTTTAGCTCCTAATCTGTACGCTCCAACCCGCTCCAAGCAACCCTTAGAAGTTTCTAATAACTTCTCTTAAACACTTTAACTCCAAAAAGTGAAGAACACTTAGGCTCTAAGTGTGGCTAGTTTCGGCCAAGGGGTAATTTAGGGGCTAGGGGTGTGAAATCTTTTCCAACACTTGGTTAATAATCTTCCTAATACTCTAAGGAAGAACACTTAAAACTCTAAGGAATTTTGGACAACTTTGGCTAAGGGGGAGGGCTAAAAAAACGAGAACCATAAGGATAGGGGAGGGAGTATTTCAACTTGGAAATCTCTAAGTGTGGATGAAAATAAGTCTTGCATTCATGGGGTATTTATAGGACATTCAAGGGCTAGGATTAAAGTAAGTGGATGGTGGGGATTTGGACAAGTGTGTGTGGGTCCCACCTTATCCATCTACCACACAAATATCACAAAATATCCTACCTAACCTTGACCAATGTTTTAGGCCAAAAAAATGAAAAAAACGTGCACTCCATTCGTCCACCAACCGCCCTCTTGAGGGTGACACTTGTCGCCCTCTCGTTGGTCCAAAATATTTTATCTCTCGAAAAAATCCGCAAAAATTTTAAAAATAGTAACCGTAATTTGACTTAGTGTTACCCTTCAGGCCTTTACATATCGACACTAACTACATTAGGGTCTTCACGAAACTCCTACACTGCGCCGGAAGACGAACTCAATATGTAAAGTTAGATTATCATATTTTACATAAATCACTGTCGGAATCCCTAGCATTCCAAGACTTAGCAATTACATTGAAGTTTCAGTACTTGCAAATCGAGGAACATTTTCGTGCGCACCCTCGGACTACACAAAGCTTCAGTTTTCAAGTTGTTATCTACAATGTAAGTCTTCCATCGAAGTATTACATTATTGCTTTGTGTTTTTTACATTGTATAATTATCCTACAGTTTGACCGTCGTCGGATTTGAAACATAAATAAAAGCTTCACTTTTTTTTGAGAAAGGGAGCTATAATGCTCTTTCTCTCATTTTACAACACTTGGAACATAGTTGCTGATTTTTTTCCAGATAAAATATGCTGTGACAAATACAATGCGAAACATTTCATCAAATTTGAATGCTCATTCAGACAAGAAAGTTTTTTCTCCCGTATGGTTGTTAGGTTTCGTCAAATATCCGCACTCCGACGCGCAATACGGATTTAGTTGGGCTCCAATGCGCAGGGAAGGACCTACCCTACCCTTTCGTCGAATTCTTTTTGTAAACATATATATGTAAAATCTGTAAAAACGGTAGATGTATATACAATTAATATAAATGACACTCCTCAATCAAATTAGTTTTGTTGGCCCGCTGGTTTTATCCCGCGCTAGTGCTGCAATTTTCCGGAATTTGAACAAAGCAAGCTCACTATCTCCTTCAATTTTCACCTTTTTTTTATTAAGTGTACTAAAAAGCTAGACTAGGATTCAACTTAAAGTAGAATCGTAGAGATTAAAATACTTGTCCAACGAGGAACCGAACATAATAATAAAATTTACTTGAATTATGTTTTATTAACACGCTTTGGATAACATTTTTATTAATATAACATTGTTATATCAATTATTTTATTTTTTTAAATGTCAACATCGCTTACCAAAAAACTTGCATACGCCACTTGCCAATGTAGATATCGGGCATCAGATGAAAAACCAAACCAAAAAGAAAAATTAGATTATCATATTTTACATAAATCACTACAAGAAAAACAGGCTACGGTGACAGTTCACATGTGAAGAAATGCAAGTGTCACATGTTTTTACTAAATTTATGTTTTTTCTTGACATTCATGTGAACAGGTTTTTAAGTGTCATATAATTATGACATTTGTGTGACGGTTTTTTTAAATGTCATTTATTTATGACGTTTGTGTGACGATTTTGTGAAATATCACATAAATAAGTGACTTATGTCGTGTGATTGATTACAACAACACCGTTTTTATTATTTATTTAGCACTTTTTAAATTCAAATTAAGACTTCCACGATTTTTATTTCTTTTTTAAAATTGTTTTGAATAAAAACAAACTAAATGTTGTCGTTTTAACATTATAAAAAATAAAAGATCAAAAACTCTGTAAAAAAATTAAGTGTCTTCACGCTCACACAAATAGGTTTTGGTTCCCCCACTTCACTGACTCTTGCTGGTTTGATTTTTCTTATTTTATCTTAGCTATTAATCTGGAAAAAACAAATCAATTCTACTTCCAATTCGTGAAAGTGAGACTAAATTCAAAGTCAATCAAATTAAAAAATTTAACCCTAAAACCCAAAGCCGACACAGTTCGCGCCGTCATCTTGCCACTAATATATATTATGTATATTTTACGTAGTATAAAATCAATTTTCTCCAAAACAAGGGTTTTAATTAAATACACATTTTAATTGTCAACTTAAAGTCATATTTTACATTGTTAAATCAAGAAGCTTAATTAATTAATTGAATAATTATTTCATCTCAATTTTACTTCGATCTGAATAAGTGGTAAAAATGGATTTGATTTTAATATGGTTACTGCTTGTTCCAGTTTTAAATTAGAGGCTTAGTTATGCTTTAGGTTCAATCCAGAGTATTGTTAATTTAATTGTTAAGGGATAATTTAGTTTCCCGATTCGATTAGCTTAAAAATATTAGTCTAAGAATTATATTAAGATTGACGCTCGATTAGTCTAAGAATTATATTTAAGATTGAACTTGAAGTTGGGCTATTTGAACATGTTCGACAAAGTGTTTGAGAGAATCGTACAAGGCGTACCAAAAGAAAAGAGTTGAATAAGTTGATGACAGGTTGAAGTTTGAAATCAGCACAATGCTCTCGAGAGAGGTAAGCTTCTAGTTTGATCATAGCATTGTTGTTTGGAAAGATTATTCCCGTACAGAAAAGTGATTCGCCACATCTTTTAGTAGTAAGATGATCAATGGTTAAATCTATACAACTTTTATGATCATAGAACACATAATTCTTCTCATATTAATCATTTTCATGTGAAGCGGGTAGGATATTAGAGAAGGTAAAAAAGTTAATCTTGTTGGAAAATGCCCGATGGGAACTTCAAAGGCAATGCATCAAATACCTTGGTCCGGTATGTCTTAAGTCCTTCTATCGGTCTTCCATAAATAAATTTCTAACAATTTGATATTTTTATCTTTACTAACCATGATTGGTTTCTTTTCCTGTAAAAATAGATGGAAAGAAAAGCTTATGAAGTCATAGTAGACGACACAAAGATCTTCAACAAAGACACTAGGAAGCTCCTTGACACCATTGGTGAACCAAAATGTGCTAAATGGATATTTGTCCTCAGCACCTCTAAACCTTATATGTTAGGAAGAAAAAGAAATGAACATTTCAGCGTTCCAGCTTCTTGGCCAGTGGTGCTACTTTAGTTGCTGACATGATTATTTTAGAACAAGTAGTTTTGAATGTATAGCTGTAATCTTGAATCACTAGAAATCTTTCTTTCAAATCCAAATTAGTAGCTTAGCGATGAACATCCTCCCGATGCTAATTCTTTTCTAGTTCTGGCTGTTTTCAAGCTGTTTGGCCTCACACTCCACATTATCGACCTATTCCAGAAAACTTTTAAGACCTCATTTAGTTTCTCAGGGATAACAATGTGGACTTAAATGATGTAAAGGTACATAATTGCACTACACGGTTAAGTCATGATTTTCTATAACATTGTAAATTACAATGTTGATTAGTATCAAGTAATGCAGCTTGATTCTATCTATGAAGAAGAAGATTTTATTGGCAAGAAGAGTGGTTTATACCTTAGAGTTCATGCTTCTGATGATGACATAGCTCAAAAGGATGATCTGGAGATAGGAGAGAATGATTTATAAGACTCAAGCTTCTGAGAAAAATTAGTTGAAAGAACAAGGAATTGTTGCTGCTACACCACTTACCAACTCAAGTACATCTCATAGCTTCAGTGATAAGTTGACTACTCATTCCCACTAGAATCGCCAACAGATGGATATGAATCAGCAGAAGACTTCTGAACATGAGAGTAAAAAAAGATACATTTATATAAGAATCTATTGCATTTTTTGAAGATACTTGCTGAAACAAAAGTTCATAAGCTAAATACTGATGAATGCACATTTTAGATTGATAAGATACTTGATTAACAATATTTTAGTCTTTAATTAAACACTTTAATATCACTTTGAATGATTATTCATTTTTGGAAGACTTTGTACAACATATTCTAGCAATTCAATGTATATTTTTGGTGTTATTTAAATTTTTAGTTCATTTCATCAATGCACTCACTTTGCACTATTGAAATTAAATTTAAAAAAAAATTCCACCAAATTTAATTTCCCCCGCCATATTAAAATAAATTATTAATTTAATAGAAATTTTAAAAAAAAAATAATGTTTGACACCGGGAGGTTAAAATTTATGTGACATTTGTGTGACGGGTTTGAACCTTCACATGTATGTGACATTTGTGTGACGGTTTTTACCCATCACATGTCGTGTGACAGATACAGAACCGTCATCCGTTTGTGACAGATACAGAACCGCCATCCGTTTGTGACAATGACAAAAATGACACTTACGAGAACCATCATCTTAGGGGTTAGATGACGGTTTTTACCCATAACCGTAGGGTATTTTTGTAGTAGTGCTTGGGCCTAACTCAACTCCATAAGCTAGCTTTTAGGGTGAGGATTGTCCAAGTTTATATAAGGAATTCATGTTCTCATTCCATATTCGATGTAGGACTTTTAACATTTTGTGTGTTGTAAAGTGACTCTGATGTGTTATGTTGGGTTCTTAATAATATAGTTTGTTTGACCAAAGAAAGTTCTAAATAGTTTTGCTCACTTCAAATAAATTTCTCCTAGTGTTCATTTTTGTTTATATATAAACTCAACTAGCAAACCGACCCTCTTTCATGCCTTGTGTAAACGTGTATATTATAGAAACAATTGTATCCCTACCCATAATTAGAATATTTTCATATATTGTGTAAATATAATTATGGTAAGACTAGAATATCTCTTTTGTATAGGCTTAGGATTCCTATATATAAGGGATGAATATTGTACTCTATATATACTTTGATATTAATGAGAAGACTCCCCAAGGGAGATTAATACACCTTGCATTAGACATTGATGCTAACATATTATCTTAAAATAATTTCAACTACGAAAAATTAATATGGTACATATGTAGTTTAAAATGAACTTCGCATGTGTAAGTTTTCTTATATAGTTATATTGCTTGTTCGAAGCCCAAATAAAGGAGACGGATAGCTAGCAGCCAGTATAAAATTTGCCAGTTTACCATCACTATAAGAAAAACAGTCTACGGTAACAGTTCACGTGTGACAGAAATGCAACTGTCACATCTTTTACTAAATTTATGTCTTTTCTTGACATTCGTGTGACAATATTTTTAAGTGTCACAAAATTATGACATTTGTGTGACGGGTTTTTTAAGTGTCATAAAATTATGACATTTATGTGACGGTTTGTTTAAGTGTCATTTGTTTCAAATTAGTTTGGATATATATATATATATATATATATATATATATATATATATATATATATATATATATATATATTCCTTATTTTATAGTATCTATTTAGGTCTTTTTTATTCCAATATATTATTTAATATATTCATTCAGTACATGCACTCACTCCCGCCTAATAATTCAACCCTCATAGAAAATATCGATCATTTAGTACACTCATACAAAATATCGATCATCATTCCCGCCTAATAATTAAGCCCTCTTCTTCATTCTCCTTCACTCTTTCACTCCCAGAACCCTTTCACTCTTCTTCATTCTCCCAGAACCCTTTCACTCTTCTTCATTCTCCTTCACTCTTTCACTATATTCACACTCTTTCACTCATTCTCGTGAAATATATATATATATATATATATATATATATATCATTTTATTCCTTATTTTATAGTATCTATTTAGGTCTTTTTTATTCCAATATATTATTTAATATATTCATTTAGTACATGCACTCACTCCCGCCTAATAATTCAGCCCTCATAGAAAATATCGATCATTCAGTACACTCATAGAAAATATCGATCATCATTCCCTCCTAATAATTCAGCCCTCTTCTTCATTCCCCTTCACTCTTTCACTCCCAGAACCCTTTCACTCTTCTTCATTCTCCCAGAACCCTTTCACTCTTCTTCATTCTCCTTCACTCTTTCACTATATTCACACTCTTTCACTCATTCTCGTGCTTCCCCTTTACATCTCATGTTTTTTGTGGAATTCTCTAATTAGGTTTGTCACTTTTTCAATTTTTGGTCATTGTATTTAGGGATTTGATATATAATAAGCATAAATCCTCTCCTCATTCTACAACCCTAACCCTAGAGAAAAATGATTTTGAGATTTTTTTCCTTTATTTTTGTTTATGACTGCATGCATGAATCAATAAGCATAAATATTTGGCTTTTTCTTTGTTTTTGTTTTCTATGTATCAATAAAGTTTTGTTTATTAGGTTTTGTTAAAGATACCAAGGAATTTTGGCAGGGCATACACACAAACACAAACAGTCTCAGGTACTTTTTCTTACTTTACAAGTTCTTAATGTGGTTATTAAACTGATTGAGCAAGGAATTATGACTATTTTTTTAATTTGTTATTGTCATGTGTTGTTAAATGCTCGTTGTGTCTTGATTTTGTTTATTTTAGGTCCTTTAATTATTAATGGATAAGTCTTGGATGAAATGTTCTCGAGTGTCACTCGAATATGATGAAGGTGTTAAGTAATTTTTAAAATTTGCTGTTAAAAATGCCGAAGACCGTAGTTCGCTTAGGTGTCCTTGTATGAAATGTTGGAACATGTCATATCACTCACCAAAGATCGTGGTTCAACATTTTTTTACGGGATAGATGGTGATTATAAAACATGGATTTGGCATGGTGAAGGTTCTAAAGAGTCTCTCGCCGAACCGATGATCGGTTGGCCCCAATTTACGGGTTGTGATATCGGTCGCATCGCTGATACGGTAATCGATGCGTATAAGAATTGTGGAAATAATAATTATTTTAGAGAGTTAATTGAACAAGCTGAGAAACCATTATACCCTGGATGCACAAATTTCACTAAATTAAGTGTTGTAGTTAAACTATTCAACATCAAGGGTAGGTTTGGGTGGTCGGACAATAGCTTTTCAGAGTTATTGAGTCTTTTATCCAAGTTGCTGCCAAATGAAAATGAAATGCTAGTTTCTTTATATGATTCCAAGAGGACCATGTCAGTTTTAGGATTAGAATATGTGAAGTTCCATGCTTTCCTAAATGATTGAATATTATACAGAAATGAGTATGCAGGTCTTTCTAAATGTCCTACTTGTGGTGTTTCTAAATGGAAGAAAAAAGATGGTAGTGATGAAGATAGAGTGGGGTTCCTGGAAAAGTTTTGTGGTACTTTCCTATCATCTCTAGATTTAGGAGAATGTTTCAATCTTCGCAAATAGCCAAAGACTTGACATGGCATGAAAATAGGAGAGTCCGCGATGGAATGCTCCGATATCCAGCTGATTCAAAAGCTTGGAAGTTAATTGACGACAAATGGCCTACTTTTTCTTCTGACCCTAGAAACCTTCGCCTTGCTTTATCAGTAGATGGAATCAATCCACATAGCTCTCTTAGCACTAATTATAGTTGTTGGCCAATTATTCTTATGACCTATAACCTTCCCCCCCGACTTTGTATGAAAATAAAATTTCTAATGTTATCCCTTTTAGTTTCTGGTCCACAACAACCGGGCAATGATATAAATGTTGTCACGACCCGACCCGACGGGTCGCGACTAAACGCCCTAATGACGTCATTCTACTAATCTGTCACACGTAATTCGACTAATACTAATGGAAGTATGAATTTTGGCAAAGACAATGCCAGAATAACAACATTCGCGAATAGGCGAGCCGGCTGCGTCGCTTTAACACAAGATCGCACTCGCCTCACGAGTCACAACTAGCCAAAATAATATAATAAGAAAGCCGACAAGGCTGCCATCAAATAATGTCACGTATACACGGGAACATCCCAACATAGAGTACAATAACATAACTGACCAAAACAGATTCATAAGTCTGAAAGAGGTTCTGTACCAAAAGACAAAGCTCTGGATCAAAGGAGTTTTTCCAACCAGCTGAGTAGGAGTCCTAGGCCTGAGGATCACCAAACTGAGAATCTGTACCTGCGGGCATTAACGCAGCCCCCCGAGAAAAAGAGGACAGTACGAAATAATGTACTGAGTATGTAAAACATGTAATTGAAAGATCATAAGTGGCCAATAGGTAACGGGAGACATGTAAGATTATCAATTACCAATTTAACAGTGCCATGGAAAATAGAGGATCATATCAGTGATCATGAATACTTATCCATCTAATCATCCTATATACATATATCTACTGTCAAGGGTATCTGTACCCGCATCATGGATGCATGTCCATGGAATCATATCTACTGTCATGGGTAACTATACCCGCATCATGGATACAGGTCCATGGAATCATATTAACTATCATGTGTATCTATACCCGCATTATGGATACAGGTCCATGGAATCATATCTACTGTCATGGGTATCTATACCCGCATCATGGATACAGGTCCATGGAATCATATCTACTATCATGGGTATCTATACCCGCATCATGGATACATGTCCATGGAATCATATCTACTGTCATGGGTATCTATACCTGCATCATGGATATATGTCCATGAAATCATATCTACTGTCATGGGTAACTATACCCGCATCATGGATACATGTCCATGGAATCCTATCTATTGTCATGGGTATCTATACCCGCATCATAGATACATGTCCATAGAATCATATCTAATGTCATGGGTATACTTCCCGACCCATTGTGGAACGCGGTAAAGTCATATAATCACATTAACACCAATAGAATATCCTGAGTAGCTTTACACATATTAAATCATCACTCATCTCTCTCAATGGAATATAAAAAGGGCGCTATCTTATTAAGTATCATTTTTAGACATAATTTGGAAACTCGATAAAATAATAAAAATGAACCTTTTTCTAGAGAATCGAGGATACTTATCATAACTCACATTACTTGTAATTAGACTGTATAAGAACCATGTACGTCCGTCGTACGTTTACTTTATGAAAAATCATGCCAAAATAAAGAAGGAAAAAAGTTTCACATACCTCGTCGTCTATATCAATTCGAATATCTAATAATCGCCTCGACTAGCACCTTGACCTATAATAATAACAACATGCCTATCAACTCTATGATTCCTAACGTGAGTCATATTAAAAGACGACTCCATTATTCTATAAAAATTCGAGCAGCACTTCCTCTGTTTATATGTACATCCATAATTTTCAAACTAAGCCAGCAATACCAACAACAAGTCATAACTCAAAGATAAAACCACAATAATCTCAGATATTCTATTTATGTCATCATAACATATTCTTCTCTTTTATATTTATGCAATATCACAACTACAACAACAAGTAGTGCAAGTCCTACAATTTTCAACATAATATCCTTTTACTCCTTAATCCTTTAAGACGGGAATTAGTAACTACCACGACGTATATATACATGTTTCTAATCAAATCTCCAACATTTAAACTTCACAAAATCAGCCCCTAACTTGACGCAATAAAATCCAACAATTTCAAGCAAGTTTCCGGTCAATCTTCATAAACCAAATCTTTTCTTAATTCCCTAGAATCCAATTCATGTTTCAACAATTTCTTATGAACCATTATAATCTAAATGTCAAGATCTCTTTCAAGACTTCCTTCAATTTTAACGTTCCATTAGCGACGATAATAAGAACAACGACAATTAAATCCAACAACTCCAAAATTGGTAAAAATAGTTCCAAAATCGGTCCAATAACATTACAACAATCACATGCATGTTTAAATTCCCATTTTTCCTTAATCACAAATTCATTTTCTTAATTCTAACAACATGCATTCCGATTATATCATAGAAGGAAGAATTTTATACCTCAAATCGCCCCAAAACAGTCCCAGATTTTCGTCTACTTCCCCAGTCCGATTTCCCACTGATTTATCGAGTTTCTTGCACCCATTTCTCACCTTTTCAACTCCGAATTGACATACATATATTCCACAATGTTAACCCATCATTTATACATGTTTTTCTTCTCAAAACCTTGTCCAAAAATCCGAAATTCTTTGCTCAAAATCGACCCAGCAGTAGCAGTTTTTTTCTTCACTGTTTTGTGCGATTTTGTCCACTGTTTGGGGAGATTTTGGCTTCTAATATTGGTGAATAACGTAGTCTCGGAAGAGGAGATAAAACCTTAAATTTTTGCTATGTTTTGGGGTGGGTTTCGGCTGGGATTTGGAGGAAGAGAGGAGGAGATGAAGTCTTGAAAAGAGATGAAGAATGAAGAGATGAAGAGTTTTTCTTAAGACTTAAACAATAAAATTCTGAAAATTCTTAATTGCTATTAGGCCCACTTCTCTTACTTGTTTATCTAAATTAATCCCCTCTTCTTAAAATATATCCCACATAACTCCTCTTTCATAAAATCTGAACATTATAAGTTCATTTTGGTCCAATTCCCATAATTTATTAACCTTAGGTCCCACTCCTTTTAAATTCCGAAAATTCCATAAGATCTCGTATTCTCAATGTCATAACTCTTATAGAACGTTACTAATCCTTAATGGGAATATATATAACTATCATTTTCCATTTCCATTGACACACTCGTAGTAACCAAAAAAAATTTCGGGCTCACATCCTTTGAATACCAACTTCCGGATTAGCTTGTATAAATATACTTTATATCCAATATCCGGATCTTATTTCCTAATGACGTTCTTAATTATCGTCTTAATCTTACGAGGTGTAACATCCTTCCCCCCTTAGAAACATTCGTCCTCGAATGTTCATCATAGGCCTCATGCTATAAAAATTTCGGCAGAGTCCCCTTTTAACTTTGCCTATCAACCTATATTCAGCAAACCAACAGATGCCTCACAGGACCACAATATACACCACATATATCATTCACCAAATAATAGTTAGGTAAGGAATCAAATTACCTGTGGATATTCAACCGAATCTTATGTAACACCTTGAACAAAGTTAAAGAGCCTCTATGCGGTGCTATATTCCTCCATTTTCAAATTTTCCATAATATTCCAGCTGGTACAATCTTGTACACTTACTTCAATTTGTAATGGCATATAGTATTCTACCATCTCTGTATTGTATGCTTAACTTGACGACAATTCATGTGTATACCTGCTGCATTGTTAAAATAGCTCCATATAAATTTGGTAAACTCCTTTGTAAGAACAAGTGATCTGTCATTTCTTGATGTAAAACATTATATCAGCAGCATCTTGATACTATATTAATTCCAATACTTTGCAACACTTTATTCACTGGAATTTTAATTTCCACATCGCCCACAGGAAGAAATATATCTGGAATGAAACTCTGTTAACCCACATTTACCTATATACATCAAAAGGATATGATCCTTATCTCAACAAACCCCATGCACACGACACAGTAAATTTACTAGAACTTGTCATTATCCACCAAGGATTATCCCACATGGTATATATCAAGTATGTAGTGACATGTGAGACAATGTCATATGATAGATACTTCCCTAGCTTTGACAAATCCCATCAATCCCCACGTAGCAGTTCTTTGTCATCTTCTACCCTTTCATCAATAAGAAACTCTGATAGTAATACATAGTGTAACGTTTCCAATTTGGTACGATTATCAACTCAAATGTTAGCAGTCTCACTCTTTGTTTTCCACCATATTTCTTGCTTAATGTTATCCCTTACTTCAAGAATCATTTCCAAGACCTGAGAACCATTTTTCCATTGTTGTCTTCCTTATTCTATTTATTACTATTTGTCTCCTCAAGTGACACTTGTTCGATCCTCTTGTCGGGCTTACTAACACAGTTGTATCTTTGGATGCATCAATATTTGTCACTTTGGCTACATCACTCTTAGTATCTATTATCCCTCCGTCGAATTCATCTATATCCTTGTACCTCTCTTATCTGTTTTCCACCCTTCTATTATTGTCTATCGAAATTCAGGATCCATCCTTTATCTATTAAAGTATCTGAACCTGTACTAATTCTTAATGCCTACTTCCCACCTAATTAACCCAAGAGAATGTTCATATAGGCCTGATTTCATGAAATACACTTTAGAAACATGTATATCTTCAACCCATTTCTGAGTAGTAAGTACTGCTACAAACTTTTTTTCTCACACTACCATGTATAGTATTCCCCTGATAATCTTAGTTCTGTCAAATTACATTCTACTATATACTGTTTAAAATCCCTTATCCCAGTCATGGCAACATAACACTTTACTCTTTCATTTCTCCTTAATACCCAGTTAAAATCACCTTTCATATTTTGACCCGGACTTTTTTGGGATGTCGCTAATAACCAACGAATGGCAAGTTATTTTCCTTGTGTGGATCCTATTTAAATGGAAACTTGATGAGTCGATCATTATTGCCTATGGACTTTGTACCTGGTCATGTAACCTTCCAATATCTATCCACCGCTCCCTTTTAAGAGACACATCATTAAACGCATACACCAAGGTCATATGGAAGCTTTTCTTAGTACCTCTAAGTGTTACCCCGCAGTGTATTAATTATTCTGTACCATTCAATATCTACCTCATAAAGATGAGGCTTCCACAACAACCATATTCCTCCATTTCGATGCTCAGTAAGATTTGTACTAAAAGATCACCCACTACACAAGTTAAGAGAGGTATTATGAGATTCTTACCCTTTTAACCTTTAGTTCCAAGAGATCAAATAGCCCCATCTTAGCATTCTGCGTGAACTAATGCATTGAAACTGTGCACGAAAATATACCTTGGTTACCGATCCTTCCTATAACTATTTAACTGAAAATATGCACTCCAGAGCTTCGCTGCTCGTCTGAACACTACTCCTTACGATATTTTAAATTCTGAACATAACTATACGCCAATAGGATGCTCATCATTCCCAGGTTCTAAGTCATTTGCGAAAGAACTCAAATAATCCCTATGTCCAATACTTTCCAGAACTCATTCCAAAAATAACAAGACGCTTTCATTCATTTATATCAATCTCACTATTCAAGAAGTAATAGCCTATTCTTATTCTTATATGGGAACAATATCCTTTTGCAGTTTCCTACTTCAGATGGTTCTTTCAACTTAGATTCTATTTCGATTCTACTAGCAACAAAGGGAATATATACGATAGGGTGGGATCTGGATCTATCAATGTATATACGTCTCAAAAAGATCAAAAATATACCTGTAACCCCATTCGATGATGCCTTCTGATCCTGCCCTGTGGGGCACATAACCATAAGAGAGGACGAACCAACCACCGATCCAGCAGGCTGAGCCACACCACCTGTATCCTTCCTAAAAGGACACTCTCTCATCACATGGCCTTGACAGTCGCATTAAAAATAAGCACCTGTACCAAAACGACATTTCCTAGAATGATGCCTACCACACTGAGAGCACTGAGGGAAAAGTGTCCTCGGCTGACTAGAACCCCTGTTCCTTTGAAAACCTGAAGCCCTGGAGCTCTGACCGGCTACCGAATTGTTATACCCCATATTTCCAGGGTATGTATGTGAGGGCGTACGTACAAAAGTTTAGCCTTAGTTAGGCACTATGGACGAAAAACTTGTGCACAACCCACGAAAAGAATAGTTTTCCGACGAAACGTTTTCCAAAACTTCATGAGGAAAAATTACTGTTATGTCATTTATAATTTTTATGGATTTTTCCGAGAGATGAAATATTTTGGACCAACGAGGGCTTACACTTGTCACCCTCAAGTGACGAGAACTTGGACGATTTCGGCGTTTTTGTGGCCTCGCATAAGTCAAGGTTAGGTAGGATATTTTTGTGTAGTAGATGGATAAGGACACTGGGTGAATCCCCACCTCCACTCTGCCCTCCACTTGCCTTCATCTTGGCCATTGGTTGGCCTATAAATACCCCCTAACTCAAGGTTTTCTTCATCCACAAACACAATTCTCTAAGTCTCAAAATCCTCCCTCTCCTCAGTAGTGTTTTCGTCCAACCTCTCCCCTCTAGCCTAGTGGCTTCACGAGAGCCCCCTTGGTAGAAATATTCTCCAAGTATAGTTACTATTCCAAAATACCCTAGCCCAAATCCCTTATAGTATTTAAGTAGAAGTTGTGTAGAACTTCTAAGGGCTTCGAGCTATCTGAGCGCAAATTAGAGCTAAACCTTGCTCAGGATCGACATTTAACTTGGATAATTTTGGGCTTATCGAGGTAAATACTCTCGTCCTTCTATTGTAATTGAATATTACATATAAGAATAGTTAAGACTTGAGTATAAGATATAGAGGATATTAAAGAATAGAATTGAATCAGTAAACACAGAGAAGGGTATTAAAGAAGAGAATTAAATCAGATTTACATGTGATCAGTATTTACAGAGACTTGGGTAGCTTGACTGCAGGAAGTGCTGCCCAATTTTCCGTAGAATAGAGAACCCTCTGCTTAGAACTTTATACAGAGTAGTCTAGACGTTGATAGACGTATTTGACTATTATAGGTTGATACTCTGCGCGCGACATATTCGACTTGGCAGGTGGATTTCGCCGAGAAGGTATGTGATTCTTCCTATCCTCTTAAGCATGATATTTTAAAATATATATATATATAGTACGGTAGACGTACGTGAGTTAACTGAACATGGTTTTACTTAACGTCTTTCGACTTGAGTCTAAATAATAAGAACCTTGAAGTATTTCAAAAGAATTATGAATCGTTTTTCGAAAGAAGAGTAATACTTGATTTTTAAACAGAAAGCTTAAGAGTTATACTAGCTTTATGGGAAGTTAGGTATAACGACTTAAGAAAGATAAAAGGAACGGTTTTACTTATTTGTTTATGAAAATCTTGTATTGACTTCTGCAAAAATGTTATGATATTACGTGTGTTAGTGTCTTGTGATGTTATTCTTGTTGTGCTTACGTTGTTAAACGTTAAGACCGTTGTACTGTTGTTATATCACCTACCCCCTTGACTTGTTATACCGAGGGCTTGCCACCCTTGATGCGGGTCTATACAAACTACGCGTTCTGGTGACTACGCAGAGTCGCGGAGTTCCGAGATTGATCATTCCGGTGTTTTATCCCGACGCGGATGCCACGCGGTTCGCGTGCGACTACGCGGTCTATGAGACTATGCGATCGCGGAGTCCGTGAGGGTACCGGGTTAGCTACCCCGACGCGAGGAATACCTTACGCGTTCGGCGTGACCTATGCGGATCGCGGAAGTCCAGGATTAGGCACGATAATGATACTACGGGCGATCGCCTTGCTTCGATCATTAGCGCCTAGAAAAGACCGCCATATTATATATATTCTCGCTCTTGTTTATGTTGTGGCACTATGTGCGATTGAACTGGTTGTATTTGCAAATGGTTTTAAATACTTTGATTTTACTTGATTTTTACGCTTCACATACTTGGTACTACCAGATCGACTTTCGGGCCGCGCTCATGCCGCAGGTGGCAAAGAGTGCTAGATCCACATCCTTAGGATCTTTGCTTTGGTGTCAGGAGCTCCATCTTCTCCGGAGGCTCGACTTTTGGTATGGTTCTCCCTGATGTTGTAGATATATGTACATTCAGGGTATGGCGGGGCCCTGTCCCGCCATAGTTGTTTACATTCCTATAGGTCTGTAGTCATGTTGTAAAGTTGGGATGTAACTGTTCACTCTTTATATATATATATATGCCGAAAGGCGACTTTTATCAGATAAACTGTGTCTCAATTTACATTTGTTTCATGTCTTGTTTTTATATTCCGCTGATTACTCTGATGTATGTCTACTTGGGTGCCCCGATAAGGCACCAGTCACGGGCCCCGGAACGGGTCGTGACACGAATACCTTGTGTGGTCCAATCTCTATCTATGAATCGCGTGCCTTCCGTAGGCCGGAATGAATATCTAACTCGCCGAGGTCGCCCCGAAACTCACCGGAATAACCAGCCGGTCTAGCTCTCTTACGCTGGTTTCTGCGTCGGTCCTCTACCCCATGTACCGCATAAACTCCTGCGTATAGGTCTACCCCGCCACTAGCCTAGTCAACAACTGAATCGCGTCTCCTATGTCACTATCCCTTCCTCAGAGGCGAGCTGGGACTCGTGTCGGGTCTCGAATCGTAATATCGCTTCGAACTGGGCCCCGGGAGGTGGCGACGTAGCAAAACTCGTCGACTGAGGTACGCTCGCATGATCGAGCACGGACCCAAGAATCCTCGAATCGACTACTATCCCCCGTTGTAGATTTACCCTTCTGGGCCGCTGTCGCTTTCTTCGGAGGCATAGCTGTGAACATAATAAGTCGTCAGAAAGGGATTATCCTAATAACACAGCTCTATTGCACGATCTAAGAGATAAAAGAATAGAAACCAATCCTAAATGTCCGGTAGCTTATGGTGCACAACATACCCATACACAAGACTCTACTAGACACGGTCTGTAGACATTACGAGGACTAACTGCTCTGATACCACTTCTCTCACGACCCGAATCCCGGGCCCGTGGCTGGTGCCCTACCCGAGCACCCTCCTACCTAAATGACACAAGTAAACCGCGGAATTAAATAACACCTCATTTTTTTTAAAACCAACGAAAACATGCAAGGTCAAAGCCGACAAGGCTGCCATATAATATACATAATCAAAATCACTACACTGTACACGAGTCCAATCCCACATATGAATACATACCTCTAAGAGTTTTACTGAACTATGACGGGACAAGGCCCCGCTGCATCCATAATCAGCATAAAACTCAGAATGAAGGATCTATACCAAAATGATAACCTCATTAATAGATGGAGTTATCCACAACTCGAGCGCGGTCCTACACTTTCGATCACCGAATCAGGTACCTAAACTCGCAGATTTAACGCACTTCTGAGAAAGCGGGTCAAGACAAGAATGTACCAAGTATATGAAACAATAAGTACTGTAAAAGAGATCACACAGTCCACATATAACAGGAAGCAAGTATGATAACTCAAAACAACAGCACACTGAACCTTGCATACATGAGAGTAATACAATCATTTTTACCTTTTTAAGTTATGCCTTTAACAATGAGATTAACTGTTCCACTTTAAGTCATAAACACACTGCACCCTTTCATTAATGAAATCTCTACCGTTTCAAAACATGAAGGTCGTGCCAGTGTCAGGGTCAACCACCCTCTGTATTATAATGCAACCTATCATAGGACTATTTCACCCGCAAGTGACTGTTTCATCCGCATAGGTCACGTGGACCCGCAATGAGTCATCGGTACACGATACTCGCATCACGGATAGCTAATCCATGGCTTATATATCCCGGGAATTTAACCCGCCCGAGTCTATCCGACCCGCCGTGAGTGTGTACCACTCACACCATGGGGAGCTACTCCATGATATCTCTTTAACCAAGTTGCCAACCCTTTATGGAGGGATGCGGAGATGTGAAAATATGACACTTGCACGAATGTCTACATGAGCAACCCATATGCAAGTAAACCATTCTTGACCTTTATTTATAAAATGAATAAACCATCATTTTAGCAAACCAAGACAATACCATGCCTTTCATTTTTACACAAACCAAGACAATACCATGCCTTTCCTTTTTACACAAACCAAGACAATTACCATGCCTTCCTTTTTACACAAACCAAGATAAATTCTCATTTAAACAAGCCAAAGTACTATCAAGGCACAAATAGAATAATTCTCATTTAAACAAGCCAAAGTACTATCAAGGCACAAATAGAATAATTCTCATTTAAACAAGCCAAAGTACTATCAAGGCACAAATAGAATAATTCTCATTTAAACAAGCCAAAGTACTATCAAGGCACAAATAGAATAATTCTCATTTAAACAAGCCAAAGTACTATCAAGGCACAAATAGAATAATTCTCATTTAAGCAAGCCAAAGTACTACGTACGTCCATTCTTTTCAAAAGACTCCTTTTTATATAAAACCCCAAGATACTAACACCCGTAGTATCAAGGCATGTCTATTTTTCAAATTAAGTTACTACACATTTAGAAATTCATTTCAAGGCTTTGAAACCGAGTAACTTCTAATTTTACAACCTAGGCAACTCATGTCTATCAATCAAATAGACCACTCTCTTAACCTTTCATAAAGCCGTTATAACTAACTTCCCATAAAACCGTTATAATTCTTTATGTATTAGACAAATTCATTCTTTTTATAACCAAGAGACTTATACTTTTAAAACCAAGTATCATATACTTTCAAATCAAGTTTCTTAACTTTAGAAATCAAGTCTCTTAACTTTAGAAATCAAGTAGCTTATACTTTTAAATCCCAAGTAACTCACACCTTTAAAACAAGTTACTTCTCTTTAAATCATGTCATTTCTCCTCTTTTAAATCAATTAAGTAAATCACTCATTTGACTCCCCTAAAGCCGTTATAACAAACTTCCCATAAAGCCATTATAACAACCTTTAGGTTTTGGAACTAAGACACTATCCAAGAGATTAGGAACCACTTCCTTTTTAAGACTCTAAGTACTTCAAGTAAAACACTTTCACTTTTGAAAATCCAAATTTCATCAAGGGAATGGATTATAACAACTTCCAATTTAAACATCCAAAGTACAATCAAGGAAGTATATAGAACAACTTCTATATTAGGCAATCCAAGTACAATCAAGGAGTAGATCATTTACGGAGTAGGATTTACTTATTTTACCATAAGGAATCATGCTAGAAGAAGAGGAGAGGATTCACATACCTTTTCGGCTTATTCCACAAGCTCAGTCGAATACGCCGCACGTAGAATTGTCAACCTATAATGACAACAACACGACTATCAACTTCTAGTTTCTAACGTAGAATGATACTAAGTATACGATCTCTTATTCTACGGAAAATTGGGCAGCACTTCCTTTGTTTCTACGTACTTTTCCACCTTTTTCAAGGCCCGAAATCAATAACCAATATGCCACCTTTAAGGCTCAACACATCAATCAATCAAAGAGGATTACACGCCTTACAATACGTGTAAAATTCTGCCCCCACAATTAATACCAAGTAGTTCAATATCCAAAGCCATTCTCGGCTAACAATGTACAACAACACAAAGTCTTTTCCAATTCTTTTCAATCCAAGTTGTTAAGTCTAACATGTTATATAGTCGTAAACAACTTTAACAACTACAATTCCTTCTTTATATAACATGCGACGACTAAACTAATAACCAAATTGAATTGTAATCTAAAAGGCTAATCATGCTAGTTTCGGATTAGTGGTTCCAATATCCATAACACTTATCAAACTTCAATATATATATCTCATGCTTGTTTATATCCATGACTACAACAATAAGTAATCTTTAATCACTAAGACGACAAGATTGTTACCTTGATAAGCCCTTATAAAATTCCAAGATTCAAAGTCGCTCCTTAGCAAATCACACGACTGCTCGGCCCGTGATCGTGCCTTACCCGCACCCCAAAGAGTCATACATCGAGTAATCAGCGGAATATAAAACAACCAAGATATGAAACAAGATAAATCGAGACACGCTTATACGAAGAAAAGTTGCCTTTCGCATATATATATCAATACCCAAAATGAGCGCTACATCCCAACTTTACAACAGACTACTGCACTTAAGAGTTTAAAACAACAATGGCGGACAGGGCCCCGCCATACCCCTGAATGCAAAATACCTACAACGACAGGGGACCATACCAAAATGCTAAGCCTCAGGAGAAACGGAGCTTTTCCAACGCCAAACGGTGATCCTAAGAACGGGATCAACAACAGAGTATCTTTACTGCGCATGAATGCGACCCTCAAGGAGGTCAAGATAACAGTATCAAGTATGTGAAATCAAAATATCAGAATGAAATCATAGTAGTCTATATAAAGGTGAGACATGCATGATAACCAAAACTACATCCACAATAAATAAGCATATGTCAAGTCGTGGACTCACGCCTCAAAGTCATCACTCAAATATAACAATGGGTCTCACGCCCACAACATCAATCATGCCCGTGGAATACCTTCCTCACCGCCTGATCACATGATATAAAAGCACCAAGGAATACATGAACACCGTGTCCTACCGTGTCATCATAAAACCGCACGGTAAGTGCGAAGGCATAACCGACATTAAAAACCCACAAGATAAACAAGGTCAGAATCAGATCACGAGATCTGCTGCATCGCCACATGATCAAAGCCGCCACTCGCGCGCAGATCTAATGCGCGCGCCTCAGCCTCGAACTTCCCGTAGCCCGCACGGGCCACCCAATGGCCCGCATGAGGTATTCCCGCATCGAGGGTAGCTACTCCCTGCAGCCGCCCGACTCGCCGCGTACGGCCACATAGACCGCATGACCACAAAGGCCGCACACTAACTCGAACTCCCGCAGCCCGCATAGGCCATGCACCGCATAAGGTATTCTCGAATCATAGGTCACACGCACTCCGCCAGAGTCTACCCCGCACGGAGGCGCTTAACCCCTAATCATGAGTGATATAATACTAACATAACATATTATCGTTAAACAACCTAAGCACAACAAGGGAAAACCCCTTTACACAAACATCACAAGATACTAACTCACGTAGCATCCTAACATGTTTACTTATCAAGTCAACAAGAAAGTATTACAAGACTATCACAAATCAATACAATCAAGTTATTCACACAAGGTACTTTCTACTTTATGTTAACAAGTTCGGGTTTTTAGCCCCAAAGTACTTCATGTATTACTCTTCTAAAAGATCCGTTTCTTTCACAAAAGTCACACAATACCCGTAGTATAAAAATAGAGTGACTATCTTTTGAAGTAAAACAAAACAATTCCCTTTGTAAAATCAAGTAACAACATTATTTTCCAAACGTTCAAGTTTGCCTAATTTCAAATGCTCAAGTTTCTCATTTTTCGAAAGGTTTCGTAGTTCATAGTTTTAATCCTTTAAAACAATTTGAGAAACATATACCTTATGTGTGAGTAGGTTATTCTTGTTTATAACAATCTTATTATAGCAGCCATGATCTAGGAAATGTAATATCATTTTGTCTCACTTTAGCTTCTATGCAGATGGAAGTTTCTACTGGTTTTAATAATACTTTATTAGTCAAAACATTTCCCTTTATTAGCGCTGCTGTGGTTTGTTCGATACTTATTCTGATTTCCGAAATCAGTAAAACATTATTCCTTTTTTAAAAACCAAGTACTCATTACTCACGAATGAGGTTTCACACAAACATCCATATTAAGTCAAGTCTCTTATCTTTTAAGATTAAGTCTCTTAACTTCTAAAAATCAGTAAACCATTCTCTTTATCTCTCATAAGACGTTATACCTAACTTCCCATAAAGCTAGTATAACTCTTATGTTTTCAAAACCACGTATTACTCTTCTTTCAGAAAGGTTTCTTAATTCTTTTGAAATACTTCAAGATTCTTATTATTCAGGCTTAAGTCAAAAGACATCATTGCATAACTACGCTCGTTAACACCCGTACGTCTACCGTACTATATATATGTTCTTGTAAAATACTTCCCGATTCTTTATTATTCAGGCTTAAGTCAAAAGACATTGCCACACGTACGTCTACCGTACTATATATATATACTTTTAAATATGTCATGCTCAAGAGTATAGGAAGAATCACATACCTCGCGACGATTATCGACTATAAGCAAAACGCTTCACGGCTATAATCCCGGCTAGCCTTGTCCACCTTCCAAGTAGTTCATGCTACTCGCAGAACATTCAACCAATAAAGGTTATCACATCGTAAGTACAAATCCCATGTAAGTAGCTTTAATCTTCTACTTATATTCTTCTCAAGTGATTTGGCCAAGTCTTTTCTCGTAATATCCTTCTATTACAGCTCAATTCTCTTCTATGAATCTTATATTCATTTATATACAACTACGATGTAATTCCCAATTACAATAGAAGGATGAGTATTTACCTCGATGAGCCCAAAATTATCCAAGTTTAATGTCGCTCCTGAGCAACGTTTAGCTCCTACTCCGAGTGCTCCAATCCGCTCCAAACAACCCCTTAGAAGTTCTACGCAACTTCTACTTAACACTTCAACCGACTATGAAGGTTTTCCTTAGGGTTTCGTTTAGTGGCTAAAGGAAAGTATAATGGTATTTCCGGGCTCTATGTATAGAGGTAACTTTGGAAAGTACTACAAGGTATATGGGCTAGAGTATTTGGGCATTATAACAATACTTGGAGAGTATTTTTATACCACAAAGGGGGGGTATTATACGAAAACAACTAGGCTAGGGGGGGTGGTGCTCTCGGCCAAGGCTTCTCAAAAGAGGGGGAGTTTCGCCAAGGGTGGGACGAGAACCAGCATGGGGGAGAGGATTTCAAGACTTGGAACAATTTTTGGATGAATAAGTTCATCACTAAGGGGGGGTATTTATAGGTCAAGCAATGGCCAACCAATGGCCAAGATCCATCCAAGTGTCATGCAAGTGTAGGGCTAGGATTAAGCCATGTGCACCTTATCCATCTACCACACCAACTTGCACAAAATATCCTACCAACTAAAGTCACCCATTTTCGTCCATTGCCGCCCCACTTCCTTCCAATGTGAGGGTGACACATGTCACCCTCCCGTTGGTCCAAAATGTTTCGTCTCTCGGAAAAATTTGCAAAAATTAGAAATTACATAGCCGTAATTTACCCTACGCGAGTTGTGTAAAACGTTTCGTCGGAAAACGATTATTTTCGGTACTTGTGCACAAAAATAAAACGTCCAAGCCAACTTTAAAGTTCAAACTTTTCTACGTACGCCCCCACGTACATACTCTGGAAATACGGGGTATAACATTCTCCCCTCCTTAGAAACATTCGTCCCGAATGTTCCTTCTAAGTCTCAAAACAAACATGCGCCAGTATAGTCTTCACTACTATACTTACGAGAACAATCCTGCCACACCTGGCCACAGAAACACCTGCGCAAATACTTACATCCAAGTCCACGATGAGTCACCTCTAACACCACAAAAGCTCCCACCCGGGGTCTAAAAGATACTCCCTTTGCACCTACTCTTTACAAACGAAATGATCACATCTATGTCCTTACACATGCTCGCTTCTTCCCTTACTCGTCGTACCCTTCTCGTACACTCGAACTCTTCTCATAACTTACCATGTTTCTGGTACTGCTTCCCGCTGACTCTGAGCTGCCAATAACCTCTTCTGAATAAGCTTCACCCTATCCACGCCCTGCTGAACAAGTACGAACCAACTATCTGAACCTTGCTTACATCGAATCAATCGACCGGCAATCTTACACTAGCGCTTATAGAAAGGCTCCATACGGCGACACCCGAATACTGAAACGGTAGCTATATAATACATACTCAACAAGAGGCGAATAGTCCTTACAGCTACCCCTGAAATCCAAACACTGGCCCGAGGGTGAATGAGACACTGAGACTCACCTGAGTTCCTAACCTTGCCTGGTAAAACCTCCAGAAAAGAAACAGCCGTAACTTGGGGCTCCACTGTCTGCCATAAGGTGAAGGTAGGCACCTCGTGCAGCCTTACAACCTTCCTGAAATAATCATCTCGCAACTTACTACCGAGAACACGGTTCGATTAAAAGATAAGACGGGCTGACCTCATCGGCCCGACTACAGGTCGAACGCATCCACGAACTCGTACGATGGTTAACTAAACCTGGGCCTAACACCCTTGTGGCCCTAACACAAAGCGGGACCACCACAAACTGACCCCACCACCATACAGGCCGCGGGTCGACCCGCAACATGGCCTCAACCCGACCCAACGCCGCAAATCACTAGCTCCCGATCCGAACAATCTCACTAATCACGCTACGAAAACCTAGCGGTCTTCTTAGCTCAACTACCCTCTTTATTTCCTACTACTCAGGGACTTATCCCACAAATATATCTCACGTAAACTATGCACTTCGATAAGGGTCAAACATGAAATAATTCTTTTACCAAAGATGGCCTCGCCTCTAAGGTCTCTACGATATATTCTATGGCTCCCACATTCTCTATCCCCAATCTTTCTGGCCAACTAATCATGATTTCTAATCACGCTTAATACAATGCTATCCAAAATAATGCTTAAGATATTCGCATCTTACTATACATACAAATCTCTGAGGGTTAAAGATATACCAGATCTACGCCGCACTTCTAGGTCGTTCTAATCAATCCCGCCTGTTGGGCGATACCGGGAAGGTGATGAACTAGCCATCGATCCCGGCGTCGAGTCTCGACATCCGGACCACCCTTGGTAGGACAATTCCGCAAATGGCCCACCTGGCCGCAGCATAACAAGTCGTCGGGCTACACGACACTTCCGAATGACACCTACCACAACGCCACACCGGCGGGGGTGGCCTCATCTCGCTAACGCCTTCCTCTCCGAACCACCGAATCCACAATCGACCGATAGGCCGAGTCCTCCTACTAGGACACCTTTTCGACATACGGCCTCGACGGCCGCAGTAAAACCAAGAACCATAAAAGACGACATTCCCGGATGACGCTTGCCACACCGTGAACACCGAGGAAAATCAACCCCGTGGAGGACACTCGATCGGGCGAGGCGCATGTCTAATTGGCCACACGAGGCGGTTCGCCTCGAGAGTTACCAAATGATCCCGCCAATCGTCCTCTTCGCTGTTCGTTAACTGCCGATCTCTACATCTCTCACCGCCGCATAAGCTCGAACGCAAGCCCACTCATTCCCGATCAAGAGCTACTTCTTCACAACCCTTCTTTAGATAATCATCAATATCCTTGATATATCGGTACATAAAATACTCTACGGTTGCCAAATCCTTGCTAGTAACAGGCCGCTCTTCCAATCATATTTTCGCTTCCTAGTCGTGGAACCAAGGTCCGGATGTCATGGCCGCAGGAGGAATCGGCCATTGTGCCAAACTTTTTGCCGCGCGACGCCTCGTAACTCCTCGCATCAAGCATCCCCAGGTGATGATTGGGCCCGTGCCCTTCTAACTCTCTGTACTTTACTCGCAGCTCCTTCGGCTGCCTTGCCCTTCTGGGCCCGAGTTGCCTGGCGCGGAGTCATAACTGGTAAAGGAAATGAATACGTTAGAGGGGTCCAACTTACAACACAGCTCTAAAGCACGATCTCAGAGTGAGAAGAATGGAAACCAATCCTAAATATCATATAGCCTCCTGATTATTGGTGGTGCACAACACACCGATAATCAAGACTACTAGATACGATGCTCAGACACTTTCCGAGGATTAATCGCTCGATACCACTTTTGTCACGACCGCCCGGCCGTGGATCGTGCCTTACCCGGCACCCCAAGAGTCATACATCGAGTAATCGTGAATAAAAAACAACCAAGATATGAAACAGTATAAATTGAGACACAGTTATCTGAAGAAAATTTGCCTTTCGGCATATATATATCAATACCCAAAATGAACATTTACATCCCAACTTTACAACAGGACTACAGACCTCTAAGAGTTTAAAACAACAATGGCGGGACAGGGCCCCGCCATACCCCTGAATGCAAAATACCTACAACGACAGGGGACCATACCAAAATGCTAAGCCTCCGGAGAAACGGAGCTTTTCCAACGCTGAAACGGTGATCCTAAGAACGGGGATCAACAGCAGGAGTATCTTTACCGCAGATGAACGCACTCAAGGAGGTCGATAACAGTATCAAGTATGTGAAACCGAAAAATATCAGAAATGAAATCATAGTAGTCTATATAAAGCAGGAGACATGTATGATAACCAAAACTACAGTCCACAATAAATAAGCAGTCATGTCAAGTCAGGGACTCACGCCCTCAAAGTCATCACTCAAATATAACAATGGGTCTCACGCCCACAACATCAATCATGCCCGTGGAATACCTTCCTCACTGCCAGCCTATGATATAAAAGCACCAAGGAATACACATGAACACCGTGTCCTACTGTGTCATCATAAAACCGCACGGTAAGTACGAAGGCATAGCCGACATTAAAAACCCACAAGATAAACAAGGTCAGAATCAGATTACGAGATCTGTCTGCACCGTCACATGATCAAAGCCGCCACTCGCGCGCAAAGATCTAATGCGCGCGTCTAGCCCCGAACTTCCCGTAGCCCGCACGGGCCACTCCAATGGCCCGCATGAGGTATTCCCGCATCGAGGGTAGCTACTCCCGCAGCTGCCCCGACTCGCCGCCGCACGGCCACGTAGACGCATGACCACAAAGGCCGCACACTAACTCGAACTCCCGCAGCCCGCATAGGCCACATGCACCGCATAAGGTATTCTCGAATCATAGGTCACACAGACTACCGAAGTCTACCCCGTGACGGAGGCGCCTTAACCCCTAATCATGAGTGATATAATACTAACATAACAACTTATCGTTAAACAACCTAAGCACAACAAAGGAAAACCCCTTTACACAAACATCACAAGATACTAACTCACGTAGCATCCTAACATGTTTACTTATCAAGTCAACAAGAAAGTATTACAAGACTATCACAAATCAATACAATCAAGTTATTCACACAAGGTACTTTCTACTTTATGTTAACAAGTTCGGGTTTTTAGCCCCAAAGTACTTCATGTATTACTCTTTTAAAAGATCCGCTTTTCACAAAAGTCACACACAATTCGTAGTATAAAAATAGAGTGACTATCTTTTGAAGTAAACCAAAACAATTCCCTTAGTAAAATCAAGTAACAACATTATTTTCCAAACGTTCAAGTTTGCCTAATTTCAAATGCTCAAGTTTCTCATTTTTCGAAAGGTTTCGTAGTTCATAGTTTTAATCCTTTAAAACAATTTGAGAAACATATACCTTATGTGTGAGTAGGTTATTCTTGTTTATAACAATCTTATTATAGCAGCCATGATCTAGGAAATGTAATATCATTTTGTCTCACCTTAGCTTCTATGCAGATGGAAGTTTCTACTGGTTTTAATAATACTTTATTAGTCAAAACATTTCCTTTATTAGCTTTGTGGTTTGTTCGATACTTATTCGATTTCCAAATCAAGAAACATTATTCCTTTTAAAACCAAGTACTCATTACTCACGAATGAGGTTTCACATGCATATCCATATTAAGTCAAGTCTCTTATCTTTTAAGATTAAGTCTCTTAACTTCTAAAAATCAGTAAACCATTCTCTTTATCTCTCATAAGACGTTATACCTAACTTCCCATAAAGCTAGTATAACTCTTATATTTTCAAAACCACGTATTACTCTTCTTTCAGAAAGGTTTCTTAATTCTTTTGAAATACTTCAAGATTCTTATTATTCAGGCTTAAGTCAAAAGACATTGCCGCATAACCACGCTCTGTTAACACCCGCACGCCTACCATACTATATATATATTCTTGTAAAATACTTCCGATTCTTTATTATTCAGCTTAAGTCAAAAGACATTGCCACACGACGCTCACCGCACTATATATATATATACTTTTAAATACGTCATGCTCAAGAGTATAGGAAGAATCACATACCTCGCGACGATTATCGACTATAAGCAAAACGCTCCACGGCTATAATCCCGGCTAGCCTTGTCCACCTTCCAAGTAGTTCATGCTACTCGCAGAACATTCAACCAATAAAGGTTATCAGTCTACTGTAAGTACAGTTTAATCTTCTACTTATATTCTTCTGAAGTGATTTCAGTTCAAGTCTTTTCTGTAATATCCTTCTATTACAGTTCAATTCTCTTCTATGAATCTTATATTCATTTATATACAACTACAGTATGTAATTCCCAATTACAATAGAAGGACAGTAGTATTTACCTCGATGAGCCCAAAATTATCCAATTTTAATGTCGCTTCTGAGCAACGTTTAGCCCCTACTCCGAGTGCTCCAATCCGCTCCAAACAACCCCTTAGAAGTTCTACGCAACTTCTACTTAACACTTCAACCGACTATGAAGGTTTTCCTTAGGGTTTCGTTTAGTGGCTAAAGGAAAGTATAATGGTATTTCCGGGCTCTACGTATAGAGGTAACTTTGGAAAGTACTACAAGGTATATGGGCTAGAGTATTTGGGCATTATAACAATACTTGGAGAGTATTTTTATACCACAAATGGGGGTATTATACGAAAACAACTAGGCTGTGAGGGGTGGTGCTCTCGCCAAGGCTTCTCAAAAGAGGGGGTTTCGGCAGGGTGGACGAGAACCACAAGAAGGGGGAGAGGATCTCAAGACTTGGAACAATTTGTGGATGAATAAGTTCATCACTAGAGGGGGGGGGGTATTTATAGGTCAAGCAATGGCCAAGATCCATCCAAGTGTCATGCAAGTGTAGGGCTAGGATTAAGCCATGTGCACCTTATCCATCTACCACACCAACTTGCACAAAATATCCTACCAACTAAAGTCACCCATTTTCGTCCATTGCCGCCCCACTTCCTTCCAATGTGAGGGTGACACATGTCACCCTCCCGTTGGTCCAAAATGTTTCGTCTCTCGGAAAAATCCGCAAAAATTAGAAATGACATAGCCGTAATTTACCCTACGCGAGTTGTGTAAAACGTTTCGTCGGAAAACGATTCTTTTCGGTACTTGTGCACAAAAATAAAACGTCCAAGCCAACTTTAAAGTTCAAACTTTTCTACGTACGTCCCCACGTACATACTCTGGAAATACGGGGTATAACAAAATCTTAGTTCCTTTCCTTCACGCTCCAATCCGCTATTTGAAGCCCTTAGAAGTTCACCAACAACTTCCCTTACATTTACAATCAAAACTTATGAAAACAACTTAGGTTTTCATCTTGCGACTAACGTGAAAACGTCGTTTTTCTGGGATCTTTCTATTGAGATATCCTTATAATACCCCTAGGAACCTTGGGTTAAAGTATTGTGAATTATGAACCACAAACGAATTTTTTTTGTCTGGATAGCATCTCAAACCCGAGAGCTCCTTAATGAACAAGAATGAAGTCTTGAAATTTTCTAAGTGTTGAGATAAGTCTTGCTACTAGTGTAGTATATATAACACAATGGAGGGCCTAGATTAAAACACTTGTGTGGCTTGGATGAAGAAATCTAAATATCTAGTCAAGTGGGCAAGTTGACTTAGTCAATTATCTCAAAATTTCGTCCATAAAATTTCGTTTCCCGAAAATTCCATAATTGGTCAAAATATCGGAAACCTTGTGGGCCCCACAAAACGTAAGATTTCTCGGGTGGGCCCTACGTGTCCAAATCTGAAAATGAATTTCCACAATGTTAATAAATTCCATACTCCTCAAATAATGCATTTTGAGAATCTAATTCTCATCAACGAACATTTCTCCTTTCCAAAGTTCGGAAGATTTTCCTTCGGAAAAACAATTCTTTCTTTCGTATCAATTTAGAGTCCTGATTCCTTACGTACATTATATTAAACATGTCCTTGAATTACGTGGTGTAACATTCTTCCCCTCTTAGAAACATTCATCCCCGAATGTTCTTAGTCGGTTTTCAAGCTATACAAACTCCGGCATAGCCTCCTTACTATGTCTATCAATCAATAATCCACAAGACCAATGATGCTACACACGACCACCATATATCATATGTATACATATCAATAGACCTTCTATCCGCGGTCCCTTCTCACAAAACTCGAAGGTTATAGTCTTTTCAAAACGGGATCCTTAGAGGTTCCTTTCTTTTCCCCGTATAGGAATGGCCCTGTCGTATTCTAAGTCATGGGACTAACACTATCTGAACCCTTCAATCAGACTCCCACTCAGCTAACTGATGTTTTTCCCCGTGCTACTTCTCTTCTCTGTCTCACTTAGTCAAATTACTAGTTGGGGCATGATCCTATAATCTGCCTAGCTTAGTTTACCAACCGGTGTAAACTCTAATACTAGTAACATCTCAATCACGAGCACCTATGGACAGTGTTAATGAACCTAAAGGCGTCTGTATCATCACAATTAACCTCCACTCATGGCCTAAAAAGGATTCTCTCTACGCACCTTCATTACTCATAACTATAACCATTTTAGTTCTTTTAACCCTTGTTCCTTCCTTTTCTTACTTGTCATACTTTCTCGTACTTCCAAACTTATTTTAGTACACGTACAAAATATCAAATATTGTTTTTGTTCTCCAATCCTTGGAGTTACTATCTGTTACACCCCGTAAGTCCAGGACATGTATAAGAGAATAGACGCGAGAACACAAGACTTGAAAATTGGTACAAAAGGAAGAATTGTTTTTCCGAAAGGAAAATCTTCCGAACGTCGGAAAGGAAAAATGTTCGTTGATGAAAATTAGATTCTCAAAATGCATTATTTGAGGAGAATAGAATATATTATCATTATGGAAATTTATTTTTACGGATTTGGTCACGTAGGGCCCACCCGAGAAATTTTACGCTTTGTGGGGCCCACGAGGGTTACAAAATTTTATGGACGAATGGGAGGGCGACACGTGTCACCCCCACATGGTCTTGGACGAAATGGGACCAAGGGTGTAATGGTCATTGACCAATGTAGATGATCAAGTCTTGCAAGCTTGAGATAATTGACTTAGTCAACTTGCCCACTTGACTAGATATTAAGTATTCTTCATCCTAGCCACACATATGTTGTAATCTTGACCCTCCATTGTATTATATATACACACTAGTTGCAAGACAAGCTCTTCAACACTTAGAAAAATTTCACAACATTCTTGTTCCTAAAGTGAGCTCTCGGCTTTGTCAAGATTCCCACACAAAAATTTTGCAATTTTGGTTCATTATTCACAAGACTTTAACCCAAGGTTCCTAAGGGTATTGTAAGGATATCTCAATAGAAAGATCTCAGAAAAATTACGTTTTCACGTTAGTCGTAAGGTGAATGTTATACCCCGTATTTCCAGAGTATGTACGTGAGGACGTACGTAGGAAAATTTAAGCCTTAAAGTTAGGCAAGGTTCGAATTTTGTTCACAACCCCCGATTAGAATCGTTTTGACTAAACGCTTTACAATAACTTCATAAGGGAAAATTCCGCTATGTCATTTAGTATTTTTATGGATTTTTCCGAGAGATGAAATATTTTGGACCAACAAGAGGCGACACTTGGCACCTCTAATTGTGGACTTTGGCGCAATTGGACGAAATGGAGAGTGGGAGTAGGTAGGATATTTTGTGATATTTGTGTGGTAGATGGATAAGATGCACATGGATGAATCTTGACCCTACACTTGCCTTGCACTTGGCATGATCTTGGCCATTGGTTGGCCATTGCTTGACCTATAAATACCCCCTTAGTTGAAGACATTTCTTCATCCACAAACCATTTTCTAAGTCTTGAAAATCCCTTCCCCCTCTTGGTAGTGTTTCGTCCCAACACCCCCATCCCCTTCGAGAAGGCCCTCGCCGAGAGCCCTCCCCCTTGGCCGAAAGTATCCCCCCTCCTAGTGGTGCTAGTCGAGGGGTACCCCCCCCTTTGCCTAGTTGTTCTCATAAAATACACCCCCACCTTGGTAGAAATACTCTCCAAGTATTGTTACTATTCCCAAAATACCTTGGCCCAAATACCTTGTAGTATTCCAAGGTTACACTTATACGAAAAGCCCAGAAATACTATTATACGTCCCTTCAGTCACAAAAACGAAACCCTAAGGAAAATCTCCATAGTTGGTTGGAGTATTAAGAAGAAGTTGCGTAGAACTTCTAAGGGTTGTTTGGAGCGGGTCGAGCACCGGAGTAGAGCTAAACGTTGCTCAGGATCGACATTAAACTTGGATAATTTTGGGCTTATCGAGGTAAATACTCTTGTCCTTATATTGTAATTGGAAATTACATACTGTTGTAGCATAGAAATGAATATAAGATTCATAGAAGAGATATTACAGAAAAGACTTGAACTGAAATCACATCAGAAGAATAATCTACAGAGTAGTCTAGTCATTGATAGACTTGTTTAACCTTTATAGGTTGAATGTTCTGCGAGTAGCATGTACTACTTGAAAGGTGGACAAGGCTAGCCGGGTTATAGCCGTTGAGCGTTTTGCTAATAGTCGATAATCGTCGCGAGGTATGTGATTCTTCCTATCCTCTTGAGCATGATATTTTAAAGAATATATATAGTACGGTAGACGTACGTGTGTTAACTGAATAATAATTACGGCAATGTCTTTTGACTTAAGCCTGAATAATAATCATGCAATGTCTTTGACTTAAGCCCAATAATAAGAATCTTGAAGCATTTCAAAAGAATATCGAATCATTTTTAATGTAAGAGTAATACTTGGTTTTAAAACTTAAGAGTTATACTAGCTTTATGGGAAGTTAGGTATAACGGCTTAAGAAAGATAAAAAGAATGGTTTATTAATTTAGAAGTTAAGAGACTTGACTTGAAGGAATTAATATGAATTTTGTTAATAAGTGTGAAACCTCATTCGTGAGTAATGCGTACGTGGTTTTTAAAATGGGATAATGTTTTACTGATTTCGGAAATCAGAATAAGTATCGAACAAACCATTGCAGGCTTAATAAAAGGAAATGATCGAATAATTAAGTATTATTAAAACCAAGAGAAACCTCCATCCGCATGAAGCTAAGATGAGACAAAATGATATTACATTTCCTAGATCATGGACGCTTTAATAAGATTGTTATAAACAAGAATAACCTACTCACATATAAGGCATATGTTTCTCAAATCGTTTTAAAGGAGAATTATATCATTAAGTGATTAAAACTATGAACTACGAAACCTTTCGAAAATGAGAAACTTGAGCATTTGAAATTTGGCAAACTTGAACGTTTGGAAAATAATGTTGTTAATTGATTTTACAAAAGGAAGTGTTTTGGTTTACTTAAAAAGATAGTCACTCTATTTTAATACTACTGTATGGTGTGACTTTTGAAACGGATCTTTTAAAGAGTTAATGTATGAAGTACTTTGGGGATAAAAACCCGAAAGTGTTAACATAAAGTAGAAAGTACCTTGCGTGAATAACTTGATTGTGTTGGTTTGTGATAGCCTTGTAATACTTTCTTGTTGATTTGATAAGTAAATATGTTAGGATGCTACGTGTGTTAGTATCCGTGACGTTTGTGTAAAGCGGGTTTCCTTGTTGTGCTTATGTTGTTTAACGATAACTGTTATGTTATTATATCACATACCCTCGACTTATTATACCGAGGGCTTGCCACCCTGACGCGTCTATACGGCTTACGCGGTCTATGTGACTACGCGAGCAGCGGTATGCTCCGGATTGATCATTCCGGTGTTTTATCCCGACGCGGGGATGCCCTACGCGGTCTGCGACTATGCGGTCTATTGAGACTATGCGGATTGCGGAGTCCGTGAGGGTACCGGTTAGCTACCCCGACGCGTCTATACGACCTATGCGTCTATGCGCGACCTAAGCGGCCGCGGAAGTCCAGGATTAGGCACGCATAATGATACTATGGGCGATCGGCCTTGCTTCGATCATTAGCGCCTAGAAAAGACCACATAAAGATATCTATTTCACTCTTGATTGATGTTGTGGGCGAGACCCATAGATATATTTGAGTGATGACTTTGAGGCGTGAGTCCCGACTTGACATGATCGCTATTTATCAGGAATCGTAGTTTGTTATCATACATGTCTCATGCTTTATATAGACTACTATGATTTCATTTACTGATTTTTCGCCACATACTTGGTACCGTTGTAATCGACTTCCTTCGGGCCGCGTTCATGCCGCAGTAGAGTACACCGCCATTGATCCTAGCTCTCGCGTCACGCCGCTTGGGAAGCTTCGCTTCGAGGCTTATCGTGTATAGTCCCCTGTCAGAGGTGCTACATTCGTGGTATGGCGGCCCTGCATCGCCATTGTTGTCATGTCATTCTTGAGGTCCGTAGTAATCGCAGGCGAGTTGTAAAAGGGATGTAATCGCTCAGATTTAAGTTTTATATATTATGCCGAAAGGCAAATTTTCTCGTATAATCGCTTTACACTTCTTGATATTTCATGTCTTGTTTTATGTTCCGCTGACACTGACGATGTCTACTGGGTGCCCGGTAAGGCACTACCACGCCCGGTTCGATCGTGACAAAAGTGGTATCGAGCGCTTAATCCTCGGAAAGTGTCTACGCATCGTATCTAGTAGAAGTCTTGATTATCGGTATGTTGTGCACCATACCAATAATCGTGAGGCTATAGGATATTTAGGATTGGTTTCCATTCTTCTCACTCGTAGATCGCGCCTAGAGCCGTGTTATAAGTCGACCTCTAACGTATTTCTTTCCCTTACCGTTATGCCTCCGCGTAAGGCAACCCGGGCCCAGTAGGGCAAGACAGCCGAGGGAGCTGCGAGTTGAGTACAGAGGGTTATGAGGGCACATGCCCAATCATCACCTGATATGGTGCTTCATTCGGGGAGTTCTGCGACATCGCCAAATTTCAACAGAGTTGTAACGACTGCCCGGCTGCATCGTGCCTTACCGGGCACCCTAGTGATACATACATCGAGAAAATCAGCGAACATAAAACATGAGTCATTTAACAAGAGATATCATAAATAAACAGCCAACCAAAACAGCTTGCCTTCAAGATATACATAAACCCGAATGCTTTAATCTTTACAACCCCGCCACAACAGACTACAGCACTTAAGATTTACCATTTACTATGACGGACAGTGGCCCCGCCATACCTCGAATGTACAAGAACCTACAACTCAGTGGAACACATACCAAAAGATAAGCCTCCAAGAAACGGAACTTCCCAATACGCGAATCGTGATCCTAAGAGGGATCCACGATCGATGTACTTCTACTGCAGATTTAACGCAGCTCGGGCGAGGTCAAGATAACAGTACCAAGTATGTGAAATCATAATATCAGAATGAAATCATACTAGTCTATATAAAGCAGAGACATGTATGATAACCAAACTACGCCACAACATAAAACAATATCACTCCAATATAACTATGGGTCTCACGCCCACAACATCAATCGTTCGCATATGGCCGCACGCTCTAATCATCAGACGGTAGACATGTCCATGATGCAACAATAAGACAAAGAATCCAAATGGAAGCATACCCGCGCGCCACGATCGTGTCGATGTCCAAAGGGAAACAATAAGACAACTTTCCAAACGGACGATACCCGCGCGCTACGATCGTGTCGCGATGTCCAAAAGGAAATCACGCGCGATAATCGAAATGGAAACATACCCGCAGCGCCACGATCGTGTCAAGATATCCAAAGCGATTAACCACAAGACCTTAACCAAAATGGAAGCATACCCGCGCCACGATCGATCGGTCGATGTCCAAAGCGATTAACAACAATAATACTATCAACAGAACGCACTGCGGAATTTCTCCGCCACACGCAAGACATCCAAGTAAGTTCTCAACTACCAACCGACTCTATCGAGAGACGCCAGAACACGTAAACACAACGCTTGTACAATAAAGGCTATCAACAAAAGCATAGGCAAGTTTCACAACAACAAGCATAGGAAAGTTTCACAACAACAAGCATAGGCAAGTTTCACACAACACAAATTACTTACATATTATGCCAAAGTCCGGGTTTTTAACCCCAAAGTACTACATACGTTAAGTTCTTTTAAAAGAGATCCATTATTATAAAAGTCACCCGATACGTAGTATTAGAATGACCAACCCACCTTCTTTTTCAAAATCAAGTAACAACATTCTTTCCTAAATTCCATTTTGCCTAGTTTCAATTACTCAAGCTTCTCATTTTCAAATGGTTTCATAGTTCCCAAACTTAATCACTGATTCCTTTTAGAATAATTGAGTAACATATGTCATATATGTGAGTAGTTTATTCTTGTTTATAACGATCTTATTACAAAGAACATGATCTAGAAAATGTAATATCATTTTGTCTTATCTTAGCTTCATGCAGATGGAGGTTTCTACCGGTTTTAATACAACACATCATTATTCAATACATTTTCCTTTATTAACGCCGCAGTTGGTCCTGTCGATACACATTCGATTCCCAAATCAAGAAACATTATCCCTTTAAAACCTAAGTACTCATTACTCACGAATGAGGTTTCACACAAACATCCACATTAAAACAAATAAGTTAAGTCTCTTATCTTATAAGATCAAGTCTCTTAACTTCTAACATCAAGAAACCATTTTCACTTTCATATAAGGTCGTTATAACTAACTTCCCATAAAGCTATTATAACACCCTATGTTTTAAATCAACCAAATCACATATAAAATGTAAGTCTATTGTACTAAATAGTTCACAACAATCATGCTAGAAAAGATAGGAAGAGGTTCACATACCTCGCGACGATTTATCGACAATAAGCAAAATGCTCCAAGTACTACAACCTTGCTAGCCCTTTCCACTCCTCGAGTAGAATACGCTACTCTTAGTACTTTCACCTATAAAGGTCACAAACGTCTATTAACCCCAAATCACAAGTTTTCAATCTTTCTAAAGAAAATTGCAAGACTCTCCCGCAACAACAGAAATCTCCTCCTCTATCGAGGCCGGCTACCAAGCCAACCAGTGGGGTTTACACGCCTAACCTGACGTGTACAATTCTACACAAGTTCATCGCAATACACCCTATGTAAATACAGTCGATTCGCTTTATTCTTCAGTCTTAATTCAAAAGACATTGCCGAATACTAAGTAGTTCTATATATAGTATACTTCAACTATATATTCTAACAAACATGTAATTTCCAATTACAATAGAGGGACAAGATAATTACCTCGATAAGCCCAAAATTATCCAAGTTATAATGTCGATCCTGAGCAAGGTTTAGCTCCACCCGCGCTCCAAACCACTCCAAACAACCCTTAGACGTTCTAACCACCTTCGACTCAAATACTTCAACCAACTGAAGATTTCCTTAGTGTTTCGGTTTGAGACTAAAAAGGACAAAAGGTAGTATTTCCGGACTCTACGTAAAGAGGTATCTTTGGAATACTACAAGGTACAAGGCTAAGGTATTTTGGGCATTATAACAATACTAGGGGAGTATTTCTATACCACAACAAGGGGTATTATACGAAAACAACTAGGCTAGGGGGGGGGTACCCCACGGCCAAGACACCACAAAGGGGGAGGGAGGCGGCCCTCGGCCAAGACTCTCAAAAGCGGGGGGGGAGGAGTTGGACGAACTCAACACTAGAGGAGGGAGGGATTTTTAGGCTGGGAAGGTTTCATTTGTGGATGAAGAGTTCATCAACATAAGGGGGGTATTTATAGCAAAACCAAAGGCCAACCAAGGGCCAAGATCCTTCCAAGTGTAAAGCAAGTGTAAGGGCAAGATTAAGCCAAGTGCACCCTAAACCCTACTCCACAAAACACTCCACAAAACAATGCACCAAACAAGGCACACTTCAGGGCCTGGCCAAGTGCCAACCCACTCGACCGCCCCTCCAAATCACAACGCAGGTGACAAGGTCACCTCCCGCTGGTCCAAAAGGTTTCGCTTCTCGGAAAAATCCGCAAAAATACAAAACGACATAGCCGAATTTTCCTTCGCAAGTTACGCAAAACGCTTCGTCGAAAAACGACTTAACCAAAGGCAGTGCACAAATGTTATTTCGCCAAGGGTGCCACATGGGGGTGACACGTGTCGCCCGATTCGCCTGTAATATTTCGTCTTCCAAAATATCCAAAATACCGAAAACTCAAAACAAAGCTGCTCCCACAAAATCAGAATTTCTCCCGTGGCCCCACGTGACCATTTCCAAAATAAAATCTCAAAATTCTAATATAATCTATGAAGTCCAAATACCAAACTGGGAATCCACCCCATTAACGAACCTTTTCTTCACAAATAACCGAAACTTTTCCGTCAAAAACTCACATCTTTCTTTCTTTTCAAAATTTTCTGCGTACTCGTACGTACGCCCTCACATACATACCCTGCAACTACGGGGTATAACATTCTCCCCTCCTTAGAAACATTCGTCCCGAATGTTCCTTCTCAAGTCGAATAACGATAAAGTTCCTCTAACAAGTTGCCAATGCCACACCGCCACGAAATAAAGATACGCCCTCTTCTTTCCTTACTCGTCGTGCCCTTCGAACGCTTGAACTCTCCCATTACGCCATACTTCACCATTACCTGCTCTCAAAAATCTCCGGAGTCACTACCTCCAAACTTGGTCATCTTACTAACCTCAAACTTCCTTAAGGCCATTCCCGCTTTACGAACCGCTTCGTCGAACGCGCCCACGAACTCATACGATGATCATACAAACTGGGCCTAGCATCCTCGTGACCCTACCACCGGCGGGACCACCTAACCGACCCCACCCCAAACCGGGTTACGGTTGACCCGCAAATGGTCCTCAACCCGACCCCAATCAAGGCTAAACTCTTGTTCCCGATCCGAACAATCTTACTAATTCACATCATGAAAGCTACCACTTCCATCTCACACTACCCATGGACTTATCACACAAATAAATCCCACGTATACTACTCACCCTTATAAAGGTCAAACATAAAACGAATCTTTTACTCAAGACGACCTTACCTCTAAGGTCTCAGTCGTGAAATAGTCTAAGGTTCACACTTACCATGCCTCCATACGTATCCTTCCAACTAACCATGCATTCTAACTCACACATATCACAATGCTATCCGTACATAGCACACAATAATGAGATCATCATAACAAGCATACCAAAACTCTAGAGGGTTAAGGATATACCTGAAGCTACCGCTCCACTCTAATCATAGGCCTGCCCTGCAGGGCGCATAGCTGTAGAAGGTGGTAAACCAGCCACAGATCCTGAAGGCTGAGTCGTAACATCCGTGCTACCCTTTGGCCTGACAGCCTTCGCAAAATGGCCTCGCTGGCCGCATGCAAAACAAACTCCCAATCTAGCACGACACTCTCCAAAATGGAGTCTACCACAATGGTCACAACGAGGTAGGTGGCTTCACCGTTAACACCCCGCTCGCCGAAAATTGAACCTCGAGCCCCGACCGCCTCAAGACGGTGGAGGACCACTGCATCGCTGGGGTATATAACTAGCCTGCTGCTGAGGCGGTCCGCCTCGAAAGCCACCAAAGGACCCCGCCGCCCCGCCCTCTTCTCGCCGATCCAGTGTCATTCCCGACCCTCCGTGCCTCTCACATCCTAGTGCATGAGCTCGCACGCGAGCAATGTCCATGCCCTACAAGAGAAACACCCGCACAAGACTCACCATATAATCATCTAGCCGTGACGTAGCGATGCACCCTATCCTCCATATTCGCAACTAGCGCAGGACATATCGAGCCAAAGAATCGAACTCGACATTGTACTCGACGCAGCGCCTCGCCTCGCAAGAACAAAAATCTGTTTACCGTGCCTCCTCATCCGCGAGGCAAGAAGTGCGTGAGGAAAGCCCCAAAACTCATCCCATACTGCCGAGGCATGCTCTCCCGAAAGCTCCCATGAATCAAACCAATCGATCGCGTATCACGCACCGACGCGAACCAAAGGTCACGCACTCGGTCTCAAGCTCGATCACCCGTGACGATCCGTCAGAATCGCCGGATGAACTCGCGATCATCCTCGTGCCTCGACCCGTAAAACTCGCGGGCTACAACTCGTAAAGTCCCGTAGCCTCAAACTATCTCGCCGGGGTGAAATCCATCAGCATCGAATCGGAATCGCCAGATCCAAATTTATCTCATATTCGCCACGACCGCCAAGAATCGCCATCTCTTGTAACCCATCTCTCTCGCCTGCATCGGGATGGAGGCTCGTGTATCGCGTCTCAGCAGGCCATTGCCGCGCTCTAACTCTCGCTGGGCCGGGCGGCGCCACAAAACCCGCCGTCAAGCACAACTCGTATCGCTCGCTCGCGCTCGCATTTCTCTCAGATCTCACTAGCAAAGACTCGCCGCTTTGCCCTTCGGCTCTGGTTGCCTTGGCGCGAGGCATAATCGTAAAAACGAGATACGCCGGAGGGTCCAACTTACAACACCTTCTAAGGCACGATCTCGTAATGAGAAGAATGGAAACTAATCCTAAATGTCTCGACCTCTCGATTATAGATGTGGTGCACAACACATCGATAATCAAGACTCTACTAGACACGGCCTCAGACACTTTCCGAGGATTAATCGCTCGATACCACTTTGTAATCGCTAAGCCGCCGAGGCATTAACCTTCTCAGCACTTACAAAGTGTACCGGTTGCCATGATCCCCGAGGCATGCCCAACGCCCTTCTCGTGATGTGCCATACGGAGAGCCACGGTCGGGCTCGTTTCGAGTGAGAGGCTCGCCTTTATACGCCACTCGGGCGAGGTCAAGATAACAGTACCAAGTATGTGAAATCATAATATCAGAATGAAATCATACTAGTCTATATAAAGCAGAGACATGTATGATAACCAAACTACGATTCACAACATAAAACACTATCACTCTAATATAACTATGGGTCTCACGCCCACAACATCAATCGTTCAGACATGGCCGTGACGCTTCTAATATCAGACGGCAGATATGTCCATGATGCAACAATAAGACAACAATCCAAATGGAAGCATACCCGCGCCACGATCGTGTCGTGATGTCCAAAGGGAAACAATAAGACAACTTTCCAAATGGACGATACCCGCAGCGCCACGCATCGTGTCGTGATGTCCAAAAGGAAATCACAAGCGCGATAATCGAATGGAAACATACCCGCGCGCACGATCGGTCGTCAAGATATCCAAAGCGATTAACCACAAGACCTTAACCAAAATGGAAGCATACCCGCGCGCCACGATCGTGGTCAGATGTCCAAAGCGATTAACAACAATAATACTATCAACAGAACGCACTGCGGAATTTCTCCGCCACCGCAAGACATCCAAGTAAGTTCTCAACTACCAACCGACTTATCGAGACGCCAGAACACGTAAAACACAGCGCTTGTACAATAAAGGCTATCATCACAAGCATAGGCAAGTTTCACAACAACAAGCATAGGCAAGTTTCACAACAACAAGCATAGGCAAGTTTCACACAACTCAAAGTACTTTCATTTTATGCCAAAGTCCGGTTTTTAACCCCAAAGTACTACATACGTTAAGTTCTTTTAAAAGAGATCCATTATCGTTATAAAAGTCACCCGATACCCGTAGTATTAGAATGACCAACCCACCTTCTTTTTCAAAATCAAGTAACAACATTCTTTCCTAAATTCCGCTTTGCCTAGTTTCAATTACTCAAGCTTCTCATTTTCAAATGGTTTCATAGTTCCCAAACTTAATCACTTGATTCCTTTTAGAATAATTGAGTAACATATGTCATATATGTGAGTAGTTTATTCTTGTTTATAACGATCTTATTACAAAGACCATGATCTAGAAAATGTAATATCATTTTGTCTTATCTTAGCTTCTATGCAGATGGAGGTTTCTACCGGTTTTAATACAACACATCATTATTCAATACATTTTCCTTTATTAACGCCGCAGCGGTCCTGTCGATACACATTCGATTCCCAAATCAAGAAACATTATCCCTTTAAAAACCTAAGTACTCATTACTCACGAATGAGGTTTCACACAAACATCCACATTAAAACAAATAAGTTAAGTCTCTTATCTTATAAGATCAAGTCTCTTAACTTCTAACATCAGTAAACCATTTTCACTTACATAAGGTCGTTATAACTAACTTCCCATAAAGCTATTATAACACCCTATGTTTTCAATCAACCAAATCACTTAGCACATGTACGCTCACCGTACTACATAGTTCACAACAATCATGCTAGAAAAGATAGGAAGAGGTTCACATACCTCGCGACGATTTATCGACAATAAGCAAAATGCTCCAAGTACTACAACCTTGCTAGCCCTTTCCACTCCTCGAGTATCACGCTACTCTTAGTACTTTCACCTATAAAGGTCACAAACGCCTATTAACCCCAAAACACAAGTTTTCAATCTTTCTAAAGAAAATTGAAGACTCTCCCCGCAACAACAGAAATCTCTCCTCTATCGAGGCCGGCTACCAAGCCAACCAGTGGGGTTTACACGCCTAACCTGACGTGTACAATTCTACACAAGTCTATCGCAATACACCCTATGTAAATACAGTCATTGATTCTTTATTCTTCAGCTTAAGTCAAAAGACATCGAATTCTAAGTAGTTCTATATATAGTATACTTCAACTATCTATTCTAACAAACATGTAATTTCCAATTACAATAGAGCGACAAGATAATTACCTCGATCAGCCCAAAATTATCCAAGTTATAATGTCGATCCTGAGCAAGGATTAGCTCCAATCCGTGCGCTCCAAACCACTCCAAACAACCCTTAGAAGTTCTAACTAACTTCTACTCAAATACTTCAACCAACTGAAGATTTCCTTAGTGGTTTCGGTTTGAGACTAAAAGGACAAAAGGTAGTATTTCCGACTCTACGTGAAAGAGGTATCTTTGGAATACTACAAGGTACAAGGCTAAGGTATTTTGGGCATTATAACAATACTTGGAGGAGTATTTCTATACCACAACAAGGGGTATTATACGAAAACAACTAGGCTAGGGGGGGGGTACCCCACGGCCAAGACACCACAAAGGGGGAGGGAGGAGGCCCTCGGCCAAGACTCTCAAAAGAGGGGGGGGATGAGTTGGACGAACTCAACACTAGAGGAGGGAGGGATTTTTAGGCTTGGAAATGATTTTTGGATGAAGAAAGTTCATCAACTAAGGGGGTATTTATAGCAAAACCAAAGGCCAACCAAGGGCCAAGATCCTTCCAAGTGTAAAGCAAGTGTAAGGGCAAGATTAAGCCAAGTGCACCCTAAACCCTACTCCACAAAACACTCCACAAAACAATGCACCAAACAAGGCACACTTCAAGGGGCCAATCGGCCAAGGCCAACCCACCTTGACCGTCCCCTCCAAACCGTCAATGAGGGTGACAAGTGTCACCCTCCCGTTGGTCCAAATGGTTTCTTCTATCGGAAAAAGCCGCAAAAAAATAAAAAACGACATAGCCGGAATTTTCCCTTCGCAAGTTACGCAAAACGCTTCGCGAAAAAACGACTTAACCGGTGTCATGCACAAATGTTATTTCGCCAAGGTGCCACATGGGGTGACACGTGTCGCCCCGATTCGCCAGAATATTTCGCCTTCCGAAAATATCCAAAATACCGAAACTCAAAACAAAGCGGCCCCACAAAACCAGAATTTCTCCCGTGGCCCCACGTGACCATTTCCAAAATAAAATCTCAAAATTCTAATATAATCTATGAAGTCCAAATACCAAACTGGGAATCCAATTCCCATTAACGAACCTTTTTCTTCACAAATAACCGGAAACTTTTCCGCGAAAACTCACATCTTTCTTTCTTTTCAAAATTTTCTCACTCTCGCACGCACGCCCTCACATACATACCCCGCAACTACGGGTATAACAAGAGTTTAGCGCAATGCAGCAGCCTTACTACGGCCATGATAGTTGAACCTTCGCCCACGATCGAACAGAGAGAATATAGATTTCAAAGAGACGACCCTGTTACTAGCTATGGATTTAGCAACCGAGAGTATATTATCTACCGATATATCACGGGTCTTGATGACTATCTAAAGGAAGGATGTGCAAGAGTAGCTCTTCAGTCAGGCTTGAGCATGGCCTGTGTACGGGCTTATGCGCAGCAGGCCGAGAAACGTTGGGATCAATGGGTTAACCAAAATCAGCAGAGGAGGGCCAGAACAGCAGGGTCCTTTGGTAACTTTCGAGGCGAATCGCCTCAGCAGCAGACTGGATATGCGCCTCCGCCAGAACAGAGTGGTCCTCCACAGGGTGCAGGACGTTCAGAGTATTTAGGAGTGGTCAGAACTCCAGGGTTTCTGGTTCACAGATTTACATAGGTTCTAGCCACTGCATTCGCTTTTCCCGGTGTTCATTATGACATGCACGCCATCCCGGAATGTCGTCTTTTGTTGGAGCTTGTTATACTTACGACGCCAGGCCATTTTGCAAGGAATTGTCCGACTAAAGGTGGCGCGGATGTAGAGACTCACCTTCGTGATCGTGGCTAGTTAATCACCTTCCTAGCTGCACTTCACTAAGGTGATTGATTAGAACGACAAAGGGAAGCGGTAGATACATGTATATCCTCGAACCTCTAGAGATTGTAGGTGTGATAAGATAAGCAGATCTTAAGTGTTATGTTCAGATAACATAAGTGTTAATTGTGATTAGAAATCATGGTTAGTTAACCGGGTAAGATTGGGGGACAGAGAAAGTGTGAGCCTTAGAGTTTTATACGTAGAGACCTTAGAGGTAAGGCCATCTCGAGTAAAAGATGTATTTTTTATTTTTTATTTTATTTATGTGTTTTGACCCTTATCGGAGTGCATAGTGCACGTGAGATATAGTTGTATAATAAGTCCCTGAGTAGTGTGGAATGATAGAGGGTAGTTGAACTAAGAAGACCACTAGGTTTTCGTGACTTGATTAGTGAGATCGTTCCGGATCGGGGAACAAGAGTTTTTGCGCGATAATGGTAAGTTGAGGACCGATCGGGTCAACTCGCGACTGCTTTGTGGTGGGTCGGGGTGGTCCTCCAGTGGTAGGTCACGAGGGTGTTAGGCCCAAGTTTAGTAAACCAACAGACGAAGTTCGTGGATCCGCTCGACCGCAGATGTCGGCCGATGAGGTCAACCCATCTTGTCCTTCGTGTTATGCGAGATGTTATTTATCGTGAAGGTTGTAAGGCTCGCACGAGGCGCCTACTTTCACCTTATGATGCATGTGAAGCCCGGGCCAGGCTATTTCGCTTTTTCCTAAGTTTTACCAGCAGGTTGTGAACTCGTAAGTCTCAGATCACATTCGCCGCCAGTGTGGATTTCGTGGGTAAATGAGGATTTTTGTCTCCGTTGAGGAGTGTTTTAATAACTACCATTTGATTCAAATGTCGCTTACGACGCCAGGGGCGGAAATGTAAGTTGCCGTCGATTGGTTCGATGTTGGCAAGCGTTCAGATAGTTGGTTCATACTTGTTCAACAGATGTGGATAGGGTGAAGCTTATCCGTAAGAGGTTATCGGCTCAGTCAACGTAAGTCGTATGGATAATCGACGACGCCATGCTCGTGGACGGTGGTCTTCGAAGATACCACCCCGGCGGTGTGACGAGTTTCGAAACAGAGGAAACTTAGCCCGAGTTACTTTGGGCCTTTCGATCATGTGAAGAATAGGCCAGTTGCCTATATGTTAGCTTTTGCCGTCCGACTTAGGAGGCGATGTCCGGCCCTTCATGTTGTTAGGTTCTAAAAGTATCTGAGATCCATCCAGAGTATTCCGGTTATGATGATCAAGTCGAGGTAGTAACCTGCAGATTTTTGAAATTGATGCAAAGAATGCAAATGTGGTAAGTTATGAGAAGGAGTTCGCGGTACGAGAATGGCACGACGAGTAAGTGGAAGAAACGAGTACGTGTTAAGAACATAGATGTGATCTTTTCTTTTGTAAAGTGAAGGCGCGAGGAGTACCTTTTAGCCCTGGGTGGGAGTTTTGTGATGTTAGAGGTGATTCCTCGTGGACTTGGATGTCAAGATTTGCGCTGGTGTTTTACGTGGCCATGTGTGGCATTTGCAAGCTTGTTAAGCTATGAGGAACTTCATCGTTATCCGCTTGAGAAGGAACATTCGGACGAATGTTTCGGGCGAGGAGAATGTTATACCCGATTTCGCAGTATGTACGTGAGGACGACGTAGGAAAATTTAAGCCTTAAAGTTAGGCAAGGTTCGAATTTTGTTCACAACCCCGATTAGAATCGTTTTCGACTAAACGCTTTTACACAACTTCGAAGGGAAAATTCCGCCTATGTCATTTAGTATTTTTGGGATTTTTCCGAGAGACGAAATATTTTGGACCAACAAGAGGCGACACTTGGCACCCTCTAATTGGTGGACTTTGGCGCAATCGACGAAATGGAGAGGGGAGTAGGTAGGATATTTTGTGATATTTGTGTGGTAGATGGATAAGGTGCACATGGATGAATTCGACCCTACACTTGCCTTGCAATTGGCATGATCTTGTCATTGGTTGGCCATTGCTTGACCTATAAATACCCCTTAGTCAAGACATTTCTTCATCCACAAACCATTTTCTAAGTCTTGAAAATCCTTCCTCTTGGTAGTGTTTCGTCCAAACACCCCATCCCCTTCGAGAAGGCCCTCGCCGAGAGCCCTCCCCTCGTCGAAAGTATCCTCCTAGTGGTGCTAGTCGAGGGTACCCCCCCTTTTGCCTAGTTGTTCTCATAAAATACACCCCCACCTTGGTAGAAATACTCTCCAAGTATTGTTACTATTCCCAAAATACCTTGGCCCAAATACCTTGTAGTATTCCAAGGTTACACTTATACGAAAAGCCCAGAAATACTATTATACGTCCCTTCAGTCACAAAAACGAAACCCTAAGAAAAATCTCCATAGTTGGTTGGTATAAGAAGAAGTTGCGTAGAACTTCTAAGGGTTGTTTGGAGCGGTTGGAGCACCCGAGTAGAGCTAAACGTTGCTCAGATCGACATTAAACTTGGATAATTTTGGGCTTATCGAGGTAAATACTCTTGTCCTTATATTGTAATTGGAAATTACATATCACTGTAGCATAGAAATGAATATAAGATTCATAGAAGAGATTTGAACTGTAATAGAAGGATATTACAGAAAAGACTTGAACTGAAATCACATCAGAAGAATAATCTACAGAGTAGTCTAGTCATTGATAGACTTGTTTAACCTTTATAGGTTGAATGTTCTGCGAGTAGCATGTACTACTTGAAAGGTGGACAAGGCTAGCCGGTTATAGCCGGAGCGCTTTTGCTAATAGTCGATAATCGTCGCGAGGTATGTGATTCTTCCTATCCTCTCGAGCATGATATTTTAAAGAATATATATATAGTACCAGACGACGTGTTAATCGAATAATAATTACGGCAATGTCTTTTGACTTAAGCCCAATAATAATCATGCAATGTCTTTTGACTTAAGCCCGAATAATAAGAATCTTGAAGCATTTCAAAAGAATATCAATCATTTTTAATGTAAGAGTAATACTTGGTTTTAAAACTTAAGAGTTATACTAGCTTTATGGGAAGTTAGGTATAACGGCTTAAGAAAGATAAAAAGAATGGTTTATTAATTTAGAAGTTAAGAGACTTGACTTGAAGGAATTAATATGAATTTTGTTAATAAGTGTGAAACCTCATTCGTGAGTAATGCGTACGTGGTTTTTAAAATGGGATAATGTTTTACTGATTTCGGAAATCAGAATAAGTATCGAACAAACCATTGCAGCGCTAATAAAAGGAAATGTACTGAATAATTAAGTATTATTAAAACCAGTAGAAACCTCCATCTGCATAGAAGCTAAGATGAGACAAAATGATATTACATTTCCTAGATCATGGCTGCTTTAATAAGATTGTTATAAACAAGAATAACCTACTCACATATAAGGCATATGTTTCTCAAATCGTTTTAAAAGAGAATTATATCATTAAGTGATTAAAACTATGAACTACGAAACATTTCGAAAATGAGAAACTTGAGCATTTGAAATTAGGCAAACTTGAACGTTTGGAAAATAATGTTGTTAATTGATTTTACAAAAGGAAGTGTTTTGGTTTACTTAAAAAGATAATCACTCTATTTTAATACTACGGGTATGGTGTGACTTTTGAAACGGATCTTTTAAAGAGTTAATGTATGAAGTACTTTGGGGATAAAAATCCGAAAGTGTTAACATAAAGTAGAAAGTACCTTGCGTGAATAACTTGATTGTGTTGGTTTGTGATAGTCTTGTAATACTTTCTTGTTGATTTGATAAGTAAACATGTTAGGATGCTACGTGTGTTAGTATCTGGTGATGTTTGTGTAAAGGGGTTTCCCTTGTTGTGCTTATGTTGTTTAACGATAAGCTGTTATGTTATTATATCACATACCCCCTTGACTTATTATACCAAGGGCTTGCCACCCTTGATGCGGGTCTATACGGCCTATGCGGTCTATGTGACTACGCGAGCGCGGTATGCTCCGTGATTGATCATTCCGGTGTTTTATCCCGACGCGGGAATGCCCTACGCGGCCCGTGCGACTATGCGGTCTATCGAGACTATGCGGATTGCGGAGTCCGTGGAGGGTACCGGGTTAGCTACCCCCGACGCGGTCTATACGACTATGCGGGTCTACGCGTGACCTATGCGGCCGCGGAAGTCCAGGATTAGGCACGCATAATGATACTACGGGCGATCGCCGCTTCGATCATTAGCGCCTAGAAAAGACCGGGCCATGATATCTATTTCACTCTTGATTGATGTGGGCGTGAGACCCATAGTTATATTTGAGTGATGACTTTGAGGCGTGAGTCCTCGACTTGACATGATCGCTATTTATTGTGAATCGTAATTTGCTATCATACATGTCTCCCGCTTATATAGACTACTATGATTTCATTTACGTATTTTTCGCCACATACTGCAATTGGCCAGATCGACTCCGGGGCCGCGTCATGCCGCAGTAGAGGTACACCGCCATCGATCCTAGCTCTCGTGGTCACATTTCAGCGTTGGAAGCTCCGCTTTCTCCGAGGCTTATCAGTGGTATAGTCCTGTTGTTATAGGTGCTTACATTCGTGGTATGGCGGGCCCCGTCCCGCCATTGTTGTCATGTCACTCTGAGGTCCTGAGTACCGCGCAGGGACAGAGTTGTAAAAGGGATGTAACTGTTCAGATTTAAGTTTTATATATTATGCCGAAAGGCAAATTTTCTCAGATAACTGTTTTACACTTCTTGATATTTCATGTCTTGTTTTATGTTCCGCCGACACTGATGTATGTCTACTGGGTGCGGGTAATGCACTACCACTGCTCGGTTCGGGTCGTGACAGTGAAAACCTAAGTCGTCTTCATAGTTTGGATTGGAAATGGAGGAGAAGTTGTTTGTGAACTCTAAAGGCTTCAAATAGCGGATTGGAGCATGAAGGAAAAGAGCTAAGAATTGCTAAGGAACGACTTTGAATCTTGGAATTTTATAAGGGCTTATCAAGGTAACAATCTTTTCATTTTAGTAATTAAAGATTACTTATTGTTGTAGTTATGGATATTAGCAAGAATGAGATGTGTATATTGAAGTTTGATAAGTGTTAGGGATATTGGAACCCTAATCCGAAACTAGCATGTTTAGCCTTTGAGATTACAATTCAATTTGGTTATTAGTTTAGTCGTCGCATGTTATATAAAGAAGGAATTATAGTTGTTAAAGTTGTTTACGACTATATAACATGTTAGACTTAACAACTTGGATTGAAAAATAATTGGAAAGGACTTTTGTTGTTGTACATGTTAGCCGAGAATGGCTTTGGATATTGAACTACTTGGTATTAATTGTGGGGCAGAATTTTACACGTATTGTAAGGCATGTAATCCACTTTGATTGGTTGATGTATTGAGCCTTAAATATGGCATGTTGGTTATTGATTTTAGGGCCTTGAAAAAGGTGGAAAAGTATGTAGAAACAAATGAGGTGCTGCCCAAGTTTCTGTAGAATCAGAGACCGTATACTTAGTATCATTCTACGCTAGAAACTAGAAATTGATAGTCGTGTTGTGTCCATTATAGGTTGACAATTCTACGTGCGGCGTATTCGACTTAGCTTGTGGATTAAGCTGAAAAGGTATGTGAACCATCTCTTCTTCTTCTAGCATGATTCCTTATGGTAAAGTAAGTAAATCCTACTCCTTAAATGATCCACTCCTTGATTGTATTTGGATTGCCTAATATAGAAGTTGTTCTATATACTTTCTTGATTGTACTTGGATTGCCTAATATAGAAGTTGTTCTATATACTTCCTTGATTGTACTTTGGATGTTTAAATTGGAAGTTGTAATAATCCATTACCTTGACGAAATTTGGATTTTCAAAAGTGAAAGTGTTTTACTTGAAGTACATAGAGTCTTAAAAAGGATGTGGTTTCCAAATATTTTGGATAGTGCCTTAGTCCAAAAACCTAAAGGTTGTTATAACGGCTTTAGGGGAGTCAAAGGAGTGATTTACTTAATTGATTTAAAAGAGGAGAAATGACATGATTTAAAGAGAAATAACTTGATTTCTAAAGTTAAGAGGCTTGAAGTATTTTGAAAGTATATGATACTTGGTTTTAAAAAGTATAAGTCTCTTGGTTATAAAAAGAATGAATTTGTCTAAAACCATAAAGAGTTATAACGGCTTTATGGGAAGTTAGTTATAACGGATTTATGGAAGGTTAAGAAAGTTGTATATTTTGATTGATAGGCATGAGGTGCCTAGGTTGTGAAATTAGAAATTACTTGGTTTCAAAGTCTTGAAATGAATTTCTAAAGGTGTAGTAACTTAATTTGAAAAATAGACATGCCTTGATACTACGGGTGTTAGTATCTTGGGGTTTTATATAAAAATGAGTCTTTTGAAAAGAATGGAAGTACGTAGTACTTAGGGTTGAAATCCCGGATTTTTATATAAAACGAAAGAGCCTTGAGTTTATAAAATGAAATTCATTTTTTTGTATGATAATGAAAGTCTAAAGATTTTATGAACTTGCCTATGTTTGCTTGTGATAGCCTTTGAGTGAAAGTATTATATTTTTACGCTGACGCGACTCTCAGTTGGAGGGCCGGCTGTCTTGTTGTGAGTTTACTTGGACGTATCGACAGTGATGTGGGATTCCACGGGTATGCTTCATTATGATTGATCCTTGGACATGCTTATACGATGTGGGATTTCGGCACGCGACCGTGACGCGTTAGATTATCGGATTGTTTTATTTCTCCTCGACATGCTTATACGATGGGATTCCCGGCACGCGACTGCGAGCGGGTTAGATTCCCGAATTTATTTGTATTACCCCATGGACATGCTTATACGATGTGGGATTCCGGGGCATGCGACCATGTTGGATATTGTTATTCCATGGACTAGCCCTCCATGAGGTTTAGTAACGCAGGATGGTCTGGTAGATAGCTTTTGTACTTGCCCCGCCGATGGTCGACGAGACGGTCCGTAGATAGCTTTCGACTTGCCCCGCGGCCTATTGCACGCTTTGGTACAGAGACTCTGAGATAGCTTTTGCACTTGCCGGTTATATCTCGTGACGACAGTCGATCTCGATAGTTGGCTTTGATTTTCCCCTGGCCATTGACGACGAGGTGGATCTCGTATTTGGTTTTCGCATTTGCCTGGCCGCTTTATGACGCATCGATTCGTGGTTCGTTGTCCTACTTTGTCCGTACAGTTTTTATGACACAGGTGGGACTTGGTGTTCATGTATGCTTATTGGTGTTATATTATATCATGGATCGCCGAATGGCGGGCGATTCCACGCATGATTGATGTTATGGGCGTGAGACCCATGGTTATATTTGAGTAATGACTTTGAGGGCACGCGCCCTCGATTTGACATGATCGCTATGTATTGTAATCGTAGTTTGCTATCATACATGTCTCCTATTTTGTATAGCCGTTATGATTTCATTACTGATTTTCGCCACATACTTGGTACATTCTTCAGATCGACCTCCTTCGGGGCCGCATCTACGCCGCAGTTTAGGTATGCAGCTTGGTGATCCGCAGTGTAGGACTCGCCCGAAGTTTTGGGATAGCTCCATCTGTTCAGGAGTTTATCATTTTGGTATAGATCCTTCATTACAGGCTTTTGTACAGTTATGGGTACGACGGGGCCTTGTCCTATCATAGTTCAGTAAAACTCTTAGAGGTCTGTATTCATATGTGGGATTGGACTCGTGTACAGTGTAGTGTATTTTGTTATGTATATTATACAGCCTTGTCGGCTTTTCCTTTCCATGTTCATTGGTTTTAAAAAAAAACGAGGTGTTACTTAGTTCCACGGTTTACTTGTGTCAGTTAGGTAGAATGTTGCCCAGAGGGCACCAGTCACGGGCCCGGGGTTCGGGGCGTGACAGAGTGGTATCAAAGCAGTTAGTCCTCGGAATGTCTACAGACCGTGTCTAGTAGAGTCTTGATTATCGGTGTGTTTCGCGCCACACCCATAAACAAGAGGCTACAGGACATTTAGGAGTTGATTTCTATTCTTCTCACTCTGAGATCGTGCCATAGAACTGTGTTATTAAGATAATTCCTCTATGACGTATTATTGTCTTACAGCTATGCCTCCCAGGAGGGCAATAGTCGCCCAGAAGGGCAAAATAGTAGCAGGAGCTACCAGTCAGACTCAGAGATGTGATAGGGCTCATGCCCAGGATATACCGGATGTTGTGCCGCAGTCGGTGAGTTCTTCTGCGCCAGGTTTTGAGGCCCCAGCACCAGAGCCTCCAGTTTCTCAGTTAGGGGAAAACTATAGGGTCATAAGGGAGGCAATTATGTTATTGACCAAGATAGCGGTGTTACAGTTTCATCAGCAAGAGGTTATTCGGCCAGTACAGACATGTGTACAGTGGGTAGAGGGCCAACGCAGAGATCAGCGTAAGAGGGCTAGACCGGTTGGTTATCCCGGTGAGTTTTTGGATGAGCAGCCTCAGCAGCGAGTGACATATTCGTCCCAGCCTACCCAGGACATACCCCCGCAACTCACAGGTGGGAGATTGGACCCCACAAGGTATTTAGGAGTCGGTCCAAGCTTCAGGGGTCGAGGTTCTCAGAGGAGCAGAGGATTTTCTCAGTCGAGGCCACTTATTCCTCAGTGTTTCCGATGTAGTAAGCGTCATATGGGGAAATGTCGTTATGGCACAGGTGTTTGTTTTTATTGTGGCCGTCCGGGCCATATACTGAGGGTATGTCCTTTTAGAAAGAGCACCGGTGAGGTGGCTCAGCCTATGAGGCCGGTGGTTGGTTTCCCTTCCTCCACAAATGCGCCGAGGAAGGGTGTTGATTTCACCACCATGGTAGAGGTCGTGGTGGAGTTTATAGTTCGCGGTCCTTCAACCGCATAGATGACGTACATCGGGCAGGATCAGGAGGCAACATCGCATGAGATTACAGGTATATTTCGATTCTTTTGAATCATACGTGCATTGATAGATTCAGATTTCTCCCTAGCGTATATGTTTTCCCTTATTGCTAGTAGTTGTAATTGATAGCACCCCCAGAGGTAGGGATACTTTGATTAGTAAAGTGAAAAGTGAAGAATGTTGACAAGACTGATAAAGTGAACTGAGACTATAATTGTGTAGGGTTCACAAGTTGTAATTACCCCATAATAAGTGTAAGACCGATAGTGGAGGATGTACAATAGAAATACTTCGGCCTATGTGACGAACCTCTAGTGAAGGGGAGGATAGGGTGAGAAGTACCTTGAGATAAGAGAGAAATTTATTTCAGACTAAGAATGAGAAGTTAAGTGTGACGATGGGTCGGGTTATGGACTCATTTCGGGCCAACCGGTAGTATGGAATGAGGTGATGTCAGTTGGATATGGTCCCACTATGTGATAGGGTCACGAGGATGCAAGGCCCATGTCTAGTTAATCGTTGTACGAGTTTGTTGACGCGTTCCATCGGAACCAGGTCGTGAGGGCCGAGAAGAGCCTTAACGGAAATGCAAGTAGCAAAATGGCCAAGTTTGGATAGTAACTCCAAGGATTGGAGAACAAAAACAATATTTGAAATTTTGTACATGTACTAAAACAAGTTTGGAAGTACGAGAAAGTATGACAAGTAAGAAAAGGAAGGAACAAGGGTTAATAGAACTATAGTGATTATGGTTATGAGTAATGTAGGTGGGTAAAGAGAATCCTTTTTAGGCCATGAGTGGAGGTTAATTGTGATGATACACACGCCTTAGGTTCAGTAACACTGTCCTTAGGTGCTCGTGATTGAGATGCTACTAGTATTAGAGTTTACACCGGTTGGTAAACTAAGCTAGGCAGATTATGGGTTCATGTCCCAACTAGCATTGCGACTAAGTGAGACAGAGAAGGGAAGTAAAATGAGGGAACACATCAATTAGCTGAGTGGGAGTCCGACTGAAGGATTCAGATAGTGTTAACTTAGAATACGACAGGGCCATCCCTTTATACGGGAAAAAGAAAGGAACCTCTAAAGATCCCGTTTTTGATAAGACTGTAACCTTCGAGTTTTGTGAGAAGGGACCGCGGATGGGAGGTCCATTGATATGTTTACGTATGTTATGGTGGCCATGTGTGGCATCGTTGGTCTCGTGGAGAATAGATTGATAGGCATAGTAAAGAGACTATGCCGGAATTTGTATAGCTTGACAACCGACTAAGAACATTCGGGGATGAATGTTTCTAAGGGGTGAAGAATGTTACACCCCGTAAGTCCAGGACATGTATAAGAGAATAGACGCGAGAACACAAGACTTGAAAATTGGTACGAAAGTAAGAATTGTTTTTCCGAAGGAAAATCTTCCGAACGTCGGAAAGGAAAAATGTTCGTTGATGAGAATTAGATTCTCAAAATGCATTATTTGAGGAGTATAGAATGTATTATCATTATGGAAATTTATTTTTACGGATTTGGTCATGTAGGGTCCACCCGAGAAATTTTACGCTTTGTGGGGCCCACGAGGGTTACGAAATTTTATGGACGAATGGGAGGGCGACATGTGTCACCCCCACATGGTCTTGGACGAAATGGGACCAAGGGTGTAATGGTCATTGACCAATGTAGATGATCAAGTCTTGCAAGCTTGAGATAATTGACTTAGTCAACTTGCCCACTTGACTAGATATTAAGTATTCTTCATCCTAGCCACACATATGTTGTAATCTTGACCCTCCATTGTATTATATATACACACTAGTTGCAAGACAAGCTCTTCAACACTTAGAAAAATTTCACAACATTCTTGTTCCTAAAGTGAGCTCTCGGCTTTGTCAAGATTCCCACACAAATTTTTTGCAATTTTGGTTCATTATTCACAAGACTTTAACCCAAGGTTCCTAAGGGTATTGTAAGGATATCTCAATAGAAAGATCTCGGAAAAACGACGTTTTCACGTTAGTCGCAAGGCGAAAACCTAAGTCGTCTTCATAGTTTGGATTGGAAATGGAGGAGAAGTTGTTTGTGAACTCTAAAGGCTTTAAATAGCGGATTGGAGCGTGAAGGAAAGGAGCTAAGAATTGCTAAGGAACGACTTTGAATCTTGGAATTTTATAAGGGCTTATCAAGGTAACAATCTTGTCGTTTTAGTAATTAAAGATTACTTATTGTTGTAGTTATGGATATTAGCAAGCATGAGATGTATATATTGAAGTTTGATAAGTGTTAGGGATATTGGAACCCTAATCCGAAACTAGCATGTTTAGCCTTTGAGATTACAATTCAATTTGGTTATTAGTTTAGTCGTCGCATGTTATATAAAGAAGGAATTGTAGTTGTTAAAGTTGTTTACGACTATATAACATGTTAGATTTAACAACTTCGATTGAAAAATAATTGGAAAGGACTTTCGTTGTTGTACATGTTAGCCGAGAATGGCTTTGGATATTGAACTACTTGGTATTAATTGTGGGGCAGAATTTTACACGTATTGTAAGGCGTGTAATCCCCTTTGATTGGTTGATGTATTGAGACTTAAATGTGGTATGCTGGTTATTGATTTGCGGGCCTTGAAAAAGGTGGAAAAGTATGTAGAAATAAAGGAGGTGTTGCCCAATTTTCCGTAGAATAAGAGACCGTATACTTAGTATCATTCTACGTTAGAAACTAGAAATTGATAGTCGTGTTGTGGCCATTATAGGTTGACAATTCTACGTGCGGCGTATTCGACTTAGCTTGTGGATTAAGTCGAAAAGGTATGTGAACCATATCCTCTTCTTCTAGCATGATTCCTTATGGTAAAGTAAGTAAATCCTACTCCTTAAATGATCCACTCCTTGATTGTATTTGGATTGCCTACTATAGAAGTTGTTCTATATACTTCCTTGATTGTACTTTGGATGTTTAAATTGGAAGTTGTAATAATCCATTACCTTGACGAAATTTGGATTTTCAAAAGTGAAAGTGTTTTACTTGAAGTACATAGAGTCTTAAAAAGGAAGTGGTTTCCAAATCTTTTGGATAGTGCCTTAGTCCAAAAACCTAAAGGTTGTTATAACGGTTTTAGGGGTGTCAAATGAGTGATTTACTTAATTGATTTCAAAGAGGAGAAATGACATGATTTAAAGAGAAATAACTTGATTTCTAAAGTTAAGAGGCTTGAAGTATTTTGAAAGTATATGATACTTGGTTTTAAAAAGTTTAAGTCTCTTGGTTATAAAAAGAATGAATTTGTCTAAAACCATAAAGAGTTATAACGGCTTAATGTGAAGTTAGTTATAACGTCTCTATGGAAGGTTAAGAAAGTTGTCTATTTTGATTGATAGGCATGAGTTCCCTAGGTTGTGAAATTAGAAATTACTTGGTTTCAAAGTCTTGAAATGAATTTCTAAAGGTGTAGTTATTTAATTTGAAAAATAGACACGCGTTGATACTACGTGTGTTAGTATCTTGGGGTTTTATATAAAAAGGAGTTTTTTGAAAAGAATGGAAGTACGTAGTACTTAGGGTTAAAATCCCGGATTTTTATATAAAACGAAAGTGCCTTGAGTTTATAAAATGAAATTCATTTTTTTGTATGATAATGAAAGTCTAAAGATTTTATGAACTTGCCTATGTTTGCTTGTGATAGCCTTTGAGTGCAAGTATTAGATTTTTACGCTGTCGCGACTCTCAGTTGGAGGGCCGACTGTCTTGTTGTGAGTTTACTTGGACGTACCGACAGTGATGTGGGATTCCATAGGTATGCTTCCATTATGATTGATCCTTGGACATGCTTATACGATGTGGGATTCCGGCACGCGATCGTGACGCGTTAGATTCCCGGATTGTTTTTATTTCTCCTTGGACATGCTTATACGATGTGGGATTCCGGGGCATGCGACCAGGAGGCGGGTTAGATTCCCGGATTTATTTGTATTACCCCATAGACATGCTTATACGATGTGGGATTCCGGGGCATGCGACCATGTTGGATATTGTTATTCCATGGACTAGCCCTCCATGAGGTTTAGTGACGCAGGATGGTCTGGTAGATAGCTTTCGTACTTGCCCCTGGATGGTCGACGTAGGATGGTCCGGTAGATAGCTTTCGACTTGCCCCCGCCTCTATCGACGCTGGTACGGTAGACTCCGTAGATAGCTTGACTTGCCCTGCTATATGTCGCGACGGCTGCATCGATCCGTGTTGGCTGACTTTTGCCCCTGATTGACGACGCAGCCGGATCCGTAGTTGGCTTTCGATTTGCCCCGCCGTTTTATGACGCAGCCGGATCTCGTGGTTCGTCCTACTGCCCGCATGCTTTTATGACACGTGGGACTTGGTGTTCATGTATGCTTATTAGTGTTATATTATATCATGGATCGGCAGTGAGGAAGCGATTCCACGCATGATTGATGTTATGGGCGCGAGACCCACGGTTATATTTGAGTAATGACTTTGAGGTACGTGTCCCCGATTTGACATGATCGCTATGTATCAGGTAATCGTAGTTTGGTTATCATACATGTCTCCCGCTTTATATAGACTATTATGATTTCATTTACGATTTTCGGGCCACATACTGGTACTGGCCAGATCGACCTCCTTCTGGGCCGCTTCATGCCGCAGGTAGAGGTACACCGGTTGGTGATCTGCACGTGTAGGACCATGCTCCGAGTTTTTGGGATAGCTCCATATGTTCAGGAATTTATTATTTTGGTATAGATCCTTCATTACAGGCTTTTGTACAGTTATGGGTACGTCGGGGCCTTGTCCCGTCATTGTTCAGTAAAACTCTTAGAGGTCTGTATTCATATGTGGGATTGGAATCGTGTACAGTGTAGTGTATTTTGTTATGTATATTATATGGCAGCCTTGTCGGCTTTGCCTTTGCATGTTCGTTGGTTTTTTTTTTTAAAACGATGTGTTATTTAGTTCTGCGGTTTACTTGTGTCAGTTAGGTAGAAGGGTGCCCAAGTAGGGCACCAGTCACGGGCCCGGAGTTCGGGGCGTGACACTATCCAAACTTGGCCATTATGCTGCTTGAATTTCCGTTAAGGCTCTTCTCGGCCCTTACGACCTGGTTTCGGTGGAATGCGTCCACGAACTCGTACAACGATTAACTAGACTTGGGCCTTGCATCCTCGTGACCCTATCATATAGCGGGACCATTTCTAACTGGCACCATTTCATTCCATGCTACCGGTTGACCCGAATTTGGTCCACAACCCGACCCATCGTCACACTTAACTCTCATTCTTAGTCTGAAATAAATCTCTCTCTTATCTCATGGTACTTCTCACCCTATCTGTCACGACCACTGGCCCGCGATCGTGCCCTACCCGGCTCTTACAGTAACCATCGAGAAAGTCACGAACATACATAGAACACACAACGAAATCAAGAAGTAAACAACAAAGCTAGCCACGAGGTCGCTTTCCCGATATACGTATATAAATAGTCACAAGCAGTTACGTCCTTTATCTTTACAAACCGACCCACATACATGACTACATACCTCTAAGAATTTTAACATAACAACTGTGACGGGACAGGGCCCCACCATACCCCTGAATGTACAACAACCGACAATACCAGGGATCTGAACCAAAGATAAGCCTCCGGAGTAATGGAGCTTCTCAACAGCTGAACAATGATCCTAAGAGTGAGGATCAGCAACCTGTATATGTTATACCCCGTATTTCCAGAGTATGTACGTGAGCGCGTACGTATTATAATTTGAGCCTTAAAGTTGGCTAGTTTCGAAATTTGTACACAACACCCGATTAGAGTCGTTTTTCGACGAAACGTTTCCATTTTCGTAGGGAAAATTCCGCTATGTCATTTATAATTTTTATGGATTTTTCCGAGAGACGAAACATTTTGGATCAACGAGAGGCGACACTTGTCACCCTCTAATTGGAAGGAGTGGACGGCAAAAGCTTGCCCTTTGCACGCTTTTTGGTGTTGTTTTTTGGTCGGGTTAGGTAGGATATTTTGTGTAGATGGATAAGATTGCATACGGCTTAATCTTGACCTTACACTTGCCTAACACTTGGATGGATCTCGCCATTGGTTGGCCTTCACTTGACCTATAAATACCCTCTAGTTGAAGACTTTCTTCATCCAAAAACTTGAGCAATCTAACTAAGTCTCAAAATACTCCTCCTCGAGCTTTCCCACCACACCCCCTCCCCTTTGAGAGCCCTCGCCGAGAGCCACCTCCCTCCCTTTGTGCAGCCACTGGGTACCCCTAGCCTAGTTGTCTCGTATAAATACCCCTTTGTGGTATAGAAATACTCTCCAAGTATTGTTATAATGCCCAAATACTGCCCAAATACCTTGTAGTATTCCCAAGGTTACACTTTTACAAAAGCCCAAAAATACTATTATACTTCCTCACCACAAAACGAAACCCTAAGTAAATCTTCACCCGTAGTTGAAGTCATAAGTAGAAGTTGGTTAGAACTTCTAAGGGTTGGTTGAACGGATCGAGCGCCTGAGTAGAGCTAAACGTTGTTCAGATCGACATATAAACTCGGATAATTTTGGGCTTATCGAGGTAAACATTCTTGACCTTCTCATTGTAATTGGAAATTACATGTTGTAGGAGTATATAGTTAAGTATACTATATATAGAACTGAACATAGTTGTGCGGCAATGTCTTTTGACTTAAGCCCGAATAATACTTACGCAATGTCTTGCGACTTAAGCCCGAATTTAAAGAAGAGAATCGAATCAGAATTACATAGACAGTATTACAGAGACTTGTGTAACATTACTTGTAGTAGAATTGTACACGCCAGGTTAGGCGTGTTAACCCCCGGTTGGCTTGGTAGCCACCTCGATAGAGGAGGAGATTTACGCCATGTGTGGAAAGGTGTCGAATTTTCTGTAGAATATTCTACGTCGGGATCTAAAGATCTTAATAGGCGCTTTGTGGCCTCTATAGGTTGTAGTACTACGTGTGGAGTGATCTGCTTGACTGAGAGTGTAGCCGACGGTTTGAGGTACTTGGAGCGTTTTGCTATTAGTCGATAATCGTCGCGAGGTATGTGAACCTCTTCCTATCTCTTCTAGGATGATATGTGTGAACTATGTAGTACGGTAGACATACATGTGCTAAATGTATTTGATTGATGTAAAACATAAAGTGTTATAACGGCTTTATGGGAAGTTGGTTATAATAGCTTTATGTGGATAAGCACATACCTTGTGGTTTTTAAAAGGTAACTGATTTGAATAATAACTGGCTTGATATGTGTTAATAAAGAACTTGAAGCATTTCAAAAGATTTATGAATCGTTTTGAAAGAATGAGTATTACTTGGGTTTTGAAAGCTTAAGAGTTATACTAGCTTTATGGGAAGTTAGGTATAACGGCTTAAGAATGTTTTACTGATTTCGGAAATCAGAATGTGTATCGACAAATCACTGCAGCGTTAATAAAAGGAAAATGTATTGACTAAAGAAGTATTATTAAAACCGGAGAAACCTCCATCCGCATGTAAGCTAAGATGAGACAAAATGATATTACATTTCCTAGATCATGGTCGCTTAATAAGATTGATTATAAACAAGAATAACCTACTCACTTATAAGACATAGGTTTCTCAAAACGCTTTAAAGGAGAATTATGTTTTAAAGGATTTAAAACTATGAACTACTAAACCTTTTTCTAAAATGAGAAACTTGAGCATTCAAATTAGGCAAACTTGAACGCTTGGAAAATAAGGTTGTCACTTGATTTTACAGAGGAAAGCATTTTGGTTTACTTAACAATGTTAGTCACTCAAATTTTATACTACGTATCGGGTGACCTTTGTAAAAGAAATGGATCTTAAAAGGAATTTAACTGACGTAGTACTTTAAGGTTAAAATCCGACTTTGATATAAAATGAAAGTACCTTGAGTCGTGTAACTTGCTTATACTTGTTGTTATGAAACTTGACCATGTTACGTGTGATAGCCTTGTTGTGTAAGTAATCGTGTTCTACTCGACTACCGGTTCATCCGAATGTATATCACTTGACTACCGGTCATCCGAATGTATATCACTTGATTACGGCTCATCCGAATGTATTTCACTCGACTACCGGCTTCATCCGAATGTGTTTCACTTGATTACCGGTTCACCCGGAATGTATTTCACTTGAGGACCGGTTCATCCGAATGTATTTCACTTGAGGACCGGTTCATCCGGAATGTATTTCACTTGACTACGGCTCATCCGGAATGTATTCCACTCGACTACGGCTCACGGGATAAACCGGAATGTATTCCACCCTTTTCTATATTGGGTCCATAAGATGGGCCGAGACACGTTATACGTATCACATGATTTGTACCTAGATCGCCGGCGGTGAGGAAGGAGTTCCACGCATGAGGGATGACTTTTGGGCGTGAGTCCCCGACTTGACACGATCGCTTCTTATGTTGTGAATCAGAGTTCGTTATCATATATGTCTCCCGCTTTATAGACTATTATGATTTTATTTACTGATTTTACGCTTTCACATACTTGGTACTTGCATCGACCTCCTTCGGGCCGCTCATGCCGCAGTAAAGGTACATCGGCCGTCGATCCCCGCTTAGGATCACCTTTCAGCGTATTGGAAGCTCCGTTCCTTCGAGGCTTATCTTTTGGTATGTTACCACGAGTCCAGTAGATTCTTATACATTCGTGGGGTATGGCGGCCCCGTCTCCGCCATAGCCGTTGTAAAATCTTAGAGGTCCAGAGTAATCGCAAGTGTGGTTTGTAAAAAGGATAACTGCTCGTATTTATGTATATATGATGAAGGCAAATCGCTTGGTTGCTCGCTTATTTATCTTTTCTCTTAATTCATGTTCATGTTTTTATTTCCGCGATTTTCTCCGATGTTGTATCACTAGGTGCCCGGTAAGGCACTACCACGGCCCGGTTCGGTCGTGAAAGTATAACTCTACCTGCGGCATGAACGCAGCCCCCCGAAGGAGGTCATTACAACAGGTACCAAGTATGTGAAACTGAAAGTACTGTAATGAAATCACAATAGTCCAAAACAAATCCACAGACGTATGAAAAACCAATTAACAGTACACAGTGTCATAGTATATATGAGAGCAATTAGGTGTAACCTTGTCACGACCCGACCCCGGGCCCGCGACTGGTGCCCTACCTGGGCACCCCTTTCAGGTATACATTAGAGAATAGCAGCGGAACATACACAACTCATAAAAATACTTAGACATTAAACATCAACAGGCTAGCCGATGAGGCCACCTTCCGTACATATACATAATACAAAATAAAACACTACATCTCTGTTCTTACAACCCAATCCACAAATATGACTACAGACCTCTAAGAATAATAACTGTATGACAGGCTCGCTGCACTCTCGAATGTACATATATCTACAACATCAGGGAAACCGTACCAAACGACAAGCCTCCGGAGAAAGAGAGCTTCTGACACCTGATCAGTGATCCTAAGAATGAGGATCCACCACCGCTACCCCTACCGCAGATTTAACGCAACCCCAAGGAAAGTGGTCCAAGACACAATATGTACCAAGTATGTAAAACTGGAAAATACTGCAATTTACATCATAAGTCTAAAATAAAGCTGGAGACATGTATGATAATCAAATTACAGTACACTGTGCCTTACTAACAATGAGATTAACCAAGTATATACTTTACTGCATAAAAATAGTTGGCTCATGATCATAGTAGGGTCACTCGCCCGTAGTATCATTAAGCAATCCTACTCTTGGGACTATTTCACCCGCATAGGTCCAGTGGACCCGCAATGAGGTCATCCGCCTCGCATGGGACTATTTCACCCGCATAGGACTATTTCACCCGCATGGTCCCGGTGGGCCCGCAATGAGTACAAACGCCGCACTCGCATCATGGGTAGAAATTCCATGTAATAATTAGTAAACCGGGGGGTTTACCCCGTATAAATAACATACCCTAGCACAACCGGCTATCATACGTAACATAAGCACTACCGGTTATCATACATAACATAAGCACCACCAGCTTATCATACATAACATACGCAAGTTAAGAAATCCCCTAACTTCTTATTAGCTTTGTTCATATACACTCTAATTTTAGTTTACTTAAGGCACTAACATGTCATTATAAAAATCCGGGAATTAACCCAAAGTACTACGTACTTCTACTCTTTTAAAATGACTCTTTTTCATATAAAATTTCCAAGATACTAATAACCGTAGTATCAAGTCATATCTACTTTTCAAGACAAGTCACAATACCTTTTAGAAATACATTTATAGGCTTCTAAATCCAGTGACTTCTTTCTTTTAAAACCTTAAGAAATTGATGCCATCAAATCAATTTGCCTTTCATTATTTCAAGTCATTTATCATTATTTACATTACTAGAGTAAACCACCCTTTCATCTTTCCATAAAGCTATTATAACCAACTTCCCATAAAGTCGTTATACTAACTTTATACTTTAGGCAATTACATTCTTATTTATATCCAAGAGACTTATACTTTTAAAACGAAACAAGTATCATGTACTTTCAAAATACTTCAAGTCCCTTAACTTTTAGAAACTAAGACATCCTTAATCTTTTTAAACAAGTGAGTTAATTTCCTAACTCAACCAACTTGGACATTCTTAAGACAAGTCAAGGATATCAAATGAAACTAGATTCGTCAAAATTTCGTACGTCTACCGTACTATATATTTACTACTACTCATGCTCAAGAGATAAGAAAGTTCCACATACCTCTTCGGTTCAATCCACTTGCTAAGTCCAATATGCAGTACGTAGTATGTCAACCTATAATGACCATAATACGTCTATTAACTTCTTACTTCAAACATAGAATATTCTAAGTGCAAAGTCACTAAATTCTACGGAAAATCGGACAACACTTCCTTTGTTTCTACATACTTTTCCACCTTTTTCAAGGCCCGAATTCAATAACCAAACGTGCCACATTTAAGGCTCAACAATGTAGTTAACAATAGGGGATAACACGCCTAACAAGACGTGTAAAATTCCTCCCCACAATTTATATCAAACTAGTCCAAAAGGCAATGCCATTCTCGGCCAATAGGTGTAACAACATATCATCATTTCCAATTCCTTTTCAATTCAAGTTGTTTAGTATAACATGTTATAAAGCCTCAATCGATTATAACAACTATAATCTTCAAGTAGATAACATGCGACGATTCTAATTATCGACCAAATTGTATTTCAATTTCAAATGGCTAACAATGTCATTTCGGATTTTTGGCTTCCAATATTCATAACACTTATCAATCTTTAATACATATACTTCATGCTAGTTAAAATGTAAGGCTACAACAATATGCAATCTTATAACACTTAAGAGAACAAGATTGTTACCTTGACGAGCCTTAATCCAACTTCAAGATCCGAAGTCGCTCCCTAGCAACTTAGACCCTCTCCTTGACACTCCAATCTGCCACTTGAAGCCCTTAGAAGATCACAAACAACTTTCCTTTACTTTCCAATCCAAACCTATGAAAGTGACTTAGGTTTTCACCTTGTGACTAATACAAAAACGATACTTTTCCGGGATCTTTCTATTAAGATACCCTTACAATACTCTTAGGAACCTTGGTTTAAAGTATGGGGATTATAGAACATCAACCGATTTTTTTTCTTCTTCTTGGAACCCTAACCCGAGAGCTCCCTAGTGTTCTTCAAAGTTTTCTTGAAAATTTTCTAAGTGTAGAAGCCTTGTCTTGCTACTAGTATGCTTAAATAACACAATGGAGGGTCAAGATTAGCACATATGGATTCCAATAAATTTTTACTAGTCTCAATTCTTAACATTTTTGAGTTCTTACGTACGTTCTTATAAACATGTCTTGGAATTACAGGGTGTAACATTCTTCCCCCCTTAGAAACATTCATTCCCGAATGTTCTTTCGGAGTCAAACTTATAGATAGTGACATATTCTCCTTTTACAACCCCTACATACCAATAATGCCACACGTGGCCACATAATAGCACTTAAGCAAAATACTTCAATTAAAACTTGACAAGTAAGGGAAATGAATTACCTGAAGGTGTATAGAATAAGTGAGGATACTTCCTTAACATGTCCTCTTCCGCTTTCCAAGTCATATCCTCCCTGTTATCATTTCGCCACAAGACTTTGACGGAAGCCACATCTTTGGTCCGCAGTCGCCTGACCTGGCGATCGAGTATCGCTATGTGACTCTCCTCATATGATAAACCCTCTGTCACATGGACCTCGCTAGCTGGGAAAACTCTCGAAGGATCTCCGATACACTTCCGTAACATAGAAACATGGAAGACCGGATGTACCGCCTCTAAATCCGATGGCAGATCCAACTCATAGGCAACCTTGCCTACTCTACGGATGATCTGGTAGGGCCCAATGTACCTTGGGCTAAGTTTTCCCTTCTTTCTGAACCTCATCACACCCTTCATGGGTGATACCTTCAAGAAGACCCAATCGTCTACCTGAAACTCCAAATGTCGACGCCGATTATCTGCATAAGACTTCTGCCGACTCTGAGCTGCTAACAGTCTCTCCTGGATAAGCTTCACCTTATGTTACACCCCGTAATTCCAGGACATGTTTATAAGAACGTACGTAAGGACTAAAAAATGTTAAGATTTGAGACTAGTAAAAATTTATCGGAATTATGGAAATGTTGGAAAACGAAATATTGCGACCAATGGGAGGGCGACACGTGTCACCCCTTAGTTGGTCTTGGACGAAATGGACCATGGGTTTAATGGTCATTTGACCAATGATAAGATAAGCAAGTCTTGCTAGGCTTGAGCTTGATAACATTGACTAAGTCAAAAGGCCACTTGGCTTGATCTTTTAAGAAAATGCATCCAAGCCACCCATATGTGCTAATCTTGACCCTCCATAGTATTATTTAAACATACTAGTAGCAAGACAAGGCTATTTTTACACTTAGAAAATTTCAAGAAGCTTGTGCTTCACTATGTTGCTCTCGGGTTTGAGAGGGTTTCAAGGAGAATTTTTGTTTGTTTGTTGTTCAATAATCTCCACACTTTAAACCAAGGTTCCTAAGAGTATTGTAAGGGTATCTCAATAGAAATATCCGGGAAAAGTGTCGTTTTCGTATTAGTCGCAAGGTGAAAACCTAAGTCGCTTTCATAGGTTTGGATTGGAAAGTAAAGGAAAGTTGTTTGTGATCTTCTAAGGGCTTCAAGTGGCGGATTGGAGTGTCAAGGAGAGGCTCTAAGTTGCTAGGGAGCAACTTCGGAACTTGAAGTTGGATTAAGGCTCGTTAAGGTAATAATCTTGTTCTCTTAAGTGTTATAAGATTACATATTGTTGTAGCCTTACATTTTTAACTAGCATGAGATATATGTATTAAGGATTGATAAGTGTTGTGTATATTGGAAGTCTAAATCTGAAATGACCTTGTTAGCCATTTGAAATTGAAATACAATTTGGTCGATAGTTAGAATCGTCACATGTTATCTAATTGGAGATTTTAGTTGTTATAATAGATTGCGGCTATATAACATGTTAGACTAAACAAAGTGGATTGAAAAAGAATTGGAAAAGACTTTGCATTGTTGTACCTCAATGGCTGAGAATGACATTGTATTTTAGACTAGTTGGATATCAATTGTGGGGCAGAATTTTACACGTCTTATTAGGCGTGTAGTCCCCTATTGTTAACTACATTGTTGAGCCTTAAATGTGACATGTTTGGTTATTGAATTCGGGCCTTGAAAAAGGTGGAAAAGTATGTAGAAACAAAGGAAGTGTTGTCCGATTTTCCGTAGAATTTAGTGACTTTGCACTTAGAATATTCTACGTTTGAAGTTAGAAGTTAATAGACGTATTATGGTCATTATAGGTTGACATACTACGTACGGCATATTGGACTTAGCAAGTGGATTGAACCGAAGAGGTATGTGAAACATTCCTATCTCTTGAGCATGAGTAGTTGTAAATATATAGTACGGTAGACGTACGAGATTTTAATGAATCTAGTTTCATTTGATATCCTTGACTTGTTTTTAAGAATGTCCAAGTTGGTTGAGTTAGAGAATTAACTCACTTGTTTTAAAGATTAAGGATATCTTAGTTTCTAAAGTTAAGAGACTTGAAGTACTTTTTTTGAAAGTATATGATACTTGTTTTTTTGAAAGTTTAAGTCTCTTGGTTATAAAGAAGAATGTAAGTGTCTAAAGTATAAAGTTAGTATAACGGCTTTATGGGAAGTTGGTTATAATAGCTTTATGGAAAGTTAAAAAGATGGTTTACTCTAGCAATGTAAATTAAGATAAAATGATTTGAAGGGAAGAAAGGCAAATTGATTTGAAGGCATCAATTTCTTAAAGTTTTAAAGTAAAAAGTCACTTGATTTAGAAGTCTTTGAATATAGTTCTAAAAGGTATTGTGACTTGTTTTGAAAAGTAGATATGACTTGATACTACAGTTATTAGTAACTTGGAAGTTTTATATGAAAAAAGTCATTTTAAAAGAATGGAAGTACGTAGTACTTTGGGTTAAATTCCCGGATTTTATAATGACATGTTAGTGCCTTAAGTAAACTAAAATGAGAGTGTATATGAATAAGGCTAATAAGAAGTTAGGGGATTTCTTAACTTGCTTATGATAATTGTGATAAGCCGGTGGTGCTTATGTTATGTATGATAAGCCGGTAGTGCTTATGTTATGTATGATAAACAGGTAGTATTATGTTATGTATGATAGCCGGTTGTGCTAGTGATATGCTGTTCATTACGGGGTCATTCCCCGGGTTTGTGGCATTTGCATATTCCGTGGATTTGCTACCCATGATGCGAGGAATACCTCATGCGAGTCCGTAGGGCTTATGAGGGTAAAATAGTCCTATGCGGGGCGGACCATTCCTATGCGAGGAGATTACCTCATGTGGGTCCACACGACCTATGCGGGCGGATACAGTCTATGCGAGGAAATTACCTCATGCGGGTCCATACGACCTTTGCGGGTGAAATAGTACCAGGAGTAGGATTGCTTAATGATAATACGGGCGGGTGGCCCTACTTTGATCATGAGCCTCCTATTTTATGCAGTAAGGTATACTCTTATTTACTCTCATTGTTAGTAAGGCACAGTGTATTGTTATTTGAGTTATCATACATGTCTCCAGCTTTATTTTAGACTTTATGAGTTCATTACATTACTTTCAGTTTCACACACTTGGTACATGTTGTAATCGACTCTTCGGGCCGCGTTCATGCCGCAGGTAGAGTATATAGGTTATTGATCCTCACTGTTAGGATCACCGTTCAGCTGTTGAGAAGCTCCATTACTCCGGAGGCTTATCCTTGCTTTAGATCCCTGGTATTGTCGGTTGTTGTACATTCAGAGGTATGGCGGGGCCCTGTCCCGCCACAGTTGTTATTCTTAGAGGTCTGTAGTCACATTTGTGGATTGGGTTGTAAGAACAGAGATGTACTGTTTTATTTTTGCGTTATGTATATGTTACAGAAGGTGACCTTGTCGGCTAACCTGTTGATGTTTAATGTCTAAAGTATTCTTATGAGTTGTGTAAGTTCTGTTGCTATTCTCTGATGTATACCTGAAAGGGGTGCCCAGGTAGGGCACCAGTCGCGGGCCCGGGGTCGGGTCGTGACAAAAGTGGTATCGAGCAGTTAGTCCTCGGAAAGTGTCTACAGACCGTGTCTAGTAGAGTCTTAGTTATCGGTGTGTTGTGCACCACATCTATAACCAGGAGGCTGCAGGACATTTAGGATTGGTTTCCATTCTTCTCACTCTGAGATCGTGCGATAGAGCTGTGTTGTTAGGGTCGTCTCTCCCTAACAAGTTATGTTGATTGCAGCTACGAGAAAGGCTGCAGTGACCCAGGAAAGATTATGTGGATTGCGTATCCAGGTTGGTAATAATTATAGTATAGTTGGTATTATGACATACAAGCTATACAGATTTATGTATGAGGGTCAGACACGTGTTTCCTAGAATGATTTTGGATTACCAAGGATTGGTAATGATTAAATAGATACCGGGAAGGTATGAAACAGTTTAATGAATTCTCATCAAAGTTTTACGTACTAATTTGAGATAATTAGGAGATGATGAGCTGTCTGAGAAGGTAATGGACCCTTAAGAAGTTATAATTAAGGGACTTAATGGAAGACTATGTTAATAGATTAAGCTACGTGGTATGATTAAGAGAATGATACGAATGAGATCCGTATGGAGTAAGTATGGTTGTTGTGATCAAGACAACATGATTATGGTTTTATGAGAAGTTATTGTACCCGATTACGGGGGGACTGATAAGGTAGACTTAGAGCATGGAAATTGCGAGCCTAATAATATTGATAACCGTCGAGACCTTAGGTATATAAGGACTTCTCGGGTAGTAAAAATTTAAGTCAGACTAAGGATAAGAGTTAAGTGCGACGCCGAGTAGGGTTGAGGACCTATTAAGGGTCGCCCCATAGTCTGAAATGGAATGGAATCAGTTGGTACTAGTCCCGCTACGTGACAGGGTCATGATGGTGCAAGGCCCAAGTCTAGTTAATCATTTTACAGGTTCGTGGACGCGTTCCACCAGAAACCAGGTTGTGAGAGCCGGAAATGTCCTTAAATTGTTCGATGGAAGTAACTCCAAGGATTGGAGGCCAAATTTAGTATGGAAGTTATGTACGTATGCTAGTATAAGTTTGGAAGTACGGAAAAAGTACGACCAGTGAGAAAGAGAGCAACCAAGTGTACAGGAATAGAGCCTGAATCCATGAGAACCTTTCGAGGTGACTACACCCGTGAGTGATGGGTGGTAGCTGAGCGGGTATATAATAGTTGCCCGGTGACGATACAGTCGTCGGACCCTAGCAGACCCAACATAGCTGTTATGACAGACTTTGAGGACATTATGGGTACGGGCTAGTTGGCCTCTTGTTATACCAACGTTGACTGCAGAGAAAGATTTGTTCGATTCCAGTTTTCCGGTAAGCCGATTATCGAGTGGAAAGGAAGGGAAGTGGTGGTAACCAGTGAATTATCCTTCCTTCTTTGACATCATTGTTTTTAATAAGTCTGTGTGACTTGTTCATTTGAGGTAAATTGATGCAGAAGGTAAGTAATACTTGAATTTGAAGGAGTTTTATGTTAAGTGCTCTTGGGGGGTACTTGGAGTTGGTTTGGTATGGCGGTCAGGGCCACGACCTTCCGGATAATTTCAGAAAAGCGCACAAGCAAGAATAAGACAAGTACGAGTGCTGCCTGCGGAAAACAGAAGACATCGTTGGTAGGTTTTGAAAATCTATACGATTATAAGGTGGCGCTTGATGATTAAGATTTTGAAAGGGAGATAAGTTCTCTCCCCACATAAAAGGATAGTTTTATGTATTATGGGATTATGTGTACCCATGTTGTTAGAAGAAGGATATGAGACTGGTAAGGTCTTCAGTATTGTCATGCCATAGGTTACAGTTTTAGATAACCGTGGAAAAAGTATTGTGTTGGGGTAATTGAGAACGACGTTAGGAAATGGTAGAAGAAGTGTCGTAAGGATATAAATGCAGGTAGTACGCATGCGTGAAACTGTATGATTATGAATCAAGATAGAAATACTTTTGCTAATAATAAGCATAAGGAAGGGTTATGACCAGAATGATAAAAGAGAATGCAACTATGGTTATGTAAGTTGCACGAGATATGATTACCCCAGACTAGTGTAAAGACCATTAGTAAATGATGGGCAGTAAGAACACCTCGAGGAAATGTGGTAACATCTGTACTGACGAGAAGGATAGTAGGAAAATACGGGGGGTAATGGACCCCAGGACAACTTGAAATGAATTATAAAGGAAAGACGAGTAGACACTCGAACGATAAGAAATCTTGACAAGTGATGCGCGAAAAGATGCACACACTTTAAACACAAGTGCACGTTATCGTGACAAGTAGTATAGTCTTGATAAGCCCGAATATCGTCCACAAGGATTAGAGTTCAATTACCAACTATCTATCTTTTGGTATCTATTTGGTAAATTGATATTTGGATTTGTTGTTTATAACTAAGAATTATAAAAGCTATTTAACTATAAGGGTTTACTTCAGTGGTGATGAGAATAAGGCTTCCACGTCTCCTCACTATCCGCTTATGTTACTTATTAATACAATAACTTATGGTCTTCTTCTTTTGGAGAAAGCAGGTTTACGAAATCGTTTTATACTCCCGTTAGGGTTATATAAAGACTCAACCCCAGTATTGCACCTTACCTACCTTTCGGTGATAAGGATAACTCTATAGGAGGATTAAGAAGAAAAACCTAGTTAACCGTCACGCACCATGCGCAAAATTAGGGTTTTTAAGCCTCTCATTAACGCTACATAAATAATTGAGGTATTTTCATCCCCAATCCAAGAATGTCTACCCAACTTACAACATATTCACAACCCCCTCCTTTCGGAGTCTGATTAGAAATCATATAGTGATAATTAGTTGTCAATTAACTACCAAGCATTCAATTCAAATATTGGATAGATCTCAACAAGAAGAAGAATAACCATAATGTTATACCCCGTATTTCCCGAGTATGTATGTGAGGACGTACGTACAATTGTGTAAGCCCGAATTATGTTAGGGACGAACATTGTGAGCTTCCTACGAAAAGAATTGTTTTTCCGAACCTTTTAAAGGAATTTTACGTTTTCAGGAATTTATTTATTTTGGATTTTTCCGAGAGATGAAATATTTTGGACCAACGAGAGGGCGACATGTGTCACCCTCAAGTGGACGGTTAGGTGGACGAAATGGAGTGCACTTTTTTTTCATTTTAAAGGCTTAAAACCTTTGGTCAATGTTTGGTTAGATATTTGTGTAGTAGATGGATAAGGTGGGACCCACACAACACTTGTCCAAATCTTCACCCTCCACTTGCTTTGATCTTGGTCATTGATTGGCCTATAAATACCCCTTAAGTTCAAGACTTATTCTTCATCCACACTTGAGAAATTTCAAGGCAAAATCCCTCCCTCCCTTTTAGTAGCTCTCGTCCAACACTCTCCCCCCCTCCTTGTGTTCTCGCCGAGACACACCCCCCCCCCCCCTTGGTAGAAAAATATTCTCCAAGTATTGTTACTATTCCAAAATACCTTGGCCCAAATACCTTGTAGTATTCCTAAGTTACCTCTATACTAAAAAGCCCGGAAATGCTACTTTATATCCTTTAGTCACAAAACGAAGCCCTAGGAAAATCTTCATAGTTGGTTGAAGTATTAAGTAGAGGTTGTTTAGAACTTCTAAGGGTTTCTGGGAGCGAATTGGAGCGTACAGAATAGGAGCTAAACCTTGCTCAGGATCGACTTTAATCTTGGATAATTTTGGGCTTATCGAGGTAAATATCCTTGTCCTTCTATTGTAATTGGAAATTATATATTGTAGTAGTATAGAAATGAGTATAAGATATATAGAAGGATGGTATAAGAGAAGAGAATTGTTGTATTTACATGGGAATTTGTATTCTGATGAGACTTGAGTAGTTTGTGGGTAGGGAAGTCTTGCCAAATTTCCGTAGAAATAAGAACCTTCTGCTTAGAATATTCTACAGAGTAGTCTAGACGTTGATAGATGTATTTGATTATTATAGGTTGATACTCTGCGCGCGACATATTCGATCAAGCGGTGGATTTCATTAGGAGGTATGTGATTCTTCCTATCCTCTTGAGCATGATATTTTAAAAGAATATATATAGTACGGTAGACGTACGTGTGTTAACTGAACGTGGTCTTACTTCGATGTCTTTTGACTTGAGTTTTTAAATAATAAAGAATCTTGAAGTATTTCAAAAGAATTAAGAATCGTTTTTGAAAGAAGAGTATCTGGTTTTAAAAGCTTAAGAGTTATACTAGCTTTATGGGAAGTTAGGTATAACGACTTAAGAGAGATAAAAGGAACGGTTTACTTAATTGTTTATGAAAGCCTTGTATTGATTTCGGAAATGAGAATAAGTATCGAACAAACCACTGCAGCGCTAATAAAGGAAATGTATTGACTAATTAAGTATTATTAAAACCAGTAGAAACCTCCATCTGCATAGAAGCTAAGATAAGACAAAATTGTATTACATTTCCTAGATCATGGCTGCTTTAATAAGATCATTAATAAACAAGTTTTGATTTTCTTAAAAATTTCAAAGTAAGGACTTGATTTATAAAAGACAAAGACTTGAAAATTTGAAGTGTTTTCATTTAAAAAGGAAGGCATGCTTTTGTCTTAAGTTGGTTCAAAAAGAAGGTAGGGAAATTGTTTTGGTTTACTTAAAAAGATAGTCACACTATTTTGATACTACGGGTATCGTGTGACTTTTGTGAAAGAAACGGATCTTTTTAAGGAGTTAATGTATGAAGTACTTTGGGGATAAAAATCCGAACTTGTTGACATAAAATAGAAAGTACCTTGTGTGAATAACTTGACTATGTTGGTTTGTGATAACCTTGTAATACTTTCTTGTTGGTTTGTGATAACCTTGTAATCATCACGACCGAACCGGCCCGTGGATCGTGCCTACCGGGCACCCTAGTGATACAACATCAGAGAAAAGAAGCTGAAATAAAACATAAACATGAAATAAGAGATTTGATTAAATAAACAGGCTAACCAAAAATGTTGCCTTCTGTATATATACATAAAAACCCGAACAGTTATCCTTTCTGACGCGCCACAAGTACATTACTGGACTCTAAGAAAGTGACAACGGTATGACGGACGGGGCCGCCATACCACGAATGTACAAGAATCTGGACTGTGGTAACATACCAAAAGATAAGCCTCCGAAGAAATGGGGCTTCCCGACACGCTGAACTGTGATCCTATGAGCGAGGATCCACAACCGATGTACTTCTACCTGCGGCATGAACGCAGCCCCCCGAAGGAGGGCTAGGATTTAGGCAAGTGTTAGGCAAGTGTAGGGCTAGGATATAGGTCAAGCAATGGCCAACCAATGGCCAAGATCCATCCAAGTGTTAGGCAAGTGTAGGGCTAGGATTTAGGCAAGTGTCCATTCTATCTACTACACAAAAATATCCTACCAACTCCTTGACAAAAAAGGCCACCCAATCGTCCCATTTCCCGCCCCAACGTCCCCAATGAGAGGGTGACAAGTGTCGCCCTCTCGTTGGTCCAAAATGTTTAGTTTCTCGGAAAAATCCGCAAAAATTAGAAATGACATAGCCGTAATTTACCCTACCCGAGTTGTGTAAAACGTTTTGTCGAAAAACGACTCTAACCGGGTGTTGTGCACAAAATAAAACGTCCAAGCCAACTTTAAAGTTCAAACTTTTCTACGTACGTCCCCACGTACATACTCTGGAAATACGGGGTATAACAAATACTTTCTTGTTGGTTTGATAAGTAAACATGTTAGGATGCTACGTGTGTTAGTGTCTTGTGATGTTTGTGTAAAGGGGTTTCCCTTGTTGTGCTTATGTTGTTTAACGATAAGCCGTTATGTTAGTATTATACCACTCACCTCTTGACATGTTATACCGGGGGTTAAGCTGCCCCCCGATGCGAGGTATACCTCATGCGGTCTGTGTGACTATGATTCGAGAATACCTCATGCAGTCCGGGGACTATGCGAGCTACGAGAGTTCCGGTTAGTGTGCGGGGAATACCTCATGCGATGCATGTGGCCATGCGGATTACGAGTCGGGGCGATGCGGGAGTAGCTACCCTCGCGAGGAATACCTCATGCGGGCCTATGTGTGGCTATGCGGGCGGCGGGAAGTTCGAGGATTAGACGCGCATTGATATCGAGGCGAGTGGCGGCCGATCATGTGGCGCTGCTAGAAAGTCCTCGTGATCTGATTTTATAGAATTGTTGGTACTGTGGGTTTTAGTAGTCGGCTATGCCTTCGCACTTACCCGTCTGATTTTATTATGACACAGTGGGACACGTGTTCATGTGTATTCCTTAGTGCTTTCTTTTTATCATGGATTTGGCAGTGAGGAAGGAATTCCACGGGCATGATTGATATTGTGGGCATGAGACCCATGGTTATATTTGAGTGATGACTTTAAGGGCGTGTGTCACGACTTGACATAATCACATATTGTGTATCGTAAATTTGTTATCATATATGTCTTCCGATTTATATAGACTATTATGATTTCATTTCTGATATTTTGATTTCACATACTTGGTACTGTTATCGACCTCGCCCGGGGGTTGCGTTCATGCCGCAGTAAAGGTACACGCTTGTTGATCCTCGCCCGTAGGAGTCACGATTCAGCGTTTTGGTAAGCCGTGTCTCGGAGGCTTATCTTTGGTATAGTCCCCATCGTTGTAGTACTTACATTCGTGGGTATGGCGGGCCACTGTCCAGCCATTGTTGTTATAATATTCCTAGAGGTGCATGAAATGCTTATGGACAGAGTTTGTAAAAAGGATGTAACTGTTCAAGTTTTATTATATATATGCCGAAGGGCAACTTTTCTCAGATAAACTGTTTTTCACTTCATATTGTTTCATGTCTTGTTTTATATTCCGCTGGTTACTCTGATGTATGTCTACTTGGGTGCCCGGGTAAGGCACCAGTCACGGGCCCGGGTTCGGGTCGTGACAAAAGTGGCATCAGAGAAGTTAATCCTCGGAAGGTGTCTACAGACCGTATCTAGTAGAGTCTTGATTATCGGTGTGTTGTGCACCACACCAATAATCAAGAGGCTATAGGATATTTAGGATTGGTTTCCATTCTTCTCACTCTGAGATCGTGCCTTAGAGCTGTGTTATAAGTTGGACCCCTCTAACGTATTTCTTTCCCTTACCAGTTATGCCTCCACGCAAGGCAAGCCGGGCCCAGAAGGGCAAAGCGTAGGAGGCTGAGTAAACACGAGAGGGTTACGAGGCACAGCCCAATCATCACCGAGTGGTGCTTCATTCAGGGAGTTCTGCGACGTCGCCAGCCCCAGCAGAGTTTAGCACGGCGGCAGCAGTTCCTACTGCGGCCATGAGATTTGAACCTCCAGTTCCACGACCAGTAGCAGAAAGTATGGATTGCAAAGAGACGACCCTGTTACTAGCTAGGGATTTAGCAACCAGAGAATATTTTATGTATCGATTTATCGCGGGCCTTGATGAATATCTAAGAGAGGGTTGTGCAAGAGTAGCTCTTGATCGAGCATGATCATGGCCTACGACGGGCTTATACGCAATGGCGAAACGTAGGATCGACGGGTTAACCAAGATCGTGAGAAGAGGGCGGTCGGCAGGGTCCTTTGATAACTTTCGGCGAATCACCTCGGCAGATCGATATGCACCTCCGCCCGGTCGCAGTGGTCCTCCGGGGTTCGGGACGCTCGGTATGCGGAGTTGGTGAGCTCCAGGCTTGGTTTCACGGCTATCGTGAGTTCTAGCCGGCCATTTGATTTTCCTCGGTGTTCACGGTGTGGCGGCGTCGTCGGGAATGTCGTCTTTTGTTGGTGCTTGTTTTACTGCGGCCGTCTGTCACGACCGATCCGGGCGTGGCGGTGCCCCCGGCACCCAGTAGACATACATCGAGTAATCGGAATATAAAACAAGACATGAAATAATATGAAGTGAAAGCGATTTATCGAGAAAAGTTGCCTTTAGTATATATATATAACTTGAATCCGACGATTACATCCCTTTTAAAAACTCGCCACACGATACTCTGCACTTAAGAATGTTATAACCATAATGACGGGACAGGGCCCCGCCATATCTCTGAATGTAAGTACCTACAACGATAGGGGACTATACCACTGATAAGCCTCCGGAGAAACGGAGCTTCCCAAACTGTGACCACTATGGCGAGGATCAACACCGGTGTACCTCTACTGCGGCATGAACGCAGCCCCGAAGAGGTCGAGACAACAGTACCAAGTATGTGAAACTGAAAATACTGTAAATGAAATCATAATAGTCTATATAAAACAGAAGACATATATGATAACCAATTTAAGATACACAATATGTAAGCAGTCATGTCAAGTCAGCGACTCACGCCCTTAAAGTCATCACTCAATATAACTATGAGTCTCATGCCCACAATATTAATCATGCCCGTGGAATTCCTTCCTCACTGCCGGCAGTCCATGATATAAAACACCCAAGGAATACACATGAACACCAGGTCCCACCTGTGTCATAAAAAAACCGTACGGGGTAAGTACTAAGGCATAGCCGACTACTAAAACCCACAGTACCAACAATGCCATAAACTGTATCACAAGGTCTTTCTAGACCGCCACATGATCGGCCGCCACTCGCGCGATATCAATGTCGCATCTAATCTGGAACTTCCGCGACTCGCATAGGCCACATAGGCCGCGTGAGGTATTCCTCGTCGGTAGCTACTCCCGGCATCGCCCCGACTCGTAGTCCGCATGGCCACATAGACCGCATGAGGTATTCTCCGCACACTAACCTGGAACTCTCGTAGCTCCGCATAGGTCCCCTGGACCCGCATGAGGTATTCTCGAATCATAGTCACATTGCACGAGGTGTACCTCGCGTCGGCGACTTAACCCCCGGTATATCATGTCAAGAGGTGAGTGATATAACACTAACATAGCGGCTTATCGTTAAACAACATAAGCACAATAAGAATAACCTCTTACACAAACGTTACAAGATACGAACACACGTAGCATCATAACATGTTTACTTATCAAACCAATCAAGAAAGTATTACAAGGCTATCACAAACAAAACATAGTCAAGTTATTCACACAAGGTACTTTCTATTTTATGTCAACAAGTTCGGGTTTTAACCCCAAGGTACTACGTACATTAATTCTTTAAAAAGATTCGTTTCTTTCACAAAAGTCACACGATACCCGTAGTATCAAAAATAGAGTGACTATCTTTTTAAGTAAACCAAAACAGTTTCCTTTTTAATATCAAGTAACAACATTCTTTTCCAAACGTCCAAGTTGCCTAATTAAAAATATACTCAAGTCGTTTATTTCCGAAAGATTTCATAGTTCATAGTCTTAATCAAATAACGTAATCTCTTTTTAAAACAATTGAGTAACATATGCCTTATGTGAGTAGTTATTCTTGTTTATAACAATCTTATTAAAGCAGCCATGATCTAGGAAATGTAATACAATTTTGTCTTATCTTAGCTTCTATGCAGATGGAGGTTTCTACTGGTTTTTAATAATACTTAATTAGTCAATACATTTTCCTTTATTAGCGCTGCAGTGGTTTGTTCGATACTTATTCTCATTTCCGAAAATCAATACAAGGCTTTCATAAACAATTAAGTAAACCGTTCCTTTTATCTCTCTTAAGTCGTTATACCTAACTTCCCATAAAGCTAGTATAACTCTTAAGCTTTTAAAACCAAGTATTACTCTTCTTTCAAAAACGATTCTTAATTCTTTTGAAATACTTCAAGATTCTTATTATTTAAAACTCAAGTCAAAGACATCGAAGTAAGACCACGTTCAGTTAACACACGTACGTCTACCGTACTATATATATATATTCTTTTAAAATATCATGCTCAAGAGGATAAGAAGAATCACATACCTCGCGACGATTTATCGACAAATAGCAAAACGCTCCACCGCTATAACCCGGCTAGCCTTGTCCACCTTTCAAGTAGAACATGCTACTCGCAGAAATTTCAACCTATAAAGGCCATATACGTCTATCAACGTCTAGACTACTCTGTAGAATATTCTAAGAAGGGGGTTCTCTATTCTACGGAAAATCGGGCAGCACTTCCCTACCCTTTAAACTACACAAGTCTACTGTAAATACAGTCCTATGTAAGTACAGTTCAATCTTCTTCTTTAATATTCTTCTAATGTGATTTCAATTCAATTCTCTTCTCTTATACCATCCTTCTATATATCTTATACTCATTTCTATACTACTACAGTATGTAATTTCCAATCACAATAGAAGGACAAGAGTATTTACCTCGATAAGCCCAAAATTATCCAAGATTTAATGTCGATCCTGAGCAACGTTTAGCTCCTACTCTGGGCGCTCCAACCCGCTCCAAACAACCCTTAGAAGTTCTATGCAACTTCTTCTTAATACTTCAACCAATTATGAAGATTTTCTTTAGGGTTTCGTTTTTGTATTGAAGGAAGTAAAATTGTATTTCTGGGCTTTTAGTATGGGGGTAACCTTGGAATACAACAAGGTATTTTGGAATTGTAACAATACTTGGAGAATACTTTTCTACCAAGGGGGGGGGGGGTATTTCACGAGAACAACTAGGAAAAAGGGGGGGGATGTTTCGGCCAAGGCTTCACAAAGGGGGAGGGGTGGTTTGGACGAGAGCTTGAGAGGAGAGGGATTTCAAGACTTGGGAAATGTTTAAGGGATGAAGATTTAGTCTTGCACTTGAGGGGTATTTATAGGACTTTCAATGGCCAAGATTAAGGCAAGTGGAGGGTGTAGATTTGGACAAGTGTGTGTGGGTCCCACCTTATCCATCTACTACACAAAATATCTACAAAACATTGACCAAAGGTTTTAGGCCACAAAAATGAAAAAAACGTGCCAACATTTTCGTCCACTTGACCGCCCACTTGAGGGTGACACTTGTCGCCCTCTCGTTGGTCCAAAATATTTCATCTCTCGGAAAAATCCGCAAAAATTAAAAATGTCGCAACCATAATTTTCCCTTCGCAAGGTTCGGAAAACTTTTCGTCGGAAAACAATTCTTTTCGCTAGTTGTGCACAAATTTCGTCCCTTATGCCTACTTAAGGCTTGAACTTTTGTACGTACGTCCTCACATACATACTCTGGAAATACGGGGTGTAACATTCTCCTCTCCTTAGAAACATTCGTCCCGAATGTTCCTTCTCAAGACAGATAACGATAAAGTTCCTCATAACTTAAATAGTTGGCAAATGCCACACATGGCCATAATACAACACGCGCAAATACTTAAATGCCAGTCCATAAGGAATCACCACAAAAGCTCCCACCCAAGGTCTAAAAGATATTCCCTTCGCACCCTTACTTCACAAAAGTATTGATCACTCCTATGTTCTTAACACATGCTCGCTACTTCCCTTACTCGTCGTACCCTTCTCGTACACTCGAACTCTTTCTCATAACTTACCACATTTCTGTTACTGCTTCAGTTTCCAAAATCCCTGGGTTACTATCTCCAACTTGGTCATCATTAACTGGGAACACTCTGGATGTATCTCTGATACTTTTCCGAACATAGCAACAGGAAAGACCGGACGTACTGACTCCTACGTCGGACGACAATGCTAACTTATAGGCAACTTGGCCTATTTTCCAAATGATCTGAAAACGCTCAAAGTACCTCGGGCTAAGTTTCCTCTGTTTTCCAAAACTCGTCACACCCTTTCCGGGGTGGTACCTTCAAGAAGACCCACCGTCAACCTGAACTCCAAGCGTCGTTGCCGATTATCCGCACGACTTCTGTTGACTCTGAGCTGCCAATAACCTCTTCTGGAGAAGCTTCACCCTATCCACATCCTGCTGAAACAAGTATGTACCCACTATCTGAACCGTGCCAACATCGAACCAATCGATCGACAACCTATACTTCCGCCCATACAAGGCTTCATAAGGCGACGTCCGAATACTGAAATGATAGCTATAAAACACTCTCTCAACAGGAGGCAACAATCCTCACGGCTACCCCTGAAATCCAAGCACTGGCCCGAGGGTGAATGCTATATTGAGACTCACCTGAGTTCCTAACCCTGCCTGATAAAAACCTCCAGACACAAAAGAAATAGCCGCAAACTGGGCTCCACTGCCTGTCATAAAGTAAAAGTAGGAACCCCATGCAGTCTTACAACCTTCCTGATATACAACATCTCGCATAACCCTCTGCCGAGTAAACAGTTCTGGCTGAAAGACAAGATGGGCTGACCTCATTGGCGACATCGGTCGAACGCATCCGCGAACTCGTCTGTTGGTTAACTAAACTTGGGCCTAACACCGCATGACCACCTGGCGGGACCACGCCGAGTTGACGCGACACGGCCTCAACCCGACCAGCCGGCGCCAAGCTCTTGTTCCCGATCGGAACAATCTCACCGAGTCACGAAAACCTAGCGGTCTTCTTAGCTCAACTACCTCTTTCATTTCATACCACTCAGGGACTTATCACACAAGCATAACTCACGTGTACTATGCACTCCGATAAGGGTCAAACATAAAAATAAATCTTTTACTCGAGATGTCCTTGCCTCTAAGGTCTCCACGTATAACATTCTAAGGCTCACACTTTCCCTATCCCCAATCTTACCCTTTTAACTAACCATGATTTCTAATCACAATTAACACAATGCTATCTGAACATAACACTTAAGATATACTCATCTTATCACACATACAAATCTCTAGAGGTTAAGGATATACCAGATCTCATCTTCACTCCCTCTGTCGTTCAATCAATCACGCCTTACTGTGCGCATAGGAAAGGTGATGAACTAGCCACTTGATCCTGGAGGCTGAGTCTCTACATCCGCGCCACCTTTGGTCGGACAACTTCTCGCAAAATGGCCCTGCTGGCCGCAAGCAAAACAAGCTGTCGAAGAAGTACGACACTCCCCACAATGACACCTACCATAACGGCCACAGGGTGGGGTGGCCTCTCAGCTAGCCTCTTCCTCTCCGAACCAGAATCCGCAATCGCTGCGGTGGTGAGTCCTCATACTTGCATCCTCCTACTAGGACATCCTTTCGACACATGTACGGCGGCGCAGTAAAACAAGCACCAACAAAAAGCGACATTCCGGGATGGCGCCACGCCTGTGTGAATCGAGGAAAAATCGAACTCGGTGGCTAGAACCTACGATAGGCGTGAATCGAAGCCACGAGCTCGAACAACTCGGCATACCGAACGCCCCGAACCCGTGGAGGACCACTCTGCACTGGTGGAGGTGCGTATCCAGTCTGCTGCTGAGGCGATTTGCCTCGAAAGTTACCAAAGGACTTCGCCGTCGGCCTCTTACGCGATCTTGGTTAACCCGTCGATCCCTACGTTTCTCGGCTTGCTGTGCATAAGCCCGTACGTAGGCCATGATCATGCCTGACTGAAGAGCTACTCTTGCACAACCCTCTCTTAGATATTCATCAAGGCCCGCGATAAATCGATACATAAAATATTCTCTGGTTGCTAAATCCCTAGCTAGTAACAGGGTCGTCTCTTTGCAATCCATACTTTCGCTCTTGATCGTGGGCGGAGGTTCAAATCTCATGGCGCGATGAGGCTATGGCCGTGCTAAACTCTTTGGGCGGCGTCGCGAGAACTCCCGAATGAAGCACCACCTGGTGATGATTGGGCTGTGCCCTTGTAACCCTGCATCTTGTACTCGCAGCTCCCGGCTTGCCTTGCCGCCCGGGCGGGTTGCCTTGGCGGAGGCATAAGCGTGCGGAAAGAAATACGTTAGAGGGGTCCAACTTATAACACAACTCTAAGGCACGATCTCATAGTGAGAAGAATGGAAACCAATCCTAAATATCCTATAGCCTCCTGATTATTGGTGTGGTGCACAACACACCGATAATCAAGACTCTAGATACGATGCGTAGACACTTTTCGAGGATTAATCGCTCGATACCACATTTGTCACGACCGATCCGGGCGTGATCGTGCCTTACGGGCACCCAAGTAGACATACATCAGAGTAATCAACGGAATATAAAACAAGACATGAAATAATATGAAGTGAGAAACAATTTATCTGAGAAAAGTTGTCTTCGGCGTATATATATATATATATAACTTGAATCCGAACAGTTACATCCCTTTTACAAACTCTGCCCACAACAGTACTACATACCTCTAAGAATGTTATAACCATAATGACGGGACAGGGCCCCGCCATACCACGAATGTAAGTACTACAACGACAGGACTATACCATCGATAAGCCTCGAGAAACGGAGCTTCCCAATATTGACGTGACCACATGAGCGAGGATCAACATCGGTGTACCTACTGCGGCATGAACGCAGCCCAGAAGGAGGTCGATCTGCGGTACCAAGTATGTGGCCGAAAATCGTAAATGAAATCATAATAGTCTATATAAAGCAGAAGACATATATGATAACCAATTTAAGATACCTGATATGTAGCGATCATGTCAAGTCGTGGACTCACGCCTTAAAGTCATCACTCAATATAACTATGGGTCTCATGCCCACAATATTAATCATGCGGTGGAATTCCTTCGCCGCCGATCCATGATATAAAACACCCAAGGAATAGACATGAACACTGTGTCCCACGTGTCATAATAAAACCGTGCGGGGTAAATCACGAAGGCATAGCCACTACTAAAACCCACGGTACCAACAATGCCATAAAGCGTATCACGAGGTCTTTCTAGACCGCCATGATCGGCCGCCACTCGCGCGATATCAATGTGCGCATCTAATCTCGAACTTCCCGCCGCTCGCATAGGCCACACATAGGCCGCATGAGGTATTCCTCGCATCGGTAGCTACTCCGGCGTAAATCTGCCCGACTCGTAATCCGCATGACCACGTAGACGCGTGAGGTATTCCCGCACTAACACGGAACTCGTAGCTCGCATAGGTCCCTGGACCCGTAGGTATTCTCGAATCATAGTCACATTGCATCTCGAGGTGTACCTCGCGTGAGCGGCTTAACCCCCGGTATATCATGTCAAGAGGTGAGTGATATAACACTAACATAACGGCTTATCGTTAAACAACATAAGCACAATAAGAATAACCTCTTACACAAACGTTACAAGATACGAACACACGTAGCATCATAACATGTTTACTTATCAAACCAATCAAGAAAGTATTACAAGGCTATCAAAAACCAAACATAGTCAAGTTATTCACACAAGGTACTTTCTATTTTATGTCAACAAGTTCGGGTTTTAACCCCAAGGTACTACGTACATTAATTCTTTAAAAAGATCCGTTTCTTTCACAAAAGTCACACGATACCCGTAGTATCAAAAATAGAGTGACTATCTTTTTAAGTAAACCAAAACAGTTTCTTTTTTAATATCAAGTAACAACATTCTTTTCTAAACGTCCAAGTTGCCTAATTAAAAATATACTCAAGTCGTTTATTTCCGAAAGATTTCATAGTTCATAGTCTTAATCAAATAACGTAATCTCTTTTTAAAACAATTGAGTAACATATGCCTTATGTGAGTAGTTATTCTTGTTTATAACAATCTTATTAAAGCAGCCATGATCTAGGAAATGTAATACAATTTTGTCTTATCTTAGCTTCTATGCAGATGGAGGTTTCTACTGATTTTTAATAATACTTAATTAGTCAATACATTTTCCTTTATTAGCGCATGATGGTTTGTTCGATACTTATTCTCATTTCCGAAAATCAATACAAGGCTTTCATAAACAATTAAGTAAACCGTTCCTTTTATCTCTCTTAAGTCGTTATACCTAACTTCCCATAAAGCTAGTATAACTCTTAAGCTTTTAAAACCAAGTATTACTCTTCTTTCAAAAACGATTCTTAATTCTTTTGAAATACTTCAAGATTCTTATTATTTAAAACTCAAGTCAAAGACATCGAAGTAAAACCACGTTCAGTTAACACACGTACGTCTACCGTACTATATATATATTCTTTTAAAATATCATGCTCAAGAGGATAGGAAGAATCACATACCTCGCGACGATTTATCGACAAATAGCAAAACGCTCCACCGCTATAACCCGGCTAGCCTTGTCCACCTTTCAAGTAGAACATGCTACTCGCAGAACTTTCAACCTATAAAGGCCATATACGTCTATCAACGTCTAGACTACTCTGTAGAATATTCTAAGAAGGGGGTTCTCTATTCTACGGAAAATCGGGCAGCACTTCCCTACCCTTTAAACTACACAAGTCTACTGTAAATCTGATCTATGTAAATCTGATTCAATCTTCTTCTTTAATATTCTTCTGATGTGATTTCAATTCAATTATTTTCTGTAATATCCTTCTATATATCTTATACTCATTTCTATACTACTACAGTATGTAATTTCCAATCACAATAGAAGGACAAGAGTATTTACATCTATAAGCCCAAAATTATCCAAGATTTAATGTCGATCCTGAGCAACGTTTAGCTCCTACTCTGGGCACTCCAACCCGCTCCAAACAACCCTTAGAAGTTCTACGCAACTTCTTCTTAATACTTCAACCAATTATGAAGATTTTCCTTAGGGTTTCGTTTTTGTGACTGAAGGGAAGTATAATAGTATTTCTGGGCTTTTAGTATAGGGGTAACCTTGGAATACTACAAGGTATTTGGGCCAAGGTATTTTGGAATAGTAACAATACTTGGAGAATACTTTTCTACCAAGGGGTATTTCACGAGAACAACTAGGAGGATGTTTCGGCCAGGCTTCAAAGGGGAGGGGTGGTTTGGACGAGAGCTTCAAGAGGGGGAGAGGGATTTTAAGACTTGGGAAATGTTTAAGGGATGAAGATTTAGTCTTGCACTTGAGGGGTATTTATAGGACTTTCAATGGCCAAGATTAAGGCAAGTGGAGGGCAAGTGGAGGGTGTAGATTTGGATAAGTGTGTGTGGGTCCCACCTTATCCATCTACTACACAAAATATCTACAAAACATTGACCAAAGGATTTAGGCCACAAAAATGAAAAAAACGTGCCAACATTTTCGTCCACTTGACTGCCCACTTTAGGGTGACACTTGTCGCCCTCTCGTTGGTCCAAAATATTTCATCTCTCGGAAAAATCCGCAAAAATTAAAAATGTCGCAACCGTAATTTTCCCTTCGCAAGGTTCGGAAAACTTTTCGTCGGAAAACAATTCTTTTCGCTAGTTGTGCACAAATTTCGTCCCTTATGCCTACTTAAGGCTTGAACTTTTGTACGTACGTCCTCACATACATACTCTGGAAATACAGGGTGTAACACCGTCAGGGCCATTTGACGAGAGAATGTTCAAGTAGGAGGGATGCAAGTAGGAGGACTCACTACGGATCGATTCTTGGATTGATGGTTCGGAGAGGAAGGGGTGTTAGCTAGAGAGGCCACCCGCTCGGTGTGGCCGTTGTGGTAGGTGTCATTGTGGGAGTGTCGTACTTCTTCGACTTGTTATGCTTGCGGCCAGCGGGGCCATTTGCGAGAAATTGTCCAGGCCAGTGGCGCGGATGTAGAGACTCACGCCAGGATCGGTGGCTAGTTCATCACCTTTCCTAGCTATCGCCCAGTAGGCGGGATTGATTAGAGCGACGACAAGGGAGTGAAGCAGTAGATACAGGTATATCCTTAACCCTCTAGAGATTAGTATGTGTGATAAAGATGAGTATATTTTAAGTGTTATGTTCAGATAGCATTGTGTTAATTGTGATTAGAAATCATGGTTAGTTAAAAGGGTAAGATTGGGGATAGGGAAAGTGTGAGCCTTAGAGTTTTATACGTGGAGACCTTAGAGGCGAGGCCATCTTGAGTAAAATATTTATTTTTATGTTTGACCCTTATCGGAGTGCATAGTATACGTGGGATATATCTGTGTGATAAGTCCCTGAGTAGTGTGGAATGAAAGAGGGTAGTTGAGATAAGAATGACCACTAGGTTTTCGTGACTTGATTAGTGAGATTGTTCCGGATCGGGGAACAAGGGCTTGGCGCGAAGTGGGTCGGGTTGAGGCCATGTCGCGGGTCAACCCGCAGTCCGGTTTGAAGTAAGGAAAAGTTGTGGTGGTCCCGCTTTGTGATAAGGCCACGAGGGTGTTAGGCCCAAGTTTAGTTAACCAGCGTACGAGTTCATGGATGCGTTCGACCAGCAGTCGGGCCGATGAGGTCAGCCCATTTTGTCTTTCAGTCAGGACCATTTACTCGGCAGAGGGTTATGCGAGATGTTGTATATCGGGAAGGTTGTAAGGCTGCACGGGGGTTCCTACTTTTTTTTTGACAGGTAGTGGAGCCCAGTTTTCGGCTATTTCTTTTGTGTCTGGAGGTTTTACCAGGCAGGGTTAGGAACTCGAGTAAGTCTCATTATTGCATTCACCCTCGGGCCGACAGACGAACATCGCGTTTTACCCAGATATTTAAGGTTAGGATACGGGCCGGTGTTTTAATTTCAGGGGTAGCAGCAAGGATTATGTGCCTCTTGTTGAGTGAGTATCATTATAGCTACCATTTCAGTATTCGGATGTCGCCTTATGAAGCCTTGTATGGGCGGTAGTGTAGGTTGCCGGTCGATTGGTTCGATGTTGGCAAGGTTCAGATAGTTGGTTCATACTTGATTCAGCAGGATGTGGATAGGGTGAAGCTTATCCAGGAGAGGTTATTGGACTCGAGTCAGCGAAGTCGTGCGGATAATCTGCGTTGATACTTGGAGTTCAGGTTGACGGTCGGTCTTCTTAAAGGTACCACCCCGGAAGGGTGTGACGAGATTTGGAAAGCAGGGGAAACTTAGCCCGAGATACTATGAGCATTTTCAGATCATTTGGAGAATAGGCCAGGTTGCCTATAAGTTGGCGTTGCCGTCCGACGTAGGAAGCAGTACGTCCGGTATTTCGTGTTGCTATATTTGGAAAGTTTATTTGGGAAGTGTTCGAGTGTACGAGAAGGATACGACGAGTAAGGGAAGAAGCGTGCATGTGTCAAGAGAATAGAGGTGATCATTTCTCTGGTGAAATGAAGGTGCGAAGGGAATATCTTTTAGACCTTGGGTGGGAGTTTTTGTGATGCTAGAGGTGATTCCTTGTGGACTTGGATTTAAGTATTTGCGCGTGTGTTATTATGGCCAGGTGTGGCATAATTGGTTTCGTAAGTATAGTAGTGAAAGCATGCTGGCGCATGTATGTTTTGAGACTTAGAAGGAACATTCGGGACGAATGTTTCTAAGGGGGGAAGAATGTTATACCCCGTATTTCCCGAGTATGTATGTGAGGACGTACGTACAATTGTGTAAGCCCGAATTATGTTAGGGACGAACATTGTGAGCTTCCTACGAAAAGAATTGTTTTTCCGAACCTTGTAAAGGAATTTTACGTTTTCAGGAATTTATTTATTTTGGATTTTTCCGAGAGATGAAATATTTTGGACCAACGAGAGGGCGACATGTGTCACCGCCGAGTGAATGATTAGGTGGACGAAATGGAGTGCACGTTTTTTTCATTTTAAAGGCTTAAAACCTTTGGTCAATGTTTGGTTAGATATTTGTGTAGTAGATGGATAAGGTGGGACCCACACAACCCTTGTTCAAATCTTCACCCTCCACTTGCTTTGATCTTGGCCATTGATTGACCTATAAATACCCCTTAAGTTCAAGACTTATTACATCACGCCCGAACCGGGCGTGGTGGTGCCTACACAGGCACCCTACCTTAACAACACAAGTAAACTGCGGAATTTTAAATAACACCTCTCTTTCTTTTTTTTACCAAAGTACGGATAAGGGCAAAGCCGACAAGGCTGCCATATAATATATACAAAAGACACAACACTGTACATGAGTCCAATCCCACATATGAATACAGACCTCTAAGAGTTATACTGAACCATGACGGGACAAGGCCCCGCCGTACCCATAACTGTACAAAAGCCTGTACTGAAAGAAACTTATACCAAAAAGATAAACTCCCGAACAGAAGGAGCTATCCAACAACTCTGAGCAGGGTCCTACACCTGCCGATCACCAAACTGCGTACCTAAACCTGCGGCATGAACGCAGCCCCCCGAAGGAGGTCAGTACGAAGAATGTACCAAGTATGTGAAGCGATGAAATCGTAATGAAATCATAACAGTCTAAACAAAACGGGAGACATGTATGATAGCCAACCTACAGTACACAACACATAAGCAGTCATAACAAGTCAGGGACGCATGTGTTATACCCCGTATTTCCAGAGTATGTACGTAAGGACATACGTAGAAAATTTGAACTTGAGAATTAGGCTTGGCCGAAATTTATTTGTTCACAACACCCGGTTGGAGTCGTTTTTCGGCGAAACGTTTTCACAGCTTTCGTAGGGGAATTTCCGGCTATGTCATTTTTATTTTTTGCGGATTTTTCCGAGAGACGAAACATTTTGGACCAACAAGAGGGCGCCACAGCACCTCTCATTAGTGTGATAGAGTGGACGAATTGGTGACTATTTTTTTGTCAAGTAGTTGGTAGGATATTTTGTGTGTAGTTGGTTAAGGTGCACTTGGCAAGATCTTGGCCCTACACTTGCCTTGCACTTGGCAAGATCTTGGCCATTGGTTGGCCTTTGCTAGACCTATAAATACCCCCCCCCCCCCTTTGAAGACTAATTCATCCACAAATTGCCTAAGTCTTGAAAGCTTCTTCCTCCCAGTGTAGTGTCTTGGCAGAGCCCTCTCTCCCCTTGGCCGAGTTCCCCACAGTGGGGTAGGTAGAGGGTAGCCACCACTCCTTGGGGTGCTAGCCAGTGGGGTACCCCAGCCTAGTTGTTTTCGTATACTACCCCTCTTGGTAGAAATACTCTCAAAGTATTGTTATAATGCCCAAATTACCTTATCAGTATACCTTGTAGTATTCTAAGGTTATACTTATCTGAAAAGCCAGAAATACTATTATACTTCCCTTAGTCACAAAAACCGAAACCACAGGAAAATCTCCAGATTAGTTGGAGTAATAAGTAGAAGTTGGTTAGAACTTCTAAGGGTTGTTTGGAGTGGGTTGGAGTGCACGGAGTAGGAGCTAAACCTTGCTCAGGATCGACATTTAAACTCGGATAATTATGGGCTTATCGAGGTAAATATCTTGTCCCTCTATTGTAATTGGAAATTACATGATTGTTAGACTATATAGTTGAAGTATACTATATATATAGAACTGAACGTTGTTGTCGGCAATGTCTTTGGACTTAAGCCCGAATAATAAGAAACCTTTTGAAGAAGAAATCTTGGCTGTATTTACATAGGGTGTATTCTGATAGACTTGTGTAGCTTTTACGTGGAGTAGAATTGTACGTTCGGGTTAGTTGTATAACCCCGCAGTTGGCTTGGTAGCGGCCTCGATAAAGGAGGAGATTCTGTTGCTTGGGGAGGTCTTTGAATTTTGGTAGAATGTTCTACGATGGGATCTAATTGTTAATAAGCGCCTTGTGGCCTTATAGTTTGAAGTACTACGTGGTATCTACTTGGCTAAGGAGTAGCCGAGCGGTTTGAGTACTCGGGCGTTTTGCTATTAGTCGATAATCGTCGCGAGGTATGTGAACCTCTTCCTATCTCTTCTAGCATGATATGTGTGAACTATTAAGTACGGTAGACGTACAGGTGCTAAATGTATTTGATTGGATTAAAAAATAAAGTGTTATAAAGGATTTATGGGACTTTGTTTATAACAGTTTATGTTGGTAAGAAAATACTTGTGGTTTTAAAAGGTAGCGATTTGAACTATAACTGGCGTGTTATGTGTTAATAAAGAACTTGAAGTATTTCAAAGGATTTTTGAATCATTTCGAAAGAAGAAGTAATACTTGATTTGTTTTGAAAACATAAGAGTTATGCTAGCTTTATGGAAAGTTAGGTATAACGTCTTAAGAATGTTTCTTGATTTTGGAAATCGAGAATGTGTATCGACAAACCAACTGCGGCGTTTATAAGAGGAAATGTTTTAATAATTAAGTATTATTAAAACGAGAAACTTCCATCTGCATAGAAGCTAAGATGAGACAAAATGATATTTCCTAGATCATGGCTGCTGTAATAAGATTGTTATAAACAAGAATATCCTACTCACATATAAGACTTATGTTTCTCAGATAGTTTAAAGGAGAATTATATTCTTGAATGAATAAGACTATGAACTACGAAACCTTTCTAAAATGAGAAACTTGAACATTGGAAATTAGGCAAACTTGAACATTGGAAATTAGGCAAACTTGATCATTGGAAAAGAATGTTGCTACTTGATTTTACAAAGAGAAGTAATTGATTTACTTTAAAAGGATAGTCACTCTATTTTTATACTACGGGTATTGTGTGACATTGTGAAAGTAACGTATCTTTTAAAGAGTTAATGAATGAAGTACTTTGGGGATAAAACCCCGAACTTGTTGGCATATAGTAGAAATTACCTTGTGTGTATAACTTGATTGTGTTGGTTTGTGATAGCCTGGTAATACTTTCTTGTTGATTGATAAGTAAACATGCTAGGATGCTACGTGTGTTAGTATCTTGTGATGTTGTGTAAAGGGGTTTCCTTTGTTGTGCTTATGTTGCTTAACGATAAGTCATTGTGTTAGTATTTTACATCACTCATCTCTTGAGATGATTAGGGGTTAGGCGCCTCCGTGCGGGGTAGACTCAGCGGGTCGATGGACCTATGATTCGAGAATACCTCATGCAGTCAGGGCCTATGCGGAGCTACGAGTTCGAGTTAGTGTCGTCCTTTATGGGCATGCGGTCCGTGTGGCCATGCGGTGTGAAGTCGGGGCGATGCGGAGTAGCTACCCTCGATGCGGGGAATACCTCATGCGGGCGATGAGATTGGCCTATCGCGAGCTGCGGAAAGTTCGGGGCTGACGCGCGCATTAGATCTGCGGGCAAGTGGCGGATTTGATCATGTGGCGATGCAGACAGATCTTATAATCTGATTCATGACCTTGTTGATGCGTAGGTGTTAGTAGTCGGCTATGCCTTCGTACTTACACCTGCATGCGGTGTTATTATGCACGCAGTGGGACACGGTGTTCATGTGTGTTCCTTGGTGCTTTTATATCATAAGCTGCCGCGGTGAGGAAGGTATTCCAGGCATGATTGATGTTGTGGGCGTGAGACCCATTGTTATATTTGAGTGATGACTTGAGGCGTGAGTCACGACTTGATATATGCTTGTTATTGTGAGCGTAGTTTTGTTATCATACATGTCTCTGCTTTATATAGACTACTATGATTTCATTTCTGATATTTTGATTTCACATACTCACTTTTTGTTATCGACCTCCTTGAAGCTGCGTTCATCTGCGAGTAAAGGTACACCGATCGTTGATTCTCGCTCTTAGGGTCACGATTGCTTTTGGGAAGCTCCGTTTCTCGGAGGCTTATCTTGGTATAGTCCTGTTATTGTGGGTGTTTACATTCGAGGGTATGGCGGGCCTGTCCGCCGTTGTTATCATATCATTTCTTAAGTGCATGTAATCTTGTTGTGTGGCGGGGTTTGTAAAAAGGATTTAGCTGTTCATTTGTAAAAGTTGTTATTTATATATATCGAAAGGCAAGTTTTCCTCAGTTCTTGTTTTGTACTTCATTTGTTTCATGTATATGTTTTATGTTCGTGATTACTCGATGTTGTATCACCAGGGTGCGGGGTAAGGCACGATCCACGCGAGTTGGTCGTGACAAAAGTGGTATCGAAGCGATTAATCCTCGGAAAGTGTCTCTGACCGTATCGATGAAGTCTTGATTATCGGTGTGTTGTGCACCATGATAATCGAGAGGCTATAGGGTATTTAGGATTGGTTTCTATTCTTCTCACTCTGAGATCGTGCCTTAGAGTGTGTTGTAAGTTGGACCTCCGGCGGAATTATTTCCATTATCGTTATGCCTCGCGTAGGCAACCGGGCCCGGGAGGCAAAGCGGCCGAGGAGGCTGCGAGTAAATCTGAGAGGGTTGCGTGGGCACAGCCCAATTATCACCTTAGGTGGTGCTTTATTCGGGAGTTTTGCGGCGTCGCTAGCCCACAAAGTTTAGCACGGCGGCGGTTCTCTGCGGCCATGATATTTGAACCCGGTTCCACGGCCAGAATAGTGAATATAGATTGCAAGGAGGCGACCATTTACTAACTATGGATTTGGCTACAGAGTATACTGGATGTACGCGAGCCTTGATGAATATCAACGAGAAGGTTGTGCAGTAATTCTTCAAGTTGGGCTTGAGCATGGCACGTATGCGGGCTTATGCGAAGCGGCGAGAAAACGTAGAGATCGGCGGGTTAACGAAGGGCGAGAAGAGGGCGAGCGGCGAGGTCCTTTAGTAACTTTTGAGGCGAGTCGCCTCACCGTGGATTAGATTATGCACATCCACGATGCGGCGAGTCTCGCGAATTTGGGGACGTTCGGTATGCGGGAGTTGGTCGAGCTCGAGCTTAGGTTCCGCGACTCTGGCGTAGGTTCGGCCATCGGATTGATTTTTCGGTGTTCACAATGTGTGGCGGCGTCGTCGAGGGAATGTCGTCTTTTAGTTGGTGCGTGTTGTACCTATGACCGTCGAGTGCATTTGTCGAAAGAGTGTCGCTGCGGGAGGACTTAGCCTTGAGGATCGGTGGGTAGTTTGTCATCTTCCTTAGCTATGGGCCTACGGGCGGGTTTGATTAGACGACTAAGGGAGTGAAGCGATGAATCAGATAGATCTTTAACCTCAGGGTTTAGTATGTGTGATAAGGTGAGTATACCTTAAGGGTTATTTTCTGATAGCATTATGTAAATGGTGATTAGAAATCTTGGTTAGTTAACCAAGTAAGATTTGGGGGATAGGGAAAGTGTGAGCCTTAGAGTTTTATACGTAGAGACCTTAGAGGTAAGGCCATCTCGAGTAAAAGACGTATGTTTATGTTTGACCCTTATAGGAGTGCATAGTGCACGTGAGCTATGTTACGGGATAAGTCACGAGTAGTGTGGCATGAAAGAGGGTAGTTGAGCTAAGAAGACCGCTAGGTTTCGTAACATGATTAGTGAGTTTTCCTTGGAGAGCTAGCGTTTGGCGTTCTTGGTCGGGTTGAGGCCACGTTGCGGGTCAACCCGCGGCATGATTGGTGGGGGGGTCAGGTTGTGGTGGGCCCGCCTGGTGATAGGGGCACGAGGGTGTTAGGCCCGAGTTTAGTTAACCAACGTACGATGTCATGAATGCATTCGACCCGTAGTTGGGCCGAGGAGGTCAGCCGTGTTGTCTTAGCAAAGGCGTGTACTCGGCGAGAGGTTATGCGAGATGGTATATCGAGAAAAGTTGTAAGGTCGCAGGGTGCCTACCTTCACCTTATGTCGAGCGGTGAAGCCCAGTTGTGGCTATTTTCGTTTTTGGAAGTTTTACCAGCGGGGTTAAGAACTTCGGTGAGTCTCGGAATCGCATTCGCCTCGGGCGGTGTGTGTATTTGAGGTAGTTGTGAAGATTGTTGTCTCGGTGGAGAGTGTTTAAGCTACCATTTCGGTGTTCGGATGTCGCCTTATTAAGCCTTGTAGGGCGGATGTGTAAGTTGTCGGTCGAGTGGTTCGATGTTGGCAGGTTGACGGTTGGTTGAGCTTGTTCGGTGATTGTGGATAGTGAGAAGCTTGTCTAGAAGAAGTTCTGGCAGCTTAGAGGAAATCGTGCGGATAATCGGCGACGACGCTTAGAGTTCAGGTTGACGGTCGGTCTTCTTGAAAGTACCACCCCGGATTGGGTGTGACGAGCTTTGGAAAAAAAAAAAAAAAAAAAAAAAAAAGAGGAAACTTAGCCCGAGTTGTTTTGGGCCTTTTTAAGTCCATGTGAAGAATATGCCAGGTTGCCTATATGTTAGCTTTTGTCGTCCGACTTAGGAGGCAGTATGTCCGGTCTTACGTATTGTTATGATCGGGAAAGTATCGGAGATCCATCCAGAGTGTTCCCAGTTAATGATGACCACGTTAGAGATAGTAACCCCGAGTTTTGAATCAAGCGATGTAAATGTGGTAAGAGTTCGAGTGTCTGACGACCTCGGGGATCGCGTGTAGTCGGTACCATTTGTTGGGTCGCCGGAGTGACACTAGAACCTCGCGGCAAAGTGACAAAAGTGGTATCGGGAAGAAGCGAGCATGTATGGCGAGCATTGATGTGACCATTTCTTTTGTTTGGAAAAGTGTGGAAGAAGTATATTTTAGACCCCGGAGAGAGGTGTTTGTGGTGATGTTAGAGGTGATTCCTCGTGGACTTGGATGTAAGTATTTTTGCGCTTGATTGTTTACGTGGCCATTGTGGCGAGTTTGTTTCGTAAGTATGGTAGTGAAGACTATCTTGGCGCCGCGTTGTTTTGAGACTTAGAAGGAACATTCGGGGCGAATGTTTCTAAGGAGGAGAATGTTATACCGTATTTCGGAGTATATGCGTGGGGCGTGCGTAGAAAATTTGAACTTCAGAATTAGGCTTGGCGAAATTTATTTGTTCACAACACGGTTGGAGTCGTTTTTTAAAGCGTTTTCCACGACTTTCGTAGGGAATTTCGGCTATGTCATTTTTATTTTTGCGGATTTTTCGAGAGGCGAAACATTTTGGACCAACAAGAGGCGCCACTTGGCACCTCTCATTGGTGTGATAGAGTGGACGAATTGGCGACTATTTTTTTGTCAAGTAGTTGGTAGGATATTTTTTGTGTAGTTTGTTAAGGTGCACTTGGCAAGATATTGTCCCTACACTTGCCTTGAACTTGCAAGATCTTGGCCATTGGTTGGCCTTTGCTAGACCTATAAATACCCCTTTGAAGACTAATTCATCCACAAATTGCCTAAGTCTTGAAAGCTTCCTCCCCTTAGTGTAGTGTCTTGGCGAGAGCCCCTCTCCCCTTGGCGAGAGTTCCCCTAGTGGGGTAGTAGAGGGTAGCCACCCACTCTTTGGGGTGCTAAGTGGGTACCCCTAGCCTAGTTGTTTCAGTATAATACCCCTCTTGGTAGAAATACTCTCAAAAGTATTGTTATAATGCCCAAATTACCTTAGCCGTATACCTTGTAGTATTCTAAGGTTATCTTATCTGAAAAGCCGAAATACTATTATACTTCCCTTAGTCACAAAACCGAAACCACTAAGGAAAATCTCCACATTAGTTGGAGTATTAAGTAGAAGTTGGTTAGAACTTCTAAGGGTTGTTTGGAGCGGGTTGGAGCACACGGAGTAGGAGCTAAACCTTGCTCAGGATCGACATTTAAACTCGGATAATTATGGGCTTATCGAGGTAAATATCTTGTCCTCTATTGTAATTGGAAATTACATGATTGTTAGACTATATAGTTGAAGTATACTATATATATAGAACTGAGCGTTGTTGTCGGCAATGTCTTTGGACTTAAGCGAATAATAAGAAACCTTTTCGAAAGAAGATCTTGTTGTATTTACATAGGGTGTATTCTGATGAGACTTGTGTAGCTTTTACGTGGAGTAGAATTGTACCGTTCGGGTTAGTTGTATAACCCCCTGGTTGGCTTGGTAGCGGCCTCGATAAAGGAGGAGATTTACGCATTGCGGGAGAGTCTTCTGAATTTTGGTAGAATGTTCTACGATGGGATCTAATTGTTAATAAGCGCCTTGTGGCCTTATAGGTTGAAGTACTACGTGGTATCTCTTGGCTAAGGAGTAGCCGGCGGTTTGAGGTACTCGGGCGTTTTGCTATTAGTCGATAATCGTCGCGAGGTATGTGAACCTCTTCCTATCTCTTCTAGCATGATATGTGTGAACTATGTAGTGCGGTGAGCGTACATGTGCTAAATGTATTTGATTGGTTTAAAACATAAAGTGTTATAACGGCTTTATGGGAAGTTAGTTATAACGGTTTATGTTGGTAAGAAAATACTTGTGGTTTTAAAAGGTAAGCGATTTGAACTATAAGCGGCGTGTTATGTGTTAATAAAGAACTTGAAGTATTTCAAAGGATTTTGAATCATTTGAAAGAAGAAGTAATACTTGATTTGTTTTGAAAACATAAGAGTTATGCTAGCTTTATGGAAAGTTAGGTATAACGTCTTAAGAATGTTTCTTGATTTTGGAAATCGAGAATGTGTATCGACAAACCACTGCAGCGTTTATAAGAGGAAATGTTTTTAATAATTAAGTATTATTAAAACCAGTAGAAACTTCCATCTGCATAGAAGCTAAGATGAGACAAAATGATATTTCCTAGATCATGGCTGCTGTAATAAGATTGTTATAAACAAGAATATCCTACTCATATAAGACTTATGTTTCTCGGATAGTTTAAAGGAGAATTATATTCTTGAATGAATAAGACTATGAACTGAAACCTTTCTAAAATGAGAAACTTGAACATTGGAAATTAGGCAAACTTGAACATTGGAAATTAGGCAAACTTGATCATTGGAAAAGAATGTTGCTACTTGATTTTACAAAGAGAAGTAATTGATTTACTTTAAAAGGATAGTCACTCTATTTTTATACTACGGGTATTGTGTGACATTGTGAAAGTAACGTATCTTTTAAAGAGTTAATGAATGAAGTACTTTGGGGATAAAACCCCGAACTTGTTGGCATATAGTAGAAATTACCTTGTGTGTATAACTTGATTGTGTTGGTTTGTGATAGCCTGGTAATACTTTCTTGTTGATTGATAAGTAAACATGCTAGGATGCTACGTGTGTTAGTATCTTGTGATGTTGTGTAAAGGGTTTCCTTTGTTGTGCTTATGTTGCTTAACGATAATTTGTTGTGTTAGTATTTTACATCACTCATCTCTTGAGATGATTAGGGGTTAGGCGCCTCCGTGCGGGGTAGACTCGGTGGTCGATGGACCTATGATTCGAGAATACCTCATGCAGTCCCGAGGGCCTATCGCGAGCTACGAGAGTTCGAGTTAGTGTCGTCCTTTATGGGCATGCGGTCCATGTGGCCATGCGGCTGCGAAGTCGGGGCGATCTTGGGAGTAGCTACCCTCGATGCGGGAATACCTCATGCGGGCGATGAGATTGGCCTATCGCGAGTGCGGAAAGTTCGGGGCTAGACGCGCATTAGATCTGCGGGCAAGTGGCGGCTTTGATCATGTGACGATGCAGAGCAGATCTTATGATACGATTCATGACCTTGTTGATGCTGTAGGTGTTAGTAGTCGGCTATGCCTTCGTACTTACATGCGGTGTTATTATAGCGCAGTGGGACCGGTGTTCATGTGTTCCTTGGTGCTTTTATATCATAAAGCTGCCGATGAGGAAGGTATTCCACGGGCATGATTGATGTTGTGGGCGTGAGACCCATTGTTATATTTGAGTGATGACTTGAGGCGTGAGTCACGACTTGATATATCGCTTGTTATTGGAATGTAGTTTTGTTATCATACATGTCTCTGCTTTATATAGACTACTATGATTTCATTTACGTATTTTGATTTCACATACTCAAATTTTTGTTATCGACCTCCTTGGGCTGCGTTCATCCGCAGTAAAGGTACACGATCATTGATTCTCGCTCTTAGGAGTCACGATTCCGCTTTGGGAAGCTCCGTTTCTCGGAGGCTTATCTTGGTATAGTCCCTGTTATTGTGGGTGTTTACATTCGGGGTATGGCGGGGCCACTGTCCGCCATTGTTGTCATATCATTTCTTAAGTGCATGTAATGCTTGTTGTGGGCGGGGTTTGTAAAAAGATTTAACGTTCATTTGTAAAAGTTGTTATTTATATATATGCCGAAAGGCAAGTTTTCCTCAATTCTTGTTTTGTACTTCATTTGTTTCATGTATATGTTTTATGTTCGTGATTACTCGATGTTGTATCACTAGGTGCAGGTAAGGCACGATCAGCCCAGTTCGGTCGTGACAGATGCCCTCAAGTCATTTCTAAAATATAACCACGGGTCTCACGCCCGTAATATCAATCATTCGTGGAATCCTTCCCGCCATTGGCGATCCATGATATAATATAACACCATAGGCATACATGAACACCAAGTCCCACCGGTGGTATAGCGTCTTGGGGTTTACCCTCACTTATACTCTTACCGGAGAAGGTGGTAAAGCGGTGGTATAGCATCTTGGGGGTTTACCCCTCACTTATACTCTTACCCTGGAGAAGGTGGTAAAGCATCTTGGGGGTTTACCCCTCACTTATACTCTTACCCTATCTCAACCGACCATCAAACAAAACAAGCAGGGGGTATAATGTCTTGGGGGGTTTACCCCTCACTTATACTCTTACCCTGGAGAAGGTGGTATAACATCTTGGGGGTTTACTCCTCACTTATACTCTTACCCTATCTCGGCCGTCACAAACAAAGCGAAGCACTACCATGTCTTCTATAAAAATCCGAATTTAACCCAAGATTACAAATAGCGGGCATACGGTGGAATCCCACATCACTGTCGGTACGTCCAAGTACTTACAACAAGACAGTAGGCCCTCCAACCGAGAGTCGCGGCAACGTAATAAAACATAATACTTGCACTCAAAGGCTATCACCAGCACACATAGGCAATTCTCAACTAATCAGGCCAAAGTACTTATCAAGGCACACATGGAATAATTCTCAATTAACCAAGCCAAAGTACTTATCAAGGCACACATAGAATAATTCTCATTTAACAAGCCAAAGTACTTATCAGGGCACAAATAGAATAATTCTCATTTAACAAGCCAAAATACTTATCAGGGCACAAATAGAATAATTCTCATTTAACAAGCCAAAGTACTTATCGGAGCCTGAATAGAATAATTCTCATCTAACAAGCCAAAGTACTTATCAGGGCACAAATAGACTAATTCTCAATTAATCAAGCCAAAGTACTTATCAAGGCACTCTTAGACAAATTCTCAATTTATCAAGCCAAAGTACTAATCAAGGCACACTTAGACAAATTCTCAATTTATCAAGCCAAAGTACTAATCAAGGCACACTTAGACAAATTCTCAATTTATCAAGCCAAAGTACTAATCAAGGCACACTTAGACAAATTCTCAATTTATCAAGCCAAAGTACTAATCAAGGCATCACATAGAATTATTCTCAATTAAACAGGCCAAAGTACTACGTACGTACATTCTTTTCAAAAGACTCCTTTTTATGTAAAACCCCAAGATACTAACACCCGTAGTATCAAGGCATGTCTATTTTTTCAAAGTAAGTTACTACACGTTTAGAAAACTCATTTCAAGGCTTGAAATCAAGTAACTTCAAATTTTCACAATCTAGGCAACTTATGCCCTTTAATCAAAATAGACAACTTTCTAAACCTCCCATAAAGCCGTTATAACCAACTTCCCATAAAGCCGTTATAACCCTTTATGGTTTTTAGACAATTTCATTCTTTTTATAACTAAGAGACTTATACTTAAAACCAAGTATCACAAACTTTCAAATCGAGTCTCTTAACTTTCAAAATACTTCGAGTCTCTTAATATATAGAAAACAAGTTTCTTCTACTTTTAAACCTCAAGTAACTCACACCTTTAAAACAAGTTACTTCTCTTAAATCATGTCATTTCTCCTCTTTTAAAACAAGTAAGTAAATCACTCCTTTGACTCCCCTAAAGTCATTATAATGACCTTTAGGTTTTGGAACTAAGGCACTAGCCGAAAGATTTGGAAACCACTTCCTTTTCAAGACTCTATGTACTTTAAGTAAAATACTTTCACTTTTAAGAATCCAACTTCACTAAGGCAATGGATTATACAACTTACAATTTAAACATCAAAGTACAATCAAGGAAGTACATAGAACAAATTCTATATTAGGCAATCCAAGTACAACCAAGGAATGAATCATTTAAGGAGTAGAACTTACTTTCTTTATCTTAAGGAATCATGCTAGAAGAGGAGATAGTTCACATACCTTTTCGGCTAAATCCACAGGCTAAGCCGAATACGCCGTACGTAGAAGTGTCAACCTATAATGGTCACAACAAGACTATCAACTTCTAGTCTCTAACGTAGAATAATACTAAGTATACGATGCAATTCTACGGAAAATCGGGCGACTTCCTTTGTTTCTACTCACTTTGCCACCCTTTTCAAGGCCGAATACAATAACCAACACGCCACATTTAAGGCTCCAAACAACAACCAAACAAAAAGGGGATTACACGCCTTACAATACGTGTAAAATTCCGCCCCACAATTAACACCAACAAGTCCATAATCAAGCCATTCTCGGCTAACAACATAACCACAATTCAAAGTCTTTTCCAACCCTTTTCAAATTCCAAGTTCTAAGGTCAAACATGTTATATAGTCATAAACAACTTCAATAACTACAATTTCCTTCTTTTTACAACATGTGACGACTTAAACTAATTATCGACTTGAATTCCAATCTTAAGGCTAAACATGCTAGTTTTCGGATTAGGGTTCCAATAGCCCATACACTAATCCAACTATATAATATATAACTCATGCTTGCTAAAATCCATAGCTACAATCAATAAGTAAACTTAATTGCTAAAATGACAAAATTTATACCTTTCCAAGCCCTTAAAATTTCCAAGATTCAAAGTCGCGCCTTAGCCATTCTTAGCTCCTTTCCTTAGGTTCCAATCCGCTCCAAGCACTCCTTAGAGGCCTATGAAGAACCCATCTTCAAGTTCCAACTTCAAAGTTGAAGAACTCCTTCGGTTTCCGCCTTGCGACTAATACGAAAATGTCGTTTTTCCAAAATCTTTCTATTGAGATAACCTTACAATACCCTTAGGGACATTGGGTTTAAGTCTTGTGGCTAATGGAGGAAAATTACAAAATTTTTGTATGGACTTTAGCTCAAAGCCGAGAGCACAATGGAAGAACAAGAAATGTGTGATATTTTCTAAGTGTAAAATGAGCTTGTCTTGCACTAGCTTAGTACTTATAACACTATGGATGGCCAAGATTATAACAAATGTGAGGCTTAGATGGTTTTCACTAGATCGAGCCCGTGTGGACAAGTTGACTTTGGTCAAATATATCAAGCTTGAAGACTTATCTTCCAAGATGGTCAATGACCATTTTACCCTCACACCAATTCATCCAAGACCACATGTGGGAGTGCCACGTGTCACCCTCTCATTCGTCTACAAAATTCCGTAACCCTCGTGGGGGGCGAAGCGTAAAATTCCTCGGGAGACCAAATCCGTAAAAATAGATTTCCATAATATTAATAAGTTCCATATTCTTCAAATAATACATTTTGAGAATCCAATTCTCAACAACGAACATTTTTCCTTTCCGGCGTTCGGAAGATTTTCCGTTGGAAAAACAATTCTTCCTTTCGTACTAATTTCCAAGTCTTGATTTCCTTACATACATTCTCTTTTACATGCCCTGGACTTACGGGGTGTAACATATTCTTCATCCACACTTGAGAAATTTCAAGGCAAAATCCCTCCCTCCCTTTTAGTAGCTCTCGTCCAACACTCTCCTCCCCCCTCCTTGTGTTCTCGCCGAGACACCCCCCCCCCCCTTGGTAGAAAAATATTCTCCAAGTATTGTTACTATTCCAAAATACCTTGGCCCAAATACCTTGTAGTATTCCTAAGTTACCTCTATACTAAAAAGCCCGGAAATGCTACTTTATACCCTTTAGTCACAAAACGAAGCCCTAGGAAAATCTTCATAGTTGATTGAAGTATTAAGTAGAGGTTGTTTAGAACTTCTAAGGGTTTCTTGGAGCGAATTGGAGCGTACAGAATAGGAGCTAAACCTTGCTCAGGATCGACTTTAATCTTGGATAATTTTGGGCTTATCGAGGTAAATATCCTTGTCCTTCTATTGTAATTGGAAATTACATACTGTAGTAGTATAGAAATGAGTATAAGATATATAGAAGGATGGTATAAGAGAAGAGACTTGAACTGTACTTACATAGGTTTGTATTCTGATGAGACTTGAGTAGTTTGTGGGTAGGGAAATCTTGCCCAATTTAGTAGAAATAAGAACCTTCTGCTTAGAATATTCTACAGAGTAGTCTAGACGTTGATAGATGTATTTGACTATTATAGGTAGATACTCTGCGCGCGACATATTCGACTGGGCAGGTGGATTTCATCGGGGAGGTATGTGATTCTTCCTATCCTCTTGAGCATGATATTTTAAAAGAATATATATAGTACGGTAGACGTACGTGTGTTAACTGAACGTGGTCTTACTTCGATGTCTTTTGACTTGAGTTTTTAAATAATAAAGAATCTTGAAGTATTTCAAAAGAATTAAGAATCGTTTTTGAAAGAAGAGTAATACTGGGTTTTAAAAGCTTAAGAGTTATACTAGCTTTATGGGAAGTTAGGTATAACGACTTAAGAGAGATAAAAGGAACGGTTTACTTAATTGTTTATGAAAGCCTTGTATTGATTTCGGAAATGAGAATAAGTATCGAACAAACCACTGCAGCGCTAATAAAGGAAATGTATTGACTAATTAAGTATTATTAAAACCAGTAGAAATCTCCATCTGCATAGAAGCTAAGATAAGACAAAATTGTATTACATTTCCTAGATCATGACTACTTTAATAAGATCATTAATAAACAAGTTTTGATTTTCTTAAAAATTTCAAAGTAAGGACTTGATTTATAAAAGACAGAGACTTGAAAATTTGAAGTGTTTTCATTTAAAAAGGAAGGCATGCTTTTGTCTTAAGCTGGTTCAAAAAGAAGGTAGGGAAATTGTTTTGGTTTACTTAAAAAGATAGTCACACTATTTTGATACTACGGGTATCGTGTGACTTTTGTGAAAGAAACGAATCTTTTTAAGGAGTTAATGTATGAAGTACTTTGGGGATAAAAACCCGAACTTGTTGACATAAAATAGAAAGTACCTTGTGTGAATAACTTGACTATGTTGGTTTGTGATAACCTTGTAATACTTTCTTGTTGGTTTGTGATAACCTTGTAATAATTTCTTGTTGGTTTGATAAGTAAACATGTTAGGATGCTACGTGTGTTAGTGTCTTGTGATGTTTGTGTAAAGGGGTTTCCCTTATTGTGCTTATGTTGTTTAACGATAAGCCGTTATGTTAGTATTATACCATTCACCTCTTGACATGTTATACCGGGGGTTAAGCTACCCCCCGATGCGAGGTATACCTCATGCGGTCTGTGTGACTATGATTCGAGAATACCTCATGCGGGTCCAGGGGACCTATGCGGAGCTACGAGAGTTCCAGGTTAGTGTGCGGTCTATGTGGCCATGCGGTCTATGTGGCCATGCGGACTACGAGAGTCCAGGACGATGCCGAGGAGTAGCTACCCCCGATGCGAGGAATACCTCATGCGGGCCTATGTGGCTTTATCGAGTCGCGAAAAGTTCGAGATTAGACGCGCATTGATCACGAGGCGAGTGGCCAGCTTCGATCATGTGGCGCGGTCTAGAAAGACCTCGTGATACAATTTTATAGCATTGTTGGTACTGTGGGTTTTAGTAGTCGGCTATGCCTTCGTACTTACCCCGTACAGTTTTATTATGACACAGGTGGGACCTGGTGTTCATGTGTATTCCTTGGTGCTTTCTTTTTTATCATGGACTGCCGGCAGTGAGGAAGGAATTCCACGGGCATGATTGATATTGTGGGCATGAGACCCATGGTTATATTTGAGTGATGACTTTAAGGGCGTGAGTCCCTGACTTGACATAACTGCTTACATATTGTGTATCGTAAATTTGTTATCATATATGTCTTCTGATTTATATAGACTATTATGATTTCATTTACAGTATTTTCAGTTTCACATACTTGGTACCTATTGTCGACCTCGCTTGAAGTGCGGTCATCTGCGCGAGTAAAGGTACACCATTGTTGAACCTCGCCATAGGAGTCACGATTCAGCGTTTTGGGAAGCTCGTGTCTCGGAGGCTTATCTTTGGTATAGTCCTGTCGTTGTAGGTACTTACATTCAGGGTATTATTATACCGTATTTCCAGTATGCGTGGGGCGTGCGTAGAAAATTTTGAAGCTTAAAGTAGGCTTGGCGATTTTATTTTGTGCCTGACACGGTTAGAGTCGTTTTTCGACGAAACGTTTTACATAACTTGCGAAGGGAAAATTCCGGCTATGTCATTTTTAATTTTTGCGGATTTTTCCGAGAGACGAAACATTTTGGACCAACGGGAGGGTGACATGTGTCACCCTCATGTTGGACGTCTTTTGGGGCGGCAACTTCCACGATTTGCAAGTCAAGTGGGTAGATATTTATGGTAGATATTTGTGAGAGTTTTAAGGAGTAGGAACTAGGGGGCACTTGGGCACATCTTGGCCCTCCACTTGCCCCCCACTTGGCTAGATCATGGCCCTTGATTTCCCTATAAATACCCCTCCCCCTTTGAGAGCCCCTCCTGGCGAGAGTACCCACTCCTGAGTGGGGTTGGTAGAGGTATACACCCCCCTTGTGGTGTTGTCTCGTATAAATACCCCCCCTCTTGGTAGAAATACTCTCCAAAGTATTGTTACTATACCCAAAATACCTTAGCCGTATACCTTGTAGTATTCCAAAGATACCTCTATACGTAGAGCAGGAAATACTACAGTATGTCCTTTTGTCTCAAACCGAAACCACAGGAAAATCTTCACAGTTGGTTGAAGTATTTAAGAAGAAGTTGCGTAGAACTTCTAAGGGTTGTTTGGAGCGGGTTGGAGCACCCGGAGTAGGAGCTAAGCGTTGCTCAGGACCGACATTTATACTTGAATAATTATGGGCTTATCGAGGTAAATATCTTGACTTCCCTTTATAATTAAGTGTGCGTACTATTGAAGTATAAGAATTAAGTATAAGGTATATACAAGGAAAGTATATAGATGAGAATTGAACTGTAATAGAAGGGTATTACAGAAAAGACTTGGACTGAAATCACATCAGAAGATTAACCTGCAGAGTAGTCTAGACTTTGATAGACTTGTATAACCGTTATAGGTTGAAGTACTGCGAGTAGCGTATTCTACTCGGAGGGTGGAAAAGGCTAGCCGGACTACAGTACGTTGGAGTGTTTTGCTTATAGTCGATAAATCGTCACGAGGTATGTGATTCTTCCTATACTCTTGAGCATGATATTTTAAAGAATATATATATCGTACGGTAGACGTACGTGTGTTAACTGAATAATAATTTCGGCAATGTCTTTTGACTTAAGCCTGAATAATAATTACGGCAATGTCTTTTGACTTAAGCCTGAATAAAGAGAATCTGAAGTATTTCAAAAGAATTAAGAAACCTTTTTGAAAGAAAAGTAACACTTGGTTTTAAAAGCTTAAGAGTTATACTAGCTTTATGGGAAGTTAGGTATAACGGCTTAAGAGAGATAAAAAGAATGATCTATTAATTTAAGAAGTTAAGAGACTTGATCTTAAAAGATAAGAGACTTGACTTAATTGAATTTTGTTAAAAAGTGTGAAACCTCATTCGTGAGTAATGAATACTTGGTTTTTAAAGGAATAATGTTTCTTGATTTGGAAATCAGAATAAGTATCGAACAAACCACAGCAACGCTAATAAAGGGAAATGTTTTGACTAATAAAGTATTATTAAAACCAGTAGAAACTTCCATCTGCATAGAAGCTAAGATGAGACAAAATGAGATTACATTTCCTAGATCATGGTTGCTGTAATAAGATTGTTATGAACAAGAATAACCTACTCACACATAAGGTATATGTTTCTCAAATTGTTTTAAGGGATTAAAACTATGAACTACGAAACCTTTCGAAAATGAGAAACTTGAGTAATTGAAATTAGGCAAACTTGAACGTTTGGAAAAGAATGTTGTACTTGATTTTACAAAGAGAAGTGTTTTGATTTACTTCAAAAGATAATCACTCTATTTTTATATACTACGGGTATTGTGTGACTTTTGTGAAAGTAACGTATCTTTTAAAGAGTTAATGTATGAAGTACTTTGGGGATAAAAACCCGATCTTGTTAATCATATAGTAGAAAGTACCTTGTGTGAATAACTTGATTGTGTTGGTTTGTGATAGCCTTGTAATACTTTCTTGTTGATTTGATAAATAAACATGTTAGGATGCTACGTGTGTTAGTATCTTGTGATGTTTGTGTAAAGGAGTTTTCCCTCGATTGCGCTTAAGTTGTCTAACTATCAGCCGTTATGTTGGTATTGTACCACTCACCTTGACATCATCCCGGAGGTTAAGCTGCCCTCCGATGCGGGGTAGACTCAGGCGGGTCTGTGTGACCTATGATTCGAGAATACCTCATGCGGGTCCCGGGGGCTTATGCGGAGCTACGAGAGCTCCAGGTTAGTGTGCGAACTTTATGGTCATGCGGTCTATGTGGCCATGCGGACTGCGAAGTCCAGGCGGATGCCGGGGAGTAGCTACCCTCGATGCGGGGAATACCTCATGCGGGCCATTGGAGTGGCCTATGCGGAGCTGCGGGAAGTTCCAGGGCTAGACGCGCACATTAGATACTGCGGGCGAGTGGCCAGCTTTGATCATGTGACGGTCTAGACAGATCTCATGATACAATTTATGACCTTGTTTGTACTGTGGGTTTTAGTAGTCGGCTATGCCTTCGTACTTACCCCGTACGGTTTTATGATGACACAGGTGGGACCTGGTGTTCAGATGTATTCCTTGGTGCTTTTATATCATAGACTGCCGGCAGTGAGGAAGGTATTCCACGGGCATGATTGATGTTGTGGGCGTGAGACCCATTGTTATATTTGAGTGATGACTTTGAGGGCGTGAGTCCCTGACTTGACATGACTGCTTATTTATTGTGAACTGTAGTTTGGTTATCATACATGTCTCCTGCTTTATATAGACTACTATGATTTCATTTACAGTATTTTTCAGTTTCACATACTTGGTACCTGTTGTACTGACCTCCTTCGGGGGGCTGCGTTCATGCCGCAGGTTGAGGTACACCAGTCGTTGATCCTAGCTCTCAGGGTCACAGTTCAGCGTTTGGGAAGCTCCGTTTCTCCGGAGGCTTATCAGTGGTATAGTCCCCTGTCGTAGTAGGTGCTTACATTCAGGGGTATGGCGGGGCCCTGTCCCGCCATTGTTGTCATGTCACTCTTAAGTGCATGTAATCTTGTTGTGGCGAGTTGTAAGTGGGATGTAACTGTTCGGATTTAAGTTTTCATATATACATGCCGAAGGGCAATTTTTCTCAGATTATTATTTCATACTTCATGTTATTTCATGTTATTGTTTTATATTCCGCTGATTACTCTGATGTTGTATCACTAGGGTGCCCGGGGTAAGACACCAGTCACGGGCCCGGGTTCGGGTCGTGACAAAAGTTGTATCAGAGCAGTTAATCCTCGGAAAGTGTCTACAGACCGTATCCAGTAGAGTCTTGATTATCGGTGTGTTGTGCACCACACCAATAATCAGGAGGCTATAGGATAGTTAGGATTGGTTTCTATTTCTTCTCACTCGGAGATCGTGCCTTAGAGCTGTGTTGTAAGTTGGACCCTCTAACGTATTTCTTTCCCACCGCTATGCCTCGCGTAGGGCAACCGGGCCCAGAGGAAAGCGGCTAGGAGGCTGCGAGTAGAGTTAAGAGGGTTCTGAGGCCTGAGCCCAATCATCACCAGGGTGGTATTTCATTCGGGAGTTATGCTACGTCACGGCCCAACAGAGTTTAGCCGCAATGGCGATGCCTCTGCGACCATGATATTTGAACGCCCAGTTCCACGGCCAGAGCAGAGAATATAGATTGCAAGAGAGACCACATTACTAACTATGGATTTGGCTACCGAGAGTATCTGCAGAAATCGCGAGTCTTGATGACTATCTAAGAGAGGTTGTGCAGAAATTCTTGATTGGGCTTGATCATGGCCTGTGTACGGGCTTATGCGCAGCAGACCAAGAAACGTAGAGATCGACGGGTTAACCAAGGACAGCAGAAGAGGGCCAGAACAGCAAGGTCCTTTGGTAACTTTCGAGGCGAATCGCCTCGCGTGATTAGATATGCACATCCACGGTGCAGTGGTCCTCGCGAGGTTCAGGATGTTCGGGGTATGCGAGAGTTGGTCGAGCTCGAACTTCCGGTTCACGCTACGTAGGTTCCCGCCGGATTGATTTTCCCAGTGTTCACATGTGACAGCGCCATCGGGAATGTCGTCTTTTAGTTGGTACTTGTTGTACCTACGGCCGTCAGGGCCAGGTGTCGAAGGACATCCTAGTAGGAGGACTCAGCCTTCAGGATCGGTGGGTAGTTCATCATCTTCCATAGCTATCGCCTACAGGCGAGTTTTATTAGAACGACTAAGGGGAGAGAAGCAGTAGAAAAAGGTATATCCTTAACCCTCTACAGATCAGTATGTGTGATAAGACGAGTATATCATAAGTGCTATGTTCTGATAGCAGTGTGTTAGTTGTGATTAGAAACCATGGTTAGTAAAAAAGGGGTAAGATTGGGGGATAAGAAAAAGTGTGAGCCTTAGAGCTTTATACGTAGAGACCTTAGAGGTAAGGCCATCTCGGGTAAAGAGGTATTTTATGTTTGACCCTTATCGGAGTGCATAGTGCACGAGAGATATATTGTGTGATAAGTCCCTGAGTAGTATGAAATGAGAGAGGGTAGTTGAGCTAAGAAGACCGCTAGGTTTTCGTAACGTGATTAGTGAGAGTTTTCCGAATCGGGGAGCTAGTGTTTTGCGCGTTGCCGGGTCGGGTTGAGGCCACGTTGCGGGTCAACCCGCGGCCTGTATGGTGGTGGGGTCAGTTTGTGGTGGTCCCGCCTTGTGATAGGGTCATGAGGGTGTTAGGCCCATGTTTTGTTAACCAGCGTACGAGTCATGGATGCATTCGACCAGTAGTCGGGCCGAGGAGGTCAGCCCGTCTTGTCTTCTAGTAAAGACCGTGTACTCGGTAGTAAGTTGCGGGATGATTATTTCAGGAAGGTTGCACGAGGTGCCTGCTTTCACCTTATGTCAGGCAGTGGAGCCCAGGTTACAACTATTTTCGTTTTCTGGAAGTTTTACCAGGCAGGGTTAGGAACTCAGGTGAGTCTCCGTATCGTATACATCCTCGGGCTAGTGTTTTGATTTCAGGGGTAGCCGTGAGGATTGTTGTCTCCTGTGGAGGGAGTGTTTAAACTACCATTTCAGTATTCGGATATCGCCTTACGAAGCCTCGTAGGGGCGGAAGTGTAAGTTGCCGGTCGATTAGTTCGATGTTGGCAAAGTTCAGATAGTGGGTTCATACTTGTTTCGGCATGATGGGGATAGGGTGAAGCCTATCCAGGAGAGGTTATCGACAACTCAGAAACAACAGAAGTCGTACGGATGATCGGCGACGACGCTTGGAGTTCAGGATGACGGTGGGTTTTCTTGAAGGTACCACCCCGGAAGGGTGTGACGAGATTCGAAATCAGAGGAAACTTTGCCCGAGTTACTTTGGGCCTTTTCAGATTATGTGAAGAGTAGGCCAGGTTGCCTATATGTTAGCTTTTGCCGTCCGACTTAGGAGGCAGTATGTCCGGTCCTTCCTGTTGTTAAGTTCGGAAAAGTATCGGAGATCCATCCAGAGTGTTCCCAGTTAATGATGACCAAGTTAGAGATAGTGACCCAGAGATTTGGAAACCGAATCAGTAACAAAATTATGGTAAGAAAGAGTTCGAGTGCGAGAAAGTGCGACAGCGTAAGGAAGAAGCGAGCACGTATTGCGAGCATAGATGTGATCATTTCTTTTGTAAGGAGAAGGTGCGAAGGAAGTATATTTTAGACCTCGGGTAAGGGCTTTTGTGTTGCTAGAGGTGTTTCCTCGTGGACTTGGATGTAAGTATTTTTGCGCAGGTGTTTCTGTGGCCAGGTGTGGCAGGATTGTTCTCGTAAGTATAGTAGTGAAGACTATACTGGCGCACGTATGTTTTGAGACTTAGAAGGAACATTCGGGACGAATGTTTCTAAGGAGGGGAGAATGTTATACCCCGTATTTCCAGAGTATGTACGTAAGGACGTACGTAGAAAATTTTGAAGCTTAAAGTAGGCTTGGCCGATTTTATTTTGTGCACAACACCCGGTTAGAGTCGTTTTTCGACGAAACGTTTTACATAACTTACGAAGGGAAAATTCTGGCTATGTCATTTTTAATTTTTGCGGATTTTTCCGAGAGACGAAACATTTTGGACCAACGGGAGGGTGACATGTGTCACCCTCATGTTGGACGTCTTTTGGGGCGGCAACTTGAACGATTTGCAAGTCAAGTGGGTAGATATTTTTGGTAGATATTTGTGAGGGTTTTAAGGAGTAGGGACTAGGGGGCACTTGGGCACATCTTGGCCCTCCACTTGCCCCCCACTTGGCTAGATCATGGCCCTTGATTTCCCTATAAATACCCCTCCCCCTTTGAGAGCCCCTCCCCCCTTGGCCGAGAGTACCCCCCTCCTAGTGGGGTTGACCGAGGGGTATACACCCCCCCTTGTGGTGTTGTCTCGTATAAATACCCCCCCTCTTGGTAGAAATACTCTCCAAAGTATTGTTACTATACCCAAAATACCTTAGCCGTATACCTTGTAGTATTCCAAAGATACCTCTATACGTAGAGCCCGGAAATACTACCGTATGTCCTTTTTGTCTCAAACCGAAACCCTAGGGAAAATCTTCACAGTTGGTTGAAGTATTTAAGAAGAAGTTGCGTAGAACTTCTAAGGGTTGTTTGGAGCGGGTTGGAGCACCCGGAGTAGGAGCTAAGCGTTGCTCAGGACCGACATTTATACTTGGATAATTATGGGCTTATCGAGGTAAATATCTTGTCTTCCCTTTATAATTAAGTGTGCGTACTATTGAAGTATAAGAATTAAGTATAAGGTATATACAAGGAAAGTATATAGATGAGAATTGAACTGTAATAGAAGGATATTACAGAAAAGACTTGAACTGAAATCACATCAGAAGATTAACCTGCAGAGTAGTCTAGACTTTGATAGACTTGTATAACCGTTATAGGTTGAAATCGCGAGTAGCGTATCTACTCGGAGGGTGGAAAAGGCTAGCCTGACTACGATGCGTTGGGCGTTTTGCTTATAGTCGATAAATCGTCACGAGGTATGTGATTCTTCCTATACTCTTGAGCATGATATTTTAAAGAATATATATATAGTACGGTGACGTCGTGTGTTAATCGAATAATAATTTCGGCAATGTCTTTTGACTTAAGCCTGAATAATAATTACGGCAATGTCTTTTGACTTAAGCCTGAATAAAGAGAATCTGAAGTATTTCAAAAGAATTAAGAAACCTTTTTGAAAGAAGAGTAACACTTGGTTTTAAAAGCTTAAGAGTTATACTAGCTTTATGGGAAGTTAGGTATAACGGCTTAAGAGAGATAAAAAGAATGATCTATTAATTTAAGAAGTTAAGAGACTTGATCTTAAAAGATAAGAGACTTGACTTAATTGAATTTTGTTAAAAAGTGTGAAACCTCATTCGTGAGTAATGAATACTTGGTTTTTAAAGGAATAATGTTTTACTGATTTCGGAAATCAGAATAAGTATCGAACAAACCACAGCAGCGCTAATAAAGGAAAATGTTTTGACTAATAAAGTATTATTAAAACCAGTAGAAACTTCCATCTGCATAGATGCTAAGATGAGACAAAATGAGATTACATTTCCTAGATCATGGCTGCTGTAATAAGATTGTTATGAACAAGAATAACCTACTCACACATAAGGTATATGTTTCTCAAATTGTTTTAAGGGATTAAAACTATGAACTACGAAACCTTTCGAAAATGAGAAACTTGAGTAATTGAAATTAGGCAAACTTGAACGTTTGGAAAAGAATGTTGTACTTGATTTTACAAAGAGAAGTGTTTTGATTTACTTCAAAAGATAATCACTCTATTTTTATATACTACGGGTATTGTGTGACTTTTGTGAAAGTAACGTATCTTTTAAAGAGTTAATGTATGAAGTACTTTGGGGATAAAAACCCGATCTTGTTAATCATATAGTAGAAAGTACCTTGTGTGAATAACTTGATTGTGTTGGTTTGTGATAGCCTTGTAATACTTTCTTGTTGATTTGATAAATAAACATGTTAGGATGCTACGTGTGTTAGTATCTTGTGATGTTTGTGTAAAGGGGTTTTCCCTCGATTGCGCTTAAGTTGTCTAACTATCAGCCGTTATGTTGGTATTGTACTACTCACCTTGACATCATCCCGGAGGTTAAGCGCCTCCGTCTGGGGTAGACTCAGGCGGCTCTGTGTGACCTATGATTCGAGAATACCTCATGCGGGTCCCGGGGGCTTATGCGGAGCTACGAGAGCTCCAGGTTAGTGTGCGGCCTTTATGGTCATGCGGTCTATGTGGCCATGCGGACTGCGAAGTCCAGGCGGATGCCGGGGAGTAGCTACCCTCGATGCGGGGAATACCTCATGCGGGTCATTGGAGTGGCCTATGCGGAGCTGCGGGAAGTTCTAGGGCTAGACGCGCACATTAGATACTGCGGGCGAGTGGCCAACTTTGATCATGTGACGGTCTAGACAGATCTCATGATACAGTTTATGACCTTGTTTATCTTGTAGGTTTTAGTAGTCGGCTATGCCTTCGTACTTACCCCTTACTGTTTATGATGACACAGGTGGGACCTGGTGTTCATGTGTATTCCTTGGTGCTTTTATATCATAGACTGCCGGCAGTAAGGAAGGTATTCCACGGGCATGATTGATGTTGTGGGCGTGAGACCCATTGTTATATTTGAGTGATGACTTTGAGGGCGTGAGTCCCTAACTTGACATGACTGCTTATTTATTGTGAATTGTAGTTTGGTTATCATACATGTCTCGCTTTATATAGACTACTATGATTTCATTTACGATATTTTCGATTTCACATACTTGGTACTTGTTATCGACCTCCTTGGCTGCGTTCATGCCGCAGTTGAGGTACACGATCGTTGATCCAGCTCGTGTCCACGATTCGCGTTTGGGAAGCTCCGTTTCTCCATGAGCTTATCGGTGGTATAGTCCCCGTAGTAGGTGCTTACATTCGGGTATGGCGGGGCCTGTCCCGCCATTGTTGTCATGTCACTCTTAGAAGTGCAGAAATGCTGTTGTGGCGAGTTGTAATTGGGATGTAGCATTGGATTTAAGTTTTCATATATACATGCCGGAAGGCAATTTTTCTCGATTATTATTTCATACTTCATGTTATTTCATGTTATTGTTTTATATTCCGATTACTTTGATGTTGTATCACTAGGGTTCAGGGTAAGGCACGATCCACGGGCAGGTTGGTCGTGGCAGGTATGGCGGGGCCACTGTCCATATTGTTGTTATAATATTCCTAGAGTGCGTGTAATCTTTATGGCGGGGTTTGTAAAAAGGATGTAATTTCAAGTTTTATTATATATATGCCGGCGCAACTTTTCTCAGATAAAGCTTTTTCACTTCATATTGTTTCATGTCTTGTTTTATATTCATTGGTTACTCGATGTATGTCTACTTGGGTGCCGGGTAAGGCACGATCCACGCCCGGTTCGGGTCGTGACACATAAGCACGCATTAAATCATAATCGCCACGAGCCGGGCGCGGCGGTGCCCTACAGGCACCGTTTAGTATACATCGAGAATATCGGTGAACATACACGCATGTAATATGTGTAAACAATAAACATCACGAGCTAGCCGATAAGGCGCTTCCATAATATAAACATAATCAAAAGTACAATCATAACTCGGTTCTTACAAACCCAACCACATATGTGAATACTGCACTTCAGGAATAACAAGCGTGGCGGGACGGGGCCTCGCCATACCACGAATGTACATAAATCTACAATATCGTGGAAAGCGTACTAAAGAGACAAGCCTCGGAGAAATGGAGCTTACGACGTCGATAAGTGATCCTAAGAACGAGGATCCACCATTCGCTTACCACTCTGCGGCGATGAACGCGGCCAGGGAAGGGGTCAGTACACAATATGTACTAAGTATGTAAAACTGGAAAGTACTGTAATTACAATATAAGTTTAAAAACAAAACCGGAGACATGTCTGATAACAAAATTACAATACACAGTGCCTTACTAACAATGAGAGTAAATCAAGAGAATACGTACAACATCACAATAGGAGACTCCCGATCATATCATGGGTAGCGAACCCATAGAAACAGATGGTATAACGTCTTGGGGGTTTCTACCCCTCATTTATACTCTTACCCTGAAGTAGGTGGTATAGCGTCTTGGGGGTTTTTCCCTCATTTATACTCTTACCCTGAAGAAGGTAATAAAGCAGGTGGTATAATGTCTTGGGGGCTTACCCCTCACTTATACTCTTATCCTGGAGAAGGTGGTATAGCGTCTTGGGGGTCTGCCCCTCACTTATACTCTTACTCTATCTCAAACCGGCCGTCAGTTCAAGTCTTGTGGCCATGTGTGACATTTGCAAACTGGTTAAGCTATGAGGAACTTGATCATTATCTGTCTTGAGAAGGAACATTCGGGACGAATGTTTCTAAGGAGGGGAGAATGTTATACCCCGTATTTCCAGAGTATGTACGTGAGGGCGTACGTATAAAAGTTTAAGCCTTAAGTTAGGCAAGGATCGAAAATTTTGTGCACAACACACGAAAAGAATCGTTTTCCGACGAAACGTCTTCCAAAACTTGCGAAGGGAAAATTCCGGCTATGTCATTTATATTTTTTGCGGATTTTTCCGAGAGACGAAATACTTTGGACCAACGAGAGGGCGACACTTGTCACCCTCTAATTGGCGGATGTGTGGGCGGTAATGGGACGAATTGGAGGTCTTGGAGTAGGTAGGATATTTGTGATATTTTGTGTGGTAGTTGGATAAGGTACACATGGATGAATCCTCACCCTACACTTGCATAGCACTTGGCTTCATCTTGGCCATTGGTTGGCCTATAAATACCCCCCTAACTTGAAGGTTTTCTTCATCCACAAAATCATTTCTCCAAGTCTTGAAAATCTTTCCCCCTCTCTTGTAGTGTTTCGTCCAACACTCCCCCTCCCCCTTGAGAAAGGCCTTTGGCCGAAACCTACCCCCCCTCCTAGTGGTGTTGGCCGAGGCACACCCTACCACCCTTGCCTAGTTGTTCTCGTAAAATACTACCCCCCCTCTTGGTAGAAATACTCTCCAAGTATTGTTACTATTCCAAAATACCTTGGCCCAAATACCTTGTAGTATTCCAAGGTTACACTTATACTAAAAGCCCAGAAATACTATTATACTTCCCTTCAGTCACTAAATGAAACCCTAAGGAAAATCTTCACAGTTGGTTGAAGTATTAGGAAGAAGTTTCATAGAACTTCTAAGGGTTGTTTGGAGCGGGTTGGAGCACCCGGAGTAGGAGCAAAACGTTGCTCAGGATCGACATTAAACTTGGATAATTTTGGGCTTACCGAGGTAAATAATCCTTCTATTGTAATTGGAAATTACATACTGTAGTTGTATAGAAATGAATATAAGATTCATAGAAGAGAATTGAACTGTAATAGAAGGATATTGCAGAAAAGACTTGAACTGAAATCACGTCAGAAGAATATTCTACAGAGTAGTCTAGACTTTGATAGACTTGTGTAACCTTTATAGGTTGAATGTTCTGCGAGTAGCATGTACTACTTGAAAGATGGACAAGGCTAGCCGGGTTATAGCCGTGGAGCGTTTTGCTAATAGTCGATAATCGTCGCGAGGTATGTGATTCTTCCTATCCTCTTGAGCATGATATTTTAAAAGAATATATATATAGTTGCGGTGAGCGTCGTGTGTTAATCGAGCGTATTTTACGGCAATGTCTTTTGACTTAAGCCTGAATAATAAGAATCTTGAAGTATTTCAAAAGAATTAAGAAACCTTTTTGAAAGAAGAGTAATACTTGGTTTTAAAAGCTTAAGAGTTATACTAGCTTTATGGGAAGTTAGGTATAACGACTTAAGAGAGATAAAAAGAATGGTTTATTGATTTTAGAAGTTAAGAAACTTGATCTTAAAAGATAAGAGACTTGACTTAATGGAATTAATATGAATTTTGTTAAAAAGTGTGAAACCTCATTCGTGAGTAATGAGTACTTGGTTGTTAAAAGAAATAATGTTTTACTGATCTCGGAAATCAGAATAGGTATCGAACAAACCACAACAGCGCTAATAAAGGGAAATGTATTGACTATTAAAGTATTATTAAAACCAGTAGAAACCTCCATCTGCATAGAAGCTAAGATGAGACAAAATGATATTACATTTCCTAGATCATGGCTGCATTAATAATATTGTTATGAACAAGAATAACCTACTCACACATAAGGCATATGTTTCTCAAATGGTTTTAAAGGAGAATTATATTATTAAGTGATTAAGACTACGAACTACGAAACCTTTCGAAAATGAGAAACTTGAGCATTTGAAATTAGGAAAACTTGAACGTTTGGAAAATAATGTTGTTACTTGATTTTACAAAAGGAAGTGTTTTGGTTTACTTAAAAAGATAGTCACTCTATTTTAATACTACGGGTATTGTGTGACTTTTGTGAAAGAAACAGATCTTTTAAAGAGTTAATGTATGAAGTACTTTGGGGATAAAAACCCGAAATTGTTAACATAAAGTAGAAAGTACCTTGTGTGAATAACTTGATTGTGTTGGTTTGTGATAGCCTTGTAATACTTTCTTGTTGATTTGATAAGTAAACATGTTAGGATGCTACGTGTGTTAGTATCTGGTGATGTTTGTGTAAAGGGGTTTCCCTTGTTGTGCTTATGTTGTTTAACGATAAGCTGTTATGTTATTATATCACATACCCCCTTGACTTGTTATACCGAGGGCTTTCCACCCTTGATGCGGGTCTATATGGCCTATGCGGTCTATGTGACTATGCGGAGCAGCGGTATGCTCGTGATTGATCATTCGGGTGTTTATCCCAACGCGGGGATGCCTATGCGGTGCAATGTGACTACGCGGTCTATTGAGACTATGCGGACTGCGGGAGTCGAGGAGAATGCAGGGTTAGCTACCCCAATGCGAGGAATACCTCATGCGGTGCAGTGTGACTATGCGCGGCTGCGGAAGTCCAGGATTAGGCACGCATAATGATACTATGGGCGATTGGCCTTGCTTCGATCATTCACGGCCTAGAAAAGACCTGTTACAGTTTATCTACCTTGCTCTTGTTTATGTTGTGGCACTATGTGCAGTTGAACTGGTTGTATTTGCAAATGGTTTTAAATACTTTGATTTTACTTGATGCTACTGATTTCACATACTTGGTAATTGTCTTGACCTCGCCGAGGCTGCGTTCATCTGCGCGGTAGAGTACACGATCGTTGATCCTCGCTCTTAGGGTCACAGTTCAGCGTTTGGGAAGCTCCGTTTCTCCGGAGGCTTATCAGTGGTATAGTCCCCTGTCATTGTAGGTACTTACATTCAGGGGTATGGCGGGGCCCTGTCCCGCCATTGTTTTCATATCATTCTTAGAGGTCTGTAACATTGTTGTGGGCAGAGTTGTAAAAAAGGATGTAACTGTTCTAGTTGTTATATATATTTATGCCGAAAGGCAAGTTTTTCTCAGATGAACTGTTTCATATTTCATATTATGTCATGTCTTGTTTTATATTCCGCTGATTACTCTGATGTATGTCTACTTGGGTGTCCGGGTAAGGCACCAGTCACGGGCCCGAGTTCGGGTCGTGACACTTTGACTTGGTCAAGATTATCAAGCTTGCTACTTGCAAGACTTAGTCATCCAAGACTATGGTCAATGGCCATTTTGGCCATGCCTAATTCGACCAAGGCATCAATAAGGGGGTGACACGTGTCGCCTCCCATTAAATCCAATAGTACGTTTTCCGACAATTTCATAATTCCGATAAATTTTTACAAGTCTCAAATCTTAACACTTGTGAGTTCTTACGTACGTTCTTAAAACATGTCCTGTAAATACGGGGTGTAACAATAACATAAGTTTCTAGAGATTCAACATGGAAAGCCCTATAGAGGAATTATGTCACGACCCGAATCCGGGCCCGTGACTGGTGCCTTACCCCGGGCACCCTAGCGATACATCATCAGAGAAAAACCAGCGGAAATAAAAACTTTAAACATGAAATGAGAGACATGATAAATAAACAGGCCAACCAAAACAGTTGCCTTCAGTATATATACATAAAAACCCGAACAGTTATCCTTGTTACAAACCCTGCCCACAACAGTGCTACAGACCTCTAAGATTTACAACAACTATGACGGGACAGGGCCCCGCCATACCCCTGAACGTACAAGAACCTACAACTCAGGGAAACACATACCAAAAGATAAGCCTCCGGAGAAACGGAGCTTCCCAATCTGTTGGCGTGATCCTATGGCGAGGATCCACGGCGATGTACCTACACTGCGGCATGAACGCACCTCGGGCGAGGTCGCACAACAGTACCAGTATGTGAAATCGTAAATCTGCAGATTAAATCATAACGGTCTATATAAAGCAGAGACATGTATGATAACCAAAATACGACGCAACATAAGCGGTCAAGTCGTGGACTCACGCCAAAGTCACCACTCAAATATAACTATGGGTCTCACGCCCACAACATCCATCATGTCGCGTCATGGCTGCGTGCCCGGAATCTTGCGACGGTGTAGACATGTCCATGATGCAACAATAATAACAAGGCGCGTGGCCACATGCCCGGAATCTGCATCGGTGTAGACATGCCCATGTAACCTCAATAACACTATCTTGGGTGGTCAACCTGCCGCGTAGCCACATGCCGGAATCTTTGCATCGGTGTAGACACGTCCATGTGCAGTAATAACCATATATCGTGTAATCAACCAGGACGCATGGCCGCATGCCCCCGGAATACTGCATCGGTGTAGACATGTCCATGATGCAACAATCATAACAAGGCGCGTGGCGCGTACCGGAATCTGCGCCGGTGTAGACATGTCCATGTGACATCAACAACAAGACAATAATCAAAATGGAAACATACCCGTGGAATTCTCCATCACTGCCAGCACGTCCAAGTAAGTTCTCAACAAGTCAACCGGCCCTCTATCGAGAGACGCGGTAACACAGAAATACCACACTTGCACAACAAACAACAAGCATAGGCAAGTTTCACAACAACAAGCATAGGCAAGTTTCACAACAACAAGCATAGGCAAGTTTCACAACAACTCAAAGTACTTTCATTTTATGCCAAAGTCGGGTTTTTAACCCCAAAGTACTACATACGTTAAGTTCTTTTAAAAGAGATCCATTACCTTTATAAAAGTCACCCGATACCCGTAGTATTAGAATGACCAACCCACATTCCCTTTTCAAAATCAAGTAACAACATTCTTTTCCTAAGTTCCAGTTTGCCTAGTTTCAATTACTCAAGCTTCTCATTTTCAAATGGTTTCATAGTTTCCAACTTAATCACTTGATTCCTTTTTAGAACAATTGAGTAATATATGTCTCACGTGAGAGTAGGTTATTCTTGTTTACAACATTCTTATTACAAGACCATGATCTAGAAAATGTAATATCATTTTGTCTCATCTTAGTTTCTATGCATATGGAGGTTTCTACTGTTTTTAATACGATACATCATTATTCAAGACATTTTCCTTTATTAACGATGAAGTGGTCTGTCGATACACATTTTGATTTCCGAAATCAGTAAAACATTATCCCTTTAAATAAAACCAAGTACTCATTACTCACGAATGAGGTTTCACACAAACATCCACATTAAAACAAATAAGTTAATTCTCTTATCTTATAAGATCAAGTCTCTTAACTTCTAACATCAGTAAACCATTTTCTTTACCTCTCTTAAGACATTATACCTAACTCCCCATAAAGCTAGTATAACTCTTTTTAAAACGTTTAAAACCAAGTGTTTCTCTACCTTCAAAACGATTTATAAATCTTTTGAATTACATCAAGTTTCTTTATTATAACTAGCCAGTTATAATTCACACCAGTTACCTTTTAAAACCACAAAGTATTTTCTTACCTACATAACGCTGTTATAACCAACTTCCCATAAAGCCGTTATAACACTTTATGTTTCAAACCAATCAAATACATTAAACACGTATGCGTCACCGCACTACATAGTTACACACATATCATGCTAGAAGAGATAGGAAGAGGTTCACATACCTCGCGACGATTGTCGACTAATAGCAAAACGCTCCAAGTACCTCAAACCGGCTACTCCTTAAGCCAAGTGGATCACTCCACGTAGTACTTCAACCTATAAGGCCACAAGGCGCTTATTAACAACTAGATCTCAACGTTCCCTAATCTACGAAAATTGGCAAGACCTCCCCGCAGCGTAAATCTCCTCCTTTACCGAGGTCGGCTACCAAGCCAACCAGGGGGGGGGGGGGTTAACACGTCTAACCAGACGCGTACAATTCTACTACAGTAATGCTACATAAGTCTACTGTAATACAGCCCTAGGTAATTACAGTTCAGTTCTTCTCTTTATTATCCTTCTATGTGATTACTGTTCAATTCCTCATTCTTCAGGCTTAAGTCAAAAGACATTGCCACAATACTAAGTTCAGTTCTATATATAGTATACAACAACTATATATTCAACACTTATGTAATTTCCAATTACAATAGGGGGACAAGATATTTACCTCGATAAGCCCAAAATTATCCTAGTTTAAAGTCGCTCCTGAGCAAGGTTTAGCTCCAACTCCGTGCGCTCCAACCCGCTCCAAACTACCCTTAGAAGTTCTAACCAACTTCTACTTACAACTTCAACAACGGGTGAAGATTTCCTTAGGGTTTCGTTTTAGTGACTGAGGGAAAGTATAACGGTATTTTCTGGGCTTGTACAAGTGTAACCTTGGGAATACTACAAGGTATTTGGGCCAAGGTATTTGGACATTATAACAATACTAGGAGAGTATTTCTATACCACAACAAGGGGTATTTATACGAGACAACTAGGCTAGGGGTACCCAGCTAACCACTACAAAGGGGGGGGGGTAGGTTTCGGCCAAGGGGCCTTTAAGAGGGGGAGGGGTGTGGTGGACGAGAGGACAAGAGGGAGGGAGTGTTTGAGACTTAGGTAGATTGCTCAAGTGAGGATGAAGAAAGTCTTCAACTTAGAGGGGTATTTATAGGTCAAGTGAAGGCCAACCAATGGCCAAGATCCATCCAAGTGTTAGGCAAGTGTAAGGCCAAGATTAAGCCATGTGCAACCTTATCCATCTACCCAAAATATCCTACCAACTCCTTGACCACCAACAATGCACAAAAAACGTGCCAACTCTCCCATTTTCGTCCGTCCACACCTTCCAATTAGAGGGTGACAAGTGTCGCCCTCTCGTTGGTCCAAAATGTTTCGTCTCTCGGAAAAATCCGCAAAAATTATAAATGACATAGCCGGAATTTTCCCAACAAAAGCTGTGGAAACGTTTCGTCGAAAAACGACTCCTTTCGGCACTTGTGTACAAATTTCGAAACTAGCCTACTTTAAGGCTCAAATTATAATACGTACACACTCACGTACATACTCTGGAAATACGGGGTATAACAAATTAGTTCCTAGTCATTGACATGACAAGAACTAATTCCATGTTCTTCATAAAACTGAAATAAAAACAAGAAAAGGAAAAGAAATTTACTAAACTATCGTCTCCAATCTCCAAGCAAGAAATCCTTGTGTTGTGCAAGAAGGGGAACCCTTAAAAACTGCCTAGGGTTCTCCTTTTATAGGCTGAAAACCGCCTCAACTTTTTCCTGCAGGCCTGGCCCAAAATCCGTCTGAAAACCTTATTTTTCCGCGTCGGCGCCGCCTGCACACGCCAGCGTGGCCGGAATTCTGCAATCCATCGGATGATTTGGCGCCGCCCGATTCTGGCTGTCGAGGCGCGCGCCCGATTCTGGCATGCGAGCGCGCGGCCGATTTCTGGCATGCGAGGCGGTGGCGCTGCAACTTCTGTAGCTTCTCGGATGTTTAGGCGCTGCGGCCCTGCACCTGCTGACATGAGGCGCCGCAGCGCTGAGTCTTCTGCAGCCTCTCTGGATATTGGGCGTCGCGGCCCTGCTTCTAACTGCAGGAGGCGCCGCGGCGCTAGTCTGGGTTTCAGCCTCGTTCGCCACTTTCTCTGTTTTTAGCTCTGGAATCTCCTCTTTTGCCCTCTTTTAGCTCCTTTTCCGCCAATTGGCCATTTTAACCACTTTGACTCAAAAGAAAGGAAAACTATCCTAATACGACACTTATATGTGCAAAACGGGACAAAAGACTAACTAAAACTGACTCAAAATGTGTATATAAAATACACCGATCAACAAGCCATTAGATTATGTAATACCATGAATTGAGATTGAACACCTAGTTATAAGCTCTATGAGCCGAGAGAGAATAATAGGATTATTACTTGACGAGATCTAGGAAATCTCCCCCCTAAATTGTGATTGGCAGGAAGTCTTAGCCATGCGGCAAGCAAAGGAATTAAATTTAAGTATAGTGACCAAGTTTGGTTGCAACAGAGAAAGGGAAACATGAACTATAATTGAGATTAAGGATGCCCGAATATTTCGCAAGTATGAGAAAGGCTTCCAGGTATTGGAAGATAAGTTGACCACGACTACAGTTCTAACCCCTCCTGAGAGACTAGAGGGTTAGGTTACTATTGTAACACTTTGGGTGTTGGGATAGGTTGTGTGCTGATGCAACACGATAAGGTAAGAGCCTATGTTTCCCGGCGGTTAGGGAAGCATGAAAGGAATTACGCTACTCACGATTTAGAGTCGGCGGCAGTTAATCGTGCCTTGAAGATTTGGAGGCATTCCTTATATAGACTTCATGTGGATATTGTGCAGACCACAAGAGCCTCCGGTATATCTTCAGACAGAGGCAGCTGAATTTGCGACAGAGACGGTGGTTAGAGTTACTCAAGGATTGTGATATTGACATCCTGTACCACCCAGGGAAAGCCGAGACGGTTACAGATGCTCTTAGTCGTAAATCTATGGGTGGTCTGTCAGATGGGCAACCAGATAGGCAGGACGTAGTCCGTGAGATTCATCAACTACCCTTCCTCGGGGGTTCAATTATTTGTTTCCGAGGTTAATGGAGTTTAGATCTGAGAGGTTGCCGAGTCTTCCGTCGTTGAGGAGGTAAAAAGGAGACAGTATGAGGATACAGTTATGATACGGTATCGAGATACGACTCTTCAAGAGAAGGAGAGTTTATTTGAGGTAGCGCCTGATGGGGTGCTAGGATTCGAGGGCAGATTGTGTGCTCCCGATGTTGCAGGACTCCATCAGCAAATTCTGGGGAGGCACACAGTACTCGTTACTCTATTCATCCGGGGTTAACTAAGATGTATCATGACCTCAGATGTATGTATGGGTAAGATGACCTGAAAATGGACATAGCGGAGTTTGTTTCTTAGTGTCCGAGTTAGTAGCAGGTCAAGGTGGAACACCAGAAGCCCGGTGGGCTACTACAGGCGATTGAGATCCCTACTTAGAAATGGGAGGTGATTAGTAAGTATCTGGTTACAGGGTTGCATCGTACTCGGAGGAAGTGCGACTCCTTATGGGTTATGGTAAACAGGCTAACGACATCAGCCCATTTTCTTCCGGTCAGGACCACTTACTCGGCTGAGATTTATGCTAGATTATATAGTAGAGAGATTGTGAGACTTCACGAGGTTCCTACATTTACGATGTTAGACAGATGAGCTCAGTTTACGGCTGACTTCTGGAGGTTTTCCAGAAGGTATTAGGGACACATGTGAGTCTCAGTGTGACATTTCACCCTCAGACCGACGGACGGGCAAAGCGTACTATCCAGACACTTAAGGATAGGTTGCGGACCGGTGTTATTGATTTCAGAGTTAGATGGAAGAATTATTTGCCTCTTGTTGAGTTTGCGTGTAACAAAAACTACCATTCCAGTATCCAGATGGCCCTGTATGAGGCTTTGTATGAAGAAAGTGTAGACTCGCCGATTGGTTGGTTCAACGTAGACGAGGTTCAGATAATTAGCCAGGACTTGATTCAGCGGACTGTGGATAAGATGAAGCTTATTCAGGAAAGACTATTAGTAAGCTCATAGTCGATAAAAGCTTTATGCAGATAACTGACGTCGACGCTTGGAGATCAGGTTGACATTTTAGTATTTTGCTTAAGTGCTATTAAGTGGCCACGTGTGACATTATTGGTATGTAGGGGTTGTAAAAGGAGAATATATCGCTATCTATAAGTTTGACTCCGAAAGAACATTCGGGGACGAATGTTTCTAAGGGGGGAAGAATGTTACACCCCGTAATTCCAGGACATGTTTATAAGAACGTACGTAAGGACACAAAAATGTTAAGATTTGAGACTAGTAAAAATGTATCGAAATTATGGAAATGTCGGAAAATGAAATATTGCGACGAATGGGAGGGCGACACATGTCACCCCCCTTAGTTGGTCTTGGACGAAATGGACCATGGGTTTAATAGTCATTTGACCAATGATAAGATAAGCAAGTCTTGCTAGGCTTGAGCTTGATAACATTGACTAAGTCAAAAGGCCACTTGACTTGATCTTTTAAGAAACTGCATCCAAGCCACCCATATGTGCTAATCTTGACCCTCCATAGTATTAATTAAACATACTAGTAGCAAGACAAGGCTATTTTTACACATAGAAAATTTCAAGAAGCTTGTGCTTCACTATGTTGCTCTCGGGTTTGAGAGGGTTTCAAGGAGAAATTTTTTTGTTTGTTGTTCAATAATCTCCACACTTTAAACCAAGGTTCCTAAGAGTATTGTAAGGGTATCTCAATAGAAAGATCCGGGAAAAGTGTCGTTTTCGTATTAGTCGCAAGGTGAAAACCTAAGTCGCTTTCATAGGTTTGGATTGGAAAGTAAAGGAAAGTTGTTTGTGATCTTCTAAGGGCTTCAAGTGGCGGATTGGAGTGTCAAGGAGAGGCTCTAAGTTGCTAGGGAGCGACTTCGGAACCTGTAGTTGGATTAAGGCTCGTTAAGGTAACAATGTTGTTCTCTTAAGTGTTATAAGATTACATATTGTTGTAGCCTTACATTTTTAACTAGCATGAGATATATGTATTAAGGATTGATAAGTGTTGTGTATATTGGAAGTCTAAATCCGAAATGACCTTGTTAGCCATTTGAAATTGAAATACAATTTGGTCGATAGTTAGAATCGTCACATGTTATCTAATTGGAGATTTTAGTTGTTATAATCGATTGCGGCTATATAACATGTTAGACTAAAAAAAGTGGATTGAAAAAGAATTGGAAAAAACTTTGCATTGTTGTACCTCAATGGCCGAGAATGACATTGTATTTTAGACTAGTTGGATATCAATTGCGGCGCAGAATTTTACACGTCCTATTAGGCGTGTAATCTCCTATTGTTAACTACATTGTTGAGCCTTAAATGTGGCATGTTTGGTTATTGAATTCGGGCCTTGAAAAAGGTGGAAAAGTATGTAGAAACAAAGGAAGTGCTGTCCGATTTTCCGTAGAATTTAGTGACTTTGCACTTAGAATATTCTACGTTTGAAGTTAGAAGTTAATAGACGTAGTATGGTCATTATAGGTTGACATACTACGTACGGCATATTGGACTTAGCAAGTGGATTGAACTGAAGAGGTATGTGGAACTTTCCTATCTCTTGAGCATGAGTAGTTGTAAATATATAGTACGGTAGACATACGAGATTTTGATGAATCTAGTTTCATTTGATATCCTTGACTTGTTTTTAAGAATGTCCAAGTTGATTGAGTTAGGGAATTAACTCACTTGTTTTAAAGATTAAGGATATCTTAGTTTCTAAAGTTAAGAGACTTGAAGTACTTTTTTTTGAAAGTATATGATACTTGGTTTTTGGAAAGTTTAAGTCTCTTGGTTATAAAGAAGAATGTAAGTGTCTAAAGTATAAAGTTAGTATAACGACTTTATGGGAAGTTGGTTATAATAGCTTTATGAAAAGTTAAAAAGATGGTTTACTCTAGCAATGTAAATTAAGATAAAATGATTTGAAGGGAAGAAAGGCAAATTGATTTGAAGGCATCAATTGCTTAAAGTTTTAAAGTAAAAAGTCACTTGATTTAGAAGTCTTTGAATGTAGTTCTAAAAGGTATCGTGACTTGTTTTGAAAAGTAGATATGACTTGATACTACGGTTATTAGTATCTTGGGAGTTTTATATGAAAAGACTCATTTTAAAAGAATGGAAGTACGTAGTACTTTGGGTTAAATTTCCGGATTTTATAATGACATGTTAGTGCCTTAAGTAAACTAAAATGAGAGTGTATATGAATAAGGCTAATAAGAAGTTAGGGGATTTCTTAACTTGCTTATGATAATTGTGATAAGTCGGTGGTGCTTATGTTATGTATGATAAGTCGGTAGTGCTTATGTTATGTATGATAAGCTGGTATTGCTTATGTTATATATGATAGCCGGTTGTGCTAGTGATATGTTGTTCATTACGGGGTCATTCCCCGGTTTTGTGGCATTTGCATATTCTGTAGATTTTCTACCCATGATGCGAGGAATACCTCATGCGAGTCCGTAGGGCTTATGCGGGTGAAATAGTCCTATGCGGGGCTGACGAGTCCTATGCGAGAAGATTACCTCATGCGGGTCCACACGACCTATGCGGGCGGATACAGTCTATGCGAGGAAATGACCTCATGCGGGTCCATACGACCTTTGCGGGTGAAATAATACCAGGAGTAGGATTACTTAATGATACTACGGGCGGGTGACCCTACTTTGATCATGAGCCTCCTATTTTATGCAGTAAGGTATACTCTTATTTACTCTCATTGTTAGTAAGGCACAGTGTATTGTTATTTGAGTTATCATACATGTCTCCAGCTTTATTTTAGACTTTATGAGTTCATTACATTACTTTCAGTTTCACACACTTGGTACATGTTGTACTGACCTCCTTCGGGGGGCTGCGTTCATGCCGCAGGTAGAGTATATAGGTTATTGATCCTCACTGTTAGGATCACCGTTCAGCTGTTGAGAAGCTCCATTACTCCGGAGGCTTATCCTTGCTTTAGATCCCTGGTATTGTCGGTTGTTGTACATTCAGAGGTATGGCGGGGCCCTGTCCCGCCACAGTTGTTATTCTTAGAGGTCTATAGTCACATTTGTGGATTGGGTTGTAAGAACAGAGATGTACTGTTTTATTTTTGCATTATGTATATGTTACGGAAGGTGACCTTGTCGGCTAACCTGTTGATGTTTAATGTCTAAAGTATTCTTATGAGTTGTGTAAGTTCCGCTGCTATTCTCTGATGTATACCAGAAAGGGGTGCCCAGGTAGGGCACCAGTCGCGGGCCCGGGGTCGGTTCGTGACACCTTATCCACAGCCTGTTGAATCAAGTCTGGCCCAACTAACTGAACCCCGCCCACGTCGAACCAACCAATTGACGACCTACACTTCCGCCCATACAAAGCCTTATATGCACCATCTGAATGCTAGAATGGTAGCTGTTGTTATAAGAAAACTCTACAAGAGGCAAATGATCCTCCCAGCTACCCCTGAAATCAATAACACAGGACCGCAACATATCCTCAAGTGTCTGGATAATACGCTCTGCCTGCCCGTCGGTCTGAGGATGAAACACAGTACTTAGACTCACCTGTGTCTCTAACCCCTTCTGGAAAGACCTCCAGAAGTTAGCCGTAAACTGGGCTCCTCTGTCTGATATAATCGATATAGGAACTCCGTGCAGGCTCACAATCTCCCTGATATACAATTTAGCATAATCCTCAGTCGAATACGTAGTCCTGGCTGGAAGAAAGTGGGCTGATTTACACCGTCTCTGATAACCGGATGGAATCACACTTCCTCTGAGTACGAGGTAACCCTATAAAAAAATCCATGTTGATCACCTCCCACTTCCATGTCGGAATATCAACCGCCTGCAATAGCCCACCGGGCTTCTGGTGCTCAACCTTGACCTGCTGACAATTAGGACACTGAGCAACAAAACCTGCCACGTCCCTCTTCAGGTCATCCCACCAATACACACATCTGAGGTCATGGTACATCTTAGTCGACCCCGGATGAATAGAGTAACGAGCACTGTGTGCCTCCCCCAGAATCTGCTGACGAAGTCCTGCAACATCGGGAACACACAATCTGCCCTCAAATCTTAGCACCCCATCAGGCGCTACCTCAAATAGACTCTTCTCCTCTCGAAGAGTCGTGCCTCTATACCGTATCATAACTGGGTCCTCATACTGTCGCCTCTTCACATCGTCAACGATGGAAGACTCGGCAATCTCACGAACCCTTACCCCACTATCATCAGTATCGACCAATCGAACCCTAAGGCTCGCTAGCTGATGGATCTGACGGACTATGTCCTGTCTCTCTGGCTGCACCTCTGACAGCATCGATCTACGACTCAAAGCATCTGCAACCACATTGGCTTTTCCCGGATGGTATAGGATATCAACATCATAATCCTTCAGCAACTCTAACCACCGTCTCTGCCGCAAGTTCAGCTCCCTCTGCCTGAAGATGTACTGGAGGCTCTTGTGGTCTGTATAAATATCCACATGAACCCCGTATAAATAATGTCTCCAAATCTTCAAGGCATAAATAACTGCGGTCAACTCTAAGTCGTGAGTAGGGTAATTCCTCTCATGCTTCCGTAGCTGCCGGGAAGCATAGGCTATTACCTTACCGTGCTGCATCAGTATGCACCCTAGTCCGATACCCGAGGCATCACAATAAATCACGTAGACCTCTAACCCCTCGGTAAGAGTAAGAACTGGAGCTGTCGTCAACTTTTCCTTCAGTAACCGGAAGCCCTTCTCACAAGCTTCGCCCACCGAACTTAGCGCTTCGAGTCACCTAGTCAACTGCGGCCGATATCGAAGCAAACTGCTCCACAAACCTACGATAATAACCTGCCAGCCCTAAGAAACTACGCACCTCCATCGGAGTAGTAGGTCTCGGCCAAGACTTGACCGCCTCAATCTTTGCCGTATCCACCTGAACACCGTCAGCCCCAATAATGTGCCCCAAGAATGCCACGGAGGACCAAAACTCACACTTGGAGAACTTGGCAAACAACTGCCAGCTCCAGAGCACCCCAAGTACCATCCTCAAGTGATCTGCATGCTCCTTCTCTGTGCGCGAATAAACCAGGATGTCATCAATGAATACTATAACAAACGTATCCAAAATGGCTTGAACACCCGGTTCATCAAATCCATAAATACCGCTGGAGCGTTGGTCAAACCGAAAGACATCACCCTGAACTCATAGTGCCCATAACGGGTCCTGAATGCAGTCTTTGGGATATCTGCCTCTCTAACTCGCACGTGATGATAACCACACCGCAGGTCTATCTTGGAGAAACACTTCGCACCCTGCAACTGGTCAAACAAATCATCAATCCTAGGGAGGGGGTATCTGTTCTTGATGGTTACCTTATTCAGCTGCCTATAGTCAACACACATATGCAGCGTCCCATCCTTCTTCTTTACAAATAAAACCGGCTCTCCCCAGGGAGAAATACTAGGCATGATAAAGCTTTTTTCAGCAAATCTTTCAGCTGGTCCTTCAACTCCCTCAACTCAGCAGGTGCCATCCTGTAACTGGTCAAACAAATCATCAATCCTAGGGAGGGGGTATCTGTTCTTGATGGTTACCTTATTCAGCTGCCTATAGTCAACACACATATGCAGCGTCCCATCCTTCTTCTTTACAAATAAAATCGGCGCTCCCCAGGGAGAAATACTAGGCATGATAAAGCTTTTTTCAGCAAATCTTTCAGCTGGTCCTTCAACTCCCTCAACTCAGCAGGTGCCATCCTGTACGGCGGAATAGATATAGGACGAGTGTCTGGCAACGTGTCAATACAGAACTCTATCTCCCTCTCAGGAGGAATACCTGAGAGATCATCTGGGAATACATCCGGAATCTCTCTAACCACCAGAACTGACTGAAGAACTGGAACCTCAGCCTATGTATCGAATACCCGAACCAGATGATAGATGTACCCTTTCTGCACCATCTTCCTAGCCTTGAGGTATGAAATAAACCTATCCCTCGGCGACGCTGTGTTGCCCTTCCACTCGATAACTGGCTCACCAGGAAATTGGAATCGGACCAACCTGTCTCTACAGTCAACGTTGGCATAACAAGAAGCCAACCAGTCCATACCCATAATGACGTCAAAATCTGTCATCTCCAACTCTATCAAGTCTGCTAGGGTCTGACGACTGTATATAAACACCGCGCAATATTTGTACACCCGCTCAGCTAACACCGAATCACCCACTGGCGTAGCTACCTCAAAAGGCTCTATCGACACCGGCTCTATCCTAATTCTACCAGCAATAAGAGGGGTCACATAGGACAAGGTAGAACCTGGATCTATCAAAACATAAACGTCACAGCATGAAATCAATAATGTACTTGTGACGACATCCGGGGAAGCCTCCTGATCTTGTCGGCTGGCTAAGGAATATATGTGGTTCTGTGGACCGCTAGAACTAGGACCTCCACCACGACCTCTGTCGCGGCCTGCTAGTTCGTGAACACCCGGCCCTCCGGGGCGCATAACCACAGAAGAAGAAGACCCAACAACTGACCCTGTCGGTTGAACCATACCACCCATGCTGCCTCTGGTCGGACAATCTCTCTGCAAATGGCCCTGCAGGCCGCAAGAGTAACAAGCCTGAAGGAATACGACACCATCCCACGATGGGAACTACCACACCGACCATACCGAGGTAAAGGTAGCCTCATCTGACTGGGACCCCGGTTTCTCTGGGAACCCGAAGCCCTGACCTGCCCCTGAATAACCCGACCGATCAAACCTCCTGCCAGAAAACCGAGAAGGAGCACTCTGTGCTGGCTGAAATGTGGACCTGTCCTGCTATTGAGGTTGTCCGCCTCGAAAATTACCCTGACTCCCTGCCGTCCTGGCCCTCTTGGGCTGACCTGAGTCTGGCTGATCCTCTCTCTCTCTGTCCTCTATCCCCTGTGCATAAGCATGCATCCTGGCAATATCCATACCTGGATGAAGGGCCACTCCCAGGCATGCAGTAATCATATGACGGTCTAGCCCCATCACATAGCGATGAACTCTGTCTGCCATGTCAGCCACAATGGTGAGCGCATACCTGACCAATGAGTCAAACTCCAGGTTGTACTCTCTGATAGTCCTCCCATTCTGTCTCAATGTCAAGAATCTATCCACGCGGGCTCTCCTCATCTCATGAGGCAAAAAATGATCAAGGAAGGCCTCTGTGAACTCATCCCAAACAACTGGAAGAGCATCCACACCTCTAGATAGCTCTCATGACTCAAACCAGTTCAACGCAATGTCACGTAACCAGTAAGAGGCTAACACAACTGACTCTGTCTCCGAGGCCATAAGCACCTGCATAGTCTGCTGTATCTGCCGAATAAACTCCTGAGGATCCTCCTCAGATCTCGAACCATAGAACTCGGGTGGATTACAACCCAGAAAATCCCGAATCCGCAAACTGTCGGCTCTAGGGTTAGCTACCTGCTCCTGTCGGCGCTGCCCTGCCACTATGCTAGTCAATAACCTGATCTGCTCTCCGTAATCTCTATACTCTGCCCCTGGCTGCGGAACTGGAGGCTCAGGTATCGGAACCTCTGGAGCTACGGCCGCTCTCGGCTCCTCTAATACTGCCGGCGTGGCTGAACTCGCTGACCCGCCCACAACCTCAGGCATAGTCTGGGCCTGAGTCCTAGTAACCCTCTGCGTACCGCTAGCAGCTCCTGCTGCTGCCTTGCCCTTCTGGGCCCTGGTCGCCTTCCGTGGAGGCATAACTGATACATAAGAATAGGTCAGAGAGGATTCAACCTAATAAGACAGCTCTACTGCACGATCTCAGAGAGAGAAGAATGGAAACCAATCCTAAATGTCCTGCAACCTCCTGATTATAGATGTGGTGCACAACACACCGATAATCAAGACTCTACTAGACACGGTCTGTAGACACTTTCTGAGGACTAACTGTTCTGATACCACTTTTGTCACGACCCGACCGGCTCGCGATCGTGCCCTACAGGCACCCTTTGTATACATCAGAGAATAGCAGCGGAACATACACAACTCATAAAAATACTTAGACATTAAACATCAACATGCTAGCCGATAAGGCCACCTTCTGTACATATACATAATACAAAATAAAACAGTACATCTCTGTTCTTACAACCCAATCCACAAATATGACTACAGACCTCTAAGAATAACAACTGTGGAGGGACAGGGCCCCGCCATACCCCTGAATGTACATAAATCTACAACATCAGGGAAACCGTACCAAAAGACAAGCCTCCAGAGAAATGGAGCTTCTGACACCTGATCAGTGATCCTAAGAATGAGGATCCACCACCTGCTACCCTACTGCGGCATGACGCAGCGGCCGAGAAAGGGGGTCGTTACAATATGTACCAAGTATGTAAATCGAAAATACCGCAATTTACATCATAAGTCTAAAATAAAGCCGAGACATGTATGATAATCAAATTACTGATAATCGTGCCTTACTAACAATGAGAGTAACCAAGTATATACTTTACTGCATAAAAATAGGAGGCTCATGATCAAAGTAGGGTCACCCGCCCGTAGTATCATTAAGAAATCCTACTCCTGGGACTATTTCACCCGCATAGGTCATGTGGACCCGCAATGAGGTCATCCGCCGCGCATGGGACTATTTCACCCGCATAGGACTATTTCACCCGCATGGGCCTGGTGGGCCCGCAATGAGTACAAACGCCACACTCGCATCATGGGTAGCAATTCCATGGAATAAGTAGTAAACCGGGGGTTTACCCCGTATAAATAACATACCCTAGCACAACCGGCTATCATACGTAACATAAGCACTACCGGCTTATCATACATAACATAAGCACCACCAGTTTATCATACATAACATAAGCAAGTTAAGAAATCCCCTAACTTCTTATTAGCTTTGTTCATATACACACTCATTTTAGTTTACTAAAGGCACTAACATGTCATTATAAAAATCCGGGAATTTAACCCAAAGTACTACGTACTTCTACTCTTTTAAAATGACTCTTTTTCATATAAAACTTCCAAGATACTAATAACCGTAGTATTAAGTCATATCTACTTTTCAAGACAAGTCACAATACCTTTTAGAAATACATTTATAGGCTTCTAAATCCAGTGACTTCTTTCTTTTAAAACCTTAAGCAATTGATGCCATCAAATCAATTTGCCTTTCATTATTTCAAGTCATTTATCATTATTTACATTACTAGAGTAAACCACCCTTTCATCTTTCCATAAATCTATTATAACCAACTTCCCATAAAGTCGTTATACTAACTTTATACTGTAGGCAATTACATTATTATTTATATCCAAGAGACTTATACTTTTAAAACGAAACAAGTATCATGTACTTTCAAAATACTTCAAGTCCCTTAACTTTTAGAAACTAAAACATCCTTAATCTTTTTAAACAAGTGAGTTAATTTCCTAACTCAACCAACTTGGACATTCTTAAGACAAGTCAAGGATATCAAATGAAACTAGATTCTGTCACGACCCGATCCCGGGCCCGTGACTGGTGCCTTACCCCGGGCACCCTAGTGATACAACATCAGAGAAAATCAGCGGAAATAAAAACTTAAACATGAACAAGAGATATCATAATAAAACAGGCCAACCAAACTGTTACCTTCTTGTATATATAATTAAAAACTGGAACAGTTACATCCTTACAAACCCCGCCAAGATTACTACAGGACCTCACTTAAGAGTTTTTATACAACATGACGGACAGGGCCGCCATACCCCAATGTACAAGTACTCTGAAGTGACGGGGACTATACCAAAAGATAAGCCTCGGAGAAACGGAGCTTCCTAATCTGTTGGCGTGATCCATGAGCGAGGATCAACAATCGGTGTACCTCACTGCGGCATGAACGCAGCCCGAAGGAGGTCGATCTGGCCAACAGTATGTGAAATCAAAATCACGTAAATGAAATCATAGTAGTCTATATAAAGCAGGAGACATGTATGATAACCAAACTACAGTCCACAATAAATAAGCAGTCATGTAAGTCAGGGACTCACGCCCTCCAAGTCATCACTCAAATATAACTATGGGTCTCACGCCCTCAACATCAATCATGCCCGTGGAATACCTTCCTCACTGCCGGCAGTCTATGATATAATAACATCAAGGAGTACACATGAACACCAAGTCCTACCTGAGTCATAAACCGTATGGGGCAAGTACGAAGGCTAACTACCAGATACCAAAGCCGCATCATCAACTGACCGGGGCAAGTACGAAAGCCAACTACCAGATACCAAAGCCGTACTAACAATACTATACAATCAAACCACGGAGCGTCACGGCAAGTACGAAAGCCAACTACGGATACGGCGTGTCACGTAGTGGCCGGGGCAATCTGAGGGCTAACTACCAGATACCAAGGTCGTATCACGAGACTCCGCCACGAAGCTGGCACGGGGCAAGTATGAAAGCCAACTACCAGATACCAAGGCCGTGTCACGTAGCTGACCGGGGCAAGTACGAGGGTTAACTACCATATACCAAGGCCGTATCACGAGACTTCGCCACTAAACTGAACGGGGCAAGTGCGAAGGCTAACTACCAGGTACCAAGGCCGAATCAGCCACGAGACGGGGCAAGTACGAAAGCCAACCACCAGATACCAAGGTCGAATCAGTAAAACCTCATGGAGAGCTAGTCCATGGAATAACACTATCAGCGAGGCGTGCTGTGGAATTCTCGTCACCGCCAGATGCGTTCAAGTAATATCATAACAAATCAGCCGACCCTCCATTGAGAGACGCGGTGGTACAGAAATACAATACTAGCACGACAAGGCTATCACACGCAAACATAGGCAAGTTACACACAACTCAAGGTACTTTCATTTTATGCCAAAGTCCAGGTTTTAACCCCAAAGTACTACGTACGTTAAATTCTTTTTAAAAGATCCATTTCTTTTACAAAGGTCACCCGATGCCCGTATTATAAAAATAGGGTGACTAACATTTTTAGGTAAACCAAAACAACTTCCATACTTTCCTTTTTAAACCAAAACACTTCTCCTTTTAAAATCAAGTTACAACATTCTTTTCCAAAGTTCAAGTTTGCCTAATTTCAAATATTCACGTCTCTTATTTTCGAAAGATTTCATAGTTGATAGTCTTAATCATTTAATAACGTAATTCTCTTTTAAAACAATTTGAGCAGCATATGCCTTATGTGTGAGTAGGTTATTCCTGTTTATAACAATCTTATTAAAGCAGCCATGATCTAGGAAATGTAATACAATTTTGTCTTATCTTAGCTTCTATGCAGATGGAGGTTTCTACTGGTTTTAATATAATTACTTATTTGTCAATACATTTTCCTTTATTAACGTTGCAGTGGTTCGTTCGATACTTATTCTCATTTCCGAAATCAGTAAAACATTATTCTTTAAAACCAAGTACTCATTACTCACGAATGAGGTTTCACACTTCTTAACAACTTTCATATAAGTTCAATTAAGTCAAGTCTCTTATCTTTTAAGATTAAGTCTCTTAACTTCAAAAATCAATAAACCATTCTTTTATCTTTCTTAAGTCGTTATACCTAACTTCCCATAAAGCTAGTATAACTCTTAAGCTTTTAAAACCAGGTATTACTCTTCTTTCAAAAACGATTCTTAATTCTTTTGAAATACTTCAAGATTCTTTATTATTTAAAACTCAAGTCAAACGACATTGAAATAACACACGTACGTCTACCGTACTATATATATTCTTTTAAAATATCATGCTCAAGAGGATAGGAAGAATCACATACCTCGCGACGATTATCAATTATTAGCAAATAACTCCAAAGTACTGTAATCCGGCTAGCCCTTTCCACCATTCGAGTAGAATACGCTACTTGCAGTACTTCAACCTATAACGGTCATAAAAGTCTATCAACGTCTAGACTATTCTGCGGAAAATTGGGCAGCACTTCTGTTATACCCCGTATTTCCAGAGTATGTACGTAAGGGAATACGTACAAAAAGTTTAGCCTTAAAGTTTAGGCTTGGACGATTTCTTTGGGCACAACTCACAAAACGAATAGTTTTCCGACGAAACGTTTCCACAACTTTCGTAGGGTAAATTCTGGCTATGCCATTTCTAATTTTTGCGGATTTTTCCGAGAGACGAAACATTTTGGACCAACGGGAGGGCGACACTTGTCACCCTCCAATTGATGGACTTGAAATCGTCCATTTGGACGAATTGGACATGGTGAGCACGTTTTTTGTGCCTTGTGCACAAGTCAAGGAGTTGGTAGGATATTTGTGTATAGTTAATCCTCACCCTACACTTGCCTTGCACTTGTCTAAATCTTGGCCATTGGTTGGCCACTTCTTGACCTATAAATACCCCCTTAGAGATGAAGAGTTCTTCATCCACAAAGCTTTCCAAGTCTTGAAAATCCTCTCCTCTCCCTTGTAGCCTTTTCGTCCAACACCTCCCCCTCCCCTTGTGAAGGCCCTTGGCCGAATACACCCCCCCTCTAGCCTAGTAGTTTGGCCGAGGCCCCCCCTAGCCTAGCCAAAAATCTACCCCTCCTTGGTAGAAAAGTTGCCTTCTTTTATTGTTATAATGCCCAAAATACCCTAGCCCAAATACCTTAGTACTTAGTAGAAGTTGTGAAGAACTTCTAAGGTTTCCTTGGAGCATACAACTTAGGAGCAAAACCTTGCTCAGGCGCGACTTTTTCTAGGATATTATTGGGCTTACCGAGGTAACTAATCCTAACCCTCTTTTGAATTAGAGAATATATACTGTTGTAGTATAAGGATAAGTATTAAATACTTAGAAGAATATTGTAGAATAGAATTGAACTGTTACCACAGTAGAAGGGTTTAAAAGAAGAATAATCAAACTGTACTTACATAGGACTGTTTCACAGTAGACTTATATAGCTCACCGGGTAGGGAAGTGCTGCCCGACTTTCCGTAGAATTGTGAACCCTCTGTTTAGAATGACCTTCAGAGTAGTCTTTGATAGATATCTGTGACTATTATAGGCTGACTCTCTGCGCGCGACATATTCAACTTGGCAGGTGGTTTTCGCTGAGAAGGTATGTGATTCTTCCTAAAGCATGATATTTTACAATATATATAGTACGGTAGACGTACATGTGTTAACTAAAATATAACTACGGCAATGTCTTTGACTTAAGCCTGAATAATACTTACGGCAATGCCTCACGGCTTAAGCCTAAATAACACTTACGGCAATGCCTCACGGCTTAAGCCTGAATAATAAAGATCTGAAAGCATTTCATAAGAATACTGAATCATTCTTAACAGAAGAGAACTAATTGGTTTTTAAACAGAAGCTTAAGAGTTATACTAGCCTTATGGGAAGTTAAGTATAACCACTTAAGATTGATAAAAGAAACAGTTTGCCTATGTGTTTATAAACAGACTTATATTGAATTGTGAAAAGAATAATAAGATGGTTTGATAAGTAGACATGATATGATGCTATGTGTGTTAGTGTCTTGTAACGTTTGTGAAAAAGAGTATTCTTGTTGTGCTTATGTTGTTTAACGATAAGCTGTTAGGTTAGTGTAGCATCACTCACCTCTTGACATATGCAGGGGTAAGCGCCTCCGACGCGGGGTAGACTTCGGCGATGCAGGACCATGATTCGAGAATACCTCATGCGGGTCCAAGGGACCTATGCGGAGCTACGGGAGTTCCAGGTTAGTGTGCGGGGTTATACCTCATGCGGTCCATGTGGCCATGCGGACGACGAGTCCAGGACGATGCCGAGGAGGCGCCTCGACGCGGGGTTATGTACCTATGCGGGCCTATGTGATTGGCCTATGCGGACTACGGAGTCCGTGATTAGGCTTGCATGGTGATACTACGGGCAATTGGCCTGCTTGATCATTCGACCTAGAAAAGACACATTCTGCTTTACCTATTCCGCTCTTGTTTGTGATGTGGCACTATGCGGTTTCTCGTTGTTTCATACATACTTGCAAAGCTTTTTAAAATGATATGTTTCATTTAAGTATTTCTGCTTTCATATACTTAGTACTGTTATCGACCTCCTTGGGGCTGCGTTCATGCCGCAGTAAGGGCAAGTGCTAGATCCACATCCTTAGGATCTCTACGTTGGTGTCAGGAGCTCCATCTCATCCGGAGGCTCTACTTTGGGTATGATCTCCCTGATGTAGATAGTAGTTGTACAGACAGGGTATGGCGGGGCCCTGTCCCGCCATAGTTGTATATTTCCTTAGAGTGCAGAGTCATGTTGTACAAATGTCGGATGTAATCGCTAAACCATGTTTATATATATATGCCGAAAAGCGATGTTTTCACATAAAGCGTGTCTTGTTTTATAAACTGTTTCATGTCTTGCTTTATATTTCCGCTGATTACTCTGATGTATGACTACTTGGGTGCCCCGGTAAGGCACCAGTCACGGGCCCCGGAACGGGTCGTGACAACTTCCCTACCCATCAAACTACACAAGTCTACGGTAAATACAGTCCTATGTAAGTACAGTTCAATCTTCTTCTTTAATATTCTTCTGATGTGATTTCAGTTCAATTATTTTCTGTAATATCCTTCTATTACAGTTCAATTCTCTTCTGTAATATCCTTCTATGTGTCTTATATTCAATTCTATACTACTACAGTATGTAATTTTTTAATTACAATAGAAGGACAAGAGTATTTACCTCGATAAGCCTAAAATTATCCAAGTTTAAATGTCGATCCTGAGCAACGTTTAGCTCCTACTCTGGGCGCTCCAACCCGCTCCAAACAACCCTTAGAAGTTCTACGCAACTTCTTCTTAATACTTCAACCGACTATGAAGATTTCCTTAGGGTTTCGTTTTTGTGACTGAAGGGAAGTATAATAGTATTTCTGGGCTTTTAGTATAGGTGTAACCTTGGAATACTACAAGGTATTTGGGCCAAGGTATTTTGGAATAGTAACAATACTTGGAGAATACTTTTCTACCAAGGGAGAGGGGTATTTTACAAAAACAACTAGGCAAGGGGTTGGCTTCGCCAAGGTTTCTCAAAGGGGGAGGGGGAAGGTAGGAAGAGAGCTACAAAGAGGGAGGGAGGGTTTTTGCCTTGGATTTTCTCAAGTGTGGATGAAGAATTCCTTCAACTAAGGGGGGTATTTATAGGACTTTCAAGGGCTAGGATTAAGCCAAGTGGTGGGCAAGTGTAGGGTGAGGATTTGGACATGTGTGTGTGGGTCCCACCTTATCAATCTACCACACAAAATATCCTACCAACCCTTGACTACAAAAAAAACGCCAAGAATGGCCCTTAAATTCGTCCACTTGAGGGTGACACTTGTCACCCTCTCGTTGGTCCAAAATATTTCCTCTCTCGGAAAAATCCGCAAAAATAATAAATGTTGCAACCATATTTTTCGCTTCGCAAAGTCCGGAAAACGTTTCGTCGGAAAACGATTCTTTTTGCAAGCTGTGCACAAATTCGTCCCTAATGCCTACTTAAGGCTTAAACTTTTGTACGTACGCCCTCACGTACATACTCTGGAAATACGGGGTATAACAGATTCGTCAAAATCTCGTACGTCTACCGTACTATATATTTACTACTACTCATGCTCAAGAGATAAGAAAGTTCCACATACCTCTTCGGTTCAATCCACTTGCTAAATCCAATATGCAGTACGTAGTATGTCAACCTATAATGACCATAATACGTCTATTAACTTCTTACTTCAAACGTAGAATATTCTAAGTGCAAAGTCAATAAATTCTACGGAAAATCGGACAACACTTCCTTTGTTTCTACATACTTTTCCACCTTTTTCAAGGCCCGAATTCAATAACCAAACATGACACATTTAAGGCTCAACAATGTAGTTAACAATAGGGGATTACACGCCTAACAAGACGTGTAAAATTCCGCCCCACAATTTATATCAAACTAGTCCAAAAGGCAATGCCATTCTCGGCCAATAGGTGTAACAACATATCATCATTTCCAATTCCTTTTCAATTCAAGTTGTTTAGTATAACATGTTATAAAGCCGCAATCGATTATAACAACTATAATCTTCAAGTAGATAACATGCGACGATTCTAATTATCGACCAAATTGTATTTCAATTTCAAATGGCTAATAATGTCATTTCGGATTTTTGGCTTCCAATATCCATAACACTTATCAATCTTTAATACATATATTTCATGCTAGTTAAAATGTAAGGCTACAACAATATGTAATCTTATAACACTTAAGAGAACAAGATTGTTACCTTGACGAGCCTTAATCCAACTTCAAGATCCGAAGTCGCTCCCTAGCAACTTAGAGCCTCTCCTTGACAATCCAATCCGCCACTTGAAGCCCTTAGAAGATCACAAACAACTTTCCTTTACTTTCCAATCCAAACCTATGAAAGTGACTTAGGTTTTCACCTTGCGACTAATACAAAAACGATACTTTTCCGGGATCTTTCTATTGAGATACCCTTACAATACTCTTGGAACCTTGGTTTAAAGTATGGGGATCATAGAATATCGAACAATTTTTTTTTCTTCTTCTTGGAACCCTAACCCGAGAGCTCCCTAGTGTTCTTCAAAGTTTTCTTGAAAATTTTGTAAGTGTAGAAGCCTTGTCTTGCTACTAGTATGCTTAAATAACACAATGGAGGGTCAAGATTAGCACATATGGATGGCTTGGATCCAATTCAATTAAAAATCTAGCCAAGTGACCCTTGGACTTAGTCAACAATATCAAGCTCTTAGCCTAGAAAGACTTGGTCATCTTAACATTGGCCAAATGACCATTTTAGCCTTGGTTTATTCGACCATGACTATCCAAGGGGGGGTGACACGTGTCACCCTCCCATTCGTCGCAATATTTCGTTTTTCGACATTTCCATAATTCCGATAATTTTTTACTAGTCTCAATTCTTAACATTTTTGAGTTCTTACGTACGTTCTTATAAACATGTCATGAAATTACGGGCTGTAACAAACCTGGACGGTTCTGAATAGACAGCCAATGATCAAACTAGGGTCATTCGCCCTTAGTATCATTGTGCAAATCCTAATCCTGGACTACCCCTCCTTCAGTCCTCATAGGTCGCGTGGACCCGCATGAGGTATTCCTCGCATCGGGGGAAGCTAACCCGGAGAAATTCCTGGACTACCACCCCTACATTCCGCATAGGTCATTTAGACCCGCATTGTCACGACCCGTTCCGGGGCCCGTGACTGGTGCCTTACCCGGGCACCCCAGTAGTCATACATCAGAGTAATCAGCGGAACATAAAATAACCAAGATATGAAACAGTATACATTGAGACACAGATATCTGAAGAAAGTTGCCTTTCGGCATAATATATATACAACAACTCTTTCAACATGAACAGTTTAATCCTTTTTACAAACCCTGCCCACAACAGTACTACAGACCTCTACGAATGATATGACAACAACGACGGGACAGGGCCCCGTCATACCCCTGAATGTAAGCACACCTACAACAGGGGACTATACGAATAAGCCTCGGAGGAACGGAGCTTCCCAAACGCCGAATCGTGACCCCAGAGCGAGGATCAACGGCGGTGTACCTTTACTGCGGCATGAACGCAGCCCCGAGAGGTCGATAACAATGCAGAATTAATATGTGAAACAAAATATCGTAAATGAAATCATAGTAGTCTATATAAAGCGAGAGACATGTATGATAACCAAACTACGATTCCACAATAAATAGCAAATATATCAAGTCGTGGACTCACGCCTCAAAGTCATCACTCAAATATAAACATGGGTCTCACGCCCACAACATCAATCATGCCCGGAATACCTTCGCCTGCTATCTATGATATATAAAAGCACCAGAGATACACATGAACACGGGTCCGCGTGTCATAATAAAACCGTACGGGGTAAGTATGAAGGCATAGCCGACTACTAAAACCCACCGTACCAACAAGGTCATAAACTGTATCATGAAATCTGTCTAGACCGTCACATGATCAAAGCCGCCACTCGCGCGATATCTAATGTGCGCGTCTTAGCCTCGAACTCCGCGACTCGCATAGGCCACTCCAATGGCTGCATGAGGTATTCCCCGCATCGAGGGTAGCTACTCCCCGGCATCCGCCTGGACTTCGCAGTCCGCATGGCCACATAGACCGCATGCCCATAAAGGACGCAAACTAACCTGGAACTCTCGTAGCTCCGCATAGGCCCCTGGGATCCGCATGAGGTATTCTCGAATCATAGGTCACTAGACCGCTTTGAGTCTACCCGCGTCGGAGGCGACTTAACCTCCGGAAAAGTCAAGGTGAGTGGTATAATACCAACATAACGGCTGATAGTCAAACAACTTTAAGCGCAGTCGAGGGGAAAACCCCTTTACACTACATCACAAGATACTAACACACGTAGCATCCTAGCACATTTACTTATCAATCAACAAGAAAGTATTACAAGGCTATCACAAACCAACACAATCAAGTTATACACACAAGGTACTTTCTACTATATGTCAACATGTTCGGGTTTCTATCCCCAAAGTACTTCATACATTAACTTTTTAAAAGATACGTTACTTTCACAAAAGTCACACAATACCCGTAGTATATGAAAATAGAGTGATTATCTTTTGAAGTGAATCAAAACACTTATCTTTGTAAAATCAAGTAACAACATTATTATCCAAACGTCCAAGTTTGCCTAATTTCAAATGTTCACGTTTCTTATTTTAGAAAGGTTTCGTAGTTCATAGTCTTATTCATTTAAGAATATAATTCTCTTTTAAACTATCTGAGAAACATAAGCCTTATATGTGAGTAGGATATTCTTGTTTATAACAATCTTATTACAAAGACCATGATCTAGGAAATATCATTTTGTCTCATCTTAGCTTCTATGCAGATGGAAGTTTCTACTGGTTTTAATAATACTTAATCTGTCAAAACATTTCCTTTTATTAACGCTGCAGTGGTTTGTCGATACACATTCTGATTTCCGAAATCAGTAAAACATTCTTAAGCCGTTATTACCTAACTTCCCATAAAGCTAGTATATCTCTTAAGTTTTCAAAAACCAAGTATTACTTCTTCTTTCGAAATGATTCAAAAACCTTTTGAAATACTTCAAGTTCTTTATTAACACATAACAAGCCAGTTATAGTTCAAATCAGTTACCTTTTAAAAAAAACCACAAGTATTTTCTTACCAACATAAAGCTGTTATAACCAACTTCCCATAAAGCCGCTATAACACTTTATGTTTTAAACCAATCAAATACATTTAGCACATGTACGTCTACCGTACTACATAGTTCACACATATCATGCTAGAAGAGATAGGAAGAGGTTCACATACCTCGCGACGAGTATCGACTAATAGCAAAACGCTCCAAGTACCTCCAACCGTCGGCTACTCCTTAAGCCAAGTAGATCGCGCCATACGTAGTACTTCAACCTATAAGGCCACAAGGCGCTTATTAACATTTAGGTCTAATCGTAGAACATTCTACAGAAAATTCGGCACCTCCCCACAACAGCGTAAATCTCCCTCTATCGGGTCGGCTACCAAGCCAACCAGGGGGTTATACGCCTAATCCGACGTGCACAATTCTACCTCACGGAAAAAGCTACAAGTCTCATGTCTGATCTATGTAAATACTGATTCAAGACTCTTTCTTCGAAAAGGTTTCTTATAATTGGGCTTAAGTCAAAAGACATTGCGATAACAACGTTCAGTTCTATATATAGTATACTTCAACTATATAGTCTAACAATCATGTAATTTCCAATTACAATAGAGGGACAAGATATTTACCTCGATAAGCCCATAATTATCCGAGTTTAAATGTGTTATACCCCGTATTTCCAGAGTATGTACGTGAGGGCGTACGTATAAAAGCTTAAAGCCTTCAGTAGGCAAAGTGGCGAAATTGTGCACAAGTGCCGAAAGAGTCGCTTTTTCGTGAACGCGTTTCCACGACTTTTGTAGAAAATTCGGATATGTCATTTATTATTTTTGCGGATTTTTCCGAGAGACGAACATTTTTGGACCAACGGGAGGGTGACACTTGTCACCCTCATTGGACGGTAAAGGGGTTGGTTGGCCTTGGCCGATTGGTCCCTTATTTTGGGCCTTGTTTTGTGGCTTGTTTTGTGGCTTGTTTTGTGCCTTGTTTTGTGGAGTAGGGTTAGGGTGCACTTGGCTTGATCTTGGCCTTACACTTGCCTTGCACATGGCTTAATCTTGGCCATTGGTTGGCCTTTGGTTTTCCTATAAATACCCCTTAGTGATGAACTTCTTCATCCACTCTTCACTTGTTCTAAGTCTTGGAAACCCCTCTCCTCCTCTTGTTGACTCTCGTCAGAGCCCCTCTCCCTTGTGAAGGCCTTTGGCGAAACCCTCTCACTTTGTGAGCCTTAGCGAGAACCCCCTCTTAGAGTGTTGTTCTCGTGTAACATACCCTCTTTGTAGAAATACTCTCAAAAGTATTGTTACTATACCCAAATTACCTTAGCCAGTATACCTTGTAGTATTCCAAAGAAACCTCTATACGTAGAGCAGGAAATACTACTGTATGTCCTTTTGTCTCAAACCGAAACCCTAAGGAAAATCTCCATAGTTGGTTGGAGTATTAAGTAGAGTCGCGTAGAACTTCTAAGGGTTTTTGGAGCGGGTTGGAGCACCGGAGTAGGAGCTAAGCATTGCTAAGGATCGACATTTATACTTGGATGATTATGGGCTTATCGAGGTAATTATCTTGTCCCCTTGTAATTGGATATTACATGTTGTAGGAATATATAGTTGAAGTATACTATATATATAATGAACATAGCTTGTGGCAATGTCTTTGGACTTAAGCTGAATTTAAAGAAGAGAATCGAATCAGTAATTACGTAGGGTATTCTGATGAGACTTGTAGTTGTGGGTAGGGAAGGGCTGCCCAATTTCAGTAGGATCTTGTATCTAGATTTATTCTACCGAGTAGTCTAGACTTTGATAGACTTGTATAACTGTATAGGTTGAATGTTCGTGAGTAGCATGTGCTACTTGAGAAGGTGGACGGACTAGCGGGTTATAGCCGGTGAGCGATTTGCTAATAGTCGATAATCGTCGCGAGGTATGTGAACCTCTTCCTATCTCTTCTAGCATGATATGTGTATAACTATGTAGTACGGTGAGCGTGCGTGTGTTAATTGAACGTAGTTGTATGCGACAATGTCTTTTGACTTAAGCGAATAATAATAATCTTGAAATAGTTCAAGAGAATTAAGAACTGTTTTTAAAAGAATAGTAATACTTGGTTTTAAAAACTTAAGAGTTATACTAGCTTTATGGGAAGTTAGGTATAACGGCTTAAGAGAGATAAAACGAATGATTTATTTTAGAAGTTAAGAGACTTGATCTTGTAAGATAAGAGACTTAACTTAATCAATGAATTTTGTGTGAAACCTCATTCGTGAGTAATGAGTACTTGATTTTTAAAAGGGATAATGTTTCTTGATTTGGAAATCGAATGTGTATCGACAAACCACTGCAGCGTTAATAAAATGTTTTGATTAATGAAGTATTAATAAAACCAGTAGAAACTTCCATCTGCATAGAAGCTAAGATGAGACAAAATGATATTTCCTAGATCATGGCTGCTGTAATAAGATTGTTATAAACAAGAATATCCTACTCACACATAAGGCTTATGTTTCTTGGATGGTTTAAAAGAGAATTATATTCTTAAATGAATAAGACTATGAACGACGAAACCTTTCTAAAATAAGAAACGTGAACATTTGAAATTAGGCAAACTTGAACGTTTGGAAAATAATGTTGTTACTTGATTTTAAAAAGGTAAGTGTTTTGGTTTACTTAAAAAAAAAAAGACAGTCACTCTATTTTATACTACGGGTATTGCGTGACTTATGGGAAAGAAGCGGATCTTTTAAAGATTTAATGTGTGAAGTACTTTGGGGATAGATACCCAAACTTGTTAGTAGAAAGTACCTTGTGTGAATAACTTGATTGTATTGGTTTGTGATAGTCTTGTAATGCTTTCTTGTTGATTTGATAAGTAAACATGTTAGGATGCTACGTGTGTTAGTATCTTGTGGTTGTTATGTAAGGGGAGTCATTCTTGTTGTGCTTACGTTGCTAAACGGTAAGTCCATTGTACTATTATTATATCACCTACCCCCTTGACTTATTATACAGGGCTTGCCACCCTTGATGCGGTCTATACGGCTATGTGGTCCTTGTGACTATGCAGTCACGAGCTCGGGATTGATCATTCCGGGTGTTTAGCCTGATGCGGGGGATTCCCTATGCGGTCTGTTGAGACTATGCGGTCTTTTGAGACTATGCGGGTTGCGGGAGCCTAGGCGGATACCGAAGGTTAAGCTGCCTTCGATGCGGGGTGTACCTCAGGCGGTCTAGGACCATGATTCGAGGAATACCTTATGCGGGTCTGTGTGTGACCTGTGCGGAGCTGCGAGAGTTCCAGGGATAGACACGCACATTGATACTGCGGGCAAATGGCCAACTTCGATCATGTGGTGCGGTCTAGAAAGACCTCGTGATACAGTTTATGGCATTTGTGGTACTGAGGGTCTTAGTAGTCGGCTATGCGCCATTACTTACCGCACGGTTTTATTGTGATGACTTTGAGGCGTGAGTCCCTAACTTGACATATCGCTTATTTATTGTAAATCGTAGTTTGGTTATCATACATGTCTCTGCGCTTTGTATAGACTACTATGATTTCATTCTGATTTATTTTCATTTCACATACTTTTTGTTATCGACCTCGCCGGGCTGCGTTCATCCGCAGTAAAGGTACACCGATCGTTGATCCTCGCTCTTAGGGTCACGATTCGTTTGGGAAAGCTCCGTTTCTCGGAGGCTTATCTTCGTATAGTCCCCTGTTGTTGTAGGTGCTTACATTCGAGGTATGGCGAACCCCTGTCGTCGTTGTTGTCATATCATTCGTAGAGTGCTGTAATCTTGTTGTGGCGGGGTTTGTAAAAAGTTAAACTGCTCATGTTGAAAAACATTTGTTTAAATATATGCCGTAAGGCAAGTTTTCTCCAATTACTGTTTCTTACTTCTTAATATTTTCATGTCTTATTTTATGTTCCGCTGATTACTCTGATGATGTATCACTAGGGTGCCCGGGGTAAGGCACCAGTCACGGGCCCGGGTTCGGGTCGTGACAAAATGTCGATCCTGAGCAAGGTTTAGCTCCTACTCCGTGCGCTCCGAACCGCTCCAAACCACCCTTAGAAGTTCTAACCAACTTCTACTTATTACTCCAACTAACTATGGAGATTTTCCTTAGGGTTTCGGTTTTGTGACTGACGGGAAGTATGATAGTATAACTGGGCTTTTTGTATAGGTATAACCTTAGAATACTACAAGGTATACGGCTAAGGTAATTTGGGCATTATAACAATACTTTTGAGAGTATTTCTACCAAGTGGGGGGTATTATACGAAAACAACTCGGCTTGGGGTACCCACGGCTAGCACCGAGAGGGGAGGGCTCTCGGCCAAGGGGAGGAGACTCATGGCCGAACTCAACACAAAAGGGAGGGAGGAGGATTTTAACACTTAGAAATATTTAGGAATGGATGAACAAGTCTTCCAAGGGGGGGTATTTATAGGACAAGCCAAGGCCAACCAATGGCCAAGATCATGCCAAGTACATAGCAAGTGTAGGGCCAAGATCTTGCCAAGTGCACCCTAACCAACTACACACAAAATATCCTACCTACTACTTGACAAAATAGTCACCATTTCGTCCAAGCCAACCGCCCACAACGTGCTCCAATGAGAGGGTGCCAAGTGGCGCCCTCTTGTTGGTCCAAAATGTTTCGTCTCTCGGAAAAATCCGCAAAAATTAAAAATGACATAGCCGGAATTTTCCCTACGAAAGCTGTGAAAACGTTTCGTCGAAAAACGACTCTAACCGGGTGTTGTGCACAAAAAAAATAATTCGGCCAAGCCACTTCTCAAGTTCAAATTTCTACGTACGTCCCACGCATATACTCGAAATACGGGGTATAACATTCTCCCCTCCTTAGAAACATTCGTCCCGAATGTTCCTTCTAGGTCTCGAAACATACGTGCGCCAGTATAGTCTTCACTACTATACTTACGAGAACAATCCTGCCACACATGGCCACCGAAACAACTGCGCAAAAATACTTATATCCAAGTCCACGAGGAAACACCTCTAACATCATAAAGCATACCACTTTTGTCACTTTGCCGCGAGGTTCTAGTGTCACTCCGGCGACCCAACAAATGGTACCGGGCTGCATGCGATCCCTGAGGCTGTCGTATACTCGAACTCTTACCACATTTACGATCGCCCGGTTTCCAAAACTTCGGTTACTATCTCTAACGTGGTCATTATTAGCGGAACACTACGGATGGATCTCCGATACTTTCTCGATCATATCAATACGAAAATCCGGACGTCGCCTCCTAAGTCGGACGGCAAATGCTAACATATAGGCAACTGGCCTATTCTTCACATGAACTCAAAAGGGCCCAAGTAACTCGGGCTAAGTTCCTCTGTTTTCCAAAACTCGTCACACCCAAACCGGTGGTACGCAAGAAGACCGACCGTCAACCTGAACTCTAAGCGTCGTCGCCGATTATCCGCACGATTTCTCTGAGCTGCCAGAACCTCTTCTAGACAAGCTTTACCCTATCCACAGTCTGCTGGAACAAGCCTGAACCAACTATCTGAATCTTTCCAACATCGAACCAATCGACCGGCAACTTACACTTCCGCCCTTACAAGGCCTCATAAGGCGACATTCGAAAACTGAAATGGTAGCTTAAACACTCCCTCCACAGGAGACAACAATCCCCACCACCAAACATGCCGCGGGTTGACCCGCAACGTGGCCTCAACCCGACCCGGCAACGCGCTAAACGCTAGCTCTCCGAAGGAAAACTCTCACTAATCACGTTACGAAAACCTAGCGGTCTTCTTAGCTCAACTACCCTCTTTCATTCCACACTACTCGTGGACTTATCCGTAAACATAGCTCACGTGCACTATGCACTCCTATAAGGGTCAAACATAAACATACGTCTTTTACTCGAGATGGCCTTACCTCTAAGGTCTCTACGTATAAAACTCTAAGGCTCACACCTTCTCTATCCTCCAAATCTTCCTTGGTTAACTAACCAAGATTTCTAATCACAATAAACACTCATGGTATCTGAACATAACACTTAAGGTATACTCACCTTATCACGTATACAAAGCTCTAGAGGGTTAAAGATATACCGATCTCGCTTCACTCCCTTAGTCGTTCTAATCAAACTGCCCGTAGGCGCATAGCTAAGGAAGATGACAACTACCCACCGATCCTGAAGGCTAAGTCCTCCCGCAAGGACACTCTTTCGACATCAGACCCTGACGGTCATAGGTACAACAAGTACCAACTAAAAGACGACATTCCCTGAGATGACGCCTGCCACACTGTGAACACTGAGAAATCGAATGGCTGGAACGCCGTGTCGTTGTGAGCGGAAGCTCGAGCTCGACCAACTCTGCATACCTGAACGTCCTGAACCCTGTGGAGGACCTTTCTGCACTGGTGGATGCGCATAATCTAATCTGCTGGTGAGGCGACTCGCCTCGCAAGTTACCAAAGGACCTTGCTACTCTGGCCCTCTTCTGCTGTCCTTCGTTAACCCGTCGATCTCTACGTTTCTCGGCCTGCTGCGCATAAGCCCGTACACAGGCCATGCTCAAGCCTAACTGAAGAACTTACTTTTGCACAACCTTCTCGTTGATATTCATCAAGACTCGCGGTACATCGGTATACTCTCTGGTAGTCAAATACAGGGTCGCCTCCTTGAAATCTATATTCTCTGTTCCCTGTCGTGGAACTGAAGGTTCAAACATCATGGCCGCAGTAGGAACTGCTGCCGCCGTGCTAATCTCTGCTGGGGCTAGTGACGTCGCAAAACTCCCCGAATGAAGCACCACCCCAGGTGATGATTGGGCCTGTGCCCACGTAACCCTCTGTACTCTACTCGCAGCTCCCTCGGCTGCCTTGCCCTCCTGGGTCGGGTTGCCCTACGCGGAGGCATAACGGTAAGGGAAAGAAATACGTTAGAGGGTCCAACTTACAACACAGCTCTAAGGCACGATCTCAGAGTGAGAAGAATAGAAACCAATCCTAAATATCCTATAGCCTCCTGATTATTGGTGTGGTGCACAACACACCGATAATCAAGACTCTACTGGATACGGTCTGTAGACACTTTCCGAGGATTAACGGCTCTGATACCACTTTTGTCACGACCGTTCGGCCCGCGTGATCGTGCCTTACCCGCACCCGGTAGTCATACATCGTGAGTAATCGAATATAAAATAACCAAGATATGAAACAGTATACATTGAGACACATATATCTGAAGAAAGTTGCCTTTCGGCATAATATATATACAACAACTCTTTCAACATGAACAGTTTAATCCTTTTTACAAACCCTGCCCATAATAGTACTACTGCACTTACGAATGATATGACAACGACGGGGCGGGGCCGCCATACCCCGAATGTAGCACCTACAACAGGGGACTATACTAAGATAAGCCTCGGAGGAACGGAGCTTCCCAAACGCCGAATGTGACCCCAAGAGCGAGGATCAACGGCGGTGTACCTTTACCGCGGCATGAACGCAGCCCGAGAGTCGCATAACAGTGCAAGTATGTGAAATCAAAATATCGTAAATGAAATCATAGTAGTCTATATAAAGCAGAGACATGTATGATAACCAAACTACGATTCTGATAAATAAGCAATCATATCAAGTCGTGGACTCACGCCTCAAAGTCATCACTCAAATATAAACATGGGTCTCACGCCCACAACATCAATCATGCCCGGAATACCTTCCTCACCGCGATCTATGATATATAAAAGCACCAGAGATACACATGAACACCGGTCCGCTGTGTCATAATAAAACCGTCTGGGGTAAGTATGAAGGCATAGCCGACTACTAAAACCCACCGTACCAACAAGGTCATAAATCGTATCATGAAATCTGTCTAGGCCATCACATGATCAAAGCCGCCACTCGCCCGCAAAGATCTAATGTGCGCGTCTTAGCCTCGAACTCCCCGCGACTCGCATAGGCCACTCCAATGGCCCGCATGAGGTATTCCCGCATCGAGGGTAGCTACTCCCAGATCCACTGACTTCGCAGTCGCATGGCCACATAGACCGCGTGCCCATAAAGGACGCAAACTAACTCGAACTCGTAGCTCCGCATAGGCCTCGGGACCCGTGAGGTATTCTCGAATCATAGGTCACTAGACCGCTGAGTCTACCCGCGACGGAGGCGCCTTAACCTCCGGAAAAGTCAAGGTGAGTGGTATAATACCAACATAACGGCTGATAGTCAAACAACTTTAAGCGCAGTCGAGGGGAAAACCCCTTTACACTACATCACAAGATACTAACACACGTAGCATCCTAGCACATTTACTTATCAATCAACAAGAAAGTATTACAAGGCTATCACAAACCAACACAATCAAGTTATACACACAAGGTACTTTCTACTATATGTCAACATGTTCGGGTTTCTATCCCCAAAGTACTTCATACATTAACTTTTTAAAAGATACGTTACTTTCACAAAAGTCACACAATACCCGTAGTATATGAAAATAGAGTGATTATCTTTTGAAGTGAATCAAAACACTTATCTTTGTAAAATCAAGTAACAACATTATTATCCAAACGTCCAAGTTTGCCTAATTTCAAATGTTCACGTTTCTTATTTTAGAAAGGTTTCGTAGTTCATAGTCTTATTCATTTAAGAATATAATTCTCTTTTAAACTATCTGAGAAACATAAGCCTTATATGTGAGTAGGATATTCTTGTTTATAACAATCTTATTACAGCAGCCATGATCTAGGAAATATCATTTTGTCTCATCTTAGCTTACATGGATGGAAGTTTCTCTGGTTTTAATAATACTTAATCTGTCAAAACATTTCCTTTTATTAACGCTGCAGTGGTTTGTCGATACACATTCGATTTCAAATCAAGAAACATTCTTAAGCGTTATTACCTAACTTCCCATAAAGCTAGTATAACTCTTAAGTTTTCAAAACCAAGTATTACTTCTTCTTTGAAATGATTCAAAACCTTTTGAAATACTTCAAGTTCTTTATTAACACATAACAAGCCGCTTATAGTTCAAATCATTACCTTTTAAAAAAACCACAAGTATTTTCTTACCAACATAAAGTCATATAACCAACTTCCCATAAAGCCGCTATAACACTTTATGTTTTAAACCAATCAAATACATTTAGCACATGTTCGTCTACCGTACTACATAGTTCACACATATCATGCTAGAAGAGATAGGAAGAGGTTCACATACCTCGCGACGAGTATCGACTAATAGCAAAACGCCCAAGTACCTCCAACCGTCGGCTACTCCTTAAGCCAAGTAGATCGCGCCATACGTAGTACTTCAACCTATAAGGCCACAGCGCTTTATTAACATTTAGGTCTAATCGTAGAACATTCTACGTAAAATTCGGCAAAGACCTCCCCGCAATAACAGCGTAAATCTCCTCTATCGGGCCGGCTACCAAGCCAACCGGGGGTTATACGCCTAATCCGACGTGCACAATTCTACCTCACGAAAAGCTACACAAGTCTCATCTGAATACACCCCATGTAAATACATTTCGATTACTCTTCTTTCGAAAAGGTTTCTTATAATTCGGCTTAAGTCAAAAGACATTGCCGATAACAACGTTCATTCTATATATAGTATACTTCAACTATATAGTCTAACAATCATGTAATTTCCAATTACAATAGAGGACAAGATATTTACCTCGATAAGCCCATAATTATCCGAAGTTTAAATGTCGATCCCGAGCAAGGTTTAGCTCCTACTCAGTGCGCTCAGGCCGCTCCAAACAACCCTTAGAAGTTCTAACCAACTTCTACTTATTACTCCAACTAACTATGGAGATTTTCCTTAGGGTTTCGGTTTTGTAGTGACGGAAGTATGATAGTATAACTGGGCTTTTGTATAGGTATAACCTTAGAATACTACAAGGTATACTAAGGTAATTTGGGCATTATAACAATACTTTTGAGAGTATTTCTACCAAGAGGGGGTATTATATGAAAACAACTAGGCTAGGGGTACCACTGGCAAGCACCAAGGAGGGGAGGGCTCTCGCCAAGAGGGGGGAGACTCTTGGCCGAACTCAACACAAAGGGGAGGGAGGAGGATTTTAACACTTAGAAATATTTAGGAATGGATGAACAAGTCTTCCAAGGGGGGGTATTTATAGGACAAGCCAAGGCCAACCAATGGCCAAGATCATGCCAAGTGCATAGCAAGTGTAGGGCCAAGATCTTGCCAAGTGCACCCTAACCAACTACACACAAAATATCCTACCTACTACTTGACAAAATAGTCACCATTTCGTCCAAGCCAACCGCCCACAACGTGCTCCAATGAGAGGGTGCCAAGTGGCGCCCTCTTGTTGGTCCAAAATGTTTCGTCTCTCGGAAAAATCCGCAAAAATTAAAAATGACATAGCCGGAATTTTCCCTACGAAAGCTGTGAAAACGTTTCGTCGAAAAACGACTCTAACCGGGTGTTGTGCACAAAAAAAATAATTCGGCCAAGCCACTTCTCAAGTTCAAATTTCTACGTACGTCCTTACGTACATACTCTGGAAATACGGGGTATAACACGCATGAGGTATTCCTCGCATCGGGGGTAGCAGGTAATTCCTGGACTACCACCCCTACAGTCCGCATAGTATGAACAGCGTAACCTGGCTAGGGGTTTAAGTGATATAATACAAACACAACTGATCATCATAACCAACATAAGCAAATCAGAAAAACCTCCTTACCACAAAAAGTCTCAAGACACTAACACCCGTAGTATCAAGACATGTTTACTTATCAAACCAAGTTACTACACCGTTAGAAAATCATTACAAAGCCTTTAAAATCAAGTAAGTAAACCATTTCTTTTATCCTCCTTAAGTCGTTTTAACAAACTTCCCATAAAACTATTATACTAACTTTATGCTTTAGAAACTAAGACATCTTTAACCTTTCATAAAGTCGTCATAACTAACTTCCCATAAAGCCGTTATAACTCTTTATGTCTTAGACAAATTCATTCTTTTTATAACCAAAAGACTTTTACTTTCAAATCAAGATACACAACTTTCAAAATACTTCAAGTCTCTTAACTTTAGAAATCAAGTTTCTTAACTTAGAAATCAAGTCTCTTATCTTTAGAATAGTTCAAGAATCAATACTTTCCAAATCAAATATTCTATACTTTTTCAAGTCAAGAAATCTGTTACACCCCGTATTTGCAGGACATGTTTCAAGAACGTAAGTAAGAACTCATGAGTGTTAAGATTGAGACTTGTAAAAATTTATCGGAAATATGCAATTATCGGAAAATGTATTATTGTGACGAATGGGAGGGCGACATGTGTCACCCCCCCTTAGTGATGCCTTGGTCGAATTAGGCATATCCATAATGGTCATTGACCATAGTCTTGGATGACTAAGTCTTGCAACTTGTAGCTTGATAATCTTGACTAAGTCAAATGACCCACAAGGTCTTGATATTTTAATAAGAGCTTATCCTAGCCACCCAAATGGTTGCATCTTGACCCTCCAAGGTCCTATTTAATACTACTAGTAGCAAGAGTGAGCCAACACTTAGAAAAATTTCACTAAAATTGGAAGAGCTCAAGAACATGCTCTCGGGTTCCCTCTCTTTGAAAAAGAAAAAAATTTGTTTCTTGTCCATTTAACTCCCCACTTTAAACCAAGGTTCTTATGTGTATTGTAAACATATCTCAATAGAAAAATCTTGGAAAAAGATAGTTTACGGGTTAGTCGCAAAACGAAAACCTAGTTGTCTTTCTAGGTTTTGTTGGAGATTTGAAGGATATTTGTTGGTGTTGTTCTAAGGGTATCAACAAGCGGATTGAAGTGTCTTGGAGAGGCTCTAAACTACTAAGGAGCGACTTCGGATTGGAGTTGGATTAGGATTCGTTGAGGTATAATCTTGTCTTTTAAAGTGTTACAAGATTATATATTATATTGTTGTTGTTAGCTTTACATGTTGCTAGCATGAAGTTGATGTGTTGAAGTTATAAGTATTATGGATTGCTTGTAGCTTAAATTCGAAATGTTATACAAGCCACTTGAAATTGGATTACTAATTGGTCGTTTATTAGAAATCGTCGCATGTTACTTACTTGAAGATTATGGTAGTTATAATCAAATGCGACTTGATATCATGTTATGCTACCAACTTGGATTGAAATGGAAATTGGATAAGAATTGGTATTGTTGAACTCAATGTGGCCGAATTTGGACTTGTAGTTTGTACTAGTTTGTTATCGTTGGTGGGGCGGAATTTTACACGTCTAGTAGGCGTGTAATCCCCTATTGATTATTGTTTTGATTGTGCCTTAAATGAGGCGTGTTTGGTTATTGTATTCGGCCTTGAAAAAGGTGGCAAAGTTAGTAAAAACAAAGGAGGTGCTGTCCGATTTTCCGTAGAATTTAGCGACTTGACACTTATAATATTCTACGTTTGAAGTAAGGCTTTAATAGACGTATTGTGAATATTATAGGTTGACATTCTACGGGCGGGACTTTGTACTTGACAAGAGGTTTGACCCGGCGAGGTATGTAGAACTTTTCCTATCTTTTGAGCATGACTAGTTGTACGTATATAGTACGGTAGACGTACATGACCTTGATATCCTTTACTAGTTTTATGAATAGCCAAGCGGGTGAGTTAGTAGAATAACTCACTTCTTGAAAGTATTAAGGATGTCTAATGTTTTATTAAAGTTAAGGGACTTGAAGAGTTTTAAAGTATGTGATACTTGTTCCGTTTTAAACGTATAAGTTCCTTGGATAGGAAATTGTTTATGGCTAAGGTATAAAGCTAATGTAACGACTTTATGGGGAGTTGGTTATATTTGCTTTATGGAAAGATAAATGACTTAACTTTAATGAAAAGGCAATTTGATTTTTAAGGCATCAATTGCCTAAGGTTTTATAATAAAAGGAGTCACTTGATTTTGAAAACTAACTTTATGTTTAATGGTATTGTGACTTGTCTTGAAAAGAAATTTTGACTTGATACTACGGTTTAGAGTATCTTGGAAGTTTGATATGAAAATGAGTCATTTTGAAAAGGTTAGAAGTACGTAGTACTTTGGGTTAAACTCCCGGTTTTATTATAACATATTAGTGCCTTAAGTGAACAAGAATGAGAGTGTAGATGAATAAGACTAATAAGAAGTTAGGGGGGATTCTAACTTGCTTATTTATTGTATGACGGCCGGTTTGAGATAGGGTAAGAGTATAAGTGAGGGCAGACCCCCAAGACGATATACCACCTTCTCCAAGATAAGAGTATAAATGAGGGGTAAACCCCCAAGACGTTATACCACCTGTATTATTACCTTCTTCAGGGTAAGAGTATAAATGAGGGGCAAACCCCCAAGACGTTATACCACCTGCTTCAGGGTAAGAGTATAAATGAGGGGTAAGAACCCTAAGACGTTATACCACCTGTTTCTATGGGTTCGCTATCCATGATTTGATCGGGAGTCTCCTATTGTGATGTTGTACGTATTCCCTTGATTTTACTCTCATTGTTAGTAAGACACTGTGTACTGTAATTTTGTTATCATACATGTCTCCGGCTTTGTTTTAAACTTATGTTGTAATTACAGTACTTTCCAGTTTTACATACTTAGTACATATTGTGTCTCGACCCTTCCTCGGCCGCGCTCATGCCGAGGAAAGGGTAGCGGTGGTGGATCCACATTTTAGGATCACTTATCGACGTCAAGCTCCATTTATCCGGAGGCTTGTCTCATTTAGTACGATCTTTTCCCTGGTGTTGTAGATTTATGTACATTCAGGGGTATGGCGGGGCCCTGTCCCACCACAGTTATTATTCCTAGAGGTCTGTATTCACATATGTGGTTGGGCTGTAAGAACTGATGTTGTACATTTGTACTTTTGATTTGGTTTATATTATGGAAGGCGGCCTTATCGGCTAGCCTGTGATGTTTATTGTTTACACATATATTTCTGTCATGTATGTTCTGCTGCTATTCTCTGATGTATACCTGAACGGGGTGCCCAGGCAGGGCACCAGTCGCGGCCCGGGGTCGGGTCGTGACAAAAGTGGTATCAGAGCAGTTAGTCCTCGGAAAGTGTCTACAGACCGTGTCTAGTAGAGTCTTGATTATCGGTGTGTTGTGCACCACATCTATAATCAGGAGGCTGCAGGACATTTAGGATTGGTTTCCATTCTTCTCTCTCTAAGATCGTGCAGTAGAGCTGTCTTATTAGGATGAATCCTCTCTGACCTAGTCTTATGAAACAGATATGCCTCCACGGAAGGCGACCAGGGCCCAGAAGGGCAAGGCAGCAGCAGGAGCTGCTAGCGGTACTCAGAGGGTTACACGGACTCAGGCACAGACTATACCTGAGGTAGTAGGCGGGTCGGCGAGTTCAGCCACGCCGGCAGTATTAGAGGAGCCGAGAGCGGCAGTAGCTCTAGAGGTTCCGGTATCAGAGCCTCCAGTTCCGCAGCCGGGTACTGAGTATAGAGACTACGGGGAACAGATCCGGTTATTGACCAGTATAGTAGTCCTGACAAGCGGAGAGCAGCACCCACCCTAGGCGCGCTTTTGGATTAGGGATTTTCTGGGTTGTCATCCACCTGAGTTTTATTGTTCGAGGTCGGATGAGGATCCGCAGGAGTTCATTCGGCAGCTACAGCGGACCATGCAGGTTCTTAGGGCTTCAGAGACAGAGTCTGTTACGCTATCCTCCTACCGGTTGCGCGATATTGCGTTGAACTGGTTTGAGTCGTGGTTGCTTTCGAGAGGTGATGATGCTCTTCCAGCTGTTTGGGAGGAGTTTACAGAGGCCTTCATGGTTCACTTTTTGCCTCCTGAGATGAGGAGAGCCCGGGTAGATAGATTCTTGACCGTAAGGCAGAACGGGAGGACTGTCAGGGAGTTTAGCCCGAGTTTGACTCGCCGCATACGCGCATACTATCAGAATCGGCATGGCGGATAGGGTTCATCGTTATGTGATGGGGCTTGACCGTCATATGATTACCGCATGCTTGGGTGTGGCTCTTTGTTATACCCCATAGTTCCAGGGTATATAGGTGAGGATGTACGTGCGAGAATACGACAGAAATTTTGGAAAGAAAGAAAGATGTGATTTTTCGACGGAAAAGTTTCCGGGTTTTGTGAAGGAAAAAGGTTCGTTGATGGGAATTGGATTCCCAGATTTGGTATTTGGGCTTCTTGAATTATATTAGAATTATGGAATTTTATTTCCGGAATTGGTCACGTGGGGCCACGGGAGAAATTCTGATTTTGTGGGGCCACTTTGTTTTGAGATTTTTGCCTTTATGGATATTTTGGAAGATGAAATATTTTGGGCGAGTAGGAGGCGACACGTGTCACCCCTAGGTGGCCTCATGGCGAAATTTGCTAACAAGTGGCAAGACAGTGGCCTTGTCTTGCTAGATATTTTGTGGACAAGTGGCCAAGTCTTGCTAGATATTTTGTGTGGACAAGTGGCTTGTGGGACCCACACACTTGTCCCCAATCTCAACCACACACTTGCCTTCATCCTAGCCCTTGGTTGTCCTATATGCACCCTTAGTTGATGAAAACTTCCACACTTAACCATTTCAAGACAAGAAATTCCCTCCCTTCTCCCTTGACCTTTCTCTCGTTTTTCAGCCCTTATCTTGACCTAAATTTGTCCAAAAATTCTTAAACTCTCAAGTGATCTTCACTAAGGTGTTAGGAAGATTGTGTACCAAGATTTGTAAAAGATTTCACACCCCTCACCTCTTGTTCATGCCTTGGCGAAACTTACTAGTTGGAAACCCTAAGTGTTCTTCACTTTTTGGAGTTAGTTCTTGAAGAGAAGTTGGTTAGGAGCTTCATGGGTTGCTTGTAGCGGATTGGAACGGAAAGATTTGGAGCTAAGACTTGCTTGGAGCGACATTAAGTTCTTGGATAATTTTGGGCTATTTGAGGTAGTAAACCTTAACCTCTTTGTGAATTGGTCATTATACATATATTATAAGTATATTATGGAGTATATAAAATATGGAGTAAAGTTTGGAAAAGTTGGATCTTGTTAACTTGTTAAAGAAGGGATTGGTAGTTTGCCATTAAAATGGTAAAACGTACCTTACTTGTGAAGAAGTAATTAACAAAGTAACTATACCTTATATTCAGAGTGAATGTAAGTTGGATGACTAATGAATTAATTGGATAAGTAAAATGCACAAAGTTGGCCAAGGACCCCAACTTAAGGACTGTATTTACTTTGGACTGTATTTACTTTGGACAGTATTTACTTTGGACTGTATTTACTTTGGACAGTATTTACTTTGGACTGTATTTACTTTGGACTGTATTTACATTTCTATTAAGGGGAATATTGTTCAATCGCGTTCGTTTGGGCGTGTGATCCCTTTTTAATTATTGTATTGTTATGAAGGCGTGATAGTAAACCGCGTTACCGTTTGGCGCGTAATCCCTTCTTTTACTTGTTGTTATTATGAGGCGTGATAGTAAACGCGTTACCGTTTGGGCGTGTAATCCCCTTCTTTATGTTGTTTAATTATTACGCCTTATATATATATATGGTATATATATTACGGTTATTCGGGCCTTGGAGAAAGATGGAAAAGTGAGTAAAAACGGGGGAAGTGCTGCCGAATTTTCCGTAGAATTAGAGGGCTTTTTATTGGTATAAGTCTTCAATGGTAAGAAAGGTTTGATAGAAGTACTATGACCATTTTAGGAGTGGAGTACTACGTGTGGCGTGATCTATTTGGCTTAAGGAGTAGCCGACGGGTTGAAGTACTTGGAGCGTTTTGCTATTTGTCGATAATCGTCGCGAGGTATGTGAACCTCTTCCTATCTTTTTGTTATACCCCGTATTTTCAGAGTATGTACGTGGGGACGTACGTAGAAAATTTGAGCCTTAAGTTGGGCAAGTTTCGAAATTTGTACACAACACCCGATTAGAGTCGTTTTCCTAAACGTTTCCACAGCTTTTGTTGGGAAAATTCCGGCTATGTCATTTATATTTTTTGCGGATTTTTCCGAGAGACGAAACATTTTGGACCAACGGGAGGGTGACATGTGTCACCCTCACATTGGAAGCAAAGGGACGGCGAAATGGCCATTCTTGGCCCGTTTTTGTTGCCCAATTTTGGTCAAGGTTTAGGTAGGATTTTTTTGTGTAGTTGATGAGCAAGTGGGACCCACAAACACATGGCTTGATCTTGACCTTACACTTGCTATACACTTGGAAGAATCTTGGCCATTGGTTGGCCATTTCTTCACCTATAAATACCCCTCCATGTTGATGAACTTCTTCATCCAAAATTGTTCTAAGTGTTAAAAATCTCTCCCTCCCCCTCAACCTTGAAATCGCCCAACACCCCTCCCTTGGTTAAGGCCTCGCCGAGAGCCTCCTCCCCTTTGTGGTGTCTAGCCGGGTACCCCTAGCCTAGTTGTTTTCGTGATAATACCCTCTTGTGGTATAGAAATACTCTCCTAGTGTTGTTGTAATGTCCAAATACCTTGCCCAAATACCTTGTAGTATTCCCAAGGTTACACTTATACAAAAGCCCGTAAAATACGATTATACTTCCTTTAGCCACGTAAACGAAACCCTAAGGAAATCTTCACCCGTTGTTGAAGTTGTAAGTAGAAGTTGGTTAGAACTTCTAAGGGTTGTTTGGAGCGCGGAGTAGAGCTAAGCGTTGCTCGTGATCGACTTTATACTTGGATAATTTTGGGCTTATCGAGGTAAACACTCATCGTCCTTCTATTGTAATTGGAAATTACATAAGTGTTGAATATATAGTTGTTGTATACTATATATAGAACTGAACTTAGTATTGTGGCAATGTCTTTTGACTTAAGCTGAAGAATAAAGAATTGAGCAAGAATCACATAGAAGGATAATAAAGAGAAGAACCGAATCAGATTTACCTAGGTCAGACATGAGACTTATGTAACATTACCGTAGTAGAATTGTACGCGTCCGGTAGACGTGTTAACCCCCGGTTGGCTTGGTAGCCGACCGATAAAGGAGGAGATTTACGCTGCCATGGGAGGTCGCCGAATTTTCTCAGAGAAAGATAGAAACTTGTGTTTGGGGTTAATAGACGTTTGTGACCTTTATAGGTGAAAGTACTAAGAGTAGCGTATTCTACCGGCGAGTGGAAAGGGCCAGTGCGTTGTAGTACTTGAGCTTTTTGCTTATTGTCGATAATCGTCGCGAGGTATGTGAACCTCTTCCTATCTCTTCTAGCATGATATGTGAACTATGTAGTACGGTAGACGCATACGTGTTAATCGTGGTTTGATTGTTTAAAACATAAAGTGTTATAACGGCTTTATGGGAAGTTGGTTATAACAGCTTTATGTAGGTAAGAAAATACTTTGTGGTTTTAAAAGGTAACTGATGTGAATTATAACTGGCTAGTTATAAAATAAGAACTCGATGTATTTCAAAAGATTTATAAATCGCTTTGGAAGGAGAGTAACACTTGGTTTTAAAAGGTTTTAAAAAGAGTTATACTAGCTTTATGGGAGTTAGGTGTAATGTCTTAAGAGAGGTAAAGAAAATGGTTTACTGATGTTAGAAGTTAAGAGACTTGATCTTATAAGATAAGAGACTTAACTTATTTGTTTTAATGTGAATGTTTGTGTGAAACCTCATTCGTGAGTAATGAGTACTTGGTTTTATTTAAAGGGATAATGTTTTACCGATTTCGAAATCGAATGTATCGGCTGCACCACCGCAGCGTTAATAAAGGAAAATGTATTGAATAATGATGAATTGTATTAAAACCAGAGAAACCTCCATCCGCATAGAAACTAAGATGAGACAAAATGATATACATTTTCTAGATCACGGTCATTGTAATAAGAATGTTGTAAACAAGAATAACCTACTCACGTGAGACATATATTACTCAATTGTTCTAAAAAGGAATCAAGTGATTAAGTTTGGAAACTATGAAACCATTTGAAAATGAGAAGCTTGAGTAATTTAAACTAGGCAACCGAACTTAGGAAAAGAATGTTGTTACTTGATTTTGAAAAGGGAATGTGGCTGGTCATTCTAATACTACGTATCGGGTGACTTTTATAAAAGTAATGGATCTCTTTAAAAGAACTTAACGATGTAGTACTGGGGTTAAAACCCGACTTTGGCATAAAATGAAAGTACTTTGAGTTGTTGTGAAACTTGCCTATGCTTGTTGTTGTGAGACTTGCCTATGCTTGTTGTTGTGGAAACTCGCCTATGCTTGTTGTCGTGAAACTTGCCTATGCTTGTGATGATAGCCTTTGTTGTGCAAATGTGGTATTTCGTGTTACCGCGTCTCGATAGAGGCGGTTGACTTGTTGAGAACTTACTGACGCGTCCGCGGTGATGGAGAATTCCACGTATGTTTCCATTTTGATTATCGTCTTGTTGTTGATGTCACATGGACATGTCTACACCGACGCAGATTCCGGCACGCGCTACGCCGGGTTGATTACCCGATATCTGGTTATTATTGCAACATGGACATGTCTACACCGACGCAAAGATTCCGGGGCACGTGGCTACGCGCAGGTTGACCACCCAAAGATATTTTTATTGAGGTTATACGGGCATGTCTACACCGGCGCAAAGATTCGGTACGTGGCTACGCGCCTTGTTATTATTGTTGCATCATGGACATGTCTACACCGGCGCAAGATTCCGGCACGCGCCATGATGCGAACATGATGGATGTTGGGCGTGAGACCCATAGTTATATTTGAGTGGTGACTTTGGCGGCGTGAGTCCTCGACTGATCGCTTCTATGTTGCATCGTATTTTGGTTATCATACATGTCTCCCGCTTTAAGCTATTATGATTTCATTTACTGATTTGTGACGCCACATACTGTACTGCCAGATCGACCTCCTTCGGCCGCGTTCACGCCGCAGTAGAGGTACATCGGCCGTGGATCCCCGCCTTAGGATCTCATTTCAGCGTGTTGAAAGCTCCGTTCTTCTGAGGCTTATCTTTGCATGTTTCCGAGTTGTAGGTTCTTGTACATTCGTGGTATGGCGGCCCCGTCCCGCCATAGTTGTTGTAAATCTTAGAGGTGCAGAGTAATCGTTGCAAGGTGGTTGTAAAAAGGATAACTGTCGTTGTTATGTATATACCAAGGCAACTGCTTGCTTGGCCTGCTTATTTATTATATCTCTTGTTTCATGACTCGTGTTTTATTTTCCGCTGGTTTTCTCGATGTTGTATCACTAGGGTGCCCGGTAAGGCACGACCACGCCCGACCGGGCGTGACAAAGTGGTATCGAGCGCTTAGTCCTCGGAAAGTGTCTACGCACCGTGTCTAGTAGAGTCTTGATTATCGGTGTGTTGTGCACCACATCTATAATCGTGAGGCTATAGGACATTTAGGATTGGTTTCATTCTTCTCATTCCGAGATCGTGCCTTAGAGCCGGTTGTAAGTTGGACCCTCCGACGTGTTTCGCTTTTACCGCTATGCCTCGCGAAGGCAACCGTGGCCTGGCGGCAAGGCGCCGAGGAGTCGCTAGTGGATTCAGAGGAGTACGAGGGCGCAGCCCTGGCCAAGACTGAGGTAGTGCTTCAGACGGCGAGTTTTGGCGACGCCACAAGACCAAAGAGAGTTTAGAGCCGCGGCAATGGTCGCCGAGACTACAAGACTGAGCCTCCAGCCCCACACCGAGCGGGAGATGGGTCACAAGAGATGGCGATTATCGCCGTGGTCAGGCCGATATGAGGATAGGCCGGACGCAGCAGCCTGGGGCCCAAAGAAGACTGTGAAGGCACCCGAGGCGCATTTGAGGCTACGGATTTCCTTAGTTATAGCCCGCTGAGTTTTACTGGTCGAGGCCGAGGATGATCCGCAGGAGTTCATCCGTCGATGCAGAGGATCACGCGGGTGATCAAGGCTTCGTAGACCGAGTCTGCGTGACATTTGTTCGCATCGGCCGCGCGTGATACCGCAATCGATTGGTTTGACTCGCGAGCTTTCCCGGGAGAGCATGCACTCCACCGCTTGGGACGAAGTTTTCGGGGCCTTCCCGCACATTTCTTGCCTCCGCAAATGAGGAGGGCTCGGCCGGCGATTTTTGATGTTGAGGCAGAACGGGCGCATAGCCGAGTACAATGTGAGTTCGACTCATCGTCGGTATGTTCCGCATTAGTAGCTAGTATGGAGGATCGAGTGCACCGATATGTTACAGTGGCTCGATGATTACCTAGAGAGTTGTTCGTGTTTCTCTTCACCGCATGGACATTGCCCGATTCGTGCTCATGCACTGCGCGGCGAGCGCAGAGATCGACGCAGCGGACCGCCACAGGTTAAGGCCAAGACGGCCGGATATTTTGGCGACTTTCGAGGCGGACCGCCTCAACAGCAGACTAGTTATGTACCTCCGCCATTGCAGAGTGGTCCTCCGCAGCCTTCGGGACCCTTGGGATATTCAGTGAGCGTGTCGTGGCTCCTGTGTTTCAGATGTTGAGAGTAGGGTGTTGGCGGATGCAATACCCCTACCCTGGTGGTCGATGTGTAGACCGCATTTCGGGAGTGTCGTAGTACCAAGGAGCTTGTTATTCTTGCGCCAACAGGCCATATGACGAGACCGTCCCACTGCGGGTAGCGGTAGGATAGCACAGACTACTGTGAGCAGCGGGCCACGTAGAGGTCGCGGTGGAAGTTCGATTTAGCGGTCCTTGAACCGCCTATTTTCGTGTATATCCTTAACCATCTAGAGTTTTGTATGTTATGATAATGTGTTAAGTGTTATGTTCGATAGCTTGGTGCTAAAATGTGATTTAGAAACATGCTTAGTGAAAGGTAAGCCAGGGGTGAGAAATGATGAACCTTAGAATATTACGTTGAGACCTTAGATGTAAGCGCCTTGAGTACAAGATTTTGCGAGTGATCCTTGTCGAGTGCATTTTATGCCTAGAATGTATTGTGTGATAAGTCCTGGTTGGGTAAATGAAAGTGGTAGCTTTCGATGTGTTTTAGCAAGATTGTTCCGTGTCGGCGAGCAAGAGTTGGCGCGATAATGGTCGGGTTGGCTATGCCGCGCCAACCCGCGCCTGCTTTCGAGGTGGGTCAGCTCGTGGTCCCGCCAGTGGTGGTCACGAGGGTGCTAGGCCCAAGTTTAGATGACCATCGATGAGTTCGTGGATACGCTCGACCAGAATCAGTTCGTGAAGGCCGAGAATGGCCTTAGAGGAAATCGAGGTTAGTAAGATGACCAAGTTTGAGGTAGTGACTCAAGGGTTGGAAATGAAGCATTGATCGGAAGTGTGGTGCGTGTCTTGGGAAGAGTTCGAGTGTTCGAACAGGTACGACGAGGTAGGGAGAAGTGAACGAGTGTGATCGCTTTCTTTTGTGAAACGGCGTGCAGAGGAGTTTATTTTAGACCTTGGTGGGAACTTTTGTGATAACAGAGGTGATGCCTCGTGGACTTGGGATTTCGATTTTGTGCATTTGTTATTTCATGGCGGTGTGGCATGATTGTTTTCGTGACGTATAGCGGTGAAGACTATCTCGCGCATGTTTGTGTTGAGACTTGAGAAGGAACATTCGACGAATGTTTCTAAGGGAAGAATGTTATACCGTATTTTGAGTATGACGTGACGACGTAGAAAATTTGAGCCTTAAGTTGGGCAAGTTTCAAATTTGTACACAACACCCGATTAGAGTCGTTTTGACTAAACGCGTTTCACGACTTTTGTTGGGAAAATTCCGCTATGTCATTTATATTTTTGCGGATTTTTCCGAGAGACGAAACATTTTGGACCAACGGAGGGTGACATGTGTCACCCTCACATTGAAGCAAAGGGACGCGAAATGGCCATTCTTGGCACGCTTTTGTTGCCCAATTTTGGTCAAGGGTTAGGTAGGATTTTTGTGTAGTTGATGAGCAAGTGGGACCCACAAACACACGGCTTGATCTTGACCTTACACTTGCTATACACTTGGAAGAATCTTGGCCATTGGTTGGCCATTTCTTCACCTATAAATACCTCCATGTTGATGAACTTCTTCATCCAAAATTGTTCTAAGTGTTAAAAATCTCTCCTCCTCAACCTTGAAATCGCCCAACACCCTCCCTTGGTTAAGGCCTCGCCGAGAGCCTCCTCCCCTTTGTGGTGTCTAGCCGTGGGTACCCCTAGCCTAGTTGTTTCGTATAATACCCTTATTGTGGTATAGAAATACTCTCCTAGTGTTGTTGTAATGTCCAAATACCTTGGCCCAAATACCTTGTAGTATTCCCAAGGTTACACTTATACAAAAGCCCAGTAAAATACGATTATACTTCCTTTAGCCACGTAAACGAAACCCTAAGGAAATCTTCACCCGTTGTTGAAGTTGTAAGTAGAAGTTGGTTAGAACTTCTAAGGGTTGTTTGGAGCGCACCGAGTAGGAGCTAAGCGTTGCTCAGGATCGACTTTATACTTGGATAATTTTGGGCTTATCGAGGTAAACACTACTGTCCTTCTATTGTAATTGGAAATTACATAAGTGTTGAATATATAGTTGTTGTATACTATATAAAGAACTGAACTTAGTATTGTGGCAATGTCTTTTGACTTAAGCTGAAGAATAAAGAATTGAGCAAAGAATCACATGTAAGGATAATAAAGAGAAGAATCGAATCGTAATTACCTAGGTCAGACATAATGAGACTTATGTAACATTACTTGTGTAGTAGAATTGTACGCGCCTGGGTAGGCGTGTTAACCCCCTGGTTGGCTTGGTAGCCGACCGATAAAGCGAGGAGATTTACGCCATGTGTGGGGAATGCCGAATTTTCTCGTAGAAAGATAAACTTGTGTTTGGGGTTAATAGAAGTTTGTGACCTTTATAGGTGAAAGTACTAAGAGTAGCGTATTCTACTCGGCGAGTGGAAAGGGCTAGCAGTGCGTTGTAGTACTTGGAGCTTTTTGCTTATTGTCGATAATCGTCGCGAGGTATGTGAACCTCTTCCTATCTCTTCTAGCATGATATGTGTGAACTATGTAGTACGGTAGACGCATACGTGTTAATCGTGTTTGATTGTTCTTAAAACATAAAGTGTTATAACGGCTTTATGGGAAGTTGGTTATAACAGCTTTATGTAGGTAAGAAAATACTTTGTGGTTTTAAAAGGTAACTGATGTGAATTATAACTGGCTAGTTATAAAATAAGAACTCGATGTATTTCAAAAGATTTATAAATCGTTTTGGAAGGGAGAGTAACACTTGGTTTTAAAAGGTTTTAAAAAGAGTTATACTAGCTTTATGGGGAGTTAGGTGTAATGTCTTAAGAGAGGTAAAGAAAATGGTTTACTGATGTTAGAAGTTAAGAGACTTGATCTTATAAGATAAGAGACTTAACTTATTTGTTTTAATGTGAATGTTTGTGTGAAACCTCATTCGTGAGTAATGAGTACTTGGTTTTATTTAAAGGATAATGTTTTACTGATTTCGGAAATCAGAATGTGTATCGACAGACCACTGCAGCGTTAATAAAGGAAAATGTATTGAATAATGATGAATTGTATTAAAACCAGTAGAAACCTCCATCTGCATAGAAAACTAAGATGAGACAAAATGATATACATTTTCTAGATCATGGTCATTGTAATAAGAATGTTGTAAACAAGAATAACCTACTCTCACGAGACATATATTACTCAATTGTTCTAAAAGGAATCAAGTGATTAAGTTTGGAAACTATGAAACCATTTGAAAATGAGAAGCTTGAGTAATTTAAACTAGGCAAACCGAACTTAGGAAAAGAATGTTGTTACTTGATTTTGAAAAGGGAATGTGGGTTGGTCATTCTAATACTACTGTATCGGGTGACTTTTATAAAAGTAATGGATCTCTTTAAAAGAACTTAACGTATGTAGTACTTTGGGGTTAAAACCCGACTTTGGCATAAAATGAAAGTACTTTGAGTTGTTGTGAAACTTGCCTATGCTTGTTGTTGTGAGACTTGCCTATGCTTGTTGTTGTGAAACTTGCCTATGCTTGTTGTCGTGAAACTTGCCTATGCTTGTGATGATAGCCTTTGTGCAAATGTGGTATTTACGTTACCGCCTCTCGATAGTAGGTTGACTTGTTGAGAACTTACTTGGACGTCTTTGGCGGTGATGGAGAATTCCACGGTATGTTTCCATTTTGATTCTCGTCTTGTTGTTGATGTCACATGGACATGTCTACACCGACGCAGATTCCGGCACGCGCCACGTGGCCGTTGATTACCCGATATATGGTTATTATTGCAACATGGACATGTCTACACCGTCGCAAGATTCCGGCATGTGGCTACGCGCAGGTTGACCACCCAAGATATTGTTATTGAGGTTACGGGCATGTCTACACCGTCGCAGATTCCGGTACGGCCACGCGGCCTTGTTATTATTGTTGCATCATGGACATGTCTACACCGGCGCAGATTCCGGCACGCGCCATGATGCGAACATGATGGATGTTGTGGGCGTGAGACCCATAGTTATATTTGAGTGGTGACTTTGAGGGCGTGAGTCCCTGACTTGACTGCTTCTATGTTGCGTACTGTATTTTGGTTATCATACATGTCTCATGCTTTTTAAGCTATTATGATTTCATTTACTGATGTTGTGATTCACATACTGGTAATTGTCAGATCGACCTCCTTCGGCCGCGTCATGCCGCAGTAGAGGTACATCGGCCGTGGATCCCCGCTCTTAGGATCTCATTTCGTGTTGAAAGCTCCGTTCCTTCGGAGGCTTATCTTTGGTATGTTTCCCTGAGTTGTAGGTTCTTGTACATTCAGGGGTATGGCGGGGCCCTGTCCCGTCATAGTTGTTGTAAATCTTAGAGTCTCAGAGTAATCGCAAGTGGTTGTAAAAAGGATAACTGTTCGGGTTGTTATGTATATACTGAAGGCAACTGTTTTGGTTGGCCTGTTTATTTATTATATCTCTTGTTTCATGACTCGTGTTTTATTTTCCGCTGGTTTTCTCTAATGTTGTATCACTAGGGTGCCCGGGGTAAGGCACCAGTCACGGGCCCGGAATTCGGGGCGTGACACTTTTCTAGCATGATTGTTGTGAACTATGTAGTACGGTAGACATACATGTGCTAAGTGATTTGGTTGGTTTAAAACATAGGGTGTTATAATAGCTTTATGGGAAGTTAGTTATAACGACTTTATGTAGGTAAAAGAATGGTTTATTGATTGTAGAAAGATAAGAGACTTGACTTATACACGACTTGATTTTAAAAGTTAAGAGACTTGATCTTGAAAGATAAGAGACTTGACTTATACACGACTTGATTTTGAAAGTTAAGAGACTTGATCTTGAAAGATAAGAGACTTGACTTAGTTTGACTTGTTATGAATTTTGTTAAAATGTTGTAAAAACCTCATTCGCGAGTAATGAGTAGTTGGTTTTAAAAGAATAATGTTTCTGATTTGGAAATGAGATTAAGTATCGAACAAACCATTGCAGCGTTAATAAAGGAAATGTATTGACTAATTGTTATTAAAACCAAGAGAAACCTCCATCCGCATGAAGCTAAGATGAGACAAAATGATATTACATTTCCTAGATCATGGCTGCTTTTATAAGATTGTAATAGACAAGAACAACCTACTCACACATAAGACATATGTTTCTCAAATTTGTTTTAAAGGAGAATTATATTCTTAAGTGATTAAAACTATGAACTACGAAACCTTTCAAAATGAGAAACTTGAGCATTTGAAATTAGGCAAACTTGACGTTTGGAAAATAATGTGTTACTTGATTTTACAAGGGAAGTGTTTTGGTTTACTTAAAAGATAGTCACTCTATTTTATACTACGAACATTGTGTGACTTTTGTGAAAGAAACGTATCTTTTAAAAGAGTTAATGTATGTAATACTTTAGGTCGAACCGGATTTTGGCATAAAAGGATAGTACCTTAAGTTGTGTGTAACTTGCCTATGTTTGCGTGTGATAGCCTTGTTGTGCAAGTACAGTATTTTACTCGACTACCGATTCATGGGATGAACCGGGAATGTATTTCACTCGACTACCGCGTTCATGGGATGAACCGGGAATGTATTTCACTCAACTACCGCGTTCATGGGATGAACCGGGAATGTATTTCACTCGACTACCGCGTACATGGGATGGACCGGGAATGTATTCTATCCGACTACCGAGTTCATGAGATGAACCGGGAATGTATTTCACACGTTTCTATACTGGGTCCATGAGATGGGCCGAGACATGTTATACGTATCACATGGTTTGTACCTAGACTGCCGGCAGTGAGGAAGGAGTTCCACGCGTGAGGATGACTTTGAGGCGTGAGTCCCCGACTTGACATGATCGCTTTTATGTTATGAGTCAGAGTTTGTTATCATACATGTCTCTCGCTTTATATAGATATTATGATTTCATTTACGATTTTTCAGTTTCACATACTTGGTACTGTTATCGACCTCCTTCGGGGCTGCGTTCATGCCGCAGTGAGGTACATCGGTTGTGGATCCTCGCCATAGGATCACGATTCAGCAGATTAGGAAGCCCCGTTTCTCGAGGCTTATCTTTTGGTATGTTACCACAGTGCAGAGGTTCTTGTACATTCGGGGTATGGCGGCCCCGTCCCGTCATAGTTATTGTCACTTCTTAGGTGCAGAGTCTTGCTGGCGTAGTTTGTAAAAGGATAATCGTCGGGTTTTATGAATATATACGTAAGGCAAATCGCTTTGGTTGGCCTGTTTATTTATCATGTCTCTTGTTTCATGTTTATGTTTTTATTTCCGCTGATTCTCTCTGATGTTGTATCACGAGGGTGCCCGGGGTAAGGCACCAGTCACGGGCCCCGGTTCGGGTCGTGACACTCTTCAGCCCGGTATGGACATCGCCAGGATGCAGGCCTATGAGTAGGGGATCGAGGATAGAGAGAGGGAGGACCAGATTGACTCGTGCCACCAAGAGGCTGTGACATCGTGGTCTCGTGGCGCTGAGGCGACAACCTCGAAGCACTGAGTCCACTTTCCAGCCAGCACAGAGTGCTCCTTCACGGTTTTCTGGCAAGAGGTCTGATCAGCCAGGTCATTCAGGAGCAGGTAAGGGCTCCGGGACTTCGGGATTTCAGGGAGGCAGGAACCGTCACCGATCGGGACCACCCACATGTCACGACCCGATCCCGGGCCCGTGACTGGTGCCTTACCCCGGGCACCCTAGTGATACAACATCAGAGAAAATCAGCGGAAATAAAAACTTAAACATGAAACAAGAGATAAGATCATAAAATAGGCCAACCAAACGGTTACCTTCCAAAAAAAATATATGTATACAAATCTTTCAAACCGAACAATTTAATCCTTTTTACAAACCCTGCCCACAACAGTACTACAAACCTCTAAGAGTTTTTATACAACATGACGGGACAGGGCCCCACCATACCCCTGAATGTACAAGAACCTACAACTCAGGGTAACATACCAAAGATAAGCCTCTGGAGAAACGGAGCTTCCCAACGCTGAACTGTGATCATAAGAGCGAGGATCAGCAATCGATGTACCTCTACCTGCGGCATGAACGCAGCTCAAGGAGGTCAGATAACAGTACCAAGTATGTGAAATCAAAATATCAGAAATGAAATCATAGTAGTCTATATAAAGCAGAGACATGTATGATAACCAAACTACGATCACAATAAATAAGCCATGTAAGTCGTGGACTCACGCCTCGTAGTCATCACTCAAATATAACTATGGGTCTCACGCTCGCAACATCAATCATGCCTGGAATACCTTCCTCACCGCCATGCCTATGATATAATCACACCAAGAAGTACACATGAACACTAGGTCCCACCTGTGTCATAACAACCGTACTAACAATACTATACAACCAAACCACGAAGCTGACACGGGGCAAGTACGAAAGACGACTACGGATACTCGCGCCGTGTCACGTAGGCGATGGGCAAGTACGAGGGCTAACTACTGTGTACCAAGGTGTCACGAGACTTCGTCACTACACCGAACGGCAAGTGCGAGGGCTAACTACTGTGTACGAAGGCCGAATCACCCACGAGGCGGCAAGTACGAAAGTGTCACGACCCGACTGCCCGGATCGTGCCTTACCCCGGGCACCCTAGTGATATAACATCAGAGAAAATCAGCGGAAATAAAAACTTAAACAGGAAACAAGATACATCATAAGAAAATAGGCCAACCAAAACGGTCGCCTTCATGCGTATATATAAAACCGAACAGTTACAATCCTTTACAACACTGCCCACAACAAGATTACTGCACTTAAGAATGTAACAACAACTATGACGGACAGTGTCTCGCCATACCCCTGAATGTACAAGAACCTACAACTCAGGGAAACATACCAAAAGATAAGCCTCCGGAGAAACGGAGCTTCCCAATACGCTGAACTGAGATCCTATGAGCGAGGATCCACAATCGATGTACCTCTACCTGCGGCATGAACGCAGCCCACCGAAGGAGGTCAGTACAACAGGTACCAAGTATGTGAAACTGAAAAATACTGTAATGAAATCATATTTCATCATTTTATAAAACCTTTTGCGATAAGTAAACAGTTATGCCAAGTAAGGGGACGCACATCCCCAGAATAGTCACTCACACATAACTATGGGTCTCACGCCCATAATATCACTCATGCCTGTGGAACTCATTCTCATCACGGCAGCGACATGATGTAAAACAACATCCATATGTGAACACGAACACTAGATCCTCGCGTCATCAAACCGATCGGGCCAAGTAGAATCGCTCTATACCAGATCCAAAAGCTAGTCATAAAACTTCACGGGCAAGGTACGGAAGCTAATTACCAGATCCAAAAGCTAGCCACGCAACTGGCCGAGGCAAGTACCAAAGCTAACGTACCCTAGCCAACCGTCTCACGAGATATGACCGAGGCAAGTATCTCAAGCTATCTACCAGAGGCTACCGATACACGAGAAATGACCAGAACAAGTATCTAAAGTGTGCCTGAACCACACGTACAAATCAAGCCCGTGATCGCTCGTCACTGCGGCAAGCTTCATGGATTAGCGGTCCATGGACTAACAATCTGAACCTCACAATGACCGCATGCCCCGGCATCTCACCTCGGAAGTCATGGCCATGAAACCATCCTACTGGACGCATGCCCGTGGAACATTGTTATACCCCGTAGTTCCAGGGTATGTATGCGAGGACGTACGTACGAGAATACGACATTGAAATTGGAATGGAAGAAAGAGGTGATTTTTCCACGGAAAAGTTTCCGGTTTTTGTGAAGGAAAAAGGTTCGTTAATGGGAATTGGATTCCCAGATTTGGTATTCGGACTTCTTGGAATATTAGAGAATTATGGAATTTTGTTTTTCGGAAATGGTCACGTGGGGCCCACGGGAGAAATTTATGGTTTTGTGGGGCCCACTTTGTTTTCGAGATTTTGGCCATTGTGGATATTTTCGGAAGATGAAATATTTTGGACGAGTAGGAGGGCGACACGTGTCACCCCCTAGTTGGCTTGACGAATTCCACTTTGTACACAACCCCCGTTTAGAGTCGTTTTTCGACGAAACGCTTTACACAACTCGCGTAGGATAAATTCCGCTATGTCATTTCTAATTTTTGCGGATTTTTCCGAGAGACGAACACGTTGGATCAACGAGAGGCGACACTTGTCACCCTCTCATTGATGGATGTCACACGGCAATAGGGCCGATTGGGTTGGCTTATTTTGTCTTGGAGTTGGTAGGATATTTTGTGTGCAAGTTGGCCAAGGACACTTGCCTAAATCCTCACCCTACACTTGCCTTGCACTTGGCATAATCTTGGCCATTGGTTGGCCATCCCTTGACCTATAAATACCCCCCTTTAGATGAAGAGTTCTTCATCCACATTTCACTTTCCAAGTCTTGAAAATCCTCCCCTTCCTTGTTGTGTTTTCGTCCAACCTTCCCCCCCTCTAGCCTTAGTGGCTTGGCTGAGAGCCCCCCCCCCCCTCTAAAGCTAGCCTAGCCGAAACACTACCCCCCCTCCCTTGGTAGAAAAGTTGCCTTCTAGTATTGTTATAATGCCCAAATTACCCTAGCCCAAATCCCTTAGTCCTTAGTAGAAGTTGTGAAGAACTTCTAAGGTTTTCTTGGAGCTACCGGAGCGCACAACTTAGGAGCTAAACCTTGCTCAGGCGCGACTTTTATCTAGGATATTATTGGCTTACCGAGGTAAATAACCTTATCCTCCTTTTGTAATTAGAATATACATACTGTAGAAGTATAGGAATAAGTATAAATACTTAGAAGGATATTAAAGAATAGAATTGAATTGTTATCACAGTAGAAGGGTTTAAAAGAAGAATAATAGAACTGTACTTACATAGGACTGTTTTCACAGTAGACTTGAGTAGTTCACCGGGTAGGGAAGTGCTGCCCAAATGTCCATAGAATAGCGAACCCTCTGTTTAGAGCTTTATATAGTACAGTCTAGACGTTGATAGACGTATTTGTCTGATATAGGTCGATACTCTGCGCGCGACATATTCAACTTGGCAGGTGGTTTTCGCCGAGAAGGTATGTGATTCTTCCTATCCTCTTGAGCATGATATTTTAAAGAATATGTATATAGTATGGTAGACGTACGTGTGTTAACTGAATAATAATTACGGCAATGTCTTCGGACTTAAGCCTGAATAATAATTACGGCAATGTCTTCGGACTTAAGCCTGAATAAAAAGAATCTGAAGTAGTTCAAAAGAATTAAGAAACCTTTTTTTTGAAAGAAGAGTAACACTTGGTTTTAAAAGCTTAAGAGTTATACTAGCTTTATGGGAAGTTAGGTATAACGGCTTAAGAGTGATAAAAAGAACGATTTATTGATTTAAGGAAATAAGAGACTTGACTTATTATACTAATATGAATTTTGTTAAAAAGTGTGAAACCTCATTCGTGAGTAAATAGTATTTTTGGTTTTCAAAAGGAATGATGTTTTACCGATCAGAATAAATGTCGAACAAACCACATGGCGCTTAATAAAGGGAAATATTGTGACTAATAAGTATTATTAAAACCAAGAGAAACTTACATCCGCATGAGCTACGATGAGACAAAATGATATTACATTTACTAGATCATGGTCTTTGTAATAAGATTGTTACGAATAATAATAACCTACTCACACTTAGGGTATATGTTTCTCAAATTGTTTTAAAGGATTAAAGCTATGAACTACGAAACCTTTGAAAGTGAGAAACTTGAGTAATTGAAATTAGGCAAACTTAAGCGTTGGGAAAAGAATGTTGTTACTTGATTTTACAAAGAGAAATGTGTTGATTTACTTCAAAAGATAATCACTCTATTTTTATACTACGGTATTGTGTGACTTTTGTGAAAGAAACAGATCTTTTAAAAGAGTAATACATTAAGTACTGGGGCTAAAAACCCGAACTTGTTAGCATAATGTAGAAAGTACCTTGTGTGAATAACTTGATTGTATTGAATTGTGATAGTCTTGTAATACTTTCTTGTTGACTTGATAAGTAAACATGTTAGGATGCTACGTGAGTTAGTATCTTGTGATGTTTGTGTAGGGGTTTTCCTTATGTGCTTAGGTTGTTTAACGATAAACCGTCATGTTGATATTATATCACTCATGATTCCGGGTTAAGCCGCCTCCGACGCGGGTAGACTCAAAGTGTCTAGTGACCTATGATTCGAGAATACCTTATGCAGTGCAGTATGGCCTATGCGAGCTACGGAGTTCCGTGTTAGTATGCGCCCTTGTGGTCATGCGGTCTTTGTGGCTACGCGACGGCGAGTCCAGACGCCGCCGGGAGTAGCTACCCGATGCGGGAATACCTCATGCGGGCCATCGAGTGGCCCATGCGGAGCTACGGAAAGTTCCAGGGCTAGACGCGCACATTAGATGCTGCGGGCAAGTGGCCAGCTTTGATCATGTGACGGTCTAGACAGATCTCATGATACAGTTTACGACCTTGTTGTACTGGGGGTTTTTAGTAGTCGGCTATGCCTTCGTACTTACCCCGTACGGTTTTTATGATGACTTTGAGGGCGTGAGTCCCTGACTTGACACGATCGCTATTTATTGGAATCGTAGTTTTGGCTTATCATACATGTCTCGCTTTATATAGACTACTATGATTTCATTTACGATTTTCGATTTCACATACTTGGTACTGTTAGATCGACTCCTTCGGCTTGCGTTCATGCCGCAGTAAAGGTACTCCTACCGTTGATCCGTTCTTAGGATCACCGCTTTCGTTGGGAAAACTCCGTTTCTCGGAAGCTTAGCATTTTGGTATGGTCCCCGGTCGTTGTAGATAGTTGTATTCAGGGGTATGGCAGGGCCCTGTCCCACCATTGTTGTTTTAAACTCTTAGAGGTCTGTAGACCGGGTGTAAGGTTGGGATGTAATCGCTCATTTGGGGTACTTATATACATATATGCCGAAAGGCAACTTTTTCCTAAACCGTGTCTTATTTATCTTGTTTCATATTTTGGTTGTTTTATTTTCCACGATTTCTCGATGTATGACTACTTGGGTGCGGGTAAGGCACGACCACGGCCCTCGAACGGTCGCGACAAAAGTGGTATCGAGCGATTAATCCTCGGAAAGTGTCTACGCACCAGATCTAGTAAGTCTTGATTATCGGTGTGTTGTGCACCACACCAATAATCGTGAGGCTATAGGATATTTAGGATTGGTTTCCATTTTTCTCACTCGAGATCGTGCTTTAGAGTCGTGTTATAAGTTGACCCCTCTAACGTATTCCTTTCCTTTACGGTGATGCCCGCGCCAGAAACTCGCCCGAAGGCAAGGCAAAGCGAGGAGGCGCGAGTGGAGTTCGAGAGATTTAGAAGGGCACAGCCCAATCATCACTGAGGTGATGCTTCGCGAGGAGTTACGAGGCGCCGCCAACAGCAGAGTTTGGCACACGGCGGCAGCTCATCGCGCCATGACATCTGGACCTTCGCCCACGACTTGGAGCGTAAAATATGGATTGGAAGGAGACGGCCACATTAGCAAGGACTTGGCGGCAAAGAGTATTTTATGTACCGTATACCAAGGATATTGATGCTTATCTAAAGAAGGGTTGTGAGGAGTAGCTCTTGATCGAGGGCGAGCCAGCTTGCGTTCAGATTATGTGCGTGGCCGAGAGAGGTAGATCGGCATTAAACAAGATCGCAGAAGAGGCCCGCTTGGCGTGATCGTTTGGTAACTAACGAGGCGAACCGCCTCGGCAGCAGACAGACATGCGCCCGCCCGGTGCAGTGTCCTCCACTGTGGTTGATTTTCCTCAGTGTTCACAGTGTGGCAGGCGTCATCCCGGGAAGTGCCGTCTTTTTACTGGTGCTTGTTTTTACCGCGACCGTCAGGGCCATATGGCGAGGGAATGTTCTATGAGGAAGGATGCAAGTAGGAAGACTCAGCCTACGATCGATTGTGGATGCAGTGGTTGGAGAGGAGGTGTTAGTTGCGAGGCCACCCTACCTCGGTGTGGCGTTGTGGTCGATGTCATCGTGGGAGTGTCGTGCCTGCGGCGGCTTGTTTTGTTTCGGCGGCAGGCCATTTTGCGAGAAATTGTCCAACGAGTTGGCGGGGATGTAGGGACTCGGCCGGGTCGATGGATAGTTCATCACCTTCCTCACTATGCACAAAGAGGCGGGATTGACTAGACGACCTAGGAAAGTGCCGTAGATACAGTATATCCTTAACCCTTTAGAGATTTATATGTATAGTAAGATGCGAATATCTTAAAGTATTGTTTTGGTTAGCATGGTGTTAGTGTGATTAGAATTGTTGATTAATTAACCGTAAGATTGGGGACAGAAAGAGTGGGAGCCTTAGAATATTACGTAGAAGACCTTAGAGGCGAGGCCATCTTTGGTAAAAGAATTATTTCGTGTTTGACCCTTATCGAAGTGCATAGTATACGTGAGATTTTTTTTATGGGATGAATCCCTGAGTGTTGTGAAACGAAAGAGGATGGTTGAGCTTAGAAGACCGCTAGGTTTTCGTAACGTGATTGGTGAGATTGTTCCGGATCGGGGAGCTAGTGTTTGGCGCGATCGGTGCCGGGTTGGCCGTGTTGCGGGTCGACCCACGCCCTGTTTGGTGATGGGGTCAGTTTGTGGTGGTCCCGTTTTGTGTTAGGGTCACGAGGGTGTTAGGCCCAGGTTTAGTTAACCATTGTACGAGTTCGTGGATGTGTTCGACCAGTAGTCGGGCCGATGGGGTCAACCCGTCTTATCTTTTAGTCAAACCATGTACTCGGTAGTAAGTTACGAGATGATTATTTCAAGAAGGTTGTAAGGCTACACGGGGTGCCTACCTTCACCTTATGGCTGACAGGGGAGTCCAAGCTACGACTGTTTCTTTTCTGGAAAAGTTACCAGGCAAGGTTAGGAACTCAGGTGAATCTCAGTGTCGCATTCACCCTCGGGCAAGTGGTTGGATTTCGGGAGTAGCTATAAGGACTCTTCGCCTCTTGTTGAGTATATATTATAGCTACCATTTCAGTATTCGGGTGTCGCCGTTTGGAGCCTTTTTATAAGCGCTAGTGTAAGATTGCCGATCGATTGATTCGATGTAAGCAAGGTGCAGACAGTTGGTTCATACTTGTTCGAGGCGTGGATAGGTGGAGCTTATCCGTAAGAGGTTATTGGCGGCTCGAGTCGGTGGGAAGCGATGCGAAACATGGTAAGTGATAAGGAAGAGTTCGAGTGTACGAGAAGGGTACGACGAGTAAGGCAAAGTGACAAAAGTGGTATGGGAAGAAGCGGGCATGTATTACAGGCATAGGTGTGATCATTTCGTTTGTAAAGAGTAGGTGCGAAGGGAGTATCTTTTTAGACCTCTAGTAGGAGCTTTCGTGATAGAGGTGATTTTCCTCGTGGACTTGGAGATAAGTATGTGCGCTAGTTGTGTTGTGGCCAGGTGTGGCATGGATGTTTCCGTAAGTATAGCAGTAAGGACTATACTGGCGCCTGTTCGTTTTTGAGACTTAGAAGGAACATTCGGGACGAATGTTTCTAAGGAGGGGAGAATGTTATACCCCGTAGTTCCAGGGTATGTATGCGAGGACGTACGTACGAGAATACGACATTGAAATTGGAATGGAAGAAAGAGGTGATTTTTCCACGGAAAAGTTTCCGGTTTTTGTGAAGGAAAAAGGTTCGTTAATGGGAATTGGATTCCCAGATTTGGTATTCGGACTTCTTGGAATATTAGAGAATTATGGAATTTTATTTTTCGGAAATGGTCACGTGGGGCCCACGGAGAAATTCTGGTTTGTGGGGCCCACTTTGTTTTGAGATTTTGGCCATTGTGGATATTTTGGAAGATGAAATATTTTGACGAGTAGGAGAGGCGACACGTGTCACCCCCCCGTAGTTGGCTTGGACGAATTCCACTTTGTACACAACACCCGTTTAGAGTCGTTTTTCGACGAAACGTTTTACACAACACGCGTAGGATAAAATACGGCTATGTCATTTGTAATTTTTACGGCTTTTTCAGAGATACGCAAAACGTTGGACCAACGAGATGGCGACACTTTTCACCCTCTCATTGATGGATGTCACACGCAATAGGCCGATTGGGTTGGCTTATTTTGTCTTGGAGTTGGTAGGATATTTTGTGTGCAAGTTGGCCAAGGACACTTGCCTAAATCCTCACCCTACACTTGCCTTGCACTTGGCATAATCTTGGCCATTGGTTGGCCATCCCTTGACCTATAAATACCCCTTTAGATGAAGAGTTCTTCATCCACCTTTCACTTTCCAAGTCTTGAAAATCCTCCCTTCCTTGTTGTGTTTCGTCCAACCTTCCCCTCTAGCCTTAGTGGCTTGGCCGAGAGCCCCTCCCCCTCTAAAGCTAGCCTAGCCGAAACACTACCCCCCCTCCCATGGTTGAAAAGTTGCCTTCTAGTAATGTTATAATGCCCAAATTACACTAGCCCAAATCCCTAAGTCCTAAGTAGAATTTGTGAAGAACTTCTAAGGTTTTCTTGGAGCTCTGGAGCGCACAACTTAGAGCTAAACCTTGCTCAGCGCGACTTTTATCTAGGATATTATTGGGCTTACCGAGGTAAATAACCTTATCCTCCTTTTGTAATTAGAATATACATCTTGTAGAAGTATAGGAATAAGTATAAATACTTAGAAGGATATTAAAGAATAGAATTGACTATTATCACAGTAGAAGGGTTTAAAGAAGAATAATAGAACTGATTTACATGGGATGTTTTCACGATGAGACTTGAGTAGCTCACCGTAGGGAAGTGCTGCGCCCAAATGTCCATAGAATAGCGAACCCTCTGTTTAGAGCTTTATACGATCTGATCTAGACGTTGATAGACGTATTTGACTGATATAGGTCGATACTCTGCGCGCGACATATTCAACTTGGCAGGTGGTTTTCGCCGAGAAGGTATGTGATTCTTCCTATCCTCTTGAGCATGATATTTTAAAGAATATGTATATAGTACGGTAGACGTACGTGTTAAGCGAATAATAATTACGGCAATGTCTTGGACTTAAGCACGATAATAATTACGGCAATGTCTTGGACTTAAGCCCGAATAAAAAGAATCTGAAGTAGTTCAAAAGAATTAAGAAACCTTTTTTGAAAGAAGAGTAACACTTGGTTTTAAAAGCTTAAGAGTTATACTAGCTTTATGGGAAGTTAGGTATAACGGCTTAAGAGTGATAAAAAGAACGATTTATTGATTTAAGGAAATAAGAGACTTGACTTATTATACTAATATGAATTTTGTTAAAAAGTGTGAAACCTCATTCGTGAGTAAATAGTATTTTTGGTTTTCAAAAGGAATGATGTTTTACCGATCAGAATAAATGTCGAACAAACCACAACAGCGCTAATAAAGGGAAATATTGTGACTAATAAGTATTATTAAAACCAGTAGAAACTTACATCTGCATAGGAGCTAAGATGAGACAAAATGATATTACATTTACTAGATCATGGCTGCTGTAATAAGAATGTTACGAATAATAATAACCTACTCACACTTAGGGTATATGTTTCTCAAATTGTTTTAAAGGATTAAAGCTGTGAACTACGAAACCTTTCGAAAGTGAGAAACTTGAGTAATTGAAATTAGGCAAACTTAAGCGTTGGGAAAAGAATGTTGTTACTTGATTTTACAAAGAGAAATGTGTTGATTTACTTCAAAAGATAATCACTCTATTTTTATACTACGGGTATTGTGTGACTTTTGTGAAAGAAACGGATCTTTTAAAAGAGTAATACATTAAGTACCTTGGGGCTAAAAACCCGAACTTGTTAGCATAATGTAGAAAGTACCTTGTGTGAATAACTTGATTGTATTGAATTGTGATAGTCTTGTAATACTTTCTTGTTGACTTGATAAGTAAACATGTTAGGATGCTACGTGAGTTAGTATCTTGTGATGTTTGTGTAGAGGGATTTTCCTTTATTGTGCTTAGGTTGTTTAACGATAAAACTGTCATGTTGATATTATATCACTCATGATTCCGGTTAAGCGCCTCCGACGCGGGTAGACTCAGCGTCTAGTGACCTATGATTCGAGAATACCTTATGCAGTGCAGTATGGCCTATGCGAGCTACGGAGTTCCGGTTAGTATGCGGCCCTTGTGGTCATGCGGTCTTTGTGGCCATGCGGACGGCGAGTCCAGGACGCTGTCGGGGAGTAGCTACCCTCGATGCGGGGAACACCTCATGCGGGCCATTGGAGTGGCCCATGCGGAGCTACGGAAAGTTCCAGGGCTAGATGCGCACATTAGATACTGCGGGCGAGTGGCCAGCTTTGATCATGTGACGGTCTAGACAGATCTCATGATACGATTTACGACCTTGTCGCATCGGGGTTTTTAGTAGTCGGCTATGCCTCGTACTTACCCCCGCACGGTTTTATGATGACTTTGAGGCGTGAGTCACGACTTGACACGATCGCTATTTATTGTGAATCGTAGTTTTGGCTTATCATACATGTCTCTGCTTTATATAGACTACTATGATTTCATTTACTGATTTTCGCCACATACTTGGTACTGTTGTTATCGACCTCCTTCGGGCCGCGTTCATGCCGCAGTAAAGGTACTCCTACCGTTGATCCGTTCTTAGGATCACCGCTTTCGGCTGGGAAAGCTCCGTTTCGGAAGCTTAGCATTTTGGTATGGTCCTGTCGTTGTAGATATTTGTATTCAGGGTATGGCGGCCCTGTCCCGCCATTGTTGTTTTAAACTCTTAAGTCTGTAGACTGTTGTAAGGTTGGGATGAATCGCTCATTTTGGGGTACTTATATACATATATGCCGAAGGCAACTTTTTCCAAAGCGTGTCTTATTTATACTGTTTCATATTTTGGTTGTTTTATTTTCCGCTGATTTCTCTGATGTATGACTACTTGGGTGCCCGGGTAAGGCACCAGTCACGGGCCCCGGAACGGGTCGTGACAAACATCCATCACGTCAGCATGTCCAAAGGAATAACAAGATGATACTCAAAGTGGACGCATACTCGTGGAAAATCCAACGCGTCAGTATGTCCAACAATCAATCAGATAACCGCCTCCTGCAGTCACGGCAAAGACATCAACAAAACACTTGCACATCAAAGACTATCACGACAAGCATAGGCAAGTTCAACATACATACATTTTTATCAACAATCCGGGTTTCAAACCCAAAATACTACATACTTTCATTCTTTCAAAAAGACCTCTTTTTTCGTAAAAGCCACATGATACTAATACTCGTAGTATTAAAACACGTTTCCCTTTTTAAACCAAATTACTACACCTTCAGAAAATCTTTATAAGGTTTTTAAAATCAAGTACTCTATAACTTTTTAAAACCAAGTGCTTTTCTTTTAAAACAACAACAAGTGTTCTTTTAAAACCCAAATAACTTTACTCTTTTCAAAACAAGTAACCTATACTTAAATCAAGTTACTTCTCTTTTTCCAAAAAAAACAAGTCGTTGTAAGTCAAGTCTCTTGTCTTTCAAGATCAAGTCTCTTAACTTTCAAAATCAAGTCGTTTTACAGTCAAAACCAAATCTTTCTTTTATTTTCATAAAGTCGTTATAACTAACTTCCCATAAAGCCATTATAACACTTTATGTTTTAAACAAACAAAATCCATTTCACACACGTACGTCTACCGTACTATATAGTTTACAACAATCATGCTCAAGAGTATAGGAAGAATCACATACCTTTTAGCTTATGTTATACCCCGTATTTCCAGAGTATGTACGTAAGGGAATACGTACAAAAGTCTAGCCTTAAAGTTTAGGCACAAAACGTTTTTTTTGGGCACAACTCACAAAACGAATAGTTTTCCGACGAAACGTTTCCACAGCTTTCGTAGGGCAAATTCCGGCTATGCCATTTCTAATTTTTGCGGATTTTTCCGAGAGACGAAACATTTTGGACCAACGGGAGGGCGACACTTGGCACCCTCCAATTGGTGGACTTGAAATCGTCCATTGGACGAATTGGACAATGAAGTGCACGTTTTTTGTGCCTTTGCACAAGTCAAGGATTAGGTAGGATATTTTGTGTGCAAGTTGGCCAAGGACACTTGCCCTAATCTTGACCTTACACTTGCCTAGCACTTGGCTAAATCTTGGCCATTGGTTGGCCATGTCTTGACCTATAAATACCCCCCCTTTGGATGAAGAGTTCTTCATCCACAAATCAATTTCCAAGTCTTGAAAAATCCCTCCCCCTCTCTCTAAAGCTTTTCGTCCAAAGCCTCCTACCCCCCCTCCCCTTTTGAAGTTTGGCCGAGGGCCCCCCCCCCCCTAGCCTAGCCGAAATCTACCCCCCCTCCCTTGGTAGAAAAGTTGCCTTCTTGTATTGTTATAATGCCCAAAATACCCTAGCCCAAATCCCTTAGTACTTAGTAGAAGTTGTGAAGAACTTCTAAGGTTTCCTTGGAGCATACAACTTAGGAGCAAAACCTTGCTCAAAGCGACTTTATCTAGGATATTATTGGGCTTACCGAGGTAACTAATCCTAACCCTCTTTTGAATTAGAGAATACTTACTGTAGTAGTATAAGAATAAGTATTAGATACTTAGAAGAATATTGCGAATAGAATTGAATTATCACGATAGAAGGGTTTAAAGAAGAATAATCAAAGCTGTATTTACATGGGATTGTTTTCACATGAGACTTGAGTAGCTCACCGTAGGGAAGCACGCCCAATTTTCCGTAGGATATAGAACCCTCTGTTTAGAATCTGCATAAAGTAGTCGAGCGTTGATAGGCGTGTCGACTATTATAGTCGATTCTCTGCGCGACATATTCAACTTGGCGGTGGTTTTCATTGAGAAGGTATGTGATTCTTCCTAAAGCATGATATTTTACAATATATATGTAGTACGGTGACGCGTACGTGTTAATCGAATAATAACTACGCAATGTCTTTGACTTAAGCTGAATAATACTTACGGCAATGCCTCACGCTTAAGCACGAATAACACTTACAGAATGCCTCACGCTTAAGCTGAATAATAAAGAATCGAAAGCATTTCAAAAGAATCTTTGAATCATTTTTAATGAAGATAACTAATTGAGTTTTAAAAAGCTTAAGAGTTATACTAGCTTTATGGGAAGTTAAGTATAACCACTTAAGAATGATAAAAGAAATGCGATTTGCCTATGTGTTTATAATGGACTTATATTGAACTGTGAAAAGAATAATAAGATGGTTTGATAAGTAGACATGATATGATGCTATGTGTGTTAGTGTCTTGTAACGTTTGTATAAGAGAGTATTATTGTTGTGCTTATGTTGTTTAAAGATAAGCTGTTATGTTAGTGTACTATCACTCACCTCTTGACATATTATCGGGGTTGTCGCCTCCGACGCGGGTAGACTCAGTGATGCAGGACCATGATTCGAGAATACCTCATGCGGGTCCAAGGGACCTATGCGGAGCTACGGAGTTCCGTGTTAGTGATGCGGGGTTATACCTCATGCGGTCTATGTGGCGTGCGGACTAGGAGTCGGGGCGATGCCGAGGAGTAGCTACCTCGATGCGGGTTATGTACTATGCGGGCTTATGTGAGTGGCCTACGCGGACTACGAGAGTCGAGGATTAGGCTTGCATGGTGATACTACGCAATTGGCCTGCCGATCATTCGCGGCCTAGAAAAGACACATTCTGCTTTACCTATTGTTGCTCTTGTTTATGATGTGGCACTATGCGCGTCCCTTGGTTGTTTCATACATACTTGCAAAACCGATTTTAAAATGATATGTTTTCATTTAAGTATTTCTGATTTCATATACTTAGTACTGTTATCGACCTCCTTGGGCTGCGTTCATGCCACGGTAAGGCAAGCAGTGCTAGATCCACATTCTTAGGATCTCTACGTTGGTGTCGGAGCTCCATCTTTTCCGAGGCTCTACTTTGGGTATGATCTCCTGTTGTAGATAGTTTTGTCTGCAGGGGTATGGCGAGCCTGTCCCGCCATAGTTGTATTTTTCCTTAGAGTGCGTAGTCATGTTATGCAAGATCGGATGTAATCGCTAAACCATGTTTATATATATATGCCGAAAGGCGACGTTTTCACATAAAGCGTGTCTTATTTTATAAATCTGTTTCATGTCTTGTTTTATATTTCCGCGATTACTCGATGTATGACTACTGGGTACCCGTGAGAACGATCACGCCCCGAATGGGTCGTGACAAAAGTGGTATCGAGCGATTAATCCTCGGAAAGTGTCTAGGCATCGTATCCGAGAGTCTTGGTTATCGGTGTGTTGTGCACCACACCAATAATCGTGAGGCTATAGGGTATTTAGGATTGGTTTCCATTCTTCTCACTCGAGATCGTGCTTTAGAGGCGTGTTAAAGTTGGACCCTCTAACGTATTCCTTGTTCTCAGAATGCTTATGCCTCCACGTAAGGCAACCCGGCCTGGCGGAAGGCGGCGAGGAGGCGCTAGTGGGACACCTAGAGTCACGAGGGCTCGGGCCCGTCTATACGAGAGATGGCGAGTTCTACGACGCCGCCGGATTCAGCGAGACTACAGCACCGCACCTCGTCCCACACCTGGGCGGAGAGATAGTGGCAAGGAGATGGCCCGGCTATTGGCTAGGATTGTGGCGACACGAGGACAGCCGGATGCGATTAGTCAGCCCCACCTACTGCGTACCGTGGTTCACCCGAGGCGAGAGTTTGAGGCTACGAGACTTCACGAGTTGTAGCCCGCCGAGTTTTACTGTCGAGGCGGAGGATGATCCGCAGGAGTTCATCCGTCGCCTGAGGATTTCGAGAGTGATCGGGCGTCGAGACCGAGTCCGTGATCTTTGGTTCGCATAGGCGCGTGATACCGCGATCGATTGGTTTGATTCATGGGAGTTATCCCGGGAGAGCACGCGTCCCAGCCTACTGGGATGAGTTCTCAGAGGCTTTCCTCACTCACTTCTTGCCTCCACATATGAGGAGGGCGCGGCCGATAGATTTTTACCGCCGAGGTAGAGGGACGACCGTCGTGAGTACAATGTCGAGTTTGATTCATTGGCTCGATATGTCCCGCGTTAGTAGCGATTATGGAGGATAGGGTGCACCGCCACGTCACCGCTAGATGACTATATGGCCGAGTCGTATGCGGGTGTTTTCACCGGGTATGGACATTACCGCGTGCAGCTCATGCTCTTGGATGTGAGCGTAGAGACCGCGGTTGACAGCGCAGAAGAAGACCAGACGGCAGTGGTCTTTTGGTGGCTATCGTGGTGGCGGCCTCGGCCTAGATTTGCACCACGGCGGCTCGAGCACTTCGCACCGCCCTCGGACGGCAGATATTCGAGGCGCACGGGGCCCCGGACTTGAGCGCCCGCAGCGGCAGGCATCGCCGATCGGGACCACCCGCCGGTGTGGCCGTCGCGCAGATCCCACCGGAGTTGTGGTGCTACGAGCTTGTTTGATTGTGGCCAGCAGGTCACTATGCGAGGAACCGTCCGACTGGCGATCTTGATGGTGGGTCACCTATAGGTTCTTTCACGGGTCTTCTTCATCCCCGACAGCTTACTCGCTCGGAGGGCAAGGTACTCATGGACCAGCGGTAGCAGAGGTCGTGGCGCGGTCCCAGTTCTAGCGGTCCTCGAACCACATTTATGCTTTGTCGGTAACCGAGGATCACGAGGCCTCACCGATGTCGCCATGTACCTTATCGGTTCGGGTTTGATGTTTATGCCTTGATAGATCCGGTTCTACTGGCCCTATATATCTCCCTTGTTTCTAGTAGGATAGGGATAGAGCACGAGTCCATAGACTCTTTCGAGGTAGCTACGCGATGGTGATTCGGTGGTAGCTCGGCGGGTATATAGAGCTTGTCTGTGACCATTTACGCCGTCGGACCCTAGCCGACTTGATAGAGTTGGAGATGATTGACTTCGACGTGATCATGGGATGGATTGGCTAGCTTCTTGCTACGCCAATGTAGACCGCAGAGAGAGTAGTACGGTTCCAGCTCGGCGAGCCGGTTGTTGAGTGGGAGGAGCACGGTGTCGCCGAGGGTAGGTTTATTTCCTACCTCAAGGCTAGGAAGATGGTGCAGGGTATATCTACCATCTCGTTCGGGTGTTTGATCTCAAGCCGCGTACCAGATTTTCCGTCGCCCAGTGGTCGAGAGTTCCCAGCGTGTTTCAGACGACCTCCCGTATCCTCACGAGAGGGAGATTGAGTTTTGTATAGACATATTGCCAGACACTCGGCCTATTTCCATTCCGCCATACAGAATGGCACCTGCCGAGTTGAGAGAGTTGAAGGATCAGCTTAGAGATTTGCTGGAGAAGGGCTTCATCAGGCCTAGTGTTTCTCCCTGGGGAGCGCCGGTATTGTTCGTGAAAAAGAAGGACGGGACGCTGCGCATGTGTGTTGATTACATGCGGTGAACAAGGTGACCATTAAGAATACCCCCTTCCCGTGATTGATGATTTGTTCGACCGGTTGAAGTGCGAGATGCTTCTCCAAGATTGATCTACGGTCGCTATCATCAAAGTAGTCGAGAGAGGTAGATGTCCCTAGATCGCATTCAGACCCTGACGCATTATGAGTTCAGGGTCATGTCTTTTGGGTTGACCAATGCTCCGGCGGTATTCATGGATTTGATGAACCGAGTGTTCAAACCATTTTTGGACACGTTTGTGATAGTGTTCATTGATGATATCTTGGTTTATTCTCGCTCAGAGCAGGAGCATGCGGAGCACTTGAGGACTGTGTTGACAGTTCTCCAGGACCAGCAATTGTACGCCAAGTTTTCCAAATGTGAGTTTTGGTTGACTTCAGTGGCGTTTCTTGGGCATATTGTCGGGGCTGATGGCATTCGAGTGGATACGGCCAAGATCGAGGCAGTCAGGACTTGGCCTAGACCTACTACTCCGACAGAGGTTCGCAGTTTTCTGGGCCTTGCAGGTTATTATCGGCGGTTCGTGGAGAAGTTTGCTTCTATCTCTGCACCATTGACTAGGCTGACTCAGAAGGCAGCCAAGTTTGATGGATCGATGCTTGGAGCGGGGTTTTGATTCTTTGAAAGAGAGACCGACGACCGCCCGTTCTTACTCTTCCAGAGGTCCAGATGGTTATGTCGTGTATTGCGTCGTCGGCATCGGGTTGGGATGTGTTGATGCGGATGGCGGGTTATAGCATATGCATCCCGACACCAAGAAACACGAGAGGAACTACCCCACCCATGATTTGGAGTTGGCGGTGTGATTCACGCTTTGAAGATCCGGAGGCACTATTTGTATGGGGTTTACGTGGATATTTTTACTGCACCACAAGAGCCTCCAAAGATATCTTGACCGAGGGAGCCGAACTTACGATAGAGACGGTGGTTAGAGTTGCTTAAGGATTACGATGTTGATAGCCTTTACCCCCCGGGGAAGGCCCATGTTGTGGCTGATGCCCTTAGTCGTAGGTCGATGGGAGCCTATCGGATGTGCAGCTAGAGAGGAGGGACATGGTTCGTGATTTGCATCGCTTAGCGAGCCTTGGTGTCCGTTTGATTGATTACGATAGCGATGGGGTTAGAGTTCGTGAAGTTGCCGAGTCTTCCATCGCCGGCGAGGTGAAGAGGCAACAGCTCGAGGATCCGGCTTTGATTCGATATCGTGATACAACTCTTCGTGAGGAAAGGGTCCTTGAGGTAGCACCGATGGGGTGCTAAGGTTTGAGGGCGATTGTGTGTTCCAGATGTTTGAGACTTGGCGAGGTTCTTGGGGAAGCACAGCGGTAGCGTTACTCTATCCATCCGGGGTCGACCAAGATGTACCACGACCTTAGATCTGTGTATTGGTGGGATGGCTTGAAGAGGGACGTTGCAGAGTTCGTAGCTCAGTGCCCATGTTGTCAGCAGGTGAAGGTAGAGCACCAGAGGCCTGGTGGTTTGTTGCAGGCGATAGAGATCCCGACCTGGAAGTGGGAGGTGATCAACATGGACTTCATCACAGGATTACCTCGCACTCAGAGGAGACATGATTCTATATGGGTTATCGTCGACAGGCTGACGAAATCAGCCCACTTTCTTCCCGTCAGGACGACTTTTTCGGCTGAGGATTATGCCAGACTTTACATCCGAGAGGTCGTCAGACTGCATGGAGTCCCTATTTCGATCATATCGCATGCAGGAGCGGGCCATTTACTAACTCGGAGGTCTTTCCAGAGGTTTAGGGACGCAGTGAGCACGAGTATCGCATTCCATCCACGAGCAGACGACGGCCGAGCGCACTATCCAGACTCTTGAGGATATGCTGCGAGCCTGTGTTATCGACTTCAGGGGTAGCTGGGAGGATCATTTGCCTCTAGTTGAGTTCGCGTACAATAATAGCTACCACTCCAGTATTCAGATGACGCCTTATGAGGCCTTGTATGAGAGGAAGTGCAGATCGCCTATAGGTTGGTTCGATGTGGGCGAGGTGCAGCTAGTGGGACCAGATTTGGTGCAGCAGGCAGTGGATAAGGTGAAGCTTATCCGAGAGCGGCTATTGATACCGTGAGTCGATGTAAGTCGATGCAGATCATCGTCGTCAGATCTTGAGTTCGAGGTTCATGATTGGGTTTTCCTAAAGTGTCACCCATGGGGTGTGATGAGATTCGGGAAGAAGGAAACTCACCAAGGTACATTGGGCCGTTTCAGATTGTCCGCAGGGTAGGCAAGGTTGCCTATGAGTTGGATCTGCCGTCCGATCTGGAGGCAGTGCATCCGGTTTTTCACGTATCTATGCTGAGGAGATGTATCGGGGATCCATCTAGAGTGCACCCGATTGACGATGTCCAGGTGACCGAGGGGTTATCGTATGAGGAGGTTCCCATAGCGATAATCGATCGTCAGGTTAGGCGTCTGCGGACCAAGGACGTGGCTTCCGTCAAAGTCTTGTGGCGAACGAGCTCGGGGAGGAGATGACTGGGAAACCGAGGAAGACATGAGGCGTAAGTATCTCACCTATTCCCACACCTCCGTAATTCACTTTTCCTACCGGTAAATCTTCATTATCGCTTTATGCCTAAGTGTTGTTTCGTGGCCGTGTGTGGCATTTGCAAATCGCTTAAGTTATGAAGAATCTTATCGTTAATCGTCTTGGGAAGGAACATTCGACGAATGTTTCTAAGGAGAGAATGTTATACCGTATTTGCAGTATGTACGTAAGGGAATACGCATAAAAGTCTAGCCTTAAAGTTTAGGCACAAAACGTTTTTCTTGGGCACAACTCGCAAAACGAATAGTTTTCCGACGAAACGTTTCCACAGCTTTCGTAGGGCAAATTCCGGCTATGCCATTTCTAATTTTTGCGGATTTTTCCGAGAGACGAAACATTTTGGACCAACGGGAGGGCGACACTTGGCACCCTCCAATTGGTGGATTTGAAATTGTCCATCGACGAATGGACAACGGCGCACGTTTTTTGTGCCTTTGCACAAGTCAAGGATTAGGTAGGATATTTTGTGTGCAAGTTGGCCAAGGACACTTGCCCTAATCTTGACCTTACACTTGCCTAGCACTTGGCTAAATCTTGGCCATTGGTTGGCCATGTCTTGACCTATAAATACCCCCCTTTGGATGAAGAGTTCTTCATCCACAAATCAATTTCCAAGTCTTGAAAAATCCCTCCCCCTCTCTCTAAAGCTTTTCGTCCAAAGCTTCCTACCCCCTTCCCCTTTTGAAGTTTGGCCGAGGGCCCCCCCCTAGCCTAGCTGAAATCTACCCCCCTCCCTTGGTAGAAAAGTTGCCTTCTTGTATTGTTATAATGCCCAAAATACCCTAGCCCAAATCCCTTAGTACTTAGTAGAAGTTGTGAAGAACTTCTAATGTTTCTGGAGCATACAACTTAGAGCAAAACCTTGCTCAGTGCGACTTTATCTAGGATATTATTGGGCTTACCGAGGTAACTAATCCTAACCCTCTTTTGAATTAGAGAATACTTCTTGTAGTAGTATAAGAATAAGTATTAGATACTTAGAAGAATATTGCGAATAGAATTGAACTGTTATCACAGAGAAGGGTTTAAAAGAAGAATAATCAAATCAGATTTACATAGACTGTTTTCTGATGAGACTTGAGTAGCTCACCGCAGGGAAGTACGCCCAATTTTTCGTAGGATATAGAACCCTCTGTTTAGAATCTGTTTACAAAGTAGTTCGAACGTTGATAGACGTGTCGACTATTATAGGTCGATTATCTGCGCGACATATTCAACTGGCGTGGTTTTCACGAGAAGGTATGTGATTCTTCCTAAAACATGATATTTTACAATATATATGTAGTACGGTAGACGCATACGTGTTAACTGAATAATAACTACGGCAATGTCTTTGACTTAAGCTGAATAATACTTACGGAATGCCTCACGCTTAAGCTCGACAACACTTACAGAATGCCTCACGCTTAAGCTGAATAATAAAGAATGAAAGCATTTCAAAAGAATCTTGAATCATTTTTAATGAAGAGAACTAATTGAGTTTTAAATGTAAGCTTAAGAGTTATACTAGCTTTATGGGAAGTTAAGTATAACCACTTAAGAATGATAAAAGAAACAGTTTGCCTATGTGTTTATAACAGACTTATATTGAATTGTGAAAAGAATAATAAGATGGTTTGATAAGTAGACATGATATGATGCTATGTGTGTTAGTGTCTTGTAACATTTGTATAAGAGAGTATTCTTGTTGTGCTTATGTTGTTTAAAGATAAGTTGTTATGTTAGTGTACTATCACTCACCTCTTGACATATTACCGGGGGTTAAGTCGTCCACGCGGGTAGACTCGGCGTGCAGGACCATGATTCGAGAATACCTCATGCGGGTCCAAGGGACCTATGCGGAGCTACGGGAGTTCCACGTTAGTGATGCGGGGTTATACCTCATGCGGTCTATGTGGCCATGCGGACTATGAGTCCAGGACGATGCCGAGGAGTAGCTACCCTCGATGCGGGGTTATGTACCTACGGGCCTATGTTAGTGGCCTATGCTGTCTACGAGAGTCCAGGCTTATGCTTGCATTGTGATACTACGGGCACTTGGCCCTTCTTCGATCATTCGCAGCCTAGAAAAGACCTATTGCAGTTTACCTATTGTTGCTCTTGTTTATGATGGCACTATGCGCGTCCCTCGTTGTTTCATACATACTTGCAAAACTGATTTTAAAATGATATGTTTTCATTTAAGTATTTTACAGTTTCATATACTTAGTACCTGTTGTACTGACCTCCTTCGGGGGGCTGCGTTCATGCCGCAGGTAAGGGCAAGCAGGTGCTAGATCCACATTCTTAGGATCTCTACGTTGGTGTCGGAGCTCCATCTTTCCGAGGCTCTACTTGGGTATGATCTCCTGTTGTAGATAGTTTTGTACACAGTGGTATGGCCCTGTCCCGCCATAGTTGTATTTTTCCTTAGAGGTCTGTAGTCATGTTGTACAGTATCGGATGTAACTGCTAAACCATGTTTATATATATATGCCGAAAGGCGATGTTTTCTCACATAAACTGTGTCTTATTTTATAAAATGTTTCATATCTTGTTTTATATTTCACTGATTACTGATGTATGACTACTGGTGCCCAAGAAGGCACGATCCACGCCCGAATGGGTCGTGACGGCTTAAGCCACAAGCCAAGTCAAGTATGTCGCGTAGAAGATCCACCTATAAAGGCCACAATATATCTATCAATCTCTAGTTCTCTTCAGAGAATACTTAAGTAAACAGCCTCGATTCTACGTAAAATTCGCAAAGACCTCCCCGCTATCACATAAATCTCCTCCCCTATCCAGGCCCGCTACCAGGCCAACAACTCCCAGGGAATTATACGTCTAACCGGACGTGTTCAATTCTACTCCACAATAATACAACTTCATCAGAATACAAAGACTATGTAAATACAGTTCAATACTCATTCTATATATAGTATGCTCAACTATATATTACTACAATATGTAATATCCAATTACAATAGGGGGACATAGATCATTACCTCGAAAAGCCCAAAATTATCCAAGATTATATGTCGATCCTGAGCAACGCTTAGCTCCAATTCCTTACGCTCCAACCCGCTCCAAGCAACCCTTAGAAGTTTCTAAACAACTTCTCTAAATACTTCAACCAAGCTTATGAAGATTTTCTAGGGTTTCATTTTGCGACTAGCGGATAAAGTAGTATTTTCGGGCTCCAAGTATTAAAACAACCTTGGAATACTACTAGGGATACTAGGCTAGTGTATTTGGAATTATACCACAATACACAAGGTATTCTACACAAGAGGGGAGGGGTGGGACGAAACCACAAAAAAGGGAGGGGAGTATTTTGCCTTGAAAGGCTTTCAAGTGTTGATGAAATACTCTTCAAGCTAAGGGGTATATATAGAAGAGTCAAGGGCCAAGATCAATGCAAGGTGGGTGGTCAAGATTGGGCCATGTGTGTGTGGTCCCACCACAACACATGGCCAACGAAATAGGCTACCAGTGTCAAGGCCAAAATCGGCCAGTAGTGATGACAAGTGACTAGCCACTTGTCACACCATTTCTACCACATGGCCACACAAGGGGGTGACACGTGTCGCCCCCCGATTCGTCCAAAATATTTCGTCTTCCGAAAATATCCAAAATGCCGGAAACCTCAAAAACAAAGCGGGCCCCACAAAACCGTAAATTCCTCCCGTGGGCCCCACGTGACCATTTCCGAAAATAAAATCTCAAAATTCTAATATAATCCAAGAAGTCCGAATACCAAATCTGGGAATCCAATTCCCACTAACGAACCTTTTTCTTCACAAAACCGAACTTTTCCGTGAAAAATTCACATCTTTCTTTCTTTCCAAAATTTACAGTATTCTCGTACGTACATCCCCACATACATACCCTGGAACTACGGGGTATAACATTTTTCCCCCCTTAGAAACATTCGTCCCGAATGTTCATTCTAAGATTCCAAACACACATGCTCCGGTATAGTCTTCACTACTACACTTACGAAACCAATCATGCCATCAATGGCCATAGCATAACATACAAATCCAAACCACGAGGAATCACCTCTAACATGTAAAACAACACTAACTCTCACTCGGTCCAAAGGATACTCTTACGAAACCTCGAATACATGGAGTACCGACCTATCGCCTCCTAAGTCGGACGACAGTGCTATCTTATAGGCAACCCGGACTATTGTACAACCAATGCTGAAAGGCCCAAAAGTACTTCGGGCTAAGTTGCCCCTACTTTCCAAAACTCGTCACACCCTTCCGGGGTGGTACCTTCAAGAAGACCCACCGTCAACTCGAACTCCAAGTGTTGATGCCGATTATCCGCACGCTTCACGACTCAGCCGCAAACAACCCCATCCGATAAGCTTCACCCTATCCACATTCTCGAAACAAGTATGTACCACTATCCGAACCTTGCCAACATCGAACCAATCGATTGGCAATCAACACTTCCACTATACAAGCCTTCGAATGCGATATCCGAATACTGAATTGGTAGCTATTATAATAATACACACTCAACAAGAGGCACATAATCCGTACTGCTACCCCTGAAATCACAACACCGGCCCGAGGGTAAATGCAATACTGAGACTCACTCGAGTTCCTATCCCCGCTGGTAAAACCTCCAGACACAAAAAGAAATAGCCGAAATCGGGCTCCACCGCCGCCATAGAAAGTAGGAACCGGGCAGCCTTACAACCTCCCCGATACATAACATCTCGCATAATCCTCCGCGAGTAAATACCCCGATCGAAGACAAGATAGGTGACCTCATCACCGACCATCGATCGAACGCATCCTCGAACTCGTACGATGGTTACCTAAACTTGGGCCTAGCACCCTCGTGACCCCATCACACAGCGGGACCACCACAAATCGACCCCACCTTATTCCGGGTTGCGGGTTGACCCGCCATCTGTCCTCAACCCGACCCATTTTGCGCCAATCCTTGTTCCCCGATCCGGAACAATATCACTAATAAAGTCAATAAAAACCTAGTGGTCTTCTTAGCTCAACTACCCTCTTATAATTCACACCCCTCAGGGACTTATCACGCAATTATACCCCACGTATACTATGCACTCCAACAAAGGTCGAATCGCAAACAAAATCCTTTACCCAAGACGGCCTCGCCTCTAAGGTCTTCACGTATAATATTCTAGGGCTCACAATCTCTATGTACCCAACTTCCCCTTTACTAACTGGGCCTCTAAATCACAATTAACATAATACTTAGCACAACATCACATCATCAATGCATACTAGCCTCTAGAGTGTAAAGGATATACCTGAAATCAAATAGGCGGTTCCAAGGACCGCTAGAACTGGGAGCTTCCACCATAACCCCTGCCCTGGCCTGCCGGTGTATGAACACCCTGTCTAGCTATCGAAGGTGAAGAACCCGCAACAGATCCCGAAGACCGAGTCTCAACATCCGCGCTACCTCTGGTCGGATAATTCTTCGCTAAATGGCCCTGCTGGCCGCATGTAAAACAAACTCTCTGAATACCGCGACACTTCGCACGGGTTTTACCACACCGCCACACCGAGGTTGTGGCTTCATCCGCCAACACTCCCGCTTCCTGAAAACTCGAACCACAGGAGCCACGACCGCTCTCAAGACCGTAGAGACCACTGCATCGACGGAGGTGCATAACTAGTTTGCCGCCGCGCGTCCGCTTTGAAAGTTGCTGCGCGACTCTGCCGTCCGGCCTTCTTCTCGGTATTGGTCAATCCGTCGGTCTCCGTGCTCACACCCTAGTGCATGAGGTCGCATGCGGCAATGTCCATGCCCTACCAGCGATACACCAACAAGACTTTTCCAAGTAGTCATCAAGCCTCGTGACGTAGCGGTGCACTAGGTCCTCCATATTAGCTACTAACGCAGGACATATCGCCAACGAGTCAAACTCTACGTTGTACTCAACCGCGGCGCCCTCCCTCGCCTCAAAGATCAAAACTCGTTTACCGCGTGCTCCTCATCCGCGAGGCAAGAAATGGCCGTGGAAATGCTTCCGAGAACTCATCCCAAACACCGGAGGCGCATGCTCCCCGACAGCTCCACGAATCAAACTACCGATCGCGGTATCACGCACCGATGTGGAATCAAGATCACGACTCGGTCTCAAGCCTTGATCACGCGCGATCCTCTCAGAATCGACGGATGAACTCCTGCGGATCATCCTCGTGCCTCGACCGTAGAACTCTGGCAGCTACAACTCGTAAAATCCCGTAGCCTCAAACTATCTCGACCGGGTGAACTACGGCTACTGAATCAAATCGCCGGATCCAAATTTATCTCGCGTCCGCCGCGATCCCGGATAGTAATCGGGCCATCTCCTTGTAACCCATCTCCCCGCTCCAGCCGTGGACCGAGGCTCGTGTACGTGGTCTCTGCAGCCACCGCCGCGCCCTAAACTCGCTGGGTGGCGGCGCTACAAAACTCGCCGTCTGAAGCACTATCTCAGTAAATGACCGGCTCGCGCTCGCATTCTCTCAGATCCTACTAGCAGCCTCCTCGGCTACCTTGCCCTTCGGGCTCGTTGTTTTACGTGGAGGCATAATCGCGTAAAAGAATACGTCGGAAGGAGTCCAACTTACAACACACTCTAAGGCACGATATCGAATGAGAAGAATGGAAACCAATCCTAAATGTCCTGCAGCCTCGACGATTATAGATGTGGTGCACAACACACCGATAATCAAGACTTACTAGACACGATGCGTAGACACCTTCCGAGGATTAATCGCTCGATACCACTTTTGTCACTTTGCCGCGAGGTTCTAGTGTCACTCCGGCGACCCAACAAATGGTACCGATCGCATGCGATCCCCGAGGTTTGACCTTCTCAGACGTGCCATACGGAGAGCCACGGTTCGCCCTGTTCGCGTGAGATGCTCTGGCCTCTTTATACGCTCGGCCAAGAGGTCAAGATAACAGTACCAAGTATGTGAAATCAAAATACCGTAATGAAATCACATTTCATCATTTTATAAAACCTTTGCGATAAGTAAACAATTATGCCAAGTAAGTGGACGACATCCCGAATAGTCACTCACACATAACTATGGGTCTCACGCCCATAATATCACCTATGCCCGTGGAACTCATTCCTCATCGCGGCAGTACATGATGTAAAACAACATCCATATGTGAACTCAACACTAGATCTCGCTGCGTCATCAAACCGACGGGCCAAGTAGAATCGCTCTATACGGATCCAAAAGCTAGTCATAAAACTTCACGCAAGGTACTAAGCTAATTACTGGATCCAAAAGCTAGCCACGCAACTGGCCGAGGCAAGTACCAAAGCTAACGTACCCTAGCCAACCGTCTCACGAGATATGACCGAGGCAAGTATCTCAAGCTATCTACCAGAGGCTACCGATACACGAGAAATGACCAGAACAAGTATCTAAAGTGTGCCTGAACAACACGTACAAATCAAGCCCGTGATCGCTCGTCACTGCGGCAAGCTTCATGGATTAGCGGTCAATTGACTAACAATCTGAACCTCACAATGACCGCATGCCCCGGCATCTCACCTCGGAAGTCATGGCCATGAAACCATCCTATCGACGACGCCCGCGTGGAACATCCATCACGCCGATGTCGAAGGAATAACAAGATGATACTCAAAGTGGACGCATACTCGTGGAAAATCCAACGCGTCAGTATGTCCAACAATAAATCAGATAACCGGCCCTCCCAGAGAGTCACGGCAGCACATCAACAAAACACTTGCACATCAAAGACTATCACGACAAGCATAGGCAAGTTCAACATACATACATTTTTATCAACAATCCGGGTTTCAAACCTAAAATACTACATACTTTCATTCTTTCAAAAAGACCTCTTTTTTCGTAAAAGCCACATGATACTAATACTCGTAGTATTAAAACACGTTTCCCTTTTTAAACCAAATTACTACACCTTCAGAAAATCTTTATAAGGTTTTTAAAATCAAGTACTCTATACCTTTTTAAAACCAAGTGCTTTTCTTTTAAAACAACAACAAGTGTTCTTTTAAAACCCAAATAACTTTACTCTTTTCAAAACAAGTAACCTATACTTAAATCAAGTTACTTCTCTTTTTCCAAAAAAAACAAGTCGTTGTAAGTCAAGTCTCTTTTATTTCAAGATCAAGTCTCTTAACTTTCAAAATCAAGTCGTTTTACAGTCAAAACCAAATCTTTCTTTTATTTTCATAAAGTCGTTATAACTAACTTCCATAAAGCCATTATAACACTTTATGTTTTAAACAAACAAAATCCATTTCACACACGTACGTCTACCGTACTATATAGTTTACAACAATCATGCTCAAGAGTATAGGAAGAATCACATACCTTTTAGCTTAAGCCACAAGCCAAGTCAAGTATGTCGCGCGTAGAAGATCCACCTATAAAGGCCACAATATATCTATCAATCTCTAGTTCTCTTCGTAGAATACTTAAAACAAATTCTGATTCTACGAAAATTCCAAAGACCTCCCCGCTTATCACATAAATCTCTCTCCTATCCAGCCCGCTACTGTGCCAACAACTCGATGGATTATATGTCTAACCTGACGTGTTCAATTCTACTCCACAATAATACAACGACCATCAGAATACAAATTTCTATGTAAATACAGTTCAATACTCATTCTATATATAGTATGCTCAACTATATATTACTACAATATGTAATATCCAATTACAATAGGGGGACATAGATCATTACCTCGATAAGCCCAAAATTATCCAAGATTATATGTCGATCCTGAGCAACGCTTAGCTCCAATTCCTTACGCTCCAACCCGCTCCAAGCAACCCTTAGAAGTTTCTAAACAACTTCTCTAAATACTTCAACCAAGCTTATGAAGATTTTCTAGGGTTTCATTTCATGACTAGCGGATAAAGTAGTATTTCCGGGCTCCAAGTATTAAAACAACCTTGGAATACTACTAGGGATACTAGGCTAGTGTATTTGGAATTATACCACAATACACAAGGTATTCTACACAAGAGGGGAGGGGTGGGACGAAACCACAAAAAAGGGAGGGGAGTATTTTGCCTTGAAAGGCTTTCAAGTGTTGATGAAATACTCTTCAAGCTAAGGGGTATATATAGAAGAGTCAAGGGCCAAGATCAATGCAAGGTGGGTGGTCAAGATTGGGCCATGTGTGTGTGGGTCCCACCACAACATATGGCCAACGAAATAGGCTACCAAGTGTCAAGGCCAAAATCGGCCAAGTGAGTAGCGACAAGTGGCTAGCCACTTGTCACACCATTTCGCCCACATGGCCACATGGGGGTGACACGTGTCGCCCCCCGATTCGTCCAAAATATTTCGTCTTCCGAAAATATCCAAAATGCCGGAAACCTCAAAAACAAAGCGGGCCCCACAAAACCGTAAATTCCTCCCGTGGGCCCCACGTGACCATTTCCGAAAATAAAATCTCAAAATTCTAATATAATCCAAGAAGTCCGAATACCAAATCTGGGAATCCAATTCCCACTAACGAACCTTTTTCTTCACAAAAACCGGAACTTTTCCGTCGAAAAATTCACATCTTTCTTTCTTTCCAAAATTTCTGTCGTATTCTCGTACGTACATCCCCACATACATACCCTGGAACTACGGGGTATAACAGAAAGCCGACCACCAGATACCAAGGCCGATCAGTAAAACCTCATGGTGAGCTAGTCCATGGAATAACACTATCAACAGGGAAACGAACCCTCATCATGTCCGCATACCCGTGGACCATCCATCGAGTCAGTATGCCCATGGACTATCATAGTGGAAGCATACCCGTGGGCCACCCATCGTCGTGATGTCCAAAATGATCAAGAATAACACGACCGGCCCTCCATTCGAGAGACGCGGTAACATAAGAATACAACACTTTGCACAACAAGGCTATCATACACAAACATAGGAAAGTTACACACAACTCAAGGTACTTTTTATTTTATGCCAAGGTCCAGGTTTTAACCCCAAAGTACTACGTATGTTAAACTCTTTTTAAAGGATCCATTTCTTTTATAAAGGTCACCCGATACCCGCAGTATGGAGTGGCTAACATCTTTTAAGTAAACCAAAACAACTTCCATACTTTCCTTTTAAAACCAAATTAAGGCAATACCATGCCTTCTTTTTAGACCAAAACACTTCTCCTTTTAAAGTCAAGTTACCACTTTAAAACCAATGATAAAACCATTCTTTCGTTTTCATAAAGTCGTTATAACTAACTTCCCATAAAGTTGTTATAACACTTTATGTTTTAAACCAATTTTAAGACAAAACAATGCCTTTCTTTTAAACCAAAAACTCTTTAATTTCCTCAAGTCTCTTTTAGAAATCAAGTTCCTTACTTATCCTCATTTCCGAAATCAGTAAAACGTTATTCCTTAAAAACCAAGTACTCATTACTCACGAATGAGGTTTCATACTTCTTAACAACTTTCACATCAATTCAATTAAGTCAAGTCTCTTATCTTTTAAGATTAAGCCTCTTAACTTTCAAAATCAAGTCGTTTATAAGTCAAGTCTCTTATCTTTTAAAACCACAACAAGGATTCTTTTAAAACCCAAATAATGTACTCTTTTCAAAACAAGTAACCTATACTCAAAATCAAGTTACTTCTCTTTTTCCAAAAACAAGTCATATCACAAAACCAAATCTTTCTTTTATCTTCATAAGTCGTTATACCTAACTTCCCATAAAGCTAGTATAACTTTTAAGCCTTCAAAACCAAGTATTACTCTTCTTTCAAAAACGGTTCTTAAATCTTTTGAAATACTTCAAGATTCTTATTATTCAGGCTTAAGTCAAAAGACATTGCCGTAAAACTACGTTCAGTTAACACCGTACGTCTACCGTACTATATATATTCCTTTAAAATATCATGCTCAAGGGTATAAGAAGAATCACATACCTCGCGACGATTATCGACTATCAGCAAATAGCTCCAAAGTACTGTAATCCTGCTAGCCTTTTCCACCCTTCGAGTAGAATTCGCTACTCGCAGTACTTCAACCTATAACGGTTATACAAGTCTATCAATGTCTAGACTACTCGGTAGGATAATTCTAGATACAAGATTCTACGGAAAAATCAAAAGACTTCCTACCCACAAACTTCACAAGTCTACTGTAGATACAATCCTATGTAAGTACAGTTTAATTCTCTTCTTATATACCTTCCTTGTATATAACTTATACTTAATTCTTATACTTCAACAGTATGCAAACTCTAATACAAAAGAAGGTCAAGCGTATTTACCTCGATAAGCCCAATTATCCAAGTTTAAATGTCGATCCTGAGCAACGTTTAGCTCCAACTCTGGGCGCTCCAACCCGCTCCAAAACAACCCTTAGAAGTTCTACGCAACTTCTACTTAATACTTCAACTCGCTATGAAGATTTTTCCTTAGGGTTTTGGTTTGAGACTAAAAGGACAAAAGGTAGTATTTTCCGGGCTCTACGTATAGAGGTAACTTTGGAATACTACAAGGTATAAGGCTAAGGTATTTGGGATTTATACAACAATACTTGGAGAAGTATTTTTCTACCAAGGGAGGGGTATTTCACGAAAACAACAAGGCAAGGGGAGGGGGGGTGTACTTCGGCCGAGGGCCTCACAAAGTGGGGGTGTATGACGAAAACACTAGAAGGAGGAGGGATTTTTGCCTTGAATTTATCAAGTGAGGATGAAGAATAAGTCTTCAACTAAGGGGGTATTTATAGGAAAACCAATGGACAAGATCAAGCCAAGTGGGGGGCAAGTGGAGGGTCAAGATCAAGCCAAGTGCACCCTAACCCTACTCCACAAATCCCTCACAAACATTGACCCTTGTTTTAGGCCTCAAAATCGTCCAAGCCAAGCCCTTGTTGCCGTCCACCTTGAGGGTGACAAGTGTCGCCCTCTCGTTGGTCCAAAATATTTCATCTCTCGGAAAAATCCGCAAAAATTATAAAAGACATAGCCGGAATTTTCCCTTCGCAAGTTCTGTAAAACGTTTAGTCGAAAAACGATTCTTTTCGGGGGTTGTGTACAAATTTCGAATCTTGCCTAACTTTAAGGCTCAAACTTTTCTACGTACGCCACACGCATATACTGGAAATACGGGGTATAACATTCTCCCCTCCTTAGAAACATTCGTCCCGAATGTTCCTTCTCAAAACAGATAATGATCAGTTCCTCATAACTTAAGCCAGTTGCCAATGCCACACCTGGCCACAAAATAACACACGCTCAAATATTTAATCCAAGTCCACGAGAATTCACCTCAAGCATAACAAAAGCTTCCACCCTGGTCTAAAGGATACTTCCTTCGCAATTTCACTTCACAACAAAATTATCACTTCTATGCTCTCAACACATGCTCGCTTCTTCCCTTACTCGTCGTACTCTTCTCGAACACTTGAACTCTTCTAGTATACGTACCATACTTCAGTCATTACTTCAGTTTCCAAAATCTCTGGAGTCACTACCTCCAAACTTGGTCATCTTACTAGCCTCGATCTTCTTTAAGGCCAATCCCGGCCTTCACGATCCGCTTCTGGTTGAACATATCCACGAGCTCATACGATGGTCATTTAAACTTGGGCCTAGCACCCTCGTGACCCTACCATCTGGCGGGAACACCCAGAACTGACCCCACATACATCCGGGCTACGGGTTGACCCGCAATACGCCCTCAACCCGACCCTCCGTCGCGCCAACTCTTGCTCCTCGATACGGAACAATCTTACTAATCACATCATGAAAGCTACCACTTTCATTTTACACAACTCACGGAATTATCCCACAATACATTTATACGCAAACCAAGTATTCGACAAAGACTAACCGTAAAATCCTTTATTCAAGTCGGCCTTACATCTAAGGTCTCAACGTGTAATATTCTAAGGTTCATACCTTCCCTGCCCCCATACTTATTATTTCAACTATCCATGTCTCTAAACCACAATATACACAATGCTATCTGTACATATTACTCAACACACAATCATCGTATCACGCATGCAAAACTCTAGAGGGTTAAAGATATACCTGAAAAGATAGGCGGTTCAAAGGACCGCTAAAACTGGGAACTTCCACCGCGACCTCTGTGGCTCCGCCGTGTATGAACATCCCGCCTAGCTATGGAAGGTGAAGAACCCGCAATCGATCTCGTAGTCAGTGCTATCCTACAGTGCTACTCGGCCTGGACAGTCTCTCGCCAGATGGCCTGTTGGCGCAAGAATAACAATCTCCCAAGTTAGTACGACACTCTCCTTATGAAGTTTTCCACAACGCCACACCGAGACAAGGGCGACTCATCCGAGAGCACTCTACTCCTCAAAATCTGAAACACGGGAGCCCCGACCGCCCCGAATATCTCGAAGGTCCCGGCGTGTGGAGGACCACTCAGATCGTGGAGGTACATAACTAGTCCTTTGTTGAGCGTCCGCCTCGAAAGTTATCAAAGGACCTCGCTGCTCGCCTCTTCTGCTGATCTTGGTCATTCTGTCGACCTCTACGCTCTTCACATCCAAGTGCATAAGCCTGCATGCGGGCAATGTCCATGCCTGGCTGAATAGCTACACCCGAACAAGCCTCTACCAAGTAGTCATCGAGCCCGGTGACGTAGCGGTGCACTCTGTCCTCCATACTGGCTACTAACGAGGGAACATACCGAGCCAATGAGTCGAACTCCACATTGTACTCCCGAACCGTGACGCCGCTCCGCCTCAACACCAAAAATATGTCGGCTGAGCCTCTCGCCGCTTGGAGGTAAGAAATGTGCAAGAAATGCCTCTGAGAACTCGTTCCATACAGATGGAAGTGCATGCTCTCCCCGGGACAGCTCCCACGAATCAAACCAGTCGACTGCAGTATCACGCAGCCGATGCGAACCCAAGACCACTGACTCGGTCTCCGAAGCCTTGATCACTTATGATCCGTCAGAATCGCTTGGATGAACTCCTGCGGATCATCCTCGTGCCTCGACCGTAGAACTCGCGCTACAACTCGTAAAGTCCCGTAGCCTCAAACTATCCGATCTCGGGTGAACCACGGTGCATCGAATCGGCTGCTCCCAAATTTATGTTCATGTCGACCACGATCCCGGTCGAATCGGGCCATCTCTTTGTAACCCATCTCCTCCGCTTCCGGTGCCGTGGACCGAGGCTCAGTATCGTTGTCTCAGCACCGCCGCGCTCTAAACTCGCTGGGCGGTGGCATCGCAAAACTCGCCGTCTCAAGCACAATCTCAGTCTTCGACGCTCGCATGCTCTCTCAGATCTCACTAGCACTCTCCTGCCGCTTGCCCACTGCCCGGTTGCGCTGCGGAGGCATAACTGGTAAAAACGAGATACGTCAGAGGGTTCCAACTTACAACACAGCTCTAAGGCACGATCTCAGAATGAGAAGAAGGGAAACCAATCCTAAATGTCCTGCAGCCTCCTGATTATAGATGTGGTGCACAACACACCGATAATCAAGACTCTACTAGACACGGTCTGTAGACACTTTCCGAGGATTAACTGCTCTGATACCACTTTTGTCACGACCCGATCCCGGGCCCGTGACTGGTGCCTTACCCCGGGCACCCTAGTGATACAACATCAGAGAAAATCAGCGGAAATAAAAACTTAAACATGAAACAAGAGATAAGATCATAAAACAGGCCAACCAAACGGTTACCTTCCAAAAAAATATATGTATACAAATCTTTCAAACCGAACAGTTTAATCCTTTTTACAAACCCTGCCCACAACAGTACTACAGACCTCTAAGAGTTTTTATACAACATGACGGGACAGGGCCCCGCCATACCCCTGAATGTACAAGAACCTACAACTCAGGGTAACATACCAAAGATAAGCCTCCGGAGAAACGGAGCTTCCCAACGCTGAACTGTGATCCTAAGAGCGAGGATCAGCAATTGATGTACCTCTACCTGCGGCATGAACGCACCCGGGCGAGGTCGATAACAGTACCAAGTATGTGAAATCAAAATATCAGAAATGAAATCATAGTAGTCTATATAAAGCGGGAGACATGTATGATAACCAAACTACGATTCACAATAAATAGCGACATGTAAGTCGTGACTCACGCCTCGAGTCATCACTCAAATATAACTATGGGTCTCACGCCCGCAACATCAATCATGCGTGGAATACCTTCTCACCGCCAGCCGATGCATGATATAATCACACTAAGAAGTACACATGAACACTAGGTCCCACGTGTCATAACAACCGTACTAACAATACTATACAACCAAACCACGACGACACGGCAAGTACGAAAGCCGACTACGGATACCGCGTCGTGTCACGAGTCGACCGGAAAGTACGAGGGCTAACTACCAGGTACCAATGCCGTGTCACGAGACTTCGTCACTACACTGAACGGGGCAAGTGTGAGGGCTAACTACCAGGTACCAAGGCCGAATCAGCCACGATACGGGGCAAGTACGAAAGCCGACCACCAGATACCAAGGCCGATCAAGAAACCTCGGAGAGCTAGTCCATGGAATAACACTATCAACGTGGAAACGAACCCTCATCATGGCCGCATACCCGTGGACCATCCATCGAGTTAGTATGCCCATGGACTATCATAGTGGAAGCATACAGTGGGCTACCCATCGTGTCGAGATGTCCAAAATGATCAAGAATAACACGACCGGCCCTCCATTCGAGAGACGCGGTAACATAAGAATACAACACTTTGCACAACAAGGCTATCATACACAAACATAGGAAAGTTACACACAACTCAAGGTACTTTTTATTTTATGCCAAGGTCCAGGTTTTAACCCCAAAGTACTACGTATGTTAAACTCTTTTTAAAGGATCCATTTCTTTTACAAAGGTCACCCGATACCCTCAATATAGAGTGGCTAACATCTTTTAAGTAAACCAAAACAACTTCCATACTTTCCTTTTAAAACCAAATTAAGGCAATACCATGCCTTCTTTTTAGACCAAAACACTTCTCCTTTTAAAGTCAAGTTACCACTTTAAAACCAATGATAAAACCATTATTTCGTTTTCATAAAGTCATTATAACTAACTTCCCATAAAGCTGTTATAACACTTTATGTTTTAAACCAATTTTAAGACAAAACAATGCCTTTCTTTTAAACCAAAAACTCTTTAATTTCCTCAAGTCTCTTTTAGAAATCAAGTTCCTTACTTATCCTCATTTCCGAAATCAGTAAAACGTTATTCCTTAAAAACCAAGTACTCATTACTCACGAATGAGGTTTCATACTTCTTAACAACTTTCACATCAATTCAATTAAGTCAAGTCTCTTATCTTTTAAGATTAAGCCTCTTAACTTTCAAAATCAAGTCATTTATAAGTCAAGTCTCTTATATTTTAAAACCACAACAAGTATTCTTTTAAAACCCAAATAATGTACTCTTTTCAAAACAAGTAACCTATACTCAAAATCAAGTTACTTCTCTTTTTCCGAAAACAAGTCGTTACTGTCAAAACCAAATCTTTCTTTTATCTTCATAAGTCGTTATACCTAACTTCCCATAAAGCTAGTATAACTTTTAAGCCTTCAAAACCAAGTATTACTCTTCTTTAAAAAATGGTTCTTAAATCTTTTGAAATACTTAAAGATTCTTATTATTCAGGCTTAAGTCAAAAGACATTGCCGTAAAACTACGTTCAGTTAACACCCATACGTCTACCGTACTATATATATTCCTTTAAAATATCATGCTCAAGGGTATAAGAAGAATCACATACCTCGCGACGATTATCGACTATCAGCAAATATCTCCAAAGTACTGTAATCCTGCTAGCCTTTTCCACCCTTCGAGTAGAATTCGCTACTCGCAGTACTTCAACCTATAACGGTTATACAAGTCTATCAATGTCTAGACTACTTGGTAGGATAATTCTAGATACAAGATTCTACGGAAAAATTGGGCAGCACTTCCCTACCCGTCAAACTTCACAAGTCTACTGTAGATACAATCCTATGTAAGTACAATTTAATTCTCTTCTTATATACCTTCCTTGTATATAACTTATACTTAATTCTTATACTTCAACAGTATGCAAACTCTAATACAAAAGAAGGTCAAGCGTATTTACCTCGATAAGCCCAAAATTATCCAAGTTTAAATGTCGATCCTGAGCAACGTTTAGCTCGACTCTGGCGCTCAACCGCTCCAAAACAACCCTTAGAAGTTCTACGCAACTTCTACTTAATACTTCAACTCGCTATGAAGATTTTTCCTTAGGGTTTTGGTTTGAGACTAAAAGGACAAAAGGTAGTATTTTCCGGGCTCTACGTATAGAGGTAACTTTGGAATACTACAAGGTATAAGGCTAAGGTATTTGGGATTTATACAACAATACTTGGAGAAGTATTTTTCTACCAAGGGAGGGGTATTTCACGAAAACAACAAGGCAAGGGGAGGGGGGGTGTACTTCGGCCGAGGGCCTCACAAAGGGGGGAGGGGTGTGGCGGACGAAAACACTAGAAGGGAGGGAGGGATTTTTGCCTTGGAATTTATCAAGTGAGGATGAAGAATAAGTCTTCAACTAAGGGGGTATTTATAGGAAAACCAATGGACAAGATCAAGCCAAGTGGGGGGCAAGTGGAGGGTCAAGATCAAGCCAAGTGCACCCTAACCCTACTCCACAAATCACTCACAAACATTGACCCTTGTTTTAGGCCTCAAAATCGTCCAAGACAAGCCCTTGTTGCCGTCCACCTTGAGGGTGACAAGTGTCGCCCTCTCGTTGGTCCAAAATATTTCATCTCTCGGAAAAATCCGCAAAAATTATAAAAGACATAGCCGAAATTTTCCCGCAGAAGTTACGTAAGCGTTTCGTCGAAAAACGATTCTTTTCGGGGGTTGTGTACAAATTTCGAATCTTGCCTAACTTTAAGGCTCAAACTTTTCTACGTACGCCCACACGTACATACTCTGGAAATACGGGGTATAACACCATACCTCAGTGTGCTCGATGCGGTAGGTTCCACCAGGGCGAGTGTCGTAGAGCTTCGGGAGCTTGTTACTCGTGTGGCCAGCAGGGCCATTTGAGGAGAGATTGTCCGTCTAGAGACGGCATGGGTGGTACGGTGCGATCGGCGAGGATCATTCTTTGGGTCTTCTTCTCCTTCTGTGGTTATGCGCCCCGGAGGGCAGGGTACTCATGGAGCGGCAGGCCGCGGTAGAGGTCGTGGTGGTGGTTCCAGTTCTAGCGGTCCCCAGAACCGCATATATTCATTAGCCAGCCGCCAGGATCAGGAGGCTTCCCTTGACGTCGTCACAGGTACATTATTGATTTCATGCTGTGACGTTTATGCTTTGATAGATCCAGGTTCTACCTTGTCCTATGTGTCCCCTCTTATTGCGGGTAGAATCGGGATAGAGTCGGAGTCGATAGAGCCTTTTGAGGTAGCTACTCCTATGGGAGATTCGGTGTTAGGCGGCGGGTGTCTGAGAGGTTGTCAGGTTTATATTCTGATCGTCGGACCACTTGCAGAACTTAATAAGTGGAGATGGCGATTTTGATGTCATTATGGGTATGGATGGTTGGCTTCTTGTTATGCCAACGTTGATGTAGGGACGAGTTGGTTCGGTTCCAGTTTCTGGCAAGCCGATTATCGAGTGGAAGGGCAACACGGCGTCGCCGAGGGTAGGTTTATTTCTTACCTCAAGGCTAGGAAGATGGTGCGAGAAAGTACATCTATCATCCGTTCGGGTATTTGATACGGTGAGGTGTCGGTTCTTGATCGATACAGTGGTTAGGGAGTTTCGGATATGTTCCCGGATGATCTTAGGGTATCCTCCGAGAGGAGATTGAGTTTTGTATTGACACGTTGCGGACACTCGGCTATTTCCATTCCGCCATCTGAGAATGGCCTTTCTTTGAGTTGAGGAGTGAAGGACCAGTGAAATATTTCTTTGGAAAAAGGCTTTATCAGGCCTAGTGTATCTCCGCAGGGAGCGCGGTCTTGTTCGTGAAGAAGAGGATGGAGCAGCTGCGTATGTGTGTTGATTACAGGCAGCTGAATAAGGTAACCATCAAGAATAGGTACCCCCTCCCCCGGATTGATGATTTGTTTGACCAGCTGCAGGGTGCGAGGTGTTTCTCAAAGATAGACCTGCGGTCTGGTTATCATCAGGTTCGAGTTCGAGAGGCAGACATCCCAAAGACTGCATTCAGGACCCGGTATGGGCACTATGAGTTCAGGGTTATGTCTTTCGGTTTGACCAACGCTCCAGCGGTATTTATGGATTTGATGAACCGGGTGTTCAAGTCATTTTTGGATACATTTGTGATTGTATTCATTGATGACATCTTGGTTTATTCGCGAATGACGAGAGCATGCAGATCACTTGAGGACTGTACTTGGGGTTCTCCGGAGCCGGCAGTTGTTCGCCAAGTTCTCCAAGTGTGAGTTTTGGTTGGCCTCAGTGGCATTCCTGGGGCATATTATTGGGGCTGATGGTGTTCGCGTGGATACGACAAAGATTGAGGCAGTCAAGTCTTGGCCGAGACCTACTACTCCGACCGAGTGCGCGATTTCTTAGAAATTTGGCGAGGTATTATCGTAGGTTTGTGGAAGCGGTTGCCGATTTCAGCACCGTTGACTAGGTGACTCGAGGCGACCAAGTTCCGATGGGCGAGGCTTGCGGCGGGGTTTCCGATTCTGAAGGAGAGGTTGACTACAACCCCAGTTCTTACTCTTCCTGAGGGGTTAGACGGGTACGTGATCTATTGTGATGCCTCGGGTATCGGGCTAGGGTGTGTTTTGATGCAGCACGGCAAGGTTATAGCCTATGCTTCCAGCGATTCTGGAAGCATGAGAGGAATTACCCTACCCATGACTTAGAGTTGGCCGCAGTTATTCATGCCTTGAAGATTTGGAGACATTATTTGTATGGGGTTCATGTGGATATTTATACAGACCACAAGAGCCTCCAATATATCTTCAGGCAGAGGGAGCTGAACTTGAGACATAGACGGTGGTTAGAGTTGCTGAAAGACTATGATGTTGATATTATATACCATCCGGGGAAAGCCAACGTAGTTGCTGATGCCTTGAGTCGTAGATCGATGGGAGCACATCAGTGCAGTGGAGAGGCAGGACATGGTCCGTCAGATCCACCAGTTAGCGAGCCTTGGGGTTCGATTGATCGATACCGACGATAGTGGGGTACGAGTTCGTGAGGTTGCCGAGTCTTCCATCGTTGATGAGGTGAAGAGGCGACAGTTTGAGGACCCGTGTTGATGCGGTATCGTGATGCAGCTCTTGGGAGGAGAAGAGTCTATTCGAGGTAGCGCCTAATGAAGTCTTGAGATTTGAGCGGTTGTGTGTTCCGATGTGTCGAGACTTCGTCAGCAGATGCAGGAGGCACGCGATTCGTTATTCTATTCATCTAGGGTCGACAAGATGTACCATGACCTCGGATGTTTGTATTGGTGGGATGGCACGAAGAGGACGTGGCGGGGTTTGTTGCGATTTCCTAATTGCCAGCAGTCAAGGTCGAGCACGAGAGGCCAATGGATTATTGCGAGCTATTGAGATTCGACTTGGAAGTGGGGGTGATCAACATGGACTTTGTTACAGGGTTACCTCGTACTCAGAGTAAGTACGACTCCATTTGGGTTATTGTTGTGGTGGCGAAATCAGCCCATTTCCTTCGATGGGGCAGCGTTTTGGTGAGGACTATGCGGATTATACATCGAGAGATTGTGAGGTTGCGGTGTCCTGTGTCGATTATATCGATAGGGAGCCCGGTTCTGGCTAACTTCGGAGGTCTTTCGAGAAGGGTTTAGGGACACAGTGAGTCTCGATCAACATTTCATCCTCGGTGGCGGGCGGCAGAGCGTACTATCCGACAATCGAGGATATGCTGCGTGCCTGCGTGATTGATTTCAGGGGTAGATGGGAGGATCATTTGCCTCTCGTGGAGTTTGCTTATAACAACAGCTACCATTCTCGTGACCGGCAGGGCCCGTTCGGTGCCTTACCGGGCACCCTAGTGATACAACATCGAGAAAACGTGGAAAATAAAAACATGAACATGAATTAAGAAACATGATAAATAAACAGGCCAACCAAAGCGGTTGCCTTCGGTATATATCTGAAAGACCTTTGAGCGATTACAATCCTTACAACCCGCCACACTTGCGGTTACTCTGAGACCTCTAAGATGTATGGCGACTATGGCGGGCGGAGGCCCGCCAAACCCCGAATGTACAAGAACCTACAACTCGGGAACACATACAGAAGATAAGCCTCCGACGGAGCGGAGCTTCCCAATCTGCTGAAAAGGTGATCCTAAGCGGGGATCGGCGACGATGTACTTACTGCGGCATGACGCGGCCCCGAGGAGTCGATCTAACAGTACCAAGTATGTGGCGTAAAATCATGGCGAAATCATAATAGTCTATAAGCGGGAGACATGTATGATAACCAAACTACGATTACACATACATGATTATATCAAGTCGGTCTCACGCCCACAACATCAATCATGTTCGCATCATGGCGCATGCCGGAATTACGCATCGGTGTAGACATGTCCATGATGCAACAATAATACCAATGCCCGTGGCCACATGCCCCGGAATTGCGCATCGGTGTAGACATGTCCATGTGATATCAACAACAAGACAGCAATCCAAATGGAAGCATACCCGTGTGCTACGCATCGTGTCAGTATGTCCAAAGGGAACAATAAGACAACATTCCAAATGGACGCATACCCGTGCGCTACGCATCGTGTCGATGAGTCGAAGGAAAACAATAAGACAGCATTCCAAATGGAAGCATACGTGCGCTACGCATCGTGTCGATATGTCCACGAGGAAACAATAAGACAACAAGGCGGTAATCAAACTGGAATCATACCCGTGCGCTACGCATCGTGTCAGTATATCCAAAGCGATTAACAAAAAGTAACATTATCAGCGAGGCGTGCGTGGAATTATCCGTCGCCGCAAGCGCGTCAAGTCGATTCTCAACAAGTCAACCGCCTCCATCGAGACGCGGTAGTATAGAAACACAATTCTTGCACAACGAGGCTATCGCGACAAGCGTAGACAAGATTCACACTAACAAGCATAGGCAAGTTTCACAACAACAAGCATAGGCAAGTTTCACAACAACTCGAAGTACTTTCATTTTATGCCAATGTCCGGGTTTTAACCCTAAAGTACTACGTACGTTAAATTCTTTAAAAGAGATCCATTACTTTTATCAAAGTCACCCGATACGTAGTATTAGAATGACCAACCTACATTCCTTTTCAAAATCAAGTGACAACATTCTTTTCCTAAGTTCCAGTTTGCCTAGTTTCAATTACTCAAGCTTCTCATTTTCAAATGGTTTCATAGTTCATAAACTTAATCACTTGATTCCTTTTTAGAACAATTGAGTAATATATGTCTCACGTGAGAGTAGGTTATTCTTGTTTACAACATTCTTATTACAACAGCCATGATCTAGAAAATGTAATATCATTTTGTCTCATCTTAGTTTCTATGCGGATGGAGGTTTCTCGGTTTTTAATACGATACATCATTATTCAATACATTTTCCTTTATTAACGCTGCAGTGGTTTGTCGATACACATTCTGATTTCCGAAATCAGTAAAACATCATTCCCTTTAAATAAAACCAAGTACTCATTACTCACGAATGAGGTTTCACACAAACATTCACATTTAAAACAAATAAGTTAAGTCTCTTATCTTATAAGATCAAGTCTCTTATTGCTAACTTGATAAACCATTTTCTTTACCTCTCTTAAGACATTATACCTAACTCCCCATAAAGCTAGTATAACTCTTTTTAAAACCTTTAAAACCAAGTGTTACTCTTTCTTTCAAAACGATTCACAAATCTTTTGAAATACTTCAACTTCTTCATTAACACATAACAAGCCAGTTATAACCAAATCAGTTATCTTTTGAAAACCACAACCCATTTTCTCACCTACATAAAAATCTTATAACCAACTTCCCATAAAGAAGTTATAACACTTTATGTTTTAAAAACAATCAAACACGGTTAACACGTACGCGTCTGGTACTACATAGTTCACATATATCATGCTAGAAGAGATAGGAAGAGGTTCACATACCTCGCGACGATTTATCGACTAATAGCAAAACGCTCCGAGTACCTCAAACCGTCGGCTACTCCTTAAGCCAAGTAGATCGCGCCACACGTAGTACTTCAACCTATAAGGCCACAAGGCGCTTATTAACATCTAGATCCCATCGTTCCATTTTCTACAGAAAATTTGGCAGCACCTCCCCCCCCCGCAACAGCGTAAATCTCCTCCTTTATCGAGGTCGGCTACCAAGACAACCAGGGGGGGGGGTTAACACGTCTAACCGGACGCGTACAATTCTACTACACAAGATCGCTACATAAGTCTCATCAGACCTCTAGGTAATTACTGATTCGCTTCTTCTCTTTATTATCCTTCATGTGATTACTGCTCAATTCTTCAGGCTTAAGTCAAAAGACATTGCCACAGTACTAAGTTCAGTTCTATATATAGTATACAACAACTATATATTCAACACTTATGTAATTTCCAATTACAATAGGGGGACAAGATATTTACCTCGATAAGCCCAAAATTATCCGAGTTTAATGTCGCTCCTGAGCAAGGTTTAGCTCCTCCGAAGTGCTCCATCCGCTCCAAACAACCCTTAGAAGTTCTAACCAACTTCTCTTAAGTACTTCAAACAACAATGAAGATTTCCTTAGGGTTTCGTTTAGTGGCTAAAGGAAAGTATAATCGTATTTTCTGGGCTTTTATAAGTGTAACCTTGGGAATACTACAAGGTATTTGGGCCAAGGTATTTGGACATTACAACAATACTTTGGAGAGTATTTCTATACCACAAAGGGGGTATTATACGAAAACAACTAGGCTAGGGGGGGGGGTACCCCACGGCTAGCACCACTAGAGGGGGGGGTGTACCCCTCGGCTAAGGGGGAGGGGGAGGCTCTCGGCTAGCTCACAAGAGAGGGGGAGAGGAGCTCTTGGACGAGAGTCTACAAGAGGGAGGGGAAGGGATTTATCACTTAGAACAATTTGTGGATGAAGAAAGCCTTCACTTAGAGGGGTATTTATAGGTCAAGCCATGGCCAACCAATGGCCAAGATCTTGCCAAGTGCATAGCAAGTGTAGGGCTAGATTTCAACCATGTGGACCTTATCCATCTACCACACAACTTGCACAAAAATATCCTACCAACTAAAGTGGTCCAAATCGTCCAAGCCAAGCCATGGTTGCCGTCGAGCCTTCGATGTGAGGTGACACATGCCACCCTCCGGTTGGTCCAAAATGTTACGTCTCGCGCAAAAAGCCGCAAAAATTATAAATGACATAGCCGGAAATTCCCCTACGAAAGCTGTGGAAACGTTTCGTCGAAAAACGACTCTAACCGGGTGTTGTGCACAAATAAAATCGGCCAAGTCACTTTTGCCTACTCAAGGCTTTAAACTTTTATACGTACGCCCTCACGTACATACACAGGAAATACGGGTATAACATTCTCCTCCTTAGAAACATTCGTCCGAATGTTCCTTCTCGAAACAGATAACGAAGAAGTTCCTTCTAACAAGTTGTCAAAGCCACACCTGGCCACGTAACCACACACGTTCTCTTCCCTCCTTACTCGTCGTGCCCTTCTCGAACACTTGAACTCTTCTAGTATACGTACCACACTTCAGTCATTGCTTCAGTTCCCAACACTTTGGAGCCACAACCTCCAAACTTGGTCATCTTACTAGCTTCACTTCTCTCTTTAAGGCCATTCGGCGCCACGAACCGATCTGGTCGAACCTATCCACGAACTCATACGATGGTCATCTAAACTTGGGCCTAGCACCTCGTGACCCTACCACTGGCGGGACCAGAGCTGACCCTACTTTGAAACCGGCCGCGGGTTGGCCCTCAACATGGCCCCAACCCGATCCACATACGCATCACGCTCTTGTTCCCCGATCCGGAACAATCTTACCTATTCAAGTCATGAAAGCTACCACTTCCATCTCATATTACCATGGACTGATCACTCAATTATATCCCACGTACACTACGCACTCTGATAAGGGTCAAACATAAAATGAATCTTTTACTCAAAACGACCTTACCCGTAAGGTCTCAATCGTGACAGTCTAGGGTTCACACTTACCATGCCCCCATACTAATCCTCCCAACTAACCATGTTTTCTAACTCATAATTAACACAACGCTATTCGTACATAGCACAAAATAATGAGATCATCATAACAGCATACCAAAAATCTAGAGGGTTAAGAATATACCTGAAGCTACCGCTCCACTCTAATCATAGGCCCGCCCTGCCGGGCGCATAACTGTAGAAGGCGATGAACCAGCCACTGATCCTGAAGGCTGAGTCGTAACATCCGTGCTTCCGCCAGTGGACAGTTCCTCGAAAAATGGCCTGCTGTCGCATGCAAAACAAACTCCCATTTAGCGACACTCTCCAAAATGGAGTCTACCACAAGTCACAACGAGGTAGGGGTGGCTTGGTGGTTAACACCACTGCTCTAGAAAATCTGAACCCTTGGAGCCACGACTGCTCACGAAGGCGGTGGAGGACCACTGCATCTTGGTGGGGGTACATAACTAGCTTCTTTGAGGCGGTCCGCCTCGAAAGTCACCAAAGGACCTGCCGTCCCGGCCTCTTCTCGCGATCTGGTCATTCGTCGACCTCTCCGTGCCTCACATCCTAGTGCATGAGCTGCATGCGGGCAATGTCCATGCCGGTGAAGAAACACCGCACAAGACTTCGGCCATATAATCATCTAGCGGTGGCGTGGCGATGCACCTATCCTCCATATCTACAACTAAGCGCGAGGACATATCGAGCCAAAGAATCGAACTCGACATTGTACTCACGACGGTCGCCTCTGCCTCGATAACAAAAATCGCCGGCGTGCCCTCCTCATCTGTGGAGGCAAGAAGTGCGTGAGGAAAGCCCCCGAAAACTCATCCCATACAGCTGGAGGTGCATGCTCTCCCCGGGAAAGCTCCCACGAATCAAACCAATCCACTGCGGTATCACGCAGCCGATGCGAACCTAGGACCACTGACTCGGTATCCGATGCCTTGATCACCCTCATGATCCGCTGTAACTGTCGGATGAACTCCTGCGGATCATCCTCAGGCCTCGACCCGTAAAACTCTGGCGGGCTACAACTCAGAAAGTCCCGTAGCCTCAAACTGTCTGCTCGGGGGTGAACTACGGGTGTTACTGGGGCTGGAACTGCTGCATCTAGCCTATCCTCATATCTGGCCACAACCACGGCGATGGCGGGCCATCTCCTTGTACCCATCTCATCTGCTCCGGTGTGGGGCCGGAGGCTCAGTGCGTGGTCTCGGCGACCAGCTGCTGCGGCTCTGCTTCTTGAAAGTGGCGGCGTCGCAAAACTTCGCCGTCTGAAGCACAATCTCAGTCTGAGGCCGGGCTGCGCCTCGTACTCCTCTGTATCTCACTAGCGACTCCTCGGTGCCTTGCCGCCGGGCTCTGGTTGCCTTGCGGAGGCATAATCGGTAAAAACGAGATACGTCGGAGGGTCCAACTTACAACACGGCTCTAGGCACGATCTCGGAATGAGAAGAATGAAACCAATCCTAAATGTCCTATAGCCTCACGATTATAGATGTGGTGCACAACACACCGATAATCAAGACTCTACTAGACACGTGCAGAGACACTTTCCAGAGATTAATCGCTCGATACCACTTTTGTAACGACCGGCGGGGCGTTGCGGTGCCTTACCCGAGGCACCTGGTGATACAACATCGAGAAAACCAGCGGAAAATAAAAACATGAACATGAATTAAGAAACATGATAAATAAACAAGCCAACTAAAGCGGTTGCCTTGGTATATATCTGAAAGACCTTTGAGCAGTTACAATCCTTACAACCACGCCATGGCGATCTCTGGACCTCTAAGATGTCTGGCGACTATGGCGGGACAGGGCCCGCCAAAACCACGAATGTACAAGAACCTACAACTCGGGGAACACATACGAGAAGATAAGCCTCGACGGAACGGAGCTTGTCTGTTGAAAAGGTGATCCTAAAGCGGGGATCGGCGACGATGTACTTCTACTGCGGCATGAACGCGGCCGAGGTCGATATAACGGTACCAAGTATGTGGCGTAAAATCATGGCGAAATCATAATAGTCTATAAGCGGGAGACATGTATGATAACCAAACTACGATACACACATAGCGATTATATCAAGTCGGTCTCACGCCACAACATCAATCATGTTCGCATCATGGCGCGTGCCGGAATTCTGCATCGGTGTAGACATGTCCATGATGCAACAATAATACCGATGCCCTATGGCCACATGCCCCCGGAATTCTGCATCGGTGTAGACATGTCCATGTGATATCAACAACAAGACAGCAATCCAAATGGAAGCATACCCGTGCGCTACGCATCGTGTCAGTATGTCCAAAGGGAACAATAAGACAACATTCCAAATGGACGATGCGTACGTGCGCTACGCATCGTGTCGATGAGTCGAAGGAAAACAATAAGACGACTTTCCAAATGGAAGCATACGTGCGCTACGCATCGTGTCAGTATGTCCACAGGGAAACAATAACACAACAAGCCGGTAATCAAAATGGAAACATACCCGTGCGCTACGCATCGTGTCAGTATATCCAAAGCGATTAACAAAAAGTAACATTATCAACAGGAACGTACCCGTGGAATTATCCGTCACTGCCGGCACGTCCAAGTCAGTTCTCAACAAGTCAACCGACCCTCCATCGAGAGACGCGGTAGTATAGAAACACAATTCTTGCACAACCAAGGCTATCACGACAAGCATAGACAAGATTCACACTAACAAGCATAGGCAAGTTTCACAACAACAAGCATAGGCAAGTTTCACAACAACTCAAGTACTTTAATTTTTTGCCAATGTCCGGGTTTTAACCCTAAAGTACTACGTACGTTAAATTCTTTAAAAGAGATCCATTACTTTTATCAAAGTCACCCTATACCCGTAGTATTAGAATGACCAACCTACATTCCTTTTCAAAATCAAGTAACAACATTCTTTTCCTAAGTTCCAGTTTGCCTAGTTTCAATTACTCAAGCTTTTAATTTTCAAATGGTTTCATAGTTCATAAACTTAATCACTTGATTCCTTTTTAGAACAATTGAGTAATATATGTCTCACGTGAGAGTAGGTTATTCTTGTTTACAACATTCTTATTACTGGCGACCATGATCTAGAAAATGTAATATCATTTTGTCTCATCTTAGTTTCTATGCAGATGGAGGTTTCTACTGGTTTTAATACGATACATCATTATTCAATACATTTTCCTTTATTAACGCTGCAGTGGTTTGTCGATACACATTCTGATTTCTGAAATCAGTAAAACATCATTCCCTTTAAATAAAACCAAGTACTCATTACTCACGAATGAGGTTTCACACAAACATTCACATTTAAAACAAATAAGTTAAGTCTCTTATCTTATAAGATCAAGTCTCTTAACTGCTAACCCCAGTAAACCATTTTCTTTACCTCTCTTAAGACATTATACCTAACTCCCCATAAAGCTAGTATAGCTCTTTTTAAAACCTTTAAAACCAAGTGTTACTCTTTCTTTCAAAACGATTCACAAATCTTTTGAAATACTTCAACTTCTTCATTAACACATAACAAGCCAGTTATAACCAAATCAGTTATCTTTTGAAAACCACAACCCATTTTCTCACCTACATAAAGCTGTTATAACCAACTTCCCATAAAGCCGTTATAACACTTTATGTTTTAAAAACAATCAAACACAGTTAACACGTATGCGTCACCGTACTACATAGTTCACATATATCATGCTAGAAGAGATAGGAAGAGGTTCACATACCTCGCGACGATTTATCGACTAATAGCAAAACGCTCCGAGTACCTCAAACCGTCGGCTACTCCTTAAGCCAAGTAGATCGCGCCACACGTAGTACTTCAACCTATAAGTCCAAAAGGCGCTTATTAAAATCTAGATCCCATCGTTACATTTTCTCTGAGAAAATTTGGCAAGACCTCCCCATGACAGCGTAAATCTCCTCCTTTATCGCGGTCGGCTACCAAGCCAACCGGGGGTTCACACGTCTAACCGGACGCGTACAATTCTACTACACAAGATCGCTACATAAGTCTCTGTGTCTGACCTAGGTAATTCTGATTCGCTTCTTCTCTTTATTATCCTTCTATGTGATTCTTGCTCAATTCTTCATTCTTCAGCTTAAGTCAAAAGACATTGCCACAATACTAAGTTCGATTCTATATATATTATACAACAACTATATATTCAACACTTATGTAATTTCCAATTACAATAGGGGGACAAGATATTTACCTCGATAAGCCCAAAAATTATCCGAGTTTAATGTCGCTCCTGAGCAAGGTTTAGCTCCTCCTTCGAGTGCTCCAATCCGCTCCAAACAACCCTTAGAAGTTCTAACCAACTTCTCTTAAGTACTTCAAACAACAATGAAGATTTCCTTAGGGTTTCGTTTAGTGGCTAAAGGAAAGTATAATCGTATTTTACAGGCTTTTATAAGTGTAACCTTGGGAATACTACAAGGTATTTGGGCCAAGGTATTTGGACATTACAACAATACTTTGGAGAGTATTTCTATACCACAAAGGGGGTATTATACGAAAACAACTAGGCTAGGGGGGGGGGTACCCCACGGCTAGCACCACTAGAGGGGGTGTACCTGGCCAAGGGGGAGGAGGCTCTCGGCTAGCTCACAAGAGAGGGAGAGGAGCTCTTGGGCGAGAGTCTACAAGAGGGAGGAAGGGATTTATCACTTAGAACAATTTGTGGATGAAGAAAGCCTTCACTTAGAGGGTATTTATAGGTCAAGCCATGGCCAACCAATGGCCAAGATCTTGCCAAGTGCATAGCAAGTGTAGGGCTAGATTTCAACCATGGACCTTATCCATCTACCACACATCTTGCACAAAATATCCTACCAACTAAAGTGGTCCAAATCGTCCAAGCCAAGCCATGGTTGCCGTCGAGCCTTCGATGTGAGGGTGACACATGTCACCTCCCGTTGATCCAAAATGTTTCGTCTCTCGGAAAAATCCAAAAATTATAAATGACATAGCGGAAATTCCCTACGAAAGTCGTGGAAAGCGTTTAGTCAACGACTCTAACCGGGTGTTGTGCACAAATAAAATCGGCCAAGTCACTTTTGCCTACTCAAGGCTTTAAACTTTTATCGTGCGCCTCACGCATACATACGGAAATACGGGTATAACAATTCAAAGATACGATGGCGCCATACGAGGCTTTATATGGCGGAAATGCAGTCGCCATTGGTTGGTTCGACGTGGGTGAGTGCGATTAGTTGGCGGACTTGGTTCATGGTGTGGATAAAGTAAAGCTTATCCAGGAGAGGCATTAGCGGCTCGAGTCGGCGAGAAGTCATATGCGGATAATCGGCGTCGGCATTTGGAGTTTGGTGCACGATTGGGTCTTCGAAGGTGTCACCCATGAAGGGTGTGATGAGATTCGATGAAGAAACTTCGGCCCAGTACATTGGGCTGTCACACCCCAATCGGGCGTGTTGGTGCCTTACCGGGCACCCTAGTGATCCAACATCGAGAAAACCAATGAAATAAAACTTTAAACATGAAATGAGAGACATACTAAATAAGCAGGCCAACCAAACGATTTGCCTTGGTATATATATATATAAAAGCGACGCTTATCCTTTACAAACCACACTTGTGATCTGCAGACCTCTAAGATTTATACAACAACTATGACGGGACAGGGCCCCGCCATACCCCTGAATGTACAAGAACCTACGACTCAGGGAAACATACCAAAAGATAAGCCTCGGAGCGGAGCTTCCCAATCTGAGCGGTGATCCTAAGGCGGGGATCAACGGCCGATGTACCTCTACTGCGGCATGAACGCGGCCCGAAGTCGATCAGATGTACCAGTATGTGAAGCGTATCACGTAATGAAATCATAATAGCCTATAAAACAGGAGACATGTATGATAACCAAAATACAGTACGCAACATAAAAGCAGTCAAGTCAGGGACTCACGCCCTCAAAGTCACCACTCAATAACCATGGGACTCACGCCCACAACATCCATCATGTTCGCATCATGGCCGCATGCCCCCGGAATACAGCATCGGTGTAGACATGTCCATGATGCAACAATAATGACAAGGCCGCATGGCCACATGCCCCCGGAATACAGCATCGGTGTAGACATGCCCATGTAACCTCAACAACAATATACTGGGTGGTCAACCCTGCCGCATGGCCACATGCCCCCGGAATACAGCATCGGTGTAGACACGTCCATGGAACAGTAATAACCATATATCGGGTAATCAACCCGGCCGCATGGCCACATGCCCCCGGAATACAGCATCGGTGTAGACATGTCCATGTAACCACAATAACAATATATCACGCAACCAGGCTATCACAAGCAAGCTCAAGCAAATTACCATACTTCTAAACTTTCATAAAAAGATCCATTCTTTCTCAAGGAGTCACCTGATATCAACACTTGCACAACAAATGCTATCTCAACAAGCATAGGCGAGCCACACAACAGCAAGCATAGGCAAGTTACACAACAACAAGCGTAGGCAAGTTATACACAACTCAAGGTACTTCCATTTTATATCATAGTCCGGGTTTTAACCCTAAGTACTATGTACGTTAAGTCCTTTTAAAAGAGATACATTCCTTTTATAAAAGTCACAAGTTAGCCTTAGTATATATCTAGAGTGATTCACATTAGTAAGTAAACCAGAACAATTTCCTTTTATAATCAAGTAACAACATTCTTTTCCTAAGTTCGGTTTGCCTACTTTCAATTACTCAAGCCTCTTACTTTAGAAAGGTTTCATAGTTCGTAGTTTTAATCCCTTAAAACAATTTAAGACATATGCCACACGTGTGAGTAGTTTATTGTTGTTTATAATAATATTATTACGACCATGATCTAGGAAATGAAATATCATTTTGTCTCATCTTAGTTTCTATGCGGATGGAGGTTTCTACTGGTTTTTAATAATACAATTCATTAGTCAATACATTTTCCTTTATTAACGCTGCAGTGGTTTGTCGATACACATTCTGATTTCCGAAATCAGTAAAACATTCTTAAGCCGTTATACCTAACTTCCCACAAAGCTAGTATAACTCTTAAGTTTTTCAAAACCCAAATATTACTCCTCTTTCAAAACGATTCACAAATCTTTTGAAATACATCAAGTTCTTCATTAACACATAACAAGCCAGTTATAATTAAATCAGTTACCTTTCGAAAACCACAACCCATTTTCTTACCTACATAAAGCTGTTATAACCAACTTCCCATAAAGCCGTTATAACACTTTATGTTTTAAAACAATCAACATAGTTAACACGTACGCGTCTACCGTACTACATAGTTCACATATCATGCTAGAAGAGATAGGAAGAGGTTCACATACCTCGCGGCAGTACCGACTAATAGCAAAACGCTCCAAACAATCGGCTACTCCTTAAGCCAAGTAAATCGCGCCACACGTAGTACTTCAACCTATAAGGCCACAAGCGCTTATTAACATCGCAGAACTTTCTCTGTAAATTTGGCGACTCTCCCGCCACAGCGTAAATCTCCTCTCTATCGAGGCTATCAAGCCAACCGGGGTTAACACATCTAACGGACGAGTACAATTCTACAACACGGTAATGCTACACAAGTCTCATGTCTGATACACCTATGTAATTCTGATTCGATTCGATTCGATTCGATTCTTAATTCTTCAGCTTAAGTCAAAAGACATTGCCACAATACTAAGTATAGTTCTATATATAGTATACTTCAACTATATATTCTAACAACATGTAATTTCCAATTACAACGGAAGACGATAGTAATTACCTCGATAAGCCCAAAATTATCCAAGTTTAATGTCGCGCTGAGCAAGGTTTAGCTCTACTCAGAGTGCTCCAAACCGCTCCAAACAACCCTTAGAAGTTCTACTCAACTTCTACTAAACACTTCAACCGACTATGAAGGTTTTTCTTTAGGGGTTTCGTTTTTAAGACGAGGAAAGTATAATGGTATTTTTCTGGCTTTTGTATAAGTATAACCTTGGAATACTACAAGGTATTTGGGCGAGTATTTGGACATTATAACAATACTTTTGGAGTATTTCTATACCACAAAGGGGGTATTTATCTGAGACAACTAGGCTAGGGGGTAGAACTCTCGGCCAACAAGGCCTTCACAGGGGAGGGCTCGGCGAGGGAAGAGGAGGCTAGGGGCGAGAACACCACAAGAGAGGAGGAGAATTTAACACTTAGAAATATTTTTAGGATGAAGAAAGTCTTCAAAGAGGGGTATTTATAGTAAAAGCCAAGGCCAACCAATGGCCAAGATTGAGCCAAGTGTGGTGCAAGTGTAGGGCCAAGATTTACCACACACAAATATCCTACCAACTCCTTGACCAAACAAGCACAAAAACGTGCAAGCTTAGCCATTTGGCCGTCCAACCTCTTCCAATGTGAGGTGACACATGTCACCCTCCGTTGGTCCAAAATGTTTCGTCTCTCGGAAAAATCATAAAAATTAAATATGACATAGCGGAATTTTCCCAACAAAGCGGTGAAACCGTTTCGTCGAACAACGACTCTGTCGGGTGTTGTGAGCAAAATTAATTCGCCAAGCCACTTTGTAGTTCGAAAATTTCTCGCACGTCCCCACGCACATACTGCGGAAATACGGGTATAACATTCTCCCTCGCTAGAAACATTCGTCCCGAATGTTCCTTCTAAGGCTCAAAACAACGCGCCATATAGTCTTCACTACTATACTTACGAGAACAAACACGCCACATCCGCCACGAAACACCCACTCAAAAATACTTACATCCAAGTCCACGAGGAAACACCTCTAACATCACCGCAACCACCTCTCTCGGGGTCCTACAATATACTTCCTTGCGACTTCTCTTTACAAAAGAAATGATACCACTTTTTCATAATGTCGCACACCAATGACTCCAACAAAAGTACCACTTTTGTCACTTTGCTGAGGCATTAACCTTCTCAGCGACCCAACAAAGTGTCTGGGCTGCTTGCGATCCACGAGGTCGTGACACTCGAACTCTTACCACATTTCCGATCGCTTGATTTCCAAAACTCGGGTACACCCTATCCACGATCTCTGGAACAAGCACGAACCAACTATCGAACCTTGCCAACATCGAACCAATCGGCCAAGACTTACACTTCCGCCCTACAAGGCTTCGAGACGACATCCGAACACCGAAATGGTAGCCAAAACACTTCTCTCCAAAGGAGACAACGATCCTCACGGCTACCACGACATCAAAACACCCGAGGCGAATACGATCTGAGACTCGAATTCCCAACTCGCTGGTAAAATTCTTAGAAAACGAAAATAGCCACCACCGGGGCTTCACTGTCTGTCATAAGGTGAAGGTAGGCACCCCGTGCAGCCTTACAACCTTTCAGACAACACCAACACTGCCGAGGGAACGACCCTAACCGAAGAACACGATAGGCTGCCCCCATCGGCCCGACCACTGGTCGAACGCATCCACGAACTCGCACGATGGTCATCTAAACTTGGGCCTAGCACCCTCGTGACCCTACCACCTGGCGGGACCACCCAGAGCTGACCCCACCTCATTCCGGGCTACGGGTTGACACGCAACACGCCCTCAACCCGACCCTCCATCACGCCAACTCTCTAGTTCTCGATCCGAACAATCTTACCTATTCAAGTCATGAAAGCTACCACTTCCATCTCACATTACCCAGGGACTGATCACACAAATATATATCCCACGCACACTACGCACTCTGATAAAGGTCAAACATAAAATAGATCTTTTACTCAAGACGACCTCACTCGTAAGGTCTCAATCGTGACATAGTCTAGGGTTCACACTTACCATGACCCCATACTTAACCTCCCAACTAACCATGTTTTCTAACTCACAATTTACACAACGCTATTCGCACATAGCACATAATAATGAGATCATCATAACAGCATACCAAGACTCTAGAGGGTTAAGGATATACCTGAAGCTACCGCTCCACTCTAATCATAGGCACGCCTGCAGGCGCTAATAGAAGGCGATGAACCACCGCGATCCCGAAGGTGAGTCGTCTTTGCTGAACCTCTCCCATAAGCACAGTCTCTCTTCACATGGCCCTGACGGCCGCAGGAATAACAAGCTCCCTTGGTACTACGACACTCCCCGAAATGCGGTCTACCACATCGACCACACCGAGGTAGGGGTGACTGCATCTGGCCAACACCCCTACTCCCCTGAACATCTGAAACCTGGGAGCCCTGACCTGCTCCTGAATCTCCCAAAGGTCCCGAAGGCTGCGGAGGACCACTCTGAAATGGCGGAGGCGCATAACTAGTCTGCTGCTGAGGCGGTCCGCCTCGAAAATCACCAGAGGACCCTGCTGTCTTGGCCCTCTTATGCTGACCTTGGTCATTCCGTCGATTTCTCCGCTCCTCACCCCCAAGTGCATAAGCCTGCATGCGGGCAATGTCCATGCCCGGCTGAAGAGCTACACCTGAACAACTCTCTGCTAGGTAATCATCGAGCCCTGTAACATATCGGTGCACTCGGTCCTCCATACTAGCTACTAATGCGGGGACATACCGGGCTAATGAGTCGAACTCCACATTGTACTCCCGAACCGTACGCCCGTTCTGCCGCAACACCAAAAATCTGTCGGCCCGAGCCCTCCTTATCTGCGGAGGCAAGAAGTGTGCAAGAAAAGCCTTTGAGAACTCGTCCCACAAGGCCGGAAGTGCATTCTCTCCCCGGGACAGCTCCCACGAATCAAACCAGTCGACTGCGGTATCACGCAGCCGATGCGAACCTAGGACCACTGACTCGGTCTCCGATGCCTTGATCACCCTCATGATCCGCTGCAACTGCCGGATGAACTCTTGCGGATCATCCTCAGGCCTCGACCCGTAAAACTCTGGCGGGCTACAACTCAGAAAATCTCGTAGCCTCAAACTATCTGCTCTCGGGTGCACCACAGGTGCTGCTGGAACTGGAACTGCCGCATCCAGCCTGTCCTCATATCTGGCCACGATCCTGGCCAGTAATTGGGCCATCTCCTTGTACCCCAACTCCTCTGCCCCAGGCTGTGGGACTGGAGGCTCAGGTACTGTAGTCTCAGCAGCCACTGCTGCCGCTCTAAACTCTGCTGGGGCTGGCGGCGTCGCAAAACTCGACGTCTGAAACACTACCTCAGGTACTGACCGGGCCTGCGCCCTCGTACTCCTCTGAACCACACTAGCAGCTCCCTCGGCAGCCTTGCCCTTCTCGGCCCGGGTCGCCTTGCGTGGAGGCATAACTGGTGAAAACGAAATACGTCAGAGGGGTCCAACTTACAACACAGCTCTAAGGCACGATCTCAGAATGAGAAGAATGGAAACCAATCCTAAATGTCCTGCAGCCTCCTGATTATAGATGTGGTGCACAACACACCGATAATCAAGACTCTACTAGACACGGTCTGTAGACACCTTCCGAGGATTAACTGCTCTGATACCACTTTGTCACACCCCGAAATCCGGGCCCGTGACTGGTGCCTTACCCCGGGCACCCTAGTGATCCAACATCAGAGAAAACCAGCGGAAATAAAAACTTTAAACATGAAATGAGAGACATACTAAATAAACAGGCCAACCAAACAGTTGCCTTCAGTATATATATATATAAAAGCCCGAACAGTTATCCTTTTTACAAACCCTGCCCACAACAGTGCTACAGACCTCTAAGATTTATACAACAACTATGACGGGACAGGGCCCCGCCATACCCCTGAATGTACAAGAACCTACGACTCAGGGAAACATACCAAAAGATAAGCCTCCGGAGAAACGGAGCTTCCCAATACGCTGAACGGTGATCCTAAGAGCGGGGATCAACGACCGATGTACCTCTACCTGCGGCATGAACGCAGCCCCCCGAAGGAGGTCAGTACAACAGGTACCAAGTATGTGAAACTGTAAAATACTGTAAATGAAATCATAATAGCCTATAAAGCAGGAGACATGTATGATAACCAAAATACAGTACGCAATCATAAAAGCAGTCAAGTCAGGGACTCACGCCCTCAAAGTCACCACTCAAATATAACCATGGGACTCACGCCCACAACATCCATCATGTTCGCATCATGGCGCGTGCCCGGAATACATCGGTGTAGACATGTCCATGATGCAACAATAATGACAAGGCCGCATGGCCACGTACCGGAATACAAAGACGGTGTAGACATGCCCATGTAACCTCAACAACAATATCTTTGGGTGGTCAACCTCGCGTAGCCACATGCCCCGAATCTGACATCGGTGTAGACACGCCCATGGAGCAAGAATAACCATATATCGGGTAATCAACCCGGCGCGTACATGCCCCGGAATACAAAGATCGGTGTAGACATGTCCATGTAACCACAATAACAATATATCACGCAACCAGGCTATCACAAGCAAGCTCAAGCAAATTACCATACTTCTAAACTTTCATAAAAAGATCCATTCTTTCTCAAGGAGTCACCTGATATCAACACTTGCACAACAAATGCTATCTCAACAAGCATAGGCGAGCCACACAACAGCAAGCATAGGCAAGTTATACACAACTCAAGGTACTTCCATTTTATATCATAGTCCGGGTTTTAACCCTAAGTACTATGTACGTTAAGTCCTTTTAAAAGAGATACATTCCTTTTATAAAAGTCACCCGATACCCGTAGTATAAAACTAGAGTGATTCACATTATTAAGTAAACCAGAACACTTTCCTTTTAAAATCAAGTAACAACATTCTTTTCCTAAGTTCCAGTTTGCCTACTTTCAATTACTCAAGCCTCTTACTTTAGAAAGGTTTCATAGTTCGTAGTTTTAATCCCTTAAAACAATTTAAGAAGCATATGCCACACGTGTGAGTAGTTTATTCTTGTTTATAACAATCTTATTACAGCAGCCATGATCTAGGAAATGAAATATCATTTTGTCTCATCTTAGTTTCTATGCAGATGGAGGTTTCTACTGGTTTTTAATAATACAATTCATTAGTCAATACATTTTCCTTTATTAACGCTGCAGTGGTTTGTCGATACACATTCTGATTTCCGAAATCAGTAAAACATTCTTAAGCCGTTATACCTAACTTCCCACAAAGCTAGTATAACTCTTAAGTTTTTCAAAACCCAAATATTACTCCTCTTTCAAAACGATTCACAAATCTTTTGAAATACATCAAGTTCTTCATTAACACATAACAAGCCAGTTATAATTAAATCAGTTACCTTTCGAAAACCACAACCCATTTTCTTACCTACATAAAGCTGTTATAACCAACTTCCCATAAAGCCGTTATAACACTTTATGTTTTAAAACAATCAACATAGTTAACACGTATGCGTCTCACCGTACTACATAGTTCACACATATCATGCTAGAAGAGATAGGAAGAGGTTCACATACCTCGCGACGAGTACCGACTAATAGCAAAACGCTCCAAACAATCGGCTACTCCTTAAGCCAAGTAAATCGCGCCACACGTAGTACTTCAACCTATAAGGCCACAAGGCGCTTATTAACATCGCAGAACTTTCTACAGAAATTTCGGCAGCACCTCCCCGCACAACAGAAATCTCTCCTCCTCTATCGAGGCCGGCTATCAAGCCAACCGGGGGGGGGGGTTAACACATCTAACCGGACGAGTACAATTCTACAACACAGTAATGCTACACAAGTCTACTGTAATACAGTCCTATGTAATTACAGTTCAGTTCAGTTCAGTTCTTAATTCTTCAGGCTTAAGTCAAAAGACATTGCCACAATACTAAGTATAGTTCTATATATAGTATACTTCAACTATATATTCTAACAACATGTAATTTCCAATTACAAATGTATGACGATAGTAATTACCTCGATAAGCCCAAAATTATCCAAGTTTAATGTCGCGCCTGAGCAAGGTTTAGCTCCTACTCCGAGTGCTCCAAACCGCTCCAAACAACCCTTAGAAGTTCTACTCAACTTCTACTAAACACTTCAACCGACTATGAAGGTTTTTCTTTAGGGTTTCGTTTTTAAGACTGAGGGAAAGTATAATGGTATTTTTTCGGGCTTTTTGTATAAGTATAACCTTGGAATACTACAAGGTATTTGGGCCAAGGTATTTGGACATTATAACAATACTTTTGGAGAGTATTTCTATACCACAAAAGGGGGGTATTTATACGAGACAACTAGGCTAGGGGGGGGGTAGAACTCTCGGCCAACAAGGCCTTCACAAGGGGGAGGGGCTCTCGGCCAAGGGGGGGAAGAGGGAGGCTAGGACGAGAACACCACAAGAGAGGGGAGGGAGAATTTAACACTTAGAAATATTTTTAGGATGAAGAAAGTCTTCAAAGAGGGGGGTATTTATAGTACAAGCCAAGGCCAACCAATGGCCAAGATTGAGCCAAGTGTGGTGCAAGTGTAGGGCCAAGATTTACCACACACAAATATCCTACCAACTCCCCTTGACCAAACAAGCACAAAAAACGTGCAAGCTTAGCCATTTGGCCGTCCAACCTCTTCCAATGTGAGGGTGACACATGTCACCCTCCCGTTGGTCCAAAATGTTTCGTCTCTCGGAAAAATCCGCAAAAATTAAATATGACATAGCCGGAATTTTCCCAACAAAAGCTGTGAAACCGTTTCGTCGAAAAACGACTCTAATCGGGTGTTGTGAGCAAAATTAATTCGGCCAAGCCACTTTGTAGTTCGAAAATTTCTACGTACGTCCCCACGTACATACTCTGGAAATACGGGGTATAACAGGGCCCTACCAGATCGTCCGTAGAGTGGGCAAGGTTGCCTACGAGTTGGATCTGCCATCAGAGTTAGAGGCGGTACATCCGGTCTTTCATGTTTCTATGTTGCGGAAGTGTATCGGTGATCCAGCGAGAGTTTTCCCTACTAGTGAGGTCCAGTGTGAGGGTTATCGTATGAGGAGAGTCCCATAGCGATACTCGATCGCCAGTCAGCGATGCGGACCAAGGATGTAGCTTCCGTCAAAGTCCTGTGGAGAAATGATAACCGGGAGGAGATGACTTGGGAAGCGGAGGAGGACATGTTGAGGAAGTATCCTCACTTATTTCCTATACCTTCAGGTAATTCATCTTCCCTTACTTGTCAAATTTTAATTGAAGTATTTCTTTTGCTTAAATGCTACTATGTGGCCATGTGTGGCATTAATGGTATGTCGGGGTTGTATAAGGAACTATGTCGCAAATTTTAAAGTTTAACTCCGAAAGAACATTCGGAGACGAATGTTTCTAAGGGGGGAAGAATGTTACACCCTGTATTTGCAGGACATGTTTCAAGAACGTAAGTAAGAACTCATGAGTGTTAAGATTGAGACTTGTAAAAATTTATCGGAAATATGCAATTGTCGGAAAATGTATTATTGTGACGAATGGGAGGGCGACATGTGTCACCCCCCTTAGTGATGCCTTGGTCGAATTAGGCATGGCCATAATGGTCATTGACCATAGTCTTGGATGACTAAGTCTTGCAACTTGTAGCTTGATAATCTTGACTAAGTCAAAGGACCCACAAGGTCTTGATATTTTAATAAGAGCTTATCCTAGCCACCCAAATGGTTGCATCTTGACCCTCCAAGGTCCTATTTAATACTACTAGTAGCAAGAGTGAGCCAACACTTAGAAAAATTTCACTAAAATTGGAAGAGCTCAAGAACATGCTCTCGGGTTCCCTCTCTTTGAAAAAGAAAAAAAATTGTTTCTTGTCCATTTAACTCCCCACTTTAAACCAAGGTTCTTATGTGTATTGTAAACATATCTCAATAGAAAAATCTTGGAAAAAGATAGTTTACGGGTTAGTCGCAAAACGAAAACCTAGTTGTCTTTCTAGGTTTTGTTGGAGATTTGAAGGATATTTGTTGGTGTTGTTCTAAGGGTCTCAACAAGCGGATTGAAGTGTCTTGGAGAGGCTCTAAACTACTAAGGAGCGACTTCGGAGTGGAGTTGGATTAGGATTCGTTGAGGTATAATCTTGTCTTTTAAAGTGTTACAAGATTATATATTATATTGTTGTTGTTAGCTTTACATGTTGCTAGCATGAAGTTGATGTGTTGAAGTTATAAGTATTATGGATTTATTGTAGCTTAAATTCGAAATGTTATACAAGCCACTTGAAATTGGATTACTAATTGGTCGTTTATTAGAAATCGTCACATGTTACTTACTTGAAGATTATGGTAGTTATAATCAAATGCGACTTGATATCATGTTATGCTACCAACTTGGATTGAAATGGAAATTGGATAAGAATTGGTATTGTTGAACTCAATGTGGCCGAATTTGGACTTGTAGTTTGTACTAGTTTGTTATCGTTGGTGGGGCGGAATTTTACACGTCTAGTAGGCGTGTAATCCCCTATTGATTATTGTTTTGATTGTGCCTTAAATGAGGCGTGTTTGGTTATTGTATTCGGCCTTGAAAAAGGTGGCAAAGTTAGAAAAAACAAAGGAGGTGCTGTCCGATTTTCCGTAGAATTTAGCGACTTGACACTTATAATATTCTACGTTTGAAGTAAGGCTTTAATAGACATATTGTGAATATTATAGGTTGACATTCAACGGGCGGGACTTTGTACTTGACAAGAGGTTTGACCCGGCGAGGTATGTAGAACTTTTCCTATCTTTTGAGCATGACTAGTTGTACGTATATAGTACGGTAGACGTACATGACCTTGATATCCTTTACTAGTTTTATGAATAGCCAAGCGGGTGAGTTAGTAGAATAACTCACTTCTTGAAAGTATTAAGGATGTCTAATGTTTTATTAAAGTTAAGGGACTTGAAGAGTTTTAAAGTATGTGATACTTGTTCCGTTTTAAACGTATAAGTCCCTTGGATAGGAAATTGTTTATGGCTAAGGTATAAAGCGAATGTAACGACTTTATGGGGAGTTGGTTATATTTTCTTTATGGAAAGATAAATGACTTAACTTTAATGAAAAGGCAATTTGATTTTTAAGGCATCAATTGCCTAAGGTTTTATAATAAAAGGAGTCACTTGATTTTGAAACCTAACTTTATGTTTAATGGTATTGTGACTTGTCTTGAAAAGAAATTTTGACTTGATACTACGGTTTAGAGTATCTTGGAAGTTTGATATGAAAATGAGTCATTTTGAAAAGGTTAGAAGTACGTAGTACTTTGGGTTAAACTCCCGGTTTTATTATAACATATTAGTGCCTTAAGTGAACAAGAATGAGAGTGTAGATGAATAAGACTAATAAGAAGTTAGGGGGATTCTAACTTGCTTATTTATTGTATGACTGCCGGTTTGAGATAGGGTAAGAGTATAAGTGAGGGGCAGACCCCCAAGACGCTATACCACCTTCTCCAGGATAAGAGTATAAATGAGGGGTAAACCCCCAAGACGTTATACCACCTGTATTATTACCTTCTTCAGGGTAAGAGTATAAATGAGGGGCAAACCCCCAAGACGTTATACCACCTGCTTCAGGGTAAGAGTATAAATGAGGGGTAAGAACCCTAAGACGTTATACCACCTGTTTCTATGGGTTCGCTACCCATGATTTGATCGTGTGTCTATTGTGATGTTAGACGTATTCCTTGATTTTACTCTCATTGTTAGTAAGGCACTGTGTACTGTAATTTTGTTATCATACATGTCTCCGGCTTTGTTTTAAACTTATGTTGTAATTACAGTACTTTCCAGTTTTACATACTTAGTACATATTGTGTACTGACCCCCTTCCTCGGGGGCTGCGTTCATGCCGCAGGAAAGGGTAAGCAGGTGGTGGATCCACATTCTTAGGATCACTTATCAGACGTCAGAAGCTCCATTTATCCGGAGGCTTGTCTCATTTTGGTACAGTCTTTTCCCTGGTGTTGTAGATTTATGTACATTCAGGGGTATGGCGGGGCCCTGTCCATACGCTTATTATTCCTAAGTGCGTATTCACATATGTGGTTGGGTAAGAACCGATGTTGTATGCTTGTACTTTTGATTTGGTTTATATTATGGAAAGGCACTTTATCGGCCAGCTTTGTGATGTTTATTGTTTACACATATATTTACTCATGTATGTTCCGCTATTCTCGATGTATACAGGCAGGGTGCCTGTGTAGGGCACCAGTCATGGCCTGGTCGTGACAAAATCTTTGTTTACCTTATTAGAATAAACCATTCTTTTAACCTTTCTTTAAAAACAAGTGAGTTAATTCTCTAACTCAACTAACTTAGACATTCTTAAAACAAGTCAAGGATATCAAATGAACTGACTTCATTTAAATCTCGTACGTCTACCGTACTATACATTTATAACTACTCATGCTCAAGAGATAAAAAAGTTTCCACATACCTCTTCGGTTCAATCCACTAGCTAAGTCCAATATGCCGTACGTAGTATGTCAACCTATAATGACCATAATACATCTATTAGCTTCTAGCTTCAACGTAGTATATCCCAAGTGTAAAGTCACTTAATTCTACGGAAAATTGGACAACACTTCCTTTGTTTCTACATACTTTTCCACATTTTTCAAGGCCTGAAATCAATAACCAAATGCCACATTTAAGTCTCAACACATCAACCAATCAAAGGGGATTACACGCCGCACAGGATGTGTAAAATTCAGCCCCACAATCGATATCCAAATAGTCCAACATTTCAATTCCATTATTGGCTACAATGCAACCACAATGTAAAGTCTTTTCCAATTCCTTTTTAATCCACGTTGTTTAGTCTAACATGTTATATAGCCACAATCGATAATAATAACTACCATCTCTTCTTTATATAACATGCGACGACTAAAACTAATAACCAAATCGAATTACAATCTTAAGGTTAAACATGCAACTTTCGGATTCCATCCAAATATTCCATAACATTCAATCTCCATATATATATATATATATATATCTCATGCTTGCATAATATATATATGACTACAACAATAAGTAACCTTTAATCACTTAAGAGGACAAAGTTGTTACCTTGATAAGCCCAAAATAGTCCAAAAATCTCGCCCACTTTAGCCCTCTTTCCGAAATTCTTCTTCCCGCCAAAATCGCCTCTACGAACCCCCTACAAGCTCGCCAACATATTTCCTTCTTGTTGCCTTTCCGAAAAATCTCATTTAGGCTTAGGGTTTTTCTCACAATTTCTTTGAGAGAGAAGAGAAGAGAAGAGGAATTTCTATTTGGATGAAATCTTGCAAATGATTTTAATCTTGCAAGACTTGGTCATATATAGCCTCTATCTTGTTATACAAGTTGGGAGGGACACTTGTCGCCCTCCCATAGGTCCTCTACACAAATATATTCTAATTTAACCCCTTTTCTGCAAAAATTCCCGCCTCGGCGCCGCGGCCCTGCAGTTGGCGCCGTGGCGCTGCAACTTCAGAAAGGTTCAGGACTTACGGCGCTGCTGCGTGGCGTGTGCAATGGCGCTGATCAAACATTTTTCCTTCTCTTCTGCCAGCTGATCTTGTAACGTCCATAACTTTCTACTCCGATGTACAATCGATGAGAGGCTTGTTGCGTTGGAAACTAGACTCAATGAACTTCATACGAGGCTTTTGAAACACCTAAAAACTCCTAATATACTAGGAGATATACCTCTCCAAAGTTGACTAAAAAATCTGTCTAAAAACATTCTGTCAACTTATCTTTCCAAATTCAAATCTTATTCCCTTTCATACGTTCTCATCCCATTCTCTTGGAATTATGGGTTGTAACACTATCCTCCCATTCACTAGAGGTTAGTCACCTAGGCCGAAGTATTTCTACTGTACATCCTCCATTATCGGTCTTACACCATTATGGGGTAATTACAACTTATGAACCCTACACAACTATAGTCTCAGTTCACTTTATCATTTTTGTCAACATTCTTCACTCTTCACCTTACTAATCGAAGTATCTCTACCTCTGGTGGTGCTATCAATTTACAACTACTAGCAACAACGGGAAAATGTATACGCTAGGGCGGAATCTACGTCTATCAATGCATGTATGATTCAAAAGAATAGAAATATACCTGTAACCCCATGCGATGTTGCCTCTTGATCCTGCCCAGTATCCACGTCATCTATGCGGTTCGAAGGACCGCCAGAACTATAAACTCCACCATGACCTCTATCACGGATGGCTGACATCGGAATACCCCGCCTTGGGTGGCGCACAACTGTAGAGGTAAAGGAACTAACCACCGGCCTCATAGGATGAGCCACCTCACCAGTACTCTTTCTAAACGGATATTCCCTCTGCATATGGCCCGGACGGCCACAATAAAAACAAACACCTGTGTCATAACGACATTTCCCCATATGACGCTTACTACATCAGAAACACTGAGGAATAAGTGGCCTCGACTGAGAAAATCCTCTGCTCCTTTGAAAACCTCGAACCCTGGAGCTCAGACCGGCTCCTAAATACCTTGTGGGGTCCAATATCCCACCTGTGAGCTGCGGGGGTATGTCCTGGGTAGGCTGGAACGAATATCTCACTCGCTGCTGAGGCTGCTCGTCCAAAAACTCACCGGGATAACCAACCAGTCTAGCCCTCTTGCGATGATTTCCACGTTGGCTTTCTACCCTCTGTACACCTGTATGTACTGTCCGAATAACCTCCTGCTGATGAAATTATATCACCGCTGTCTTGGTCAATAACATAACTGCTTCCCTTATGACCCTATAGTCTTCCCCTAAAAGAGAATTTGGAGGCTCTGGTGCTGGGGCCTCAAAACCTGGCGCAGAAGAACTCACCGACTGCGGCACAATATCCGGTATACCCTGGGCATGAGCCCTATCAACTCTTTGAGTCCGACTGGTAGTTCCTGGTACTGTTTTGCCCTTCTGGGCAACTGCTGCCCTCCTTGGAGGCATAGCTGTAATACAATAATACGTCAGAGAGGGATTAGCTTAATAACACAACTCTATGGCACGATCTCAGAGTGAGAAGAATAGAAACCAAATCCTAAATGTCCTGTAGCCTCCTGTTTATGGGTGTGGCGCGCAACACACCGATAATCAAGACTCTACTAGACACAGTCTGTAGACATTCCGAGGACTGACTGCTCTGATACCACTCTGTCACGACCCGAACCCCGGGCCCATGACTGGTGCCCTACCCGGGCACCCTCCTACCTAAATGACACAAGTAAACCGCGAAACTAAATAACATCTCATTTTTTTTAAAACCAACGAAAACATGCAAGGGCAAAGCCGACAAGGCTGCCATATAATATATATAATCAAAAGCACTACTATCAGGACCCGACCCCGGGGCCGCGACTGGTGCCTTACTTGGGCACCCCTTATAGGTATACATCAGAGAATAACATCGGAACATAAAAAACTAATAAAATACTTAAACAATAAATATCAACAGGCTAGCCGATAAGGCTACCTTTCGGGAAATATACATAACCCAAAATAAAAACAGTTACACCTTTGTTCTTACAACCCAATCCACAAGATATGACTACAGACTTCTAAGAATAACAAGTGTGACGGGACATGGCCCCGCCATACCCCTGAATGTATATAAATCTACAACATCAAGGAAACCGTACCAAAAGACAAGCCTCCGGAGAAATGGAGCTTCTGACACCTGATCAGTGATCCTAAGAATGAGGATCCACCACCTGCTTACCCCTACCTGCGGCATGAACGCAGCCCCCGAGGAAAGGGTCGCGACAGATGTACCAAGTATGTAAAACTGAAAGTACTGAAATGAAATCATAAAGTCAAAAAATAAAGATGGAGACATGTATGATAACTCAAATAACAGTACACTGTGCCTTACTAACAATGAGAGTAAACAAGAGTATACTTTAATGCATAAAAATAGGAGGCTCATGATCAAAGTAGGGTCGCCCGCCCGTAGTATCATTAAGTAATCCTACTCCTGGGACTATTTCACCCTCATAGGTCCTGTGGACCCGCAATGAGGTCATCTGCCTCGCATGGGACTATTTCACCCGCATAGGTGTCACGACCCGACCGGGGCGCATCGGTGCCCTACCAGGCACCCGTTCAGTATTTATCGAGATAATCGTGAACATACATGAAACTTATAAAATAAAACAACAGAAATAAACAACAGGTTAGCCGATAGGGCTACCTTCCGGGACATATATATATAACCGAAGCAGTTGCCTCATTTCTTTACAAACAGACCCACAATATGTGACTACAGACCTCTAAGAGTTTTAACATAACAACTGTGGCGGGACAGGGCCCCGCCATACCCCTGAATATACATGAGTCTTCTACCTCAGGGAAAACCGTACCAAGAGCTAAGCCTCCGGAACAAATGGAGCTTTCTCTCAAAAACTGAACCGAGATCCTAAGAGCAAGGATCACCAACCTGGGTACCTAAAACCTGCGGGCATGACGCGGCCAGAAGGGGTCGATAACAACAGTACGAATATGGAGTAGTAACGCATACGATAAACATATCATAAGCGTACAAAAGAATGACGAGGACAAGTATAAAAGTACATACGGATCTGCCGTGTCATTACCACTTATGAACTTAATTTCACATCAATATCTTTTCCCATTTTCAATAAAGGTTATAGCCACATTCTTACGCACATGATTAGGAAAAAAAATCATTAAGTTCATTTCTATATAACTTATTTATCTTTCATAAGTACATCCGACCCTTTAAGGAGGGGCGCCTATACTACCCGGCCCAATCTGGGACGCGATCAAGGTCACATAGTCTGCCCATACGTATATCGCCTACCATTTCTGGGACGATAATATCATATAGTCTGCCCATAAAGGTATACTGCCCGGCCCATTCCTGGGTCGATAATGTCATATAGTCTGTCCATAAAGGTATACTGCCCGGCCCAATCCAGGACGCGATCAAGTCACACAAAATAGCAAAGTGTGGCCGTGGAATCCCCCATCACCGTAAGCGACTATAAGTGTCAAATATAACCATGTGACGCGCGCGTGGCATCCCACCTCACCGCTTCGTACACATACACAATACATCTATATATCTCTCGCGTGGAATTCCACATCATCGCCGACTATAAGTGTAAAATATAACCATGGGTCTCATGCCCATAACATCAATCAGCGGTGGTATAACGTCTTGGGGTTACCCTCATTTATATTCTTACCACAGGCGGGTGGTATAGCGTCTTGGGGGTTTACCCCTCACTGATACTCTTACCCTGGAGAAGGTGGTAAAGCAGGTGGTATAACGTCTTGGGGTTTTACCCCTCACTGATACTCTTACCCTGGAGAATGTGGTATAACGTCTTGGGGGTTTACCCCTCATTTATACTCTTACCCTATCTCGACCGACCATCTAACAATACATAAGCACTACCATGTCCTTTATAAAAAAAATCCGGGAATTTAACCCAAGTACTCCAAATAACGGAAGCATACCCGTGGAATCCCACATCACCGTCGGTACGTCCAAGTAACTTACAACAAGACAGCCGGCCCTCCAACCGAGAGTCGCGACAACGTAATAAAACATAATACTTGCACTCAAAGGCTATCACCAACACCTATAGGCTAATTCTCAATTAACCAAGCCAAAGTACTTATCAAGGCACACATAGAATAATTCTCATTTAACAAGCCAAAGTAATTATCAGGGCACAAATAGAATAATTCTCATTTAACAAGCCAAAGTACTTATCGGGGCACAAATAGAGTAATTCTCATTTAACAAGCCAAAGTACTTATCAGGGCACAAAATAGAATAATTCTCATTTAACAAGCCAAAGTACTTATCGGGGCACACATAGAATAATTCTCATTTAACAAGCCAAAGTACTACGTACGTACTTTCTTTTCAAAAGACTCCTTTCCAAATAAAACTTTCCCGATACTAACAACCGTAGTATCAAGCCCTATCCACCTTTCAAGACAAGTCACAATACCTTTTTAGAAATACAATACCGGTTTCTAAATCAAGTGACTTCTTTATTAAAAACCTTAAGCAGTTGGTACCTTTAAAACAATTTGCCCTTCCTTCATACAAGTTACTTCTTTGATTACTTTATTAGAGAAAACCATTCTCTTAACCTTCCATAAAGCCGTTATAACCAACTTCCCATAAAGCCGTTATAACCCTTTATGGTTTAGACCAACACGTTCCTTTTATAACCGAGAGACTTCTACTTTTTGAAACCAAGTATTATATACTTTCAAATCAATTCTCTTAACCTTCAAAAATACAATTAGTCTCTTAACCTTTAGAAAACAAGTGACTCCTTTTATTACAAAACCTTAGGCAATTGATGCCTTAAAATCAAATTGCCTTTTCACTAAAATCCGGTCATTTGTCTTTCCATAAAGCAAATATAACCAACTCCCCATAAAGTCGTTATATTCACTTTATACCTTAGCCAAAAACAATTTCCTATCCAAGGGACTTATACGTTCAAAACGGAACAAGTATCACATACTTTAAAACTCTTCAAGTCCCTTAACTTTAATACAACATTAGACATCCTTAATACTTTCAAAGAAGTGAGTTAATCTCCTAACTCCCCCGGCTTGGCTATTCATAAAACTAGTAAGGGATATCAAGGTGTTGTACGTCTACCGTACTACATACGTGCAACAAGTCATGCTCAAAGATTGGAAAAGTTCTACATACAGTAAATCACACAACTACCTCTTAACTTCTAAGAGTAGAAGGAAACATGAAATGATACCACAAGTATATTCCATACATAGAATCATGCCAAAGGAAGGAAGAGGTTCACATACCTCGCGACGATTATCGACAAGTAGCAAAATGCTCCAAAGTACTCCAACCTTGATAGCTACTCCACTCTCCAAGTAGGATACGCTATACTTAGTACTTCAACCTATTATGGTCACAATATGTCCATTAACCTTTCACTTCTAACGTAGAATTATTCTAAGTGCTAAGTCACTAATTCTACGGAAAATCGGACAGCACCTCCTTTGTTTCTACTAACTTTGCCACCTTTTTCAAGATCTAATACAATAACCAAACACGCCACATTTAAGGCCCAATCAATGAAATCAACAATAGGGGATTACACGCCTACTAGACGTGTAAAATTCCGCCCCACAAACGATATCAAATTAATACAACTTACTAGGCCAATTCGGCTAACTTGGAGTACAACAATATCAATTCTTATCCAATTTCTATTTCAATCCAAGTTATTAGCCTAACATGATATCAAGTCGCAAACGATTATAACTACTATAATCTCCAAGTAATTAACATGCGACGATTCTAATAAACGACCAAATTGTAATCCAACTTAACATGACTTACATTACATTTCGGATTTAAGCTACAAGTAATCCATAATACTTATAAACTTCAACTTAACAACTTCATGCTAGCCACATGTAAAGCTAACAACAACAATATAATTATATAATCTTGTAACACTTTAAAAGACAAGATTATACCTCAACAACTCTTAATCCAACTCCAATCCGAAATCGCTCCTTAGAAGATTAGAACCTCTCCAAGACACTTCAATCCGCTTGTTGAGACCCTTAGAACAACACCAACAATTGTCCTTCAACTCTCCAAACAAAACCTAGAAAGACAACTAGGTTTTCATTTTGCGACTAACCCGTAAACTATCGTTTTCCAAGATTTTTCTATTGGGATATGCTTACACTACCCTCAAGAACCTTGGTTTAAAGTGTGGGGCTTAAAGGACAAGAAACAAAAAAATTTCTTTCTTGTTGCTAGTGAACCCGAGAGCAATGCTCTAGTTCATCCAATTTTTCTTGAAAATTTCTAAGTGTTGGACATCCCTCTTGCTACTAGTAGTATAATAAAGGGTCATGGAGGGACAAGATGCAACCATTTGGGTGGCTAGGATAAGCTCTACTTAAATATCAAGACCTTGTGGTCCCTTTGACTTAGTCAAGATTGTCAAGCTACACTTGCAAGACTTGTTCATCCAAGACTTTATGGTAAATGACCATTAAGGGCATGCCTAATTCGACCAAGGCATCACTAAGGGGGGTGACACGTGTCGCCCTCCCATTAAATCACAACAAAACGTTTTCCGACAAATTTCATAATTCCGATAAATTTTTACAAGTCTCAAATCTTAACACTTGTGAGTTCTTACGTACGTTCTTAAAACATGTCCTGTAAATACGGGGTGTAACATTCTTCCCTCCTTAGAAACATTCATCCCCGAATGTTCTTTCGGAGTCAAACTTATAATTAGCGACATAGTTTCCTTTCACAACCCCGACATGCTAACAATGCCACACATGGCCCTAATACCTCGCACACGCATACTTGTTCATCATACGCCCAAAAGAGATTATCTTTTTGTACTTTCAACTCATACTAGCATACATACATAACTTCCATACCGATTCTGGCCTCAAATCTTTGGAGTCACTCTAAAAGACAATAAACGACCATTTCCGGCTTTCACGACCTGGTTCCGGTGGAACGCGTCCACGAACCCGTAAAACAATTACCTAGACTTGGGCCTTGCGCCCTCGTGACCCTGTCACGTAGCGGAACTACTACCAACTGATCCCACACCATTCCAGGCCATGGGGAGACCCGTAACAGGTCCTCAACCCGTCTCAGCGTCGCACTTAACTCTTATTCTTGGTCTATAATAAATCTTTCTACCCGAGAAGACCTTGTACAGCTAAGGTCTCGTGATCGGCGATATTCTTAGGCTCGCAATTTCCATGCTCCAAGCCTACCTTATCAGTCCCCCCGTAAACGGGTACAAAAACTTCTCATAATACCATAACCATGTTGTCTCGATCACAACAACCACTGCTTACTCTATACAGACTTCATCCGTACAATTCTCTTAAGCTTACTACGCAGCTTAATCTATTAACATGACATTCCGTTAGGTTCCTTAACATGGCTTCTTAAGGGTTCACTACCCTATCGCATGACTCATCCTTTCCCAATTATCTCAAAATAAAACACAAAACCTTGTCGAGAATTCATTAACTATTCCATACCTTCCCAGATTCACGGTTAGTCTTTACCATTCTCGGTAATCTAAAATCATTCTAGGCAACACGCTGCGTCGACCCTCATACATAACCGTATAGATGTATGTCACAATACCAACTATACTATAATCATTACCAACGGATACACAATCCACATAGTCCTTCCCCGGTCACACGCGCTTTCTCCATAAATGCAATCAACATAACTCGTTAGGGAGGGCGACCTAACAACACAAACTCTATCGCACGATCTCGGAGTGAGAAGAATGAAACCAATCCTAAATGTCCTGCAGCCTCCCGATTATAGATGTGGTGCACAACACACCGATAATCAAGACTACCTAGACACGATGCGTAGACACTTTCCGAGGACTAATCGCTCGATACCACTTTTGTCACGACCCGACCGGGGCGCGGTAGTGCCCTACAGGCACCCGTTCAGGTATTCATCAGAGATAATCAGCGGAACATACATGAAACTTATAAAATAAAACAATAGAAATAAACAACAGGTTAGCCGATAGGGCTACCTTCCGGGACATATATATATAACCGAAGCAGTTGCCTCATTTCTTTACAATCGGACTACAATATGTGACTCTGCACCTCTAAGAGTTTTAACATAACAATCGTGGCGGACGGGGCCGCCATACCCCTGAATATACATGAGTCTTCTACCTCAGGGAAAACCGTACCAAGAGCAAAGCCTCCGGAGCAAATGGAGCTTTCTCTCAAAAACTGAACCGAGATCCTAAGAGCAAGGATCACCAACCTGGGTACCTAAAACCTGCGGGCATGAACGGCTCCCGAAGAAGTCGATAACAATTGCGAATATGGAGCAGTAACGCACGATGTATCATAATCAGACAAAAGAATGACAGGGACAAGTATAAAAAGTACATACCAGATCCTGCCGTGTCATTACCACTTATGAACTTAATTTCACATCAATATCTTTTCCCATTTTCAATAAAGGTTATAGCCACATTCTTACGCACATGATTAGGAAAAAAAATCATTAAGTTCATTTCTATATAACTTATTTATCTTTCATAAGTACATCCGACCCTTTAAGGAGGGGCGCCTATACTACCCGGCCCAATCTGGGACGCGATCAAGGTCACATAGTCTGCCCATACAGGTATACTGCCCGGCCCATTTCTGGGACGATAATATCATATAGTCTGCACATAAAGGTATACTGCCCGGCCCATTCCTGGGTCGATAATGTCATATAGTCTGCCCATAAAGGTATACTGCCCGGCCCAATCCAGGACGCGATCAAGTCACACAAAATAGCAAAGTGTGGCCGTGGAATCCCCCATCACTGCCGACAGCTATAAGTGTCAAATATAACCATGTGACGCGCCCGTGGCATCCCACCTCACTGTCGGCGTACACATACACAATACATCTATATATCTCCTGCCCGTGGAATTCCACATCACTGTCGACAGCTATAAGTGTAAAATATAATCATGGGTCTCATGCCCATAACATCAATCAAGCAGGTGGTATAACGTCTTGGGGGTTACCCCTCATTTATACTCTTACCTTGGAGCAGGTGGTATAACGTCTTGGGGGTTTACCCCTCACTGATACTCTTACCCTGGAGAAGGTGGTAAAGCAGGTGGTATAGCGTCTTGGGGTTTTACCCCTCACTGATACTCTTACCCTAGAGAAGGTGGTATAACGTCTTGGGGGTTTACCCCTCATTTATACTCTTACCCTATCTCGATCGACCATCTAACAATACATAAGCACTACCATGTCCTTTATAAAAAAAATCCGGGAATTTAACCCAAGTACTCCAAATAACGGAAGCATACGGTGGAATCCCATCACCGCTCGACGCGTCAAGTAACTTACAACAAGACAGCCGGCCCTCCAACCGAGAGTTGCGGCAACGTAATAAAACATAATACTTGCACTCAAAGGCTATCACCAGCACCTATAGGCTAATTCTCAATTAACCAAGCCAAAGTACTTATCAAGGCATACATAGAATAATTTTCATTTGACAAGCCAAAGTACTTATCAGGGCACAAATAGAATAATTCTCATTTAACAAGCCAAAGTACTTATCGGGGCACAAATAGAATAATTCTTATTTAACAAGCCAAAGTACTTATCAGGGCACAAAATAGAATAATTCTCATTTAACAAGCCAAAGTACTTATCAGGGCACAAATAGAATAATTCTCATTTAACAAGCCAAAGTACTTATCGGGGCACAAATAGAATAATTCTCATTTAACAAGCCAAAGTACTACGTACGTACTTTCTTTTCAAAAGACTCCTTTCCAAATAAAACTTCCCCGATACTAACAACCGTAGTATCAAGCCCTATCCACCTTTCAAGACAAGTCACAATACCTTTTTAGAAATACAATACCGGCTTCTAAATCAAGTGACTTCTTTATTAAAAACCTTAAGCAGTTGGTACCTTTAAAACAATTTGCCCTTCCTTCATACAAGTTACTTCTTTGATTACTTTATTAGAGAAAACCATTCTCTTAACCTTCCATAAAGCCGTTATAACCAACTTCTCATAAAGCCGTTATAACCCTTTATGGTTTAGACCAACACGTTCCTTTTATAACCAAGAAACTTCTACTTTTTGAAACCAAGTATTATATACTTTCAAATCAATTCTCTTAACCTTCAAAAATACAATTAGTCTCTTAACCTTTAGAAAACAAGTGACTCCTTTTATTACAAAACATTAGTGTTATACCCCGTAGTTGCAGGGTATGTATGTGAGGACGTACGTACGAGAGTACGGCAGAAAATTTTGAAAAGAAAGAAAGATGTGAGTTTTCGACGGAAAAGTTTCCGGTTATTTGTGAAGAAAAAGGTTCGTTAATGGGAATTGGATTCCCAGATTTGGTATTTGGACTTCATAGATTATATTAGAATTTTAAGATTTTATTTTCGGAAATGGTCACGTGGGGCCCACGGGAGAAATTTACGGTTTTGTGGGGCCCGCTTTGTTTTTGAGATTTCCGGTAATTTGGATATTTTCGGAAGACGAAATATTCTGGGCGAATCGGGGGGCGACACGTGTCACCCCCATGTGGCACCCTTGGCCGATTTTACATTTGTGCACAACACCCGGTTAGAGTCGTTTTTCGACGAAAAGTTTTGCGTAACTTGCGAAGGGAAAAATACGGCTATGTCGTTTTTTATTTTTTCGGATTTTTACGAGAGACGAAAAATTTTTGACCAACGGGAGGGTGACATGTCACCTCACAAAGCGTGTGGGCGGCACTTGGCGTTGGAGGGGCAAGTTGTGCTAGATATTTGTGTAGATATTTGTGAGGGTTTTAAGGAGTAGGGGCTAGGGTGCACTTGGCTTGATCTTGGCCTTACACTTGCCTTGCACATGGCTTGATCTTGGCCATTGGTTGGCCTTTGGTTTTGCTATAAATACCCCTCCCTTGTGAAGACTTATTCATTCACTCCTCACTTTGTCTAAGTCTTGAAATCCCTCCCCTCCCTCTAGTAGCTCTCGTCCTAAGCCTCTCTCCCTCCCTCCTCCTTGTGGCCTTTGGCCGAGAAGGGTTCCCCTCCCCCCTTTGTGGTGCTAGCCGTGGGGTACCCCCCCCTAGCCTAGTTGTTTTCGTATAATACCCCTCCCTTGTGGTATTGAAATACTTCTCCTAGTATTGTTATAATGCCCAAAATACCTTAGCCTTGTACCTTGTAGTATTCCAAAGATACCTCTTTACGTAGAGTCCGGAAATACTACCTTTTGTCCTTTTAGTCTCAAACCGAAACCCTAAGGAAATCTTCATAGTTGGTTGAAGTATTTGAGTAGAAGTTGGTTAGAACTTCTAAGGGTTGTTTGGAGTGGTTTGGAGCGCACGGAGTGGAGCTAAACCTTGCTCAGGATCGACATTATAACTTGGATAATTTTGGGCTTATCGAGGTAATTATCTTGTCCCTCTATTGTAATTGGAAATTACATGTTTGTTAGAATATATAGTTGAAGTATACTATATATGGAACTATACTTAGTATTCGGCAATGTCTTTTGACTTAAGCCTGAAGAATAAAGAACTGAACTGAACTGTATTTACATAGGACTGTATTGCAGTAGACTTGTGTAGAATTGTACACGTCCGGTTAGACGTGTAAACCCCCCCCCCCTGGTTGGCTTGGTAGCCGGCCTCGATAGAGGAGGAGATTTACGCTGTTGGGGGGGGGGGGGGGGAGGTGCTGCCGAATTTTCTATAGAAAGATAGAAACTTATGTTTTGGGGTTAATAGACGTTTGTGACCTTTATAGGTGAAAGTACTAAGAGTAGCGTATTCTACTCGAGGAGTGGAAAGGGCTAGCAAGGTTGTAGTACTTGGAGCATTTTGCTTATTGTCGATAAATCGTCGCGAGGTATGTGAACCTCTTCCTATCTTTTCTAGCATGATTGTTGTGAACTATGTAGTACGGTAGACGTACATGTGCTAAGTGATTTGGTTGGTTTAAAACATAGGGTGTTATAATAGCTTTATGGGAAGTTAGTTATAACGACCTTATGTAGGTGAAAATGGTTTACTGATGTTAGAAGTTAAGAGACTTGATCTTATAAGATAAGAGACTTAACTTATTTGTTTTAATGTGGATGTTTGTGTGAAACCTCATTCGTGAGTAATGAGTACTTGGTTTTTAAAGGGATAATGTTTCTTGATTTCGGAATCGTAATGTGTATCGACAGCACCATTGCAGCGTTAATAAAGGAAAATGTATTGAATAATGATGTGTTGTATTAAAACCGGTAGAAACCTCCATCTGCATAGAAGCTAAGATAAGACAAAATGATATTACATTTTCTAGATCATGGTCATTGTAATAAGATCGTTATAAACAAGAATAAATTACTCACATATATGACATATGTTACTCAATTGTTCTAAAGGAATCAAGTGATTAAGTTTGGGAACTATGAAACCATTTGAAAATGAGAAGCTTGAGTAATTGAAACTAGGCAACCGGAACTTAGGAAAGAATGTTGTTACTTGATTTTGAAAAGGAAGGTGGGTTGGTCATTCTAATACTACTGGTATCGGGTGACTTTTATAAAAGTAATGGATCTCTTTTAAAAGAACTTAACGTACGTAGTACTTTAGGGTTAAAACCCGGACTTTGGCATAAAATGAAAGTACTTTGAGTTGTGTGAAACTTGCCTATGCTTGGTGTTGTGAAACTTGCCTATGCTTGTTGTTGTGAAACTTGCCTATGCGTGTGATGATAGCCTTTGCTGTGCAAGTGTGGTATTTACGTATTCTGGCGTCTATCGATAGAGGGCGGTCGACTTGTTGAGAACTTACTTGGGCGTCTTTGGCGGTGATGGAGAATTCCACGGGTATGTTTCCATTTTGATTCTTGTCTTGTGGTTGATGTCACATGGACATGTCTACCGATGCGAATTCGGGGCATGCGGCACGTGCGGTCGGGTTGATTACCGATATATTGTTATTGTGGTTACATGGACATGTCTACACCGAGGTAGAATTCGGGGCATGTGGCCGTGCGGCGGGGTTGATCACCCAATATATTATTGTTGATGTCACATGGACGTGTCACCGAGGTAGAATTCGGGGCATGTGGCCGTAGGGCATTGGTATTATTGTTGCATCATGGACATGTCTACACCGGCGCAGAATTCGGGGCACGCGCCATGATGCGAACACGATCGATGTTGTGGGCGTGAGACCCATGGTTATATTTGAGTGATGACTTGAGGGCCTGAGTCCCTGACTGAACATGATTGCTTTTATGTTGTGAACTGTAGTTTGGTTATCATACATGTCTCCTGCTTTATATAGACTAGTATGATTTCATTCTGATATCTTTACTGATTTCACATACTTGGTACTGTTGTCTTGACCTCCTTGGGCCGCGTTCATGCTGCAGTAGAGGTACATCGGCCGTGGATCCCCGCTCTTAGGATCACAGATTCAACAGATTGGGAAGCTCCGTTTCTTGGAGGCTTATCTTTTGTATATGTTCCACGAGTTGTAGGTTCTTGTACATTGAGGTATGGCGGGCCACTGTCCGTCATAGTCGTTGTAAATCTTAGAGGTGCAGTAATCTTGTTGTAGGCGTGGTTGTAAAGGATTAAATCGCTCGGAGTTTTATGTATATCAAGGCAACCGCTTTGGTTGCTTTATTTATTATTATATCTCTTGTTTCATGACTCATGTTTTATTTTCCATTGGTTTTCTCGATGTTGTATCACTAGGGTGCCCGGGTAAGGCACGATGCGAGGCGGGACGGTCGTTACAAAAGTGGTATCGAGCGATTAATCCTCGGAAAGTGTCTACGCACCGTGTCTAGTAGAGTCTTGATTATCGGTGTGTTGTGCACCACATCTATAATCGTGAGGCTATAGGACATTTAGGATTGGTTTCCATTCTTCTCATTACGAGATCGTGCCTTAGAGTGTGTTGTAAGTGGGACCCTCCGACGTATCTCGTTTTTACCGATTATGCCTCGCGCAAGCAACCAGAGCCCGAAGGGCAAGGCGGCCGAGTGCCGCTAGTGAGATCTGAGGAGCACGGGCGCAGCCGGACAAGATGCGAGGTTGTGCTTGACGGCGGGTTTTGTAGCGCCCGGCCCAGCAAAGTTTAGAGTCGCAGCCGTGGCGATGAGACTCTGATACACGAGCCTCCGATCCGCGATGCAGAGGCGGAGAGATGGGTTACAAGGAGATGGCCCGATTCTTGGCGAGTCGTGGCGAATGTGAGATAGGTTTGAATCAGCAGTTCGATTCGATAGCACCGATGGTTCACCCGGCGAGATAGTTTGAGGCTACGGGACTTTCGAGTTGTAGCCCTTGAGTTTTATGGGTCGAGGCGGAGGATGATCCGAGGAGTTCATCCGGCGATTCTGACGGATCGTCACGGGTGATCAAGGCTTGAGACCGAGTGCGTGACCTTTGGTTCGCGTCGCCGCGTGATACCGCGATCGATTGGTTTGATTCACGGGAGCTTTCGGGAGAGCATGCACCTCAGCGGTATGGGATGAGTTTTCGGGGCTTTCTCACGCACTTCTTGCCTCCGCAGATGAGGAGAACGCGGTAAACAGATTTTGATGCTTAGACGAGGCGCGCGTGCGGTTGGAGTACAATGTGAGTTCGACTCATTGGCTAAGACGCCCCAGCGTTGGTAGCTAGTATGGAGGATCGAGTGCACCGATATGTTCTGAGGCTCGATGATTACATGTCGAGGCATGTTCGTGAGTAGCCCTTCACCGGCATGGACATTGCTCGCATGCAGGCTCATGCACTGGGATGTGAGGCACGGAGAGGTCGACGGAATGACCAAGATCAGCAGAAGAGGGCCAGAACAACAGGGTCCTTTGGTGACTTTCGAGGCGGACCGCCTCAGCAGCAGACTAGTTTTGTACCCCCGCCAGTACAGAGTGGTCCTCCAACCTTCAGAGTATTCGGAGCGGTCGTGGGCTCGAGGTTCAGTTTCGAGGAAGTAAAGGGTTGGCGGATCACGGTCACCTACCTCGGTGTGGCGATGTAGTGGTAGACCGCATTTCGGAGTGTCGTGGTGCCAAGGAGCTTGTTATTTTTGCGGCCAGCAGGGCCATTTTGCGAGGAACTGTCCGACCAAGGGTAGCACGGATGCTACGACTCACCTTCAGATCGATGGTGGTTCATCACCTTCACGCTGCTATCGCCTGCGTGGGTGTGATTAGGAAGCGGACGAGACAGGTATATCCTTAACCCTCTAGAGTTTTGTATACTGATGTGTTTTAGTGTTATGTTCGGATAGCTTTGTGCTAAATGTGATTTAGACACCTGGTTATTGTAGAAGGGTAAGTATGGGGGCATGGTAAGTGTGAACCCTAGACTGTCACGATTGAGACCTTAGAGGTAAGGTCGTCTTGAGAAAAAGATTCGTTTTATGTTTGACCTTTATCAGAGTGCGTGGTATACGTGGGTTTTATTTGTGTGATAAGTCCATAGGTAGTGTGAGAAGGAAGTGGTAGCTTTCATGATGTGAATTAGTAAGATTGTTCCGGATCGGGGAACAAGAGTTTGGCGCGGTTGGGGGTCGGGTTGAGGACCATTTGCGGGTCAACCCGTAACCCGGTTTGGGGTGGGGTCAGTTCTGGGTGGTCCCGCCAGGTGGTAGGGTCACGAGGATGCTAGGCCCAAGTTTGTATGATCATCGTATGAGTTCGTGGACGCGTTCGACCAGAAGCGGTTCGTAAAGGCCGGGAATGGCCTTAAGGAAGTTTGAGGTTAGTAAGATGACCAAGTTTGGAGGTAGTGACTCCAGAGATTTTCGAACGGAGTAATGACTGAAGTATGGTACGACCGGGAGAGTTCAAGCGTTCGAGAAGGGCCACGACGAGTAAGGAAAGAAGAGGGCGTATGTTATTTCGTGGCGCCGTGGCATCGGCAACTTGTTAGAGGAACGTTATCGTTATTCGACTTGAGAAGGAACATTCGGACGAATGTTTCTAAGGAGGAGAATGTTATACCCGTAGTTGTAGGGTATGTATGTGAGGACGCGTGCGAGAGTACGAGAAAATTTTGAAAAGAAAGAAAGATGTGAGTTTTCACGGAAAAGTTTCCTGTTATTTGTGAAGAAAAGGTTCGTTAACGGGAATTGGATTCCCAGATTTGGTATTTGGACTTCATAGATTATATTAGAATTTTAAGATTTTATTTTGGAAATGGTCACGTGGGGCCACGGAGAAATTCTGCTTTTGTGGGCCGCTTTGTTTTGAGATTTCGGTAATTTGGATATTTTGGAAGACGAAATATTCAGGCGAATCGGGGCGACACGTGTCACCCCACGTGGCACCCTTGGCGATTTACATTTGTGCACAACAACACCGGTTAGAGTCGTTTTTAAACGCGTTTACGTAACTTGCGAAGGAAAATTCGGCTATGTCGTTTTGTATTTTTGCGGATTTTTCAGAGACGAAACATTTTGGACCAACGGGAGGGTGGCGTGTCACCTCACAACGGAAACATGTGGGGCGGCACTTGGCCGATTTGGAGGGGCAAGTTGTGCTAGATATTTGTGTAGATATTTGTGAGGGTTTTAAGGAGTAGGGGCTAGGGTGCACTTGGCTTGATCTTGGCCTTACACTTGCCTTGCACATGGCTTGATCTTGGCCATTGGTTGGCCTTTGGTTTTGCTATAAATACCCCTCCCTTGTGAAGACTTATTCATTCACTCCTCACTTTGTCTAAGTCTTGAAATCCCTCCTCCTCCTCTAGTAGCTCTCGCCCCAAGCCTCTCCCCCTCCTCCTTGTGGCCTTTGGCCGAGCAGGGTTCCCTCCCTTTGTGGTGCTAGTGTGGGTACCCCAGCCTAGTTGTTTTCGTATAATACCCCTCCCTTGTGGTATTGAAATACTTCTCCTAGTATTGTTATAATGCCCAAAATACCTTAGCCTTGTACCTTGTAGTATTCCAAAGATACCTCTTTACGTAGAGTCCGGAAATACTACCTTTTGTCCTTTTTAGTCTCAAACCGAAACCCTAAGGAAATCTTCATAGTTGGTTGAAGTATTTGAGTAGAAGTTGGTTAGAACTTCTAAGGGTTGTTTGGAGTGGTTTGGAGCGCACGGAGTGGAGCTAAACCTTGCTCAGGATCGACATTATAACTTGGATAATTTTGGGCTTATCGAGGTAATTATCTTGTCCCTCTATTGTAATTGGAAATTACATGTTTGTTAGAATATATAGTTGAAGTATACTATATATGGAACTATACTTAGTATTCGGCAATGTCTTTTGACTTAAGCCTGAAGAATAAAGAATCGAATCTGTATTTACATAGGGTGTATTGCAAAGAGACTTGTGTAGAATTGTACACGTCCAGGTTAGGCGTGTAAACCCCTGGTTGGCTTGGTAGCCGGCCTCGATAGAGGAGGAGATTTACGCTGTTGCGGGGGGGGAGGTGCTGCCGAATTTTCTATAGAAAGATAGAAACTTATGTTTTGGGGTTAATTGACGTTTGTGACCTTTATAGGTGAAAGTACTAAGAGTAGCGTATTCTACTCGAGGAGTGGAAAGGGCTAGCAAGGTTGTAGTACTTGGAGCATTTTGCTTATTGTCGATAAATCGTCGCGAGGTATGTGAACCTCTTCCTATCTTTTCTAGCATGATTGTTGTGAACTATGTAGTACGGTAGACGTACATGTGCTAAGTGATTTGGTTGGTTTAAAACATAGGGTGTTATAATAGCTTTATGGGAAGTTAGTTATAACGACCTTATGTAGGTGAAAATGGTTTACTGATGTTAGAAGTTAAGAGACTTGATCTTATAAGATAAGAGACTTAACTTATTTGTTTTAATGTGGATGTTTGTGTGAAACCTCATTCGTGAGTAATGAGTACTTGGTTTTTAAAGGGATAATGTTTCTTGATTTGGGAATCGGAATGTGTATCGACTGCACCATTGCAGCGTTAATAAAGGAAAATGTATTGAATAATGATGTGTTGTATTAAAACCGGTAGAAACCTCCATCCGCATAGAAGCTAAGATAAGACAAAATGATATTACATTTTCTAGATCATGGTTCTTTGTAATAAGATCGTTATAAACAAGAATAAACTACTCACATATATGACATATGTTACTCAATTGTTCTAAAAAGGAATCAAGTGATTAAGTTTGGGAACTATGAAACCATTTGAAAATGAGAAGCTTGAGTAATTGAAACTAGGCAAACTGGAACTTAGGAAAAGAATGTTGTTACTTGATTTTGAAAAGGAAGGTGGGTTGGTCATTCTAATACTACGGGTATCGGGTGACTTTTATAAAAGTAATGGATCTCTTTTAAAAGAACTTAACGTATGTAGTACTTTGGGGTTAAAACCCGGACTTTGGCATAAAATGAAAGTACTTTGAGTTGTGTGAAACTTGTCTATGCTTGTTGTTGTGAAACTTGCCTATGCTTGTTGTTGTGAAACTTGCCTATGCTTGTGATGATAGCCTTTGTTGTGCAAGTGTGGTATTTACGTGTTCTGGCGTCTCTCGATAGAGGGCCGGTCGACTTGTTGAGAACTTACTTGGACGTGCTGGCAGTGATGGAGAATTCCACGGGTATGTTTCCATTTTGATTACTGTCTTGTGGTTGATGTCACATGGACATGTCTACACCGATGCAGAATTCCGGGGGCATGCGGCCATGCGGTCGGGTTGATTACCCGATATATTGTTATTGTGGTTACATGGACATGTCTACACCGAGGTAGAATTCCGGGGGCATGTGGCGCTGCGGCGAGTTGATCACCCAGTATATTATTGTTGATGTCCCATGGACGTGTCTACACCGAGGTAGAATTCCGGGGGCATGTGGCCATGGGGCATTGGTATTATTGTTGCATCATGGACATGTCTACACCGATGCAGAATTCCGGGGGCATGCGGCCATGATGCGAACATGATTGATGTTGTGGGCGTGAGACCCATGGTTATATTTGAGTGATGACTTGAGGGCCTGAGTCCCTGACTGGACATGACTGCTTTTATGTTGTGAACTGTAGTTTGGTTATCATACATGTCTCCTGCTTTATATAGACTAGTATGATTTCATTCTGATATCTTTACTGATTTCACATACTTGGTACTGTTGTCTTGACCTCCTTGAAGAGCGTTCATGCCGCAGGTAGAGGTACATCGGTCGTGGATCCCCGCTCTTAGGATCACAGTTCAGCGTATTGGGAAGCTCCGTTTCTTCGGAGGCTTATCTTTTGGTATGTGTTCCCTGAGTTGTAGGTTCTTGTACATTCAGGGGTATGGCGGGGCCCTGTCCCGTCATAGTCGTTGTAAATCTTAAGTGCATGAAATCTTTGTTGTGGCGGGGTTGTAAAGGATTAAACTGTTCAGGTTTTATGTATATACTGAAGGCAACCGTTTTGGTTGGCCTGTTTATTATTATATCTCTTGTTTCATGACTCATGTTTTATTTTCCGCTGGTTTTCTCTGATGTTGTATCACTAGGGTGCCCGGGGTAAGGCACCAGTAACGGGGCCCGGGACGGGTCGTTACAATTAGGCAATTGATGCCTTAAAATCAAATTGCCTTTTCACTAAAATCCGGTCATTTGTCTTTCCATAAAGCAAATATAACCAACTCCCCATAAAGTCGTTATATTCACTTTATACCTTAGCCAAAAACAATTTCCTATCCAAGGGACTTATACGTTCAAAACGGAACAAGTATCACATACTTTAAAACTCTTCAAGTCCCTTAACTTTAATACAACATTAGACATCCTTAATACTTTCAAAGAAGTGAGTTAATCTCCTAACTCCCTGGCAGCTATTCATAAAACTAGTAAGGGATATCAAGGTGTTGTACGTCTACCGTACTACATACGTGCAACAAGTCATGCTCAAAGATAGGAAAAGTTCTACATACAGTAAATCACACAACTACCTCTTAACTTCTAAGAGTAGAAGGAAACATGAAATGATACCACAAGTATATTCCATACATAGAATCATGCCAAAGGAAGGAAGAGGTTCACATACCTCGCGACGATTATCGACAAGTAGCAAAATGCTCCAAAGTACTCCAACCTTGATAGCTACTCCACTCTCCAAGTAGGATACGCTATACTTAGTACTTCAACCTATTATGGTCACAATATGTCCATTAACCTTTCACTTCTAACGTAGAATTATTCTAAGTGCTAAGTCACTAATTCTACGGAAAATCGGACAGCACCTCCTTTGTTTCTACTAACTTTGCCACCTTTTTCAAGGACGAATACAATAACCAAACACGCCACATTTAAGGCCCAATCAATGAAATCAACAATAGGGGATTACACGCCTACTAGACGTGTAAAATTCCGCCCCACAAACGATATCAAATTAATACAACTTACTAGGCCAATTCGGCTAACTTGGAGTACAACAATATCAATTCTTATCCAATTTCTATTTCAATCCAAGTTATTAGCCTAACATGATATCAAGTCGCAAACGATTATAACTACTATAATCTCCAAGTAATTAACATGCGACGATTCTAATAAACGACCAAATTGTAATCCAACTTAACATGACTTACATTACATTTCGGATTTAAGCTACAAGTAATCCATAATACTTATAAACTTCAACTTAACAACTTCATGCTAGCCACATGTAAAGCTAACAACAATAATATAATTATATAATATTGTAACACTTTAAAAGACAAGATTATACCTCAACAACTCTTAATCCAACTCCAATCCGAAATCGCTCCTTAGAAGATTAGAACCTCTCCAAGACACTTCAATCCGCTTGTTGAGACCCTTAGAACAACACCAACAATTGTCCTTCAACTCTCCAAACAAAACCTAGAAAGACAACTAGGTTTTCGTTTTGCGACTAACCCGTAAACTATCGTTTTCCAAGATTTTTCTATTGGGATATGCTTACACTACCCTCAAGAACCTTGGTTTAAAGTGTGGGGCTTAAAGGACAAGAAACAAAAAAAATTCTTTCTTGTTGCTAGTGAACCCGAGAGCAATGAGTTCATCCAATTTTTCTTGAAAATTTCTAAGTGTTGGACATCCCTCTTGCTACTAGTAGTATAATAAAGGGTCATGGAGGGACAAGATGCAACCATTTGGGTGGCTAGGATAAGCTCTACTTAAATATCAAGACCTTGTGGTCCCTTTGACTTAGTCAAGATTGTCAAGCTACACTTGCAAGACTTGTTCATCCAAGACTTTATGGTAAATGACCATTAAGGGCATGCCTAATTCGACCAAGGCATCACTAAGGGGGGGTGACACGTGTCGCCCTCCCATTAAATCCAAACAAAACGTTTTCCGACAAATTTCATAATTCCGATAAATTTTTACAAGTCTCAAATCTTAACACTTGTGAGTTCTTACGTACGTTCTTAAAACATGTCCTGTAAATACGGGGTGTAACAATAGGACTATTTCAGCAACATGGGCCCGGTGGGCCCGCAATGATTACAAACGCCGCACTCGCATCATGGGTAGCAAATCCATGGAATAAGTAGTAACCCGGGGGTTTACCCCGCTAGAATAACATAACCTAGCACAACCGGCTATCATACATAACATAAGAAAGTTAAGAAATCCCCTAACTTCTTATTAGCTTTGTTTATATACACTCTCATTTTAGTTTACTTAAGGCACTAACATGTCATTATAAAATCCGGGAATTTAACCCAAAGTACTATGTACTTCTATTCTCTTAAAATGACCCTTTTGCATATAAAACTTCCAAGATACTAATAACCGTTGTATCAATTCATATCTACTTTTCAAGACAAGTCACAATATCTTTTAGAAATACATTTATAGGCTTCTAAATCAAGTGACTTTTTACTTTAAAACTTTAAGCAATTGATGCCTTTAAATCAATTGGTCTTTCTACATTTCAAGTCATTTATCCTTATTTACATCACTAGAGTAAACCATTCTTTCAACTTTCCATAAAGCTATTATAACCAACTTCCCATAAAGTCGTTATACTAACTTTATGCTTTAGACACTTACATTCTTCTTTATAACCAAGAGACTTATACTTTCAAAAATCAAGTATCATATACTTTTAAATACTTCAAATCTCTTAACTTTAGAAACTAAGATATCCTTAATCTTTAAAACAAGTGAGTTAATTCCCTAACTCAACCAACTTGGACATTCTTAAAACAAGTCAAGGATATCAAATGAAACTAGATTCATCAAAATCTCGTACGTCTACCGTACTATATATTTACAACTACGCATGCTCAAGAGATAGGAAAGTTCCACATACCTCTTCGGTTCAATCCACTCGCTAAGTCCAATATGCCGTACGTATATGTCAACCTATAATGACCATAATACGTCTATTAACTTCTAGCTTCAAACGTAGAATATTCTAAGTGTAAAGTAACCAAATTCTACGGAAAATCGGACAACACTTCCTTTGTTTCTACATATTTTTCCACCTTTTTCAAGGCACGAATTCAATGACCAAACATGCCACATTTAAGGCTCAACAATGTAGCTAACAAAAGGGGATTACACGCCTAATAGGACGTGTAAAATTCTGTCCCACAATTGATATCAAACTAATCCAAAAAGGCAATGCCATTCACGGCCAAGAGGTGCAACAACATATCATCCTTTCTAATTCCTTTTCAATCCAAGTTGTTTAGTATAACATGTTATAAAGCCGCAATCGATTATAACAACTACAATCTTCAAGTAGATAACATGCGACGATTCTAATTATCGACCAAAGTGTATTTCAATTTCAAATGACTAACAATGTCATTTCGGATTTAGGCTTCCAATATCCATAACACTTATGAACCTCCAATACATATATCTCATGCTTGTTAAAATTTAAGGCTACAACAATATGTAATCTTATAACACTTAAGAGAACAAGATTGTTACCTTGACGAGCCTTAATCCAACTTCAAGATCCGAAGTCGCTCCTTAGCAACTTAGATCATCTCCTTGACACTCCAATCCGCCACTTAAAGCCCTTAGAAGTTCACAAACAACTTTCCTTCAATTTCCAATCCAAACCTATGAAAGCGACTTAGGTTTTCACCTTGCGACTAATGCAAAAACGATATTTTTCCGGGATCTTTCTATTGAGATACCCTTGCAATACCCTTAGGAGCCTTGGTTTAAAGTACGGATATTATTGAACAACAAACGAAATTTTTTGTCTTGCTAAAAGACCCAAACCCGAGAGCTATCGTAGTCAAGAACAGGATTTCTTGAAAATTTTCTAAGTATGGGAACTTGTCTTGCTAGTAGTATGCTTATATAAAAATGTGGAGGGTCAAGATTGAAACAAATGGGTGGTTTGGATGCATTTCATTTAAAAACTCTAGCCAAGTGGCCCTTTGACTTAGTCAATATTATCAAGCTCTAGCCTAGCAAGACTTGGTCATCTTAACATTGGTCAAATGACCATTAAACCCATGGTCCATTCGACCATGACCATCCAAGGGGGGGTGACACGTGTCGCCCTCCCATTCGTCCTAATATTTCGTTTCTCGACATTTCCATAATTCCGTTAAATTTTTACTAGTCTCCAATCTTAACATTTTTGAGTTCTTACGTACGTTCTTATAAACATGTCCTGGAATTACGGGGTGTAACATTCTTCCCCCCTTAGAAACATTCGTCCCCGAATGTTCTTTCGGAGTCAATCTTATAAATAGCGACATAGCCTCCTTTTACAACCCCTACATACCAATAATGCCACACGTGGCCACATAATAACACTTAAGCAAAATACTTCAATTAAAACTTGACAAGTAAGGGAAATGAATTACCTGAAGGTGTAGAGAATAAGTGAGGATACTTCCTCAATATGTCCTCCTCAGCTTCCCAAGTCATCTCCTCCCTATTATCATTCCGCCACAAGACTTTGACGGAAGCCACATCCAGTCCGCGATCGCGACTGGCGATCGAGTATCGCTATGGGACTCTACTCATACGATAACCCCTCTGTCACCTGGACCTCGCTAGCTGGGAAAACTCTCGATGGATCTTCGATACACTTCTGTAACATAGAAACATGGAAGACCGGATGTACCGCCTCTAAATCTGAGGGAAGATCCAACTCATAGGCAACCTTTCCTACTCTACGGATGATCTGGTAGGGCCCAATGTACCTTGGGCTAAGTTTCCCCATCTTTCCGTGTCACAACCCGATCCCGGGCCCGTGACTGGTGCCTTACCCCGGGCACCTTAGTGATACAACATCAGAGAAAATCAGCGGAAATAAAAACTTAAGCCTGAAACAAGAGATATGATAATAAAACAGGCCAACCAAAACGGTTGCCTTCTTGCATATATATGGAAATTGAACAGTTACATCCTTTACCACCCTGCCCACAACAGTACTACAGACCTCTGAGAATGTAACCACAACTATGACGGGACAGGGCCCCGCCATACCCCTGAATGTACAAGAACCTACAACTCAGGGAAACAAACCAAAAGATAAGCCTCCGGAGAAACGGAGCTTCCCAATACGCTGAACTGTGATCCTAGGAGCGAGGATCAACAACCGATGTACCTCTACCTGCGGCATGAACGCAGCCCCCCGAAGGAGGTCAGTACAACAGTCTAAATAAAACAGGATATATGTATGATAACCAGGCTACAGTTCACAACATAAAAGCAGTCATGTCAAGTCAGGGACTCACGCCCTCAAAGTCATCACTCAAATATAACCCGGGAATTTAACCCGCACAACGGCCGCATGCCCCGGCATCTTACCTCGGTATAAGCATGGCCATGGAACCATCCTAATGGAAGTATACCCGTGGGCCACCCATCGTGTCAGTATGTCCAAAGGAAATAATAAGATAACAATCAAAATGGAAGCATACTCGTGGGCCACCCATCGTGTCAGTATGTCCAAAGCAAATAACAAGATAACACTCTTAATGGAAGCATACACGTGGGCCACCCATCGTGTCAGTATGTCCAAAGGAAATAATAAGATAACAATCAAAATGGAAGCATACTCGTGGGCCACCCATCGTGTCAGTATGTCCAAAGCAAATAACAAGATAACACTCTTAATGGAAGCATACCCGTGGGCCACCCATCGTGTCAGTATGTCCAAAGGAAATAACAAGATAACAATCAAAATGGAAGCATACTCGTGGGCCACCCATCATGTCAGTATGTCCAAAGCAAATAACAAGATAACACTCCTAATGGAAGCATACCCGTGGGCCACCCATCGTGTCAGTATGTCCATCAAGCAACGGATAGCCGCCTCGGCGAGACGCGGTAACACAGAAACACAACACTTGCACAACAAAGGCTATCACAACAAGCATAGGCAAGTTCAACGTACTCGTAGACTTCCATTTTATTACAACAAATCCGGATTTTTACCCCCAAGGTACTACGTATGTTAAATTCTTTTTAAAAGATCCATTTCTTTTACAAAGGTCACCCGATGCCCGTATTATCAAAATAGAGTGACTAATATTTTAAGTAAACCAAAACAACTTCCATACTTTCTTTTGATACCAAATTAAGACAATAGCATGCCTTCTTTTTAGACCAAAACACTTCTCCTTTTAAAGTCAAGTTACCATTTTAAAACCAATGATAAAACCATTCTTTTGTTTTCATAAAGTCGTTATAACTAACTTCCCATAAAGCTGTTATAACACTTTATGTTTTAAACCAATTTAAGACAAAACCATGTCTTTCTTTTAAACCAAAAACTCTTCAATTTCTTAAGTCTCTTTTTCTTTTAGAAATTCAGTTCCTTACTTTGGAAATTTAAGAAAATTAATGCTTGTTTATAATGATTCTTATTACCGCAACCATGATCTAGGAAATGTAATACAATTTTGTCTTATCTTAGCTTCTATGCAGATGGAGGTTTATACTGGTTTTAATAGTAATTAATTAGTCAATACATTTTCCTTTATTAACGCTGCAGTGGTTTGTTCGATACTTATTCTCATTTCCGAAATCAATATAATATTATCCCTTTTAAAACCCAATTACTCATTTCTCATAAAAACGGTTTCACAACTGTTTAACACAAACCATGTCACGACCCGTTCGGGCCGTGATCGTGCCTCTCGGCACCCAGTAGTCATACATCGAGTAATGTCGGAAATATAAAGCAAGACATGAAACAATTTATAAAATAAGACACGCTTTATGTGAGAAAACATCGCCTTTCGGCGTATATATATATAATCATGGTTTAGCGATTACATCCGACCTTTGTACAACATGACTACTACCTCTAAGAAATATACAACTATGGCGGGAGGCCCGCCATACCTCGATCAGACAAAACTATCTACAACAGGGAGATCATACCAAAAGTAGAGCCTCGGAAGAGATGGAGCTCGGACACCAACGTAGAGATCCTAAGATGCGGATCTAGCAGACCTTGCCGCTCTGCGGCATGAACGGCCCGAAGGAGGTCAAGCAATGTACTAAGTATGTGAAATCGTAAAGTACTTAAATGAAATCATAACACTTTTTAAAACCGGTTTACAAATATGTATGAAGACATCAAGGAAACCGCACATAGTGCACATCACAAATAAAACAACAATAGGTAAGCTGTAATAGGTCTTTTCTAGGTGCGAATGATTCAAGCGGGGCCACTCGCGTATTATCATTCTGCAAGCCTAATCTCGACTCGAGTCCGCATAGGCCACTCACGTGGGCCCGCGTGAGGTATAACCCGCATCGGTAGCTACTCCTCGGCATCGCCTGGACTCATTGTCGCAGGCCACATAGACGCATGAGGCATAACCCCGCATACTAACTGGAACTCGTAGCTCGCATAGGCCCCTGGACCGCATGAGGTATTCTCGAATCATGGTCCTGCACACTGAGTCTACCCGCGTCGGAGGCGGCTTAACCCCCAGATCATCTCAAGAGAGGTGAGTGATAGTATACTAACATAACAACTTATCTTTAAACAACATAAGCACAACAAGGATACTTACCTATACAAACGTTACAAGATACTAACACACATAGCATCATATCATGTCTACTTATCAAACCATCTTATTATTCTTTTCACAATATAAGTCCATTATAAACACATAGGCAAACTTGTTTCTTTTATCAATCTTAAGTGGTTATACTTACTTCCCATAAAGCTAGTATAACTCTTAAGCTTCTGTTTTAAAAACCAATTAGTTCTCTTCTGTTAATATGATTCAGTAGTCTTTTGAAATGTTTTGATTCTTTATTATTCAGCTTAAGCGTGAGGCATCAGTAAGTATTATTCGAGCTTAAGCGTGAGGCATTCCGTAAGTATTATTCAGGCTTAAGTCAAAGACATTGCCATAGTTATTATTCGGTTAACACGTATGCGTCTACCGCACTATATATATTGTAAAATATCATGCTTTAGGAAGAATCACATACCTTCTCGTGAAAACCACCGCCAAGTTGAATATGTCGCGAGAGAGTCACCTATAATAGTCACAGATATCTATCAAAGACTACTCAAGGTCATTCTAAACAGAGGTTCACAATTTACATGGAAAGTTGGGCAGCATTTCCACCCGGTGAGCTATATAAGTCTCTGTGAAAACAATCCTATGTAATCTGATTTGATTATTCATCTTTCAAACCCTTCTACGTGGTATGATTCAATTCTATTCGTGATATTCTTCTAAGTGATTAATACTTATTCTTATACTTCTACAGATGCATTCTCTAATACAAAAGAGGGTTAGGATTATTACCTCGGTAAGCCCAATAATATCCTAGAAAAGTCGCTGAGCAAGGTTTTGCTCTAAGTTGTATGCTCAAGAACCTTAGAAGTTCTTCACAACTTCTACTAAGTAGGAAGGTATTTGGGCTAGGGTATTTTGGGCATTATAACGATACAAGAAGGTAACTTTTCTACCAAGGGAGGGGGGGTAGATTTTTGTCTAGGCTAGGGGGGGGGGGCTCGGCCAAACTACTAGGCTAGAGGGGTATTCGGCCAGGGCCTTCACAAGGAGGAGGTGTTTTGGACGAAAAGACTACAAAGGAGAGTAGAGGATTTTTCAAGACTTGGAAGATTTGTGGATGAAGAACTCTTCATCTCTAAGGGGGTATTTATAGGTCAAGAAGTGGCCAACCAATGGCCAAGATTAAGACAAGTGCAAGGCAAGTGTAGGGTGAGGATTAACTAAACACAAATATCCTACCAACCCTTGACTTGTGCACAAGGCACAAAAAACGTGCCAAGGGTTCTTCAATTCGTCCAAATGGACGATTCAAGTCCACCAATGGGAGGGTGCCAAGTGTTGCCCTCCCGTTGGTCCAAAATGTTTAGTCTCTCGGAAAAATCCGCAAAAATAAGAAATGGCATAGCCGGAATTTACTCTACGAAAGTTGTGGAAACGTTTCGTCGGAAAACGATTCTTTTAGTGAGTTGTGTACAAATAAAAACGTCCAAGGCTTATCTTTAAGGCTAGACTTTCGTACGTATTCCCTTACGTACATACTCTGGAAATACGGGGTATAACAAACCAAGTCCTTAATATTTCACATAAAGTCATTTATAACTCAAGTCTCTTATCTTTTAAAAACCACAAACCATTTCTTTACCTACATAAAGTTGTTATAGCAAACTCCCCTTAAAGCCGTTATAACACTTTATGTTTTAAACCAACCAAATTCATTTAGCACGTACGCGTCACGTACTACATAGTTCACAACAATCATGCTAGAAGAGATAGGAAGAGGTTCACATACCTTGCGGCGATTATCGACAATAAGCAAATTGCTCCAAGTACTACAACCGCTAGTCTTTTCCACCCTTCAGTAGAATACGCTACTAGTACTTCCACCTATAAGGCCACAAAACGGCTATTAACTTCTATATCCCTTCGTGGAATATTCTAAATAAAAGATTCCTTATTCTAAAGAAAATTCGGCAGCACCTCCCCCCCCCCCCCGTAACCTCACAAATCTCCTCCTACTCGGGCGCACTGTGCCAACAACTCGAGGATTACACGCCTAACTGGGACGTGTTCAATTCTACTTCACGGATATACTACACAAGTCTGTAAATACGGTCAATGTAAATCTGATTCAATCCTTTTCAATATTCATTCTTCAAATAGTATACTCAACTATTCATTACTACAACATGTAATATCCAATTACAACAGGGGGAATAAAGATCATTACCTCGATAACCCAAAATTATCCAAGATTAAATGTCGATCCTGAGCAACGTTTAGCTCCTATTCTGTACGCTCCAATCCGCTTCAAGAAACCCTTAGAAGTTCCTACACAACTTCTACTTAGTACTTCAACCAACTATGAAGATTTTCCCTAGGGTTTCGTTTTGTGACTAAAGGGAAGTATAGTAGTATTTTCCGGGCTTTTAGTATAGAGGTAACTTTGGAATACTACAAGGGATTTGGGCTAAGGTATTTTGGAATAACAACAATACTTGGAGAGTATTTTTCAACCAAGGGCGGGGTACTTCGAGAACAACTTAGGAAAGGGGTGTGTTTAGTAGGCTTGAGAGAAAGGGGAGGAGTTTGGACGAGAGCTTTCAAGAGGAGAGGGATTTTGAGACTTGGAAAATGTTTAAGGGATGAAGATTTAGTCTTGCACTTGAGGGGTATTTATAGGACACTCAAGGGCCAAGATTAAAACATGTGTAAGGTGTAGATTTGGTTGCTTGTGCAAATGAAGTCTTCCACCAAGTGTCCACCACAACTTTGGGACATATGTCCACCACAACATTGGGACATATGTCCCCCACAACAATGAGCCAAGTGGCTTGTCACGACCCGTTCCGGGGCCCGTGACTGGTGCCTTACCGGGGCACCCAAGTAGTCATACATCAGAGTAATCAGTGGAAATATAAAGCAAGACATGAAACAGTTTATAAAATAAGACACAATTTATGTGAGAAAACATCGCCTTTCGGCATAAATATATAAACATGGTTTAGCAGTTACATCCGACACTAACACACATAGCATCATATCATGTCTACTTATCAAACCATCTTATTATTCTTTTCACAATTCAATATAAGTCTGTTATAAACACATAGGCAAACTGTTTCTTTTATCATTCTTAAGTGGTTATACTTAACTTCCCATAAAGCTAGTATAACTCTTAAGCTTCTGTTTTAAAAACCAATTAGTTCTCTTCTGTTAAAAATGATTCAGTATTCTTATGAAATGCTTTCAGATCTTTATTATTCAGGCTTAAGCCGTGAGGCATTGCCGTAAGTGTTATTCAGGCTTAAGCCGTGAGGCATTACCGTAAGTATTATTCAGGCTTAAGTCAAAGACATTGCCGTAGTTATTATTCAGTTAACACATGTACGTCTACCGTACTATATATATATTGTAAAATATCATGCTTTAGGAAGAATCACATACCTTCTCAAAACCACCGCCAGTTGAATATGTCGCAGAGAGTCACCTATAATAGTCACGGGCATCTATCAAAGACTACTCAAGGTCATTCTAAACAGAGGTTCACAATTCTACGGAAAGTCGGGCAGCACACCTACGGTGAGCTATGTAGTTCATGTGAAAACAGTCTATGTGAGTCTGATTCAATTATTCTTCTTTAAACCCTTCTTTGTGATAATGATTCAATTCCATTCGTAATATTCTTCTAAGTATTTAATACTTATTCTTATACTTCTACAAGATGCATTCTCTAATACAAAAGAGGTTAGGATTATTTACCTCGGTAAGCCCAATAATATCCTAGATAAAGTCGCACTGAGCAAGGTTTAGCTCCTAAGTCAGACGCTCAGAGTCTAAGAAACCTTAGAAGTTCTTCACAACTTCTACTAAGGACTAAGGGATTTGGGCTAGAGTATTTTGGGCATTATAACAATACAAGAAGGCAACTTTTTCTACCAAGGGAGGGGGGGTAGGTTTTGGCTAGGCTAGGGGAGGAAGCCTCGCCAACTACTCGAGGGGAGGTGTTTGGACGAAATGGCTCAAGGGAGAGGAGAGGATTTTTAGACTTGGAAGATAACTTTGTGGATGAAGAATTCTTCATCTAAAGGGGGGTATTTATAGCTCAAGCCTTGGCCAACCAATGGCCAAGATGAAGACAAGTGTAGGGTGAGGATTAACTATACACAAATATCCTACCAACTCCTTGACTTTGTGCAAGGCACAAAAACGTGCCAAACCTCTCCAATTTCGTCCAATGGACGATTCAAGTCCATCAATGGGAGGGTGCCAAGTGTCGCCCTCCCGTTGGTCCAAAATGTTTCGTCTCTCGGAAAAATCCGCAAAAATTAGTAATGGCATAGCCGGAACTTTCCCTACGAAAGCTGTCGGAAAACGATTCTTTAAGCGAGTTGTGCACAATTTCGAACTTGGCCTAATCTTTAAGGCTAAACTTTTGTACGTATTCCCTTACGTACATACTCTGGAAATACTTGGTATAACATTCTCCCCTCCTTAGAAACATTCGTCCGAATGTTCCTTCCCAAGACGCTTAACGATAAGATTCTTCATAACTAAAGCGATTTGCAAATGCCACACGCCACGTAACAACACTTAGGCGTAAACGATAACGAAAATTTACAAGTAGGAAAGTGAATTACCCGGAGGTGTGGGAATAGGTGAGGATACTTCTGCCTCATGTCCTCGCCGGCTTCCCGTCATCTCCTCTCGAGCTCGCTCCGCAAGACTTTGTGGAAGCCACGCCCGTACGCAGACGCCTAACCCGACGATCGACTATCGCTATGGGAATCTCTCATACGATAACCCCTGGTCACTGGAAATCGTCAATCGGGTGTACACAGATGGATCCCCGATACATCTCTCCGATAGATACGTGAAAAACGGATGCATCGCCTCAGATCGGACGGCAGATTCAACTCATAGGCAACCTTGCCTACCTGCGGACAATCGAAGCGGCCCGATGTACCAGATTTGAGTTTCCCTTCTTCCGAATCTCATCACACCGCCATGGGTGACACTTTAGGAAAACCCAATCATGAACCTCGAACTCAAGATGCCGACGATGATCTGCATCGACTTACCGACTACGAGTTTGTCGATAGCTCTCGGATAAGCTTCACCTTATCCATCGCTCTGTTGTACCAAATCTGGTCCCACTAGCCGCACCTCGCCCACATCGAACCAACCTATAGGCGATCTGCACTTCCTCCCATACAAGGCCTCATAAGGTGCCATCGAATCGGGAGTGGTAGCTATTATTATACGCGAACTCAACTAGAGGAAAATGATCCTCCCAACTACCCGAAGTCAATAACACGGGCTCATGACATATCCTCAAGAGTGCGGATAGTGCGCTCTGCTGTCCGTGCATGCGTGGATGAAATGCGATTTCGTGCTCACTGCGTCCCTAAACCCCTCGGAAGGACCTCAGGAAGTTAGCGTGGCGGGCTCCATGCGATATGATCAAGTAGGGACTCCATGCGATCGGCGATCTCTGGATGTAAATGCGGCATAATCCTCGGTAGAAAAAGTCGTCCTGACGGGAAGAAAGTGGGCTGATTTCGTCAGCCTGTCGATGATAACCCATATAGAATCATGTCTCCTCTGAGTGCGAGGTAATCCGGTGATGAAGTCCATGTTGATTACCTCCCACTTCCAGGTCGGGATCTCAATAAATGCGTAACAAACCACGGGCCTCGGTGCTCTACCTTCACTGCGACAACACGGACATCGAGCTACGAACTCGCAACGTCCTCTTCAAGCCATCCCACCAATACACGATCTAAGGTCGTGGTACATCTTGGTCGACCCGGATGGATAGAGTAACGCTACCGTGTGCTTCCCAGAACTCTGCCAAGTCACGAAACATCCGGAACACACAATCGCCCTCAAACCTTAGCTCCCGTGGTGCTACCTCAAAGGACCACTTGCCCTCACGAAGAGTTGTATCACGATATCGAATCAAAGTGGATCCTCGGCTGTTGCCTCTTCACCTCCTCAACGATGGAAGACTCGGCAACCTCACGAACTCTAACCCCACCGCTATCGAGAATCAATCAAACGGACACCAGGCTCGCTAATCGGTGCAAATCACGAACCATGTCCCTCCTCTCTAGCTACACATCCGATAGGCTCCCATCGACCTACGACTAAGGCATACGCCTAACATTGGCCTTCCCGGGTGGTACAGGATATCAACATCGTAATCCTTAAGCAACTCTAACCACCGTCTCGCCGTAAGTTCACTCCTCGGTGAAGATATCTTTGGAGGCTCTTGTGGTCCGTAAAAATATCCACGTGAACCCCATACAAATAGTGCCTCAGGATCTTCAAAGCGTGAATCACGGCCGCGACTCCAAATCATGGGTGGGGTAGTTCCTCCGTGTTTCTTGGTGTCGGGATGCATATGCTATAACCCCGCCATCTGCATCAATACATCCCAACTCGATGCACGGCGATCACAATACACGACATAACCATCCGGACCTCCGGAAGAGTAAGAACGAGGCGGTCGTCGGTCTCTCTTTCAAAGAATCGAAACCACGCTCCTGACATCGATCCATGAAACTTGGTCTTCGAGTCGGCCTAGTCAATGGTGCGAAGATAGAAGCAAACTTCTACGAACCGATAATATCTGCAAGGCCCGGAAAGCTGCGAACCTCTGCCGGAGTAGTAGGTCCAGGCCAAGTCCCGATCGCCTCGATCTTGGCGTATCCACTCGAATGCCATCGGCCCGACAATATGCCCAAGAAACGCCGAAGTCAACAAAACTCACATTTGGAAAACTTGGCGTCTGTTGCTAGTCTGGAGAATCATCGGCACGGTCGCCAAATGCTCGCGTGCTCGCTCTGGCGAGAATAAACCAAGATATCATCAATGAACACTATCACAAACGTGTCCAAAATGGTTTGAACACTCGGTTCATCAAATCCATGAATACCGCCCGAGCATTGGTCAACCCAAAGGACATGACCATGAACTAATAATGCGTCTGGGTCGGAATGCGATCTAGGGACATCCACCTCTCGACTCGCACTTTGATGATAGCGGCGTAGATCAATCTTGGAGAAACATCTCGCGCCCGCAACTGGTCGAACAAATCATCAATCACGGAAGGGGTATCATTCTTAATGGTCACCTTGTTCACTGTAGTCAACACGTGCGCGGCGTCGCCCTTCTTTTTCACGAACAATCTGGCGCCCCGGGGAGAAACACTAGGTCGATAAAACCGCTTCTCCAAAGAAATCTCTCGGTGGTCCTTGACTCTCTCAACTCGGCGGTGCCATTACGTATGGCGGAATGGAAATAGGCGAGTGTCCGCAATATGTCTATACAAAACTCAATCTCCTCTCGGGAGGATACGGAGGTCGTGCGGAAACACGTGCGGGAACTCTCGACTCTGGACCGGTGAAAATCGCTGCGACCTCGGTATCAAACACCCGAACGAGATGGTAGATATACCGCCTGCGCGATCTTCCTAGCCTTGAGGTAGGAAATAAACCTACCACCGGCGTCTGGTGCTCCTCCCACTCAACAATGGCCTCGTGAAGCTGGAACGTACTACTCTCTCTCTGCGGTCTACATTGGCGTAGCAAGAAACTAGCCAATCCATCCCATAATCACGTCGAAGTCAATCATCTCCAACTCTATCAAGTCGGCTAGGGTCAGACGGCGTAAATGGTCACGGGACAAGCTCATATACGCCGAGCTACCACCGAATCACCATCGGCGTAGCTACCTCGAAAGGGTTTATGGACTCGGGCTCTATCCTCATCCTACTAGCAACAAGGGAGATATATGGGGCCAGTAGAACCGGATCTATCAAAGCATACAAGTCAAACCAGAATCGATAAGGTACTCAGCGACATCGGTGAGGCCTCACGATCTGTCGGTGGACAAAGCATAAATGCGGTTCGAGGACCGCTAGAATCGGGACGAGCCACGACCTGCGCGACCTGGCGACCGTAGGTACCACGCCCTCGGGCGAGTAGCGTAGGAGATGATGAAGCGGCAGCGAACACGAAGGTGAGCCTACCACCGTGGCCCCGGTCGGACGTCCTCGCAAAGTGACCTGCTGGCCACAGCGTAACAAGCTCCAAAAGTAGTACCACACTTCCGTAATGGGATCTACCATCGGCCACCTGGGGTGGTCGATCGGCGATGCCTCTGCTACTCGGGCGTCAAGCCACAGGGCCACAGTGCGCCTCGAAAACTCGGGTCTTTGAGGGCGGTGCGGGAGTGCTCGAGTGGGCGTGGTGCGAATCTAGGCTAACTTGAGGCCGCCACCACGATAACCACGGAAGACCCTCCGTCACGGCCTTCCTGCTTCTGTCATCGTCGCCGTCGACCTCTGCGCTCGCCGCGTCGAGGCGTGAGCTGCGTGCGGGTAATGTCCATACCGGTGAAGAGAAACACCCGCATGACTCGGCCATGTAATCATCTAGCCCGGTGGCGTGGCGGTGCACCACATCCTCCATATCTGCTACAATCTTTGGGACATATCGAGCCAATGAATCAAACTCGACATTGTACTCCCGGCGGTCGTCCTCTGCCTCGGCGGTAAAAATCTATCACCGCGCCTCTCATCTGTGGAGGAAAGATGTAACGCCGAAACCGGGCGTCATCGTGCCTTACCGGGCACCTAGTGATACAACATCGAGAAAATCAGCGGAATATAAAACATGAATCATGAAACAAGAGATATCATAAATAAGCAGCCAACCAAGCGATTTGCCTTGGTGTATATACATGAACGACGGCTTATCCTTTTACAAACCACCGCCACAATTACTCTTAAGATTTATACAACAACTATGGCGGACAGGGCCCGCCATACCCCGAATGTACAAGAACCTACAACTCAGGGAACACATACCAAAGATAAGCCTCGACGAAGCGGAGCTTCCAAACGCTGAAACGTGATCCTATGGCGGGGATCGGCGGCGATGTACTTACTGCGGCGTGACGCGGCCCCGAAGGAGGTCGATGCAACAGTACAAGTATGTGGCGTAAAATCAGTAAATGAAATCATACTAGTCTATATAAAGCGGGAGGCATGTATGATAACCAAACTACGATTCCACAACATAACAAAGATCAGTCGTGGACTCACGCCTCAAAGTCACCACTCAAATATAACTATGGGTCTCACGCCCACCACATCCATCATGTTCGCATCATGGCCACATGCCGGAATCTGACATCGGTGTAGACATGTCCATGATGCAACAATAACAAGGCCGTATGGCCACATGCCGGAATCTGACGTCGGTGTAGACATGCCCATGTAACCTCAACAACAATATACTAGGTAGTCAACCACGCGCGTGGCCACATGCCCGGAATACAACATCGGTGTAGACACGTCCATGGAGCGAAATAACCATATATCGGGTAATCAACCCGGCGTGGCCACGTGCCGGAATACAACATCGGTGTAGACATGTCCGTGTGACATCAACAATAAGACGATAATCAAAATGGAAACATACGGTGGGATTCTCCATCACCGCCAAAGACGCGTCAAGTAAGTTCTCAACAAGTCAACCGGCCTCTATCGAGAGCAGCGGTAATACGTAAATACCACACTTGCACAAAGGCTATCATCACAAGCATAGGCAAGTTTCACAACAACAAGCATAGGCAAGTTTCACAACAACAAGCATAGGCAAGTTTCACACAACTCAAGGTACTTTCATTTTATGCCAAAGTCGGGTTTTAACCCCAAAGTACTACATACGTTAAGTCCTTTTAAAGAGATCCATTATTTTTATAAAAGTCACCCGATACGTAGTATTAGAATGACCAACCCACCTTCCCTTTCAAAATCAAGTAACACATTCTTTTCCTAAGTTCGGTTGCCTAGTTTCATTACTCAAGTTTCTCATTTTCAAATGGTTTCATAGTTCATAAACTTAATCACTGATTCCTTTTTAGAAACGGTTGAGTAATATATGTCTTACGTGAGAGTAGGTTATTCTTGTTTACAACATTCTTATTACAAGACCATGATCTAGAAAATGTAATATCATTTTGTCTCATCTTAGTTTCTATGCGGATGGAGGTTTCTCTTGGTTTTAATACGATACATCATTATTCAATACATTTTCCTTTATTAACGCTGCAGTGGTCTGTCGATACACATTCTGATTTCCGAAATCAGTAAAACATAAAACCAAGTACTCATTACTCACGAATGAGGTTTCACACAAACATCCACATTAACACAAATAAGTTAAGTCTCTTATCTTATAAGATCAAGTCTCTTAACTTCTAACATCAGTAAACCATTCTTAAGCCGTTATACCTAACTTCCCATAAAGCTAGTATAACTCTTAAGTTTTCAAAACACAATACTACACTTCTTTCAAAACTATTTATAAACCTTTTGAAATACATTAAGTTTCCTTATTATAACAAGCGGTTATAATTCACATGATTCCCTTTTAAAAACCACAAAGTATTTTAAACACGTATGCGTCTAGTACTACGTAGTTACACATATCATGCTAGAAGAGATAGGAAGAGGTTCACATACCTCGCGACGATTTATCGACAATAAGCAAAAAGCTCCAAGCGATCGGCTACTCCTCGAGCCAAGTAAATCGCGCACACGTAGGTACTTGACCTATAAGGCCACGGCGCCTATTATCATCTAGACCTGGCGTAGAATATTCTCTGAGAAAATTGGCGGATCTCCCGCCACGGCGTAAATCTCCTTCTCTATCGAGGCTACCAAGCCAACCGAGGGTTTTACACGCCTAACCGGGCGTGTACAACTCTACTACGAGAATACTACACAAGTCTCTTTATGTCTGATCTATGTAATTACAGTTCAGTTCAGTTCTTAATTCTTCAGGCTTAAGTCAAAAGACATTGCCACAGTACTAAGTATAGTTCTATATATAGTATACCTCAACTATATATTCTTACAATATGTAATTTCCGATTCTGATAGAAGGAGATGAGTGTTTACCTCGATAAGCCCATAATTATCCAAGTTAAATGTCGATCCTTAGCAACGTTTAGCTCGACTCGGGTGCTCCACCGCTCAAACAACCCTTAGAAGTTCTAACCAACTTCTACTTAAATACTTGACCAATCAATGAAGATTTTCTTAGGGTTTCGGTTTGAGACTAAAGGGACAAAAGGTAGTATTTAGGACTCTCGTTATAGAGGTAACTTTGGAATACTACAAGGTAAAAGGCTAAGGTATTTTGGGCATTATAACAATACTTGGAGGAGTATTTCAATACCACAAAGGGGATGTATTATCTGAAACAACTAGGCTAGGGGGTACCCGGCTAGAACCTCATGAGGGGAGGAGACCTCTCGGCCAAGCTCCACAAGGGGAGGGCTTGGGCGAATTTCAACACACAAAGGAGAGATTTCAAGACTTGGAAATGATTTTGGATGAAGAAAGTTCATCAACTAAGGGGTATTTATAGCAAACCCAAAGGCCAACCAATGGCCAAGATTTGTAAGTGCAAGGCAAGTGTAAGGCCAAGATCAAGCCAAGTGCACCCACAAAACACTCCACAAAACACTCACAAAACAAGCCACAAAACTAGGCACCAAAGGGAGCCAATCGGCCAAGGCCAACGAGGCCTCTTGGGCGCCCAAATCGTCCAACCTTTCATTTGCTTCGATGTGAGGTGACACATGTCACCCTCCGTTGGTCCAAAATGTTTCGTCTCGGAAAAATCCGCAAAAATTAAAAATGACATAGCGGAAATTCCCTACGAAGGCTGTGGAAGCGTTTGAAAAACGACTCTAATCGGCACTTGTGCCAAATCGAATCGATGCCTAACTTAAGGCTCAATTTACGTGCGTGCGTCCCACATACGCATACTACGAAAATACGGGTATAACATTCTTCCTTAGAAACATTCGTCGAATGTTCCTTCTAGGTCTCAAACAAGCGGTACCATGATAGTCTTCACCGCTATACTTACGAAACGATCATGCCACACCTGGCCATAAAACACACGTTCACTTCTCCCCTTTCTCGTAGTACTCGTCTCGAACACTCGAACTCGTTCTGGTATCCGTACCACACTTCTGTCAACACTTCTGTTTCCAACCCTTGGAGTCCCTACCTCCAAACTTGGTCATCTCACTAACCTCGATTTCCCCTAAGGCCATTCCCGGCCTTCACGAACAGATTCTGATCGAACGTATCTATGAACTCATACGATGGTCATCTAAACTTGGGCCTAGCACCTCGTGACCTGCCACTGGCGGGACCACCCAGCTGACCGCCGCCGAACGGGGCGCGGGTTGACCTCACACGGCTGACCCGACCAGCTTAACGCATCACGCTCTTGTCCCCGATCCGGAACAATCTTACCTCTACAGTCATGAAAGCTACCACTCCATTTCACATTACCGGGGTGATCACACAAACATATCCCACGTACACTACGCACTCTGATAAAGGTCAAACATAAAATAGATCTTTTACTCAAGACGACCTTACCCGTAAGGTCTCAATCGTGACACAGTCTAGGGTTCATACTTGCCATGACCCCATACTTAGCCTCCCAACTAACCATGTTTTCTAACTCATAATTAACACAACGCTATTCGCACACATAGCACATAATAATGAGATCATCATATCAGCATACCAAAACTCTAGAGAGTTAAGGATATACCTGAAGCTACCGCTCCACTCTAATCATAGGCACGCCTGCAGTGCATGCTATGAAGGTGATGAACCAGCCATCGATCTGAAGGTGAGTCGTCTTTGCTGAACCTCTCTTATAAGCACGTCTCTCTTCACATGGCCCGACGGCGCAGAATAACAAGCTCCTTGGTACTACGACACTCCGAAATGCGGTCTACCACATCGACCACACCGGTAGGGGTACTGCATCGGCCAACACCCTACTCTCGAACATCGAAACACAGGAGCCACGACCGCTCACGAATATCCCGTGGGTCCGAAAGTGCGGAGGACCACTCGTAATGGCGGAGGTACAAAACTAGTATCTTCTTGGCGGTCCGCCTCGAAGGTCGCCAAAATATCCGGCCGTCTTGGCCTTAACCTGTGGCGGTCCACCCGTCGATCTGCGCTCGCCTCGCACCCAGTGCATGAGCACGTATCGCGGGCAATGTCCATGTGCGGTGAAGGAAACACGAACAACTCTCGCTAGGTAATCATCGAGCCTGTAACATATCGGTGCACTCGATCCTCCATACTAGCTACTAATGCGGGAACATACCGGCGATGAGTCGAACTCCACATTGTACTCGAGCTATGCGCGGTCGCCTCAACATCAAAAATCGTCGGCGAGCCCTCCTCATCCGTGGAGGCAAGAAATGTGCCGGAAGGCCCCGAAAACTCATCCCAAACGGTGGAAGTGCATGCTCTCCCGGGAAAGCTCCCGAGTCAAACCAATCATTGCGGTGTCACGCGGCCGACGCGAACAAATGTCACGGACTCGGTCTCGAAGCCTTGATCACGCGTGATCCTCTGCAGCGACGGATGAACTCCTGCGGATCATCCTCCGCCTCGACAGTAAAACTCAGGCGGGCTACAACTAAGGAAATCCGTAGCCTCAAATGCGCCGCGGTGCACTACAGTCTTCTTTGGGCCGAGGCTGCTGCGTCCGGCCTATCTCCATATCGGCCTGACCACGGCGATAATCGGGCCATCTCGCGTGACCCGTCTCCCGCTCGGTGTGGGGTGGAGGCTCAGTCTTGTAGTCTCGGCCCAGCCGCGGCTCTAAACTCTCTTTGGTCTTTGGCGGCGTCGCAAAACTCGCCGTCAAGCACTACTCAGTCTTGGCCGGGCTGCGCCTCGTACTCCTCGAATCCCACTAGCGACTCCGCCGCTTTGCCTTCCTCGGGCCTGGTTGCCTTCGCGAGGCATAAGCGGTAAAAGCGAAACACGTCGGAGGGTCCAACTTACAACGGCTCTACAAGGCACGATCTCGGAATGAGAAGAATGGAAACCAATCCTAAATGTCCTGCTGACCTCACGATTATAGATGTGGTGCAACACACCGATAATCAAGACTCTACTAGACACGGATGCGTAGACACTTTCCGAGAATTAATCGCTCGATACCACTTTTGTAACGCCCAAACCGGGCGTCACATCGTGCCTTACCGGGCACCTAGTGATACAACATCGAGAGAAAATCAGCGGAATATAAAACATGAATCATGAAACAAGAGATATCATAAATAAGCAGGCCAACCAAGCGATTGCCTTCGGTGTATATACATGAACGACGGTTATCCTTTTTACAAACCACGCCACAGCGATTACTCTGGACCTCTAAGATTTATACAACAACTATGACGGGACGGGGCCCGCCATACCACGAATGTACAAGAACCTACAACTCGGGGAACACATACCAAAGATAAGCCTCACGAAGCGGAGCTTCCAAAAACGCAAACGTGATCCTGGCGGGGATCGGCGACGATGTACTACTGCGGCGTGACGCGGCCCAGAGAGGTCGATGCAACAGTACCAAGTATGTGAGCGTAAAATCGTAAATGAAATCATACTAGTCTATATAAAGCGAGGCATGTATGATAACCAAACTACGATTCACAACATAACAAGATCAAGTCGAGGACTCACGCCTCAAAGTCACCACTCAAATATAACTATGGGTCTCACGCCCACCACATCCATCATGTTCGCATCGGCCACATGCCCGGAATCTGACGTCGGTGTAGACATGTCCATGATGCAACAATAATATGCGTATGGCCACGTGCCGGAATCTGACGTCGGTGTAGACATGCCCATGTAACCTCAACAACAATATACTAGGTAGTCAACCCTGCCGCATGGCCACATGCCCCCGGAATACAACATCGGTGTAGACACGTCCATGGAACAGAAATAACCATATATCGGGTAATCAACCCGGCCGCATGGCCACATGCCCCCGGAATACAACATCGGTGTAGACATGTCCATGTGACATCAACAATAAGACAGTAATCAAAATGGAAACATACCCGTGGGATTCTCCATCACTGCCAGCACGTCCAAGTAAGTTCTCAACAAGTCAAGGCCTACTATCGAGACGCGGTAACACAGAAATACCACACTTGCACAACAAAGGCTATCATCACAAGCATAGGCAAGTTTCACAACAACAAGCATAGGCAAGTTTCACAACAACAAGCATAGGCAAGTTTCACACAACTCAAGGTACTTTCATTTTATGCCAAAGTCCGGGTTTTTAACCCCAAAGTACTACATACGTTAAGTCCTTTTAAAAGAGATCCATTACTTTTATAAAAGTCACGATACAGTAGTATTAGAATGACCAACCCACCTTCCCTTTCAAAATCAAGTAACAACATTCTTTTCCTAAGTTCGGTTTGCCTAGTTTCAATTACTCAAGTTTCTCATTTTCAAATGGTTTCATAGTTCATAAACTTAATCACTTGATTCCTTTTTAGAACAGTTGAGTAATATATGTCTTACGTGAGAGTAGGTTATTCTTGTTTACAACATTCTTATTACAAATGACCATGATCTAGAAAATGTAATATCATTTTGTCTCATCTTAGTTTCTATGCGGATGGAGGTTTTACTGGTTTTAATACGATACATCATTATTCAATACATTTTCCTTTATTAACTTGCGGTGGTGCTGCCGATACACATTACGATTTCGAAATCAAGAAACATAAAACCAAGTACTCATTACTCACGAATGAGGTTTCACACAAACATCCACATTAACACAAATAAGTTAAGTCTCTTATCTTATAAGATCAAGTCTCTTAACTTCTAACATCAGTAAACCATTCTTAAGCCGTTATACCTAACTTCCCATAAAGCTAGTATAACTCTTAAGTTTTCAAAACACAATACTACACTTCTTTCAAAACTATTTATAAACCTTTTGAAATACATTAAGTTTCCTTATTATAACAAGCGCTTATAATTCACATGATTCCTTTTAAAAACCACAAAGTATTTTAAACACATGTACGTCTACCGTACTACGTAGTTACACACATATCATGCTAGAAGAGATAGGAAGAGGTTCACATACCTCGCGACGATTTATCGACAATAAGCAAAAAGCTCCAAACAGTCGGCTACTCCTCAAGCCAAGTAAATCGCGCCACACGTAGGTACTTCAACCTATAAGGCCACAAGGCGCCTATTATCATCTAGACCACAACGTAGAATATTCTACAGAAAATTTGGCAGCATCTCCCCCCCCCGCCACAGCGTAAATCTCCTTCTCTATCGAGGCCGGCTACCAAGCCAACCGGGGTTTTACGCCTAACCGGGCGTGTACAACTCTACTACGATAATACTACACAAGTCTCTTATGTCTGATACCCTATGTAATTCTGATTCGATTCGATTCTTAATTCTTCAGCTTAAGTCAAAAGACATTGCCACGATTACTAAGTATAGTTCTATATATAGTATACCTCAACTATATATTCTTACAATATGTAATTTCGATTACAATAGAAGGGCGATAGTGTTTACCTCGATAAGCCCATAATTATCCAAGTTAAATGTCGATCCTTAGCAACGTTTAGCTCCACTCGGTGCTCCACCGCTCCAAACAACCCTTAGAAGTTCTAACCAACTTCTACTTAAATACTTCAACCAATCAATGAAGATTTTCTTAGGGTTTCGGTTTGAGACTAAAGGGACAAAAGGTAGTATTTCCGGACTCTACGTATAGAGGTAACTTTGGAATACTACAAGGTAAAAGGCTAAGGTATTTTGGGCATTATAACAATACTTGGAGGAGTATTTCAATACCACAAAGGGGGATGTATTATACGAAACAACTAGGCTAGGGGTACCCATGGCTAGACCTCATGAGGGGAGGAGACCTCTCGGCCAAGCTCCACAAAGGGGAGGGCTTGGACCAATTTCAACACACAAAGGGGAGATTTCAAGACTTGGAAATGATTTTTGGATGAAGAAAGTTCATCAACTAAGGGGGTATTTATAGCAAACCCAAAGGCCAACCAATGGCCAAGATTTAGCCAAGTGCAAGGCAAGTGTAAGGCCAAGATCAAGCCAAGTGCACCCACAAAACACTCCACAAAACACTCCACAAAACAAGCCACAAAACTAGGCACCAAAGGGGGAGCCAATCGGCCAAGGCCAACCAAGGCCTCTTGGACGCCCAAATCGTCCAACCTTTCATTTGCTTCCAATGTGAGGGTGACACATGTCACCCTCCCGTTGGTCCAAAATGTTTCGTCTCTCGGAAAAATCCGCAAAAATTAAAAATGACATAGCCGGAAATTCCCCTACGAAAGCTGTGGAAACGTTTCGTCGAAAAACGACTCTAATCGGCACTTGTGCCCAAATCGAATCCAATGCCTAACTTAAGGCTCAAATTTCGTACGTACGTCCATACGTACATACTCTGAAAATACGGGGTATAACAAAAGAAGTGAGTGAGGAAAGCCTCTGAGAACTCATCCCAAGTAGCTGGGGACGCGTGCTCTCCCCGGGATAACTCCCATGAATCAAACCAATCGACTGCGGTATCACGCAGCCGATGCGAACCGAAGGTCACAGACTCTGTCTCTGAGGCCTTGATCACCCTCATGATCCTCTGAAGCTGACGGATGAACTCCTGCGGATCATCCTCCGGCCTCGACCCGTAAAACTCTGGCGGGCTACAACTCAAGAAATCTCGTAGTCTCAAACTATCTGCCCTCGGGTGCACCACGGGTGCGACTGGAGCTGGAGCTGGAACTGCCGCATCCAATCTCTCCTCGTATCGGGCCACAACTTTAGCCAATAGCTGGGCCATCTCCTTGTACCCTAACTCCTCCGCCCCAGGCTGTGGGACAGGAGGTGTGGGTACTGTGGTCTCTGCTGGGGCTGGCGGCGTCATAGAACTCGCCGTCTCTGGTATAGACTGGGCTCGAGCCCTCGTGACTCTGGGTGTCCTGCTAGCAGCTCCCTCGGCTGCCTTGCCCTTCTGGGCCCGGGTTGCCTTACGTGGAGGCATAACTGTTACAGGAAAGGAATACGTTAGAGGGGTCCAACCTATAACACAGCTCTAAAGCACGATCTCAGAATGAGAAGAATGGAAACCAATCCTAAATATCCTATAGCCTCCTGATTATTGGTGTGGTGCACAACACACCGATAATCAAGACTACTAGATACGGTCGTAGACACTTTCCGAGGATTAATCGCTCGATACCTACAGTGAGCTATATGAGTCTCTTGTGAAACGATCACATGTGAGTCTGATTCAATTATTCTTCTTTTAAACCGCCTACATTGTGATAATTCAATTCCATTCAGTAATATTCTTCTAAGTATTTAATACTTATTCTTATACTTCTACAGATGCATTCTCTAATACAAAAGAGGGTTAGGATTATTTACCTCGGTAAGCCCAATAATATCCTAGATAAAGTCGCGCTGAGCAAGGTTTAGCTCACAAGTTATGCGCTCAGGTAGCTCGAGAAACACGAGAAGTTCTTCACAACTTCTACTAAGGACTAAGGGATTTGGGCTAGAGTATTTTGGGCATTATAACAATACAAGAAGGCAACTTTTTCTACCAAGGGAGGGGGGGTAGGTTTTGGCTAGGCTAGGGGGGGAGGAAGCCTCGGCCAACTACTCAAAGGGGGGGGGGAGGTGTTTGGGCGACGAAATGGCTCGAGGAGAGGAGAGGATTTTTAGACTTGGAAGATAACTTTGTGGATGAAGAATTCTTCATCTAAAGGGGGGTATTTATAGCTCAAGCCTTGGCCAACCAATGGCCAAGATGAAGACAAGTGCAAGGCAAGTGTAGGGTGAGGATTAACTATACACAAATATCCTACCAACTCCTTGACTTTGTGCAAGGCACAAAAACGTGCCAAACCTCTCCAATTTCGTCCAATGGACGATTCAAGTCCATCAATGGGAGGGTGCCAAGTGTCGCCCTCCCGTTGGTCCAAAATGTTTCGTCTCTCGGAAAAATCCGCAAAAATTAGTAATGGCATAGCCGGAATTTTTCCTACGAAAGCTGTGGAAACGTTTCGTCGGAAAACGATTCTTTAAGCGAGTTGTGCACAATTTCGAACTTGGCCTAATCTTTAAGGCTAAACTTTTGTATGTATTCCCTTACGTACATACTCTGGAAATACGGGGTATAACATGGCTAACCACTTGCTCCTCCAAACCCCTCCAAAACCGTCCATACCTAACCCCACTCACCAAAAGTAAATGTCTTCCAAGACTTGACTTGTTGACTTGACCACTAGCCCATTCATTTCGTCCAACATGTGCCACCTAAGGGTGACACATGTCTCCCTCCTATTGGTCCAAAAATATTTCATATCTCGGAAAAATCCGCAATTCAAAAAAAAAACCGAAAACAAAGTGGGCCCCACAAACCGTAAATTCCTCCCGTGGGCCCTACGTGATCAATTCCGGAAATATAATTCCATAATTCTCAATTATTCCAAAAAGTCCGAACATCGAATCTGGGAATCCAATTCCTATTAACAAACCTTTCCTCACAAAACCCGGAAACTTTTCCGTCGAAAAATCCTACCTTTCTTTCTTTCCAATAATCTTGATTATTCTAAATGCGTATGTCCTCACATACATACCCTGGAACTACGGGGTATAACATTCTTCCCCCCTTAGAAACATTCGTCCCGAATGTTCCTTCTAAGTCTCCAAACATACCTGTGCCGGTATAGTCTTCCCTACTATACCTAGGAAACCAACTATGCCACACGTGGCCATAATATAACGTACGCGCAAAACTCAAATCCAAGCCAACGAGGAATCACCTCTAACATCACAACAAGATTCCACCCATGGTCTAAAAAAAAAAAAAAACTTCCTTCGCATCTTCACTTCACAAAAGAAATGATCACTTCCGTTTTCATAACACATGTTCGCTTCCTTCCTTACTCGTCGTACCCTTCTCGTATATCCGAACTCTCTATAGTATACGTACCATACTTCAGTTTCCAAAACCTTGGAGTCACTACCTCCAAACTTGGTCATCTCACTTGCTTCAATTTCCTTTAAGACCATTCCCGGTCTTCATGGTCCGATTCTGGTCGAACATACCCACGAACTCATACGATGGTTACCTAAACTTGGGCCTAGCACCCTCGTGACCCCATCACCTGGCGGGACCACCTCGAGCTGACCCCACCTCATGCCGGGCTACGGGTTGACCCGCAAATGGTCCTCAACCCGACCCATAATCGCGCCAAACTCTTGTTCCCCAATACGGAACAATCTTACTAATTCACGCCATGAAAGCTACCACTTCCATCTCACACTACCCATGGACTTATCACACTAATACACCCTATGCATATAATGCACTCCGACAAGGATCATTTGCAGAATTCTTTACTCAAGACGGCCTTACATCTAAGGTCTCAACATGAAATATTCTAAGGTTCACCCTTTCCATGCCCCCATACTTATCCTTTCAACTAACCATGTTTTCTAACTCACAAAACACAACGCTATCCGTACATAGCACACAATAATAAGATCATCATATCAAGCATACAAATCTCTAGAGGGTTAAGGATATACCTGTATCTACCGCTTCTCTCTAATCATAGGCCTGCCCTGCAGGGCGCATAGCTGTAGAAGGTGATGAACCAGCCATAGATCCTGAAGGCCGAGTCTCTACATCCGCGCTACCTCTGGTCGGACAATTTCTCGCAAAATGGCCCTGCTGGCCGCATGTAAAACAAACTCCCAAACTAGCACGACACTCCCCACAATGGAGCCTACCACAACGAGGTAGGGGTGGCTTCAGCTGGCTAACACCCCTGCTCCCCCGAAAATCTGAACCCTTGGAGCCACGACCGCTCTCGAATACTCTGGATGCCACGAAGGCGCGGAGGACCGCTCTATCTTGGCGAGGCGCATAACTAGCTCTTCTTTGGCGGTCCGCCTCGAAAGTCGCCAAAAGGCCCTGCTGTCCTGGCCTTCTTCTGTTGATCCCGGTCATTCCGTCGACCTCTCCGCTCCTCACACCCAAGTGCATAAGCCTGTATGCGGGCAATGTCCATGCCCGGCTGAAGAGCTACACCCGAGCAAGCCTCTGCCAAGTAGTCATCGAGCCCCGTAACGTAGCGGTGCACTCTGTCCTCCATGTCAGATACTAACGCGGGGACGTACCGAGCTAGTGAGTCAAACTCCACATTGTACTCCCGAACCGTACGCCCTCTCTGTCTCAGCATCATAAATCTGTCGGCCCGTGCCCTCCTCATCTGCGGAGGCAAGAAGTGAGTGAGGAATGCCTCTGAGAACTCGTCCCACACTGCTGGAAGTGCATGCTCTCCCCGGGACAGCTCCCACGAATCAAACCAGTCGACTGCAGTATCACGCAGCCGATGCGAACCGAAGGTCACTGACTCGGTCTCCGAAGCCTTGATCACTCTCATGATCTGCAGAATCGCTTGATGAACTCCTGCGGATCATCCTCAGGCCTCGACCCATAAAACTCTGGCGGCCTGCAGCTCAGAAAGTCCCGCAGTCTCAAACTATCTGACCTCGGGTGAACCACGGTTACTCGAAGGCTGAATCGCCGTCCGGCCTATCCTCATGTCGGCCACGATCTTGGCGATGGCGGGCCATCTCTTTGTACCCCAACTCCTCTGCTCCGTGTGGATGGAGGCTCAGTCTTGTGGTCTCAGGTAGCCTCTGCGCGGCTCTAAATCGTCTTTGGGGTCGGCGGCGTCGCAAAACTCGCCGTCTGAAACACTATCTCAGGTAATGTCCGGGCCTGCGCCCTCGTACTCCTCTGTATCCTACTAGCAGCTCCCCCGGCTGCCTTGCCCTTCTGGGCCCGGGTTGCCTTGCGCGGAGGCATAACTGGTAAAAACGAAATACGTCAGAGAGGTCCAACTTATAATACAGCTCTAAGGCACGATCTCAGAGTGAGAAGAATAGAAACCAATCCTAAATGTCCTGCAGCCTCCTGATTATAGATGTGGTGCACAACACACCGATAATCAAGACTCTACTAGACACGGTCTGTAGACACTTTTCAAGGACTAACTGCTCTGATACCACTTTTGTCACGACCCGATCCCGGGCCCGTGACTGGTGCCTTACCCCGGGCACCTTAGTGATACAACATCAGAGAAAATCAGCGGAAATAAAAACTTAAACATGAAACAAGAGATATGATAATAAAACAGGCCAACCAAAACGGTTGCCTTCTTGCATATATACGGAAATTGAACAGTTACATCCTTTACCACCACCGCCCGCAGCGATTACTACGGGCCTCTAAGAATGTAACCACAACTATGACGGACAGGCGGGGCCCGCCATACCACGAATGTACAAGAACCTACAACTCGAGAAACATACGAAAAGATAAGCCTCGAGAAGCGGGCTTCCCAATACTGTGACGTGATCCTAGGAGCGAGGATCAACAACCGATGTACCTCTACCTGCGGCATGAACGCAACCCCCCGAATGAGGTCGATCAACAGTACCAAGTATGTGGCCCGAAAATCACGTAAATGAAATCACAGATCTAAATAAAGCAGAGACATGTATGATAACCGGCTGATTCACAACATAAAAGCGGTCGTATCAAGTCGGGGACTCACGCCTCAAAGTCATCACTCAAATATAACCGGGAATTTAACCCGCTGTGACGCGTGCCGGCATGTTACCTCAGTATAAGCATGGCCATGGAACCATCCTAATGGAAACATACATGTGGGCCACCCATCGTGTCAGTATGTCCAAAGGAAATAACAAGATAACAATCAAAATGGAAGCATACTCGTGGGCCACCCATCGTGTCAGTATGTCCAAAGCAAATAACAAGATAACACTCCTAATGGAAGCATACCCGTGGGCCACCCATCGTGTCAGTATGTCCAAAGGAAATAACAAGATAACAATCAAAATGGAAGCATACTCGTGGGCCACCCATCGTGTCAGTATGTCCAAAGCAAATAACAAGATAACACTTAATGGAAGCATACGTGGGCCACCCATCGTGTCGGTATGTCGAAGGAAATAACAAGATAACAATCAAAATGGAAGCATACTCGTGGGCCACCCATCGTGTCAGTATGTCCAAAGCAAATAACAAGATAACACTCCTAATGGAAGCATACTCGTGGGCCACCCATCGTGTCAGTATGTCCATCAATCAACCAGATAGTCGACCCTCCAACGAGAGACGCGGTAACACAGAAATACAACACTTGCACAACAAAGGCTATCACAACAAGCATAGGCAAGTTCAACGTACTCGTAGACTTCCATTATATTACAACAAATCCGGATTTTTACCCCAATTTTCGTATGTTAAATTCTTTTTAAAAGATCCATTTCTTTTACAAAGGTCACCCGATGCCCGTATTATCAAAATAGAGTGACTAATATTTTAAGTAAACCAAAACAACTTTCATACTTTCTTTTTAAACCAAATTAATACAATACCATGCCTTCTTTTTAGACCAAAACACTTCTCCTTTTAAAGTCAAGTTACCATTTTAAAACGAATGATAAAACCATTCTTTTGTTTTCATAAAGTCGTTATAACTATCTTCCCATAAAGCTGTTATAACACTTTATGTTTTAAACCAATTTAAGACAAAACCATGTCTTTCTTTTAAACCAAAAACTCTTCAATTTCTTTTTCTTACTTTGGAAATTTAAGAAAATTAATGCTTGTTTATAATGATTCTTATTACCGCAGCCATGATCTAGGAAATGTAATACAATTTTGTCTTATCTTAGCTTCTATGCAGATGGAGGTTTCTACTGGTTTTAATAGTAATTAATTAGTCAATACATTTTCCTTTATTAACGCTGCAGTGGTTTGTTCGATACTTATTCTCATTTCCGAAATCAATATAATATTATCCCTTTTAAAACCCAATTACTAATTTCTCATAAAAGCGGTTTCACAACTGTTTAACACAAACCAAGTCCTTAATATTTCACATCAAGTCATTTATAATTCAAGTCTCTTATCTTTTAAAAACCACAAACCATTTCTTTACCTACATAAAGTTGTTATAGCAAACTCCCCTTAAAGCCGTTATAACATTTTATGTTTTAAACCAACCAAATTCATTTAGCACATGTACGTCTACCGTACTACATAGTTCACAACAATCATGCTAGAAGAGATAGGAAGAGGTTCACATACCTTGCGACGATTATCGACAATAAGCAAATTGCTCCAAGTACTACAACCTTGCTAGTCTTTTCCACCCTTCAAGTAGAATACGCTACTCGTAGTACTTCCACCTATAAGGCCACAAAACGGCTATTAACTTCTAGATCCCTTCGTGGAATATTCTAAATACAAGATTCCTTATTCTACAGAAAATTCGGCAGCACCTCCCCCGTAACCTCACAAATCTCCTCTCTACTGGGCCCGCCTGTGCCAACAACTCCCAGGGGATTACACGTCTAACCGGACGTGTTCAATTCTACTTCACAGATATACTACACAAGTCTACTGTAAATACAGTCCAATGTAAATACAGTTCAATCCTTTTCAATATTCATTCTTCAAATAGTATACTCAACTATTCATTACTACAACATGTAATATCCAATTACAACAGGGGGAATAAAGATCATTACCTCGATAAGCCCAAAATTATCCAAGATTAAATGTCGATCCTGAGCAACGTTTAGCTCATATTCTGTACGCTCCAATCCGCTTCAAGAAACCCTTAGAAGTTCCTACACAACTTCTACTTAGTACTTCAACCAACTATGAAGATTTTCCCTAGGGTTTCGTTTTGTGACTAAAGGGAAGTATAGTAGTATTTTCCGGGCTTTTAGTATAGAGGTAACTTTGGAATACTACAAGGGATTTGGGCGAAGGTATTTTGGAATAACAACAATACTTGGAGAATATTTTTCAACCAAGGGGTACTTGGCAGAACAACTTAGGAAAGGGGTGTGTTTAGAGGCTTCACAAGGGGAGGGAGTTTGGACGAGAGCTTTCAAGAGGGGGAGAGGGATTTTGAGACTTGGAAAATGTTTAAGGGATGAAGATTTAGTCTTGCACTTGAGGGGTATTTATAGGACACTCAAGGGACAAGATTAAAACATGTGTAAGGTGTAGATTTGGTTGTTTGTGCAAATGAAGTCTTCCACCAAGTGTCCACCACAACTTTGGTACATATGTTCACCACAACATTGGGACATATGTCCCCCACAACAATGAGACAAGTGGCTAACCACTTGCTCCTCCAAACCCCTCCAAAACCGTCCATACCTAACCCCACTCACCAAAAGAAAATGTCTTCCAAGACTTGACTTGTTGACTTGGCCACTAACCCATTCATTTCGTCCAACATGTGCCACCTAAGGGTGACACATGTCACCCTCCTATTGGTCCAAAAATATTTCATCTCTCGGAAAAATCCGCAATTCAAAAAAAAAACCGAAAATAAATTGGGCCCATGACAGTAAATTCCTCGAAGTGGGCCTACGTGATCAATTCGAAATATAATTCCATAATTCTCAATTATTCCAAAAAGTCGAACATCGAACTGGGAATCCAATTCCTATTAGCGAACCTTTCTCACAAAACGGAAACTTTTAGTGAAAAATCCTACCTTTCTTTCTTTCCAATAATACTGTCGTATTCTCGTACGTATGTCCTCACATACATACCCTGGAACTACGGGGTATAACATTCCGAACCTCATCACACCCTTCATGGGTGATACATTCAAGAAGACCCAATCGTCTACCTAAAACTCCAAATGTCGACGCCGATTATCTGCATAAGACTTACCAGGCTACGAGTGCTAACAGTCTCTCCTGGATAAGCTTCACCTTATCCACAGCCTGTTGAATCAATTCTGGGCCAACTAACTGAACCTCGCCCACGTCGAACCAACCAATCGGCGACCTACACTTCCGCCCATACAAAATCTCATATGGCACCATCTGAATGCTAGAATGGTAGCTGTTTTTATAAGGAAACTCCACAAGAGGCAAATGATCCTCCCATCTACCCCTGAAGTCAATAACACAGGCCCGCAGCATATCCTCAAGTGTCTGGATAGTACGCTCTGCTGCCGCGTCGGTCACGAGGATGAACGCGATCGAGACTCGCGTATCCCTACCCCTTCGGAAAGACCTCACGAAGTTAGCCGTAAGCGGGCTCTGCATGCGATATAATCGATATAAGAACTCCGTGCAGTCTCATAATCTCCCTGATATACAATTTAGCATAATCCTCAGCCGAATACGTAGTCTGTTGGAAGAAAGTGGGCGATTTTCGGCTGTCTCTGATAACCGGATGGAATCACACTTCCTCTGAGTAAGAGGTAACCCTATAACAAAATCCATATTGATCACCTCCCACTTCCATGTCGGAATATCAATCGCCTGGAATAGCCCACCGGGCTTTTGGTGCTCAACCTTGACCTGCTGACAATTAGGACACTGAGCAACAAACCCTGCCACGTCCCTCTTCAGGCCATCCCACCAATACATACATCTGAGGTCATGGTACATCTTAGTCAACCCCGGATGAATAGAGTAACGAGCATTGTGTGCCTCCCCTAGAATCTGTTGACGAAGTCCTGCAACATCGAGAACACACAATCTGCCCTCGAATCTTAGCACCCCATCAGGCGCTACCTCAAATAGACTCTTCTCCTCTCGAAGAGTCGTATCTCGATACCGTATCATAACTGGATCCTCATACTTGTCATGCCCCAAATCCCGGGCCCGTGACTGGTGCCCCTACCTGGGCACCCTTCTACCCTTACAACATAAATAAACCGCGGAAGATAAATAACACTCATTTTTTTTAAAACAAAGGCAAAGCCGGAAAGGCTTCCGTATAAATATAAATAACTCGAAAGGGTCTACAATGTACAACAATGTAAATACAACTTACACCAGTCTAGCCCACATATGAATACATACCTCTAAGAAGGTGACAACAACTGTGACGAGACAAGGCCCCGTCGTACCCCTGAATATACCTAGCCATAATGACAAACTCTGAAACTTGGAGCCATCTCAAAATGCTGAACAAGAATCCTAAGCTCGCGGATCCACAACTGTGTACCTAGACCTGCGGACATGAACGCAGCCCCCCTAAGGGGGTCAGTACAACAAGTACTAAGTATGGATCTGAAATAAAGTACATTAAACAAGATCATAACTGTACAAAAGAATGACAGGGGCAAGTATAAAAATTAAAATACCAGATCCTACCGTGCCATTTTAACTCATGAAATCAATCGTACATTAATCATTCTTTTCCTTCTTTCAATAAGAATTAACATCATATTCTTACATACATACTTAAGAATTCGATCAAGTTTTTCCACATAACTTACATATCTTACATAACATAATCCGGCCCTTTATGGAGGGACTTCTTATTTGGGAGCTTACTTTGATTACCAGACGTGATAACGTAACCCGGCCCATTTGCGGGACACGGTGTACTGATAAATCATGTAGCATAATCCGGCCCGCCTGTGGGGCTCGGTGTACTGTTGAATCATGTAGCATAATCCGGCCCGCCTGTGGGGCTCGGTGTAAGATGACGTAACCCGGCCTATGTGTAGGTTCGGGGTAATATGGCGTAATCCGGCCTATGTGTAGGCTCGGTGTATCTCATAACATAATCCGGCCTATTTGTAGGCTCGGTGTATCTCATAACATAATCCGGCCTATTTGTAGGCTCGGTGTGATTTTCCTTACATAACATTTTAAACCACCCTTCACTTCTTCTTAAGTCGTTATAACAACTTCCCATAAAGCTATTATAACAACCTTTCATTTTAGAGAACTCAAGACTCTTTTATTTCTTATCACATTGGGGAAACTAAACCCAAAAGTACTACGTACATACATACTTAAAAAGAATCATAAAACTCCTTCTCTTTAAATCAATAAACGTATACTTTTAAAACTCAAGTCACATACTCTTTCGAAATCAAGCCTCTTAACTTTAGAAGTAAATCCAGTAACCCATATCTTGAAAAATAAAGTCTCATAACTTGTAAAGAAATCAAGTCTCATAACTTTAAATCAAATCTCTTAACTTTAGAAATCAAGTCCCATATCTTGAAAAATAAAGTCTCATAACTTGTAAAGAAATCAAGTCTCATAACTTTAAATCAAATCTCTTAACTTTAGAAATCAAGTCTCATATCTTGAAAAATAAAGTCTCATAACTTGTAAAGAAATCAAGTCTCATAACTTTAAATCAAATCTCTTAACTTTAGAAATCAAGTCCCATATCTTGAAAAATAAAGTCTCATAACTTGTAAAGAAATCAAGTCTCATAACTTTAAATCAAATCTTTTAACTTTAGAAATCAAGTCTCATATCTTGAAAAATAAAGTCTCATAACTTGTAAAGAAATCAAGTCTCATAATTTTAAATCAAATCTCTTAACTTTAGAAATCAAGTCCCATATCTTGAAAAATAAAGTCTCATAACTTGTAAAGAAATCAAGTCTCATAACTTTAAATCAAATCTCTTAACTTTAGAAATCAAGTCCCATATCTTGAAAAATAAAGTCTCACAACTTGTAAAGAAATCAAGTATCATAACTTTAAATCAAATCTCTTAACTTTAGAAATCAAGTCTCATATCTTGAAAAATAAAGTCTCATAACTTGTAAATAAATCAAGTCTCACAACTTTAAATCAAATCTTTTAACTTTAGAAATCAAGTCCCATATCTTGAAAAATAAAGTCTCATAACTTGTAAAGAAATCAAGTCTATTAACCTTAAATCAAATCTCTTAACTTTAAAGTACTTCACGTAACTTATACAATTTTGACTAAGCCACTCATACTTTCATAATCAAGACTCATATATTTCCAAAATCGACTTACTTACTTCAAATGAATTAAGTCGCATAGACTTACCAAATCAAGTCGTATAGACTTACCAAATCAAGTCACATAGACTCACTAAAATTTAGTCACATAGACTTACCAAATAATCATGTCAAAGGAAGGAAGAAGTTCACATACCTCGTTGGCGACTAACCCAAACGACAAGTAGCAATACACTTGTCACGACCCGAACCCGGGCCCGTGACTGGTGCCTTACCCCGGGCACCCTAGTGATACAACATCAGAGAAAAACCAGCGGAAATAAAAACTTAAACATACAAATAGATATGGATCAAGATAAAAGAAAATAGGTCAACCAAAACGGTTTCCTTTCAGCATATATATATATATATCGACCTTTGAGCGATTCTGATCCTTACAACCACACTTGTGATTACTCACAGACCTCTAAGATTTATACAACAACTATGACGGGACAGGGCCCCGCCATACCCCTGAATGTACAAGAACCTACAGACTCAGGGTAACATACCAAAAGATAAGCCTCCGAAATAACGGAGCTTCCCAATACGCTGAAATGTGATCCTAAACGCGGATCGACAACGATGTACCTCACTGCGGAATGACGCGGCCCGAAGGAGTCGATCTGGTACCAAGTATGTGAAGCGTAAATCACGTAAATGAAATCATAATAGTCTATATAAAGCGGGGAGACATGTATGATAACCAAACTACGATACACATATAACGATTATATCAAGTCGGGGACTCACGCCTCCAAGTCATTACTCAAATATAATGATGGGTCTCACGCCATAACATCAATCATGCGTGGAATACCTTCCGCCGCTCTGGCGATCTATGATATGATAACACGAAAGTACACTGAACACCAAGTCCTACACGATGCCAAAGCCGTACTAATAATACAATACAACCAAACCACGAAGGCGACACAGGCAAATCTGGCCGACTACGGATACCAAGGCGCCACGTGGCGGCCGGGCAAGTACGAGGGCTAACTACCAGTACGAGGCGTATCACGAGACTTCGTCACTCTGTTGAGCGGGGCAAGTCACGAGGGCTAACTACCAGTACGAGGCGAATCGACCACGAGGCGGGGCAAGTACGAAAGAAGACCACCGTGTACCAAGGCGAGCGAAGAAACCTGCGTGGAGAGCTAGTCCATGGAATAACACCATCAGCGGAGGCGTGCGGTGGAATTCTCCAATCGCTGTGATGCGTCAAGTAAGTTCTCAACAAGTCAACCGACCCTCCACCGAGAGACGCGGTAGTATAGAAACACAATTCTTGCACAACAAAGGCTATCACAACAAGCATAGGCAAGTTTCACAACAACAAGCATAGGAAAGTTATACCTGACTCAAGGTACTTTCATTTTATGTCAAAGTCAGGGTTTTAACCTAAAGTACTAAATGCGTTAAATTCCTTTTAAGAGATCCATTCCTTTTATAAAAGTCACCCGATACCCTTAGTATAAAAATAGAGTGACTTACATCTTTTAAGTAAACCAAAACACTTCTCTTTTAAAGTCAAGTTAACACATTAAAACCAATGATAAAACCCTTCTTTTGTTTTCATAAAGTCGTTATAACTAACTTCCCATAAAGTTGTTATAACACTTTATGTTTAAACCAATTTAAGACAAAACAATGCCTTTCTTTTCCCTAAAGTTCGGTTTGCCTAATTTCAATTACTCAAGTCTCTTTATTTTAGAAAAGTTTCATAGTTCAATGTCTTAATCCCTTTTGAAACAATTGAGTAACATATGACATAGGTGTGAGCAGTTTATACTTGTTTATAACCATTTATTAAAGCAGCCATGATCTAGAAAATGTAATATCATTTTGTCTCATCTTAGCTTCTATGCGGATGGAGGTTTCTACTGGTTTTAATAATACTTCATTATTCAATACATTTTCCTTTATTAGCGCTATGATGGTTTGTTCGATACTTATTACGATTTAGAAATCAAGAAAACATCATTCCTTTTAAAACCAAGTACTCATTACTCACGAATGAGGTTTCACACTAACATCCATATTAAGTCAAGTCTCTTATCTTTTAAGATTAAGTCTCTTAACTTCTAAAAATCAGTAAACCATTCTCTTTATCTCTCTTAAGACATTATACCTAACTTCCCATAAAGCTAGTATAACTCTTATGTTTTCAAAACCAAGTATTACTCTTCTTTCAAAAAGGTTTCTTAATTCTTTTGAAATACTTCAAGATTCTTATTATTCAGGCTTAAGTCAAAAGACATTGCCGTACGACTACGTTCAGTTAGCACACATACGTCTACCGTACTATATATATATATATTATTCAGGCTTAAGTCAAAAGACATTGTCGTACAATTATGTTCAGTTAACACACGTACGTCTACCGTACTATATATATATATATATATATATTATTCTTTTAAAATATCATGCTCAAGGGTATAGGAAGAATCACATACCTCGCGACGATTATCGACTATAAGCAAAACGCTCCACGGCTATAACCCGGCTAGCCTTGTCCACCTTCCAAGTAGCACATGCTACTCGCAGAACATTCAACCAATAAAGGTTATCAGTCTACTGTAAATACAGTCCTATGTAAGTACAGTTTAATCTTCTACTAAAATATTCTTCTGATGTGATATCAGTTCAAGTCTTATCTGTAATATCCTTCTATTACAGTTCAATTCTCTTCTATGAATCTTATATTCATTTTCAATAATACAACAGTATGTAATCTCCAATTACAATAGAAGGATAGGATTATTTACCTCGGTAAGCCCCAAAATTATCCAAGTTTAAAGTCGATCCTGAGCAAGGTTTAGCTCCTACTCCGTGCGCTCCAATTCGCTCCAAGAAACCCTTAGAAGTTCTACATAACTTCTACTTAGTACTCCAACCAATTATGGAGATTTTTCCATAGGGTTTCGTTTAGTGGCTAAAGAAAAGTATAGTAGTATTTTCCGGGCTTTTGTATAGGTGTAACCTTGGAATACTATAAGGTATTTGGGCCAAGGTATTTTGGTATTATAACAATACTTGGAGAGTATTTCTACCAAGAGGGGGGGTGTATTATACGAAAACAACTAGGCAAGGGGGGGGGGGTACTTTCGGCCACACCACTAGAGGGGGGGGGGGGAGTACCCTCTCGGCCAAGGCTCACAAAGGAGGGGGAGGACTTGGCCGAATGCTACACTTAAGGGGGAGGGATTTTTGAGACTTGGTGAATGATTTTTGGATGAAGAAGTTCATCAACTAAGGGGGGTATTTATAGGTCAAGCAATGGCCAACCAATGGCCAAGATCAATACAAGTGTTAGGCAAGTGTAAGGCCAAGATTTATCCATGTGTCCTTATCCATCTACCACACAAAATATCCTACCTAACCCTTGACCAAGAAACAACACAAAAAATGTGCAAGGAGTGCCCCTTGGCCGTCCACCTTTGAGGGTGACACATGTCACCCTCCCGTTGGTCCAAAATATTTCATCTCTCTGAAAAATCCGCAAAAATTATAAATGACATAGCCGGAATTTTCCCTTCGCAACTTTAGTAAAACGTTTCGTCGAAAAACGATTTTTTTTTGGTACTTGTGTACAAATTTCAAACCTTGCCAACCTTAAGGCTTAAATTTTTATACGTACGCCCTCACGTACATACTCCGGAAATACGGGGTATAACATTCTCCCCTCCTTAGAAACATTCGTCCAGAATGTTCCTTCTCAAGATGGATAACGATAAAGTTCCTCTAACAAGTTGCCAACGCCACACCTGGCCATGAAATAACACACGTTCTCTTCCTTCCTTACTCGTCGTGCCCTTCTCGAACACTTGAACTCTTCTAGTATACGTACCATACTTCAGTCATCGCTTCAGTTTCCAAAACTTTGGAGTCACCACCTCCAAACTTGGTCATCTTACTAGCCTCAATCTTCCTTAAGGCCATTCCCGGCCTTCACGATCCGCTTCTGGTCGAACATATCCACGAACTCATACGATGGTCATCTAAACTTGGGCCTAGCACCCTCGTGACCCTACCACCTGGCGGGACCACCCAGAGCTGACCCCACCTCGAAACAGGCCGTGGGTTGGCCAACAACATGGCCCCAACCCGACCCACTTAACGCATCAAGCTCTTATTTCCCGATCCGGAACAATCTTACCTATACAGGTCATGAAAGCTACCACTTCCATTTTACACCACCCAGGAATTTTCCCACAATTACTCCACGTATACTTATACATTCTGACAAAGATCACCCGCAAAAATCTTGTACTTAAGACGGCCTTACCTCTAAGGTCTCAACTGTAATGTTCTAAGGTTCATCATTTTCTCACCCCCAGGCTTACCCTTTTTCACTAACCAGGTTTCTAAATCACATTTTAGCACAAGGCTATCCGAACATAACACTAAACGCATCATTATAACATCAATACATACAAATCTCTAGAGGGTTAAGGATATACCTGAAAAGATAGGCGGTTCAAGGGCCTAAGCTGGGAACTTCCACCGCGACCTCTGCCGTGGCCTGCCGGTGTATGAACATCCTGCCTAACTATGGAAGGTGAAGAACCCGCAACTGCTCTAGTAGTCTGTGCTATCCTACCAGCGCTACCCCTGGTCGGACAGTCTCTCGCCAGATGGCCCTGTTGGCCGCAAGAATAACAATCTCCCAAGTTAGTACGACACTCTCCCTTATGAAGTTTTCCACAACGGCCACACTGAGACAAGGGCGACCTCATCCGGTGAGCACTCCTACTCCCCTGAAAATCTGAAACCTGGGAGCCCTGACCTGCTCCTGAATATCCCGAAGGTCCCGAAGGCTGTGGAGGACCACTGCATGCGGCGGTACATAACTAGTCTCTTGAGGCGGTCCGCCTCGAAAGTTATCAAAGGACCACTTTGCTCGGCCTCTTCACGATCTTGGTCATTCCGTCGATTTCTCCGCTCCTCACATCCAAGTGCATAAGCCTGCATGCGGGCAATGTCCATGCCCGGCTGAAGAGCTACACCCGAACAACTCTCTGCTAGGTAATCATCGAGCCCTATAACATATCGGTGCACTCGATCCTCCCTACTAGCTACTAATGCGGGAACGTACCGAGCCAATGAGTCGAACTCCACATTGTACTCCCGAACGCAAATGCGCGGATTACTGCGCAACACCAAAAATCTGTCGGCCGAGCCCTCCTCATCGTGGAGGCAAGAAATGTGCAAGAAATGCTCACGAGAACTCGTCCCATATAGTGGAAGTGCATTCTCTCCCGGGACAGCTCGCGAATCAAACGATCATGCGGTATCACGCATCCGATGCGAACCTAGGACTACTGACTCGGTCTCCGATGCCTTGATCACTCTCATGATCCGCTGTAACTGTCGGATGAACTCCTGCGGATCATCCTCAGGCCTCGACCCATAAAACTCTGGCGGCCTACAACTCAGAAAATCTCGCAGCCTCAAACTATCTGATCTAGGGTGAACCACTGGTGCTCTTTGGGCATTGCGTCCGGCCTATCCTCAAGTCAGCCTGACCACGGTCAATAACTAGGCCAACTCCTTGTAACCCATCTCCTCTGCTCCGGTGTGGGGTGGAGGCTCAGTCTTGTGGTCTCTGACACCGCTGCCGCTGCTCTCCTGACTCCTCTGCCTTGCCTGTTACACCCCGTAATTGCAGGACATGTTTTAAGAACGTAAGTAAGAACTCACAAGTGTTAGGATTTGAGACTTGTAAATTTATCGGAATTATGAAATTGTCGGGCGTAAGTGTTGTGTGAATGGGAGGCGACACGTGTCACCCCCCTTATGTGATGCCTTGGTCGAAATATGCAAGGGCAAGAGGGTCATTGGACCTTAGTCTTGCAACATGTGTAGCATGAGAAAGTTGACTAAGTCAAAAGGTCAATAAGTCTTGATCTTTTGTAAGACCACATCCAAGCCTCACATTTGTAATTATCTTGACCATCCAATTCTCTATTTAATACTAGTAGCAAGAGATGTCTTAACACTTAGAAAAATTTTACACAATTTGAAGAACACAAAAAGGAGGGTCTCGGGTTCACCATTGAAAGAAAGGGAAAAATTTTCGTTTCTTGTCCATTTGATTCCACACTTTAAACCAAGGTTCTTAGGTGTATTGTAAACACATCTCAATAGAAAAATCTTGGAAAAAGATTGTTTTCGGGTTAGTCGCAAACGAAAACCTAAAGGGTCTTTCTAGGTTTTGCTTGGAGTTTTGAAGGATAATTGTTGGTATTGTTCTAAGGGTCTCAACAAGCGGATTGAGGTGTCTTGGAGAGGCTCTAAACTACTAAGGAGCGACTTCGGATTGGAGTTGGATTAAGAATCGTTAAGGTATAATCTTGTCTTTTAAAGGTGTTACAAGATTTCATTTTTTTTATATTGTTGTTGTTAGCTTTGTATGTTGCGAGCATGAAGTTGTTATATTGAAGTTATAAGGATTATGGATTGATTATAGCCTTGGAAATCCGAAATGTAATGTAAGCCATGACTAAGTTGAATTACAATTTAATCGTTGTTAGAATCGTCGCATGTTACTTACTTAAAGATTATGGTTATTATAATCAAATGTGACTTGATATCATGTTATGCTACCAATATGGATTGAAATGGAATTTGGATAAGAATTGGTTTTGTTGAACTCAAGGTGGCCGATTTTGGACTTGTAGTTTGCATTGGACTACCTTCTATATAATTGTGAGCCAATTGGGGCTGTTTAGTTAGTCATTTGCATTGGACTACCTTCTATATAATTGTGAGCCAATTGGGGCTGTTTAGTTAGTCATTTGCATTGGACTACCTTCTATATAATTGTGAGCCAATTGGGGTTGTTTAGTTATTAATTTGTATTGGACTACCTTCTATATAATTGTGAGCCAATTGGGGCTGTTTGGTTATTGTATTTCCGGCCTTGAAAAAGGTGGCAAAGTGAGTAAATACAAAGGAGGTGCTGTCCGATTTTCCGTAGAAAATGGAGACTTTACACTTATAGTATTCTACCTTTGAAGTAAGGCGTTAATAGACGTATTGTGAATATTATAGGTTGATATACTACGGGTGGGACTTTGTACTTGGCAAGTGGTTTGACCCGACAAGGTATGTAGAACTTTTCCTATCCTTTGAGCATGACTAGTTTCACGTATATAGTACGGTAGACGTACAAGACTTTGACATTCTTTACTTGTTTTATGAAATGCCAAGTCGGGTGAGTTAGGAGATTAACTCACTTCTTTGAGAATATTAAAGATGTCTTAAGTCTTGTTAAAGATAAGGGACTTGAAGAATTTTAAAGTATGTAATACTTGTGTCGTTTTAAAAACGTATAAGTCCCTTGGATAGGAAATTGTACATGACTAAGGTATAAAGTGAATATAACGACTTTATGGGGAGTTGGTTATATTGACTTTATGGAAAGATAAATGACTTGATTAAATGGAAGGCAATTCGATTTTAAGGCATCAATTGCCTAAGGTTTTATAAGACACGAGTCACTTGATTTAGAAGCCATATTTTATTTCTAAAAGTATTGTGACTTGTCTTGAAAAGAAATTGTCACTTGATACTACGGCTATTAGTATCTTGGAAGTTTTATAATGAAATGAGTCATTTTAAAAGAATAGAAGTACGTAGTACTTTGGGTTAAATTCCCGGATTTTCATAAAGACATGTTAGTGCCTTAAGTAAACTAAAATGAGAGTGTATATGAACAAGAATAGTAAGAAGTTAGGGGATTTCTTAACTTGCTTATATATTGTATGATAAGCCAATAGAGCTTATGTTATGTGTGATAGCCGGATTTGGGCTAGTGATATATTATTCGTTGCGGGGTCATTCCCCGGGATTGTGGCATTGTATATTTCCGTGGATTTGCTAACCACGATGCGAGGAATACCTCATGCGAGTCCGTAAGGGCTTATGCGGGTGAAATAGTCCCATGCGGCGGGTCCGACCTATCACGAGAATACCTCATTCGAGTCCGTAAGGGCTTATGCGGGTGAAATAGTCCCATGCGAGGAATACCTCACGCAGGTCCACTGGACCTATGCGGGTGAAATAGTCCCAGGAGTAGGATTCCAATCCTATTTTTCGTTGTAAGTATACACCTATTTATACTCTCATTGTTAGTAAGGCACTGAGTACTGTAATTTTGTTAGCATACATGTCTCCGGCTTTCTTTTAAACTTATGTTGTAATTATAGTACTTTCCAGTTTTGCATACTTAGTACATATTGTGTCTTGACCCTTCCTCGGGCTGCGTTCATCTGCGAGAAAGGGTAGCGAGTTGCGGATCCACACTCTTGGATCACTTATCGGGCGTCGGAAGCTCCGTTCTCGGAGGCTTGTCTTTCTTTTAGTACGATCTTTCCACGATATTGTAGATTATGTACATTCAGGGTATGGCGGCCTGTCACTTCTGATTGTTATTCCTAGAGTGCCTGTATTCACATATGTGGTTGGTAGAAGCGAGTTGTAAAGTTGTACTTTTGACTTTGTTTATATTATGGAAGCGGCTGATCGACTAGCTGTGTGTTTATATTGTTTACACTGTGTTTATGTTGTGTATGTTCATTGCTATTCTCGATGTATACGAACAGGTACCAAGGTAGGGCACCGATCGCGGCCGGGGTGGTCGTGACATTGCCACTCTGGGCGGGTTGCCTTCGCGGAGCATAGCGGTAAAAACGAGATCGTCGGAGGGTCCAACTTACAACACAACTCTAAGGCACGATCTCGGAATGAGAAGAAGAAACCAATCCTAAATGTCCTGCGACCTCACGATTATAGATGTGGTGCCTGACACACCGATAATCAAGACTCTACTGAACACGATGCGTAGACACTTTCAGAGGACTAATCGCTCTAATACCACTTTTTCGACCGAACCGGGCGTGATTGGTGCCTTACCGGGCACCTAGTGATACAACATCAGAGAAAAACCAGCGGAAATAAAAACTTAAACATACAAATAGATATGGATCAAGATAAAAGAAAATAGGCCAACCAAAACGGTTGCCTTTCAGCATATATATATATATATATATCGACCTTTGAACAGATTACAATCCTTACAACCCCGCCACACACTTGGCATGCTGGACCTCTAAGATTTATCTGACAACAACTATGACGGAGACGGGCCGCCATACCCCTGAATGTACAAGAACCTACTGGACTCGTGGTAACATACCAAAAGATAAGCCTCGAAAGAGCGGAGCTTCCCAATACGCTAAAATGTGATCCTAACGCGGGGATCGACAACGATGTACCTCTACTGCGGCATGAACGGCCCCGAAGGAGGTCGATAACAGTACAGTATGTGAAGCGTAAATCACGTAAATGAAATCATAATAGTCTATATAAAGCGGGAGACATGTATGATAACCAAACTACGATTACACACATATAACGATTATATCAAGTCGGGGACTCGCCTCCAAGTCATTACTCAAATATAATGATGGGTCTCACGCCCATAACATCAATCATGCGTGGAATACCTTCTCATTCTGGCGATCTATGATATGATAACACCAAGAAGTACACACGAACACCAAGTCCTACACGATGCCAAAGCCGTACTAACAATACAATACAACCAAACCACGGCGACCGCAGGCAATCTGGCCGACTACGGATACGAGGCCGACCACGTAGTGGCGGCGGGGCAAATACGAGGGCTAACTACTGGTACGAGGCGTATCACGAGACTTCGTCACTCTGTTGAGCGGGGCAAGTCGCGAGGGCTAACTACCAGTACGAGGCGAATCAGCCACGAGACGGGGCAAGTACGAAAGAAGACCACCAGGTACCAAGGCCGAACAGTAAGAAACCTCATGGAGAGCTAGTCCATGGAATAACACTATCAACAGGAGCGTACCCGTGGAATTCTCCGTCACTGCCGGTACGTCCAAGTAAGTTCTCAACAAGTCAACCGGCCCTCCACCGAGAGACGCGGTAGTATAGAAACACAATTCTTGCACAACAAAGGCTATCACAACAAGCATAGGCAAGTTTCACAACAACAAGCATAGGCAAGTTATACACAACTCAAGGTACTTTCATTTTATGTCAAAGTCCGGGTTTTAACCCTAAAGTACTACGTACGTTAAATTCCTTTTAAGAGATCCATTCCTTTTATAAAAGTCACCCGATACCCTTAGTATAAAAATAGAGTGACTTACATATTTTAAGTAAACAAAAACACTTCTCTTTTTAAAGTCAAGTTAACACATTAAAACCAATGATAAAACCCTTCTTTTGTTTTCATAAAGTCGTTATAACTAACTTCCCATAAAGCTGTTATAACACTTTATGTTTTAAACCAATTTAAGACAAAACAATGCCTTTCTTTTCCCTAAAGTTCCAGTTTGCCTAATTTCAATTACTCAAGTCTTTTTATTTTAGAAAAGTTTCATAGTTCAATGTCTTAATCCCTTTTGAAACAATTGAGTAACATATGCCATAGGTGTGAGCAGTTTATACTTGTTTATAACCATTTATTAAAGCAGCCATGATCTAGAAAATGTAATATCATTTTGTCTCATCTTAGCTTCTATGCGGATGGAGGTTTCTCTTGGTTTTAATAATACTTCATTATTCAATACATTTTCCTTTATTAGCGCCGCAGATGGTTTGTTCGATACTTATTACGATTTCCAAATCAATGAAACATCATTCCTTTTAAAACCAAGTACTCATTACTCACGAATGAGGTTTCACACTAACATCCATATTAAGTCAAGTCTCTTATCTTTTAAGATTAAGTCTCTTAACTTCTAAAAATCAGTAAACCATTCTCTTGATCTCTCTTAAGACGTTATACCTAACTTACCATAAAGCTAGTATAACTCTTATGTTTTCAAAACCAAGTATTACTCTTCTTTCAAAAAGGTTTCTTAATTCTTTTGAAATACTTCAAGATTCTTATTATTCAGGCTTAAATCAAAAGACATTGTCGTACGAATACGTTCAGTTAGCACACGTACGTCTACCGTACTATATATATATATATATTATTCAGGCTTAAGTCAAAAGACATTGCCGTACAATTATGTTCAGTTAACACACGTACGTCTACCGTACTATATATATATATATTATTCTTTTAAAATATCATGCTCAAGGGTATAGGAAGAATCACATACCTCGCGACGATTATCGACTATAAGCAAAACGCTCCACGGCTATAACCCGGCTAGCCTTGTCCACCTTCCAAGTAGCACATGCTACTCGCAGAACATTCAACCAATAAAGGTTATCGATCTCACGTAAATCTGATCTATGTAAATGCAGTTTAATCTTCTACTAAAATATTCTTACGATGTGATATCGATTCAAGTCTTATCGTAATATCCTTCTATTACAGTTCAATTCTCTTCTATGAATCTTATATTCATTTTCAATAATACAACAGTATGTAATCTCCAATTACAATAGAAGGATAGGATTATTTACCTCGGTAAGCCCCAAAATTATCCAAGTTTAAAGTCGATCCTGAGCAAGGTTTAGCTCTACTCGTGCTCTCCAATTCGCTCCAAGAAACCCTTAGAAGTTCTACACAACTTCTACTTAGTACTCCAACCAATTATGGAGATTTTTCCATAGGGTTTCGTTTAGTGGCTAAAGGAAAGTATAGTAGTATTTTCCGGGCTTTTGTATAGGTTTAACCTTGGAATACTATAAGGTATTTGGGCCAAGGTATTTTGGTATTATAACAATACTTGGAGAGTATTTCTACCAAGAGGGGGGGTGTATTATACGAAAACAACTAGGCAAGTGGGGGGGGGTACTTTCGGCCACACCACTAGAGGGAGTACCATCGGCGAGCTCACAAAGGAGGGGAGGACTTGGCGAATGCTACACTTGGGGAGGATTTTTGAGACTTGGAGAATGATTTTTGGATGAAGAAGTTCATCAACTAAGGGGGGTATTTATAGGTCAAGCAATGGCCAACCAATGGCCAAGATCAAGACAAGTGTTAGGCAATTGTAAGGCCAAGATTTATCCATGTGTCCTTATCCATCTACCACACAAAATATCCTACCTAACCCTTGACCAAGAAACAACACAAAAAACGTGCAAGGAGTGCCCCTTGGCCGTCCACCTTTGAGGGTGACACATGTCACCCTCCCGTTGGTCCAAAATATTTCATCTCTCGGAAAAATCCTCAAAAATTATAAATGACATAGCCGGAATTTTCCCTTCGCAAGTTTAGTAAAACGTTTCGTCGAAAAACGATTTTTTTTCGGTACTTGTGTACAAATTTCGAACCTTGCCAACCTTAAGGCTTAAATTTTTATACGTACGCCCTCACGTACATACTCTGTAAATACGGGGTATAACAACACTCCAATGTACTTCAACATTATTAGCTATTCCACAAGCCAAGTAGAATGTGCTACACGTAGTACTTCAACCTAAAATGACAATATCACTTCTATCAACTACAAGCTATCAAGTGTAGGACTTATACCAAATAATGGCCCTCTAATTCTACGGAAAATTGGGCAGCACTTCCTTTGTTTCTACGTACTTTTCCACCTTTTCCAAGGCCCGTATTCATCAACCAACAAGTCACATTTAAGGCGCAACCAACAGTTAGCCAAAGGGGATTACACGCCCAACTGGACGTGTAAAATTCTTACGCTTATACAAAATCCACAAATCATTACACCCGTAGTTCCGCAGTATGTATATGAGGGCGTGCGTGCGTAAATCGACATTAAAATTGGAAAGGAAGAAAGATGTGATTTTTCGACGGAAAAGTTTCCGGATTTTGTGAAGGAAAAAGGTTCATTAATGGGAATTGGATTCCCAGATTTGGTATTCGGACTTTTTGGAATATTTGAGAATTATGGAATTTTATTTCCGAAATTGGTCACGTGGGGCCCACGGGAGAATTTACGGTTTTGTGGGGCCCACTTTATTTTGGGATTTTTGGCATTACGGATATTTTCGGAAGATGAAATATTTTGGACGAGTAGGGGGCGAAACGTGTCACCCCCGTGTGGCCATGTTGGCCGAATTGGAGAAGGACAAGTGGGACGTTTTTTTGGTGGATAAGTGGCCCATTTTTGTGGTGGCCACTTGTCCCATTTTTGTGGTAGCCAAATGGTTGGCCAACTACCCACACACATGTACCCCATCCTCACCTTACACTTGCCTAGATCTTGGCCATTGATTTTCTTATAAATACCCCTTGGTGCAAGACTTATTCTTCATCCACTTAAACATTTTCCAAGTCTCAAAACTCCCTCCCCCTTTGAGAAAGCTCGTCCAAAGCTTCCCCCCCCCCCCTCTTGATAGTTCTCGTCCGAAACACCCCCCACTTTGTGTAGAAAATACTTCAAGTATTGTTGTATTATCCCAAAAATATCTTAGCCTAGTATTCCTAGTAGTATTCCAAAGTTATTTCAATACTAAGAGCCCGGAAAAATACTACTTTATTCCAATAGTCGCAAAATGAAGCCCTAGAAAAATCTTCATAGCTTAGATGAAGTGTTAAGAAAAGTTGTTTGGAAACTTCTAAGGGTTTCTTAGAGCGGGTTGGAGCTTCAGGAATTAGAGCTAAACGTTGCTCAGGATCGACTTATAAATTTGGATAATTTTGGGCTTATCGAGGTAATGATCTTTGTCCCCCTATTGTAATTGGATATTACATGTTGTAGTAATGTATAGTTGAGTATACTATATGTAGAATGAATATGGATAATAAGAATTGAACTGTATTTACATAGGATTTGTATTCTGATGAAACTTGTAGTATTATTGTGGAGTAGAATTGTATACGTCCGGTTAGACGTGTAACCCCCCCTGGAATTGTTGGCTTGGTAGCAGACCTTGTTAGAGGATGAGATTTATGAGGTTGCGGGGGGGGGGGGGAGGTGCTGCCGAATTTTCCGTAGAATATGGAGCCTTGTTCTTAGAAATATTCCACGAAGGGATCTAGAAGTTGATAAGCGTTTTATGACCATTATAGGTTGAAGTGCTACGAGTAGCATATTCTACTTGATGGGTGGAAAGGCGAGCAAGGTTAGAGTACTTTGGAGCGTTTTGCTAATTGTCGATAATTATCGCGAGGTATGTGAACCTCTTCCTATCCTTTCTAGCATGATAATTGTGAAATATATTTAGTGCGGTAGACGCACGTGAGTTTAAAGGAATTTGATTTTCCTTTTGTGTCCTTGACTTGATTCCAAAGTTAAGTGACTTGTTATGAAATATTAAGGACTTGAATTATGTTAAAAGTTGTAAAAACCTCACTCATGAGTAATGGGTGTGTGGTCTTTTAAAGAATAAAGTTATCTTGATTTCGAAAATAAGAATAGTTGTCCATGGTTGGTTTAAAACATAAAGTGTTATAATAGCTTTATGGGAAGTTATTTATAACGACTTTATGAAAACAAAAGAATGGTTTTATCATTGGATTTAAAATGATAACTTGACATTTTAAGGGTTGGAAGTTGGTTTCCTTAAAAGATATGATTGAAAGATTAAGAGCCTGATTTTTGAAAGTAAAGAGACTTGACTTATAAACAACTTGATTTTGGGAAAGGAGAAGTAACTTGATTTAAAGGTATACGTTACTTGTTTTTAAAAGAGTAAGACACTTGGTTTAAAAAGTATATTGCTACTTGACTTTAAAAAGGAAAAAGTGTCTTTGTTTAAAAAGGAAGGCATGCTTTTGTCTTAAGATTGATTTAAAAAGAAGGTATGGAAATTGTTTTGGTTTACTTAAAAGATAGTTACTCTATTTTAATACTACGGGTATCGTGTGACTTTTGTGTGAGTAACTTGACTATGTTGGCTTGTGATAGCCTTGTAATACTTTCTTGTTGGTTTGATAAGTAAACTTGTTATGATGCTACATGTGTTAGTGTCTTGTGACGTTTGTGTAAGGGGGTTTTCTTGTTGTGCTTATGTTGTTTAACGATAAGCAGTTATGCTGATATTATACCACTTACCCCCCTGACTTGTTATTATGCCGATGACTTGCCACCCTCGATGCGAGGAATACCTCATGCGGGTCTGTGTGACCCATGCGGAGCTGCGGGAGTTCCAGGACAGGATGATCACTCCGGGTGTGTTACGCCGATGCGAGGTATTATACCTTATGCGGTCCATAGGACTATGTGGACTTTGGGGGTCCAGGAGGATGTCGCGGGTTAGCTACCCCCGATGCGAGGAATACCTCATGCGGGCCTATGTGTGGCCTATGCGGAGCTGTGGTAAGTTCCAGGATTAGACGCGCACATTGATATTGAGGGCGAGTGGCCGCCGATCATGTGCGCGGTGCAGAAATACGTCGTGTCTGATCTTATAACATTGTTGGTACGGTGGGTTTTAGTAGTCGGCTATGCCTTCGTACTTACCCCGTACGGTTTTATTATGACACAGGTGGGACCTGGTGTTCAGGTGTATTCTTTGGTGCTTTTATATCATGGATCGCGGTGAGGAAGGAATTCCACGGGCATGATTGATATTGTGGGCATGAGACCCATGGTTTTATTTGAGTGATGACTTTAAGGGCGTGAGTCCCTGACTTGACATGACTACTTACATATTGTGTATCGTAAAATTGGTTATCATATATGTCTTCTGTTTTATATAGACTATTATGATTTCATTTGCAGTATTTTCAGTTTCACATACTTGGTACTGTTATCGACCTCGCCCGAAGTGCGTTCATGCCGCGGTAGAGGTACACGATTGTTGATCCTCGCTCATAGGATCACGATTGGCGTTTTAGGAAGCTCCGTTTCTCGGAGGCTTATCTTTCGTATAGTCCTGTTGTTGTAGGTACTTACATTCGTGGTATGGCGAACCACTGTCCGATCGTTGTTGTTATAACACTCTTAGAGTGCATGTAATCTTGTTGTGGCGAGTTTGTAAAAGGGATGTATCGTTGGGTTCAAGTTTTTATTTATATATTGTAAAGGTAACCGTTTTGGTTGCTTTGTTTTCTTATTTCATTATTGTATATCTTGTTTCATGTATAAGTTTTTATTTCCGTTGATTTTCTCTGATGTTGTATCACTAGGGTGCCCGGGGTAAGGCACCAGTCACGGGCCCGGGGTCGGGTCGTGACAAAAGTGGTATCAGAGTAGTTAATCCTCGGAAAGTGTCTACAGACCGTGTCTAGTAGAGTCTTGATTATCGGTGTGTTGTGCACCACATCTATAATCAGGAGGCTACAGGATATTTAGGATTGGTTTCCATTCTTCTCACTCTGAGATCGTGCCTTAGAGCTGTGTTATAAGTTGGACTCCCTCTGGCGTATTCTTATGTACCCGTTACGCCTCTACGCAAGGCAACCAGAGCTCAGAAGGGCAAGGCAGCAGAGGGAGCTACGAGTAGAACACCGAGGGTTACGAGGGCACAGGCCCGGTCATTACTTGAGATAGTACTTCAGACGACGAGTTTTATGACACCGCTAGCCCCAGCAGAGTTTAGAGCGGCAGCAGTTTCTATTGAGGCCACTATACCTGAGCCTCCAGTTTCACGACCAGGAGCCGAGGATATGAGTTACAAGGAAATGGCCCAGTTACTAGCTAGGCTTGTGGCTAGGAATGAGGACAGACGAGAGTCGGAGGTTCCGGCAGTACTAGTAGTTCACCCTAGATCCGATAGTTGAGATTTCGGGACTTCTTGAGTTGCAGTCCACCCGAGTTCTATGGATCTAGAACTGAGGAAGATCCTCAGGAGTTTATTTGACAGTTGCAGCAGATAAGGAAAGTGATCAAGACCTTAGAGGCATTTTCTACACGCTTTTTGCCCTCGCAGATGAGGAGAGCTCGGGCAGATGGATTTATGATGTTGAGGCAGAACGGGCGGACGGTTCGGGAATACAGTATAGAGTTTGGCTCATTGGCTCGTTATGTCCCCGCTTTAGTGGCAGGCATGGAGGATAGGGTGCACCGTTATGTCACAGGAATTGGCGATTTTCTGGTAAGAGGGATACATGTGGGATGACTTAGCCTACCAAGTCAGTTGTGGGTTCAGTTGTTCGGGAGAAGGGGGTGTTAGTCAGACGAGGTCACCCCTACCTCGTTGTGGCCGTTGTAATAGACTCCATTATGGGGAGTGTCGTACTACTTCGATAGCTTGTATGCTTGTGGCCAACAGGGCCATTTGGTGAGAGTTTGTCTGACCAGAGGTAGCACAGATGTAGAGACTCAGCCTTCGGGATCGGTGGCTGGTTCATCTCACCTTCTATAGTTATGCACCCAGCAGAGCAGGATTTGATTAGAGCGACAAAGGGTAAGTGAGGCAGTAGTTACAGAGATATCTTCAGCCTTGAGAGACTTGTTTAGGTCGTTATGGTGGATACATGTGGAGTGCTATGTGCGGTTAGCATTGTGTAAGTTGTAATTAGAAAACATGGGTAATTGAAAAGGGTAATTCCGGGGACGAGAAAATGGGGAGCTTTAGAATTTATAACAGTTGGGACCTTGGATGCAAGGCCGTCCTGAGTGGATGATTTTACGGTTGGTCTTTGTCGAAGTACTCGGTATACGTGGTGTATTTGTGTGATAATTCCATGGCTAGTGTGAGATGGAAGTGGTAGCTTTCATGACGTGAACTGGTAAGATTGTTCCGGATCGGGGAACGAGAGTTTAGTACGAAGTGGGTCGGGTTGAGGCCATATCGCGAGTCAACCCCGCAGCCCGGAATGTGGTGGGGTCAATTTGAGGTGGTCCCGCTAGATGATAGGGTCACGAGGGTGTTAAGCCCAAGTTAGGTAACCATCGTACGAGTTCGTGGATGCGTTCGACCAGTAGCCGGGCCGATGAGGTCAGCCCATCTTGTCTTTCGATTAGAATTTGTTTACTCGGCGGAGGTGTTATACCCGTATTTCGCAGTATATGCGTGAGGCGTGCGTATAAAAGTTTAAGCCTTAAGTTAGGCTAGACCGAAAATTTTGTGCACAACGAAAAGAATCGTTTCCGAAACGTCTTCCACAACTTGCGAAGGGAAAATTCCGGCTATGTCATTTATAATTTTTGCGGATTTTTCCGAGAGATGAAATATTTTGGACCAACGGGAGGGCGACACTTGTCACCCTCTAATTGGCGGATGTGTGGGCGTCTATTGGACGAATTGGAGCCTTGGAGTTGGTAGGATATTTTGTGTAGTTGATGAGCAAGTGGGACCCACAAACACTTGTCCAAATCTTGACCTTACACTTGCCTACCACTTGTCTTGATCTTGGCCATTGGTTGGCCTATAAATACCCCCCTTAGTTGAAGATCTTCTTCATCCACAAATTGTTTCTAAGTCTTGAAATCTCCCTCCCCTCTTAGCTAGGCTCTCGTCCAAGCCCTTGGTGAGGCTTTGGCCGAAACCCCCTCTCTAGTAGTGCTAGCCGAGACACACCCCCCCTACCATGAGTTGTCTCGTAAAATACTACCCCTCCCCCTTGGTAGAAATACTCTCCAAGTATTGTTACTATTCCAAAATACCTTGGCCCAAATACCTTGTAGTATTCCAAGGTTACACTTGTACTAAAAGCCCAGAAATACTATTATACTTCCCTTCAGTCACTAAACGAAACCCTAAGGAAAATCTTCACAGTTGGTTGAAGTATTAGGAAGAAGTTTCGTAGAACTTCTAAGGGTTGTTTGGAGCGGGTTGGAGCACCCGGAGTAGGAGCTAAACGTTGCTCAGGATCGACATTAAACTTGGATAATTTTGGGCTTACCGAGGTAAATAATCCTATCCTTCTATTGTAATTGGAAATTACATACTGTAGTTGTATAGAAATGAATATAAGATTCATAGAAGAGAATTGAACTGTAATACAAGGATATTACAGAAAAGACTTGAACTGAAATCGCATCAGAAGAATATTAAAGTAGAAGATTAAAACTATACTTACATAGGACTGTATTTACAGTAGACTTGTATAACTTTTATAGGTTGAATGTTCTGCGAGTAGCATGTGCTACTTAAAAGGTGGACAAGGCTAGCCGGGTTATAGCCGTGGAGCGTTTTGCTAATAGTCGATAATCGTCGCGAGGTATGTGATTCTTCCTATCCTCTTGAGCATGATATTTTAAAAGAATATATATATAGTACGGTAGACGTACGTGTGTTAACGGAACATAGTTTTACGGCAATGTCTTTTGACTTAAGCCTGAATAATAAGAATCTTGAAGTATTTCAAAAGAATTAAGAAACCTTTTTGAAAGAAGAGTAATGCTTGGTTTTAAAAGCTTAAGAGTTATACTAGCTTTATGGGAAGTTAGGTATAACGACTTAAGAGAAATAAAAAGAATGGTTTATTAATTTTAGAAGTTAAGAGACTTGATCTTAAAAGATAAGAGACTTGACTTAAATGAATTAATATGAATTTTGTGTGAAACCTCATTCGTGAGTAATGAGTACTTGTTTTTTTTAAAAGGAATAATGTTTTACTGATTTCGGAAATCAGAATAAGTATCGAACAAACCACTGCAGCGTTAATAAAGGGAAATGTTTTGACTAATTAAGTATTATTAAAACCAGTAGAAACCTCCATCTGCATAGAAGCTAAGATGAGACAAAATGATATTACATTTCCTAGATCATAGCTGCATTAATAATATTGTTATGAACAAGAATAACCTACTCACACATAAGACATATGTTTCTCAAATGGTTTTAAAAGAGAATTATATTATTAAGTGATTGAGACTATGAACTACGAAACCTTTCGAAAATGAGAAACTTGAGCATTTGAAATTAGGCAAACTTGAACGTTTGGAAAATAATGTTGTTACTTGATTTTACAAAAGGAAGTGTTTTGGTTTACTTAAAAAGATAGTCACCCTATTTTTATACTACGGGTATTGTGTGACTTTTGTGAAAGAAACGGATCTTTTAAAGAGTTAATGTATGAAGTACTTTGGGGATAAAAACCCGAACTTGTTGACACATAGTAGAAAGTACCTTGTGTGAATAACTTGATTGTGTTGGTTTGTGATAGCCTTGTAATACTTTCTTGTTGATTTGATAAGTAAACATGTTAGGATGCTACGTGTGTTAGTATCTTGTGATGTTTGTGTAAAGGGGTTTCCCTTGTTGTGCTTATGTTGTTTAACGATAAGCTGTTATGTTAGTATTATATCACTCACCTCTTGACATGATTCCGGGGGTTAAGCTGCCCTCCGATGCGGGGTAGACTCAGGCGGGTCTGTGTGACCTATGATTCGAGAATACCTCATGCGGGTCTGTGTGACCCATGCGGAGCTACGAGAGTTCCAGGTTAGTGTGCGGCCTTTATGGTCATGCGGTCTATGTGGCCATGCGGACTGCGAGTCCAGGACGTTGCCGGGGAGTAGCTACCCTCGATGCGGGGAATACCTCATGCGGGCCATTGGAGTGGCCTATGCGGAGCTGCGGGAAGTTCCAGGACTAGACGCGCACATTAGATACTGCGGGCGAGTGGCCAACTTCGATCATGTGGCGGTCTAGACAGATCTCATGATACAGTTTATGACCTTGTTGGTACTGTGGGTTTTAGTAGTCGGCTATGCCTTCGTACTTACCCCGTATGGTTTTATTATGACACAGGTGGGACCTGGTGTTCATGTGTATTCCTTGGTGCTTTTATATCATGATCGCGGTGAGGAAGGTATTCCACGGGCATGATTGATGTTGTGGGCGTGAGACCCATAGTTGTATTTGAGTGATGACTTTGAGGGCGTGAGTCCCTGACTTGACATGACTGCTTATTTATTGTGAACTGTAGTTTGGTTATCATACATGTCTCTTGCTTTATATAGACTACTATGATTTCATTTACAGTATTTTCAGTTTCACATACTTGGTACCTGTTGTCGACCTCTCCCGGGGCTGCGTTCATGCCGCAGGTAGAGGTACACCAGTCGTCGATCCTCGCTCTTAGGATCACAGTTCAGCGTTCTGGGAAGCTCCGTTTCTTCGGAGGCTTATCTTTGGTATAGTCCCCTGTTGTTGTAGGTGCTTACATTCAGGGGTATGGCGGGGCCCTGTCCCGTCGTTGTTGTCATATCATTCGTAGAGTGCGTAATCTTGTTGTGGACGAGTTGTAAAAAGGGATGTAATCGTTCTAGTTGTTTTATATATATGCCGTAAAGGCAACTTTTATGAAAAACTGTTTTACACTTCACTTTATTCATGTCTTGTTTTATATTCCGTGATTACTCGATGTATGACTACTTGGGTGCGGGGTAAGGCACGATGCGGGCCGGGTTGGGTCGTGACAAAAGTGGTATCAGAGCAGTTAATCCTCGGAAAGTGTCTACAAACCGTATCCAGTAGAGTCTTGATTATCGGTGTGTTGTGCACCACACCAATAATCAGGAGACTATAGGATATTTAGGATTGGTTTCCATTCTTCTCACTCGGAGATCGTGCAGAGCATGTCATAAGTTGGACCTCTAACGTATTTCTTTCCACTACCGTTATGCCTCCACGTAAGGCAACCCGCCTGTATGGCAAGACAGCGAGGTAGGAGGCTGCGAGTATAACCGAGAGGGTTACTAGGGCGAGCCCAATCATCACCTGGGGTGGTGCTTCATTCGGGGAGTTCTGCGACGTCGCCAGCCCCAGCGGAGTTTAGCACGGCGGTAGCAGTTCCTACTACGACCATGACACTTACACCTTGGTTCCGACCGAGAGCAGAGAATATAGATCGCAAAGAGACGACGCATTACTAGCTAGGATTTAAGCTACGGAGGGTATATGATGTACCGATTTATCGCGGGCCTTGAGGAATATCTAAGAAAAGGTTGTGTAAGAATAGCTCTTCAGTCGGGCATGAGCATGGCTGCGTCTGCGGGCTTATGCGGCGGCGAGAGGCGTAGAGATCGGCAGTTAACCAAGATCGGCGAAGAGGCCAAATCGGCAGGTCCTTTTGTAACTTTCGGCGAATCACCTCGGCAGATCGATATCGCCCCGCCGGTGCAGAGTGGTCCTCCACAGGGTTCAGGACGTTCGGGGTATGCAGGAGTTGGTCAAAGCTCCAGGGCTTCTGGTGCACAGATACACATAGGTCCACCGGCCGGATTGATTTTCCCGGTGTTCCGCGGTGTGAAGCGTCATCCGGGAATGTCATCTTTGTTGATGCTTGTTTTACTGCGGCCGTCGTGGCCATGTCGAAAGGATGTCCTAGTAGGAGGATGCAAGTAGGAGGACTCACCTACGGATCGATTGCGGATTGATGGTTCGGAGAGGAAGAGGTGTTAGCCAGAGGAGGCCACCCCCACCTCGGTGTGGCCGTTGTGGTAAGTGTCATTGTGGGGAGTGTCGTATTTCTTCGACAACTTGTTATGCTTGCGCCCAGCAGGGCAGGATTGATTGGAACGACAGAGGGTAGTGAAGCAGTAGATACAGGTAGATCCTTAACCCTCTAGAGATTAGTACGTATGATAAGATGAGTATACCTTAAATGTTATGTTCACATAGCATTGTGTTAATTGTGATTAGAAATCATGGTTAGATAACCGGGTAAGATTGGGGGATAGAGAAAGTGGAGACCTCAGAGGTAAGGCCATCTCGAGTAAAAGGTGTATTTTTATATTTGACCCTTATCGGAGTGCATAGTGCACGTGAGATATACTTGTGTGATAAGTCCCTGAGTGGTATGATATGAAAGAGGGTAGTTGAGCTAAGAAGACCACTAGGTTTTCGTGACTCGATGAGGAGATTGTTCCGGATCAGGGGACAAGAGTTTTTGCGCGATGGCAGGTCGGGTTGAGGACCGATCGCGGGTCAACCCGCGGCCTGTTTGGTGGTGGGGTCAGTTTGTGGTGGTCCCGCCAGGTGGTGGGGTTACGAGGGTGTTAGGCCCAAGTTTAGTTAACCAGCGTACGAGTTCGTGGATACGTTCAACCAGTAGTCGGGCCGATGAGGTCAGCCCATCTTGTCTTTCAGTCAGGACCGTTTACTCGGCAGAGGGTTATGCGAGATGTTACATCAGGAAGGTTGTAAGGCTGCACGAGGTGCCTACTTTCACCTTATGACAGACAGTGAAGCCCAGGTTATGGCTATTTTTTTTTTTTTGAAGTTTTACCAGGCAGGGTTAGGAACTCAGGTGAGTCTCAGTATCGCATTCGCCCTCGGGCCAGTGTTTGGATTTCAGGGGTAGCTGTGAGGATGGTTGCCTCCTGTTGAGGGAGTGTTTTTATAACTACCATTTCAGTATTCGGATATCGCCTTACGAAGCCTTGTAGGGGCGGAAGTGTAAGTTGCCGGTCGATTGGTTCGATGTCGGCAAAGTTCAGATAGTTGGTTCATACTTGTTTCGGCAGGATGTGGATAGGGTGAAGCTTATCCAGAAGAGATTATTGGCAGCTCAGAGTCAACAGAAGTCGTGCGGATGATCGGCGACGACACTTAGAGTTCAGGTTGACGGTGGGTCTTCTTGAAGGTACCACCCCGGAAAGGGTGTGACGAGTTTTGGAAAACAGAGGAAACTTAGCCCGAGTTACTTTTGGGCATTTGCAGATTGTTTGTAGAGTAGTCCGGGTTGCATATAGTTAGCATTGCCGTCCGACGTAGGAGGCAGTACGTCCGATCTTTCATGTTGCTATGTTCGGAAGAGTATCGGAGATCCATCCAGAGTATTCTCAGTTAATGATGACCAAGTTGGAGGTAGTAACCCAGAGTTTTGGAAACTGAAGCAGTAACAGGAATGTGGTAAGTTATGAGAAAGAGTTCGAGTGTACGCGAAGGGTACGACGAGTAAGGGAAGAAGCGAGCATGTGTTAAGAACATAGATGTGATCTTTTCTTTTGTAAAGTGAAGGTGCGAAGGGAGTATCTTTTAGCCCTTGGGTGGGAGTTTTTGTGATGTTAGAGGTGATTCCTCGTGGACTTGGATGTAAGTATTTGCGCGGGTGTTTTCTGTGGCCATGTGTGGCATTTGCAAACTGGTTAAGCTATGAGGGACTTGATCGTTATCTGTCTTGAGAAGGAACATTCGGGACGAATGTTTCTAAGGAGGGGAGAATGTTATACCCCGTATTTCCAGAGTATGTACGTGAGGGCGTACGTATAAAAGTTTAAGTCTTAAGTTAGGCTAGGACCGAAAATTTTGTGCACAACACACGAAAAGAATCGTTTTCCGACTATGTCATTTATAATTTTTGCGGATTTTTCCGAGAGATGAAATATTTTGGACCAACGGGAGGGCGACACTTGTCACCCTCTAATTGGCGGATGTGTGGGCGTCTATTGGACGAATTTGAGCCTTGGAGTTGGTAGGATATTTTGTGTAGTTGATGAGCAAGTGGGACCCACAAACACTTGTCCAAATCTTGACATTACACTTGCCTACCACTTGTCTTGATCTTGGCCATTGGTTGTCCTATAAATACCCCCCTTAGTTGAAGATCTTCTTCATCCACAAATTGTTTCTAAGTCTTGAAATCTCCCTCCCCTCTTAGCTAGGCTCTCGTCCAAGCCCTTGGTGAGGCTTTGGCCGAAACCCCTCCTCTCTAGTAGTCTAGCCGAGACACACACCCCCTACCTTGAGTTGTCTCGTAAAATATTACCCCCTTGGGAGAAATACTCTCCAAGTATTGTTACTATTCCAAAATACCTTGGCCCAAATACCTTGTAGTATTCCAAGGTTACACTTGTACTAAAAGCCCAGAAAAACTATTATAATTCCCTTCATCACTAAACGAAACCCTAAGGAAAATCTTCACAGTTGGTTGAAGTATTAGGAAGAAGTTTCGCAGAACTTCTAAGGGTTGTTTGGAGCGGGTTGGAGCACCCGGAGTAGGAGCTAAACCTTGCTCAGGATCGACATTAAACTTGGATAATTTTGGGCTTACCGAGGTAAATAATCTTATCCTTCTATTGTAATTGGAAATTACATACTGTAGTTGTATAGAAATGAATATAAGATTCATAGAAGAGAATTGAACTGTAATAGAAGGATATTACAGAAAAGACTTGAACTGAAATCGCATCAGAAGAATATTAAAGTAGAAGATTAAAACTGTACTTACATAGGACTGTATTTACAGTAGACTTGTATAACCTTTATAGGTTGAATATTCTGCGAGTAGCATGTACTACTTGAATGGTGGACAAGGCTAGCCGGGATATAGCCGTGGAGCGTTTTGCTAATAGTCGATAATCGTCGCGAGGTATGTGATTCTTCCTATCCTCTTGAGCATGATATTTTAAAAGAATATATATATAGTACGGTAGACGTACGTGTGTTAACGGAACATAGTTTTACGGCAATGTCTTTTGACTTAAGCCTGAATAATAAGAATCTTGAAGTATTTCAAAAGAATTAAGAAACCTTTTTGAAAGAAGAGTAATGCTTGGTTTTAAAAGCTTAAGAGTTATACTAGCTTTATGGGAAGTTAGGTATAACGACTTAAGAGAGATAAAAGAATGGTTTATTAATTTTAGAAGTTAAGAGACTTGATCTTAAAAGATAAGAGACTTGACTTAAATGAATTAATATGAATTTTGTGTGAAACCTCATTCGTGAGTAATGAGTACTTGGTTTTTTAAAAGGAATAATGTTTTACTGATTTCGGAAATCAGAATAAGTATCGAACAAACCACTGCAGCGTTAATAAAGGGAAATGTTTTGACTAATTAAGTATTATTAAAACCAGCAGAAACCTCCATCTGCATAGAAGCTAAGATGAGACAAAATGATATTACATTTCCTAGATCATGGCTGCATTAATAATATTGTTATGAACAAGAATAACCTACTCACACATAAGGCATATGTTTCTCAAATGGTTTTAAAAGAGAATTATATTATTAAGTGATTGAGACTATGAACTACGAAACCTTTCGAAAATGAGAAACTTGAGCATTTGAAATTAGGCAAACTTGAACGTTTGGAAAATAATGTTGTTACTTGATTTTACAAAAGGAAGTGTTTTGGTTTACTTAAAAAGACAGTCACCCTATTTTTATACTACGGGTATTGTGTGACTTTTGTGAAAGAAACGGATCTTTTAAAGAGTTAATGTATGAAGTACTTTGGGGATAAAAACCCGAACTTGTTGACACATAGTAGAAAGTACCTTGTGTGAATAACTTGATTGTATTGTTTTGTGATAGCCTTGTAATAATTTCTTGTTGATTTGATAATTAAACATGTTAGGATGCTATGTGTGTTAGTATCTTGTGATGTTTGTGTAAAGGGGTTTCCCTTGTTGTGCTTATGTTGTTTAACGATAAGCTGTTATGTTAGTATTATATCACTCACCTCTTGACATGATTCCGGGTTAAGCGCCTCCACGCGGGTAGACTCAGCGGTCTGTGTGATCTATGATTCAAGAATACCTACGCGGTCTGTGGTAACCCATGCGCGAGCTACGAGTTCCAGTTAGTGTGCGACCTTTATGGTCATGCGGTGCATGTGGCCACGCGGATCGCGAGTCGGGACGTTGCCGAGAGTAGCTACCCTCGATGCGGGAATACCTCATGCGGGCCATTGGAGTGGCCTATGCGGAGTGCGGAAGTTCGGACTAGACGCGACATTAGATATCGCGCGAGTGGCGGCCTTCGATCATGGCGGTCTAGACAGATCTCATGATACGCTTTATGACCTTGTTGCATGCGTGGTTTTAGTAGTCGGCTATGCCTTCGTACTTACCCCGGTTTTATTATGACACAGGTGGGACATGGTGTTCATGTGTATTCTTTGGTGCTTTTATATCATAGACTGGCGGCAGTGAGGAAGGTATTCCACGGGCATGATTGATGTTGTGGGCGTGAGACCCATAGTTGTATTTGAGTGATGACTTTGAGGGCGTGAGTCACGACTTGACATGATCGCTTATTTATTGTGAATCGTAGTTTGGTTATCATACATGTCTCTTGCTTTATATAGACTACTATGATTTCATTTCTGATTTTCGATTCACATACTTGGTACTGTTACTCACCTCCTTCGCTGCGTTCATGCCGCAGTGAGGTACACGATCGTCGATCCTCGCTCTTAGGATCACGATTCAGCTCAGGAAGCTCCGCTTTCTTGGAGGCTTATCTTTGGTATAGTCCTCGTTGTTGTAGGTGCTTACATTCGTGGTATGGCGGGCCCCGTCCGTCGTTGTTGTCATATCATTCGTAGAGGTGCAGAGTAATCGTTGTGGGCGGAGTTGTAAAAGGGATGTAATCGTTTAGTTGTTATATATATATGCCGTAAAGGCAACTTTTCGCAGAAAAACTGCTTTACACTTCACTTTATTCATGTCTTGTTTTATATTCGACATTACTGATGTATGGCTACTTGGATGCAGGTAGGCACGATCCACGCCCGGTTCGGTCGTAGCGAGGGTTATGCGAGATGTTATCAGGAAGGTTGTAAGGCTGCACTGGGTTCCTACTTTTATTTTATGGCAGGCAGTGGAGCCCAGTTTATGGCTATTTATTTTTCGGGAGGTTTTACCAGGCCGGTTTAGGAACTCAGGTGAGTCTCAGTATTGCATTCACCCTCGGGCCGACGGACGAACATCGCGTTTTATCCAGACATTTGAGGATAGGTTACGGGCCGGTGTTTTGATTTCAGGGGTAGCTGTGAGGATTATTTGCCTCTTGTTGAGTGAGTATTATACTAGCTACCATTTCAGTATTCGGATGGTGCCTTATGAAGCCTTGTATGGGCGGAAGTGTAGGTCTTGGCCGATTGGTTCGATGTCGGCAAGGTTTAGATAGTTTGGTCCCTACTTGTTTCACAGGATATGGATAAGGTGAAGCTTATCCGTAAGTTATTAGCGACTGAGTCAGCGTAAGTCGCATGACAATCGGCGTCGACACTTGGAGTTTAGGATTGACGGTGGGTCTTCTTGAAGGTACCACCCCGGAAGGGTGTGACGAAATTTGGAAAGCAGGGGAAATTTAGCCCGAGGTACTTTGGTCCTTTTCAGATCGTTGTAGAATAGGCCAGGTTGCCTATAAGTTAGCACTGTCGTCCGACTTAGGAGGCAGTACGTCCGGTCTCCCAGGTTGTTATGTGTCGGAAGAGTATCGGAGATCCATCCAGAGTGTTCCCAGTTAATGATGACCAAGTTGGAGATAGTAACCCCGAGATTTTGGAAACTGAAGCAATGTCAGAAATGTGGTACGTATAGTAGGAAGAGTTCGAGTGAACGAGGAAGATACGACGAGTAAGAAAAGAGGCTAAGATGTGTTGAGAAGATGGAAGTGTCCTTTTTATAAGTGAAGAGGGGAAGAAAGTATCCTTTGGACCATGGGTGGAAGTTTTGTGTTGTTATACACGTTAGAGGTGATTCCTCGTTGGCTTGGATTGAGTTTTGCGCGTATGTTATACTATGGCCATTGGTGGCAGGATTGGTTTGGTAAGTATAGTAGTGAAGACTATACCGGCGCAGGTATGTTTTGGAGACTTAGAAGGAACATTCGGGACGAATGTTTCTAAGGGGGGAAGAATGTTACACCCCGTAGTTCCAGAGTATGTATATGAGGACGTACGTACGTAAATACGACATTAAAATTGGAAAGGAAGAAAGATGGGATTTTTTTTTTCGATGGAAAAGTTTCCGGATTTTTGTGAAGGAAAAAGGTTCATTAATGGGAATTGGATTCCCAGATTTGGTATTCTGACTTTTTGGAATATTTGAGAATTATGGAATTTTATTTTCCGAAATTGGTCACATGGGGCCCACAGGAGGAATTCTGATTTTGTGGCCCACTTTATTTTCGGATTTTGGCATTACGGATATTTTGGAAGATGAAATATTTTGACGAGTAGGGGCGACACGTGTCACCCATGTGGCCATGTTGGCCGAATTGGAGAAGGACAAGTGGGACGTTTTTTTGGAGGACAAGTGGCCCATTTTTGTGGTGGCCACTTGTCCCATTTTTGTGGTAGCCAAATGGTTGGCCAACTACCCACACACATGTACCCCATCCTCACCTTACACTTGCCTAGATCTTGGCCATTGATTTTCTTATAAATACCCCTTGGTGCAAGACTTATTCTTCATCCACTTAAACATTTTCCAAGTCTCAAAACTCCCTCCCCCTTTGAGAAAGCTCTCGTCCAAAGCTTCCCCCCCCCTCTTGATAGTTCTCGTCCGAAACACCCCCCACTTTGTGTAGAAAATACTTCAAGTATTGATGTATTATCCCAAAAATACCTTAGCCTAGTATTCCTAGTAGTATTCCAAAGTTATTTCAATACTAAGAGCCCGGAAAAATACTACTTTATTCCAATAGTCGCAAAATGAAGCCCTAGAAAAATCATCATAGCTTAGATGAAGTGTTAAGAGAAGTTGTTTGGAAACTTCTAAGGGTTGCTTGGAGCGGGTTGGAGCTTCAGGAATTGGAGCTAAACGTTGCTCAGGATCGACTTATAAATTTGGATAATTTTGGGCTTATCGAGGTAATGATCTTTGTCCCCCTATTGTAATTGGATATTACATGTTGTAGTAATGTATAGTTGAGTATACTATATGTAGAATGAATATGGATAAGAATAGAAATGTATTTACATAGGACTGTATTTACAGTAGACTTGTAGTATTATTGTGGAGTAGAATTGTATACGTCCGGTTAGACGTGTAACCCCCCCTGGAATTGTTGGCTTGCAGCGAGCATTGTTAGAGAGGAGATTTATGAGGTTGGGGAGGTCTCGCCGAATTTTCCGTAGAATATGGAGCCTTGTTCTTAGAAATATTCCACGAAGGGATCTAGAAGTTGATAAGCGTTTTATGACCATTATAGGTTGAAGTGCTACGAGTAGCATATTCTACTTGATGGGTGGAAAGGCGAGCAAGGTTAGAGTACTTTAGAGCGTTTTGCTAATTGTCGATAATCGTCGCGAGGTATGTGAACCTCTTCCTATCCTTTCTAGCATGATAATTGTGAAATATATTTAGTGCGGTAGACGCACGTGTATTTAAAGGAATTCGAAAATAAGAATAGTTGTCCATGGTTGGTTTAAAACATAAAGTGTTATAATAGCTTTATGGGAAGTTATTTATAACGACTTTATGAAAACAAAAGAATGGTTTTATCATTGGATTTAAAATGATAACTTGACATTTTAAGGGTTGGAAGTTGGTTTCCTTAAAAGATATGATTGAAAGATTAAGAGCCTGATTTTTGAAAGTAAAGAGACTTGACTTATAAACAACTTGATTTTGGGAAAGGAGAAGTAACTTGATTTAAAGGTATACGTTACTTGTTTTTAAAAGAGTAAGACACTTGGTTTAAAAAGTATATTGCTACTTGACTTTAAAAAGGAAAAAGTGTCTTTGTTTAAAAAGGAAGGCATGCTTTTGTCTTAAGATTGATTTAAAAAGAAGGTATGGAAATTGTTTTGGTTTACTTAAAAGATAGTTACTCTATTTTAATACTACGGGTATCGTGTGACTTTTGTGTGAGTAACTTGACTATGTTGGCTTGTGATAGCCTTGTAATACTTTCTTGTTGGTTTGATAAGTAAACTTGTTATGATGCTACGTGTGTTAGTGTCTTGTGACGTTTGTGTAAGGGGGTTTTCTTGTTGTTCTTATGTTGTTTAACGATAAGCAGTTATGCTGATATTATACCACTTACCCCCCTGACTTGTTATTATGCCGAAGACTTGCCACCCTCGATGCGAGGAATACCTCATGCGGGTCTGTGTGACCCATGCGGAGCTGCGGGAGTTCCAGGACAGGATGATCACTCCGGGTGTGTTACGCCGATGCGAGGTATTATACCTTATGTGGTCCATAGGACTATGCGGACTTTGGGGGTCCAGGAGTATGTCGCGGGTTAGCTACCCCCGATGCGAGGAATACCTCATGCGGGCCTATGTGTGGCCTATGCGGAGCTGCGGTAAGTTCCAGGATTAGACGCGCACATTGATACTGAGGGCGAGTGGCCAACTTCGATCATGTGGCGCGGTCTAGAAAGACCTCGTGATACAGTCTTATAACATTGTTGGTACGGTGGGTTTTAGTAGTCGGCTATGCCTTCGTACTTACCCCGTACGGTTTTATTATGACACAGGTGGGACCTGGTGTTCAGGTGTATTCTTTGGTGCTTTTATATCATGGACTGCCGGCAGTGAGGAAGGAATTCCATGGGCATGACTGATATTGTGGGCATGAGACCCATGGTTATATTTGAGTGATGACTTTAAGGGCGTGAGTCCCTGACTTGACATGACTGCTTACATATTGTGTATCGTAAAATTGGTTATCATATATGTCTTATGTTTTATATAGACTATTATGATTTCATTCGATATTTTGATTTCACATACTTGGTACTGTTATCGACCTCCTTCGGGGCCGCGTCATGCCGCAGTAGAGGTACACCAATTGTTGATCCTCGCCATAGATCACAGCCGTTGGGAAGCTCTGTTTCTCCGGAGGCTTATCTTTGGTATAGTCCCCTGTCGTTGTAGGTACTTACATTCAGGGGTATGGCGGGGCCCTGTCCCGTCGTTGTTGTTATAACACTCTTAGAGGTCTGTAGTACTGTTGTGGGCAGAGTTTGTAAAAGGGATGTAACTGTTCGGGTTCAAGTTTTTATTTATATATTCAGAAAGGTAACCGTTTTGGTTAGCCTGTTTTCTTATTTCATTATTGTATATCTTGTTTCATGTATAAGTTTTTATTTCTGCTGATTTTCTCTGATGTTGTATCACTAGGGTGCCCGGGGTAAGGCACCAGTCACGGTCCCGGGGTCGGGTCGTGACAAAATCAGCCCATAAAAACAGTCTGCAATCCAACCATAACGAGGGTAAAATGTGAGGCCTTTTAACGCCTTTCCACACCCTTATTCCCTTAGGACTTTCATTAGCAACTACTACACTTAAACATGCATAACAACAACTAAATTTCCAGAATTTAATACCTCAAAACAGTCCACTAAACGACACAACAACGTCTAACCGTTTTGGGCAGTTTCTCTGCCACAACAACTACAACCCGATAACTCGTTCCTTAATCCATTTTATTCCAATTCGAGTTCCAAAACTTCTACATAAGTTATAACAACTTATTAACAACAATATTAATCCATTATAACATGCAATAGGTGAAGATAACAACGACAATAACCAACGAATTCCATTTGCACAAAATCTGTCCCAAATCGGGTTTAGCCCCAAAAATGGCTCAAACGCTTTTTATTCTTCATTCTTTTCTAACACAAGTTCATCCATACATAATAACAATACGTAATATCCAATTACTTTAAAAGAATAAGTACTTTTACCTCATTTTTTTGCCCAAAAATGCCCCAAAACAGTCGGGCCTTTATTGGTGCGCAGTTTTCGTTTCGCTCCACTTCTTCAAGTTCCAATCACATATATGTACCCCCTACAACCTTAGGAGCAACTTCTCTTTGAATCTCACTTCCAAAAAGTCGACGGAACCCCTAGGGTTTTGGCATCAACTTTCGGCCAAGACAAGTAAAAACGTGTAGAATATTAATCTAGGCTTAGCACTTGGTTAAGGGCTTAATCTTGGAGAAATAAATTGATCAACAATGGTTGTTCTTAGCCAAGGGGCTCTCAAAATTATGGAGCTAAAGGGGAGAAGATGAGAGCTTATTTTTTGGTCTAAGTGTAAAGTGTCACGACCCGACCTCGGGCCCGTGACTGGTGCCTTACCCCGGGCACCCTAGTGATACAACATCAGAGAAAAACCAGCGGAAATAAAAACTCATGAAAGAAAAGCAGTGCAAGAAAAAAACAGGCTAACCCAACCGGTTACCTTTTCTGCATATATATATTAAAAAAAACAAAAAAAATTAAACCTGAACAGTTACATCCTTTACAACCCTGCCCACAACAGTGCTACAGACCTCTAAGAATTTTATAACAATAATGACGGGACAGGGCCCCGCCATGCCCCTGAATGTACAAAAGTCTACAACTTCAGGGAACCGTACCACATGACAAGCTTCCGGAGATATGGAGCTTTCCGAGAACTGAACAGCGATCCTAAGAGTGCGGATCAACAAGCTATGTACCTCAACCTGCGGCATGAACGCAGCCCCCCGAAGGAGGTCAGTACAACAGGTACCAAGTATGTGAAACTGAAAAATACTGTAATTGAAATCATAACAATGTATATAAAACAGGAGACATGTATGATAACCAAACTACAATTCACATTATATATAGCAGTCATGTCAAGTCAGGGACTCATGCCCGTAAAATCATCACTCAAGTACAACCCGGGAATTTAACCCGCACAATGGCCGCATGCCCCGGCATCTCACCTCGGTATAAGCATGGCCCTGGAACCGTCCTAGTGGACCCATACCTGTGGACCATCCAACGTGTCGGTATGCCCAAAGGAGATAACAAGATAACAATCCCTATGGAAACATACCCGTGGGCCACCCAACGTGTCGGTATGTCCAAACAACTAACAAGATAATACTCACTGTGGAAGCATACCCGTGGGCTACCCAACGTGTCAGTATGTCCAAACAAATAACAAGAGAATACTCACTGTGGAAGCATACCCGTGGGCTACCCAACGTGTCAGTATGTCCAAACAAATAACAAGAGAATACTCACTGTGGAAGCATACCCGTGGGCTACCCAACGTGTCAGTATGTCCAGACAAATAACAAGAGAATACTCACTGTGGAAGCATACCCGTGGGCTACCCAACGTGTCAGTATGTCCAAACAAATAACAAGAGAATACTCACTGTGGAAGCATACGTGGGCTACCCAACGTGTCGGTATGTCCAAACAAATAACAAGAGAATACTCATCGTGGAAGCATACGTGGCTACCCAACGTGTCAAGATGTCCAATCAAACAAGCAGATAGCCGAATTCTCCATCGAGAGACTCGGTAGCACAAATCAAACCCTTGCACAACAAGGCTATCTCAACCAAGCATAGGCAAGTTACACACAACTCAAGGTACTTTACACACTTCTTAACACAACGTCAAGTATACCATTAAAACCCTAAGCATCTAACCCCTTTAAGATCAAGGTACTCCTACCTTTTATAACCAAGCCACTTATGTTTTTCCATCACAAGGAGTTCAATATTTGAAAACAAGTTACTTCTCTTTTCCCAAAATCAAGTTATCATTTTAAATCCAATAATGAATCCATTCTTTTATTTTCTATAAAGTCGTTATAACTAACTTCCCAAAAAGCTATTATAACACTTTATGTTTTAAAACAAGTCAAGACAAAACCATGCCTTTATTTTAAACCAAAACACTTCAAATTCTTGAGTCTCTTTTCTTTTAGAAATCGAGTTCCTTACTTTGGAATTTATAATGTCACGACCCGAACCCGGGCCCATGACTGGTGCCTTACCCGGGCACCCAAGTAGACATACATCAGAGTAACCAGCGGAAAATAAAACAAAACATGAAACAATATGAAGTGAGAACCAGTTTTTCTGAGAAAAGTTGCCTTTCGGCATATATATAAACACAAAACTTGAACCCGAACAGTTACATCCTTTTTACAAACTCTGCCCACAACAGTACTACAGACCTCTAAGAGTTTTATAACAACGACGGGACAGGGCCCCGCCATACCCCTGAATGTAAGTACCTACAATGACAGGGGACTATACCAAAGATAAGCCTCCGGAGAAACGGGGCTTCCCAAAACGCTGAACTGTGATCCTATGAGCGAGGATCGACGACTGGTGTACCTCTACCTGCGGCATGAACGCAGCCCCCCGAAGGAGGTCAGTACAACAGGTACCAAGTATGTGAAACTGAAAATACTGTAAGTGAAATCATAATAGTCTATATAAAACAGAAGACATATATGATAACCAATTTACGATACACAATATGTAGAAATATGTCAAGTCAGGGACTCACGCCCTTAAAGTCATCACTCAAATATAACCACTGGGTCTCATGCACACAATATCCATCATGCCCGTGGAATTCCTTCCTCACCGCGATCCCATGATATAAAAGCACCAAGGAATACATGAACACCGTGTCCCACTGTGTCATAATAAACCGTGACGGGTAAGTGCGAAGGCATAGCCGACTACTAAAACCCACGCACCAACAATGCCATAAATCGTATCACGAGGTCGTTCTGCATCGCGCCACAAGATCGAAGCCGCCACTCGCCCTCGGTATCAATGCGCGTCTAACTCGAACTTCCCGCAGCCCGCATAGGCTACATAGGCCCGCATGAGGTATTCCTCGACGGGGCAGCTAACCCGCGCATCCTCCGACTCGTAGTCCGCATGGCCACATAGACCGCATGAGGTAATTACCCCGCACACTAACACGAACTCGTAGCTCGCATAGGTCCCTGGACCCGCATGAGGCATCCTCGTGACGGGCAGCTTAACCCCCGGTATATCATGTCAAGAGGTGAGTGATACAATACTAACATAACGACTTATCGTTAAACAACATAAGCACAACAAGGGAACCCCCTTTTCACAAACGTTACAAGATACTAACACACGTAGCGTCATAACATGTTTACTTATCAAACCAACAAGAAAGCATTACAAGGCTATCACAAACCAACATAGTCAAGTTATTCACACAAGGTACTTTCTACTTTATGTCAACAAGTTCGGGTTTATATCCCCAAAGTACTTCATACATTAACTCTTTAAAAACCAAGTACTCATTGCTCACGAATGAGGTTTCACACTTTTTAACAAAATTCATATCAAGTCAATTAAGTCAAGTCTCTTATCTTTTTAGATCAAGTCTCTTAACTTCTAAAATCAATAACCCATTCTTTTCCAAAAGTTCAAGTTGCATATATTCAAATACTCAAGTCTCTTATTTTTAAAAGATTCATAGATCATAGTTTTAAACACTTAACAACGAAATCTCTTTTTTTAAAACAATTTGAGTAACATATGCCTTATGTGTGAGTAGGTTATTCTTGTTTATAAAAATCTTATTAAAGCAGCCATGATCTAGGAAATGTAATACAATTTTGTCTTATCTTAGCTTCTATGCAGATGGAGGTTTCTACTGGTTTTAATAATACTTAATTAGTCAATACATTTTCCTTTATTAGCGCTGTAGTGGTTTGTTCGATACTTATTCTCATTTCCGCAATCAATATAAGGCTTTCATAAACAATTAAGTAAACCGTTCCTTTTATCTCTCTTAAGTCGTTATACCTAACTTCCCATAAAGCTGGTATAACTCTTAAGCTTTTAAAACCAAATATTACTCTTCTTTCTAAAACGATTCTTAATTCTTTTGAAATACTTCAAGATTCTTTGTTATTTAAAACTCAAGTCAAAAGACATCGAAGTAAAACCACATTCAGTTAACACACGTACGTCTACCGTACTATATATATTCCTTTAAAATATCATGCTCAAGAGGATAGGAAGAATCACATACCTCCTCGGCGAAATCCACCTGCCAAGTCGAATATGTCGCGCGCAGAGTATCAACCTATAATAGTCAAATACGTCTATCAACGTCTAGACTACTCTGTAGAATATTCTAAGCAGAAGGTTCTTATTGTTACGAAAATCGGGCAAAGACTTCCTACCCACAAAAATACACAAGTCTACTGTAATACAGTCCTATGTAATTACAGTTCAATTCTCTTCTCTTATACCATCCTTCTATACATCTTATACCCAATTCTAAACTTCTACAATATGTAATCTCCAATTACAATAGAAGGATAAGATTATTTACCTCGTTAAGCCCAAAATTATCCAAGTTTAAATGTCGATCCTGAACAACGTTTAGCTCCTAATCCGTGCGCTCCAATTTGCTCCAAGAAACCCTTAGAAGTTCTACACAACTTCTACTTAATACTTCAACCACTATGAAGATTTTTCCCTAGGGTTTCGTTTTGTGACTAAAGAAAGTATAGTAGTATTTCCGGGCTCTTAGTATTGAAATAACTTTGGAATACTACAAGGTATTTGGGCTAAGGTATTTTGGAATTGTAACAATACTTGGAGAATATTTTTCTAACAATGGGGGGGGGGGGGTATTTCACGAGAACTATCAAGAGGGGGGGTACTTCGGCCGAGGGCCTTCTCAAGGGGGAGGGGTGGTTTGGACGAGAGCTTCAAGAGGGAGGGGGGGAGGATTTTAAGACTTAGAAATTATTTTGTGGATGAAGAAGTCTTCAACTAAGAGGGGGTATTTATAGGGCCTTCAATGGCCAAGATTAAGGCAAGTGGAGGGCAAGTGGAGGGTGGGGATTTGGGCAAGTGTAACCTTATCCATCTACTCCATAAATATCACAAAATATCCTACCTAACCTTGACCAATGTTCAAGGCCTTTTTCTTGACAAAAACGTGCCAAACAATAGCCCACAATGCCGTCCACTTGAGGGTGACAAGTGTCGCCCTCTCGTTGGTCCAAAATATTTCATCTCTCGGAAAAATCCGCAAAAATAATAAATGTCGCAACCGTTATTTTCCCTTCGCAAGGTTCGGAAAACAATTCTTTTCGTTAGTTGTGCACAATTTCGTCCCTTATGCCCAATTAAGGCTTAAACTTTTGTACGTACGCCCTCACGTACATACTATGGAAATACGGGGTATAACATATAAGAAGATCAAAACTTGATTACAATAATTCTTATTAGAGCAGCCATGATCTAGGAAATGTAATACAATTTTGTCTTATCTTAGCTTCTATGCAGATGGAGGTTTCTACTGGTTTTAATATAATTAATTGTCATTACTTTTTCCTTTATTAACGCTGCATTGGCTTGTTCGATTCTTATTTCCATTTCCGAAATTTATGTAACATTATTCTTTTAAAAGCCAAGTACTCATTTCTCACGAATGAGGTTTCACACTTTTCAACACCCTTTAGGTCAATTATAAGTCAAGTCTCTTATCTTTTGAAATTTACAAACCATTCTTTTACCTACATAAAGTGGTTATAACAAACTTCCCATAAAGCCGTTATAACACTTTATGTTTTAAACAAACCAATTACAACTATAAGCCTTTATGAGACCAAGAGGGCTTATTCTTTAACAACCGAGTACCCATTACTAACGAATAAGATTTTCCTACTTTTTCAAACAATCAAGACCTTTACACTTCATATCAAGTCAAGGCACAACAAGGGAAATCAAATTCCTTTAACACACGTGCATCTACTGCACTATATATTTCAAAAATAATCATGCTGAAGAGGATAGAAAGAATCACATACCTCGCGACGATTGTTGACAATTAGCAAAATGCTCCACAGTACTATACCCTTCAAGTAGGATACGCTACTCGTAGTACTTCAATCCTAATATGGTCATAAAACGTCTATCAAACTCTAGCTTCGAACGTAGAATAAACTAAGTGCAAAGTCCCTAAATTCTACGGAAAATCGGACATCACTTCCTTTGTTTTAACATACTTGCCACCTTTTTCAAGGCCGAATTCAATAACCAACGCCACATTTAAGACTCAATTAATTCAGCAAATACAATGGGATTACACGCCTAATAATACGCGTAAAATTCCGCCCCACAATAATACAAAAATAACCCAATACTTTCCATGCCATTCTTGGCCAACAATATAACCAATCCTAAATCTTTTCCAATTATCTTCTCAATCCAAGTTATTTAGTATGACATGTAACCAGCCGAAATAGATTAAAGCTACTACAATCCTCTAGTAGATAACATGCGACGACTTTAGGTAACGACCAAATTGTAATTCAAATTCAAATGACTCAAACATGTCAATCTCGGATTTCTAGCCTTCAACAATCCTTAGTACTTACCAATCTCTAATACATGCTTCACGTGGTCTAAATTAACTAAAACAAGTATTAGAACTTATATCCAAGAGAAGGGGGAAACTTTTACCTTTTGGAATAGCCCACAAAAACCCCTTTCTTCCACTTCTTTTCCGTCACATTCGTCCCCCCGCGCTTCCACAAGTTCACCCACACTTTGCCTTCTTGCCGCCGCTCCAACAATTTCCTTAGGCTAGGTTTTCTTCAAAAAAAACTAGAGAGAAAGGGAGAGGATTTCCTTGGGAGGGTTTTGAGATGAAATGGCCAAGTCTTCCAAGACTTGGCCCTAAAATAGGACCCTTTCCTTGGTCAAAAAGATGGGAGGGACACTTATCACCCTCCCATGGGCCCTTTTCGAAAATATCCCCCAAAAATCGCTGCGCCACACGCTGGCGGCCGCGCGCTTCCACTTCTGAAAACTTTCAAGCATTCCGCGCTGCCTCAGATTCGGCGCGCGCTGCAACCCCAAATGAACTCCCAGTACAACCGGCGTGGCCTCGTCTCAGATTCGGCCGCGGCTGCGACCCGAATCAAAACCACTGTTTTGTCTGACTGCGCACCAAACTTGAAACTTCCATAACTTTTGACTCTGAGGTCCTATCGACGAACGGTTTGTTGCGTTTGGAACTAGATTTAACGGAATACACACTAGGCTTTTTAAACACCTTACAATTCTTAACAACTGGGGTACAACACTCCAAGGTAGACTCAAAATCCGTCCAACACATATTTGTCAACTTATCTTTCAACTTTCAAATCTTATATTCCTTGGTAGGTTCTTATCTTATCTTCTTGAATTTACGGGGTGTAACATAAAGTGATCCAAGTCTTGCAAGACTTGGATATGTATAGCCAAGTGGAGTAGGACCCATGTCCACTTGCCCCCTCTCAAAATATCTAATTTGTTGTCATCTTAGCAAGACAAGTTGAGGGGTGCCACGTGTCGCCCTCCGATTGATCCAGAATATTATAATATTTCGAAGGTCCCCGCGAAATTGTGAAATCCTCGGCGGATCCCATATTATCAATTCCAACACCTTATAATCCAATACTAAGTCCATAAATTCAATTAGAAGTATTATACTCCAAGTTAATAATTTTTCCGTCGTCACATTTTTTCCGAAATTTTCCTTAAGAAAATATAATTATTCTTTCCTTCCAAAATTCAAATCTTAAATCCTTAATCACGTTCTCAATTAGTATCCCTGGTAATACGGGGTGTAACATCCTTCCCCCCTTAGAAATATTCGTCCTCGAATGTTCATCTAAGGTCTCAATAGTTAGTTAGTATTCCACGATTCTCGATTATTCCATGTCCCAATCTTACATTATCTCTCCCCTCATACGGGTAAGATAGTTTCTCATAATCTCAATATCATTTTGTCGTAATCACAACAACCATATTTACTCCATAAAAATATTATTCGTGCATCTCACTTAAGCATACAACACAGCTTAATCTAATAACATGGTATGTCCATAAGTCAATTAAACCTGATCTTTCAAGAGTCTATCACAATCTTAGTCAGTTCATTACCTCTTGACTATTCTAAATAAGTACATATATAAAGCCTAGGTGTGGATTCAATAAACTGTTTCACACCTTCCAAGTAATTATTAAGGCTTAACCAACTCATGGTAACTCATAATCATTCTAGGCAACGCACATATGACCCCAAATAAATACGCTCGTACAGATACACATCATCATTATACCAACTGTACAATAGTTTTACCAACCTGGATACAAAGTCCATATAATCTTTTCTGGGTCACTGTTGCCTTTCTCATATCTGCAATCAAAATAACATGTTAGGTAGAGACTACCCTAACAACACAGCTCTATCGCACGATCTCAGAGTGAGAAAAGGGAAACCAATCCTAAATGTACTATAGCCTCATGTTTATAGATGTGGTGCACAACACATCGATAAACAAGACTCTACTATACACGGTCTGTAGACATGCCGAGGACTAACTGCTCTGATACCACTCTGTCACGCCCCAAATCCCGGGCCCGTGACTGGTGCCCCTACCTGGGCACCCTTCTACCCATACAACATAAATAAACCGCGGAAGATAAATAGCACTCATTTTATTTGCCCCAAAAAGCCCCAAAACAGTCCGGTCTTTATTGGTGCGGAATTTTCGTTTCGCTCCACTTCTTCAAGTTTCAATCACATATATGTACCCCTACAACCTTAGGAGCAACTTCTCTTTGAATCTCACTTCCAAAAAGTCGACGGAACCCCTAGGGTTTTGGCATCAACTTTCGGCCAAGAATAAAATACTTTAAGGAGTTAGAGAGAAGTTTCTCTCACTAAGAAAACGCTCTCAACGTTTCCCCTTAGTTGCTCCTTCGGTTTTTCCTCTTCTTCCCCTTAGATTTTCGTTTGTTTCACAATGGTTTAATTGTTATTGTTCACAATATGAAGAAGTCTAAACGCTACACACGTTCTAGCAATGATTCAGGAGGTTCAGGCAGTTCGGCTAAAACTAGAACAAGGAAGAAAAAAAAGAGTGGAGGCAGTCCAACAATTGCCGAGGAAAATCTTATTCCGGCAATCTCGGACCCGTCTGTCTTGGTTCATGTCACGCCAGACTCGCGATTTCCATTAGAAAATGTAGTAGATGATTCTATGCTACAAAAGATACATGAATGGGGCAAAAATATAGAAATTGAAAGCTTGGACATTAGTGAATTTGAAGGCAAAACTTCCGGCAAGCAGTGTCTTTTTCCGATAGCCATTGACGCCTCTAATGCTTCTATGGTGGTCGACCATTCCACGGGCCAATTAGTTGGTAATGGGATCATTTCGGAAGAACTAGATACCACTCTAGCATTAGTACCTCGTCACTACCGAAATTCACTCAGTTAGCGGGAAAGGGCTTAATGCGGGCCCGACATTCTTTGTTGGAGGAACAAGGTGCGATGGCATTCTTGGTCTAAACCGGTCGACGTGGGTCGGGAGTTCATGACGGTCGCGGTGTTCATGGGTCCAAGAGTAATCACGTCTTGCTTGATTCAAAGTCGAGAGCATTGAAGGTAGTCCTATACCCAAGAAGTTTAACGCGTGTCAATAAAGGAACTTTAATGCCCGAAACGATGTGTCTCCTATTACTGCCTGGCTTGGGTCGGATGGACAAGCGCGTCGAGGTTATCAATGAAACTAGAATATGAACTCTATGCATGGATCTAGGTGGACGTGGGATGCCAAGGGTTTTACACCCGAGGACTCTAACGTTATTATTGAAGGTGCCGAGGCGTCACACATTAATGCTGCGGGTACCAATGATACACTCACAACCACGCCTTTATGATGGCACGATTTCCAAGACGACAAGGGGATAACCTAGGGACATTAACTACTCCCGTTATACAAAAGAGTCAAGCGGTTGAGATTTCTAACGTTATTATTGAGGGTGCCGAGGCGTCACTCATTAATGCTGCGGGTACCAATGATTCACTCACTAGCACGGACTTTATGATGGTGCGATTGCCAAGACGGTGGGCATAACCAAGGAACATTGAATATTCCCGTTATACAGGAGCCAAGTCAATTGTGAGAAACAAAGCTAAGTCTATTTCAAGGAGCCTAGAACTACATAGCCATTAATAACGCAAGAACCGGTGGTGCGCCTTGAATGACGCGGAACCAAAGAGCCCTCGTGTATTAAGACAACAACCACCGATTCCTTTTAATGTCACAAATGAAGCCTTCCTACTTTAGCTAGTTTGCTAAGTGAGTCAATCTCCGTAACCAAAATAAGCCTTTCGTCTTTAATACTCCCGATTCGAGTAAAGTCTTTAACTTACCCTCTCTCATCTAATAACACTTCACTACTTTACGGAAAACAAAACACTCCACCCCTTCTATCTACTCTTCCTTCTTTTCCTCCAGAAACCCAACACAAATTCCCTTCCCTTCCAAATGGCACGCGACTCATCCCTCCTATCGCGGGCCCTAGCTCTTTTCCTTCTACCCATCCCCTCTGCCTATACCTCCAGAAATACCCACCAATGATTTACACACTAATGCATCTTCTAAACCACATCATATTCCTACCACGGCTACAACTCATAACAACCCTCCCCCAAACCATGGCAAAGGTACCCTCCCTCCCAAAAGGACTTATGCTGGAGTTCATGCGGAACCAGGATTGAGGCTAAAGGCATGAAGTTACAATTTATTGAACAACAAGGGGAAGTAGATATAGAAGTTGAGGATGAAGTCCTTTCATAGAAACTGGGGCTATTGCTTAATAGGATGCTTCACGTCCTTTCCGGAAGAGAAGCATTAAATACGATTGTGAAAGGATGGGAGTTAAATGCCAGATTATACCATATGGCAAAGGCCGATGATGTTCAAATTCATGACGGAGGAGGAGCGCACTAATGTACTTCACGGAGGCCCTTATATGGTTTACGGGAAAACCATGATGCTTAAGGCTATCAATAAAGGAGTTCTTATAACGGATGATTTGTTTATGGACATTCCTATTTGGGTCACTTTCGGACATTCCCTTTCTATTTGGAGTGCCACTGCCTTAGTAAGATTGCTTCACGTGTAGGAAAACCTCTTTACACCGACCAATATACTAAGGAAAGGTCTAAAATGAACTATGCAAGAGTTACAGTGGAAGTGGATGTTAGCGAGGAGCCGATAATGGATTTTGTCGTCAATCTCCCGATAATGAAGGTATACTCAAAGGGTAAACTATGAGAATTACCCGGACTTTTGCTATCATTGTGCGGCTTTCGGACACAACCATTTGAAGTGTAGGAAGCTGAGAGAAGATGTCAACAATGAAGAAGCTCCAAAAACACGCAATACTGAGGTACCCCCTAACAACAAGGATGATTCTACTCGTTTGAAGGTCAACAAAGGTACGGGTGGAACCAACCCTCCTCCCCCTCATCCACCAACTTCTCAACATCCCGTAGATGCTGATCACTTGATGGACATTGAACAAACTGAGCACACAACACCTCCTGGTACCGGAAGCTTGGGTGAATTATCACATGCCGCGGGTCCTCCGGTTTTGGGTCATTACGCCCATCATGTTCATGGATTCTCTTTCCAAGTCCTCACCGCCTAATTCTCACAATGGCAGTTCACAACATGTTAGGATGAGGGTAAGTCAAAACATTCGATTCTGAAATGCCTATGAACCCGCCACCTTCATTGGAGGAAGTTACAACGGTGCTACGGATAAGGCTCACCAGTGTCAAGTAACGTTAACTTTGAACGCGGGAGCATAGCTTGGCCGGTACACAAGTTATGGCTTCCAGCAACAAGGATGATGGATGGCAAGAGGTTTTGTCCAAAAGAATGGGCAAAAGCGTGGGAAAGCGGCTAAGCGCGAGGTGCTAATAAAACCTCCTTTGTTTCCTAATGAAAATACTTTGTTGGAATGTCCGTGGTCTTTGCGACAAAGGGATAGGGCTGCCACGCAAGCTCTAGTGTGTAGTATCACAAAGCAGCATGACGCGCTATGATTTGTCTATTGGAAACTAAGCTATCTCGGCCAAGGCGAATCTTTTCTACTAAAAGATTCAAAGGGTTGAGAAGAGGTCATTGCAAGAATCAAAACAACTTCTTATAGAGTTCTCTATGATTTTATCCCCTCCTGTAATGGCACCTTTTGAGTGACCACACATCCCCTCAATCTCTTCTTGTTTGCATTACGTTGAGGCTTGAGATACCTCAATGATTGATTGTAGCCACTTCCTTTATCGTTATTAGTAATAATATTTGCATTTACCTAAAAAAAAAAAAAAAAAAAAAACTTTCGGCCAAGACAAGTAAAAACGTGTAGAATATTAATCTAGGCTTAGCACTTGGTTTACAGGCTTAATCTTGGAGAAATAAATTGATCAACAATGGTTGTTCTTAGCCAAGAGGCTCTCAAAATTATGGAGCTAAAGGGGAGAAGATGAGAGCTTATTTTTTGGTCTAAGTGTAAAGTGATCCAAGTCTTGCAAGACTTGGATATGTATAGCCAAGTGGAGTTGGGACCCATGTCCACTTGTCCCCTCTCAAAATATCTAATTTTTTGTCATCTTAGCAAGACAAGTGGAGGGGTGCCACGTGTCGCCCTCCGATTGATCCAAAATATTATAATTTTTCGAAGTTCCCCGCGAAATTGTGAAATTCTCGGCGGACCCCATATTATCAATTCCAACACCTTATAATCCAATACTAAGTCCATAAATCCAATTAGAAGTATTATACTCCAAGTTAATAATTTTTCCGTCGTCACATTTTTTCCGAAATTTTCTTTAAGAAAATATAATTATTCTTTCCTTCCAAAATTCAAATCTTAAATCCTTAATCACGTTCTCAATTAGTATCCCTGGTAATACGGGGTGTAACATCTTTCCCCCCTTAGAAACATTCGTCCTCGAATGTTCATCTAAGGTCTTAATAATTAGTTAGTATTCCACGATTCTCGATAATTCCATTCCCCAATCTTACATTATCTCTCCCCTCATACGGGTAAGATAACTTCTCATAATCTCAATATCATGTTGTCCTAATCACAACAACCATATTTACTCCATAAAAATATTATTCGTGCATCTCACTTAAGCATACAACACAGTTTAATCTAATAACATGGTATGTCCATAAGTCAATTAAACCTGATCTTTCAAGAGTCTATCACAATCTTAGTCAGTTCATTACCTCTTGACTATTCCAAATAAGTACATATATAAAGCCTAGGTGTGGATTCAATAAACTGTTTCACACCTTCCAAGTAATTATTAAGGCTTAACCAACTCATGGTAACTCATAATCATTCTAGGCAACGCACATATGACCCCAAATAAATACGCTCGTACAGATACACATCATCATTATACCAACTGTACAATAGTTTTACCAACCTGGATACAAAGTCCATATAATCTTTTCTGGGTCACTGTTGCCTTTCTCATATCTGCAATCAAAATAACACGTTAGGGAGAGACTACCCTAACAACACAGCTCTATCTCACGATCTCAGAGTGAGAAGAAGGGAAACCAATCCTAAATATACTATAGCCTCCTGTTTATAGATGTGGTGCACAACACATCGATAAACAAGACTCTACTATACACGGTCTGTAGACATGCCGAGGACTAACTGCTCTGATACCACTCTGTCACGCCCCAAATCTCGGGCCCGTGACTGGTGCCCCTACCTGGGCACCCTTCTACCCATACAACATAAATAAACCACATAAGATAAATAACACTCATTTTTTTGCCCAAAAACGCCCCAAAACAGTCCGGTCTTTATTGGTGCGCAGTTTTCGTTTCGCTCCACATCTTCAAGTTCTCTTTGAATCTCACTTCCAAAAAGTCGACGGAACCCCTAGAGTTTTGGCATCAACTTTCGGCCAAGACAAGTAAAAACGTGTAGAATATTAATCTCGGCTTAGCACTTGGTTTAAGGGCTTAATCTTGGAGAAATAAATTGATCAACAATGGTTGTTCTTAGCCAAGGGGCTCTAAAAATTATGGAGCTAAAGGGGAGAAGATGAGAGCTTATTTTTTGGTCTAAGTGTAAAGTGATCCAAGTCTTGCAAGACTTGGATATGTATAGTCAAGTGGATTGGGACCCATGTCCACTTGTCCCCTCTCAAAATATCTAATTTGTTGTCATCTTAGCAAGACAAGTGGAGGGGTGCCACCTGTCGCCCTCCGATTGATCCAAAATATTATAATTTTTCGAAGGTCCCCGCGAAATTGTGAAATTCTCGGCGGACCCCATATTATCAATTCCAACATCATATAATCCAATACTAAGTCCATAAATCCAATTAGAAGTATTATACTCCAAGTTAATAATTTTTCCGTCGTCACATTTTTTTCGAAATTTTCTTTAAGAAAATATAATTATTCTTTCCTTCCAAAATTCAAATCTTAAATCCATAATCACGTTCTCAATTAGTATCCCTGGTAATACGGGGTGTAACATCCTTCCCCCCTTAGAAACATTCGTCCTTGAATGTTCATCTAAGGTCTCAATAGTTAGTTAGTATTCCACGATTCTCGATTATTCCATGTCCCAATCTTACATTATCTCTCCCCTCATACGGGTAAGATAGTTTCTCATATTCTCAATATCATGTTGTCATAATCACAACAACCATATTTACTCCATAAAATATTATTCGTGCATCTCACTTAAGCATACAACACATCTTAATCTAATAACATGGTATGTCCATAAGTCAATTAAACCTGATCTTTCAAGAGTCTATCACAATCTTAGTCAGTTCATTGCCTCTTGACTATTCCAAATAAGTACATATATAAAGCCTAGGTGTGAATTCAATAAATTGTTTCACACCTTCCAAGTAATTATTAAGGCTTAACCAACTCATGGTAACTCATAATCATTCTAGGCAACGCACATATGACCCCAAATAAATACGCTCGTACAGATACACATCATCATTATACCAACTGTACAATAGTTTTACCAACCTGGATACAAAGTCCATATAATCCTTTCTGGGTCACTGTTGTCTTTCTCATATCTGCAATCAAAATAACACGTTAGGCAGAGACTATCCTAACAACACAGCTCTATCGCACGATCTCAGAGTGAGAAGAAGGGAAACCAATCCTAAATGTACTATAGCCTCCTATTTATAGATGTGGTGCACAACACATCGATAAACAAGACTTTACTATACACGATCTGTAGACATGCCGAAGACTAACTGCTCTGATACCACTCTGTCACGTCCCAAATCCCGGGCCCGTGACTGGTGCCCCTACCTGGGCACCCTTCTACCCATACAACATAAATAAATCGCGGAAGATAAATAACACTCATTTTTTTGCCCAAAAACGCCCCAAAACAGTCCGGTCTTTATTGGTGCGCAGTTTTCGTTTTGCTCCACTTCTTAAAATTCCAATCACATATATGTACCCCCTACAACCTTAGGAGCAACTTCTCTTTGAATCTCACTTCCAAAAAGTCGACGGAACCCCTAGGGTTTTGGCATCAACTTTCGGCCAAGACAAGTAAAAACGTGTAGAATATTAATCTAGGCTTAGCACTTGGTTTAAGGGCTTAATCTTGGAGAAATAAATTGATCAACAATGGTTGTTCTTAGCCAAGGGGCTCTCAAAATTATGGAGCTAAAGGGGAGAAGATGAGAGCTTATTTTTTGGTCTAAGTGTAAAGTGATCCAAGTCTTGGATATGTATAGCCAAGTGGAGTGGGACCCATGTCCACTTGTCCCCTCTCAAAATATCTAATTTGTTGTCATCTTAGCAAGACAAGTGGAGGGGTGCCACGTGTCGCCCTCCGATTGATCCAAAATATTATAATTTTTCGAAGGTCCCCGCGAAATTGTGAAATTATCGGCGGACCCCATATTATCAATTCCAACACCTTATAATCCAATACTTAGTCCATAAATCCAATTAGAAGTATTATACTCCGAGTTAATAATTTTTCCGTCGTCACATTTTTCTCGAAATTTTCCTTAAGAAAATGTAATTATTCTTTCCTTCCAAAAATTCAAATCTTAAATCCTTAATCACGTTATCAATTAGTATCCCTGGTAATACGAGGTGTAACAATACCATCGCCTCTTCACCTCCTCAACGATGGAAGACTCGGAAACCTCACGAACCCGTACCCCACTATCATCGGTATCGACCAACCGAACCCCAAGGCTCGCTAAATGATGGATCTGACAGACCATGTACTGTCTATCTGGCTGCACCTTTGACAGACTCCCCATAGATCTACGACTCAAAGCATCTGCAACCACGTTGGCTTTTCCCGGATGGTATAGGATATCAACATCATAATCCTTCAACAACTCTAACCACCGTCTCTGCCGCAAGTTCAGCTCTCTCTGCCTGAATATGTACTGAAGGCTCTTGTGGTCTGTATAAATATCCACATGAACCCCGTATAAATAATGTCTCCAATTCTTCAAGGCATGAATAACTACGGCCAACTCTAAGTCGTGAGTAGGGTAATTCCTCTCATGTTTCCGTAGCTGCCGGGAAGCATATGCTATAACCTTGTCGTGCTGCATCACTACGCACCCCAGCCCGATACCCGAGGTATCACAATAAATCACGTAGCCCTCTAACCCCTCGGGAAGAGTAAGAACTGGAGCCGTCGTCAACTTTTCCTTCAGTAACTGGAAGCCCTTCTCACAAGCTTCGCTTCATCGGAACTTAGCCGCTTCGAGTCAAGATAGTCAATCTGCGCCGATATCGAAGCAAACACGCACAAACCTACGATAATAACTCGCCACCCTAAGAAATCGCGCACTCCGCTGAGTAGTAGGTCTCGGTCAAGACTTGACCGCCTCGATCTATGTCGTATCAACCTGAACACCGTCAGCCCCAATAATGTGCCCCAAGAATGCCACTGAGGCCAACCAAAACACAAACTTGGAGAACTTGGCGAACAACTGCCGGCTCGGGAGGACCCAAAGTACCGTCCTCAAGTGATCTGCATGCTCCTGCTCTATGCGCGAATAAACCAGGATATACTATAACAAACGTATCCAAAAATGGCTTGAACACCCGGTTCATCAAATCCATAAATACTGCTGGAGCGTTGGTCAAACCGAAAGACATCACCCTGAACTCATAGTGCCCATACCGGGTCCAGAATGCAGTCTTTGGGATATCAACCACTCTAACTCGCACCTGATGATAACCAGACCGCAGGTCTATCTTGGATAAACACCTCGCACCCTGCAACTGGTCAAACAAATCATCAATCCTGGGAGGGGGTATATGTTCCTGATGGCAGCGTCCCATCCTTCTTCTTTACAAACAAAACCGGCGCTCCCCAGGGAGAAACACTAGGCCTGATAAAGAATTTTTCCAGCAAATCTTCCAGCTGGTCCTTCAACTCCCTCAACTCAGCAGGTGTCATCCTGTACGACGGAATAAATATAGGCCGAGTGTCTGGCAACGTGTCAATACAGAACTCTATCTCCCTCTCGGGAGGAATACCTGGGAGATCATCTGGGAATACATCCGGAAACTCTCTAACCACCGGATCGATCAAGAATCGCACTTCACCGTTGTATCAAATACGAACGGATGATAGATGTACCCTTTCTGCACCATCTTCCTAGCCTTGAGGTAAGAAATAAACCTACCTCTTGGCAACGTTGTGTTGCCCTTCCACTCGATAACTGACTCACCAGGAAACTGGAATCGGACCAACCTGTTTCTACAGTCAACGTTGGCATAACAAGAAGCCAACCAGTCCATACCCATAATGACGTCAAAATCTGTCATCTCCAACTCTATCAAGTCTGCTAAGGTCTGGCGACTGTATATAAACACCGGACAACCTTTGTACACCCGCTCAGCTAACACTGAATTTCCCACTAGTGTAGCTACCTCAAAAGGCTCTATCGACACCGGCTCTATCCCTATTCTACCAGCAATAAGAGGGGACACATAGGACAAGGTAGAACCTGGATCTATCAAAGCATAAATGTCACAGCATGAAATCAATAATGTACCTGTGACGACATCCGGGGAAGCCTCCTGATCTTGTCGGCTGGCTAAGGAATATATGCGGTTCTGTGGACCGCTAGAACTAGGACCTCCACCACGACCTCTGTCGCGGCCTGCCGGTCCGTGAACACCCTACCCTCTAGGGCGCATAACCACAGAAGAAGAAGACCCAGCAACTGACCCTGTCGGTTGAACCATACCACCCATGCTGCCTTTGGTCAGACAATCTCTCTTCAAATGGCCCTGCTGGCCGCAAGAGTAACAAGCTCCTGGAGGAATACTACACCCCCCACCATGGGAACCACCACATCGACCACACCGAGGTAAAAGTGGCCTCATCTCGATGGAACCCCGCCCTCCGGGAACCCGGCTCGAGCCCCGACCTCGAATAACCCGAGAGATCAAACATCACGCGTAAAACCGAGAAGGAGCACTGCGCTTTGAAATGTGGACTGCTCGCTGAGTGTCGCCTCGAAAATTACCTCAAACCTCGCTTCGCCCTGGCCGGGCTCGAGTCCGGTGATCCTCTCTCTCTCTGTCCTCTATCCCCTATGCATAAGCCTGCATCCTGGCAATATCCATACCTGGCTGAAGGGCCAATCCCAGGCATGCAGTAATCATATAACGGTCTAGCCCCATCACATAGCGATGAACTCTGTCTGCCATGTCAGCCACAATGGTGAGCGCATACCTGGCCAATGAGTCAAACTCCAGGTTGTACTCTCTGATACTCCTCCCATTCTGTCTCAATGTCAAGAATCTATCCACACGGGTTCTCCTCATCTCAGGAGGCAAAAAGTGATCAAGGAAGGCCTCTGTGAACTCATCCCAAACAGCTGGAAGAGCATCCACACCTCTAGACAGCTCTCATGACTCAAACCAGTTCAACGCAATATCGCGTAACCGGTAAGAGGCTAACACAACTGACTCTGTCTCCGAGGCCCTAAGCACCTGCATAATCCATTGTATCTACCGAATAAACTCTTGAGGATCCTCCTCAGATCTCGAACCATAGAACTCAGGTGGATTACAACCCAGAAAATCCCGAATCCTCAAGCTGTCGGCTTTAGGGTTATGTTATACCCCGAATTTCCAGAGTATGTACGTAAGGACGTACGTAGAAAATTTGAACTTGAGAATAAGGCTTGGACGATTTCACTTTGTTCACAACACCCGATTAGAGTCGTTTTTCGGCGAAACGTTTTCACAGCTTTCGTAGGGGAATTTCCGGCTATGTCATTTTTAATTTTTGCGGATTTTTCCGAGAGACGAAACATTTTGGACCAACGAGAGGGCGACACTTGTCACCCTCAAGTTGGTGGAGTGATGGGCGGTAGCTTGGCCGAAAGGTGTGCATTAGTTGGTAGGATATTTTTGTGTGTTGATTGATAAGTGGGACCCACACACACTTGTCTAAATCTTGGCCCTACACTTGCCTTGCACTTGGCATGATCTTGGCCATTGGTTGGCCTTCACTTGACCTATAAATACCCACCCCTTTGGAAGACAAATTCATCCACAAATTTGCCTAAGTCTTGAAAGCTCTCCTTCTCCCTCCCCTTTGTGTTGAGTTCGGCCAAGAGGCCTCCCCCTCTCCTAGAGGCCTTGGCCGAGGGGTACACTCCCCCCTCCTAGTGGTGCTAGCAGTGGTACCCCTAGCCTAGTTGCTTTCGTATAATACCCCCCTCTCTTGGTAGAAATACTCTCAAAAGTATTGTTATAATGCCCAAATTACCTTAGCCGTATACCTTGTTGTATTCTAAGGTTATACCTATACGAAAATGCCCAGAAATACTATTATACTTCCGTCAGTCACAAAATCGAAACCCTAAGGAAAATCTCCATGGTTTGTTGGAGTAGTATGTAGAAGTTGGTTAGAACTTCTAAGGGTAGTTTGGAGCGGGTTGGAGCGCGCGGAGTTGGAGCTAAACGATTGCCCAGGATCGACTTTAACTAGGATAATTATGGGCTTATCGAGGTAATTATCTTGTCCCTCTATTGTAATTGGAAATTACATATTGTTAGAATATATAGTTGAAGTATACTATATATAGAACTGAACGTAGTTAGTTGGCAATGTCTTTTGACTTAAGCCTGAATAATACTTACGGCAATGTCTTGCGACTTAAGCCTGAATTTAAAGAAGAATACTGAACTGTAATTACATAGGTCAGACATGAGACTTGTGTAGTAGTACCGTGGAGTAGAATTGTACTGTTAGGGTTAGACATATAACCCCCGGTTGGCTTGGTAGCGCCTCTAGAGAGAGAGATTTACGCTCATGGGGGAGGTGCCGAATTTTCGGTAGAATGTTCTACGATGAGATCTAAATGTTAATAAAGCGCTGTGGCCTTATAGGTTGAAGTACTACGTGTGGCTCGATCTACTTGGCTTAAGGAGTAGCGGTTGGAAGTACTTGAGCGTTTGCTATTAGTCGATACTGTCGCGAGGTATGTGAACCTCTTCCTATCTCTTCTAGCATGATATGTGTGAACTATGTAGTGCGGTGAGACGCATACGTGCTAAATGTATTTGATTGGTTTAAAACATAAAGTGTTATAACGACTTTATGGGAAGTTGGTTATAATGACTTTATGTTGGTAAGAAAATACTTGTGGTTTTTAAAAAGGTAATCGATTTGAACTATAATCGGCGTGTTATGTGTTAATAAAGAACTTGAAGTATTTCAAAAGATTTTTGAATCATTTGAAAGAAGTAGTAATACTTGATTTGTTTTGAAAACTTAAGAGTTATGCTAGCTTTATGGAAAGTTAGGTATAACGTCTTAAGAATGTTTTACCGATTTTGGAAATCGAATGTGTATCGACAAACCATCGCAGCGTTTATAAGAGGAAATGTTTTTAATAATTAAGTATTATTAAAACCAAGAGAAACTTCCATCTGCATAAGCTAAGATGAGACAAAATGATATTTCCTAGATCATGGCTGCTGTAATAAGATTGTTATAAACAAGAATATCCTACTCACATATAAGACTTATGTTTCTCAGATAGTTTAAAGGAGAATTATATTCTTAAATGAATAAGACTATGAACTACGAAACCTTTCTAAAATGAGAAACTTGAACATTGGAAATTAGGCAAACTTGATCATTGGAAAAGAATGTTGCTACTTGATTTTACAAAGAGAATTAATTGATTACTTTAAAAGGATAGTCACTCTATTTTATACTACGGGTATTGTGTGACATTGTGAAAGTAACGTATCTTTTAAAGAGTTAATGTATGAAGTACTTTGGGGATAAAACCTCGAACTTGTTGGCATATAGTAGAAAGTACATTGTGTGTATAACTTGATTGTGTTGGTTTGTGATAGCCTGGTAATACTTTCTTGTTGATTGATAAGTAAACATGTTAGGATGCTACGTGTGTTAGTATCTTGTGATGTTGTGTAAAGGGGTTTCCTTTGTTGTGCTTATGTTGCTTAACGATAAGTCGTTGTGTTAGTATTTTACATCACTCATCTCTTGAGATGATTCCGGTTAAGCCGCCTCCGACGCGGGTAGACTTCAGCGGTCGATGGACCTATGATTCGAGAATACCTCACGCAGTCCTGAGGGCCTATGCGAGCTACGAGAGTTCCGTGTTAGTGTGCGCCCTTTATGGGCATGCGTCCATGTGGCCACGCGGATCGCGAAGTCGTGACGACGCCGGGAGTAGCTACCCTCGATGCGGAATACCTCATGCGGGCCGATGAGATTGGCCTACGCGGAGCCGCGGAGTTCGAGTGGTTAGACGCAGACATTGATACTGCGCAAGTGTGGCCAGCTTTGATCATGTGACGGTCTAGACAGATCTTATGATACAGTTCATGACCTTGTTGGTACTGTGGGTTTTAGTAGTCGGCTATGCCTTCGTACTTACCCCGTACAGTTTTATTATGACACAGGTGGGACCCGTGATCATGTGTTCCTTGGTGCTTTTATATCATAGATCGCCAGTGGCGGGAAGGTATTCCACGGGCATGATTGATGTGGGCCCGAGACCCATTGTTATACTTGAGTGATGACTTGAGGCGTGAGTCCACGACTTGACATGATCGCTTTGTCAGAAAGCGTAGTTTGGTTATCATACATGTCTCCCGCTTTATATGATCGCTATGATTTCATTTCTGAGGTATTTTCAGTTTCACATACTCGGTACTGTTATCGACCTCCGGGGGCCGAGTGCGTTCATGCCGCAGTTGAGGTACACCGCCGTTGATCCTAGCTCTGTGGTCACAGCCATTGGAAGCTCCGCTTTCTCGGAGGCTTATCGGTGGTATAGTCCCCGTCGTAGTAAGTGTTTACATTCGGGGTTTGGCGGGCCTCGCCCCGCCATTGTTGTCGTATCATTTCTTAGAGGTCATGTAGTTGTGGCGGTGGTTTGTAAAGAAAGGATTAAACGTTTCATTTTGAAAGAGTTCTTATAATTATTTATGACCAAAGGCAAGTTTTCTAAAGATAAGCGTTGTACGCTTCTTGTTATTTCATGTTGTTGTGTTATGTTCACTGATTACTCGATGTTGTCTCACCAGGGTGCCCGGTAAGGCACTACCACGCCCGTTCGGTCGTGACAAAAGTGGTATCGAGCGATTAATCCTGAAAGTGTCTCTGCATCGTATCCAGTAGAGTCTTGATTATCGGTGTGTTGTGCACCACACCAATAATCAGGAGGCTATAGGGTATTTAGGATTGGTTTCTATTCTTCTCACTCTGAGATCGTGCCTTAGAGCTGTGTTGTAAGTTGGACCCTCTGACGTATTTCTTTCCCTTACCGTTATGCCTCCGCGTAGGGCAACCCGGGCCCAGGAGGGCAAGGCAGCCGAGGGAGCTGCGAGTAGAGTACAGAGGGTTACGTGGGCACAGGCCCAATTGTCACCTTGAGTGGTGCTTCATTCGGGGAGTTCTGCGATGTCACTAGCCCCAGCAGAGTTTAGCACGGCGGCAGCAGCCTCACCGCGCCATGATATTTGAACCTTCAGTTCCACGACCGGGAACAGAGAATATAGATTTCAAGGAGGCGACCCTGTTACTAGCTATAGATTTGGCTACCAGAGAGTATACCGATGTACCGCGAGTCTTGAGGACTATCTAAAAGAGGGTTGTGCAAGAGTAATTCTTCAGTTGGGCTTGAGCATGGCCTGTGTACGGGCTTATGCGCAGCAGGCCGAGAAGCGTAGAGATCGACGGGTTAACGAAGGACAGCAGAGGAGGGCCAGAGCAGCAAGGTCCTTTGGTAACTTTCGAGGCAAGTCGCCTCACCAGCAGATTTGATATGCACCTCCGCCAGTGCAGTGGTCTTCCACGGATATCGGGACGTTCGAGCACGCAGGAGTTGGTGAACTCCGATCTTCCGGTTCAGCGATGCACGCCATCCCGGGAATGTCGTCTTTTAGTCGGGTACTTGTTGTACCATGACCGCCGTGGTCCGATGTCGGTGCGGTGTCCTTGTAGGAGGACTTAGCCTTCGGATCGATGGGTAGTCGCCACCTTCCTTAGCTATGCGCCTCACGGCGTGGTTTGATTAGAACGACTAAGGGAGTGAAGAAGAGATATAGATATATCTTTAACCTCAGAGATCGATGTGTGATAAGGTGAGTATACCTTAGGTGCTATGTTCTGATAGCCGTGTGTTAGTCGTGATTAGATCATGGTTGTTTAACCGAGTAAGATTTTGGGGATAGAGGTGTGAGCCTTAGAGCTTCTACGTAAAGACCTTAGAGGTGAGGCCATCTCGAGAAAAGGTGTAGTGTTATGTTTGACTTTATCGGAAGTGCGAGCACGTGAGTTATGTTGGGATAGGTCCCTAGTAGTGTGGAATATAAGAGGGTAGTTGAGCTAAGAAGACCGCTAGGTTTTCGTAACGTGATTAGTGAGAGTTTTCCTTCGGGGAGCTAGCGTTTTGCGCGTTGCCGGGTCGGGTTGAGGACACGTTGCGGGTCAACCCGCGCCGGTTTGATGACGGGTCAGTTGTGGTCCCGCCTTGTGGTAGGTCACGAGGGTGTTAGGCCCAAGTTTAGTTAACCAGTCACGAGTTCGTGGATGCGTTCGACCGATGGTCGGGCCGATGGGGCAGCCCATCGTGTTCTTGATCGACCGTTTACTCGTGTTGAGTTATCCGAAAGGTTGAAAGGCTGCACGGGTGCCTACCTTCACCTTATGTCGACAGTGAAGCCCGTGTGGCTATTTTCGTTTTCTAAAGTTTACGAGCGGTTAGGAACTCAGGTGAGTCTCAGAATCGCATTCGCCCTCGGGCCAGTGTTTGGATTTCAGGGATAGTTGTGGGGATTGTTGTCTCCTGTTGAGGGAGCGTTTAAGCTACCATTTCAGTGCTCGGATGTCGCCTTATGAAGCCTTGTAAGGGCGGAAGTGTAAGTTGCCGGTCGATTGGTTCGATGTTGGCAAGGTTCAGACGGTTGGTTCAGGCTTGTTCGGCAGATCGTGGATAGTGAAGCTTGTCTAGAAGAAGTTACGCAGCTCGGGAAATCGTGCGGATAATCACTACGACGCTTAGAGTTCGAGTTGATGGTCGGTCTTCTGAAAGTACCACCCCGGTGCGACGAGTTTTGGAAAACAGAGGGAACTTAGCCCGAGTTACTTTGGGCCTTTGTGAGTTCATGTGAAGGATAGGCCAGGTTGCCTATATGTTAGCATTTGCCGTCCGACGTAGGAGGCAGTGCGTCCGGTCTTTCGTATTGTGATGTTCGGGGAAGTATCAAAGATCCATCCAGAGTGTTCCCAGTTAATGATGACCACGTTAGAGATAGTAACCCCGAGTTTTGGATACTGAAGCCGTATCAGAATGTGGTATGAGTTCGAGTGTACGACATCCTCCGGGATCGCATGCAGCCCGGTACCATTTGTTGGGTCGCCAGAGTGAACCTCGCGGCAAAGTGACAAAAGTGGTATCATTTCTTTTGTAAAGAGAAGGTGCGAAGGAAGTATATTTTAGACCCCGGAGAGAGGTGGTTGTGGTGATGTTAGAGGTGTTTCCTCGTGGACTTGAAGGTAAGTATTTTGCGCAAGTTGGTTCCGTACATGCGTGGGATTGTTTTCGTAAGTATAGCGGTGAGGACTATACTGGCGCGTTTGTTTTGAGACTTAGAAGGAACATTCGGACGAATGTTTCGGCGAGGAGAATGTTATACCGAATTTCGCAGTATGTACGTGGGGCGTACGTAGAAAATTTGAACTTGAGAATAAGGCTTGGACGATTTCACTTTGTTCACAACACCCGATTAGAGTCGTTTTTAGACGAAACGTTTTGACAGCTTTAGTAGGGGAAATTTCGGCGATGTTATTTTTATTTTTTTCGGATTTTTGTGAGATACGGAATATTTTGTACCAACGAGAGGCGACACTTGTCACCTCAAGTTGGTGGAGTGATGGGTAGCTTGGCGAAAGGTGTGCATTAGTTGGTAGTATATTTTTTTGTGTTGATTGATAAGTGTGACCCACACACTCTTGTCTAAATCTTGGCGCTTCTATTGGCTTGCACTTGGAATGATCTTGGCCATTGGTTGGACTTCACTTGAACTATAAATACCCACCCTGGAAGACAAATTCATCCACAAATTTGCCTAAGTCTTGAAAGCTCTCCTTCTCCCTCCCTCAGTGTTGAGTTCGCCAAGAGGCCTCCTCCTCCAGAGGCCTTGGCCAGGGTACCCCCCCTCCTAGTGGTGCTAGACGTGGGGTACCCCCCCTCGCCTAGTTGCTTTCAGATAATACCCCTCTCTTGGTAGAAATACTCTCAAAAGTATTGTTATAATGCCCAAATTACCTTAGCCAGTATACCTTGTTGTATTCTAAGGTTATACCTATCTGAAAATGCCTGAAATACTATTATACTTCCATCTACAAAATCGAAACCCTAAGGAAAATCTCCATGGTTTGTTGGAGTAGTATGTAGAAGTTGGTTAGAACTTCTAAGGGTAGTTTGGAGCGGGTTGGAGCGCGCGGAGTTGGAGCTAAACGATTGCCCAGGATCGACTTTAACTAGGATAATTATGGGCTTATCGAGGTAATTATCTTGTCCCTCTATTGTAATTGGAAATTACATATTGTTAGAATATATAGTTGAAGTATACTATATATAGAACTGAACGTAGTTAGTTGGCAATGTCTTTTGACTTAAGCCTGAATAATACTTACGGCAATGTCTTGCGACTTAAGCCTGAATTTAAAGAAGAATACTGAACTGTAATTACATAGGGCTGTATTACAGTAGACTTGTGTAGTAGTACCGTGGAGTAGAATTGTACCCGTTAGGGTTAGACATATAACCCCCCCTGGTTGGCTTGGTAGCCGGCCTCGGTAGAGGAGGAGATTTACGCTGCTGTTGCGGAGGAGAGTCTTTGCGAATTTTCGTAGAATGTTCTACGATGAGATCTAAATGTTAATAAGCGCCTTGTGGCCTTATAGGTTGAAGTACTACGTGTGGCGCGATCTACTTGGCAGGAGTAGCGGTTGGAAGTACTTTGAGCTTTTTGCTATTAGTCGATAATCTTCTAGAGGTATGTGAACCTCTTCCTATCTCTTCTAGCATGATATGTGTGAACTATGTAGTGCGGTAGGCGATACATGTGCTAAATGTATTTGATTGGTTTAAAACATAAAGTGTTATAACGACTTTATGGGAAGTTGGTTATAACGACTTTATGTTGGTAAGAAAATACTTGTGGTTTTAAAAGGTAAGCGATTTGAACTATAAGCGGCGTGTTATGTGTTAATAAAGAACTTGAAGTATTTCAAAAGATTTTTGAATCATTTGAAAGAAGTAGTAATACTTGATTTGTTTTGAAAACTTAAGAGTTATGCTAGCTTTATGGAAAGTTAGGTATAACGTCTTAAGAATGTTTCTTGATTTTGGAAATCGAATGTGTATCGACAAACCATCTGCGGCGTTTATAAGAGGAAATGTTTTTAATAATTAAGTATTATTAAAACGTAGAAACTTCCATCTGCATAGAAGCTAAGATGAGACAAAATGATATTTCCTAGATCATGGTCATTTGTAATAAGATTGTTATAAACAAGAATATCCTACTCATATAAGACTTATGTTTCTCAGATAGTTTAAAGGAGAATTATATTCTTAAATGAATAAGACTATGAACTACGAAACCTTTCTAAAATGAGAAACTTGAACATTGGAAATTAGGCAAACTTGATCATTGGAAAAGAATGTTGCTACTTGATTTTACAAAGAGAATTAATTGATTACTTTAAAAGGATAGTCACTCTATTTTATACTACGGGTATTGTGTGACATTGTGAAAGTAACGTATCTTTTAAAGAGTTAATGTATGAAGTACTTTGGGGATAAAACCCCGAACTTGTTGGCATATTGTTATACCCCGTATTTCCAGAGTATGTACGTGGGGACGTACGTAGAAATTTTCGAACTACAAAGTGGCTTGGCCGAATTTATTTTGCTCACAACACCCGATTAGGGTCGTTTTTCGACGAAACGGTTTCACAGCTTTCGTAGAGAAAATTCCGGCTATGTCATTTATAATTTTTGCGGATTTTTCCGAGAGACGAAACATTTTGGACCAACGGGAGGGTGACATGTGTCACCCTCACATTGGAAGGCTTGGACGGCAAACATGGCATGTCTTGGACGATTTTGGTCCACTTTAGTTGGTAGGATATTTTGTGCAAGTTGTGTGGTAGATGGATAAGGTAGCACATGGCTAAATCTTGGCCTTACACTTGCTATGCACTTGTCTTCATCTTGGCCATTGGTTGGCCTTCACTTGACCTATAAATACCCCATTAGTTGATGAGTTCTTTCATCCACAAATTGCCTAAGTCTTGAAAACCCCTCTCCCTCCTCTTGAGAATTCTCGTCCTAGCCCTCCCTTTCCCCCTTGGCCGAGAGCCACCCTCCCTTGGTGGTGTTTAGTGGGGTACCCACTAGCCTAGTTGTCTCGTATAAATACCCTTTGTGGTATAGAAATACTCTCCAAAGTATTGTTGTTATGTCCAAATACCTTGGCCCAAATACCTTGTAGTATTCCCAAGGTTACACTTATACTAGCCCAGAAAATACCGTTATACTTTCCCTTAGTCACTAAACGAAACCCTAAGTAAATCTTCAACCTAAGATGAAGTATTAAGTAGAAGTTGTGTAGACACTTCTAAGGGTTGTTTGGAGCGGATTAGCACTCGGAGTAGGAGCTAAACCTTGCTCAGGAGCGACATTAAACTCGGATAATTTTTGGGCTTATCGAGGTAAATATCTTGTCCCCCTATTGTAATTGGAAATTACATAAGTGTTGAATATATAGTTGTTGTATACTATATATAGAACTGAACTTAATATTGTGGCAATGTCTTTTGACTTAAGCTGAAGAATTAAGAAGCCCACGAATCTGTAATTACATAGGGTATTCTGATGGAGACTTGTGTAGTAGTACCGTGTAGTAGAATTGTACCGTTAGGGTTAGATGTATAACCCACTGGTTGGCTTGATGGCCGGCCTCGGTAGAGGAGGAGATTACTTATTTGTTGCGGGGAGAGTCTTCGAATTTTACGTAGAATATTCTACGTTGTGGTCTAGATGATAATAGGCGCCTTGTGGCCTTATAGGTTGAAGTACTACGTGTGGCGCGATTTACTTGGCTTAAGGAGTAGCCATTTGTTTGGAGCGTTTTGCTATTAGTCGATACTCGTCGCGAGGTATGTGAACCTCTTCCTATCTCTTCTAGCATGATATGTGTGAACTATGTAGTGCGGTGAGCGTACGTGTGTGAGTTGTATTTGATTGTTGTAAAACATAAAGTGTTATAACGGCTTTATGGGAAGTTGGTTATAACGACTTTATGTAGGTGAAAAATACTTTGTGGTTTTAAAAGGTAAGCGATGTGAATTATAAGCGGCTTGTTATAATAAAGAACTTGATGTATTTCAAAAGATTTATAAATCGTTTTGAAGGAAGAGTAACACTTGGTTTTAAAGGTTTTAAAAAGAGTTATACTAGCTTTATGGGAGTTAGGTATAATGTCTTAAGAGAGGTAAAGAAAATGGTTTACTAATGTTAGAAGTTAAGAGACTTGATCTTATAAGATAAGAGACTTAACTTATTTGTTTTAATGTGAATGTTTGGGTGAAACCTCATTCGTGAGTAATGAGTACTTGGTTTTATCTAAAGGGATAATGTTTCTTGATTTGGAAATCGAGAATGTGTATCGACAGGACCCTGCGGCGTTAATAAAGGAAAATGTATTAAATAATGATGAATTGTATTAAAACCGGTAGAAACCTCCATGCATAGAAACTAAGATGAGACAAAATGATATACATTTTCTAGATCATGGTTCTTTGTAATAAGAATGTTGTAAACAAGAATAACCTACTCATGTAAGACATATATTACTCAATTGTTCTAAAAGGAATCAGTGATTAAGTTTATGAACTATGAAACCATTTGAAAATGAGAAGCTTGAGTAATTGAAACTAGGCAACCTGGAATTTAGGAAAAGAATATTGTTACTTGACTTTGAAAAGGAATGTGGGTTGGTCATTCTAATACTACGGTATCGGGTGACTTTTATAAAAGTAATGGATCTCTTTTAAAAGAACTTAACGTATGTAGTACTTTGGGGTTAAAAACCGGACTTTGGCATAAAATGAAAGTACTTTGAGTTGTGTGATACTTGCCTATGCTTGTTGTTGTGAAACTAGCCTATGCTTGTTATTGTGAAAGCGTGCCTATGCTTGTTGTGATAGCCTTTGTTGTGCAAAGCGTTGTATTTACGTGTTATCGCGTCTCGATGGAGAATTCGGTTGGTGGTTGAGAACTTACTTGGGCGTGTCGGCATTGTGGAGAAATTCCGCAGTGCGTCCACGTTGATAGTATTATTGTTATTAATCGCTTTGGACATATCGACACGATCGTAGCGCGCGGGTATGTTTCCATTTTGATTATCGTCTTGTGATTTCCTTTTGGACATATCGACCCGTCGTAGCGCCGCAGTATCGTCCATTTGGAATCTTGTCTATTGTTTCCGCTTTGGACATCTTGACCCGTCGTAAGCGCGCAGTATGCGTCCATTTGGAATGTTGCCTTATTGTTTCCCTTTGGACATACTGACCCGTCGTGGCGCGCAGTATCGTCCATTTGGATTGTTATCTTGTTTATTATTGTTGCATCATGGACATGTCTACACCGTCACGATATTAGGGGCATGCTGCCATGATGAGAAAATGATGGATGTTGTTGGCGTGAGACCCATAGTTATGTTTGATTGGTGAATTTGAGGTCGTGAGTCCCTGACTTGACTGCTTCTATGTTGTGAACTGTAGTTTGGTTATAATACATGTCTCTGCTTTATATAGACTAGTATGATTTCATTCTGATATTTCTGATTTCACATACTTGGTACATGTTATCTTGACCTCCTTCGGGGCTGCGTTCATCTGCCGAGTAAAGGTACATTTGTCGATCCGCTTATAGGATCACATTCGGCGTGTTGGGAAGCTCCGTTTCTCGGAGGCTTATCTTATTGGTATGTGTTCCACAGTTGTAGGTTCTTGTACATTCGGGGTATGGCGGGCCTGTCGTCATAGTTGTTGTAAATCTTAAGTGCATGTAGCTGTTGTGGCGGGGTTTGTAAAAGGATAAGCGTTCGGGTATTTATGTATGTATGTTGAAGGCAAGCTGTTTTGGTTGCTTTGTTTATTTATCATGTCTCTCATTTCATGTTTAAAGTTTTTATTTCCATTGGTTTTCTCGATGTTGTATCGCTAGGGTGCAGGGTAAGGCACGATGTGGGCCGGGTTGGGCGTTACAATATAGTAGAAAGTACCTTGTGTGTATAACTTGATTGTGTTGGTTTGTGATAGCACAGTAATACTTTCTTGTTGATTGATAAGTAAACATGTTAGGATGCTACGTGTGTTAGTATCTTGTGATGTTGTGTAAAGGGTTTCCTTTGTTGTGCTTATGTTGCTTAACGATAATTTGTTGTGTTAGTATTTTACATCACTCATCTCTTGAGATGATTAGGGTTAAGCGCCTCCGTCACGGGGTAGACTTCGGGCGGGTCGATGGACCTATGATTCGAGAATACCTCATGCAGTCCCAGGGGCTATCGCGAGCTACGAGAGTTCGAGTTAGTGTCGTCCTTTATGGGCATGCGGTCCATGTGGCGTGCGGCTGCGAAGTCGGGGCGATCCGGAGTAGCTACCCTCGATGCGGGAATACCTCATGCGGGCGATGAGATTGGCCTATGCGGGCTGCGGGAGTTCGGGGTTAGACGCGTACATTGATCTGCGGGCAAGTGGCGGCTTTGATCATGTGACGGTCAGACAGATCTTATAATCTGATTCATGACCTTGTTGGTGCGTGGGTTTTTAGTAGTCGGCTATGCCTTCGTACTTACCGTCTGATTTTATTATGACACAGGTGGGACCTGGTGATCATGTGTGTTCCTTGGTGCTTTTATATCATAGACTGCCGGCAGTGAGGAAGGTATTCCACGGGCATGATTGATGTTTTGGGCCCGAGACCCATTGTTATACTTGAGTGATGACTTGAGGCGTGAGTCACGACTTGACATGCGCTTTGTTGTAAAGCGTAGTTTGGTTATCATACATGTCTCTGCTTTATATAGCTATGATTTCATTTCTGATGAGGTATTTTGATTTCACATACTAAATTTTTGTTATCGACCTCGCTTGAAGCTGCGTTCATGCGCGAGTTGAGGTACACCGATCGTTGATCCTAGCTCTCGGTCACGATTTAGCGTTAGGAAGCTCCGTTTCTCGGAGGCTTATCGGTGGTATAGTCCTGTCGTAGTAAGTGTTTACATTCGGGGTTTGGCGGGCCTGTCTCGCCATTGTTGTCGTATCATTTCTTAGAAGTGCAGTAATCTTGTTGTGGGCGGGGTTTGTAAAGAAAGGATTAAAGCATTCATTTGAAAGAGTTGTTATTATTATTTATGCCGAAAGGCAAGTTTTCTAAAGATAACTGTTGTACGCTTCTTGTTATTTCATGTTGTTGTGTTATGTTCCGCTGATTACTCTGATGTTGTCTCACTAGGGTGCCCGGGGTAAGGCACCAGTCACGGGCCCGGGTTCGGGTCGTGACAGGTTAGCTACCTGCTCCTGTCGGCGCTGCCCTGCCACTATGGTAGTCAATAACATGATCTGCTCTCCGTAATCTCTATACTCTGCCCCTGGCTGCGGAACTGGAGGCTCAGGTATTGGAACCTCTGGAGCTATGGCCGCTCTCGGCTCCTCTAATACTGCCGGCGTGGCTGAACTCGCCGACCCGCCCACAAACTCGGGCATAGTATGGGCCTGAGTCCTAGTAACCCTCTGCGTACCGCTAGAAGCTCCTGCTGCTGCCTTGCCCTTCTGGTCCCTGGTCGCCTTCCGTGGAGGCATAACTGATACATAAGAATAGGTCAGAGAGGATTCAACCTAATAAGATAGCTCTACTGCACGATCTCAGAGAGAGAAGAATGGAAACCAATCCTAAATGTCCTGCAGCCTCCTGATTATAGATGTGGTGCACAACACACCGATAATCAAGACTCTACTAGACACGGTCTGTAGACACTTTTCGAGGACTAACTGCTCTGATACCACTTTTGTCACGACCCGTTCCCGAGGGCGGTAGTGCCCTACAGGCACCGCTACAGTATACATCAGAGAATAGCAGCGGAACATACAACACTCCTAAAATACTTAAACAGTAAATATCAACAGGCTAGCCGATAAGGTCACCTTCCGGGAAATATACATAACACAAAATAAAAATAGTTACACATTTGTTCTTACAACCCAATCCACAAGATATGACTACAGACCTCTAAAAATAACAACTGTGATGGGACAGGGCCCCGCCATACCCCTGAATGTACATAAATCTACAACATCAGGGAAACCGTACCAAAAGACAAGCCTCCGGAGAAATAGAGCTTCTGACACCTGATCAGTGATCCTAAGAATGATGATCCACCACCTGCTTACCCCTACCTGCGGCATGAACGCAGCCCCCGAGGAAAGGGGGTCAGTACAACATATGTACCAAGTATGTAAAACTGAAAGTACTGAAATGAAATCATAAAGTCTAAAAATAAAGCTGGAGACATGTATGATAACTCAAATAACAGTACACTGGACTTACTAACAATGAGAGTAAACAAGAGTATACTTTACTGCATAAAAATATGAGGCTCATGATCAAAGTAGGGCTACCCGCCCGTAGTATCATTAAGCAATCCTACTCCTGGGACTATTTCACCCGCATAGGTCCTGTGGACCCGCAATGAGGTCATCCGCCTCGCATGGGACTATTTCACCCGCATAGGACTATTTCACCCGCATGGGCCCGGTGGGTCAGCAATGAGTACAAACGCCGCACTCGCATCATGGGTAGCAAATAAATGGAATAAGTAGTAACCCAGGGGTTTACCCCGCTAGAATAACATAACCTAGCACAACCGGCTATCATATATAACATAAGCACTACCGGCTTATCATACATAACATAAGCAAGTTAAGAAATCCCCTAACTTCTTATTAGCTTTGTTTATATACACTCTCATTTTAGTTTACTTAAGGCACTAACATGTCATTATAAAATCCGGGAATTTAACCCAAAGTACTATGTACTTCTATTATTTAAAAATGACCCTTTTGCATATAAAACTTCCAAGATACTAATAACCGTAGTATCAAGTCATAGCTACTTTTCAAGACAAGTCACAATACCTTTTAGAAATACATTTATAGGCTTCTAAATCAAGTGACTTTTTACTTTAAAACTTTAAGCAATTGATGCCTTTAAATCAATTGGCCTTTCTACATTTCAAGTCATTTATCCTTATTTGCATCACTAGAGTAAATCATTCTTTCAACTTTCCATAAAGCCTATTATAACCAACTTCCCATAAAGCCGTTATACTAACTTTATTCTTTAGACACTTACATTCTTCTTTATAACCAAGAGACTTATACTTTCAAAAACCAAGTATCATATACTTTTAAATACTTCAAATCTCTTAACTTTAGAAACTAAGATATCCTTAATCTTTAAAACAAGTGAGTTAATTCCTTAACTCAACCAACTTGGACATTCTTAAAACAAGTCAAGGATATCAGATGAAACTAGATTCATCAAAATCTGGTACGCCTACCGTGCTATATATTTACAACTACCCATGCTCAAGAGATAGGAAAGTTCCACATATCTCTTCGGTTCAATCCACTCGCTAAGTCCAATATGTCGTACGTAGTATGTCAACCTATAATGACCATAATACGTCTATTAACTTCTAGCTTCAAACGTAGAATATTCTAAGTGTAAAGTCACCAAATTCTACGGAAAATCAAACAACACTTCCTTTGTTTCTACATACTTTTCCACCTTTTTCAAGGCCCGAATTCAATAACCAAACATGCCACATTTAAGGCTCAACAATGTAGCTAACAAAAAGGGGATTACACGTCTAATAGGACGTGTAAAATTCTGCCCCACAATTGATATCAAACTAATCCAAAAAGGCAAATGCCATTCACGGTCAAGAGGTGCAACAACATATCATCATTTCCAATTCCTTTTCAATCCAAGCTGTTTAGTATAACATGTTATAAAGCCGAAATCGATTATAACAACTACAATCTTCAAGTAGATAACATGCGACGATTCTAATTATCGACCAAAGTGTATTTCAATTTCAAATGGCTAACATTGTCATTTTGGATTTAGGCTTCCAATATCCATAACACTTATGAACCTCCAATACATATATCTCATGCTTGTTAAAATGTAAGGCTACAACAATATGTAATCTTATAACACTTAAGAGAACAAGATTGTTACCTTGACGAGCCTTAATCCAACTTCAAGATCCGAAGTCGCTCCTTAGCAACTTAGCTCCTCTCCTTGACACTCCAATCCGCCACTTGAAGCCCTTAGAAGTTCACAAACAACTTTCCTTCAATTTCCAATCCAAACCTATGAAAACGACTTAGGTTTTCACCTTGCGACTAATGCAAAAACGACATTTTCCGGGATATTTCTATTGAGATACCCTTGCAATACCCTTAGGAACCTTGGTTTAAAGTATGGAGATTATTCAACAACAAACGAAAAGTTTTGTCTTGCTAAAAGACCCAAAACCGAGAGCTATTGTAGTCAAGAACAAGATTTCTTGAAATTTTTCTAAGTATGGGAACTTGTCTTGCTAGTAGTATGCTTATATAACAATGTGGAGGGTCAAGATTGAAACAAATGGGTGGTTTGGATGCATTTCATTTAAAAAATCTAGCCAAGTGTCCCTTTGACTTAGTCAATATTATCAAGCTCTAGCCTAGCAAGACTTGGTCATCTTAACATTGGTCAAATGACCATTAAACCCATGGTCCATTCGACCATGACCATCCAAGGGGGTGACACGTGTCGCCCTCCCATTCGTCCCAATATTTCGTTTATCGACATTTTCATAATTTCATTAAATTTTTACTAGTCTCCAATCTTAACATTTTCGAGTTCTTACGTACGTTCTTATAAACATGTCCTGGAATTACGGGGTGTAACAACTACACTGTACCGCGAGTCGATCCAGCGTATGAATCTGGACCTCACAGAGTTTCTTGAACTATGATGGGACAAGGCCCCGCCGTACCCATAACTGTACAAAAGCCTGTAATGAAGGATCTATACCAAAATGATAAACTCCTGAACAGATGGAGCTACCCAAAAACTCTGAGCAAGGGTCCTACACTTGCAGATCACCGAATTGTGTACCTAAACCTGCGGCATGAACGCAACCCCCCGGAGAAAGGGGGTCAGTACGAAGAATGTACCAAGTATATGAAACAATAAGTACTGTAAAGGAGATCACACAGTCCACATATAACAGGAAGAAAGTATGATAACTCAAAACAAGAGCACACTGAACCTTGCAAACATGAGAGTAATGCAATATTTTTTACCTTTTTAAGGTATGCCTTTAACAATGAGATTAATTGTTCCACTTTAAGTCATAAACACACTGCACCCTTTCATTAATGAAATCTCTACCGTTTCTGTTACACCCCGTAATTCAAGGACATGAAGAAAATAATAGACGCGAGAACACAAGACTTGAAAATTGGTACGAAAGAAAGAATTGTTTTTCCGAAGGAAAATCTTCCGAACGTCGGAAAGAAAAAAATGTTCATCTATGAGAATTTGATTCTCAAAATGCATTATTTGAGGAGTATGGAACCTATTAACATTGTGGAAATTTATTTTTACGGATTTCCCGAAAAATTTTACGTTTTGTGGGGCCCACGAGGGTTACGAAATTTTATGGACGAATGGGAGGGCGACACGTGTCACCCCCCCCCCCCCCCCCACATAGGCTTGCACGATTTTGGACAAGGGTGAAATGGTCATTGACCAATGTAGATGATCAAGTCTTCAAGCTTGAGATAATTGACTTAGTCAACTTGCCCACTTGTGTAGATATTAATTATTCTTCATCCTAGCCACACATATTGTCACGACCCGACCTCGGGCCCGTGACTGGTGCCTTACCTCGGGCACCCTAGTGATACAACATCAGAGAAAATCAGCGGAAATAAAAACTTACACAAGAAACAAGATATACAATAATGAAATAAGAATACAGGCTAACCAGCGGTTACCTTTACGAATATATAAATAAAATTTGAACGACGATTACATCCCAACTTTACAAACTACGCCACAGGACTACGGACCTCTAAGAATGTTATAACAACAACGACGGGACGGGGCCCGCCATACCACGAATGTAAGTACACAACGACGGGGACCATACGAATAAGCCTCGAGAAAGCGGAGCTTCCCAGCTTATTGTGATCCTATGGCGAGGATCGGCGGTGTACCTCTACTGCGGCATGAACGCGGCCCAGAAGGTCGATACAACATGTACCAAGTATGTGAAATCACGAAATCAAATCATAACATTTTAAAACCAATTACAAATACATACGAACAACCAATTTAACTGCACATAGTGCCACAGCATAAACAAGAGCAAAATAGATATAACGTAACTGGTCTTTTCTAGGCCGCTAATGATCGAAGCAAGGTCAATCGCCCATAGTATCATTATGCGTGCCTAATCCTGGAACTCCCGCAATCCACATAGGTCACACAGACCCGCATGAGGTATTCCTCGCATCGGGGGCAGCTAACCTGCGGCATCCTCCTGGACTCCCGCAGTCCGCATAGTCACACAGACCGCATGAGATATTCCTCGAATCATAGTCACACAGACCGCATGAGGTATTCCTCGAATCATAGTCACACAGACCGCATGAGGTATACCTCGCATCGGGTAACACACCCGGAGTGATCATCCTGGAACTCCGCTGACTCGCGTGGTCACCGCGGACGCGTGAGGTATTCCTCGAATCATAGTCACACAGACCGCATGAGGTATTCCTCGCATCGAGGGTGGCAAGTCCTCGGCATCATAACAAGTCAGGGGGGTATGTGATATAATAACGATCTGCGGGCTTAACGTTTAACAACGTAAGCACAAGAAGAATAACCCCCTTACACAACATCACAAGACACTAACACACGTAGCATCATAACATGTTTACTTATCAAACCATCTTACTACACTTTTCAGAAATCAATACAAGACTTTCATAAACAAATAAGTAAACCGTTCCTTCTATCTTCCTTAAGTCGTTATACCTAACTTCCCATAAAGCTAGTATAACTCTTAAGCTTTTAAAACCAAGTATTTCTTTTCTTTCAAAAATGATACATAACTCTTTTGAAATACTTCAAGATTCTTATTATTTAAAACTCAAGTCAAAAGACATCAAAGTAAAACCAAAACAATTTCCATACCTTCTTTTTAAACCAACCTTAAGACAAAAGCATGCCTTCATTTTTAAAACCAAGGCACTTTTTCCTTTAAAAGTCAAGTAGCAATATACTTTTTAAACCAAGTGTCTCACTCTTTTAAAAACAAGTAACCTATACCTTTAAATCAAGTTACTTCTCCTTTCCCAAAATCAAGTTTTTTATAAGTCAAGTTATCATTTTAAATCCAATGATAAAACCATTCTTATTTTCGAAATCCAGATAACTTTATTCTTTAAAAGACCACACACCCATTACTCATGAGTGAGGTTTTACAACTTTTTAACATAATTCAAGTCCTTAATATTTCATAACAAGGCACTTAACTTTGGAATCAAGTCAAGGACACAAAAGGAAAATCAAATTCCTTTAAACACACGTGCGTCTACCACACTAAATATATTTCACAAATATCATGCTAGAAAGGATAGGAAGAGGTTCACATACCTCGCGACGATTATCGACAATTAGCAAAACGCTCCACAGTACTATAATCCTGCTAGCCTTTTCCATCCTTCAAGTAGACTACGCTACTCGTAGTACTTCAACCTATAATGGCCATAAAACGTTTATTAACTTCTAGCTCTCTTCGTAGAACAATTCTAAGTACCAGGTTCCTTATTCTACGGAAAATTCGGCAGCACCTCCCCCCCCCACAACCACATGAATCTCCTCCTCCAACGAGGCCTGCTACCAAACCAACAATCCCAGGGGGGTTACACGTCTAACCGGACGTGTACAATTCTACTCCACAATAATACTACCAGTCTACTGTAAATACAGTTCAATTCTTATCCAGATTCATTCTACATATAGTATACTCAACTATACATTACTACCACATGTAATTTCCAATTACAATAGGGGGACAAAGATAATTACCTCGATAAGCCCAAAATTATCCAAGATATAAGTCGATCCTGAGCAACGTTTAGCTCCACTTCCTTACGCTCCAACCCGCTCCAAGCAACCCTTAGAAGTTTCTAAACAACTTCTCTTCAAGATCCAACTCCAAAAAGTGAAGAACACTTAGGTTCCAACACTACCAACTTTCGGCCAAGGGGGTGTATTTAGGCTAGGGGTGTGAAATCTTTTCCAACACTTGGTTACTAATCTTCCTAACACTCTAAGGAAGAACACTTAAAACTTTAAGAATTTTTGGACAATTTTTGCTCAAGAATCAAGGCCAAAGCCGAGAACTACAAAGGAAAGGGAGGGAGGATTTTTCAAGACTTGTAAATCTCTAAGTGTTGGATGAATAAGTCTTGCAAGCTTAGGGGTATTTATAGATAAATCAATGGCTAGGATTAAAGCAAATGTAAGGTGAGGATGGGGTACATGTGGGTGGGTAGTTGGCCAACCATTTGGCTACCACAAAAATGGGACAAGTGGCTTGCCACTTGTCCCCCAATAAAACGTCCAAGGCTAGGTGTCCATCTTCAATTCGGCCACATGGCCACATGGGGGTGACACGTGTCGCCCCCTACTCGTCCAAAATATTTCAACCTCCGAAAATATCCGCAATGCCAAAAATCCAAAAATAAAGTGGGCCCCACAAACCGTAAATTCCTCCCGTGGGCCCCACGTGACCAATTCCGGAAATAAAATTCCATAATTCTCAAATATTCCAAAAAGTCCGAATACCAAATCTGGGAATCCAATTCCCTCTAACGAACATTTTTCCTTCACAAAATCCGGAAACTTTTCCGTCGAAATATCACATCTTTCTTCCTTTCCAATTTTAATGTCGTATTCTCGTACGTACGTCCACATATACATACTCTGGAACTACGGGGTGTAACATTCTTCCCCCCTTAGAAACATTCGTCCCGAATGTTCCTTCTAAGTCTCCAAACATACCTGCCGGTATAGTCTTCCCTACTATGCTTACGAAACCAAATATGCCTGCATGGCCAATACAACATACGCGCAAAACTCACATCCGAGCCAACGAAGAATCACCTCTAACGTGTATAACAATACCATTAGCTTCACCCATGGTCCAAAGGATACTTTCTTCACACAAGAAATGATCACTTCTATTCTCATAACACATGCTCGCTTCTTCCCTTACTCGTCGTACCCTTCTCGTACACTCGAACTCTTCCTAATATACTTACCACATTTCTGTCATTGCTTCAGTTTCCAAAATCTCGGGGTTACTATCTCTAACTTGGTCATCATTAACTGGGAACACTCTGGAGGGATCTCCAATACTCTTCCGAAACATAGTAACCTGGGAGACCGGACGTACTATCTCCTAAGTCGGACGGCAGTGCTAACTTATAGGCAACCTGGCCTATTTTACAAACGATCTGAAAATGCCCAAAGTACCTCGAGCTATGTTTCCCCTGCTTTCCAAATCTCGTCACACCCTTCCGGGGTGGTACCTTCAAGAAGACCCATGACACGAACTCCAAGTGTCGGCTGATTACGCATGCGACTCGCGGTGACTCGGTGCTAAAAACCTATTCTGGATAAGCTTCACCTTACCCACATCCTGCTGAATCAAGTAGGGACCAACTATCTGAACCTTGCCAACATCGAACCAATCGACCGGCAACCTACACTTCCGCCCATACAAGGCTTCATAAGGCACCATCCGAAAACTGAAATGGTAGCTAGTATAATACTCACTCAACAAGAGGCAAATAATCCTCACAGCTACCCCTGAAATCAAAACACCGGCCCGTAACCTATCCTCAAATGCCTGGATAAAACGCGATGTTCGTCCGTCGGCCCGAGGGTGAATGCAATACTGAGACTCACCTGAGTTCCTAACCCTGCCTGGTAAAACCTCCAGAAACAAAAGAAATAGCCAAAAATTGGGCTCCACTGCCTGTCATAAAAAGTAGGAATCCCGTGCAGCCTTACAACCTTCCTGATATACAATATCTCGCATAACCCTCCGCCGAGTAAACAGTCCTGACTAAAAGACAAGATGTGCTGACCTCATCGGCCCGACTATTGGTCGAACGCATCCACGAACTCGTACGATGGTTACCTAAACTTGGGCCTAACACCTCGAGACCTATCATCTAGCGGGACCACCTCAAATCGACCCCACCATATTCGCCGCGGGTTGACTCGCGATATGGCCTCAACCCGACCCAACCGTACTAAACTCGTTCCTGGTCCGGAACAATCTTACTAATTCACGTCATGAAAGCTACCACTTCTATCTCACATTACCCATGGAATTATCGCACAAATACACCACGTATACTATGCACCCTGACAACGATCAAACGTACAATCCTTTACTCAAGATGGCCTTGCATCTAAGGTCACCATGGTTATCTGTATTCTATGGCTCAAAATTTTCCTCGTCCCCAGACTTACCCTTTTCAACTAACCATGTTTTCTAATCACAACTTACACAATGCTAACCGAACATAGCACTCCACATGTATCTACCATAACGACCTAAACAAGTCTCTTAAGGCTGAAGATATCTCTGTAACTACTGCCTCACTTTCCCTTTGTCGCTCTAATCAAATCCTGCTCTGCTGGGCGCATAACTACAGAAGGTGATGAACCAGCCACTGATCCCGAAGGCTGAGTCGTAACATCCGTGCCACCTCTGGTCGGACAATTTCTCGCAAAATGGCCCTGCTGGCCGCAAGCATAACAAGCTATCGAAGTAGTACGACACTCCCCATAAGAACACCTACCACAACGGCCATACCGAGGTGGGGGTGGTGTTATACCCCGTATTTCCAGAGTATGTACGTGAGGGCGTACGTACAAAAGTTCAAAACTTAAAGTTAGGCATAGGACAAAATTTGTGCACAACCCCCGAAAAGAATCGTTTTCCGACGAAACGTTTTACAAAACTTACGAAGGGAAAATTACGGCTATGTCATTTATAATTTTTGCGGATTTTTCCGAGAGATGAAATATTTTGGACCAACGAGAGGGTGACACTTGTCACCTCAGTGGGCAACAACATGGGCAAGGTTGGACGATTTTGTGGCCTTTCCTTAGTCAAGGTTAGGTAGGATATTTTTGTGTAGTAGATGGATAAGGACACATGGGTGAATCCACAACCTCCACTTGCCCTCCACTTGCCATCATCTTGACCCTTGAAAGTCCTATAAATACCCCCCTAAGTTGAAGAAACTCTTCATCCACAAATCATTCTTCCAAGTCTCAAAACTTCCCCCCCTTTGAGATAGCTTCTCGTCCAAACACCATCCCCCCCCCTCTAAAGGAAGCCCTAGCCGAAACACCCCTCTCCCTCCCCCTTTTTCCTTGTAGTCTCGGCAAAGTACTCCCCTCTTGGTAGAAATACTCTCCAAGTATTGTTACTATCCCCAAAATACCTTAGCCAATCCCTTATAATATTTCCAAAGTTACCTCTATACGTAGAGTCCGGAAATACTACCTTGTATTCCTATAGTCACTAAACGAAACCTTAAGAGAAACTTCATAGTTGGTTGAAGTAGAAAGTAGAAGTTGTGTAGAAACTTCTAAGGGTTTCTTGGAGAGGATTGGAGCGTTCAGATTAGGAGCTAAACCTTGCTCAGGATCGACTTATATCTTGGATAATATTGGGCTTATCGAGGTAAATAATCTTATCCGTCTATTGTAATTGGAGAATACATACTGTAGATGTATAGAAATAAGTATAAAATACATAGAAGGATATTAAAGAAGAGAATCGAACTGTAATTACATAGAGGGGTATTACAAAAGAGAATTGAACTATAATCACATCAGAAGATTTAAAGAAGATTGAATCAGTACTTACATGGATTTGTATTCTGATGAGCTTGTATAGTTTACCGGGAAGGGAAGTGCTGCCCGATTTTCCGTAGAATAGAGAACCCTCTGCTTAGATTATCCTACAGAATAGTCTAGACGTTGATAGACGTATTTGAATATTATAGGTTGATACTCTGCGCGCGACATATTCGACTTGGCAGGTGGATTTCGCCGAGAAGGTATGTGATTCTTCCTATACTCTTAAGCATGATATTTTAAAGTATATATATAGTACGGTGAGCGTCGTGTGTTAGCGAACATGGTTTTACTTGACGTCTTTTGACTTGAGTCTAAATAATAAGAATCTTGAAGTCTTTCAAAATAATTATAAATCATTTTTGAAAGAAGAATAATTGTTTTTAAAACAAAAAGCTTAAGAGTTATACTAGCTTTATGAGAAGTTAGGTATAACGACTTAAGAAGGATAAAAGGAACAGTTTACTTATGTGTTTATGAAAGACTTGTATTGATTTCTGGAAAGTATAATAAGATGGTTTGATGAGTAGACATATTATGATGCTATGTGTGTTAGTGTCTTGTAACGTTTGTATAAAAGGTTATTCTTATTGTGCTTATGTTGTTTAACGGTAAGCCGTTATGTTAGTATTACATCACTCACCTCTTGACATGATATACCGGGGGTTAAGCTGCCCTCCGATGCGGGGTATACCTCAGGCAGTCTGTGTGACTATGATTCGAGAATACCTCATGCGGGTCCAGGGGACCTATGCGGAGCTACGAGAGTTCCAGGTTAGTGTGCGGTCCTTGTGGCCATGCGGTCTATGTGGCCATGCGGACTACGAGTCGGGGCGATGCCGAGGTAGCTACCCTCGATGCGGGAATACCCAATGCGGGCTATGTGAGTGGCCTATGCGGTGCGGGAGTCGAGATTAGGCATGCATAATGATCTTATGGGCGATTGGCCTTGCTCGATCATTCGCGGCCTAGAAAAGACACATTCTGATTTACCTATTGTTGCTCTTGTTTATGATGTGGCACTATGTGCGGTTACCTTGGTTGTTTCGTACATATTTGTAAAATTGGTTTTAAAATGATATGATTTCATTTAAGTACTTTACAGTTTCACATACTTGGTACCTGTTGTACTGACCTCCTTCGGGGGGCTGCGTTCATGCCGCATGTAAGGGAAAGCAGGTGCTAGATCCGCATCCTTAGGATCTTTTGCTTTGGTGTCAGGAGCTCCATCTTCTCCGGAGGCTCGACTTTTGGGTATGATCTCCCTGTTGTTGTAGATAGTTTGTACATTCAGGGTATGGCGGGGCCCTGTCCCGCCATAGTTGTTTATCTTCTTAGAGGTCTGTAGTCCTATTGTACAGTTGGGATGTAACTGCCAGATTTTGGTTATATATATATCTTTGAAAGCGACCACTTTTGAGATAAAGCGTGTCATTTACAATTGTTTCATGTCTTGTGTTTTTATATTCCGCTGATTACTCTGATGTATGACTACTTGGGTGCCCGGGTAAGGCACCAGTCACGGGCCCCGGAACGGGTCGTGACAAAAAGTGGTATCAGAGCAGTTAATCCTCGGAAAGTGTCTACAGACCGTATCTAGTAGAGTCTTGATTATCGGTGTGTTGTGCACCACACCAATAATCAGGAGGCTATAAGATATTTAGGATTGGTTTCCATTCTTCTCACTCTGAGATCGTGCCTTAGAGCTGTGTTATAAGTTGGACCCCTCTAACGTATTTCCTTTCTTTATGATTATGCCTCGCGTAAGGCAACCCGCCCGGGCGAAGGGCAAAGCGGAGGAGTCGCTAGTAGGACACCGAGTCACGAGGCTCGAGCCCGATCTATACAGGACGGCGAGTTCCACGACGCCCGGCCCAGCAGGAGTTTAAGGCGCGGCGGTGGTGATGAGACCATAGTACCTGCACCTCCAGTCCCGGCTGGAAGCGGATGAGATAGATTCTGAGAGAGATGGCCCGATTACTAGCCAGATCGTGGCGGACGTGAGATAGGTGGATCACGGCAGTTCGATTCAGCGGACCGTGGTTCACCCGAGATCGAGATAGTTTGAGGCTACGAGATTTTTGGCGTAGCCGCCCGAGTTCTACGGTCGAGGCACGAGGATGATCCGCGAGTTCATCCGTCGATTCTGAAGGATCGTCACGAGTGATCAAGGCTTGAGATGCATGATCTTCGGTTCGCGTCGGTGCGTGATACCGCGATCGATGGTTTGACTTCGTGGGAGTTGTCGAGGAAAGCACGCATCCCGCCTACTTGGGACGAGTTTTGAGGCTTTTCTCACTCACTTCTTGCCTCGCGGATGAGAGGGCACGGGACAACATGTTGTTGTTCTTTGAGACGAGAAGGGCCTTACGATTAGTGTCACGACCCGATCCGGGCCCGTGGTCGTGCCTTACCGGGCACCCTAGTGATACAACATCGGAGAAAACCGGAAAATAAAACATAACATGAAACATGATATATGATCATAAAACAGTCAACCAAGCGGTTACCTTCCAATAAAAATATATAAACAACTCTTTCAAAGCGAGCAGTGTAATCCTTTTTACAAGCCACACTTGCGATGCTACTGGACCTCTAGAGTTTTTATACACGTAGCGGGACGGGGCCCGCCATACCTCGACTATACAAGAACCTACAACTCGGGGTAACATACCAAAGATAAGCCTCGGAGAAATGGAGCTTCCCAACGCGACGTGACCCTAGGCGAGGATCAACATCGGTGTACCTCTACTGCGGCATGACGCAGCCCGAAGGAGGTCGAGACAACAGTACCAAGTATGTGGCGAAAAATCACGTAAATGAAATCATAACGATCTATATAAAACAGAGACATGTATGATAACAAAACTACGATTCACAACATAAAAGCGATCATGTCAGTCGTGGACTCACCTCAGTCATCACTCAAATAAAACTATGGGTCTCACGCCACAACATCAATCATGTTCGCGATCGCATGCCCCCGGAATTCTGCATCGGTGTAGACATGTCCATGATGCAACAAGAATAACAATGCCCGGCCACATGCCCCGGAGTGCACGCCGGTGTGACACGTCAGTGACATTATCAACAATATCTTGGGTGATTAACCCGCGCATAGCCACACGCCCGAGTGCGCCGGTGTAGACATGTCCATGTAACCACAATAACAATATATCGGGTAATCAACCCTGCCGCATGGCCGCATGCCCCCGGAATTCTGCATCGGTGTAGACATGTCCATGTGACATCAACAACAATATACCGCACAACCAGGCTATCACAAACAAGCTCAAGCAAATTACCATACTTCTAGACTTTTATATCAAGATCCACTCCTTCCCAATAAGTCACGATATCAACACTTGCACAACAAAGGCTATCACAACAAGCATAGGCGAGTTACACAACAACAAGCATAGGCAAGTTACACACAACTCAAGGTACTTCCATTTCGTATCAAAGTCCGGGTTTTAACCTAAGTACTACGTCGTTAACTCTTTTAAAGGATCCATTTTTTCACAAAATCACATAATACAGTAGCTTAAAATAGAGTGACTATCTTTTAAGTAAACCAAAATACTTCCCTTTTGTAAAATCAAGTAACAATCATTATTTTCCAAACGTTCAAGTTTGCCTAATTTCAAATGCTCAAGTTTCTCATTTTAGAAGGGTTTCATAACTCATAGTCTTAATCTCTTTTAAAACAATTGAGTAACATATGTCTTGTATGTGAGTTTATTCTTGTTTACAACAATCTTGATACAATGACCATGATCTAGGAAATGTAATACAATTTTGTCTTATCTTAGCTTATGCGGATGGAGGTTTCTCTTGGTTTTAATAACAATTTGTTAATTGTCAATACACCTTCCTTTATTAAGCTACGTGGTTTGCTCGACACTTATTCTCATTTCCGAAATCAGTAAAACATTATTCTTTTTAAAACCAAGTACTCATTACTCGAGAATGAGGTTTCACAACACATTTAACAAAATGTTAATAACCAAGTAAAACAAGTTAAGTCTCTTATCTTTCAAGATCAAGTCTCTTAACTTCTACAATCAACAAACCAATTTTTACCTACATAGTCGTTATAACTAACTTCCCATAAAGCTATTATAACACCCATGTTTTAAACCAACCAACTCATTTAACACGTATGCGTCACCGTACTACATAGTTTACAAAGCATCATGCTAGAAGGATAGGAAGAGGTTCACATACCTCGCGATGATTATCGACAATAAGCAAAACGCTCCACAGTACTGTAACCTGGCTAGCCGTTCCACTCTTTAAGTAGAATACGCTACTCGCAGTACTTCCACCTATAAGGCCACAAACGTCTATTAACTTCTAACATGCGGTTCCATATTCTGAGAAAATTGGCGGCCTCCCCGCAGCGTAAATCTCTCCTCTATCGAGGCGGCTATCAAGCCAACGGCGGCGAAGGGTTTATACGTCTAACCGGACGTATACAATTCTACTATACAGTAATACCACAAGTCTACTGTAATATAGTCCTATGTAATTCTGATTGATTCTCTTCTTTAAATTCAGGCTTAAGTCAAAAGACATTGCATGGTATGTTGATTACTATATATAGTATACTTCAACTATATAATCCTACTACATGTAATCTCCAATTACAATAAGGGGACAAGAATATTTACCTCGACAAGCCCAAAATTATCCAAGTTATAATGTCGATCTGAGCAAGGTTTAGCTCCACTCGTGCGCTCCAAACCACTCCAAACAACCCTTAGAAGTTCTAACCAACTTCTACTCAAATACTTCAACCAACTGAAGATTTCCTTAGGGTTTCGGTTTGAGACTAAAGGACAAAAGGTAGTATTTTCGGGCTCTACGTATAGAGGTAACTTTTGAAATACTACTAGGTAAAGGCTAAGGTATTTTGGGCATTATAACAATACTAGGAGAGTATTTCTATACCACAAAAGGGGGGTCTTATACGAAAACAACTAGGCTGGGGTACCCCATGCTAGCCTCGAGGGGAGGAAGGCTCTGCCACAAGGCCACTCAAAGGGGAGGGGAAGGCTTGGGGCGAGAACACTCGAGGAGGGAGAGTTTTCAAGGCTAAGACAAAGTGAGTGGATGAATAAGTTCATCACTAAGGGGGTATTTATAGCCTGGCCAAGGCCAATCAATGGCCAAGATCATGCCAAGTGCAAGGCAAGTGTAGGGCCAAGATCAAGCCAAGTGCACCCTAACCCCTACTCCACAAAACATGCCACAAAACAATGCACCAAACAAGGCCAAAACAAGGCACAAAATAAGGGAGGAAGGCGTCCCCTCGCTTACCCAAAGTTACTGAGGTGACAAGTGTCACCCTACCGTTGGCCCAAAATGTTAGTCGCTCGGAAAAATCCGCAAAAATACAAAGCGACATAGCCGGAATTTTCCCTCGCAAGTTATGTAAAGCGTTTAGTCGAAAAACGACTCTGTCGGGTGTTGTGCCTGATAAATATTTTGGCGAGGGTGCCACATGGGGTGACACGTGTCGCCCCGATTCGCCGAATATTTAGTCCTCTGAAAATATCCAAAATCCGAAATCTCAAAAACAAAGCGGGCCACAAAGCAGTAAATTTCTCCGTGGGCCCACGTGACCATTCAGAAAATAAAATCTCAAAATTCTAATATAATCTATGAAGTCCAAATACCAAATCTGGGAATCCAATTCCCATTAACCAACCTTTTTCTTCACAAATAACAGGAAACTTTTAGTCGAAAACTCACATCTTTCTTTCTTTTCAAAATTTGCCTGAGTACTCGTCGTGCGTCCTCACATACATACCTGCAACTACGGGGTATAACATTCTCCCTCTTAGAAACATTCGTCCGAATGTTCCTTCTCAATCGGATAACGATAAAGTTCCTCTAACAAGTTGGCGCCGACGCCACGCGAACTAACACACGTTCTCTTCCTTCCTTACTCGTCGTGCGATACCGCTTTTGTCACTTTGCCGCGAGGTTCTAGTGTCACTCCGGCGACCCAACAAATGGTACCGGACTGCATGCGATCCCTGAGGTTCTCAAAACTGTGGGGTCACTACCCCCAAACTTGGTCATCTTACTAGCTTCACTGTTCCGCCAAGGCCATTCCTGGCCTTCACGAACCGCTGCAGTCGAACACATCCACGAACTCATACGATGGTCACCTAAGCGGGGCCTAGCACCCTCGTGACCCTACCTGCGGCGGGACCACCTAGCCCGACCCACCTGGCAAAACCGGCTGCGGGTCGACCAGCGGCGACCATCAACCCGACCACAATCGCGCGATACTTGCTCGCCGAAGCGGAACAATCTTACCTAATCAAGTCATGAAAGCTACCACTTCCATCTCACACTACCCATGGACTTATCACACAAATAATTCCCACGTACTTCTTACTCTGATAAGGGTCAACCATGAAATAAATCTTTTACTCAAGACGACCTTACCTCTAAGGTCTCAATCGTGACATAGTCTAAGGTTCACACTTACCATGCCCCCATACTTACCCTTCTACAATAACCAGGTGTCTAAATCACATTTAGCACAAAGCTATCCGAACATAACACTAAAACACATCAGCATACAAAACTCTAGAGGGTTAAGGATATACCTGTATCCACCGCGTCACTCTTATCATAGGCCTGTCATACAGGGCGCATAACTGTAGAAGGTGATGAACCAGCCACTGATCCTGAAGGCTGAGTCGTAACATCCGTGCTTCCCTTGGTCGGACAGTTCCTCGCAAAATGGCCCTGCTGGCCGCAAAAATAACAAGCTCCCCTGGCACCACGACACTCCCCGAAATGCGGTCTACCACATCGACCACACCGAGGTAGGGGTGACCGCATCTGGCCAACACCCTTACTTCCCTGGAAACCTGAACCCTTGGAGCCCTGACCTGCTCCCGAATACTCTGGATGCTCTGAAGGTTGTGGAGGACCACTCTGCACTGGCGGAGGTACAAAACTAGTATGCTGCTGAGGCGGTCCGCCTCGAAAGTCACCAAAGGACCCTGTTGTTCTGGCCCTCTTCTGCTGATCTTGGTCATTCCGTCGACCTCTCCGTGCCTCACACGGTCATGAGCTGCGTGCGGGCAATGTCCATGCCCGGCTGAAGAGCTACACTCGAACAAGCCTCTGTCAAGCAATCATCTAATCCGGTGACGTAGCGGTGCACTCTATCCTCCATGGTTGCCACTAAAGCGGGGACATACCGAGCCAACGAGTCAAACTCCACGTTGTACTCCCGAACCGTACGCCCTCTCTGTCTCAGCATCATAAATCTGTCGGCCCGTGCCCTCCTCATCTGCGGAGGCAAGAAGTGAGTGAGGAATGCCTCTGAGAACTCGTCCCATCTCTGCTGAGCGCATGCTCTCCCGGACAACTCGCGAATCAAACGATCATTGCGGTATCACGCGGCCGATGCGAACCTAAGACCACCGACTCGGTCTCGAAGCCTTGATCACTCTCGCGACCAGAATCGCCGGATGAACTCCTGCGGATCATCCTCGTGCCTCGACCCATAAAACTCTGGCGGGCTACTGACTCGAGAAAGTCCGTAGCCTCAAACTATCGGCTCGGGGTGAACCACTGGTGCTCTTTGGGCCCCAGGCTGTTGCATCCGGCCTATCCTCATATCGGCCACGACCACGGCGGCAAGAATCGGGCCATCTCGCATAACCCATCTCCTTTGCTCCGGTGTGGGGTGGAGGCTCAGTGCTGCGGTCTCAGCGGCCATTCTTTGCGGCTCTAACCTCTTTGGGGCTAAGCGGCGTCCAAAACCCGCGTCGAAGCACAACCTCAGTCTTGTCGGGCTGCGCCTCGTACTCTCGTATCTCACTAGCGACTCCTCCGGCTGCCTTGCCCTTCTGGGCTCTGGTTGCCTTGCGCGGAGGCATAACTGGTAAAAACGAGATACGTCAGAGGGGTCCAACTTACAACACAGCTCTAAGGCACAATCTCAGAATGAGAAGAATGGAAACCAATCCTAAATGTCCTATAGCCTCCTGATTATAGATGTGGTGCACAACACATCGATAATCAAGACTCTACTAGACACGGTCTGTAGACACTTTCCGAGGATTAACTGCTCTGATACCACTTTTGTCACGACCCGATCTCGGGCCCGTGACTGGTGCCTTACCCCGGGCACCCTAGTGATACAACATCAGAGAAAACCAGCGGAAAATAAAACATAACATGAAACATGATATATGATCATAAAACAGGTCAACCAAACGGTTACCTTCCAATAAAAATATATAAACAACTCTTTCAAAACGAACAGTGTAATCCTTTTTACAAGCCACACACAGCGGTACTACAGGACCTAAGAGTTTTTATACACATGACGGACGGGGCCCGCCATACCTCGACTATACAAGAACCTACAACTCGGGGTAACATACCAAAGATAAGCCTCGGAGAAACGGAGCTTCCCAACGTGACTGTGACCAAGAGCGAGGATCAACATCGGTGTACCTCTACCGCGGCATGAACGCGGCCCGAGGAGGTCGATAACAGTACCAAGTATGTGGCGAAAAATCAGTAAATGAAATCATAACGATCTATATAAAAGCAGGAGACATGTATGATAACAAAACTACGATTCACAACATAAAGCGATCATGTCAAGTCGTGGACTCACGCCTCAGTCATCACTCAAATAAAACTATGGGTCTCACGCCCACAACATCAATCATGTTCGCATCATGGCCGCATGCCCCCGGAATTCTGCATCGGTGTAGACATGCCCATGATGCAACAATAATAACAATGCCCCATGGCCACATGCCCCCGGAGTGCGCCGGTGTAGACACGTCCAAGTGACATTATCAATAATACTGGGTGATTAACCCCGCCGCATGGCCACACGCCCCCGGAATTCTGCATCGGTGTAGACATGTCCATGTAACCACAATAACAATATATCAGGTAATCAACCCTGCCACATGGCCACATGCCCCCGGAATTCTGCATCGGTGTAGACATGTCCATGTGACATCAACAACAATATACCGCACAACCAGGCTATCACAAACAAGCTCAAGCAAATTACCATACTTCTAGACTTTTATAAAAGATCCACTCCTTCCCAAGAAGTCACCTGATATCAACACTTGCACAACAAAGGCTATCACAACAAGCATAGGCGAGTTACACAACAACAAGCATAGGCAAGTTACACACAACTCAAGGTACTTCCATTTCGTATCAAAGTCTGGGTTTTAACCCTAAGTACTACGTACGTTAACTCTTTTTAAAGGATCCATTTTTTTCACAAAAATCACATAATACCCGTAGCTTAAAATAGAGTGACTATCTTTTTAAGTAAACCAAAATACTTCCCTTTTGTAAAATCAAGTAACAATCATTATTTTCCAAACGTTCAAGTTTGCCTAATTTCAAATGCTCAAGTTTCTCATTTTTAGAAGGGTTTCATAACTCATAGTCTTAATCTCTTTTAAAACAATTGAGTAACATATGTCTTGTATGTGAGCCGTTTATTCTTGTTTACAACAATCTTGTTACAACAGCCATGATCTAGGAAATGTAATACAATTTTGTCTTATCTTAGCTTACATGCGGATGGAGGTTTCTACTGGTTTTAATAACAATTTGTTAATTGTCAATACACCTTCCTTTATTAGCGCTGCTGTGGTTTGCTCGACACTTATTCTCATTTCCGAAATCAGTAAAACATTATTCTTTTTAAAACCAAGTACTCATTACTCGAGAATGAGGTTTCACAACACATTTAACAAAATGTTAATAACCAAGTAAAACAAGTTAAGTCTCTTATCTTTCAAGATCAAGTCTCTTAACTTCTACAATCAACAAACCAATCTTTTACCTACATAGAGTCGTTATAACTAACTTTCCATAAAGCTATTATAACACCCTATGTTTTAAACCAACCAACTCATTTAACACATGTACGTCTACCGTACTACATAGTTTACAAAGCATCATGCTAGAAGGATAGGAAGAGGTTCACATACCTCGCGACGATTATCGACAATAAGCAAAACGCTCCACAGTACTGTAACCTGGCTAGCCGTTCCACTCTTTAAGTAGAATACGCTACTCGCAGTACTTCCACCTATAAGGCCACAAACGTCTATTAACTTCTAACCGCACGGTTCCATATTCTCTGAGAAAATTGGCGGCACCTCACATGCAGCGTAAATCTCCTCTATCGAGGCTATCAAGCCAACCGGGGGTTTATCCGTCTAACCGGACGTATACAATTCTACTATCCAGTAAGACCACAAGTCTCTAATGTCTGATCTATGTAATTACTGATTCGATTCTCTTCTTTAAATTCAGCTTAAGTCAAAAGTCATTGCGCAGCTATGTTGATTCTATATATAGTATACTTCAACTATATAATCCTACAACATGTAATCTCCAATTACAATAAGGGACAAGAATATTTACCTCGACAAGCCCAAAATTATCCAAGTTATAATGTCGATCCTGAGCAAGGTTTAGCTCCGCTCAGTGCGCTCCAAACCACTCCAAACAACCCTTAGAAGTTCTAACCAACTTCTACTCAAATACTTGACCACATATGAAGATTTCCTTAGGGTTTCGGTTTGAGACTAAAAGGACAAAAGGTAGTATTTCCGGGCTCTACGTATAGAGGTAACTTTTGAAATACTACTAGGTAAAGGCTAAGGTATTTTGGGCATTATAACAATACTAGGAGAGTATTTCTATACCACAAAAGGGGGGTATTATACGAAAACAACTAGGCTAGGGGGGGGGTACCCCACGGCTAGCACCTCCAAGGGGGGGAGGGGAAGGCTCTCGGCCACAAGGCCACTCAAAGGGGGAGGGGGGAAGGCTTAGGACGAGAACACTCAAGAGGGGAGGGAGAGTTTTCAAGGCTAAGACAAAGTGAGGAGTGGATGAATAAGTTCATCACTAAGGGGGGTATTTATAGCACAAGCCAAGGCCAATCAATGGCCAAGATCATGCCAAGTGCAAGGCAAGTGTAGGGCCAAGATCAAGCCAAGTGCACCCTAACCCCTACTCCACAAAACATGCCACAAAACAATGCACCAAACAAGGCCAAAACAAGGCACAAAATAAGGGAGGAAGACGTCCCCCCCTTGCCTACCCAAACCGTCACTTGAGGGTGACAAGTGTCACCCTCTCGTTGGCCCAAAAATGTTCCGTCGCTCGGAAAAATCCGCAAAAATACAAAACGACATAGCCGGAATTTTCCCCTCGCAAGTTATGTAAAACGTTTCGTCGAAAAACGACTCTAATCGGGTGTTGTGCACAATAAATATTTCGGCCAAGGGTGCCACATGGGGGTGACACGTGTCGCCCCCCGATTCGCCCAGAATATTTCGTCCTCCGAAAATATCCAAAATACCGGAAATCTCAAAAACAAAGCGGGCCCCACAAAACCGTAAATTTCTCCCGTGGGCCCCACGTGACCATTTCCGAAAATAAAATCTCAAAATTCTAATATAATCTATGAAGTCCAAATACCAAATCTGGGAATCCAATTCCCATTAACGAACCTTTTTCTTCACAAATAACCGGAAACTTTTCCGTCGAAAACTCACATCTTTCTTTCTTTTCAAAATTTCTGCCGTACTCTCGTACGTACGTCCTCACATACATACCCTGCAACTACGGGGTATAACAGTTAGGGAATACAACATTGAGTTCGATTCGTTGGCGCGATATGTCCCTGCGTTGGTAGCAGATATGGAGGACAGGGTGCATCGCTACGTCACCGGGCTAGATGATTATATGGCCGAGTCTTGTGCGGGTGTGGATCTTGACGAGCATTGACATTACCGCATGCGAGATCATGCACTTGGATGCGAGGCGTAGAGGCGACGGTTGATAAACGGCAGCGAAGAAAGGCGGGGCGGCAGGTCTTTTGGTAGCTATCGGGGTGGACGGCCTCAGCAGCAGTCTAGATTTGCACCACAGCCAGCTCAGACCACTCCTACACCGTCCTCGGGACGGCCCGGAGATATTCGAGGCGAACCCGGGGCCGGGACTTGAGCGTCCAGGTAGCAGGTGCTAGGCGATCGGGACCACCCGCCGGTGTGGCCGTCGGTAGATCCCATTACGAATTGTGGTGCGCTCAGAGTTTGTTACGATTGCGGCGGTCGGATCACTTTGCGAGCTGTCAGAGCCAAGGCGTAGAGGTAAGTCGACTCTGGTCTTTCGCCGGGTCTTCTTCATCTCCTATAGTTACTCGCCCCGGAAGGCAGGGTACTCATGGGCCAGCAGGTCGCGGCAGAGGTCGTGGCGCGGGTCCCAGTTCCAGCGCTCCTCAGAACCGCATATATGCCTTGTCCAGCTGGCAGGACCAGGAGGCCTCACCTGATGTCGTCACAGGTACCTTATCAGTTTCTGGTTGTGATGTGTATGCCTTGATAGATCCGGGTTCTACTCTGTCCTATATATCTCCCCTTATTGCTAGTAGGATAGGGATAGATCCTGTATCCATAGACCCTTTTGAGGTTGCTACGCCAGTGGGAGATTCGGTGGTAGCTCGGCGGGTATATAGGGCTTGTCCAGTGACCTTATGCAGTCGTCAGACCCTAGCCGACTTGATAGAGTTGGACATGACTGATTTCGATGTGATCATGGGCATGGATTGGTTAGCTTCTTGCTACGCCAATGTAGACTGCAGGGAGAGAGTGGTACGGTTCCAGTTTTTTGAGGAGCCGGTTGTTGAGTGGGAGGGGAACATTGTATCGCCGAGGGGTAGGTTTATTTCCTACCTCAAGGCTAGGAAGATGGTGCAGAAGGGGTATATCTACCATCTCATTCGGGTGTTTGATACTGAGGCTGCGGTACGGATATTGATCGGTTCCGAGAGTCGAGAGTTCCCGGATGTGTTTCGGATGACCTCCGGGTATCCTCCCGAGAGGAGATAGAGTTTTGTATCGAGTCTTTGCGGACACTCGGCCTATTTCCATTCCGCCATACAGAATGGCACCTGCCGAGTTGAGAGTGTTGAAGGACCAGCTGAGAGATTTGTTGGAGAAGGGCTTCATCAGGCCTAGTGTTTCTCCACGGGAGCGCGGTATTGTTCATGAAGAAGAAGAAGGGCGGGGCCAGCTGCGCATGTGTGTTGATTACGGTGGTGAACAAGGTGACCATTAAACGAATACCCCTTCCCGGGATTGATGATTTGTTCGACCGGTTGCGAAGTGCGAGATGTTTCTCAAGATTGATCTGCGATCGGGCTATCATCAGTGCGTGTTAGAGGCGGATGTCCCCAGGATGCATTCGGACGTGCGGGCACTATGAGTTGAGGTTATGTCGTTCGGTTTGACCAATGCTCGGCTTTGTTCATGGATTTGATGAACAAGTGTTCAAGCCATTTTGGACACGTTTGTGATAGTGTTCATCGATGACATCTTGGTTTATTCCGCCGAGGCGAGGAGCATGCGAGCATTTGAGGCGTCTTGAGAGTTCTCGAGACCAGCGATTATACGCCAAGTTTTCCAAATGTGAGTTTTGGTTGACTTCGTGGCTTTTCTTGGGCATATTGTCGGTAGATGGTATTCGGGTGGATACGCCAAGATCGAGGCGATCGAGGAGTTGGCCTAGACCTCTTACTCCGATAGAGGTGCGCAGCTTTCTCGGCCTTGCAGGTTAATATCGGCGGTTCATAGAGAAGTTTGCTTCTATCTAGGCACCATTGACTAGGCTGAATCAGAACGCAGCTAAGTTTCAATGGATGATGCTTGTGGCGGGGTTTCGATTACTAAAGGAGGCGACGGCCACTGTTCTTACTCTTCTAGAGGGTCCAGACAGTTATGTAGTGTATTGTGATGAGTCAGGAGTCTTGCTCGGATGTGTGTTGATGCAGCTGGGTAAGGTTATAGCGTCAGCGTCAGCGGCTTAAGAAGCATGAGAGGAACTACCCGCATGATTTGGAGTTGGCGGTGATTCACGCCTTGAAGATCTGGAGGCACTATTTGTATGGGGTTCATGTGGATATTTATAAAGACCACAAGAGCCTCGGTATATCTTCGGCCGAGGAGCTGAACTTACAGCGAGAGACGGTGGTTAGAGCTGCTCAAGGATTACGATGTCGACATCCTGTACCACCCGGGGAAGGCCAATGTTGTGGCAGATGCCCTTAGTCGTAGGTCGATGGGTAGCCTATCAGATGTGCAGCCAGAGAGGAGGGGCATGGTTCGCGATTTACATCAGTTAGCGAGCCTTGGAGTCCGATTGATTGGTTCTGATAGCAGTGGGGTTCGAGTTCGAGAGGTTGCCGAGTCTTCCATCGTCGAGGAGGTGAAGAGACAACAGTTTGAGGATCCTGTTTTGATTCGGTATCGTGATACAACTCTTCGTGGGGAGAAGGGTCCTTTTGAGGTAGCACCTGATGGGGTGCTAAGGTTTGAGGGCAGGTTGTGTGTTCCAGATATTGCAGGACTTCGGCGGAGTTCTAGGGAAGCACACGGCGACGCGTTACTCTATCCATCCGGGGTCGACCAAGATGTACCACGACCTTAGATCTGTGTATTGGTGGGATGGCTTGAAGAGGGACGTTGCAGAGTTTGTAGCTCAGTGCCCGTGTTGTCAGCAGGTAAAGATAGAGCACCAGAGGCCTGGTGGATTATTGCAGACGATAGAGATCCCGACCTGGAAGTGGGAGGTAATCAACATGGACTTTATCACAGGATTACCTCGCACTCAGAGGAAGCATGATTCTATCTGGGTTATCGTCGACAGGCTGACGAAATCAGCCCACTTTCTTCCCGTCAGGACGACTTTCTCGGCTAAGGATTATGCGAGACTTTATATCCGAGAGATCGTAAGACTGCATGGAGTCCCTATTTCGATCATATCGCAGCAGAGGAGCCTGGTTCTGGCTAAATGCAGAGGTCTTTCCGAGAAGGGTCTAGGGGACGGTGAGCACAGTCTTGCATTCCATCCTTAGACGGACGGACAGACAGAGCGCACTATCCAGACTCTTGAGGATATGCTGCGAGCCTGTGTTATTGACTTCAGGGGTAGCTGGGAGGATCATTTGCCTCTGGTTGAGTTTGCGTATAATAATAGCTACCACTCCAGCATTCAGATGGCGCCTTACGAGGCCTTGTATGGGAGGAAGTGTAGATCGCCGATAGGCTGGTTTGATGTGGGCGAGGTGCAATTAATGGGACCAGATTTGGTACAGCAGGCCGTGGATAAGGTGAAGCTTATCCAGGAGCGGTTATTGACAGCTCAGAGTCGACAGAAGTCATATGCAGATCATCGTCGTCGGCATCTGGAGTTCGAGGTTGATGATTGGGTTTTTCTGAAGGTGTCACCCATGAAGGGTGTGATGAGATTCGGGAAGAAAGGGAAACTCAGCCCAAGGTACATTGGGCCGTATCAGATTATCCGCAGGGTAGGCAAGGTTGCCTATGAGTTGGATCTGCCGTCCGATCTGGAGGCAGTGCATCCGGTGTTTCATGTTTCTATGCTGAGGAGATGTATCAGGGATCCATCTAGAGTGCAACCGATTGACGATGTCGGTGGCCAGGGTTATCGTATGAGGAGATTCCCATAGCGATAATCGATCGTCAGGTTAGGCGTCTGCGGACCAAGGACGTCGCTTCCGTCAAAGTCTTGTGGCGGAACGAGCTCAGGGAGTAGATGACGTGGGAAGATGAGGAGGACATGAGGCAGAAGTATCCCCACCTATTCCCCACACCTCCAGGTAACTCACTTTCCTACTTGTAAATTTTCATTGACCTATTTGCTTAAGTGTTGTATTGTGGCCTTGTGTGGCATTTGCAAACTGATTTAGCCTTATCGTTGTGTGTCTTGGGAAGGAACATTCAGGACGAATGTTTCTAAGGAGGGGAGAATGTTATACCCCGTATTTCCAGAGTATGTACGTGAGGGCGTACGTACAAAAGTTCAAAACTTAAAGTTAGGCATAGGACGAAATTTGTGCACAACCCCCGAAAAGAATCGTTTTCCGACGAAACGTTTTACAAAACTTGCGAAGGGAAAATTACGGCTATGTCATTTATAATTTTTGCGGATTTTTCCGAGAGATGAAATATTTTGGACCAACGAGAGGGTGACACTTGTCACCCTCAAGTGGACGGCAACATGGGCAAGGTTGGACGATTTTGTGGCCTTTCCTTAGTCAAGGTTAGGTAGGATATTTTTGTGTAGTAGATGGATAAGGACACATGGGTGAATCCATACCCTCCACTTGCCCTCCACTTGCCATCATCTTGACCCTTGAAAGTCCTATAAATACCCCCCTAAGTTGAAGAAACTCTTCATCCACAAATCATTCTTCCAAGTCTCAAAACTTCCCCCCCTTTGAGATAGCTTCTCGTCCAAACACCATCTCTCCCCCCCCCCTAAAGGAAGCCCTAGCCGAAACACCCCTCTCCCTCCCCCTTTTCCTTGTAGTCTCGGCAAAGTACCCCCCCTCTTGGTAGAAATACTCTCCAAGTATTGTTACTATCCCCAAAATACCTTAGCCAATCCCTTATAGTATTTCCAAAGTTACCTCTATACGTAGAGTCCGGAAATACTACCTTGTATTCCTATAGTCACTAAACGAAACCCTAAGAGAAACTTCATAGTTGGTTGAAGTAGAAAGTAGAAGTTGTGTAGAAACTTCTAAGGGTTTCTTGGAGCGGATTGGAGCGTTCAGATTAGGAGCTAAACCTTGCTCAGGATCGACTTATATCTTGGATAATATTGGGCTTATCGAGGTAAATAATCTTATCCTTCTATTGTAATTGGAGAATACATACTGTAGATGTATAGAAATAAGTATAAAATACATAGAAGGATATTAAAGAAGAGAATCGAACTGTAATTACATAGAAGGGTATTACAGAAGAGAATTGAACTGTAATTACATAGAGGGGTATTACAAAAGAGAATTGAACTATAATCACATCAGAAGATTTAAAGAAGATTGAACTGTACTTACATAGGACTGTATTTACAGTAGACTTGTATAGTTTACCGGGTAGGGAAGTGCTGCCCGATTTTCCGTAGAATAGAGAACCCTCTGCTTAGATTATCCTACAGAATAGTCTAGACGTTGATAGACGTATTTGACTATTATAGGTTGATACTCTGCGCGCGACATATTCGACTTGGCAGGTGGATTTCGCCGAGAAGGTATGTGATTCTTCCTATACTCTTAAGCATGATATTTTAAAGTATATATATAGTACGGTAGACGTACGTGTGTTAACTGAACATGGTTTTACTTGACGTCTTTTGACTTGAGTCTAAATAATAAGAATCTTGAAGTCTTTCAAAAGAATTATAAATCATTTTTGAAAGAAGAAGAATAATTGTTTTTAAAACAAAAAGCTTAAGAGTTATACTAGCTTTATGAGAAGTTAGGTATAACGACTTAAGAAGGATAAAAGGAACAGTTTACTTATGTGTTTATGAAAGACTTGTATTGATTTCTGGAAAGTATAATAAGATGGTTTGATGAGTAGACATATTATGATGCTATGTGTGTTAGTGTCTTGTAACGTTTGTATAAAAGGTTATTCTTATTGTGCTTATGTTGTTTAACGGTAAGCCGTTATGTTAGTATTACATCACTCACCTCTTGACATGATATACCGGGGGTTAAGCTGCCCTCCGATGCGGGGTATACCTCAGGCAGTCTGTGTGACTATGATTCGAGAATACCTCATGCGGGTCCAGGGGACCTATGCGGAGCTACGAGAGTTCCAGGTTAGTGTGCGGTCCTTGTGGCCATGCGGTCTATGTGGCCATGCGGACTACGAGTCCAGGACGATGCCGAGGAGTAGCTACCCTCGATGCGGGGAATACCCCATGCGGGCCTATGTGAGTGGCCTATGCGGACTGCGGGAGTCCAGGATTAGGCATGCATAATGATACTATGGGCGATTGGCCTTGCTTCGATCATTCGCAGCCTAGAAAAGACCTGTTACAGTTTACCTATTGTTGCTCTTGTTTATGATGTGGCACTATGTGCGGTTACCTTGGTTGTTTCATACATATTTGTAAAATTGGTTTTAAAATGATATGATTTCATTTAAGTACTTTACAGTTTCACATACTTGGTACCTGTTGTACTGACCTCCTTCGGGGGGCTGCGTTCATGCCGCAGGTAAGGGAAAGCAGGTGCTAGATCTGCATCCTTAGGATCTTTTGTGTTGGTGTCAGGAGCTCTATCTTCTCCGGAGGCTCGACTTTTGGGTATGATCTCCCTGTTGTTGTAGATAGTTTGTACATTCAGGGTATGGCGGGGCCCTGTCCCGCCATAGTTGTTTATCTTCTTAGAGGTCTGTAGTCCTATTGTACAGTTGGGATGTAACTGCCAGATTTTGGTTATATATATATATGCCGAAAGGCGACCCTTTTTCAGATAAACTGTGTCTCATTTACAATTGTTTCATGTCTTGTGTTTTTATATTCCGCTGATTACTCTGATGTATGACTACTTGGGTGCCCGGGTAAGGCACCAGTCACGGGCCCCGGAACGGGTCGTGACAGGTGGCCTCTTCTGGCTAACACCCCTTCCTCTCCGACCCACTGAATCCGCAACTGACTTGGTAGGCTAAGTCATCCCACCTGTATCCCTCCTACTAGGACATTTTCTCCTTACATGGCCCTGACGGTCGCTGGTAAAACAAGCACCAAAGAAAAGCGACATTCCCGGGATGGCGCTGTCATCGTGAACACCGAGGAAAAAGCGAACCGTGGCTAGAACCTATGTAAATCTGTGAACCAGAAGCCCTGGAGCTTTGACCAACTCCTGCATACTCCGAACGTCCTGAAGTCTGTGGAGGACCACTCTGTACTGGCGGAGGCGCATAACCCGCCTGCTGCTGAGAAGGTCCGCCTCGAAAGTTACCAAAGGACCCTGTTGTCCCGGCCCTCTTCTGCTGATCTTGGTTAATCCGTCGATCCCTACGTTCCTTAGTCTGCTGCGCGTAAGCCTGTAGGCGGGCAATGTCCATGTCTGACTGAAGAGCTACTCTTGTACAACTCTCTGCTAGATAATCGTCATGTCCTGTGACATATCGGTGCACTCTATCCTCCATGTCTGCCACTAACGCGGGGACATAACGAGCCAATAAGTCAAACTCTATACTGTATTCCCGAACCGTCCGCCCGTTCTGCCTCAACCTCATAAATCTATCTGCCCGAGCTCTCCTCATCTGCGAGGGCAAGAAGTGTGTAAGAAATGCCTCTGAGGTCTTGATCACTTTCATGATCCGCTGCAACTGTCGAATAAACTCCTGATGATCTTCCTCGCCTTGATCCATAGGACTCGGGTGGTACTCAAGAAGTCCTGAAGGCTCAAAACTATCGGATCTAGGGTGAACCACTGGTACTGCCGGAACCACCGGCTCCCGTCCGTCCTCATTCCCAGCCACCAGACTAGCTAGTAACTGGGTCAACTCCTTGTAACTTATATCCTCTGTTCCTGGCCGTGGGACTAGAGGCTCAGGTATCGTGGTTTGGTAGCTCACGCTCTCGCTCTAAACCCTCCTGGGGCTAGCGGCGTCGCAGAACTCCCCGAATGAAGCGTTGTCTCAGATAATGACTGGGCCCGTGCCCTGGTAACCCTCTGTGTTCTACTCGCAGCTCCTCTGCGCCTTGCCGCTTCGGGCTCACGGTTGCCGCGTAGAGGCATAACGGGTGAAAAGAATACGTCGGAGAGTCCAACTTATAACATGACTCTAAGGCACGATCTCGAGTGAGAAGAATGGAAACCAATCCTAAATATCCTGCAGACCTCACGATTATAGGTGTGGTGCACAACACACCGATAATCAAGACTCTACTAGATACGGTCTGTAGACACTTTCCGAGGATTAACTGCTCTGATACCACTTTTGTCACGACCCGACCCCGGGCCCGTGACTGGTGCCTTACCTCGGGCACCCTAGTGATACAACATCAGAGAAAATCAGCGGAAATAAAAACTTACACAAGAAACAAGATATACAATAATGAAATAAGAATACAGGCTAACCAAAACGGTTACCTTTCTGAATATATAAATAAAACTTGAACCCGAACAGTTACATCCCAACTTTACAAACTCTGCCCACAACAGGACTACAGACCTCTAAGAATGTTATAACAACAACGACGGGACAGGGCCCCGCCATACCCCTGAATGTAAGTACCTACAACGACAGGGGACCATACCAAAGATAAGCCTCCGGAGAAACGGAGCTTCCCAAAACGCTGAACTGTGATCCTATGAGCGAGGATCGACGACTGGTGTACCTCTACCTGCGGCATGAACGCAGCCCCCCGAAGGAGGTCAGTACAACAGGTAGCAAGTATGAAGCGTAAAAATCGAAATCAAATCATAACATTTTAAAACCAATTACAAATACGTACGAACAACCAATTTAACTGCACATAGTGCCACAGCATAAACAAGAGCAAAATAGATATAACGTAACTGGTCTTTTCTAGGCCGCTAATGATCGAAGCAAGGCCAATCGCCCATAGTATCATTATGCGTGCCTAATCCTGGAACTCCGCGATCCGCATAGTCACTGCACCGCATGAGGTATTCCGCCGCATCGGGGCAGCTAACGCGGCATCCTCTCGACTCCGCGATCGCATAGTCACACTGCACCGCATGAGGTATTCCTCGAATCATAGTCACACAGACCGCATGAGGTATACCTCACATCGGGTAACACACCCGGAGTGATCATCCTGGAACTCCCGCAGCTCCGCATGGTCACACAGACCGCATGAGGTATTCTTCGAATCATAGTCTCACAGACCGCATGAGGTATTTCTCGCATCGAGGGTGGAAGTCCTCGGCATCATAACAAGTCAGGGGGGTATGTGATATAATAACAGTACAACGGGCTTAACGTTTAACAACGTAAGCACAACAAGAATAACCCCCTTACACAACATCACAAGACACTAACACACGTAGCATCATAACATGTTTACTTATCAAACCATCTTACTACACTTTTCAGAAATCAATACAAGACTTTCATAAACAAATAAGTAAACCGTTCCTTCTATCTTTCTTAAGTCGTTATACCTAACTTCCCATAAAGCTAGTATAACTCTTAAGCTTTTAAAACCAAGTATTTCTTTTCTTTCAAAAATGATTCATAACTCTTTTGAAATACTTCAAGATTCTTATTATTTAAAACTCAAGTCAAAAGACATCAAAGTAAAACCAAAACAATTTCCATACCTTCTTTTTAAACCAACCTTAAGACAAAAGCATGCCTTCCTTTTTAAAACCAAGGCACTTTTTCCTTTAAAAGTCAAGTAGCAATATACTTTTTAAACCAAGTGTCTCACTCTTTTAAAAACAAGTAACCTATACCTTTAAATCAAGTTACTTCTCCTTTCCCAAAATCAAGTTTTTTATAAGTCAAGTTATCATTTTAAATCCAATGATAAAACCATTCTTATTTTCGAAATCCAGATAACTTTATTCTTTAAAAGACCACACACCCATTACTCATGAGTGAGGTTTTACAACTTTTTAACATAATTCAAGTCCTTAATATTTCATAACAAGGCACTTAACTTTGGAATCAAGTCAAGGACACAAAAGGAAAATCAAATACCTTTAAATACACGTGTGTCTACCGCACTAAATATATTTCACAAATATCATGCTAGAAAGGATAGGAAGAGGTTCACATACCTCGCGACGATTATCGACAATTAGCAAAACGCTCCACAGTACTATAATCCTGCTAGCCTTTTCCATCCTTCAAGTAGACTACGCTACTCATTGTTATACCCCGTATTTCCAGAGTATGTACGTGGGGACGTACGTAGAAAATTTGGAATTTCAAGTTAGGCTTGGCCGAATTTTATTTGTGCATAACACCCGTTTAGAGTCGTTTTTCGACGAAACGTTTTCACAGCTTTCGTAGGGGAATTTCCGGCTATGTCATTTTTAATTTTTGCGGATTTTTCCGGGAGACGAAGCGTGTTGGGCCAACAAGAGGGCGCCACTTGGCACCCTCCCATTGGCGGACGTGAGGGGCGGATTCTTGGACGAAATGGAGGTGTATTGGTAGGATATTTTGTGTGTTAGTTGGTTAGGGGCACTTGGCAAGATCTTGGCCCTACACTTGCTAGGCACTTGGCTAGATCTTGGCCATTGGTTGGCCTTAGCTTGTGCTATAAATACCCCTCTAAGGTTGAAGACTTCTTCATCCAAAATGCCTAAGTCTTGAGAGCCTTTCCCCTCCCCATTTTTTCGTGAGGCCCTCTTGGCCGAGAGTAGCACCCCCCCCCCCCTCTAGGGGTGCTAGCCGAGAGCCTTCTCCCCTCCTAGTAGTGTGGCAGTGGGTACCCACTGCCTAGTTGCTTTCGTATAATACCTTTGTTGTTTAGAAATACTCTCAAAAGTATTGTTATAATGTCAAAATTACCTTAGCCATAGACCTTGTTGTATTCTAAGGTTATACCTATCTGAAAAGCCGTAAATACTATTATACTTCCCTTCCGTCACAAAAACCGAAACCCTAAGGAAAATCTCCATAGTCCGTTGGAGTATTGTGTAGAAGTTGGTTAGAACTTCTAAGGGTGGTTTAGAGCGGGTTGGAGCGCTCGGAGTTGGAGCTAAACGATTGCCCAGGATCGACTTTAAGCTAGGATAATTATGGGCTTATCGAGGTAATTATCTTGTCCCCCTATTGTAATTGGAAAATACCTGTTGTTAGATTATATAGTTGAAGTATACTATATATAGTACTGAACGTAGTTATCGGCAATGTCTTTTGACTTAAGCCTGAATAATACTTACGGCAATGTCTTGCGACTTAAGCCTGAATTTAAAGAAAATCTTGACCGTAATTACATAGGGCTGTATTACAGTAGACTTGTGTAGTAGTACCGTGGAGTAGAATTGTACCCGTTAGGGTTAGATGTATAACCCCCCCTGGTTGGCTTGGTAGCCGGCCTCGATAGAGGAGGAGATTTACGCTGTTGCGGGGGGGGGAGGTGCTGCCGAATTTTCTGTAGAATGTTCTACGAAGAGACCTAATGTTAATAAGCGCCTTGTGGCCTTATAGGTGGAAGTACTACGTATGGCGCGATCTGCTTAGCTTAAGGAGTAGCCGACGGTTGGAGCGTTTTGCTATTAGTCGATACTCGTCGCGAGGTATGTGAACCTCTTCCTATCTCTTCTAGCATGATATGTGTGAACTATGTAGTACGGTAGACGTACATGTGCTAAATGTATTTGACTGGTGTAAACATAAAGTGTTATAACGGCTTTATGGGAAGTTGGTTATAACAGCTTTATGTTGGTTAGAAAATACATGTGGTTTTTAAAAAGGTAACTGATTTGAACTATAACTAGCTTGTTATATGTTAATAAAGAACTTGAAGTATTTCAAAAGATTCTTGAATCATTTTGAAAGGAGAAGTAATACTTGGTGTTTGAAAACTTAAGAGTTATACTAGCTTTATGGGAAGTTAGGTATAACGGCTTAAGAATGTTTCTTGATTTGAAATCGAATGTGTATCGACAAACCATCTGCGGCGTTAATAAAAGGAAATGTTTTGACTAATTAAGTATTATTAAAACGGAGAAACTTCCATCCGCATAGAAGCTAAGATGAGACAAAATGATGTTTCTAGATCATGGTCATTGTAATAAGATTATTATAAACAAGAATATCCTACTCATATAAGGCTTAGGTTTCTCAGATTGTTTAAAGGAGAACTATATTCTTAAATGAATAAGACTATGAACTACTTAAACCGTTCTAAAATGAGAAACTTGAACATTTGGAATTAGGCAAACTTTAACATTTGAAAAGTATGTTAATACTTGATATTACAAAGAGAAGTAATTGATTTACTTAAAAAGATAATCACTCTATGTTCATAAACTACGTATTGATGGTTTCTTTGTGGAGTAACGATCTTTTAAAGATTTAATGTATAAAGTACTTTGGGGATAAAACCCGATCTTGTTAATCGCATAGTAGAAAGTACCTTGTGTGAACAACTTGATTTTGTTGGTTTGTGATAGTCTTGTAATACTTTCTTGTTGCTTTGATAAGTAAACTTTTTAGGATGCTTCGTGTGTTAGTATCTTGTGATGGTTGTGTAAAGGGGGTTTCACTTGATTGTGCTTATTAACTATCAGTCGTTATTATATTATTGTTGCATTCATCTCTTGAGATGATTAGGGTTAAGCCCTCCGTCTGGGGTAGACTCGGCGGTCGATGGACTATGATTCGAGATACCTCGTGCGGGTCTGGGGGCTATGCGGAGCTACGAGTTCCGTGTTAGTATCGCGTCCTTTATGGGCATGCGGTCCTTGTGGCTATGCGGACTCGAAAGTCGGGGCGATGCCGGGAGTAGCTACCTCGATGCGGGGAATGCCTCATGCGGGCGATGAGATTGGCTACGCGAGTGCGGGAAGTTCCAGGACTAGACGCGCGACATCGACATCTGCGGGCAAGTGGCGGCTTTGATCATGTGACGATGCAGACAGATCTTATGATCTGATTCATGACCTTGTTGAGTGCGTAGGTGTTAGTAGTCGGCTATGCCTTCGTACTTACCCTGTACGGTTTTATTTGGACACAGGTGGGACCTGGTGATCATGTGTATTCCTTGGTGCTTTTCTATCATAGACTGCCGGCAGTGAGGAAGGTATTCCACGGGCATGATTGATGTTATGGGCCTGAGACCCATAGTTATATTTGAGTGATGACTTTGAGGGCGTGAGTCCCTGACTTGACATGACTGCTTATTTATTGCGAACTGTAGTTTGGTTATCATACATGTCTCCTGCTTTATAGACTATTATGATTTCATTTACAGTATTTTTAGTTTCACATACTGCATTTTTGTTATCGACCTCCTTGGGGCCGCGTTCATGCCGCAGTTGAGGTACACGATCGTTGATCCTAGCTCTCGTGTCACGATTCAGCGTTTGGGAAGCTCCGTTTCTCGGAGGCTTATCGATGGTATAGTCCGTCGTAGTAAGTGTTTACATTCGGGGTTTGGCGGGGCCCCGTCCGCCATTGTTGTCGTATCATTCTTAAGTGCAGTAATCTTGTTGTGGCGGGGTTGTAAAAAGGATTAAAGCTATTCATTGTAAAGTTGTTATTTATATACGAAAGGCAAAGTTTTCTAAAGTTAAGCGTTTATGCGTTTCTTGTTACTTCTTGTTGTGGTTTTATGTTCGTGATTACTCGATGTTGTGTCACTAGGGTGCCGGGGTAAGGCACGATCCACGCCCAGTTCGGTCGTGACAAAAGTGGTATCGAAGCGATTAATCCTCGGAAAGTGTCTCTGCACCGTATCGATGAAGTCTTGATTATCGGTGTGTTGTGCACCACACCAATAATCAGGAGGCTATAGGATATTTAGGCTTGGTTTCTATTCTTCTCACTCTGAGATCGTGCCTTAGAGCTGTGTTTTAAGTTGGACCCTCTGACGAAATTCTTTCCTTATCGTTATGCCTCGCGTAGGCAACCCCGGGAGGGCAAGGCAGCCGAGGGAGCTGCGAGTAGAGTTCAGAGGGTGGCGAGGGCACAGGCCCAATCATTACCTAGGGTAGTGCTTCATTCGGGGAGTTCTGCGACGTCACTAGCCCAGCAGAGTTTAGCACGGCGGCGGCAGTTCCTACTGCGGCCATGACATTTGAACCTTCAGTTCCACGACCGGGAACAGAGAATTTAGATTGCAAAGAAGCGACCCTGTTACTAGCTATAGATTTGGCTACCAGAGAGTATACCAATGTACCGCGAGTCTTGAGGACTATCTAAAAGAGGGTTGTGCAAGAGTAATTCTTCAGTTAGGCTTGAGCATGGCACGTATGCGGGCTTATGCGCGTGGCCGAGACGTGTAGAGATCGGCGGGTTAACGAGGGACAGTAGAAGAGGGCCAGAGCAGCAAGGTCCTTTAGTAACTTCGAGGCGAGTCGCCTCACCAGCAGATTAGATATGCACCTCCGCCAGTGCAGAGTGGTCTTCCACGGATTTCAGGACGTTCGGAGTATGCAGGAGTTGGTCGGAACTCCAGGGCTTCCGGTTCACAGTGTGATAGACGTCATCTCGGGGAATGTCGTCTTTTAGTTGGTACTTGTTGTACCTGCGGCCGTCAGGGCCATGTGTCGAGAAAGTGTCCTTGTAGGAGGACTTAGCCTTCAGGATCGGTGGGTAGTTCGTCATCTTCCTTAGCTATGCGCCCTACGGGGCAGGTTTGATTAGAACAACTAAGGGGAGTGAAGCAGTAGATATAGATATATCTTTAACCCTCTAGAGTTTTGTATATGTGATAAGGTGAGTATACCTTAAGTGCTATGTTCTGATAGCAGTGTGTCAGTTGTGACTAGATCATGGTTGTTTAACCGAGTAAGATTTTGGGGGATAGAGAAAGTGTGAGCCTTAGAGCTTTATACGTAGAGACCTTAGAGGTAAGGCCATCTCGAAAAAGGTGTAGCGTTATGTTTGATCCTTATCGGAGTGCATAGTGCACGTAGTATATGTTTGGGATAGGTCCCTAAGTAGTATGAAATGAAAGAGGGTAGTTGAGCTAAGAAGACCGCTAGGTTTTCGTAACGTGTTTAGTGAGGTTGTTCCTTCGGGGAGCTAGCATTTTGCGCCTTGCCGGGTCGGGTTGAGGCCACGTTGCGGGTCAACCCGCGGCATGTTTGGTGGTGGGGTCTGGTTGTGGTGGTCCCGCCTTGTGGTGGGTCCGCGGTGTTAGGCCCAGTTTAGTTGACCAACGACGAGTTCGTGGATGCGTTCGACCGATGGTGGTCGATGGGAGCGACCATCGTGTTCTTCGATCGGGGCCGTTTACTCGTGTTGAGTTATCTGAAAGGTTGTAAGGCTGCACGGGGTGCCTACCTTCACCTTATGACAGACAGTGGAGCCCAGGGAACGGCTGTTTTGTTTCTGGAAGTTTTGCCAAGCATGTGTTAAGAACTCAGGTGAGTCTCAGAATCGCATTCGCCCTCGGGCCAGTGTTTGGATTTCGGGGATAGTTGTGGGGATTGTTGTCTCCTGTGGAGGTAGTGTTTAAGCTACCATTTTAATGTTCGAATGTCGCCTTATGAAGCCTTGTAGGGGCGGAAGTGTAAGTTGCCGGTCGATTGGTTCGATGTTGGCAAGGTTCAGATAGTTGGTTCAGGCTTGATCCAGCAGATTGTGGGTAGTGAGAAGCTTGTCTAGAAGAGGTTCTGGCAGCTCAGAGATATCGTGCGGATAATCGGCGACGACGCTTAGAGTTCAGATTGACGGTCGGTCTTCTTAAAGGTACCACCCCGGTTAGGGTGTGACGAGTTGTGGAACAAGCGAGAACTTAGCGAGTTACTTTGGGCCTTTGTGAGTTCATGTGAAGAATAGGCGGGTTGCCTATATGTTAGCATTTGCCGTCCGACTTAGGAGGAAGGACGTCGATCTTCGTATTGTTATGTTCGGAAAGTATCGAAGATCCATCCAGAATGTTCCCGACCAATGATGACCCGTTAGAGATAGTAACCCGAGTTTTGAATCGACCGCGACGTAAATGTGGTAAGAGTGTCGGCGATACGTGATCGCATGCAGCCCGGTACCATTGTTGGGTCGTCGGAGCAAGGCTCGCGACAAAGTGACAAAGTGGTATCATTTGGTGATGTTAGAGGTGTTTCCTCGTGGACTTGGATGTAAGTTTTTTTGTGCGCGGGTGCTTCTGTGGCCAGGTGTGGCAGGATTGTGCTCGTAAGTATAGTAGTGGTAGCGCCGCGTTTGTTTTGAGACTTAGAAGGAACATTCGGGACGAATGTTTCTACGGAGGGGAGAATGTTATACCCCGTATTTCCAGAGTATGTACGTGGGGACGTACGTAGAAAATTTGGAATTTCAAGTTAGGCTTGGCCGAATTTTATTTGTGCATAACACCCGTTTAGAGTCGTGTTTACGAACGTTTTCCACGCCTTTCGTAGGGAATTTCCGGCTATGTCATTTTTAATTTTTGCGGATTTTTAGGAGACGAGCGTGTTGGGCCAACAAGAGGCGCCACTTGGCACCTCCCATCAAGCGGACGTGAGGGGCGGATTCTTGGACGAAATGGAGGTGTAGTTGGTAGGATATTTTGTGTGTTAGTTGGTTAGGGGCACTTGGCAAGATCTTGGCCCTACACTTGCTAGGCACTTGGCTAGATCTTGGCCATTGGTTGGCCTTAGCTTGTGCTATAAATACCCCTCTAAGGTTGAAGACTTCTTCATCCAAAATGCCTAAGTCTTGAGAGCCTTTCCCCTCCCCATTTTTTTTCGTGAGGCCCTATTGGCCGAGAGTAGCACCCCCCCCTCTAGGGGTGCTAGCCGAGAGCCTTCTCCCCCCACCTCCTAGTAGTGTGGCCGTGGGGTACCCCCCCCCCCTAGCCTAGTTGCTTTCGTATAATACCCCCCTTTGTGGTGTAGAAATACTCTCAAAAGTATTGTTATAATGTCCAAAGTACCTTAGCCATATACCGTGTTGTATTCTCAGGTTATACCTATCCGAACAGCCCAGAAATACTATTTTACTTCCCGTCAGACACAAAACCGAAACGCTAACGAAAATCTCCATAGTCCGTTGGAGTATTGTGTAGACGTTGGTTAGAAGTTCTACGGGTGGTTGAGAGCGGGTTGGAGCGCTCGGAGTTGGAGCTATACGAGTGCACAGGAGCGACTTTAAGCTAGGATAATTATGGGCTTATAGAGGTAATTATCTTGTCCCCCTATTGTAATTTGAAAATACCTGTTGTTAGATTATATAGTTGAAGTATACTATATATAGTCTTGAACGTAGTTATCGGCAATGTCTTTTGACTTAAGCCCGAATAATACTTACGCAATGTCTTGCGACTTAAGCACAATTTAAAGAAAATCGAATGTAATTACATAGGGTTGTATTCTGAGACTTGTGTAGTAGTACCGTGAGTAGAATTGTACCGTTAGGGTTAGATGATAACCCCCTGGTTGGCTTGGTAGCCGGCCTCGATAGAGGAGGAGATTTCTGCTGTTGCGGAGAGTCTTTGCGAATTTTCTCGTAGAATGTTCTCTGAAGAGACCTAATGTTAATGCGCCTTGTGGCCTTATAGGTGGAAGTACTACGATGGCGCGACCGCTTAGCTTAAGGAGTAGCCGACGGTTGGAGCGTTTGCTATTAGTCGATACTCGTCGCGAGGTATGTGAACCTCTTCCTATCTCTTCTAGCATGATATGTGTGAACTATGTAGTGCGGTGAGCGTACGTGTGCTAAATGTATTTGATGGTGTAAACATAAAGTGTTATAACGGCTTTATGGGAAGTTGGTTATAATGACTTTATGTTGGTTAGAAAATACATGTGGTTTTTAAAAAGGTAACTGATTTGAACTATAACTAGCTTGTTATATGTTAATAAAGAACTTGAAGTATTTCAAAAGATTCTTGAATCATTTTGAAAGGAGAAGTAATACTTGGTGTTTGAAAACTTAAGAGTTATACTAGCTTTATGGGAAGTTAGGTATAACGGCTTAAGAATGTTTTACTGATTTCGGAAATCAGAATGTGTATCGACAAACCACTGCAGCGTTAATAAAAGGAAATGTTTTGACTAATTAAGTATTATTAAAACCAGTAGAAACTTCCATCTGCATAGAAGCTAAGATGAGACAAAATGATGTTTCCTAGATCATGGCTGCTGTAATAAGATTATTATAAACAAGAATATCCTACTCACATATAAGGCTTAGGTTTCTCAGATTGTTTAAAGGAGAACTATATTCTTAAATGAATAAGACTATGAACTACGAAACCGTTCTAAAATGAGAAACTTGAACATTGGGAATTAGGCAAACTTGAACATTGGAAAAGAATGTTACTACTTGATTTTACAAAGAGAAGTAATTGATTTACTTAAAAAGATAATCACTCTATGTTCATAAACTACGGGTATTGATGGTTTCTTTGTGGAGTAACGTATCTTTAAAGATTTAATGTATAAAGTACTTTGGGGATAAAAACCGATCTTGTTAATCGTATAGTAGAAAGTACCTTGTGTGAACAACTTGATTGTGTTGGTTTGTGATAGTCTTGTAATACTTTCTTGTTGCTTTGATAAGTAAACGTGTTAGGATGCTACGTGTGTTAGTATCTTGTGATGGTTGTGTAAAGGGGTTTCTTGATTGTGCTTATTAACTATCGATCGTTATGATAGTATTGTGGCATTCATCTCTTGAGATGATTCCGGTTAAGCGCCCTCCGATGCGGGGTAGACTTCAGCGGTCGATGGACCTATGATACGAGATCCCTCATGCGGGTCCCGGGGCCTATGCGAGCTACGAGTTCGAGTTAGTATCGTCCTTTATGGGCATGCGGTCCTTGTGGCCATGCGGACTCGAAAGTCGGGGCGATGCGGGAGTAGCTACCGATGCGGAATGCCTCACGCGGGCGATGAGATTGGCCTATGCGAGTGCGGGAAGTTCCGTGACTAGACGCGCACATCAGATCGCGGGCAAGTGGCGGCTTTGATCATGTGACGGTGCAGACAGATCTTATAATCGATTCGCGACCTTGTTGGTGCGTAGGTGTTAGTAGTCGGCTATGCCTTCGTACTGACGCTGTACGGTTTTATTTGGCCACAGGTGGGACCTGGTGATCATGTGTAGTCCTTGGTGCTTTTCTATCATAGCCTGCCGGCAGTGAGGAAGGTATTCCTCGGGCATGATTGATGTTATGGGCACGAGACCCATAGTTATATTTGAGTGATGACTTTGAGGCGTGAGTCACGACTTGACATATCGCTTATTTATTGCGAATCGTAGTTTGGTTATCATACATGTCTCGCCTTTATAGACTATTATGATTTCATTTACGATATTTTTAGTTTCACATACTCTGCACTGTTATCGACCTCTCCCGAAGTGCGTCATGCCGCAGTTGAGGTACACGATCGTTGATCCTAGCTCTCGGTCACAGATTCAGCGTTTGGGAAGCTCGTTTCTCGGAGGCTTATCGGTGGTATAGTCCGTCGTAGTAAGTGTTTACATTCAGGGGTTTGGCGGGGCCCTGTCCCGCCATTGTTGTCGTATCATTCTTAGAGGTCTGTAGTACTGTTGTGGGCAGGGTTGTAAAAAGGATTAAACTGTTCATTGTAAAGTTGTTATTTATATATGCCGAAAGGCAAAGTTTTCTAAAGTTAACTGTTGTACGTTTCTTGTTACTTCTTGTTGTGGTTTTATGTTCCGCTGATTACTCTGATGTTGTGTCACTAGGGTGCCCGGGGTAAGGCACCAGTCACGGGCCCAGGTTCGGGTCGTGACACTCATAGTACTTCAACCTATAATGGCCATAAAACGTTTATTAACTTCTAGCTCTCTTCGTAGAACAATTCTAAGTACCAGGTTCCTTATTCTACGGAAAATTCGGCAGCACCTCCCCCCCCCCCCCCGCAACCACATGAATATCCTCCTCCAACGAGGCCTGCTACCAAACCAACAATCCCAGTGGGGGTTACACGTCTAACCGGACGTGTACAGTTCGACTCCACAATAATACTACCAGTCTATTGTAAATACAGTCCTATGTAAATACAGTTCAATTCTTATCCAGATTCATTCTACATATAGTATACTCAACTATACATTACTACAACATGTAATTTCCAATTACAATAGGGGGACAAAGATAATTACCTCGATAAGCCCAAAATTATCCAAGATATAAGTCGATCCTGAGCAACGTTTAGCTCCACTTCCTTACGCTCCAACCCGCTCCAAGCAACCCTTAGAAGTTTCTAAACAACTTCTCTTCAAGATCCAACTCCAAAAAGTGAAGAACACTTAGGTTCCAACACTACCAACTTTCGGCCAAGGGGGTGTATTTAGGCTAGGGGTGTGAAATCTTTTCCAACACTTGGTTACTAATCTTCCTAACACTCTAAGGAAGAACACTTAAAACTTTAAGAATTTTTGGACAATTTTTGCTCAAGAATCAAGGCCAAAGCCGAGAACTACAAAGGAAAGGGAGGGAGGATTTTTCAAGACTTGTAAATCTCTAAGTGTTGGATGAATAAGTCTTGCAAGCTTAGGGGTATTTATAGATAAATCAATGGCTAGGATTAAAGAAAATGTAAGGTGAGGATGGGGTACATGTGGGTGGGTAGTTGGCCAACCATTTGGCTACCACAAAAATGGGACAAGTGGCTTGCCACTTGTCCCCCAATAAAACGTCCAAGGCTAGGTGTCCATCTTCAATTCGGCCACATGGCCACATGGGGGTGACACGTGTCGCCCCCTACTCGTCCAAAATATTTCATCTTCCGAAAATATCCGCAATGCCAAAAATCCGAAAATAAAGTGGGCCCCACAAACCGTAAATTCCTCCCGTGGGCCCCACGTGACCAATTCCGGAAATAAAATTCCATAATTCTCAAATATTCCAAAAAGTCCGAATACCAAATCTGGGAATCCAATTCCCTCTAACGAACATTTTTCCTTCACAAAATCCGAAAACTTTTCCGTCGAAAAATCACATCTTTCTTCCTTTCCAATTTTAATGTCGTATTCTCGTACGTACGTCCTCATATACATACTCTGGAACTACGGGGTGTAACACATATGTTGTAATCTTGACCCTCCATTGTGTTATATATACTACACTAGTGCAATATTTGTCTTCAACACTTAGAAAAAATTGAGAAACCTTGTGCTAGCTAAGTGAGCTCTCGGCTTTAGGGAGATTTCCACACAAAAAATTTGCAATTGTGGATCATAATTCACAAGACTTTAACCCAAGGTCCCTAAGGGTATTGTAAGGATATCTCAATAGAAATATCTCGGGAAAACGACGTTTTCACGTTAGTCGCAAGGCGAAAACCTAAGTCGTTTTCATAAGTTTGGATTGGAAACGGAAGAGAAGTTGGTTGTGAACTTCTAAAGGCTTCAAATAGCGGATTGGAGCGTAAAGGAAAGGAGCTAAGAATTGCTAAGGAGCGACTTTGAATCTTGGAATTTTATAAGGGCTTATAAAGGTAACAATCTTGTCGTTTTAGTAATTAAAGATTACTTATTGTTGTAGTTATGGCAATAAACAAGCATGAGATGTATATATTGAAGTTTGATAAGTGTTATGGATATTGGAACCCTAATCCGAAACTAGCATGTTTAGCCTTTGAGATTACAATTCTATTTGGTTATTAGTTTAGCAGTCGCATGTTATATAAAGAAGAATTGTAGTTGTTAATGTTGTTTACGACTATATAACATGTTAGACCTAACAACTTGGATTGAATAAGAATTGTAAAGGACTTAGGATTGGTTATATTGGTGGCCGAATTCCCTTATAAGTGTTGGATTGTTTTATATGAATTGTGGGGCAAAATTTTACACGTTTTGTAAGGCGTGTAATCCCCTTTTATTGGTTGGTGTTGTTATACCCCGTATTTCCAGAGCATGTACGTGAGGGCGTACGTACAAAAGTTTAGCCTTAGTTAGGCACTTTGGACGAAAAATATTTGTGCACAACTCACTAAAAGAATCGTTTTCCGACGAAACGTTTTACAAAGCTTGCGTAGGGAAAATTCCGGCTATGTCATTTATTATTTTTGCGGATTTTTCCGAGATATGAAACATTTTGGACCAACGAGAGGGTGACACTTGTCACCCTCAAGTGGACGGCAAACATGGGCTTGTTTGGACGATTTTGTGGCTTTCCTTTGGTCAAGGTTAGGTAGGATATTTGTGTGTAGTAGATGGATAAGGGCACTTGGGTGAATCCTCACCCTACACTTGCATAGCACTTGGCTTCATCTTGGCCATTGGTTGGCCTATAAATACCCCCCTTAAGATGAAGAGTTCTTCATCCACATATCAACTTTCCAAGTCTCCAAAATCCCTCCTCTCTCCTTATAGTTCTCGTCCAAAAGCTCTCCCCCCCCCCCCTCTAAAAGAGCCTAGCCGAAACACCCCTCTCCCCCCTCTAGCCTAGTGGCTTCGGCCAAGTATACCCCCCCCCCCCTTTGGTAGAAAGTTGTCTTCCAAGTAAAGTTACTATTCCTAAATACCCTAGCCCAAATCCCTTATAGTACTTAAGTAGAAGTTGTGAAGAACTTCTAAGGGTTTCTTGGAGCTATCGGAGCGTCCAGACTAGGAGCTAAACCTCGCTCAGGATCGACTTATATCTTGGATAATATTGGGCTTATCGAGGTAAATAATCTCATCCTTCTATTGTAATTGGAGAATACATACTGTAGAAGTATAGAAACAAGTATAAAACACTTAGAAGGATATTAAAGAAGAGTCTTGAACTATAATTACTTAGAAGGGTATTACAGAAAAGAATTGAACTATAATCACATCAGGAGTGTAAAGAAGATTGAACTGTACTTACGTAGGACTGTATTTACAGTAGACTTGTATAGCTTACCGGGTAGGGAAGTGCTGCCCGATTTTCCATAGAATTAAGAACCCTCTGTTTAGAATGTCCTACAGAGTAGTCTAGACTTTGATAGACGTCTTTGACTATTATAGGTTGTTACTCTGCGCGCGACATATTCGACTTGGCAGGTGGATTTCGCCGAGAAGGTATGTGATTCTTCCTATACTCTTGAGCATGATATTTTAAAGTATATATATAGTACGGTAGACGTATGTGTGTTAACTGAACGTAGTTTTACGGCAATGTCTTTTGACTTAAGCCTGAATAATAAAGATCTTAAAGTCTTTCAAAAGAATTATAAATCAGTTTTGAAAGAAGAAGAATAATTGTTTTTAAAGCAAGGAGCTTAAGAGTTATACTAGCTTTATGGGAAGTTAAGTATAACGACTTAAGAAAGATAAAAGGAACAGTTTACTTATGTGTTTATAAAAGACTTATATTGATTTCTGGAAAGTATAATAAAAATGGTTTGATGAGTAGACATAATATGATGCTATGTGTGTTAGTATCTTGTAACGTTTGTATAAGAGGGTATTCTTGTTGTGCTTATGTTGTTTAACGATAAGCTGTTATGTTAGTATAATATCACTCACCTCTTGACATGATACCGGGGGTTAAGGCGCCTCCGACGCGGGGTAGACTCGGTGATGCAGGACCATGGTTCGAGAATACCTCATGCGGGTCCAGGGACCTATGCGAGCTACGAGTTCGAGTTAGTGTGCGGGGTTATACCTCACGCGATGCATGTGGCCGTGCGGACTACGAGTCGGGGCGATGCGAGGAGTAGCTACCCTCGATGCGGGGTTATACCTCATGCGGGCTATGTGAGTGGCCTATGCGGACTCTGAGAGTCGAGATTAGGCTGCATAATGATACTATGGGATTGGCCCTTCGATCATTCGCGACCTAGAAAAGACACATTCTGATTTACCTATTGTTGCTCTTGTTTATGATGTGGCTATGTGCGATTACATTGGTTGTTTCGTGCATATTTGTAAAATTGGTTTTAAAATGATATGATTTCATTTAAGTATTTCTGATTTCACATACTTAGTACTGTTATCGACCTCGCCCGGGGCTGCGTTCATGCCGCGGTAAGGGCAGCAGTGCTAGATCCGCATCCTTAGGATCTTTTGTGTTGGTGTCGGGAGCTCCATCTTCTCGGAGGCTCGACTTTTGGTATGATCTCCTGTTGTAGATAGTTTTGCATGATCGAGGTATGGCGGCACTGTCCGCCATAGTTGTTACTTCCCAGAGGTGCAGTAGTCTATTGCACGGTTGGGATGTAAGCGCGATTTTGATATATATATATATAGAAAGACGCCATTTCTCGAGATAAAATGTGTCTCTTTTACAATTGTTTCATGTCTTATGTTTTTATATTAGTTGATTTTCTCGATGTATGATCGCTGGTGCGGGTAAGGCACGATCCACGAACGGGCAGTCGTGACAAAAGTGGTATCGAGCGATTAATCCTCGAAAGTGTCTACGCCGTATCTAGTAAGTCTTGATTATCGGTGTGTTGTGCACCACACCAATAATCGAGGAGGCTATAGGATATTTAGGATTGGTTTCCATTCTTCTCACTCGAGATCGTGCTTTAGAATTTGTGTTATAAGTTGGACCTCTAACGTATTTCTTTTACATGTGATTATGCCTCGCGTAAGGCAAGGGCCCGAGAAGGCAAAGCGGTAGGAGGCGCTAGTAGGACAAGAGTCACGAGGGCTCGAGCCCGATCTATACAGACGACGAGTTCCATGACGCCGCCGGCCCAAAGAGAGACCACGATACCGTACCTCGGTCCACGATGCAGGCGGAGAGTTAGGTACAAGAGATGGCTCAATTGCTTGGCGAGATCGTGGTCGAACATGAGGATAAATGAATCTGTGATTCGATTCGGCCCAGTAGTACCGTGGTTCACCGAAGCGAATAGTTTGAGGCTACGGGATTTCTGAGTTGTAGCCCGCGAGTTCTGGTCGAGGCACGAGGATGATCCGAGGAGTTCATCCGTCGATTATAGAGATCATGCGGGTGATCGAGATTGAGAGATCGAGTCTGTGACGCCGGTTCCACATCGGCGTGTGTTACCGCGATCAATGGTTTGATTCGTGGGAGTTATCCCGGGGAGACCGCAGCGTCCCAACTACGGGATGAGTTCTCGGAGGCCTTTCTCACTCATTTCTTGCCTCCACAGATGAGGAGGGCACGGGTCGACAAATTTTTGTTGCTGAGGCAGAGAGGACGCACAGTTAGGGAGTACAACGTTGAGTTTGATTCATTGGCTCGATATGTCCCTGCGTTGGTAGCAGATATGGAGGACAGGGTGCATCGCTACGTCACCGGGCTAGATGATTATATGGCCGAGTCTTGTGCGGGTGTGGCTCTTCACCCGATCATGGATATTACTCGCATGCGAGCTCATGCACTTGGATGCGAGGCGTGAGGCGGCGGGTTGTGAGCGGCGAGAAGAAGACCGGGCGGCGGTCTTTTGGTAGCTATCGTGGTGGGCGGCCTCAGCTAGCCTAGATTTGGGTGCACAGCCAGCCCAGAGCACTCATGCACCGTCTTCGAGGACAGACTAGGGCCCCAGGACTTCAGACGTCCAGGGTAGCAGAGGTGCGGACCGATCGGGACCACCCCTCCGGTGTGGCGGTCGGTAGATCCCATTACGGAATTGTGGTGCTGCTACGGGAGTTTGTTACGATTGTAGCGGCGAGTCACTTTGCGGCTTGTCAGAGCGAGCGGCTGAGATGGTAGGGTCACTACGAGTTCTTTCGCCGGGTCTTCTTCATCTCCTACAGTTACTCGCCCCGGAGGGCAAGGTACTCATGGACCAGCAGGTCGCGGCAGAGGTCGTGGTGCGGGTCCCATTTATAGCGGTCCTTAGAACCGCATTTATGCCTTGTCCAGCCGGCAGGATCAGGAAGCCTCACCTGATGTCGTCACAGGTACCTTATCAGTTTCTGGTTATGATGTGTATGCCTTGATAGATCCGGGTTCTACTCTGTCCTATATATCTCCCCTTATTGCTAGTAGGATAGGGATAGAGCCTGTGTCCATAGACCCTTTCGAGGTAGCTACGTCAGTGGGTGATTCGGTGGTAGCTCGGCGGGTATATAGGGCTTGTCCAGTGACCATTTGCAGTCGTCAGACCCTAGCAGACTTGATAGAGTTGGACATGACTGATTTTGATGTGATCATGGGCATGGATTGGTTAGCTTCGCTACGCCCGGTGTAGCTGCGAGGAGAGTGAGTGCGGTTCGGTTTCTGAGAGCGGTTATTGAGTGGGAGGAACTTTGTATCGTAGAGGGTAGGTTTATTTCCTACCTCGAGGCTAGGAAGATGGTGCGAGAAGGGTATATCTACCATCCCATTCGGGTGTTTGATCACGAGGCTGCGGTACCAGTTTTGATCATCCGATGGTCGAGAGAGTTCCCGAGATGTGTTTCAGACGACCTCGGTATCCCTCGGAGAGGAAGATAGAGTTTTGTATCGATGTCTTTGCGACACTCGGCTATTTCCATTCGCCATACGAATGGCACTGCCGAGTTGAGAGAGTTGAAGGACCAGTGCGAGATTTCTTTGGAGAAGGGCTTCATCGGACCTAATGTTTCTCCACGAGAGCGCGGTGTTCGTGAAGAAGAAGGGCGGGGCCTTGCGCATGTAATGTTGATCTGAGCGGTGAACAAGGTGACCATTAAACGAATACCCCTTCCCGGGATTGATGATTTGTTCGACCCGATTGCGAGCGAGATGTTTCTCAAGATTGATCTGCGATCGGGCTATCATCAGTGCAGTCGAGAGGCGGATGTCCCTAGGACTACATTCGGACGATGCGGGCATTATGAGTTCGGTCATGTCTTTTGGGTCGACCAATGCTCGTGGTATTCATAGATTTGATGAACGAGTGTTCAAGCCATTTTTGACACGTTTGTGATAGTATTCATTGATGACATCTTGGTTTATTCTCGCTCAGAGCAGGAGCATGCGGAGCATTTGGGGACTGTGCTGAGAGTCCTCCAGGACCAGTAGTTATACGCCAAGTTTTCCAAATGTGAGTTTTGGTTGACTTCGGTGGCTTTTCTTGGGCATATTGTAGGGGCTGATGGTATTCGGGTGGATACGGCGAATCGGCGATCGAGGACTTGGCCTGACCTCTACTCCGGCAGTGCGCAACTTTACGGGCCTTGCGAGTTACTATCGGTTCGTGGAGAAGTTTGCTTCTATCTGCACCATTGACTAGTGACTCGGAAGGCGGCTAAGTTTGATGGATGATGCTTGTGGCGGGGTTTCGATTCTTGAAGGGCGGTCGACGACCGCCGTTCTTACTCTTCGGAGGTCGAGACGGTTATGTTGTGTATTGTGATCGTCGGGCGTCGGGCTCGGATGTGTGTTGATCTGGTAGGTAAGGTTATAGCGTCACGTCAGCGGCTTAAGAAGCATGAGGAACTACCCCACCCATGATTTGGAGTTGGCGGCGGTGATTCACGCCTTGAAGATCCGGAGGCACTATTTGTATGGGGTTCATGTGGATATTTATCTGAGACCACAAGAGCCTCCGGTATATCTTCGGCCGAGAGGAAGCGAACATACAGCGAGGCGGTGGTTAGAGTTACTTAAGGATTATGATGTCGATATCTGTACCACGGGAAGGCGATGTTGTGGCGGATGCTCTTAGTCGTGAGTCGATGGGAGTCTATCGGGCGTGCAGCCGAGAGGAGGGCATGGTTCACGATTTGCATCGATTAGCGAGCCTTGGTGTCCGTTTGATTAATCGATAGCGATGGGTTCGAGTTCGAGAGGTTGCGAGTCTTCCATCGTCCGGGAGGTGAAGAGGCAATAGTTTGAGATCGGTTTTGATTGGTATCGTGACGCGGCTCTTCGTGAGGAAGGGTCCTTTTGAGGTAGCACTTTGATGGGGTGCTAAGGTTTGAGCGGTAGTGTGTTCCGGATGTTTGAGGACTTGGCCGGAGTTCAGGGAAGCACACGGTGCGGCGTTACTCTATCCATCCGGGTCGACCAAGATGTACCACGACCTTAGATCGTGTATTGGTGGGATGGCTTGAAGAGGGGCGTTGCGAGTTTGTAGCTCGGTGCCGTGTTGTCGGCGGTGAAGATAGAGCACGAGGCCCGGTGGTTTGTTGCGACGATAGAGATCCCGACACGGAAGTGGGAGGTGATCAACATGGACTTTATCACGGGATTACCTCGCACTCAGGAAGCATGATTCTATTTGGGTTATCGTCGGCCAGGTCGAAATCAGCCCACTTTCGTCCCGTCAGGACGACCTTTTCGCCTGAGGATTATGCGGACTTTACATCAGAGATCGCCGATCGCATGGAGTCCCTATTTCGATCATATCGCATGCAGAGCCCGTTCGGCTAACACGGAGGTCTTTCTAGAAGGGTTTAGGGACGCAGGTGAGCCTGAGTACTACATTCCATCCTCAGACAGACGGACAGGCAGAGCGCACTATCCAGACTCTTGAGGATATGTTGCGATCCTGTGTTATTGACTTCAGGGGTAGCTGGGAGGATCATTTGCCTCTAGTTGAGTTTGCGTATAATAATAGCTACCACTCTAGTATTCAGATGGCGCCTTATGAGGCCTTGTGTCACGACCCATTCCGGGGCCCGTGACTGGTGCCTTACCGGGGCACCCAAGTAGTCATACATCAGAGTAATCAGCGGAAAATATAAAGCAAGACATGAAACAGTTTATAAAATAGGACACAGTTTAAGTGAGAAAACATCGCCTTTCGGCATATATATAAAAACATGGTTTAGCAGTTACATCCGATCTTGTGCAACAGACTACAGACCTCTGAAATATACAACTATGGCGGGACGGGGCCCGCCATACCTGGCTATACAAAACTATCTCTGACAGGAGATCATACCCAAAAGTAGAGCCTCGGAAAGGATGGAGCTCACGACACCAACGTAGAGATCCTAGGAATGTGGATCTAGCACTGCTTGCCCTTACTGCGGCATGAACGCGGCTCGAAGGAGGTCGATAACAGTACTAAGTATATGAAAGCGTAACATACTTAAATGAAACATATCATTTTAAAAGCAGTTTGCAAGTATGTATGAAACAACGAGAAGCGCGCATAGTGCGCATCACAAACAAGAGCGTAATAGGTAAAGCGTAACAAGTCTTTTTAAATGCGAATGATCGAAGCAGAGCAATTGCGTAGTATCACCATGCAAGCCTAATCACGGACTCCGTAGCCCGCGTAGGCCAATCACATAGGCGCGTAGGGTATATAACCCGCATCGAGGTAGCTACTCCTCGGCATCGTCCCCGACTCGTCGTCCGCATGGCCACATAGACGCATGAGGTATAACCCGCGCTAACACGGAACTCCGTAGCTCGCATAGGTCCCTTGGACCCGCATGAGGTATTCTCGAATCATGGTCCTGGACACTGAGTCTACCAGCGTCGGAGGCGCAACCCCGGTAATATGTCAAGAGGTGAGTGATGCTACACTAACCTAACGACTTATCGTTAAACAACATAAGCACAACAAGAATACTCTTTTTCACAAACGTTACAAGACACTAACACACATAGCATCATATCATGTCTACTTATCAAACCATCTTATTATTCTTTTCACAATTCAATATAAGTCTGTTATAAACACATAGGCAAACTGTTTCTTTTATCAATCTTAAGTGGTTATACTTAACTTCCCATAAGGCTAATATAACTCTTAAGCTTCTGTTTAAAAACCAATTAGTTCTCTTCTGTAAAAAAATGATTCAGTATTCTTTTGAAATGCTTTCAGATCTTTATTATTCAGGCTTAAGCCGTGAGGCATTCAGTAAGTGTTATTCGAGCTTAAGCGGTGAGGCATTGCCGTAAGTATTATTCGAGCTTAAGTCAAAGACATTGCGTAGTTATATTTTAGTTAACACGTATGCGTCTAGTACTATATATATTGTAAAATATCATGCTTTAGGAAGAATCACATACCTTCTCAGCGAAAACTACCTGCCAAGTTGAATATGTCGCGCGCAGAGAGTCAGCCTATAATAGCCACAGATATCTATCAAAGACTACTCTGAAGGTCATTCTAAACAGAGGGTTCACAATTCTATGGAAAGTTGGGCAGCACTTCCCTACCCGGTGAGCTATATAAGTCTACTGTGAAAACAGTCCTATGTAAGTATAGTTTGATTATTCTTCTTTTAAACCCTTCTACTGTGGTAACAGTTCGATTCTATTCTGTGATATGCTTCTAAGTATTTATACTTAGTCTTATACTACAACAGTATATATTCTCTAATTCAAAAGAGGGTTAGGATTAGTTACCTCGGTAAGCCCAATAATATCCTAGAAAAAGTCGCGCCTGAGCAAGGTTTTGCTCCTAAGTTGTATGCTCCAAGGAAACCTTAGAAGTTCTTCACAACTTCTACTAAGTACTAAGGTATTTGGGCTAGGGTATTTTGGGCATTATAACAATACAAGAGCGACTTTCTACCAAGGGAGGGGTAGATTTTGGCTAGGCTGGGGGCCTCGGCCAAACTTCTTAGGCTAGAGGGGGTATTCGGCCAGGGCCTTCACAAGGGGAGGAGGTGTTGGGCGAAAAGGCTACAAAGGGAGAGGAGAGGATTTTCAAGACTTGGAAAGCTTTGTGGATGAAGAACTCTTCATCTTAAGGGGTATTTATAGGTCAGAAGTGGCCAACCAATGGCCAAGATTTAGACAAGTGCAAGGCAAGTGTAGGGTGAGGAGTAACTATACACAAATATCCGACCAACTCCTTGACTTGTGCACAAGGCCCCACAAACGTGCCATTGCTAGCGAAGTCGTCCAAATGGGCGATTTGAAGTCCACCAATTGGAGGTGCCAAGTGTCGCCCTCCGTTGGTCCAAAATGTTTCGTCTCTCGGAAAAATCATAAAAATTAGAAATGGCATAGCGGAATTTACCCTACGAAAGGCTGTGGAAGCGTTTACGTCGGAAAACTATTCGTTTTGTGAGTTGTGCCCAAAAAATCGTCAAGCCTAAACTTTAAGGCTAAACTTTTTATGCGTATTCCCTTACGTACATACTGCAAATACGAGGTATAACATTCTCCCTCCTTAGAAACATTCGTCGAATGTTCCTTCCCAAACGATTAACGATAAGATTCTTCATAACTTAAGCGATTGTAAATGCCACACGGCCACGAGCAACACTTAGGCGAAGCGATAACGAAAATTTACAAGTAGGAAAGTGAATTTACTTGGAGGTGTGGGAATAGGTGAGGATACTTCCTGCTCATGTCCTCGCCGGCTTCCCGTCATCTCCTCCCCGAGCTCGTTCCTCCACAAGACTTTGTGGAAGCCACGTCCTTGGTCGCGAGCGCCTAACGACGATCGACTATCGCTATGGGAATCTCCTCATCGATAACCCCCGGTCACTGGACATCGTCGTCAATCGGGTGTACCTAGATGGATCCCCGATACATCTCGCCGGCGTAGATCGTGAAAAGCTGGATGCACGCCTCCGGATCGGACGGCAGATTCAACTCGTAGGCAACCTTGCCTACCTGCGGACAATCTGAAGCGGCCCGATGTACCTGGTGAGTTTCCTTCTTCCGAATCTCATCACACCGCTTCATGGGTGACGCCTTAGGAAAACCCAATCATGAACCTCGAACTCAAGATCTGGCGGCGATGATCTGCATCGACTTACATCGACTACGGTATCGATAGCGCTCGGATAAGCTTCACCTTATCCACTTTCTTGTACCAAATCTGGTCCCACTTGCGCACTCGCCCACATCGAACCAACCTATAGGCGATCTGCTTCCTCATACAAGGCCTCATGGCGCCATCGAATCTTGGAGTGGTAGCTATTATTATACGCGAACTCAACTAGAGGCAAATGATCCTCCCAACTACTGCGAAGTCAATAACACGGGCTCGCAACATATCCTCGAGAGTGCGGATAGTGCGCTCTGCCTTCCGATGCATGCGTGGATGAAATGCGATGCTCGTGGCTCACTGCGTCCTAAACCCTCTGGAAGGACCTCCGAAGTTAGCGTAAACCGGGCTCCACATGCGATATGATCGGTAGGGACTCCATGCGATCGACGATCTCTCGGATGTAAAGTCGGCATAATCCTCGGTAGAAAAGGTCGTCGGCGGGAAGAAAGTGGGCTGATTTCGTCACTGTCGGCGATAACCCATATAGAATCATGTCTCCTGCGAGTGCGAGGTAATCTGTGATGAAGTCCGTGTTGATTACCTCCCTTCCGGTCGGGATCTCAATGCGTAACAAACCACGGGCCTCGGTGCTCTACCTTCACTGCGCGACAACACGGGCGAGCTACGAACTCGCAACGTCCCTCTTCAAGCCATCCCACCAATACACGGATCTAAGGTCGTGGTACATCTTGGTCGACCGGATGGATAGAGTAACGCTTGTGTGTGCTTCCCAAGAACTTCTGCGAAGTCACGAAACATCTGGAACACACACCGCCCTCAAACCTTAGCACCCGTGGTGCTACCTTAAGGACCGCGCCTCACGAAGAGGCGTATCACGATATCGAATCAAAGTGGATCCTCGGCTGTTGCCTCTTCACCTCGCCGGCGATGGAAGACTCGGCAACCTCACGAACTCTAACCCCACCGCTATCGGAATCAATCAAGCGGACACGAGGCTCGCTAGCGATGCAAATCACGAACCATGTCCCTCCTCTCTAGCGCACATCGATAGGCTCCCATCGACCTACGACTAAGGCATACGCACAACATTGGCCTTCCGGGTGGTGCGGGATATCAACATCGTAATCCTTAGCAACTCTAACCACCGTCTCGCCGTAAGTTCGGCTCCTCTGGTGAAGATATCTTGGAGGCTCTTGTGAGTGCGTATAAATATCCACGTGAACCCCATACAAGTAGTGCCTCGGATCTTGGCGTGAATCACGGTACGACTCCAAATCATGGGTGGGGTAGTTCCTCTCGTGTTTCTTGGTGTCGGGATGCATATGCTATAACCACGCCATCTGCATCAACACACATCCCAACCCGATGCGGCGCGTCACAATACGACATAACCATCTGGACCTGCGGAAGAGTAAGAACGAGGCGGTCGTCGGTCTCTTTCAAAGAATCGAAACCACGCTCCAAGCATCGATCCCATGAAACTTGGGCGCCACGAGTCGGCCTAGTCAATGGTGCGAAGATAAAGCAAACTTCTCCACGAACCGATAATATCTGCAAGGCCCGAAAGCTGCGAACCTCGCCGGAGTAGTAGGTCTAGGCCAAGTCTGGCCTCGATCTTGGCGTATCCACTCGAATGCCATCAGCCCGACAATATGCCCAAGAAACGCCATCAAGTCAACAAAACTCACATTTGGAAAACTTGGCGTACAAGCTGCTGGTCTGGAAGCTGTCGGCCGATCGCCAAATGCTCGCGTGCTCTGCTGGCGAGAATAAACCAAGATATCATCAATGAACACTATCACAAACGTGTACAAAAATGGTTTGAACACTCGGTTCAACAAATCCATGAATACCGCGGAGCATTGGTCAACCAAAGACATGACCACGAACTCATAATGCGTCTGGGTCTCGAATGCGATCGAGGACATCCACCTCTCGACTCGCACTGGATGATAGCCCGATCGCAGATCAATCTTGGAGAAACATCTCGCACCCTGCAATTGGTCGAACAAATCATCAATCACAGGAAGGGGTATTCGTTCTTAATGGTCACCTTGTTCAGCTCGTAATCAACACATGCGCGGCGTCCCATCCTTCTTCTTCACGAACAATACGGCGTTCCCGGGGAGAAACACTAGGCACGATGAAGCCGCTTCTCCGGCCAAATCTCTAAGGCGATCCTTGACTCTCTCAACTCGGCGGTGCCATTACGTATGGCGGAATGGAAATAGGCGAGTGTGCGCAATATGTCAATACAAAACTCAATCTCCTCTCGGGAGGGATACGGAAATCACAGGCTCACGTGCGGGAACTCGGCGACTCTGGGCGGCGAAAATCTGGTACGCGGCTTGATTATCAAACACCCGAGCGAGATGGTAGATATACCGCCTGCACGTCTTCCTAGCCGAGGTAGGAAATAAACCTACCACCGGCGATACCGTGCTCCTCCCACTCAACAATGGCTCCTCAGAAGCTGGAACCGTACTACTCTCTCTCTGCGGTCTACATTGGCATAGCAAGAAGCTAGCCAATCCGTCCCCATAATCACGTCGAAGTCAATCATCTCCAACTCTATCAGTCGGCTGAGGTCCGGCGACTATAAATAGTCACGGGACAAGCTCTATATACCAGAGCTACCACGAATCACCCAGCTGGCGTAGCTACCTCGAAAGGGTCTATGGACTCGGGCTCTATCCCTATCCTACTAGCAACAAGGGAGATATATGGGGCAGTAGAACCGGATCTATCAAAGCATACACATCGACCAGACCGATAAAGTACCGTGGCGACATCGGTGAGGCCTCACGATCTGTCGGTGGACAAAGCATAAATGCGGTTCGAGGACCGCTAGGCGGACCGAGCCACGACCTCTGCGCGACCTGCTGACCGTGAGTACCTTGCCCTCCGGGGCGAGTAGCTGTCGAGGATGAAGAAGACGCGAAAGAACTGTGGTGACCTACCATCAATTGCCGCCAGTGGACGGTTCCTCGCATAATGACCTGCGCCCTGGCCCGAAACAAACTCCGTACCTGACTCGAAGTGGGATCTGCATCGGCCACGGCTGAGGTGGTCGTCGGCGATGCCTCTGCCGCTGCGGGCGTCACGAAGTCCTGGGGCCACAGTGCGCCTCGAATATCTGGTCTTGCGAGGGCGGCAGGAGTGCTCTGGTGGCTGTGGTGCAAATCTAGGCTAGCTTCGAGGCGCCCACCACGATAGCCACCAAAAGACCTGCGTCTGGTCTTCCTGCTGCTGTCAACCCGGCGGTCTCGCTCCTCACATCCAAGAGCATGAGCTGCGTGCGGGTAATGTCCATACGGTGGAGAGAAACCCCGCATGACTTCGGCCATATAGTCGTCTGGCTTGGTGACATAGCGGTGCACCTATCCTCGTATCTGCTGCAATCTTTGGGACATATCGAGCCAATGAATCAAACTCGACATTGTACTCACGGCGGTCGTCCTCTCGCCTCGATGGTAAAAATCTATCGGCCGCGCCCTCGCCGTCTGTGGAGGCAAGAAGTGAGTGAGGAAAGCCTCGAGAACTCATCCCAGTAGGCGGGACGCGTGCTCTCCGGGATAACTCCGTGAATCAAACCAATCATTGCGGTATCACGCGACCGATGCGAACCGAAGGTCACAGAATCCGTCTCTCGAGGCCTTGATCACCTCGTGATCTATGAAGGCGCGGATGAACTCCTGCGGATCATCATCCTCGGCCTCGACCGTAAAACTACGGCGGGCTCTGACTCAAGAAATCTCGTAGCCTCAAACTATACGCCTCGGGTGTACCACGGGTGCGGCCGTGGCTGAGCTGAGCCCAGGCCGCGTCGGCCTCTCGTGTCGGGCCACAACTTTAGCCAATAGCCGGGCCGTCTCGCTTGTACCTAACTCCTCGCCCGGTGTGGGGCGGGAGGTGTGGGTGCGTGTGTCTGTCTTTGAAATGGCGGCGTCATAGAACTCGCCGTCTCGGTATGGCGGGCACGAGCCCTCGTGACTCTGGGTGTCTGCTAGCAGCTCCTCGGTGCCTTGCCCTTCGGGCGGGTTGCCTTACGTGGAGGCATAAGCATTACGAGGAAAGGAATACGTTAGAGGGTCCAACTATAACCTGACTCTAAAGCACGATCTCGGAATGAGAAGAATGGAAACCAATCCTAAATATCCTATAGCCTCACGATTATTGGTGTGGTGCACAACACACCGATAATCGAACTCTACTAGATACGGTCTGTAGACACTTTCAGAGGATTAACTGCTCTGATACCACTTTTGTCACGACCCATTCGGGGCGTGGTAGTGCCTGCAGGGGCACCCAGTAGTCATACATCAGTAATCGCGGAAAATATAAAGCAAGACATGAAACAGTTTATAAAATAGGACACGGTTTAAGTGAGAAAACATCGCCTTCGGCATATATATAAAAACATGGTTTAGCGATTCACATCGATCTTGTACAGCGGACTACAGACCTCTAGGAAATATACAACTATGGCGGGACGGGGCCCGCCATACCTACTGTACAAAACTATCTACAACGGGAGATCATACCCAAGTAGAGCCTCGGAAAGGATGGAGCTCACGACACCAACGTAGAGATCCTAGGAATGTGGATCTAGCACTGCTTGCCACCTGCGGCATGAGCGGCCCCGAAGGAGGTCGATACAACGGTACTAAGTATATGAAGCGTAACATACTTAAATGAAACATATCATTTTAAAAGCAGTTTTGCAAGTATGTATGAAACAACGAGAAAGCGCGCATAGTGCCACATCACAAACAAGAGCGTGATAGGTAAGCATGCGAGGTCTTTTCTAGGCTGCGAATGATCGGCAGGGCCAATTGCGTAGTATCACCATGCAAGCCTAATCACGGACTCCGTAGCCCGCATAGGCCAATCACATAGGCGCCGCATAGGGTATATAACCCGCGTCGGTAGCTACTCCTCGGCATCGTCTGGACTCGTCGTCCGCGTGGCCACATAGACCGCGTGAGGTATAACCCGCGCTAACACGGAACTCCGTAGCTCCGCATAGGTCCCTTGGACCCGCATGAGGTATTCTCGAATCATGGTCCTGCATCGCTGAGTCTACCCGCATCGGAGGCGACTTAACGATAATATGTCAAGAGGTGGTGATGCTACACTAACCTAACGACTTATCGTTAAACAACATAAGCACAACAAGAATACTCTTTTTCACAAACGTTACAAGACACTAACACATAGCATCATATCATGTCTACTTATCAAACCATCTTATTATTCTTTTCACAATTCATATAAGTCATTTATAAACACATAGGCAAACTGTTTCTTTTATCAATCTTAAGTGGTTATACTTAACTTCCCATAAGGCTAATATAACTCTTAAGCACATTTAAAAACCAATTAGTTCTCTTACGTAAAAAATGATTCATATTCTTTTGAAATGCTTTGGATCTTTATTATTGGGCTTAAGCGTGAGGCATTCTTAGTAAGTGTTATTCGAGCTTAAGCGTGAGGCATTACCGTAAGTATTATTCAGGCTTAAGTCAAAGACATTGCAGTAGTTATATTTTAGTTAACACGTATGCGTCACCGTACTATATATATTGTAAAATATCATGCTTTAGGAAGAATCACATACATACCGTGAAAACTACGCCAAGTTGAATATGTGCCTTGAGAGTCGACTATAATAGCCACAGATATCTATCAAAGACTACTCAAGGTCATTCTAAGCAGAGGTTCACAATTACATGGAAAGTTGGGCGACTTCCTACCAGGTGAGCTATATAAGTCTCTTGTGAAAGCAGTCCTATGTAAGTATAGTTTGATTATTCTTCTTTTAAACCCTTCTCTTTGTGTAGCAGTTCGATTCTATTACGTGATATGCTTCTAAGTATTTATACTTAGTCTTATACTACAACAGTATATATTCTCTAATTCAAAAGAGGTTAGGATTAGTTACCTCGGTAAGCTGATAATATCCTAGAAAAGTCGCTGAGCAAGGTTTTGCTCTAAGTTGTATGCTCGAGAGAAACCTTAGAAGTTCTTCACAACTTCTACTAAGTACTAAGGTATTTGGGCTAGGGTATTTTGGGCATTATAACAATACAAGAAGGCGACTTTTCTACCAAGGGAGGGGGGGTAGATTTTTGGCTAGGCTAGGGGGGGGGGGGCCTCGGCCAAACTTCTTAGGCTAGAGGGGGGTATTCGGCCAAGGGCCTTCACAAGGGGAGGGGGAGGTGTTGGACGAAAAGGCTACAAAGGGAGAGGAGAGGATTTTCAAGACTTGGAAAGCTTTGTGGATGAAGAACTCTTCATCTTAAGGGGGTATTTATAGGTCAAGTGGCCAACCAATGGCCAAGATTTAGACAAGTGCAAGGCAAGTGTAGGGTGAGGATTAACTATACACAAATATCCTACCAACTCCTTGACTTGTGCACAAGGCACAAAAAACGTGCCATTGCTAGCCAATTCGTCCAAATGGACGATTTGAAGTCCACCAATTGGAGGGTGCCAAGTGTCGCCCTCCCGTTGGTCCAAAATGTTTCGTCTCCCGGAAAAATCCGCAAAAATTAGAAATGGCATAGCCGTAATTTACCCTACGAAAGCTGTGGAAACGTTTCGTCGGAAAACTATTCGTTTTGTGAGTTGTGCCCAAAAAATCGTCCAAGCCTAAACTTTAAGGCTAAACTTTTTGTACGTATTCCCTTACGTACATACTCTGGAAATACGGGGTATAACACCTTGTATGGGAGGAAGTGCAGATCGCCGATAGGCTGGTTCGATGTGGGCGAGGTACAGTTAGTGGGACGGTTGGTGCGGCGGCGGTGGATAAGGTAAAGCTTATCCGGGAGGCGATTCTTGGACTCGAGTCGACAGAAGTCATATGTAGATCATCGTCGTCGGCATCTAGAGTTCGAGATTGATGATTGGGTTTTCCTGAAGGTGTCACCCATGAAGGGTGTGATGAGATTCGGGAAGAAAGGAAAACTCAGCCCAAGGTACATTGGGTGTCGGATTGTCATGAGTAGGCAAGGTTGCCTATGAGTTGGATCTGCCGTCCGATCTGGAGGCAGTGCATCCGGTGTTTCATGTTTCTATGCTGAGGAGATGTATCGGGGATCCATCTAGGGTACACCCGATTGACGATGTCCATGTGACCAAGGGGTTATCGTATGAGGAGATTCCCATAGCGATAATCGATCGTCAGGTTAGGCGTCTGCGGACGAGGCGTGGCAGTCAAAGTCTTGTGGCGGAACGAGCTCAGGGAGGAGATGACGTGGGAAGCTGAGGAGGACATGAGGCAGAAGTATCCTCACCTATTCCCCACACCTCCAGGTAACTCACTTTCCTACTTGTAAATTTTTCATTATCATATATGCCTAAGTGTTGTTTTGTGGCTGTATGTGGCATTTGCAAACTGTTTAAGTTTTGAAGAACCTTATCGTTATCTGTCTTGGAAAGGAACATTCGGGACGAATGTTTCTAAGGAGGGGAGAATGTTATACCCCGTATTTCCAAAGTATGTACGTGAGGGCGTACGTACAAAAGTTTAGCCTTAGTTAGGCACTTTGGACGAAAAATATTTGTGCACAACTCACTAAAAGAATCGTTTTCCGACGAAACGTTTTACAAAGCTTGCGTAGGGAAAATTCCGGCTATGTCATTTATTATTTTTGCGGATTTTTCCGAGAGATGAAACATTTTGGACCAACGAGAGGGTGACACTTGTCACCCTCAAGTGGTCGGCAAACATGGGCTTGTTTGGACGATTTTGTGGCTTTCCTTTGGTCAAGGTTAGGTAGGATATTTGTGTGTAGTAGATGGATAAGGGCACTTGGGTGAATCCTCACCCTACACTTGCATAGCACTTGGCTTCATCTTGGCCATTGGTTGGCCTATAAATACCCCTCTTAAGATGAAGAGTTTTTCATCCACAAATCAACTTTCCAAGTCTCCAAAATCCCTCCCCTCTCCTTATAGTTCTCGTCCAAAAGCTCTCCCCCCCCCCCTCTAAAAGAGCCTAGCTGAAACACCCCTTTCCCCCCTCTAGCCTAGTGGCTTCGGCCAAGTACACCCCTCCCCCTTTGGTAGAAAGTTGTCTTCCAAGTAAAGTTACTATTCCTAAATACCCTAGCCCAAATCCCTTATAGTACTTAAGTAGAAGTTGTGAAGAACTTCTAAGGGTTTCTTGGAGCTATCGGAGCGTCCAGACTAGGAGCTAAACCTCGCTCAGGATCGACTTATATCTTGGATAATATTGGGCTTATCGAGGTAAATAATCTCATCCTTCTATTGTAATTGGAGAATACATACTGTAGAAGTATAGAAACAAGTATAAAACACTTAGAAGGATATTAAAGAAGAGTCTTGAACTATAATTACTTAGAAGGGTATTACAGAAAAGAATTGAACTATAATCACATCAGGAGTGTAAAGAAGATTGAATTGTACTTACATAGGACTGTATTTACAGTAGACTTGTATAGCATACCGGGTAGGGAAGTGCTGCCCGATTTTCCATAGAATTAAGAACCCTCTGTTTAGAATGTCCTACAGAGTAGTCTAGACTTTGATAGACGTCTTTGACTATTATAGGCTGTTACTCTGCGCGCGACATATTCGACTTGGCAGGTGGATTTCGCCGAGAAGGTATGTGATTCTTCCTATACTCTTGAGCATGATATTTTAAAGTATATATATAGTACGGTGAGCGTCGTGTGTTAACTGAACGTAGTTTTACGGCAATGTCTTTTGACTTAAGCCTGAATAATAAAGATCTTAAAGTCTTTCAAAAGAATTATAAATCAGTTTTGAAAGAAGAAGAATAATTGTTTTTAAAGCAAGGAGCTTAAGATTTATACTAGCTTTATGGGAAGTTAAGTATAACGACTTAAGAAAGATAAAAGGAACAGTTTACTTATGTGTTTATAAAAGACTTATATTGATTACTGGAAAGTATAATAAAAATGGTTTGATGAGTAGACATAATATGATGCTATGTGTGTTAGTATCTTGTAACGTTTGTATAAGAGGGTATTCTTGTTGTGCTTATGTTGTTTAACGATAAGCTGTTATGTTAGTATAATATCACTCACCTCTTGACATGATCTGGGGTTAAGCCGCCTCGACGCTGGGTAGACTCGGTGATGCAGGACCATGGTTCGAGAATACCTACGCGGGTCCAGGGGACCTATGCGAGCTACGAGTTCCGAGTTAGTGTGCGGGTTATACCTCATGCGGCCATGTGGCCATGCGGACTACGAGTCGAAGACGATGCCGAGGAGTAGCTACGCTCGACGCGAGGTTATACCTCACGCGCCTATGTGAGTGGCCTATGCGGACTACGGGAGTCCAGGATTAGGCTTGCATAATGATACTATGGGCAATTGGCCCTGCTTCGATCATTCGCAGCCTAGAAAAGACCTGTTATAGTTTACCTATTATTGCTCTTGTTTATGATGTGGCACTATGCGCGATTACATTAGTTGTTTTGCGTATATTTGTAAAATTGGTTTTAAAATGATATGATTTCATTTAAGTATTTCTGATTTCACATACTTAGTACTGTTATCGACTCCTTCGGCCGCGTTCATGCCGCGGTAAGGGCAAGCAGTGCTAGATCCGCATCCTTAGGATCTTTTGCGTTGGTGTCGTGAGCTCCATCTTCTAGGAGGCTCGACTTTTGGGTATGATCTCCTGTTGTAGATAGTTTTGTGATCGGGGTATGGCGGGGCCCTGTCCCGCCATAGTTGTTTACTTCCTTAGAGGTCTGTAGTCCTATTGTACAGTTGGGATGTAAACTGCCAGATTTTGATATATATATATGCCGAAAGGCACCCTTTCTCAGATAAAATGTGTCTCTTTTACAATTGTTTCATGTCTTATGTTTTTATATTCCGCTGATTTTCTCTGATGTATGACTGCTTGGGTGCCCGGGTAAGGCACCAGTCACGGGCCCCGGAACGGGTCGTGACAGGTGTGTTGAGCCTTAAATGTGGCATGTTTGTTATTGATTATCGGGCCTTGAAAAAGGTGGAAAAGTACGTAGAAACAAAGGAGGTGCTGCCCGATTTTCCGTAGAATAAGAGACCGTATACTTAGTATCATTCTACGTTAGAAACTAGAAATTGATAGTCGTGTTGTGGCCATTATAGGTTGACAATTCTACGTGCGGCGTATTCGACTTAGCTTGTGGATTAAGCCGAAAAGGTATGTGAACCATCTCGTCTTCTTCTAGCATGATTCCTTATGATAAAGAAAGTAAGTCCTACTCCTTAAATGATCCATTCCTTGATTGTACTTGGATTGCCTAATATAGAAGTTGTTCTATATACTTCCTTGATTGTACTTTGGATGTTTAAATTGGAAGTTGTTATAATCCATTCCCTTAATAAAGTTTGGATTTTCAAAAGTGAAAGTATTTTACTTGAAGTACATAGAGTCTTGAAAAGGAAGTGGTTTCCAAATCTTTTGGCTAGTGCCTTAGTTCCAAAACCTAAAGGTTGTTATAATGACTTTAGGGGAGTCAAATGAGTGATTTACTTAATTGATTTAAAAGAGAAATGACATGATTTAAAGAGAAGTAACTTGTTTTAAAGGTGTGAGTTACTTGGGATTTAAAAGTATAAGCTACTTGATTTCTAAAGTTAAGAAACTTGATTTCTAAAGTTAAGAGACTTGAAGTATTTTGAAAGTTAAGAAAATTGATTTGAAAGTATATGATACTTGGTTTTAAAAGTATAAGTCTCTTGGTTATAAAAAGAATGAATTTGTCTAAAACCAAAAGGGTTATAACGGCTTTATGGGAAGTTGGTTATAACGGCTTTATGGAAGGTTAAGAGAATTGTCTATTTTGATTGATAGGCATGAGTTGCCTAGGTTGTGTAATTAGAAGTTACTTAGTTTCAAAGCCTTGAAATGAATTTCTAAAGGTGTAGTAACTTATTTTGAAAAATAGACATGCCTTGATACTACGGGTGTTAGTATCTTGGGGCTTTATATAAAATGGAGTCTTTTGAAAAGAATGGACGTACATAGTACTTTGGCTTGTTAAATGAGAATTATTCTATTTGTGCCTTGATAGTACTTTGGCTTGTTTAAATGAGAACTATTCTATTTGTGCCTTAATAGTACTTTGACTTGCTTAAATAAGAATTACTCTTGGTTTGTGTAAATACATGGTAATTGTCTTGGTTTATGTAAAAAAGAAAGGCATGGTATTGTCTTGGTTTATGTAAAAATGAAAGACATGGTAATTGTCTTGGTTTGTGTAAAGGCATGGTATTGTCTTGGTTTATGTAAAAAGGAAAGACATGGTAATTGTCTTGGTTTGTGTAAAGGCATGGTATTGTCTTGGTTTATGTAAAAAGGAAAAGGCATGGCGTTGTCTTGGTTTGCTAAAATGATGGTTATTCATTTTATAAATAAAGGTCAAGAATGGTTTGCTTGCATATGGGTTGCTCATATAGACATTCGTGCAAGTGTCATATTTTCACATCTCCGCGTCCCTCCATAAAGGGCCGACAACTTATTTCAAGGATATCATGGAGTAGCTCCCCATGGTGGTGAGTGGTACACACTCACGGCGGGTCGGTATTTGACTCGGGCGGGTTAAATTCCCTGGATATATATAAGCCATGGATTAGCTATCCGTGATGCGAGTATCGTGTACCGATGACTCATTGCGGGTCCACATGACCTATGCGGGTGAAATAGTCCTTTGCGTGTGAAATAGTCCCATGATAGGTTGCATTATAACACAAAGGGTGGTTGATCCTGGCACTGGCACAACCTTCATGTTTTGAAACGGTAGTGATTTCATTAATGAAAGGGTGCAGTGTGTTTATGACTTAAAAGTGGAACAGTTAATCTCATTGTTAAAGGCATAACTTAAAAAGGTAAAAATGATTGCATTACTCTCATGATTGCAAGGTTCAGTGTGTTTATTGATGTTATATTATATCATGGACTGCCGGCAGTGAGGAAGGATTCCACGGGCATGATTGATATTATGGGCGTGAGACCCATGGTTATATTTGAGTAATGACTTTGAGGGCACGTCACGACTTGATATGATCGCTTATGTATTGGTAATCGTAGTTTGGCTATCATACATGTCTCCTGTTTTGTATAGACTGTTATGATTTCATTACAGTATTTTCAGTTCACATACTTGGTACATTCTTCGTACTGACCTCCTTCGGGGGGATGCGTTCATGCCGCAGGTTTAGGTACGCAGTTTGGTGATCTGCAGGTATAGGACCCTGCTCCGAGTTTTGGATAGCTCCATTTGTTCATGAGTTTATCATTTTGGTATAGATCCTTCAGTACAGGCTTTTGTACAGTTATGGGTATGGCGGGGCCTTGTCCCGTCATAGTTCAGTAAAACTCTTAGAAGTCTGTATTCATATGTGGGATTGGACTCGTGTACGGTGTAGTGCCTTTTTATTATGTATATTATATGGCAGCCTTGTCGGCTTTGCCGTTGCACGTTCTTTGGTTTTAAAAAAAATGAGGTGTTATTTAGTTCCGTAGTTTACTTATGTTAGTTAGGCAGAACGGTGCCCAGGTAGGGCACCAGTCACGGGCCCGGGGTTCGAGGCATGACAGAATGGTATCAGAGCAGTCAGTCCTCGGAATGTCTACAGACCGTGTCTAGTAAAGTCTTGATTATCGGTGTGTTGCGCGCCACACCCATAAACAGGAGGCTGCATGACATTTAGGAGTTGGTTTCCATTTTTCTCACTCTGAGATCGTGCCATAGAGCTGTGTTATTAAGATAATTCCTCTCTGATGTATTATTATGTTACAGTTATGCCTCCAAGGAGGGCAACGATGCCAGAGGCAAAACAAAGAGCAGAGCTACCATCGACTCAGAGAGTTGATAGGGCTCATGCCTGTGGTATCTGGATATTGTGCCACGATCGGCGAGTTCTTACGCACGAGTTTTGATGCCCGGCACGAGCCTCCAGTTTCTCAATTAGGGGAAGACTATAGGGTCATAAGGGAAGCAGTTATGTTATTGACCAAGATAGCGGTGCTACAGTTTCATCAGCAGGAGGTTATTCGGCCAGTACAGACAGGGGTACATAGGGTAGAGGGCCAACGCGGAGATCAGCGTAAGAGGGCTAGACCGGTTGGTTATCCCAGTGAGTTTTTGGATGAGCAACCTCAGCAGCGGGTGAGATATTCATCCCAGCCTACCCAGGACATACCCCCGCAGCTCACAGGTGGGAGATTGGACCCCACAAGGTATTTAGGAGTCGGTCCAAGCTCCAAGAGTCGAAGTTCTCAGAGGAGCAGAGGATTTTCTCAGTCGAGGCCACTTATTCCTCAGTGTTTCCGATGTAGTAAGCGTCATATGGGGAAATGTCGTTATGGCACAGGTGTTTGTTTTTATTGTGGTCGTCCGGGCCATATACTGAGGGTATGTCCTTTTAGAAAGAGCACCGGTGAGGTGGCTCAGCCTATGAGGCCGGTGGTTGGTTCCCTTTCCTCCACAACTGTGCGCCCCCCAGGGCAGGGTGTTCAGATGTCAGCCAGCCGTGGTAGAGGTCAGGGTGAAGTTTATAGTTCTGGCGGTCCTTCGAACCGCATAGATGATGTGGCTACTGGGCAGGATCAAGAGGCAACATCGCATTGGGTTACAGGTATATTTCGATTCTTTTGAATCATACGTGCATTGATAGATTCAGATTTTGCCCTAGCGTATATGTTTTCCCTTGTTGCTAGTAGTTGTAATTGATAACACCCCAGAGGTAGGGATACTTTGATTAGTAAAGTGAAAAGTGAAGAATGTTAACAAGAATGATAAAGTGAACTGAGACTATAGTTGTGTAGAGTTCACGAGTTGTAATTACCCCATAACAGTGTGAAGACCGATAGTAGAGGATGTACAGTAGAAATACTTCGGCCTATGTGACGAACCTCTAGTGAATGGGAGGATAGGGTGAGAAGTACCTTGAGATAAGAGAGAGACTTATTTCAGACTAAGAATGAGAAGTTAAGTGTGACGATGGGTCGGGTTATGGACTCATTTCGGGTCAACCGGTAGTATGGAATGGGGTGATGTCAGTTGTATATGGTCCCGCTATGTAATAGGGTCACGAGGATGCCAGGCCTAAGTCTAGTTAATCGTTGTACGGGTCCGTGGACGCGTTCCACCAGAACCAGGTCGTAAGGGCCGAGAAGAGCCTTAGCGGAAATGCAAGTAGCATAATGGCCAAGTTTGGATAGTAACTCCAAGGATTGGAGAACAGAAGCAATATTTGAAATTTTGTACGTGTACTAAAATAAGTTTGGAAGTACGAGAAAGTATGACAAGTAATAAAAGGAAGGAACAATGGTTAAAAGAACTATAGTGATTATGGTTATGAGTAATGTAGGTGGGTAAAGAGAATCCTTTTTAGGCCATGAGTGGAGCTTATTTGTGATGATACACACGACTTAGGTTCAGTAACACTGTCCATAGGTGCTCGTGATTGAGATGCTACTAGTATTAGAGTTTACACCGGTTGGTAAACTAAGCTAGGCAGATTATAGGTTCATGTCCCAACTAGTTTGGTGACTAAGTGAGACAGAGAAGGGAAGTAACCCGGGGGAACACATCAGTTAGCTGAGTGGGAGTCCGATTGAAGGATTCAGATAGTGTTAGTCCCATCATTTAGAATACGACAGAGCCACCCCTTTATACGGGAAAAAGAAAGGAACCTCTAAAGATCCCGTTTTTAATAAGACTGTAACCTTCGAGTTTTGTGAGAAGGGACCATGGATGGAAGGTCCATTGATATATTTACGTATGTTATGTGGTGGCCATGTGTGGCATCGTTGGTCTTGTGGAGTATTGATTGCTAGTCATAGTTAAGAGACTATGTCGGAATTTGTATAGCTTGAAAAACCGACTAAGAACATTCGGGGACGAATGTTTCTAAAGGGGGAAGAATGTTACACCCCGTAATTCAAGGACATGTATAAAAGAATAGACGCGAGAACACAAGACTTGAAAATTGATACGAAAGAAAGAATTGTTTTTCCGAAGGAAAATCTTCCGAACGTCGGAAAGGAAAAATGTTCATCGATGAGAATTTGATTCTCAAAATGCATTATTTGAGGAGTATGGAACTTATTAATATTGTGGAAATTTATTTTTATGGATTTGGTCACGTGGGGCCCACCCGAGAAATTTTACATTTTGTGGGGCCCACGAGGGTTACGAAATTTTATAGACGAATGGGAGGGCGACACGTGTAACCTGTTACACCCCGTAAGTCTAGGACATGTAAAAGAGAATGTACGTAAGGAAACAAGACTTGGAAATTGGTACGAAAGGAAGAAATGTTTTTCCGGCGGAAAATCTTCCGAACGTCGGAAAGGAAAAATGTTCGTTGATGAGAATTGGATTCTCAAAATGCATTATTTGAAGAGTATGAAACTCTTAACCTTATGGAAATTTATTTTTACGGATTTGGTCACGTGGGGGCCACCCGAGGAATTTTACGTTTTGTGGGGCCCACGAGGGTTACAAAATTTTATGAACGAATGAGAGGGCGACACGTGACACCCCCACAAGGTCTTGGTCGAATTAGTAAGGGGTAAAATGGTCATTGACCATCTTGGAATGTTATACCCCGTATTTCCTGAGTATGTACGTAAGGGCGTACGTATAAAAGTTAAGCCTTAAAGATTAGGCATAGGACGAATTTGGGCACAACTCACAAAACGAATGGTTTTCCGACGAAACGTTTTACAAAACTTGCGAAGGGAAAATTCCGGCTATGTCATTTATATTTTTTTGCGGATTTTTCCGAGAGATGAAATATTCTGGACCAACGGGAGGGTGACACTTGTCACCCTCAAGTGGACGGCCAAGTGGGGCGGCACCTTGGACGATTGCCATGGTTTTGTGGCTTAAATCTTGGGTCAATGTTTTGTGAGGGATTTGTGGCTTAACTTGTGCAAATCTCCACCATACACTTGCCTACCACTTGGCTTCATCTTGGCCCTTGAAAGCCCTATAAATACCCCCCTTGAGTTGATGAGTTCTTCATCCACAAATCAATTTCCAAGTCTCCAAAATCCCTTCCCTCTCCTTATAGTTCTCGTCCAAAGCCTTCTCCCCCCCCCCCTCTTGAGAAGAGCCTAGCCGAAACACTACCCCCCTTTGGTAGAAAATACTCTCCTAGTATTGTTACTATTCCCAAATACTTTAGCCTATACCTTGTAGTATTCCAAAAGTCACCTCTTTACTAAAAACCTAGAAATACTACCTTAGCTCCATTAGTCACTAAACAAAACCCTAAGAGAAACTTCATAGTTGGTTGAAGTAGAAAGTAGAAGTTGTGTAGAAACTTCTAAGGGTTTCTTGGAGCGGTTTGGAGCTTGCAGATTAGGAGCTAAACCTCGCTCAGGATCGACTTATATCTTGGATAATATTGGGCTTATCGAGGTAAATAATCTTATCCCTCTATTGTAATTGGAGAATACATATTGTAGAAGTATAGAAATGTCACGACCCGAACCCGGGCCCGTGACTGGTGCCTTACCCCGGGCACCCTAGTGATACAACATCAGAGTAATCAGCGGAATATAAAACAATAACATGGAGTATGAAATACTAATCTGAGAAAAATTGCCTTTCGGCATGTATATATGAAAACTTAAATCCGAACAGCATATCCCATATACAACTCGCCACAACAAGATTACATGCACTTATGAATGATATGACAACAACGACGGGACAGGGCCCCGTCATACCCCTGAATGTAAGCACCTACAACAACAGGGGACTACACCAAGATAAGCCTCCGGAGAAACGGAGCTTCCCAAACGCTGAACTGTGACCCTAAGAGCTAGGATCAACGACTGGTGTACCTCAACCTGCGGCATGAACGCAGCCTCGGGCGAGGTCCGGACAACAGGTACCAAGTATGTGAAACTGAAAATACTGTAAATGAAATCATAGTAGTCTATATAAAGCAGGAGACATGTATGATAACCAAACTACAGTTCACAATAAATAAGCAGTCATGTCAAGTCAGGGACTCACGCCCTCAAAGTCATCACTCAAATATAACTATGGGTCTCACGCCCATAACATCAATCATGCCCGTGGAATACCTTCCTCACTGCCGGCAGTCTATGATATAAAAGCACCAAGGAATACACATGAACACGGTGTCCCACTGTGTCATCTTAAAACCGCACGGTAAGTACGAAGGCGTAGCCGACTACTAAAACCCACAGTACAAACAAGGTCATAAACTGTATCATGAGATCTGTCTAGACCGTCACATGATCAAAGATGGCCACTCGCCCGCAGTATCTAATGTGCGCGTCTAGCCCTGGAACTTCCCGCAGCTCCGCATAGGCCACTCCAATGGCCCGCATGAGGTATTCCCCGCATCGAGGGTAGCTACTCCCCGGCATCGTCCTGGACTCGCAGTCCGCATGGCCACATAGACCGCATGACCATAAAGGCCGCACACTAACCTGGAACTCTCGTAGCTCCGCATAGGCCCCCAGGACCCGCATGAGGTATTCTCGAATCATGGTCCCAGACCGCCTGAGTCTACCCCGCATCGGAGGGCAGCTTAACCCCCGGAAACATGTCAAGAGGTGAGTGATGTAATACTAGCATAACGGCTTACCGTTAAACAACATAAGCACAACAAGGGAAACCCCTTTACACAAACATCACAAAATACTAACACACGTAGCATCCTAATATGTTTACTTATCAAATCAACAAGAAGGTATTACAAGGCTATCACAAACCAATACAATCAAGTTATTCACACAAGGTACTTTCTTCTTTATGTTAATAAGTTCGGGTTTTTATCCCCAAAGTACTTTATACATTAACTCTTTAAAGATCCGTTCCTTTCACAAAAGTCACACAATACCCGTAGTATAAAAATAGAGTGACTATCTTTTTTTTGTAATTCAAAACACTACTCTTTGTAAAATCAAGTAACAACATTCTTTTCCAAACGTTCAAGTTTGCCTAATTTCAATTACTCAAGTTTCTCATTTTCGAAAGGTTTTGTAGTTCATAGTATTAATCACTTAATAATATAAATCTCCTTTAAAACAATTTGAGAAACATATACCTTATATGTGAGTAGGTTATTCTTGTTTATAACAATCTTATAACAGCAGCCATGATCTAGGAAATGTAATATCATTTTGTCTCATCTTAGCTTCTATGCAGATGGAGGTTTCTACTGGTTTTAATAATACTTGATTAGTCAATACATTTCCCTTTATTAGCGCTGATGTGGTTTGTTCGATGCTCATTCTCATTTCCGAAATCAGTAATACATTATTCTTTTAAAATCAAGTGCTCATTACTCGCGAATGAGGTTTTACAACATTTATAACAAAATGTTACATATCAAGTCAATTAGGTTAAGTCTCTTATCTTTCAAGATCAAGTCTCTTAACTTCTACAATAAATAAACCATTATGTTACCTACATAGAGTCATTATAACTAACTTCCCATAAAGCTATTATAACACCCTATGTTTTGAACCAACCAAACTCTTTTAGCACACGACGCTCACCGCACTACATAGTTTACAAAACATCATGCTAGAAAGGATAGGAAGAGGTTCACATACCTCGCGACGATTATCGACAATTAGCAATACGCTCCACAGTACTGTACCCCTGCTAGCCTTTTCCACTCTTCAAGTAGAATACGCTACTCGTAGTACTTCCACCTATAAAGGCCACAAACGTATATTAACTTCTAAACGCACGGTTCCGTATTCTACAGAAAATTCGGCACCTCCCGCAACCGCCAGAAATCTCCTATTTATCGAGGCGCTACCAAGCCAACCGGGGTTATACATCTAATCCGGACGTGTACATTTCTACTACACCGTAATACCACACAAGTTCATCGTAATACACCCATGTAATTCTGATTCGATTCTCTTCTTTATTCAGGCTTAAGTCAAAAGACATTGCCGCAAAGCTATGTTCAGATATATATATAGTATACTTCAACTATATAATCATACAACATGTAATTTCCAATTACAACAAGGACAAGAATATTTGCCTCGAGAAGCCCAAAAGTATCCAAGTATAAAGTCGATCCTGAGCAACGTTTAGCTCCGACTCCGGGTGCTCCAACCCGCTCCAAACCACCCCTAGAAGTTCTACGCAACTTCTTCTTAATACTCCAACCAACTATGGAGACTTTCCTTAGGGTTTCAGTTTGAGACACAAAGGACATAAGGTAGTATTTCCTGCTCTACGATAGAGGTATCTTTGGAATACTACAAGGTATATGGCTAAGGTAATTTGGGTATAGTAACAATACTTTGGAGAGTATTTCTACCAAGAGGGGGGGTGTATTTATACGAGACAACACCACAAGGGGGTGTACCTCGCCAACCCCACTAGGAGGGTACTCGCGAGGGGAGGGTGCTCTCGGCCAAAGGCCTTCTCAAAGGAGAGTGGGGACGAAACCAACAAGGAGGAGGGAGGTTTTCAAGACTTGGAAATTATGGAATGGATGAAGAAGTCTTCAAAGGGGGATGGGTATTTATAGGGAAATCAAGGGCCATGATCTAGCCAAGTGGGGGGCAAGATGTGCCCAAGTGCCCCCTAGTCCCTACTCCTTAAAACCCTCACAAATATCTACCAACAACTTGCCCATCCAATCGGCCCTAAAGCCGCCCCTTAAGTCCACCAATGAGAGGGTGCCAAGTGTTGCCCTCTCGTTGGTCCAAAACATTTCGTCTCTCGGAAAAATCCGCAAAAATACTAAATGACATAGCCGTAATTTTCCCTTCGCAAAGTTTGTAAAACGTTTCGTCGAAAAACGACTCTAACCGGGTGTTGTGCACAAAAATCGAACCTACGCCTAACTTTAAAGCCTAAACTTTTCTACGTACATCCTTACATACATACTCTGGAAATACGGGGTATAACATTCTCCCCTCCTTAGAAACATTCGTCCCGAATGTTCCTTCTAAGTCTCAAAAAAAAACATGCGCCAGTATAGTCTTCACTGCTATACTTACGAAAACAATCCTGCCACACCTGGCCACAGAAACACCTGCGCAAAAACATACATCCAAGTCCACGAGGAATCACCTCTAGCGACACAAAAGCCCTTACCCGAGGTCTAAAATGTACTTCTTTCGCACCTTCTCCTTACAAAAGAAATGATCACATCTATGCTCGTAATACATGCTCGCTCCTTCCCTTACGCGTCGTACTCTTCTCGCACACTCGAACTCTTTCTTACCATATCTCTGTTACTGATTCAGTTTCCAAATCTCTGGGTTACTATCTCTAACTTAGTCATCATTAACTGAGAATACTCTGGATGGATCTCCGATACTCTTCCGAACATAGCAACACGAAAGACCGGACATACTGTCTCCTAAGTTGGACGACAAATGCTAACATATAGGCAACCTGGCCTATTTCCTCACATGATCTGAAAGGCCCAAGGTAACTCGGGCTAAGTTTCTTCTGTTTTCCGAATCTCATCACACCCTTCCGGGGTGGTACCTTCAAGAAGATCCTCCGTCAACCTGAAATACAGCGTCGTCGCCGATTATCGGCACGACTTCTGTTGATTCTGAGCTGTCGATAACCTCTCCTGGATAGGCTTCACCCTATCCCCATCCTGCCAAAACAAGTATGAACCCACTATCTGAACTTTGCCAATATCGAACCAATCGACCGGCAACTTGCACTTCCGCCCCTACGAGGCTTCGTAAGGCGATATCCGAATACTGAAATGGTAGTTTATAAAAACACTCCCTCAACAGGAGGCAACAATCCTCACAGCTACCCCTGAAATCCCAACACTGGCCCGAGGGCGAATGCGATTCTGAGACTCACCTGAGTTCCTAACCCTGCCTGGTAAAACTTCCAGAAAAAGAAACAGTGTACCAGGATCCACTGTCATCATAAGCGGTAGGCACCTCGTGCAACCTTACAACCTTCTTGATATAACATCTCGCATAACCTCTCGCGAGTAAATACCCTAATCAAGGACAAGATGGTGACCTCATCGGCCCGATCATCGTCACAAGATCCACGAACTCAGACGCGGTTAACTAATCTTGGGCCTAACACCTCGTGACCCTACCAAGTGACCACCACAAACTGACCCCACCATAAAACAGGTCGCGGGTTGACCCGCGGCATGGCCTCAACCCGACCCACCCTCGCATAAAAAACTTGCTCCCCGATCCGGAACAATCTTACTAATCACGTTACGAAAACCTAGCGGTCTTCTTAGCTCAACTACCCTCTTTCATTTTCCCACAACTCAGGACTTATCACACAAACATATCTCACGTGCACTATGCACCCGATAAAGGTCAAACATAAAATACCTCTTTACTCGAGATGGCCTTACCTCTAATGTCTCTACGTATAAGACTCTAAGGTTCACACTTCCTCTATCCCTCAAATCTTACTCGGTTAACTAACCATGATATCTAATCACAATTTCCACTTATGTTATCTGAACATAATACTTAAGATATACTCATCTTACACGTACTAATCTCTGTAGGTTAAGGATATACCAGATCAACCGCTTCACTCCCTAAGTCGTTTAATCAAACACGCCTGTAGAGCATAGCTAGGGAAGATGACGAACTACCCACCGATCTCGGCGTGAGTCCTCCTACTTGCATCCTCCTACTAGGACATCCTTTCGACACATGGCCACGACGGCCGCAGTAAGACAAGTACCAACAAAGACGACATTCCCGATGATGCTCATCATATTGTGAACACCGGGAAAATCGATCCGTCTGGGCCGAACCTACGTGTATGTGAACCTAAGCTCGAGCTCGACCAACTCCTCGATACCCCGAACGCCCCGAACCCCGTGGAGGACCTCTCAGACCGGGTGGATGTGCATATCTAAAGCTTTGGTGAGGTGATTCACCTCGAAAGCTACCAAAGGACTTCTTTGCTCGTCCTCTCCTGCTGCCTCGTTAACCTGCCGATCTCTACGTTTCTTGGCTCGCACATAAGCCCGCATACGTGCCATGCTCAAGCCTAACCAAGAATTACTCTTGCACAACCTCTCTTAGATAGTCATCAAGACTCGCAGTACATTGGTATACTCTCTGGTAGCCAAATCCATAGCTAGTAACAGGGTCGCCTCTTTGCAATCTATATTCTCTATCCCCGGTCGTGGAACTGAAGGTTCATATATCATGGTCGCGGTAGGAACTGCTGCCGCTGTGCTAAACTCGCTGGGTGACGAGCGTAACTCCTCGAATGAAACACCACCCCGTGATGATTGGGCTGTGCCTCAGAACCTCTCGTGCTCAACTCGCAGCCTCCTACCGCTTGCCCTTCAGGCCGGTTGCCTTTACGCGAGGCATAGCGGTAAGGGAAAGAAATACGTTAGAGGTCCAACTTATAACAGCCTCTAAGACACGATCTCAGAGTGAGAAGAATGGAAACCAATCCTAAATATCCTATAGCCTCTCGATTATTGGTGGTGCACAACACACCGATAATAAAGACTTATCGATACGTCAGACACCTTCCGAGGATTAATCGCTCGATACCACTTTTGTCACGACCGAACCGCCCGTGGATCGTGCCTTACCGGGCACCCTAGTGATACAACATCGAGTAATCGGAATATAAAACAATAACATGGAGTATGAAATACTAATCGAGAAAAATTGCCTTTCGCATGTATACATGAAAACTTAAATCCAATGAGCTACATCCCATATACAACTCGCCCACAACAAGATTACATGCACTCTATGAATGATATGACAACAACGACGGACAGGGCCCCGTCATACCCCTGAATGTAAGCACCTACAACAACAGGGGACTACACCAAGATAAGCCTCCGGAGAAACGGAGCTTCCCAAACGCTGAACTGTGACCCTAAGAGCTAGGATCAACGACTGGTGTACCTCAACTCGCAGATGAACGCACTCAAGGAGGTCGATAACAGTACCAAGTATGTGAAACTGAAAATACTGTAAATGAAATCATAGTAGTCTATATAAAGCAGGAGACATGTATGATAACCAAACTACAGTTCACAATAAATAAGCAGTCATGTCAAGTCAGGGACTCACGCCCTCAAAGTCATCACTCAAATATAACTATGGGTCTCACGCCCATAACATCAATCATGCCCGTGGAATACCTTCCTCACTGCCGGCAGTCTATGATATAAAAGCACCAAGGAATACACATGAACACCAGGTCCCACCTGTGTCATCCTAAAACCGTACGGGGTAAGTACGAAGGCGTAGCCGACTACTAAAACCCACAGTACAAACAAGGTCATAAACTGTATCATGAGATCTGTCTAGACCGTCACATGATCAAAGCTGGCCACTCGCCCGCAGTATCTAATGTGCGCGTCTAGCCCTGGAACTTCCCGCAGCTCCGCATAGGCCACTCCAATGGCCCGCATGAGGTATTCCCCGCATCGAGGGTAGCTACTCCCCGGCATCGTCCTGGACTCGCAGTCCGCATGGCCACATAGACCGCATGACCATAAAGGCCGCACACTAACCTGGAACTCTCGTAGCTCCGCATAGGCCCCCAGGACCCGCATGAGGTATTCTCGAATCATGGTCCCAGACCGCCTGAGTCTACCCCGCATCGGAGGGCAGCTTAACCCCCGGAAACATGTCAAGAGGTGAGTGATGTAATACTAGCATAACGGCTTACCGTTAAACAACATAAGCACAACAAGGGAAACCCCTTTACACAAACATCACAAAATACTAACACACGTAGCATCCTAATATGTTTACATATCAAATCAACAAGAAGGTATTACAAGGCTATCACAAACCAATACAATCAAGTTATTCACACAAGGTATTTTCTTCTTTATGTTAATAAGTTCGGGTTTTTATCCCCAAAGTACTTTATACCTTAACTCTTTAAAGATCCGTTCCTTTCACAAAAGTCACACAATACCCGTAGTATAAAAATAGAGTAACTATCTTTTTTTGTAATTCAAAACACTACTCTTTGTAAAATCAAGTAACAACATTCTTTTCCAAACGTTCAAGTTTGCCTAATTTCAATTACTCAAGTTTCTCATTTTCGAAAGGTTTTGTAGTTCATAGTATTAATCACTTAATAATATAAATCTCCTTTAAAACAATTTGAGAAACATATACCTTATATGTGAGTAGGTTATTCTTGTTTATAACAATCTTATAACAGCAGCCATGATCTAGGAAATGTAATATGATTGTGTCTCATCTTAGCTTCATGCAGATGGAGGTTTCTACTGGTTTTAATAATACTTGATTAGTCAATACATTTCCCTTTATTAGCGCTGTTGTGGTTTGTTCGATGCTCATTCTCATTTCCGAAATCAGTAATACATTATTCTTTTAAAATCAAGTGCTCATTACTCGCGAATGAGGTTTTACAACATTTATAACAAAATGTTACATATCAAGTCAATTAGGTTAAGTCTCTTATCTTTCAAGATCAAGTCTCTTAACTTCTACAATAAATAAACCATTTTGTTACCTACATAGAGTCGTTATAACTAACTTCCCATAAAGCTATTATAACACCCTATGTTTTGAACCAACCAAACTCTTTTAGCACATGTACGTCTACCGTACTACATAGTTTACAAAACATCATGCTAGAAAGGATAGGAAGAGGTTCACATACCTCGCGACGATTATCGACAATTAGCAATACGCTCCACAGTACTGTACCCCTGCTAGCCTTTTCCACTCTTCAAGTAGAATACGCTACTCGTAGTACTTCCACCTATAAAGGCCACAAACGTCTATTAACTTCTAAACGCACGGTTCCGTATTCTACAGAAAATTCGGCAGCACCTCCCCCCCCCGCAACCGCGTAAATCTCCTCCTCTATCGAGGCCGGCTACCAAGCCAACCAGGGGGGGGGTTATACATCTAATCCGGACGTGTACATTTCTACTACACCGTAATACCACACAAGTCTACTGTAATACAGTCCTATGTAATTACAGTTCAGTTCTCTTCTTTATTCAGGCTTAAGTCAAAAGACATTGCCGCAAAGCTATGTTCAGATCTATATATAAGTATACTTCAACTATATAATCATACAACATGTAATTTCCAATTACAACAAGGGGACAAGAATATTTACCTCGATAAGCCCAAAATTATCCAAGTATAAAGTCGATCTTGAGCAACGTTTAGCTCCTACTCCGGGTGCTCCAACCCGCTCCAAACAACCCCTAGAAGTTCTACGAAACTTCTTCTTAATACTCCAACCAACTATGGAGACTTTCCTTAGGGTTTCAGTTTGAGACAAAAAGGACATAAGGTAGTATTTTCGGGCTCTACGTATAGAGGTATCTTTGGAATACTACAAGGTATACGGCTAAGGTAATTTGGGTATAGTAACAATACTTTGGAGAGTATTTCTACCAAGAGGGGGGTGTATTTATACGAGACAACACCACAAAGGGGGGGTGTGTACCCCTCGGCCAACCCCACTAGGAGGGGGGGTACTCTCGGCCAAGGGGGGAGGGGGTGCTCTCGGCCAAAGGCCTTCTCAAAGGGAGAGGGGGGGGGACGAAACCAACAAGGAGGGAGGGAGGTTTTCAAGACTTGGAAATTATGGAATGGATGAAGAAGTCTTCAAAGGGGGAGGGGTATTTATAGGGAAATCAAGGGCCATGATCTAGCCAAGTGGGGGGCAAGTGGAGGGCCAAGATGTGCCCAAGTTCCCCCTAGTCCCTACTCCTTAAAACCCTCACAAATATCTACCAACAGCTTGCCCATCCAATCGGCCCTAAAGCCGCCCCTTAAGTCCACCAATGAGAGGGTGCCAAGTGTTGCCCTCTCGTTGGTCCAAAACATTTCGTCTCTCGGAAAAATCCGCAAAAATACTAAATGACATAGCCGTAATTTTCCCTTCGCAAAGTTTGTAAAACGTTTCGTCGAAAAACGACTCTAACCGGGTGTTGTGCACAAAAATCGAACCTACGCCTAACTTTAAAGCCCAAACTTTTCTACGTACATCCTTACGTACATACTCTGGAAATACGGGGTATAACAAGAAATAAGTATAAAACACATAGAAGGATATTAAAAAAGAGAATTGAACTATAGTCACATCAGAAGAATTAATGAAGATTGAACTGTACTTACTTAGGACTGTATTTACAGTAGACTTGTATAGTTTACCGGGTAGGGAAGTGCTGCCCGATTTTCCGTAGAATAGAGAACCCTCTGCTTAGATTATCCTACAGAGTAGTCTAGACGTTGATAGACGTATTTGACTATTATAGGTTGATACTCTGCGCGCGACATATTTGACTTGGCAGGTGGATTTCGCCGAGAAGGTATGTGATTCTTCCTATACTCTTGAGCATGATATTTTAAAATATATATATAGTACGGTAGACGTACGTGTGTTAACTGAACGTAGTTTTACTGCAATGTCTTTTGACTTAAGCCTGAATAATAAGAACCTTGAAGTCTTTCAAAAGAATACTTGGTTTTTAAACAAAAAGCTTAAGAGTTATACTAGCTTTATGGGAAGTTAGGTATAACGACTTAAGAAAGATAAAAGGAACTGTTTACTTATTTGTTTTTTTAAAAAAGCCTTGTATTGATTTCTGTAAAGTGTAGTAAGATTGTTTGATAAATAGACATATTATGATGCTACGTGTGTTAGTGTCTTGTAACGTTTGTGTAAAGGGGGTACCCTTGTTGTGCTTACGTTGTTAAACGTTAAGACCGTTGTACTGTTATTATATCACATACCCCCTTGACTTGTTATACCGAGGGCTTGCCACCCTTGATGCGGGTCTATACGGCCTATGCGGTCCATGTGACTATGCGGAGCTGCGGGAGTTCCAGGATTGATCATTCCGGGTGTATTATCCCGATGCGAGGAGTGCCTTATGCGGTCTGTGTGACTATGCGGTCTATGTGACTATGCGGACTGCGGGAGTCCAGGAGGGTACCGGGGTTAGCTACCCCCGATGCGGGTCTATACGACCTATGCGGGTCTATGTGTGACCTATGCGGGCTGCGGGAAGTCCAGGATTAGGCACGCATAATGATACTATGGGCGATTGGCCTTGCTTCGATCATTATCAGCCTAGAAAAGACCAGTTACAGTATATCTATTTTGCTCTTGTTTATGTTGTGACACTATATGCAGTTTAACTGATTGTATTTACAAATGGTTTTAGACACTTGATTTCATTTCAGTACTTTATAGTTTCACATACTTAGTACATGTTGTACTGACCTCCTTCGGGGGGGTGCGTTCATGCCGCAGGTAAGGGAAAGCAGGTGCTAGATCCACATCCTTAGGATCTCTACTTTGGTGTCAGGAGCTCCATCTTCTCCGGAGGCTCGACTTTTGGTATGGTTCTCCCTGTGTTGTAGATATATGTACATTCAGGGTATCGCGGGGCCCTGTCCCGCCATAGTTGTCTACTTCCTTAGAGGTCTGTAGTCCTATTGTACAGTTGGGATGTAACTGCCAAACTTTGATATATATATATGCCGAAAGGCGACGCTTTCTCAGATAAACTGTTTTCTTTTCATATTGTTTCCTGTCTTGCTTTTATTTTCCGCTGATTACTCTAATGTATGACTACTTGGGTGCCCGGGTAAGGCACGACCACGCCCGAACGGTCGTGACAAAAGTGGTATCGAGCAGTTAATCCTCGGAAAGTGTCTACAGACCGTATCTAGTAGAGTCTTGATTATCGATGTGTTGTGCACCACACCTATAATCAGGAGGCTATAGGATATTTAGGATTGGTTTCCATTCTTCTCACTCTGAGATCGTGCCTTAGAGCTGTGTTATAAGTTGGACCCCTCTAACATATTCCTTTTCTGTAACAGTTATGCCTCCATGTAAGGCAACACAGGCCTAGGCGGCAAGGCAGCGAGGAGCCGCTAGCGTGACACCGAGAGTCACGAGGGTCGCCCCTATACCCGAGACAATGAGTTCCACGACGCCGCCGCCCAAAGCAGGTTTAGGGCGCAGCAATGAGGATGAGACCATAAGACTGCACCTCCACCCCACACCGGAGCAGATGAGATGGGGTACAGAGAGATGGCCCAGTTACTTGCCAGGATCGTGGCCAGACACGAGGATAGGCTGGATGCGCAGCTCAGCCCAACAGCACTGTGGTTCACCCGAGATCGCATGGGCCATGGCCACGGATTTTCTGAGTTGTAGCCCACCAGAGTTCTATGGGTCGAGGCCTGAGGATGATCCGCAGGAGTTCATCCGTCAGTTACAGAGGATCATGCGAGTGATCAAGGCTTCAGAGACCGAGTCCGTGATCTTCGGCTCACATAGGATGCGTGATACCGCAGTCGATTGGTTTGATTCGTGGGAGTTATCTCAGGGAGAGCACGCGTCCCCCGCTACTTGGGTCGAGTTCTCGGAGGCTTTTCTCACTCACTTCTTGCCTCCACAGATGATGAGGGCCCGGGCCGACAAGTTTTTGTTGCTGAGACAGAGAGGGCGCACAGTTAGGGAGTACAACGTCGAGTTCGATTCTTTGGCTCGATATGTCCCTGCGTTGGTAGTAGATATGGAGGACAGGGTACACCGCTACGTCACCGGGCTAGATGATTATATGGCCGAGTCTTGTGCGGGTGTGGCTCTTCAGCCAGGCATGGACATTACCCGTATGCAGGCTCATGCACTTGGATGCGAGGAGCGTAGAGACTGCCGGGTCGACAGATATCAGCAGAAGAAGAAGGCCAAGACGGCCGGATATTTTGGTAGCTCTCGGGGTGGACGACCTCGGCAGACGTCTAGATTTGCACCACAGCCAGCTCAGAGCACTCCTACATCGTTTTCGGTACAGCCAGAGTATTCGGGGGCACGTCAGGGCCCCAGGACTTCGGACTTCCAGGGTAGCAAGGGTGCTAATCGATCGAGGTCCGCTCAGTGTGTCCGATGTGGTAGATTCCATTCAGGGAGTTGTAGTACTACTTCGGGAGTTTGCTACACTTGTGGCCAGCAGGGTCATTATGCGAGGGCCTGTCCGACCAAGGGCAGCGCAGTGGCGGGGTCACCTTCGTGGTCCGCTGTCGGGTCTTCATCACCTACAGTTACTCGCCCCGGAGGGCAGGGTACTCATGGACCAGCAGGTCGCGGCAGAGGTCGTGGCGCGGGTCCCAGTTCTAGCGGTCCTCAGAACCGCATTTATGCCTTGTCCAGCCGGTAGGACCAGGAGGCGTCGCGACGCCGCCACAGTACCTTATCGGGCCGTTATGATGTGTATGCCTTGATAGATCCGGTTCTACTGGCCCCATATATCTCCCCTTATTGCTAGTAGGGTAGGGATAGAGCCTGAGTCCATAGACCCTTTCGAGGTAGCTACGCCAGTGGGTGATTCGGTGGTAGCTCGGCGGGTATATATAGCTTGTCCGGGACTTTATGCGATGCCGACCTAGCGCACTTGATAGAGTGGACATGACCGATTTCGATGTGATCACGGGCATGGATTGGCTAGCTTCTTGCTATGCCAATGTATCCGCAGGAGAGAGTGGTACGATTCCGCTCGAGGAGCCGATTATTGAGTGGGAGGGGAACACGGTGTCGCCGAGGGGTAGGTTTATTTCCTACCTCAAGGCTAGGAAGATGGTGCGAAGGCGGGTACATCTACCATCTCATTCGGTGTTCGACATCGAGGTCGCGGTACCAGATTTTCATCGATTCCAGAGTCGAGAGTTCCCGATGTGTTTCGCACGACCTCCTGTATCCTCTTGAAAGGAGATAGAGTTCAGATCGATGTCGCGGACACTCGGCCTATTTCCATTCCGCCATACGAATGGCACCGCCGAGTTGAGAGAGTCAAGGACCACCGAGAGATTTCCGGAGAAAGGATTCATCAGCCTAGTGTTTCTCCTGGGAGCGCCGTATTGTTCGTGAAGAAGAAGACGACGCTACGCGTAATGTCGATTCTGACAGTGAACAACAAGTGACCATTAAGAACGATACCCTTCCCGTGATTGATGATTTGTTCGACCGGGCATGCGCGCGAGATGTTTCTCCAAGATTGATCCGCGATCGGGCTATCATCAGTGCACGAGCGAGAGGCGGATGTCCCTAGGATCGCATTCGGACCCAGACGCATTATGAGTTCGTGGTCATGTCTTTCGGTTGACCAATGCTCGTGTATTCATGGATTTGATGAACCGAGTGTTCAAGCCATTTTTGACACGTTTGTGATAGTGTTCATTGATGACATTTTGGTTTATTCTCGCCAGAGCGGAGCATGCGAGCATTTGAGGATCGTGGTTGAGTTCTCCAGACCAGCAGCTTATACGCCAAGTTTTCCAAATGTGAGTTTGGTTGGCTTCGGTGGCTTTTCGGGCATATTGTCGGGCCGATGGTATTCGGTGGATACGCCAAGATCGAGGCGATCAGACTTGCCTAGACCTACTACTCCGGCGCAGTGCGCGGCTTCGGGCCTTGCAGTTACTATCGGCGGTTCGTGGAGAAATTTGCTTCTATCTGCACCATTGACTAGGCCGACTCATAAGGCGGCTAAGTTTGATGGACTGATGCTTGGAGCGTGGTTTCCGATCGGGCGAGATCGACGACCGCCTGCTTCTTACTTCCGGAGGGTCCGACGGTTATGTAGTGTATTGTGACGTCGGCGTCGGGCTCGGATGTGTGTTGATGCACTGGTAAGGTTATAGCGACGATCCCGACACCTTAAGAAGCATGAGAGAACTACCCCACCCATGATTTGGAGTCGCGGTGATTCACGCCAAGATCTGGAGGCACTATTTGTATGGGGTTCATGTGGATATTTATACGCACCACAAGAGCCTCCAATATATCTTCACCAGGAGCCGAACTTACGATGCGAGACGGTGGTTAGAGTTACTTAAGGATTACGATGTTGATATCTGTACCACCCGGGAAGTCCAATGTCAGGCAGATGCTCTAGTCGTAGGTCCATGGGAGTCTATCGGATGTGCAGCCGAGAGGAGGGCATGGTCCGCGAGTTACATCGCTTAGCGAGCCTCGAGTCCGTTGATTGGTTACGATAGCGATGGGTTCGAGTTCGAGAGGTTGCCGAGTCTTCCATCGTCGGCGAGGTGAAGAGAAACATTGAGGATCCGTTTTGACACTGCATCGCGATACGGCTCTTCGTGAGGAAGGGTCCTTTGAGGTAGCACTGATGGGTGCTAAGGTTTGAGGGCGTTGTGTGTTCCGATATTGCAGACTTGGCAGCAGTTCTAGGGAAGCACACAACGACGTTACTCTATCCATCCGGTCGACCAAGATGTACCACGACCTTAGATCCGTATTGGTGGGATGGTTTGAAGAGGACGTTGCAGAGTTTGTAGCTCGCCCGTGTTGTCGCAGTGAAGATAGAGCACGAGGCCCGTGGATTATTGCGCAGACGATAGATCCCGACCTGGAAGTGGGAGGTGATCAACATGGACTTTATCACAGGATTACCTCGCACTCAGAGGAAGCATGATTCTATATGGGTTATCGTCGACAGGCTGACGAAATCAGCCCACTTTCTTCCAGTCAGGACGACCTTTTCGGTCTAGGATTATGCCAGACTTTATATACGAGAGATCGTGAGACTGCATGGAGTCCCCATTTCTATCATATCTGACCGAGGAGCCCAGTTTACGGCTAACTTCTGGAGGTCTTTCCAGAAGGGTTTAGGGACGCAGGTGAGCTCGAGCATCGCATTCCATCCTCGCAGACGGACAGCAGAGCGCACTATCCGCACTACAGAGGATATGCCGCGAGCCCGTGTTATTGACTTCGTGGGTAGCCGAGGATCATTTGCCTCTAGTTGAGTTTGCGTATAATAATAGCTACCACTCCAGTATTCAGATGTCGCCTTATGAGGCCTTGTATGGGAGGAAGTGCAGATCGCCGATAGGCTGGTTTGATGTAGGCGAGGTGCAGTTAGTGGGACCAGACATGATACAGCAGGCAGTGGATAAGGTGAAGCTTATCCAGGAGTGGTTACTGACAGCTCAGAGTCGACAGAAGTCATATGCAGATCATCGTCGTCGGCATCTGGAGTTCGAGGTTGATGATTGGGTTTTCCTGAAGGTGTCACCCATGAAGGGTGTGATGAGATTCGGGAAGAAAGGGAAACTCAGCCCAAGGTTCATTGGGCCGTATCAGATTGTCCGCAGGGTAGGAAAGGTTGCCTATGAGTTGGATCTACCGTCCGACCTAGAGGAAATGCATCCGGTGTTTCATGTTTCTATGCTGAGGAGATGTATCGGGGATCCATCTAGAGTGCACCCGATTGACGATGTCCAGTGATCGAGGTTATCGATGAGGAGATTCCCATAGCGATAATCGATCGTCGTTAGGCGTCTCGACCAAGGACGTGGCTTCACAAAGTCTTGTGGCGAACGAGCTCGGGAGGAGATGACGGGAAACCGGCGAGGACATGAGGCGTATATCCTCACCTATTCCCCACACCTCCAGGTAACTCACTTTCCTACTTATAATTTTCATTGACTTATTTGCTTAAATGTTGTATTGTGGCCATGTGAGGCATTTGCAAACTGTTTAAGTTATGAAGAACCTTATCACTGTGTGTCTTGGGAAGGGACATTCGGGACGAATGTTTCTAAGGAGGGGAGAATGTTATACCCCGTATTTCCTGAGTATGTACGTAAGGGCGTACGTACAAAAGTTAAGCCTTAAAGATTAGGCATAGGACGAATTTGGGCACAACTCACAAAACGAATGGTTTTCCGACGAAACGTTTTACAAAACTTGCGAAGGGAAAATTCCGGCTATGTCATTTATATTTTTTTGCGGATTTTTCCGAGAGATGAAATATTCTGGACCAACTGGAGGGTGACATTTGTCACCCTCAAGTGGACGGCCAAGTGGGGCGGCACCTTGGACGATTGCCATGGTTTTGTGGCTTAAATCTTGGGTCAATGTTTTGTGAGGGATTAGTGGAGTAGGTTAGGGTGCACTTGTGCAAATCTCCACCATACACTTGCCTACCACTTGACTTCATCTTGGCCCTTGAAAGCCCTATAAATACCCCACTTGAGTTGATGAGTTCTTCATCCACAAATCAATTTCCAAGTCTCCAAAATCCCTCCCCTCTCCTTATAGTTCTCGTCCAAAGCCTTCTCTCCCCCTCTTGAGAAGAGCCTAGCCGAAACACTACCCCCCTTTGGTAGAAAATACTCTCCTAGTATTGTTACTATTCCCAAATACTTTAGCCTATACCTTGTAGTATTTCCAAAAGTCACCTCTTTACTAAAAGCCTAGAAATACTACCTTAGCTCCATTAGTCACTAAACGAAACCCTAAGAGAAACTTCATAGTTGGTTGAAGTAGAAAGTAGAAGTTGTGTAGAAACTTCTAAGGGTTTCTTGGAGCGGTTTGGAGCGTGCAGACAGAGCTAAACCTCGCTCAGGATCGACTTATATCTTGGATAATATTGGGCTTATCGAGGTAAATAATCTTATTCCTCTATTGTAATTGGAGAATACATATTGTAGAAGTATAGAAATAAGTATAAAACACATAGAAGGATATTAAAAAAGAGAATTGAACTATAGTCACATCAGAAGAATTAATGAAGATTGAATCAGATTTACTTAGGATCAGTATTTACAGACTTGTATAGTTTAGCAGTAAGTCTGCCCGATTTTCCGTAGAATAGAGAACCCTCTGCTTAGATTATCCTACAGAGTAGTCTAGACGTTGATAGACGTATTTGACTATTATAGGTTGATACTCTGCGCGCGACATATTCGACTTGGCAGGTGGATTTCGCCGAGAAGGTATGTGATTCTTCCTATACTCTTGAGCATGATATTTTAAAATATATATATAGTACAGACGACGTGTTAAGCGAACGTAGTTTTACTGCAATGTCTTTTGACTTAAGCCTGAATAATAAGAACCTTGAAGTCTTTCAAAAGAATACTTGGTTTTTAAACAAAAAGCTTAAGAGTTATACCAGCTTTATGGGAAGTTAGGTATAACGACTTAAGAAAGATAAAAGGAACTGTTTACTTATTTGTTTTTTTAAAAAGCCTTGTATTGATTTCTGTAAAGTGTAGTAAGATTGTTTGATAAGTAGACATATTATGATGCTACGTGTGTTAGTGTCTTGTAACGTTTGTGTAAAGGGGGTACCCTTGTTGTGCTTACGTTGTTAAACGTTAAGACCGTTGTACTGTTATTATATCACATACCCCCTTGACTTGTTATACCGAGGGCTTGCCACCCGATGCGGTCTATACGGCCTACGCGTCCATGTGACTATGCGGAGCTGCGGGAGTTCCAGGATTGATCATTCCGGGTGTATTATCCCGATGCGAGGAGTGCCTTATGCGGTCTGTGTGACTATGCGGTTTATGTGACTATGCGGACTGCGGGAGTCCAGGAGGGTACCGGGGTTAGCTACCCCCGATGCGGGTCTATACGACCTATGCGGGTCTATGTGTGACCTATGCGGGCTGCGGGAAGTCGAGATTAGGCACGCATAATGATACTACGGGCGATCGCCTTGGTTCGATCATTATCACCTAGAAAAGACCGATTCATGATATCTATTTTGCTCTTGTTTATGTTGTGACACTATATGCAGTTTAACTGATTGTATTTACAAATGGTTTTAGACACTTGATTTCATTTCAAGATTTCACGCTTTCACATACTTAGTACTGTGATCGACTCCTTCGGGGCCGCGTTCATGCCGCAGGCGGGAAAGCAGGTGCTAGATCCACATCCTTAGGATCTCTACTTTGGTGTCAGGAGCTCCATCTTCTCCGGAGGCTCGACTTTTGGTATGGTTCTCCCTGTGTTGTAGATATATGTACATTCAGGGTATGGCGGGGCCCTGTCCCGCCATAGTTGTCTACTTCCTTAGAGGTCTGTAGTCCTATTGTACAGTTGGGATGTAACTGCCAAACTTTGATATATATATATGCCGAAAGGCGACGCTTTCTCAGATAAACTGTTTTCTTTTCATATTGTTTCCTGTCTTGCTTTTATTTTCCGCTGATTACTCTGATGTATGACTACTTGGGTGCCCGGGTAAGGCACCAGTCACGGGCCCCAGAACGGGTCATGACATGGAAGATAAGTCTTCAAGCTTGATATTGTTGACCAAGGTCAACTTGTCCACTTGGCTATTTAATTAATGATCCTTCATCCTAGCCCACAAGTGTATTAATATAAGCCATCCAATGTGTTATATATTCACTACACTAGTGCAAGACTAGTTTTTAACCCTTAGAATTTATCACAACATTTTCTTGTCCACTATATTGCTCTCGGGTTTGGAGGAGTTCCCACACAAAAAAATTGTGATTTTGATCCATTGTTCACAAGACTTAAACCCAAGGTTCCTAAGAGGGTTGTAAGGTTATCTCAATAGAAAGATTTCAGAAAAACGGAGTTTTCACGTTAGTCGCAAGGCGGAAACTTAAGGAGTTCTTCAACTTTGAAGTTGGAACTTGAAGATGGGTTCTTCATAGGCTTCTAAGGAGTGCTTGGAGCGGATTGGAACTTAAGGAAAGGAGCTAAGAATTCCTAAGGCGCGACTTTGAATCTTGGAAATTTTAAGGGCTTATAAAGGTATAATTTTGTCATTTTAGTAATTAAGTTTTCTTATTGTTGTAGCTATGGATAATATCAAGCATGAGTTATTTATTATGAAGTTGGATAAGTGTTTTGACTATTGGAACCCTAATCCGAAAAACTAGCATGTTAGCCTTAAGATTACAATTCAAGTCGATTATTCGTTTAAGTCGTCGCATGTTGTGTAAGGAGGAAATTGTAGTTGTTGAAGTTGTTTATAACTATATAACATGTTAGACCTTAGAACTTGGAATTGGGAAAAAAAGAATTGGAAAGGACTTGTTGTTGGTTATAAGTTGGCCGAGAAGGGCTTGGATTTTTATACTACTTGATATTAATTATGGGGCGGAATTTTACACGTATTGTAAGGCGTGTAATCCCCTTTGTTTGGTTGTTGTTTGGAGCCTTAAATGTGGCGTGTTGGTTATTGTATTCGGCCTTGAAAAAGGTGGCAAAGTGAGTAGAAACAAAGGAAGTGCTGCCCGTTTTTCCGTAGAATTAGAGACCGTATACTTAGTATTATTCTACATTAGAGACTAGAAGTTGATAGTCTTGTTGTGACCATTATAGGTTGACACTTCTACGTACGGCGTATTCGGCTTAGCTTGTGGATCTAGCCGAAAAGGTATGTGAACTATCTCCTCTTCTAGCATAATTCCTTAAGATAAAGAAAGTAAGTTCTACTCCTTAAATGATCCATTCCTTGGTTATACTTGGATTGCCTAATATAGAATTTGTTCTATGTACTTCCTTGATTGTACTTTGATGTTTAAATTGTAAGTTGTATAATCCATTGCCTTAGTGGAGTTCGGATTCTTAAGAGTGAAAGTATTTTGCTTAAAGTACATGGAGTCTTGAAAAGGAAGTGGTTTCCAAACCTTTTGGCTAGTGCCTTAGTTCCAAAACCTAAAGGTCATTATAATGACTTTAGGGGAGTCAAATGAGTGATTTACTTAATTGTTTTAAAAAGAGGAGAAATGACATGATTTAAGAGAAGTAACTTGTTTTAAAGGTGTGAGTTACTTGAGGTTTAAAAGTAGAAGAAACTTGATTTCTAAAGATTAAGAGACTTGAAGTATTTTGAAAGTTAAGAAGCTTGGTTTAAAAGTATGTGATACTTGGTTTTAAAAGTATAAGTCTCTTGGTTATAAAAGGAATGAAAATGTCTAAAACCATAAAGGGTTATAACGACTTTATGGGAAGTTGGTTATAACGGCTTTATGGAAGGTTAAGAAAGTTGTCTATTTTGATTAATGGGCATAAGTTGCCTAGATTGTGAAAATTTGAGGTTACTTGGTTTCAAGCTTTGAAATGAGTTTCTAAAAGTGTAGTAACTTACTTTGAAGAATAGACACGCCTTGATACTACGGGTGTTAGTATCTTGGGATTTTACATAAAAAAAAAAGTCTTTTGAAAAGAAGGTACGTACGAAGTACTTTGGCTTGTTTAGTTGAGAATTATTCTATGTGTGCCTTGATAAGTACTTTGGCTTGTTTAATTGAGAATTATTCTATGTGTGCCTTGATAAGTAATTTGGCTTGATAAATTGAGAATTATTCTATGTGTGCCTTGATAAGTACTTTGGCTTGGTTAATTGAGAATTGCCTATGTGTGCTGGTGATAGCCTTTGAGTGCAAGTATTATGTTTTATTACGTTGCCGCGACTCTCGGTTGGAGGACCGGCTATCTTGTTGTAAGTTACTTGGACGTACCGACAGTGATGTGGGATTCCACGGGTATGCTTCCGTTATTTGTAGTACTTGGGTTAAATTCCCGGATTTTTATAAAAGACATGGTAGTGCTTATGTTTTGTTTGATGGTCGGTTGAGATAGGGTAAGAGTATAAGTGATGGGAAAACCCCCAAGACGCTATACCACCTTCTCCAGGGTAAGAGTATAAATGAGGGGTAAACCCCCAAGACATTATACCCCCTGCTTGTTTTGTTTGATGGTCGGTTGAGATAGGGTAAGAGTATAAGTGAGGGGTAAACCCCCAAGACGCTATACCACCTTCTCCAGGGTAAGAGTATAAATGAGGGTTAAACCCCCAAGACATTATACCCCCTGCTTTACCACCTTCTCCAGGGTAAGAGTATAAATGAGGGTTAAACCCCAAGACGTTATACCACCTGCTCGTTTTCCTACTGCCCGCATGCTTTTTAGGACGAGTGGGACTTGTGTTCATGTATGCCTATTGGTGTTATATTATATCATGGATCGGCGGTGAGTAAGGATTTACCGCATGATTGATATTATGGGTGTGAGACCCATGGTTAGATTTTAGAAATGACTTGAGGCACGCGTCCGGACTTATTATGACCGCTTATGTGTTGGTAATCGTAGGTTGGCTATCATACATGTCTCCTGCTTTTGTTTAGATCGTTATGATTTCATTACTGATTTTTCAGCTTCACATACTTGGTACATTCTTCGTACTGACCTCCTTCGGGGGGCTGCGTTCATGCCGCAGGTTTAGGTACGCAGTTTGGTGATCGGCAGGTGTAGGACCCTGCTCAGAGTTTTTGGATAGCTCCTTCAATTCGGGAGTTTATCTTTTTGGTATAAGTTCTTTCGGTACAGGCTTTTGTACAGTTATGGGTACGGCGAGGCCTTGTCCCGTCATAGTTCAGTATAACTCTTAGAGGTCTGTATTCATATGTGGGATTGGACTCATGTTCAGTGTAGTGTCTTTTATTATGTATATTATATGGCAGTCTTGTCGGCTTTGCCCTTGCACGTACGTTGGTTTAAAAAAAAAAGTGTTATTTAAATTCCGCAGTTTACTTGTGTTGTTAGGTAAGGTGCCTGTAGGGCACGATCACGCCCGTGGTTCGGCGTGACATAACCCCACACACATAGGCTTGCACGATTTTGGACAAGGGTGAAATGGTCATTGACCAATGTAGATGATCAAGTCTTCAAGCTTGAGATAATTGACTTAGTCAACTTGCCCACTTGTGTAGATATTAATTATTCTTCATCCTAGCCACACATATGTTATAATCTTGACCCTCCATTGTGTTATATATACTACACTAGTGCAAGACTTAGTCTTCAACACTTAGAAAAAATTGAGAAACCTTGTGCTAGCTAAGTGAGCTATCGACTTTAGGGAGATTTCCACACAAAAAATTTGCAATTGTGGATCATAATTCACAAGACTTTAACCCAAGGTCCCTAAGGGTAGTGTAAGGATATCTCAATAGAAAGATTTCGGAAAAACGACGATTTCACGTTAGTCGCAAGGAGAAAACCTAAGTCGTTTTCATAAGTTTGGATTGGAAACGGAAGAGAAGTTGGTTGTGAACTTCTAAAGGCTTCAAATAGCGGATTGGAGCGTAAAGGAAATGAGCTAAGAATTGCTAAGGAGCGACTTTGAATCTTGGAATTTTATAAGGGCTTATAAAGGTAACAATATTGTCGTTTTAGTAATTAAAGATTACTTATTGTTGTAGTTATGGTAATAAACAGGCATGAGATGTATATATTGAAGTTTGATAAGTGTTACGGATATTGGAACCCTAATCCGAAACTAGCATGTTTAGCCTTTGAGATTACAATTCTATTTGGTTATTAGTTTAGTAGTCGCATGTTATATAAAGAAGGAATTGTAGTTGTTAATGTTGTTTACGACTATATAACATGTTAGACCTAACAACTTGGATTGAATAAGAATTGGAAAGGACTTAGGATTGGTTATATTGGTGGTCGAATGCCCTTATAAGTGTTGGATTGTTTTATATGAATTGTGGGGCAAATTTTACACGTTTTGTAAGGCGTGTAATCCCCTTTGATTGGTTGGTGTGTTGAGCCTTAAATGTGGCATGTTTGTTATTGATTATCGGGCCTTGAAAAAGGTGGAAAAGTACGTAGAAACAAAGGAGGTGCTGCCCGATTTGTCGTAGAATAAGAGACCATATACTTAGTATCATTCTACGTTAGAAACTAGAAATTGATAGTCGTGTTGTGGCCATTATAGGTTGACAATTCTACGTGCGGCGTATTCGACTTAGCTTGTGGATTAAGCCGAAAAGGTATGTGAACCATCTCCTCTTCTTCTAGCATGATTCCTTATGATAAAGAAAGTAAGTCTTACTCCTTAAATGATCCATTCCTTGATTGTACTTGGATTGCCTAATATAGAAGTTGTTCTATATACTTCCTTGATTGTACTTTGGATGTTTAAATTGGAAGTTGTTATAATCCATTCCCTTAATGAAGTTTGGATTTTCAAAAGTGAAAGTATTTTACTTGAAGTACATAGAGTCTTGAAAATGAAGTGGTTTCCAAATCTTTTGGCTAGTGCCTTAGTTCCAAAACCTAAAGGTTGTTATAATGACTTTAGGGGAGTCAAAGGAGTGATTTACTTAATTGATTTAAAAGAGGAGAAATGACATGATTTAAAGAGAAGTAACTTATTTTAAAGGTGTGAGTTACTTGGGATTTAAAAGTATAAGCTGCTTGATTTCTAAAGTTAAGAAACTTGATTTCTAAAGTTAAGAGACTTGAAGTATTTTGAAAGTTAAGAAAATTGATTTGAAAGTATATGATACTTGGTTTTAAAAGTATAAGTCTCTTGGTTATAAAAAGAATGAATTTATCTAAAACCATAAAGGGTTATAACGGCGTTATGGGAAGTTGGTTATAACTGCTTTATGGAAGGTTAAGAGAATTGTCTATTTTGATTGATAGGCATGAGTTGCCTAGGTTGTGTACTTAGAAGTTACTTTGTTTCAAAGCGTTGAAATGAATTTCTAAAGGTGTAGTAACTTATTTTGAAAAATAGACATGCCTTGATACTACGAGTGTTAGTATCTTGGGGCTTTATATAAAAAGGAGTCTTTCGAAAAGAATGGACGTACGTAGTACTTTGGCTTGTTTAAATGAGAATTATTCTATTTGTGCCTTGATAGTACTTTGGCTTGTTTAAATGAGAACTATTCTATTTGTGCCTTGATAGTACTTTGTCTTGCTTAAATAAGAATTACTCTTGGTTTGTGTAAAGACATGGTAATTGTCTTGGTTTATGTAAAAAGGAAAGACATGGTATTGTCTTGGTTTATGTAAAAAGGAAAGACATGGTATTGTCTTGGTTTATGTAAAAAGGAAAGACATGGTAATTGTCTTGGTTTGTGTAAAGGCATGGTATTGTCTTGGTTTATGTAAAAAGGAAAAGGCATGGCGTTGTATTGGTTTGCTAAAATGATGGTTATTCATTTTATAAATAAAGGTCAAGAATGGTTTGCTTGCATATGGGTTGCTCATATAGACATTCGTGCAAGTGTCATATTTCCACATCTCCGCGTCCCTCCATAAAGGGCCGGCAACTTGTTTTAAGGATATCATGGAGTAGCTCCCCATGGTGGTGAGTGGTACACACTCACGGCGGGTCAGTATTTGACTCGGGCGGGTTAAATTCTCGGGATATATATAAGCCATGGATTAGCTATCCGTGATGCGAGTATCGTGTACCGATGACTCATTGAGGGTCCACATGACCTATGCGGGTGAAATAGTCTCTTGCGGGTGAAATAGTCCCATGATAGGTTGCATTATAACACAAAGGGTGGTTGATCCTGGCACTGGCACAACCTTCATGTTTTGAAACGGTAGTGATTTCATTAATGAAAGGGTGCAGTGTGTTTATGACTTAAAAGTGGAACAATTAATCTCATTGTTAAAGGCATAACTTAAAAAGGTAAAAATGATTGCATTACTCTCATGATTGCAAGGTTCAGTGTGCTTATTGATGTTATATTATATCATGGACTGCCGGCAGTGAGGAAGGATTCCACGGGCATGATTGATATTATGGGCGTGAGACCCATAGTTATATTTGAGTAATGACTTTGAGGGCATGCGTCCCTGACTTGATATGACTGCTTATGTATTGTGTACTGTAGTTTGGCTATCATATATGTCTCCTATTTTGTATAGACTGTTATGATTTCATTACTGATTTTTGTCACATACTTGGTACATTCTTCGCATCGACTCCGGGCCCGGTGCTCACGCCGCAGTTTAGGTAATGCTAGCTTGTGATCTGCAGGTATAGGACCCTGCTCCGAGTTTTGGATAGCTCCATTTGTTCAGGAGTTTATCATTTTGGTATAGATCCTTCAGTACAGGCTTTTGTACGGTTATGGGTATGGCGGGGCCTTATCCCGTCATAGTTCAGTAAAACTCTTAGAGGTCTGTATTCATAAGTGGTATTGGACTCGTGTACGGTGTAGTGCCTTTTTATTATGTATATTATATGGCAGCTTTGTCGGCTTTGCCCTTGCACGTTCGTTGGTTTTAAAAAAAACGAGGTGTTATTTAGTTCCGCAGTTTACTTGTGTCAGTTAGGCAGAAGGGTGCCTGTAGGCACGATCCACGCCCGGGTTCGGGCGTGGCGATTTCAAAACACGGCGTCGTGCGCTGTGGTCAACCACCCTCTGTATTATAATGCAACCTATCATAGGACTATTTCACCCGCATAGGTCACGTGGACCCACAATGAGTCATCGGTACACGATACTCGCATCACGGATAGCTAATCCATGGCTTATATATCCCGGGAATTTAACCCGCCCGAGTCTATCCGACCCGCCGTGAGTGTGTACCACTCACACCATGGGGAGCTACTCTATGATATCTCTTTAACCAAGTTGTCAGCCCTTTATGGAGGGACGCAGAGATGTGAAAATATAACAGTTGCACGAATGTCTACATGAGAAACCCATATGCAAGCAAACCATTCTTGACCTTTATTTATAAAATGAATACTCCATCATTTTAGCAAACCAAGACAATACCATGCCTTTCCTTTTTACACAAACCAATACAATTACCATGCCTTCCTTTTCACACAAACCAAGATAAATTCTCATTTAAACAAACCAAAGTACTATCAAGGCACAAATAGAATAATTATCATTTAAACAAGCCAAAGTACTATCAAGGCACAAATAGAATAATTCTCATTTAAACAAGTCAAAGTACTATCAAGGCACAAATAGAATAATTCTCATTTAAAAAAGCCAAAGTACTATCAAGGCACAAATAGAATAATTCTCATTTAAGCAAGCCAAAGTACTACGTACGTTCATTCTTTTCAAAAGACTCTTTTTTATATAAAACCCCAAGATACTAACACTCGTAGTATCAAAGCATGTCTATTTTTCAAATTAAGTTACTACACCTTTAGAAATTCATTTCAAGGCTTTGAAACCGAGTAACTTCTAATTTCACAACCTAGGCAACTCATGCCTATCAATCAAATAGACCACTCTCTTAACCTATCATAAATCCGTTATAACTAACTTCCCATAAAGCCGTTATTGTTATACCCCATAGTTCTGGCCACACGTGTGAGAGCGTGCGAAAGGGAGTAAGACTTAAAATTTTCGAAAGATAAGTTGACGGATTGTTTCGGGCGGGTTTTAGTCAACTTTGAGGCGGGATATGACCCGGTACATTTAGAGTTCCTAAGTGTTTCAAAGGCCTAGGGCGTAGTTTGTTGAGTCTAGTTTCCAACGCAACTAACCGTTCGTCGATAGGACGTCGGAGTAGAAAGTTATGGGAGTTACAAGTTCAGTGCGCAGTAGGACAAAAATGTGTTTCGGACAAAGGCGACAGGGCCGCGGTGCCAGATATACTGAGGGGTCGCTAAAGTTGCAGCGCCGCGGCACCAGGACAGCAGGGCCGCGGCGCCGGAAGTTCCGAGAGTCCGCAGAGGTTTCAGCGCCGCGGCGCCAAGGCGGGATTCCTGGCGGAAAAACTTAGGAAAAATCAGATTTCTCTTTTAAAAGACCTTGGGAGGGTGACAAGTGTCCCCCCCCCCCCCCATCTGATTTCTTGCATGCCTTATATTGACCAAGTCTTGAAGACTTGGTCATCTTTCAAATCCCTCTCTCTCTCTAAGCTTAAGCTCCCACTTCTCTCTAAAATTCCAAGAGGAATTCAAGCCTAAGGAAAAATCTGAAAAGTTAAGAACAAGAAGGAAGCTTGTGGCTAGCTTGTAGGAGTTATTGTGGTGGTGTTCTTGGAAAGGAGGCTAGCAAAGTTGTTGGAATAAGTTTGGCTAAAGCTTTAAGGTAACATTTCTTCTCTTGTGGTTAGTTATTAATGTTGCATGTGAAGAAGAAGGGATGTGTAGTAGTAAATAATGCACTTAGAGTCATTGCATGTAAGAAATGTGGTTTGGATATGAAAGAATTGGTTAAGAAGATATTATGAGCATGTTGTAGCCTGAAAACTACCTTAGAATTGTTAAGTGAACTGTTGTACCTTATGGGGCAGAATTTTACACACCCAAGTTTAGGTGTGTAATCCCCTTTGAAATGTTTGGATTGTTGAACCTTAAAAGTGGCGTTTGGATGTTAAAATTCGGCCTTGAGAAATGTGGCAAAGTATGTAGAAACAAAGGAAATGCTGCCCAATTTTTCCATAGAATTTAAGTGACTTTGAACTTGGATTATTCTACATTGAAATTAGAAGTTAATAAACTTATCATGGTTATTTTAGGTTGACATATTACTTGCGATAGTTTGGACTTAGCAAGTGGATTGGCCGAAGAGGTATGTGAAGCTTTCATATCTCTTAAGCATGAATAGATGTAACTATGTAGTACGGTAGACGTACAAGATTTGGTATTCTTACTTGTTTTAAGTATATAAAGACTTGTTTCGTTTTAAGAATGTATTAGTCCCTTGATTAGGGGAAAAGTATAATTTTGCTAAAGTGTAGGGTTAATATAACAACTTTATGGGAAGTTGGTTTATTAGCCTTACAAAAGGTTAATGAGAAGAGATTTACTCTAAGTAAGATAAGTAAGGACAAATGACTTGATTTATGAAAGGCAAATTGATTTTAAGGCATCAATTGCCCAAAGGTTTTATGTATGAAAAAGAGTCACTTTTGAAAGAGTTGAAGTATGTGGTACTTGGGTTAAATTCCCGGTTTTCTTTTATTAAAGATATGATTAAGTGTCTTAAGTAAACTAAAATGAGAGGGTATATGAACATGACTAATAAGAAGTTATAAGTTTTCTTAACTTATTTATGATTATGATATGATGACCGTTTGAGCTAGGGTAAGAGTATATCTGAGGGGCAAGCCCCAAGATCGTTATACCACCTCCTCCAGGGTAAGAGTATGAATGAGGGGTAAGCCCCAAGATCGTCATACCACCTTCTCCAGTGTAAGAGTATATCTGAGGGGCAAGCCCCAAGATCGTCATACCATCTGCTTCAGGGTAAGAGTATATCTGAGGGGTAAATCCCCAAGATCGTTATACCACCTGTTCCGTTGATTTGCTACCCATGATGCGAGGAATACCTCATGCGAGTCCTTATGGGCTTATGCGGGTGAAATAATCCCATGCGGGCGGGTACAGCCTATGCGAGGAATACCTCATGCGGGTCCACAGGACCTATGCGGGTGAAATAGTTCCAGGAGTAGGGGTGCTTATTGATACTACGGGCGAGGTACCCTGTTTTGATCATGAGACCCCTATTTTATGCAGTAGTATATATATACTTGTCACTATGATTGTTAGTAAGGCACAGTAAAAGGTATTTTGATTGTCTTCCATGACTCCAGCTTACTTTTAGACTTATGATATCATTATTACAGTATTTTCCAACTTTACATACTTGGTACATATTGTGTCGACCCTTCTGCGCCGCTGCTCACGCCGCAGGCGGTAAGCAAATTATGGATCCTCATTCTTAGGATCACTGTTCCGGTGTCAGAAGCTCCATTCCTCCGAAAGCTTGATTTGTTAGTACGGTTATTCCCTGATGCTATAGGTATTGTGTACATTCAGGGGTATGGCGGGGCCCTATCCCGCAACAGTTGTTATCTTTAGAGGTCTGTGGTCACGTATGTGTTTTGGGCTGTAAGAACAAGTTGTACTGCTATACTTTTGATTAAGTATGTTTTTATGGAAGGCAGTCTTATCGCCGCTGATGTTTACCTTTTTATAAGCTATGTGTTACGTATGTTCCGCTGCTATTCTCTGACGTATACCTGACAGGGTACCCTGGTAGGGTACTAGTCGCGACCCCGGGGTCGGGTCGTGACAAAAGTGGTATCAGAGCAGTTAGTCCTCGGAAAGTGTCCACAGACCGTGTCTAGTAGAGTCTTGATTATCGGTGTGTCGTGCACCATATCTATAATCAGGAGGCTGTAGGATATTTAGGATTGGTTTTCATTCTTTCACTCTAAGATCGTGCAATAGAGTTGAGTTATAGGTTGAACCTCCTCTGATGTTTTCCTTTATGTATCATTTATGCCTTCACGCAAGGCAACCGCGGCCCAGAAGGGCAAGGCAGCCGAGAGAGCTGCTAGTGGGACGCGGAGAGTCACGAGGGCACAGGCCCAGTCCTTACCAGAGATGGTGTTTAGAGCGGCGAGTTCCACGACGTCGCCAGCCTCAGCAGATTTCGAGGCAGCGGAAGAGGCTACTGAGACCGCGGTACCGGAGCCTCCAATCCCACAGTCAGGGTCTGAGTAAAGAGATTATGGGGAATGATTCGCCATCGACCAAAGATAGTGGCGGCGGCCGACAGAGCAGCGCCAACCCTAGAGCCGAGTTTTTATGGATTCGGATTTCTGGTTGTCACCCACCCGAGTTCTATGGTTCGAGATTTGAGGAGGATCCGCAGGAGTTTGTCCGGCAGTTACAGCGGACCATGCAAGTGCTTAGGGCATTGGAGACTGAGTCTGTTATACTTGTTTCTTACCGGTTACGCGATATTGCGTTGAACTGGTTTGAGTCATGGGTGTTGTCGAGAGGTGAGGATGCTCTTCCAGCCGTTTGGGAGGAGTTCACAGAGGCTTTCCTGGATCACTTCTTACCTCCTGAGATGAGGAGAGCCCGCGTAGATAGGTTCTTGACCTTGAGGCAGGACGGGAGGACTATCAGAGAGTACAGCCTGGAGTTTGACTCCTTGGCCAGGTATGCGCACACCATTGTAGCTGACATGACAGACATGGTTCATCGATATGTGATGGGGTTAGACCGTCATATGATTACTGCATGCTTGGGGGTGGCTCTTCAGCCAGGGATGGATATTGCCAGGATGCAGGCGTACGCGCAGGGGATTGAGGACAGAGAGAGGCAGGATCAGCTAGATTTGGGCCAGCCCAAGAGGGCCAGGACAGCAGGGTCTCAGGGCAGTTTTCGAGGCGGGCAGCCTCAGCAGCAGACTAGGTCCACATTTCAGCCAGCACAGAGTGCTCCTACTCAGTTTTCCGGCAGGAGGTCTGATCAGCCGGGTTATTCAGGAGCAGTCGTGGCTCCGTGACTTCGTGGTTTCAGGAGGCGAGACCGTCACCAATAGAGACCACCTACCTCTCGGTGCGTTCGATGCGGTAGGTCTCATCCGGGCGAGTGCCGTATGGGTTCAGGAGCGTGTTACTCTTGTGGCGCAGGCCATCCGAAGAGGATTGTCCGCCCCAGCGGCGGAGCATTACGGTTCACCGACGGTGCATTGCTTGGATATTCGCTCGATGGTCGACGCCTGCAGGCGTGGTACTTATGGCCAGCAGCCGCGCAGAGGTCGTGGTAGGGTCCCGATTCTAGCGGTCCTCGTAAGCGCATATATGCTATGTCCACCGCCGTGACCGTGAGGCGTCACGGATGTCGTCACAGGTACATTATTGGTTTCTTGCTGTGATGTATATGCTTTGATAGATCCAGGTTCTACCTTGTCCTATATATCTCCTCATATTGCCAGTAGAATAGGGATAGAGCCCGAGTCCATAAGACCTTTTGAGGTGGCTACGCCAGTAGGTGATTCGGTGGTAGCCGAGAGGATATATAGAGCTTGCCCGATGGCAGATACCGTCGACTCAGCCGACTTGATAGAGTTGGATATGACAGACTTTGATGTGATTATGGGTATGGATTGGCTAGCATCTTGCTATGCCAATGTGGACTGTAGGGAGCGATTAGTTCGGTTCCAGTTTCCCGACGAGCCGGTTATCGAGTGGAAGGGGAATACTGCGTCGCCGAGGGGTAGGTATATTTCTTACCTCAAGGCTAGGAAGATGGTGCGGAAAGGGTATATCTACCATATGGTTCGAGTATTCACATCGAGGTTGAGATACCGACCTTGATCGATTCGGTCGTTAGAGAGTTTCCGACGTATTCCCGCACGAAGCTTCCGCATATCCTCGGAGAGGAGATTGATTTTTGCATTGATTTGGCGCCAGATACTCGACCGATATCTATTCCGCCATACAGGATGGCACCTGCCGAGTTGAAGGAATTGAAGGACCAGCTGAAAGATTTGCTGGAGAAAGGATTTATCAGGCCAAGTATTTCTCCCTGGGGAGCGCCAGTGTTATTTGTAAAGAAGAAGGATGGGACGCTGCGTATGTGTATTGATTACAGGCAGCTGAACAAGGTAACCATCAAGAACAAATATCCCCTCCCCAGGATTGATGATTTGTTTGACCAGTTGCAGGGTGCGAGATGTTTCTCCAAGATAGACCTGCGATCTGGTTACCATCAGGTACGAGTTAGAGAGGTGGATATCCCGAAGACTGCATTCAGGACCCGGTATGGGCACTATGAGTTCAGAGTAATGTCTTTCGGGTTGACCAACGCCCCAGCAGTATTCATGGATTTGATGAATAGGGTGTTCAGGTCATTCTTGGATATGTTCGTTATAGTTTTCATTGATGGTATCTTGGTTTATTCGCGCACAGAGCAGGAGCATACAGACCATTTGAGGACGATATTGGGAGTCCTCCGAGACCGGCAGTTGTATGCCAAGTTCTCGAAGTGCGAGTTCTGGTTAGCGTCAGTGGCTTTCTTAGGACATGTTATCGGGGCCGATGGTATTCGGGTTGATACAGCGAAGATTGAGGCAGTCAAGACTTGGCCTAGACCCACTACGCCAACGGAGGTGCGCAGCTTTTTGGGCCTTGCAGGCTATTATCGGAGGTTTGTGGAGAAGTTTGCTTCTATTTCAGCACCTTTGACTAAGCTGACTCAGAAGGCAGCTATGTTCCGGTGGACGGATACTTGTGAGGAAAGTTTCCAGTTGCTAAAGGAGAAATTGACGACCGCCCCAGTTCTTACTCTTCCAGAGGGATTAGATGGATATGTGGTTTATTGTGACGCGTCAGGTGTCGGGCTTGGGTGCGTACTGATGCAGCACGGCAAAGTTATAGCTTATGCATCTCGACAGCTTAGGAAGCATGAGAAGAACTATCCCACACATGACTTGGAGTTGGCAGCAGTGATTCATGCCTTGAAGATCTGGAGACATTATTTATATGGAGTTCATGTGGACATTTACACAGACCACAAGAGTCTCCAGTATATCTTCAGCCAGAGGGAGCTGAACTTGCGACAGATACGGTGGTTGGAGCTACTTAAGGATTACGATGTTGATATTCTATACCATCCAGGGAAGGCCAATGTAGTTGCAGATGCCCTTAGTCGCAGATCGATGGGTAGTCTGTCTGATGTACAGCCAGGGAAAAGGGATATGGTCCGAGAGTTACATCAACTAGCGAGCCTTGGGGTTCGTTTGGTTGATTCTGATAGTGATGGAGTTCGGGTTCGAGAGGTTGCCGAGTCTTCCATCGTCGAGGAGGTGAAGAGGCGACAGTATGAGGATCCGATTATGGTACGGTATCGAGATGCCGCTGTTCAGAAAGAAAGGAGTCTATTCGAGGTAGCGCCTGATGGGGTGCTAAGATTCGAGGGCCGGTTGTGTGTTCCCAATGTGACAGGACTTCGTCAGCAGATTCTGGGGGAGGCACACAGTGCTCGTTATTCTATTCATCCGGGGTCGACTAAGATGTATCATGACCTCAGATGCGTGTATTGGTGGGATGGCCTGAAGAGGGACGTTGCGGAGTTCGTGGCACAGTGCCCGAATTGTCAGCAGGTCAAGGTTGAGCACCAGAAGCCCGGTGGGCTGTTGCAGGCTATTGATATTCCGACTTGGAAGTGGGAGGTGGTAAATATGGATTTTATTACAGGGTTACCTTCCACTCAGAGGAAGCATGATTCTATTTGGGTTATCGTCGGCGGTCGAAATCAGCCCATTTTCTTCCAATGGGGCGACTTTTTCGCCGAGGATTATGTTAGATCAGATATCGTGGAGATCGTGAGGCGCATGCAGTTCCTATATCGATTATTTCGCAGCAGGAGCCCGGTTACGGCTAACTTCGGAGGTCTTTCCGTATGGATTAGGGACCCGTGAGTCTCAAGACGGTGTTTCATCCTCGCACCGACGACGATGCGGCGCACTATCCGCATAATCGAGGATATCTCGCGGGCTTGTGTTATTGATTTCAGGGGTAGCTGGGAGGATCATTTGCCTCTTGTGGAGTTTGCTTATAACAACAACTATCATTCTAGTATCCAGATGGCGCCTTATGAGGCCTTATATGGGAGGAAGTGCAGGTCACCGATAGGTTGGTTTGAAGCGGGAGAAGTTCAGTTAGTCGGGCCAGACTTGGTTCAGCAGGCAGTGGATAAGGTGAAGCTTATCCAGGAGCGGTTGTTGGCAGCTCAGAGTCGGCAGAAGTCGTATGCAGATCATCGGCGTCGACACTTGGAATTTGAGATAGATGATTGGGTTTTCCTAAAGGTATCGCCCATGAAGGGCGTGATGAGGTTTGGAAAGAAAGGGAAACTTAGCCCAAGGTACATTGGGCCGTATCAGATTGTCCGTAGGGTAGGAAATGTTGTCTATGAGTTAGATCTGCCGTCCGATTTGGAGGCGGTACATCCAGTTTTCCATGTGTCCATGTTACGGAAATATATTGGAGATCCATCTAGAGTGCACCCGATTCATAATATCTAGGTGACAGAGGAGTTATCGTATGAGGAGAGTCCCATAGCGATACTCGATCGTCAGGTTAGGCGACTTCGGACGAAGGACGTGGCTTCCGTCAAAGTCTTGTGGGGAACGAGAATAGGGAAGAGATGACGTAGGAAGCAGAGGATGACATGATGAAGAAGTATCCTCACTTATTCCCTACACCTCCAGGTAACCCACTTTCCTGCTTGTTAGTTTTGATTTAGCAATTATGCTTGAGTAATGTCGTGGCTATATGGAGCATTTTATTTGCAAAAGAATAGTTAAGAGGGTCTACGTTAAGGTTATGATTTGAGTAAGCCTAGAAGGAACATTCGGGATGAATGTTTCTAAGGGGGGGAGAATGTTATACTCCGTAGTTCTGGCCACACGTGTGAGAGCGTGCGAAAGGGAGTAAGACTTAAAATTTTCGGAAGATAAGTTGACGGATTGTTTCGGGCGGGTTTTAGTCAACTTTGAGGCGGGATATGACCCGGTACATTGAGAGTTCCTAAGTTTTTCAAAGGCCTAGGGCGTAGTTCGTTGAGTCTAGTTTCCAACGCAACCAACCGTTCATCGATAGGACGTCGGAGTAGAAAGTTATGGGAGTTACAAGTTCAGTGCGCAGTCAGACAGAAATGTGTTTCGGACAAAGGCGACAGGGCCGCGGCGCCGGATGCAGGGCCGCGGCGCCGGATATACTGAGGGGTCGCTGAAGTTGCAGCGCCGCGGCGCCAGGACAGCAGGGCCGCGGCGCCGGAAGTTCCGAGAGTCCGCAGAGGTTTCAGCGCCGCATGGGCGTCGGGCTGGCGCGCTAAGACGGATTCTGGCGGAAAAACTTAGGAAAAACAGATTTCTCTTTTAAAGACCTTGGGAGGTGACAAGTGTCCCCCCCATCTGATTTCTTGCATGCCTTATATTGACCAAGTCTTGAAGACTTGGTCATCTTTCAAATCCCTCTCTCTCTCTAAGCTTAAGCTCCCACTTCTCTCTAAAATTCCAAGAGGAATTCAAGCCTAAGGAAAAATCAGAAAAGTTAAGAACAAGAAGGAAGCTTGTGGCTAGCTTGTAGGAGTTATTCTGGTGTTGTTCTTGGAAAGGAGGCTAGCAAAGTTGTTGGAATAAGTTTGGCTAAAGCTTTAAGGTAACATTTCTTCTCTTATGGTTAGTTATTAATGTTGCATGTGAAGAAGAAGGGATGTGTAGTAGTAAATAATGCACTTAGAGTCATTGCATGTAAGAAATGTGGTTTGGATATGAAAAAATTGGTTAAGAAGATATTATGAGCATGTTGTAGCCTAAAAACAACCTTAGAATTGTTAAGTGAACTGTTGTACCTTATGGGGCAGAATTTTACACACCCAAGTTTAGGTGTGTAATCCCCTTTGAAATGTTTGGATTTTTGAGCCTTAAAAGTGGCGTTTGGATGTTAAAATTCGGCCTTGAGAAAGGTGGCAAAGTATGTAGAAACAAAGGAAATGCTGCCCAATTTTTCCATAGAATTTAAGTGACTTTGAACTTGGATTATTCTACATTGAAATTAGAGGTTAATAAACGTATCATGATTATTTTAGGTTGACATATTACTTGCGGTAGTTTGGACTTAGCAAGTGGATTGACCGAAGAGGTATGTGAAGCTTTCCTATCTCTTGAGCATGAATAGATGTAACTATGTAGTACGGTAGACGTACAAGATTTGGTATTCTTACTTGTTTTAAGTATATAAAGACTTGTTTCGTTTTAAGAATGTATAAGTCCCTTGATTAGGGGAAAAGTATAATTTTACTAAAGTGTAGGGTTAATATAACAACTTTATGGGAAGTTGGTTTATTAGCCTTATAAAAGGTTAATGAGAAGAGATTTACTCTAAAGTAAGATAAGTAAGGACAAATGACTTGAGTTATGAAAGGCAAATTGATTTTAAGGCATCAATTGCCCAAAGGTTTTATGTATGAAAAAGAGTCACTTTTGAAAGAGTTGAAGTATGTGGTACTTGGGTTAAATTCCCGGTTTTCTTTTATTAAATATATGATTAAGTGCCTTAAGTAAACTAAAATGAGAGGGTATATGAACAAGACTAATAAGAAGTTATAAGTTTTCTTAACTTATTTATGATTATGATATGATGACCGTTTGAGCTAGGGTAAGAGTATATCTGAGGGGCAAGCCCCAAGATCGTTATACCACCTCCTCCAGGGTAAGAGTATGAATGAGGGGTAAGCCCCAAGATCGTCATACCACCTTCTCCAGTGTAAGAGTATATCTGAGGGGCAAGCCCCAAGATCGTTATACCATCTGCTTCAGGGTAAGAGTATATCTGAGGGGTAAATCCCCAAGATCGTTATACCACCTGTTCCGTGGATTTGCTGCCCATGATGTGAGGAATACCTTATGCGAGTCCTTATGGGCTTATGCGGGTGAAATAGTCTCATGCGGGCGGGTACAGCCTATGCGAGGAATACCTCATGCGGGTCCACAGGACCTATGCGGGTGAAATAGTCCCAGGAGTAGGGGTGCTTATTGATACTACGGGCGAGGTACCCTGTTTTGATCATGAGACCCCTATTTTATGCAGTATTATATATATACTTGTCACTCTGATTGTTAGTAAGGCACAGTAAAAGGTATTTTGATTGTCTTTCATGACTCCAGCTTACTTTTAGACTTATGATATCATTATTACAGTATTTTCCAGTTTTACATACTTGGTACATATTGTGTACTGACCCCCTTCCTCGGGGGCTGCGTTCATGCCGCAGGTAAGGGTAAGCAGATTGTGGATCCTCGTTCTTAGGATCACTGTTCCGGTGTCAGAAGCTCCATTCCTCCGGATGCTTGATTTGTTGGTACAGTTATTCCCTGATGCTATAGGTATTGTGTACATTCAGTGGTATGGCGGGGCCCTGTCCCGCCACAGTTGTTATCTTTAGAGGTCTGTGGTCACGTATGTGTTTTGGGCTGTAAGAACAAGTTGTACTGCTATACTTTTGATTAAGTATGTTTTTATGGAAGGCAGCCTTATCGACTGGCCAGTGATGTTTACCTTTTTATAAGCTATGTGTTACGTATGTTCATTGCTATTCTCGACGTATACGACAGTGGTACTGGTAGGTACTAGTCGCGACCCGGTCGGTCGTGTGATTATAATTCTTTATGTATTAGACAAATTCATTCTTTTTATAACCAAGAAACTTATACTTTTAAAACCAAGTATCAAATACTTTCAAATCAAGTTTCTTAACTTTAGAAATCAAGTCTCTTAACTTTATAAATCAAGTAGCTTATACTTTTAAATCCCAAGTAACTCACACCTTTAAAACAAGTTACTTCTCTTTAAATCATGTCATTTCTCCTCTTTTAAATCAATTAAGTAAATCACTCCTTTGACTCCCCTAAAGCCGTTATAACAAACTTCCCATAAAGCCATTATAACAACCTTTAGGTTTTGGAACTAAGGCACTATCCAAGAGATTAGGAACACTTCCTTTTTAAGACTCTAAGTACTTGAAGTAAAACACTTTCACTTTTGAAAATCCAAATTTCATCAGGGGAATGGATTATAACAACTTCCAATTTAAACATCCAAAGTACAATCAAGGAAGTATATAGAACAACTTCTATATTAGGCAATCCAAGTACAATCAAGGATTTGATCATTAAGGAGTAGGATTTACTTACTTTACCATAAGGAATCATGCTAGAAGAAGAGGAGATGGTTCACATACCTTTTCGGCTTAATCCACAAGCTAAGTCGAATACGCCGCACGTAGAATTGTCAACCTATAATGACCACAACATGACTATCAACTTCTAGTTTCTAACGTAGAATGATACTAAGTATACAGTCTCTTATTCTACGGAAAATTGGGCAGCACTTCCTTTGTTTCTACGTACTTTTTCACCTTTTTCAAGGCCCGAAATCAATAACCAATATGCCACCTTTAAGGCTCAACACATCAACCAATCAAAGGGGATTAGACGCCTTACAATACGTGTAAAATTCTGCCCCCACAATTAATACCAAGTAGTTCAATATCCAAAGCCATTCTCGGCTAACAATATACAACAACACAAAGTCTTTTCCAATTCTTTTCAATCCAAGTTGCTAAGTCTAACATGTTATATAGTCGTAAACAACTTTAACAACTACAATTCCTTCTTTATATAACATGTGACGACTGAACTAATAACCAAATTGAATTGTAATCTCAAAGGCTAATCATGCTAGTTTCGGATTAGTGGTTCTAATATCCATAACACTTATCAAACTTCAATATATATATATATATATATATATATATCTTTAATCACTAAGACGACAAGATTGTTACCTTGATAAGCCCTTATAAAATTCCAAGATTCAAAGTCGCTCCTTAGCAAATATTAGCTCCTTCATTCACGCTCCAATCCGCTATTTGAAGCCCTTAGAAGTTCACCAACAACTTCCCTTCCATTTTCAATCAAAACTTATGAAAACAACTTAGGTTTTCATCTTGCGACTAACGTGAAAACGTCGTTTTTCCGGGATCTTTCTATTGAGATATCCTTATAATACCCCTAGGAACTTTGGGTTAAAGTATTGTGAATTATGAACCACAAAAGAATTTTTTTGTGTGGATAGCACCTCAAACCCGAGAGCTCCTTAATGAACAAGAATGGAGTCTTGAAATTTTCTAAGTGTTGAGATAAGTCTTGCTACTAGTGTAGTATATATAACACAATGGAGGGCCAAGATTAAAACACTTGTGTGGCTTGGATGAATAAATCTAAATATCTAGTCAAGTGGGCAAGTTGACTTAGTCAATTATCTCAAGCTTGTCTTCAAGACTTGATCATCCACTTGACTACTAACCTTGGTCACTTGACCACTTAACCATGGTCCAATTTCGAGCAAGCCCATGTGGGGGGTGACACGTATCGCCCTCCCATTCGTCCATAAAATTTCATTTCCCGAAAATTCCATAATTGGTCAAAATATCGGAAACCTTGTGGGCCCCACAAAACGTAAGATTTCTCGGGTGGGCCCTACGTGTCCAAATCCGAAAATGAATTTCCACAATGTTAATAAATTCCATACTCCTCAAATAATGCATTTTGAGAATCTAATTCTCATCAACGAACATTTCTCCTTTCCGAAGTTCGGAAGATTTTCCTTCGGAAAAACAATTCTTTCTTTCATACCAATTTAGAGTCCTGATTTCTTACGTACATTCTCTTAAACATGTCCTTGAATTACGGGGTGTAAAAACTTCTGTCATGACCCGACCCGACGGGTCGCGACTAAACGCCCTAATGACGTCATTCTACTAACCTGTCACACGTAATCCGACTAATACTAAGGGAAGTATGAATTCCGACAGCACAACGCCGTAACAACAACATCTTCCAGAATAGGCGAGCCGACAAGGTTGCCTTTACACAAGACTGTACCTGCCTCCTGAGGAGTAACAACTAGCCAACATAATATAATAAGCAAGCCGACAAGGCTGCCATGAAATAAAGTCACGTATACACGGGAACATCGCAACATATAGTACAATAACATAGCTGACCAAAACAGATTCATAAGTCTACATACGTACAACTCACAACTGTCTACAGACCTCTATGAAAATGATAACATCATATGACGGGACAGGGCCCTGACATGTCCCTGAATATATACATAAGTCTGAAAGAGGTTCTGTACCAAAATACAAAGCTCTGGATCAAATGAGCTTTTCCAACCAGCTGAGTAGGAGTCCTAGGCCTGAGGATCACCAACCGAGAACACAGTACTGCGGGCATGAGCGGCCAGAAAAGGGTCGGATGAAATAATGTACTGAGTATGTAAAACATGTAATACTGTAAGAAAGATCATAAGTGGCCAATAGGTTGTTACACCCCGTAAATTCAAGAGGTTAAGTTAAGAACATACGAAAGGAAATAAGATTTGAATTTGGAAAGTTGGGTTGGCAAAAGGTTGTGGGCAGACTTTCAGCCAACTTTGGAGTGGTATATCTCCTAGTTCTTTAGTAGTTTTGAAGAGTTGTAAAATATTAGTATGAAGTTCGCTGAATCTAGTTTCCAACGCAACAAACCGTTCGTCGATAGGACATCGGAGTCAAAAGTTATGGAAGTTTCAAGTTTGGTGCTTGATCGAGCAAAGCGGCGATTTTCAGTGCAGTAGCGCCGAGAATCTGATGGCGCGCGGTTGTTACGGGGTTCGCGGTTGCAGCGCCTTGGCCGAATGCAGGAACTTTTCTCGGAAGTGGCAGCGCCTTGGCCGTGGGCAGCGGCGCCAGGCGGATTTTTACGCATGACGAAGTGAAAAACAGGGATATTTTTGTTTTAAACCTATGGGAGGTGACAAGTGTCCCTCCCATCCTTTTATCTGAAAGTGGTCTATTTTAGGCCAAGTCTTGGAAGACTTGGCCATTTCATTTCAAACCCTCCCAAGAAAGATCCTCTCCTTCTCTCTTGAATTTTGAAGAAAACCTAGCCTAAGAGGAAATTGTTGGAGCGGCAAGAAGGAAAAGTGTGGGTAAACTTGTGGAAGCTTGGTGGGTGATTTTGTGAACGCAGGTGGAAGAAAAATGGGCTTTGTGGGCTATTCCTTAAGGTAAAAGTTTCTTTCTCTTGGTTATGAGCCTAAGGTCATTATATTTTAGTAGTATAGATGTGAGCTCGAGGTGTTATATTTCGTGATTTAGAATTGAGCCTAAAAATTTGTTTTATTGTAGTAGTATAGAGTTGAGCTGAAATTTGTTTTATTTGAATAGATTTGGGTCGTCGCATGTTGTAAAGGGAGATTGTAATTGTTGAAGATGTCTAGGGCTAGATATCATGTTAGACTTAAGGACTTGGATTGGAAAAAGTTGAAAGGGGTGTAGTATTGGTTATATTGTTGGCCAAGAATGGCATGGAAATTATTGGTTTATTTTGTGGGGCGGAATTTTACACGTATTAGTAGGCGTGTAATCCCCTGGTAATTGCTGAATGAATTGAGCCTTAAAGGGGGCGTTGGTTATTGAATTTCGGCCTTGAAAAAGGTGGCATAGTAAGTAGAAACAATGGAAGTGTTGTCCAAATTTCCCGTAGAACAAGGGACTTTTCATTAGAATATATTACGTTGAAGCTAGAAGCTAATAGACGTATTATGGTCATTATAGGTTGACATCTACGGACGGCATATTGGACTTGGCATGTGGATTAAGCAAAAGAGGTATGTAGAACTCTTCCTATCTCTTGAGCATGAGTAGTTATAAGCTGTAGATGCGGTAGGCGACGTGATTTTAAATGAAGTGAAGTCATTTGACATATTTGACTTGTTTTAAGGATGTCCAGTTGGCTGAGTTAGAGATTTAACTCACGTGTCCTTAAGGAAGAGTTATAAGAATGGTTTATCCTAATAAGGTAGACAAGGATTTCTTGACATGATCAAGTATAGAATACTAGATTCGGGAAGTATTGATTCTTGAACTATTCTAAAGATAAGAGACCTGGTTCCTAAGTTAAGAAACTTGTTTTCTAAGTTAAGATTTTTGAAGTATTTGAAAGTAGTGTAAATTGAATTGAAGTACAAGCCTCTTGGTTATAGAGAGAGCGAAGTGGTCTAAGACATAAAGAGTTATAACGGCTTTATGGGAAGTTAGTTATAATGTGATTTATGGGAGGATAAGGATGTCTTGGTTAAAGCATAAAGTTAGTATAACGGCTTTATGGGAAGTTGGTTATAATAACTTTATGAAAGCTTAAAGAAATGGTTTTTCTCGAATAAGGTAAGCCTAGATAAAAGAATGGATACTAAGAAAGGCAATTCGTTTTAAAGGCATCAATTGCCTAAAGTTTAAAATGAGGGTCACTTGAGTTAGAAGCCGAAGCATATTTCTAATAGTATAGTGACTTGTTTGAAATGTAGATAAGCCTGGATACTACGGTGTTAGTATCTTGGGGTCTATGTGGAAAATGGATCTTGGAAAGAATAGAAGTACATAGTACTTTGGGTTAAATTTCCCCGGACTCGTTAAGTGATATGAACAGTGACTTAAGGTTGATGAATGAGATTCATTCTGTTTGATAATAGAAGTCTAAAGAAGTTAAGAACTTACTTGGACGTACCGTCAGTGATGGAGGATTCCACGGGTATGCTTCAATTGCCTTCTTATGAATCTACCGGGACGTACCGACAGTGATGTGGGATTCCACGGGTATGCTTCCATGGTCTTAGTATGAGTTTACGGGGACATACCGTCAGTGATGTGGGATTCCACGGGTATGCACCGTGGACATGCTTACGATGAGGGATCCCGAGGCATGTAGTTCGAGGGGTAAGAGTATATCTGAGGGGTAAATCCCCAAGATAGTTATACCACCTGTCTCCGTGGATTTGCTACCCACGATGCGAGGAATACCTCATGCGAGTCCTTATGGGCTTATGCGGGTGAAATAGTCCCATGCGGGCGGATACAGCCTATGCGAGGAATACCTCATGCGAGTCCTTATGGGCTTATGCGGGTGAAATAGTCCCATGCGGGCGGGTACAGCCTATGCGAGGAATACCTCATGCGGGTCCACGCGACCTATGCGGGTGAAATAGTCCCAGGGGTAGGATTGCTTAAGGATACTGCGGGCGGGTGGTCCTGCTTGGATCGCGAGTCATGTACCCGAGATGAGGGATTCCACGGGCATGAGATATATATATATATGTATGTATTGTGTATGTGTACGCCGACAGTGAGGTAGGATGCCACGGGCGCGTCACATGGTTGTATTTTACTATTACGGCTGTCGGCAGTGACGGGGGAATTCCACGGGAAGAGGATATAGGTATATACGTGTTGTATGTGTGTACGCCGACAGTGATGTAGGATACCACGAGCGCGTCACATGGTTAGATTTGTGTGTACTCCGACAGTGAGGAAGGATGCCACGGGCGCGTCACAGAGTTAGATTTTACACCTAGCGGTCGGTAGTGATGGGGAATCCCACGGGCGCGCTTGGATATTGGAGGGCTGGTGTTCATAGCCCTGGGGTGACTACGGTTCATATGATGAAACAGGTTGTATAAGGTAAAACTGACTTTCATTACTTCTACTTCAGTAAGGCACAGGGTACTGTAAATTGGGTTATCATATATGTCTTCAGCTGTATTTTGACTATATTGATTTAAATTACAGTACTTTCGGTTTTGCATACTTGGTACATATTTTTGTACTGACCTCGCGAAGTGCGTTCATGCCGCAGTTGAGGTACATAGCTGGCGATCCGCGCTCTAGGATCACTGTTCGCCTGAAAGCTCCATTTCTCGGAGGCTTTGTTTTTGGTAGGGTTCCTCAAGTCGTTGACTTTTGTACATTCAGGGGTATGGCGGGGCCCTGTCCCGTCACAGTTGTTATGTAAACTCTTAGAGGTCTGTAGTCATATATTGTGGGTCGCTTTATAAAAAAAAAAAATTGAGGTAACTGCTGTTGGATTTGTTTATATCCAGGAAGGTAGCCTTATCGGCTAACCTATTATTTATTTCATTGTTTAAATTTATGTATGTTCCGCTGTTTATCTCTGATGTATACGTAGGGTGCCTGTGTAGGGCACCGCCATGCCCGGTCGGTCGTGACAAAAGTGGTATCGAGCGATTAGTCCTCGGAAAGTGTCTACAGACCGTGTCTAGTAGAGTCTTGATTATCAGTGTGTTGTGCACCACATCTATAATCAGGAGGCTGCAGGACATTTAGGATTGATTTCCATTGTTCTCACTCTGAGATCGTGCGATAGAGCTGTGTTGTTAGGGTCGTCCCTCCCTAACGAGTTATGTTGAACGACTACGAGAAAGCGTGATGACCCAGAAATGACTATGTGGATTGCGTATCGGGTTGGTAATTATTATAGTATAGTTGGTATTGTGACATACATCTATACGGAGTTATGTATGAGTCGACGCGTGTTGCCTAGAATGATTTTAGATTACAGGAATTGGTAAAGACTAACTAGATCAGGGAAGGTATGGAATAGTTAATGAATTTTCGCCAAGGTTTTTGTTTCATTTCGAGATAATTGGGAAAGGATGAAGTCATGCGATAGGTAGTGAACCCTTAAGAAGCCATGTTAAGGAACCTAACGGAATGTCATGTTAATAGATTAAGCTGCGTAGTAGGCTTAAGAGAATTGTACGGATGAGGTCCGCATAGAGTGAGTAATGGTTGTTGTGATCGAGACAACATGGTTATGGTATTATGAGAAGTTTTTGTACCCGTTTACGGGGGGACTGATAAGGTAGGCTTGGAGCCCGGGAATTGCGAGCCTAAGAATGATAAAGACCATGAGACCTTAGATGTGCAAGGTCTTCTGCAGAGAGATTTAGTATAGACCAAGAATAAGAGTTAAGTGCGACGGTCGGGGTGAGGACCTGTTACGGGTCGCCCCATAGCCTGGAATAGAGTGGGATCAGTTGGTAGTAGTTTCGCTACGTGACAGGGTCACGAGGGTGCAAGGCCCAAGTCTAGTTAATTGTTTTACGGGTTCGTGGACGCGTTCCACCGGAACCAGGTCGTGGGAGTCGGAAATGGCCTTATATTGTTTTATAGAGTGACTCCAAATATTGGAGGCCAAAGATCGGTATGGAAGTTATGTATACTAGTGTGAGTTGGAAATACGGAAAGAGTCGACCCGAAGAAAGATAACAACCAAGTGTAAAGGAATAGAGCCTGAATCCATAAGAACCTTTCGAGGTAACTACACCCGTGAGTGTGTGGGGTGGTAGCTGAGCGGGGATATGAGGTTTTCCCGGTGATGATACAGTCGTCAGACCCTAGTAGACCTAGTAGAGAGGATTATGACAGACTTGGAGGTCATTATAAGTATGGGCTAGTTGGCTTCGTGAGTGCCAAGGTTGACAGCTTAGAATAAATATTGTTATGTGGCCATGGGTGGCATATGTTGTAAGAAGGGTGTAGTATAAGGAGACTATGTCGCGCGTTAATCAGATTGTACTCCGAAAGAACATTCGAGGACGAATGTTTCTAAGGGGGGAAGAATGTTACACCCCGTAAATTCAAGAGGTTAAGTTAAGAACATACGAAAGGAAATAAGATTTGAATTTGGAAAGTTGGGTTGGCAAAAGGTTGTGGGCAGACTTTCATCCAACTTTGGAGTGGTATATCTCCTAGTTCTTTAGTAGTTTTGAAGAGTTGTAAAAGATTAGTATGAAGTTCGCTGAATCTAGTTTCCAACGCAACAAACCGTTCGTCGATAGGACATCGGAGTCAAAAGTTATGGAAGTTTCAAGTTTGGCGCGATGAGCAAAGCAGCGATTTTGTTCAGATGTACGGCCGGCGCCGAATCTGGACGCGCGCGGTTGTTCGGGGTTCGCAGGGTTGCAGCGCGCCGCGCGAATGGCCGCGCGCCGAATGCGAGAACTTTTCTCGGAAGTGGCAGCGCCGAGGCGGGATTTTTACGCAGTGACAGGCGAAAAACAGGGGATATTTTTGTTTTAAACCTATGGGAGGGTGACAAGTGTCCCTCCCATCCTTTTTATCTGAAAGTGGTCCTATTTTAGGGCCAAGTCTTGGAAGACTTGGCCATTTCATTTCAAACCCTCCCAAGAAAGATCCTCTCCCTTCTCTCTTGATTTTTGAAGAAAACCTAGCCTAAGAGGAAATTGTTGGAGCGGCGGAAAGAAGGAAAAGTGTGGGTAAACTTGTGGGAAGCGCTGGTGGGCGATTTTGACGGAACGAGGTGGAAGAAAAAGGGGCTTTGTGGGCTATTCCTTAAGGTAAAAGTTTCCCCTTTCTCTTGGTTATGAGCCTAAGGCTGTTATATTTTAGTAGTATAGATGTGAGCCTGAGGTCATATATTTCGATGATTTAGAATTGAGCCTAAGGCTTTTATATTGTAGTAGTATAGAGTTGAGCCTGAGGCTGTTTTATTTGAATAGATTTGGGTCGTCGCATGTTGTAAAGGGAGATTGTAATTGTTGAAGATGTCTAGGGCTAGATATCATGTTAGACTTAAGAACTTGGATTGGAAAAAGTTGAAAGGGGTGTAGTATTGGTTATATTGTTGGCCAAGAATGGCATGGAAATTATTGGTTTATTTTGTGTTGTTGTGGGGCGTAATTTTACACGTATTAGTAGGCGTGTAATCCCCTGGTAATTGCTGAATGAATTGAGCCTTAAAGGTGGCGTTGGTTATTGAATTTCGGCCTTGAAAAAGGTGGCATAGTAAGTAGAAACAAAGGAAGTGCTGTCCAAATTTCCCGTAGAACAAGGGACTTTTCATTAGAATATATTACGTTGAAGCTAGAAGCTAATAGACGTATTATGGTCATTATAGGTTGACATCTACGGACGGCATATTGGACTTGGCAAGTGGATTAAGCAAAAGAGGTATGTAGAACTCTTCCTATCTCTTGAGCATGAGTAGTTATAAGCGTAGTGCGGTAAGGCGACGTTATTTTAAATGAAGTGAAGTCATTTGACATATTTGACTTGTTTTAAGGATGTCCAGTTGGCTGAGTTAGAGATTTAACTCACGTGTCCTTAAGGAAGAGTTATAAGAATGGTTTATCCTAATAAGGTAGACAAGGATTTCTTGACATGATCAAGTATAGAATACTAGATTCGGGAAGTATTGATTCTTGAACTATTCTAAAGATAAGAGACCTGGTTCCTAAGTTAAGAAACTTGTTTTCTAAGTTAAGATTTTTGAAGTATTTGAAAGTAGTGTAAATTGAATTGAAGTACAAGCCTCTTGGTTATAGAGAGAGCGAAGTGGTCTAAGACATAAAGAGTTATAACGGCTTTATGGGAAGTTAGTTATGACGGCTTTATGGGAGGATAAGGATGTCTTGGTTCTAAAGCATAAAGTTAGTATAACGGCTTTATGGGAAGTTGGTTATAATAACTTTATGGAAGCTTAAAGAAATGGTTTTTCTCGAATAAGGTAATCCTAGATAAAAGAATGGATACTAAGAAAGGCAATTCGTTTTAAAGGCATCAATTGCCTAAAGTTTAAAATGAGGGTCACTTGAGTTAGAAGCCGAAGCATATTTCTAATAGTATAGTGACTTGTTTGAAATGTAGATAAGCCTGGATACTACGGTGTTAGTATCTTGGGGTCCTATGTGGAAAAGGGATCTTGGAAAGAATAGAAGTACATAGTACTTTGGGTTAAATTTCCCCGGACTCGTTAAGTGATATGAACAGTGACTTAAGGTTGATGAATGAGATTCATTCTGTTTGATAATAGAAGTCTAAAGAAGTTAAGAACTTACTTGGACGTACCGTCAGTGATGGAGGATTCCACGGGTATGCTTCCATTGCCTTCTTATGAATCTACCGGGACGTACCGACAGTGATGTGGGATTCCACGGGTATGCTTCCATGGTCTTAGTATGAGTTTACGGGGACATACCGTCAGTGATGTGGGATTCCACGGGTATGCACCGTGGACATGCTTACGATGAGGGATCCCGAGGCATGTAGTTCGAGGGGTAAGAGTATACCTGAGGGGTAAATCCCCAAGATAGTTATACCACCTGTCTCCGTGGATTTGCTACCCACGATGCGAGGAATACCTCATGCGAGTCCTTATGAGCTTATGCGGGTGAAATAGTCCCATGCGGGCGGATACAGCCTATGCGAGGAATACCTCATGCGAGTCCTTATGGGCTTATGCGGGTGAAATAGTCCCATGCGGGTGGGTACAGCCTATGCGAGGAATACCTCATGCGGGTCCACGCGACCTATGCGGGTGAAATAGTCCCAGGGGTAGGATTGCTTAAGGATACGGCGGGCGGGTGGTCCTGCTTGGATCGCGAGTCATGTACCCGAGATGAGGGATTCCACGGGCATGAGATATATATATGTATGTATTGTGTATGTGTACGACGGTGAGGTAAGATGCCACGCGCGTCACACGGTTGTATTTTACTCTTACTACGTGGCAAAGGACGGGAATTCCACGCAGAGGATATAGGTATATACGTGTTGTAGGTGTGTACGCCGACAGTGAGGTAGGATACCACGAGCCACATGGTTAGATTTGTGTACGCCCGGCGGTGAGAAGGATGCCACGGCGCCACAGAGTTAGATTTTACACCTGGCCAGTAGTGATGGGGAATCCCACGGGCGTGCTTGGATATTGGAGGGTTGGTGTTCATAGCCCTGGGGTGACTACGGTTCATATGATGAAACAGGTTGTATAAGGTAAAACTGACTTTCATTACTTCTACTTCAGTAAGGCACAGGGTACTGTAAATTGGGTTATCATATATGTCTTCAGCTGTATTTTGACTATATTGATTTAAATTACAGTACTTTCGGTTTTGCATACTTGGTACATATTTTTGTACTGACCTCCTTTGGGGGGCTGCGTTCATGCCGCAGGTTGAGGTACATAGCTTGCTGATCCGCGCTCTTAGGATCACTGTTGATTCCGAAAGCTCCATTTCTCCGGAGGCTTTGTTTTTGGTAGGGTTCCCTGAAGTCGTTGACTTTTGTACATTCAGGGGTATGGCGGGGCCCTGTCCCGTCACAGTTGTTATGTAAACTCTTAGAGGTCTGTATTCATATATTGTGGGTCGCTTTATAAAAAATAAAAAAAATTGAGGTAACTGCTGTTGGATTTGTTTATATCCAGGAAGGTAGCCTTATCGGCTAACCTATTATTTATTTCATTGTTTAAATTTATGTATGTTCCGCTGTTTATCTCTGATGTATACTGTAGCGGTGCCTGTGTAGGGCACGATCGCGCCCGGTCGGGTCGTGACAAAAGTGGTATCGAGCGATTAGTCCTCGGAAAGTGTCTCTGCATCGTGTCTAGTAGAGTCTTGATTATCGGTGTGTTGTGCACCACATCTATAATCGTGGAGGCCGCAGGACATTTAGGATTGATTTCCATTGTTCTCACTCGAGATCGTGCGATAGAGGTTGTTGTTAGGTCGCCCTCCCTAACGAGTTATGTTGAACGCGACACGAAAGCGCAGTGACCCAGGAAATGACTATGTGGATTGCGTATCCAGGTTGGTAATTATTATAGTATAGTTGGTATTGTGACATACATCTATACGGAGTTATGTATGAGGGTCAGACGCGTGTTGCCTAGAATGATTTTAGATTACCAGGAATTGGTAAAGACTAACTAGATACCGGGAAGGTATGGAATAGTTAATGAATTTTCGCCAAGGTTTTGTGTTTCATTTCGAGATAATTGGGAAAGGATGAGCTGTCTGATAGGGTAGTGAACCCTTAAGAAGCCATGTTAAGGAACCTAACGGAATGTCATGTTAATAGATTAAGCTGCGTAGTAGGCTTAAGAGAATTGTACGGATGAGGTCCGCATAGAGTGAGTAATGGTTGTTGTGATCGAGACAACATGGTTATGGTATTATGAGAAGTTTTTGTACCCGTTTACGGGGGGACTGATAAGGTAGGCTTGGAGCCCGGGAATTGCGAGCCTAAGAATGATAAAGACCGCTGAGACCTTAGATGTGCAAGGTCTTCTCGGGTAGAGAGATTTAGTATAGACCAAGAATAAGAATTAAGTGCGACGGGTCGGGTGAGGACTGTTACGGTCTCCCATAGCCCGGAATAGAGTGGGATCTGGTAGTAGTTTCGCCACGTGACAGGTCACGAGGTGCAAGGCCCAAGTCTAGTTAATTGTTTTACGGGTTCGTGGACGTTGCCCACCGGAACCAGGTCGTGGGAGTCGGAAATGGCCTTATATTGTTTTATAGAGTGACTCCAAAGATTGGAGGCCAGCATCGGTATGGAAGTTATGTATACTAGTGTGAGTTGGAAATACGGAAAGAGTACGACCAGTAAGAAAGATAACAACCAAGTGTAAAGGAATAGAGCCTGAATCCATAAGAACCTTTCGAGGTAACTACACCCGTGAGTGTGTGGGGTGGTAGCTGAGCGGGGATATGAGGTTTTCCCGGTGATGATACAGTCGTCAGACCCTAGTAGACCTAGTAGAGAGGATTATGACAGACTTGGAGGTCATTATAAGTATGGGCTAGTTGGCTTCGTGAGTGCCAAGGTTGACAGCTTAGAATAAATATTGTTATGTGGCCATGGGTGGCATATGTTGTAAGAAGGGTGTAGTATAAGGAGACTATGTCGCGCGTTAATCAGATTGTACTCCGAAAGAACATTCGAGGACGAATGTTTCTAAGGGGGGAAGAATGTTACACCCCGTAAATTCAAGAGGTTAAGTTAAGAACATACGAAAGGAAATAAGATTTGAATTTGGAAAGTTGGGTTGGCAAAAGGTTGTGGGCAGACTTTCAGCCAACTTTGGAGTGGTATATCTCCTAGTTCTTTAGTAGTTTTGAAGAGTTGTAAAAGATTAGTATGAAGTTCGCTGAATCTAGTTTCCAACGCAACAAACCGTTCGTCGATAGGACATCGGAGTCAAAAGTTATGGAAGTTTCAAGTTTGGTGCACGTGCAAAGCAGCAGCTTTCAGATGTACAGTGCGTGGCGCCGAATACGTGGCGCGCGGTTGTTCTGGGGTTCGCAGGGTGCAGCGTACGGCGCGAATGCAGGAACTTTTCTCGAGGCAGCACGAGGCGGGATTTTTACGCATGACAAAGTAAAAACAGGGATATTTTTGTTTTAAACCTATGGGAGGGTGACAAGTGTCCCTCCCATCCTTTTATCTGAAAGTGGTCCTATTTTAGGCCAAGTCTTGGAAGACTTGGCCATTTCATTTCAAACCCTCCCAAGAAAGATCCTCTCCCTTCTCTCTTGATTTTTGAAGAAAACCTAGCCTAAGAGGAAATTGTTGAGCGGCGGAAAGAAGGAAAAGTGCTGGTAAACTTGTGGAAGCGGTGGCGATTTTGATTTAACGAGGTGGAAGAAAAAGGGGCTTTGTGGGCTATTCCTTAAGGTAAAAGTTTCCCTTTCTCTTGGTTATGAGCCTAAGGTCGTTATATTTTAGTAGTATAGATGTGAGCCCGAGGTCATTATATTTCAGTGATTTAGAATTGAGCCTAAGGTCGTTTTATCAGTAGTAGTATAGAGTCAACCTGAGGTCGCTTTTATTTGAATAGATTTGGGTCGTCGCATGTTGTAAAGGGAGATTGTAATTGTTGAAGATGTCTAGGCTAGATATCATGTTAGACTTAAGAACTTGGATTGGAAAAAGTTGAAAGGGGTGTAGTATTGGTTATATTGTTGGCCAAGAATGGCATGGAAATTATTGGTTTATTTTGTGTTGTTGTGGGGCGTAATTTTACACGTATTAGTAGGCGTGTAATCCCCTGGTAATTGCTGAATGAATTGAGCCTTAAAGGTGGCGTTGGTTATTGAATTTCGGCCTTGAAAAAGGTGGCATAGTAAGTAGAAACAAAGGAAGTCTTTGCCCAAATTTCCGTAGAACAAGGACTTTTCATTAGAATATATTACGTTGCTAGAAGCTAATGACGTATTATGGTCATTATAGGTTGACATCTACGACGGCATATTGGACTTGGCAAGTGGATTAAGCAAAAGAGGTATGTAGAACTCTTCCTATCTCTTGAGCATGAGTAGTTATAAGCGTATGGGTACCAGACGACGTGATTTAAAATGAAGTGAAGTCATTTGACATATTTGACTTGTTTTAAGGATGTCCAGTTGGTTGAGTTAGAGATTTAACTCACGTGTCCTTAAGGAAGAGTTATAAGAATGGTTTATCCTAATAAGGTAGACAAGGATTTCTTGACATGATCAAGTATAGAATACTAGATTCGGGAAGTATTGATTCTTGAACTATTCTAAAGATAAGAGACCTGGTTCCTAAGTTAAGAAACTTGTTTTCTAAGTTAAGATTTTTGAAGTATTTGAAAGTAGTGTAAATTGAATTGAAGTACAAGCCTCTTGGTTATAGAGAGAGAGAAGTGGTCTAAGACATAAAGAGTTATAACGGCTTTATGGGAAGTTAGTTATGACGGCTTTATGGGAGGATAAGGATGTCTTGGTTCTAAAGCATAAAGTTAGTATAACGGCTTTATGGGAAGTTGGTTATAATAACTTTATGGAAGCTTAAAGAAATGGTTTTTCTCGAATAAGGTAAGCCTAGATAAAAGAATGGATACTAAGAAAGGCAATTCGTTTTAAAGGCATCAATTGCCTAAAGTTTAAAATGAGGTCACTGAGTTAGAAGTCAAGCATATTTCTAATAGTATAGTGACTTGTTTGAAATGTAGATAAGCCCGATACTACGGTGTTAGTATCTTGGGGTCCTATGTGGAAAATGGATCTTGGAAAGAATAGAAGTACATAGTACTTTGGGTTAAATTTCCTGACTCGTTAAGTGATATGAACAGTGACTTAAGGTTGATGAATGAGATTCATTCTGCTTGATAATAAGTCAAAGAAGTTAAGAACTTACTTGACGCATCTGATGATGGAGGATTCCACGTATGCTTCCATTGCCTTCTTATGAATCTACCGACGCATCGGTGATGTGGGATTCCACGTATGCTTCCATGGTCTTAGTATGAGTTTACGGGGACATACCGGTGATGTGGGATTCCACGTATGCACCGTGACATGCTTACGATGAGGATCCCGAGGCACGTAGTTCGGCGGGTAAGAGTATATCCGGCGGTAAATCCTCAAGATAGTTATACCACTGTCTCCGTGGATTTGCTACCCATGATGCGAGGAATACCTCACGCGAGTCCTTATGGGCTTACGCGGGTGAAATAGTCCCACGCGGCAGATACACCTACGCGAGAATACCTCACGCGAGTCCTTATGGGCTTACGCGGTGAAATAGTCCCACGCGGCGGTACAGCCTATCGCGAGGAATACCTCACGCGGTCCACGCGACCTATGCGGTGAAATAGTCCTGTGGGGTAGGATTGCTTAAGGATATCATGGGCGGTCCCGCTGATCGCGAGTCATGTACCCGAGATGAGGGATTCCACGGGCATGAGATATATATATCTATGTTGTCACGACCCGAACCTGGGCCCGTGACTGGTGCCTTACCCCGGGCACCCTAGTGATACAACATCAGAGTAATCAGCGGAACATACAACGATACAAGACATATTATGAAATATGAAACAATAATCTGAGAAAAACTTGCCTTTCGGCATATATATAAATAACAACTTTTACAAATGAACAGTTAAATCCTTTTTACAAACCCTGCCCACAACAGTACTACAGACCTCTAAGAAATGATATGACAACAATGGCGGGACAGGGCCCCGCCATACCCCTGAATGTAAACACCCACAATAACAGGGGACTATACCAAGATAAGCCTCCGGAGAAACGGAGCTTCCCAAAAGCTGAATTGTGACCCTGAGAGCTAGGATCAACGACTGGTGTACCTCAACTGCGCATTTAACGCAGCCCGGCGAGGTCAAGACAACAGTACCGAGTATGTGAAACTAAAAATACTGTAAATGAAATCATAATAGTCTATAAAGCAGGAGACATGTATGATAAGCAAACTACAGTTCACAACAAATAAGCAAATATGTCAAGTCGTGGACTCACGCCTCAAAGTTATCACAATAAAACCGTGACGGCAAGTACGAAGGCATAGCCTACTACTAAGACCCACGCACAAAAATACCACAAATCGTATCCCGAGGTCTTTCTAGACCGCACCACATGATCGGGCCGCCACTCGCCCGCAATATCAATGCGCCTATCCTCGAACTCTCGCAGCTCCGCATAGGTCACACACGGACCCGCATGAGGTATTCCTCGAATCATGGTCCCAGACCGCCTGAGGTATACCCCGCATCGAAGGCAGCTAACCCTCGGTATCCGCCTAGGCTCCCGCAACCCGCATAGTCTCAAAAGACCGCATAGTCTCACAGCACCGCATAGGAATCCCCGCATCGTGCTAAACACCGAATGATCAATCTCGAGCTACCGTGACTCGCGTAGTCACGAGGACCGCATAGCCGTAAAGACCGCATCAAGGGTGGAAAGCCCTCGGTATAATAAGTCAAAGGGTATGTGATACAATAACAAGATAACCGCTTAACGCTTAACAACGTAAGCACAACAAGAATGACCCTTACATCACGATCACACAAGATACTAACACACGTAGCATCCTAACATGTTTACTTATCACATCAACAAGAAAGTATTTACAAGGCTATCTCAAACCAACACAATCAAGTTATTCACACAAGGTACTTTATGCTAACAAGTTCGTGTATCTATCCCTAAAGTACTTCATACATTAAAGCTTTTAAAAGATCCATTGCTTTCACCTAAGTCACAAAATACCCGTAGTATAAAATAGAGTGACTGTCCTTTTTTAAGTAAACCAAAACACTTACCTTTGTAAAATCAAGTAACAACATTATTTTCCAAACGCCCAAGTTTGCCTAATTTCAAATGTTCACGCTTTCTTATTTTAGAAGGGTTTCAGAGTTCATAGTCTTATTCATTTAAGAATATAATTCTCTTTTAAACAACTGAGAAACATAAGTCTTATATGTGAGTAGGATATTCTTGTTTATAACAAACTTATTACAAAGAAATGTGATCTAGGAAATAGCATTTTGTCTCATCTTAGCTTCTATGCAGATCGAAGTTTCTACTGGTTTTAATAATACTTAATTAGTCAAAACATTTCCTTTTATAAACGCAGCAGTGGATTGTCGATACACATTCGATTTCAAATCAAGAAACATTCTTAAGCCTTTATACCTAACTTCCCATAAAGCTAGTATAACTCTTAAGTTTTTCAAAACCAAGTATTACTTCTCCTTTCAAAATGATTCAAAAATCTTTTGAAATACTTCAAGTTCTTTATTAACACATAACAAGCCAGTTATAGTTCAAATCAGTTACCTTTAAAGACCACAAGTATTTTCTTACCAACATAAAGCTGTTATAACCAACTTCCCATAAAGCCGTTATAACACTTTATGTTTTAAATCAATCAAATACGTTTAGCACACGTGACGCTCACCGTACTACATAGTTCACACATATCATGCTAGAAGAGATAGGAAGAGGTTCACATACCTCGCGACGATTATCGACTAATAGCAAAACGCTCCGAGTACCTCAAACCGTCGGCTACTCCTTAGCCAAGTAGACAGCGCCTCACGTAGTACTTCAACCTATAAGGCCACAAGGCGCTTATTAACAATTAGATCCCATCGTAGAACATTCTACCGAAAATTCGCAAGAAGCTCCCCAACAGCGTAAATCTCCTCCTTTATCGAGGCCGGCTACCAAGCCAACCAGGGGGGGGGGTTATACAACTAACCCGAACGGGTACAATTCTACTCCACAGAAAAGCTACACAAGTCTACTGTAATACAGTCATATGTAAATACAGTTTAGTACTCTTCTTTCGAAAAGGTTTCTTATTATTCAGGCTTAAGTCCAAAGACATTGCCGACAACAACGTTCAGTTCTAAATATATAGTATACTTCAACTATATAGTCTAACAATCATGTAATTTCCAATTACAATAGAGGGACAAGATATTTACCTCGATAAGCCCATAATTATCCGAGTTTAAATGTCGATCCTGAGCAAGGTTTAGCTCCTACTCCGTGTGCTCCAACCCGCTCCAAACAACCCTTAGAAGTTCTAACCAACTTCTACTTAATACTCCAACTAACTGTGGAGATTTTCCTTAGGGTTTCGGTTTTTGTGACGGAAAGGGAAGTATAATAGTATTTCTGGGCTATTCGTATAAGTATAACCTTAGAATACTACAAGGTATACGGCTAAGGTAATTTGGGCATTATAACAATACTTTTGAGAGTATTTCTACCAAGAGGGGGGGTGTATTATACGAGACAACTAGGCTAGGGGGGGGTACCCCACGGCTAGCACCACTAGGAGGGGGGGAGTGTACCCCTCGGCCAAGGCCTCTAGGAGAGGGGGAGGCCTCTTGGCCGAACTCAACACAAAGGGGAGGGAGAAGGAGAGCTTTCAAGACTTAGGCAAATTTGTGGATGAATTTGTCTTCCAAAGGGGTGGGTATTTATAGGTCAAGTGAAGGCCAACCAATGGCCAAGATCATGCCAAGTGCAAGGCAAGTGTAGGGCCAAGATTTAGACAAGTGTGTGTGGGTCCCACTTATCAATCAACACACAAAAATATCCTACCAACTAATGCACACCTTTCGGCCAAGCTACCGCCCATCACTCCACCAACTTGAGGGTGACAAGTGTCGCCCTCTCGTTGGTCCAAAATGTTTCGTCTCTCGGAAAAATCCGCAAAAATAAAAAAAGTCATAGCCGGAATTTTCCCTACGAAAGCTGTGAAAACGTTTCGTCGAAAAACGACTCTAATCGGGTGTTGTGTACAAAGTGAAAATCGTCCAAGCCTTACTCTTAAGTTCAAATTTTCTACGTACGTCCTTACGTACATACTCTGGAAATACGGGGTATAACATTCTCCCCTCCTTAGAAACATTCGTCCCGAATGTTCCTTCTAAGTCTCAAAACAACGTGCGCCAGTATAGTCTTCACTACCATACTTACGAAACAAACCTGCCACAATGGCCACAGAAACAACTGCGCAAAATACTTACATCCAAGTCCACGAGGAATCACCTCTAACATCACCACAAACACCTCTCTCCGGGGTCTAAAATATACTTCTTCCACACTTTTCCAAACAAAAGAAATGGTCACATCAATGCTCGCCATACATGCTCGCTTCTTCCCGATACCACTTATGTCACCTTGCCGCGAGGTTCTAGTGTCACTCCGGCGACCCAACAATTGGTACCGGACCGTATGCGATCCCTGAGGCTGTCGTACACTCGAACTCTTACCACATTCTGATACGGCTCCAGTTTCCAAAACTCGGGGTTACTATTTCTAACGTGGTCATCATTAAAAGGGAACACTCTGGATGGATCTCCGATACTTTCCCGATCATAACAATACGAAAGACCGGACATACTGCCTCCTAAGTCGGACGGCAAAAGCTAACATATAGGCAACCTGGCCTATTCTTCACATGGACTTAAAAAGGCCCAAAACAACTCGGGCTAAGTTTCCTCTGTGCTGCCAGAACTTCTTCTAGACAAGCTTCTCACTATACACAGTCTGCTGGAACAAGCCTGAACCAACTGTCTGAACCTTGCCAACATCGAACCACTCGACCGGCAACTTACACATCCGCCCCCTACAAGGCTTAATAAGGCGACATCCGAACACTGAAATGGTAGCTTAAACACTCCCTCCACCGGAGACAACAATCTTCACAACTACCCCTGAAATACACACACTGGCCCGAGGGCGAATGCGATTCCGAGACTCACCTGAGTTCTTAACCCTGCTTGGTAAAACTTCCAGAAAAACGAAAATAGCCACAACCTGGGCTTCACTGCCTGACATAAGGTGAAGGTAGGCACCCCGTGCAGCCTTACAACTTTTCTGATATACCATCTCGCATAACCCTCTGCCGAGTACACGGTCTTTGCTAGAAGACAACACGGCTGACCTCCTCGGCCCAACTACTGGTCGAATGCATTCATGAAATCGTACGTTGGTTAACTAAACTCGGGCCTAACACCCTCGTGACCCTATCACAAGGCGGGACCACCACAAACTGACCCCATCATCAAACCGGCCGCGGGTTGACCCGCAACGTGTCCTCAACCCGACCCGGCAACGCGCAAAACGCTAGCTCCCCGAAGGAAAACTCTCACTAATCACGTTACGAAAACCTAGCGGTCTTCTTAGCTCAACTACCCTCTTATATTCCACACTACTCAGGGACTTATCCCAAACATAGCTCACGTGCACTATGCACTCCGATAAGGATCAAACATAACACTACACCTTTACTCGAGACGGCCTTACCTCTAAGGTCTCTACGTATAAAACTCTAAGGCTCACACTTTCTCTATCCCCCAATCTTCCCCGGTTACTAACCATGATTTCTAATCACAAAAATACACACTGCTATCAGAACATAGCACTTAAGATATACTCATCTCATCATACGTACTAATCTCTAGAGGGTTAAGGATAAACCTGTATCTACTGCTCCACTCCCTTAAGTCGTTCTAATCAAACCTGCCCCGTAGGGCGCATAGCTAAGGAAGATGACAAACTACCCACCGATCCTGAAGGCTAAGTCCTCCCGCAAGGACACTCTTTCCACATCAGACCCTGACGGTCATAGGTACAACAAGTACCAACTAAAAAGACGACATTCCCCGGGATGACGTCTGTCATCATGAATCGAAGCCACGGAGTTCTGACCACTCCTGCGCACCCCGAACGTCCTGAACCCTGTGGAGGACCACTCTGCACTGGTGGATGTGCATAATCTAATCCGCTGGTGAGGCGACTCGCCTCAAAAGTTACTAAAGGACCTTGCTGCTCGCCTCTCTTGTCGCCCTTAACCCGTCGATCTCTACGTTTTCTCGGCCTGCTGCGCATAAGCCCGTACACAGGCCATGCTCAAGCCCAACTTGAAGAATTACTTTCGCACAACCTTCTCGTTGATATTCATCAAGGCTCGCGGTACATCGGTATACTCTCTGGTAGCCAAATCCATAGTTAGTAACAGGGTCGCCTCCTTGCAATCTATATTCACTATTCTCGGTCGTGGAACTGAAGGTTCAAATATCATGGCCGCAGTAGGAACTGCTGCCGCCGTGCTAAACTCTGCTGGGGCTAGTGACGTCGCAGAACTCCCCGAATGAAGCACCACCCAAGGTGATAATTGGGCCTGTGCCCACGTAACCCTCTGTACTCTACTCGCAGCTCCCTCGGCTGCCTTGCCCTCCTGGGCCCGGGTTGCCCTACGCGGAGGCATAACGGTAAGGGAAAGAAATACGTTAGAGGGTCCAACTTACAACACAGCTCTAAGGCACGATCTCAGAGTGAGAAGAATAGAAACCAATCCTAAATATCCTATAGCCTCCTGATTATTGGTGTGGTGCACACCGATAATCAAGACTCTACTGGATACGGTCTGTAGACACTTTCCGAGGATTAACTGCTCTGATACCACTTTTGTCACGACCCGAACCTGGGCCCGTGACTGGTGCCTTACCCCGGGCACCCTAGTGATACAACATCAGAGTAATCAGCGGAACATACAACGATACAAGACATATTATGAAATATGAAACAATAATCTGAGAAAAACTTGCCTTTCGGCATATATATAAATAACAACTTTTACAAATGAACAGTTAAATCCTTTTTACAAACCCTGCCCACAACAGTACTACAGATGTTATACCCCGTATTTCCAGAGTATGTACGTGAGTGTGTACGTATTATAATTTGAGCCTTAAAGTAGGCTAGTTTCGAAATTTGTACACAAGTGCCGAAAGGAGTCGTTTTTCGACGAAACGTTTCCACAGCTTTCGTAGGGGAATTTCCGGCTATGTCATTTTTAATTTTTGCGGATTTTTCTGAGAGACGAAACATTTTGGACCAACAAGAGGGCGACACTTGGCACCCTCTCATTGGTGAGAGTGTTGGGCGGTTTGGACGATTTGGGTGAGTGGGAGTAGGTAGGATATTTTGTGTTGTTTGGTGTGGTAGATGGATAAGGTGTACTTGGGTGAATCTTGGCCTTACACTTGTGTAGCACTTGGCTTAATCTTGGCCATTGGTTGGCCATTGGTTGGCCTATAAATACCACCCTAAGTTGAAGACTTCTTCATCCAAAAATATTTCCTAAGTGTTTAAGCCTTCCTCCCTCTCTTGTGGTGTTCTCGCCCTAGTCTCCCTCCCCTTTGCCGAGAGCCCCTCCCCCTTGTGAAGGCCTTGTTGGCGAGTAACCCCTAGCCTAGTTGTCTCGTATAAATACCCCTTGTTGTGGTATAGAAATACTCTCCTAGTATTGTTATAATGTCCAAATACCTTGGCCCAAATACCTTGTAGTATTCCCAAGGTTACACTTATACAAGCCCAGAAAATACCGTTATACTTTTCCTCAGTCACTAAAACGAAACCCTAAGGAAATCTTCACCCGTTGTTGAAGTTGTAAGTAGAAGTTGGTTAGAACTTCTAAGGGTAGTTTGGAGCGGGTTGGAGCGCACGGAGTTGGAGCTAAACCTTGCTCAGGAGCGACTTTAAACTAGGATAATTTTGGGCTTATCGAGGTAAATATCTTGTCCCCCTATTGTAATTGGAAATTACATAAGTGTTGAATATATAGTTGTTGTATACTATATATAGAACTGAACTTAGTATTGTGGCAATGTCTTTTGACTTAAGCCTGAAGAATGAGAATTGAGCAAAGAATCACGTAGAAGGATAATAAAGAGAAGAATCTGTAATTACCTAGGCTGTATTACGGTAGACTTATGTAGCATTCTTGTGTAGTAGAATTGTGCAGCGTCAGGTTAGGCGTGTTAACCCCATGGTTGGCTTGGTAGCCGACCTCGATAAAGGAGGAGATTTACGCTGTTGCGGGGGGGGGGGGAGGTGCTGCCGAATTTTCTGTAGATTATGGAACGTTGAGATCTAGATGTTAATAAGCGCCTTGTGGCCTTATAGGTTGAAGTACTACGTGTGGAGTGATCCACTTGGCTTAAGGAGTAGCCGGCGGTTTGAGGTACTTGGAGCGTTTTGCTATTAGTCGACAATCGTCGCGAGGTATGTGAACCTCTTCCTATCTCTTCTAGCATGATATGTGTGTAACTATGTAGTACGGTAGACGTACATGTGTTTAATGTATTTGATTGGTTTGAAACATAAAGTGTTATAACGGCTTTATGGGAAGTTGGTTATAACAGCTTTATGTAGGTAAGAAAATACTTTGTGGTTTTAAAAGGTAACTGGTGTGAATTATAACTGGCTTGTTATAATAAAGAAACTTGATGTATTTCAAAAGATTTATAAATCGTTTTGAAGGGAGAGTAACACTTGGTTTTAAAGGTTTTAAAAAGAGTTATACTAGCTTTATGGGGAGTTAGGTATAATGTCTTAAGAGAGGTAAAGAAAATGGTTTACTGATGTTAGAAGTTAAGAGACTTGATCTTATAAGATAAGAGACTTAACTTATTTGTTTTAATGTGGATGTTTGTGTGAAACCTCATTCGTGAGTAATGAGTACTTGGTTTTATTTAAAGGGATAATGTTTTACTGATTTCGGAAATCAAAATGTGTATCGACAGACCACTGCAGCGTTAATAAAGGAAAATGTATTGAATAATGATGTATCGTATTAAAAACAGTAGAAACCTCCATCTGCATAGAAACTAAGATGAGACAAAATGATATTACATTTTCTAGATCATGGCTGTCAGAATAAGAATGTTGTAAACAAGAATAACCTACTCTCACGTGAGACATATATTACTCAATTGTTCTAAAAGGAATCAAGTGATTAAGTTGAAACTATGAAACCATTTGAAAATGAGAAGCTTGAGTAATTGAAACTAGGCAAACCGGAACTTAGGACAAGACTGTTGTTACTTGATTTTGAAAAGGGAAGGTGGGTTGGTCATTCTACTACTACGGGTATCGGGTGACTTTTATAAAAGTAATGGATCTCTTTTAAAAGAATTTAACGTACGTAGTACTTTAGGGTTAAAACCCGGACTTTGGCATAAAATGAAAGTACTTTGAGTTGTTGTGAAACTTGCCTTTACTTGTTATTGTGAAACTTGCCTTTGCTGGTTGTTGTGAAACTTGCCTTTGCTTGTTGTTGTGAAACTTGCCTATGCTTGTTGTTGTGAAACTTGCCTATGCTTGTGATGATAGCCTTTGTTGTGCAAGTGTGGTATTTCGTATTCTGGCGTCTCGATAGAGGCGGTTGACTTGTTGAGAACTTACTTGACGTCGGCGGTGATGGAGAATTCCACGGGTATGTTTCCATTTTGATTCTTGTCTTGTTGTTGATGTCACATGGACATGTCTACACCGTCACGAGATTCGGGCACGCGGCGGGTTGATTACCCGATATATGGTTATTCGCAACATGGGCGTGTCTACACCGTCTAAGATGTCCGGGGCATGTGGCCACGCGGCGGTTGACCACCCATATATTGTTATTGAGGTTACATGGGCATGTCTACCGTCGCGATTCCGGGGCATGTGGCCACGCGGCCTTGTTATTATTGTTGCATCATGGACATGTCTACACCCGTCACGAGATTCGGGCACGCGGCCATGACGCGAACATGATAGATGTTGTGGGCGTGAGACCCATAGTTATATTTAGTGGTGACTTTGAGGCGTGAGTCCACGACTTGGCGCTTTTATGTTGCATCGTATTTTGGTTATCATACATGTCTCACCTTTTTAAGCTATTATGATTTCATTCTGATGTTGTGATTTCACATACTTGGTACTGTTATCGACCTCCTTGAAGTGCGTTCATGCCGCAGTAGAGGTACATCGATCGTGGATCCCCGCTCTAGGATCTCATTTAGCGTGTTGAAAGCTCCGTTCCTTGGAGGCTTATCTTTGGTATGTTTCCACTGAGTTGTAGGTTCTTGTACATTCGTGGTATGGCGGCCCCTGTCCGTCATAGTTGTTGTAAATCTTAGAGTGCATGCTTTGTTGTGGCGGGGTTTGTAAAGGATAACTGTTCGGGTTTTTATGTATATCTTGAAAGGCAAGCTTGTTTTGGTTGCTTTGTTTATTTATTATATCTCTTGTTTCATGACTCGTGTTTTATTTTCCGCTGGTTTTCTCGATGTTGTATCACTAGGGTGCAGGGTAAGGCACGATCACGCCCGGATTCGGGCGTGACAAAGTGGTATCGAGCGATTAATCCTCGGAAAGTGTCTACGCACCGTGTCTAGTAGAGTCTTGATTATCGGTGTGTTGTGCACCACATCTATAATCGAGAGGCTATAGGACATTTAGGATTGGTTTCCATTTTCTCATTACGAGATCGTGCCTTAGAGTTGTGTTGTAAGTTGGACCCTCGGCGTGTTTCGTTTTACCGATTATGCCTGCGAAAGGCAACCAGGGCCCGAGGGCAAGCGGCCGAGGAGGCGCTAGTGGGATTCGAGAGATGCAGCGCGAGCCGGCCAAGACTGAGTAGTGCTTGACGGCGAGTTTTGCGACGCCGCCAAGACCAAAGAGTTTAGAGCCGCGGTGGCTGCCGAGACTCTGATACACGAGCCTCGGTCCCATGCGGAGCGGGGAGATGGGTCGCGAGAGATGGCGATTATTGGCGAGTTGTGGCGAATATGAGATAAATTTGGGCCTTGGCGGTTCGATTCAGACCGTAGTGCACTGAGGCGAGCGATTTGAGGCTACGGATTTCCTTAGTTGTAGCCCGCTTTGAGTTTTACTGGTCGAGGCGGAGGATGATCCGCAGGAGTTCATCCGTCGATTCTGCAGGATCACGCGGGTGATCAAGGCTTCAGATGAGTGCGTGACATTTGGTTCGCATCGGCGTGATACCGCGATCGATTGGTTTGACTCGTGGGAGCTTTCGGGAGAGCATGCACTTCCGGCCGTTTGGGATGAGTTTTGAGGGCCTTCCCGCACATTTCTTGCCTCCACAAATGAGGAGGGCTCGGGTAAACAATTTTTGATGTTGAGGCGAATGGCGTCTGATTGAGTACAATGTGAGTTCGACTCATTGGCGGTATGTTCCGCATTAGTAGCTAGTATGGAGGATCGAGTGCACCGATATGTTACGAGGCTCGATGATTACCTAGCGAGTTGTTCGGTGTTTCTCTTGGTAGGGCATGGACATTGCCGCGTGAGCTCGTACGCGGAGTGCGAGCGCAGATCGACAGGTGGACCGCTTTCAGAAGAAGGCCAAGGCGGATATTTTGGCGACTTTCGAGGCGGACCGCCTCGGCCAGCAGACTAGTTATGTACCTCCGCCATTGCGAGTGGTCCTCCGACGCCGGGACCGCAGGATATTCGAGGCGGTCGGGGCTCCCGAGTTTGAATGTTCGAGGAGTAGGGGTGTTGGCGGATCGATCACCCCTACCGGTGTGGTCGATGTGGTAGACCGCATTTGAAGTGTCGTAGTACGAGGAGCTTGTTATTCTTGCGCCAACAGGGCCATATGACGAAGACTGTCCGGCGTGGTAGCGGTAGGATAACCGCAGACTACTAGCGATTGCGGGCCCACGGTAAGTCGCGGTGGAAGTTCGATTTTAGCGGTCCTTGAACCGCCTATTTTCAGGTATATCCTTCACCATATAGAGTTTTGTATGTTATGATAATGTGTTATGTGTTATGTTCGGATAGCTTGGTGCTAAAATGTGATTTAGAAACATGCTTAGTGAAAGGGTAAGCACAGGGTGAGAAAATGATGAAACTTAGAATATTACAGTTGAGACCTTAGATGTAAGGCCGTCTTGAGTACAAGATTTTGCGAGTGATCCTTGTCAGAGTGCATTTTATGCCTAGAATGTATTGTGTGATAAGTCCCTGGGTTGGGTAAATGAAAGTGGTAGCTTTCATGATGTGTTTAGCAAGATTGTTCCGTGTCGGGAGCAAGAGTTGGCGCGATAGTGGGTCGGGTTGGGGCCGTGTTGCGGGCCAACCCGCGGCTGTTTCGAGGTGGGGTCAGCTCAGGTGGTCCCGCGGTGGCAGTCCGCGGGTGCTAGGCCCAGTTTAGATGACCATCTTATGAGTTCGTGGATACGTTCGACGAGAATCAGTTCGTGAAGGCGAGAATGGCCTTAGAGAAATCGAGGTTAGTAAGATGACCAAGTTTGGAGGTAGTGACTCGAGGGTTGGAAAGCGAGCGTTGGCGAAGTGTGGTGCGTGTCTTGGGAAGAGTTCGAGTGTTGAACAGTGCACGACGGTAGGGAGAAGTGAGCGAGTGTGATCGTTTCTTTTGTGAAATGAAGGTGCAGAGGGAGTATATGTTAGGCCTTGGTGGGAACTTTTGTGATAACAGAGGTGATTCCTCGTGGACTTGGGATTTCGTATTTTGTGCATTTGTTATTTCATGGCCAGGTGTGGCATGATTGTTTTCGTACGTATAGCGGTGAAGACTATACTGGCGCATGTTTGTGTTGAGACTTGAGAAGGAACATTCGGGACGAATGTTTCTAAGGGGGGAAGAATGTTATACCCCGTATTTCCAGAGTATGTACGTGAGTGTGTACGTATTATAATTTGAGCCTTAAAGTAGGCTAGTTTGAAATTTGTACACAAGTGCGAAAGTCGTTTTTGACGAAAACGTTTCCACAGCTTTCGTAGGGAATTTCGGCTATGTCATTTTAATTTTTGCGGATTTTTCCGAGAGGCGAAACATTTTGGACCAACAAGAGGCGACACTTGGCACCTCTCATTGGTGAAGTGTTGGGCGGTTTGGACGATTTGGGTGAGTGGGAGTAGGTAGGATATTTTGTGTTGTTTGGTGTGGTAGATGGATAAGGTGTACTTGGGTGAATCTTGGCCTTACACTTGTGTAGCACTTGGCTTAATCTTGGCCATTGGTTGGCCATTGGTTGGCCTATAAATACCACTCTAAGTTGAAGACTTCTTCATCCAAAAATATTTCCTAAGTGTTTAAGCCTTCCTCCTCTCTTGTGGTGTTCTCGTCCTAGTCTCCCTCCCCTTGCCGAGAGCCCCTCCCCCTTGTGAAGGCCTTGTTGGCCGAGAGTAACCCCCCCCCTAGCCTAGTTGTCTCGTATAAATACCCCTTGTTGTGGTATAGAAATACTCTCCTAGTATTGTTATAATGTCCAAATACCTTGGCCCAAATACCTTGTAGTATTCCCAAGGTTACACTTATACAAGCCCAGAAAATACCGTTATACTTTCCCTCAGTCACTAAAACGAAACCCTAAGGAAATCTTCACCCGTTGTTGAAGTTGTAAGTAGAAGTTGGTTAGAACTTCTAAGGGTAGTTTGGAGCGGGTTGGAGCGCACGGAGTTGGAGCTAAACCTTGCTCAGGAGCGACTTTAAACTAGGATAATTTTGGGCTTATCGAGGTAAATATCTTGTCCCCCTATTGTAATTGGAAATTACATAAGTGTTGAATATATAGTTGTTGTATACTATATATAGAACTGAACTTAGTATTGTGGCAATGTCTTTTGACTTAAGCCTGAAGAATGAGGAATTGAACAGTAATCACATAGAAGGATAATAAAGAGAAGAACTGAACTGTAATTACCTAGGGCTGTATTACAGTAGACTTATGTAGCATTACTGTGTAGTAGAATTGTACGCGTCCGGTTAGACGTGTTAACCCCCCCCCCCCTGGTTGGCTTGGTAGCCGACCTCGATAAAGGAGGAGATTTACGCTGTTGCGGGGAGAGTCTTGCGAATTTTCTGTAGATTATGGAACGTTGAGATCTAGATGTTAATAAGCGCCTTGTGGCCTTATAGGTTGAAGTACTACGTGTGGAGTGATCCACTTGGCTTAAGGAGTAGCCGGCGGTTTGAGGTACTTGGAGCGTTTTGCTATTAGTCGACAATCGTCGCGAGGTATGTGAACCTCTTCCTATCTCTTCTAGCATGATATGTGTGTAACTATGTAGTACGGTAGACGTACATGTGTTTAATGTATTTGATTGGTTTGAAACATAAAGTGTTATAACGGCTTTATGGGAAGTTGGTTATAACAGCTTTATGTAGGTAAGAAAATACTTTGTGGTTTTAAAAGGTAACTGGTGTGAATTATAACTGGCTTGTTATAATAAAGAAACTTGATGTATTTCAAAAGATTTATAAATCGTTTTGAAGGGAGAGTAACACTTGGTTTTAAAGGTTTTAAAAAGAGTTATACTAGCTTTATGGGGAGTTAGGTATAATGTCTTAAGAGAGGTAAAGAAAATGGTTTACTGATGTTAGAAGTTAAGAGACTTGATCTTATAAGATAAGAGACTTAACTTATTTGTTTTAATGTGGATGTTTGTGTGAAACCTCATTCGTGAGTAATGAGTACTTGGTTTTATTTAAAGGGATAATGTTTTACTGATTTCGGAAATCAAAATGTGTATCGACAGACCACTGCAGCGTTAATAAAGGAAAATGTATTGAATAATGATGTATCGTATTAAAAACAGTAGAAACCTCCATCGGCATAGAAACTAAGATGAGACAAAATGATATTACATTTTCTAGATCATGGTTCTTTGTAATAAGAATGTTGTAAACAAGAATAACCTACTCTCCCGTGAGACATATATTACGCAATTGTGCTAAAACAGGAATCAAGTGATTAAGTTGGAAACTATGAAACCATTTGAAAATGAGAAGCTTGAGTAATTGAAACTAGGCAAACTGGAACTTAGGAAAAGAATGTTGTTACTTGATTTTGAAAAGGGAATGTGGGTTGGTCATTCTAATACTACGGGTATCGGGTGACTTTTATAAAAGTAATGGATCTCTTTTAAAAGAATTTAACGTACGTAGTACTTTAGGGTTAAAACCCGGACTTTGGCATAAAATGAAAGTACTTTGAGTTGTTGTGAAACTTGCCTTTACTTGTTATTGTGAAACTTGCCTTTGCTGGTTGTTGTGAAACTTGCCTTTGCTTGTTGTTGTGAAACTTGCCTATGCTTGTTGTTGTGAAACTTGCCTATGCTTGTGATGATAGCCTTTGTTGTGCAAGTGTGGTATTTCTGTGTTACCGCGTCTCTCGATAGAGGGCCGGTTGACTTGTTGAGAACTTACTTGGACGTGCTGGCAGTGATGGAGAATTCCACGGGTATGTTTCCATTTTGATTACTGTCTTGTTGTTGATGTCACATGGACATGTCTACACCGATGCAGTATTCCGGGGGCATGCGGCCGGGTTGATTACCCGATATATGGTTATTACTGCAACATGGACGTGTCTACACCGATGCAGTATTCCGGGGGCATGTGGCCATGCGGCAGGGTTGACCACCCAGTATATTGTTATTGAGGTTACATGGGCATGTCTACACCGATGCAGTATTCCGGGGGCATGTGGCCATGCGGCCTTGTTATTATTGTTGCATCATGGACATGTCTACACCGATGCAGTATTCCGGGGGCATGCGGCCATGATGCGAACATGATAGATGTTGTGGGCGTGAGACCCATAGTTATATTTGAGTGGTGACTTTGAGGGCGTGAGTCACGACTTGGCGCTTTTATGTTGCGTCTTGTATTTTGGTTATCATAAATGTCTCATGCTATTTAAGCTATTATTATTTCATTCTGATGTTGTGATTTCACATACTTGGTACTGTTATGACCTCCTCCTTGGGCTGCGTTCATGCCGCTGGTAGAGGTACATCGGTCGTGGATGCCCGCTCTTTGGATCTCATTTCAGCTCGTTTGAAAGCTCCGTTCCTTCGGAGGCTTATCTTTGGTATGTTTCCCTGAGTTGTAGGTTCTTGTACATTCAGGGGTATGGCGGGCCTGTCCGTCATAGTTGTTGTAAATCTTAGAGTGCATGCTTTGTTGTGGCGGGGTTTGTAAAAGGATAAGCTGTTCGGGTTTTATGTATATCTTGAAGCAAAGCTGTTTTGGTTGCTGTTTATTTATTATATCTCTTGTTTCATGACTCGTGTTTTATTTTCTGGTTTTCCGATGTTGTATCACTAGGGTGCAGGGGTAAGGCACGATCCACGGGCCGGATTGGGCGTGACAATGCACTCTAAGAAATGATATGACAACAATTGCGGGGCGAGGCCCGCCATACCCCGAATGTAAACACCCACAATAACGAGGACTATACGAAGATAAGCCTCCGAGAAACGGAGCTTCCTAAAAGCTGAATGTGACCACGAGAGCTAGGATCAACGGCGGTGTACCTCAACTGCGGCATGAACACGGCCGAAGGAGGTCAAGATAACACCGAGTATGTGAAACTAAAAATCGTAAATGAAATCATAATAGTCTATAAAGCGAGACATGTATGATAAGCAAACTGATTCACAACAAATAAGCGATCATGTCAAGTCGTGGACTCACGCCTCAAAGTTATCACAATAAAACCGTGCGGGGCAAGTAATGCGAAGGCATAGCCGACTACTAAGACCAGCGGTACCAAAAATACCACAAATCGTATCCCGAGGTCTTTCTGCACCGCACCACATGATCGGCTGGCCACTCGCCCGCAATATCAATGTCGCGTCTATCCTCGAACTCTCGCACTCGCATAGGTCACACACGGACCGCATGAGGTATTCCTCGAATCATGGTCCTGCATCGCCGAGGTATACCGCGATCGGCGGCTAACCTCGGTATCCGCCAGGCTCCGCAACCGCATAGTCTCAAAAGACCGCATAGTCTCAACAGACCGCATAGGGAATCCCCCGCATCAGGCTAAACACCCGGAATGATCAATCCTGGAGCTACCGCACTCTGCATAGTCACGAGGACCGCATAGGCCGTAAAGACCCGCATCAAGGGTGGCAAGCCCTCGGTCTAATAAGTCAAAGGGTATGTGATACAATAACGATAACGGGCTTAACGCTTAACAACGTAAGCACAACAAGAATGACCCCCTTACATCACGATCACACAAGATACTAACACACGTAGCATCCTAACATGTTTACTTATCACATCAACAAGAAAGTATTTACAAGGCTATCTCAAACCAACACAATCAAGTTATTCACACAAGGTACTTTATGCTAACAAGTTCGGGTATCTATCCCTAAAGTACTTCATACATTAAAGCTTTTTAAAAGATCCATTGCTTTCACATAAGTCACACAATACCCGTAGTATAAAATAGAGTATCATCTTTTAAGTAAACCAAAACACTTACCTTTGTAAAATCAAGTAACAACATTATTTTCCAAACGTCCAAGTTTGCCTAATTTCAAATGTTCACGTTTCTTATTTTAGAAGGGTTTCGTAGTTCATAGTCTTATTCATTTAAGAATATAATTCTCTTTTAAACAATCTGAGAAACATAAGTCTTATATGTGAGTAGGATATTCTTGTTTATAACAAACTTATTACAGCAGCCGTGATCTAGGAAATATCATTTTGTCTCATCTTAGCTTCTATGCAGATGGAAGTTTCTACTGGTTTTAATAATACTTAATTAGTCAAAACATTTCCTTTTATTAACGCTGCAGTGGTTTGTCGATACACATTCTGATTTCCGAAATCAGTAAAACATTCTTAAGCCGTTATACCTAACTTCCCATAAAGCTAGTATAACTCTTAAGTTTTTCAAAACCAAGTATTACTTCTCCTTTCAAAATGATTCAAAAATCTTTTGAAATACTTCAAGTTCTTTATTAACACATAACAAGCCAGTTATAGTTCAAATCAGTTACCTTTAAAGACCACAAGTATTTTCTTACCAACATAAAGCTGTTATAACCAACTTCCCATAAAGCCGTTATAACACTTTATGTTTTAAATCAATCAAATACGTTTAGCACATGTACGTCTACCGTACTACATAGTTCACACATATCATGCTAGAAGAGATAGGAAGAGGTTCACATACCTCGCGACGAGTATCGACTAATAGCAAAACGCTCCAAGTACTTCAAACCGTCGGCTACTCCTTAGCCAAGTAGACAGCGCCTCACGTAGTACTTCAACCTATAAGGCCACAAGGCGCTTATTAACAATTAGATCCTATCGTAGAACATTCTACCGAAAATTCGGCAGCACCTCCCCCCCCGCAACAGCGTAAATCTCCTCCTTTATCGAGGCCGGCTACCAAGCCAACCAGGGGGGGGGTTATACAACTAACCCGAACGGGTACAATTCTACTCCACAGAAAAGCTACACAAGTCTACTGTAATACAGTCCTATGTAAATACAGTTCAGTACTCTTCTTTCGAAAAGGTTTCTTATTATTCAGGCTTAAGTCCAAAGACATTGCCGACAACAACGTTCAGTTCTAAATATATAGTATACTTCAACTATATAGTCTAACAATCATGTAATTTCCAATTACAATAGAGGGACAAGATATTTACCTCGATAAGCCCATAATTATCCGAGTTTAAATGTCGATCCTGAGCAAGGTTTAGCTCCTACTCCGTGTGCTCCAACCCGCTCCAACCAACCCTTAGAAGTTCTAACCAACTTCTACTTAATACTCCAACTAACTGTGGAGATTTTCCTTAGGGTTTCGGTTTTTGTGACGGAAGGGAAGTATAATAGTATTTCTGGGCTTTTCGTATAAGTATAACCTTAGAATACTACAAGGTATACGGCTAAGGTAATTTGGGCATTATAACAATACTTTTGAGAGTATTTCTACCAAGAGGGGGGGTGTATTATACGAGACAACTAGGCTAGGGGGGGGGGGTACCCCACGGCTAGCACCACTAGGAGGGGGGGGAGTGCACCCCTCGGCCAAGGCCTCTAGGAGAGGGGGAGGCCTCTTGGCCGAACTCAACACAAAGGGGAGGGAGAAGGAGAGCTTTCAAGACTTAGGCAAATTTGTGGATGAATTTGTCTTCCAAAGGGGTGGGTATTTATAGGTCAAGTGAAGGCCAACCAATGGCCAAGATCATGCCAAGTGCAAGGCATGTGTAGGGCCAAGATTTAGACAAGTGTGTGTGGGTCCCACTTATCAATCAACACACAAAAATATCCTACCAACTAATGCACACCTTTCGGCCAAGCTACCGCCCATCACTCCACCAACTTGAGGGTGACAAGTGTCGCCCTCTCGTTGGTCCAAAATGTTTCGTCTCTCGGAAAAATCCGCAAAAATAAAAAAAGTCATAGCCGGAATTTTCCCTACGAAAGCTGTGAAAACGTTTCGTCGAAAAACGACTCTAATCGGGTGTTGTGTACAAAGTGAAAATCGTCCAAGCCTTACTCTTAAGTTCAAATTTTCTATGTACGTCCTTACGTACATACTCTGGAAATACGGGGTATAACATATGTATTGTGTATGTGTACGCCGACAGTGAGGTAGGATGCCACGGGCGCGTCACATGGTTGTATTTTACTCTTACGGTTGTCGGCAGTGACGGGGGAATTTCACGGGCAGAGGATATAGGTATATACGTGTTGTATGTGTGTACGCCGACAGTGAGGTAGGATACCACGAGCGCGTCACATGGTTAGATTTGTGTGTACGCCGACAGTGAGGAAGGATGCCACGGGCGCGTCACAGAGTTAGATTTTACACCTAGCGGTCGGTAGTGATGGGGAATCCCACGGGCGCGCTTGGATATTGGAGGGCTGGTGTTCATAGCCCTGGGGTGACTACGGTTCATATGATGAAACAGGTTGTATAAGGTAAAACTGACTTTCATTACTTCTACTTCAGTAAGGCACAGGGTACTGTAAATTGGGTTATCATATATGTCTTCAGCTGTATTTTGACTATATTGATTTAAATTACAGTACTTTCGGTTTTGCATACTTGGTACATATTTTTGTACTGACCTCCTTCGGGGGGCTGCGTTCATGCCGCAGGTTGAGGTACATAGCTTGCTGATCCGCGCTCTTAGGATCACTGTTCAGTTCTGGAAAGCTCCATTTCTCCGGAGGCTTTGTTTTTGGTAGGGTTCCCTGAAGTCGTTGACTTTTGTACATTCAGGGGTATGGCGGGGCCTGTCGTCACGATTGTTATGTAAACTCTTAAGTGCAGTAGTCATATTTTGTGGATCGCTTTATAAAAAAAATTGAGGTAACTGCTGTTGGATTTGTTTATATCCAGGAAGGTAGCCTTATCGGCTAACCTATTATTTATTTCATTGTTTAAATTTATGTATGTTCCGCTGTTTATCTCTGATGTATACCTGTAAGGGTGCCTGTGTAGGGCACGATCGCGGGCCCGGTCGGTCGTGACAAAAGTGGTATCGAAGCGCTTAGTCCTCGGAAAGTGTCTACGGACCGTGTCTAGTAGAGTCTTGATTATCGATGTGTTGTGCACCACATCTATAATCGTGGAGGCTGCAGGACATTTAGGATTGATTTCCATTCTTCTCACTCGAGATCGTGCGATAGAGGCATGTTGTTAGTCGTCCCTCCTAACGAAAGTTATGTTGAACGCAACACGAGAAAGCGTGATGACCCAGGAAATGACTATGTGGATTGCGTATCCAGGTTGGTAATTATTATAGTATAGTTGGTATTGTGACATACATCTATACGGAGTTATGTATGAGGGTCAGACGCGTGTTGCCTAGAATGATTATAGATTACCAGGAATTGGTAAAGACTAACTAGATACCGGGAAGGTATGGAATAGTTAATGAATTTTCGCCAAGGTTTTGTGTTTCATTTCGAGATAATTGGGAAAGGATGAGCTGTCTGATAGGGTAGTGAACCCTTAAGAAGCCATGTTAAGGAACCTAACGGAATGTCATGTTAATAGATTAAGCTGCGTAGTAGGCTTAAGAGAATTGTACGGATGAGGTCCGCATAGAGTGAGTAATGGTTGTTGTGATCGAGACAACATGGTTATGGTATTATGAGAAGTTTTTGTACCCGTTTTCGGGGGGGACTGATAAGGTAGGCTTGGAGCCCGGAAATTGCGAGCCTAAGAATGATAAAGACCGCTGAGACCTTAGATGTGCAAGGTCTTCTCGGGTAGAGAGATTTAGTATAGACCAAGAATAAGAGTTAAGTGCGACGGCGGGTCGGGGTGAGGACCTGTTACGGGTCGCCCCATTGCCTGGAATAGAGTGGGATCAGTTGGTAGTAGTTTCGCTACGTGTGAAGGTCACGAGGTGCAAGGCCCAAGTCTAGTTAATTGTTTTACGGGTTCGTGGCGCGTTCCACCGGAACAGTCGTGGAGTCGGAAATGGCCTTATATTGTTTTATAGAGTGACTCCAAAGATTGGAGGCCAGCATCGGTATGGAAGTTATGTATACTAGTGTGAGTTGGAAATACGGAAAGAGTACGACCAGTAAGAAAGATAACAACCAAGTGTAAAGGAATAGAGCCTGAATCCATAAGAACCTTTCGAGGTAACTACACCCGTGAGTGTGTGGGGTGGTAGCTGAGCGGGGATATGAGGTTTTCCCGGTGATGATACTGATCGTCGGACCACTAGTAGACCTAGTAGAGGATTATGACAGACTTGGAGGTCATTATAAGTATGGGCTAGTTGGCTTCGTGAGTGCCAAGGTTGACAGCTTAGAATAAATATTGTTATGTGGCCATGGGTGGCATATGTTGTAAGAAGGGTGTAGTATAAGGAGACTATGTCGCGCGTTAATCAGATTGTACTCCGAAAGAACATTCGAGGACGAATGTTTCTAAGGGGGGAAGAATGTTACACCCCGTAAATTCAAGAGGTTAAGTTAAGAACATACGAAAGGAAATAAGATTTGAATTTGGAAAGTTGGGTTGGCAAAAGGTTGTGGGCAGACTTTCAGCCAACTTTGGAGTGGTATATCTCCTAGTTCTTTAGTAGTTTTGAAGAGTTGTAAAAGATTAGTATGAAGTTCGCTGAATCTAGTTTCCAACGCAATAAACCGCTCACGATAGGACATCGGCGTCAAAAGTTATGGAAGTTTCAAGTTTGGTGCGCATCGAGCAAAGCGATTTCGGTTCAGATGTACAGTGGCGGCCGAATCTGAGGCATGGCGCTGGTTGTTCTGGGGTTCGCAGGGTTGCAGCGCGCGGCCGAATGCGAGGCGCCGAATCGAGAACTTTTCTCGGAAGTGGCGCTGCCCATGGCGCTGGCGAGGCGGCGGATTTTTACGCAATGACAAAGCAGGGGATAGGGATATTTTTGTTTTAACCCTATGGGAGGGTGACAAGTGTCCCTCCCATCCTTTTTATCTGAAAGTGGTCCTATTTTAGGGCCAAGTCTTGGAAGACTTGGCCATTTCATTTCAAACCCTCCCAAGAAAGATCCTATCCCTTCTCTCTTGATTTTTGAAGAAAACCTAGCCTAAGAGGAAATTGTTGGAGCGGCGACAAGAAGGAAAAGTGTGGGTAAACTTGTGGGAAGCGCTGGTGGGCGATTTTGTGGAACAGGTGGAAGAAAAGGGCTTTTGTGGGCTATTCCTTAAGGTAAAAGTTTCCTTTCTCTTGGTTATGAGCCTAAGGAATTATATTTTAGTAGTATAGATGTGAGCACAGAAATTATATTTCAGTGATTTAGAATTGAGCCTAAGGCTGTTTTATTGTAGTAGTATAGAGTTGAACCTGAGGCTGTTTTATTTGAATAGATTTGGGTCTTCGCATGTTGTAAAGGGATATTGTAATTGTTGAAGATGTCTAGGGCTAGATATCATGTTAGACTTAAGAACTTGGATTGGAAAAAGTTGAAAGGGGTGTAGTATTGGTTATATTGTTGGCCAAGAATGGCATGGAAATTATTGGTTTATTTTGTGTTGTTGTGGGGCGTAATTTTACACGTATTAGTAGGCGTGTAATCCCACAGTAATTCTTGAATGAATTGAGCCTTAAAGGTGGCGTTGGTTATTGAATTTCGGCCTTGAAAAGGTGGCATAGTAAGTAGAAACAAAGGAAGTCTTTGTCCAAATTTCCGTAGAACAAGGGACTTTTCATTAGAATATATTACGTTGAAGCTAGAAGCTAATAGACGTATTATGGTCATTATAGGTTGACATCTACGGACGACATATTGGACTTGGCAAGTGGATTAAGCAAAAGAGGTATGTAGAACTCTTCCTATCTCTTGAGCATGAGTAGTTATAACTGTATGGTACGGTAGACGTACGTGATTTTAAATGAAGTGAAGTCATTTGACATATTTGACTTGTTTTAAGGATGTCCAGTTGGTTGAGTTAGAGATTTAACTCACGTGTCCTTAAGGAAGAGTTATAAGAATGGTTTATCCTAATAAGGTAGACAAGGATTTCTTGACATGATCAAGTATAGAATACTAGATTCGGGAAGTATTGATTCTTGAACTATTCTAAAGATAAGAGACCTGGTTCCTAAGTTAAGAAACTTGTTTTCTAAGTTAAGATTTTTGAAGTATTTGAAAGTAGTGTAAATTGAATTGAAGTACAAGCCTCTTGGTTATAGAGAGAGAGAAGTGGTCTAAGACATAAAGAGTTATAACGGCTTTATGGGAAGTTAGTTATGACGGCTTTATGGGAGGATAAGGATGTCTTGGTTCTAAAGCATAAAGTTAGTATAACGGCTTTATGGGAAGTTGGTTATAATAACTTTATGGAAGCTTAAAGAAATGGTTTTTCTCGAATAAGGTAAGCCTAGATAAAAGAATGGATACTAAGAAAGGCAATTCGTTTTAAAGGCATCAATTGCCTAAAGTTTAAAATGAGGGTCACTTGAGTTAGAAGCCGAAGCATATTTCTAATAGTATAGTGACTTGTTTGAAATGTAGATAAGCCTGGATACTACGGGTGTTAGTATCTTGGGGTCCTATGTGGAAAAGGGATCTTGGAAAGAATAGAAGTACATAGTACTTTGGGTTAAATTTCCCCGGACTCGTTAAGTGATATGAACAGTGACTTAAGGTTGATGAATGAGATTCATTCTGTTTGATAATAGAAGTCTAAAGAAGTTAAGAACTTACTTGGACGTACCGTCAGTGATGGAGGATTCCACGGGTATGCTTCCATTGCCTTCTTATGAATCTACCGGGACGTACCGACAGTGATGTGGGATTCCACGGGTATGCTTCCATGGTCTTAGTATGAGTTTACGGGGACATACCGTCAGTGATGTGGGATTCCACGGGTATGCACCGTGGACATGCTTACGATGAGGGATCCCGAGGCATGTAGTTCGAGGGGTAAGAGTATATCTGAGGGGTAAATCCCCAAGATAGTTATACCACCTGTCTCCGTGGATTTGCTACCCATGATGCGAGGAATACCTCATGCGAGTCCTTATGGGCTTATGCGGGTGAAATAGTCCCATGCGGGCGGATACAGCCTATGCGAGGAATACCTCATGCGAGTCCTTATGGGCTTATGCGGGTGAAATAGTCCCATGCGGTACGGCCTATCACGAGGAATACCTCATGCGGGTCCACGCGACCTATGCGGGTGAAATAGTCCCAGGGGTAGGATTGCTTAAGGATACTGCGGGCGGGTGGTCCTGCTTGGATCGCGAGTCATGTACCCGAGATGAGGGATTCCACGGGCATGAGATATATATATATCTATGTATTGTGTATGTGTACGCCGACAGTGAGGTAGGATGCCACGGGCGCGTCACATGGTTGTATTTTACTCTTACGGCTGTCGGCAGTGACGGGGGAATTTCACGGGCAGAGGATATAGGTATATACGTGTTGTATGTGTGTGTAAGCGGTGGTAGGATACCACGGCGCGTCACATGGTTAGATTTGTGTACGCGGCGGTGAGAAGGATGCCACAGGCGCGTCACAGAGTTAGATTTTAAACCTAGCGGTCGGTAGTCATGTGGAATCCCAACGGAGTGCTTGGATATTAGAGGGTTGGTGTTCATACCACAGGGTTGACAACGGATCATATGATGAAACACGTTGGATAATGTAAAAATGACTTTCATTACTTCTACTTGATGAGCCGCAGTGCGTAAATTGGGTTATCATATATGTCTTCAGCTGTATTTTGACTATATTGATTTAAATTACAGTACTTTCGGTTTTGCATACTTGGTACATATTTTTGTACTGACCTCCTTCGGGGGGCTGCGTTCATGCCGCAGGTTGAGGTACATAGCTTGCTGATCCGCGCTCTTAGGATCACTGTTCAGTTCTGGAAAGCTCCATTTCTCCGGAGGCTTTGTTTTTGGTAGGGTTCCCTGAAGTCGTTGACTTTTGTACATTCAGGGGTATGGCGGGGCCCTGTCCCGTCACAGTTGTTATGTAAACTCTTAGAGGTCTGTAGTCATATATTGTGGGTCGCTTTATAAAAAAAAAATTGAGGTAACTGCTGTTGGATTTGTTTATATCCAGGAAGGTAGCCTTATCGGCTAACCTATTATTTATTTCATTGTTTAAATTTATGTATGTTCCGCTGTTTATCTCTGATGTATACCTGTAAGGGTGCCCAGGTAGGGCACGATCGCGAGCCGGTCGGGTCGTGACAAAAGTGGTATCGAGCGATTAGTCCTCGAAAAGTGTCTACGCACCGTGTCTAGTAGAGTCTTGATTATCGGTGTGTTGTGCACCACATCTATAATCGTGGAGGTGCAGGACATTTAGGATTGATTTCCATTCTTCTCACTCCGAGATCGTGCGATAGAGCGTGTTGTTAAGTCGTCCTCCCTAACGAGTTATGTTGAATGCACTACGAGAAAGCGTGATGACCAGAAATGACTATGTGGATTGCGTATCGGGTTGGTAATTATTATAGTATAGTTGGTATTGTGACATACATCTATACGGAGTTATGTATGAGGGTCAGACGCGTGTTGCCTAGAATGATTATAGATTACCAGGAATTGGTAAAGACTAACTAGATACCGGGAAGGTATGGAATAGTTAATGAATTTTCGCCAAGGTTTTGTGTTTCATTTCGAGATAATTGGGAAAGGATGAGCTGTCTGATAGGGTAGTGAACCCTTAAGAAGCCATGTTAAGGAACCTAACGGAATGTCATGTTAATAGATTAAGCTGCGTAGTAGGCTTAAGAGAATTGTACGGATGAGGTCCGCATAGAGTGAGTAATGGTTGTTGTGATCGAGACAACATGGTTATGGTATTATGAGAAGTTTTTGTACCCGTTTTCGGGGGGGGGACTGATAAGGTAGGCTTGGAGCCCGGAAATTGCGAGCCTAAGAATGATAAAGACCGCTGAGACCTTAGATGTGCAAGGTCTTCTCGGGTAGAGAGATTTAGTATAGACCAAGAATAAGAGTTAAGTGCGACGGCGGGTCGGGGTGAGGACCTGTTACGGGTCGCCCCATAGCCTGGAATAGAGTGGGATCAGTTGGTAGTAGTTTCGCTACGTGACAGGGTCACGAGGGTGCAAGGCCCAAGTCTAGTTAATTGTTTTACGGGTTCGTGGACGCGTTCCACCGGAACCAGGTCGTGGGAGTCGGAAATGGCCTTATATTGTTTTATAGAGTGACTCCAAAGATTGGAGGCCAGCATCGGTATGGAAGTTATGTATACTAGTGTGAGTTGGAAATACGGAAAAGAAATCGACCAGTAAGAAAGATAACAACCAAGTGTAAAGGAATAGAGCCTGAATCCATAAGAACCTTTCGAGGTAACTACACCCGTGAGTGTGTGGGGTGGTAGCTGAGCGGGGATATGAGGTTTTCCCGGTGATGATACAGTCGTCAGACCCTAGTAGACCTAGTAGAGAGGATTATGACAGACTTGGAGGTCATTATAAGTATGGGCTAGTTGGCTTCGTGAGTGCCAAGGTTGACAGCTTAGAATAAATATTGTTATGTGGCCATGGGTGGCATATGTTGTAAGAAGGGTGTAGTATAAGGAGACTATGTCGCGCGTTAATCAGATTGTACTCCGAAAGAACATTCGAGGACGAATGTTTCTAAGGGGGGAAGAATGTTACACCCCGTAAATTCAAGAGGTTAAGTTAAGAACATACGAAAGGAAATAAGATTTGAATTTGGAAAGTTGGGTTGGCAAAAGGTTGTAGGCAGACTTTCAGCCAACTTTGGAGTGGTATATCTCCTAGTTCTTTAGTAGTTTTGAAGAGTTGTAAAAGATTAGTATGAAGTTCGCTGAATCTAGTTTCCAACGCAATAAACCGTTCGTCGATAGGACATCGGAGTCAAAAGTTATGGAAGTTTCAAGTTTGGTGCGCAGTCAGGCAAAGCGGCGATTTTGGTTCAGATGTGCAGCGCCATGGCCGAATCTGAGGGCGCGCGGTTGTTGGGGTTCGCAGGGGTTGCAGCGCCGCGGGAATCACGAGGCGCGCGCCGAATGCGTGAACTTTTCTCGGAAGTGGCACAGCGCTGAGGCGGATTTTTACGCAGCTGACAAAGTAAAAAGGGATATTTTTGTTTTAAACCTATGGGAGGGTGACAAGTGTCCTCCCATCCTTTATCTGAAAGTGGTCCTATTTTAGGGCCAAGTCTTGGAAGACTTGGCCATTTCATTTCAAACCCTCCCAAGAAAGATCCTCTCCCTTCTCTCTTGATTTTTGAAGAAAACCTAGCCTAAGAGGAAATTGTTGGAGCGGCGGCAAGAAGGAAAAGTGTGGGTAAACTTGTGGGAAGCGCTGGTGGGCGATTTTGACGGAACGAGGTGGAAGAAAAAGGGGCTTTTGTGGGCTATTCCTTAAGGTAAAAGTTTCCCCTTTCTCTTGGTTATGAGCCTAAGGCTGTTATATTTTAGTAGTATAGATGTGAGCCTGAGGCTGTTATATTTCAGTGATTTAGAATTGAGCCTAAGGCTGTTTTATTGTAGTAGTATAGAGTTGAGCCTGAGGCTGTTTTATTTGAATAGATTTGGGTCGTCGCATGTTGTAAAGGGAGATTGTAATTGTTGAAGATGTCTAGGGCTAGATATCATGTTAGACTTAAGAACTTGGATTGGAAAAAGTTGAAAGGGGTGTAGTATTGGTTATATTGTTGGCCAAGAATGGCATGGAAATTATTGGTTTATTTTGTGTTGTTGTGGGGCGTAATTTTACACGTATTAGTAGGCGTGTAATCCCCTGGTAATTGCTGAATGAATTGAGCCTTAAAGGTGGCGTTGGTTATTGAATTTCGGCCTTGAAAAAGGTGGCATAGTAAGTAGAAACAAAGGAAGTGCTGTCCAAATTTCCCGTAGAACAAGGGACTTTTCATTAGAATATATTACGTTGAAGCTAGAAGCTAATAGACGTATTATGGTCATTATAGGTTGACATCTACGGACGGCATATTGGACTTGGCAAGTGGATTAAGCAAAAGAGGTATGTAGAACTCTTCCTATCTCTTGAGCATGAGTAGTTATAACTGTATGGTACGGTAGACGTACGTGATTTTAAATGAAGTGAAGTCATTTGACATATTTGACTTGTTTTAAGGATGTCCAGTTGGTTGAGTTAGAGATTTAACTCACGTGTCCTTAAGGAAGAGTTATAAGAATGGTTTATCCTAATAAGGTAGACAAGGATTTCTTGACATGATCAAGTATAAAATACTAGATTCGGGAAGTATTGATTCTTGAACTATTCTAAAGATAAGAGACCTGGTTCCTAAGTTAAGAAACTTGTTTTCTAAGTTAAGATTTTTGAAGTATTTGAAAGTAGTGTAAATTGAATTGAAGTACAAGCCTCTTGGTTATAGAGAGAGCGAAGTGGTCTAAGACATAAAGAGTTATAACGGCTTTATGGGAAGTTAGTTATGACGGCTTTATGGGAGGATAAGGATGTCTTGGTTCTAAAGCATAAAGTTAGTATAACGGCTTTATGGGAAGTTGGTTATAATAACTTTATGGAAGCTTAAAGAAATGGTTTTTCTCGAATAAGGTAAGCCTAGATAAAAGAATGGATACTAAGAAAGGCAATTCGTTTTAAAGGCATCAATTGCCTAAAGTTTAAAATGAGGGTCACTTGAGTTAGAAGCCGAAGCATATTTTCTAATAGTATAGTGACTTGTTTGAAATGTAGATAAGCCTGGATACTACGGGTGTTAGTATCTTGGGGTCCTATGTGGAAAAGGGATCTTGGAAAGAATAGAAGTACATAGTACTTTGGGTTAAATTTCCCCGGACTCGTTAAGTGATATGAACAGTGACTTAAGGTTGATGAATGAGATTCATTCTGTTTGATAATAGAAGTCTAAAGAAGTTAAGAACTTACTTGGACGTACCGTCAGTGATGGAGGATTCCACGGGTATGCTTCCATTGCCTTCTTATGAATCTACCGGGACGTACCGACAGTGATGTGGGATTCCACGGGTATGCTTCCATGGTCTTAGTATGAGTTTACGGGGACATACCGTCAGTGATGTGGGATTCCACGGGTATGCACCGTGGACATGCTTACGATGAGGGATCCCGAGGCATGTAGTTCGAGGGGTAAGAGTATACCTGAGGGGTAAATCCCCAAGATAGTTATACCACCTGTCTCCGTGGATTTGCTACCCACGATGCGAGGAATACCTCATGCGAGTCCTTATGGGCTTATGCGGGTGAAATAGTCCCATGCGGGCGGGTACAGCCTATGCGAGGAATACCTCATGCGAGTCCTTATGGGCTTATGCGGGTGAAATAGTCCCATGCGGGCGGGTACAGCCTATGCGAGGAATACCTCATGCGGGTCCACACGACCTATGCGGGTGAAATAGTCCCAGGGGTAGGATTGCTTAAGGATACTGCGGGCGGGTGGTCCTGCTTTGATCGCGAGTCATGTACCCGAGATGAGGGATTCCACGGGCATGAGATATATATATGTATGTATTGTGTATGTGTACGCCGACAGTGAGGTAGGATGCCACGGGCGCGTCACATGGTTGTATTTTACTCTTACGGCTGTCGGCAGTGACGGGGGAATTCCACGGGCAGAGGATATAGGTATATACGTGTTGTATGTGTGTACGCCGACAGTGAGGTAGGATACCACGAGCGCGTCACATGGTTAGATTTGTGTGTACGCCGACAGTGAGGAAGGATGCCACGGGCGCGTCACAGAGTTAGATTTTACACCTAGCGGTCGGCAGTGATGGGGAATCCCACGGGCGCGCTTGGATATTTGAGGGCTGGTGTTCATAGCCCTGGGGTGACTACGGTTCATATGATGAAACAGGCTGTATAAGGTAAAACTGACTTTCATTACTTCTACTTCAGTAAGGCACAGGGTACTGTAAATTGGGTTATCATATATGTCTTCAGCTGTATTTTGACTATATTGATTTAAATTACAGTACTTTCGGTTTTGCATACTTGGTACATATTTTTGTACTGACCTCCTTCGGGGGGCTGAGTTCATGCCGCAGGTTGAGGTACATAGCTTGCTGATCCGCGCTCTTAGGATCACTGTTCAGTTCTGGAAAGCTCCATTTCTCCGGAGGCTTTATTTTTGGTAGGGTTCCCTGAAGTCGTTGACTTTTGTACATTCAGGGGTATGGCGGGGCCCTGTCCCGTCACAGTTGTTATGTAAACTCTTAGAGGTCTGTAGTCATATATTGTGGGTCGCTTTATAAAAAAAAAAATTGAGGTAACTGTTGTTGGATTTGTTTATATCCAGGAAGGTAGCCTTATCGGCTAACCTATTATTTATTTCATTGTTTAAATTTATGTATGTTCTGCTGTTTATCTCTGATGTATACCTGTAATGGTGCCCAGGTAGGGCACCAGTCGCGGGCCCGGGGTCTGGTCGTGACATAGGTAATGGGTGACATGTAAGATTATCAATTACCAATTTAACAGTGCCATGGAAAATAGAGGATCATATCAGTGATCATGAATACTTATCCATCTAATCATCCTATATACATATATCTACTGTCAAGGGTATCTGTACCCGCATCATGGATGCATGTCCATGGAATCATATCTACTGTCATGGGTAACTATACCTGTATCATGGATACAGGTCCATGGAATCATATCTACTGTCATGGGTATATATACCCTCATCATGGATACAGGTCCATGGAATCATATCTACTGTCATGGGTATCTATACCCGCATTATGGATACAGGTCCATGAAATCATATCTACTGTCATGGGTATCTATACCCGCATCATGGATACATGTCTATGGAATCATATCTACTGTCATGGGTATCTATACCTGCATCATGGATACATGTCCATGGAATCATATCTACTATCATGGGTATCTATACCCGCATCATGGATACATGTCCATGAAATCATATCTACTGTCATGAGTATCTATACCCGCATCATGGATACATGTCCATGGAATCATATTTAATGTCATGGGTATCTATACCCGCATCATGGATACATGTCCATGGAATCATATCTACTGTCATGGGTATACTGCCCGACCCTTTTGGTTACGCGGTAAAGTCATATAATCACATTAGCACCAATAAAATATCCTGAGTAGCTTTACACATATTAAATCATCACTCATCTCTCAATGGAATAGAAAAAGGGCGCTATCATATTAAGTATCATTTTTAGACATCATTTGGAAACTCGATAAAATCATAAAAATGAACCTTTTTCTAGAGAATCGAGGATACTTCTCATAACTCACATTACTTGGAATTAGACTGTATAAGAACCATGTACGTCCGTCGTACATTTACTTTATGAAAAATCATGCCAAAATAAAGAAGGAAAAGAGTTTCACATACCTCGTCGTCTATATCAATTCGAATATCTAATAATCGCCTCGACTAGCACCTTGACCTATAATAATAACAACATGTCTGTCAACTCTATGATTCCTAACGTGAGTCATATTAAAAGACGACTCCATTATTCTATAAAAATTCGGGCAGCACTTCCTCTCAGATATTCTATTTATGTCATCCATAATTTCCAAACTAAGCCAGCAATACCAACAACAAGTCATAACTCAAAGATAAAACCACAATAATCTCAGATATTCTATTTATGTCATCATAACATATTCCTTCTCTTTCATATTTATGCAATATCACAACTACAACAACAAGTAGTGCAAGTCCTAAAATTTTCAACATAATATCCTTTTACTCCTTAATCCTTTAAGACGGGTATTAGTAATTACCACGACGTATATATACATGTTTCTAATCAAATCTCCAACATTTAAACTTCACAAAATCAGCCCCTAACTTGACGCAATAAAATCCAACAATTTCAAGCAAGTTTCCGGTCAATCTCCATAAACCAATTCTTTTCTTAATTCCCTAGAATCCAATTCATGTTTCAACAATTTCTTATGAACCATTATAATCTAAATGTCAAGATTTCTTTGAAGACTTCTTTCAATTTTAACGTGCCATTAGCGGCGATAATAAGAACAACGACAATTAAATCCAACAACTCCAAAATTGGTAAAACTAGTTCCAAAATCGGTCCAATAACATTACAACAATCACATGCATGTTTAAATTACCATTTTTGCTTAATCACAAATTCATTTTCTTAATTCTAACAACATGCATTCCAATTATATCATAGAAGGAAGAATTGTATACCTCAAATCGCCCCAAAACTGTCCCAGATTTTCATCCACTTCCCCAGTCCGATTTCCCACTGATTTATCGAGTTTCTTGCACCCATTTCTCACCTTTTCAACTCCGAATTGACATACATATATTCCACAATGTTAACCCATCATTTATACATGTTTTTCTTCTAAAAAACTTGTCCAAAATTCCGAAATTCTTTGCTCAAAATCGGCCCAGCAGTAGCAGTTTTTTTCTTCACTGTTTTGTGTGATTTTGTCTACTGTTTAGGGAGATTTTGGCTTCTAATTTTGGTTAATAATGTATTCTAAGAAGAGGAGATAAAACCTTAAATTTTTTCTATGTTTTGGGGTGGGTTTCGGCTGGGATTTGGAGGAGGAGAGGAGGAGATGAAGTCTTGAAAAGAGATGAAGAATGAAGAGGTGAAGAGTTTTTCTTAAGTAAACAATAAAATTCTTAATTGCTATTAGGCCCACTCCTCTTACTTGTTTATCTAAATTAATCCCCTCTTCTTAAAATAAATCCCACATAACTCATCTTTCATAAAATCTGAAAATTATAAGTTCATTTTGGTCCAATTCCCATAATTTATTAACCTTAGGTTCCACTCCTTTTAAATCCCAAAAATTTCATAAGATCTCGTATTCTCAATGTCATAACTCTTATAGAACGTTACTAATCCTTAATGGGAATATGTACAACTATCATTTTCCATTTCCATTGACATGCTCGTAGTAACCAAAAAAAAATTCGGGCTCACATCATTTGAATACCAACTTTCGGATTAGCTTGTATAAATATACTTTATATCCAATATCCGAATCTTATTTCCTAATGACATTCTTAATTATCAATTTAATCTTACGATGTGTAACAGATGTTTACTTAGCACCTTTGATTGAAGATTTACAATTGTTATGGAAAAAAGGGGTTGAGTGTTTTGATGCCTATAAGAGTCATTTAATTTATGGGTGTTTTAATGTGGACCATAAATGATTTTCCGGCTTATGGGAATCCAGCGGGTTGTACTGTTAAGGGTTACAATGCATGTCCAAAATGTGGTGTAGATTCTCTGGGTAATGCTCCGGACACTGATTTGGAAAGACTACTAAACATGTACGTCACTCTTTTTATTGAAATATGCTTCTATAGTTAACTGTTTTGAATCTGAAATTATTCATCAAATTTCTCGCAGCGGCATGCAAATGTTTACAACGACAATGGGTCAAAGGCAAAAGTGGGCTTACACAAATATGGTGAAATATGTTGAAGTATGACTTAATTTATATGCCATTTGTTTCATTGTTTGCCTCACCTCTGTTTTGGATAATATGCAGACTTTTCTAGTTGCCTTCCCAACCCTTGGAATGTCGCTAACTAGGTTCTAATCATCTAACACATGTCTACTTTGGTTTTATGAATTTCCTATGTCTACATTTTGAAGTTTTCAACCACTGCAATTTCTTCAGTTCTGGTGTTTGTTCCCACTGCAAACCACTGCAATTTCATTTAAGACCAGTCCATTTGAAAGGCAAAACCACTGCAATTTCTTCAGTTCTACTATTTTTTCCCACTTGTTACACCTCGTATTTCCTAGAAAATGAGATGAGAACGTAAGTGAGAAAATAAGATTTGAATTTTGGAACGAAAGGAAAATCACTTTTTCCTAAGGAGAAATTTCGGAACCTTGTGAAGGAAAAAGGGTTATTATTTGGAATTCGATTCTCAAATTTGGTATATGGAATTAGTAGAATATATTGGAGTTTTGAATTTTTAAGTTTCGGATTTGGTCATGTGGGGCCCACCGGAAAATTTTACGATTTTGTGGGGCCCACAATATTTCGAGATATTTTGGCCAAATATAGATATTTTTGGGGAAGAAATAATTTTGACCAATAGGAGGGTGACAGGTGTCACCCCAACATGTCGTTGACTTAGATATTTTTGGATGAAAAATGGACAAGTGGACATGGGTCCCACACACACACACTTGTCCCCAATATTGTCTCTACACTTGTCAAGATCCTACCCATTGAGACACATTATATATACACATAGAGGGCTGGCAAGACTCAACACTTAGACAAATTTCACAAAGCAATATCTCTCTTTCTTTCTAGGTGTCTCGGCCAAGGCCCTCAAGTGATGAAAAAATTCATAAATCATCCAAGTTAGTTTATTAATCCAAGATTAAACTTCCTAATGGAGTGCTAAGCCAAGATAATCTCTCCCCGCCCTTAAAAATCCCTTTGGCTGAGAATAAGGGTATTGAAACCCTAGATCTTCAACTTTTGGTGTTGAAACAAGAAGATAAGATGGGTGTGAGGTTATAGAGGGTTCATATATGTGATTGGAATTTAAAAGAATCGGAGCTAAGACTAATCTAAGGACCGACTTTAAAGTGGACTGTTTTGGGCATATATAAGGTAAATCTCCTTCCTCCTCTTGATATCGTGATAAGGAAAATGGAAATAAGAAGTATATGTTGTATTGTTGTTGGTTGGGCCGAGAGTTGGGCATTTCGTGCCTCTTGATTCGTTGGATTTTTATGGTTGTTGTCTTCACGTTTTATGTGTTGTATGTTGAAGGGAATTTAGTCGTTAAATTGTTGACATGAACTATGTATAAGTTGTGGGAAAACGACTTGGATTATAAGGAATTGAAAGGAGTTATATGTTGTTATTGTTGTGGCCGAGAATGGCCGTATTTTGTTGGATATTGTGGACTGATTTTACGGACTACTTTTATGTAATTGTGGGGCAGAATTTTACACGTCAAGTAGGTGTATAATCCCATTTGGTTGCTGCTTTGTTGTGCCCTTAAGTGTGGCTTGTTTGTTGTGAATTTGGGCCTTGGAAAAAGTGGAAAAGTACGTCGAAACAGGGGAAATGCTGCCAAATTTTCCGTAGAATAAGAGACCCTTTACTTAATATTATTATACCTTAGAAAGCTTGAAGTTGATAGAAATGCTATTGTTATTTTAGGTTGAAGTACTACGAGTGGCATATTCTACTTAGCGTGTGGATTAAGCCGAAGAGGTATGTGGAACTCTTCCTATCTTTCTTTGAGCATGAACCTTATAAAATGTGTAGTACAGTGGATGTACACATTTTAAATGAAATCGGATTCATTATAGTATTTGATTTGAAATGTACAAGTTTACTTGATTTTAAAAGATAGGAGTGACTTTATTGGAAAATGATGAGTTACTTGACTTGAAAGAATAAGTGCCTTAATGTTGAAAGTAGAAGTTACTTGATTTTAAAGCCTTGAGTTGAATTTAAAAGGCGTAGTAACTTGATTTTAAAAGAGGAAGTGCCTTGATACTACGAGTGCTAATATCTTGGGGTTTATCACACAAAGGATTCTTTTTACAAGAATGAGTGTACGTAGTACTTTTGGGGTTCAAGTCCCTAATATTGCATGAAATGATTCTCATTATAAAGAATAGATGTATGTAGTACTTTTGGGGTTCAAGTCCTTAATTTTACACGAAATGAAAATGCCTTGAGTTTATAAAATGATAGTTCATTCTACGTGTTTTAATGAGAGTCAAAGAGTATTTTAACTTGCATATGGTTGCTCATGATAGTCTTTCGTCCAAGTGATGTATTCCTATATCACTGTGTCCCTCACTAAAGGGGCGGTAACATTATCGATGTATGTGGGTTCAAGTCTCATGACATTATATCATTCCATGGATTAACTCTCTATGTATGTGGGTTCAAGTCCCATGACATTATACCGTTCCATGGATTTTCTTTCTATGTATGCGGGTTCAATTCCCATGACATAATATTATTCCATGGATTAGATCTCCATGATGCGGGTTCGAGTCCCATGATACCATATATACTATGTGGGTTCGAGTCCCATGAGACCATTTATACTTGTGCGGGTTCGAGTCCCGTGACATTATATTTTGAGGGTAGGAGTCCCTGATTTTGGCATGACTTTGTCACGACCCGACCTCGGGCCTGTGACTGGTGCCTTACCCCGAGCACCCTAGTGATACAATCATCAGAGAAAATCAGCGGAAATAAAAACTTAAACATGAAGCAAGACATAAAGTAAGAAACAGGCTAACCAAAACCGGTCACCTTCCCTTATAAATATATATAAAACCGAACAGTTAAAATCCTTTACAAACCCTGCCCACAACAGTACTACAGACCTCTAAGAATGTAACAACAACTATGACGGGACAGGGCCCCGCCATACCCCTGAATGTACAAGAACCTACAATCTCAGGGCAACATACCAAAAGATAAGCCTCCGGAGAAACGGAGCTTCCCAAACGCTGAACTGTGATCCTATGAGCGAGGATAAACAACCGGTGTACCTCTACCTGCGGCATGAACGCAGCCCCCCGAAGGAGGTCAGTACAACAGGTACCAAGTATGTGGCGAAAAATCAGTAAATGAAACCATAACAGTCTATATAAAACAGGAGACATGTATGATAACCAAACTACAGTTCACAATATATATTAGCAGTCATGTCAAGTCAGGGACTCACGCCCGTAAAGTCATCACTCAAATATAACCCGGGAATTTAACCCGCACAACGGCCGCATGCCCCGGCATCTTACCTCGGTATAAGTATGGCCATGGAACCATCCTAATGGAAGCATACCCGTGGGCCACCCATCGTGTCAGTATGTCCGAAGGAAATAACAAGATAACAATCATAATGGAAGCATACTCGTGGGCCACCCATCGTGTCAGTATGTCCAAAGCAAATAACAAGATAACACTCCTAATGGAAGCATACCCGTGGGCCACCCATCGTGTCAGTATGTCCAAAAGGAAATAACAAGATAACAATCATAATGGAAGCATACTCGTGGGCCACCCATCGTGTCAGTATGTCCAAAGCAAATAACAAGATAACACTCCTAATGGAAGCATACCCGTGGGCCACCCATCGTGTCAGTATGTCCAAAAGGAAATAACAAGATAACAATCATAATGGAAGCATACTCGTGGGCAACACATCGTGTCAGTATGTCCAAAGCAAATAACAAGATAACACTCCTAATGGAAGCATACCCGTGGGCCACCCATCGTGTCAGTATGTCCAAAAGGATCGATATAGTGGAAGCATACCCGTGGGCCACCCATCGTGTCAGTATGTCCATCAATTAACCAGATAGTTGGCCCTCCAACGAGAGACGCGGTAGCACAGAAATACAACACTTGCACAACAAAGGCTATCACCACAAGCATAGGCAAGTTCAACATACTCATAGACTTTCATTTTGTTACAACAAAACCGGATTTTAACCCCAAGGTACTATGTATTTTAACTCTTTAAAAGATCCATTTCTTTCACAAAAAGTCACACGATACCCGTAGTATCAAAATAGAGTAACTATCTTTTTAAGTAAACCAAAACAATTTCCATATCTTCTTTTCGAATAAACCAACTTAAGACAAAACCATGACTTTCCTTAAAACCAAAACACTTTAATTTCCTCAAGTCTCTTTTCTTTTAGAAAACAAGTTCCTTACTTTGGAATTTAAGAAAAATCAATACTTGTTATTAATGATCTTATTAAAGCAACCATGATCTAGGAAATGTAATACAATTTTGTCTTATCTTAGCTTCTATGCAGATTGAGGTTTCTACTGGTTTAATATAATTAATTATTTGTCAATGCATTTTCCTTTATTAACGCTGCAGTGGTTTGTTCGATACTTATTCTCATTTCCGAAATCAATATAACTTATTCCTTTTTAAAACACAATTACCCATTTCTCATAAATGCGGTTTCACAACTTTTTAACACAAACCAAGTCCTTAATATTTCACATCAAGTCATTTATAAGTCAAGTCTCTTATCTTTTAAAAACCACAAACCATTTCTTTTACCTACATAAAGTTGTTATAACAAACTTCCCATAAAGCCGTTATAACACTTTATGTTTTAAACCAACCAAATTCGTTTAGCACACGTACATCTACCGTACTACATAGTTCACAACAATCATGCTAGAAAAGATAGGAAGAGGTTCACATACCTCGCGACGATTATCGACAATTAGCGAAACGCTCCAAAGTACTATAACCCTGCTAGCCTTTTCCACCCTTCAAGTAGAGTACGCTACTCGTAGTACTTCAACCTATAAAGGCCACAAAACATCTATCAACCTCTAGATCTCTTCGTAGAACAATTCTAAGTACAAGGTTTCTTATTCTACGGAAAATTCGGCAGCACCTCCCCCCCGTAACCACATAAATCTCCTCCTCTATCAAGGCCCGCTACCAAGCCAACAACTCCAAGGGGGTTACACGTCTAACCGGACGTGTACAACACTGCCCCACAATAATACTACAAGTCTACTGTAAATACAGTCCAATGTAAATACAGTTCAATTATTTATAATCATCCTTCCATAAATCATATACTCTATTATACACTACTACAACATGTAATCTCTAATTACAATAGGGGGATAAAGATCATTACCTCGATAAGCCCAAAATTATCCAAGATTATAAGTCGATCCTGAGCAACGTTTAGTTCCACTTCCTTACGCTCCAACCCACTCCAAGCAACCCTTAGAAGTTTCTAAATAACTTCTCTTAACACTTCAACCAACTATGAAGATTTTTCCTAGGGTTTCGTTTTTACGACTAGTGGAATAAAGTAGTATTTTCGGGCTCTTATGTTGGGATAACTTTGGAATACTACAAGGGATTTAGGCTAAGGTATTTACAACAATACTTGAAGAAATTCTTTCACAAGAGGGGGGGTGTGTGGGACGAGAACCTCAACAAGGGGGAGTATTTTTGTGACTTAGAAATATTTAGTAAGTGATGAAGAAGTCTTGCAACATAAGGGGTATTTATAGATAAATCAAGGGCTAGGATTAAAGCAAGTGTATGGTGAGGATTGGGTCCAAGTGTGTGTGGATTTTACCTGTTATACCCCGTAGTTCCAGGGTATGTATGCAAGGACGTACGTACAAGAATACGACATTGAAATTGGAAAGGAAGAAAGAGGTGATTTTTCCACGGAAAAGTTTCCGGTTTTTGTGAAGGAGAAAGGTTCGTTAATGGGAATTGGATTCCCAGATTTGGTATTCAGACTTCTTGGAATATTAGAGAATTATGGAATTTTATTTTCGGAAATGGTCACGTGGGGCCCACGGGAGAAATTTACGGTTTTGTGGGGCCCACTTTGTTTTCGAGATTTTGGCCATTGTGGATATTTTCGGAAGATGAAATATGTTGGACGTGTAGGAGGGCGACACGTGTCACCCCCCCCCCTAGTTGGCTTGGACGATTTCACTTTGTGCACAACACCCGTTTAGAGTCGTTTTCCGACGAAACGTTTTACAAGACTCGCGTAGTGTTGACACCCAATTTTGACCCTCCCGTCCAGTCATTAACTATAAAATTACACTAATTTTGTAAAATAATTTTTTAGGATTTTTATAATAAAATGCAGCGAATAAAACATTAAATACAGGCATAAATAAGTAATTTAATAATGACATCGCGTCTTACGTAGAGTTTTAAGCACTTAGAGTCCCGCGCCCGCATTTATTAACTTTAAGCTTTGTCGTAATTCTTAAATAATTAATAAATGCATAAAATAAATAATTTAGCGATAACGTCGTGTCAGGTAGCATAGCCGCATTTATTAGTAATCATTTGTAACTTTAAAATCAATTTTAATCTAATACATGCATTTAATAGCGTCGCATTTATAAAAGCTTTAAACAATTCTTAAAAATCATATTTTGCATTTAGCATTTAAATAATTCAATCTAAGCTCATTTTGATTTTAATTTAACTTCGCAATAATGCATAACAATAAGATTTTAAATAATAGCGTCGCATTCTAAAGTATTAAGCATTAGTTAAATAACGCGCCCGCATTTAGCACCTAAATAATTAGACTAATGTAGCACCTAGATAATTATAATAAAGCACCTAATTAATTTAATCACATTTGTTAAATAATTAATAATACACTTACCTAGAATTAACTAGCTAATTAATTAAAAGCCTAAAATTAATACCTAATTAAAACTAACCTAACACTAATAGCCCACCTAAATTAATTAACCCCTAATTAAAACATTCTACCAGCCCACGCCCGAAGCCCACACCCGCAGCAGCCCATAAAACTTCTGCCCTCTATACCTTACCCTAAACGCCCCTCCCCCAAAGCCCATTTCGTCCAACACAAAAATCGACTTCATCACCTCAACAAAACCCTCGACGAACCCTAAACCTTAACGATCGCGCCACGCTCACGCGCCGTGATTCTCGAATGAGAATCCGGCGACTTTCCTTTCCCTTCACATGCACACACGTCTTCAGTGATTTTTACCATAAACCAGCACCCAATTATCAATGGGATCGACCCAAAATCTTTTCAAATCGTTGCCTTATCGAACACAGAATCATACACAAAAATCGCCCAAATCAGCACAAATTTCGTCAAGAATCAGTACGAAATCGCACTAATCTCAGCCTTAAATACTTACCAGACTTAGAACCCAAACCATGGCTATATAAGCACATGCAATAGAACTCAGTCAGCAGGGGATAGCATCGAAACCAGAGCACAGTAGTTAAATACAACCAAGGGAATCAGCGAGCAAAACCTTCCCCTCACTTCGCATCGCAAACCCAAAACCCGTCGATTGGACCGACGACTTGATACGCTGCCCCGGGTCGCTGTCCGGAGAAGGTAAACCCGTTCTCTTTCAGATTTCTTGTATGATTTACACTTTATAACCTGTTTGAGTAATTTGCTCTATGGATAATGCTAATGCTTCTAATCATTCTTTGTTATGGTCGAAATTCTTTGGTTTAATGTAAATCCATTTGTTTACTTGGTATTAAACTTATCTAACATCTGTCCCTACTCTGTTCTGCAATAATTGAAGGCTTGCCATGTTAACCTATTCAAATGCTTCCCTAATCAAAAGATTTGACTGCTAGTATGTCCATGAATCTGCTCAGAATAGTCAGTTGTGTATAAATGATTATGGGAGTATTATGCTATTGTGTTTGCCCCCCTGTGGAGAATGTCCATGCCTGCTCCATGTTTGGTTATAGAGGAATCTACCTCTTAGCTCTGTTTGAAATATCTATTGTCTACTGTTAAGTGTTTCTTATTCATTGCTTGAATGGGATCTTCATGTCTAAATTGCCTACTGTGATGTGTGTGCTTGCCTGCTGGATTCCTGAATGTTGTTTATAAATGTCATATCATAACTGCATGTTTAGTCCAAGCTAAATGGATCTCTGCCTATCCTGATGATGTTGCATCAGGCTTATCCATTCCTGTATCCTTTCTCCCCCCTTGCATACTTGTTAGTTGATCAATGTTATGCCCGTTAGATCTTGAGGCCAATGGATATTGGCATTGGTTAAAAAATGGAAATCTGGATTAATTTAAGGATTCGAACTTGCTTTCCCTCTTAGATAAATTGTAATAGGATTAGTCTGAATGCTTTGTGATAGACTGATTATGATCATGTAGGGTCAAATAATGTTAGCCCGGAGCTATACTATCCAACGGGCAGCCTGTTTGTACTTGAAATAATGTTAATACAACAATTTGAGCTAAAATATCTGGAACCTGTTAGTAATAGAGATTAGAAGTCTGTTTTAAAGTAACTGTTAAACCATAGTTTGCATATGTTTACACCTATCCAGAAAATGGCTAATCTAATATTTGAAATCACCTAGTTTGATATTTGCTTAAGTAAAACATGAAATCTAAGTTGCCAATTTAAATGGTTTATATACATCACCCAAGGATGAGTAGAAATGTCCCATTAAAGCTTCTTGTATGATTCATGATATCTATGCCTTAGGATAAAGTATGGACATATGTGTTTAAATTGCAGGCCAAACAATGTTTACTGCATTCAATTATTAAAATGGTTTACGTTAATTTTGTCCAGTTAATACTTGTTTCTATGGGCTAGTTTGATTGTCAATATGTTTTAGCCAACTCTAGCATTTACTGTACACAAGGCCAAGTAGAGTAGCTGTATGTCTAGGCTTTAAATTATGCCCCCTTATGACAGATAAACCCATAAACACAGGGAGCATTATAGTAGATATTCATCAGGTTGCCACAATTAAAATATGAACAAATCCATGGAATCATGTGACTGTTAAGGCTCTTAAAAAATAAATTCTTGTTAAAACTCGATGTCAGTATTCTGTGCAAACAGGAATCTCAATGCCCTGTACATGTGTTTGAAGTTTGGCCCATTTGATTTCCTCTTCTGCTTTGTCATTTCCCTTGAATGTAACTTGGAATTTCCCCCCCCCCCCCTTTTTGAATCTACATTCTGGTCATATGCTGACTTAGTGATTTAATCACTCATGTATGCTCATTTTTATCTGGCTTCTGTGAACCGACAGTCACCTTATAATATTAAGTCTAAAATGCCTCAATATTTGAACAAGACAGTATTGTTTTGGACTTTTTTGGGACCTGCCATTTCGTTTGGATTTTAATAATTAAAAGCATGTTTTGAGTATGTAATCATTTATTTGGCTTAATGTGTATTAATCCTTATCTTTCTTTTTTTTTTACATGGCACGCACCGGAGCAAAATGAAGAGTCTCCCGGCGAGACTCATCACGAGCTATTTCAAACGACAACCCGCGTCTATGTGCATCCGCATTCGCGTTCCCGCTTCAAGAATTCCTAGAAAAACAAATAGGACGCCGTCATCCGTCGTAAAGAGCATTCTTAAATCCCATCCTCTCTCTTTACTTGCATTTCATTTGTTTATTTGTTTATTGTAATTATTCTATTTCTGTAATATTTAGGATATTTGGAACAATTAAGCTTCAAACATATAAGGTGGAAAGTAATTCATAATTAGAAACGCACTTCTACTTTATTTGTCTTTTAGGACTATTAGACATGTCTAAATTCTGCAAAGATAATTAAAATGATTTAACTTGCATTATAAAACCAACATTTTGTTTCTTACTAAAATACATAACATTTTCCCCCTAAACTCTCAAAAATCATCTTAAGCACTTTTTACTACACGCAGGTTAAGCAAGATTAATAACCTTTGCACGAACATATAATTAGTCCATAAAGCACCTTTAGCATCTTAGCATTTCTAGCACCTTTTAAGCACTTTTTAACATTTAGCATTCTTTTTTTGCACTTTTAGCACCATTTACTTTCGAAATTGATTTTAAGCACCTCTTAGCACCTTTAGCACCCTTCTATCATTTAATGCCTTTTAGCAACCTTCAATATTTTAAGCACTTTAAACATTTAGCATTTGGCTCTTTTATTTATTTATAACCCCTTTTGCCCTTTTTAGACTTAAGCACCTTTAAATATAATAATTACCCTAGGTTTGGCAGGACAACCGCAAGTTAGCGGATCTTAGAGGGTGCCTAACCCCTTCCCTCTAGATTAATAAAGAACCCTTACCCAGAATCTCATTAAGTTTAGCAGACCATTAAAATGGAGTTAATGTTTTACTTCAAACTAGTTAAACATTTAGGTGTCCTAATTCACCCAATTAATTAGGTGGCGACTCCGCGAACCCTTAGCATTCTAGCAACCCTTTAGCATTTTAGCACCCTTTTAAACTTTAGCATCTTTTGCAATTTTAGCATCCTTTTAGCACTTTTAATACTTTTAACCTTTTAAGCTTTTTTAGCATTTATTTTTATTTTCTAACCTTTTATGAGCAGCAGGAGTTTAGAAAAATAAATGCCGCGGCCGAAAAAGGGCGCGACACGTAGGATAAATTCCGGCTATGTCATTTCTAATTTTTGCGGATTTTTCCGAGAGACGAAACACTGTGGACCAACGAGAGGGCGACACTTGTCACCCTCTCATTGGTGGACTTAATGTAATAGGGCGAATGAAGTGGCTTATTTTGTCAAGTAGTTGGTAGGATATTTTGTGCAAGTTGGCTAGGACACTTGCCTAATCCTCACCCTACACTTGCCTTGCACTGCACCATCTTGCCCTCGCTTGGTTGGCCATCCCGACCTATAAACCCTTTACCCCTTTAGATGAAGAGTTCTTCATCCACATTTCACTTTCCAAGTCTTGAAACTCCCTCCCCTGGCTTGGTGTGTTTTGGTCCAACCTCTCCCCTACAGCCTTAGTGGCTTGGCGAGAGCCCCTCTAAGCTAGCCTAGCCAAACACTACCCCCCCCTTGGTAGAAAAGTTGCCTTCTAGTATTGTTATAATGCCCAAATTACCCTAGCCCAAAGACCTTAGTACTTAGTTGAAGTTGTGAAGAACTTCTAAGGGTTCTTGGAGCGCATTGGAGCGTGCGGAGTAGGAGCTAAACCTTGCTCAGGAGCGACTTTTATCTAGGATATTATTGGGCTTACCGAGGTAAATAACCTTATCTTCCTTTTGTAATTAGAGTATATATACTGTAGAAGTATAGGAATAAGTATTAAATACTTAGAAGGATATTGCAGAATAGAATTGAACTGTTATCACAGTAGAAGGGCTTAAAAGAAGAATCATAGAATCAGACTTACATGGAATTTGTTTTCACGATGAACTTGAGTAGCTCATGGGTAGGAAGTCTGCCCCAAATGTCCATAGAATAGCGAACCCTCTGTTTAGAGCTTTATCTGATCTGATCTAGACGTTGATAGGCGTATTTGGTGATATAGTCGATACTCTGCGCGACATATTCAACTTGGCGGTGGTTTTCCGAGAAGGTATGTGATTCTTCCTATACTCTTGAGCATGATATTTTAAATAAATATATATATAGTACGGTGAGCGTACGTGTGTTAACTGAATAATAATAATAACTACGGCAATGTCCTCGGACTTAAGCCTGAATAATAACTACGGCAATGTCCTCGGACTTAAGCCTGAATAATAACTACGGTAATGTCTTTCGACTTAAGCCTGAATAAAAAGAATCTGAAGTGGTTCAAAAGAATTAAGAAACCTTTTTAAGAGTAACACTTGGTTTTAAAAGCTTAAGAGTCATACTAGCTTTATGGGAAGTTAGGTATAACGGCTTAAGAGTGATAAAAAGGAATAATGTTTTACTAATTTCGAAAATCAGAATGAATGTCGAACAAACCACAGCAGCGCTAATAAAGGGAAAAGTGTTGACTATTAATGTATTAAAACCAGTAGAAACTTCCATCTGCATAGGATCTAAGATGAGACAAAATGATATTACATTTCCTAGATCACGGCTGCTGTAATAAGATTGTTATGAACAATAATAACCTACTCACACATAAGGTATATGTTTCTCAAAATTGTTTTAAAGGTTTAAAAACTATGAACTACAAAACCTTTCGAAAATGAGAAACTTGAGTAATTGAAATTAGGCAAACTTGAACGTTAGGAAAAGAATGTTGTTACTTGATTTTACAAAGAGAAGTGTTTTAATTTACTTCAAAAGATAATTACTCTATTTTTATACTACGGGTATTGTGTGACTTTTGTGAAAGAAACGGATCTTTTAAAAGAGTAATACATGAAGTACTTTGGGGCTAAAAACCCGAACTTGTTAACATAATGTAGAAAGTACCTTGTGTGAATAACTTGATTGTATTGATTTGTGATAGTCTTGTAATACTTTCTTGTTGACTTGATAAGTAAACATGTTAGGATGCTACGTGAGTTAGTATCTTGTGATGTTTGTGTAAAGGGGTTTTCCCTTGTTGTGCTTAGGTTGTTTAACGATGTATCATGTTGATATTATATCACTCATGATTCCGGGTTAAGCCTCCGCGGGGTAGACTCGGTGGTCTAGTGACCTATGATTCGAGAATACCTTATGCAGTGCAGATGGCCTATGCGGAACTACGGAGTTCCGTGTTAGTATGCGGCCGCTTGTGGTCATGCGGTCTTTATGGCGTGCGGACGGCGAGTCGGGGCGGCTGCCGGGAGTAGCTACCCTCGATGCGGGGAATACCTCATGCGGGCCATTGGAGTGGCCCATGCGGAGCTACGGGAAGTTCCAGGGCTAGACGCGCACATTAGATACTGCGGGCGAGTGGCCAGCTTTGATCATGTGACGGTCTAGACAGATCTCATGATACAGTTTACGACCTTGTTTGTACTGTGGGTTTTAGTAGTCGGCTATGCCTTCGTACTTACCCCGTACGGTTTTATGACGACACAGGTAGGACCTGGTGTTCATGTGTTTTTCCTGGGTGCTTTTATATCATAGACTGCCGGCAGTGAGGAAGGTATTCCACGGGCATGAGTGATGACTTTGAGGGCGTGAGTCACGACTTAGCGTATCGCTTATTTATTGTGAACTGTAGTTTTGGTTATCATACATGTCTCCTGCTTTATATAGACTACTATGATTTCATTTACAGTATTTTCAGTTTCACATACTTGGTACCTGTTGTACTGACCTCCTTCGGGGGGCTGCGTTCATGCCGCAGGTAAAGGTACTCCTACTGTTGATCCCCGTTCTTAGGATCACCGTTTCAGCGTGGGAAAAGCTCCGTTTTCTCCGGAGGCTTAGCATTTTGGTATGGTCCCCTGTCGTTGTAGATATTTGTATTCAGGGGTATGGCGGGGCCCTGTTCCGCCATTGTTGTTTTAAAACTCTTAGAGGTCTGTAGTCCTGTTGTAAAGTTGGGATGTAACTGTTCATTTTGGGTATTGATATATATATATGCCGAAAGGCAACTTTCTTCAGATAACTGTGTCTCAAATTTATACTGTTTCTTATCTTGGTTGTTTTTATTATTGATTACTACGATGTATGACTACTTTGGGGTGCGGGTAAGGCACGATCCACGGGCCGGAATGGGTCGTGACGAAGTGGTATCGAGCGATTAATCCTCGGAAAGTGTCTCTGCACCGTATCTAGTAAGTCTTGATTATCGGTGTGTTGTGCACCACACCAATAATCAGGAGGCTATAGGATATTTAGGATTGGTTTCCATTCTTCTCACTCTGAGATCGTGCTTTAGATCTGTGTTATAAGTTGGACCCCTCTAACGTATTCCTTTTCTTTACCAGTGATGCCTCCGTGCAACTCGGGCCCGAGAAGGCAAAGCGTAGGAGGCTGCAGTGGTGTTGAGAGAGTTAGAAGGCACAGCCCAATCATCACCTGGGGTGATGCTTCATGCGAGGGAGTTACGAGGCGTCGCCAGAAGCAGAGTTTGGCACGGCGATTCCTCTGCGGCCATGACATCTGGACGCCGGTTCCACGACTTGGAGCAGAAAATATGGATTGGAAGGAGACGGCCCTGTTACTAGCAAGGGACTTGGCAGCCAGAGAGTATTTTATGTACCGGTATACCAAGGATATTGATGATTATCTAAAGAAGGGTTGTGAGGAAGTAGCTCTTCAGTCAGGAATGAGCCAGGCTTGCGTTCAGGATTATGTGCAACGGGCTGAGAGATGTAGAGATCGACAGGTTAGCCAAGAACAACAGAAGAGGGCCCGATTGGCAGGATCATTTGGTAACTCTCGAGGCGGACCGCCTCAGCAGCAGATTAGACATGCGCCTCCGCGGTCAGAGTGTCCTCGCGGGGTTGATTTTCCTCAGTGTTCACAGTGTGGCAGGCGTCATCCCGGGAAATGCCGTCTTTTTATTGGTGCTTGCTTTTCTTGCGGCCGTCAGGGCCATATGGCGAGGGAATGTTCTATGAGGAAGGATGCAAGTAGGAGGGCCCAGCCTACTAGACCAGTTGTGGATGCAGTGGTTCGGAGAGGAGGGGGTGTTAGCCGGGGGAGGCCACCCCCACCTCGGTGTGGCCGTTGTGGTCGATGTCGTGAAGTGTCATGCCTACGTCGACTTGTTATGTTTGCGGCCAGCAGGGCCATTTTGCGAGAAATTGTCCAACCAGAGTTGGCGGGGATGTAGGGACTCAGCTTTCGGGATCAGTGGATAGTTCATCACCTTCCGGCCGTACGCTCAACAGGCGGGATTGATTAAACGACCTAGGGAAGTGCGGCGTGAATCTGGTATATCCTTAACCCTTTAGAGATTTATATGTATAGTAAGATGCGAATATCTTAAAGTATTGTTTTGGTTAGCATGGTGTTAGTGTGATTAGAATTATTTTTAGTTAACTTTGGTAAGATTGGGGATAGAGAGAGTGGGAGCCTTAGAATATTATACGTAGAGACCTTAGGCGAGGCCATCTTTGGTAAAAGAATTATTTCGTGTTTGACCCTTATCGAGGTGCATAGTATACGTGAGATATTTTTGTGGGATGAATCACGAGTGATGTGAAATGAAGAGGGTAGTTGAGCTTAGAAGACCGCTAGGTTTTCGTAACGTGATTAGTGAGATTGTTCGGATCGGGAGCTAGTGTTTCGCGGCGTTGCGGGTCGGGTTGAGGCCGTGTTGCGGGTCGACCCATACTGTTTGGTGATGGGGTCAGTTGTGGTGGTCCCGCTTTGTGTTAGGATCACGAGGTGTTACGCCCGAGTTTAGTTAACCATTATGCGATTTCGTGGATGTGTTCGACCGATGGTCGGGCGATGGGGTCAACCGTCTTATCTTTTAGTCAAACCGGTGTACTCGGTAGTAAGTTGCGAGATGATTATTTCAGAAGGTTGTAAGGCTGCACGGGTGCCTACCTTCACCTTATGGTGCGGGGAGTCCAAGTCACGGTTGTTTCTTTTGGAAGAGTTACGAGCAAGGTTAGGAACTCAGTGAATCTCGATGTCGCATTCACCCTCGGGCAAGTGGTTGGATTTTGGGAGTAGCTGTAAGGACTCTTCCCCTCTTGTTGAGTATGTATTATATAGCTACCATTTCAGTATTCGGGTGTCGCCGTTTGGAGCCTTTTTATAAGCGCTAGTGTAAGATTGCCGATCGATTGATTCGATGTAAGCAAGGTGCAGACAGTTGGTTCGTACTTGTTCAGCAGGGCGTGGATAGGGTGGAGCTTATCCAGAAGAGGTTATTGGCAGTTCAGAGTCAGTGGGAAGCGATGCGAAACATGGTAAGTGATAAGGAAGAGTTCGAGTGTGCGAGAAGAGTGCGACAGTAAGGCAAAGTGACAAAAGTGGTATGGGAAGAAGCGAGCATGTATTACGAGGCATAGGTGTGATCATTTCGTTTGTAAAGAGTAGGTGCGAATGGAGTATCTTTTTAGACCTCTAGTATGAGCTTTCGTGATAGAGTTGATTACTCGTGGACTTGGAGATAAGAATTTGCGCTTGTTGTGTTGTGTGCAGGTGTGGCATGGATGTTTCCGTAAGTATAGCAGTAAGGACTATCTTCGGCGCTGCTCGTTTGAGACTTAGAAGGAACATTCGGGACGAATGTTTCTAAGGAGGAGAATGTTATACCGTAGTTCGGGGTATGTATGCAGGACATACGTCTGAGAATCTGACATTGAAATTGGAAAGGAAGAAAGAGGTGATTTTTCCACGGAAAAGTTTAGGTTTTGTGAAGGAGAAAGGTTCCTTAATGGGAATTGGATTCCCAGTTTGGTATTCAGACTTCTTGGAATATTAGAGAATTATGGAATTTTATTTTGGAAATGGTCACGTGGGGCCCACGGGAGAAATTTACTGTTTTGTAGGCCCACTTTGTTTTGAGATTTTGGCCATTGTGGATATTTTGGAAGATGAAATATGTTGGGCGTGTAGGAGGCGACACGTGTCACCCCCTAGTTGGCTTGGACGATTTCACTTTGTGCACAACACCCGTTTAGAGTCGTTTTCCGACGAAACGTTTTACAATACTCGCGTAGGATAAATTCCGGCTATGTCATTTCTAATTTTTTCGGATTTTTCCGAGAGACGAAACACTGTGGACCAACGAGAGGGCGACACTTGTCACCCTCTCATTGGTGGACTTGTGGCGGTAATAGGGCCGAATGGAGTGGCTTATTTTGTCAAGTAGTTGGTAGGATATTTTGTGTGCAAGTTGGCTAGGACACTTGCCCTAATCCTCACCCTACACTTGCCTTGCACTTGGCACCATCTTGGCCCTTGGTTGGCCATCCCTTGACCTATAAATACCCCCCTTTAGATGAAGAGTTCTTCATCCACATTTCACTTTCCAAGTCTTGAAAATCCCTCCCCTTCCTTGTTGTGTTTTCGTCCAACCTCTCCCCCCCCTCTAGCCTTAGTGGCTTGGCCGAGAGCCCCCCCTCTAAAGCTAGCCTAGCCGAAACACTACCCCCCCTCCCTTGGTAGAAAAGTTGCCTTAGTATTGTTATAATGCCCAATTACCCTAGCCCAAACCCTTAGTACTTAGTTGAAGTTGTGAAGAACTTCTAAGGGTTCTTGGAGCGCATTGGAGCGTCTTGAGTAGAGCTAAACCTTGCTCGGGAGCGACTTTTATCTAGGATATTATTGGGCTTAGGGTAAATAACCTTATCTTCCTTTTATAATTAGAGTATATATAATGTAGAAGTATAGGAATAAGTATTAAATACTTAGAAGGATATTAGAATAGAATTGAACTGTTATCACGATGAAGGGCTTAAAGAAGAATAATAGAATCGTACTTACATAGATTTGTTTTCTGATGAACTTGAGTAGCTCACCGGGTAGGGAAGTCTGCCCAAATGTCCATAGAATAGCGAACCCTCTGTTTAGAGCTTTATACTGATCTGATCAGACGTTGATAGGCGTATTGGTGATATAGTCGATACTCTGCGCGACATATTCAACTTGGCGGTGGTTTTCGAGAAGGTATGTGATTCTTCCTATACTCTTGAGCATGATATTTTAAATAAATATATATATAGTACGGTGACGACGTGTGTTAAGCGAATAATAATAATAACTCGCAATGTCCTCGGACTTAAGCCTGAATAATAACTACGGCAATGTCCTCGGACTTAAGCCTGAATAATAACTACGGTAATGTCTTTCGACTTAAGCCTGAATAAAAAGAATCTGAAGTGGTTCAAACGAATTAAGAAACCTTTTTAAGAGTAACACTTGGTTTTAAAAGCTTAAGAGTCATACTAGCTTTATGGGAAGTTAGGTATAACGGCTTAAGAGTGATAAAAAGGAATAATGTTTTACTAATTTCGAAAATCAGAATGAATGTCGAACAAACCACAGCAGCGCTAATAAAGGGAAAAGTGTTGACTATTAATGTATTAAAACCAGTAGAAACTTCCATCTGCATAGGATCTAAGATGAGACAAAATGATATTACATTTCCTAGATCACGGCTGCTGTAATAAGATTGTTATGAACAATAATAACCTACTCACACATAAGGTATATGTTTCTCAAAATTGTTTTAAAGGTTTAAAAACTATGAACTACAAAACCTTTCGAAAATGAGAAACTTGAGTAATTGAAATTAGGCAAACTTGAACGTTAGGAAAAGAATGTTGTTACTTGATTTTACAAAGAGAAGTGTTTTAATTTACTTCAAAAGATAATTACTCTATTTTTATACTACGTATTGTGTGACTTTTGTGAAAGAAGCGGATCTTTTAAAAAGTAATACATGAAGTACTTTGGGGCTAAAAACCGAACTTGTTAACATAATGTAGAAAGTACCTTGTGTGAATAACTTGATTGTATTGATTTGTGATAGTCTTGTAATACTTTCTTGTTGACTTGATAAGTAAACATGTTAGGATGCTACGTGAGTTAGTATCTTGTGATGTTTGTGTAAAGGGTTTTCCTTGTTGTGCTTAGGTTGTTTAACGATAAGTCATGTTGATATTATATCACTCATGATTCCGGGTTAAGCGCCTCCGTCGCGGGGTAGACTCAAAGGTCTAGTGACCTATGATTCGAGAATACCTTATGCAGTCAGTATGGCCTATGCGGAACTACGGAGTTCCGTTAGTATGCGGCCCTTGTGGTCATGCGGTCTTTATGGCGTGCGGACGGCGAGTCCAGACGGCTGGGAGTAGCTACCCTCGATACGGGGAATACCTCATGCGGGCCATTGGAATGGCCCATGCGGAGCTACGGTAAGTTCCAGAGCTAGACGCGCACATTAGATACTGCGGGCGAGTGGCCAGCTTTGATCATGTGATGCAGACAGATCTCATGATCTGATTTACGACCTTGTTTGTCTTGTGGGTTTTAGTAGTCGGCTATGCCTTCGTACTTACCGTGCGGTTTTATGGCGACACGGTAGGACACGGTGTTCATGTGTTTTCTGGGTGCTTTTATATCATAGATCTGGCGGTGAGAAGGTATTCCACGGCGTGAGTGATGACTTTGAGGCGTGAGTCCACGACTTGGCGTGGCTTATTTATTGTGAATGTAGTTTTGGTTATCATACATGTCTCCGCTTTATATAGACTATTATGATTTCATTTACAGTATTTTCGATTTCACATACTTGGTACTGTTATCGACCTCCTTGAAGTGCGTTCATCTGCGCAGTAAAGGTACTCCTACTGTTGATCCCCGTTCTTAGGATCACCGTTTCAGCGTGGGAAAAGCTCCGTTTTCTCCGGAGGCTTAGCATTTTGGTATGGTCCTCTGTCGTTGTAGATATTTGTATTCAGGGGTATGGCGGGGCCCTGTTCCGCCATTGTTGTTTAAAACTCTGAGAGGATTGTAGTCATGATGTAAAGTTGTGATGTAACTGTTCATTTTGGGTATTGATATATATATATATTAGAAAGGCAACTTTCTTGAATAAGCGTGTCTCAAATTTATACTGTTTCTTATCTTGGTTGTTTTTATATTCCGCTGATTACTCTGATGTATGACTACTGGGGTGCCCGGGTAAGGCACCAGTCACGGGCCCCGGAATGGGTCGTGACATTACCAACCAAGTGTCCACCACAAAAATGGGACAAGTGGCTTGCCACTTGTCCCCTCACCAAACCGTCCAAGGCCATGTGTCCATCATCAATTCAGCCACATGGCCACATGGGGGTGACACGTGTCGCCCCTACTGCCCAAAATATTTCATCTTAGAAAATATCCGTAATGCCAAAAATCCGAAAATAAAGTGGGCCCCACAAAACCGTAAATTTTCCCCGTGGGCCCCACGTGACCAATTCCGGAAATAAAATTCCATAATTCTCAAATATTCCAAAAAGTCCTAATACCGAATCCAGGAATCCAATTCCCATAAACGAACCTTTTTCCTTCACAAAATCCGGAAACTTTTCTGTCGAAAAATCACATCTTTCTTCCTTTTAATTTAAATGTCGTATTCTCGTACGTACGTCCTCATATACATACCCTGGAACTACGGGGTGTAACATTCTTCCCCCCTTAGAAACATTCGTCCCGAATGTTCCTTCTAAGTCTCAAAACATATATGCGCTGGTATAGTATTCACTACTATACTTACAAAACCACTTATGCCACACCTGACCATAATATAACATATGCGCAAAACTCCAATCCAATCCAACGAGGAATCACCTCTAACATCACAAAAGCTTCCACCTATGGTGTAAAGGATACTCTCTTCGCATCTTCACTTCACAACAAAATGATCTCTTTTATTCTGTTAACACACGTTCACTCCTTTCCTTACTCGTCATACCCTTCTCGTACACCCGAACTCTCTCTAGTACACATACCATACTCCAGTCATCGCTTCAGTTTCCAAAACCTTGGAGTCACTACCTCCAAACTTGGTCATTTTACTAGCCTCAATTTCTTTTAAGGCCCTTCCCGGCCTTCACGATCCGATTCTGGTCGAACGCATCCACGAACTCGTACAACGGTTACCTAAACTTGGGCCTTGCACCCTCGTGATCCTACCACCTGGCGGGACCACCTCGAACTGACCCCACTTCAAACCGGGCTGCGGGTTGACCCGCGATCTGGCCTCAACCCGACCCGCTATCGCGCCAAACTCTCTCGTTCCCCGATCCGGAACAATCTTACTAATTCACGTCATGGAAGCTACCACTTCTATCTCAAACTACCCATGGAATAATCACACAAAACTCCACGTATACTATGCACTCCGACAAAGATTAACCGTGAAGTCTTTTACTCAAGACGGCCTTACATCTAAGGTCTCAACTGCTATAAATTCTAAGGTTCACAATTGTCTCATCCCCATACTTACCCTTTTCACTAACCAGGCTTCTAAATCATATTATATCACAATGCCATCCGAACATAATACTTAACACATCATCATAACATCAAAACAAACTAGTCTCTAGAGGGTTAAGGATATACCTGAAAATCAAATAGGCGGTTCAAAGGACCGCTAAAATCGAACTTCCACGCGACCTCTGCCGTGGCTGCGGTGTATGAACATCTGCCTAGCTATGGAAGGTGAAGAACCCGCAATCGATCCCATAGTCGTGCTATCCCACGATTACCACCTGGTCGGACGATCTCGCCAAATGGCCCTGTTGGCCGCAAGCATAACAAGCTGTCGAAATAGTACGACACTCCCCAAGATAGGGTCTACCACATCGACCACACCGAGGTAGGGGTGGCTCCATCCGCTAACACCCTCCTCCCGAAACACAAGCCCTCGAGCCACGACCGCTCCCGAACATCCCGAACGTCCCAAGATCGCGGGAGGACCACTCTGTCTTGGCGGATGTGCATAATCGCTCGGCCGAGGCGTCCGCCTCGAAAGTTACCAAAGGTCCCTGCTGTCCTGGCCCTCTTATGCTGATCCTGGTCCTTACGTCGGTCTCGACGTTCCTCAATCCCCTGTGCATAAGCCTGTATACGGGCAATGTCCATGCTCGGCTGAAGAGCTACTCCTGTACAACTCTCTGCTAGATAATCGTCAAGTCCGGTGACATATCGGTGCACTCTAACCTCTAAGTCTGCCACTAAAGCGGGGACATAACGAGCCAACGAGTCAAACTCTACACGGTATTCCCGAACCGTCCGCCCGTTCTGCCTCAACATCATAAATCTATCTTCCCGAGCTCACCTCATCTGCGAGGGCAAGAAGTGTGTAAGAAATGCCTCTGAGAACTCGTCCCGACCAGCTGGAAGCGCATGCTCTCCCCGGGACAGTCCCCAGGAATCAAACCAGTCGACTGCAGTATCACGCAGCCGATGTGAACCCAATACCACCGACTCTGTCTCTGAGGCCCTGATCACTTTCATGATCCGCTGCAGCTGTCGAATAAACTCCTGAGGATCTTCCTCAGTTCTCGATCCATAGAACTCGGGTGGACTGCAACTCAAGAAATCCCGAAGTCTCAAACTATCGTATCTAGGGTGAACTACTGGTACTACCGGAACCTCCGATTCTCGTCTGTCCTCATTCCTAGCCACAACCCTAGCTAGTAACTGGGTCATCTCCTTGTTACTCATATCCTCGGCTCCTGGTCGTGGAACTGGAGACTCAGGTATCGTAGCCTCAGTAGCTACTGCTGCTGCTCTAAACTCCCCTGGGGCTAGCGGCGTCGCAGAACTCCCCATCTAAAGTACCACCATAGGTAAAGACTGGGCCTGTGCCCTGGTAACCCTCTGTGCTCTACTCGCAGCTCCCTCTGCTGCCTTGCCCTTCTGGGCTCTGGTTGCCTTGCGTAGAGGCATAACTGGTACATACGAATAGGTCCGAGGGAGTCCAACTTACAACACAGCTCTAAGGCATGATCTCAGAGTGAGAAGAATGGAAACCAATCCTAAATATCCTATAGCCTCCTGATTATAGGTGTGGTGCACAACACGCCGATAATTAAGACTCTACTAGATACGGTCTGTAGACACTTTCCGAGGATTAACTGCTCTGATACCACTTTTGTCACGACCCGACCTCGGGCCTGTGACTGGTGCCTTACCCCGAGCACCCTAGTGATACAATCATCAGAGAAAATCAGCGGAAATAAAAACTTAAACATGAAGCAAGACATAAAGTAAGAAACAAAGCAACCAAAACCTGGCCACCTTCCCTTATAAATATATATAAAACCGAGCTTAAAATCCTTTACAAACCACGCCACAACGATTACTGCACCTCTAAGAATGTAACAACAACTATGATGGGACAGGGCCCCGCCATACCCTTGAATGTACAAGAACCTACAATCTCAGGGCAACATACCAAAAGATAAGCCTCCGGAGAAACGGAGCTTCCCAAACGCTGAACTGTGATCCTATGAGCGAGGATCAACAACCGGTGTACCTCTACCTGCGGCATGAACGCAGCCCCGGCGAGGTCAGTACAACATGTACCAAGTATGTGAAACTGAAAAATACTGTAAATGAAACCATAACAGTCTATATAAAACAGGAGACATGTATGATAACCAAACTACAGTTCACAATATATATTAGCAGTTATGTCAAGTCAGGGACTCACGCCCGTAAAGTCATCACTCAAATATAACCCGGGAATTTAACCCGCACAACGGCCGCATGCCCCGGCATCTTACCTCGGTATAAGCATGGCCATGGAACCATCCTAATGGAAGGATACCCGTGGGCCACCCATCGTGTCAGTATGTCCAAAAGGAAATAACAAGATAACAATCATAATGGAAGCATACCCGTGGGCCACCCATCGTGTCAGTATGTCCAAAAGGAAATAACAAGATAACAATCATAATGGAAGCATACTCGTGGGCCACCCATCGTGTCAGTATGTCCAAAAGGAAATAACAAGATAACAATCATAATGGAAGCATACTCGTGGGCCACCCATCGTGTCAGTATGTCCAAAAGGAAATAACAAGATAACAATCATAATGGAAGCATACTGGGCCACCCATCGTGTCGATGTCCAAAAGGAAATAACAAGATAACAATCATAATGGAAGCATACTCGGCCACCCATCGTGTCGGTATGTCCAAAGCAAATAACAAGATAACACTTAATGGAAGCATACCGTGGCCACCCATCGTGTCGGTATGTCCAAAAGGATCGATATAGTGGAAGCATACCCGGGCCACCCATCGTGTCAAGATGTCCATCAATCAACCAGATATCCGCCTCCAACGAGACGCCAGAGTACGTAAATACAACACTTGCACAACAAAGGCTATCACCACAAGCATAGGCAAGTTCAACATACTCATAGACTTTCATTTTGTTACAACAAAACCGGATTTTAACCCCAAGGTACTACGTATTTTAACTCTTTAAAAGATCCATTTCTTTTACAAAGGTCACACGATACCAGTAGTATCAAAATAGAGTAACTATCTTTTTAAGTAAACCAAAACAATTTCCATATCTTCTTTTCGAATAAACCAACTTAAGACAAAACCATGACTTTCCTTAAAACCAAAACACTTTAATTTCCTCAAGTCTCTTTTCTTTTATAAAACAAGTTCCTTACTTTGGAATTTAAGAAAAATCAATACTTGTTATTAATGATCTTATTAAAGCAACCATGATCTAGGAAATGTAATACAATTTTGTCTTATCTTAGCTTCTATGCAGATGGAGGTTTCTACTGGTTTTAATATAATTAATTATTTGTCAATACATTTTCCTTTATTAACGCTGCAGTGGTTTATTCGATACTTATTCTCATTTCCGAAATCAATATAACTTATTCCTTTTTAAAACCCAATTACCCATTTCTCATAAATGCGGTTTCACAACTTTTTAACACAAACCAAGTCCTTAATATTTCACATCAAGTCATTTATAAGTCAAGTCTCTTATCTTTTAAAAACCACAAACCATTTCTTTTACCTACATAAAGTTGTTATAACAAACTTCCCATAAAGCCGTTATAACACTTTATGTTTTAAACCAACCAAATTCGTTTAGCACACGTACGTCTACCGTACTACATAGTTCACAACAATCATGCTAGAAAAGATAGGAAGAGGTTCACATACCTCGCGACGATTATCGACAATTAGCGAAACGCTCCAAAGTACTATAACCCTGCTATCCTTTTCCACCCTTCTAGTAGAATACGTTACTCGTAGTACTTCAACCTATAAAGGACACAAAACGTCTATCAACCTATAGATCTCTTCGTAGAACAATTCTAAGTACAAGGTTCCTTATTCTACGGAAAATTCGGCAGCACCTCCCCCCCGTAACCACATAAATCTCCTCCTCTATCAAGGCCCGCTACCAAGCCAACAACTCCTAGGGGGGGGGGGTTACATGTCTAACCGGACCTGTACAACACTGCCCCACAATAATACTACAAGTCTACTGTAAATACAGTCCAATGTAAATACAGTTCAATTCTTTATAAGCATCCTTCCATAAATCATATACTCTATTATACACTACTACAACATGTAATCTCTAATTACAATAGGGGGATAAAGATCATTACCTCGATAAGCCCAAAATTATCCAATATTATAAGTCGATCCTGAGCAACGTTTAGCTCCACTTCCTTACGCTCCAACCCGCTCCAAGCAACCCTTAGAAGTTTCTAAACAACTTCTCTTAACACTTCAACCAACTATGAAGATTTTTCCTAGGGTTTCGTTTTTACGACTAGTGGAATAAAGTAGTATTTCCGGGCTCTTATGTTGGGATAACTTTGGAATACTACAAGGGATTTAGGCTAAGGTATTTACAACAATACTTGAAGAAATTCTTTCATAAGAGGGGGGGGGGGTGTGTGGGACGAGAACCTCAACAAGGGGGAGTATTTTTGTGACTTAGAAATATTTAGTAAGTGATGAAGAAGTCTTGCAACATAAGGGGTATTTATAGATAAATCAAGGGCTAGGATTAAAGCAAGTGTATGGTGAGGATTGGGTCCAAGTGTGTGTGGATTTTACCAACCAAGTGTCCACCACAAAAATGGGACAAGTGGCCCCTCACCAAACCGTCCAAGGCCATGTGTCCATCATCAATTCGGCCACATGGCCACATGGGGTGACACGTGTCGCCCCCCTACTCGTTCAAAATATTTCATCTTCCGAAAATATCCGTAATGCCAAAAATCCGAAAATAAAGTGGGCCCCACAAAACCATAAATTTTCCCCGTGGGCCCCACGTGACCAATTCCGGAAATAAAATTCCATAATTCTAAAATATTCCAAAAAGCCCGAATACCGAATCCAGGAATCCAATTCCCATAAACGAACCTTTTTCCTTCATAAAATCCGGAAACTTTTCCGTCGAAAAATCACATCTTTCTTCCTTTTAATTTAAATGTCGTATTCTCGTACGTACGTCCTCATATACATACCCTGGAACTACGGGGTGTAACAGACTTGCATATTTTGAAAAGGTAAGAATTGACTCTCATTACTTTCATATTGATAAGGCACAGTTGTACTGTTATTTTGATTATCATACATGTCTCATGTTTTATTTTAGACTGTTATGATTTTATTACAGTACTTTCAGTTTCACATACTTGGTACATCTTTCGTACTGAAATCCTTTCCTCGGGGGCTGCGTTTTATGCCACAGGTGTAGACACACAGGTTGGTGATCCTCGCTCCTAGGATCTCTGTTCAGTTTTTGGGAAAAAGCTTCATTACTCCGGAGGCTTATCTTTTGGTACGGATCCCTGGTATGGTAGGTTTTTGTACATTCATGGGTATGGCGGGTGTTATACCTCGTATTTCCAGAGTATGTACGTAAGGGCGTACGTATAATAATTTAAGCCTTAAAGTAGGCAAGGTTCGAAATTTGTACACAAGTGCCAAAAAGAGTCGTTTTCCGACGAAACGTTTCCACAGCTTACGTAGGGAAAATTCCGGCTATGTCATTTATAATTTTTGCGGATTTTTTCGAGAGACGAAACATTTTGGACCAACGAGAGGGCGACACTTGTCACCCTCTAATTGGAGCACGTTGTGGACGGCAAAGGGACGATTGGGAGCCTTTAGTTGGTAGGATATTTTTGTGCAAGTTGGTGTGGTAGATGGATAAGGTGCACTTGGCTTGATCCTAGCCCTACACTTGCCTAACACTTGGAAGGATCTTGGCCATTGGTTGGCCATGGCTTGACCTATAAATACCCCTCTATGTTGATGAACTTCTTCATCCTAAAATATTTTCTAAGTGTTAAAATCCCTCCCCCTTTGATTGTTGAGTTTCGTCCAAGCTCCCCCCCCCCCCCCCTTTTGAGTGAGCCTTGGCCGAGAGCCACCCCCTCCCCCCTTTTGTGGTGTCTAGCCGTGGGGTACCCCTAGCCTAGTTGTCTTCGTATAATACCCCCCCTTTGTGGTATAGAAATACTCTCCAAGTATTGTTATAATTCCCAAATACCTTGGCCCAAATACCTTATAGTATTCCCAAGGTTACACTTATGCAAAGCCCGGAAATACTAGAATACTTTCCTTTAGCCACTAAACGAAACCCTAAGGAAAACCTCCATAATTGGTTGGAGTACTAAGTAGAAGTTGTGTAGAACTTCTAAGGGTTGTTTGGAGCGGATTGGAGCACTCGGAGTAGGAGCTTAACGTTGCTCGGGATCGACTTTTAACTTGGATAATTTTGGGCTCATCGAGGTAAATACTACTGTCCTTCTATTGTAATTGGAAATTACATACTGTAGTAGTATAGAAATGAATATAAGATTCATAGAAGAGATTTGAACTGTAATAGAAGGATATTACGTAAAAGTTGAATCGAATCACTTCAGAAGATTATAAGTAGAAGTTAAATTGTACTTACATAGGACTGTATTACAGTAGACTGATAACCTTTATTGGTTGAATGTTTTGCAAGTAGCATGTGCTACTTAGAAGGTGGACAAGGCTAGCCGGGTTATGGCGTGGGCGTTTTGCTTATAGTCGATAATCGTCGCGAGGTATGTGATTCTTCCTATACTCTTGAGCATGATATTTTAAAGGAAGATATATATATAGTACGGCAATGTCTTTTGACTTAAGTCTGAATAATAAGAACCTTGAAATATTTTAAAAGGAATATAGATATAGTACGGTAGACGTACGTGTGTTAACTGAATGTAGTGTTACGGCAATGTCTTTTGACTTAAGCCTGAATAAGAAGAATCTTGAAGTATTTCAAAGAAATAAGAAACCTTTTTGAAAGAAGAGTAATACTTGGTTTTGAAAACATAAGAGTTATACTAGCTTTATGGGAAGTTAGGTATAACGTCTTAAGAAAGATAAAAATAATGGTTTACTGATTTTTAGAAGTTAAAAGACTTGATCTTATAAGATAAGAGACTTAACTTAATTGAATTAATATGAGTTTTGTGTGAAACCTCATTCGTGAGTAATGAGTACGTGGTTTTTAAAAGGAATAATGTTTTACTGATTTCGGAAATCAGAATGTGTATCGACAAACCACTGCAGCGTTAATAAAGGAAAATGTATTGAATAATGAAGTATTATTAAAACCAGTAAAAACCTCCATCTGCATAGAAGATAAGATGAGACAAAATGATATTACATTTCCTAGATCATGGCTGCTTAATAAGATTGATTATGAATAAGAATAACCTACTCGCCTATGGCATATGTTACTCAATTGTTTTAAAACAGAGATTAAGACATTGAACTGTGAAACTTTTCTAAAAAGAGACTTGAGTAATTGAAATTAGGCAAACTGGAACTTTAGGGAAAAGAAAGGTATTGTGTTGTCTTAAAATGGTTTAAAACTTAAAGTGTTATAACAGCTTTATGGGAAGTTGGTTATAACGACTTTATGAAAACAAAAGAAGGGTTTTTATCATTGGTTTTAATATGGAAACTTGACTTTAAAAAAAGAGAAGTTGTTTTGGTTTACTTAAAAGATGTAAGTCACTCTATTTTTATACTACGGGTATCGGGTGACTTTTATAAAGGGAATGGATCTCTTTAAAAGGAATTTAACGTACGTAGTACTTTAGGGTTAAAACCCGGACTTTGATATAAAATGAAAGTACCTTGAGTTAGGTATAACTTGCCTATGCTTGTTGTTGTGTAACTTGCCTATGCTTGTTGTTGTGTAACTTGCCTATGCTTGTTGTTGTGTAACTAGCCTATGCTTGTTGTTGTGTAACTTGCCTATGCTTATTGAGATAGTCTTTGTTGTGCAAGAATTGTGTTTCTATTCTACCGCGTTTCTCGATGGAGAGGTTGACTTGTTGAGAACTTACTTGGGCGCAGGCGTGACGGAGATTCCACGGTATGCTTCCATTAGCATTGGTACATGGGCATGTCTACACCGTTGATGGATTACGTGGACGTGTGACCATTTTTGGTTATGGCGAAGTATCGTGACTTACGGTTGTGATTGCGCGTAGCTGTTTACTTGCCCCGTCGCCACGTGGCGCGGTGGATCTGTGCAGTTGTTGCACTTACCACGTGTCGCCTTCGCAGGGCATCGTGACTTACGGTTGTGATCGGGCGTGGCCGCACTTGCCCCGCCATTACGTGGCGCGGTGGATCGGGTATAGTTATTGCACTTGCCACGTGTCGACCGCGAGTCAAGATAGTGACGAGGTCTCGTGGTACGCTTTGGCATCGGTAGGACTTGGTGTTGGTGTACTCGGTGTTGTTATATCATAGATCGCGGCGGTGAGGAAGGAATTCCACGCACGAGTGATGATTTGGAGGCGAGTCCACGACTTGACATATTTGTTTATATGTTAGATGCGTAGTTTGGTTATCATACATGTCTCCCGCTTTATATAGACCGCTATGATTTCATTTATAGTACTTTACGATTTCACATACTGTACTGTTATCGACCTCCTTCGAGGCTGCGTTCATGCCGCAGTAAGTACATCGTTTGTCGATCCCCGCTTTTAGTATCACCTTTCAGCGTATTGGAAGCTCCGCTCTTCCGGAGGCTTATCTTTGGTATGTTACCACGAGCACTGTAGGTTCTTGTACATTCAGGGTATGGCGGCCCGTCCCGCCATAGTTGTTGTAAAAATCTTAAGTGCAGCTTTGTTGTGGCGGGGTTGTAAGGATTAGAATCGCTCAAATGTCTATATTTATATATGTTGAAAGGCAACCGTTTTGGTTGGCCTATTTTCTTTTATCTTGATCCATATCTAAACTGTATGTTTAAGTTTTTTATTTCACTGGTTTTCTCCGATGTTGTATCACTAGGTGCCCGGTAAGGCACGATCACGCCCGGTTCGGTCGTGACAATGGGACTGTTCCATCACAGTTAGGTGTCCAAATTCTTAGAGGTCTGTATTCATATGTGGGCTGGTCTTACGAGAGTTATATTTATTATTGGCCTGATGTATAACTATATTGTCGGGGTGTACCCGTTGTTTATATAGAGGCAGCCTCACCGGCTCGTCTTGTTGTTATTCCTATAATTTCTTCGGTTTGTTTATTGGCCTATGTTTTATATGTGATATGAGGGCAATAAAGGGGGGTACCCAGGTGGGGCACCAGTCGCGGGCCCGGGATCGGGTCGTGACACCACTGCAAACCACTGCAATTTTTACCATTTCTCATTACTTGTAGTTATTTGAGAAGAATACATGTTTTAAATTAAATGCAATTTATCATGGGCTATATTTAACCGAGCCAGAGTTGTAGTGGCATGGTCTGATTTGTTTTGTTTACTGGTTATGATTATTCACACATAAACTAGCTGTAGTGGTCTGGTTTATTTAACCATTTGTGAGCTGTAGTGGTCTGTGAGTTGTAGTGTGGTCTGTGAGCTATAGTGGTCTGGTTTCCAAGACATGAAACTTGTCTCTGCAATATCAGAAAAGTTCTAGTGTTTACAAGGTTGTAAAACTTGTAAATGAAGATCACCCATTTGAAAGGCAAACCATCGCAATTTTTGTAGTCTCTGATGTGCATATATATAAGCCTAGAATGATTATATATTTAGTGAATCTTTACAATTTTTATTTTAAGTTATATTTATATATTTAATTCAATGACATGCACCACTACAACCGGGTGGTACAGAGTGTGGATATTATGTTATGCATTTTATGAAAGAGTTGATGTTAGATTCAACTTTAATGACCAATAATGTAAGTACTTATATATTTAAATGATAGATCAATAACCATGTTAATTAGTACATCATTTCAAACAGTACTAATTATTTTCTTTTTGTGGTTTATAGTTCTATGACAAACGCATGTACTCCTAAGAGGAACTTGATGATGTTCGTGTAGAGTAGGGATTGTGTTTTTCAAAGATACTTGCCTAGACGGAAGTTTAAACTAAATGCTGATGAGTGAACTGTTTAGATTGATAAGATAGTTAATTAACAATGTTTTAGTCTTTAATTTAACACTTTAGTAACACTCTGAATGCTTATATCCATTTTGCGAACACTTTGTACAAATTATAGTTATTTAATGTATATTTTTGGTGTTATTTAAATTATTAGTCCATTTCATTGTTGTAATTTCAATTTGAAATATTAAATTAGTTCCAAAAAAAAAACGCCAAATTTAATTTTCCCGCCATATTAAAATAAACTATTAATTTAATTGAAATTTTAAAAAAAAATTGAATCAAAATTTAATTTAAGTGACAATTGTGTGACAGGTAAAAACCGTCACATGTAGTGTGACCTTTGTGTGACGGGTAATGTCACGACCCGACCCCGGGTCCGCGACTGGTGCCCTACCTGGGCACCCTGTTCAGGTATACATCAGAGAATAGCAGCGGAACATACACAACATAAACACATGTGAATACAATAACATCCCAGGCTAGCCGATAAGGTCGCCTTCCATAATATAAACATACTCAAAAGTACAATCAGATAATCGCTTCTGACCAACCACATATGTGAATACGCACTTAGGAATAATAAGCGTATGGACGGGGCCGCCATACCCCTGAATGTACATAAATCTACAACCAGGGAAAAGACTGTACCAAAATGAGACAAGCCTCCGGATAAATGGAGCTTCTGACGTCTGATACGTGATCCTAAGAATGTGGATCCACCACCTGCTACTTCTTTCTCGCAGATGAACGCACTCGAGAAGCGGGTCAAGACACAATATGTACTAAGTATGTAAAATCGAAAGTACTGAATTACAACATAAGTTTAAAACAAAGTCGGAGACATGTATGATAATGTAATTACAAGACACGGTCTTACTAACAATGAGTAAATCAAAGGAATACGCATAACATCACAATAGAGACTCGATCAAATCATGGGTAGCGAACCCATAGAAACAGTGGTATAACGTCTTAGGTTCTTACCTCATTTATACTCTTACCCTGAAGCAGGTGGTATAACGTCTTAGGTGTTTGCCCCTCATTTATACTCTTACCCTGGAAAAGGTAATAAAACATGTGGTATAACGTCTTGGGGGTTTACCCCTCATTTATACTCTTATCCTGGAGAAGGTGGTATAGCGTCTTGGGGGTTTACTCCTCACTTAGACTCTTACCCTATCTCAACCGGCCATCATACAATAAATAAGCAAGTTAGAAATCCCCCTAACTTCTTATTAGTCTTATTCGTCTACACTCTCATTTTAGTTTACTTAAGGCACTAACAGGTCTTTTATAAAAATCCGGGAATTTAACCCAAAGTACTACGTACTTCAACCTTTTAAAAATGACTCATTTTCATATAGAATTTCCAAGATACTATAAACCGTAGTATCAAGTCAAAATCTCTTTTCAAGACAAGTCACAATACCTTTAGACATAAAGTTAGGTTTCTAAAATCAAGTGACTCCTTTTATTATAAAACCTTAGGCAACTGATGCCTTAGAAATCAAATTGTCTTTTCATTAAAATTAAGTCATTTATCTTTCCATAAAGCAAATATAACCAACTCCCCATAAAGTCGTTACATTCGCTTTATACCTTAGCCATAAACAATTTCCTATCCAAGGGACTTATACGTTTAAAACGGAATAAGTATCACATACTTTAAAACTCTTCAAGTCCCTTAACTTTAATAAAACATTAGACATCCTTAATACTTCCAAGAAGTGAGTTAATCTACTAACTCACCCGGCTTGGCTATTCATTAAACTAGTAAAGGATATCAAGGTCATGTACGTCTACCGTACTATATACGTACAACTAGTCATGCTCAAAAGATAGGAAAAGTTCTACATACCTCGCCGGGTCAACCACTTGCCAAGTACAAAGTCCCGCCCGTAGTATGTCAACCTATAATATTCACAATACGTCTATTAAAGCCTTACTTCAAACGTAGAATATTATAAGTGTCAAGTCGCTAAATTCTACGGAAAAACGGACAACACCTCCTTTGTTTTTACTCACTTTGCCACCTTTTTCAAGGCCGAATACAATAACCAAACACGCTACATTTAAGGCACAATCAAGTCAATTAATCAATAGGGGATTACACGCCTACTAGACGTGTAAAATTCCGCCCCACAATCGATAACAAACTAAAACAACAATAAGTCCAATTCGGCTACAATGAGGTACTACAACATCAATTCTTATCCAATTTCCAACTCAACCTAAGTTGTTAGCATAACATGATATCAAGTCGCATTTGATTATAACTACCATAATCTTCAATTTAGTGACATGCGACGATTTCTAATAAACAACCAATTAGTAATCCAATCTTCAAGTGGCTTGTATAACATTTCGGATTCAAGCTACAAGCAATCCATAATACTTATGAACTTCAACATACCAACTTCATGCTAGAAACATGTAAAGCTAATAACAACAAGATAAATATATAATCTTGTAACACTTTTTAAAAGACAAGATTATACCTCAATGAAACTTAATCCCACTCCAATCCGAAGTCGCTCCTTAGTAGACTAGAGCCTCTCCAAGACACTTCAATCCGCTTGTTGAGACCCTTAGAACAACACCAACAATTATCCTTCAAATCTCCAAACAAAACCTAGAAAGACCATTAGGTTTTCGTTTTGCGACTAACCCGTAAACTACCTTTTTCCAAGATTTTTCTATTGAGATATGCTTACACTACCCTCAAGAACCTTGGTTTAAAGTGGGGAGTTGAATGAACAAGAAACAATTTTTTTTCCTTTAGGAATGGAGGGAACCCGAGAGCTCTTCCTTTGAGTTCTTCAATTTGTGTAATTTTTTTTCTAAGTGTTAAGCTCTCTCTCTACTAGTAGTAATATATAGCACCTTGGAGGGTTATGATATAAACACATGGGTGGTTTAGATGTAGTCTTACAAACCTTTGACTTTAGTCAATATTATCAAGCCTCAAGTTGCAAGACTTGTCTTGCAACAAAGGTCCAATGACCCTTTAGCCCTTGCTAATAAATCGTCCAAGGCATAATAAGGGGGTGACACGTGTCGCCCTCCCATTCGTCATAATAATACGATTTCCGACAATTTCATATTTCCGATAAATTTTTACAAGTCTCAAATCTTAACACTTGTGAGTTCTTACTTACGTTCTTAAAACATGTCCTGAAATTACGGGGTGTAACATTCTTCCCCCCTTAGAAACATTCGTCCCCGAATGTTCTTTCGGAGTCAAACTCATAATTAGCGACATAGTTTCCTTTCACAACCCCGACACACCAATACTGCCACACATGGCCACATAATAGCATTTAAGCAAAAGAAATACTTCAATTAAAACCTGACAAGTAAGGGAAAATGAATTACCTGAAGGTATAGGAAATAAGTGAGGATACCTCCTCAACATGTCCTCCTCCGCTTCCCAAGTCATTTCCTCCCGGTTATCATTTCTCCATAGGACTTTGACGGAAGCTACATCTTTGGTCCGCAGTCGCCTGACCTGGCGATCGAGTATCCCTATGGGACTCTCCTCATACGATAACCCCTCTGTTACCTGGACCTCACTAGTAGGGAAGACTCTCGCTGGATCACCGATACACTTCCGCAACATAGAAACATGGAAGACCGGATGTACCGCCTCTAACTCTGATGGCAGATCCAACTCGTAGGCAACCTTGCCCACTCTACGGACGATCTGGTAGGGCCCAATGTACCTTGGGCTGAGTTTCCCCTTCTTACCGAATCTCATCACACCCTTCATGGGTGACACCTTCAAGAAGACCCAATCGTCTACCTGAAACTCCAAATGCCGACGCCGATTATCCGCATACGACTTCTGCCGACTCTGAGCTGCTAACAGTCTCTCCTGGATAAGCTTCACCTTATCCACACTCATCGTACCAAGTCCGCCAACTAATCGCACTCGCCCACGCCGAACCAACCAATCGGCGACTGCATTTCCGTCCATATAAAGCCTCGTATGGCGCCATCTCAGATATCTTGGAATGGTAGGCGTTGTTATAAGCAAACTCTACAAGAGGCAAGTGATCCTCCCCTACCTCGAAATCAATCACGCAGCCCGCAGATATCCTCAAGTGTCCGGATAGTACGCCGCCGCCCGCCGACCGAGGATGAAATGTTGACCGAGACTCACTGTCCTAAACCCTTCGAAAGACCTCCGAAGTTAGTCAGAAATCGGGATCCCTATCGATATAATCGACACCGACACCGCGACCTCACAATCTCTCCGATGTACACCGCATAGTCCTCACCAAAACGCCGCCCCGACCGAAGGAAATGGGCTGATTTCACACCACAACAATAACCCAAATGGAGTCGTATTTCCTCCGAGTACGAGGTAACCTGTAACAAAGTCCATGTTGATCACCTCCCACTTCCAAGTCGGAATCTCAATAGATCGCAATAATCCGGGCCTCTGGTGCTCGACCTTGACTCGCTTGGCAATTAGGACATCTGTGCAACAAAACTCGCCACGTCCTCTTCGTGCCATCCCACCAATACAAACATCTCGAGGTCATGGTACATCTTGGTCGACCGGATGAATAGAATAACGAGCACCGTGTGCCTCCCTGCAATCTGCCGACGAAGTCTCGACACATCGGAACACACAACCGCCCTCAAATCTCGCATTCATCGTGCTACTCGACAGACTCTTCTCCTCCCGAGAGGCGTGGTTCTATACCGTACCAACACCGAGTCCTCAAACTGCCGCCTCTTCACCTCATCAACGATGGAAGACTCAAAGAACCTCACGAACCCGCACTCGCTATCGTCGCAGACGATCAATCGAACCCCAAGCTCGCTAATCGTGGATCGACGGACCATGTCCTGCCTCTCTGGATGTACCGACAGTGCTCCCATCGATCTACGACTCAAGGCATCAAGAACTACGTTGGCTTTCCCGGATGGTATAGAATATCAACATCATAATCTTTCAAAGACTCTAACCACCGCCTATGTCTCAAGTTCATTCCTTTGCTCGAAGATATCTGAGGCTCTTGTGGTCGTGTAAATATCCACATAAACCCCATACAAATAATGTCTCCAAATCTTCAAGGCATGAATAATCTGCCAACTCTAAGTTATGGGTAGGGTAATTCTCTCATGCTTCCAATCGCTTTGGGAAGCATAGGCTATAACCTTCCGCACGCATCAAAACACACCCTAGCCCGATACCCGAGGCATCACAATAGATCACGCACTGCCTAACCCTCAGAAGAGTAAGAACGGAGTCAGAGTCAACCTTTCCTTCAAGAATCGAAACCCTTCTCGCAAGCCTCTGTCCATCGGAACTTGGCCGCCTCGAGTCACCTAGTCAGCGGTCTTTGAAATCGACGCAAAGCGCTCCACGAACCTACGATAATAACTCGCGGTCCCAAGAAATCGCGCACCTCGGTCGAGTAGTAGGTCTCGCCAAGACTTGATCGCCAATCTTTGCCGTATCCACGCGAACACCATCACCCCAATAATATGTCCTAAACGCCATCGAGGCCAACCAAAACTCACACTGGAGAACTTGGCAAATAGTCGCGGCCCGAGAACCCCAAGTACCGCCCTCGGTGATCGCGATGCTCCCGCTCGATTGCGAATACACCAGATGTCATCAATGAATACAATCACAAGCGTATCCAAAATGGCTTGAACACCGCTCATCAAATCCATAAATACCATTGGAGCGTTGGTCAAACCGAAATACATAACCCTAAACTCATAGTGCCCATACCGGTCCCGAATGCGATCTTTGGGATGTACGCCTCTTGAACTCAGACTGATGATAACTGCATCGCAGTCTATCTTCGAAAACACCTCGCACTCGCAATCGGTCAAACAAATCATCAATCACGGGAGGGTACCGTTCTTAATGGTTACCTTATTCACCGCATGTAATCAACACACATACGCAGCTGGCCCCATCCTTCTTCTTTACAAACAAACCGCGCCTCCTGCGGGAGATACACTAGGCCCGATAAAGCCTTTTTCCAAAGAAATCTTTCACCGGTCCTTCACTCCTCAACTCGGCGAAAGCCATTCTGTATGGCGGAATGGAAATAGGTCGAGTGTCTGGCAACGTGTCAATACAAAACTCAATCTCCCTCTCAGGAGGGATACCCGGAAGATCATCTGGGAACACATTTGGAAACTCCTAACCATCGGTATCGATCAAGAACGGCACCTCACCAGTATCAAATACGAACCAGATGATAGATGTACTTTCTACGCACCATCTTCCTAGCCTTGAGGTAAGAAATAAACCTACCTCTACGGCGTTGTGTTGCCGCTTCCACTCGATAAGCGGCTCACCAGAAATCGAACCGAACCAACATGTCCCTACAGTCAACGTTGGCATAACAAGAAGCCAACCAGTCCATACCCATAATGACATCAAAATCTGTCATCTACAGCTCTATCAAGTCTGCAAGGGTCTGGCGATTGTAAATATAAACCGGGCAAACTCTGTACACCCGCTCAGCTAACACCGAATCTCTCATTGGCGTAGCTACCTCAAAAGGTTCTATCGACACCGGCTCTATCCCGATTCTACCCGCAATAAGAGGGGACACATAGGACAAGGTAGAACCTGGATCTATCAAAGCATAAACGCTACAAAGATGAAATCAATAATGTACCTGTGATGACGTCAGGGGAAGCCTCCTGATCCTGGCGGTTGGCTAGAGAATATATGCGGTTCTGTGGACCGATAGAACAGGAACCACCACCACGACCTCTACCGCGCTCGCCGTCCGTGAGTACCACGCCTCGGGCGCATAACCACGAAGGAGAAGAAGACCCAAAGAACAGATCTCGCCGCTGCACTGCACCACCTACGCCGCCTGGGGACGGACAATCTCTCCTCAAATGGCCCCGCCGCCACACGAGTAACAAGCCCCGGCTCGCGGACACTTGCCCTCGTGAAACCTACCAGCTCGAGCACACCGAGGTGGTGGTCCCGTCGGTGATGGTTCCCGCCTCGCGAAATCTCAAGTCCCGAGCCACGACATGCTCTGAATGACTGGCCGACGTCCTCTTGCCGAAAACCGTGAAGGAGCACTCTGTCCGGGCCGGAAAGTGGACTCGTTCTGCTGAGGCCGCCCGCTCAAAATCGCTCGAGACATTGATGTCACGGCCCTCTGGCTGGCTCGAGTCAATCTGGTCCTCCTCTCTAACCTCGATCCTCGCAGATAGGCTCGCATCTCCGACGATGTCCATACCGGCCAAGAGCTACACCAAAGCATGCGGTAATCATATGACGGTCAAGCCCCATCACATAGCGATGAACCCTATCCGCCATGTCAGCTACAATAGTATGCGCATGTCTGGCCAAGGAGTCAAACTCCAATCTATACTCTCCGGTGCTCTGCTCGCCTCTCAAGGTCAAGAATCGTCTACCCGCTCTCTCATCTCGGGAGGCAAAGTGATCCATGAAGGCCTCTCAGAACTCCTCCCAACCACCTGGAAGAGCATCATCACCTCTCGAAAGCAACCACGACTCAAACCAGTTCAACGCAATATCGCGCAACCTGCAGGAGGCTAGCGTAATGCACTCGTCTCAAGCCCTAAGAACTCGCACGGTGCTGTCAGAGTCGCCGAATGAACTCCTGCGATCCTCATCCGACCTCGAACCATAAAACCCGGTGGGTGACAACCCGTAAAATCCCTAACCCGCAAACCGTCGCCTAGGGTGGGTCGCTCGCTTCTGCTTGCCGTCCGACTACTATATTGGTCAACCGGATCGACCGCCTCGTAGTCTCTATACTCAAGACCGGCCGCGAATCGAGGCTCTGCACGAACCTCTGGAGCTACTGCCGCTCTCGGCTCCTCTAATACTGCCGGCGTGGCTGAACTCGCCGACCCGCCTACTACCTCAGGTATAGTCTGTGCCTGAGCCCGTGTAACCCTCTGAGTACCGCTAGCAGCTTTTGCTGCTGCCTTCCCCTTCTGGGCCCTGGTCGCCTTCCGTTGAGGCATATCTGTTTCATAAGACTAGGTCAGAGAGAATTCAACCTAATAAGACAGCTCTACTGCACGATCTTAGAGTGAGAAGAATGGAAACCAATCATAAATATCCTGCAGCCTCCTGATTATAGATGTGGTGCACAACATACCGATAATCAAGACTCTACTAGACACTGCCTCAGACACTTTCCGAGGACTAATCGCTCGATACCACTTTTGTCACGACCACCCCGGGTCGCGATCGTGCCCTACACGGGCACCTGCTCGTATACATCGAGAATAGCAATGAACATACACAACATAAACACACGTGTGAATACAATAACATCACAAAGCAGCCGATAAGGTCGCTTTCCATAATATAAACATACTCAAAAGTATAATCAGATAATCGGCTCTTACACCAACCACATATGTGAATACTGCACTTAGAATAATAATCGTATGACAGGTTCGCCATACCCCTGAATGTACATAAATCTACAACCAGGGAAAAGACTGTACCAAAATGAGACAAGCCTCCGGATAAATGGAGCTTCTGACGTCTGATACGTGATCCTAAGAATGTGGATCCACCACCGCTACCTTTCCTGCGGATGAACGCGGCCTCGGAAGGGGTCAAGACACAATATGTACTAAGTATGTAAATGGAAAGTGCTGTAATTACAACATAAGTTTAAAACAAAGCGGAGACATGTATGATAACGATTACGACACAAAGGCCTTACTAACAATGAGAGTAAATCAAGGAATACGCATAACATCACAATAGAGACTCGATCAAATCATGGGTAGCGAACCCATAGAAACAGTGGTATAACGTCTTGGGTTCTTACCTCATTTATACTCTTACCACAGGCGGTGGTATAACGTCTTGGGGTTTGCCCTCATTTATACTCTTACCTGGAAAAGGTAATAAAACATGTGGTATAACGTCTTGGGGGTTTACCCCTCATTTATACTCTTATCCTGGAGAAGGTGGTATAGCGTCTTGGGGGTTTACCTCACTTATACTCTTACCCTATCTCAACCGGCCATCATACAATAAATAAGCAAGTTAGAAATCCCCCTAACTTCTTATTAGTCTTATTCGTCTACACTCTCATTTTAGTTTACTTAAGGCACTAACGTGTCTTTTATAAAAATCCGGGAATTTAACCCAAAGTACTACGTACTTCAACCTTTTAAAAATGACTCATTTTCATATAGAACTTCCAAGATACTATAAACCGTAGTATCAAGTCAAAATCTCTTTTCAAGACAAGTCACAATACCTTTAGACATAAAGTTAGGTTTCTAAAATCAAGTGACTCCTTTTATTATAAAACCTTAGGCAACTGATGCCTTAGAAATCAAATTGCCTTTTCATTAAAATTAAGTCATTTATCTTTCCATAAAGCAAATATAACCAACTCCTCATAAAGTCGTTACATTCGCTTTATACCTTAGCCATAAACAATTTCCTATCCAAGGGACTTATACGTTTAAAACGGAACAAGTATCACATACTTTAAAACTCTTCAAGTCCCTTAACTTTAATAAAACATTAGACATCCTTAATACTTCCAAGAAGTGAGTTAATCTACTAACTCACCCGGCTTGGCTATTCATTAAACTAGTAAAGGATATCAAGGTCATGTACGTCTACCGTACTATATACGTACAACTAGTCATGCTTAAAAGATAGGAAAAGTTCTACATACCTCGCCGGGTCAACCACTTGCTAAGTACAAAGTCCCGCCCGTAGTATGTCAACCTATAATATTCACAATACGTCTATTAAAGCCTTACTTCAAACGTAGAATATTATAAGTGTCAAGTCGCTAAATTCTACGGAAAAACGGACAGCACCTCCTTTGTTTTTACTCACTTTGCCACCTTTTTCAAGGCCGAATACAATAACCAAACACGCTACATTTAAGGCACAATAAAGTCAATTAATCAATAGGGGATTACACGCCTACTAGACGCGTAAAATTCCGCCCCACAATCGATAACAAACTAAAACAACAATAAGTCCAATTCGGCTACAATGAGGTACTACAACATCAATTCTTATCCAATTTCCAACTCAACCTAAGTTGTTAGCATAACATGATATCAAGTCGCATTTGATTATAACTACCATAATCTTCAATTTAGTGACATGCGACGATTTCTAATAAACAACCAATTAGTAATCCAATCTTCAAGTGGCTTGTATAACATTTCGGATTCAAGCTACAAGCAATCCATAATACTTATGAACTTCAACATACCAACTTCATGCTAGAAACATGTAAAGCTAATAACAACAAGATAAATATATAATCTTGTAACACTTTTTAAAAGACAAGATTATACCTCAATGAAGCTTAATCCCACTCCAATCCGAAGTCGCTCCTTAGTAGACTAGAGCCTCTCCAAGACACTTCAATCCGCTTGTTGAGACCCTTAGAACAACACCAACAATTATCCTTCAAATCTCCAAACAAAACCTAGAAAGACCATTAGGTTTTCGTTTTGCGACTAACCCGTAAACTACCTTTTTCCAAGATTTTTCTATTGAGATATGCTTACACTACCCTCAAGAACCTTGGTTTAAAGTGGGGAGTTGAATGAACAAGAAACAATTTTTTTCCTTTAGGAATGGAGGGAACCCGAGAGCTCTTCCTTTGAGTTCTTCAATTTGTGTAATTTTTTTTCTAAGTGTTAAGCTCTCTCTCTACTAGTAGTAATATATAGCACCTTGGAGGGTTATGATATAAACACATGGGTGGTTTAGATGTAGTCTTACAAAATATCAAGACCATTGTGGGACCTTTGACTTTAGTCAATATTATCAAGCCTCAAATTGCAAGACTTGTCTTGCAACAAAGGTCCAATGACCCTTTAGCCCTTTCTAATAAATCGTCCAAGGCATAATAAGGGGGGGTGACACGTGTCGCCCTCCCATTCGTCATAATAATACGATTTCCGACAATTTTATATTTCTGATAAATTTTTACAAGTCTCAAATCTTAACACTTGTGAGTTCTTACTTACGTTCTTAAAACATGTTCTGAAATTACGGGGTGTAACAGGTAATAACCGTCATCCTTTTGTGACATTTGTGTGACGGGTAAAAACCTTCACACAATGTGTGACGGTTCCAGAACCGTCATCCTTTTGTGACAGTGGCAAAGATGACACTTACAGGAACCGTTATCTTAGGGGTCAGATAACAGTTTTTACCCGTTACCGTAGTGTATTTTTCTTGTAGTGCATAAATATTCATAGCATTATTATTATTATTAATTTTTTATTTTTTTTATTTTTTATATATGTTTAAATTCTTTTTCACCTTTATTTGATTTGATATGATGATAATATGAGTTAAGTCTAACAAAAAAAACAATGAAAATTTATATATCTGACCCGTCTTATTTTAAACTTATGCATAATTATTATTGTTGTTATTATATATGCAATAAAACCTCTATAAATTTGTCACGACCCAGGCCCGCGATCAGTGCCTACACGGGCAACCTTACTGTATACATCAGAGAATAGTAGCGGAACTGTTACACCCCGTAAGTCCAGGACATGTATAAGAGAATGTACGTAAGGAATCAAGACTTGGAAATTGGTACGAAAGGAAGAATTGTTTTTCCGACGGAAAATTTTCCGAACGTCGAAAAGGAAAAATGTTCGTTGTTGAGAATTGGATTCTCAAAGTGCATTATTTGAAGAGTATGGAACTCTTAACCTTATGAAAATTTATTTTTTACGGATTTGGTCACGTGGGGCCCACCTGAGGAATTTTTACATTTTTGTGGGGCCCACGAGGGTTACGGAATTTTATGGACGAATGAGAGGGCGAAACGTGGCACCCCCACATATGGTCTTGGACGAAATTAGTAAGGGTATAATGGTCATTTACCATGGTGGAAGATAAGTCTTGCCAAGCTTGATATTGTTGACCAAGTCAACTTGCCACTTGTGCTTAATCCATGTGATCTTCATCTTAGCCACCCATGTGTTCAAGTCTAAACCCTTCAATGTGTTATATATCATCCTAAGTAGCAAGACTTGGCATTTCTACACTTAGAAAAATTAGAGAACACCTTGTTCTTCAAAGGTTGCTCTCGGCTTTGTGGTCTTTTGGAAGACAAGATTTTGCAATTTTGGTTATTTATTCACAAGACTTAAACCCAATGTCCCTAAGGGTATTGTAAGGATATCTCAATAGAAAGATTTCGGAAAAAACGACGCTTTCGTATTAGTCGCAAGGCGGAAACTTAAGGAGTTCTTCAACTTTGAAGTTGGAACTTGAAGATGGGTTCTTCATAGGCTTCTAAGGAGTGCTTGGAGCGGATTGGAACATAAGGAAGGGAGCTAAGAATTGCTAAGGCACGACTTTGAATCTTGGAAATTTTAAGGGCTTATAAAGGTATAACTTTTGTCGTTTTAGCAATTAAGGCTTACTTATTTGTTATACCCCGTATTTCCAGAGTATGTACGTAAAGGAATACGTACAAAAAGTTTGGTCTTAAAGTTAGGCCTTGGACGATTTTTAGGCACAACTCACAAAGCGAACGGTTTTCCGACGAAACGTTTCCACAGCTTTCGTAGGATAAATTCCGGCTATGTCATTTCTAATTTTTTGCGGATTTTTCCGAGAGACGTAACACTTTGGACCAACGAGAGGGCGACATTTGCCACCCTCTCATTGGTGGACTTGTCACGGCAATAGGGCCAAATGGATGACCATCCTTGTCATAAAGTTGGTTAGATATTTTGTGTGCAAGTTGGCTAGGTACACTTGCCCTAATCTTGACCTTACACTTGCCTAGCACTTGGCTAAATCTTGGCCATTGGTTGGCCATGTCTTGCCCTATAAATACCCCTCTTGAGATGAAGAGTTCTTCATCCACAAAAGCTTTCCAAGTCTAAAAATCCTTCCCTCTCCCTTTGTAAGCAATTCGTCCAACACACCCCCTCCCGAGAAGCTTGGCGAGGCTACCCCACTAGCCTAGCAGAAACCTACCCCTCCCTTGATAGAAAAGTTGCCTTCTTGTATTGTTATAATGCCCAAAATACCCTAGCCCAAATACCTTAGTACTTAGTAGAAGTTGTGAAGAACTTCTAAGGTTTCCTTGGAGCGTACAACTTAGGAGCAAAACCTTGCTCAGGCGCGACTTTTTCTAGGATATTATTGGGCTTACCGAGGTAACTAATCCTAACCCTCTTTGAATTAGAGAATACTTCTTGTTGTAGAATAAGAATAAGTATAAATACCTAGAAGGTTATTAAGGAATAGAATTGGTATAACACCTTAGAAGGGTATAAAGAAGAATATCTGTTGTACTTACATGGACTGTTTTCACGATGAACTTATATAGCTCACCGGGTAGGGTTGTGCTGCCCGACTTTCCGTAGAATTGAGGACCCTCTGTTTAGAATGACCTGCAGAATAGTCTAGACTTTGATAGATATCTGTGACTATTATAGGCTGATTCTCTGCGCGCGACATACTCGACTTGGCAGGTGGATTTGGGCGAGATGGTATGTGATTCTTCCTCAAGCATGATATTTTACAATATGTATATAGTACGGTGAGCGTACATGTGTTAATCTGAAAAATACTTACGGCAATGCCTCACGGCTTAAGCTTTGAATAATACGTGCGGCAATGCCTCACGGCTTAAGCTGAATAATAAAGAAGCGAAAACAATTCAAAGGACTCTTGAACCATTTATTAATGAAGAGAACTAATTGGTTTTTAAACAGAAGCTTAAGAGTTATACTAGCTTTATGGGAAGTAAGTATAACCACTTAAGATTGATAAAAGAAACAAGTTTGCCTATGTGTTTATAACGGACTTATATTGTGAAAAGAATAATAAGATGGTTTGATAAGTAGACATGATATGATGCTATGTGTGTTAGTATCTTGTAACGTTTGTATAGGTGAGTATCCTTGTTGTGCTTATGTTACTTAAAGATAAGTTGTTATGTTAGTATACTATCACTCACCTCTTGAGATGATCTGGGGTTAAGCGCCTCCGACGCGGGGTAGACTTCGGTGATGCAGGACCATGATTCGAGAATACCTCATGCGGGTCCAGGGGGCCTATGCGGAGCTACGAGAGTTCCAGGTTAGTATGCGGGGTTATGCCTCATGCGATCTATGTGGCCATGCGGACAGCGAGTCCAGGACGATGCCGAGGAGTAGCTACCCTCGATGCGGGGTTATACCTCATGCGGGCCCATGCGAGTGGCCTATGCGGACTCCGGGAGTCCAGGATTAGGCTTGCAGAATGAGGATGTGGGCGAGTGGCCCTGTTTCGATCATTCGCAGCCTAGACAAGACGTATTACAGTTACCTATTGTTGCTCTTGTTTGTGATGTTGCACTATGTGCGGTTTCCTTGGTTGTTTCACACATATTTGTAAACTGGTTTTAAAAATGATATGTTTTCATTTAAGTACTTTCTGGTTTCGCATACTTAGTACTGTTATCGACCTCCTTGGGGGCTGCGTTCATGCCGCGGTAAGAGCGGCAGTGCTAGATCCGCATCCTTAGGATCTCTACGTTGGTGTCGGAGCTCCATCTCTTGGAGGCTCTACTTTTGGTATGATCTCCTGTTGTAGATAGTTTTATGCGATCGGGTATGGCGGGCCCTGTCCGCCATAGTTGTATATTTCCTTAGAGTGCGTAGTCATGTTATGCGATTGTCGGATGTGCTTTGCTAAAACATGATTATATATATATCTTGAAAGCGATGTTTTCTCACATAATCGTGTCTTGTTTTATAAAGCTGTTTCATGTCTTGCTTTATGTTTCCGTGATTACTCGATGTATGGCTACTTGGGTGCCTGGTAAGGCACGATCACGGGCCGAACGGAGTCGTGACAAAAGTGGTATCGAAGCGATTAATCCTCGGAAAGTGTCTGAGCCGTATCTAGTAGAGTCTTGATTATCGGTGTGTTGTGCACCACACCAATAATCAGGAGGCTATAGGATATTTAGGATTGGTTTCCGTTCTTCTCATTCCGAGATCGTGCTTTAGAGGCGTGTTATAGGTTGGACCCTCTAACGTATTCCTTTCACGTATGATTATGCCTCACGTAAGGCAACCGGGCCCGAAGGGCAAGGCAGCGTAGGAGGCGCTAGCAGACACCCAGTCACGAGGGCTCGTGCCCGTCTATACGAGACAGCGAGTTCTATGACGCCGCCGGCCCCAGAGACCACAGTACCACACCTCGCGTCCCACGATGCAGGCGGAGAGTTAGGAAACAAGGAGATGGCCCGACTTTTGGCTAAAGTTGTGGCCCGACACGAGAGAGAGGCTGGATCTGGCGGTTCAGTTCAGCTCCAAGACGGCCGCACCGTTGTTCACCCGAGGCGAGAGTTTGAGGCTACGAGACTTTTTGAGTCAGCCGCGGCGTTTTATGGATCGGCGGGAGGATGATCCGCAGGAGTTCATCCGTCGCCTTGAAGGATTTTGAGAGTGATCGGGCGTCGGAGACCGAGTCCGTGATCTTTGGGTCACATAGCTGCGTGATACCGCGATCGATTGGTTTGATTCGGGAATTATCCGGGAGAGCACGCGTCCCAGCTACTGGGATGAGTTCTCGGAGGCTTTCCTCACTCACTTCTTGCCTCGCGGATGAGGAGGCGCGGGCTGATAGATTTTTACCATCGAGGCGAGAGGGGCCGTCGGGAGTACAATGTCGAGTTTGATTCATTGGCTCGATATGTCCCGGCATTGGTAGCGAGATATGGAGGATAGGGTGCACCGCTATGTCACCGGCTGAACGACTATATGGCGAGTCATGTATGCGGGGGTTTCTCTCGGCCGGGTATGGACATTACCGCGTGCGAGCTCACGCCGCGGATGCGAGGCGCAGAGGTCGACGAGTGGGCGACAGCGAGAAGAAGGCCGGGGCGGGAGGGTCTTCGGTGGTTATCATGGTGGCGGCCTCGTGGCGATCTAGATTCGCACCACGGCCGGCCTGAGCACTCCGCACCGTCCTCGGCCACCCCGCGCGATTTTGAGGCGGACTGGGGCCAGGGCTTGGGCGTCGAGGGTAGCGAGTGCTTGGCGTCGGGACCACCCGGTGTGGCCGTCGCGGTAGATCCATTACGGGAAGTGTGGTACTACTTTTGGATCTTGTTCTGATTGTGGCCAGCAGGTCACTTTGCGGACTGTCCGGCCGAAGCGTGGCGGTGGTAGGGCTCGGCGCCCGAGTTACATTGCCGCTTCATCATCTCCTGATTACTCGCCGGGCGTGGTGCTCATGGGTCAGCGGTCGCGGCGAGCCGTGGCTCGAGTCCCGATTCTAGCGGTCCTCGTAACCGCATTTATGCTTTGTCCGGTACAGATCGTGAGGCCTCACCGATGTCGTCACAGTACCTTATCGGTTCTGGGTTTGATATGTATGCTTTGATAGATCCGGGTTCTACTCGTCCTATATATCTCCCTTGTTGCTAGTAGGATAGGGATAGAGCACGAGTCCATAGACCGCTTCGAGGTAGCTACGCGATGGGTGATTCGGTGGTAGCTCGGCGGGTATATAGAGCTTGTCTGTGATCATTTGATCGTCGGACCACAGCCAACTTGATAGAGTTGGAGATGATTGACCGATGTGATCATGGGGATGGATTGGCTAGCTTCGCTACGCCAATGTAGCTGAGAGAGAGAATAATGCAGTTCCGGTTTCACGAGGCCGGTTGTTGAGTGGGAGGGGAGCACGGTATCGCCGAGGGGTAGGTTTCTTTCCTCCCTCAAGGCTAGGAAGATGGTGCGAAGGGTATATCTACCATCTCGTTCGGGTGTTTGATCGAAGGCTGCGGTACCAGATTTTCCGTCGATTCGATGAGTCGGCGAGTTCCCAGGGCGTGTTTCGGATGACCTCGGGTATCCCTCCCGAGAGGAGATCGAGTTTTGTATAGATGTGTTGCGGATACTCGGCTATTTCCATTCCGCCATACGAGAATGGCACTGCCGAGTTGCGCGAGTTGAAGGATCAGCCGAGGGAGGTGCTAGAGAAGGGCTGCATCAGGCCTAGTGTTTCTCCCTGGGGAGCGCCGGTATTGTTCGTGAAGAAGAAGGACGGGACGCTGCGCATGTGTGTCGATCTGACGGTGAACAAGGTGACCATTAAACGAATACCCCCTTCCTAGGATTGATGATTTGTTCGACGATTTGCGAGTGCGAGATGTTTCTCAAGATTGATTTGCGATCGGGCTATCATCAGTGCAGTCGAGAGGTGGATGTCCCTAGGATGCATTCGGACGATGCGGGCATTATGAGTTCGTGGTCATGTCTTTTGGGTTGACCAATGCTCGGCGGTATTCATGGATTTGATGAACCGAGTGTTCAAACCATTTTGGACACGTTTGTGATAGTGTTCATTGATGATATCTTGGTTTATTCTCGCTCGAGCGAGGAGCATGCGGAGCATTTGAGGCTGTCTTTGTGATTCTCCAGACCAGCGATTGTACGCCAAGTTTTCCAAATGTGAGTTTTGGTTAACTTGATGGCGTTTCTTGGGCATATTATGGTGATGGCATTCGAGTTGATACGGCAAGATCGGCGATCGAGGACTTGGCCTAGACCTACTACTCGGCAGAGGTTCGCGATTTCGGGCCTTGCAGGTATTATCGGTTCGTGGAGAAGTTTGCTTCTATCTCGCACCATTGACTAGGTGACTCGAGAATGCGGCCAAGTTTGATGGACTGATGCTTGTGGCGGGGTTTCGATTCTTGAAAGAGACGCAGCGCCCCGTTCTTACTCTTCGGAGGTCGGATGGTTATGCGTGTATTGTGATCGTCGGGCATCGGGTTGGGATGTGTGTTGATGCAGATGGCAGAGTTATAGCATATGCATCCCGACGGTGAAGAAACACGAGAGAACTACCCACCCATGATTTGGAGTCGCGGTGTGATTCACGCTTTGAAGATCCGGAGGCACTATTTGTATGGGGTTCACGTGGATATTTTTACGGACCACAAGAGCCTCGGTATATCTTCACGGAGGAGCTGAACTTACGGCGAGAGGCGGTGGTTAGAGTTGCTTAAGGATTACGATGTGGACATCTGTACCACGGGCAAGGCCATGTTGTGGCGTATGCCCAGTCGTAGGTCGATGGGAGCCTATCGGATGTGCGGCTAGAGAGAAGGGACATGGTTCGTAATTTGCACCGATTAGCGAGCCTTGGTGTCCGTTTGATTGATTCTGATAGCAATGGGGTTAGAGTTCGTGAGGTTGCCGAGTCTTCCATCGTTGAGGAGGTGAAGAGGCAACGGTTCGAGGATCCAGCTTTGATTCGATATCGTGATACAACTCTTCGTGAGGGCAAGGGTCCTTTGAGGTAGCACGATGGGGTGCTAAGGTTTGAGGCGAGTTGTGTGTTCCAGATGTTTCAGGACTTGGCAAGAGTTCTTGGGAAGCACACGGTAGCGCGTTACTCTATCCATCCGGTCGACCAAGATGTACCACGACCTTAGATCGTGTATTGGTGGGATGGCTTGAAGAGGACGTTGCGAGTTCGTAGCTCGGTGCGTGTTGTCGCCAGTAAGGTAGAGCACGAGAGACACGGTGGTTTGTTACTGCGATAGAGATCCCGACACGGAAGTGGGAGGTAATCAACATGGACTTCATCACGTGATTACCTCGCACTCGGAGAGACATGATTCTATATGGGTTATCGCCGGCGGTGTGAAATCAGCCCACTTTCTTCCGTCGGGGCGACTTTTCGGTGAGGATTATGCGGACTTTACATCAGAGATCGTCGGTGCATGGAGTCCCTACTTCGATCATATCGCATGCAGAGCCCGATTACGGCCAACTGGAGGTCCTTCCAGAGGGTTTAGGGGCGAGTGAGCACGAATCGCATTTCATCCACGCATGCACGGACAGCAGAGCGCACTATCCGGACTCGAGGATATCTGCGAGCTGTGTTATTGACTTCAGATGGTAGTTGGGAGGATCATTTGCCTCTAGTTGAGTTCGCGTATAATAATAGCTACCACTCCGGTATTCGATGGCGCCTTATGAGGCCTTGTATGGGAGGAAGTGCAGATCGCCTATAGGTTGGTTCGAGGTGGGCGAGTGCGGCTAGTGGGACCAGATTGGTGCAGCGACGATGGATAAGGTGAAGCTTATCCGAGGCGGCTATCGATGGCTGAGTCGGCAAGTCGTATCACGAGATCATCGCCGTCGACATCCGGAGTTTGCGATTGATGATTGGGTTTTCTGAAGGTGTCACCCATGAAGGGTGTGATGAGATTCGGGAAGAAGGGAAACTTCCAAGTACATTGGGCGTTTCAGATTGTCGCGAGGTAGGCAAGGTTGCCTATGAGTTGAATCTGCCGTCCGATCCGGAGGCGGTGCATCCGGTGTTTCACGTTTCTATCTTGAGAGATGTATCGGGATCCATCTAGAGTACATCCGATTGACGATGTCCGTGTGACCGAGGTTATCGTATGAGAGATTCCTATAGCGATAATCGATCGTCGTGGTTAGGCGTCTGCGGACGAAGGGCGTGGCCGTCAAAATCTTGTGGCGGAACGAGCTCGAGGAGGAGATGACGTGGGAAGCCGAGGAGGACATGAGGCGAAGTATCCTCACCTGCTGTTCCCCTCCGTAATTCACTTTCCTACTTGTAAATCTTCATTATCGTTTATGCCTAAGTGTTGTTTATGGCGTGTGTGGCTTTTGCAAAGCTGTTTAAGTGTTGAAGAACCTTATCGTTATCTGTCTTGGGAAGGAACATTCGGACGAATGTTTCTAAGGAGGAGAATGTTATACCGTATTTCGGAGTATGCGTAAAGGAATACGTCAAAAGTTTGGTCTTAAAGTTAGGCCTTGGACGATTTTTAGGCACAACTCACAAAGCGAACGGTTTTCCGACGAAACGTTTCCAAAGCTTTCGTAGGATAAATTCCGGCTATGTCATTTCTAATTTTTGCGGATTTTTACGAGAGACGTAACACTTTAGACCAACGAGAGGGAGACATTTGCCACCCTCTCATTGGTGGACTTGTCACGGCAATAGGGCCAAATGGATGACCATCCTTGTCATAAAGTTGGTTAGATATTTTGTGTGCAAGTTGGCTAGGTACACTTGCCCTAATCTTGACCTTACACTTGCCTAGCACTTGGCTAAATCTTGGCCATTGGTTGGCCATGTCTTGCCCTATAAATACCCTCTTGAGATGAAGAGTTCTTCATCCACAAAAGCTTTCAAGTCTAAAAATCCTTCCCTCTCCTTTGTAAGCAATTCGTCCAACACACCCCCTCCCCGAGAAGCTTGGCCGAGGCTACCCCACCCCTAGCTGCCGAAACCTACCCCCTCCCTGGTAGAAAAGTTGCCTTCTTGTATTGTTATAATGCCCAAAATACCTAGCCCAAATACCTTAGTACTTAGTAGAAGTTGTGAAGAACTTCTAAGGTTTCCTGAGCATACAACTTAGAGCAAAACCTTGCTCAGCGACTTTTCTAGGATATTATTGGGCTTACCGAGGTAACTAATCCTAACCCTCTTTTGAATTAGAGAATACTTCTTGTTGTAGAATAAGAATAAAGTATAAATACTTAGAAGGTTATAAAGGAATAGAATTGAACTGTAACACCTTAGAAGGGTATAAAAGAAGAATATACTAACTGTACTTACAAAGTACTGTTTTCACAGTAGACTTATATAGCTCATGGGTAGGGTTGTGCTGCCGACTTTCCGTAGAATTGAGGACCCTCTGTTTAGAATGACCTACAGAATAGTCTAGACTTTGATAGATATCTGTGACTATTATAAATTTGATTCTCTCGCGCGACATACTCGACTTGGCAGGTGGATTTCGCCGAGAAGGTATGTGATTCTTCCGAAAGCATGATATTTTACAATATGTATATAGTACGGTGACGTACATGTGTTAATCGAAAAATACTTACGAATGCCTCACGGCTTAAGCTCGAATAATACGTCTGCAATGCCTCACGCTTAAGCTCGAATAATAAAGAAGCGAAAACAATTCAAAGGACTCTTTGAACCATTTATTATGAGAAGAGAACTAATTGGTTGTTAAGCGAAGCTTAAGATTTAGACTTGCTTTATGGGAAGTAAGTATAACCACTTAAGATTGATAAAAGAAACAAGTTTGCCTATGTGTTTATAACGGACTTATATTGTGAAAAGAATAATAAGATGGTTTGATAAGTAGACATGATATGATGCTATGTGTGTTAGTATCTTGTAACGTTTGTATAGGTGAGTATCCTTGTTGTGCTTATGTTACTTAAAGATAAGTTGTTATGTTAGTATACTATCACTCACCTCTTGAGATGATACCGGTTAAGCGCCTCCGACGCGGGTAGACTCAGCGATGCAGGACCATGATTCGAGAATACCTCATGCGGGTCCAGGGGCCTACGCGAGCTACGAGTTCCGGAGTTAGTATGCGGGTTATGCCTCACGCGATGCATGTGGCCATGCGACAGCGAGTCGGGGCGACGCCGAGGTAGCTACCCTCGATGCGGGGTTATACCTCATGCGGGCCCATGCGAGTGGCCTATGCGGACTCCGGGAGTCCAGGATTAGGCTTGCAGAATGAGGATGTGGGCGAGTGGCCCTGTTTCGATCATTCGCAGCCTAGACAAGACGTATTACGATTTACCTATTTGCTCTTGTTTGTGAGGTGGCACTATGTGCGGTTTCCTTGGTTGTTTCACACATATTTGTAAACTGGTTTTAAAAATGATATGTTTTCATTTAAGTACTTTACAGTTTCGCATACTTAGTACCTGTTGTACTGACCTCCTTCGGGGGGCTGCGTTCATGCCGCAGGTAAGGGCAAACAGGTGCTAGATCCGCATCCTTAGGATCTCTACGTTGGTGTCGGGAGCTCCATCTCTTCCGGAGGCTCTACTTTTGGTATGATCTCCCTGTTGTAGATAGTTTTATGATCAGGTATGGCGGGAGGCCCCTGTCCCGCCATAGTTGTATATTTCCTTAGAGTGCTGTAGTCATGTATGCGATTGTCGGATGCTGCTAAAACATGATTATATATATATGCCGAAAGGCGATGTTTTCTCACATAATCTGTGTCTTGTTTTATAAACTGTTTCATGTCTTGCTTTATGTTTCCGCTGATTACTCTGATGTATGGCTACTTGGGTGCCCCGGTAAGGCACCAGTCACGGGCCCCGGAACGGGTCGTGACATTATTGTTGTAGCTATGGATATTAGCAAGCATAAGTTATATAGTATGAAGTTTGATAATTATATTGGCTATTGGAACCCTAATCCGAAAACTAGCATGTTTAGCCTTAAGATTGGAATTCAAGTTGATTATTAGTTTAAGTCGTCACATGTTGTATAAAGAAGGAAATTGTAGTTGTTGAAGTTGTTTATGGCTATATAACATGTTAGACCTTAGAACTTGGAATTGGAAAAGGACTTGTGTTGTGTTATTGTTGGCCGAGAATGGCTTGTGAGTATTAAACTACTTCGTATGAATTGTGGGGCGGAATTTTACACGTATTGTAAGGCGTGTAATCCCCTTTGTTTGGTTGTTGTTTTGAGCCTTAAATGTGGCATGTTGGTTATTGTATTCAGCCTTGAAAAAGTTGGCAAAGTGAGTAGAAACAAAGGAAGTGCTGCCCGATTTTCCGTAGAATTAGAGACCGTATACTTAGTATTATTCTACGTTAGAGACTAGAAGTTGATAGTCTTGTTGTGACCATTATAGGTTGACACTCCTACGTACGGCGTATTCAGCTTAGCTTGTGGATTTAGCCGAAAGGGTATGTGAACTATCTCCTCTTCTAGCATGATTCCTTAAGATAAAGAAAGTATGTCCTACTCCTTAAATGATCCATTCCTTGGTTGTATTTGGATTGCCTAAAATAGAATTTGTTCTATGTACTTCCTTGATTGTACTTTGATGTTTAAATTGTAAGTTGTATAATTCATTGCCTTAGTGAAGTTGGATTCTTAAAAGTAAGAGTATTTTACTTAAAGTACATAGAGTCTTGCAAAGGAAGTGGTTTCCAAACCTTTTGGCTAGTGCCTTAGTTCTAAAACCTAAGGGTCGTTATAATGACTTTAGGGGAGTCAAAGGAGTGATTTACTTAATTGTTTTAAGAGAGGAGAAATGACATGATTTAAGAGAAGTAACTTGTTTTAAAGGGTGAGTTACTTGAGGTTTAAAAGTAGAAGAAACTTGTTTTCTAAATATTAAGAGACTTGAAGTATTTTGAAAGTTAAGAACTTGATTTGTAAGTATGTGATACTTGGTTTTAAGTATAAGTCTCTTGGTTATAAAAAGGAATGAATATGTCTAAAACCATAAAGGGTTATAACGGCTTTATGGGAAGTTGGTTATAACGGCTTTATGGAAGGTTAAGAAAGTTGTCTATTTTGATTATTAGGCATAAGTTGCCTAGATTGTGAAAATTTGAAGTTACTTGATTCCAAGCTTTGAAATGAGTTTTCTAAAGGTGTAGTAACTTACTTTGAAAAATAGACACACCTTGATACTACGGGTGTTAGTATCTTGGGGTTTTACATAAAAGGAGTCTTTTGAAAGAATGCACGTCTGAAGTACTTTGGCTGTTTAATTGAGAATTATTCTATGTGTGCCTGATAAGTACTTTGGCTGTTTAATTGAGAATTATTCTATGTGTGCCTTGATAAGTACTTTGGCTTTAATTGAGAATTATTCTATGTGTGCCCGATAAGTACTTTGGCTGCTTAATTGAGAATTATTCTATGTGTGCCTTGATAAGTACTTTGGCTGCTTAATTGAGAATTATTCTATGTGTGCCTTGATAAGTACTTTGGCCTGTTTAATTGAGAATTATTCTAGGTGTGCCTTGATAAGTACTTTGGCCTGTTTAATTGAGAATTATTCTATGTGTGCCTTGATAAGTACTTTGGCCTGTTTAATTGAGAATTATTCTATGTGTGCCTTGATAAGTACTTTGGCTTGATTAATTGAGAATTGCCTATATGTGCTGGTGATAGCCTTTGAGTGCGAGTATTATGTTTTATTACGCTGCGCGACTCTCGGTTGGAGTGGTCACCGCCTTGTTGTAAGTTTACTTGGGCGCACCAAGCGGTGGTGAGATTCCAGGGTATGCTTCCATTATTTGTGTTACCCTACGGTCATGCTTATACGATGTGGGATGCCGGGGCATGCGACCGCGAGGGATACCCTATGGTCATGCTTATACGATGTGGGATTCCGGGGCATGCGACCACGAGGGATACTCCTTGGACATGCTTATACGATGTGGGATTCCGGGGCATGTGACCAGGAGTCGGGTTAGATTCCAGGATTTGTTTGTGTTACCCAACGGTCATGCTTATACGATGTGGGATGCCGGCACGCGACGCGAGGATACCCTATGGTCATGCTTATACGATGTGGGACGGGCGTGCGACGCGAGATACTCTTGGACATGCTTATACGATGTGGGATTCCGGGGCATGTGACCAGGAGTCGGGTTCGATTCCCGGATTTGTTTGTGTTACCCTACGGTCATGCTTATACGATGTGGGATGCCGGCATGCGACGCGAGGATACCCTATGGTCATGCTTATACGATGTGGGACGGGGCACGCGACCACGAGGATACTCGATATGCTTATTGGTGTTACATTATATCATGGATCGCCGGCGGTGAGGAAGGATTCCACGGGCATGATTGATATTATGGGCGTGAGACCCATAGTTATATTTGAATAGTGACTTTGAGGCGCGTCCACGACTTGATATAATCGCTTATGTATTGTGGTAATCGTAGGTTGACTATAATACATGTCTCTGCTTTGTTTAGATTATGATTTCATTACAAGATTTCATCGCTCACATACTTGGTACATTCTTCGTCGACCTCGCCCGGGCTGCGTTCATGCCGCAGTTTAGGTAATGATTTGGTGATCTGCAGTGTAGGACCGCCTTTCGAGTTTTGGATAGCTCCTTACATTCGGGAGTTTACCTTTTGGTATAGTTCCTTCGATCTGAGCTTTTATGCGGTTATGGGTACGGCGGGGCCTTGTCCGTCATGTTTCAGTAAACTCTTAGAGTCCGTATTCATATGTGGGATTGGACTCGTTATGCGGTGTAGTGTCTTTTGTTTATGTATATTATATGGCAGCCTTGGCTTTGCCGCACGCGTCACGATTGGTTTTAAAAAAAAATGAGGTGTTATTTAATTTCCGCAGTTTACTTAGTTGTTAAGGTAGAAGGGTGCCCAGGTAGGGCACCAGTCACGGTCCCGGGGTTCGGGGCGTGACAGGAACATACATACATCTCAAAAGAAATAAATAACAGGCTAGCCGATAAGGCCACCTCCCAAAAATATACACGTAACCCAAAAAGCAGTTACCTCTTTTTTTTTCTTTACACAACCCAATCCACAAGATATGACTACAGACCTCTAAGAATTTTTGACATAACAACTGTGACGGGACAGGGCCCCGCCATACCCCTGAATGTACATAAATCTACAACCTCAGGAAACTGTACCAAAAATACAAAGCCTCCGAAATAATGGAGCTTTCCAACCAGCTGAACAGTGATCCTAAGAATGAGGATCAGCAAGCTATGTACCTCAACCTGCGGCATGAACGGCCAAGGAGGTCGATTTAAATATGTACCAAGTATGTGAAACTGAAAATACTGTAATGAAATCATAACAGTTTATATAAAACAGGAGACATGTATGATAACCAAACTACAGTACACAATATATAAGCAATCATGTCAAGCCAGGGACGCATGCGCTCTGTTACACCCCGTATTTACAGGACATGTTTTAAGAACGTACGTAAGAACTCAGAAATGTTAAGATTTGAGACTTGTAAAAATTTATCGGAAATATGGAATTGTCGGAAAACGTAATATTGTGACGAATGGGAGGGCGACACGTGTCACCCCCCTTATGATGCCTTGGAAGAAATAAGGCATGGCCAAAATTGTCATTGACCATAGTCTTAAGATGACAAGTCTTGCAACTTGAAGAGCTTGAGAAAATTGACTTGGTCAATGGGACCACAAGTCTTGATATTTAATAGAAGCTCATCCAAGCCCCACATTTGTATGCATCTTGACCCTCCATTGTGCTATATAGTAGTACTAGTAGCAAGACCAAGTTTAACACTTAGAAAAAATTTCAAGAATTTCAAGAACACACACTAGGTGCTCTCGGGTTTGGCTAGCCCCAACATGAAAAAAATTTGTTTGTTATCCATTTAGCTCCACACTTTAAACCAAGGTTCCTAAGGGTTTTGTGAGTGTATCTCAATAGAAAAATTCCGAAAAAAGATAGTTTTCGTATTAGTCGCAAGGTGAAAACCTAGTTGCTTTTCTAGGTTTTGTTTGGAAGTTTGAAGGAAATTTGTTGGTGTTGTTCTAAGGGTCTCAAGTAGCGGATTGAAGTATTTTGAAGGGGCTCTAAGTTGCTAAGGAGCGACTTCGGATTTGGAGTTGGATTAAGATTCGTTGAGGTAATAATCTTGTCTCTTAAAAGTGTTACAAGATTATATATATATTGTTGTTAGCTTTACATGTTGCTAGCATGAAGTTTATGTGTTGAAGTTTTATAAGTATTATGGATTGATTGTAGCCTTAAATCCGAAATGTCATTTAGCCTTGTGAAGTTGGATTACAATTTGGTCGTTTATTAGAATCGTCGCATGTTACTTACTTGAAGATTATAATAGTTGTAATCGATTGCGACTTGATATCATGTTATGCTAACAACTTGGATTGAAATGGAAATTGGATAAGAATTGGTGTTATTGTACTCAATGTGGCCGAATTGGACTAGCAGTTTGTATTAGTTTGATATCTATTGTGGGGCGGAATTTTACACGTTTTGATTAAGCGTGTAATCCCCTATTGTTAACTACTTTGTTGAGCCTTAAATGTGGCATGTTTGGTTATTGGATTCGGCCTTGAAAAAGGTGGAAAAGTAAGTAGAAACAAAAGAGGTTTTGTCCGATTTTCCATAGAATTTAGCGACTTTGCACTTGGAATATTCTACGTTTGAAGTAAGAAGTTAATAGACGTATTATGGTCATTATAGGTTGACATACTACGTACGGCGAATTGGACTTAGCAAGTGGATTAAACCAAAGAGGTATGTGGAACTTTTCTTATCTCTTGAGCATGAATAAGTTGTAAATGTATAGTACGGTAGACGTACAAGATTTTGACAATCTAGGTCCATTTGATATCCTTGGCTTATTTTAAGAATGTCCAAGTTGATTGAGTTAGGGAATTAACTCACTTGTTTAAATATTAAGGATATTTTGGTTTTCAAAAGTTAAGAGACTTTAAGTATGTTGAAAGTATTTTTGATACTTGTTTTGTTGGAAAGTTTAAGTCTCTTGGTTATAAAGAAGAATGTAAGTTTCTAAGGTATAAAGCTAGTATAACGGCTTTATGGGAAGTTGGTTATAATAGCTTTATGGAAAGTTAAAAAGAGTGGTTTACTCTAAGTAATTTAAGTATGTTAAATGACTTGAAATAACGAAAGGCAAATTGATTTAAAGGCATCAATTGCTTAAGGTTTTAAAAGAAAGAAGTCACTTGATTTAGAAGCCCGAAAATGTATTTTCCAAAAAAGTATTGTGACTTGTCTTAAAATGTAGTTATGACTTGATACTACGGTTATTAGTATCTTGGAAGTTTTATATGAAAATGAGTCATTTTAAAAGAATAGAAGTATGTAGTACTTTGGGTTAAACTCCCGGATTTATAATGACATGTTAGTGCCTTAAGTAAACTAAAATGAGAGTGTATATGAATAAGAATAATAAGAAGCTAGGGGGATTTCTTAACTTGCTTATTTATTGTATGATAAGTCGGTAGTGCTTATGTTATGTATGATAAGCCGGTAGTGCTTATGTTATGTATGATAAGCCGGCAGGGCTTATGTTATGTATGATGGCCGGTTGATATAGGGTAAGAGTATATCTGAGGGGTAAATCCTCAAGATCGTTATACCACCTTCTTCAGGGTAAGAGTATATCTGAGGGGTAAATCCCCAAGATCGTTATACCACCTTCTTCAGGGTAAGAGTATATCTGAGGGGTAAGTCCCCAAGATCGTTATACCATCTGCTTCAGGGTAAGAGTATATCTGAGGGGTAAATCCCCAAGATCGTTATACCAATTAGTGGATTTGCTACCCACGATGCGAGGAATACCTCACGCGAGTCCTTATGGGCTTACGGGTGAAATAGTCCCGTGCGGTAGTCTGACCTATGCGAGGAATACCTCATGCGGGTCCACACGACCTATGCGGGTGAAATAGTCCCAGGAGTAGGATTGCTTAATGATACTGCGGGCGGGTGGTCCTGCTTTGATCGCGAGCTTCCTATTTTTATGTTGTTGTAAGTATACTCTTGATTACTCTCATTGTTAGTAAGACACTGTGTACTGTTAATTGAGTTATCATACCTGTCTCCAGTTTTATTATAGACTTATGATTTCATTACAGTACTTTCAATTTCACATATTTGGTACATGTTGTACTGACCACCTTCGGGGGGCTGCGTTAAATGCATGAGTAGAGTATCTGAGTTCTTGATCCTCGCCTTAGGATCACCGCTCGATTGTTGAGAAGCTCCTTTATTCCGGAGGCTTATCCCTGGTATTGTCGGTTGTTGTACATTCAGGGGTATGGCGGGGCCCTGTCCCGCCAGAGTTGTTATTTTTAGAGGTCTGTAGTCACATTGTGGATTGAGTTGTAAAGAAAAAAAAATGTACTATTTTATTTATATAGTTTACGGAAGGTGGCCTTATCGGCTAGCCTGTTGTTATTTTATGTTTAAGCATTTTATCAGTTGTGTATGTTCACCGCTATTCTCGATGTATCACGAAAGGGTGCCTGGTAGGGCACGATCGCGAGCCAGTCGGGTCGTGACACGCTCAAAGTCATTACTCACATATAACCATGGGTCTCACGTCCATAATATCAATCATGCCCGTGGAATTCCTTCCTCACTGCCGGCAGTCCATGATATAACATAACATCAATAAGTATACATGAACACCAGGTCCCACCTGTGTCATAAAAATTGTACGGGCCAAGTAGGAAAGCGAACCACGGATCGATGCGGATCATAAACCGACCGGCAAGTACGAAGCCAACTACGGATCCACTGCGCCAACAATCGATCGGCAAGTACGAAAGTCAACTAGAGATCCACTGCGTCACGAGATATGTGTTATACCAGTATTTCACGAGTATATGCGTGAGGCGTGCGTATAAAAGTTTAAGCCTTAAGTTAGGCAAGGCCGAAAATTTTGTGCACAACACTGCGAAAGAATCGTTTTCCGAAACGTTTTACAAACTTTGCGAAGGGAAAATTCCGGCTATATCATTTATTATTTTTGCGGATTTTTCCGAGAGACGAAATATTTTTGACCAACGAGAGGGTGACACTTGTCACCCTCATATGGACGAAACTTGGGGCATTTTTCTTGCCTTTTCCTTAGTCAAGGATTAGGTAGGATATTTGTGTGGTAGATTGATAAGGTGGGACCCACACACACTTGTCCAAATCTTGACCTTACACTTTCCTACCACTTGTCTTAATCTTGGCCATTGGTTGGCCTATAAATACCCCCCTTAGTTGATGAACTTCTTCATCCACACTTAGACATTTCCAAGTCTAAAAATCCCTCTCCCTCCTTAGTGTAGTTTCGTCCAAGTCCCCCTCCCCCTTTGAGATCTAGTTGTTCTAGTCGAAATACTACCCCCCCTTGGTTGAGAAATACTTCTCCAAGTATTGTTGTAATGCCAAAATACTCTAGCCCAAAACCTTTGTAGTATTTCCAAGTACCCTCTATACGAAAAGCCCGGAAAATACTACTATACTTTCCTTTAGCCACTAAACGAAACCCTAAGGAAATCTTCATAGTTGGTTGAAGTATTTACGTAGAAGTTGGTTAGAACTTCTAAGGGTTGTTTGGAGCGGGTTGGAGCGCACGGAGTAGGAGCTAAACCTTGCTCAGGATCGACTTTAAACTTGGATAATTTTGGGCTTATCGAGGTAAATACTCTTGTCTTTATATTGTAATTGGGAATTACATACTGTAGTAGTATAGAAATGAATATAAGATTCATAGAAGGATATTACAGAAGAGAATTAAACTGAGATCACATCAGAAGAATATTAAAGAAGAAGATTGAACTGTACTTACATAGGACTGTATTTACTGATGAACTTGTGTAGCTTAACGGGTAGGAAGTCTTCGATTTTCCGTAGAATAGAGAACCCATCGCTTAGAATATTCTACAGAGTAGTCTAGACTTTGATAGTGGTATAACCTTTATAGTTTGAATGTTCGCGAGTAGCATGTGCTACTTAAAAGGTGGACAAGGCTAGCGGGTTATAGCCGTGGGCGTTGTGCTAATCGTCGATACTCGTCGCGCGGTATGTGATTCGTCCGATCCTCTTGAGCATGATATTGTAAAGAAGATATATATATAGTACGGTAGACGTACGTGTGTTACCTGAACGTAGTAGTACGGCAATGTCTTTTGACTTAAGCCTGAATAATAAGAATCTTGAAGTATTCCAAAGAATTAAGAAACTGTTTGAAAGAAGAGTAATGCTTGGTTTTAAAAGCTTAAGAGTTATACTAGCTTTATGGGAAGTTAGGTATAACGACTTAAGAGAGATAAATGAATGGTTTATTAATTTTTGAAGTTAAGAGACTTGATCTTAAAGAGAAGAGACTTGACTTAAATGAATTAATATGAATTTTGTGTGAAACCTCATTCGTGAGTAATGAGTACTTGGTTTTAAAAGGAATAATGTTTCTTGATTTGGAAATCGAGAATGAGTATCGACAAACCATGCAGCGTTAATAAAGGTAAATGTTTTGACTAATTAAGTATTATTAAAACCAGAGAAACCTCCATCTGCATAGAAGCTAAGATGAGACAAAATGATATTACATTTCCTAGATCATGTTGCTTTAATAAGATTGATTTTGAACAAGAATAACCTACTCACATATAAGGCATATGTTTCTCAAATTGTTTAAAAGAGAATTATATTCTTAAGTGATTAAGACTATGAACTCTGAAACCTTTCTAAAATAAGAGACTTAAGTACTTGAAATTAGGCAAACTTGAACTTATGGAAAAGAATGTTGTTACTTGATGTTGAAAAGGAAAGTGTTTTGGTTTACCTAAAAATGTGAGTCACTCTATTTTAATACTACGGGTATCGGGTGACCTTTATAAAAGAAATGGATCTTTTAAAAAGAATTTAACGTACGTAATACTTTGGGGTCAGAACCTGGACTTTGGCATAAAATAACCTTGAGTTGTGTGTAACTTGCCTATGCTTGTGGTGATAGCCTTTGTTGTGCAAGTGTTGTATTTCTATGCTACCGAGTCCCATGAGATGGGCCGGGACACGTATTCCATCTGATTCTTCACCGAGTCCCATGAGATGGGCCGGGACACGTATTTCATCTGATTCTTCACCGAGTCCCATGGGATGGGCCGGGACACGTATTCCACATGATTCTTTATCGAGTCCAATGGGATGGGCCGGGACACGTATTCCACATGATTCTTTACCGAGTCCCATGGGATGGGCCGGGACACGTATTCTACATGATTCTTTACCGAGTCCCATGGGATGGGCCGGGACACGTATTCCACACGATTTGTACCTAGACTGCCGGCAGTGAGGAAGGAGTTCCACGGGCATGAGGGATGACTTGAGGGCGTGAGTCTCTGACTTAACATGACTGTTTTTATGTTGTGAACTGTAGTTTGGTTATCATACATGTCTCGCCTTTATATAGACTATTATGATTTCATTCTGATATTTCTGATTTCACATACTTGGTACTGTTGTCTCGACCTCCTTGAGGCTGCGTTCATGCCTCGAGTAAAGGTACATCGGTTGTGGATCCTCGCCATAGGATCACTTCAGCGTGTTGAAGCCGTTTCTTGGAGGCTTATCTTTTGGTATGTTACCACAGTGCAGGTTCTTGTACATTCGAGGGTATGGCGGGGCCTGTCCGTCATAGTTGTTGTCACTTTCTTAGAGGTCTGTAATCTTGTTATGGCGAGTTTGTAAAAGGATAACTGTTGGGTTTTTATGTATATATCTGTAAGCAATTTTTGTTAGCCTGTTTATTTATCAAATCTCTTGGTACATGTTTATGTTTTATTTCCGCTGATTTTCTCTGATGTTGTATCACTAGGGTGCCCGGGGTAAGGCACCAGTCACGGGCCCGGTTCGGGTCGTGACAATATGACCGGGGCAAGTGTGAAAGCTATCTACCAGAGTCTACCGTACCAAACTGTGCCATAGAACTGACGGGGGCAAGTACGAAAGCCAACTACCAGACCATCCTGCGTCAGCCACTGACCGGGGCAAGTATGAAAGCTAACTTACCAGACCATCCTGCGTCACTAAACCTCATGGAGAGCTAGTCCATGGAATAACAATATCCAACATGGTCGCATGCCCCGGAATCCCACATCGTATAAGCATGTCCATGGAGAAATAAAACAATCTGAGAATCTAACCCGTCTCCTGGTCGCATGCCCCGGAATCCCACATCGTATAAGCATGTCCAAGGAGTAATAAAAACAATCCGGGAATCTAACCCGCATCCTGGTCGCATGCCCCGGAATCCCACATCGTATAAGCATGTCCAAGGATCAATCACAATGGAAGCATACCCGTGGAAGCCTCCGTCACTGTCGGTACGTCCAAGTAAATTCACAACAAGACAGTCGACCCTCCAATTGAGAGTCACGACAGCGTAAACATATAGTACTTGCACTCAAGGCTATCACAAGCAAGCATAAGCAAGTTCATAAAATCTTTAGACTTTCATTATCATACAAAAATGAATTTCATTTTATAAACTCAAGGCACTTTTCGTTTCACATAAAAATCCGGGAATTTAACCCAAAGTACTACGTACTTCCATTCTTTTCAAAAGACTCATTTTCATATAAAATCCCAAGATACTAACACCCGTAGTATCAAGGCATGTCTACATTTCAAACAAGTCACTACATTTTTAGTAATACATTTCTAGGCTTCTAAATCAAGTGACCCTTACTTTAGAACTTTAAGCAATTGATACCGTTAAATCAAATTGCTCTTCTTTATTTCAAGTCATTTCTTTGTTTACATTACTATAGAGAACCATTCCTTTAACCTTCCATAAAGTTGTTATAACCAACTTCCCATAAAGTCGTTATACTAACTTTATGCTTTAGAAACTAGGACATCTTTAACCTTTCATTAAGCCGTTATACTAACTTTATGCCTTAGACTAATTCATTCTTTTTATAACCAAGAGACTTATACTTTCAAATCAAGTTACATAACTTTCAAAATACTTCAAGTCTCTTAACTTTAGAAATCTAGTTTCTTAACTTAGAAATCTAGTTTCTTAACTTAGAATATCAAGTCTCTTTAACTTAGAATATCAAGTCTCTTAACTTAGAATAATAAAGTCTCTTAACCTTTTAAGAATTCAAGGTTCATAGTCTTAAAACTTCATAACGTAAACTCTTTAAATTAAGTAACATATACTTTTATGCGTTGTGAATAGGTTATACTCGTTTATAACGATCTTATTAAAGCAGCCATGATCTAGAAAATGTAATACAATTTTGTCTTATCTTAGTTTCTATGCAGATGGAGAATTCTACTCATTTTAATATAATTGATTGTCGATACATTTTCTTTTATTAACGCTGCAATGACTTGTTCGATACTTATTCTCATTCGTGCAGTAAATTAGCAAAGTCAACTCGACTCTAAATACTCCCTAACGACTCTTACCAACATCCCCCATAAGACTTGGTAAGAACTTAGGATAACTTAGACATAACTTTTACATAGAGTAAATCTACATACATACCTCTTAACTTCTAAGAGTAGAAGGAATCATGAAATAACACCACATGTATATTTCATACATAGAATCATGCCAAAAGAAGGAAGAGGTTCACATACCTCGCGACGATTATCGACAAGTAGCAAAATGCTCCAAAGTACTTCAACCTTGATAGCTATTTCATCCTTTAAGTAGAATACGCTACCCGTAGTACTTCAACCTATATTAATCATAACATGTCTATCAACTCCTCACTTTTTAACGTAGAATCATACTAAGTGTAAGGTCTCTTATTCTACGGAAAATCGGGCAAAGACTTCCTTTATTTCACGTACTTTTCCACCTTTTTCAAGGCCCGAAAATCAATAACCAAACGCCACATTTAAGGCCCAACAATTCAGCAATACAAAGGGGATTACACTCCTAATAGGACGTGTAAAATTCTGCCCCACAATCAATATAAAACTGTCCAATAATTCCAAGTCATAACCGGCTACCATTTTCACAACAATTTTATCAATTTCCTTTCAATCCAAGTTATTATTCCAACATGTTATATACATAATAAAAATTACAACAACTATAAATCCTTTCTTCCTTAACATGCGACGATTGTAACTATCGACCAAATTGATTACAACATTAATGACTAACTTGTCCATTTTCGGTTTTAACATGTCGACATGATCCAAATCTTTTCAAACTTCATTCTATATACCACATGCTCATTTCTTAACTACTATAACATGTAATCTTCAATTACATTAAGAAGATGAAGATTTTACCTCAATAAGCCCTAATAATGTCCAAGCATAAAAGTCGATCCTTAGCAACTTTTAGCTCATCTTCTTATGTTTCAATCCGCTCCAAGCACTCCTTAGAAGCTCATGAAAAACTCCTCTTCAAGTTCCATCTTCAAAGTTGAAGAACACCTTAGGTTTTCGCCTTGCGACTAACGTAAAAACATCTTTTTTCCGGGATCTTTCTATTGAGATATCCTTACAATACCCCTAGGAACCTTGGGTTAAAGTCTTGTGAATTATGGACAACAACTGAAAAAAAATTGTGTTCCTTATTGCTCAAACCCGAGAGCTTCACATACAAGCTCAAAGTTTTCTCAAATTTTTATAAGTGTTGAAGACTTGTCTTGCTACTAGTGTAGTATATATAAAACAATGGAGGGTCAAGATCACAACATTTGTGTGGCTAGGATGAAGGAGATTTAATATCTATCAAGTGGGCAAGTTGACTTAGTCAATAATCTCAAGCTTGTCAAGACTTGATCATCTTCCTTAGTCATTGACCATTATACCCTTGGTATATTTCGAACAAGCCTAAGTAGGGGTGACACGTGTCGCCATCCCATTCGTCCATAAAATCTCGTAATTCTCGTGGGCCCCACAAAACGTAAAATTTCTCGGGTGGGCCCTACGTGACCAAATCCGTAAAATAAATTTTCACAATGATAATAAATTTCATACTCCTCAAATAAGGTATTCTAAGAATCTAATTCTCATCAACGAACATTTTTTCTTTAGGTTCTAAGATTTTCCTTCTAAAAATAATTCTTTCTTCGTACCAATTTTCAAGTCTTGTGTTCTCGCGTCTATTCTCTTATTCATGTCCTGGAATTACGGGGTGTAACAAAATTAATAATGTTGGGACCATGAAGTTTTATTAATTTATAGAGATATTAATTAATTAATAAATTAATAATTATTAATTTATTGAGTGATTTTAAATTTTTTCAAAAATAAATTTTAAATTACTAATTTAAAGGAAGCAACCACTAAAGAAGACATTCATGAACTTGAGGGAATGATTGGTCAGCTTGGTTATCGCAATCAAATGAGTGTCAATCAAATATTAGATTATCCAGGTGAAAACAATGAATGCTCACAAGTCCAAAGTTTAGAAGAAATTGTGGAGAGTGTCATGAAAAATTCAATTGAGGATGAAGCTGAGGATGATTCGGTACCTTTGGAACCAGTCACAAAAAAGGAAGCAATTATAACATTAACCACTCTTTACAAATTTTTGTTACAATTTGACAAGGGCACACCAGAACTTTTGAATGCACTGAGAATAGTTAGAGATGAAATTCAACTAGATTTAAATTTTAAGAAAAAATAAAATACTATAAAGTCATATTTTGCTAAATTATCCTAAGTATATATCTATATATACTTGGCATATGTATTTGAGAAATTATTAATTTATAGAGATAATAAAACAATGTATTTATAAAGGGTTGTTCTAAAAAACATTATCTTATTAATTTATTAAAAAATTGATCATTTTTTGAACTGGCCCAAGTCGGGACCAGAAGAAATTATTATTTTAAAGAGATTATTAATTTATCGAGTATTAATTTATGAAGGTTTTACTGTAGTTTAAAATGACTAGTGGGTTGACTGACTTTGTTTTGTTTCCTCAAAGACTTAGGGCCCGTTTGATACAGTTTATTAAAAAGAGCTTTTAGAAGTAGAACTTTTAGGAATAGAGTTTTTTATCAAAAAGTTGTTAGGTGTTTGGTTGTCAATAAAAAAAAATATTCTTGACTTAAAAATGAGCAAAAGAAAAAAAGATTTTGCCTCTACTTCCAAAAGCCCAAAGATCAAAAGTAATTTTGGAAGCCAAAAAACATTTTTTCGGTTTGCAGCCAAACACTCCAAAATAGAGGTCAAACGTGCTTTTTGAAGCCAAAATCACTTTTTCGATTTGCAACCAAACACTCCAAAAAAAGGCCAAAAATATTTTTGACCTTCCAAAAGCCCAACCAAACGGGCACTTACTTGTCTTTAACTAAGCAAAGAAACATCTTTTCGACTTTTCCCCATGGACACGTTAAAGACTCAGATTATTGAAGAAACGAGTTAGAAATATTTTATGTCCAAGGACTTGGTAACAGATTACACAAACTTTTTAACTAATTATATAAGAACATTAATTAAGTTAATTTTCTTTCTTCTAGTTATGATCATTTTTAATAGACTTTATATTATATTTATTAATTTATTGTATGTATACGTCCAGCGAAATGAATATATAAGTAGTCAAAATATTTACACGTCACCTGAGTAACTGAGTTTTGATATCACTAATTAAGACAACGCTACTTATTGAAAATTAATGCCAATTTGAAAACCTGAAGACAAATCTTTGTAACTTTATAAATTCATCCTTACAAATTAGAAAAGTAACTTTTCTTGCGGAAGTAGGAAAAACAAATTTTGTATATGATATTTTACATAAATTGTCTTCTACCCGCCACTAAACACTTAATTTCCGCGCAGCGCCCACGCCCACTGAACCCCAACCACCGCCTCCATGCCTTAATATTTATTCAAATTATATTTAAATGTTCTTGGAATAAATTTTTCCCCTTATTTACCAATAATAAGCAGATTAAAGGAATTGTTATAAAATTGAAACCATGGAGGTAAGCGTAATATCAAATTATAACCTACTAGAGAAGTGAATTTTAGTGTAGCGAAACTTGGAAGCAATCTGTCATCCTGGAACCAACTGAGCTACACCTATGCGGGTAAAGTGTAGCGAAACTTGAAGCGATGTATATGTTAGTGTACATATTTTAATGATGACTTAATTATTGACACAGATACAAAAAAAAAAAACAGTTTAATGGGATTACAAGATTTATTCTTAAAGGAAAAAATATATCGTCAAGATTGTTACACATCTCTTAAAGGAAAAGTTCAACCCAATTAAAGGAGTCAATATTCTATAAAATACAAGGAAGATCTTATGCGCACAAGTCAAGAAAGTTAAAACGCTCATTAAAGGAAACAAGTATCAAGACTCGTCAAACCCTAAACCCTAGAAGGAAATGAGATGGGGGAGATATTCAGAAAATCAAGATCAGCAACACATATTGAAGAGATATTCAGAAGATCAAGCTCAATGGAACTCAACTAAGCTCTTAATCTTATTCTTGGAAAGAGGATCAATCAATTCATTTTCAAGAATTAAATCTCTTAGATTGCTATCTTAGTTTACCAATAGCCACTTCCATGAAGGCTATTTATCAAAGTTAACAAAAGAGAAAACATAATTTGATCTCAACCTTCTTAGTTCTATGCTCTATTTTTCATAAGTATTGTAATAATTAGTGTTTTACTCTTTTTGAGAGGAGAGAAAAATATTATTGGTGAGCATTGTATAAAAAGAATAACGAGTAATTGAGAGTAGACATAGAAACTACACCCTACCACCATTGTACCAAAGAACAACTTACCAAGAGCTACAGAAATACCATTGCAATTCAAATATACTGGACTAAGATCCACATTGGATCCAACAAGTATAAAAATATCCGATGTCATTACTTTATTATTTTTACTTCAAGAATTCCTTTAGAACAGTTATGCAGAGTCGACTGCTACTCTAAGTCAGTTGACTCGAAACCAAAAGCTACAATTCACCCTCTCCCCCTTGAACTTTCAGTATATGAAATGATCCCATTGAGTTATTTCAAACTAAAAATAAGGAGATACTCTCTACGTCCCAATTTATGTAGCATCATTTGATTTAACATATAGTTTAAGAAAGAAAGAAGACTTTTGATATGTGCGGTTCCAAAACAAGTCTTATATAAATGTGTGGTTGTAAATTATCTCATAAAGTTAAATTGTTTTTCTAAATATGGAAATGTGTCATTCTTTTTTAGACATACAATAAAAGAAATGATGCCACATAATTCCGACAAAAAAAGTATAATATAACATGACAGGTAGAACAAAGAAGATCCTAACGAGCTTTTATGCATTAAGAAAGTTGAAATATATGGATCATGTGTTTGGGGAAAAAGTTTTTGATTAAAAAAACTACGTGCAACAGAAAACGTGTTTGATATTTAATTATATTCATTGGTTTTTCCTTTTTTGGAAACTTTTCTTAGTTTTTTCTTTGTTTAATAAGTACCATGTTCTTCTCCGTCCATCAAAATTTGTTGGAAATTTACTAATGTGGGATTGAGTTTATCCCATCTTTAATGACTTGAACATGCCGCATATTGGAAACATTGTTTCTTCGCACATGCCTAATCTATTAAATGAGTAGATGATATTAGTGTCAAGTATCGTCAAATTTCGCTAAAAAATAAAAGAGATATTGGTACACAAAATAAGGTGTTTCAGACCTGAAAAGATGGAGTGGTTTTGGCCAAAAATGACAAATCTCCCTCATTGGTAGAAGATGGAAGAATTGAGCAATATATAAGCTCCATTTGTGTGTAAGGATTTGGGACCCCAAAGGGTAACCCGTGTGTTTGAAAGAGGGAGGACCTGAGTGAGCTTGGGTTCGGGGCTAAGCCTCATGCGTGCCGCCGCCTGTCCGGGTCGAGTTCGGGTTGGGGTTGTCTTCTGAAATTTTCTTTTTGGTCCCTGAAGTATTTTTTATTTACACTTTGGCTCCTAAAGATTTCGAAAATGTTGCAACTGTTTCGAAGACTTTTAGAATGTTGCAACGACCCTCCTCTTCAATTATAAATTGAACCCTAAATTGAACATTAGGGTTCAATTTACAAAGATATACAATATAATATTCTGTTATGTTCGAAACAGAAACATAGAAACCCAAATTGTTAACACACAAAATCAACAATTTGTTCTATATTTATTTCTTCGCTAGAATCAACTTTATTTGCTTTGTATAGTTGATTGTGTCGATGTTTTACCTTGAAAGACTATTGTCCATTACCGTAAAAACATATATATGGGGCAATCTTGTCTTAAAGACAGAGAGTCATCTCTCGACTCAACCAATTCTGTTTTGTTTAGCCTTTCGAAAACACCAATTTAACCTATAATTTTAAGACAAGATTTTTCTAAGTGTTCGAAAGAAAGAATTCAAAACAGTGATTGTTTGCAGTGACTGTTCGAAAATAGTGTAGATGTAGTCTGACCCTATAAAAACAGTGAGTGTTTGAAATAAACAATTCAGACATTGTAGTCGAGTGATTAAGCAAAGGAAATTGGTTCTATGATTTCCTATAACGAATTCACGAAACTGCTGGAAACTATCCACCAGTTGAATGTTTGGATGAATTTTGTCAATTGAGTGTTCGAAACAAACAATTCAGACAGTTGAATGTTTGGATGAATTGTAGTTTGAGAAAATAGGAAATTGACGCCGCTTAGTTTTATGATTTTTGTCGCCCTTGTCACGACCCAAGTCGACGGGCCGCGACTGGTGCCCTACCTGGGCACCCTTATACCCACACATCACATATAACAAGCGAAAGCTAATTAAAACTCATAATCACAAAACAAAGGGATCTTGTCCCCAGAACAGTCATATAATAAAATAGGCAAGCCGACAAGGCTGTCATTATATACACAAATTCGAAATGAACTACAACTGTACATGTCCAACCTACACATGACTACAAACCTCTAAGAGTATACAGTAATTATGACGGGATAAGGCCCCGCCGTACCCCTGAATATACATAAGTCATAATGAAAGACCTGTACCAAAATGACTAGGCTCCGGAACAATGGAGCTATCCCAAAACACTGAGCAAGGATCCCATGTAGGGCACCAGTCGCGGGCCCGGAGTTCGAGTCGTGACAAAAGTGGTATCAGAGCGGTTAGTCCTCGAAATGTCTACAGACCGTGTCTAGTAGAGTCTTGGGTATGGGTATGTGTGCATCATACTTATACCTAGGAGGCTACATGATATTTAGGATTGGTTTCTCTTCTTCTCACTATGAGATCGTGCAGTAGAGCTGTGTCATTAGGAATCCTCTCTAACGTATTGTGGTGTTGCAGCTATGCCTCCGAAAAAGGCAACAGTGGCCCAGAAAGAATTATATGGACTTCGTATCCAGGTTGGTGAAAATTGTTGTATAGCTGGTATGATGATGATGTGTATCTATACGAACGTATTTATTTGGGGACATGTGTGTGTGTTGTCTGAAGTAATTACGAGTTATCATGAGCTGGTTGAGCTTTAATAATTACTTGGAAGGTGTGAAACAATTTAATGAATCCACACCTAGGCATAATATATGTGCTACTTTGGGAAGTTTAGGAGGTGATGAGCTATTTAAGAGAGGGACGGACTCTTAAGAGATAATGGTTAATTAATTTGATGGCATACCATGTTGTTAGATTAAGTTATGTTGAATGCTTAAGTGATACGTGTGAATAATATTGGTATTGAGTAAATAGGGTTGTTATGGTTAAGACAACATGATTTTGAGATTATGAGAAGCTACCTTACCCGTATGCGGGGACTGATAATGTAAGCTTGGGACATGGAATAATTGTGAGCCTTAGAATATTGATAACCGTTGAGACCTTAGATATACAAGGCCTTATTGAGTAAAAGATTTTACGGTTAATCTTGCTTAAAGTACATGGTATGTATGGAGTGTATTAGTTGTGATTATTCCGTAGTTTGTGTGAAATGAATATGAGTATATGATCTAAGAAGATCACTAGGCCTTCATGAATGAAGTATTTTACCTTTGTTTGAAATTAAATACACAATATGGCAAGTGTATTGGGTTCCAATTGTTTACCAAGTTGTTAGAATGTGGCGTAAAGGTACAAGAGGTTAGTTTGGTTTGCAACCATGGCCACAGTATTTCGAAGTATCCCAAGTTAATACACAGAATAAGATAAGTACAAGTGTTACCGAGGAAAAACATAAGACATTATTGGAAGGTTATATAGGTTATGAAAATCATATGTCTTAAGGTGACACTTGATGATTAGAATTATAAAGGAAACTGCAATAAGACCTTAAAAAGGTGACTTTGATTACACTGGAAGATTATGAGAGGGAGATAAGCCCTCTTCCTCGTGTAAAGGGCGATATCGTGTATTATTAAGAATTTCAGGTATCAAGGCTAGTAAGCTAAGGTATGTTATAGATATTGTACTGGTGAGATCCTCGGCTTCGGCTACGTTGTGCGATATCTACACTTGAACATAACCTTCAAAAAATAGTGTGTTGAAGGTAATTGAGGACAATACTATGGAGTGATCGAAGAAGTGTTGTAAGAATATGAAGCAGTTAATAAGTATGAATAGAACCGTATGATCGGGTATCGAGGTAGAAATAATTGGTGTAATAATAAGTAGAATGACGGAATATGACAATGATGATGAAGGTGAATGGAACTCTAATTATGTGGGTTTCACAAGGTATGATTACTCCGGGATAGTGTAAGGACCAATAGTAGAGTAATGGGTTACTACTTAACGAGATCAAGGAAATTTTTTCTGAAACGCCATTAACAGAAAGTCTTAGCCATGAGTCAAGTGAAAGAATTGAAATCTGAGTATATGACCAAGTTGAGATGTAGTAACACCAAGGATGTGAAACAAAAGTGATATTTTAGTATACGTATATGTACCAGAATAGCTTGGAATTATGAAGAGTACGACAAGTAAGAAAATGAATGAACAAGTGTTAAAATAGTTGAAGTTGTTTTAATTACGAATAGTGAGAAGTCGTGATGATACATGCACTCTAGACACGACGGCTCCAGTTCTGACCTTTCCTGAGGGATTAGAGGGTTATGTCGTGTATTGTGATGCTTCGGGTGTTGGGCTAGGTTGTGTGTTGATGCAGCATGGTAACGTGATAGCTTACGCGTCCCGACAACTCAGGAAGCATGAGAGGAACTACCCTACTCACGATTTGGAGTTAGCGGCAGTTATACATGCTTTGAAGATATGTAGACACTATCTATATGGGGTTCATGTTGACATTTATATAGATCATAAGGGTCTCCAATATATCTTTAGACAGAAGGAGCTGAACTTATGACAGCGACGGTGGTTAGAGTTACTGAAAGATTATGATGTTGATATTATATACCACCCAGGGAAAGCCAATGTGGTTGCAGATGCTCTTAGTCGTAGATCTATGGGTAGCCTGACAGATGTACAACCAGATAGAAGGGAAATTGTTTGTGAGATACATCAGCTAGCGAGCTTTGGGATCCGGTTGGTTGATTCCGATGACAGTGGAGTTCGGGTTTGAGAGGTTGTCGAGTCTTCCATCGTAGAAGAGGTAAAGGGGCACCAGTATGAGGATCCGGTTCTGGTACGGTATAGATATGCAGCTCTCCGGAAGGAGAAGACTCTATTTGAGGTTGCACCCGATGGGGTGCTACAGTACGAAGGCAGGTTGTGTGTGCCTGATGTTGCAAGGCTACGACAGCTGGTTATGGGAGAGGCACACAGTGCTCGGTATTCTATTTATCCGGGGTCAACAAAGATGTATCATGACCTTAGGCGTGTATTGGTGGGACAACCTGAAAAGGGATGTAGCAGGGTTTGTTGCTCAATGTCCGAATTGTCAGTAGGTCAAGGTGGAGCACCAGAAGCCTGGTGGGTTATTACAGACGATAGAAATATCGACTTGGAAGTGAGAGGTGATTAATATGGATTTTGTTACAGGGTTGCCTTGTACTCAACGGAAGTGTGACTCCATTTGGGTTATTGTGGATAGGCTGACGAAATAAGCCTATTTTCTTCCGGTCATGGCTACTTACTCAGCTGAGGACTATGCTAGGTTATATATCAGGGAGATTGTGAGACTGCACGGGGTTCCTACATCTATTATATCCGACAGAGGGGCTCAGTTTACAGCTAACTTCTGGAGGTCATTCCAGAAGGGATTGGGGACACAAGTGAGTCTCAGTACAACATTCCATCCTCAGACCGATGGGCAGGCAGAACGTACTATTCAAACACTTGAGGATATGTTGAGAGCCTGTGTTATCGATTTCAGGGGTAGCTGGGAAGATCATTTGCCACTCGTTGAGTTTGCGTATAACAACAGTTACCATTCGAGTATTCAGATGGCCCCGTATGAGGCTTTATATGGGAGGAAATGCAGGTCACCTATTGAGTGGTTCGATGTGGGCGAGACTAAGTTACTCGGCGCAGACATGATTCAGCAGGCTGTGGATAAGGTGAAGCTTATCCAGGAGAGATTATTAGCAGCACAGAGTCGACAAAAGTCTTATTCAGATAATCGACGTCGACACTTAGAGTTTCAGCTTGATGATTGAGTATTCTTGAAGGTATCACCCATGAAGGGTGTGATGAGGTTTGGTAAGAAGGGGAATCTCAGCCCGAGGTACATTGGGCCTTACCAGATTATTCGTAGAGTAGGCAAGGTTGCCTATGAGTTGGATCTACCAGCAGATTTGGAGGCGGTACATCCGGTCTTCCACGTATCGATGCTACGCAAATGTATTGGTGATCCATACGGATTCTTCCCCATTGATGATGTCTAGGTGACAGAGGTGTTGGATTATGAGGAGAGTCCCATAACCATACTTGATCCCCAGTTTAGACGGTTGCGGACTAAGGATGTGATTTCCGTCAAGGTATTGTGGCAGAATGATAATAGGGAAAAGATGACGTGAGAAGCGAAAGATGAGATGATGAGGAAGTATCCTCACTTATTCCCGGTGTCTACAGGTAATTCCAATCCCTACTTGACTGTTTTGATTTATTAATGAGATTATGTGTTGTATTATCCCCATGTGAGGCATCTTTGTGTATAACTTGTACATTTGCAGTTATTTGAGTATTTTATATATATTGTGGCGGCCTTGTCGGCTTTCCAGTTTTATCACGTGAGTTGTGTTGTTATTTGAATTTTATTCGCTTCTGTTGGTTATATGAGAGGTACGGGTATAAGGGTGCCCAGGTAGGGCACCAGTCGAGGGCCCAGGGTTCGGGTCGTGACACGAACGCTACTTCAAAACTGCTGGCAACTATCCAACTTCTCATGCGGACCATTACATTTGCTGATATTAAGGGGATCTCACAAAAATTATCTAGCAACAGTATTGGTAGGCATTTGGACATGAATTGTTGCATCAAAGCAATGCGGGATTACAAAGAAAGTTGGGTTCTACTTTCTTAACTCTACTAATTTATTTATTTATAAATTTCTATCCTTTCTGATTTTGTGAAACTTAGTTTCATTATTACGGTAGATAACTTGCTTTGTGATGATCTTGAAATGCATGCTAAATTTAAGAATAACATATTTGAAATATTAGTGTAATGTTATTCTATGCCAAAGAAAATGTTACACCTCGTAGTTCCAGGGTATGTATGTGAGGACATACGTACGAGAATACGACATTAAAAATTGGAATAGAAGAAAGATGTGATTTTTCGACGGAAAAGTTTCCGAACTTCGTGAAAGAAAGAGGTTTATTATTGAGAATTGGATTCTCAACTTTGGTATTTAAGACTTTAAGAACTTATAAGAATTATGGAATTTATATTTTACGGATTTGGTCATGTGGGGCCCACCCGAGGAATTTTACGTTTTGTGGGACCCACAAGGGTTACGGAATTTTTATGAACGTATGAGAGGGTGACACGTGGCACCCCCTCATATGGTCTTGGACGATTTAATGCAAGGATAGGATGGTCATTTGACCATTGTGGATGAAAGTCTTGAGCAGAGTGTATTGACTAGTCAACTTGTCCACTTGGCTATTATCCATGTGATCTTCATCCTAGCCACACATTTCTTGAGATCTTGACCCTCCATTGTGTTATATATACCCAACTAGTGCAAGACTTGCTCTTCAACACTTAGAAAAATTTCAAGACTTGTTCTTCATATTAGAGGCTCTCGGCTTTGCTCACTTTTGAACAAGAAAATTTTGTAGTTTTGTTCCGTTATTCACAAGACTTTAACCCAATGTCCCCAAGGGTATTGTAAGGTTATCTCAATAGAAAGATTTCGAAAAAGTGGCGTTTTCGTATTAGTCGCAAGGCGGAAACTTAAGGAGTTCTTCAACTTTGAAGTTGGGACTTGAAGATGACTTCTTCATAGGCTTCTAAGGAGTGCTTGGAGCGGATTGGAACCTAAGGAAAGGAGCTAAGAATTGCTAAGGATCGACTTTGAAACTTGGAAATTTTAAGGGCTTGTAAAGGTATAATTCTTGTCGTTTTAGTAATTAAGATTACTACTTGTTGTAGCTTTGGATATTAGCAAGCATAAGGTGTTTATATTATGAAGATTGATTAGTGTTATGGATATTGGAACCCTAATCCGAAACTAGCATGTTTAGCCTTAAGATTGGAATTCAAGTTGATTATTAGTATAAGTTGTCACATGTTATATAAAGAGGGAATTATAGTTGTTGAAGTTGTTTATGACTATGTAGCATGTTGGAATAACAACTTGTATTGAAATAGAAATTGAAAGAGAAGTAGTGTTGTTGTTAGCCGAGAATAACATTGTATAATTGCATTGTATTGTGGACTAGTTGGTAGTAATTGTGGGGCGGAATTTTACACGTCTTGTAGGCGTGTAATCCCCTTGTATTCTTGAATTGATTTGAGCCTTAAATGTGGCGTTTGGTTATTGTATTCGGCCTTGAAAAAGGTGGCAAAGTATGTAGAAACAAAGGAAGTGCTGCCCGATTTTCCGTAGAATTTAGTGACCTTGTACTTAGAATATTCTACGAAGAGAGCTAGAGGTTAATAGACGTTTTATGACCATTATAGGATTGAAGTACTACGAGTAGCGTATTCCACTTGAAGGGTGGAAAAGGTGGCAAGGATAGTACTTTGGAGCATTTTGCTATTTGTCGATAATCGTCGCGAGGTATGTGAACCTCTTCCTATCTTTTCTAGCATGATGTTGTGAACTATGTAGTACGGTAGACGTACGTGTGCTAAACGAATTTTGGTTGATTTTAAAAGATAAGAGACTGGACTTATATTTTGACTTGATATGAAATGTGAAGAACTTGAATTGTGTTTAAGTGGTGAAACCTCATTCGTGAGTAATGAGTACTTGGTCTAGAAAAAGGAATAAGTTATATTAATTTCGGAAATGGGGATAACTATCGAACAAGCCATTGCAGCGTTAATAAAGGAAAATGTAATGACAATTAATTATATTAAAACCAGTAGAAACCCCCATCTGCATAGAAGCTAAGATAAGACAAAATTTTATTACATTTCCTAGATCATGGCTGCTCTAATAAAAATTATTATAATCAAGTTTTGATTTTCTTGAAAATTCCAAAGTAAGGAACTTGATTTTCTAAAAGAAAAGAGACTTAAGAATTTGAAGTGTTTTGGTTTAAAAGAAAGGCATAGTTTTGTCTTAAATTGGTTTAAAACATAAAGTGTTATAATAGCTTTATGGGAAGTTAGTTATAACGACTTTATGGAAACAAAAGAATGGTAACTTGGCTTTAAAGGGAGAAGTGATTTGGTTTAAAAAGAAAGTATGGAAATTGTTTTGGTTTACTTAAAAAAAAAGATAGTTACTCTATTTTGATACTACAGGTATCGTGTGATCTTTGTAAAAGAAATGGGTCTTTTTTTAAAAAGAATTAAAGTATGTAGTACTTTGGGGTTAAAACCCGGACTTTGACATAAAATGAAAGTACCTTGTGTTGTGTGTAACTTGCCTATGTTTGCGTGTGATAGCCTTGTTGTGCAAGTGTTGTATCCTTATGTTACCGCGTCTCTCGATGGAGGGCCGGTCATGTTAATTTTGATCCTTGGACCTACTGACACGTTGGGTGGCCCACGGGTAGGGTTCCGTTAGGATTGTTGTTCCATGGACCAGCTCTCCATGAGGTTACTGATTCGGCCTTGGTATCTGGTAGCTAGCCCTCGTACTTGCCCGATCGTTCTTGATGCGAGTTGGTTACGGTAGTTGGCTTTCGTCTTGCCGTCGGTTCTTGATAGTGTCATTCCATGGACCCGACCCAGCGAGGTTTTACTAATTCGGCCTTGGTATCGGTGGTTGGCTCGTACTTGCCCGGCCGTGGCTGATTCGGCTTTGGTATCCGGTAGTTAGCGCCGCTTGCCCCATTCAGTTTTGTGGCGAAGTCTCGTGATCACGCCTTGGTATCGGTAGTTAGCCACCGTACTTGCCCGCCCGACTACGTGGCGGCTTGGTATCCGGTAGTTGGGTTTCGTACTTGCCCGATGTCGAACCGTGGTATGGTTATATAGTATTGTTAGTACGACTTTGGTATCTGGTAGTTGGCTTTCGTACTTGCCCCGGTCAGTTGAAGATGCGGCGTTGGTATCTGGTAGTTAGCCGTACTTGCCGTCACGGTTTTATGACACAGGTGGGACCTGGTGTTCATGTGTACTCCTTGGTGTTGTTATATCATAGACTGCCGGCAGTGAGGAAGGAATTCCACGGGCATGATTGATGTTGAGGCCGTGAGACCCATTGTTATATTTGAGTGATGACTTTGAGGCGTGAGTCACGACTTGACATATTTGTTTATATATTGTGGATGTAGTTTGGTTATCATACATGTCTCTCGCTTTATATAGACTATTATGATTTCATTCTGATGATTTCTGATTTCACATACTTGGTACTGTTATCGACCTCGCCGGAGCTGCGTTTATCTGCATGCAGGTACGGTTGTTGATCCTCGCTCATAGGATCACAATTCAGCATTTTGGGAAGCTCCGTTTCTCCGGAGGCTTATCTTTGGTATAGTCCCCTGTCATTGTAGGTACTTATACATTCAGGGGTATGTCGGGGCCCTGTCCCGTCATAGTTGTGGTTAAATTCTTAGAGGTCTGTAGTACTGTTGTGGGCAGGGTTTGTAAAGGATATAACTGTTCAGGTATATATATATGCAGAAAGGTAACCATTTTGGTTAGCCTGTTTCTTATTTTATCTTGTTTCATGTTTAAGTTTTTATTTCCGCTGATTTTCTCTGATGAAATGTTTGGATTGTTGAACCTTAAAAGTGGCGTTTGGATGTTAAAATTCGGCCTTGAGAAAGGTGGCAAAGTATGTAGAAACAAAGGAAATGCTGCCCAATATTTCCATAGAATTTAAGTGACTTTGAACTTGGATTATTCTACATTAAAATTAGAGGTTAATAAACGTATCATGGTTATTTTAGGTTGACATATTACTTGCGGTAGTTTGGACTTAGCAAGTGGATTGACCGAAGAGTTATGTGAAGATTTCCTATCTATTGAGCATGAATAGATGTAACTATGTAGTACGGTAGACGTACAAGATTTGGTATTCTTACTTGTTTTAAGTATATAAAGACTTGTTTCGTTTTAAGAATGTATTAGTCCCTTGATTAGGGGAAAAGTATAATTTTACTAAAGTGTAGGGTTAATATAACAACTTTATGGGAAGTTGGTTTATTAGCCTTATAAAAGGTTAATGAGAAGAGATTTACTCTAAGTAAGATAAGTAAGGACAAATGACTTGATTTATGAAAGGCAAATTGATTTTAAGGCATCAATTGCCCAAAGGTTTTATGTATGAAAAAGAGTCACTTTTGAAAGAGTTGAAGTATGTGGTACTTGGGTTAAATTCCCGGTTTTCTTTTATTAAAGATATGATTAAGTGCCTTAAGTAAACTAAAATGAGAGGGTATATGAACAAGACTAATAAGAAGTTATAAGTTTTCTTAACTTATTTATGATTATGATATGATGACCGTTTGAGCTAGGGTAAGAGTATATCTGAGGGGCAAGCCCCAAGATCGTTATACCACCTCCTCCAGGGTAAGAGTATGAATGAGGGGTAAGCCCCAAGATCGTCATACCACCTTCTCCAGTGTAGAGTATATCGAGGGCAAGCCCAAGATCGTCATACCATCTGCTTCAGGGTAAGAGTATATCTGAGGGGTAAATCCCCAAGATCGTTATACCACCTGTTCCGTTGATTTGCTACCCATGATGCGAGGAATACCTCATGCGAGTCCTTATGGGCTTATGCGGGTGAAATAGTCCCATGCGGTAGTCTGACTATGCGAGGAATACCTCATGCGGGTCCACAAGACCTATGCGGGTGAAATAGTCCCAGGAGTAGGGGTGCTTATTGATACTACGGGCGAGGTACCCTGTTTTGATCATGAGACCCCTATTTTATGCAGTAGTATATATATACTTGTCACTCTCATTGTTAGTAAGGCACAGTAAAAGGTATTTTGATTGTCTTCCATGACTCCAGCTTACTTTTAGACATGATATCATTATTACAGTATTTTCCAGCTTTACATACTTGGTACATATTGTGTACTGACCCCCTTCCTCGGGTGCTGCGTTTATGCCGCAGGTAAGGGTAAGCAGATTATGGATCCTCGTTCTTAGGATCACTGTTCCGGTGTCAGAAGCTCCATTCCTCCGGAAGCTTGATTTGTTAGTACGGTTATTCCCTGATGATATAGGTATTGTGTACATTCAGGGGTATGGCGGGGCCCTATCCCGCCACAGTTGTTATCTTTAGAGGTCTGTGGTCACGTATGTGTTTTGGGCTGTAAGAACAAGTTGTACTGCTATACTTTTGATTAAGTATGTTTTTATGGAAGGCAGCCTTATCGGCTGGCCAGTGATGTTTACCTTTTTATAAGCTATGTGTTACGTATGTTCCGCTGCTATTCTCTGACGTATACCTGACAGGGTACCCTGGTAGGGTACTAGTCGCGACCCCGGGGTCGGGTCGTGACAAAAGTGGTATCAGAGCAGTTAGTCCTCGGAAAGTGTCCACAGACCGTGTCTAGTAGAGTCTTGATTATCGGTGTGTCGTGCACCATATCTATAATCAGGAGGCTGTAGGATATTTAGGATTGGTTTCCATTCTTTCACTCTAAGATCGTGCAATAGAGCTGAGTTATAGGTTGAACCTCCTCCGATGTTTTCCTTTATGTATCATTTATGCCTCCGCAGGCAACGCGCCCGAGAAGGGCAAAGCGTCGAGGAGCCGCTAGTGGGGCCGGAGAGTCACGAGGGCCTGAGCCCGTCCTTACGAAGATGGTGTTTAGGCGGCGAGTTCCACGACGTCGCCCGGCCTCAGCAATTTCGAGGCGTGAACCGCTCACGAGACCGCTTGCACGGAGCCTCGATCCAGCGATCGTGGTCCGAGTAAAGATATTACGAAAGCAGATTGATTCTTGCGATCAAGATAGTGGCGGCGGCCAAGCGAGAGCGGCGGCCAACCCAAGCCGACGATTTACGGATTCGGATTTCTGGGTTGTCACCCACCCGAGTTCTATGGTTCGAGATTTGAGGAGGATCCGAGGAGTTTGTCTGGCGATTCTGACGGACCATGCAAGTGCTTAGGGCATCGGAGACGAGTGCATTATACTTGCTTCTTACAGGTTACGCGATATTGCGTTGAGCGGTTTGAGTCATGGGTGTTGTCGAGAGGTGAGGATGTTCTTCCCGGTAGTTTGGGAGGAGTTCACGAGAGGCTTTCTTGGATCACTTCTTACCTCCCGAGATGAGAGAGCCCGCGTAGATAGGTTCTTGACCTTGAGGCAAGCGGGAGGACTATCGAGTACGGCACTGAGTTTGACTCCTTGGCGGTATCGCGCACACCATTGTAGGCGACATGACGGCATGGTTCATCGATATGTGATGGGGTTAGACCGCCATATGATTCTGCGTGCTTGGGGTGGCTCTTCACCGAGGATGGATATTGCCGGGATGCAGCGCACGCGAGGATTGAGGCGAGAGGCGAGGATCGGCTAGATTTGGGCGGCCAAGAGGCGGGACAGCAGGTCTCGTGGCAATTTTCGGCGGGCGGCCTCAGCAGAACTAGGTCCATATTTCACCCGGCCACGAGTTCTCCTACTCGATTTCGGCGGGAGATCCGATCGGCCGGGTTATTCGGGAGCGGTCGAGCTCCAGACTTGAGGGTTTCGAGGCGGCCGTCGCCCAATCGAGACCACCTACCTCCGGTGCGTTCGATGCGGTAGGTCTCATCCGGGTAGTGCCGTATGGGTTGGGGCGTGTTACTCTTGTGGCAGCAGGGCCATCGAAGGATTGTCCGCCCCAGGCGGCGGGCGTTACAGTTCAGCCGGCGGTGCGTTGATGGATCTTCGTCTTCGATGGTCAGACGCCCCGGAGGGCAGGGTACTTATGGGCCAGCAGGCCGCGGCAGAGGTCGTGGTAGGGGTCCCAGTTCTAGCGGTCCTCAGAACCGCATATATGCTATGTCCAGCCGTTAGGACCAGGAGGCGTCACCTGATGTCGTCACAGGTACATTATTGGTTTCTTGCTGTGATGTATATGTTTTGATAGATTCAGGTTCTACCTTGTCCTGTATATCTCTTCATATTGCCAGTAGAATAGGGATAGAACCCGAGTCCATAAGACCTTTTGAGGTGGCTACGCCAGTAGGTGATTCGGTGGTAGCCGAGAGGATATATAGAGCTTGCCCAGTGACTGTAGACAGTCGTTAGACTCTAGCCGACTTGATAGAGTTGGATATGACAGACTTTGATGTGATTATGGGTATGGATTGGCTAGCATCTTGCTATGCCAATGTGGACGGTAGGGAGCGATTAGTTCGGTTCCAGTTTCCCGGCGAGTCGGTTATCGAGTGGAAGGGGAATACTGCGTCGCCGAGGGGTAGGTATATTTCTTACCTCAAGGCTAGGAAGATGGTGCGGAAAGGGTATATCTACCATATGGTTCGAGTATTCAACACTGAGGCTGAGATACCGGACCTTCAGTCAGTTCCGGTCGTTAGAGAGTTTCCAGACGTATTCCCAGACGAGCTTCCGGGTATCCCTCCGGAGAGGGAGATTGATTTTTGCATTGATTTGGCGCCAGATACTCGACCGATATCTATTCCGCCATACAGGATGGCACCTGCCGAGTTGAAGGAATTGAAGGACCAGCTGAAAGATTTGCTGGAGAAAGGATTTATCAGGCCAAGTGTTTCTCCCTGGGGAGCGCCAGTGTTATTTGTAAAGAAGAAGGATGGGACGCTGCGTATGTGTATTGATTCTGTGCGGTGAACAAGGTAACCATCAAGAACAAATATCCCCTCCCCAGGATTGATGATTTGTTTGACCAGTTGCAGGGTACGAGATGTTTCTCCAAGATAGACCTGCGATCTGGTTACCATCAGGTACGAGTTAGAGAGGCGGATATCCCGAAGACTGCATTCAGGACCCGGTATGGGCACTATGAGTTCAGGGTAATGTCTTTCGGGTTGACCAACGCCCCAGCAGTATTCATGGATTTGATGAATAGGGTGTTCAGGCCATTCTTGGATATGTTCGTTATAGTTTCATTGATGATATCTTGGTTTATTCGCGCACAGAGCAGGAGCATACAGACCATTTGAGGACGGTATTGGGAGTCCTCCGAGACCGGCAGTTGTATGCCAAGTTCTCGAAGTGCGAGTTCTGGTTAGCGTCAGTGGCTTTCTTAGGACATGTTATCGGGGCCGATGGTATTCGGGTTGATACAGCGAAGATTGAGGCAGTCAAGACTTGGCCCAGACCCACTACACCAACGGAGGTGCGCAGCTTTTTGGGCCTTGCAGGTTATTATCGGAGGTTTGTGGAGAAGTTTGCTTCTATTTCAGCACCTTTGACTAAGCTGACTCAGAAGGCAGCTATGTTCCGGTGGACGGATACTTGTGAGGAAAGTTTCCAGTTGCTAAAGGAGAAATTGACGACCGCCCAGTTCTTACTCTTCCAGAGGGTTTAGATGGATATGTGGTTTATTGTGACGCGTCAGGTGTCGGGCTTGGGTGCGTACTGATGCAGCACGGCAAAGTTATAGCTTATGCATCTCGACAACTTAGGAAGCATGAGAAGAACTATCCCACACATGACTTGGAGTTGGCAGCAGTGATTCATGCCTTGAAGATCTGGAGACATTATTTATATGGAGTTCATGTGGACATTTACACAGACCACAAGAGTCTCCAGTATATCTTCAGCCAGAGGGAGCTGAACTTGCGACAGATACGGTGGTTGGAGCTACTTAAGGATTACGATGTTGATATTCTATACCATCCAGAGAAGGCCAATGTAGTTGCAGATGCCCTTAGTCGCAGATCGATGGGTAGTCCGTGCGATGTCGACCGTAGAAAGGGATATGGTCGCGAGTTACATCAACTAGCGAGCCTTGGGGTTCGTTTGGTTGATTACGATAGTGATGGAGTTCGGGTTCAAGAGGTTCTTGAGTCTTCCATCGTCGAGGAGGTGAAGAGGCGGCGATATGAGGATCCGATTATACGGTATCGAGATCTGCATTGTTGAAAGAAATGAGTCTATTCGAGGTAGCGCTGATGGGGTGCTAAGATTCGGCGGTTGTGTGTTCCGATGTAGCGAGGACCCGTCGCGGCAGATTTCGTGAGGCACACAGTGCTCGTTATTCTATTCATCCGGGGTCGACTAAGATGTATCATGACCTCAGATGCGTGTATTGGTGGGATGGCCTGACGAGGGACGTTGCGGAGTTCGTGGCACGATGCGGGTGTCGGCGAGCGAGTTGAGCACGAAGCCCGGTGGCCATTGCGGCTATTGATATTCCGACTTGGAAGTGGGAGGTGGTAAATATGGATTTTATTACAGGGTTACCTTCCACTCAGAGGAAGCATGATTCCATTTGGGTTATCATCGACAAGCTGACGAAATCAGCCTATTTTCTTCCAGTCAGGACGACTTTTTCGGCCGAGGATTATGCTAGACTGTATATCAGGGAGATCGTGAGACTGCACGGAGTTCCTATATCGATTATTTCAGACAGATGAGCCCAGTTTACGGCTAACTTCTGGAGGTCTTTCCAGAAGGGATTAGGGACCCAGGTGAGTCTCAGTACGGTGTTTCATCCTCAGACCGAGCCGGGACGAGCGCACTATCCGCAACGAGGATATGCTGCGGGCTTGTGTTATTGATTTCAGGGGTAGCTGGGATGATCATTTGCCTCTTGTGGAGTTTGCTTATAACAACAGCTACCATTCTAGTATCCAGATGGCGCCTTATGAGGCCTTATATGGGAGGAAGTGCAGGTCACCGATAGGTTGGTTTGAAGTGGGAGAAGTTAAGTTAGTCGGGCCAGACTTGGTTCAGCAGGCAGTGGATAAGGTGAAGCTTATCCAGGAGCGGTTGTTGGCAGCTCAGAGTTGGCAGAATCGTATGCAGATCATCGGCGTCGACACTTGGAATTTGAGATAGATGATTGGGTTTTCCTAAAGGTATCGCCCATGAAGGGCGTGATGAGGTTTGGAAAGAAAGGGAAACTTAGCCCAAGGTACATTGGGCCATATCAGATTGTCCGTAGGGTAGGCAAGGTTGCCTATTAGTTAGATCTGCCATCCGATTTGGAGGCGGTACATCCAGTTTTCCATGTGTCCATGTTACGGAAATATATTGGAGATCCATCTAGAGTGCACCTGATTCATAATATCTAGGTGACAGAGGAGTTATCGTATGAGGAGAGTCCCATAGCGATACTCGATCGTCAGGTTAGGCGACTTCGGACGAAGGACGTGGCTTCCGTCAAAGTCTTGTGGCGGAACGAGAATAGGGAAGAAATGACGTGGGAAGCAGAGGATGACATGATGAAGAAGTATCCTCACTTATTCCCTACACCTCCAGGTAACCCACTTTCCTGCTTGTTAGTTTTGATTTAGCAATTATGCTTGAGTAATGTCGTGGCTATGTGGAGCGTTTTATTTGCAAAAGAATAGTTAAGAGGGTCTACGTTAAGGTTATGATTTGAGTAAGCCTAGAAGGAACATTCGGAACGAATGTTTCTAAGGGGGGGAGAATGTTATACCCCGTAGTTCTGGCCACAAGTGTGAGAGCGTGCGAAAGGGAGTAAGACTTAAAATTTTCGAAAGATAAGTTGACGGATTGTTTCGGGCGGGTTTTAGTCAACTTTGAGGCGGGATATGACCCGGTACATTGAGAGTTCCTAAGTTTTTCAAAGGCCTAGGGCGTAGTTCGTTGAGTCTAGTTTCCAACGCAACCAACCGTTCATCGATAGGACGTCGGAGTAGAAAGTTATGGGAGTTACAAGTTCGGTCGTGATCGAGGCAATGTGTTTGGACAAAGCGGCAGGCATGGCGCCGGATGCGAGGCAGCGGCGCGGATATACCGAGTCGCTGAAGTTGTAGCGCGTGGCTGAGACAGCGAGGCAGCGGCGCGAAGTTCGAGTCCGCAGAGGTTTCAGCATGGCCGCGTCGCGCAGCGCGAGCACGGGATTCCTGGCGGAAAAACTTAGGAAAAAACAGATTTCTCTTTTAAAAAACCTTGGGAGGGTGACCAGTGTCCCCCCCCATCTGATTTCTTGCATGCCTTATATTGACCAAGTCTTGAAGACTTGGTCATCTTTCAAATCCCTCTCTCTCTCTCTAAGCTTAAGCTCCCACTTCTCTCTAAAATTCCAAGAGGAATTCAAGCCTAAGGAAAAATCTGAAAAGTTAAGAACAAGAAGGAAGCTTGTGGCTAGCTTGTAGGAGTTATTGTGGTGTTGTTCTTGGAAAGGAGGCTAGCAAAGTTATTGGAATAAGTTTGGCTAAAGCTTTAAGGTAACATTTCTTCTCTTGTGGTTAGTTATTAATGTTGCATGTGAAGAAGAAGGGATGTGTAGTAGTAAATAATGCACTTAGAGTCATTGCATGTAAGAAATGTGGTTTGGATATGAAAGAATTGGTTAAGAAGATATTATGAGCATGTTGTAGCCTAAAAACAACCTTAGAATTGTTAAGTGAACTGTTGTACCTTATGGGGCAGAATTTTACACACCCAAGTTTAGGTGTGTAATCCCCTTTGAAATGTTTGGATTGTTGAGCCTTAAAAGTGGCGTTTGGATGTTAAAATTCGGCCTTGAGAAAGGTGGAAAAGTATGTAGAAACAAAGGAAATGCTGTCCAATTTTTCCATAGAATTTAAGTGACCTTGAACTTGGATTATTCTACATTGAAATTAGAGGTTAATAAACGTATCATGGTTATTTTAGGTTGACATATTACTTGCGGTAGTTTGGACTTAGCAAGTGGATTGACCGAAGAGGTATGTGAAGCTTTCCTATCTCTTGAGCATGAATAGATGTAACTATGTAGTACGGTAGACGTACAAGATTTGGTATTCTTACTTGTTTTAAGTATATAAAGACTTGTTTCGTTTTAAGAATGTATAAGTCCCTTGATTAGGGGAAAAGTATAATTTTACTAAAGTGTAGGGTTAATATAACAACTTTATGGGAAGTTGGTTTATTAGCCTTATAAAAGGTTAATGAGAAGAGATTTACTCTAAAGTAAGATAAGTAAGAACAAATGACTTGAGTTATGAAAGGCAAATTGATTTTAAGGCATCAATTGCCCAAATGTTTTATGTATGAAAAAGAGTCACTTTTGAAAGAGTTGAAGTATGTGGTACTTGGGTTAAATTCCCGGTTTTCTTTTATTAAATATATGATTAAGTGCCTTAAGTAAACTAAAATGAGAGGGTATATGAACAAGACTAATAAGAAGTTATAAGTTTTCTTAACTTATTTATGATTATGATATGATGACCGTTTGAGCTAGGGTAAGAGTATATCTGAGGGGCAAGCCCCAAGATCGTTATACCACCTCCTCCAAGGTAAGAGTATGAATGAGGGTAAGCCCAAGATCGTCATACCACCTTCTCCGGTGTAAGAGTATATCGAGGGCAAGCCCCAGATCGTTATACCATCCGCTTGGGGTAAGAGTATATCGAGGGTAAATCCCCAAGATCGTTATACCACATTAAGTGGATTTGCTACCCATGACGCGAGGAATACCTCACGCGAGTCCTTATGGGCTTATGCGGGTGAAATAGTCTCGTGCGGTAGTCTGACCTATGCGAGGAATACCTCATGCGGGTCCACAGGACCTATGCGGGTGAAATAGTCCCAGGAGTAGGGGTGCTTATTGATACTACGGGCGAGGTACCCTGTTTTGATCATGAGACCCCTATTTTATGCAGTATTATATATATACTTGTCACTCTCATTGTTAGTAAGGCACAGTAAAAGGTATTTTGATTGTCTTCCATGACTCCAGCTTACTTTTAGACTTATGATACCATTATTACAGTATTTTCCAGCTTTACATAACTGGTACATATTGTATCGACCCCTTCCGCCGGGGCTGCGTTAAATCTGCGCGGTAAGGGTAAGCAGATTGTGGATCCTCGTTCTTAGGATCACTGTTCCGGTGTCAGAAGCTCCATTCCTCCGGAAGCTTGATTTGTTGGTACGGTTATTCCCTGATGCTATAGGTATTGTGTACATTCAGGGGTATGGTGGGGCCCTGTCCCGCCACAGTTGTTATCTTTAGAGGTCTGTGGTCACGTATGTGTTTTGGGCTGTAAGAACAAGTTGTACTGCTATACTTTTGATTAAGTATGTTTTTATGGAAGGCAGCCTTATCGGCTGACCAGTGATGTTTACCTTTTTATAAGATATGTGTTACGTATGTTCCGCTGCTATTCTCTGACGTATACCTGACAGGGTACCCTGGTAGGGTACTAGTCGCGGCCCCGGGGTCGGGTCGTGACAGTTATAATTCTTTATGTATTAGACAAATTCATTCTTTTTATAACCAAGAAACCTATACTTTTAAAACCAAATATCAAATACTTTCAAATCAAGTTTCTTAACTTTAGAAATCAAGTCTCTTAACTTTATAAATCAAGTAGCTTATACTTTTAAATCCCAAGTAACTCACACCTTTAAAACAAGTTACTTCTCTTTAAATCATGTCATTTCTCCTCTTTTAAATCAATTAAGTAAATCACTCCTTTGACTCCCCTAAAGCCGTTATAACAAACTTCTCATAAAGCCATTATAACAACCTTTAGGTTTTGGAACTAAGGCACTATCCAAGAGATTAGGAACACTTCCTTTTTAAGACTCTAAGTACTTGAAGTAAAACACTTTCACTTTTGAAAATCCAAATTTCATCAGGGGAATGGATTATAACAACTTCCAATTTAAACATCCAAAGTACAATCAAGGAAGTATATAGAACAACTTCTATATTAGGCAATCCAAGTACAATCAAGGATTTGATCATTAAGGAGTAGGATTTACTTACTTTACCATAAGGAATCATGCTAGAAGAAGAGGAGATGGTTCACATACCTTTTCGGCTTAATCCACAAGCTAAGTCGAATCGCGCACGTAGAATTGTCAACCTATAATGACCACAACATGACTATCAACTTCTAGTTTCTAACGTAGAATGATACTAAGTATACAGTCTCTTATTCTACGGAAAATTGGGCAGCACTTCCTTTGTTTCTACGTACTTTTTCACCTTTTTCAAGGCCCGAAATCAATAACCAATATGCCACCTTTAAGGCTCAACACATCAACCAATCAAAGGGGATTACACGCCTTACAATACGTGTAAAATTCTGCCCCCACAATTAATACCAAGTAGTTCAATATCCAAAGCCATTCTCGGCTAACAATATACAACAACACAAAGTCTTTTCCAATTCTTTTCAATCCAAGTTGTTAAGTCTAACATGTTATATAGTCGTAAACAACTTTAACAACTACAATTCCTTCTTTATATAACATGTGACGACTGAACTAATAACCAAATTGAATTGTAATCTCAAAGGCTAATCATGCTTGTTTCGGATTAGTGGTTCTAATATCCATAACACTTATCAAACTTCAATATATATATATATATATATATATATATATATATATATATATATATATATATATATCTCATGCTTGTTTATATCCATGACTACAACAATAAGTAATCTTTAATCACTAAGACGACAAGATTGTTACCTTGATAAGCCCTTATAAAATTCCAAGATTCAAAGTCGCTCCTTAGCAAATATTAGCTCCTTCCTTCACGCTCCAATCCGCTATTTGAAGCCCTTAGAAGTTCACCAACAACTTCCCTTCCATTTTCAATCAAAACTTATGAAAACAACTTAGGTTTGCATCTTGCGACTAACGTGAAAACGTCGTTTTTCCGGGATCTTTCTATTGAGATATCCTTATAATACCCCTAGGAACCTTGGGTTAAAATATTGTGAATTATGAACCACAAACGAATTTTTTTTGTGTGGATAGCACCTCAAACCCGAGAGCTCCTTCATGAACAAGAATGAAGTCTTGAAATTTTCTAAGTGTTGAGATAAGTCTTGCTACTAGTGTAGTATATATAACATAATGGAGGGCCTAGATTAAAACACTTGTGTGGCTTGGATGAATAAATCTAAATATCTAGTCAAGTGGGCAAGTTGACTTAGTCAATTATCTCAAGCTTGTCTTCAAGACTTGATCATCCACTTGACTACTAACCTTGGTCACTTGACCACTTAACCATGGTCCAATTTCGAGCAAGCCCATGTGGGGGGTGACACGTATCGCCCTCCCATTCGTCCATAAAATTTCATTTCCCGAAAATTCCATAATTGGTCAAAATATCGGAAACCTTGTGGGCCCCACAAAACGTAAGATTTCTCGGGTGGGCCCTACGTGTCCAAATCCGAAAATGAATTTCCACAATGTTAATAAATTCCATACTCCTCAAATAATGCATTTTGAGAATCTAATTCTCATCAACGAACATTTCTCCTTTCCGAAGTTCGGAAGATTTTCCTTCGGAAAAACAATTCTTTCTTTCGTACCAATTTAGAGTCCTGATTTCTTACGTACATTCTCTTAAACATGTCCTTGAATTACGGGGTGTAAAAACTTCTGTCACGACCCGACCCGACGGGTCGCGACTAAACGCCCTAATGACGTCATTCTACTAACCTGTCACACGTAATCCGACTAATACTAAGGGAAGTATGAATTCCGACAGCACAACGCCGTAACAACAACATCTTCCAGAATAGGCGAGCCGACAAGGTTGCCTTTACACAAGACTGTACCTGCCTCCTGAGGAGTAACAACTAGCCAACATAATATAATAAGCAAGCCGACAAGGCTGCCATGAAATAAAGTCACGTATACACGGGAACATCGAAACATATAGTACAATAACATAGCTGACCAAAACAGATTCATAAGTCTACATACGTACAACTCACAACTGTCTACAGACCTCTATGAAAAGGATAACATCATATGACGGGACAGGGCCCTGACATGTCCCTGAATATATACATAAGTCTGAAAGAGGTTCTGTACCAAAATACAAAGCTCTGGATCAAATGAGCTTTTCCAACCAGCTGAGTAGGAGTCCTAGGCCTGAGGATCACCAAACTGAGAACATGTACCTGCGGGCATGAACGCAGCCCCCCGAGAAAAGGGGGTCAGTATGAAATAATGTACTGAGTATGTAAAACATGTAATACTGTAAGAAAGATCATAAGTGGCCAATAGGTAATGGGTGACATGTAAGATTATCAATTACCAATTTAACAGTGCCATGGAAAATAGAGGATCATATCAGTGATCATGAATACTTATCCATCTAATCATCCTATATACATATATCTACTGTCATGGGTATCTGTACCCGCATCATGGATGCATGTCCATGGAATCATATCTACTGTCATGGGTAACTATACCTGTATCATGGATACAGGTCCATGGAATCATATCTACTGTCATGGGTATCTATACTCTCATCATGGATACATGTCCATGGAATCATATCTACTGTCATGGGTATCTATACCCGCATTATGGATACAGGTCCATGAAATCATATCTACTGTCATGGGTATCTATACCCGCATCATGGATACATGTCTATGGAATCATATCTACTGTCATGGGTATCTATACCTGCATCATGGATACATGTCCATGGAATCATATCTACTATCATGGGTATTTATACCCGCATCATGGATACATGTCCATGGAATCATATCTACTGTCATGGGTATCTATACCCGCATCATGGATACATGTCCATGGAATCATATTTAATGTCATGGGTATCTATACCCGCATCATGGATACATGTCCATGGAATTATATCTACTGTCATGGGTATACTGCCCGACCCCTTTGGTTACGCGGTAAAGTCATATAATCACATTAGCACCAATAAAATATCCTGAGTAGCTTTACACATATTAAATCATCACTCATCTCTCAATGTAATAGAAAAAGGGCGCTATCATATTAAGTATCATTTTTAGACATCATTTGGAAACTCGATAAAATCATAAAAATGAACCTTTTTCTAGAGAATCGAGGATACTTCTCATAACTCACATTACTTGGAATTAGACTGTATAAGAACCATGTACGTCAGTCGTACGTTTACTTTATGAAAAATCATGCCAAAATAAAGAAGGAAAAGAGTTTCACATACCTCGTCGTCTATATCAATTCGAATATCTAATAATCGCCTCGACTAGCACCTTGACCTATAATAATAAGAACATGTCTGTCAACTCTATGATTCCTAACGTGAGTCATATTAAAAGACGACTCCATTATTCTATAAAAATTCGGGCAGCAGTTCCTCTGTTTATATGTACATCCATAATTTCCAAACTAAGCCAGCAATACCAACAACAAGTCATAACTCAAAGATAAAACCACAATAATCTCAGATATTCTATTTATGTCATCATAACATATTCCTTCTCTTTCATATTTATGCAATATCACAACTACAACAACAAGTAGTGCAAGTCCTAAAATTTTCAACATAATATCCTTTTACTCCTTAATCCTTTAAGACGGGTATTAGTAATTACCACGATGTATATATACATGTTTCTAATCAAATCTCCAACATTTAAACTTCACAAAATCAGCCCCTAACTTGACGCAATAAAATCCAACAATTTCAAGCAAGTTTCCGGTCAATCTCCATAAACCAATTCTTTTCTTAATTCCCTAGAATCCAATTCATGTTTCAACAATTTCTTATGAACCATTATAATCTAAATGTCAAGATTTCTTTGAAGACTTCTTTCAATTTTAACGTGCCATTAGCGGCGATAATAAGAACAACGACAATTAAATCCAACAACTCCAAAATTGGTAAAACTAGTTCCAAAATCGGTCCAATAACATTACAACAATCACATGCATGTTTAAATTACCATTTTTGCTTAATCACAAATTCATTTTCTTAATTCTAACAACATGCATTCCAATTATATCATAGAAGGAAGAATTGTATACCTCAAATCGCCCCAAAACTGTCCCAGATTTTCATCCACTTCCCCAGTCCGATTTCCCACTGATTTATCGAGTTTCTTGCACCCATTTCTCACCTTTTCAACTCCGAATTGACATACATATATTCCACAATGTTAACCCATCATTTATACATGTTTTTCTTCTCAAAAACTTGTCCAAAATTCCGAAATTCTTTGCTCAAAATCGGCCCAGCAGTAGCAGTTTTTTTCTTCACTGTTTTGTGCGATTTTGTCTACTGTTTAGGGAGATTTTGGCTTCTAATTTTGGTTAATAATGTATTCTAAGAAGAGGAGATAAAACCTTAAATTTTTTCTATGTTTTGGGGTGGGTTTCGGCTGGGATTTGGAGGAGGAGAGGAGGAGATGAAGTCTTGAAAAGAGATGAAGAATGAAGAGGTGAAGAGTTTTTCTTAAGTAAACAATAAAATTCTGAAAATTCTTAATTGCTATTAGGCCCACTCCTCTTACTTGTTTATCTAAATTAATCCCATCTTCTTAAAATAAATCCCACATAACTCATCTTTCATAAAATCTGAAAATTATAAGTTCATTTTGGTCCAATTCCCATAATTTATTAACCTTAGGTTCCACTCCTTTTAAATCCCAAAAATTTCATAAGATCTCGTATTCTCAATGTCATAACTCTTATAGAACGTTACTAATCCTTAATGGGAATATGTACAACTATCATTTTCCATTTCCATTGACACGCTCGTAGTAACCAAAAAAAAAATCGGGCTCACATCATTTGAATACCAACTTTCGGATTAGCTTGTATAAATATACTTTATATCCAATATCCGAATCTTATTTCCTAATGACATTCTTAATTATCAATTTAATCTTACGATGTGTAACAGATGTTTACTTAGCACCTTTGATTGAAGATTTACAATTGTTATGGAAAAAATGGGTTGAGTGTTTTGATGCCTATAAGAGTCATTTAATTTATGGGTGTTTTAATGTGGACCATAAATGATTTTTCGGCTTATGGGAATCCAGCGGGTTGTACTGTTAAGGGTTACAATGCATGTCCAAACTGTGGTGTAGATTCTCTGGGTAATGCTCCGGACACTGATTTGGAAAGACTACTAAACATGTACGTCATTCTTTTTATTGAAATATGCTTCTATAGTTAACTGTTTTGAATCTGAAATTATTCATCAAATTTCTCGCAGCGGCATGCAAATGTTTACAACGACAATGGGTCAAAGGAAAAAGTAGGCTTACACAAATATGGTGAAATATGTTGAAGTATGACTTAATTTATATGCCATTTGTTTCATTGTTTGCCTCACCTCTGTTTTGGATAATATGCAGACTTTTCTAGTTGCCTTCCCAACCCTTGGAATGTCCCTAAATAGGTTCTAATCATCTAACACATGTCTACTTTGGTTTTATGAATTTCCTATGTCTACATTTTGAAGTTTTCAACCACTGCAATTTCTTCAGTTCTGGTGTTTGTTCCCACTGCAAACCACTGCAATTTCATTTAAGACCAGTCCATTTGAAAGGCAAAACCGCTGCAATTTCTTCAGTTCTACTATTTTTTCCCACTTGTTACACCTCGTATTTCCTAGAAAATGAGATGAGAACGTAAGTGAGAAAATAAGATTTGAATTTTGGAACGAAAGGAAAATCACTTTTTCCTAAGGAGAAATTTCGGAACCTTGTGAAGGAAAAGGGGTTATTATTTGGAATTCGATTCTCAAATTTGGTATATGGAATTAGTAGAATATATTGGAGTTTTGAATTTTTAAGTTTCGGATTTGGTCATGTGGGGTCCACCGGAAAATTTTACGATTTTGTGGGGCCCACAATATTTCGAGATATTTTGGCCAAATATAGATATTTTTGGGGAAGAAATAATTTTGACCAATAGGAGGGTGACACGTGTCACCCCAACATGTCGTTGACTTAGATATTTTTGGATGAAAAATGGACAAGTGGACATGGGTCCCACACACACACACTTGTCCCCACTATTGTCTCTACACTTGTCAAGATCCTACCCATTGAGACACATTACATATACACATAGAGGGCTTGCAAGACTCAACACTTAGACAAATTTCACAAAGCAATATCTCTCTTTCTTTCTAGGTGTCTCGGCCAAGGCCCTCAAGTGATGAAAAAATTCATAAATCATCCAAGTTAGTTTATTAATCCAAGATTAAACTTCCTAATGGAGTGCTAAGCCAAGATAATCTCTCCCCGCCCTTAAAAATCCCTTTGGCTGAGAATAAGGGTATTGAAACCCTAGATCTTCAACTTTTGGTGTTGAAACAAGAAGATAAGATGGGTGTGAGGTTATAGAGGGTTCATATATGTGATTGGAATTTAAAAGAATCGGAGCTAAGACTAATCTAAGGACCGACTTTAAAGTGGAATGTTTTGGGCATATATAAGGTAAATCTCCTTCCTCCTCTTGATATCGTGATAAGGAAAATGGAAATAAGAAGTATATGTTGTATTGTTGTTGGTTGGGCCGAGAGTTGGGCATTTCGTGCCTCTTGATTCGTTGGATTTTTATGGTTGTTGTCTTCACGTTTTATGTGTTGTATGTTGAAGAGAATTTAGTCGTTAAATTGTTGACATGAACTATGTATAAGTTGTGGGAAAACGACTTGGATTATAAGGAATTGAAAGGAGTTATATGTTGTTATTGTTGTGGCCGAGAATGGCCGTATTTTGTTGGATATTGTGGACTGATTTTACGGACTACTTTTATGTAATTGTGGGGCAGAATTTTACACGTCAAGTAGGTGTATAATCCCATTTGGTTGCTGCTTTGTTGTGCCGTTAAGTGTGGCTTGTTTGTTGTGAATTTGGGCCTTGGAAAAAGTGGAAAAGTACGTCGAAACAGGGGAAGTGCTGCCAAATTTTCCGTAGAATAAGAGACCCTTTACTTAATATTATTATACCTTAGAAAGCTTGAAGTTGATAGAAATGCTATTGTTATTTTAGGTTGAAGTACTACGAGTGACATATTCTACTTAGCGTGTGGATTAAGCCGAAGAGGTATGTGGAACTCTTCCTATCTTTCTTTGAGCATGAACCTTATAAAATGTGTAGTACGGTGGATGTACACATTTTAAATGAAATCGGATTCATTATAGTATTTGATTTGAAATGTACAAGTTTACTTGATTTTAAAAGATAGGAGTGACTTTATTGGAAAATGATGAGTTACTTGACTTGAAAGAATAAGTGCCTTAATGTTGAAAGTAGAAGTTACTTGATTTTAAAGCCTTGAGTTGAATTTAAAAGGTGTAGTAACTTGATTTTAAAAGAGGAAGTGCCTTGATACTACGAGTGCTAATATCTTGGGGTTTATCACACAAAGGATTCTTTTTACAAGAATGAGTGTACGTAGTACTTTTGGGGTTCATGTCCCTAATATTGCATGAAATGATTCTCTTTATAAAGAATAGATGTACGTAGTACTTTTGGGGTTCAAGTCCTTAATTTTACACGAAATGAAAATGCCTTGAGTTTATAAAATGATAGTTCATTCTACGTGTTTTAATGAGAGTCAAAGAGTATTTTAACTTGCATATGGTTGCTCATGATAGTCTTTCGTCCAAGTGATGTATTCCTATATCACCGTGTCCCTCACTAAAGGGGCAGTAACATTATCGATGTTTGTGGGTTCAAGTCCCATGACATTATATCATTCCATGGATTAACTCTCTATGTATGTGGGTTCAAGTCCCATGACATTATACCTTTCCATGGATTTTCTTTCTATGTATGTGGGTTCAATTCCCATGACATAATATTATTCCATGGATTAGCTCTCCATGATGCGGGTTCGAGTCCCATGATACCATATATACTATGTGGGTTCGAGTCCCATGAGACCATTTATACTTGTGCGGGTTCGAGTCCCGTGACATTATATTTTGAGGGTAGGAGTCCCTGATTTTGGTATGACTTTGTCACGACCCGACTGGCCTGTGGATCGTGCCTTACCGAGCACCCTAGTGATACAATCATCGAGAAAATCAGCGAAATAAAAACTTAAACATGAAGCAAGACATAAAGTAAGAAACAAAGCAACTAAAACCGGTCACCTTCCCTTATAAATATATATAAAACCGAGCAGTTAAAATCCTTTACAAACCCCGCCACAACAGATTACTGCACTCTAAGAATGTAACAACAACTATGACGGACAGGCCCCGCCATACCCCGAATGTACAAGAACCTACAATCTCGTGGCAACATACCAAAAGATAAGCCTCGGAGAAACGGAGCTTCCCAAACGCCGAATCGTGATCCTATGGCGAGGATAAACAACCGGTGTACCTACTCATGCGGCATGAACGCCGCCCGGGCGAGGTCAAGACAAAGAGTACCAAGTATGTGAAATGAAAAATCGTAAATGAAACCATAAGTCTATCTAAAGCAGAGACATGTATGATAACCAAACTACGATTCGCGATATATATTAGCAAATATGTCAAGTCGTGGACTCACGCGTAAAGTCATCACTCAAATATAACCCGAATTTAACCCGCACAACGGCCGCGTGCCCAAGATCTTACCTCGGTATAAGCATGGCCATGGAACCATCCTAATGGAAGCATACCCGCCACCCATCGTGTCGGTATATCCAAAGGAAATAACAAGATAACAATCATAATGGAAGATACTCGGCCACCCATCGTGTCGGTATGTCCAAAGCAAATAACAAGATAACACTCTAATGGAAGCATACCGTGGCCACCCATCGTCGGTATGTCCAAAAGGAAATAACAAGATAACAATCATAATGAAAGCATACTCGTGGGCCACCCATCGTGTCAGTATGTCCAAAGCAAATAACAAGATAACACTCCTAATGGAAGCATACTCGTGGGCCACCCATCGTGTCAGTATGTCCAAAAGGAAATAACAAGATAACAATCATAATGGAAGCATACTCGTGGGCCACCCATCGTGTCAGTATGTCCAAAGCAAATAACAAGATAACACTCCTAATGGAAGCATACCCGTGGGCCACCCATCGTGTCAGTATGTCCAAAAGGATCGATATAGTGGAAGAATACCCGTGGGTCACCCATCGTGTCAGTATGTCCATCAATCAACCAGATAGCCGGCCCTCCAACGAGAGATGCGGTAGCACAGAAATACAACACTTGCACAACAAAGGCTATCACCACAAGCATAGGCAAGTTCAACATACTCATAAACTTTCATTTTGTTACAACAAAACCGGATTTTAACCCCAAGGTACTACGTATTTTAACTCTTTAAAAGATCCATTTCTTTCACAAAAAGTCACACGATACCCGTAGTATCAAAATAGAGTAACTATCTTTTTAAGTAAACCAAAACAATTTCCATATCTTCTTTTCGAATAAACCAACTTAAGACAAAACCATGACTTTCCTTAAAACCAAAACACTTTAATTTCCTCAAGTCTCTTTTCTTTTAGAAAACAAGTTCCTTACTTTGGAATTTAAGAAAAATCAATACTTGTTATTAATGATCTTATTAAAGCAACCATGATCTAGGAAATGTAATACAATTTTGTCTTATCTTAGCTTCTATGCAGATGGAGGTTTCTACTGGTTTAATATAATTAATTATTTGTCAATGCATTTTCCTTTATTAACGCTGCAGTGGTTTGTTCGATACTTATTCTCATTTCCGAAATCAATATAACTTATTCCTTTTTAAAACCCAATTACCCATTTCTCATAAATGCGGTTTCACAACTTTTTAACACAAACCAAGTCCTTAATATTTCACATCAAGTCATTTATAAGTCAAGTCTCTTATCTTTTAAAAACCACAAACCATTTCTTTTACCTACATAAAGTTGTTATAACAAACTTCCCATAAAGCCGTTATAACACTTTATGTTTTAAACCAACCAAATTCGTTTAGCACACGTACGTCTACCGTACAACATAGTTCACAACAATCATGCTAGAAAATATAGGAAGAGGTTCACATACCTCGCGACGATTATTGACAATTAGCGAAACGCTCCAAAGTACTATAACCCTGCTAGCCTTTTCCACCCTTCAAGTAGAATACGCTACTCGTAGTACTTCAACCTATAAAGGCCACAAAACGTCTATCAACCTCTAGATCTCTTCGTAGAACAATTCTAAGTACAAGGTTCCTTATTCTACGGAAAATTCGCGACCTCCCCGTAACCACATAAATCTCTCCTCTATCAAGGCGCTACCAAGCCAACAACTCCTGGGGGGGTTACACGTCTAACCGGACGTGTACAACACTGCCCCACAATAATACTACAAGTCTACTGTAAATACAGTCCAATGTAAATACAGTTCAATTCTTTATAATCATCCTTCCATAAATCATATACTCTATTATACACTACTACAACATGTAATCTCTAATTACAATAGGGGGATAAAGATCATTACCTCGATAAGCCCAAAATTATCCAAGATTATAAGTCGATCCTGACCAACGTTTAGCTCCACTTCCTTACGCTCCAACCCGCTCCAAGCAACCCTTAGAAGTTTCTAAATAACTTCTCTTAACACTTCAACCAACTATGAAGAATTTTCCTAGGGTTTCGTTTTTACGACTAGTGGAATAAAGTAGTATTTCCGGGCTCTTATGTTGGGATAACTTTGGAATACTACAAGGGATTTAGGCTAAGGTATTTACAACAATACTTGAAGAAATTCTTTCACAAGAGGGGGGGGGGTGTGTGGGACGAGAACCTCAACAAGGGGGAGTATTTTTGTGACTTAGAAATATTTAGTAAGTGATGAAGAAGTCTTGCAACATAAGGGGTATTTATAGATAAATCAAGGGCTAGGATTAAAGCAAGTGTATGGTGAGGATTGGGTCCAAGTGTGTGTGGATTTTACCAACCAAGTGTCCACCACAAAAATGGGACAAGTGGCTTGCCACTTGTCCCCTCACCAAACCGTCCAAGGCCATGTGTCCATCATCAATTCGGCCACATGGCCACATGGGGGTGACACGTGTCGCCCCCTACTCGTCCAAAATATTTCATCTTCCGAAAATATCCGTAATGCCAAAAATCCGAAAATAAAGTGGGCCCCACAAAACCGTAAATTTTCCCCGTGGGCCCCACGTGACCAATTCCGGAAATAAAATTCCATAATTCTCAAATATTCCAAAAAGTCCGAATACCGAATCCGGGAATCCAATTCCCATAAACGAACCTTTTTCCTTCACAAAATCCGGAAACTTTTCCGTCGAAAAATCACATCTTTCTTCCTTTTAATTTAAATGTCGTATTCTCGTACGTACGTCCTCATATACATACCCTGGAACTACGGGATGTAACATTCTTCCCCCCTTAGAAACATTCGTCCCGAATGTTCCTTCTAAGTCTCAAAACATACATGCGCTGGTATAGTCTTCACTACTATACTTACAAAACCACTTATGCCACACCTGACCATAATATAACACATGCGCAAAACTCCAATCCAAGCCAACGAGGAATCACCTCTAACATCACAAAAGCTTCCACCTATGGTGTAAAGGATACTCCCTTCGCATTTTCACTTCACAACAAAATGATCTCTTTTATTCTGTTAACACACGTTCACTCATTTCCTTACTCGTCATACCCTTCTCGTACACCCGAACTCTCTCTAGTACACGTACCATACTCCAGTCATCGCTTCAGTTTCCAAAACCTTGGAGTCACTACCTCCAAACTTGGTCATTTTACTAGCCTCAATTTCCTTTAAGGCCCTTCCCGGCCTTCACGATCCGATTCTGGTCGAACGCATCCACGAACTCGTACAACGGTTACCTAAACTTGGTCCTTGCACCCTCGTGATCCTACCAACTGGCAGGACCACCTCGAACTGACCCCACTTCAAACCGGGCTGCGGGTTGACCCGCGATCTGGCCTCAACCCGATCCGCTATCGCGCCAAACTCTCTCGTTCCCCGATCCGGAACAATCTTACTAATTCACGTCATGGAAGCTACCACTTCTATCTCAAACTACCCATGGAATAATCACACAAAACTCCACGTATACTATGCACTCCGACAAAGATTAACCGTGAAGTCTTTTACTCAAGACGGCCTTACATCTAAGGTCTCAACTGCTATAAATTCTAAGGTTCACAATTGTCTCATCCCCATACTTACCCTTTTCACTAACCAGGCTTCTAAATCATATTCTATCACAATGCCATCCGAACATAACACTTAACACATCATCATAACATCAAAACAAACTAGTCTCTAGAGGGTTAAGGATATACCTGAAAATCAAATAGGCGGTTCAAAGGACCGCTAAAACTGGGAACTTCCACCGCGACCTCTACCGTGGCCTGCCGGTGTATGAACATCCTGCCTAGCTATGGAAGGTGAAGAACCCGCAATTGATCCCATAGTCTGTGCTATCCCACCATGCCACTCCGTCGGACGATCTCGCCAAATGGCCCTGTTGGCCGCAAGCATAACAAGCTGTCGAAATAGTACGACACTCCCCAAGATGGGGTCTACCACATCGACCACATCGAGGTAGGGGTGGCTCCATCTGGCTAACACCCCTCCTCCCCCGGAAACTTGAAGCCACGAGCCACGACCGCCTCGAACATCCCGAACGTCCGAAGGCGCGGAGGACCACTGCATCGGGCGGTGGCGCATAATCGCTTTCTTCTTGGCGGTCCGCCTCGAAAGTTACCAAAGGTCCCTGCTGTCCTGGCCCTCTTATGTTGATCTCGGTCCCACGTCGGTCTCACGTTCTCAATCCTCGCATAAGCTCAGATACGGCAATGTTCATGCCCGGCTGAAGAGCTACTCCTGTACAACTCTCTGCTAGATAATCGTCAAGTCTGGTGACATATCGGTGCACTCTAACCTCCAAGTCTACCACTAAAGCGGGGACATAACGAGCCAACGAGTCAAACTCTACACGGTATTCCCGAACCGTCCGCCCGTTCTGCCTTAACATCATAAATCTATCTTCCCGAGCTCACCTCATCTGCGAGGGCAAGAAGTGTGTAAGAAATGCCTCTGAGAACTCGTCCCGACCAGCTGGAAGCGCATGCTCTCCCCGGGACAGTCCCCAGGAATCAAACCAGTCGACTGCAGTATCACGCAGCCGATGTGAACCTAATACCACCGACTCTGAGGCCCTGATCACTTTCATGATCGGCTGTAGCTGTCGAATAAACTCCTGAGGATCTTCCTCAGTTCTCGATCCATAGAACTCGGGTGGACTGCAACTCAAGAAATCCCGAAGTCTCAAACTATCGGATCTAGGGTGAACTACTGGTACTACCGGAACCTCCGACTCTCGTCTGTCCTCATTCCTAGCCACAACCCTAGCTAGTAACTGGACCATCTCCTTGTTACTCATATCCTCGGCTCCTGGTCGTGGAACTGGAGACTCAGGTATCGTAGCCTCAGTAGCTACTGCTGCTGCTCTAAACTCCCTTGGGGCTAGCGGCGTCGCAGAACTCCCCATCTAAAGTACCACCATAGGTAAAGCGGGCTGTGCCTGGTAACCTCTGCTCTGCTCGCGACTCCTCACTGCATTGCCCTTCTGGGCTCTGGTTGCCTTGCGTAGAGGCATAACTGGTACATACGAATACGTCCGAGGGAGTCCAACTTACAACACAGCTCTAAGGCACGATCTCAGAGTGAGAAGAATGGAAACCAATCCTAAATATCCTATAGCCTCCTGATTATAGGTGTGGTGCACAACACGCCGATAATTAAGACTCTACTAGATACGGTCTGTAGACACTTTCCGAGGATTAACTGCTCTGATACCACTTTTGTCACGACCCGACTGGCTCGTGGATCGTGCCTTACCCCGAGCACCCTAGTGATACAATCATCAGAGAAAATCAGCGGAAATAAAAACTTAAACATGAAGCAAGACATAAAGTAAGAAACAGGCTAACCAAAACCGGTCACCTTCCCTTATAAATATATATAAAACCGAACAGTTAAAATCCTTTACAAACCCTGCCACAACAAGATTACTGGACCTCTAAGAATGTAACAACAACTATGACGGGACAGAGCCCCGCCATACCCTTGAATGTACAAGAACCTACAATCTCAGGGCAACATACCAAAAGATAAGCCTCCGGAGAAACGGAGCTTCCCAAACGCTGAACTGTGATCCTATGAGCGAGGATCAACAACCGGTGTACCTCTACCTGCGGCATGAACGCAGCCCGGGAGGTCGATAACAGTACCAAGTATGTGAAATCGAAATATCGTAAATGAAACCATAACTATATAAAGCAGAGACATGTATGATAACCAAACTACGATTCACAATATATATTAGCGATCATGTCAAGTCGTGGACTTATGCGTAAAGTCATCACTCAAATATAACGAGAATTTAACCCGACAACGACGCATGCCCGCAGATCTTACCTCGGTATAAGCATGGACATGGAACCATCCTAATGGAAGCATACGTGGGCACCCATCGTGTCAGTATGTCCAAAGGAAATAACAAGATAACAATCATAATGGAAGCATACTCGGGCCACCCATCGTGTCGGTATGTCCAAAGCAAATAACAAGATAACACTTAATGGAAGCATACGTGGCCACCCATCGTGTCGGTATATCCAAAAGGAAATAACAAGATAACAATCATAATGGAAGCATACTCGTGGCCACCCATCGTGTCGGTATGTCCAAAGCAAATAACAAGATAACACTTAATGGAAGCATACGTGGCCACCCATCGTGGTCGATGTCCAAAAGGAAATAACAAGATAACAATCATAATGGAAGCATACTCGTGGGCCACCCATCGTGTCAGTATGTCCAAAGCAAATAACAAGATAACACTCCTAATGGAAGCGTACCCGGCCACCCATCGTGTCGATGTCCAAAAGGAAATAACAAGATAACAATCATAATGGAAGCATACTCGTGGGCCACCCATCGTGTCAGTATGTCCAAAGCAAATAACAAGATAACACTCCTAATGGAAGCATACCTGTGGGCCACTCATCGTGTCAGTATGTCCAAAAGGATCGATATAGTGGAAGCATACCCGTGGGCCACCCATCGTGTCAGTATGTCCATCAATCAACCAGATATCCGGCCCTCCAACGAGAGACGCGGTAGCACAGAAATACAACACTTGCACAACAAAGGCTATTACCACAAGCATAGGCAAGTTCAACATACTCATAGACTTTCATTTTGTTACAACAAAACCGGATTTTAACCCCAAGGTACTACATATTTTAACTCTTTAAAAGATCCATTTCTTTCACAAAAAGTCACACGATACCCGTAGTATCAAAATAGAGTAACTATCTTTTTAAGTAAACCAAAACAATTTCCTTATCTTCTTTTCGAATAAACCAACTTAAGACAAAACCATGACTTTCCTTAAAACCAAAACACTTTAATTTCCTCAAGTCTCTTTTCTTTTAGAAAACAAGTTCCTTACTTTGGAATTTAAGAAAAATCAATACTTGTTATTAATGATCTTATTAAAGCAACCATGATCTAGGAAATGTAATACAATTTTGTCTTATCTTAGCTTCTATGCAGATGGAGGTTTCTACTGGTTTTAATATAATTAATTATTTGTCAATACATTTTCCTTTATTAACGCTGCAGTGGTTTGTTCGATACTTATTCTCATTTCCGAAATCAATATAACTTATTCCTTTTTAAAACCCAATTACCCATTTCTCATAAATGCGGTTTCACAACTTTTTAACACAAACCAAGTCCTTAATATTTCACATCAAGTCATTTATAAGTCAAGTCTCTTATCTTTTAAAAACCACAAACCATTTCTTTTACCTACATAAAGTTGTTATAACAAACTTCCCATAAAGCCGTTATAACACTTTATGTTTTAAACCAACCAAATTCGTTTAGCACACGTACGTCTACCGTACAACATAGTTCACAACAATCATGCTAGAAAAGATAGGAAGAGGTTCACATACCTCGCGACGATTATCGACAATTAGCGAAACGCTCCAAAGTACTATAACCCTGCTATCCTTTTCCACCCTTCAAGTAGAATACGCTACTCGTAGTACTTCAACCTATAAAGGCCACAAAACGTCTATCAACCTATAGATCTCTTCGTAGAACAATTCTAAGTACAAGGTTCCTTATTCTACGGAAAATTACACCTCCCGTAACCACATAAATCTCCTCCTCTATCAAGGCCCGCTACCAAGCCAACAACTCCTAGGAGGGGTTACACGTCTAACCGGACGTGTACAACACTGCCCCACAATAATACTACAAGTCTACTGTAAATACAGCCCAATTTAAATACAGTTCAATTCTTTATAAGCATCCTTCCATAAATCATATACTCTATTATACACTACTACAACATGTAATCTCTAATTACAATAGGGGGATAAAGATCATTACCTCGATAAGCCCAAAATTATCCAAGATTATAAGTCGATCCTGAGCAACGTTTAGCTCCACTTCCTTACACTCTAACCCGCTCCAAGCAACCCTTAGAAGTTTCTAAACAACTTCTCTTAACACTTCAACCAACTATGAAGATTTTTCCTAGGGTTTCGTTTTTACGACTAGTGGAATAAAGTAGTATTTCCGGGCTCTTATGTTGGGATAACTTTGGAATACTACAAGGGATTTAGGCTAAGGTATTTACAACAATACTTGAAGAAATTCTTTCACAAGAGGGGGGGGGGTGTGTGGGACGAGAACCTCAACAAGGGGGAGTATTTTTGTGACTTAGAAATATTTAGTAAGTGATGAAGAAGTCTTGCAACATAAGGGGTATTTATAGATAAATCAAGGGCTAGGATTAAAGCAAGTTTATGGTGAGGATTGGGTCCAAGTGTGTGTGGATTTTACCAACCAAGTGTCCACCACAAAAATGGGACAAGTGGCTTGCCACTTGTCCCCTCACCAAATCGAGCCGTGTGTCCATCATCAATTCGGCCACATGGCCACATGGGGGTGACACGTGTCGCCCCCCTACTCGTTCAAAATATTTCATCTTCCGAAAATATCCGTAATGCCAAAAATCCGAAAATAAAGTGGGCCCCACAAAACCGTAAATTTTCCCCGTGGGCCCCACGTGACCAATTCCGGAAATAAAATTCCATAATTCTCAAATATTCCAAAAAGTCCGAATACCGAATCCAGGAATCCAATTCCCATAAACGAACCTTTTTCCTTCACAAAATCCGGAAACTTTTCCGTCGAAAAATCACATCTTTCTTCCTTTTAATTTAAATGTCGTATTCTCGTACGTACATCCTCATATACATACCCTGGAACGACGGGGTGTAACAGACTTGCATATTTTGAAAAGGTAAGAATTGACTCTCATTACTTTCATATTGATAAGGCACAGTTGTACTGCTCTTTTGATTATCATACATGTCTCCTATTTTATTTTAGACTGTTATGATTTTATTACAGTACATTCAGTTTCACATACTTGGTACATCTTTCGTACTGACCCCCTTTCCTCGGGGGCTGCGTTTTATGCCACAGGTGTAGACACACAGGTTGGTGATCCTCGCTCCTAGGATCTCTGTTCAGTTTTTGGGAAAAAGCTTCATTACTCCGGAGGCTTATCTTTTGGTACGGATCCCTGGTATGGTAGGTTTTTGTACATTCATGGGTATGGCGGGGACCTGTTCCATCACAGTTAGGTGTCCAAATTCTTAGAGGTCTGTATTCATAAGTGGGCTGGTCTTACGAGAGTTATATTTATTATTGGCCTGATGTATAACTATATTGCCGGGGTGTACCCGTTGTTTATATAGAGGCAGCCTCACCGGCTCGTCTTGTTGTTATTCCTACAATTTCTTCGGTTTGTTTATTGGCCTATGTTTTATATGTGATATGAGGGCAATAAAGGGGGGTGCCCAGGTGGGGCACCAGTCGCGGGCCCGGGATCGGGTCGTGACACCACTGCAAACCACTGCAATTTTTACCATTTCTCATTACTTGTAGTTATTTGAGAAGAATACATGTTTTAAATTAAATGCAATTTATCATGGGCTATATTTCTGAACTGAGTTGTAGTGGCATGGTCTGATTTGTTTTGTTTACTGGTTATGATTATTCACACATAAACTAGCTGTAGTGGTCTGGTTTATTTAAGCATTTGTGAGCTGTAGTGGTATGTGAGTTGTAGTGTGGTCTGTGAGCTGTAGTGGTCTGGTTTCCAAGACATGAAACTTGTCTCTGCAATATCAGAAAAGTTCTAGTGTTTACAAGGTTCAGAAAACTTCAGAAATTGAAGACCAGTCCATTTGAAAGGCAAACCACTGCAATTTTTGTAGTCTCTGCATGTGTGCATATATATAAGCCTAGAATGATTATATATTTAGTGAATCTTTACAATTTTTATTTTAAGTTATATTTATATATTTAATTCAATGACATGCACCACTACAACCGGGTGGTACAGAGTGTGGATATTATGTTATGCATTTTATGAAAGAGTTGATGTTAGATTCAACTTTAATGACCAATAATGTAAGTACTTCTATATTTAAATGATAGATCAATAACCATGTTAATTAGTACATCATTTCAAACAGTACTAATTATTTTCTTTTTGTGGTTTATAGTTTTATGACAAACGCATGTACTCCTAAGAGGAACTTGATGATGTTCGTGTAGAGTAGGTGTCACGACCCGAACCCGGGCCCGTGACTGGTGCCTTACCCCGGGCACCCTAGTGATACATCATCAGAGAAAATCAGCGGAAATAAAAACATGAACATGAATTAAGAGACATGATAAATAAACAGGCCAACCAAAACAGTTGCCTTCAGTATATATACATAAATACCCGAACAGTTATCCTTTTTACGCATCGCCACAACGATTATGCACTTAAGAAGTGACAACAACTATGACGGACAGGCCCGCCATACCACGAATGTACAAGAACCTCTGCACTCGGGTAACATACCAAAGATAAGCCTCGAAGGAACGGAGCTTCCCAACACGCTGAATGTGATCCTATAAGCGGATCGATCGATGTACCTTTACTGCGGCATGAACGCAGCCCGAGCGAGGTCAAGACAACAGTACCAAGTATGTGAAATCAGAAATATCGTAAATGAAATCATAATAGTCTATATAAAGCGGAGACATGTATGATAACCAAACTACGATTCACAACATAAAAGCGATCATGTCAAGTCGTGACTCACGCCTCAAAGTCATCCTCATGCCCGTGGAACTCCTTCCTCACCGCCGGCCTAGGTACAAATCATGTGATACGTATAACGGTCTCGGCCCATCTTATGGACCCAATATAGAAAAGTGTGGAATACATTCTGTTCATCCCGTGAACCGGTAGTCGAGTGGAATACATTCCCGGATGAACCGATAGTCAAGTGAAATACGTTCCCGGATGAACCGGTCATCAAGTGAAATACATTCCCGGATGAACCGGTAATCAAGTGAAATACATTCCCGGATGAACCGGGAATCAAGTGAAATACATTCGGATGAACCGAGTCGAGTGAAATACATTCGGATGAACCGGTAGTCGAGTAGAACCACGACTTGCACAACAAGGCTATCACACGTAACATGGTCAAGTTTCATAACAACAAGCATAAGCAAGTTACACACAACTCAAGGTACTTTCATTTTATGTCAAAGTCCGAATTTTAACCCTAAAGTACTACGTACGTTAAATTCCTTTTAAGAGATCCATTCCTTTTATAAAAGTCACCCGTTACCCGTAGTATATATACATATAGAAAACAAAGAGTAACTTACATCTTTTAAGTAAACCAAAACAACTTCCATACCTTTCCTTTTTAAAACCAAATTAAGGCAATGACATGCCTTCTTGGACCAAAACACTTCTCTTTTTAAAGTCAAGTTACCACATTAAAACCAATGATAAAAACCCTTCTTTTGTTCTCATAAAGTCGTTATAACTAACTTCCTGAAAAGTTGTTATAACACTTTATGTTTTAAACCAATTTAAGACAAAACAATGCCTTTCTTTTCCTAGAGTTCGGTTGCCTAATTTCAATTACTCAAGTCTCTTTACTTTAGAAAAGTTTCATAGTTCGATGTCTTAATTTCCTTTAAAACAATTGAGTAACATATGCCATAGGCGTGAAGCTTTATTCTTGTTTATAACCATTTATTAAAGCAGCCATAATCTAGAAAATGTAATATCATTTTGTCTCATCTTAGCTTCTATGCAGATGGAGGTTTCTACTGGTTTTAATACAATACTTCATTATTCACTACATTTTCCTTTATTAACGCTGCAGTGGTTTGTCGATACTCATTCTGATTTCCGAAATCAGTAAAACATTATTCCCTTTTTAAAACCAAGTACTCATTACTCACGAATGAGGTTTCACACTTTTAACAAAATTCATATCAAAACCATTAAGTCAAGTCTCTTATAATCTAAAAATCAGTAAACCATTCTTCTTTATCGTTCTTAAGACGTTATACCTAACTTCCCATAAAGCTAGTATAACACTTATGTTTTTAAAACAACCAAATCTGATTAACACGTATGCGTCTACCGTACTACATAGCTCACACATATCATGCTAGAAAAGATAGGAAGAGGTTCACATACCTCGCGACGATTATCGACTAATAGCAAAATGCTCCAAGTACCTCAAACCGTCGGCTACTCCTTGAGCCAAGCAGATCACGCCATACGTAGTACTTCAACCTATAGAGGCCACAAGGCGCCTATTAACATCCTAGATCTCAAATGTAGAATATTCTACGTAAAATTCAAAGATTCTCCCGCAACAACAGTAAATCTCCTCTCTATCGAGGCGGCTACCAAGCCAACCAGGGGGTTTGCACGTCTGACGGACGTGTACAATTCTACTACACAAAGAATGCTACACAAGTCAAGCGTAATATAGTCTATGTAATTACGATTCGCCACTTCTTAAAATTCAGGCTTAAGTCGCAAGACATTGCCGTAAGTATTATTCAGGCTTAAGTCAAAAGACATTGCCGCACAACTATGTTCAGTTCTATATATAGTATACTTAACCATATACTCCTACAACATGTAATTTCCAATTACTGTAAGGTCAAGAATGTTTACCTCGATAAGCACAAAATTATCCGAGTTTAAATGTCGATACTGAGCAAGGTTTAGCTCCTACTCCGTGCGCTCCGACCCGCTCCAACCAACCCTTAGAAGTTCTAACCAACTTCTACTTATAACTTCAACTACGGGTGAAGATTTACTTAGGGTTTCGTTTGTGACTGAGGGAAGTATAATAGTATTTTCTGGGCTTGTAAAAGGGGTACCTTGGAAAGTACTACAAGGTATTTGGCTAAAGTATTTTGGGCATTATAACAATACTAGGAGAGTATTTCTATACCACAACAAGGGTATTATACGAAACAACTAGGCTAGTGGGGTACCCATTGCTAACCACTACAAAGGGGGAGGAAGCTCGCCAAAGGGCCTCAAAGAGGGGAGGGTGTGGTGGGCGAGAACAAGAGGAGGGAGTGTTTGAGACTTAGGTAGATTGCTCAAGTGAGGATGAAGAAAGTCTTCAACTTAGAGGGGTATTTATAGGTCAAGTGAAGGCCAACCAATGGCCAAGATGAAGACAAGTGCATAGCAAGTGTAAGGCCAAGATTTAGCCATGTGCTACCTTATCCATCTACACAAAATATCCTACCTAACCCTTGACCAAAAATTCAACACCAAAACGTGCAGGGCTAGCTTTGCCGTCCACTCTTCCAATTAGAGGTGACAAGTGTCGCCCTCTCGTTGGTCCAAAATGTTTCGTCTCTCGGAAAAATCCGTAAAAATTAAAAATGCCATAGCCGGAATTTTCCCTACGAAAGCTGTGGAAACGTTTCGTCGAAAAACGACTCTAATCGGGTGTTGTGTACAAATTTCGAAACTAGCCATCTTTAAGGCTCAAATTGCATACGTACATACTCTGGAAATACGGGGTATAACATTCTCCCCTCCTTAGAAACATTCGTCCCGAATGTTCCTTCTCAAGACGGGTAACGATAAAGTTCTTCTTAACAAGTTGTCAACGCCACAATTGGCCACGAAATAACACATGCACGCAAATACTTATATCCAAGTCCACGAGGAAACACCTCTAACATCACAAACTTTTGTCACTTGCCGCGAGGTTCTAGTGTTACTCCGGCGACCCAACAAATGGTACCGGACTGCATGCGATCCCTGAGGTCTAAAATATACATCCTTCGCACCTTCTCCCTTCACAAGAAATGATCATAACTATGCTCGCAATACATGCTCGCCTCTACCCTTACTCGTCGTACTCTTCTCGATCACTTGAACTCTTCTAGTATACGTACCACACTTCGCCATCGTCACTTCTCCAAACCTTGAGTCACCACCTCCAACTTGGTTATCTTACTAGCCTCGATCTTCCTTAAGGCCATTCCCGCCTTCACGATCCGCTCGTTGCTCATATCCTCGAACTCATACGATGGTCAACAAAACTGGGCCTAGCACCTCGTGACCCTACCACCGGCGGGACCACCCGAGTGACCCAGCGCCGAACAGTGCGGGTTGGCCCGCAACATGGCCCCAACCCGACCCACTGTCGCGCCAACTCTTGCTCCTCGACACGGAACAATCTTGTTAAGTCACATCATGAAAGATACCACTTCCATTTACCCAACCCAGGGACTTATCACACAATACATTCTAGGCATAAAATGCACTCTGACAAGGATCACTCGCAAAATCTTGTACTCAAGACGGCCGTACATCTAAGGTCTCAACTGTAATATTCTAAGGTTCATCATTTCTCACCCTGAGCTTACCCTTTTTCCCCAACTGGTTCCTAAATCACATTTTAGCACAAAGCTATCCGAACATAACATTTAACACATTAACATAACATCAAAACATACAAGCCTCTAGAGGGTTAAGGATATACACGGCTACCGCTCCACTCTAATCGTAAGTGCGCCTGCAGGCGCATAATCGTAGAAGGCGATGAACCCGCCATCGATCCGTAGGCTGCGTCATCTGCCGTACCTCTCCTATAAGCACGCCTTCTCGTCCACATGGCTCGACGGCCGCAGTGAAACAAGCACCCGAAAGACGACATTCCGGGATGATGTTTGCCACATCGCGCACACCGTGAGGGACATGAACTGGTGGCTAGCACTCACGTATACCGCGGAACGAAGCCTCGAGCTCGACCAGCTCCGAATACCTGAACGTCTCAAGATCGGCGAGGGACCACTGCATCGGGCGGAGGTACATAACTAGGCTACTGAGGCGGTCCGCCTCAAAGTTACCAAAGGAACTCGCTGCTCGGCCTCTTCTGCGATCTCGGCCATTCCGTCGACCTCTCCGTGCCTCACATCCTAGCGCATGAGCTTGCATGCGGGCAATGTCCATGCCCCCAAGAGCTACACCTGCATGCCTCGCCAAGTAATCATCCGGCCGGTGACGTGGCGGTGTACTGCCCTCCATATCGGCTACCACAATGGAACATACCGAGCTAATGAGTCGAACTCACATTGTACTCTCTAACCGCCCGCCCGCCCCGCTCAACGTCAAAAATCTGCCCGAGCCCTCTCATTTGTGGGGCAAGAAATGTGCAAGAAAAGCCCTTGAGAACTCGTCCCAAACGGCCGGAAGTGCATGCTCTTCCCGACAACTCCCGAATCAAACTACCAATCGCAGATCACGCGGTGATGCGAACGCAATACCACCGACTCGCCTCGAGACTCGATCACCCTCATGATCCGTCAGTGTCGGATAAACTCGAGGTCGCCTCGCCTCGATCCATATAACATCGGGCTACAACTCGTAAAGTCACGTAGCCTCAAATCGCTCGGGGTGAACTACGGTGCATCGGGCCGGAATCTGCGATCTAGCCTATCTCATATTCGCCACGACTCGCCGAATCGGGCCATCTCCTTGTACCCCATCTCATCTGCTCCAGCCGGGACCGAGGCTCAGTATCAGAGTCTCGCAGCCCATCGCTGCGCTTAAACTCGCTGGTCCGCGGCGTCGCGAAACTTCGCCGCTAAGCATCGTCTCAGATCGACCGCTCGCGCTCGCATTCTCAGATCTCACTAATGCTCCTCGATCGCTTTGCCCATTCGGGCTGGGTTGCCTTACGCGAGGCATAATCGTAAAGGAAAGGAATACGTCAGAGGGGTCCAACTTATCACACAGCTCTAAGGCACGATCTCAGAATGAGAAGAATGGAAACCAATCCTAAATGTCCTATAGCCTCCTGATTATAGATGTGGTGCACAACACACCGATAATCAAGACTCTACTAGACACGGTCTGTAGACACTTTCCGAGGACTAACTGCTCTGATACCACTTTTGTCACGACCCGAACCCGGGCCCGTGACTGGTGCCTTACCCCGGGCACCCTAGTGATACATCATCAGAGAAAATCAGCGGAAATAAAAACATGAACATGAATTAAGAGACATGATAAATAAACAGGCCAACCTAAAAATGCTTGCAAGATATATACATAAATACGAACAGCTTATCCTTTTTACTGCACTACGCCACAGCATTACTGCACTTCTAAGAAGTGACAACAACTATGACGGGACAGGGCCCCGCCATACCCCTGAATGTACAAGAACCTACAGACTCAGGGTAACATACCAAAGATAAGCCTCCGAAGGAACGGAGCTTCCCAACACGCTGAATGTGATCCTATAAGCGGGGATCGACAGTCGATGTACCTTTACCTGCGGCATGAACGCAGCCCCCCGAAGGAGGTCAGTACAACAGGTACCAAGTATGTGAAACTGTAAAATACTGTAAATGAAATCATAATAGTCTATATAAAGCAGGAGACATGTATGATAACCAAACTACAGTTCACAACATAAAGCCATGTCAAGTCAGGGACTCACGCCCTCAAAGTCATCCCTCATGCCCGTGGAACTCATTCCTCACTGCCGGCAGTCTAGGTACAAATCATGTGATACGTATAACAGGTCTCGGCCCATCTTATGGACCCAATATAGAAAAGTGTGGAATACATTCCCGGTTCATCCCATGAACCGGTAGTCGAGTGGAATACATTCCCGGATGAACCGGTAGTCAAGTGAAATACGTTCCCGGATGAACCGGTCATCAAGTGAAATACATTCCCGGATGAACCGGTAATCAAGTGAAATACATTCGGATGAACCGGTAATCAAGTGAAATACATTCGGATGAACCGGTAGTCGAGTGAAATACATTCGGATGAACCGGTAGTCGAGTAGAACACGAGACTTGCACAACAAGGCTATCACACGTAACATGGTCAAGTTTCATAACAACAAGCATAAGCAAGTTACACACTGACTCAAGGTACTTTCATTTTATGTCAAAGTCGAATTTTAACCTAAAGTACTACGTCGTTAAATTCCTTTTAAGAGATCCATTCCTTTTATAAAGTCACCCGTTACGTAGTATATATACATATAGAAAACAAAGAGTAACTTACATCTTTTAAGTAAACCAAAACAACTTCCATACCTTTCCTTTTAAAACCAAATTAAGGCGATGCCATGCCTTGTTGGACCAAAACACTTCTCTTTTAAAGTCAAGTTACCACATTAAAACCAATGATAAAAACCCTTCTTTTGTTCTCATAAAGTCGTTATAACTAACTTCCCATAAAGTCATTATAACACTTTATGTTTAAACCAATTTAAGACAAAACAATGCCTTTCTTTTCCCTAGAGTTCCAGTTTGCCTAATTTCAATTACTCAAGTCTCTTTACTTTAGAAAAGTTTCATAGTTCGATGTCTTAATTTCCTTTAAAACAATTGAGTAACATATGCCATAGGTGTGAGCAGTTTATTCTTGTTTATAACCATTTATTAAAGCAGCCATGATCTAGAAAATGTAATATCATTTTGTCGTCTTAGCTTCTATGCAGATGGAGGTTTCTACTGGTTTTAATACAATACTTCATTATTCACTACATTTTCCTTTATTAACGCTGCAGTGGTTTGTCGATACTCATTCTGATTTCCGAAATCAGTAAAACATTATTCCCTTTTTAAAACCAAGTACTCATTACTCACGAATGAGGTTTCACACTTTTAACAAAATTCATATCAAAACCATTAAGTCAAGTCTCTTATCTTAAAAATCAGTAAACCATTCTTCTTTATCGTTCTTAAGACGTTATACCTAACTTCCCATAAAGCTAGTATAACACTTATGTTTTTAAAACAACCAAATACAGTTAACACATGTACGTCTACCGTACTACATAGCTCACACATATCATGCTAGAAAAGATAGGAAGAGGTTCACATACCTCGCGACGATTATCGACTAATAGCAAAATGCTCCAAGTACCTCAAACCGTCGGCTACTCCTTGAGCCAAGCAGATCACGCCATACGTAGTACTTGACCTATAGAGGCCACAAGCGCCTATTAACATCCTAGATCTCAAATGTAGAATATTCTACAGAAAATTGCAACACCTCCCCATGGCAGCGTAAATCTCCTCTCTATCAGTAGCTACCAAGCCAACCTGGGGTTTACGTCTGACGGGCGTGTACAATTCTACTACACAATGCTACACAAGTCAGCGTAATATAGTCCTATTTAATTACTGATTGATTCACTTCTTAAAATTAGTGCTTAAGTCGCGACATTGCGTAAGTATTATTCGAGCTTAAGTCAAAAGACATTGCCGCACAACTATGTTCAGTTCTATATATAGTATACTTAACCATATACTCCTACAACATGTAATTTCCAATTACACGAAGGTCAAGAATGTTTACCTCGATAAGCCCAAAATTATCCGAGTTTAAATGTCGATCTGAGCAAGGTTTAGCTCTACTCAGTGCGCTCAGGCCGCTCGACCAACCCTTAGAAGTTCTAACCAACTTCTACTTATAACTTCAACTACGGGTGAAGATTTACTTAGGGTTTCGTTTGTGGTGAGGAAGTATAATAGTATTTTACGGGCTTGTAAAGGGTACTTTGGAAAGTACTACAAGGTATTTGGCTAAAGTATTTTGGGCATTATAACAATACTAGGAGAGTATTTCTATACCACAACAAGGGTATTATACGAAAACAACTAGGCTAAGGGGGTACCCATTGCTAACCACTACAAAGGGGAGGAAGGCTCGGCGAAGGGCCTCAAAGGGGAGGTGTGGTGGGCGAGAGAACAAGAGGAGGGAGTGTTTGAGACTTAGGTAGATTGCTCAAGTGAGGATGAAGAAAGTCTTCAACTTAGAGGGTATTTATAGGTCAAGTGAAGGCCAACCAATGGCCAAGATGAAGACAAGTGCATAGCAAGTGTAAGGCCAAGATTTAGCCGTGGCTACCTTATCCATCTACACAAAATATCCTACCTAACCCTTGACCAAAAATTCAACACCAAAAAGCGTGCAAAGGGCTAGCTTTGCCGTCACTCCTTCCATTAGAGGGTGACAAGTGTCGCCCTCTCGTTGGTCCAAAATGTTTCGTCTCTCGGAAAAATCCGTAAAAATTAAAAATGCCATAGCCGGAATTTTCCCTACGAAAGCTGTGGAAACGTTTCGTCGAAAAACGACTCTAATCGGGTGTTGTGTACAAATTTCGAAACTAGCCATCTTTAAGGCTCAAATTGCATACGTACGCCCTCACGTACATACTCTGGAAATACGGGGTATAACAGTAGGGATTGTATTTTTCAAAGATACTTGCCTAGACGGAAGTTTAAACTAAATGATGATGAGTGAACTGTTTAGATTGATAAGATAGTTAATTAACAATGTTTTAGTCTTTAATTTAACACTTTAGTAACACTCTGAATGCTTATATCCATTTTGCGAACACTTTGTACAAATTATAGTTATTTAATGTATATTTTTGGTGTTATTTAAATTAATAGTCCATTTCATTGTTGTAATTTCAATTTGAAATATTAAATTAGTTCCAAAAAAAAAACGCCAAATTTAATTTTCCCGCCATATTAAAATAAATTATTAATTTAATTGAAATTTAAAAAAAAATTGAATCAAAATTTAATTTAAGTGACAATTGTGTGACAGGTAAAAACCGTCACATGTAGTGTGACTCATGTGACGGTAATGTCACGACCGACCGGTCAAGGATCAGTGCCCTACAGGCACCTGTTGAGTATACATCGAGAATAGCAGGAACATACACAACATAAACACATGTGAATCTGATAACATCCCGGGCTAGCCGAAGTAAGGTCGCTACATAATATAAACATACTCAAAAGTACAATCTGATAATCGATTCTTCATGACCACATATGTGAATACAGACCTCTAGGAATAATAACTGTGGCGGGACAGGGCTGTTACACCCCGTAAGTCCAAGACATGTATAAGAGAATGTACGAAAGGAAACAAGACTTGGAAAAGGATACGAAAGGAAGAATTGTTTTTACGACGGAAAATGTTCCGAACGTCGGAAAGGAAAAATGTTCGTTGTTGGGAATTGGATTCTCAAAATGTATTATTTGAAGAATATGAAACTTATTAAATTATGGAAATTTATTTTTTTACGGATTTGGTCACGTGGGGCCCACCCGAGGAATTTTACATTTTTGTGGGGCCCACGAGGGTTACGGAATTTTATGGACGAATGAGAGGGCGACACGTGGCACCCTCACATGGCTTGGTCGAAATTTATGCAAGGGTATGATGGTCATTGACCACCTTGGAAGATTAGTCTTACTAGCATGACATTGTTGACAAGTCAACTTGTCCACCTAGGCTTGATCCAAGTGAAACCTATCCTATCCACTCAAGTGTTGAAATCTTAGCCATCCATTGTGTTTTATATACATAGCTAGTGCAAGACAAGCTCATTTTACACTTAGAAAAATTAGAGAACATTGAGCTTAGCCAAGGAGTCCTCTCGGGTTCACCATCTCACACATGAAAATTTTTGTAATTTTGATCCATTAGCCACAAGACTTTAACCCAATGTTCCCAAGGGTGTTGTAAGGTTATCTCAATAGAAAGATTTCGGAAAAACGGAGTTTTCACGTTAGTCGCAAGGCGGAAACTATTGGAGTTCTTCAACTTTGAAGTTGGAACTTGAAGATGGGTTCTTCATAGGCCTATAAGGAGTGCTTGGAGCGGATTGGAACCTAAGGAAAGGAGCTAAGAATTGCTAAGGCGCGACTTTGAATCTTGGAATTTTTTAAGGGCTTTGAAAGGTATAATCTTGTCGTTTTAGTAATTAAGTTTACTTATCATTGTAGCTATGGATATTAGCAAGCATGAGTTATATATTATGTAGTTGGATTAGTGTATTGGCTATTGGAACCCTAATCCGAAAAACTAGCATGTTAGCCTTAAGACTACAATTCAAGTTGATTATTCGTTTAAGTCGTCGCATGTTGTGTTTGAAGGAAATTGTAGTTGTTGAAGTTGTTTATATCTAAATAACATGTTGACCTAAGAACTTGAAATTGGAAAAGGATTGAAAAAGACTTAGTGTTATTGGTTATATGTTGGCCGAGAATGGCTAGTGTAGTATTATACTATTTGGTATGAATTGTGGGGCGGAATTTTACACGTAGTGTAAGGCGTGTAATCCCCTTTTGTTTGGATGTTGTTTGGAGCCTTAAATGTGGCTTGTTGGTTATTGTATTCGGCCTTGAAAAAGGTGGCAAAGTGAGTAGAAACAAAGGAAGTGCTGCCCGATTTTCCGTAGAATTAGAGACCAAATACTTAGTATTATTCTACGTTAGAGACTAGAAGATTGATAGTCTTGTTGTGACCATTATAGGTTGAAACTTCTACGTACGATGTATTGAAGCAGCTTGTGGATTTTAGCGAAAAGGTATGTGAACTATCTCCTCTTCTAGCATGATTCCTTAGAATAAAGAAAGTAAGTTCTACTCCTGAATGATCCATTCCTTGCTTGTATTTGGATTGCCTAAAATAGAATTTGTTCTAAGTACTTCCGAGTGTACTTTGATGTTTAAATTGTAAGTAGTATAATCCATTCCTTAGGAAGTTTGGATTCTTAAAAGTGAAGGTATTTTTCTTAAAGTACATAGAGACTTGAAAAGGAAGTGGTTTCCAAATCTTTTGGCTAGTGCCTTAGTTCTAAAACCTAAAGGTCATTATAATGACTTTAGGGGAGTCAAATGAGTGATTTACTTATTTGATTTAAAAGAGGAGAAATGACATGATTTAAGAGAAGTAACTTGCGTTAAGGGTGAAGTTACTTGAGGTTTAAAAAGTAGAAGAAAACTTGTTTTCTAACTATTAAGAGACTTGAAGTATTTTGAAAGTTAAGAACTTGATTTGTAAGTATGTGATACTTGGTTTTAATAGTATAAGTCTCTTGGTTATTGAAGGAATGGATACGTCTAAAACCATAAAGGGTTATAACGGCTTTATGGGAAGTTGGTTATAACGGCTTTATGGAAGGTTTAGAAAGTTGTCTATTTTGATTAAATCGGAATAAGTTGCCTAGATTGTGAAAATTTGGAGTTACTTGATTTCAAGCTTTGAAATGAGTTTTCTAAAAGTGTAGTAACTTACTTTGAAAAATAGACACGCCTTGATACTACGGGTGTTAGTATCTTGGGGCTTTACATAAAAAGGAGTCTTTTATAAAGGAATGTACGTACGTAGTACTTTGGCTTGTTAAAAGAGAATTATTCTAAGTGTGCCTTGATAAGTACTTTGGCTTGTTAAAAGAGAATTATTCTATGTATAACTTGATAAGTACTTTGGCTTGTTAAAAGAGAATTATTCTAAGTGTGCCTTGATAAGTACTTTGGCTTGTTAAAAGAGAATTATTCTATGTATAACTTGATTAGTACTTTGGCTTGATAAATTGAGGATTTGTCTAAGTGTGCCTTGATAAGTACTTTGGCTTGTTAAAAGAGAATTATTCTATGTATGCCTTGATTAGTACTTTGGCTTGATAAATTGAAAATTTGTCTAAGTATGCCGTGATAAGTACTTGGGCTTGTTAATCGAGAATTGCCTATGTGTGCTGGAAATAGCCGGTTGTGTGCTATTGGTATATCAGTCGTTTCGGGGTCATTCCCCGGGTTTGTGGCATTTGCATAATTCTGTGGATTTGCTACCCACGATGCGAGGAATACCTCATGCGAGTCCGTAGGGCTTATGCGGGTGAAATTGTCCCATGCGGGCGGGTCCAGCCTATGCGAGGAATACCTCATGCTAGTCCGTAAGGGCTTATGCGGGTGAAATAGTCCTATGCGAGGAATACCTCATGCGGGTCCGAAAGGGCTTATGCGGGTGAAATAGTCCCATGCGGGCGGGTCCAACCTATGCGAGGAATACCTCGCGCGGGTCCACGCGACCTATGCGGGTGAAATAGTCCGGGAATAGGATTGCTAAATGATCTGCGGCGGATGGTCCCGCTTGATCATGAGCTTCCTAGTTTATATTGTAAGGATACTCTTGTTTACTCATTGTTAGTAAGGCACAATGTGTTGTATTTTGATTATCATGTATGTCCCGGATTTGTTTGTGTTACCCTACGGTCATGCTTTTAAGAGGTGGGATTAGGGCATGGGACCACGAGGTATTGAGGACACGGTGGGACTTGGTGTTCATGTATCCTTATTGGTGTTATTACATCATGGATGCCGGTGAGGAAGGATTCCACGGGCATGATTGATATTATGGGCGTGAGACCCGTGGTTATATTGAGTAATGACTTTGAGGCTGCGTCACGACTTGATATGACCGCCATGTGTTATGTATCGTAGGTTGGATATCATACATGTCTCTGTGTTATTTAGGCGATATGATTTTATTACGATTTCATCGCTCACATACTTGGTACATTCTTCGTGATCGACCTCTCCTTGAGGCTGCGTTCATGTCGCGAGTTTAGGTACGCAGATTCGGTGATCGGCAGTGTAGGATCTGCTCGGGGTTTTGGATAAGCTCATTCTATTAGGAGTTTATCTTTGGTATATGTCCTTCAAGATGTGCTTTGTATAGTTTTGGGTAGTGCGGGCCTTGTCGTCATAGTTCGATTTAACTCCTGCAGAGGTCCGTATTCATATGTGGGATTGGACTCGTATGCGGTGTAGTGTCTTTTGTTTATGTATATATGGCAGCCTTGTCGGCTTTGCCACTTGCACGACGTTTGTTTTAAAAAAGAAAAAAATGAGGTGTTATTTGATTCATGACTTACTTGTATTGTTAAGGTAGAAGGGTGCCCAGGTAGGGCACCAGTCACGGGCCCGGGGTTCGGGTCGTGACAAGGGCCCCGCCATACCCCTGAATGTACATAAATCTACAACCAGGGAAAAGACTGTACCAAAATGAGATAAGCCTCCGGATAAATGGAGCTTCTGACGTCTGATACGTGATCCTAAGAATGTTGATCCACCACCTGCTTACCCTTTCCTGCTGCATGAACGCAGCCCCCGAGGAAGGGGGTCAGTACACAATATGTACTAAGTATGTAAAACTGGAAAGTACTGTAATTACAACATAAGTTTAAAAAAAGCCGGAGACATGTATGATAACAATTACGATGCGATGCCTTACTAACAATGAGAGTAAATCAAAGGAATACGTACAACATCACAATAGGAGACTCCCGATCAAATCATGGGTAGCGAACCCATAGAAACAGGTGGTATAACGTCTTAGGGTTCTTACCCCTCATTTATACTCTTACCCTGAAGCAGGTGGTATAACGTCTTGGGGGTTTGCCCCTCATTTATACTCTTACCCTGGAAAAGGTAATAAAACATGTGGTATAACGTCTTGGGGGTTTACCCCTCATTTATACTCTTATCCTGGAGAAGGTGGTATAGCGTCTTGGGGGTTTACCCCTCACTTATACTCTTACCCTATCTCAACCGGCCATCATACAATAAATAAGCAAGTTAGAAATCCCCCTAACTTCTTATTAGTCTTATTCGTCTACACTCTCATTTTAGTTTACTTAAGGCACTAACAGGTCTTTTATAAAAATCCGGGAATTTAACCCAAAGTACTACGTACTTCAACCTTTTAAAAATGACTCATTTTCATATAGAACTTCCAAGATACTATAAACCGTAGTATCAAGTCAAAATCTCTTTTCAAGACAAGTCACAATACCTTTAGACATAAAGTTAGGTTTCTAAAATCAAGTGACTCCTTTTATTATAAAACCTTAGGCAACTGATGCCTTAGAAATCAAATTGCCTTTTCATTAAAATTAAGTCATTTATCTTTCCATAAAGCAAATATAACCAACTCCCCATAAAGTCGTTACATTCGCTTTATACCTTAGCCATAAACAATTTCCTATCCAAGGGACTTATACGTTTAAAACGGAACAAGTATCACATACTTTAAAACTCTTCAAGTCCCTTAACTTTAATAAAACATTAGACATCCATAATACTTCCAAGAAGTGAGTTAATCTACTAACTCACCCAGCTTGGCTATTCATTAAACTAGTAAAGGATATCAAGGTCATGTACGTCTACCGTACTATATACGTACAACTAGTCATGCTCAAAAGATAGGAAAAGTTCTACATACCTCGCCGGGTCAACCACTTGCCAAGTACAAAGTCCCGCCCGTAGTATGTCAACCTATAATATTCACAATACGTCTATTAAAGCCTTACTTCAAACGTAGAATATTATAAGTGTCAAGTCGCTAAATTCTACGGAAAAACGGACAGCACCTCCTTTGGTTTTACTCACTTTGCCACCTGATTCAAGGCCGAATACAATAACCAAACACGCCACATTTAAGGTACAATCAAGTCAATTAATCAATAGGGGATTACACGCCTACTAGATGTGTAAAATTCCGCCCCACAATCGATAACAAACTAAAACAACAATAAGTCCAATTCGGCTACAATGAGGTACTACAACATCAATTCTTATCCAATTTCCAACTCAACCTAAGTTGTTAGCATAACATGATATCAAGTCGCATTTGATTATAACTACCATAATCTTCAATTTAGTGACATGCGACGATTTCTAATAAACAACCAATTAGTAATCCAATCTTCAAGTGGCTTGTATAACATTTCGGATTCAAGCTACAAGCAATCCATAATACTTATGAACTTCAACATACCAACTTCATGCTAGCAACATGTAAAGCTAACAACAACAAGATAAATATATAATCTTGTAACACTTTTTAAAAGACAAGATTATACCTCAATGAAACTTAATCCCACTCCAATCCGAAGTCGCTCCTTAGTAGACTAGAGCCTCTCCAAGACACTTCAATCCGCTTGTTGAGACCCTTAGAACAACACCAACAATTATCCTTCAAATCTCCAAACAAAACCTAGAAAGACCATTAGGTTTTCGTTTTGCGACTAACCCGTAAACTACCTTTTTCCAAGATTTTTCTATTGAGATATGCTTACACTACCCTCAAGAACCTTGGTTTAAAGTGGGGAGTTGAATGAACAAGAAACAAATTTTTTTCCTTTAGGAATGGAGGGAACCCGAGAGCTCTTCCTTTGAGTTCTTCAATTTGTGTAATTTTTTTTCTAAGTGTTAAGCTCTCTCTCTACTAGTAGTAATATATAGCACCTTCGAGGGTTATGATATAAACACATGGGTGGTTTAGATGTAGTCTTACAAAATATCAAGACCATTGTGGGACCTTTGACTTTAGTCAATATTATCAAGCCTCAAGTTGCAAGACTTGTCTTGCAACAAAGGTCCAATGACCCTTTAGCCCTTGCTAATAAATCGTCCAAGGCATAATAAGGGGTGACACATGTCGCCCTCCCATTCGTCATAATAATACGATTTCCGACAATTTCATATTTCCGATAAATTTTTACAAGTCTCAAATCTTAACACTTGTGAGTTCTTACTTACGTTCTTAAAACATGTCCTGAAATTACGGGGTGTAACATTCTTCCCCCCTTAGAAACATTCGTCCCCGAATGTTCTTTCGGAGTCAAACTCATAATTAGCGACATAGTTTCATTTCACAACCCCGACACACCAATACTGCCACACATGGCCACATAATAGCATTTAAGCAAAAGAAATACTTCAATTAAAACCTGACAAGTAAGGGAAAATGAATTACCTGAAGGTATAGGAAATAAGTGAGGATACCTCCTCAACATGTCCTCCTCCGCTTCCCAAGTCATTTCATCCCGGTTATCATTTCTCCATAGGACTTTGACGGAAGCTACATCCTTGGTCCGCAGTCGCCTGACCTGGCGATCGAGTATCGCTATGGGACTCTCCTCATACGATAACCCCTCTGTTACCTGGACCTCACTAGTAGGGAAGACTCTCGCTGGATCACCGATACACTTTCGCAACATAGAAACATGGAAGACCGGATGTACCGCCTCTAACTCTGATGGCAGATCCAACTCGTAGGCAACCTTGCCCACTCTACGTACAATCTGGTAGGGCCCAATGTACCTTGGGCTGAGTTTCCCCTTCTTACTGAATCTCATCACACCCTTCATGGGTGACACCTTCAAGAAGACCCAATCGTCTACCTGAAACTCCAAATGTCGACGCCGATTATCCGCGTCGACTTACGCGACTCAGCGCTAACGCCTCTCGGATAAGCTTCACCTTATCCACGGCTGTACCAAGTGCGGGCCAACTAACTGCACCTCGCCCACGTCGAACCAACCAATCGGCGACCTGCATTTCCGCCCATATAAAGCCTCGTATGGCGCCATCTGTATACTGGAATGGTAGCTGTTGTTATAAGCAAACTCTACAAGAGGAAAGTGATCCTCCCAGCTACCCCTGAAATCAATCACGCAGGCCCGCAAAGATATCCTCGTTGTGCGGATAGTACGCTCTGCCTGCCCGTCAGTCTGAGGATGAAATGTTGTACTGAGACTCACATGTGTCCCTAAACCCTTCTAGAAAGACCTCCAGAAGTTAGCCGTAAACTGGGCTCCCCTATCAGATATAATCGACACCGGGACACCGTGCAGCCTCACAATCTCTCTGATGTACAATCTGGCATAGTCCTCACCAAAACGCTGGCCCGATCGAAGGAAATGGGCTGATTTCGTCAGCCTGCCAACAATAACCCAAATGGAGTCGTACTTCCTCTGAGTACGAGGTAACCCTGTAACAAAGTCCATGTTGATCACCTCCCACTTCTAAGTCGGAATCTCAATAGACTGCAATAATCCGCTGGGCCTCTGGTGCTCGACCTTGACCTGCTGGCAATTAGGACACTGTGCAACAAAACCTGCCACGTCCCTCTTCAGGTCATCCCACCAATACAAACATCTGAGGTCATGGTACATCTTGGTCGACCCCGGATGAATAGAATAACGAGCACTGTGTGCCTCCCCCAGAATCTGCTGACGAAGTCCTGACACATCGGGAACACACAACCGGCCCTCAAATCTCAGTACCCCATCAGGTGCTACCTCGAATAGACTCTTCTCCTCCCGGAGAGCTGCGTCTCTATACCGTACCAACACTGGGTCCTCAAAATGTCGCCTCTTCACCTCATCAACGATGGAAGACTCGGCAACCTCACGAACTCGTACCCCGCTATCATCGGTATCGATCAATCGAACCCCAAGGCTCGCTAACTGGTGGATCTGACGGACCATGTCCTGTCTCTCTGGCTGTACCTCTGACAGGCTCCCCATCGATCTACGACTCAAGGCATCAGCAACCACGTTGGCTTTCCCCAGATGGTATAGAATATCAACATCATAATCTTTCAGCAACTCTAACCACCGTCTATGTATCAAGTTCAGCTCCCTTTGCCTGAAGATATACTGGAGGCTCTTGTGGTCTGTGTAAATATCCACATGAACCCCATACAAATAATGTCTCCAAATCTTCAAGGCATGAATAACTGCGGCCAACTCTAAGTCATGGGTAGGGTAATTCCTCTCATGCTTCCGCAACTGCCGGGAAGCATAGGCTATAACCTTGCCGTGCTGCATCAAAACACACCCTAGCCCGATACACGAGGCATCACAATAGATCACGTGCCTAACCCTCGTGAAGAAGAGTAAGAACTGGAGCTGTAGTCAACCTTTCCTTCAGCAACTGGAAACCCTTCTCGCAAGCCTCTGTCCACTGGAACTTGGCTGCCTTCTGAGTCAGCCTAGTCAACGGTGCTGAAATCGACGCAAACTGCTCCACGAACCTACGATAATAACCTGCCAGTCCCAAGAAACTGCGCACCTCGGTCGGAGTAGTAGGTCTCGGCCAAGACTTGACTGCCTCAATCTTTGCCGTATCCACGCGAACACCATCAGCCCCAATAATATGTCCCAGAAACGCCACTGAGGCCAACCAAAACTCACACTTGGAGAACTTGGCAAATAGCTGCCGGCTCCGGAGAACCCCAAGTACCGTCCTCAAGTGATCGCGATGCTCTCGCTCGATTGCGAATACACCAGGATGTCATCAATGAATACAATCACAAACGTATCCAAAAATGGCTTGAACACCCTGTTCATCAAATCCATAAATACCGCTGGAGCGTTGGTCAAACCGAAATACATAACCCTAAACTCATAGTGCCCATACCGGGTCCTGAATGCAGTCTTTGGGATGTCTGCCTCTTGAACTCGTACCTGATGATAACCAGACCGCAGGTCTATCTTCGAGAAACACCTCGCACTCGCAATCGGGTCAAAAATCATCAATCACGAGGAGGGGTACCTATTCTTAATGGTTACCTTATTCACCGTCGTAATCAACACACATACGCTGGCCCCATCCGTCCTTCTTCTTCACAAACAAAACCGGCGCTCCCGGGGAGATACACTAGGCACGATAAAGCCTTTTTCCAAAGAAATCTTTCACTGGTCCTTGCCTCCTCAACTCAAGAGTGCCATTACGTATGGCGGAATGGAAATAGGTCGAGTGTCCGCAACGTGTCAATACAAAACTCAATCTCCTCTCGGGAGGATACCCAAGATCATCCGGGAACACATCCGAAACTCCTAACCACCGGTATCGATGAAGAACTAGCACCTCACCTGTATCAAATACGAACGGATGATAGATGTACCCTTTCGCACCATCTTCCTAGCCTTGAGGTAAGAAATAAACCTACCTGGCGACCGGTTGTGTTGCCGCTTCCACTCGATAAGCGGCTCACCAGAAGCTGAACCGAACCAACCTGTCCCTACAGTCAACGTTGGCATAACAAGAAGCCAACCAGTCCATACCCATAATGACATCAAAATCTGTCATCTCCAGCTCTATCAAGTCTGCAAGGGTCTGACGATTGTAAATATAAACCGGGCAAACTCTGTACACCCGCTCAGCTAACACCGAATCTCTCATTGGCGTAGCTACCTCAAAAGGTTCTATCGACACCGGATCTATCCCGATTCTACCCGCAATAAGAGGGGACACATAGGACAAGGTAGAACCTGGATCTATCAAAGCATAAACGTCACAGCATGAAATCAATAATGTACCTGTGACGACGTCAGGGGAAGCCTCCTGATCCTGGCGGCTGGCTAGAGAATATATGCGGTTCTGTGGACCGCTAGAACTGGAACCACCACCACGACCTCTACCGCGGCATGTCGGTCCGTGAGTACCCTGCCCTCCGGGGCGCATAACCACAGAAGGAGAAGACCCGGCCAGCAGATCACGCCGGCTGCACCGCACCACCTACGCCTCTGACGGACAATCTCTCTCAAATGGCCCTGCTGGCCACACGAGTAACAAGCCCCCGAAGCTCTGCGACACTTGCCCTATGAAACCTACCGCATCGAGCACACTGAGGTGTGGGTGGTCCCGATCGGTGACGGTTCCTGCCTCCCTGAAATCCCGAAGTCCCGGAGCCCTGACCTGCTCCTGAATGACCTGGCTGATCAGTCCTCTTGCCAGAAAACCGTGAAGGAGCACTCTGTGCTGGCTGGAAAGTGGACACAGTGCTGGCCGAGGTTGTCCGCCTCAAAATCGCCACGAGACAACGATGTCACAGCCTCTTGGGCCGGCTCGACCAATCTGGTCCTCCCTCTCTCTATCCTCGATCCCCTGCGCATAGGCCTGCATCCTGGCGATGTCCATACCGGGCTGAAGAGCCACACCCAAGCATGCGGTAATCATATGACGGTCAAGCCCCATCATATAGCGATGAACCCTATCCGCCATGTCAGCTACAATAGTATGCGCATGTCTGGCCAAGGAGTCAAACTCCAAGCTATACTCTCTGACAGTCCTCCCGTTCTGCCTCAAGGTCAAGAATCTGTCTACCCGGGCTCTCCTCATCTCAGGAGGCAAAAAGTGATCCATGAAGGCCTCTGTAAACTCCTCCCAACCAGCTGGAAGAGCATCATCACCTCTCGAAAGCAACCACGACTCAAACCAGTTCAACGCAATATCGCGCAACCGGTAGGAGGCTAGCGTAACAGACTCTGTCTCTGAAGCCCTAAGAACCTGCATGGTCCGCTGTAGCTGCCGAATGAACTCCTGCGGATCCTCATCCGACCTCGAACCATAAAACTCAGGTGGGTGACAACCCAGAAAATCCCTAACCCGCAAACTGTCGGCCCTAGGGTGGTCGCCGCTCGCCGGCGTTGTCAGACTACTATCTTGATCAAGAATCGGATCTACTCCCGTAGTCTCTATACTCGCACCGGCCGCGAATCGAGGCTCGCACGGAACCTGCGAGCTACTGCCGCTCTCGGCTCCTCTAATACTGCCGGCGTGGCTGAACTCGCCGACCCGCCTACTACCTCAGGTATAGTCTGTGCCTGAGCCCGTGTAACCCTCTGAGTACCGCTAGCAGCTCCTGCTGCTGCCTTGCCCTTCTGGGCCCTGGTCGCCTTCCGTGGAGGCATATCTGTTTCATAAGACTAGGTCAGAGAGGATTCAACCTAATAAGACAGCTCTACTGCACGATCTTAGAGAGAGAAGAATGGAAACCAATCCTAAATGTCCTGCAGCCTCCTGATTATAGATGTGGTGCACAACACACCGATAATCAAGACTCTACTAGACACGGTCTGTAGACACTTTCCGAGGACTAATCGCTTTGATACCACTTTTGTCACGACCGACTGGTCCGTGGATCGTGCCCTACACGGCACCTGCTCGTATACATCGAGAATAACGGTGAACATACACAACATAAACACGTGAATACAATAACATCCTGTGCTAGCCGATAAGGTCGCCTTCCATAATATAAACATACTCAAAAGTACAAGCTGCATAATCGGTTCTTCTGACCCAACCACATATGTGAATACTGACCTCAGGAATAATAAGCGATGTGGTTCGCCATACCCCTGAATGTACATAAATCTACAACCAGGGAAAAGACTGTACCAAAATGAGACAAGCCTCCGGATAAATGGATCTTCTGACGTCTGATACGTGATCCTAAGAATGTGGATCCACCACCGCCACCCTTTCCTCAAGATGAACACACTCGAGAAGGGGTCGACACCTGATATGTACTAAGTATGTAAAATCGAAAGTAATCTTGTAATTACAACATAAGTTTAAAACAAAGCCGGAGACATGTATGATAACAAAATTACAGTACACAGTGCCTTAATAACAATGAGAGTAAATCAAAGGAATACGTACAACATCACAATAGGAGACTCCCGATGAAATCATGGGTAGCGAACCCATAGAAACATGTGGTATAACGTCTTAGGGTTCTTACCCCTCATTTATACTCTTACCACAGGCGGTGGTATAACGTCTTGGGGGTTTGCCCCTCATTTATACTCTTACCCTGGAAAAGGTAATAAAACATGTGGTATAACGTCTTGGGGGTTTACCCCTCATTTATACTCTTATCCTGGAGAAGGTGGTATAGCGTCTTGGGGGTTTACCCCTCACTTATACTCTTACCCTATCTCAACCGGCCATCATACAATAAATAAGCAAGTTAGAAATCCCCCTAACATCTTATTAGTCTTATTCGTCTACACTCTTATTTTAGTTTACTTAAGGCACTAACAGGCTTTTATAAAAATTCGGGAATTTAACCCAAAGTACTACGTACTTCAACCTTTTAAAAATGACTCATTTTCATATAGAACTTCCAAGATACTATAAACCGTAGTATCAAGTCAAAATCTCTTTTCAAGACAAGTGTTATACCCCGTAGTTCCAGGGTATATAGGTGAGGATGTACGTGCGAGAATACGACAGAAATTTTGGAAAGAAAGAAAGATGTGATTTTTCGACGGAAAAGTTTCCGGGTTTTGTGAAGGAAAAAGGTTCGTTGATGGGAATTGGATTCCCAGATTTGGTATTTGGGCTTCTTGAATTATATTAGAATTATGGAATTTTATTTCCGGAATTGGTCACGTGGGGCCCACGGGAGAAATTTACGGTTTTGTGGGGCCCACTTTGTTTTCGAGATTTTTGCCTTTATGGATATTTTCGGAAGATGAAATATTTTGGACGAGTAGGAGGGCGACACGTGTCACCCCCCTAGGTGGCCTCATGGCCGAAATTTGCTAACAAGTGGCAAGACAAGTGGCCTTGTCTTGCTAGATATTTTGTGTGGCCAAGTCTTGCTAGATATTTTGTGTGGACAAGTGGCTTGTGGGACCCACACACACTTGTCCCCAATCTCAACCACACACTTGCCTTCATCCTAGCCCTTGTTAGTCCTATATATGCACCCTTAGTTGATGAAAACTTCCACACTTAACCATTTCAAGACAAGAAATTCCCTCCCTTCTCCCTTGACCTTGCTCTCGTTTTTGAGCCCATTTCTTGACCTAAATTTGTCCAACAATTCTTAAACTCTCAAGTGTTCTTCCCTAAGGTGTTAGGAAGATTGTGTACCAAGAGTTGGAAAAGATTTCACACCCCTAACCTATTGTTCATGCCTGGCCGAAACTTACTAGTTGGAAACCCTAAGTGTTCTTCACTTTTTGAGTTGGTTCTTGAAGAGAAGTTGGTTAGGAGCTTCATGGGTTGCTTGTAGCGGATTGGAGCGGAAAGATTTGGAGCTAAGACTTGCTTGGAGCGACATTAAGATCTTGGAAAATTTTGGGCTATTTGAGGTAGTAAACCTTAACCTCTTTGTGAATTGGTCATTATACATATATTATAAGTATATTATGGAGTATATAAAATATGGAGTAAAGTTTGGAAAAGTTGGATCTTGTTAACTTGTTAAAAGAAAGGATTGGCCGTTTGCCATTAAAATGGTAAAACGTATCTTACTTGTGAAGAAGTAATTAACAAAGTAACTATAACTTATATTAAGATGGAATATAAGTTGGATGACTAATGAAGTAATTAGATAAGTAAAATGGACAAAGTTGGCCAAGGACCCCAACTTAAATCAGATTTACTTTGGGTATTTACTTTGAATGATTTACTTTGGACCGTATTTACTTTGGGCGATTTACTTTGGATGTATTTACTTTGGATGTATTTACATTTCATTAAGGGAAGATTGTTCAATCGCCCGTTTGGCGTGTGATCCCTTTTTAATTATTGTATTGTTATGAAGGCGTGATAGTAAACGCGTTACCGTTTGGGCGCGTAATCCCCTTCTTTTACTTGTTGTTATTATGGGCGTGATAGTAAACCGCGTTACCGTTTGGGCGTGTAATCCTTCTTTATGTTGTTTAATTATTACGCCTTATATATATATATGGTATATATATTACGGTTATTCGCCTTGGAGAAAGATGGAAAAGTGAGTAAAACGGGAAGTCTTCGAATTTTCCGTAGAATTAGAGGGCTTTTATTGGTATAAGTCTTCAATGGTAAGAAAGGTTTGATAGAAGTACTATGACCATTTTAGGAGTGGAGTACTACGTGTGGCGTGATCTACTTGGCAGGAGTAGCCGACGGGTTGAAGTACTTGAGCGTTTTGCTATTTGTCGATAATCGTCGCGAGGTATGTGAACCTCTTCCTATCTTTTCTAGCATGATTGTTGTGAACTATGTAGTGCGGTAGACGCATACGTGCTAAGTGATTTGGTTGGTTTAAAACATAGGGTGTTATAATAGCTTTATGGGAAGTTAGTTATAACGACTTTATGTAGGTAAAAGAATGGTTTATTGATTGTAGAAAGATAAGAGACTTTATACACGACTTGATTTTGAAAGTTAAGAGACTTGATCTTGAAAGATAAGAGACTTGACTTATACGACTTGATTTTGAAAGTTAAGAGACTTGATCTTGAAAGATAAGAGACTTGACTTATACGACTTGATTTTGAAAGTTAAGAGACTTGATCTTGAAAGATAAGAGACTTGACTTAGTTTGACTTGTTATGAATTTTGTTAAAATGTTGTAAAACCTCATTCATGAGTAATGAGTAGTTGGTTTTAAAAGAATAATGTTTCTTGATTTGAAATGAGATTAAGTATCGAACAAACCATTGCAGTTAATAAAGGAAATGTATTGACTAATTGTTATTAAAACCGAGAAACCTCCATCCGCATAGAAGCTAAGATGAGACAAAATGATATTACATTTCCTAGATCATGGTCGCTTTATAAGATTGTAATAGACAAGAACAACCTACTCACACATAAGGCATATGTTTCTCAAATTTGTTTTAAAGGAGAATTATATTCTTAAGTGATTAAAACTATGAACTACGAAACCTTTCGAAAATGAGAAACTTGAGCATTTGAAATTAGGCAAACTTGAACGTTTGGAAAATAATGTGTTACTTGATTTTACAAGGGAAGTCTTTTGGTTTACTTAAAAGATAGTCACTCTATTTTATACTACGAACATTGTGTGACTTTTGTGAAAGAAACGTATCTTTTTAAAAGAGTTAATGTATGTAATACTTTAGGGTCAGAACCGGGATTTTGGCATAAAATGATAGTACCTTAAGTTGTGTGCAACTTGCCTATGTTTGCGTGTGATAGCCTTGTTGTGCAAGTCAGTATTTTACTCGACTACGGTTCGTAGGATGAACCGGGAATGTATTTCACTCGACTACCGCGTTCATGGGATAAACCGGGAATGTATTTCACTCGACTACCGCGTTCATGGGATGAACCGGGAATGTATTTCACTCGACTACCGCGTCCATGTGATGGACCGGGAATGTATTCCATCCGACTACCGAGTTTATGAGATGAGCAGGAATGTATTTCACACGCTTTCTATCGGGTCCATGAGATGGGCCGAGACATGTTATACGTATCACATGGTTTGTACCTAGACTGCCGGCAGTGAGGAAGGAGTTCCACGGGCATGAGGGATGACTTTGAGGGCATGAGTCCCTGACTTGACTGCTTTTATGTTATGAGCTGTAGTTTGGTTATAATACATTTCTCTGCTTTATATAGATCGTTATGATTTCATTTCTGATTTTTGAGTTTCACATACTTGGTACTGTTATCGACCTCCTTCGGGCCGCGTTCATCATGCCGCAGTAGAGGTACATCGATTGTGGATCCTCGCTCATAGGATCACAGCCAACAGATTGGGAAGCCGTTTCTCCGAGGCTTATCTTTTGGTATGTTACCATGAGTGCAGAGGTTCTTGTACATTCGAGGGTATGGCGGGGCCCTGTCCGTCATAGTTATTGTCACTTCTTAGGTGCGTAGTAATCTTGTTGGGCGAGTTTGTAAAAAGGATAACTGTTCGGGTTTTATGAATATATACAGAAGGCAACTGTTTTGGTTGGCCTGTTTATTTATCATGTCTCTTGTTTCATGTTTATGTTTTTATTTCCGCTGATTCTCTCTGATGTTGTATCACGAGGGTGCCCGGGGTAAGGCACCAGTCACGGGCCCCGGTTCGGGTCGTGACAACAAGTCACAATACCTTTAGACATAAAGTTAGGTTTCTAAAATCAAGTGACTCCTTTTATTATAAAACCTTAGGCAACTGATGCCTTAGAAATCAAATTGCCTTTTCATTAAAATTAAGTCATTTATCTTTCCATAAAACAAATATAACCAACTCCCCATAAAGTCGTTACATTCGCTTTATACCTTAGCCATAAACAATTTCCTATCCAAGGGACTTGTACGTTTAAAACGGAACAAGTATCACATACTTTAAAACTCTTCAAGTCCCTTAACTTTAATAAAACATTAGACATCCTTAATACTTCCAAGAAGTAAGTTAATCTACTAACTCACCCGGCTTGGCTATTCATTAAACTAGTAAAGGATATCAAGGTCATGTACGTCTACCGTACTATATACGTACAACTAGTCATGCTCAAAAGATAGGAAAAGTTCTACATACCTCGCCGGGTCAACCACTTGCCAAGTACAAAGTCCCGCCCGTAGTATGTCAACCTATAATATTCACAATACGTCTATTAAAGCCTTACTTCAAACGTAGAATATTATAAGTGTCAAGTCGCTAAATTCTACGGAAAAACGGACAACACCTCCTTTGTTTTTACTCACTTTGCCACCTTTTTCAAGGCCGAATACAATAACCAAACACGCCACATTTAAGGCACAATCAAGTCAATTAATCAATAGGGGATTACACGCCTACTAGACGTGTAAAATTCCGCCCCACAATCGATAACAAACTAAAACAACAATAAGTCCAATTCGGCTACAATGAGGTACTACAACATCAATTCTTATCCAATTTCCAACTCAACCTAAGTTGTTAGCATAACATGATATCAAGTCGCATTTGATTATAACTACCATAATCTTCAATTTAGTGACATGCGACGATTTCTAATAAACAACCAATTAGTAATCCAATCTTCAAGTGGCTTGTATAACATTTCGGATTCAAGCTACAAGCAATCCATAATACTTATGAACTTCAACATACCAACTTCATGCTAGCAACATGTAAAGCTAACAACAACAAGATAAATATATAATCTTGTAACACTTTTTAAAAGACAAGATTATACCTCAATGAAACTTAATCCCACTCCAATCCGAAGTCGCTCCTTAGTAGACTAGAGCCTCTCCAAGACACTTCAATCCGCTTGTTGAGACCCTTAGAACAACACCAACAATTATCCTTCAAATCTCCAAACAAAACCTAGAAAGACCATTAGGTTTTCGTTTTTCGACTAACCCGTAAACTACCTTTTTCCAAGATTTTTCTATTGAGATATGCTTACACTACCCTCAAGAACCTTGGTTTAAAGTGGGGAGTTGAATGAACAAGAAACAAAATTCTTTCCTTTAGGAATGGAGGGAACCCGAGAGCTCTTCCTTTGAGTTCTTCAATTTGTGTAATTTTTTTTCTAAGTGTTAAGCTCTCTCTCTACTAGTAGTAATATATAGCACCTTGGAGGGTTATGATATAAACACATGAGTGGTTTAGATGTAGTCTTACAAAATATCAAGACCATTGTGGGACCTTTGACTTTAGTCAATATTATCAAGCCTCAAGTTGCAAGACTTGTCTTGCAACAAAGGTCCAATGACCCTTTAGCCCTTGCTAATAAATCGTCCAAGGCATAATAAGGGGGTGCCACGTTTCGCCCTCCCATTCGTCATAATAATACGATTTCCGACAATTTCATATTTCCGATAAATTTTTACAAGTCTCAAATCTTAACACTTGTGAGTTCTTACTTACGTTCTTAAAACATGTCCTGAAATTACGGGGTGTAACAGGTAATAACCGTCATCCTTTTGTGACATTTGTGTGACGGGTAAAAACCTTCACACAATGTGTGACGGTTCCAGAACCGTCATCCTTTTATGACAGTGGCAAAGATGACACTTACAGGAACCGTTATCTTAGGGGTCAGATAACAGTTTTTACCCGTTACCGTAGGGTATTTTTCTTGTAGTGCATAAATATTCATAGCATTATTATTATTATTAATTTTTTATTTTTTTTATTTTTTATATATGTTTAAATTCTTTTTCACCTTTATTTGATTTGATATGATGATAATATGAGTTAAGTCTAACAAAAAAAACAATGAAAATTTATATATCTGACCCGTCTTATTTGAAACTTATGCATAATTATTATTGTTGTTACTATATATACAATAAAACCTCTATAAATTTGTCACGACCCGACCCCGGGCCCGCGACTGGTGCCCTACCTGGGCAACCTTTACAGGTATACATCATAGAATAGTAGCGGAACTGTTACACCCCGTAAGTCTAGGACATTTATAAGAGAATGTACGTAAGGAATCAAGACTTGGAAATTGGTACGAAAGGAAGAATTGTTTTTCCGACGGAAAATTTTCCGAACGTCGGAAAGGAAAAATGTTCGTTGTTGAGAATTGGATTCTCAAAGTGCATTATTTGAAGAGTATGGAACTCTTAACCTTATGGAAATTTATTTTTTACGGATTTGGTCACGTGGGCCCACCTGAGGAATTTTTACATTTTTGTGGGGCCCACGAGGGTTACGGAATTTTATGGACGAATGAGAGGGCGACACGTGGCACCCCCACATATGGTCTTGGATGAAATTAGTAAGGGTAGAATGGTCATTTACCATGGTGGAAGATAAGTCTTGCTAAGCTTGATATTGTTGACCAAGTCAACTTGCCACTTGTGCTTAATCCATGTGATCTTCATCTTAGCCACCCATGTGTTTAAGTCTAAACCCTCCAATGTGTTATATATCATCCTAAGTAGCAAGACTTGGCATTTCTACACTTAGAAAAATTAGAGAACACCTTGTTCTTCAAAGGTTGCTCTCGGCTTTGTGGTCTTTTGGAAGACAAGATTTTGCAATTTTGGTTCTTTATTCACAAGACTTAAACCCAATGTCCCTAAGGGTATTGTAAGGATATATCAATAGAAAGATTTCGGAAAAATGGCGTTTTCGTATTAGTCGCAAGGCGGAAACTTAAGGAGTTCTTCAACTTTGAAGTTGGAACTTGAAGATGGGTTCTTCATAGGCTTCTAAGGAGTGCTTGGAGCGGATTGGAACATAAGGAAGGGAGCTAAGAATTGCTAAGGCACGACTTTGAATCTTGGAAATTTTAAGGGCTTATAAAGGTATAACTTTTGTCGTTTTAGCAATTAAGGCTTACTTATTGTTGTAGCTATGGATATTAGCAAGCATAAGTTATATAGTATGAAGTTTGATAATTATATTGGCTATTGGAACCCTAATCCGAAAACTAGCATGTTTAGCCTTAAGATTGGAATTCAAGTTGATTATTAGTTTAAGTCGTCACATGTTGTATAAAGAAGGAAATTGTAGTTGTTGAAGTTGTTTATGGCTATATAACATGTTAGACCTTAGAACTTGGAATTGGAAAAGGATTGGAAAAGGACTTGTGTTGTGTTATTGTTGGCCGAGAATGGCTTGTGAGTATTAAACTACTTCGTATGAATTGTGGGGCGGAATTTTACACGTATTGTAAGGCGTGTAATCCCCTTTGTTTGGTTGTTGTTTTGAGCCTTAAATGTGGCATGTTGGTTATTGTATTCGGCCTTGAAAAAGGTGGCAAAGTGAGTAGAAACAAAGGAAGTGCTGCCCGATTTTCCGTAGAATTAGAGACCAAATACTTAGTATTATTCTACGTTAGAGACTAGAAGATTGATAGTCTTGTTGTGACCATTATAGGTTGAAACTTCTACGTACGATGTATTCGGCTTAGCTTGTGGATTTTAGCCGAAAAGGTATGTGAACTATCTCCTCTTCTAGCATGATTCCTTAGAATAAAGAAAGTAAGTTCTACTCCTTGAATGATCCATTCCTTGCTTGTATTTGGATTGCCTAAAATAGAATTTGTTCTAAGTACTTCCTTGAGTGTACTTTGATGTTTAAATTGTAAGTAGTATAATCCATTCCTTAGGGAAGTTTGGATTCTTAAAAGTGAAGGTATTTTTCTTAAAGTACATAGAGACTTGAAAAGGAAGTGGTTTCCAAACCTTTTGGCTAGTGCCTTAGTTCTAAAACCTAAGGGTCGTTATAATGACTTTAGGGGAGTCAAAGGAGTGATTTACTTAATTGTTTTAAGAGAGGAGAAATGACATGATTTAAGAGAAGTAACTTGTTTAAAAGGGTGAGTTACTTGAGGTTTAAAAGTAGAAGAAACTTGTTTTCTAAATATTAAGAGACTTGAAGTATTTTGAAAGTTAAGAACTTGATTTGTAAGTATGTGATACTTGGTTTTAAGTATAAGTCTCTTGGTTATAAAAAGGAATGAATATGTCTAAAACCATAAAGGGTTATAACGGCTTTATGGGAAGTTGGTTATAACGGCTTTATGGAAGGTTAAGAAAGTTGTCTATTTTGATTATTAGGCATAAGTTGCCTAGATTGTGAAAATTTGAAGTTACTTGATTCCAAGCTTTGAAATGAGTTTTCTAAAGGTGTAGTAACTTACTTTGAAAAATAGACACACCTTGATACTACGGGTGTTAGTATCTTGGGGTTTTACATAAAACGGAGTCTTTTGAAAAGAATGCACGTACGAAGTACTTTGGCCTGTTTAATTGAGAATTATTCTATGTGTGCCCTGATAAGTACTTTGGCCTGTTTAATTGAGAATTATTCTATGTGTGCCTTGATAAGTACTTTGGCCTTTGTTTAATTGAGAATTATTCTATGTGTGCCACGATAAGTACTTTGGCTGTTTAATTGAGAATTATTCTATGTGTGCCTTGATAAGTACTTTGGCTGTTTAATTGAGAATTATTCTATGTGTGCCTTGATAAGTACTTTGGCTGTTTAATTGAGTATTATTCTATTTGTGCCATGCTAAGTAGTTTGTGCTGTATAATTTAGAATTATTATATGTGTGCCTTTATAAGTACTTTGGCCTGTTTAATTGAGAATTATTCTATGTGTGCCTTGATAAGTACTTTGGCCTGTTTAATTGAGAATTATTCTATGTGTGCCTTGATAAGTACTTTGGCTTGATTAATTGAGAATTGCCTATATGTCTTGGTGATAGCCTTTGAGTGCGAGTATTATGTTTTATTACGTTGCGCGACTCTCGGTTGGAGTGGTTGCCTTGTTGTAAGTTTACTTGGGCGTCTGCAAGCGGTGAGGTGAGATTCCACGGGTATGCTTCCATTATTTGTGTTACCCTACGGTCATGCTTATACGATGTGGGATGCCGGGGCATGCGACCGCGAGGGATACCTATGGTCATGCTTATACTATGTGGGATTAGGGGCATGCGACCACGAGGATACTCCTTGGACATGCTTATACGATGTGGGATTAGGGCATGTGACCGAGTCGGGTTAGATTCGGTTGTTTGTGTTACCTACGGTCATGCTTATCGATGTGGGATGCGGGGCATGCGACGCGAGGATACCTATGGTCATGCTTATACGATGTGGGATGCGGGCGTGCGACCACGAGGATACTCGCGGACATGCTTATCGATGTGAGATTCCGTGGCGTGTGACCGAGTCGGGTTAGATTCGGTTGTTTGTGTTACCCTACGGTCATGCTTATACGATGTGGGATGCCGGGGCATGCGACCGCGAGGGATACCCTATGGTCATGCTTATACGATGTGGGATACCGGGGCATGCGACCACGAGAGATACTCCTTGGATATGCTTATTGGTGTTACATTATATCATGGACTGCCGGCAGTGAGGAAGGATTCCACGGGCATGATTGATATTATGGGCGTGAGACCCATAGTTATATTTGAATAGTGACTTTGAGGGCATGCGTCCCTGACTTGATATAACTGCTTATGTATTGTGTACTGTAGGTTGACTATCATACATGTCTCCTGTTTTGTTTAGACTGTTATGATTTCATTCTGATACTTCATGCTCACATACTTGGTACATTCTTCGTCTTGACCTCGCCCGAAGCTGCGTTCATGCCGCGAGTTTAGTGCAGTGATTTGGTGATCTGCAGGTGTAGGACCCTGCTCAGAGTTTTTGGATAGCTCCTTCTGTTCGGGAGTTTATCTTTTGGTATAGTTCCTTCAGTACAGGCTTTTGTACGGTTATGGGTACGGCGGGGCCTTGTCCCGTCATGTTTCTGTAAACTCTTAGAGGTCTGTATTCATATGTGGGATTGGACTCGTGTACAGTGTAGTGTCTTTTGTTTATGTATATTATATGGCAGCCTTGTCGGCTTTGCCCTTGCACGTACGATTGGTTTAAAAAAAATGAGGTGTTATTTAATTTCCGCAGTTTACTTAGTTGTTAAGGTAGAAGGGTGCCCAGGTAGGGCACCGATCCACGATCTGAGGTTGGGGCATAGCGAGGAACATACATACATCTCAAAGAAATAAATAACGAGCTGGCGATAAGGCCACCTCCCAAAAATATACACGTAACCCAAAAAGCAGTTACCTCTTTTTTTTTTCTTTACACAACCCAATCCACAAGATATGACTACAGACCTCTAAGAATTTTTGACATAATAAGCGTGTGGGACGGGGCCCGCCATACCACGAATGTACATAAATCTACAACCTCGAGGCTGTACCAAAAATACAAAGCCTCGAAATAATGGAGCTTTCCAACCGGTGAACAGTGATCCTAAGAATGAGGATCAGCAAGCTATGTACCTCAACTGCGGCATGAGCATGGCCAGAAGGAGGTCGATCTGAAATATGTACCAAGTATGTGGCCCGAAAATCGTAATGAAATCATAACAGTCTATATAAAACAGGAGACATGTATGATAACCAAACTACAGTACACAATATATAAGCAATCATGTCAAGCCAGGGACGCATGCGCTCTGCTACACCCCGTATTTACAGGACATGTTTTAAGAACATACGTAAGAACTCAGAAATGTTAAGATTTGAGACTTGTAAAAATTTATCGGAAATATGGAATTGTCGGAAAACGTAATATTGTGACGAATGTGAGGCGACACGTGTCACCCCCCCCCCCCCCCTTATGAAGCCTTGGACGAAATAAGGCATGGCCAAAATGGTCATTGACCATAGTCTTAAGATGACAAGTCTTGCAACTTGAAGACCTTGAGAAAATTGACTTGGTCAATGGGACCACAAGTCTTGATATTTAATAGAAGCTCATCCAAGCCCCACATTTGTATGCATCTTGACCCTCCATTGTGCTATATAGTAGTACTAGTAGCAAGACCAAGTTTAACACTTAGAAAAAATTTCAAGAATTTCAAGAACACACACTAGGTGCTCTCGGGTTTGGCTAGCCCCAACATGAAAAATTTTTGTTTGTTATCCATTTAGCTCCACACTTTAAACCAAGGTTCCTAAGGGTTTTGTGAGTGTATCTCAATAGAAAAATTCCGAAAAAAGATAGTTTTCGTATTAGTCATGAGTGAAAACCTAGTTGCTTTTCTAGGTTTTGTTTGGAAGTTTGAAGGAAATTTGTTGGTGTTGTTCTAAGGGTCTCAAGTAGCGGATTGAAGTATCTTGAAGGGGCTCTAAGTTGCTAAGGAGCGACTTCGGATTTGGAGTTGGATTAAGATTCGTTGAGGTAATAATCTTGTCTCTTAAAAGTGTTACAAGATTATATATATATTGTTGTTAGCTTTACATGTTGCTAGCATGAAGTTTATGTGTTGAAGTTTTATAAGTATTATGGATTGATTGTAGCCTTAAATCCGAAATGTCATTTAGCCTTGTGAAGTTGGGTTACAATTTGGTCGTTTATTAGAATCGTCGCATGTTACTTACTTGAAGATTATAATAGTTGTAATCGATTGCGACTTGATATCATGTTATGCTAACAACTTGGATTGAAATGGAAATTGGATAAGAATTGGTGTTATTGTACTCAATGTGGCCGAATTGGACTAGCAGTTTGTATTAGTTTGATATCTATTGTGGGGCGGAATTTTACACGTTTTGATTAAGCGTGTAATCCCCTATTGTTAACTACTTTGTTGAGCCTTAAATGTGGCATGTTTGGTTATTGGATTCGGCCTTGAAAAAGGTGGCAAAGTAAGTAGAAACAAAAGAGGTGTTGTCCGATTTTCCGTAGAATTTAGCGACTTTGCACTTGGAATATTCTACGTTTGAAGTAAGAAGTTAATAGACGTATTATGGTCATTATAGGTTGACATACTACGTACGGCGAATTGGACTTAGCAAGTGGATTAAACCAAAGAGGTATGTGGAACTTTTCTTATCTCTTGAGCATGAATAAGTTGTAAATGTATAGTACGGTAGACGTACAAGATTTTGACAATCTAGGTCCATTTGATATCCTTGGCTTATTTTAAGAATGTCCAAGTTGATTGAGTTAGGGAATTAACTCACTTGTTTAAATATTAAGGATATCTTGGTTTTCAAAAGTTAAGAGACTTTAAGTATGTTGAAAGTATTTTTGATACTTGTTTTGTTGGAAAGTTTAAGTCTCTTGGTTATAAAGAAGAATGTAAGTTTCTAAGGTATAAAGCTAGTATAACGGCTTTATGGGAAGTTGGTTATAATAGCTTTATGGAAAGTTAAAAAGAGTGGTTTACTCTAAGTAATTTAAGTATGTTAAATGACTTGAAATAACGAAAGGCAAATTGATTTAAAGGCATCAATTGCTTAAGGTTTTAAAAGAAAGAAGTCACTTGATTTAGAAGCCCGAAAATGTATTTTCCAAAAAAGTATTGTGACTTGTCTTAAAATGTAGTTATGACTTGATACTACGGTTATTAGTATCTTGGAAGTTTTATATGAAAATGAGTCATTTTAAAAGAATAGAAGTATGTAGTACTTTGGGTTAAACTCCCGGATTTATAATGACATGTTAGTGCCTTAAGTAAACTAAAATGAGAGTGTATATGAATAAGAATAATAAGAAGCTAGGGGGATTTCTTAACTTGCTTATTTATTGTATGATAAGCCGGTAGTGCTTATGTTATGTATGATAAGCCTGTAGTGCTTATGTTATGTATGATAAGCCGGCAGGGCTTATGTTATGTATGATGGCCGGTTGAGATAGGGTAAGAGTATATCTGAGGGGTAAATCCCCAAGATCGTTATACCACCTTCTTCAGGGTAAGAGTATATCTGAGGGGTAAATCCCCAAGATCGTTATACCACCTTCTTCAGGGTAAGAGTATATCGAGGGTAAATCCCAGATCGTTATACCACCGCGGGGTAAGAGTATATCGAGGGTAAATCCCCAAGATCGTTATACCCATTAGTGGATTTGCTACCCGTCACGAGGAATACCTCATGCGAGTCCTTATGGGCTTATGCGGGTGAAATAGTCCCGTGCGGTAGTCTGACCTATCACGAGGAATACCTCATGCGGGTCCACGACTGTCACGGGTGAAATAGTCCCAGGAGTAGGATTGCTTAATGATACTGCGGGCGGGTGGTCCTGCTTTGATCGCGAGCTTCCTATTTTTATGTTGTTGTAAGTATACTCGTGATTACTCTCATTGTTAGTAAGGCACTGTGTACTGTTAATTGAGTTATCATACCTGTCTCGATTTTATTATAGACTTATGATTTCATTCTGATCTTTCAGTTTCACATATTTGGTACATGTTGTCTTGACCTCCTTGGGGTTGCGTTCACGCCGCATGAGTAGAGTAGGCAGTTCTTGATCCTCGCTCTTAGGATCCTTTGTTGATTGTTGAAGCTCCTTTATTAGGAGGCTTATCACTGGTATTGTCGGTTGTTGTACATTCGGGGTATGGCGGGGCCATCACTTGAGTTATTATTTTAAGTGCATAGTCACATTGTGGATTGAGTTGTAAAGAAAAAAAAAATGTACTATTTTATTTATATAGTTTACGGAAGGTGGCCTTATCGGCTAGCCTGTTGTTATTTTATGTTTAAGCATTTTATCAGTTGTGTATGTTCATTGCTATTCTCGATGTATACGAAAAGGGTGCGGGTAGGGCACGATCGCGAGCCGGTCGGGTCGTGACACGCTCAAAGTCATTACTCACATATAACCATGGGTCTCACGTCCATAATATCAATCATGTCCGTGGAATTCCTTCCTCACTGCCGGCAGTCCATGATATAACATAACATCAATAAGTATACATGAACACCAGGTCCCACCTGTGTCATAAAAATTGTACGGGCCAAGTAGGAAAGCGAACCACCAGATCCAGTCTGCATCATAAAACTGACCGGGGCAAGTACGAAAGCCAACTACCAGATCCAGCCTGCGTCAACAACTGACCGGGGCAAGTACGAAAGTCAACTAGCAGATCCAGCCTGCCGTCACGAGATATGTGTTATACCCCGTATTTCCTGAGTATGTACGTGAGGGCGTACGTATAAAAGTTTAAGCCTTAAGTTAGGCAAGGACCGAAAATTTTGTGCACAACACACGAAAAGAATCGTTTTCCGACGAAACGTTTTACAAACTTTGCGAAGGGAAAATTCCGGCTATATCATTTATTATTTTTGCGGATTTTTCCGAGAGACGAAATATTTTTGACCAACGAGATATGGACGAAACTTGGGGCGTTTTTCTTGCCTTTTCCTTGGTCAAGGATTAGGTAGGATATTTGTGTGGTAGATTGATAAGGTGGGACCCACACACACTTGTCCAAATCTTGACCTTACACTTGCCTACCACTTGTCTTAATCTTGGTCATTGGTTGGCCTATAAATACCCCCCTTAGTTGATGAACTTCTTCATCCACACTTAGACATTTCCAAGTCTAAAAATCCCTCTCCCTCCTTATTGTAGTTTCGTCCAAGTCCCCCTCCCCCTTTGAGAGGCCCTTGGAGAAATACCCCTCTAGTTGTTCTAGTCGAAATACTACCCCCTTGGTTGAGAAATACTTCTCAGTATTGTTGTAATGCCAAAATACTCTAGCCCAAAACCTTTGTAGTATTTCCAAGTACCTCTATCTGAAAAGCTTGGAAAATACTACTATACTTTCCTTTAGCCACTAAACGAAACCCTAAGGAAATCTTCATAGTTGGTTGAAGTATTTACGTAGAAGTTGGTTAGAACTTCTAAGGGTTGTTTGGAGGCGAGTTGGAGCGCACGGAGTAGGAGCTAAACCTTGCTCAGGATCGACTTTAAACTTGGATAATTTTGGGCTTATCGAGGTAAATACTCTTGTCTTTATATTGTAATTGAATTACATCTGTAGTAGTATAGAAATGAATATAAGATTCATAGAAGGATATTCTGAGAAGAGAATTAAGCGAGATCACATCGGAAGAATATTAAAGAAGAAGATTGAATTGTACTTACATAGAATTTGTATTTCTGATGAACTTGTGTAGCTTAACGGGTAGGGAAGTCTTGCCCGATTTTCCGTAGAATAGAGAACCTCGCTTAGAATATTCTACGAGTAGTCTAGACTTTGATAGTGGTATAACCTTTATAGGTTGAATGTTCTGCGAGTAGCATGTCTACTTAAAAGGTGGACAAGGCTAGTAGGGTTATAGCCGTGGGCGTTTTGCTAATAGTCGATAATCGTCGCGAGGTATGTGATTCTTCCTATCCTCTTGAGCATGATATTTTAAAGAATATATATATATAGTACGGTAGGCGTCGTGTGTTAAGCGAGCGTGGTTATGCGGCAATGTCTTTTGACTTAAGCTTTGAATAATAAGAATCTTGAAGTATTCCAAGAATTAAGAAACACTGTTTGAAAGAAGAGTAATGCTTGGTTTTAAAAGCTTAAGAGTTATACTAGCTTTATGGGAAGTTAGGTATAACGACTTAAGAGAGATAAAAAGAATGGTTTATTAATTTTTGAAGTTAAGAGACTTGATCTTAAAAGAGAAGAGACTTGACTTAAATGAATTAATATGAATTTTGTGTGAAACCTCATTCGTGAGTAATGAGTACTTGGTTTTAAAGAAATAATGTTTCTTGATTTGAAATCGAATGAGTATCGACAAACCAACTGCATCGTTAATAAAGGAAATGTTTTGACTAATTAAGTATTATTAAAACCAGTAGAAACCTCATCTGCATAGAAGCTAAGATGAGACAAAATGATATTACATTTCCTAGATCATGGCTGCTTTAATAAGATTGATTTTGAACAAGAATAACCTACTCACATATAAGACATATGTTTCTCAAATTGTTTAAAAGAGAATTATATTCTTAAGTGATTAAGACTATGAACTACGAAACCTTTCTAAAATAAGAGACTTAAGTACTTGAAATTAGGCAAACTTGAACTTATGGAAAAGAATGTTGTTACTTGATGTTGAAAAGGAAAGTGTTTTGGTTTACCTAAAAATGTGAGTCACTCTATTTTAATACTACGGGTATCGGGTGACCTTTATAAAAGAAATGGATCTTTTAAAAAGAATTTAACGTACGTAATACTTTGGGGTCAGAACCTGGACTTTGGCATAAAATAACCTTGAGTTGTGTGTAACTTGCCTATGCTTGTGGTGATAGCCTTTGTTGTGCAAGTGTTGTATTTATATGCTACCGAGTCCCATGAGATGGGCCGGGACACGTATTCCATCTGATTCTTTACCGAGTCCCATGAGATGGGCCGGGACACGTATTTCATCTGATTCTTCACCGAGTCCCATGGGATGGGCCGGGACACGTATTCCACATGATTCTTTACCGAGTCCCATAGGATGGGCCGGGACACGTATTCCACATGATTCTTTACCGAGTCCCATGGGATGGGCCGGGACACGTATTCTACATGATTCTTTACCGAGTCCCATGGGATGGGCCGGGACACGTATTCTACATGATTCTTTACCGAGTCCCATGGGATGGGTCGGGACACGTATTCCACACGATTTGTACCTAGGCTGCGGTGAGGAAGGAGTTCCACGGCGTGAGGATGACTTGAGCGTGAGTCACGACTTGACATGATCGCTTTTATGTTGTGAGCGTAGTTTGGTTATCATACATGTCTCACGCTTTATATAGACTATTATGATTTCATTCTGATATTTCTGATTTCACATACTTGGTACTGTTGTCTTGACCTCCTTGAGTGCGTTCATCTGCAGTAGAGGTACATCGGTTGTGGATCCTCGCTCATAGGATCACGATTCGTGTTAGGAAGCCCCGTTTCTTGGAGGCTTATCTTTTAGTATGTTACCACAGTGCAGAGGTTCTTGTACATTCGGGGTATGGTGGGGCCACGTCCGTCATAGTTGTTGTCACTTTCTTAGAGTGCATGAATCTTGTTGTGGGCGAGTTTGTAAAAAGGATAAGCTGTTCGGGTTTTATGTATATATCTGAGCATTATTTTTGTTAGCTGTTTATTGATCAAATCTCTTGGTACATGTTTATGTTGTATTTCCGCTGATTTTCTCTGATGGTGTATCACTAGGGTGCCCGGGGTAAGGCACGATCCGGGCCGGTTGGTCGTGACAATATGGCCGGCAAGTGAAAGCTATCTACCGAGTCTGGTACCAAAGCGTGCCATAGAACGGCGGGGGCAAGTGAAAGCCAACTACCGGACCATCTGCGTCGACCATCGGCCGGCAAGTCACGAAGCTAACTTACCAGACCATCCTGCGTCACTAAACCTCATGGAGAGCTAGTCCATGGATTAACAATATCCAACATGGTCGCATGCCCCGGAATCCCACATCGTATAAGCATGTCCATGGAGAAATAAAACAATCCGAGAATCTAACCCGCCTCCTGGTCGCATGCCCCGGAATCCCACATCGGATAAGCATGTCCAAGGAGTAATAAAAACAATCAGGAATCTAACGCGTCATCCCGGTCGCATGCCGGAATCCCACATCGTATAAGCATGTCGGATCAATCACAATGGAAGCATACGTGGAAGCCTCGTCACTGTCGATGCGTCGAGTAAATTCCGCAACAAGGCGATCGACCCTCCAACTGAGAGTCACGACAGCGTAAACATATAGTACTTGCACTCAAGGCTATCACAAGCAAGCATAAACAAGTTCATAAAATCTTTAGACTTTCATTATCATACAAAAATGAATTTCATTTTATAAACTCAAGGCACTTTTCGTTTCACATAAAAATCCGGGAATTTAACCCAAAGTACTACGTACTTCCATTCTTTTCAAAAGACTCCTTTTCATATAAAATCCCAAGATACTAACACCCGTAGTATCAAGGCATGTCTACATTTCAAACAAGTCACTACATTTTTAGTAATACATTTCTAGGCTTCTAAATCAAGTGACCCTTACTTTAGAACTTTAAGCAATTGATACCGTTAAATCAAATTGCCCTTCTTTATTTCAAGTCATTTCTTTGTTTACATTACTATAGAGAACCATTCCTTTAACCTTCCATAAAGTTGTTATAACCAACTTCCCATAAAGTCGTTATACTAACTTTATGCTTTAGAAACTAGGACATCGTTAACCTTTCATTAAGCCGTTATACTAACTTTATGCCTTAGACTAATTCATTCTTTTTATAACCAAGAGACTTATACTTTCAAATCAAGTTACATAACTTTCAAAATACTTCAAGTCTCTTAACTTTAGAAATCTAGTTTCTTAACTTAGAAATCTAGTTTCTTAACTTAGAATATCAAGTCTCTTTAACTTAGAATATCAAGTCTCTTAACTTAGAATAATAAAGTCTCTTAACCTTTTAAGAATTCAAGGTTCATAGTCTTAAAACTTCATAACGTAAACTCTTTAAATTAAGTAACATATACTTTTATGCGTTGTGAATAGGTTATACTCGTTTATAACGATCTTATTAAGCGACCGTGATCTAGAAAATGTAATACAATTTTGTCTTATCTTAGTTTCTATGCAGATGGAGAATTCTACTCATTTTAATATAATTGATTGTCGATACATTTTCTTTTATTAACGCTGCAATGGCTTGTTCGATACTTATTCTCATTCGTGCAGTAAATTAGCAAAGTCAACTCGACTCCAAATACTCCCTAACGACTCTTACCAACATTCCCCATAAGACTTGGTAAGAACTTAGGATAACTTAGACATAACTTTTACATAGAGTAAATCTACATACATACCTCTTAACTTCTAAGAGTAGAAGGAATCATGAAATAACACCACATGTATATTTCATACATAGAATCATGCCAAAAGAAGGAAGAGGTTCACATACCTCGCGACGATTATCGACAAGTAGCAAAATGCTCCAAAGTACTTCAACCTTGATAGCTATTTCATCCTTTAAGTAGAATACGCTACTCGTAGTACTTCAACCTATATTAATCATAACATGTCTATCAACTCCTCACTTTTTAACGTAGAATCATACTAAGTGTAAGGTCTCTTATTCTACGGAAAATCGGGCAGCACTTCCTTTGTTTCTACGTACTTTTCCACCTTTTTCAAGGCCCGAAAATCAATAACCAAACGCCACATTTAAGGCCCAACAATTCAGCAATACAAAGGGGATTACACTCCTAATAGGACGTGTAAAATTCTGCCCCACAATCAATATAAAACTGTCCAATAATTCCAAGTCATAATCGGCTACCATTTTCACAACAATTTTATCAATTTCCTTTCAATCCAAGTTATTATTCCAACATGTTATATACATAATAAAAATTACAACACCTATAAATCCTTTCTTCCTTAACATGCGACGATTGTAACTATCGACCAAATTGATTACAACATTAATGACTAACTTGTCCATTTTCGGTTTTAACATGTCGACATGATCCAAATCTTTTCAAACTTCATTCTATATACCACGTACTCGTTTCTTAACTACTATAACATGTAATCTTCAATTACATTAAGAAGATGAAGATTTTACCTCAATAAGCCCTAATAATGTCCAAGCATAAAAGTCGATCCTTAGCAACTTTTAGCTCATCTTCTTATGTTTCAATCCGCTCCAAGCACTCCTTAGAAGCTCATGAAAAACTCCTCTTCAAGTTCCATCTTCAAAGTTGAAGAACACCTTAGGTTTTCGCCTTGCGACTAACGTAAAAACATCTTTTTTCCGGGATCTTTCTATTGAGATATCCTTACAATACCCCTAGGAACCTTGGGTTAAAGTCTTGTGAATTATGGACAACAACTGGAAAAAAATTGTGTGCCTGATTGCTCCAGGCAGGAGCTTCACATACAAGCTCAAAGTTTTCTCAAATTTTTATAAGTGTTGAAGACTTGTCTTGCTACTAGTGTAGTATATATAAAACAATGGAGGGTCAAGATCACAACATTTGTGTGGCTAGGATGAAGGAGATTTAATATCTATCAAGTGGGCAAGTTGACTTAGTCAATAATCTCAAGCTTGTCAAGACTTGATCATCTTCCTTAGTCATTGACCATTATACCCTTGGTATATTTCGAACAAGCCTAAGTAGGGGGTGACACGTGTCGCCATCCCATTCGTCCATAAAATCTCGTAATTCTCGTGGGCCCCACAAAACGTAAAATTTCTCGGGTGGGCCCTACGTGACCAAATCCGTAAAATAAATTTTCACAATGATAATAAATTTCATACTCCTCAAATAAGGTATTCTAAGAATCTAATTCTCATCAACGAACATTTTTTCTTTCCGAAGTTCGGAAGATTTTCCTTCGGAAAAATAATTCTTTCTTTCGTACCAATTTTCAAGTCTTGTGTTCTCGCGTCTATTCTCTTATTCATGTCCTGGAATTACGGGGTGTAACAAAATTAATAATGTTGGTACCATGAAGTTTTATTAATTTATAGAGATATTAATTAATTAATAAATTAATAATTATTAATTTATTGAGTGATTTTAAATTTTTTCAAAAATAAATTTTAAATTACTAATTTAAAGGAAGCAACCACTAAAGAAGACATTCATGAACTTGAGGGAATGATTGGTCAGCTTGGTTATCGCAATCAAATGAGTGTCAATCAAATATTAGATTATCCAGGTGAAAACAATGAATGCTCACAAGTCCAAAGTTTAGAAGAAATTGTGGAGAGTGTCATGAAAAATTCAATTGAGGATGAAGCTGAGGATGATTCGGTACCTTTGGAACCAGTCACAAAAAAGGAAGCAATTATAACATTAACCACTCTTTACAAATTTTTTGTTACAATTTGACAAGGGCACACCAGAACTTTTGAATGCACTGAGAATAGTTAGAGATGAAATTCAACTAGATTTAAATTTTAAGAAAAAATAAAATACTATAAAGTCATATTTTGCTAAATTATCCTAAGTATATATCTATATATACTTGGCATATGTATTTGAGAAATTATTAATTTATAGAGATAATAAAACAATGTATTTATAAAGGGTTGTTCTAAAAAACATTATCTTATTAATTTATTAAAAAATTGATCATTTTTTGAACTGGCCCAAGTCGGGACCAGAAGAAATTATTATTTTAAAGAGATTATTAATTTATCGAGTATTAATTTATGAAGGTTTTACTGTAGTTTAAAATGACTAGTGGGTTGACTGACTTTGTTTTGTTTCCTCAAAGACTTAGGGCCCGTTTGATACAGTTTATTAAAAAGAGCTTTTAGAAGTAGAACTTTTAGGAATAGAGTTTTTTATCAAAAAGTTGTTAGGTGTTTGGTTGTCAATAAAAAAAAATATTCTTGACTTAAAAATGAGCAAAAGAAAAAAAGATTTTGCCTCTACTTCCAAAAGCCCAAAGATCAAAAGTAATTTTGGAAGCCAAAAAACATTTTTTCGGTTTGCAGCCAAACACTCCAAAATAGAGGTCAAACGTGCTTTTTGAAGCCAAAATCACTTTCGATTTGCAACCAAACACTCCAAAAAAGTAAAATATTTTTGACCTTCCAAAAGCCCAACCAAACGGGCACTTACTTGTCTTTAACTAAGCAAAGAAACATCTTTTCGACTTTTCCCCATGGACACGTTAAAGACTCAGATTATTGAAGAAACGAGTTAGAAATATTTTATGTCCAAGGACTTGGTAACAGATTACACAAACTTTTTAACTAATTATATAAGAACATTAATTAAGTTAATTTTCTTTCTTCTAGTTATGATCATTTTTAATAGACTTTATATTATATTTATTAATTTATTGTATGTATACGTCCAGCGAAATGAATATATAAGTAGTCAAAATATTTACACGTCACCTGAGTAACTGAGTTTTGATATCACTAATTAAGACAACGCTACTTATTGAAAATTAATGCCAATTTGAAAACCTGAAGACAAATCTTTGTAACTTTATAAATTCATCCTTACAAATTAGAAAAGTAACTTTTCTTGCGGAAGTAGGAAAAACAAATTTTGTATATGATATTTTACATAAATTGTCTTCTACCCGCCACTAAACACTTAATTTCCGCGCAGCGCCCACGCCCACCGAACCCCAACCACCGCCTCCATGCCTTAATATTTATTCAAATTATATTTAAATGTTCTTGGAATAAATTTTTCCCCTTATTTACCAATAATAAGCAGATTAAAGGAATTGTTATAAAATTGAAACCATGGAGGTAAGCGTAATATCAAATTATAACCTACTAGAGAAGTGAATTTTAGTGTAGCGAAACTTGGAAGCAATCTGTCATCCTGGAACCAACTGAGCTACACCTATGCGGGTAAAGTGTAGCGAAACTTGAAGCGATGTATATGTTAGTGTACATATTTTAATGATGACTTAATTATTGACACAGATACAAAAAAAAAAAACAGTTTAATGGGATTACAAGATTTATTCTTAAAGGAAAAAATATATCGTCAAGATTGTTACACATCTCTTAAAGGAAAAGTTCAACCCAATTAAAGGAGTCAATATTCTATAAAATACAAGGAAGATCTTATGCGCACAAGTCAAGAAAGTTAAAACGCTCATTAAAGGAAACAAGTATCAAGACTCGTCAAACCCTAAACCCTAGAAGGAAATGAGATGGGGGAGATATTCAGAAAATCAAGATCAGCAACACATATTGAAGAGATATTCAGAAGATCAAGCTCAATGGAACTCAACTAAGCTCTTAATCTTATTCTTGGAAAGAGGATCAATCAATTCATTTTCAAGAATTAAATCTCTTAGATTGCTATCTTAGTTTACCAATAGCCACTTCCATGAAGGCTATTTATCAAAGTTAACAAAAGAGAAAACATAATTTGATCTCAACCTTCTTAGTTCTATGCTCTATTTTTCATAAGTATTGTAATAATTAGTGTTTTACTCTTTTTGAGAGGAGAGAAAAATATTATTGGTGAGCATTGTATAAAAAGAATAACGAGTAATTGAGAGTAGACATAGAAACTACACCCTACCACCATTGTACCAAAGAACAACTTACCAAGAGCTACAGAAATACCATTGCAATTCAAATATACTGGACTAAGATCCACATTGGATCCAACAAGTATAAAAATATCCGATGTCATTACTTTATTATTTTTACTTCAAGAATTCCTTTAGAACAGTTATGCAGAGTCGACTGCTACTCTAAGTCAGTTGACTCGAAACCAAAAGCTACAATTCACCCTCTCCCCCTTGAACTTTCAGTATATGAAATGATCCCATTGAGTTATTTCAAACTAAAAATAAGGAGATACTCTCTACGTCCCAATTTATGTAGCATCATTTGATTTAACATATAGTTTAAGAAAGAAAGAAGACTTTTGATATGTGCGGTTCCAAAACAAGTCTTATATAAATGTGTGGTTGTAAATTATCTCATAAAGTTAAATTGTTTTTCTAAATATGGAAATGTGTCATTCTTTTTTAGACATACAATAAAAGAAATGATGCCACATAATTCCGACAAAAAAAGTATAATATAACATGACAGGTAGAACAAAGAAGATCCTAACGAGCTTTTATGCATTAAGAAAGTTGAAATATATGGATCATGTGTTTGGGGAAAAAGTTTTTGATTAAAAAAACTACGTGCAACAGAAAACGTGTTTGATATTTAATTATATTCATTGGTTTTTCCTTTTTTGGAAACTTTTCTTAGTTTTTTCTTTGTTTAATAAGTACCATGTTCTTCTCCGTCCATCAAAATTTGTTGGAAATTTACTAATGTGGGATTGAGTTTATCCCATCTTTAATGACTTGAACATGCCGCATATTGGAAACATTGTTTCTTCGCACATGCCTAATCTATTAAATGAGTAGATGATATTAGTGTCAAGTATCGTCAAATTTCGCTAAAAAATAAAAGAGATATTGGTACACAAAATAAGGTGTTTCAGACCTGAAAAGATGGAGTGGTTTTGGCCAAAAATGACAAATCTCCCTCATTGGTAGAAGATGGAAGAATTGAGCAATATATAAGCTCCATTTGTGTGTAAGGATTTGGGACCCCAAAGGGTAACCCGTGTGTTTGAAAGAGGGAGGACCTGAGTGAGCTTGGGTTCGGGGCTAAGCCTCATGCGTGCCGCCGCCTGTCCGGGTCGAGTTCGGGTTGGGGTTGTCTTCTGAAATTTTCTTTTTGGTCCCTGAAGTATTTTTTATTTACACTTTGGCTCCTAAAGATTTCGAAAATGTTGCAACTGTTTCGAAGACTTTTAGAATGTTGCAACGACCCTCCTCTTCAATTATAAATTGAACCCTAAATTGAACATTAGGGTTCAATTTACAAAGATATACAATATAATATTCTGTTATGTTCGAAACAGAAACATAGAAACCCAAATTGTTAACACACAAAATCAACAATTTGTTCTATATTTATTTCTTCGCTAGAATCAACTTTATTTGCTTTGTATAGTTGATTGTGTCGATGTTTTACCTTGAAAGACTATTGTCCATTACCGTAAAAACATATATATGGGGCAATCTTGTCTTAAAGACAGAGAGTCATCTCTCGACTCAACCAATTCTGTTTTGTTTAGCCTTTCGAAAACACCAATTTAACCTATAATTTTAAGACAAGATTTTTCTAAGTGTTCGAAAGAAAGAATTCAAAACAGTGATTGTTTGCGATGGTATTTGTTGAAAATAGTGTAGATGTAGTCGACCTATAAAAACAGTGAGTGTTTGAAATAAACAATTCAGACATTGTAGTCGAGTGATTAAGCAAAGGAAATTGGTTCTATGATTTCCTATAACGAATTCACGAAACTGCTGGAAACTATCCACCAGTTGAATGTTTGGATGAATTTTGTCGATTGAGTGTTCGAAACAAACAATTCAGACAGTTGAATGTTTGGATGAATTGTAGTTTGAGAAAATAGGAAATTGACGCCGCTTAGTTTTATGATTTTTGTCGCCCTTGTCATGACCCAAGTCGACGGGCCGCGGCCGTGCCCTACACAGGCACCCTTATAGCCACACATCACATATAACACGCGAAAGCGAATTCACACTCATAATCACAAAACAAAGGGATCTTGTCCCAGGCAACGTACCATATAATAAAATAGGCAAGCCGACAAGGCTGTCATTATATACACAAATTCGAAATGAACTACAACTGTACATGTCCAACCTACACATGACTACAAACCTCTAAGAGTATACAGTAATTATGACGGGATAAGGCCCCGCCGTACCCCTGAATATACATAAGTCATAATGAAAGACCTGTACCAAAATGACTAGGCTCCGGAACAATGGAGCTATCCCAAAACGCTGAGCAAGGATCCCATGTAGGGCACCAGTCGCGGGCCCGGAGTTCGGGTCGTGACAAAAGTGGTATCAGAGCGGTTAGTCCTCGAAATGTCTACAGACAGTGTCTAGTAGAGTCTTGGGTATGGGTATGTGTGCATCATACTTATACCTAGGAGGCTACATGATATTTAGGATTGGTTTCCCTTCTTCTCACTATGAGATCGTGCAGTAGAGCTGTGTCATTAGGAATCCTCTCTAACGTATTGTGGTGTTGCAGCTATGCCTCCGAAAAAGGCAACAGTGGCCCAGAAAGAATTATATGGACTTCGTATCCAGGTTGGTGAAAATTGTTGTATAGTTGGTATGATGATGATGTGTATCTATACGAACGTATTTATTTGGGGCCATGTGTGTGTGTTGTCTGAAGTAATTACGAGTTATCATGAGCTGGTTGAGCTTTAATAATTACTTGGAAGGTGTGAAACAATTTAATGAATCCACACCTAGGCATAATATATGTGCTACTTTGGGAAGTTTAGGAGGTGATGAGCTATTTAAGAGAGGGACGGACTCTTAAGAGATAATGGTTAATTAATTTGATGGCATACCATGTTGTTAGATTAAGTTATGTTGAATGCTTAAGTGATACGTGTGAATAATATTGGTATTGAGTAAATAGGGTTGTTATGGTTAAGACAACATGATTTTGAGATTATGAGAAGCTACCTTACAGTATCACGGGGGTGATAATGTAAGCTTGGGACATGGAATAATTGTGAGCCTTAGAATATTGATAACCGTTGAGACCTTAGATATACAAGGCCTTATTGAGTAAAAGACTTTACGGTTAATCTTGCTTAAAGTACATGGTATGTATGGAGTGTATTAGTTGTGATTATTCCGTAGTTTGTGTGAAATGAATATGAGTATATGATCTAAGAAGATCACTAGGCCTTCATGAATGAAGTATTTTACCTTTGTTTGAAATTAAATACACAATATGACAAGTGTATTGGGTTCCAATTGTTTACCAAGTTGTTAGAATGTGGCGTAAAGGTACAAGAGGTTAGTTTGGTTTGGCAACCATGGCCACAGTATTTCGAAGTATCCCAAGTTAATACACAGAATAAGATAAGTACAAGTGTTACCGAGGAAAAACATAAGACATTATTGAAAGGTTATATAGGTTATGAAAATCATATGTCTTAAGGTGACACTTGATGATTAGAATTATAAAGGAAACTGCAATAAGACCTTAAAAAGGTGACTTTGATTACACTGGAAGATTATGAGAGGGAGATAAGCCCTCTTCCTCGTGTAAAGGGCGATATCGTGTATTATTAAGAATTTCAGGTATCAAGGCTAGTAAGCTAAGGTATGTTATAGATATTGGACTAGTGAGATCCTCGGCTTCGGCTACGTTGTGCGATATCTACACTTGAACATAACCTTCAAAAAATAGTGTGTTGAAGGTAATTGAGGACAATACTATGGAGTGATCGAAGAAGTGTTGAAAGAATATGAAGCAGTTAATAAGTATGAATAGAACCGTATGATCGGGTATCGAGGTAGAAATAATTGGTGTAATAATAAGTATAATGACGGAATATGACAATGATGATGAAGGTGAATGAAACTCTAATTATGTGGGTTTCACAAGGTATGATTACTCCGGGATAGTGTAAGGACCAATAGTAGAGTAATGGGTTACTCTTACTTGAGATCAAGGAAATTTTTACGAACGCCATTAACAGAAAGTCTTAGCCATGAGTCAAGTGAAAGAATTGAAATCTGAGTATATGACCAAGTTGAGATGTAGTAACACCAAGGATGTGAAACAAAAGTGATATTTTAGTATACGTATATGTACCAGAATAGCTTGGAATTATGAAGAGTACGACAAGTAAGAAAATGAATGAACAAGTGTTAAAATAGTTGAAGTTGTTTTAATTACGAATAGTGAGAAGTCGTGATGATACATGCACTCTGAACCACGGCGGCTCCGATTCGACCTTTCTGAGGATTAGAGGGTTATGTCGTGTATTGTGATGCTTCGGGTGTTGGGCTAGGTTGTGTGTTGATGCAGCATGGTAACGTGATAGCTTACGCGTCCCGACAACTCAGGAAGCATGAGAGGAACTACCCTACTCACGATTTGGAGTTAGCGGCAGTTATACATGCTTTGAAGATATGTAGACACTATCTATATGGGGTTCATGTTGACATTTATATAGATCATAAGGGTCTCCAATATATCTTTAGACAGAAGGAGCTGAACTTATGACAGCGACGGTGGTTAGAGTTACTGAAAGATTATGATGTTGATATTCTATACCACCCAGGGAAAGCCAATGTGGTTGCAGATGCTCTTAGTCGTAGATCTATGGGTAGCCTGACAGATGTACAACCAGATAGAAGGGAAATTGTTTGTGAGATACATCAGCTAGCGAGCCTTGGGATCCGGTTGGTTGATTCCGATGACAGTGGAGTTCGGGTTTGAGAGGTTGCCGAGTCTTCCATCGTGGAAGAGGTAAAGGGGCACCAGTATGAGGATCCGGTTCTGGTACGGTATAGAGATGCAGCTCTCCGGAAGGAGAAGACTCTATTTGAGGTTGCACCCGATGGGGTGCTACTGATCTGGCGAGTTGTGTGTGCACGATGTTGCGAAAGGCTCTGACGGTGGTTATGGGAGAGGCCTGCGGTGCTCGGTATTCTATTTATCGGTCAACAAAGATGTATCATGACCTTAGGCGTGTATTGGTGGGACAACCTGAAAAGGGATGTAGCAGGGTTTGTTGCTCAATGTCCGAATTGTCAGTAGGTCAAGGTGGAGCACCAGAAGCCTGGTGGGTTATTACAGACGATAGAAATATCGACTTGGAAGTGAGAGGTGATTAATATGGATTTTGTTACAGTGTTGCCTCGTACTCAACGGAAGTGTGACTCCATTTGGGTTATTGTGGATAGGCTGACGAAATAAGCCTATTTTCTTCCGGTCAGGGCTACTTACTCAGCTGAGGACTATGCTAGGTTATATATCAGGGAGATTGTGAGACTGCACGGGGTTCCTACATCTATTATATCCGACAGAGGGGCTCAGTTTACAGCTAACTTCTGGAGGTCATTCCAGAAGGGATTGGGGACACAAGTGAGTCTCAGTACAACATTCCATCCTCAGACCGATGGGCAGGCAGAACGTACTATTCAGACACTTGAGGATATGTTGAGAGCCTGTGTTATCGATTTCAGGGGTAGCTGGGAAGATCATTTGCCACTCGTTGAGTTTGCGTATAACAACAGTTACCATTCGAGTATTCAGATGGCCCCGTATGAGGCCTTATATGGGAGGAAATGCAGGTCACCTATTGAGTGGTTCGATGTGGGCGAGACTAAGTTACTCGGCCCAGACATGATTCAGCAGGCTGTGGATAAGGTGAAGCTTATCCAGGAGAGATTATTAGCAGCACAGAGTCGACAAAAGTCGTATTCAGATAATCGACGTCGACACTTAGAGTTTCAGCTTGATGATTGAGTATTCTTGAAGGTATCACCCATGAAGGGTGTGATGAGGTTTGGTAAGAAGGGGAACCTCAGCCCGAGGTACATTGGGCCTTACCAGATTATTCGTAGAGTAGGCAAGGTTGCCTATGAGTTGGATCTACCAGCAGATTTGGAGGCGGTACATCCGGTCTTCCACGTATCGATGCTACGCAAATGTATTGGTGATCCATCCGGATTCTTCCCCATTGATGATGCCTAGGTGACAGAGGTGTTGGATTATGAGGAGAGTCCCATAACCATACTTGATCCCCAGTTTAGACAGTTGCGGACTAAGGATGTGATTTCCGTCAAGGTATTGTGGCAGAACGATAATAGGGAAAAGATGACGTGGGAAGCGAAAGATGAGATGATGAGGAAGTATCCTCACTTATTCCCGGTGTCTACAGGTAATTCCAATCCCTACTTGACTGTTTTGATTTATTAATGAGATTATGTGTTGTATTATCCCCATGTGAGGCATCTTTGTGTATAACTTGTACATTTGCAGTTATTTGAGTATTTTATATATATTGTGGCGGCCTTGTCGGCTTTCCAGTTTTATCACGTGAGTTGTGTTGTTATTTGAATTTTATTAAACATTGGTTATATGAGAGAATGCGGGTATAAGGGTGCGGGTAGGGCACCGATCGAGGCCCGGGGTTGGTCGTGACACGAACGCTACTTAGCTAACGGCAACTATCCAACTTCTCATGCGGACCATTACATTTGCTGATATTAAGGGGATCTCACAAAAATTATCTAGCAACAGTATTGGTAGGCGTTTGGACATGAATTGTTGCATCAAAGCAATGCGGGATTACAAAGAAAGTTGGGTTCTACTTTCTTAACTCTACTAATTTATTTATTTATAAATTTCTATCCTTTCTGATTTTGTGAAACTTAGTTTCATTATTACGGTAGATAACTTGCTTTGTGATGATCTTGAAATGCATGCTAAATTTAAGAATAACATATTTGAAATATTAGTGTAATGTTATTCTATGTCAAAGAAAATGTTACACCCCGTAGTTCCAGGGTATGTATGTGAGGACATACGTACGAGAATACGACATTAAAAATTGGAATAGAAGAAAGATGTGATTTTTCGACGGAAAAGTTTCCGAACTTCGTGAAAGAAAGAGGTTTATTATTGAGAATTGGATTCTCAATTTTGGTATTTAAGACTTTAAGAACTTATAAGAATTATGGAATTTATATTTTACGGATTTGGTCATGTGGGGCTCACCCGAGGAATTTTACGTTTTGTGGGACCCACGAGGGTTACGGAATTTTTATGAACGTATGAGAAGGCGACACGTGGCACCCCCTCATATGGTCTTGGACGATTTAATGCAAGGATAGGATGGTCATTTGACCATTGTGGATGAAAGTCTTCAAGCTTGAGTGTATTGACCAAGTCAACTTGTCCACTTGGCTATTATCCATGTGATCTTCATCCTAGCCACACATTTGTTGAGATCTTGACCCTCCATTGTGTTATATATACCCAACTAGTGCAAGACTTGCTCTTCAACACATAGAAAAATTTCAAGACTTGTTCTTCATATTAGAGGCTCTCGGCTTTGCTCACTTTTGAACAAGAAAATTTTGTAGTTTTGTTCCGTTATTCACAAGACTTTAACCCAATGTCCCCAAGGGTATTGTAAGGTTATCTCAATAGAAAGATTTCGAAAAAGTGGCGTTTTCGTATTAGTCGCAAGGCGGAAACTTAAGGAGTTCTTCAACTTTGAAGTTGGGACTTGAAGAAGACTTCTTCATAGAACTACAGGAGTGCTTGGAGCGGATTGGAACCTAAGGAAAGGAGCTAAGAATTGCTAAGGATCGACTTTGAAAGTTGGAAATTTTAAGGGCTTGTAAAGGTATAATTCTTGTCGTTTTAGTAATTAAGATTACTACTTGTTGTAGCTTTGGATATTAGCAAGCATAAGGTGTTTATATTATGAAGATTGATTAGTGTTATGGATATTAGAACCCTAATCCGAAACTAGCATGTTTAGCCTTAAGATTGGAATTCAAGTTGATTATTAGTATAAGTTGTCACATGTTATATAAAGAGGGAATTATAGTTGTTGAAGTTGTTTATGACTATGTAGCATGTTGGAATAACAACTTGTATTGAAATAGAAATTGAAAGAGAAGTAGTGTTTTTGTTAGCCGAGAATAACATTGTATAATTGCATTGTATTGTGGACTAGTTGGTAGTAATTGTGGGGCGGAATTTTACACGTCTTGTAGGGCGTGTAATCCCCTTTGTATTTGCTGAATTGATTTGAGCCTTAAATGTGGCGTTTGGTTATTGTATTCGGCCTTGAAAAAGGTGGCAAAGTATGTAGAAACAAAGGAAGTGCTGCCCGATTTTCCGTAGAATTTAGTGACCTTGTACTTAGAATATTCTACGAAGAGAGCTAGAGGTTAATAGACGTTTTATGACCATTATAGGATTGAAGTACTACGAGTAGCGTATTCCACTTGAAGGGTGGAAAAGGCTGGCAAGGGGATAGTACTTTGGAGCATTTTGCTATTTGTCGATAATCGTCGCGAGGTATGTGAACCTCTTCCTATCTTTTCTAGCATGATGTTGTGAACTATGTAGTACGGTAGACGTACGTGTGCTAAGCAATTTTGGTTGATTTTAAAAAGATAAGAGACTGGACTTATATTTTGACTTGATATGAAATGTGAAGAACTTGAATTGTGTTTAAGTGGTGAAACCTCATTCGTGAGTAATGAGTACTTGGTCTAGAAAAAGGAATAAGTTATATTAATTTCGGAAATGGGGATAACTATCGAACAAGCCATTGCAGCGTTAATAAAGGAAAATGTAATGACAATTAATTATATTAAAACCAGTAGAAACCCCCATCTGCATAGAAGCTAAGATAAGACAAAATTTTATTACATTTCCTAGATCATGGCTGCTCTAATAAAAATTATTATAATCAAGTTTTGATTTTCTTGAAAATTCCAAAGTAAGGAACTTGATTTTCTAAAAGAAAAGAGACTTAAGAATTTGAAGTGTTTTGGTTTAAAAGAAAGGCATAGTTTTGTCTTAAATTGGTTTAAAACATAAAGTGTTATAATAGCTTTATGGGAAGTTAGTTATAACGACTTTATGGAAACAAAAGAATGGTAACTTGGCTTTAAAGGGAGAAGTGATTTGGTTTAAAAAGAAAGTATGGAAATTGTTTTGGTTTACTTAAAAAAAAGATAGTTACTCTATTTTGATACTACGGGTATCGTGTGATCTTTGTAAAAGAAATGGGTCTTTTTTTAAAAAGAATTAAAGTATGTAGTACTTTGGGGTTAAAACCCGGACTTTGACATAAAATGAAAGTACCTTGTGTTGTGTGTAACTTGCCTATGTTTGCGTGTGATAGCCTTGTTGTGCAAGTGTTGTATCCTTATGTTACCGCGTCTCTCGATGGAGGGCCGTGTTATACCCCGTATTTCCAGAGTATGTACGTGAGGGCGTACATATACAATTTGAGCCTTAAAGTAGGCATAGGTTCGAATTTGTGCATAACTACCAAAAGGAGTCGTTTTTAAATGAAGCGTTTCCACTTTCGTAGGGAAAATTCCGGCTATGTCATTTAAAATTTTTGCGGATTTTTCCGAGAGACGAAACATTTTGGACCAACGAGAGGGCGACACTTGTCACCCTCTAATTGGAGCACGTTTTTGGGCGGATTGGACGAAAGGGTCAAGGGGAGTTGGTAGGATATTTTGTGCAAGTTGTGTGGTAGATGGATAAGGTGCACATGGCTTAATCCTAGCCCTACACTTGCCTAACACTTGGCTTGATCTTGGCCATTGGTTGGCCTTTGCTTGACCTATAAATACCCCTTAGTTGATGAACTTTCTTCATCCAAAAATCATTTTCCAAGTCTTGAAATCTCTCCCCCTTTGTGAGTTAAAATCGTCCAAACCCTCCCCTTTGAGAAAGGCCGCTTGGCAGCTCCCCCTCCCTTTGTAGTGTTCTAGCGTGGGGTATCCCCTAGCCTAGTTGTTTCGTATAATACCCCCCTTTTGTGGTATAGAAGTACTCTCCTAGTATTGTTATAATGCCCAAATACCTTGGCCCAAATACCTTGTAGTATTCCCAAAGTTACACTTATACAAAAGCCCAGAAAATACTATTATACTTCCCTCAGTCACAAAAACGAAACCCTAAGTAAATCTTCACCCGTAGTTGAAGTTATAAGTAGAAGTTGGTTAGAACTTCTAAGGGTTGGTTGGAGCGGGTCGGAGCGCACGGGGTAGGAGCTAAACCTTGCTCAGGATCGACATATAACTTGGATAATTTTAGGCTTATCGAGGTAAACACTCATGACCTTCTGTTGTAATTGGAAATTACATGTTGTAGGAGTATATAGTTAAGTATACTATATATAGAACTGAATTTAGTTGTGCGGCAATGTCTTTTGACTTAAGCCTGAATAATACTTACGGCAATGTCTTGCGACTTAAGCCTGAATTTTAAGAAGAGAACTGAACTGTAATTACATAGGGTGTATTCAGATGAGACTTGTGTAGCATTCTTGTGTAGTAGAATTGTACACGTCGGTTAGGCGTGTTAACCCCACTGGTTGGCTTGGTAGCGGCCTCGATAGAGGAGGAGATTTACGCTGTTTGTTGCGGGAAAATCTTGAATTTTACGTAGAATATTCTACATTGAGATCTAAAGATATTAATAGGCGCTTTGTGGCCTCTATAGGTTGTAGTACTACGTGTGGAGTGATCGCTTGGTGAGAGTGTGAGCGGTTTGAGTACTTGAGCGTTTGCTATTAGTCGATACTGTCGCGAGGTATGTGAACCTCTTCCTATCTGTTCTAGCATGATATGTGTATAACTATGTAATGCGGTGACGCATACGTGTGTTAAATGTATTTGATTGTCTTTAAACATAAAGTGTTATAACGGCTTTATGGGAAGTTGGTTATAACGACTCTATGTAAATGAGAAATGCTTTGTGGTTTTAAAAGATAAGCGATTTGACTTATAACCGACTTGATGTAAAAGAACCTTGAAGTATTCTAAAAGATTAAGAAACCTTTTGAAAGAAGTGTATACTTGGTTTGAAAACATAAAAGTTATACCAGCTTTATGAGAAGTTAGGTGTAACGCCTTAAGAGAGATAAAAGAATGGTTTAATGGTTTAGAAGTTAAGAGACTTATTCTTAAAAGATAAGAGACTTGACTTAATATGGATGTTTGTGTGAAACCTCATTCGTGAGTAATGAGTACTTGGTTTTTGGAAGGAATAATGTTTCTTGATTTGGAAATCGAATGTGTATCGACAAACCACTGCAGCGTTAATAAAGGGAAATGTATTGAATAATTAAGTATTATTAAAACCAGTAGAAACCTCCATCTGCATAGAAGCTAAGATGAGACAAAATGATATTACATTTCTAGATCATGGCTGCTAAGAAGATTGATTATGAACAAGGATAACCTACTCGCCTAAGGCATATGTTACTCAATTGTTTTAAAAGAGATTAAGACATTGAACTATGAACTTTTCAAAAAAGAGACTTGTGTATTTGAAATTAGGCAAACTGGAACTTTAGGAAAAAGAAAGGCATTGTGTTGTCTTAAAATGGTTTAAAACATAAGGTGTTTAACAACTTTATGGGAAGTTGGTTATAACGACCTTATGAAAACAAAAGAAAGGTTTTATCATTGGTTTTAATGTGGTAACTTGACTTTAAAAAGAAAAGTGTTTTGGTCAAAAAAAAGAAGAAGGCATGGTGTTGCCTTAATTTGGTTTTAAAAAGGAAAGTACTTTGAGTTGTGTATAACTTGCCTATGCTTGTTGTTGTGAAACTTGCCTATGCTTGTTGTTGTGAAACTTGCCTATGCTTGTTGTGATAGCCTTTGTTGTGCAAAGATTGTGTTTCTATACTACCGCGTCTCTCGATGGAGGGTCGGTTGACTTGTTGAGAACTTACTTGACGCGTCTGGCGACGAGAAATTCCACAGCACGTTCGCTGATAGTGTTACTTTTGTTAAATCACTTTGGACATACTGACACGATGCGTAGCGCACGGGTATGCTTCCAGTTTGATTACAGGCTTGTTGTCTTATTTTTTGGCTTTGGACATACTGACACGATTAGTAGCGCGGGTATGCTTTCATTTGGAATCTTTGTCTTATTGTTTCCTTGGACTCATCGACACGATGCGTAGCGCACGGGTATGCTTCCATTTGGAATGTTGTCTTATTTGTTCCCTTTGGACATACTGACACGATGCGTAGCGCATGGGTATGCTCCCATTTGGATTTCTATCTTGTTGTTATCATATCATAGACTGTCGGCAGTGAGGAAGGTACTCCACGGGCAGGATTGATGTTGTGGGTGTGAGACCCTGAATTGATATAACTGTTATGTGTATGTACTGTAGTTTGGTTATCATACCTGTCTCCTGCTTTTATAGACTATTATGATTTCGCCATGATTTACTGATTCACATACTTGGTACCTATCAGATCGACTCCTTCGGGCTGCGTTCACGCCGCAGTAGAGGTACATCGGCCTTGTCGATCCTCGCTTTTAGGATCACCTTTCGCGTGTTGAAGCCGTTCTTCCTGAGGCTTATCTTTGGTATGTTACCACGAGTGCGTAGGTACGTGTACATTCGTGGTATGGCGGGCCCCGTCCGTCATAGTTGTTATGTAAATCTTAGAGGTGCTGAACCTGTTGTGGCGGGGTTTGTAAAAGGATAACCGTCGGTATTTATGTATATATGATGAAGGCAACTCGCTTGGTTGCTTTGTTTATTTATTTTGTCTCTAAATTCATGTTCATGTTTTTATTTCCGCTGATTTTCTCCGATGTTGTATCACTAGGGTGCCCGGTAAGGCACGATCCACGCCCGGTTCGGTCGTGACAAAAGTGGTATCGAGCGATTAGTCCTCGGAAAGTGTCTATGCACCGTGTCAGTAGTAGTCTTGATTATCGGTGTGTTGTGCACCACATCTATAATCGTGAGGCTATAGGACATTTAGGATTGGTTTCCATTCTTCTCATTACGAGATCGTGCCTTAGAGTGTTGTAAGTTGGACCCTCCGACGTATCTCGCTTTTACCGATTATGCCCGCAAGGCAACCCGGCCCGTGGCGGCAAGGCAGCAGAGGACGATACGAGTATAGCAGCGGCAGTCTCTACAGAGACCGCAGCACTGAGCCTCGATCCTACAGCCGCGCAGAGACGGGTTACGCGAGATGGCGATTAATGGCCGTGGTTGTGGCCGACTTGAGATAGAATGGATGCAGCAGCCCAGCCCGAGCGCCGTAGTTCACCCCGAGCGCAGTTTGAGATTACGGATTTTACGAGGTGTAGCCCGCTAGAGTTTTATGGGTCGAGGCCTGAGGATGATCCGCAGGAGTTCATCCGACAGTTACAGCGGATCATGAGAGTGATCAAGGCATCGGAGACCGAGTCGGTGGTCCTAGGTTCGCATCGGCTGCGTGATACCGCAATGATCCGGTTTGATTCGCGAGCTGCCCCGGGAGAGCATGCACTTCCAGCCTTTATGGGACGAGTTCTCGAGGCCTTTCTTGCACATTTCTTACCTCCACGTATGAGGGCTCGCGCATGATTTTTGGTGTTGCGCGAATCCGGGCGTACGGTTCGGGAGTACAATGTGGAGTTCGACTCATTGGCCCGGTACGTCCCCGCATTAGTAGCTAGTATGGAGGATCGAGTGCACCGATATGTTACAGGGCTCGATGATTACCTAGCAGAGAGTTGTTCGGGTGTAGCTCTTCAGCCGGGCATGGACATTGCCCGCATGCAGGCTTATGCACTTGGAGGTATGGAGCGGAGAAATCGACGAAATAACCAAGGTCGCAAGAGGCCGTAAAGCAGGTCCTTTGGTGACTTTCGAGGCGCACCGCCTCGGCCAGACTAGTTATGCGCCTCGCCCGATGCAGTGGTCCTCCACAATCTTGAGCATCCAGAGTATTCGGGAGCAGTGTCGACTCGAAGGGTTCAGATTTTCAGAGAAGGGTGTGTTAGCCACCAAGCCACCCTACCTCGTTGTGACTGTGGTAGACTCCACGGTGGGAGTGTCGTGCTAGTCCAGAGTTTGTTTTACATGCGGCCAGGCCATTTTGGGAGAAATTGTCCGACTGTGGGTAGCGCTGTAGGATAGCACAGACTACGGATCGATTGCGAGTTCTTCACCTCCCATAGTCAGCAGATGTTCATACACCGGCCACGGTAGAGTCGCGGTGGAAGTTCCCGATTTAGCGGTCCTACAATCGCCTATTTTCAGTATATCCTTAACCTCTAGAGTTTTGTATGTATTGATGTTGTGATGATGTGTTTAGTGTTATGTTCGGATAGCTTTGTGCTAAAATGTGATTTAGAAACCAGTTAGTGAAAAAGGGTAAGCACAGGGTGAGAAATGATGAACCTTAGAATATTACAGTGAGACCTTAAATGTAAGGCCGTCTTGAGTACAAGATCTTGCGGTGATCTTTGTCGAATGTATAATCATACGTAGAGTAATTGTGGGAAATTTCCTTGGGTAGTGTATAAATGGAAGTGGTAGCTTTAATGACTGTAGAGGTAAGATTGTTCGGATCGGGAACAAGAGCGTGATGCGTAAGTGGGTCGGGTCAGCTATGTTGAGGGCCAACCCGCGCCGGTTTCAAAGTGGGGTCAACTCGGGTGGTCCCGCCAGTGGTAGGTCACGAGGGCGCTAGGCCCATGATTAGATAACCATCGTATGGGTTCGTGGATATGTTCGACCGAGCGATCGTGAAGGCCGGAATGGCCTTAAGGAGAGTGAAGCTAGTAAGATGACCAAGTTTGAGGTTGTGACTCAAAGTGTTGGGAATCAAGCGATGATGAAGTGTGGTACGTATACTAGAAGAGTTCAAGTGTTCAAAAGGCACGACGAGTAAGGGGGAAGAGAACGTGTTATTACGTGGCGGTGTGGCGTTGACAACTTGTTAGAAGGAACTTCTTCGTTATCTGTTGAGAAGGAACATTCGGACGAATGTTTCTAGCGAGGGGAGAATGTTATACCGTATTTCCAGAGTATGTACGTGAGGGCATACGATACAATTTGAGCCTTAAAGTAGGCATAGGTTCGAATTTGTGCATAACTACCAAAAGGAGTCGTTTTCGACTAAACGTTTCCACGACTTTCGTAGGGAAAATTCCGGCTATGTCATTTAAAATTTTTGCGGATTTTTCCGAGAGAAAACATTTTGGACCAACGAGAGGCGACACTTGTCACCCTCTAATTGGAGCACGCTGGGCGGATTGGACGAAAGGGTCAAGGGAGTTGGTAGGATATTTTGTGCAAGTTGTGTGGTAGATGGATAAGGTGCACATGGCTTAATCCTAGCCCTACACTTGCCTAACACTTGGCTTGATTCGCCATTGGTTGGCCTTTGCTTGACCTATAAATACCCCTTAGTTGATGAACTTTCTTCATCCAAAAATCATTTTCCAAGTCTTGAAATCTCTCCTCATGAGTTAAAATCGTCCAAACCTCCCCTTTGAGAAAGGCCCTGGCCGAAAGCTCCCCTCCCTTTGTAGTGTTCTAGCCGTGGGTACCCCTAGCCTAGTTGTTTTTGTATAATACCCCTTTTGTGGTATAGAAATACTCTCCTAGTATTGTTATAATGCCCAAATACCTCGCCCAAATACCTTGTAGTATTCCCAAAGTTACACTTATACAAAAGCCCGAAAAATACTATTATACTTCCTCATCACAAAAACGAAACCCTAAGTAAATCTTCACCCGTAGTTGAAGTTATAAGTAGAAGTTGGTTAGAACTTCTAAGGGTTGGTTGGAGCGGCCTGAGCGCACGGGTAGAGCTAAACCTTGCTCAGGATCGACATATAACTTGGATAATTTTAGGCTTATCGAGGTAAACACTCATGACCTTCTGTTGTAATTGGAAATTACATGTTGTAGGAGTATATAGTTAAGTATACTATATATAGAACTGAATTTAGTTGTGCGGCAATGTCTTTTGACTTAAGCTCGAATAATACTTACGGAATGTCTTGCGACTTAAGCTGAATTTTAAGAAGAGAACCGAATCAGAATTACATAGATCAGACATGAGACTTGTGTAGCATTACTTGTGTAGTAGAATTGTACACGCCCGTTAGGCGTGTTAACCCTCTGGTTGGCTTGGTAGCCGCCTCGATAGAGAGAGATTTACGCCACATGGGGGAGGTCGCCGAATTTTCTCGTAGAGAATATTCTACATTGAGATCTAAAGATATTAATAGCGCTTTGTGGCCTCTATAGGTTGTAGTACTACGTGTGGAGTGATCCGCTTGATCGAGAGTGTATCGACGGTTTAAAGGTACTTGGAGCGTTTTGCTATTAGTCGATACTCGCGAGGTATGTGAACCTCTTCCTATCTGTTCTAGCATGATATGTGTATAACTATGTAGTATGCAGACGCATACGTGTTAAATGTATTTGATTGTCTTTAAACATAAAGTGTTATAACGGCTTTATGGGAAGTTGGTTATAACATTTCATGTAAATGAGAAATGCTTTGTGGTTTTTAAAAGATAACTGATTTGACTTATAACCGACTTGATGTAAAAGAACCTCAAGTATTCTAAAATATTAAGAAACCTTTTGAAAGAAGTGTATACTTGGTTTGAAAACATAAAAGTTATACCACTTTATGAGAAGTTAGGTGTAACGCCTAAGAGAGATAAAAGAATGGTTTAATGGTTTAGAAGTTAAGAGACTTATTCTTAAAAGATAAGAGACTTGACTTAATATGGATGTTTGTGTGAAACCTCATTCGTGAGTAATGAGTACTTGGTTTTGGAAGGAATAATGTTTCCGATTTGAAATCGAATGTGTATCGACAAACCACTGCAGCGTTAATAAAGGGAAATGTATTGAATAATTAAGTATTATTAAAACCAGTAGAAACCTCCATCTGCATAGAAGCTAAGATGAGACAAAATGATATTACATTTCTAGATCATGTCTGCTAAGAAGATTGATTATGAACAAGGATAACTTACTCGCCTAAGGCATATGTTACTCAATTGTTTTAAAAGAGATTAAGACATTGAACTATGAACTTTTCAAAAAAGAGACTTGTGTATTTGAAATTAGGCAAACTGGAACTTTAGGAAAAAAAAAGGCATTGTGTTGTCTTAAAATGGTTTAAAACATAAGGTGTATAACAACTTTATGGGAAGTTGGCTATAACGACCTTATGAAAACAAAAGAAAGGTTTTATCATTGGTTTTAATGTGGTAACTTGACTTTAAAAAGAAAAGTGTTTTGGTCAAAAAAAAAAGAAGGCATGGTGTTGCCTTAATTTGGTTTTAAAAAGGAAAGTACTTTGAGTTGTGTATAACTTGCCTATGCTTGTTGTTGTGAAACTTGCCTATGCTTGTTGTTGTGAAACTTGCCTATGCTTGTTGTGATAGCCTTTGTTGTGCAAAGATTGTGTTTCTATACTACCGCGTCTCTCGATGGAGGGTCGGTTGACTTGTTGAGAACTTACTTGGACGCGTCGCGGTGACGGAGAAATTCCGCAGCACGTTCGCTGATAGTGTTACTTTTGTTAAATCACTTTGGACATATCGACACGATCGCGCATCGCATGCTTCCACTTTGATTACCGCCTTGTTGTCTTATTGTTTCCTTTGGACATACCGACACGACGCGTAGCGCATCGTATGCTTCCATTTGGAATCTTGTCTTATTGTTTCCTCGACTCATCGACACGATGCGTAGCGCACGGGTATGCTTCATTTTGGAATGTTGTCTTATTTTTTCCCTTTGGACATACTGACACGATGCGTAGCGCACGGGTATGCTCCCATTTGGATTTCTATCTTGTTGTTATCATATCATGATCGCCGTGGCGAAGGTACTCCACGCAGGATTGATGTTGTGGCGTGAGACCGAATTGATATAATCATATGTATGACATCGTAGTTTGGTTATCATACCGTCTCGCTTTTATAGACTATTATGATTTCGCCATGATTTTGCGCTTTCACATACTTGTACTGTTATCGACCTCCTTCTGGCCGCGTTCACGCCGCGGTAGAGGTACATCGGCCGTCGATCCCCGCTTAGGATCACCTTTCGCGTGTTGGGAAGCTCCGTTCCTTCGAGGCTTATCTTTGTATGTTACCCGAGTGCAGTAGGTCCGTACATCTGTGGGTATGGCGGGGCCCCGTCCCGTCATAGTTGTTGTGTAAATCTTAGAGGTGCAGAACATTTGTGGGCGTGGTTTGTAAAAGGATAATCGTCGGGTATTTATGTATATATGATGAAGACAATCGCTTTTGGTTGGCCTGCTTATTTATTTTGTCTCTAAATTCATGTTCATGTTTTTATTTCCGCTGATTTTCTCACGATGTTGTATCACTAGGGTGCGGGGTAAGGCACGATCACGCCCGGTTCGGTCGTGACAGTTTGGCCATGTTAATTTTGATCCTTGACCTCCGACACGTTGGGTGGCCCACGGGTAGGGTTCCGTTAGGATTGTTGTTCCATGGACCACTTCCACGAGGTTACCGATTCGGCCTTGGTATCCGTAGCTAGCCTCGTACTTGCCCTGTCGTTCTTGATGCAGTTGGTTACGTAGTTGGCTTTCGTACTTGCCCGATCGCTTCTTGATAGTGTCATTCCATGGACCACCTCCATGAGGTTTTACTAATTTGGCCTCGTATCCGTGGTGGTTTCGCTCGTACTTGCCCTGGCCGTGGCTGATTCGCTTTGGTATCCGTAGTTAGCCTTCGACTTGCCCCATTCGGTTTGTGGCGAAGTCTCGTGATCACGCCTTGGTATCCGTAGTTATCCTCAGACTTGCCCCGTCGCCCACGTGACGCGCCTTGGTATCCGTAGTTGGCTTCGCATTGCCCCATGTCGCCTTCGTGGTATGGTTATATAGTATTGTTAGTACGACTTTGGTATCCGTAGTTGGCTTCGTATTGCCCCGATCGATTGAAGACGCGCGTTGGTATCCGTAGTTAGCCTTCGTGACTTGCCGTGACGGTTTTATGACACAGGTGGGACCTGGTGTTCATGTGTACTACATGGTGTTGTTATATCAAACACTGCCGACAGTGAGGACGGAATACCACGGGCAGGATTGATGTTGAGGGCGTGAGACCCATTGTTATATTTGAGTGATGACTTTGAGGCGAGTCCACGACTTGACACGATTGTTTATATATTGTGGATCGTAGTTTGGTTATCATACATGTCTCGCTTATATAGACTATTATGATTTCATTTACGATTTTTCGCTTTCACATACTTGGTACTGTTAGATCGACCTCCTTCGGCTGCGTTCACGCCGCAGTGCAGGTACACCGGTTGTTGATCCTCGCTCATAGGATCACAATTCAGCATTTTGGGAAGCTCCGTTTCTCCGGAGGCTTATCTTTGGTATAGTCCCCTGTCATTGTAGGTACTTATACATTCAGGGGTATGGCGGGGCCCTGTCCCGTTATAGTTGTGGTTAAATTCTTAGAGGTCTGTAGTACTGTTGTGGGCAGGGTTTGTAAAGGATATAACTGTTCAGGTATATATATATGCAGAAAGGTAACCGTTTTGGTTATCCTGTTTCTTATTTTATCTTGTTTCATGTTTAAGTTTTTATTTCAGCTGATTTTCTCTGATGTTGTATCACCAGGTGCCCGGTAAGGCACTACCGCGTCCGAGGTCGGGTCGTGACAAAAGTGGTATCAGAGCGATTAATCCTCGGAAAGTGTCTACGCACCGTGTTCAGTAGAGTCTTGATTATCGATGTGTTGTGCACAACATCTATAATCTGGAGGCTACAGGATATTTAGGATTGGTTTCCATTCTTCTCACTCTGAGATCGTGCCTTAGAGCTGTGTTATAAGTTGGACTCCCTCTGACGTATTCTTTTGTACCAGTTATGCCTCTACGCAAGGCAACCAGAGCCCAGAAGGGCAAGGCAGCAGAGGGAGCTGCGAGTAGAGCACGGAGGGTTACCAGGGCAGAGGCCCAGTCTTTACCTAAGGTGGTACTTCAGATGGGGAGTTCTGCGACGCCGCTAGCCCCAGGGGAGTTTAGAGCAGCAGCAGTAGCTACTGAGGCTACGATACCTGAGTCTCCAGTTCCACGACCAGGAGCCGAGGATATGGGTTACAAGGAGATGGCCCAGTTACTAGCTAGGATTGTGGCTAGACACGAGGACAGACGAGAGTCGGAGGTTCCAGTAGTACCAGTGGTTCACCCTAGATCCGATAGTTTGAGACTACGGGATTTCCTGAGTTGCAGCCCGCCAGAGTTCTACGGGTCGAGGCCTGAGGATGATCCGCAGGAGTTCATCAAGCGATTCTGGATCATGAGAGTGATCAAGGCTTCGGAGACCGAGTCAGTGGTCTTAGGTTCGATCGGCCGCGTGATACCGCAATGATCGGGTTTGATTCGCGAGCTGTCCCGGGGAGAGCATGCGCCTCCAGCTGTATGGGACGAGTTCTCTGAGGCATTCCTTGGCCATTTCTTGCCGCCACAGATGAGGAGAGCACGGGCCGACATATTTTTGATGCTGAGACAGAGAGGACGCACAGTTCGGGAGTACAACGTTGAGTTCGACTCGTTGGCTCGATATGTCCCTGCGTTAGTAGCAGATATGGAGGACAGGGTGCACCGCTACATCACCGGGCTCGATGATTATTTGGCAGAGGCTTGCTCAGGTGTAGCTCTTCAGCCGGGCATGGACATTGCCCGTATACAGGCTTATGCACAGGGGATGGAGGAACGTAGAGACCGACGTGGGGACCAGGATCAGCATAAGAGGGCCAAGACAAGCAGGTCCTTTGGTAACTTTCGGGCGGACTGCCTCAAGAAGAGTTAGTTATACACCTCCGCCAAGATGCAGTGGTCCTCCGCGCCTTCTTGAGGCGTCCAGGGTATTCAGGAGCAGGTCAGGGCTCCAAGGTTTCAGATTTTCGGGAGTAGAGTGCTCGCGGATTTAAGCCACCCTTATCTCGGTGTGGCTGTGGGAAAACTCCATAAGGGGGAGTCGTACTAGTTTGGGAGATTGTTATACTTGGCGCCGACAGGCCATTTTGAGGGATTGTCCGACCAGGTAGAGCAGATGTTAAGACTCATCCTTCAGATCGCGGTCATCGCCTTCTATAGCTATGCGCCAACAGGGCAGGATTATGATTAGAGCGACAAAGGGAAAGTGAAGCAGTAATTACAGGTATATCCTTTACCCTCTAGAGATTAGTATGCGTGATATGATGATTTTTTTTTATGTTAAGTGTTATGTTCAGATAGCATTGTGATAATTGTGATTAGAAAACATGGGCAGTAAAAAAAGGGTAAGTTTGGGGTCAGGTAATTTGTGAACCTTAGAAATTATGACAATTGAGACCTTAGATGTAAGGCCGTCTTGAGTAAAAGATTTTGCGGGTGATCCTTGTCGGAGTGCATAGTATACGTGGAGTATTTGTGGGATAATTCCATGGGTAGTGTGAGATGGAAGTGGTAGCTTTCATGACGTGAATTAGTAAGATTGTTCCGGATCAGGGAACGAGAGAGTTTGGCGCGATAATGGGTCGGGTTGAGGCCAGGTCGCGGGTCAACCCGCAGCCCGGAATGAGGTGGGGTCAGTTTGAGGTGGTCCCGCCAGGTGGTAGGGTCACGAGGGCGCTAGGCCCAAGTTTAGGTAACCATTGTACGAGTTTGTAGACGCGTTCGACCAGAATCGGATCATGAAGGCCGGGATTGGCCTTAAAGGGATGTGAGGCTAGTAAGATGACCAAGGTTGGAGGTAGTAACTCCAGGATTTTGGAAACTGAAGCAATGACGGAAGTATGGTACGTGTACTAGAAAGAGTTCGGGTGTTCGAGAAAGGTACGACGAGTAAGGGAAGAAGTGAACATGTGTTAAGAGAAGGGAAGTAATCATTTTTGTGATGTGAAGGTGCGGAGAAAGTAACCTATAGACCATGGGTGGAAGCTTTTGTGATGTTAGAGGTGATTCCTCGTTGGCTTGGATTCGAGTTTTGCGCATGTGTTATATTATGGCCAGGTGTGGCATAATTGGTTTTGTAAGTATAGTAGTGAAGACTATACCGGCGCGTGTATGTTTTGAGACTTAGAAGGAACATTCGGGACGAATGTTTCTAAGGGGGGGGGGGGGGGGGAAATTTTACACCCCGTAGTTCCAGGGTATGTATGTGAGGACATACGTACGAGAATACGACATTAAAAATTGGAATAGAAGAAAGATGTGATTTTTCGACGGAAAAGTTTCCGAACTTCATGAAGGAAAGAGGTTTATTATTGAGAATTGGATTCACAACTTTGGTATTTAAGACTTTAAGAACTTATAAGAATTATGGAATTTATATTTTACGGATTTGGTCATGTGGGGCCCACCAGAGTAATTTTACGTTTTGTGGGACCCACGAGGGTTACAGAATATTTATGAACGTATGAGAGGGCGACACGTGGCACCCCCTCATATGGTCTTGGACGATTTAATGCAAGGATAGGATAGTCATTTGACCATTGTGGATGAAAGTCTTCAAGCTTGAGTGTATTGACCAAGTCAACTTGTCCACTTGGCTATTATCCATGTGATCTTCATCCTAGCGACACATTTGTTGAGATCTTGACCCTCCATTGTGTTATATATACCCAACTAGTGCAAGACTTGCTCTTCAACACTTAGAAAAATTTCAAGACTTGTTCTTCATATTAGAGGCTCTCGGCTTTGCTCACTTTTGAACAAGAAAATTTTGTAGTTTTGTTCCGTTATTCACAAGACTTTAACCCAATGTCCCCAAGGGTATTGTAAGGTTATCTCAATAGAAAGATTTCGAAAAATTGGCGTTTTCGTATTAGTCGCAAGGCGGAAACTTAAGGAGTTCTTCAACTTTGAAATTGAGACTTGAAGATGACTTCTTCATAGGCTTCTAAGGAGTGCTTGGAGCGGATTGGAACCTAAGGAAATGAGCTAAGAATTGCTAAGGATCGACTTTGAAACTTGGAAATTTTAAGGGCTTGTAAAGGTATAATTCTTGTCGTTTTAGTAATTAAGATTACTACTTGTTGTAGCTTTGGATATTAGCAAACATGAGGTGTTTATATTATGAAGATTGATTAGTGTTATGGATATTGGAACCCTAATCCGAAACTAGCATGTTTAGCCTTAAGATTGGAATTCAAGTTGATTATTAGTATGAGTTGTCACATGTTATATAAATAGGGAATTATAGTTGTTGAAGTTGTTTATGACTATGTAGCATGTTGGAATAACAACTTGTATTGAAATAGAAATTGAAAGAGAAGTAGTGTTTTTGTTAGCCGAGAATAACATTGTATAATTGCATTGTATTGTGGACTAGTTGGTAGTAATTGTGGGGCGGAATTTTACACGTCTTGTAGGGTGTGTAATCCCCTTTGTATTTGCTGAATTGATTTGAGCCTTAAATGTGGCGTTTGGTTATTGTATTCGGCCTTGAAAAAGGTGGCAAAGTATGTAGAAACAAGTGGAAGTCGCCGATTTTCCGTAGAATTTAGTGACCTTGTACTTAGAATATTCTACGAAGAGAGCTAGAGGTTAATAGACGTTTTATGACCATTATAGGATTGAAGTACTACGAGTAGCGTATTCCACTTGAAGGGTGGAAAAGGCTGGCAAGGGGATAGTACTTTGGAGCATTTTGCTATTTGTCGATAATCGTCGCGAGGTATGTGAACCTCTTCCTATCTTTTCTAGCATGATGTTGTGAACTATGTAGTACGGTAGACGTACGTGTGCTAAACGAATTTTGGTTGATTTTAAAAGATAAGAGACTGGACTTATATTTTGACTTGATATGAAATGTGAAGAACTTGAATTGTGTTTAAGTGGTGAAACCTCATTCGTGAGTAATGAGTACTTGGTCTAGAAAAAGGAATAAGTTATATTAATTTCGGAAATGGGGATAACTATCGAACAAGCCATTGCAGCGTTAATAAAGGAAAATGTAATGACAATTAATTATATTAAAACCAGTAGAAACCTCCATCTGCATAGAAGCTAAGATAAGACAAAATTTTATTACATTTCCTAGATGATGGCTGCTCTAATAAAAATTATTATAATCAAGTTTTGATTTTCTTAAAAATTCCAAAGTAAGAAACTTGATTTTCTAAAAGAAAAGAGACTTAAGAATTTGAAGTGTTTTGGTTTAAAAGAAAGGCATGGTTTTGTCTTAAATTGGTTTAAAACATAAAGTGTTATAATAGCTTTATGGGAAGTTAGTTATAACGACTTTATGGAAACAAAAGAATGGTAATTTGGCTTTAAAGGGAGAAGTGATTTGGTTTAAAAAGAAAGTATGGAAATTGTTTTGGTTTACTTAAAAAAAAAAGATAGTTACTCTATTTTGATACTACGGGTATCGTGTGATCTTTGTAAAAGAAATGGGTCTTTTTTTAAAAAGAATTAAAGTATGTAGTACTTTGGGGTTAAAACCCGGACTTTGACATAAAATGAAAGTACCTTGTGTTGTGTGTAACTTGCCTATGTTTGCGTGTGATAGCCTTGTTGTGCAAGTGTTGTATCCTTATGTTACCGCGTCTCTCGATGGAGGGCCGGTCATGTTAATTTTGATCCTTGGACCTACTGACACGTTGGGTGGCCCACGGCAGTGGTTCCGTTAGATTGTTGTTCCACGGACCACTCTCCACGAGGTTACCGATTCGCCTTGTATCCGTAGCTAGCCCTCGTGATTGCCGGCCATTGCTGACGCAGTTGGTTCTCGTAGTTGATTTCGTGACTTGCCCCTATCGCTTGATAGTGTCATTCCATGGACCACCCTCCATGAGGTTTTACCGATTCGCCGGTATCCGTGGTTGGCTCGTACTTGCCCGGCCGTGGCTGATTCGGCTTTGGTATCCGTAGTTAGCCTTCGTGACTTGCCCCGTTCGGTTTGTGGCGAAGTCTCGTGATCACGCCTTGGTATCCGTAGTTAGCCCTCGTGATTTGCCCCCGCTACCACGTGACACGCACCTTGGTATCCGTAGTTGGATTTCGTACTTGCCCCGTGTCAGCTTCGTGGTATGGTTATATAGTATTGTTAGTACGACTTTGGTATCTGGTAGTTGGCTTTCGTACTTGCCCGATCGATTGAAGACGCGCATCGTATCCGTAGTTAGCCTTCAGACTTGCCTCAGACGGTTTTTATGACACAGGTGGGACCTGTGTTCATGTGTACTCCTTGGTGTTGTTATATCATAGACTGCCGGCAGTGAGGAAGGAATTCCACGGGCATGATTGATGTTGTGGGCGTGAGACCCATTGTTATATTTGAGTGATGACTTTGAGGGCGTGAGTCCCTGACTTGACATGACTGTTTATATATTGTGGACTGTAGTTTGGTTATCATACATGTCTCCTGCTTTATATAGACTATTATGATTTCATTTACAGTATTTTACGCCACATACTGTACTTGCCAGATCGACCTCCTTCGGGTGGCTGCGTTCATGCCGCAGGTAGAGGTACACCGGTTGTTGATCCTCGCTCACAGGATCACAGTTCAACATTTTGGGAAGCTCCGTTTCTCCGGAGGCTTATCTTTGGTATAGTCCCCGTCATCAGAGGTACTTATACATTCGTGGTATGGCGGGCCCCGTCCGCCATAGTTGTGGGTTAAATTCTTAGAGGTCTGTAGAATCTTACAAGTGTGGTTTGTAAAGGATATAACTGTTCAGGTATATATATGCAGAAAGGTAACCGTTTTGGTTAGCCTGTTTCTTATTTTATCTTGTTTCATGTTTAAGTTTTTATTTCCGCTGAATTTCTCTGATGTTGTATCACTAGGGTGCCCGGGGTAAGGCACCAGTCGCGGGCCCGAGGTCGGGTCGTGACAGAAAACTATCATGGCATAACTATGTTGCATAAAGATCATGTGAATTTTACTTTCAAGTTGTTACACCCCGTAGTTCCAAGACATGTATTTGAGAACGTAAGTAAGGAAGTAAGACTTGAACGTGGGAAGAAAGTATAGCTACATTTTCTTAAGGAAATATTTCGAAAATGTGAAGACGACAATTTGAGTACTCGGAGTTCAATTCTCCTAATTATAATTAAGGAATTAGTTTTGGATTTTGAAATCTCGGATTTAGTCATGTGGGGCCCACGGGAAATTTTACGATTTTGTGGGGCCCACGAGATTTAAAGATATTTTGGCCAAATATAGATATTTTGGGGAAGAAATAATTTTGACCAATAGGAGGGTGACACGTGTCACCCCCACTTGGCTTGACTTTGACTTAGATATTTATGAAGACAAGTGGACAAGTGGGTCCCACTCCACTTGTCCTTACACTTGGCAAAATCTCATCCTTTGAGATGATTTATATATACAAGCAAGAGTGCAAGACTTCATCTAACACTTAGCCATATTTCATTACACAAATATATCCCTCTTCTCCTTGTGTGTTCTCGGTTTTGGCTAAGATTTATGAACAAAAATTCCTAATCTTCCAATTTTAGCTTGTGTGATGCAAGATTAAGGCTCCTAACCAAGTGTTAAACCAAGTTAACTCTCCAAGACCCTCAAGCTTGCCTTGGCAAAAAATTGTTGGGTGAAAACCCTAACTTGTCGTCGACTTTTTGGAAGCGAAATGTGAAGTGATGTTGTTTATAAGCTTGTGTTGGATGCTTTTATGTGGTTGGAACTTGAAGAAGTGGAGCGAAACGAAAACTGCGGGCCAAAACCTTTGTGACCTTGCTCTCGGCTTTTTGGACATTTTTGGGTAATAACTCTTCTTCCTCTTGAAGTAATTAGATGTTACATGTTATTATGGTTATTAGATGAGCATGTGTTAAGAAGAATGAAGATTAAAAAGTGTTTGGACCATTTTAGGGTGTCTTGGTCGAGACTAGCTATTTTGTGCGACATTAGATTCATTGGTTATTGTTGTTGTTAATTACACTTGTCGCATGTTAAAATGAAGTAATATGGTTGTTGATATGTGACATGGAATACATATAAGTGTTTAAATGAGAATTGGATTATATAGAATTATGGAAAAGGACTTTGGATTGTTGTAGTTGTTGTTGACCGAAAACTGCCCAAAACTGTTAGATGTCGTCGTGTCGTTTTATGGACTGTTTGGTGGCATTGGAATTCTGGGAATTCAGCCACTAATATGCATTTTTCAATGTTGTAATTATTAATGAATGTCCTAAGGAAATAAGGGGGTGGAAATGCGTTTAAAGGCCTCACATTTTACCCTCGTTATTGTAGAATTGTGGGTTGTTTTGTGCCGAGAAATATGGACTGTTTATATATGATTGTGGGGTAGAATTTTACACGTCTAGTAGGCGTGTAATCCCCTTTGGTTGTTGTATGTATTGTGCCCTTAGTCAGGGCTTGTTGGTTGTTGAAATTGGGTCTTGGAAAAGCTGGAAAAGTACGTAGAAACAAAGGAGGTGCTGCCCAATTTTTCGTAGAAATGAGAACTTTCCATAACCTACCCTTAAAGGCATGTAGTTGATAGACATGCTATTACTGTCACGACCCGACCAAGCTCATGATCGTGCCCTACACGGCACCCTGTTCAGGTATACATCAGAGAATAGCAGCGGAACATACATGAAACTTATAAAATAAAATATCGAGAAATTAAACCACAGGTTAGCCGATAAGGCTACCTTCCTGGACACATATACATATACATAACAACAGCAGTCACATCCCTTTCCTTTTACAAACCGACCCACAATATGTAACTACTGCACTTAAGAATTACAATCTGCGGCGGACAGTGGTCCCGCCATACCCTGAATGTACACAAGTCTACCACATCGTGGAAACCGTACTAAAAGATAAGCCTCGGAGTGAAAGGGCTTCTTTCCAAAAACTGAACAGAGATCCTAAGAGCAAGGATCACCAACCTGTGTACCTATCACCTGCGGGCATGAACGCAGCCCGAAGGGGTCGATAACAAAAATTTAATATGGAAATGTAAATAAAATGCAATAACCAAATCATATCCGTATAAAAGAATGTCCTTTAACTCCGAAATCAATCATATATTAACCGCCTTTCCTTCTTTCAATAAAATTTAACAACATATTCTTACATACATACTTAAGAGTTTAATCCACTTTTTCACATAACTTGCATATCTTACATAACATAATCCGCCCATTTATGGACACGGTAATCGATGAATCATGTGACATAATCCGCCCTGTGGGGCCTTGCATCGTGGAATCATGTAGCATAATCCGCCCGCTGTGGGGCTCGGTGTAAGATGACGTAACCCGGCCTATGTGTAGGCTCGGGGTAATATGGCGTAATCCGGCCTATGTGTAGGCTCGGTGTATCTCATAACGTAATACGGCCTATTTGTAGGCTCGGTGTATTTCATAACATAATCCGGCCTATTTGTAGGCTCGGTGTGATTTTCCTTACATAACATTTTAAAACCATCTTTTCACTTCTTATTAAGTCGTCATAACAACTTCCCATAAAGCTATTATAACAACCTTTCATTTTAGAGAACTTATGACACTTTTATTCTTACAACATTAGGGAAACTAGGCCCAAAAATACTACGTACATACATACTTAAAAAGAATCATAAAACTCCTTCTCTTTAAATCAATAAACATATACTTTTAAAACTCAAGTCACATACTCTTTCGAAATCAAGCCTCTTAACTTTAGAAGTAAATCAAGTAACCCATATCTTGAAAAATAAAGTTTCATACACTTCCAAAACCAAGTAGCTTATTCTCTTTAAAATCATATAACTTCCACTTTTTAAAATCAACCTTCTTTTCACATATAAATTCAACTTACTTACTTCAAATAAAACAAGGCACAAAGCTTTAAATCCAATCTCAAAATTTCCCAACCATTCTTACCAACGTCTCCCATAAGACCTAGTAAGGACTTAGGACAATTTAAACGTACTCTTAATTTAGAATCAACAATGTAAATACTTCTTAACTTCTAAGAGTAGAAGGAATCTTGAAATATTATCACATGGATATTTCATACGTAGGATCATGCCAAAGAAGGAAGAGGTTCACATACCTCGCGACGACTAGCGACAAGTTGCAAAAAGGCTCCAAAGTACTTCAACCTAAAATGGCCACAGTACGTCCATTAACCTCTTAATTCAAACGTAGAATATTCTAGTGCTAAGTCACTATATTCTATGGAAAATCGGACAGCACCTCCTTTGTTTCTTCTTACTTTGCCACCTTTATCAAGGCCGAATACAATAACCAAACACGCCACATTTAAGGCCCAATCAAAGCAATCATCAATAGGGGATTACACGCCTACTAGACGTGTAAAATTCCGCCCCACAAAAGATATCAAAATAAAATACAACTACTAGTCCAATTTCGACCATAAAGTACAACAATACCAATTCTTATCCAAATTGTTAACATAACATGATATCAAGTCGCATTTGATTAAAACTACCACAAACTCCAAATCAATAACATGCGACGATTCTATAACCACTAAATCGTAATCTAACTTAACATGGCTTTACATAACATTTCGGATTTAAGCCACAAGCAATCCATAATACTTATAGACTTCCACATATCAACTTCATGCTAGCAACAAGTAAAGCTAACAACAACAATAAAAATATATAATCTTGTAACACCCTTAAAAGACAAGATTATACCTTAACGATTCTTAATCCAATTCCAAATCCGAAGTCGCTCCCTAGTAGTTTAGAGCCTCTCCTAAACACTTCAATCCGCTTGTTGAGACCCTTAGAACAACACCAACAATTATCCTTCAAATCTCCAAACAAAACCTAGAGAGACCATTAGGTTTTCGTTTTGCGACTAACCCGCAAACCATTTTTTTCCAAGATTTTTCTATTGAGATATGTTTACAATACACCTAAGAACCTTGGTTTAAAGTGTGGAGCTTAATGGATAACAACAAATTTTTTTTGTGTGAGAGCTTAGCAAACCCGAGAGCAAGCCTAGTGTGTTCTTCAAAATTGTGAAATTTTTGCTAAGTGTTAAGTCCTCTCTTGCTACTAGTATAATATATAGTGTATTGGAGGGTCATGCTACAAACAAATGGGTGGTTAGGATTTTGTCTTATGAAATATCAAGGCTTAAGTGGGTCCTTTGACTTAGTCAATGTTCTCATGCTACAAGTTGCATGACTTAGCCATAGAAGACTTATGGTCAATGACCATATTGGCCATGCCATTTCGTCCAAGGCATTGCTAAGGGGGGTGACACGTGTCGCCCTCCCATTCGTCACAATAATTCGTTTTCCGACAAATCCATAATTCCGATAAATTTTTACAAGTCTCAAATCTTAACACTTGTGAGTTCTTACGTACTACCTTAAAACATGTCTTGTAAATACGGGGTGTAACATTCTTCCCCCCTTAGAAACATTCGTCCCTGAATGTTCTTTCGGAGCTCAATCTATCATTTCTTAGCATAGTCTCATAAACTTGCACTTAGCAAAACCTAATTATGCCACATATGGCCCTAATATACCGCACTTGCATATTTATCCATCACAAACCAAACGAGGAAACAATCCATAGTGTGCATCATCACTATATACTCACATTCAAGGTCTAAAAAGATTATCTTTTCGTACTTCCAACTTACTTCTAGCATACATACATAATTTTAATATTATCCGTTCCTGATACTTAAACATAAAATAACCTTATCATGCATACAAATTTGTAAAGGGCCGAAGATATACCTGAATTCATATAGGCGGTTCAAAGGACCGCTAAAACTGGGAACTTCCACCACGACCCCTGCCACGGCCTGCCGGTGTATGAACATCCTGCCTAGCATCAAGGCGAAGAACCCGCAATCTGATCCAGAGACTTTTCTATCCTCCCGCAACTCTCCTACTAGGACAATCCTCAACATATGGCCTCGACGGCCATGTAAAACAGCACGAGCACGACGACATTCCCATGGTGATGCCGCCACACGTGGAACATCGAGGAAGAGGGCCCCGATCGCTTAGAACCCATGTGCAGATACGAATCCAAGCTCGAGCTCGACGGCTCCCGACACCCGGCTGATCTAACCTCCCGCCGTAAAATCGGAAGGAGCACTCGCGGCTTTACCGAATCAGACCTAGCTCACTTGAGGCTCTACGCCAAAATCACCCCAACCTCGCTGTCTCGCCCTCTGGCTGGTCTTGCAGTCTGGTCCTCTCTCTCGTCCCGAATCCTCTGTGCATATGTTCCGCATCTCCGCAATATCCATTCCTGGCTGAAGGGCCACTCCCAGGCAAGCAGTGATCATATAACGGTCTAGTCCCATAACATAGCGATGGACTCTATCGGCCATGTTAGCCACAATGGTGTGCGCATACCTAGCCAACGAGTCGAACTCTAGGTTGTACTCCCTGATGGTCCTCCCATTCTGCCTCAATGATAAGAACCTATCAACACGGGCTCTCTCATCTCGTGAGGCAAAAGTGACCAAGAAAGGCCTCTGTGAACTCATCCCAAACCGCCGACGAGCACCCACCCTCTCGACGGCTCCCAAGACTCAAACCAGTTCAACGCAATATCTGCAACCTGAAGAAGCTAACACAACCGATTCGACTCCGAGGCCCTAAGCACTGTGATAGTCCGTAGTCGCGAACAAACTCGGGGATCATCCTCGATCTCGAACCATAAAACTCGGTGGACTACAACCCGAAAAGTCCCGAATCCTCAAACTGTCGGCCAGGGTTAGCTACTCGCTCCCGTTTGCCACGCTCTACCACTATGCTAGTCAAAAGCCCGACCGCTTCCATAATCTCTACTCGCCGGCCGCGAATCGGGGGCTCGCACGAACGCTCGAGCTACCGCGCTCGCCTCTAATACTGCCGGCGTGGCTGAACTCGTCGACCCGCCTACTACCTCAGGCATAGTCTGTGCCCGACTTCGTAACTCTCACCACCGCGCCTCGCCGCTTTGCCCTTCCGGCCCCGTCGCTTCCGCGAGGAGGCATAGCCGATTCACATACATAAGAATACGTCGAGACGGATCAACCTATTAATACTTTCACCGCACGATCTCAGAGTGAGAAGAATGGAAACAAATCCTAAATGTCCTGCAGCCTCCTGATTATAGATGTGGTGCACAACACACCGATAATCAAGACTCTACTAGACACGGTCTGTAGACACCTTCTGAGGACTAACTCCTCTAATACCACTTTTGTCACGACCCGACCCCGGGCCCGCGACTGGTGCCCTACCTGGGCACCCTGTTCAGGTATACATCAGAGAATAACAGCGGAACATACATGAAACTTATAAAATAAAATATCGAGAAATTAAACCACAGGTTAGCCGATAAGGCTACCTTCCTGGACACATATACATATACATAACAACAGCAGTCACATCCCTTTCCTTTTACAAATCGACCCACAATATGTAACTGCACTTAAGAATTACAATCAAGTGACAGGGCCCCGCCATACCCCTGAATGTACATAAGTCTACCACATCAGGGAAACCGTACCAAAAGATAAGCCTCCGGAGTGAAAGGGGTTTCTTTCCAAAAACTGAACAGAGATCCTAAGAACAAGGATCACCAAGTCAGGTACCTATCACTGCGGCATGAACGCAGCTCTCGGTGGGTCGATAACAAAAATTTAGTATGGAAATGTAAATAAAATGCAATAACCAAATCATATCTCGTATAAAAGAATGTCCTTTAACTCCGAAATCAATCATATATTAACCGCTCTTTCCTTCTTTCAATAAAATTTAACAACATATTCTTACATACATACTTAAGAGTTTAATCCGCTTTTTCACATAACTTGCATATCTTACATAACATAATCCGCCCATTTATGGACACGGTGCAATCGATGAATCATGTGACATAATCCGCCCGTGGCCTTGCAATCGTGGAATCATGTAGCATAATCCGGCCCGCCTGTGGGGCTCGGTGTAAGATGACGTAACCCGGCCTATGTGTAGGCTCGGGGTAATATGACGTAATCCGGCCTATGTGTAGGCTCGGTGTATCTCATAACGTAATCCGGCCTATTTGTAGGCTCGGTGTATTTCATAACATAATCCGGCCTATTTGTAGGCTCGGTGTGATTTTCCTTACATAACATTTTAAAACCATCTTTTCACTTCTTATTAAGTCGTCATAACAACTTCCCATAAAGCTATTATAACAACCTTTCATTTTAGAGAACTTATGACACTTTTATTCTTACAACATTAGGGAAACTAGGCCCAAAAATACTACGTACATACATACTTAAAAAGAATCATAAAACTCCTTCTCTTTAAGTCAATAAACATATACTTTTAAAACTCAAGTCACATACTCTTTCGAAATCAAGCCTCTTAACTTTAGAAGTAAATCAAGTAACCCATATCTTGAAAAATAAAGTTTCATACACTTCCAAAACCAAGTAGCTTATTCTCTTTAAAATCATATAACTTCCACTTTTTAAAATCAACCTTCTTTTCACATATAAATTCAACTTACTTACTTCAAATAAAACAAGGCACAAAGCTTTAAATCCAATCTCAAAATTTCCTAACCATTCTTACCAACGTCTCCCATAAGACCTAGTAAGGACTTAGGACAATTTAAACGTACTCTTAATTTAGAATCACAATGTAAATACTTCTTAACTTCTAAGAGTAGAATGAATCTTGAAATATTATCACATGGATATTTCATACGTAGGATCATGCCAAAGAAGGAAGAGGTTCACATACCTCGCGACGACTAGCGACAAGTTGCAAAAAGGCTCCAAAGTACTTCAACCTAAAATGGCCACAGTACGTCTATTAACCTCTTAATTCAAACGTAGAATATTCTAGTGCTAAGTCACTATATTCTACGGAAAATCGGACAGCACCTCCTTTGTTTCTTCTTACTTTTCCACCTTTTTCAAGGCCGAATACAATAACCAAACACGCCACATTTAAGGCCCAATCAAAGCAATCATCAATAGGGGATTACACGCCTACTAGACGTGTAAAATTCCGCCCCACAAAAGATATCAAACTAAAATAAAACTACTAGTCCAATTTCGGCCATAAAGTACAACAATACCAATTCTTATCCAAATTGTTAACATAACATGATATCAAGTCGCATTTGATTAAAACTACCACAAACTCCAAATCAATAACATGCGACGATTCTATAACCACTAAATCGTAATCTAACTTAACATGGCTTTACATAACATTTCGGATTTAAGCCACAAGCAATCCATAATACTTATAGACTTCCACATATCAACTTCATGCTAGCAACAAGTAAAGCTAACAACAACAATAAAAATATATAATCTTGTAACACCCTTAAAAGACAAGATTATACCTTAACGATTCTTAATCCAATTCCAAATCCGAAGTCGCTCCCTAGTAGTTTAGAGCCTCTCCTAAACACTTCAATCCGCTTGTTGAGACCCTTAGAACAACACCAACAATTATCCTTCAAATATCCAAACAAAACCTAGAGAGACCATTAGGTTTTCGTTTTGCGACTAACCCGCAAACCATCTTTTTCCAAGATTTTTCTATTGAGATATGTTTACAATACACCTAAGAACATTGGTTTAAAGTGTGGAGCTTAATGGATAACAACAAATTTTTTTTGTGTGAGAGCTTAGCAAACCCGAGAGCAAGCCTAGTGTGTTCTTCAAAATTGTGAAATTTTTGTTAAGTGTTAAGTCCTCTCTTGCTACTAGTATAATATATAGTGTATTGGAGGGTCATGCTACAAACAAATGGGTGGTTAGGATTTTGTCTTATGAAATATCAAGGCTTAAGTGGGTCCTTTGACTTAGTCAATGTTCTCATGCTACAAGTTGCAAGACTTAGCCATAGAAGACTTATGGTCAATGACCATATTGGCCATGCCATTTCGTCCAAGGCATTGCTAAGGGGGGTGACACGTGTCGCCCTCCCATTCGTCACAATAATTCGTTTTCCGACAAATCCATAATTCCGATAAATTTTTACAAGTCTCAAATCTTAACACTTGTGAGTTCTTACGTACTACCTTAAAACATGTCTTGTAAATACGGGGTGTAACAATTACCATTATAGGTTAAAATGCTACGGGTGGCGTATTCCACTTAACGGATTGGTAGAAGAACGATAAGTTATGTGAACCTCTTCCTTCTCTCATTTAGCATGTTCTACGTGTGAACCATAAATGTGGTATTTTTTCAAAAGTTATTCTACTCTTAGAAGTTAAGGAGTATTCATGTTGTTGATTCTATGCTAAAGGCATGTCTGAATTATTCTTAAGTCCTTACCAAGTCTTATGTGAGATGTTGGTAAGAGTTTTTAGTAAGTTTTGGTGTCGAGTTGCTACAGACGACAAGTGTTAGTATGTGGAACTCTTCCTATCTTTCTTTGAGCATGAACCTTATAAAATGTGTGTACGGTGGACGTACTTATTTTAAATGAAATCAGATTCCTTGTAGTATATGGAAGAAGTTACTTGATGTTAAAAGTATATGTTACTTGATTTTAAGAGTATGAGTTACTTGGTTTTAAAAGTATAAATTACTTGATTTTGAAAGTATATGAGACTTGTTTTTGAAAGTGTAAGTGACTTGATTTTGACTTAATTTTACAAGTGATAGTGCCTTAGTTTTCTAGAATGAAAGTTTGTTATAACGATTTTATGGAAAGTCAAAAGATGGTTTAAAATGTCATAAGGTTGTATTGATACACCGAGTCCCACAATGGGTCGGGTTACGTTATACAAAAAATTACACCGACTCTCACAATGGGCCGGGTTATGTCAAGTAGATGCATACACCGAGTCCCATCATGGGTCGAGTTACGTTATATTGCTGCATACACCGAGTCCCACAAATGGGTCGGGTTACGTCATATTGCATCATCACACCGAGTCCCACAGATGGGCTAGGTTATGTCTCATATTGCATCATCACACTGAGTCCCACAAATAGGTCGGGTTATGTCACTTATTGCATCATCACACCGAGTCCCACAAATGGGCCGTGTTATGTCACATATTGCATCAACACACCGAGTACCACAGATGGGATGGGTTATGTCACATATGTTACACCCCGTAATTCCAGGACATGAATAAGAAAATAGACGCGAGAACACAAGACTTGAAATTGGTACGAAAGAAAGAATTATTTTTCCGAAGAAAAATCTTCCGAACTTCGGAAAGGAAAAATGTTCGTTGATGAGAATTAGATTCTTAGAATACCTTATTTGATGAGTATGAAATTTATTATCATTGTGGAAATTTATTTTACGGATTTGGTCACGTAGGCCCACCCGAGAAATTTTACGTTTTGTGGGGCCCACGAGGGTTACAAAATTTTATGGACGAATGGGAGGGAGACACGTGTCACACCCCCCCCCCCCACATGGTATTGGACGATTTGGACCTAGGTTAAGTGTTCAAGTGACCAAGGTTAAGTGTGACCAAGGTTAGTAGTCAAGTGGATGACAAGATTGAGATAATTGACTAAGTCAATGAGCCCACTTGGTTAGATATTAAATGTAACTCATCCAAGCCACCCATATGTGTTAATCTAGACCCTCCATTATTTTATATATACTACACTAGTGCAAGACCAAGTCTTCAACACTTAGAAAAAAATTGAGAAAACTTTGTGCTCCTTATGTTGCTCTCGGGTTAGCCCTCATTCCCACACAAAAAAATTGCAAATGTGGATCATAATTCACAAGACTTTAATCCAAGGTTCCTAGGGGTATTGTAATGATATCTCAATAGAAAGATCTCAGAAAAACGACGTTTTCACGTTAGTCGCAAGGCGAAAACCTAAGGTGTTCTTCAACTTTGAAGATGGAACTTGAAGAGGAGTTCTTCATGAGCTTCTAAGGAGTGCTTGAAGCGGATTGGAACATAAGAAGAGGAGCTAAAAGTTGCTAAGGATCGACTTTTACGCTTGGACATTATTAGGGCTTATTGAGGTAAAATCTTCATCTTCTTAATGTAATTGAAGATTACATGTTATAGTAGTTAAGAAATGAGAATGTGGTATATATATTGAAGTTTGAAAAGATTTGGATCATGTCGACATGTTAAAACCGAAAAATGGACAAGTTGGCCATTAATGTTGTAATTAATTTGGACGGTAGTTACAATCGTCGCATGTTAAGGAAGAAAAGATTTATAGTTGTTATAATTGCTATTATGTATATAACATGTTGGAATAACAACTTGGATTGAAAAAGGAATTAAAAGGAAATTGATAATTGTTGTGACATTGTAGCCGAATAGGGCTTGGAATTTATTGGATAGTTTTATATTGATTGTGGGGCAGAATTTTACACGTCCTATTAGGCGTGTAATCCCCTTTGTATTTGCTGAATTGTTGGGCCTTAAATGTGGCGTTTGGTTATTGATTTTCGGGCTTTGAAAAAGGTGGAAAAGTATGTAGAAACAAAGGAAGTGCTGCCCGATTTTCCGTAGAATAAGAGACCTTACACTTAGTATGATTCTACGTTAAAAAGTGAGAAGTTGATAGACATGTTATGATTAATATAGGTTGAAGTACTACGAGTAGCGTATTCTACTTAAAAGATGGAATAACTATCAATGTGGAAGTACTTTGGAGCATTTTGCTACTTGTCGATAATCGTCGCGAGGTATGTGAACCTCTTCCTCCTTTTGGCATGATTCTATGTATGAAATATACATGTGGTGTTATTTCATGATTCCTTCTACTCTTAGAAGTTAAGAGGTATTTATGTTGATTTACTTTATGTGAAAGTTACGTCTAAGTTATCCTAAGTTCTTACCAAGTCTTATGGGGGATGTTTGTAAGAGTCGTTAGAAAGTATTTGGAGTCGAGTTGACTTTGCTAATTTACTGCACGAATGAGAATAAGTATCGAACAATCCATTGCAGCGTTAATAAAAGAAAATGTATCGACAATCAATTATATTAAAATGAGTAGAATTCTCCATTTGCATAGAAACTAAGATAAGACAAAATTGTATTACATTTTCTAGATCATGGTTGCTTTAATAAGATCGTTATAAATAAGTATAACCTATTCACAACGCATAAAAGTATATGTTACTTAATAGTAAAGAGTTTACGTTATGAAGTTTTAAGATCATGAACCTTGAATTCTTAAAAGGTTAAGAGACTTGATTTTTAAAGTTAAGAGACTTGAAATTCTAAGTTAAAGAGACTTGATATTATAAGTTAAGAAACTAGATTTTTAAAGTTAAGAGACTTGAAGTATTTTGAAAGTTATGTAACTTGATTTGAAAGTATAAGTCTTTTGGTTATAAAACAAGAAGAATGTAAGTGTCTAAAGCATAAAGTTAGTATAACGACTTTATGGGAAGTTGGTTATAATAGCTTTATGGAAAGATAAAAGAATGGTTTACTCTAGTGATGTAAATAAGGATAAATGACTTGAAATGAAGAAAGACAAATTGATTTGAAGGCATCAATTGCTTAAAGTTTTAAAGAAAGAAGTCACTTGATTTAGAAGCCTATAAATGTATTTCTAAAAGGTATTGTGACTTGTCTTGAAATGTAGATATGACTTGATACTACAGTTGTTAGTATCTTGGGATTTTATATGAAAATGAGTCCTTTTTGAAAAGAATGGAAATACGTAGTACTTTGGGTTAAATTTCCGGATTTTTATGTAATACGAAAGTGCCTTGAGTTTATAAAATAAGATTCATTTTTGTATGATAATGAAAGTCTAAAGATTTTATGAACTTGCATATGCTTGCTTGTGATAGCCTTTGAGTGCAAGTATTATACGTTTACGCTGCCGTGACTCTCAGTTGGAGGGTCGGCTGTCTTGTTGTGAATTTACTTGGACGTACCGACAGTGACGGAGGCTTCCACGGGTATGCTTCCATTGTGATTGATCCTTGGACATGCTTATACGATGTGGGATTCCGGGGCATGTGACCAGGATGCGGGTTAGATTCCCGGATTGTTTTTATTACTCCTTGGACATGCTTATACGATGAGGGATTCCGGGGCATGCGACCAGGAGACGGGTTAGATTCCCGGATTTGTTTTATTACCCCATGGCCATGCTTATACGATGAGGGATTCCGGGGCATGCGACCATGTTATATACGATTATTACTCCATGGACTAGCTCCCCATGAAGACATGTACTTGAGATGAGGGATTCCACGGGCATGTTATATACGATTATTACCCCATGGATTAGCTCTCCATGAAGTCATGTACCCGAGTTGAGGGATTCCACGGGCATGATATATATATATATATATATATATATATTGTATGTGTGTATGCCGACAATGAAGTAGGATGCCACGGGCGCGTCACATGGTTATATGTTACACTTAAGGCTGTCGGTAGTGATGGGGGATTCCACGGGCAGGAGATATATATATGTATTGTATATGTGTACGCCGACAGTGAGGTGGGATGCCACGGGCGCGTCACATGGTTATATTTTACACTTATGGCTGTCTGCAGTGATGGGGGTGTTACACCCCGTATTTTCAGGACATGTTTTAAGAACGTACGTGAGAATCCCAAATGTTGAGATTAGAGACTTGTAAAAATTTATCGGAATTATGGAATTGTCGGAAAACGAAATATTGTGACGAATGGGAGGGCGACACGTGTCACCCCCCTTATGTAGCCTTGGACGAATTAGGCAAGGACAAAAGGGTCATTTGACCTTTGTTAGGATTACTAAGTCTTGCAACTAGAAGAGCTTGACAATGTTGACTTAGTCAATGGGACCACAAGTATTGATATCTGAAGGAACTTCATCCAATCCACACATGTGTGCACATCTTGACCCTCCATTGAACTATATAGTAGTACTAGTAGCAAGACTAAGTTCCACACTTAGAAATTTTTTCAAGAATCTCAAGAACACCAAGAGTAGCTCTCGGGTTTGCAAGCTTCCAACACAAATTTTTTTTGTTTGTTGTCTATTAAGCTCCACACTTTAAACCAAGGTTCATGAGTGTATTGTAAGGATATCTCAATATAAAAATCCCGGAAAAAGATAGTTTTCGTATTAGTCGCAAGGTGAAAACCTAGTTACTTTTCTAGGTTTTGATTGGAAGATTTAAGGGAAGTGGTTTGTGATATTCTAAGGGTCTCAAGTGGCGGATTGAAATGTCTAGAAGAGGCTCTAAGTTTCTAAGGAGCGACTTCGGATTTGAAGTTGGACTAAGAATCGTTGAGGTAATAATCTTGCCTCTTAAGTGTTACAAGATTATATATTGTTGTTAGCCTTACATGTTTGCTAGCATGAAGTATATGTGTTGAAGTTTTATAAGTATTATGGATTGATTGTAGCCTTAAATCCGAAATGTCATATAAACCATTTGAAGTTGGATTACAATTTGGTCGTTAATTAGAATCGTCGCATGTTACTTACTTGAAGATTATGGTAGTTATAATCGATTGCGACTTGATATCATGTTATGCTAACAACTTGGATTGAAATGGAAATTGGATAAGAATTTATTGTATCTCAAGTTGCCGAATTGGCCTAGTAGTTTGTATTAGTTTGATATCGTTTGTGGGGCGGAATTTTACACTTCTAGTAGGCGTGTAATCCCTATTGATAAATTGCATTGTTGGGCCTTAAATGTGGCGTGTTTGGTTATTGAATTCGGCCTTGAAAAAGGTGGCAAAGTATGTAGAAACAAAGGAGGTGCTGTCCGATTTTCCGTAGAATTTAGTGACTTAGCACTTAGAATATTCTACGTTTGAAGTAAGAGGTTAATGGACGTATTGTGGCCATTATAGGTTGAAGTACTAAGTATAGCGTATTCTACTTGAAGGATGGAATAGCTATCAAGGTTGAAGTACTTTGGAGCATTTTGCTACTTGTCGATAATCGTCGCGAGGTATGTGAACCTCTTCCTTCTTTTGGCATGATCCTACGTATGAAATAGCCATGTGATATTATTTCATGATTCCTTTTACTCTTAGAAGTTAAGAAGTATCCACGTTGTTGATTCTAAGTTAAAGGTATGTCTAAGTTATCCTAAGTCCTTACCGAGTCTTATGGGGGATGTTGGTAAGAGTCGTTAGGAGGTACTTTGGAGCCAAGTTGACTTGGCTAAGTTACGACACAAATGAGAATAAGTATCGAACAAGCCACTGCAGCGTTAATAAAGGAAAATGTAATGACAATCAATTATGTTAAAATGAGTAGAATTCTCCATCTGCATAGAAACTAAGATAAGACAAAATTGTATTACATTTTCTAGATCATGGCTACTTGAATAAGATCGTTATAAATAAGTATAACCTATTCACAACGCACCAAAGTATATGTTACTTAACTTATAAGAATTTACGTATGAAGTTTTAAGGCTATGGATCTCAAATTCTTATAGTTAAGAGACTTTATTTTTCAAGTTATGGGACTTGATTCTTAAAGTTAGAAATGAATGGATTTACAAGTATAGAATACTCGATTTGGAAAGACTTGATTTCTAAAGTTAAGAAACTTGTTTTCTTAAAAGTTAAGAGACTTGAAGTATTTTTGAAAGCTATGTGATTTGATTTGAAAGTATAAGTCTCTTGGTTATAAAAGGAAGGAATTTGTCTAAAACATAAAGAGTTATAACGGCTTTATGGGAAGTTGGTTATAACAACTTTATGGAAGATTAAAAGAATGGTTTTCTTTAGTAATGTAAGCAAAGAAATGATTTGAAATAAAGAAGGGCAAATTGTTTTAAAGGTACCAATTGCATAAGGTTTTTCAGAAAGAAGTCACTTGATTTAGAAGCCGGTAAATGTATTTCTAAAAAGGTATTGTGACTTGTCTTGAAAATAGATATGACTTGATACTACGGTTGTTAGTATCTTGGAAGTTTTATTTGAAAAAGAGTCTTTCTAAAGGAGTAGAGGTGCGTAGTACGTTGGGTTAAATTCCCGGATTTTATATGACTTTACCGCGTCCCAGGATTGGGCCGGGCAGTATACCTTTATGGGCAGACTATATGACTTTACCGCGTCCCAGGATTGGGCCGGGCAGTATACCTTTATGGGCAGACTATATGACTTTACCGCGTCCCAGATTGGTAGGCAAAGATACCTTTATGGGCAGACTATATGACTTTACCGCGTCCCAGGAATGGGCCGGGCAGTATACCTTTATGGGCAGACTATGTGACCTTACCGCGTCCCAGATTGGGCCGGGCAGTATACCTTTATGGGCAGACTATGTGACTTTACCGCGTCCCAGGAATGGGCCGGGCAGTATACCTTTATGGGCAGACTATGTGACTTTATCGCGTCCCAGATTGGGCCGGGCAGTATAGGCGTCCCTCCATAAAGGGCCGGATTATGTTATGTAAGGTAAGTAAGTTATATGGTAATGAACTTGATGATTTTCCTAAGTATGTACGTAAGAAAGTGACTATAACTTTTATTGAAAAATGGGAAAAGATAATAAGGTACGATTAAGTTCACGAGATGGTAATGACATGGTAGGTTCAGGTATTTACTTTTTTTTCACTTACCTCTGTCATGCTTTTATACAGATATGTTTTAATTGCTGTACCTTATTTCCGTTCCATATTCTGCACTGTTAATCGACTTCTTCGGGGGCTGCGTTCATGCCCGCAGGTATTAGGTACACAGGTTGGTGATCCTTGCTCTTAGGATCTCGGTTCAGTTTTTGGGAAAAAGCTCCATTTGCTCCGGAGGCTTATCTCTTGGTACGGTTTTCCCTGAGATTGTAGATTCATGTATATTAAGGGGTATGGCGGGGCCCTGTCCCGCCACTGTTGTTATGTTAAAAACTCTTAGAGGTCTGTAGTCACATATTGTGGGTCAGTTTGTAAAGGAAAGGAGGCAACTGCTTCGGTTGAATATATATGTCCAGGAAGGTAGCCCTATCGGCTAACCTGTTGTTTTATTTCTGTTATTTTATTTTATAAGTTTCATGTATGTTCCGCTGATTATCTCTGATGTATACCTGTAAGGGTGCCCAGGTAGGGCACCAGTCGCGGGCCCGGGGTCGGGTCGTGACAAAAGTGGTATCAGAGCAGTTAGTCCTCGGAAAGTGTCTACAGACCGTGTCTAGTAGAGTCTTGATTATCGGTGTGTTGTGCACCACATCTATAATCAGGAGGCTGCAGGACATTTAGGATTGGTTTCCATTCTTCTCTCTTTGAGATCGTGCAGTAGAGCTGTCATAGTAGGTTGAATCCTCTCTGACCCCTTCTTATGTAACAGTTATGCCTCCACGGAAGGCGACCAGGGCCCAGAAGGGCAAGGCAGCAGCAGGAGCTGCTAGTGGTACGCAGAGAGTTACCAGGACTCGGGCACAGACTATGCCTGAGGTAGTAGGCGGATCGGCGAGTTCAGCTACGCCGGCAGTATTAGAGGAGCCGAGAGCGGCAGTAGTGTCACGACCCGACCGACGCGATCGTGCCCTACCCAGGCACCCTTACGGTAAACATCGAGAAAAATCAGCGGAACATACATGAAACTTATAAATAAAACATCGAATTAATACAACAGTTAGCCGATAGTGGCTACCTTCGAACATATATAAAAACAACCGAAGCTTGCCTTTTCTTTTACAAACCGACCCACAATATGTGACTACGCACTCAAGAGTGTTAACATAACCATCGTGGAGGACAAGGCCCCGCTGCACTCGAATATACATAGCCATGACAACTCGGAACATTGGAGCCATCTCAAAATCGAACCAGATCCTAAGCTCGCGGATCCATAATCGCGTACCTAAACTGCGACATGAACGCACTAAGGCGGGGCCGATAACAGTAAGAACTATGGAACGAAATAACGTCTGATAAAACAGATCATAACTGTACAAAAGAATGACAAGGACAAGTATAAAAATACATACCAGATCCTGCCGTGTCATTACCACTTATGAACTTAATTTCACATCAATATCTTTTTCCATTCCATTAAGAGTTATAGCCATATCATACGTACTTACTTAGGAGAAGTCATTAAGTTCATTTTTATCTAACTTACTTATCTTTCATAACATAGTCCGGCCCACTACGGAGGGACACATATACTACCCGCCTGCATCGGGACGCGATCAAGTCACACCAATATCAAAGCATGCGTGGAATCCCCATCACCGCGATACTAAAAGTGTAAAACATAACCGTGGGTCTCACGCCCATAATATCAATCAAACATGTGGTATAACGTCTTGGGGCTTGCCCCTCATTTATACTCTTACCCTGGAGAAGGTGGTAAAGCAGGGGGTATAACGTCTTGGGGCTTGCCCCTCATTTATACTCTTACCCTGGAGAAGGTGGTACAACGTCTTGGGGCTTGCCCCTCATTTATACTCTTACCCTATCTCAAACGGCCGACAATCAACACATAAAGCAGGTGGTACAGCGTCTTGGGGGTTTACCCCTCACTTATACTCTTACCCTGGAGAAGGTGGTACAACGTCTTGGGGGTTTACCCCTCACTTATACTCTTACCCTGGAGAAGGTGGTACAACGTCTTGGGGGTTTACCCCTCATTTATACTCTTACCCTAACTCAACCGACCATCATACATAACATAAGCCCTACCGGCTTATCATACATAACATAAGCACCACCGGCTTATCATACATAACATAAGCACCACCGGCTTACCATACATAACATAAGCAAGTTAAGAAATCCCCTAACTTCTTATTAGCTTGTTCATATATACTCTCATTTTTGTTTACTTAAGGCACTAAACATGTCATTATAAAATCCGAGAATTTAACCCAACGTACTACGTGCCTCTAGTCCTTTAAAATGATTCTCTTTTAAATAAAACTTCCAAGATACTAATAACCGTAGTATCAAGTCATATCTACTTTTCACGACCAGTCACAATACTTTTTAGAAATACAATTACCGGCTTCTAAATCACGTGACTTCTTTATAAAAACAGAACCTTAAGCAATTGGTACCTTTAAAACAATTTGCCCTTCCTTAATACTAGTTATTCCTTTGATTACGTTATTAGAGAAAACCATTCTCTTATCCTTCCATAAAGCCGTTATAACCCTTTATGGTTTTAGACAAACTCATTCCTTTTATAACTAAGAGATTTATACTTTCAAATCAAATCACATAGCTTTCAAAATACGTCAAGTCTCTTAACTTTTTAGAAAACAAGTTTCAAAGTCTTAAAAGCTTCATACGTAAACTCTTTTAAAATTTGTAACAAATCTTTGGTGCGTCGTGAATAAGTTATACTTATTTATAACGATCTTATTCAAGTAGCCATGATCTAGAAAATGTAATACAATTTTGTCTTATCTTAGCTTCTATGCAGATGGAGGATTTCTACTTGTTTTAACATAATGGATTGTCATTACATTTTCCTTTATTAACGCTGCAGTGGCTTGTTCGATACTTATTCTCATTTGTGCCGTAAATTAGCCAAATCAACTCGACTTTTTATATAAAACCTTAGGCAATTGATGCCAGAAAATCAAGTTGCCTTTTACATAGTCAAGTCATTTATCTTTCCATAAGGCAAATATAACTAACTTCCCATAAAGCCGTTATATTCACTTTATACCTTAGCCATAAACAATTTCCTATCAAAGGGACTTATACGTTTAAAACGGGACAAGTATCACATACTTTAAAACTCTTCAAGTCCCTTAACTTTAAAATAAACTTAAGACATCCTTACTATTTTCAAAGAAGTGAGTTAATCTCCTAACCCACCCGACTTGGCATCACATAAAACAAGTAAAGAATGTCATAGTTCAGACGTCTACCTGCACTACATAATGCAACTAGTCATGCTCAAAAGATAGGAAAAGTTCTACATAGGTAAATCACATAACTACCTCTTAACTTCTAAGAGTAGAAGGAAACATGAAAGGATACCACAAGTATATTCCATACATAGAATCATGCCAAAGGAAGGAAGAGGTTCACATACCTCGCGACGATTATCGACACGTAGCAAAATGCTCCAAAGTACTTCAATCTTGATAGCTATTCCACTTTCCAAGTAGGATACGCTATACTTAGTACTTCAACCTAAAATGGTCACAATATGTCCATTAACCTCTTACTTCATACGTAGAATATTCTAGGTGCTAAGTCGCTAAATTCTACGGAAAATCGGACAGCACCTCCTTTGTTTTTACTTACTTTGCCACCTTTTTCAAGGCCGAATACAATAACCAAACAGCCTCAATTGGCTCACAATTTCTATAAGGTACTCCAATACAAATAAAAACTAAACAGCCCCAATTGGCTCACAATTTAGAAAGTAGTCCAATACAAATGAAAAACAAACTAAAAGTCCAAATTCGCCACCTTGAGTTCAACCTTACCAATTCTTATCAAATTTCCATTTCAATCCAAATTGGTAGCATAACACGATATCAAGTCGTATTTGATAATAATAACCATAATCTTTAAGTAAGTAACATGCGACGATTTTAGTAACGACTAAATTGTAATCCAACTTAACATGGCTTACATACATTTCGAATTTTCCAAGGCTACAATCAATCCAAAATCCTTATAAACTTCAACACATATACTACATACTAGCAACATGTAAAGCTAACAACAAAATAAATAATCTTGTAACACTTTCAAAGAACAAGATTATACCTCCACGAATCTCAATCTAACTTCCCAACCAAGTCGCTCCTAGTTGTTTAGAACCTCTCCAAGACACTTCAATCCGCTAGTTGAGACCCTTAGAACCATACCAACAACTTTCCTTCAAACTTCCCCTCCAAAACCTAGAAAACCACTAGGTTTTCACTTTGCGACTAATACAAAAACTCTCTTTTTCCGGGATTTTTCTATTGAGATACACTTACATAACACTCATGAACCTTGGTTTAAAGTGTGGAGTTGAATGGACAAGGAACCAATCTTTTTCCTTTTTAAATGCAAGGAACCCGAGAGCACATTTGCTTGTTCCTCCAATTCTCTTGAAATTTTGCTAAGTATGGAAGCTTGTCTCACTACTAGTAGTATTATATAGGGACATGGAGGGTCAAGATGTGCACAATTGGGTGGCTAGGATGAGGTCTAAGCAAATATCAAGCCTTAGTGGGTCCATTGACTTAGTCAATATTGTCAAGCTACTCTTGCAAGACTTGTTCATCAAAGACTTATGGTAAAAGACAATTATGGGCATGCCTAAATTCGTCCAAGGCATTCTAAGGGGGGGTGACACGTGTCGCCCTCCCATTCGTCACAATATTACGTTTTCCGACAAATTCATAATTAGATAACTTTTACAAGTCTCAAAATCTTAACATTATGAGTTCTACGTGCGTTCTAAAACATATCTTGCAAATACGGTGTAACATTCTTCCCCTTAGAAACATTCGCCCTCGAATGTTCTTTCGAGTCAACTTATAATTACCGACATAGTTTCTGTCACAATCGACATACCAACAATGCCACACATGGCCCTAATATCTCGCACACGTATAACTGTCCATCATAAGCCCAAAAGAGATTATCCTTTCGTACTTCCAACTCATACTAGCATACATACATAACTTCCATACCTTCCTGCACCTAGTTAGTTTTACCAATTCACGGTAATTTAAAATTATTCTAGGCAACACGTGTCCGACCTCATACATAACTCCGTATAGATGTATGTCACAATACCAACTATACTATAATCATTACCAACCCGGATACGCAATCCACATAGTCATTCCCGGTCATTCGCTTTCTCGTAGGCTGCAATCAACATAACTTTCGTTAGGAGGACGACTTAACAACATGACTCTATCGCACGATCTCGGAGTGAGAAGAATGAAAACCAATCCTAAATGTCTGCAGCCTCCGATTATAGATGTGGTGCACAACACACCGATAATCAAGACTCTACTAGACACGATGCAGTAGACACTTTCCGAGGACTAATCGCTCGATACCACTTTTGTCACGACCCGACCGGGACGCGATCGTGCCCTACACAGGCACCCTTACAGTAAACATCGGAGAAAAATCAGCGAACATACATGAAACTTATAAATAAAACATCGAATTAATACAACAAAGTTAGCCGATAGGCTACCTTCCGAACATATATAAAAACAACCAGCGGTTGCCTTTCTTTTACAACCGACCCACAATATGTGACTACGGACCTCAAGAGTGTTAACATAACCATCGTGGCGGGACAAGGCCCCGCTGCACTGAATATACATAGCCATGACAACTCGGAACATTGAGCCATCTCAAAATCTCAACCGGATCCTAAGCTCGCGGATCCATAGCGTAATACCTAAACTGCGACATGAACGCAAATTTCAAGCGGGTCGATAACAAAATTGCGAACTATGGAATGTAAATAACGTCTGATAAACATATCATAAGCAGATAAAAGAATGACAAGGACAAGTATAAAATACATACCAGATCCTGCCGTGTCATTACCACCTATGAACTTAATTTCACATCAATATCTTTTTCCATTCCATTAAGAGTTATAGCCATATCTTACGTACTTACTTAGGAGAAGTCATTAAGTTCATTTTATCTAACTTACTTATCTTTCATAACATAGTCCGCCCACTACACGAGGGACACATATACTACCCTACTGCATCGACGCGATCAAGTCACACCAATATCAAAGCATGCGGTGGAATCCCCATCACCGCCGATACCTAAAAGTGTAAAACATAACCGTGGGTCTCACGCCCATAATATCAATCAAACATGTGGTATAACGTCTTGGGGCTTGCCCCTCATTTATACTCTTACCCTGGAGAAGGTGGTAAGCGGGTATAACGTCTTGGGCTTGCCTCATTTATACTCTTACCCCGAGAAGGTGGTACAACGTCTGGGCTTGCCTCATTTATACTCTTACCCTATCTCAAGCGGCCGACAATCAACACATAAAGGTGGTGGTACAGTCTTGGGGGTTTCCCCTCATTTATACTCTTACCCTGGAGAAGGTGGTACAACGTCTTGGGGGTTTACCCCTCACTTATACTCTTACCCTGGAGAAGGTGGTACAACGTCTTGGGGGTTTACCCCTCATTTATACTCTTACCCTAACTCAACCGACCATCATACATAACATAAGCCCTACCGGCTTATCATACATAACATAAGCACCACCGGCTTATCATACATAACATAAGCACCACTGCCACTATACATAACATAAGCAAGTTAAGAAATCCCCTAACTTCTTATTAGCTTGTTCATATATACTCTCATTTTTGTTTACTTAAGGCACTAATCATGTCATTATAAAATCCGGGAATTTAACCCAACGTACTACGTGCCTCTAGTCCTTTAAAATGATTCTCTTTTAAATAAAACTTACAAGATACTAATAACCGTAGTATCAAGTCATATCTACTTTTCACGACCAAATACAATACTTTTAGAAATACAATTACCATTTCTAAATCACGTGACTTCTTTATAAAAACAGAACCTTAAGCAATTGGTACCTTTAAAACAATTTGCCCTTCCTTAATACTAGTTATTCCTTTGATTACGTTATTAGAGAAAACCATTCTCTTATCCTTCCATGAAGCCGTTATAACCAACTTCCCATAAAGCCGTTATAACCCTTTATGGTTTTAGACAAACTCATTCCTTTTATAACTAAGAGATTTATACTTTCAAATCAAATCACATAGCTTTCAAAATACGTCAAGTCTCTTAACTTTTAGAAAACAAGTTTCAAAGTCTTAAAAGCTTCATACGTAAACTCTTTTAAAATTTGTAACAAATCTTTGGTGCGTCGTGAATAAGTTATACTTATTTATAACGATCTTATTCAAGTAGCCATGATCTAGAAAATGTAATACAATTTTGTCTTATCTTAGCTTCTATGCAGATGGAGGATTTCTACTTGTTTTAACATAATGGATTGTCATTACATTTTCCTTTATTAACGCTGCAGTGGCTTGTTCGATACTTATTCTCATTTGTGCCGTAAATTAGCCAAATCAACTCGACTCCTTTTTATATAAAACCTTAGGCAATTGATGCCGTAAAATCAAGTTGCCTTTTTACATAGTCAAGTCATTTATCTTTCCATAAGGCAAATATAACTAACTTCCCATAAAGCCGTTATATTCACTTTATACCTTAGCCATAAACAATTTCCTATCAAAGGGACTTATACGTTTAAAACGGGACAAGTATCACATACTTTAAAACTCTTCAAGTCCCTTAACTTTAAAATCAACTTAAGACATCCTTACTATTTTCAAAGAAGTGAGTTAATCTCCTAACCCACCCGACTTGGCATCACATAAAACAAGTAAAGAATGTCATAGTCTTGTACGTCTACCGTACTACATACGTGCAACTAGTCATGCTCAAAAGATAGGAAAAGTTCTACATAGGGTAAATCACATAACTACCTCTTAACTTCTAAGAGTAGAAGGAAACATGAAAGGATACCACAAGTATATTCCATACATAGAATCATGCCAAAGGAAGGAAGAGGTTCACATACATCGCGACGATTATCGACACGTAGCAAAATGCTCCAAAGATTTCAATCTTGATAGCTATTCCACTTTCCAAGTAGGATACGCTATACTTAGTACTTCAACCTAAAATGGTCACAATATGTCCATTAACCTCTTACTTCATACGTAGAATATTCTAGGTGCTAAGTCGCTAAATTCTACGGAAAATCTGACAAAGACCTCCTTTGTTTTTACTTACTTTGCCACCTTTTCAAGGCCGAATACAATAACCAAACAGCCCCAATTGGCTCACAATTTCTATAAGGTACTCCAATACAAATAAAAACTAAATGACCCAATTGGCTCACAATTTAGAAAGTAGTCCAATACAAATGAAAAACAAACTAAAAGTCCAAATTCGGCCACCTTGAGTTCAACCTTACCAATTCTTATCAAATTTCCATTTCAATCCAAATTGGTAGCATAACACGATATCAAGTCGTATTTGATAATAATAACCATAATCTTTAAGTAAGTAACATGCGACGATTTTAGTAACGACTAAATTGTAATCCAACTTAACATGGCTTACATACATTTCGAATTTTCCAAGGCTACAATCAATCCAAAATCCTTATAAACTTCAACACATATACTACATACTAGCAACATGTAAAGCTAACAACAAAATAAATAATCTTGTAACACTTTCAAAGAACAAGATTATACCTCCACGAATCTCAATCTAACTTCCCAAATCCGAAGTCGCTCCCTAGTTGTTTAGAACCTCTCCAAGACACTTCAATCCGCTAGTTGAGACCCTTAGAACCATACCAACAACTTTCCTTCAAACTTCCCCTCCAAAACCTAGAAAGCCACTAGGTTTTCACTTTACGACTAATACGAAAACTCTCTTTTTCCGGGATTTTTCTATTGAGATACACTTACATAACACTCATGAACCTTGGTTTAAAGTGTGGAGTTGAATGGACAAGGAACCAATCTTTTTCCTTTTTAAATGTAAGGAACCCGAGAGCACATTTGCTTGTTCCTCCAATTCTCTTGAAATTTTGCTAAGTATGGAAGCTTGTCTCACTACTAGTAGTATTATATAGGGACATGGAGGGTCAAGATGTGCACAATTGGGTGGCTAGGATGAGGTCTAAGCAAATATCAAGCCTTAGTGGGTCCATTGACTTAGTCAATATTGTCAAGCTACTCTTGCAAGACTTGTTCATCAAAGACTTATGGTAAAAGACCATTATGGGCATGCCTAAATTCGTCCAAGGCATTCTAAGGGGGGGTGACACGTGTCGCCCTCCCATTCGTCACAATATTACGTTTTCCGACAAATTCATAATTCCGATAACTTTTTACAAGTCTCAAAATCTTAACATTATGAGTTCTTACGTACGTTCTTAAAACATATCTTGCAAATACGGGGTGTAACATTCTTCCCCCCTTACAAACATTCGTCCTCGAATGTTCTTTCGGAGTCAACTTATAATTACCGACATAGTTTCCTGTCACAATCCCGACATACCAACAATGCCACACATGGCCCTAATATCTCGCACACGTATAACTGTCCATCATAAGCCCAAAAGAGATTATCCTTTCGTACTTCCAACTCATACTAGCATACATACATAACTTCCATACCTTCCTGCATCTAGTTAGTCTTTACCAATTCTCGGTAATTTAAAATTATTCTAGGCAACACGTGTCCGACTTTCATACATAACTCCGTATAGATGTATGTCACAATACCAACTATACTATAATCATTACCAACCCGATACGCAATCCACATAGTCATTCCCGGTCATCACGCTTTCTCGTAGCTGCAATCAACATAACTCGTTAGGGAGGACGACTTAACAACACTTTCTATCGCACGATCTCGAGTGAGAAGAATGAAAACCAATCCTAAATGTCCTGCAGCCTCCTCGATTATAGATGTGGTGCACAACACACCGATAATCAAGACTCTACTAGACACGATGCAGACACTTTCCGAGGACTAACCGCTTCGATACCACTTTTGTCACAACCCGACCCGGGATCGCGATCGTGCCCTACCCGGGCACCTTACGAGTAAACATCGAGAAAATCAGCGGAACATACATGAAACTTATAAATAAAACATCGAATTAATACAACAAGTTAGCCGATAGTGGCTACCTTCCCGAACATATATAAAAACAACCAAGCGGTTGCCTTTCTTTTACAAACCGACCCACAATATGTGACTACTGCACTTAAGAGTGTTAACATAACCATCGTGGGGACAAGGCCCCGCCGCACTTCAATATACATAGCCATGACAACTCCGAACATTGGAGCCATCTCAAAATCTTGAACCAGATCCTAAGCTCGCGGATCCATAATCGGTACCTAAACTGCGGACATTTAACGCAGCTTCGGCGGGCCGAAAGATAACAAAAATGCGAACTATGGAATGTAAATAACGCATGAAATGTATCATAATCAGATAAAAGAATGACAAGGACAAGTATAAAAATACATACCGATCCTCGCCGTGTCATTACCACTTATGAACTTAATTTCACATCAATATCTTTTCCATTCCATTAAGAGTTATAGCCATATCATACATACTTACTTAGGAGAAGTCATTAAGTTCATTTTATCTAACTTACTTATCTTTCATAACATAGTCCGGCCCACTACGAGGGACACATATACTACCCACTGCATCGACGCGATCAAGTCACACCAATATCAAAGCATGCCCGTGGAATCCCCATCACCGCCGATACTAAAAGTGTAAAACATAACCGTGGGTCTCACGCCCATAATATCAATCAAACATGTGGTATAACGTCTTGGGGCTTGCCCCTCATTTATACTCTTACCCTGGAGAAGGTGGTAAAGTAGGGGGTATAAACATGGTTTAGCAGTTACATCCGATACTGTACAACAGGACTACAGACCTCTAAGGAAATATACAACTATGGCGGGACAGGGCCCCGCCATACCTCGATCAGACAAAAACTATCTACAACAGTGAGATCATACCCAAAAGTAGAGCCTCGGAAAGGATGGAGCTCCGACACCAACGTAGAGATCCTAGGAATGTGGATCTAGCACCGCCCTTACTCGCAGATGAACGCAGCCCCAAGGAGGTCGATAACAGTACCAAGTATGTGAAACTATAAAGAATCGAAATAAAATCAAAGTATTTAAAACCTTTTCACAAATACACCGTTCAATTGCACATAGTGTTACATCACAAACAACAACAAGAATAGGAAAATCAGAATGTGTCTATTCTAGGCCGCGAATGATCAAGCAAGGCCAATCGCCCATAGTATCATTCTGCGTGCCTAGTCCTCGACTTCCGCACCCGCATAGGTCACACATGTAACCCGCATGAGGTATTCCCAGATCGGAGGCAGCTAACCCCAGATCCGCCTAGGCTCCCGCAGCTCGCATAGCCTCAAAAGACCGCGTAGTCTCAACGGATCGCATAGTGGAATCCCCGATCGGGCTAAACACCCGAATGATCAATCACGAGCATACCGCTGCCCGCATAGTCTCACAGACCGTGATAGCCGTATAGACCAAGATCGAGGGCAAGCCCTGTGATAACTGGCGGGTAGGTGATACAATAACAAGACAATGGACTTACGGTTAGCAACGTAAGCACAAAGAAGAATGACCCTTTACACAAAGAATTCAAGACACTAACCTGTAGCATCATAATATGTCTACTTATCACACAAATCTTACTACACTTAATGTAAATCAATACAAGGCTTTTATAAACAAACAAGTAAATAGCCTTTTATCTTCTTAAGTTGTTATACCTAACTTCCCATAAAGTCGTATAACTCTTAAGCTTTTGTTTTAAAACCAAATATTTATCTTACGTTAAAAATGATTCAAGATTCTTTTGAAATGTTTTGATTCTTTGTTATTCAGCTTAAGCGTGAGGCATTCTGTAAGTATTATTCAGCTTAAGCCGTGAGGCATTGCCATAAGTATTATTCAGCTTAAGTCAAAGACATTGCCGTAGTTATTATTCGATTAACACATGTACGTCACCGTACTATATATTGTAAAATATCATGCTTTAGGAAGAATCACATACCTTCTCAAATAAAACCACCGCCAAGTCAATATGTCGCCGCAGAGAGTCACCTATAATAGTCACAGATATCTATCAAAGACTACTCAAGGTCATTCTAAACAGAGGGTTCATAATTCTACGGTAAGTCAAAAGCACTTCCCTACCCTGAGCTATATAAGTCTATCAGAAAACAAATTCATGTGAGTATAGTTTGATTATTCTTCTTTAAACCCTTCTACTCGAGGTAACGCTTCACTTCTATTCTCATGATATTCTTCTAAGTATTTAATACTTATTCTAATACTACTACAAGATGTATTCTCTAATTCAAAAGAGGGTTAGGATTAGTTACTCGGTAAGCCCAAAAATATCCTAGAAAAAGTCGCGCCTGAGCAAGGTTTTGCTCCTAAGTTGTATGCTCCAAGGAAACCTTAGAAGTTCTTCACAACTTCTACTAAGTACTAAGGTATTTGGGCTAGGGTGTTTTGGGCATTATAACAAAACAAGAAGGCAACTTTTCTACCAAGGGAGGGGTAGGTTTCTAGGCTAGGGGTGGGGTAGCCTCGCCAAGCTTCTCAAGGGAGGTGTTGACGAATTGCTAAGGAGAGGAAGGATTTTTAGACTTGAAAGCTTTTGTGGATGAAGAACTCTTCATCACAAGAGGGGTATTTATAGCTCAAGCCTTGGCCAACCAATGGCCAAGATGAAGACAAGTGCAAGGCAAGTGTAGGGTGAGGATTAACTATACACAAATATCCTACCAACTCCTTGACTTTGTGCAAGGCACAAAAAACGTGCTCCTCCTCCTCAATTTCGTCCAATGGACGCTTATCAAGTCCATCAATGGGAGGGTGCCAAGTGTCGCCCTCCCGTTGGTCCAAAATGTTTCGTCTCTCGGAAAAATCCGAAAAAATAAGAAATGGCATAGCCGGAATTTACTCTACGAAAGCTGTGGAAACGTTTCGTCGGAAAACGATTCTTTTAGTGAGTTGTGTACAAAAGAAAACGTCCAAGGCTAACTAAGGCCAAACTTTTGTACGTATTCCCTGACGCATACTCCGAAATACGGGTATTACAGTCTCCCCTCCTTAGAAACATTCGTCCCGAATGTTCCTTCTTAAGACAGTTAACGATAAGATTCTTCATAACTTAAACAGTTTGCAAATGCCACACGCGGCCACAAAACAACACTTAGGCATAAACGATAACGAAAATTTACAAGTAGGAAAGTGAATTACCCGGAGGTGTGGGAATAGGTGAGGATACTTCGCCTCATGTCCTCCTCGGCTTCCCACGTCATCTCCTCTCGAGCTCGTTCCGCCACAAGACTTTGACGGAAGCCACGCCCTTCGTCCGCAGACGCCTAACTCGACGATCGACTATCGCTATGGAATCTCTCATACGATAACCCTCACACTGGACATCGTCAATCGGGTGTACCTAGATGGATCCTCGATACATCTCCTCAAAGATAGATACGTGAAAAACGATGCACCGCCTCCAGATCGGACGGCAGATCCAACTCATAGGCAACCTTGCCTACCTGCGACAACTGAAACGCCCAATGTACCTGGGTCGAGTTTCCTTCTTCCCAAATCTCATCACACCCTTCATGGGTGACACCTTTAGAAAACCCAATCATGAACCTCGAACTCAAGATGCCGACGACGATGATCTGCATACGATTGCCGACTCGAGCCATTAATAGCCGCCTCGGATAAGCTTCACCTTATCCATCGTCGCCGCACCAAATCTGGTCCCACTAGCCGCACTCGCCCACATCGAACCAACCTATAGGCGATCTGCACTTCCTCCCATACAAGGCCTCATAAGGCGCCATCCGAATACCGGAGTGGTAGCTATTATTATACGCGAACTCAACCAGAGGCAAATGATCCTCCCAACTACCATCGGTCAATAACACAGCTCGCAAAGATATCCTCAAGAGTCCGATAGTGCGCTCGCTGTCGATGCTCGCTCATGGATGAAATGCGACTGTGCTCACTGCGCCCCTAAACCCTCTCGAAGGATCTCCGAAGTTAGCCGAACCGGGCTCTCATCGATATGATCGGTAGTAGGACTCCATGCGATCGACGATCTCTGATGTAAAGTCCGCATAATCCTCACCGAAAAAGTCGCCCCGACGGAAGAAAGTGGGCTGATTTCATCACCGCCGATTTATAACCCATATAGAATCATGTCTCCTCCGAGTGCGAGGTAATCCCGTGATGAAGTCCATGTTGATTACCTCCCACTTCCGTGTCGATCTCAATCGTCAGAATAAACCACCGTGCCTCGTGCTCTACCTTCACCGCGACAACACGCACCGAGCTACGAACTCGCAACGCCTCTCTTCAAGCCATCCCACCAATACACGATCTAAGGTCGTGGTACATCTTGGTCGATCACGGATGGAGTAACGCGCTACCGGTGCTTCCCAAGAACTCCGCCAAGTCCTCAAACATCCGAACACATACCGCTTCTCAAACCTTAGCACCCCATCAAAGCTACTCAAAAGGACCCTTGCCCTCACGAAGAGTCAGATCACGATATCGAATCAAAGCCGATCTCGAATCGCCGCTTCTTCACCTCTCGACGATGGAAGACTCGCAACCTCACGAACTCTAACCCCATCGCTATCGTAATCAATCAAACGGACACCAAGGCTCGCTAATCGATGCAAATCACGAACCATGTCTCTCCTCTCTAGCCGCACATCCGATAGGCTCCCATCGACCTACGACTAAGAGCATCCGCCACAACATCGCCTTCCCCGTGGTACAGATATCAACATCGTAATCCTTAAGCAACTCTAACCACCGCCTCTCGCCGTAAGTTCAGCTCCTCTGGTGAAGATGTACCTGAGGCTCTTGTGGTCTGTATAAATATCCACGTGAACCCCATACAAATAGTGCCTCCAGATCTTCAAAGCGTGAATCACTACCGCTAACTCCAAATCATGCGGGTAGTTCCTCGTGTTTCTTCACCGCCGATGCATATGCTATAACTCGCCATGCCGCATCAACACACATCCCAACCCGATGCCCGACATCACAATACACAACATAGCCGTCTGGACCTCCGGAAGAGTAAGAACGGGCGGTCGCCAATCTCTCCTTCAAGAATCGAAACCCCGCCACAAGCATCACCATCGAACTTGGCCGCTCGAGTCACCTAGTCAATGGTGCAGTAGATAGAAGCAAACTTCTACGAACCGCCGATAATATCCTCGCAAGGCCCGTAAAATCGCGAACCTCTTGAGTAGTCGGTTCAGGCCAAGTCCCGATCGCTCGATTCGCCGTATCCACTGAATGCCATCACCACAATATGCCCAAGAAACGCCATCAAGTCAACCAAAACTCACATTTGGAAAACTTGGCGATACCGCTGTCCCGAGAATCACAAGACAGCCTCAAATGCTCCGCATGCTCCTCGCCTGAGCGAATAAACCAAGATATCATCAATGAACACTATCACAAACGTGTCCAAAAATGGTTTGAACACTCGGTTCATCAAATCCATGAATACCACGAGCATTGGTCAACCCAAAAGACATGACCGAACTCATAATGCTCGTGACGTCCCGAATGTAGTCCTAGGACATCCACCTCTCTCGACTCGCACTGATGATAGCCCGATCGCAGATCAATCTTGAGAAACATCTCGCGCTCGCAATCGGTCGAACAAATCATCAATCCCGGGAAGGGGGTATTCGTTTAATGGTCACCTTGTTCACCGTCAGATCAACACATGCGCAGCTGGCCCCGCCCTTCTTCTTCACGAACAATACGGCGCTTCCTCAGTGGAGAAACACTAGGCACGATGAAGCCCTTCTCCAACAAATCCCTAAGCTGATCCTTCAACTCTCTCAACTCGGCAGTGCCATTCTCAGATGGCGGAATGGAAATAAAGCCGAGTGTCCGCAATATGTCAATACAAAACTCAATCTCCTCTCGTGAGGGATACCGAGGTCGCCTGAAACACGCCTGGGAACTCTTCGACCACCGAATCGACGGAAAATCTGGTACCGCAGCCTTCAGATCAAACACCCAACGAGATGGTAGATATACCCTTCTGCATTATCTTCCTAGCCTCGAGGTAGGAAATAAACCTACTCGGCGATACCGTGCTCCTCCCACTCAACAACCGGCCTCAGAAATCGGAACTGCATTACTTTCTCTCTCAGTCTACATTGGCGTAGCAAGTTAGCCAATCCATCCCCATAATCACGCCGAAGTCAATCATCTCCAACTCTATCAAGTCGCCAGGTCCGACGATCAGAAATGGTCACAGACAAGCTCTATATACCCGCCGAGCTACCACCGAATCACCATCGCGTAGCTACCTCGAAAGTGGTCTATGGACTCGTGCTCTATCCCTATCCTACTAGCAACAAGGGGAGATATATAGGACAGAGTAGAACCCGATCTATCAAAGCATACACATCAAACCCAGAACCGATAAGGTACTCGACGACATCGGTGAGGCCTCCGATCCCGCTTACCGACAAAGCATAAACGCGCTCGAGGACCGCTAGAATCGGGACTCGCGCCACGACCTGCCGCGACCCGCTGATCCATGTGTACCTTGCCCTCCGGCGAGTAATCGCTGGGATGAAGAAGCGCAATGCACTCGTAGATCGGGCCCTACTACCGCCGCCTCCGGCCGGACAAACTCGCGAAATGACCTCGCCGCTACAAGTATAGCAGCTCCCGAGTACGCCTCCGTAATGGTATTTGCCACAACGGCACACCGAGCAGACTCGAACGGTTAGCACCTACGCTACTCGAAATCAAGTCCCGGGCCCCGACCGCCCCGATCGCTCGGGTCAGCATCGAAATGAGGTAGAGCGCTCTACCGGGCCGTGGTGCAAATCCGACTTCTGATGCCGCCACCCCGAGGACCACCAAAAGAACCGGCCGCCTCGCCTTCTTCTCGCTGATATCGCTTCTACCCGGCGGTCTCTACGCCTCACATCCCGCATGAGCTCGCATACGGTTATGTCCATGCTCGTGAAGGGACACACCCGCACAAGACTCGCCATGTAATCATCTAGCCCAGTGACATAGCGATGCACTGCCCTCCATCTCTCGCTACGGTCGGGACATATCGAGCCAAAGAATCAAACTCGACATCAGACTCCTCACCGGCAAGGCCCTCCTCGCCTCAAAGAACAAGAATCTATCACTCGTGCCTCCTCATCCGCGAGGCAAGAAGTGTGTGAGAAAAGCCTCAAAACTCATCCCATACCGCGGAGTGCATGCTCTCCCGGAAAGCTCCCATGATCAAACCAATCGATCGCGGTATCACGCACCGACGCGAACCGAATGTCACGGACTCTCAAGCCCCGATCACCCGCATAATCCTCTGCGGTGACGGATGAATCCTCGCGGATCATCTTCCGCCTGACCCGTGAAAAACTCGGAGGGCTACAACTAAGGAAATCCCGTAGTCTCAAACTATCCGCCTCGGTGCACTACGGCGCGATCGAGCTGAGCCGAATCGAATCGCCGCCTCCACTCTCTCAGACGGTCACAACTTTAGCCAAAAGTCGGGCCATCTCTCAGTACCTAACTCTCCGCCCAGCCGTGGGATGCGAGCGGGGTACTGTGGTCTCGCTGGCCGGGCGGCGTCATAGAACTCGCTGCCTCTCGTATAGATGGGCCCGAGCCTCGTGACTCGGGTGTCTCGCTAGCGCCTCCTACCGCTTTGCCCTTCGGGCCCGTGCCTTACGTGAGGCATAATCACATAGAAAGGAATACGTTAGAGGGTCCAACCTATAACACAACTCTAAAGCACGATCTCGTAATGAGAAGAATGGAAACCAATCCTAAATATCCTATAGCCTCGATTATTGGTGTGGTGCACAACACACCGATAATCAAGACTCTACTAGATACGGTTCAGACACTTTCCGAGGATTAATCGCTCGATACCACTTTTGTCACGAATTCGCCCAGTGGTTCGTGGATCGTGCCTTACCGGCACCCAAGTAGTCATACATCGAGTAATCACGGAAATATAAAGCAAGACATGAAACGCTTTATAAAATAGAACATGATTAAGTGAGAAAACACGCTTTTCGCATATATATAAAAACATGGTTTAGCAGCTACATCCGATATCGCATAACAGACTACGCACTTAAGGAAATATACAACTATGGCGACAGGGCCCCGCCATACCTCGATCAGACAAAACTATCTACAACAGGAGATCATACCTAAAAGTAGAGCTCCGAAAGGATGGAGCTCGACACCAACGTAGATCCTAGAATGTGGATCTAGCACTGCTGCCCTTACTGCAGATTTAACGCAGCCCCGGGCGAGGTCAAGATAACAGTACCAAGTATGTGAAACTATAAAGAATCAAATAAAATCAAAGTATTTAAAACCTTTTCACAAATACAATCGGTTCAATTGCACATAGTGTTACATCACAAACAACAACAAGAATAGGAAAATCAGAATAGTCTATTCTAGGCCGCGAATGATCAAGCAAGGCCAATCGCCCATAGTATCATTCTGCGTGCCTAGTCCTCGACTTCCGCACTCGCATAGGTCACACATGCACTGCATGAGGTATTCCCAGACGGAGGCAGCCAACCCCAAGATCCGCCTAGGCTCCCGCACCGCATAGCCTCAAAAGACCGCGATAGTCTCAGCTGCATCGCATAGGAATCCCCGCATCGGGCTAAACACCCGAATGATCAATCACGAGCATACCACTGCACCGCATAGTCTCACAGACCGTGACAGCCGTATAGACCAAGATCGGGCAAGCCCTGTATAACGATCGGGGTAGGTGATACAATAACAAGACAACGGACTTACCTGTAGCAACGTAAGCACGCAAGAATGACCCTTTACACAAAGAATTCAAGACACTAACCTGTAGCATCATAATATGTCTACTTATCACACAAATCTTACACTTAATGTAAATCAATACAAGGCTTTTATAAACAAACAAGTAAACAGCCTTTTATCTTTCTTAAGTTGTTATACCTAACTTCCCATAAAGTCGGTATAACTCTTAAGCTTTTGTTTTTAAAACCAAATATTTATCTTCGTTAAAAATGATTCAATATTCTTTTGAAATGTTTTCGCTTTGTTATTCAGCTTAAGCCGTGAGGCATTGCCGTAAGTATTATTCAGCTTAAGCGTGAGGCATTGCCATAAGTATTATTCAGCTTAAGTCAAAGACATTGCCGTAGTTATTATTCGATTAACACATGTACGCTCACCGTACTATATATTGTAAAATATCATGCTTTAGGAAGAATCACATACCTTCTCAAAACCACCGCCAAGTCAATATGTCACGCAGAGTCACCTATAATAGTCACAGATATCTATCAAAGACTACTCAAGGTCATTCTAAACAGAGGGTTCATAATTCTACGGTAAGTCGGGCAGCACTTCCCTACCCTGAGCTATATAAGTCTCATGTGAAAACAAATTCCTATGTGAGTATAGTTTGATTATTCTTCTTTAAACCCTTCATCGAGGTAAGCTCACTTCTATTCTGCGATATTCTTCTAAGTATTTAATACTTATTCTAATACTACTACAGATGTATTCTCTAATTCAAAAGAGGGTTAGGATTAGTTACCTCGGTAAGCCCAAAAATATCCTAGAAAAGTCGCTGAGCAAGGTTTTGCTCTAAGTTGTATGCTCCATGAAACCTGAAGTTCTTCACAACTTCTACTAAGTACTAAGGTATTTGGGCTAGGGTGCTTTGGGCATTATAACAAAACAAGAAGGCAACATTTCTACCAAGGAGGGGGTAGGTTTCGGCTAGGCTAGGGGTGGGTAGCCTCGCCAAGCTTCTCGGGAGGGTGTTGGACGAATTGCTACAAAGGGAGAGGGAAGGATTTTTAGACTTGGAAAGCTTTTGTGGATGAAGAACTCTTCATCACAAGAGGGGTATTTATAGCTCAAGCCTTGGCCAACCAATGGCCAAGATGAAGACAAGTGCAAGGCAAGTGTAGGGTGAGGATTAACTATACACAAATATCCTACCAACTCCTTGACTTTGTGCAAGGCACAAAAAACGTGCTCCTCCTCCTCAATTTCGTCCAATGGACGATTCAAGTCCATCAATGGGAGGGTGCCAAGTGTCGCCCTCCCGTTGGTCCAAAATGTTTCGTCTCTCGGAAAAATCCGCAAAAATAAGAAATGGCATAGCCGGAATTTACTCTACGAAAGCTGTGGAAACATTTCGTCGGAAAACGATTCTTTTAGTGAGTTGTGTACAAAAGAAAACGTCCAAGGCTAACTAAGGCCAAACTTTTTGTACGTATTCCCTTACGTACATACTCTGGAAATACGGGGTATTACATTTATACTCTTACCCTGGAGAAGGTGGTACAACGTCTTGGGGCTTGCCCCTCATTTATACTCTTACCCTATCTCAAACGGCCGACAATCAACACATAAAGCAGGTGGTACAGCGTCTTGGGGGTTTACCCCTCACTTATACTCTTACCCTGGAGAAGGTGGTACAACGTCTTGGGGGTTTACCCCTCACTTATACTCTTACCCTGGAGAAGGTGGTACAACGTCTTGGGGGTTTACCCCTCATTTATACTCTTACCCTAACTCAACCGACCATCATACATAACATAAGCCCTACCGGCTTATCATACATAACATAAGCACCACCGGCTTATCATACATAACATAAGCACCACCGGCTTACCATACATAACATAAGCAAGTTAAGAAATCCCCTAACTTCTTATTAGCTTGTTCATATATACTCTCATTTTTGTTTACTTAAGGCACTAATCATGTCATTATAAAATCCGGGAATTTAACCCAACGTACTACGTGCCTCTAGTCCTTTAAAATGATTCTCTTTTAAATAAAACTTCCAAGATACTAATAACCGTAGTATCAAGTCATATCTACTTTTCACGACAAGTACAATACTTTTTAGAAATACAATTACCGCTTCTAAATCACGTGACTTCTTTATAAAAATGTAACCTTAAGCAATTGGTACCTTTAAAACAATTTGCCCTTCCTTAATACTAGTTATTCCTTTGATTACGTTATTAGAGAAAACCATTCTCTTATCCTTCCATAAAGCCGTTATAACCAACTTCCCATAAAGCCGTTATAACCCTTTTGGTTTTAGACAAACTCATTCCTTTTATAACTAAGAGATTTATACTTTCAAATCAAATCACATAGCTTTCAAAATACGTCAAGTCTCTTAACTTTTTAGAAAACAAGTTTCAAAGTCTTAAAAGCTTCATACGTAAACTCTTTTAAAATTTGTAACAAATCTTTGGTGCGTCGTGAATAAGTTATACTTATTTATAACGATCTTATTCAAGTAGCCATGATCTAGAAAATGTAATACAATTTTGTCTTATCTTAGCTTCTATGCAGATGGAGGATTTCTACTTGTTTTAACATAATGGATTGTCATTACATTTTCCTTTATTAACGCTGCAGATACTTATTCTCATTTGTGCCGTAAATTAGCCAAATCAACTCGACTCCTTTTTATATAAAACCTTAGGCAATTGATGCCGTAAAATCAAGTTGCCTTTTTACATAGTCAAGTCATTTATCTTTCCATAAGGCAAATATAACTAACTTCCCATAAAGCCGTTATATTCACTTTATACCTTAGCCATAAACAATTTCCTATCAAAGGGACTTATACGTTTAAAACGGGACAAGTATCACATACTTTAAAACTCTTCAAGTCCCTTAACTTTAAAATCAACTTAAGACATCCTTACTATTTTCAAAGAAGTGAGTTAATCTCCTAACCCACCCGACTTGGCATCACATAAAACAAGTAAAGAATGTCATAGTCTCAGACGCCTACCGTACTACATACGCAACTAGTCATGCTCAAAAGATAGGAAAAGTTCTACATAGGGTAAATCACATAACTACCTCTTAACTTCTAAGAGTAGAAGGAAACATGAAAGGATACCACAAGTATATTCCATACATAGAATCATGCCAAAGGAAGGAAGAGGTTCACATACCTCGCGACGATTATCGACACGTAGCAAAATGCTCCAAAGTACTTCAATCTTGATAGCTATTCCACTTTCCAAGTAGGATACGCTATACTTAGTACTTCAACCTAAAATGGTCACAATATGTCCATTAACCTCTTACTTCATACGTAGAATATTCTAGGTGCTAAGTCGCTAAATTCTACCAAAATCTGGACAAAGACCTCCTTTGTTTTTACTTACTTTGCCACCTTTTTCAAGGCCGAATACAATAACCAAACAACCCCAATTGGCTCACAATTTCTATAAGGTACTCCAATACAAATAAAAACTAAACAGCCCCAATTGGCTCACAATTTAGAAAGTAGTCCAATACAAATGAAAAACAAACTAAAAGTCCAAATTCGGCCACCTTGAGTTCAACCTTACCAATTCTTATCAAATTTCCATTTCAATCCAAATTGGTAGCATAACACGATATCAAGTCGTATTTGATAATAATAACCATAATCTTTAAGTAAGTAACATGCGACGATTTTAGTAACGACTAAATTGTAATCCAACTTAACATGGCTTACATACATTTCGAATTTTCCAAGGCTACAATCAATCCAAAATCCTTATAAACTTCAACACATATACTACATACTAGCAACATGTAAAGCTAACAACAAAATAAATAATCTTGTAACACTTTCAAAGAACAAGATTATACCTCCACGAATCTCAATCTAACTTCCCAAATCCGAAGTCGCTCCCTAGTTGTTTAGAACCTCTCCAAGACACTTCAATCCGCTAGTTGAGACCCTTAGAACCATACCAACAACTTTCCTTCAAACTTCCCCTCCAAAACCTAGAAAGCCACTAGGTTTTCACTTTGCGACTAATACGAAAACTCTCTTTTTCCGGGATTTTTCTATTGAGATACACTTACATAACACTCATGAACCTTGGTTTAAAGTGTGGAGTTGAATGGACAAGGAACCAATCTTTTTCCTTTTTAAATGCAAGGAACCCGAGAGCACATTCGCTTGTTCCTCCAATTCTCTTGAAATTTTGCTAAGTATGGAAGCTTGTCTCACTACTAGTAGTATTATATAGGGACATGGAGGGTCAAGATGTGCACAATTGGGTGGCTAGGATGAGGTCTAAGCAAATATCAAGCCTTAGTGGGTCCATTGACTTAGTCAATATTGTCAAGCTACTCTTGCAAGACTTGTTTATCAAAGACTTATGGTAAAAGACCATTATGGGCATGCCTAAATTCATCCAAGGCATTCTAAGGGGGGGTGACACGTGTCGCCCTCCCATTCGTCACAATATTACGTTTTCCGACAAATTCATAATTCCGATAACTTTTTACAAGTCTCAAAATCTTAACATTATGAGTTCTTACGTACGTTCTTAAAACATATCTTGCAAATACGGGGTGTAACAAGTAGCTCCAGAGGTTCCGGTACCCGAGCCTCCAGTTCCGCAGCCGGGGGCAGAGTTTAGAGATTATGGAGAGCAGATCAGGCTATTGACTAGCATAGTGGTAGGGCAGCGCCGACAGGAGCAGGTAGCTAACCCTAGAGCCGACAGTTTGAGGATTCGGGATTTTCTGGGTTGTAGTCCACCCGAGTTCTATGGTTCGAGGTCTGAGGAGGATCCACAGGAGTTTATTTGGCAGTTACAGCGGACTATGCAGGTGCTTAGGGCCTCGGAGACAGAGTCAGTTATGCTAGCCTCTTACCGGTTACGCGATATTGCGTTGAATTGGTTTGAGTCTTGGGAGTTGTCGAGAGGTGTGGGTGCTCGTCCAGCAGTTTGGAATGAGTTCACGGAGGCCTTTCTTGATCACTTTTTGCCTCCTGAAATGAGGAGAGCCCGTGTTGATATGTTCTTGTCATTGAGGCAGAATGAGAGGACCATCAGAGAGTACAGCCTGGAGTTTGACTCCTTGGCCAGGTATGCGCACACCATTGTAGCTGACATGACGGATAGAGTTCATCGTTATGTGATGGGGCTAGACCGTCATATGATTACTGCATGCTTGGGGGTGGCCCTTCAGCCATGTATAGATATTGCCAGGATGCAGGCGTATGCGCAGGGGATAGAGGATAGAGAGAGGGAGGATCAGATTGACTCAAAGCCACCCAAGAGGCCGGACAGGTCTCAGGCGCTGAAAGTGACAAATTTCGCAGCAGACTAGGTCTACATTGCAGCCATCACCGAGTGCTCCTCCACAGTTTTCCGGAGGGGGGTCTTACAACCCCGGGAATGCAGGGGTCGGTCAGATCTCTAGAGCTTCAGAGTCTCAGGGGGGTTCCAGTCAGTCGAGGCCACCTTTGCCTCAATGCGCCCAGTGTGGTAGGTTCCATTCTGGGGTATGTCGCACCGGTACGGGTGCTTATTTTTCTTGTGGTCGTCTAGGCCATATGATAAGAGAGTGTCCTTATAGAGGGGGTCCTGGTGGGACAACACAGTCTACTGGATCAGTTGCGGGTTCTTCGCCTTCAATAGCTAGGCAGGATGTTCATGCACCGACAGGCCGTGGCAGAGGTCGTGGTGGAAGTTCCCAGTTTTAGTGGTCCTTTGAACCGCCTATATGATTTCAGGTATGTCTTTGACCCTTTAGAGACTCGTATGCATGATAAAGTTGTTGTATGTTTAAGTGTCATAAACGGATTATATTGAGACTATGTATATTCTAGACGGGGTTGGAAGTACGAAAAGATAGTCCCTTTTGGACTTATGATGGATGGATATGTGTGTGCAAAGTATTAGGGCCATAAGTGGAATAATTAGGTTTCGTTGAGTGTAGTTGTATGAGATTATGCCAAGAAATGATAAAGTGAACTCCGAAAGAACATTCGAGGACGAATGTTTCTAAGGGGGGAAAAATGTTACACCCCGTATTTTCAGGACATGTTTTAAGAACATACGTGAGAATCCCAAATGTTAAGATTAGAGACTTGTAAAAATTTATCGGAATTATGGAATTGTCGGAAAACGAAATATTGTGACGAATGGGAGGACGACACGTGTCACCCCCCTTATATAGCCTTGGATGAATTAGGCAAGTACAAAAGGGTCATTTGACCTTTGTTAGGATGACTAAGTCTTGCAACTAGAAGAGCTTGACAATGTTGACTTAGTCAATGGGACCACAAGTCTTGATATTTGAAGGAACTTCATCCAATCCACACATGTGTGCACATCTTGACCCTCCATTGAACTATATAGTAGTACTAGTAGCAAGACTAAGTTCCACACTTAGAAAATTTTCAAGAATCTTAAGAACACCAAGAGTAGCTCTCGGGTTTGCAAGCTTCCAACACAAATTTTTTTTGTTTGTTGTCTATTAAGCTCCACACTTTAAACCAAGGTTCATGAGTGTATTGTAAGGATATCTCAATAGAAAAATCCCGGAAAAAAAAAGATAGTTTTGGTATTAGTCGCAAGGTGAAAACCTAGTTGCTTTTCTAGGTTTTGTTTGGAAGATTGAAGGGAATTTGTTGCTGTTGTTCTAAGGGTCTCAAGTGGCGGATTGAAGTGTCTAGAAGAGGCTCTAAGTTGCTAAGGAGCGACTTCGGATTTGAAGTTGGACTAAGAATCGTTGAGGTAATAATCTTGTCTCTTAAGTATTACAAGATTATATATTGTTGTTAGCCTTACATGTTTGCTAGTATGAAGTATATGTGTTTAAGTTTTATAAGTATTATGGATGGTTGTAGCCTAAAAACCGAAATGTCATGCAATCCATTTGAAGTTGGATTACAATTTGGTCGTTAATTAGAATCGTCGCATGTTACTTACTTGAAGATTATAGTAGTTATAATCGATTGCAACTTGATATCATGTTATGCTAACAACTTGGATTGAAATTGAAATTGGATAAGAATCGTGTTATCAGATCTCAAGTTGCCGAATTGGCCTAATAGTTTGTATTAGTTTGATATCGTTTGTGGGGCGGAATTTTACACGTCTAGTAGACGTGTAATCCCCTATTGATTAATTGCATTATTGGACCTTAAATGTGGCGTGTTTGGTTATTGAATTCGGCCTTGAAAAAGGTGGCAAAGTATGTAGAAACAAGGGAGGTGCTGTCCGATTTTCCGTAGAATTTAGTGACTTAACACTTAGAATATTCTACGTTTGAAGTAAGAAGTTAATGGACGTATTATGTCCATTATAGGTTGAAGTACTAAGTATAGCGTATTCTACTTGAAGGATGGAATAGCTATCAAGGTTGAAGTACTTTGAAGCATTTTGCTACTTGTCGATAATCGTCGCGAGGTATGTGAACCTCTTCCTTCCTTTGGCATGATTCTATGTATGGAATATATATGTGGTATTATTTCATGTTTCCTTCTACTCTTAGAAGTTAAGAGGTATGTGTGTGATTTACTCTATGTAAAAGTTATGTCAAAGTTTTCCTAAGTCCTTACCTAGTCTTATGGGGGATGTTGGTAAGAGTCGTTAGGAGGTACTTTGGAGCCAAGTTGACTTGGCTAAGTTACGACACAAATGAGAATAAGTATTGAACAAGCCACTGCAGCGTTAATAAAGGAAAATGTAATGACAATCAATTATGTTAAAATGAGTAGAATTCTCCATCTGCATAAAAACTAAGATAAGACAAAATTGTATTACATTTTCTAGATCATGGATACTTGAATAAGATCGTTATAAATAAGTATAACCTATTCACAACGCACCAAAGTATATGTTACTTAACTTATAAGAATTTACGTATGAAGTTTTAAGGCTATGGATCTCAAATTCTTAAAGTTAAGAGACTTTATTTTTCAAGTTATGGACTTGATTCTTAAAGGAAGAAATGAATGGATTTACAAGTATAGAATACTCGATTTGGGAAGACTTGATTTCTAAAGTTAAGAAACTTTTTTTCTTAAAAGGTAAGAGACTTGAAGTATTTTTGAAAGCTATGTGATTTGATTTGAAAGTATAAGTCTCTTGGTTATAAAAGGAAGGAATTTGTCTAAAACATAAAGAGTTATAACGGATTTATGGGAAGTTGGTTATAACAACTTTATGGAAGATTAAAAGAATGGGTTTCTTCAGTAATGTAAGCAAAGAAATGATTTGAAATAAAGAAGGGCAAATTGTTTTAAAGGTACCAATTGCTTAAGGTTTTTCAGAAAGAAGTCACTTGATTTAGAAGTTCTAAATGTATTTCTAAAAAGGTATTGTGACTTGTCTTGAAAATAGATATGACTTGATACTACGGTTGTTAGTATCTTGGAAGTTTTATTTGAAAAAGAGTCTTTCTAAAGGAGTAGAGGTGCGTAGTACGTTGGGTTAAATTCTCGGATTTTATATGACTTTACCGCGTCCCAGGATTGGGCCGGGCAATATACCTTTATGGGCAGACTATATGACTTTATCGCGTCCCGTGATCGGGCCGCAAGATACCTTTACGGGCAGACTATATGAATTTACCGCGTCCCAGGATTGGGTCGGGCCGTATACCTTTACGGGCAGACTATATGACTTTACCGCCCCGTGATTGGGCCGGCAAGATACCTTATGGGCAGACTATATGACTTTTACCGCCCCGTGAATGGGCCGGCAAGATACCTTTATGGGCAGACTATGTGATTTTACGGCCCCCAGTTGGGCCGGAAGTATACCTTTATGGGCAGACTATGTGATTTACCGCCCCGTGAATGGGCCGGCAAGATACCTTTATGGGCAGACTATGTGACTTTATCGCGTCCCATTGGGTCAGTAAGATAGCGCCCCTCCATAAAGGGCCGGATTATGTTATGTAAGGTAAGTAAGTTATATGGTAATGAACTTGATGATTTTCCTAAGTATGTACGTAAGAAAGTGAGTATAACTTTTATTGAAAAATGGGAAAAGATAATAAGGTACGATTAAGTTCACGAGATGGTAATCACATGGTAGGTTCAGGTATTTACTTTTTTTTCACTTACCTCTGTCATGCTTTTATACAGATATGTTTTAATTGATGTACCTTATTTCCGTTCCATATTCTGCACTGTTATCGACTTCTTCGGGGCCGCTCATGCCCGCAGGTATTAGGTACACAGGTTGGTGATCCTTGCTCTTAGGATCTTGGTTCAGTTTTTGGGAAAAAACTCCATTTGCTCCGGAGGCTTATCTCTTGGTACGGTTTTCCCTGAGATTGTAGATTCATGTATATTCAGGGGTATGGCGGGGCCCTGTCCCGCCACTGTTGTTATGTTAAAAACTCTTAGAGGTCTTTAGTCACATATTGTGGGTCAGTTTGTAAAGGAAAGGAGGCAACTGCTTCGGTTGTATATATATGTCCAGGAAGGTAGCCCTATCGGCTAACCTGTTGTTTTATTTCTGTTACTTTATTTTATAAGTTTCATGAATGTTCCGCTGATTATCTCTGATGTGTACCTGTAAGGGTGCCCAGGTAGGGCACCAGTCGCGGGCCCGGGGTCGGGTCGTGACAGGGGGATTCCACGGGCACACTTTGATATTTGTGGGCTTGAGACCCTTACTAGACTATGTGATTATATTTGAGGGCTTGTGTCCGTAGCCCTGTGTGACTATTGATCATGTGTTGAAATAGTCTTTAAAAGGTAAAACTGACTTTCAATTACTTTCACTTTGGCAAGGCACAGTGTACTATTATTTTGGTTATCATACATGTCTCCAGCTTTATACAGACTGTTGTGATTTCATTACAGTATTTTCAGTTTCACATACTTGGTACATATTTCGCATCGACTTCGGCCGCGTCATGCCGCAGTCGAGGTACATAGCTTGCTGATCCTCATTCTTAGGATCATCTGCTCACTGGTTGGAAAGCTCCATTATTTCGAGGCTTTGTATTTTGGCAGTTCGAGGTTGTAGATTTATGTACATTCAGGGTATACGGGGCCCCGTCCCACGATTGTTATGTCAAGAATTATTAGAGGTATGTAGTCATATCTTGTGGATTAGGTTGTGTAAAGAAAAAAAAAGGTAACTGCTTTTTGGGTTACGTGTATATTTTTGGAAGGTGGCCTTATCGGCTAGCCTGTTATTGTCACGACTGCCCGGTTCGTGGATCGTGCCTTACCCGCACCCAAGTAGTCATACATCGAGAAAACCAAATGAAAATAAACAACCAAGATATGAAACAAGATAAATAAGACACGCTGAAAAGTTGCCTTCGCATAATGTATATAAATAACCCAAAATGAACAGCTATATCCCAACCTTACAACAGTCTACATGCACTCTAAGAGTTTAAAACAACAATGGCGGACAGGCCCGCCATACCTCAATACGAATATCTACAACGACAGGACCATACCAAAATGCTAAGCTTCCGAGAAACGGAGCTTTCTAACGCCAAGTGATCCTAAGAACGGATCAACGGTAGGAGTACCTTTACCGGCAGATGAACGCAGCCCAAGCGAGGTCAAGACAACAGTACCAAGTATGTGAAATCAAAATATCAGAAATGAAATCATAGTAGTCTATATAAGGCAGAGACATGTATGATAAGCCAAAACTACGCTTCACAATAAATAAGCCATGTCAAGTCGTGACTCATGCCTCAAAGTCATCACAATAGAACTGCACGGTAAGTAATGGCGGCGTAGCCGACTACTAAAACCTACGCATCAACAAGGTCATAAATCAGATTACGAGATCTGTCTGACCGTCACATGATCAAAGCCGCCACTCGCCCGCAAAGATCTAATGTGCGATCTAGTCCTCGAACTTCCCGCACCCGCATAGGCCAAACAGATAGGCCCGCATGAGGTATAACCCCGCATCGAGGGTAGCTACTCCGGCAGTTGTCCTAGACTCGCCGTCCGCATGGCTACAAGAACCGCATGACCACAAGGGGCCGATACTAACTCGAACTCCCGCAGCCCGCATAGGCCATCTGCACTCCGCATAAGGTATTCTCGAATCATAGTCCATCGACCACCGAGTCTACCCCAGACGGAGGGCAGCTTAACCCCTGAGTTATGAATGATATAATATCAACATAACCGATTATTGCTAAACAACATAAGCACAACAAGGAAAACCCCTTTACACAAATATCACAAGATACTAACTCACGTAGCATCCTAACATGTTTACTTATCCACCAACAAGAAAATATTACAAGACTATCACAAATCAATACAATCAAGTTATTCACACAAGGTACTTTCTACATTATGTTAACAAGTTCGGTTGTTAGCCCCAAAGTACTTTATGTATTACTCTTTTAAAAGATCCGTTTCTTTTACAAAAGTCACACAATAACCGTAGTATAAAAATAGAGTAATTATCTTTTGAAGTACATTAAAACATTTCTCCTTGTAAAATCAAGTAACAACATTCTTTTCCTAACGTTCAAGTTTGCCTAATTCCAATTACTCAAGTTTCTCATTTTCGAAAGGGTTTGTCGTTCATAGTTTTAACTTTTTAAAACAATTTGAGAAACATATACCCTAAGTGTGAGTAGGTTATTATTATTCGTAATAATCTTATTACAAAGAGCCATGATCTAGTAAATGTAATATCCTTTTGTTTCATCTTAGCTCCTATGCAGATGGAAGTTTCTACTAGTTTTAATAATACCTTATTAGTCAAAATAATTCCTTTATTAGCTTTGTGGTTTGTTCGACATTTATACTGATTGGTAAAACATCATTCCTTTTGAAAACCAAAAATACTAATTACTCACTAATGAGGTTTCACACTTTTTAACAAAATTCATATTAGTATAATAAGTCAAGTCTCTTATTTCCTTAAATCAATAAATCGTTCTTTTTATCACTCTTAAGCCGTTATACCTAACCTCCCATAAAGCTAGTATATCTCTTAAGCTTTTAAAACCAAGTGTTACTCTTCTGAAAAAAAATGATTCAGTATTCCTTTGAAATGTTTTGATTCTTATTATTCAGCTTAAGCGTGAGGCATCCGCAGTGTTATTCAGCTTAAGCGTGAGGCATTGCCGTAAGTATTATTCAGCTTAAGTCAAAGACATTGCCGTAGTTATTATTCGCTTAACACATGTACGCTCACCGCACTATATATATTGTAAAATATCATGCTTTAGGAAGAATCACATACCTTCTACGAAAACCTCCCGCCAAGTTGAATATGTCGCGCGCAGAGTATCGACTCATAATACCAACACGCCTATCAACGCCCGCATCAGATCAGACAAAGTTCTAAGCAGGGTTCGTTATTCTATGGTCATTTGGGCAGCACTTCCCTACCCTGAGCTACTCAAGTTCATCGTGGAAAACAAACCCATGTAAGTACAGCTTCTATTATTCATCTTTTAAACCCTTCTATCGTGATAACAGCTCAATTCTATTCTGCAATATCCTTCTAAGTATTTAATACTTATTCCTATACTTCTACAAGATATATATTCTAATTACAAAAGGAGGATAAGGTTATTTACCCTGTAAGCCCAATAATATCCTAGAAAAGTCGCACTGAGCAAGGTTTAGCTCCTAAGTTGTGCGCTCAGATTCTCCAAGAAAACCTTAGAAGTTCTTCACAACTTCTACTAAGGACTAAGGGATTTGGGCTAGGTAATTGGGCATTATAACAATACTAAGGCAACTTTTCTACCAAGATGGGGTAGTGTTTCGCTAGGCTAGCTTTATGGGGGTTGCTCTCGCCAGGGCTTCTCAAAAGGGGAGGTGTGTTTGGACGAAACAACAAGAGGAGAGTGGATTTGAGACTTAGATAGATTGCTCAATTTAGGATGAAATAACTCTTCAACAAGGGGAGTATTTATAGGTCAAGACACGGCCAACCAATGGCCAAGATTATGCCAAGTGCAAGGCAAGTGTAGGGTGAGGATTTAGGCAAGTGTCCTCGCCAACTTGCACACAAAATATCCTACCAACTACTTGACAAAAATTGTCATCCAATTGGCCTCAATGCCGTGTAACATCCATCAATGAGAGGGTGACAAGTGTCGCCTCTCGTTGGTCCAAAATGTTTCGCCTCTCGGAAAAATTCGCAAAAATTAGAAATGACATAGCCGGAATTTATCCTACGCGAGTCAGTGTAAAACGTTTCATTTAAAAACGACTCTAAACGTGTTGTGTACAAAGTGGAATTCGCCCAAGCCAACTAGTGGGTGACACGTGTCGCCTCCTACTCGCCCAAAATATTTCATCTTCCAAAATATCCACAATGGCCAAAATCTCAAAACAAAGTGGGCCTACAAAATCAGAATTTTCTCCCGTGGCCCCACGTGACCATTTCCAAAATAAAACTCCATAATTGTCTAAAATTCCAAGAAGTCCGAATACCAAACTGGGAATCCAATTCCCATAAACGAATCTTTTTCCTTCACAAAACCCTAAACTTTTCCGTGGAAAATCACCTCTTTCTTCCATTCCATTCCAATGTCAGATTCTCGCACGCACGCCCTCGCATACATACCTCAAACTACGGGTATAACATTCTCCCTCCTTAGAAACATTCGTCCGAATATTCCTTCTAGGTATCAAACAAACAGCGCCAAAGATAGTCCTTATCGCTATACCTACTAAACAACCATGCCACACCGTCACAACACAACAAGCGCACATACTTGTCTCCAAGTCCACGAGGAATCACCTCTATCACAAAACTCCTACTCGAGATCTAAAAAGATACTCCTTCGCCTACTCTTTACAAACGAATGATCACACCTATGCTCGTAATACATGCTCGTTCTTCCTTTACTCGTCGTGATACCACTTTTGTCACTTTGTCGCGAGCCTTGCCCCGACGACCCAACAAATGGTACCGGCCGCCATGATCCTCGAGGATGTCGTACACTTCTTGTACGCTCAAACTCTTACCACCCTTCTGTTACTGCTTAGTTTCCAAATCTCGGGGTTACTATCTCTAACGTGGTCATCATTAACTGGGAACACTCTGGGTGGATTTCCGATACTTTCCCGAACATAACAATACGAAAGATCGACGCATCGCTTCCTAAGTCGGACGGCAATGCTAACATATAGGCAACCTGGCCTAATCTTCACATGAACTCAAAAGGCCCAAAGTAACACGCTAAGTTTCTCTGCTTTCCAAAACTCGCACACCCTATCCACAAATTACCGGAACAAACTCAACCAACTATCTGAACCTTGCCAACCTCGAACCAATCGATCGGCAACTTATACTTCCGCCCCTACAAGGCTTCCTAAGGCGACATCCGAATACTGAAAATGGTAGCTTAAACATTCCCTTTACAGGAGACAACAATCCCTACAACTACTCCTCGAAATCCAAACATCGCCCGAGGCGAACGCGATTCGAGACTTACTCGAAGTTCTTAACCCCGCTCGTAAAACTTCCAAAAAGAAACACTGCACTGGCTCCACTGTCGACATAAGGTGAAGGTAGCACCCGTGCAGCCTTACAACCTTTCGATATAATCACCCCTACCGAGTACACGCCTTTGCTAGAAGACAAGACGGCCGACCTCGGCCCGACCATCGGGTCGAATGTATCCACGAACTCGCACGTTGGTTAACTAAACTTGGGCCTAACACCCTAGTGACCCTACCACCGGCGGGACCACCAAAAACTGACCCACCACCAAACAGCCACGGTCGACCCGCCACATGGCCTCCACCCAACCCGCAATGCGCAAACACTAGCTCCCCGATTCTAACAATCTCACCAAATCACGTTATTTAAAACCTAGCGGTCTTCTACCCTCTTTCATTCCACATTACCTGTGGATTCATCCCACAAAATATCTCACGATACTATGCACCTCGACAAGTGGTCAAACACGGTAATTCTTTTACCAAAGATGGCCTCGCCTCAAGGTCTCTACGCACACATCCTAAGGCTCCCACTTTCTATCCCCAATCTTTCCCGATTAACTAATCATGATTCCCAATCACGCTTAACACAATGCTATCTGAACATAATACTTAAGATATTCGCTACACATATAAATCTCTAAAGGGTTAAGGATATACCAGATTCACGCGGCACTTCCCTTAGGTCGTTCTAATCAAACCCGCTGCCGGCGCATACCGTGGGCGTGATGAACTATCCATCGATCCCGGGCGTCGAGTCTCTACATCCGCACCACCCTTGGCCTGACAATTCTCGCAAAATGGCCCCCGCTGGCCGCAAACATAACAAGTCGACGCGAAGAACGACACTCCCACGATGACATCGACCACAACGCCACACCGAGCGGGGTGGCCTCTCGCTAACACCCTCCTCTCCAACCATCGCATCCACAATCGGTCTAGTAGGTGAGTTCTCGCTTGTATCCTTCCTCATAGAACATTCCTTGCTATACGGCTCGACGGCCGCAATAAAAACAAGCACCAAGAAAAGACGGACTTCCCGATGACACCGCCACACCGTGAACACCGAGGAAAATCAACCCGTGGAGGACACTGCATCGGGCGAGGCGCATGTCTAATTCGCTGCCGAGGCGATTCGCCGAGAGTTACCAAATGATCCCGCCAATCGCCCTCTTCGCCGCTTCTGGCCACTCACGATCTCTACCTCTCACCACGCACATAATCTCGAACGCAAGCCCGCTCGCCCTCGATCAAGAGCTACTCTCACAACCCTTCTTTAGATAAGCATCAATATCCTTGGAATACGGTACATAAAATACTCTGCCGCCAAGTCCTTTGCTAGCAACAGGCCGTCTCCTTCCAATCCATATTTTCTCGCTTCCGCCGTGGAACCGAAAGTCCAGATGTCATGACCGCAGAGGGAATCGCCGCCGTACAAACTCTCATCACTGGCGACGCCTCGTAACTCCTCGCATGAAGCATCACCTCAGTGATGATTGGGCCTGTGTTCTTCTAAATCTCTCAGATTTACTCGCAGCCTCCTTCACGCTTTGCCTCTTCTGGGCCCGAAGGTTCGCGCGAGGCATCACCGTAAAGGAAAGGAATACGTTAGAGGGTCCAACTTATAACACGCCTCTAAAGCACGATCTCAGAGTGAGAAGAATGGAAACCAATCCTAAATATCCTATAGCCTCACGATTATTGCGTGCACAACACACCGATAATCAAGACTTACTAGATACGGTCAGTAGACACTTTCCGAGGATTAATCGCTCGATACCACTTTTGTCACGACTGCCTCGGTTCGTGGATCGTGCCTTACCCGCACCCAAGTAGTCATACATCGAGAAAAACCAATGGAATATAAACAACCAAGATATGAAACAAGATAAATAAGACACGCTTCGAAAAGTTGCCTTCGCATAATGTATATAAATAACCCAAAATGAACGCTATATCCCAACCTTACAACAGTCTACATGCACTCTAAGAGTTTAAAACAACAATGGCGGACAGGCCCGCCATACCCCGAATACGAATATCTACAACGACAGGACCATACCAAAATGCTAAGCTTCCGAGAAACGGAGCTTTCCTAACGCCAAGCGGTGATCCTAAGAACGGATCAACAGAGAGTACCTTTACCGCGGCATGAACGCACTCAAGGAGGTCAAGATAACAGTACCAAGTATGTGAAATCAAAATATCAGAAATGAAATCATAGTAGTCTATATAAGGCAGAGACATGTATGATAAGCCAAAACTACGCTCACAATAAATAAGCCATATGTCAAGTCGTGGACTCATGCCTCAAAGTCATCACAATAGAACCGCACGGTAAGTACGGTGGCGCGGCGACTACTAAAACCTACAGCATCAACAAGGTCATAAATCAGATTACGAGATCTGTCTGCATCGCCACATGATCAAAGCCGCCACTCGCCGCAAAGATCTAATGTGCGATCTAGTCCTCGAACTTCCCGCAGCCCGCATAGGCCAAACAGATAGGCCCGCATGAGGTATAACCTCGCATCGAGGTAGCTACTCCGGCAGTTGTCCTAGACTCGCCGTCCGCATGGCTACAAGAACCGCATGACCACAAGGGCCGTGATACTAACTCGAACTCCCGCAGCCCGCATAGGCCATACTGCACTGCATAAGGTATTCTCGAATCATAGTCCATCGACCGCCCGAGTCTACCCCAGACGGAGGGCGTTTAACCCCTGAGTTATGAATGATATAATATCAACATAACCGATTATTGCTAAACAACATAAGCACAACAAGGAAAACCCTTTACACAAATATCACAAGATACTAACTCACGAAGATCCTAACATGTTTACTTATCCAAATAACAAGAAAATATTACAAGACTATCACAAATCAATACAATCAAGTTATTCACACAAGGTACTTTCTACATTATGTTAACAAGTTCGTGTTGTTAGCCCCAAAGTACTTTATGTATTACTCTTTAAAAGATCCGCTTTTTTACAAAAGTCACACAATAACCGTAGTATAAAAATAGAGTAATTATCTTTTGAAGTACATTAAAACATTTCTCCTTGTAAAATCAAGTAACAACATTCTTTTCCTAACGCTCAAGTTTGCCTAATTCCAATTACTCAAGTTTCATTTTCGAAAGTGGTTTGTAGTTCATAGTTTTAATCCTTTAAAACAATTTGAGAAACATATACCCTAAGTGTGAGTAGGTTATTATTATTCGTAACAATCTTATTACAAAGAGCTATGATCTAGTAAATGTAATATCCTTTTGTTTCATCTTAGCTCCTATGCAGATGGAAGTTTCTACTAGTTTTAATAATACCTTATTAGTCAAAATAATTCCTTTATTAGCGCTACGTGGTTTGTCTGACATTTATACTGATTGGTAAAACATCATTCCTTTTGAAAACCAAAAATACTAATTACTCACTAATGAGGTTTCACACTTTTTAACAAAATTCATATTAGTATAATAAGTCAAGTCTCTTATTTCCTTAAATCAATAAATCGTTCTTTTATCACTCTAAGCCGTTATACCTAACCTCCCATAAAGCTAGTATAACTCTTAAGCTTTTAAAACCAAGTGTTACTCTTCTGAAAAAAAATGATTCAGTATTCCTTTGAAATGTTTTCAGTTCTTTATTATTCAGGCTTAAGCCGTGAGGCATCACGCAGTTGTTATTCGTGCTTAAGCCGAGGCATCACGTAAGTATTATTCGTGCTTAAGTCAAAGACATTGCCGTAGTTATTATTCGCTTAACACATGTACGCTCACCGCATCATATATATTGTAAAATATCATGCTTTAGGAAGAATCACATACCTTCTCTAAAAACCTCCCGCCAAGTTGAATATGTCGCGCGCAGAGTATCGACCTATAATACCAACACGCCTATCAACGCCCGTATCAGATCGCATAAAAGTTCTAAGCAGAGGGTTCGTTATTCTATGGTCATTTGGGCAGCACTTCCCTACCCGTGAGCTACTCAAGTTCATCGTGGAAAACAAATTCTATGTAAGTACGATTCTATTATTCATCTTTTAAACCCTTCTACCGTGATAACAGCTCAATTTATTCTCAATATCCTTCTAAGTATTTAATACTTATTCCTATACTTCTACAAGATATATATTCTAATTACAAAAGGAGGATAAGGTTATTTACCTGTAAGCCCAATAATATCCTAGAAAAGTCGCTACCGAGCAAGGTTTAGCTCCTAAGTCGCTCCCAGAGTCTAAGAAAACCTTAGAAGTTCTTCACAACTTCTACTAAGGACTAAGGATTTGGGCTAGGGTAATTTGGGCATTATAACAATACTAGAAGGCAACTTTTCTACCAAGGGTAGTGTTTTGGCTAGGCTAGCTTTATGGGGTTGCTCGCCAGTGGCTTCTCAAAAGGGAGGTGTGTTTGGACGAAACAACAAGAGGGAGAGTGGGGATTTGAGACTTAGATAGATTGCTCAATTTAGGATGAAAAAACTCTTCAACAAGGGGGTATTTATAGGTCAAGACATGGCCAACCAATGGCCAAGATTATGCCAAGTGCAAGGCAAGTGTAGGGTGAGGATTTAGGCAAGTGTCCTTGGCCAACTTGCACACAAAATATCCTACCAACTACTTGACAAAAATTGTCATCCAATTGGCCTCAATGCCGTGTAACATCCATCAATGAGAGGGTGACAAGTGTCGCCCTCTCGTTGGTCCAAAATGTTTCGCCTCTAAAAATTCGCAAAAATTAGAAATGACATAGCCGAATTTATCCTACGCGAAGTTGTGTAAAACGCTTTAAAAACGACTCTACACGGGTGTTGGGTACAAAGGGGAATTCGTCCAAGCCAACTAGGGGGGGGGGGGGTGACACGTGTCGCCCTCCTACTCGTCCAAAATATTTCATCTTCCGAAAATATCCACAATGGCCAAAATCTCGAAAACAAAGTGGGCCCCACAAAACCGTAAATTTTCTCCCGTGGGCCCCACGTGACCATTTCCGAAAATAAAACTCCATAATTCTCTAAAATTCCAAGAAGTACGACTACCAAATCTGGGAATCCACCCCATAAACGAATCTTTTTCCTTCACAAAACCCTAAACTTTTCCGTGGAAAAATCACCTCTTTCTTCCATTCCAATTCCAATGTCGTATTCTCGCACGCACGCCCTCGCATACATACCACAAACTACGGTATAACAGCTTATTGATTTCATATTGAGTTTATGTATGTTCCACGATTATCTCCGATGTATACTGTAAGCGGTGCCCGTAGTGGCACCACCGCGAGCCCGGCCCGTCGTGACAAAAGTGGTATCGAGCGCTTAGTCCTCGGAAAGTGTCTACGCACCGTGTCTAGTAGAGTCTTGATTATCGTGTGTTGTGCACCACATCTATAATCGTGAGGTCGCAGGACATTTAGGATTGGTTTCATTCTTCTCTTTGAGATCGTGCAATAGTCGCCATAGTAGAGGTTGAATCCTCTCGACCCCTTCTTATGTAATGCTTATGCCTCCACTGGCGCACTGGCCCGTGGCGGCAAGGCAGCAGCAGGAGCTGCTAGTGGTACGCAGAGAGTTACCAGGACTCGGGCACAGACTATGCCTGAGGTAGTAGGCGGGTCGGCGAGTTCAGCCACGCCACGTGACAGAGGAGCCGAGAGCGGCAGTAGCTCCAGAGGTTCCGGTACCCGAGCCTCCAGTCCCGCAGCCAGGGGCAGAGTTTAGAGATTATGGAGAGCAGATCAGGCTATTGACTAGCATAGTGGTAGGGCAGCGCCGACAGGAGCAGGTAGCTAACCCTAGAGCCGACAGTTTGAGGATTCGGGATTTTCTGGGTTGTAGTCCACCCGAGTTCTATGGTTCGAGGTCTGAGGAGGATCCACAGTAGTTTATTTGGCAGTTACAACGGACTATGCAGGTGCTTAGGGCCTCGGAGACAGAGTCAGTTATGCTAGCCTCTTACCGGTTACGCGATATTGCGTTGAACTGGTTTGAGTCTTGGGAGCTGTCGAGAGGTGTGGGTGCTCGTCCAGCAGTTTGGAATGAGTTCACGGAGGCCTTTCTTGATCACTTTTTGCCTCCTGAAATGAGGAGAGCCCGTGTTGATAGGTTCTTGTCATTGAGGCAGAATGGGAGGACCATCAGAGAGTACAGCCTGGAGTTTGACTCCTTGGCCAGGTATGCGCACACCATTGTAGCTGACATGACGGATAGAGTTCATCGTTATGTGATGGGGCTAGACCGTCATATGATTACTGCATGCTTGGGGGTGGCCCTTCAGCCATATATAGATATTGCCAGGATGCAGGCGTATGCGCAGGGGATAGAGGATAGAGAGAGGGAGGATCAGATTGACTCAGCCACTTCAGAGGCTGTGACAGCAGGTCTCGTGGCGCTGAGTGACAAATTTCGCAGCAGACTAGGTCTACATTGCAGCCCAAAGACCGAGTGCTCCTCCACGCTTTTCGGGGGTCTTACAACCCCGGAATGCAGGGTCGGTCGATATCTAGAGCTTCGTAGTCTCGTGAGATGGGGTTCCATCACGAGGCCACCTTTGCCTCAATGCGCCCAGTGTGGTAGGTTCCATTCTGGGGTATGTCGCACCGGTACGGGTGCTTGTTTTTCTTGTGGTCGTCTAGGCCATATGATAAGAGAGTGTCCTTATAGAGGGGTCTGGTGGACAACACGATCCATCGGATCAGCCATGTTCTTCGCCTTCAATAGCTAGGCAGGATATTCATGCACCGACAGGCCGTGACAGAGGTCGTGGTGGAAGTTCCCAGTTTTAGTGGTCCTTTGAACCGCCTATATGATTTCAGGTATGTCTTTGACCCTTTAGAGACTCGTATCCATGATAAAGTTGTTGTATGTTTAAGTGTCATAAACGGATTATATTGAGACTATGTATATTCTAGACGGGGTAGGAAGTACGAAAAGATAGTCCCTTTTGGACTTATGATGGATGGATATGTGTGTGCAAAGTATTAGGACCATAAGTGGCATAATTAGGTTTCGTTGAGTGTAGTTGTATGAGATTATGCCAAGAAATGATAAAGTGAACTCCGAAAGAACATTCGAGGACAAATGTTTCTAAGGGGGGAAATATGTTACACCCCGTATTTTCAGGACATGTTTTAAGAACGTACGTGAGAATCCCAAATGTTAATATTAGAGACTTGTAAAAATTTATCGGAATTATGGAATTGTCGGAAAACGAAATATTGTGACGAATGGGAGGGCGACACGTGTCACCCCCCTTATATAGCCTTGGATGAATTAGGCAAGTACAAAAGGGCCATTTGACCTTTGTTAGTATGACTAAGTCTTGCAACTAGAAGAGCTTGACAATGTTGACTTAGTCAATGGGACCACAAGTCTTGATATTTGAAGGAACTTCATCCAATCCACACATGTGTGCACATCTTGACCCTCCATTGAACTATATAGTAGTACTAGTAGCAAGACTAAGTTCCACACTTAGAAATTTTTCAAGAATCTTAAGAACACCAAGAGTAGCTCTCGGGTTTGCAAGCTTCCAACACAATTTTTTTTTGTTTGTTGTCTATTAAGCTCCACACTTTAAACCAAGGTTCATGAGTGTATTGTAAGGATATCTCAATAGAAAAATCCCGGAAAAAGATAGTTTTCGTATTAGTCGCAAGGTGAAAACCTAGTTGCTTTTCTAGGTTTTGTTTGGAAGATTGAAGGGAATTTGTTGGTGTTGTTCTAAGGGTCTCAAGTGGCGGATTGAAGTGTCTAGAAGAGGCTCTAAGTTGCTAAGGAGCGACTTCGGATTTGAAGTTGGACTAAGAATCGTTGAGGTAATAATCTTGTCTCTTAAGTGTTACAAGATTATATATTGTTGTTAGCCTTACATGTTTGCTAGTATGAAGTATATGTGTTTAAGTTTTATAAGTATTATGGATGGTTGTAGCCTAAAAACCGAAATGTCATGCAAGCCATTTGAAGTTGGATTACAATTTGGTCGTTAATTAGAATCGTCGCATGTTACTTACTTGAAGATTATCGTAGTTATAATCGATTGCGACTTGATATCATGTTATGCTAACAACTTGGATTGAAATGGAAATTGGATAAGAATTGGTGTTATTGTATCTCAAGTTGCCGAATTGGCCTAATAGTTTGTATTAGTTTGATATCGTTTGTGGGGCGGAATTTTACACGTCTAGTAGACGTTTAATCCCCTATTGATTAGTTGCATTATTGGGCCTTAAATGTGGCGTGTTTGGTTATTGAATTCGGCCTTGAAAAAGGTGGCAAAGTATGTAGAAACAAGGGAGGTGCTGTCCGATTTTCCGTAGAATTTAGTGACTTAGCACTTAGAATATTCTACGTTTGAAGTAAGAAGTTAATGGACGTATTATGTCCATTATAGGTTGAAGTACTAAGTATAGCGTATTCTACTTGAAGGATGGAATAGCTATCAAGGTTGAAGTACTTTGGAGCATTTTGCTACTTGTCGATAATCGTCGCGAGGTATGTGAACCTCTTCCTTCCTTTGGCATGATTCTATGTATGGAATATACATGTGGTATTATTTTATGTTTCCTTCTACTCTTAGAAGTTAAGAGGTATGTGTGTGATTTACTCTATGTAAAAGTTATGTCAAAGTTATCCTAAGTCCTTACCTAGTCTTATGGGGGATGTTGGTAAGAGTCGTTAGGAGGTACTTTGGAGCCAAGTTGACTTGGCTAAGTTACGACACAAATGAGAATAAGTATCGAACAAGCCACTGCAGCGTTAATAAAGGAAAATGTAATGACAATCAATTATGTTAAAATGAGTAGAATTCTCCATCTGCATAAAAACTAAGATAAGACAAAATTGTATTACATTTTCTAGATCATGGATACTTGAATAAGATCATTATAAATAAGTATAACCTATTCACAACGCACCATAGTATATGTTACTTAACTTATAAGAATTTACGTATGAAGTTTTAAGGCTATGGATCTCAAATTCTTAAAGTTAAGAGACTTTATTTTTCAAGTTATGGACTTGATTCTTAAAGGAAGAAATGAATGGATTTACAAGTATAGAATACTCGATTTGGGAAGACTTGATTTCTAAAGTTAAGAAACTTGTTTTCTTAAAAGGTAAGAGACTTGAAGTATTTTTGAAAGCTATGTGATTTGATTTGAAAGTATAAGTCTCTTGGTTATAAAAGGAAGGAATTTGTCTAAAACATAAAAAGTTATAACGGCTTTATGGGAAGTTGGTTATAACAACTTTATGGAAGATTAAAAGAATGGGTTTCTTCAGTAATGTAAGCAAAGAAATGATTTGAAATAAAGAAGGGCAAATTGTTTTAAAGGTATCAATTGCTTAAGGTTTTTCAGAAAGAAGTCACTTGATTTAGAAGCCGGTAAATGTATTTCTAAAAAGGTATTGTGACTTGTCTTGAAAATAGATATGACTTGATACTACGGTTGTTAGTATCTTGGAAGTTTTATTTGAAAAAGAGTCTTTCTAAAGGAGTAGAGGTGCGTAGTACGTTGGGTTAAATTCTCGGATTTTATATGACTTTACCGCGTCCCAGGATTGGGCCGGGCAATATACCTTTATGGGCAGACTATATGACTTTATCGCGTCCCAGGATTGGGCCGGGCAGTATACCTTTATGAGCAGACTATATGACTTTACCGCGTCCCAGGATTGGGCCGGGCAGTATACCTTTATGGGCAGACTATATGACTTTACCGCCCCGTGATTAGGCCGGCAAGATACCTTTACGGGCAGACTATATGATTTACCGGCCCCAGAACGGGCCGGGCAGATACCTTTACGGGCGACTATGTGACGCTACGGCCCCAGATTGGGCCGGGAAGTATACCTTTATGGGCAGACTATGTGACTTTACCGCGCCCAGAACGGGCCGCAAGATACCTTTACGGGCGCACTATGTGATTTTATCGCGTCCCATTGGGCGGTAAGATAGGCGTCCCTCCATAAAGGGCCGGATTATGTTATGTAAGGTAAGTAAGTTATATGGTAATGAACTTGATGATTTTCCTAAGTATGTACGTAAGAAAGTGAGTATAACTTTTATTGAAAAATGGGAAAAGATAATAAGGTACGATTAAGTTCACGAGATGGTAATGACATGGTAGGTTCAGGTATTTACTTTTTTTTCACTTACCTCTGTCATGCTTTTATACAGATATGTTTTAATTGCTGTACCTTATTTCCGTTCCATATTCGGTACCTGTTGTACTGACCCCCTTCGGGGGGCTGCGTTCATGCCCGCAGGTATTAGGTACACAGGTTGGTGATCCTTGCTCTTAGGATCTTGGTTCAGTTTTTGGGAAAAACTCCATTTGCTCCGGAGGCTTATCTCTTGGTACGGTTTTCCCTGAGATTGTAGATTCATGTATATTCAGGGGTATGGCGGGTCCCTGTCCCGCCACTGTTGTTATGTTAAAAACTCTTAGAGGTCTGTAGTCACATATTGTGGGTCAGTTTGTAAAGGAAAGGAGGCAACTGCTTCGGAGGCTTTGTATTTTGGTACAGTTCCCTGAGGTTGTAGATTTATGTACATTCAGGGGTATAGCGGGGCCCTGTCCCGTCACAGTTGTTATGTCAAGAATTATTAGAGGTATGTAGTCATATCTTGTGGATTAGGTTGTGTAAAGAAAAAAAAAAGGTAACTGCTTTTTGGGTTACGTGTATATTTTTGGAAGGTGGCCTTATCGGCTAGCCTGTTATTGATTTCATATTGAGTTTATGTATGTTCCGCTGATTATCTCTGATGTATACCTGTAAGGGTGCCCAGGTAGGGCACCAGTCGCGAGCCCGGGGTCGGGTCGTGACAAAAGTGGTATCAGAGCAGTTAGTCCTCGGAAAGTGTCTACAGACCGTGTCTAGTAGAGTCTTGATTATCGGTGTGTTGTGCACCACATCTATAATCAGGAGGCTGCAGGAAATTTTAGATTGGTTTCCATTCTTCTCACTCTGAGATCGTGCGATAGAGCTGTGTTGTTAGGGTCGTCTCTCCCTAACGAGTTATGTTGATTGCAGCTATGAGAAAGGCAACAGTGACCCAGGAAGGGCTATGTGGATTGCGTATCCAGGTTGGTAATGATTGTAGTATAGTTGGTATTATGATGTACATCTATACAGATTTATGTATGAGGGTCATTTATGGGTTGCCTAGAATGATTTTAGATTACCAAGAGTTGGTAAGGACTAACTAAATACCGGGAGGGTATGAAACAGTTAATGAATTCTCATCGAGGTTTTACGTATTATTTTGAGATAATTGGGAAATTATGAGCTGTCTGATAGGGTAGTGAACCCTTAAGAAGTCATGTTAAGGAACTTAATGGAATTCCATGTTAATAGATTAAGCAACGTGGTAGGCTTAAGAGAATTGTACGGATGAGATCCGTATGGAGTAAGTAATGGTTGTTGTGATCGAGACAACATGGTTATGGTATTATGAGAAGTTATTGTACCTATTTTTTGGGGACTGAGAATGTTATACCCCGTACTTCCAGAGTATGTATGTGAGGACGTACGTACGATTATTCAAACCCTAATTAGGTTAAGAATGAAATTGTAAACTTTCGACGGAAAAGATTCCGAACCTTGTGAAGGAAATTCTACGTTTTTAATATTTTAACCGATTACAGATTTTTCCGAGAGATGAAATATTTTGGACCAATAGGAGGGCGACATGTGTCACCCTTAGTTGGCATGGGTTGGACGAAATGGGGGCCTAGTGGACAAGTCAATTGGTCAAGTCTTGCAAGATATTTTTGGGTTAGTGGGGGTAGGTATTTTTGGACGGTTTTGTGAGCCTAGTGGAGGGCCACATAGCTCATTGTTGTGGGGGACATATGTCCCAATGTTGTGGTGGACATATGTCCTAACATTGTGGTGGACACTTGGTGGAAGACTTCACTTGAACAAGCTACCAAATCTACACCCTCCATTTGTTTTAATCTTGGCCCTTGGTGGTTCTATAAATACCCCCCTCTTGTGCAAGACTTCTTCATCCACAAAAACATTTTCCAAGTCTCCAAAATCCCTCCCCCTCTAGTAGTGTTCTCGTCCAAGTCCTCTCCCCTCCTTGTGTTCTCGCCAAACACACACCCTCCCCTTCCTAGTTGTTTCGTCCAAAAGCCCCCTTTGTAGAAAAATATTCTCCAAGTATTGTTACTATCCCAAAATACCTTAGCCAAATACCTTGTAGTATTCCAAAGTCACCTCTATACTAAAAGCCCAGAAATACTACCTTATATCCATTAGTCACAAAACGAAACCCTAAGGAAAATCTTCATAGTTGGTTGAAGTATTAAGTAGAAGTTGTTTGGGAACTTCTAAGGGTTTCTTGGAGCTATCGGAGCGTACAGAATAGGAGTTAAACCTTGCTCAGGATCGACATTTATCTTGGATAATTTTGGGTTTATCGAGGTAAATATCTTGTCCTTCTATTGTAATTGGAAATTACATACTGTAGTTGTATAGAAATAAGTATAAGTTATATAGAAGGAGGGTATAAAAGAAGAGAATTGAATCAGATTTACATAGTTTGTATTCTGAGACTTGAGTAGTTTGTGGCAGGGAAGTCGCCCAATTTTCCGTAGAATTAAGAACCTCTCGCTTAGAATATTCTGAGAATAGTCTAGACGTTGATAGACGTATTTGACTATTATAGGTTGATACTCTGCGCGCGACATATTCGACTTGGCAGGTGGATTTCTCCGAGGAGGTATGTGATTCTTCCTATCCTCTTGAGCATGATATTTTTGATATATATATAGTACGGTAGACGTACGTGTGTTAACTAAAACTGGTTTTACTCTGATGTCTTTTGACTTGAGTTTTAAATAATAAGAATCTTGAAGTATTTCAAAAGAATTATGAATCATTTTTGAAAGAAGAGTAATACTTGGTTTTAAAAGCTTAAAGAGTTATACTAGCTTTATGGGAAGTTAGGTATAACGACTTAAGAAAGATAAAAGGAACAGTTTACTTATTTGTTTATGAAAGTCTTGTATTGATTTCTGAAAAGTGTAGTAAGATGGTTTGATAAGTAAACATGTTATGATGCTACGTGTGTTAGTGTCTTGTGATGTTGTGTAAGGGGGTTATTCTTGTTGTGCTTACGTTGTTAAACGTTAAGCCCGTTGTACTGTTATTATATCACATACCCCCCTGACTTGTCATGATACCGAGGACTTGCCACCCTTGATGCGGGTCTATACGGCCTATGCGGTCTGTGTGACCATGCGGAGCTGCGGGAGTTCCAGGATTGATCATTCCGGGTGTATTATCCCGATGCGAGGAATGCCTCATGCGGTCTGTGTGACTATGCGGTCTATGTGACTATGCGGACTGCGGGAGTCCAGGAGGATACCGCGGGTTAGCTACCCCCGATGCGAGGAATACCTCATGCGGGTCTGTGTGTGACCTATGCGATCGGGAGTTCAGGATTAGGCTCGCATAATGATACTATGGCGATTGTCCTTGCTTCGATCATTAGCGGCCTAGAAAAGACCGCTTATGTTATATCTATTTTGCTTTTGGTTATCTTTGTGGCACTATGTGCATTACATTGGTTGTTTCGTACATATTTGTAAAATTGGTTTTAAAATGATATGATTTCATTTAAAGTACTTTACAGTTTCACATATTTGGTACCTGTTGTACTGACCTCCTTCGGGGGGCTGCGTTCATGCCGTATGTAAGGGAAAACAGGTGGTAGATCCTCATTCTTAGGATCCTTACTCTGGTGTCAGGAGCTCCATTTCTCCGGAGGCTCGACTTTTGGTACGACTCTCCCTGGTGTTGTAGATATTTTGTACATTCAGGGTATGGCGGGGCCCTGTCCCGCCATAGTTGTTTACATTCCTAGAGGTCTGTAGTCATGTTGTAAAGTTGGGATGTAACTGCCAGACTTGGTTTATATATATATGCCGAAAGACAATTTTTTCTCAGATAAACTGTGTTACATTTTACATTTGTTTCATGTCTTGTTTTATTATTCATTGGTTACTCGATGACGCCTCTGGGTGCCGGGTAGGCACGATCCACGCCCGGATCGGTCGTGACAAAAGTGGCATCGAGCGCTTAATCCTCGGAAAGTGTCTGCACCGTATCTAGTAGAGTCTTGATTATCGGTGTGTTGTGCACCACACCAATAATCGTGAGGCTATAGGATATTTAGGATTGGTTTTCATTCTTCTCACTCGAGATCGTGCCTTAGAGTGTTATAAGTTGGACCCTCTAACGATTTCCTTTCTTTATCGATTATGCCTCCACGCAAGGCAACTCGGGCCCGGCAAGGCAGCGAGGAGCCGCTAGTAGGACACGAGGGTCACGAGGCCTGTGCCCGCCTATAGCCGGCGATACCTCGACGGCGAAGTTCCACGACGCCGCCCCAACAGGAGTTTAGAGCAGTGCGATGGTGATGAGACCACAAGACTGCGCCTCGCCTCCACACGGCGAGCAGAGGAGATGGGTTACGAAGAGATGGCCCGATTGCTAGCGATTGTGGCGGACGGAGATAGGCCGGATCGGCGATTCCAGTTCAGCAGCATTCGTGGTTCACCCGAGGTCGGATAGTTTGAGGCTACGGGATTTTCTGAGTTGTAGCCCGCCAGAGTTCTACGGGTCGAGGCCTGAGGATGATCCGCAGGAGTTCATCCAACATCTACAGCGGATCATGCGAGTGATCAAGGCTTCAGAGATCGAGTCTGTGATCTTCGGTTCGCATCGGCTGCGTGATACCGCAGTCGACTGGTTTGATTAGTGGGAGCTATCCCGGGGAGAGCATGCGCCTCCAGCAGTATGGGACGAGTTCTCGGAGGCATTTCTCACTCACTTCTTGCCTCCGCAGATGAGGAGGGCACGGGCCGACAGATTTTTGATGCTGAGATAGAGAGGGCGCACAGTTCGGGAGTAGAACGTTAAGTTCGATTCGTTGGCTCGATATGTCCCTGCGTTAGTAGCAGATATGGAGGACCGAGTGCACCGCTACGTTACGGGACTAGATGACTACTTGGCAGAGTCTTGCTCAGGTGTGGCTCTTCAGCCGGGCATGGACATTGCCCGCATGCAGGCTCGTGCACTTGGATGCGAGGAGTGTAGAGGCGGTCGGCGTGATATCGCCAGCGAAGAAGGCCAGGATGGCAGGATCTTTTGGTAGCTCTCGGGGTGGACGGCCTCAACAGCAGTCTAGATTTGCACCACAGCCAGCTCAGAGCACTCCTACACCGTCTTCAGGATAGCCAGGGTATTCGGGGCGGTCGTGGCCCCAGGACTTCGGACTTCCAGGGTAGCAGAGGTGCTAACCGATCGAGGTCCTCTCAGTGTGTCCGATGTGGTAGATTCCATTCTGGGAGTTGTGATACTACCTCGGGAGTATGCTACACTTGCGGCCAGCAGGGTCACTATGCGAGAGTCTGTCCGACCAGAGGCAGCGCAGATGGTAGGGGTCAGCCTGCAGGGTCTTTCGCCGGGTCTTCTTCACCTACGGTTACTCGCCCGGGGCGGGTGCTCGAGGACCAGCAGTCGCGCAGAGGTCGTGGCGTGGTCCTAGTTCTAGCGGTCATCGTAACCGCATTTATGCCTTGTCCACCGGGACGGTGAGGCGTCACCGATGTCGCCAGTACTTTATCGGTTTCATGTTGTGACGTGTATGCCTTGATAGATCCGGGTTCTACTGCCCTATATATCTCCCTTATTGCTAGTAGGATAGGATAGAGCTCGAGTCCATAGACCCTTTTCGAGGTAGCTACGCCATGGGTGATTCGGTGGTAGCTCGGCGGGTATATAGGGCTTGCCCGGTGACTTTATGCGATCGCCGGACCAGCCGACTTGATAGAGTTGGATATGACCGATTCGATGTGATTATAGGTATGGATTGGCTAGCTTCTTACGCCAATGTGGACCGCAGGCGAGGTTGGTACGGTTCGGTTTCAGGAGCCGGTTATCGAGTGGGAGGAACACCGTGTCGCCGGGGTAGGTTTATTTCCTACCTCAAGGCTAGGAAGATGGTGCGAGAAGGGTATATCTACCATCTCATTCGGTGTTTGATCGAGGTCGCGGTACCAGATTTTCAGTCAGTTCCAGTAGTTAGGGAGTTCCCAGATGTGTTTCCAGATGACCTCCCGGGTATCCCTCCTGAGAGGGAGATAGAGTTTTGTATCGATGTGCTGCCAGACACACGACCTATTTCCATTCCGCCATACAGAATGGCACCTGCCGAGTTGAGAGAATTGAAGGACCACCGAGAGATTTCCGGAGAAAGGGCTTCATCAGCCTAGTGTTTCTCCCCGGGAGCGCCGTATTGTTCGTGAAGAAGAAGGGCGGACGCCGCGCATGTGTTGATTACGGTGAACAAGGTGACTATTAAGAACGATACCCTTCCCGTGATTGATGATTTGTTCAATCAGTTGCAGGGTGCGAGATGTTTCTCCAAGATTGATCTGCGATCGGGCTATCATCAGGTGCGAGTTAGAGAGGCGGATGTCCCTAGGACTGCATTCCGGACCCGGTACGGGCACTATGAGTTCAGGGTTATGTCTTTCGGTTTGACCAATGCTCCAGCGGTATTTATGGATTTGATGAACCGAGTGTTCAAGCCATTTTTGGATACATTTGTGATAGTATTCATTGATGACATCTTAGTTTATTCCCGCTCAGAGCAAGAGCATGCGGAGCATTTGAGGACTGTGATGAGAGTTCTCCAGGACCAGCAGTTATACGCCAAGTTTTCCAAATGTGAGTTTTGGTTGGCTTCGGTGGAATTTCTTGGGCATATTGTAGGGGCTGATGGTATTCGGGTGGATACGGCCAAGATCGAGGCAGTCAGGAGTTGGCCTAGACCTACTACTCCGACAGAGGTGCGCAGCTTTCTGGGCCTTGCAGGTTACTATCGGAGGTTCGTGGAGAAGTTTGCTTCTATTTCGGCACCTTTGACTGCCGACTCGTATGCGGCTAAGTTTGATGGACGGATGCTTGTGGCGTGGTTTCCGATTCATGAAGGAGAGGCGACGCCCAGTTCTTACTCTTCCAGAGGGCCTAGACGGTTATGTAGTGTATTGTGATGCGTCAGGCATCGGGCTTGGATGTGTGTTGATGCAGCAGGGTAAGGTTATAGCGTACGCATCCCGACAGCTTAAGAAGCATGAGAGGAACTACCCCACCCATGATTTGGAGTTGGCAGCGGTGATTCACGCCTTGAAGATCTGGAGGCACTATTTGTATGGGGTTCATGTGGATATTTACACAGACCACAAGAGCCTCCAGTATATCTTCAGCCAGAGGGAGCTGAACTTACGACAGAGACGGTGGTTAGAGTTACTCAAGGATTATGATGTCGATATCCTGTACCACCCAGGGAAGGCCAATGTTGTGGCAGATGCCCTTAGTCGTAGGTCGATGGGGAGTCTATCAGATGTGCAGCCAGAGAGGAGGGGCATGGTCCGCGAGTTGCATCAGTTAGCGAGCCTTGGAGTCCGATTGATTGGTTCTGATAGCAGTGGGGTTCGATTTCGAGAGGTTGCCGAGTCTACGACCAAGATGTACCACGACCTCAGATCTGTGTATTGGTGGGATGGTTTGAAGAGGGACGTTGCAGAGTTTGTTGCTCAATGCCCGTGTTGTCAGCAGGTGAAGGTAGAGCATCAGAGGCCTGGTGGATTATTACAGACGATAGAGATCCCGACCTGGAAGTGGGAGGTGATCAACATGGACTTTATCACAGGATTACCTCGCACTCAGATGAAGCATGATTCTATCTGGGTTATCGTCGACAGGCTGACGAAATCAGCCCACTTTATTCCAGTCAGGACGACTTTTTCGGCCGAGGATTATGCCAGACTTTACATCCGAGAGATCGTTAGACTGCATGGGGTCCCTATTTCTATCATATCGCATGCAGAGCCCGGTTCGGCTAACTTCGGAGGTCTTTCCGAAGGATTAGGACGCAGGTGAGCTCGAGTCTGCATTCCATCCTCGAGCAGACGGACAGCGAGCGCACTATCCGCACTGGAGGATATGTTGCGAGCCTGTGTTATTGACTTCAGGGGTAGCTGGGAGGATCATTTGCCTCTAGTAGAGTTTGCGTATAATAATAGCTACCACTCCAGTATTCAGATGGCGCCTTATGAGGCCTTGTATGGGAGGAAGTGCAGATCGCCGATAGGCTGGTTTGATGTGGGCGAGGTGCAGTTAGTGGGACCGGACTTGATACAGCAGGCAGTGGATAAGGTGAAGCTTATCCAGGAGCGGTTATTGACGACTCGAGTCGGCCAAGTCGTATCTGAGATCATCGTCGTCGGCATCTGGAGTTTGAGGTTGATGATTGGGTTTTCCTGAAGGTGTCACCCATGAAGGGTGTGATGAGATTTGGGAGGAAAGGGAAGCTCAGCCCAAGGTACATTGGGCCTTATCAGATTGTCCGCAGGGTAGGCAAGGTTGCCTATGAGTTGGATCTGCCGTCCGATCTGGAGCGGTCATCCGGTTTTTCATATTTCTATCTTTGATGAGATGTATCGGATCCATCTAGGGTACACCCGATTGACGATGTCCAGGTGACCGAGGGGTTATCGTATGAGGAGAGTCCCATAGCGATACTCGATCGTCAGGTTAGGCGGCTGCGGACGAAGGATGTGGCTTCCGTCAAGGTCTTATGGCGGATCGAGAACAGGAAGGAGATGACGTGGGAAGCAGAGGAGGACATGAGGCAGAGGTATCCTCACTTATTCCCCACACCTCCAGGTAACTCACTTTCCTACTTGTAAATTTTCATTGACATATATGCTTAAGTGTTGTATTGTGGCCATGTGTGGCATTTGCAAACTGTTTAAGTTATGAGAAACTTCATCGTTATCTGTCTTGAGAAGGAACATTCGGGACGAATGTTTCTAAGGAGGGGAGAATGTTATACCCCGTACTTCCAGAGTATGTATGCGAGGACGTACGTACGATTATTCAAACCCTAATTAGGTTAAGAATGAAATTGTAAACTTTCGACGGAAAAGATTCCGAACCTTGTGAAGGAAATTCTACGTTTTTAATATTTTAACCGATTACGGATTTTTCCGAGAGATGAAATATTTTGGACCAATAGGAGGGCGACATGTGTCACCCTTAGTTGGCATGGGTTGGACGAAATGGGGGCCTAGTGGACAAGTCAATTGGTCAAGTCTTGCAAGATATTTTTGGGTTAGTGGGGGTAGGTATTTTTGGACGGTTTTGTGAGCCTAGTGGAGGGCCACATGGCTCATTGTTGTGGGGGACATATGTCCCAATGTTGTGGTGGACATATGTCCAAACATTGTGGTGGACACTTGGTGGAAGACTGTCATGACCCGATCCCGGGCCCGTGACTGGTGCCTTACCCCGGGCACCCTAGTGATACAACATCAGAGAAAACCAGCGGAAAATAAAACATAAACATGAAACAAGATATATGATCATAAACAAAGCAACCAAAAACATTTGCCAGATATATACATAAAACTCGAGCAGTTTAATCCTTTTTACAACCCCGCCACAACTTGCAGTACTAGACCTCTAAGATTTACAACAACCATGACGGACAGGCCCCGCCATACCCGAATGTACAAGAACCTACAACTCGGGAACACATACCAAAGAATAAGTCTCGGAGAAACGGAGCTTCTAATCTGTTGGCTGTGATCCTATGAGCGAGGATCCACTACCGATGTACTCCTACCTGCGGCATGAACGCAGCCCCCCGAAGGAGGTCAGTACAACAGGTACCAAGTATGTGAAACTGTAAAAAAAATACTGTAAATGAAATCATACTAGTCTAAATAAAGCAGGAGACATGTATGATAACCAAACTACAGTTCACCATATAAAAGCAGTCATGTCCAGTCAGGGACTCACGCCCTCAAGTCATCACTCAAATATAACTATGGGTCTCACGCCCACAACATCAATCATGTTCGCATCATGGCCGCATGCCGGAATCGCATCGGTGTAGACATGTCCATGATGCAACAATAATAACAATGCCCGCGGCCACATGCCCCGGAATTGTGACGGTGTAGACACGCCCATGTGACATTAACAACAATATCTTGGGTGATCAACCCCGCGCACGCCACACGCCCCGGAGTGCACGCCGGTGTAGACATGTCCATGTAACCACAATAACAATATATCGTAATCAACCCCGCGTGGCCACATGCCGAGTCTGCGACGGTGTAGACATGTTCATGTAACCACACGAACAATATCTCAGGTAATCAACCCGGTCGCATGGCCACATGCCCCCGGAATTCTGCATCGGTGTAGACATGTCCATGTAACCACAATAACAATATATCAGGTAATCAACCCTGTCGCATGGCCACATGCCCCCGGAATTCTGCATCGGTGTAGACATGTCCATGTAACCACAATAACAATATATCAGGTAATCAACCGCTCGCATGGCCCACATGCCGGTCTGCGTCGGTGTAGACATATCCATGTAACCACAATAACAATATATCGTAATCAACCTGTCGCATGGCCACATGCCGGAGTCTGCATCGGTGTAGCATGTCCATGTGACATCAACAACAATATACCGCACAACGGGCTATCACAAACAAGCTCAAGCAAATTACCATACTTCTAGACTTTTATAAAAGATCCACTCCTTCCCAAGAAGTCACCTGATATCAACACTTGCACAACAAAGGCTATCACAACAAGCATAGGCGAGTTACACAACAACAAGCATAGGCAAGTTACACACAACTCAATGTACTTCCATTTCGTATCAAAGTCTGGGTTTTAACCCTAAAGCACTACGTACATTAACTCTTTTTAAAGGATCCGTTTCTTTCACAAAAGTCACATAATACCCGTAGCATAAAAATAGAGTGACTATCTTTTAAGTAAACTAAAATACTTCCCTTTGTAAAATCAAGTAACAACATTATTTTCCAAACGCTCAAGTTTGCCTAATTTCAAATGCTCAGTTTCTCATTTTAGAAAGGTTTCATAACTCATAGTCTTAATCTCTTTTAAAACAATTGAGTAACATATGTCTTGACGTGAGCCGTTTATTCTTGTTTACAACAATCTTGTTACATGACCATGATCTAGGAAATGTAATACAATTTTGTCTTATCTTAGCTTCTATGCAGATGGAGGTTTCTACTGGTTTTAATAACAATTTGTTATTTGTCAATACACTTTCCTTTATTAGCGCTGCTGTGGTTTGTTCGACACTTATTCTCATTTCCGAAATCAATAAAACATTATTCTTTTTAAAACCAAGTACTCATTACTCGCGAATGAGGTTTCACAACACTTTTAACAAAATGTTAATTACCAAGTAAAACAAGTTAAGTCTGTTATCTTTTAAGATCAAGTCTCTTAACTTCTACAATCAATAAACCAATCTTTTACCTACATAGAGTCGTTATAACTAACTTCCCATAAAGCTATTATAACACCCTATGTTTTAAACCAACCAACTCATTTAGCACATGTACGTCTACCGTACTACATAGTTTACAAAGCATCATGCTAGAAGGATAGGAAGAGGTTCACATACCTCGCGACGATTATCGACAATAAGCAAAACGCTCCACAGTACTGTAACCCGACTAGCCTTTTCCACTCTTCAAGTAGAATACGCTACTCGTAGTACTTCCACCTATAAGGCCACAAACGTCTATTAACTTCTAACCGCACGGTTCCATATTCTACAGAAAATTCGGCAGCACCTCCCCCCCCCGCAACAGCGTAAATCTCCTCCTCTATCGAGGCCGGCTACCAAGCCAACCAGGGGGGGTTATACGTCTAACCGGACGTATACAATTCTACTATCTGATAATACCACAAGTCTCAGTAATACGATCTATGTAATTACTGATTCGATTCTCTTCTTTAAATTCAGGCTTAAGTCAAAAGACATTGCCGCAAAGCTATGTTCAGTTCTATATATAGTATACTTCAACTATATAATCCTACAACATGTAATTTCCAATTACAATAAGGGGACAAGAATATTTACCTCGATAAGCCCAAAATTATCCAAGTTATAAAAGTCGATCCTGAGCAAGGTTTAGCTCCCTCCGTGCGCTCAATCCGCTCCAAACAACCCTTAGAAGTTCTAACCAACTTCTACTTAAATACTTCAACCAACTATGAAGATTTCCTTAGGGTTTCGGTTTGAGACTAAAAGGACAAAAGGTAGTATTTCCGGGCTCTACGTATAGAGGTAACTTTTGGAATACTACAAGGTAAAGGATAAGGTATTTTGGGCATTACAACAATACTTGGAGGAGTATTTCAATACCACAAAAAGGGGGGTATATAATACAAAACAACTAGGCTAGGGGGGGGTACCCCTCGGCTAGAGCACTACCAAGGGGGGGAGGGTACCCCTCTCGGCCACAAGGCCACTCAAAGGGGGAGGGGGTGTGGCGGACGAACACAACAAAAAGAGGGGAGGGAGATTTCAAGACTTGGAAACATTTGTGGATGAATGAAGTCTTCACAAAGGGAGGGGTATTTATAGGGAAGCCAAGGGCCAACCAATGGACAAGAATACAACCAGTAAGAAGGTGTAGAATCGCCGTTTGGCTGGTTCCACGTAGGTGAGGTTCAGATAATTGGCCCAGACATGATTCAGCGGGCTGTGGATAAGGCGAAGCTTATCCAGGAAATATTTTTGGTAAGCTCGGAGGCAGCAGAAGCTTTATGCAGATAACCGACATCGACACTTGGAGTTCTGGTTGACATTTTAGTATGAGTATTGTTATGTGGCCGTGGGTGGCATATGTTGTATGAAGGGTGTAGTAAAAGGAGACTATGTCGCTATCTAATTAGATTGAAATCTGAAAGAACATTCGGGGACGAATGTTTCTAAGGGGGGAAGAATGTTACACCCCGTAATTCCAGGACATGAATAAGAGAATAGACGCGAAAACACAAGACTTGAAATTGGTACGAAAGAAAGAATTGTTTTTCCGAAGGAAAATCTTCCGAACTTCGGAAAGGAAAAATGTTCGTTGATGAGAATTAGATTCTTAGAATACCTTATTTGAGGAGTATAGAATTTATTATCATTGTGGAAATTTATTTTACGGATTTGGTCACGTAGGGCCCACCCGAGAAATTTTACGTTTTGTGGGGCCCACGAGGGTTATGAAATTTTATGGATGAATGGGAGGGCGACACGTGTCACCCCCCCTCCCCCCACATGGTCTTGGACGATTTGGACCTAGGTTAAGTGGTCAAGTGACCAAGGTTAAGTGTGACAAAGGATAGTAGTCAAGTGGATGACAAGCTTGAGATAATTGACTAAGTCAATGAGCCCACTTGGCTAGATATTAAATGAAACTCATCCAAACCACCCATATATCAACACTTGCACAACAAAGGCTATCACAACAAGCATAGGCGAGTTACACAACAACAAGCATAGGCAAGTTACACACAACTCAAGGTACTTCCATTTCGTATCAAAGTCTGGGTTTTAACCCTAAAGCACTACGTACATTAACTCTTTTTAAAGGATCCGTTTCTTTCACAAAAGTCACATAATACCCGTAGCATAAAAATAGAGTGACTATCTTTTTAAGTAAACCAAAATACTTCCCTTTGTAAAATCAAGTAACAACATTATTTTCCAAACGTTCAAGTTTGCCTAATTTCAAATGCTCAAGTTTCTCATTTTAGAAAGGTTTCATAACTCATAGTCTTAATCTCTTTTAAAACAATTGAGTAACATATGTCTTGTACGTGAGCCGTTTATTCTTGTTTACAACAATCTTATTACTGACCATGATCTAGGAAATGTAATACAATTTTGTCTTATCTTAGCTTCTATGCAGATGGAGGTTTCTACTGGTTTTAATAACAATTTGTTATTTGTCAATACACTTTCCTTTATTAGCGATGTTGTGGTTTGTTCGACACTTATTCTCATTTCCGAAATCAATAAAACATTATTCTTTTTAAAACCAAGTACTCATTACTCGCGAATGAGGTTTCACAACACTTTTAACAAAATGTTAATTACCAAGTAAAACAAGTTAAGTCTCTTATCTTTTAAGATCAAGTCTCTTAACTTCTACAATCAATAAACCAATCTTTTACCTACATAGAGTCGTTATAACTAACTTCCCATAAAGCTATTATAACACCCTATGTTTTAAACCAACCAACTCATTTAGCACATGTACGTCTACCGTACTACATAGTTTACAAAGCATCATGCTAGAAGGATATGAAGAGGTTCACATACCTCGCGACGATTATCGACAATAAGCAAAACGCTCCACAGTACTGTAACCCGACTAGCCTTTTCCAATCTTCAAGTAGAATACGCTACTCGTAGTACTTCCACCTATAAGGCCACAAACGTCTATTAACTTCTAACCGCACGGTTCCATATTCTACAAAAAATTGGCAAGACTCCCATGGCAGCGTAAATCTCCTCCTCTATCGAGTGGCTACCAAGCCAACCAGGGGGTTATACGTCTAACCGGACGTATACAATTCTACTATCTGATAATACCACAAGTCTCATGTCTGATACCCTATGTAATTACAGATTCGATTCTCTTCTTTAAATTGGGCTTAAGTCAAAAGACATTGCCGCAAAGCTATGTTGATTCTATATATAGTATACTTCAACTATATAATCCTACAACATGTAATTTCCAATTACAATAAGGGACAAGAATATTTACCTCGATAAGCCCAAAATTATCCAAGTTATAAAAGTCGATCTGAGCAAGGTTTAGCTCTATAAAATGCGCTCAATCCGCTCCAAACAACCCTTAGAAGTTCTAACCAACTTCTACTTAAATACTTCAACCAACTATGAAGATTTCCTTAGGGTTTGGTTTGAGACTAAAAGGACAAAGGTAGTATTTAAGACTCTACGTATAGAGGTAACTTTTGGAATACTACAAGGTAAAGGCTAAGGTATTTTGGGCATTACAACAATACTTGGAGGAGTATTTCAATACCACAAAAGGGGGTATATAATCTGAAACAACTAGGCTAGGGGTACCCTCGGCAGAGCACTACCAAGGGGAGGGTACCACTCTCGGCCACATGGCCACTCAAAGGGGAGGGTGTGGCGGACGAACACAACAAGAAGAGGAGGAGATTTCAAGACTTGGAAACATTTGTGGATGAATGAAGTCTTCACAAGGAGGGGTATTTATAGGGAAGCCAAGGCGACGATGGACAAGATCAAGCCATGTGCAAGGAAAGTGTAAGGCCTTGATCAAGCCAAGTGCACCCTAACCCTACTCCACAAAACAAGGCACCAAACAAGCCATAAAACAAGGCACAAAACAAGGCCAAAACAAGGAGCCAATTGGCCACAGCAGTGACCCAACCGCCATCCACATCGCCCACTCGAGGGTGACAAGTGTCACCCTCTCGTTGGCCCAAAATGTTCCGTCGCTCGGAAAAATCCGCAAAAATACAAAACGACATAGCCGGAATTTTCCCTACGCAAGCTCTGTAAAACGTTTCGTCGAAAAACGACTCTAATCGGGTGTTGTGCACAAATTTCGAACCTATCCTAAACTTTAAGTTTCAATTTTTCGTACGTACGTCTCCACGTACATACTCTGGAAATACGGGGTATAACATTCTCCCCTCCTTAGAAACATTCGTCCCGAATGTTCCTTCTCAAGTCGGATAACGATAAAGTTCCTCTAACAAGTTGCCAACGCCACGGCAGCGCGAAATAACACACGTTCTCTTCCTTCCTTACTCGTCGTGCGATACCACTTTTGTCACTTTGCCGCGAGGTTCTAGTGTCACTCCGGCGACCCAACAAATGGTACCGGACTGCATGCGATCCCTGAGGTTCTAGTGTCTCTCAGGACGTGCCATACTTGATCATCGCCTGATTCTCAAAACTGTGGAGTCATTACCTCCAAACTTGGTCATCTTACTAGCTTCACTTTTCCGCCAAGGCCATTCCCGGCCTTCACGAACCGATTCTGGTCGAACGCATCCACGAACTCATACGATGGTTAACTAAACTCGGGCCTAGCATCCTCGTGACCCTACCACCTGGCGGGACCACCTCGAATTGACCCCACCACAAACCGGGCTGCGGGTTGACCCGCGAATGGTCCTCAACCCGACCCGCGCGCGCCACACTCTTGTTCCCCGATCCGGAACAATCTTACCTATTCAAGTCATGAAAGCTACCACTTCCATTTTACACAACCCAAGGAATTCCCCACAATAACTCCACGTATACTACGTACTCTGATAAAGGTCAAACATAAAATAAATCTTTTACAGAAGACGACCTTACCTCTAAGGTCTGAATCGTGAAATAGCCTAAGGTTCACACTTACCACGCCCCCAGGCTTACCCTTCTACACTAACCAGGTTCCTAAATCACATTTTAGCACAAAGCTAACCGAACATAACACTAAACACATCAGCATACAAAACTCTAGAGGGTTAAGGATATACCTGTCTCTACCGCTTTTCTAATCACAGTCCTGCCCTGCAGGGCGCATAGCTAGTGAAGGTGATGAAACACCATCGATCTGAAGGTGAGTCGTAACATCCGTGCTACCCTTGGTCGGACAGTTCGCAAAATGGCCTGCTGCAAAAATAACAAGCTCCCTTGGCACCACGACACTCCCGAAATGCGGTCTACCACATCGACCACCGAGGTAGGGTATTGCATCGCCAACACCTACTTCCGAAACAGACCACTTGGAGCCACGACCGCTCCGAATACTCTGGATGCCCTGAAGGTTGTGGAGGTCCACTCTGCACTGGCGGAGGTACCAAACTAGTCTGCTGCTGAGGCGGTCCGCCTCGAAAGTCACCAAAGGACCCTGTTGTTCTGGCCCTCTTCTGCTGATCTTGGTCATTCCGTCGACCTCTCCGCTCTTCACCCCCAAGCGCATAAGCCTGCATGCGGGCAATGTCCATGCCGGTGAAGAGCTACACCCGAGCAAGCCTCGCCAAGTAATCATCTAACCCGTGCATGCGGTGTACTCTGTCCTCCATATCGGCTACAACGGGGCATAACGAGCCGAGTCGAACTCACATTGTACTCCCGGTATGCGCGCTTCGCCTCAACATCAAAAATCTGTCGGTCGAGCCCTCCTCATCCGTGGAGGCAAGAAATGTGCGAAATGCCCAGAGAACTTCGTCCCAAACGGTGGAAGTGCATTCTCTCCCGGGATAGCTCGCGAATCAAACGATCATTGCGGTATCACGCGCGGCCGTCGCGAACCTAAGACCACCGACTCGGTCTCGAAGCCTTGATCACTCTCATGATCACAGAATCGCTTCGGATGAACTCCTGCGGATCATCCTCGGGCCTCGACAGTAGAACTCTGGCGGGCTACATCTCGAAAGTCCCGTAGCCTCAAACTATCCGATCTAGGGTGAACACTGGCGCTCTTTGGGCTGCTGCGTCGGCTATCCTCATGTCGGCCACGACCACGGCGGCAACTGGGCCATCTCCTTGTACCCCATCTCATCTGCTCCAGGCTGTGGGACTGGAGGCTCAGGTACGGTGGTCTCAGCAGCCACTGCTGCGGCTCTAAACTCTGCTGGGGCTGGCGGCGTCGCAAAACTCGCCGTCTGAAGCATAATCTCAGGCACTGACCGGGCCTGCGCCCTCGTACTCCTCTGTATCTCACTAGCAGCACCCTCGGCTGTCTTGCCCTTCTGGGCTCTGGTTGCCTTGCGCGGAGGCATAACTGGTAAAAACGAGATACGTCAGAGGGGTCCAACTTACAACACAGCTCTAAGGCACGATCTCAGAATGAGAAGAATGGAAACCAATCCTAAATGTCCTGCAGCCTCCTGATTATAGATGTGGTGCACAACACATCGATAATCAAGACTCTACTAGACACGGTCTGTAGACACTTTCCGAGGATCGCGCTCGATACCACTTTTGTCACGACCCGATCCGGGCGTGGTCGTCTTACCGGGCACCCTAGTTATACAACATCAGTGAAAACCAGCTGAAAATAAAACATAAACATTAAAAAAGATATATGATCATAATTCAGGACAACCAAAAGCGATTTGCCTTACGTATATATACATAAAACCCGAGCAGTTTAATCCTTTTTACAACCACCGCCACAACAAGACCTGCAAGATTTACAACAACCATGACGGGACGGCCGCCATACCACGAATGTACAGAACCTACAACTCGTGGAACACATACTAAAGAATAAGCCTCGGAGAAACGGAGCTTCCTAATCTGTTGGCGTGATCACATGGCGAGGATCCACTACCGATGTACTCTACTGCGGCATGAACGCGGCCGAAGAGTCGATAACAGTACCAAGTATGTGGCAGTAAAAATCAGTAAATGAAATCATACTAGTCTAAATAAAGCGGAGACATGTATGATAACCAAACTCTGATTCACCATATAAAGCGATCATGTCGATCGAGGACTCACGCCTCAGTCATCACTCAAATATAACTATGGGTCTCACGCCACAACATCAATCATGTTCGCGTCATGGCGCATGCCGGAGTGCGCCGGTGTATACATGTCCATGATGCAACAATAATAACAATGCCCGGCCACATGCCCCGGAGTGCGCCGGTGTAGACACGTCCATGTGACATTAACAACAATATCTTGGGTGATCAACCCGCGCGTAGCCACACGCCCGAGTGCATCGGTGTAGACATGTCCATGTAACCACAATAACAATATATCGGTAATCAACCTCGCGTGGCCCACATGCCGAGTCTGCGTCGGTGTAGACATGTCCATGTAACCACAATAACAATATATCGGTAATCAACCCGCCGTGGCACATGCCGGTCTGCGTCGGTGTAGACATGTCCATGTAACCACAATAACAATATATCGTAATCAACCGCCGCATGGCCACATGCCCGGAGTCTGCGTCGGTGTAGACATGTCCATGTAACCACAATAACAATATATCAGGTAATCAACCCTGTCGCATGGCCACATGCCCCCGGAATTCTGCATCGGTGTAGACATGTCCATGTAACCACAATAACAATATATCAGGTAATCAACCCTGTCGCATGGCCACATGCCCCCGGAATTCTGCATCGGTGTAGACATGTCCATGTGACATCAACAACAATATACCGCACAACCAGGCTATCACAAACAAGCTCAAGCAAATTACCATACTTCTAGACTTTTATAAAAAGATCCACTCCTTCCCAAGAAGTCACCTGATATCAACACTTGCACAACAAAGGCTATCACAACAAGCATAGGCGAGTTACACAACAACAAGCATAGGCAAGTTACACACACTCAAGGTACTTCCATTTTGTATCAAAGTCTGGGTTTTAACCCTAAAGTACTACGTACATTAACTCTTTTTAAAGGATCCGTTTCTTTCACAAAAGTCACATAATACCCGTAGCATAAAAATAGAGTGACTATCTTTTTAAGTAAACCAAAATACTTCCCTTTGTAAAATCAAGTAACAACATTATTTTCCAAACGTTCAAGTTTGCCTAATTTCAAATGCTCAAGTTTCTCATTTTAGAAAGGTTTCATAACTCATAGTCTTAATCTCTTTTAAAACAATTGAGTAACATATGTCTTGTACGTGAGCCGTTTATTCTTGTTTACAACAATCTTGTTACAGTGACCATGATCTAGGAAATGTAATACAATTTTGTCTTATCTTAGCTTATCTGGATGGAGGTTTCTCTGGTTTTAATAACAATTTGTTATTTGTCAATACACTTTCCTTTATTAGCGCTTTGTGGTTTGTTCGACACTTATTCTCATTTCGAAATCAGTAAAACATTTTTCTTTTAAAACCAAGTACTCATTACTCGTGAATGAGGTTTCACAACACTTTTAACAAAATGTTAATTACCAAGTAAAACAAGTTAAGTCTCTTATCTTTTAAGATCAAGTCTCTTAACTTCTACAATCAATAAACCAATCTTTTACCTACATAGAGTCGTTATAAATAACTTCCCATAAAGCTATTATAACACCCTATGTTTTAAACCAACCAACTCATTTAGCACATGTACGTCTACCGTACTACATAGTTTACAAAGCATCATGCTAGAAGGATAGGAAGAGGTTCACATACCTCGCGACGATTATCGACAATAAGCAAAACGCTCCACAGTACTGTAACCCGGCTAGCCTTTTCCACTCTTCAAGTAGAATACGCTACTCGTAGTACTTCCACCTATAAGGCCACAAACGTCTATTAACTTCTAACCGCACGGTTCCATATTCTACAGAAAATTCGGCAGCACCTCCCCCCCCGCAACAGCGTAAATCTCCTCCTCTATCGAGGCCGGCTACCAAGCCAACCAGGGGGGGGGTTATACGTCTAACCGGACGTATACAATTCTACTATACAGTAATACCACAAGTCTACTGTAATACAGTCCTATGTAATTACGATTCGCTTCTTCTTTAAATTCAGGCTTAAGTCAAAAGACATTGCCGCAAAGCTATGTTCAGTTCTATATATAGTATACTTCAACTATATAATCCTACAACATGTAATTTCCAATTACAATAAGGGGACAAGAATATTTACCTCGATAAGCCCAAAATTATCCAAGTTATAAAAGTCGATCCTGAGCAAGGTTTAGCTCCTACTCCGTGCGCTCCAATCCGCTCCAAACAACCCTTAGAAGTTCTAACCAACTTCTACTTAAATACTTCAACCAACTATGAAGATTTCCTTAGGGTTTCGGTTTGAGACTAAAGGACAAAAGGTAGTATTTCCGGGCTCTACGTATAGAGGTAACTTTTGGAATACTACAAGGTAAAGGCTAAGGTATTTTGGGCATTACAACAATACTTGGAGGAGTATTTCAATACCACAAAAAGGGGGGTATATAATACGAAACAACTAGGCTAGGGGGGGTACCCCTCGGCTAGAGCACTACCAAGGGGGGGAGGGTACCCCTCTCGGCCACAAGGCCACTCAAAGGGGGAGGGGGTGTGGCGGACGAACACAACAAAAAGATGGGAGGGAGATTTCAAGACTTGGAAACATTTGTGGATGAATGAAGTCTTCACAAAGGGAGGGGTATTTATAGGGAAGCCAAGGGCCAACCAATGGACAAGAATACAACCAGTAAGAAGGTGTAGAATCGCCGTTTGGCTGGTTCCACGTAGGCGAGGTTCAGATAATTGGCCCAGACATGATTCAGCGGGCTGTGGATAAGGCGAAGCTTATCCAGGAAATATTTTTGGTAAGCTCAGAGGCAGCAGAAGCTTTATGCAGATAACCGACATCGACACTTGGAGTTCTGGTTGACGTTTTAGTATGAGTATTGTTATGTGGCCGTGGGTGGCATATGTTGTATGAAGGGTGTAGTAAAAGGAGACTATGTCGCTATCTAATTAGATTGAAATCTGAAAGAACATTCGGGGACGAATGTTTCTAAGGGGGGAAGAATGTTACACCCCGTAATTCCAGGACATGAATAAGAGAATAGACGCGAAAACACAAGACTTGAATTTGGTACGAAAGAAAGAATTGTTTTTCCGAAGGAAAATCTTCCGAACTTCGGAAAGGAAAAATGTTCGTTGATGAGAATTAGATTCTTAGAATACCTTATTTGAGGAGTATGGAATTTATTATCATTGTGGAAATTTATTTTACGGATTTGGTCACGTAGGGCCCACCCGAGAAATTTTACGTTTTGTGGGGCCCACGAGGGTTATGAAATTTTATGGATGAATGGGAGGGCGACACGTGTCACCCCCCCCCCCCCCCACATGGTCTTGGACGATTTGGACCTAGGTTAAGTGGTCAAGTGACCAAGGTTAAGTGTGACAAAGGATAGTAGTCAAGTGGATGACAAGCTTGAGATAATTGACTAAGTCAATGAGCCCACTTGGCTAGATATTAAATGAAACTCATCCAAACCACCCATATGTGTTAATCTAGATCCTCAATTGTTTTATATATAATACACTAGTGCAAGAACAAGTCTTCAACACTTAGAAAAAAATTGAGAAAACTTTGTGCTCCTTATGTTGCTCTCGGGTTAGCCCTCATTCCCACACAAAAAAATTGCAAATGTGGATCATAATTCACAAGACTTTAACCCAAGTTTCCTAGGGGTATTGTAAGGATATCTCAATAGAAAGATCTCGGAAAAACGACGTTTTCACGTTAGTCGCAAGGCGAAAACCTAAGGTGTTCTTCAACTTTGAAGATGGAACTTGAAGAGGAGTTCTTCATGAGCTTCTAAGGAGTGCTTGGAGCGGATTGGAACATAAGAAGAGGAGCTAAAAGTTGCTAAGGATCGACTTTTACGCTTGGACATTATTAGGGCTTATTGAGGTAAAATCTTCATCTTCTTAATGTAATTGAAGATTACATGTTATAGTAGTTAAGAAATGAGCATGTGGTATATATATTGAAGTTTGAAAATATTTGGATCATGTCGACATGTTAAAACCAAAAATGGACAAGTTGGCCATTAATGTTGTAATTAATTTGGACGGTAGTTACAGTCGTCGCATGTTAAGGAATAAAGGATTTATAGTTGTTATAATTGTTATTATGTATATAACATGTTGGAATAACAACTTGGATTGAAAAATGAATCGAAAGGAAATTGATAATTTTTGTGACATTGTAGCCGAATAGGGCTTGGAATTTATTGGACAGTTTTATATTGATTGTGGGGCTGAATTTTACACGTCCTATTAGGCTTGTAATCCCCTTTGTATTTGATGAATTGTTGGGCCTTAAATGTGGCATTTGGTTATTGATTTTCGGGCCTTGAAAAAGGTGGAAAAGTATGTAGAAACAAAGGAAATGCTGCCCGATTTTTCGTAGAATAAGAGACCTTACACTTAGTATGATTCTACGTGAAAAAGTGAGGAGTTTATAGACATGTTATGATTAATATAGGTTGAAGTACTACGAGTAGCGTATTCAACTTAAAGGATGGAATAGCTATCAAGGTTGAAGTACTTTGGAGCATTTTGCTACTTGTCGATAATTGTCGCGAGGTATGTGAACCTCTTCCTCCTTTTGGAATGATTCTATGTATGAATATACACGTGGTGTTATTTCATGATTCCTTCTACTCTTAGAAGTTAAGAGGTATGTATGTTGATTTACTTTATGTGAAAGTTACGTCTAAGTTATCCTAAGTTCTTACCAAGTCTTATGGGGGATGTTGGTAAGAGTCGTTAGGAAGTATTTGGAGTCGAGTTGACTTTGCTAATTTCTCGCATTTAATGAGAATAAGTATCGAACAAGCCATTGCAGCGTTAATAAAAGAAAATGTATCGACAATCAATTATATTAAAATGAGTAGAATTCTCCATCTGCATAGAAACTAAGATAAGACAAAATTGTATTACATTTTCTAGATCATGACTGCTTTAATAAGATCGTTATAAATAAGTATAACCTATTCACAACGCATAAACGTATATGTTACTTAATAGTAAAGAGTTTACGTTATGAAGTTTTAAGATCATGAACCTTGAATTCTTAAAAGGTTAAGAGACTTGATTTTTAAAGTTAAGAGACTTGAAATTCTAAGTTAAAGAGACTTGATATTCTAAGTTAAGAAACTTGATTTCTAAAGTTAAGAGACTTGAAGTATTTTGAAAGTTATGTAACTTGATTTGAAAGTATAAGTCTCTTGGTTATAAAAAAAGAAGAATGTAAGTGTCTAAAGAATAAAGTTAGTATAACGACTTCATGGGAAGTTGGTTATAATAGCTTTATGGAAAGATGAAAGAATGGTTTACTCTAGTGATGTAAATAAGGATAAATGACTTGAAATGAAGAAAGACAAATTGATTTGAAGGCATCAATTGCTTAAAGTTTTAATGAAAGAAGTCACTTGATTTAGAAGCCTATAAATGTATTTCTAAAAGGTATTGTGACTTGTCTTGAAAAGTAGATATGACTTGATACTACAGTTGTTAGTATCTTGGGATTTTATATGAAAATGAGTCCTTTTTGAAAAGAATAGAAATACGTAGTACTTTGGGTTAAATTTCCGGATTTTTATGTAATACGAAAGTGCCTTGAGTTTATAAAATAAGATTCATTTTTGTATGATAATGAAAGTGTAAAGATTTTATGCATTTGTCCATGCTTGCTTGTGATAGCCTTTGAGTGCAAGTATTATACGTTTACGGTGTCGTGACTCTCAGTTGGAGGGCCAACTGTCTTGTTGTGAATTTACTTGGACGTACCGACAGTGACGGAGGCTTCCACGGGTATGCTTCCATTGTGATTGATCCTTGGACATGCTTATACGATGTTGGATTTCGGGGTATGTGACCAGGATGCGGGTTAGATTCCCGGATTGTTTTTATTACTCCTTGGACATGCTTATACGATGAGGGATTTCGGGGCATGCGACCAGGAGGCAGGTTAGATTCCCGGATTTGTTTTATTACCCCATGGTCATGATTATACGATGAGGGATTCCGGGGCATGCGACCATGTTATATACGATTATTACTCCATGGACTAGCTCCCCATGAAGACAAGTACCCGAGATGAGGGATTCCACCGGCATGTTATATACGATTATTACCCCATGGATTAGCTCTCCATGAAGTCATGTACCCGAGATGAGGGATTCCACGGGCATGAGATATATATATATATATATATATATATATATATATATATATATTGTATGTGTACGCTGACAAATGGTAGGATGCCACGGGCGCGTCACATGGTTATCTGTTACACTTAAGGCTGTCGGCAGTGATGGGGGATTCCACGGGCAGGAGATATATATATATATATGTATTGTATATGTGTACGCCGACAGTGAGGTGGGATGCCACGGGCGCGTCAAATGATTATATTTTACACCTATGGCTGTCGGCATTGATGGGGGATTCCACGGGCACACTTTGATATTTGCGGGCTTGAGACCCTTACTGGACTATGTGATGATATTTGAGGGCTTGTGTCCGTAGCCCTGTGTGACTATTGATCATGTGTTGAAATAGTCTTTAAAAGGTAAAACTGACTTTCAATTACTTTCACTTTGCAAGGCACAATGTACTGTTATTTTGGTTATCATACATGTCTCCAGCTTTATATAGACTGTTATGATTTCATTACAGTATTTTCAGTTTCACATACTCGGTACATACTTCGTACTGACCTCCTTCGGGGGGCTGCGTTCATGCCGCAGGTTGAGGTACATAGCTTGATGATCCTCATTCTTAGGATCACTGTTCAGCTGGTTGGAAAGCTCTATTATTTCGGAGGCTTTGTATTTTGGTACAGTTCCCTGATGTTGTAGATTTATGTACATTCAGGGGTATGGCGGGGCCCTGTTCCGTCACAGTTGTTATGTCAAGAATTCTTAGAGGTCTGTAGTCATATCTTGTGGATTGGGTTGTGTAAAGAAAAAAAAGAGGTAACTGCTGTTTGGGTTACGTGTATATTTTTGGAAGGTGGCCTTATCGGCTAGCCTGTTATTTATTTCCTGTTAAGTTTATGTATGTGTTATACCCCGTAGTTCCAGGGTATTTATGTGAGGACGTACGTACGAGAATACGACAAAAATTTTGGAAAGAAAGAAAGATGTGATTTTTCGACGGAAAAGTTTCCGGGTTTTGTGGAGGAAAAAGGTTCGTTGATGGGAATTGGATTCCCAGATTTGGTATTTGGGATTCTTGAATTATATTAAAATTATGAGATTTTATTTCCGGAATTGGTCACGTGGGGCCCACGGGAGAAATTTACGATTTTGTGGGGCCCACTTTGTTTTCGAGATTTTGGCCATTAGGGATATTTTCGGAAGATGAAATATTTTGGATGAGTAGGAGGGCGACATGTGTCACCCCCCTAGGTGGCTCTTGGCCGAAATGAGCTAGACAAGTGGCAAGACAAGTGGCCTTGTCTTGCAAGATATTTTAGTTGGACAAGTGGCTTGTGGGGCCCACACACACTTGTCCCCAATCTCAACCACACACTTGCCTTCATCCTAGCCCTTGGTTGTCCTATATATGCACTACTAGTTGATGAAATCTTCCACACTTAACCATTTCAAGACTTGAAAGACCCTCCCTCTCCCTTCATTGTTGCTCTCGGCTTTGCCATGATTCCTTGACCAAAATTTGTCCAACAATTCTTAAACTCTTAAGTGTTCTTCCCTAAGGTGTTAGGAAGATTGTGTACCAAGATTTGGAAAAGATTTCACACCCCTAACCTCTATTTGTTGCCTTGGCCGAAAGTTGCTAGTTGGAAACCCTAAGTGTTCTTCACTTTTTGGAGTTGAATCTTGAAGAGAAGTTGGTTATGAGCTTCTATGGGTTGCTTGTAGCGGATTGGAACGTAAAGATTTGGAGCTAAGACTTGCTTGGAGCGACTTTAAGAACTTGGATATTCTTGGGCTATTTGAGGTAGTGAAACTTAAACCTCTTTGTGAATTGGTTATTATACATATATTATAAGTATATTATGGAATATATAATATATGGAGTAAAGTTTGGAAGAGTTGGATCTTGTTAACTTGTTAAAAGAAAGGATTGGCTTTTAGCCATTAAAATGGTAAAAACGTATCCAACGTATCAAACGTATCTTACTTGTGAAGAAGTATTTAACAAGTAACTATAACTTATATTAAGATGGAATATAAGTTGGATGACTACTGAAGTACTTGGATAAGTAAAATGGACAAAGTTGCCAAGGACCCCAACTTAAGGATCAGATTTACTTTGGGTATTTACTTTGGTATTTACTTTGGACCGTATTTACTTTGGATCGTATTTACATTTCATGCGGGAAGATTGTTCAATCGCGTTCGTTTAGGCGTATGATCCCCTTTTTAATTATTGTATTGTATTGTTATGAAGGCGTGATAGTAAACCGCTAGCACGGTTGGGCGCGTAATCCCCTTCTTTTACTTATTGTTATTATGAAGGCGTGATAGTAAACCGCGTTACCGTTTGGGCATGTAATCCCCTTCTTTATGTTGTTTAAATTATTACGCCTTATATATGGCATATAATTACGGTTATTCGGGCCTTGGAGAAAGATGGAAAAGTGAGTAAAAACGGGGAAGTCGCCAATTTTCCGTAGAATTAGAGGGCTTTTTATTGGTATAAGTCTTCAATGGTAAGAAAGGTTTGATAGAAGTACTATGACCATTTTAGGAGTGGAGTACTACGTGTGGCGTGATCTACTTGGCTTAAGGAGTAGCCGACGGGTTGAAGTACTTGGAGCGTTTTGCTATTTGTCGATAATCGTCGCGAGGTATGTGAACCTCTTCCTACCTTTTCTAGCATGATTGTTGTGAACTATGTAGTACGGTAGACGTACGTGTGCTAAACGAGTTTTGGTTGGTTTAAAACATATAGTGTTATAATAGCTTTATGAGAAGTTAGTTATAACGACTTTATGTAGGTAAAAGAACGGTTTATTGATTTTAGAAGTTAAGAGACTTGATCTTGAAAGATAAGAGACTTGACTTAATTGACTTGATATGAATTTTGTTAAAAAGTGTGAAACCTCATTCGTGAGTAATGAGTACTTGGTTTTTAAAGATTGATGTTTTACTGATTTCGGAAATGAGAATAAGTATCGAACAAACCATTGCAGCGTTAATAAAGGAAAATGTATTGACTAAATAATTATATTAAAACCATTAGAAACCTCCATCTGCATAGAAGCTAAGATAAGACAAAATTGTATTACATTTCCTAGATCATGACTGCTTTAATAAGATGGTTATAAACAAGAACAAGCTACTCACACATAAGGCATATGTTACTCAATTGTTTTAAAAGGAGATTACGTTAAGTGATTAAGACTATGATCTATGGAATATTTCGAAAATAAGAGACTTGAGCATTTGAAATTAGGAAAACTTGAACTTTTGGAAAAGAATGTTGTTACTTGATTTTAATAAGGAAAGTGTTTTGGTTTACTTATAAATGTTAGTCACTCTATGTTAATACTACGGGTATCGGGTGACCTTTGTAAAAGAAATGGATCTTTTAAAAGAATTTAACGTATGTAGTACTTTGGGGTTAAAACCCGGACTTTGACATAAAATGAAAGTACCTTGAGTTGTGTGTAACTTGCCTATGTTTGCGTGTGATAGCCTTGTTGTGCAAATCTGTATTTATACCGCCGCGTCTCGATGGAGGGCCGGCTGATTGGTTGTGAACGATTCCTATCGAGTCCCATGAGATGGGCCGAGACATGTATTCCATACGATTCCTATCGAGTCCCATGAGATGGGCTAAGACATGTATTCCATACGATTCCTATCGAGTCCCATGAGATGGGCCGAGACATGTATTCCATACGATTCCTATCGAGTCTCATGAGATGGGCCGAGACATGTATTCCACACGATTCTTATCGAGTCCCATGGGATGGGCCGAGACATGTATTCCACACGATTCCACCTCGAGTCCCGTGGGATGGGCCGAGACATGTTATAATGATCATACGATTTATACCTAGATCGCGTGGCGGAAGGAGTTCCACCGGCATGAGGATGACTTGAGGTGTGAGTCCCCGACTTGACATGACTACTTTTATGTTGTAAATCGTAGTTTGTTATCATACATGTCTCGCTTTATATAGATCATCATGATTTCATTTACGATTTCAGCCACATACTGGTAATTGCCAGATCGACCTCCTTCGGGGGCTGCGTCACGCGCAGTAGAGGTACATCGGTTGTGGTTCCTCGCTCATAGGATCACGCCAGCAGATTGGGAAACCGTTTCTCCGAGGCTTATCTTGTGGTATGTTACCACAGTGCAGCAGGGTTCTTGTACATTGGGGTATGGCGGAGCCACTGTCCGTCATAGTTGTTGTCACTTTCTTAGAGTGCAGTAATCTTGTTGTGGCGGGGTTGTAAAGGATGTAGCTATTCGATTATGTATATACGCAAGAAGGCAATTTTGGTTGCTGCTTTTTTATCATATCTCTTGTTTCATGTTCATGTTTTTATTTCCGCGATTTTCTCGATGTTGTATCACTAGGGTGCGGGTAAGGCACGATCCACGCCCGGTTCGGTCGTGACAAGTATGTTCGCTGATTATCTCGATGTATACTGTAAGGGTGCGTGTAGGGCACGATCGCGAGCCGGTCGGGTCGTGACAAAAGTGGTATCAGAGCAGTTAGTCCTCGGAAAATATCTACAGACCGTGTCTAGTAGAGTCTTGATTATCGGTGTGTTGTGCACCACATCTATAATCAGGAGGCTGCAGGACATTTAGGATTGGTTTCCATTCTTCTCACTCTGAGATCGTGCGATAGAGCTGTGTTGTTAGGGTCGTCTCTCCCTAACGAGTTATGTTGATTGCAGTTATGAGAAAGGCAACAGTGACCCAGGAAGGGCTATGTGGATTGCGTATCCAGGTTGGTAATGATTGTAGTATAGTTGGTATTATGATGTACAGCTATACAGATTTATGTATGAGGGTCATTTATGGGTTGCCTAGAATGATTTTAGATTACCAAGAGTTGATAAGGACTAACTAAATACCGGGAGGGTATGAAACAGTTAATGAATTCTCATCGAGGTTTTACGTATATTTTGAGATAATTGGGAAATGATGAGCTGTCTGATAGGGTAGTGAACCCTTAAGAAGTCATGTTAAGGAACTTAATGGAATGCCATATTAATAGATTAAGCTACGTGGTAGGCTTAAGAGAATTGTACGGATGAGATCCGTATGGAGTAAGTAATGGTTGTTGTGATCGAGACAACATGGTTATGGTATTATGAGAAGTTATTGTACCCGTTTTCGGGGGGATTGAGAAGGTAGGCTTGGTGCATGGAAATTGCGAGCCTAAGAATATTGATAATCGCCGAGACCTTAGCTATATAAGGCCTTCTCGGGCAATAAGATTTTATTCAGACTAAGGGTAAGAGTTAAGTGCGAAGGTGGGTCGGGGTGAGGACCTATTACGGGTCGCCCCATAGCGTGAAATGGAGTGGGGATCAGTTGGTAGTAGTTCCTCTACGTGACAGGGTCATGAGGGTGCAAGGCCCAAGTCTAGTTAATTGTTTTACGGGTTCGTGGACGCGTTCCACAGGAACCAGGTCGTGAGAGCTGGGAATGGCCTTATATTGTTTAATAGAGTGACTCCAAAGATTGGAGGCCAGAATCGGTATGGAGGTTATGTAAGTATGCTAGTGTAAGTTAGAGGTACGGAAATAATACAACCAGTAAGAACGTGTAGAATCGCCGTTTGGCTGATTCCACGTAGGCGAGGTTCAGATAATTGGCCCAGACTTGATTCAGCGGGCTATGGATAAGGCGAAGCTTATCCAGGAAAGATTTTTGGTAAGCTCGGAGGCAGAAGAAGCTTTATGCATATAACCGACGTCGACACTTGAAGTTCAGGTTGACGTTTTAGTATGAGTATTGTTATGTGGCCGTGGGTGGCATATGTTGTATGAAGGGTGTACTAAAAGGAGACTATGTCGCTATCTAATTAGATTGGAATCCGAAAGAACATTCGGGGACGAATGTTTCTAAGGGGGAAAGAATGTTACACCCCGTAATTCCAGGACATGAATAAGAGAATAGACGCGAGAACACAAGACTTGAAATTGGTACGAAAGAAAGAATTGTTTTTCCGAAGGAAAATCTTCCGAACTTCGGAAAGGAAAAATGTTCGTTGATGAGAATTAGATTCTTAGAATACCTTATTTGAGGAGTATGGAATTTATTATCATTGTGGAAATTTATTTAACGGATTTGGTCACGTAGGGCCCACCCGAGAAATTTTACGTTTTGTGGGGCCCACGAGGGTTACAAAATTTTTTGGACGAATGGGAGGGCGACACGTGTCACCCCCACATGGTCTTGGATGATTTGTACCTAGGTTAAGTGGTCAAGTGACCAAGGTTAAGTGTGACCAAGGTTAGTAGTCAAGTGGATGACAAGCTTGAGATAATTGACTAAGTCAATGAGCCCACTTGGCTAGATATTAAATGAAACTCATCCAAGCCACCCATATGTGTTAATCTATACCCTCTATTGTTTTATATATACTACACTAGTGCAAGACCAAGTCTTCAACACTTAGAAAAAAATTGAGAAAACTTTGTGCTCCTTATGTTGCTCTCGGGTTAGCCCTCATTCCTACACAAAATATTTGCAAATGTGGATCATAATTCACAAGACTTTAACCCAAGGTTCCTAGGGGTATTGTAAGGATGTCTCAATAGAAAGATCTCGGAAAAACGTCATTTTCACGTTAGTCGCATGACGAAAACCTAAGGTGTTCTTCAACTTTGAAGATGAAACTTGAAGAGGAGTTCTTCATGAGCTTCTAAGGAGTGCTTGGAGCGGATTGAAACATAAGAAGATGAGCTAAAAGTTGCTAAGGATCGACTTTTACGCTTGGATATTATTAGGGCTTATTGAGGTAAATCTTCATCTTCTTAATGTAATTGAAGATTACATGTTATAGTAGTTAAGAAATGAGCATGTGGTATATATATTGAAGTTTGAAAAGATTTGGATCATGTCGACATGTTAAAACCGAAAATGGACAAGTTGGCCATTAATGTTGTAATTAATTTGGACGGTAGTTACAATCATCGCATGTTAAGGAAGAAAGGATTTATAGTTGTTATAATTGTTATTATGTATATAACATGTTGGAATAACAACTTGGATTGAAAAAGGAATTGAAAGGAAATTGATAATTGTTGTGACATTGTAGCCGAATAGGGCTTGGAATTTATTGGACAGTTTTATATTGATTGTGGGGAAGAATTTTACACGTCCTATTAGGCGTGTAATCCCCTTTGTATTTGCTAATTGTTGGGCCTTAAATGTGGCGTTTGGTTATTGATTTTCGGGCCTTGAAAAAGGTGGGAAAGTATGTAGAAACAAAGGAAGTGCTGCCCAATTTTTCTTAGAATAAGAGACCTTACACTTAGTATGATTCTACGTTAAAAAGTGAGGAGTTGATAGACATGTTATGATTAATATAGGTTGAAGTACTACGAGTAGCGTATTCTACTTAAAGGATGGAATAGCTATCAAGGTTGAAGTACTTTGAAGCATTTTGCTACTTGTCGATAATCGTCACGAGGTATGTGAACCTCTTCCTCCTCTTGGCATGATTCTATGTATGAAATATACATGTGGTATTATTTCATGATTCCTTCTACTCTTAGAAGTTAAGAGGTATGTATGTTGATTTACTTTATGTGAAAGTTACGTCTAAGTTATCCTAAGTTCTTACCAAGTATTATGGGGGATGTTGGTAAGAGTCGTTAGGAAGTATTTGGAGTCGAGTTGACTTTGCTAATTTACTGCACGAATGAGAATAAGTATCGAACAAGCCATTGCAGCGTTAATAAAAGAAAATGTATCGACAATCAATTATATTAAAATGAGTAGAATTCTCCATCTGCATAGAAACTAAGATAAGACAAAATTGTATTATATTTTCTAGATCATGGTTGCTTTAATAAGATCTTTATAAATAAGTATTACCAATTCACAACGCATAAAAGTATATGTTACTTAATAGTAAAGAGTTTACGTTATGAAGTTTTAAGATCATGAACCTTGAATTCTTAAAAGGTTAAGAGACTTGATTTTTAAAGTTAAGAGACTTGAAATTCTAAGTTAAAGAAACTTGATTTCTAAAGTTAAGAGACTTGAAGTATTTTGAAAGTTATGTAACTAGATTTGAAAGTATAAGTCTCTTGGTTATAAAAAAAGAAGAATGTAAGTGTCTAAAGCATAAAGTTAGTATAACGACTTCATGGGAAGTTGGTTATAATAGCTTTATGGAAAGATGAAAGAATGGTTTACTCTAGTGATGTAAATAAGGATAAATGACTTGAAATGACGAAAGACAAATTGATTTGAAGGCATCAATTGCTTAAAGTTTTAAAGAAAGAAGTCACTTGATTTAGAAGCCTATAAATGTATTTCTAAAAGGTATTGTGACTTGTCTTGAAAAGTAGATATGACTTGATACTACGGTTGTTAGTATCTTGGGATTTTATATGAAAATGAGTCCTTTTTTGAAAAGAATAGAAATACGTAGTACTTTGGGTTAAATTTCCGGATTTTTATGTAATACGAAAGTGCCTTGAGTTTATAAAATAAGATTCATTTTTGTATGATAATGAAAGTGTAAAGATTTTATGCACTTGTCCATGCTTGCTTGTGATAGCCTTTGAGTGCAAGTATTATACGTTTATGATGTCGTGACTCTCAGTTGGAGGGCCAACTGTCTTGTTGTGAATTTACTTGGACGTACCGACAGTGACGGAGGCTTCCACGGGTATGCTTCCATTGTGATTGATCCTTGGACATGCTTATACGATGTGGGATTTCGGGGTATGTGACCAGGATGCGGGTTATATTCCCGGATTGTTTTTATTACTCCTTGGACATGCTTATACGATGAGGGATTCCGGGGCATGCGACCAGGAGGCGGGTTAGATTCCCGGATTTGTTTTATTACCCCATGGTCATGATTATACGATGAGGGATTCCGGGGCATGCGACCATGTTATATACGATTATTACTCCATGGACTAGCTCCCCATGAAGACAAGTACCCGAGATGAGGGATTCCACGGGCATGTTATATACGATTATTACCCCATGGATTAGCTCTCCATGAAGTCATGTACCCGAGATGAGGGATTCCACGGGCATGAGATATATATATATATATATATATTGTATGTGTGTACGCCGACAATGAGGTAGGATGCCACGGGCGCGTCACATGGTTATCTGTTACACTTAAGGCTGTCGGCAGTGATGGGGGATTCCACGGGCAGGAGATATATATATATGTATTGTATATGTGTACGCCGACAGTGAGGTGGGATGCCACGGGCGCGTCACATGATTATATTTTACACTTATGGTTGTCGGCAGTGATGGGGGATTCCACGGGCACGCTTTGATATTTGCGGGCTTGAGACCCTTACTGGACTATGTGATGATATTTGAGGGCTTGTGTCCGTAGCCCTGTGTGACTATTGATCATGTGTTGAAATAGTCTTTAAAAGGTAAAACTGACTTTCAATTACTTTCACTTTGGCAAGGCACAATGTACTGTTATTTTGGTTATCATACATGTCTCCAGCTTTATATGATCGTTATGATTTCATTACTGATTTTCGCCACATACTCGGTACATATTTCGTCGACCTTCGGGCTGCGTTCATGTCGCAGGTTGAGGTACATAGTTTGCTGATCCTTATTCTTAGGATCACTGTTCAGCTGGTTGGCAAGCTCTATTATTTCAGAGGCTTTGTATTTTGGTGCAGTTCCCTGAGGTAGTAGATTTATGTACATTCAGGGGTATGGCGGGGCCCTGTCCCGTCACAGTTGTTATATCAAAAATTCTTAGAGGTCTGTAGTCATATCTTGTGGATTGGGTTGTGTAAAAAAAGAAGAGGTAACTGCTTTTGGGTTACGTATATATTTTTGGAAGGTGGCCTTATCGCCAGCCTGTTATTTATTTCTGTTAAGTTTATGTATGTTCACGATTATCTACGATGTATACCGTAAGTGGTGCCTGTGTAGGGCACGATGCCGCGGTCGGGTCATGACAACACATTGCATCATTACACCGAGTTCCACAAATGGGCCGGGTTACGTCACATATTGAATCATACACCGAGTCCCGCAAATGGGCCGGGTTACGTTATATTGATGATTCCATTGAGTCCCTCAATAAAGGGCCGATTTATGTTATATGAGATATGTTATCTAAATGTATATGAACTTGATGATTCTATGAGTAAGCATTCATGATGTTGATATGACTCGAATTGAAAAGGTACGATTGATTTCATATTTTGAAATTGTATTGATTTCATAATTTGAAATGACACGGTTGAATCTGGTATTTGATTTTCATACTTGTCCCTGTCATTCTTTGTACAATTATGATCATGTCTACTGTACTTCATGTTTACATACTTGGTACCTTATTGTACTGACCCCCTTCGGGGGGCTGCGTTCATGCCCGCAGGTATTAGGAACTCAGTTGGGTAATCCACGAGCTTAGAATCTCTACTCAGCTTTCAGTGAGGTAGCTCCATTATTCCAGAGTTTGCCATGTTGGTACAGAGTTGTATTATGGTTTTATGTACATTCATGGGTACGGCGGGGCTTTGTCCCGTCACAGTTATGTGTCAAAACTCTTAGAGGTTTGTATTCATATGTGGGTTGGACTTATGTACATACGTGGTTTATTTTTGGTTGTTATATATGTGATGGTAGCCTTGCCGGCTTTGCCTTTGTTCGAAAAAAAAAAGTGTGTTATTTATCTTCTGCAGGTTACTTGTGTTGTATGAATAGAAGGGTGCCCAGGTAGGGCACCAGTCGCTGGCCTAGGGTTCGGGTCGTGACACAAGTTGTGGAATGATATATAGGAATTCCTTTGTTTTGATGGATAATATCTATACTTGAAAGTTGTTACAACATTTTAAAATTCAGAGAAATGATAAATTTTGTTACTAGTATACGAACGATGTAACCGTTATTATATCTAGTATACAAATGATATAAACTTGACATAAAAATAATTTACTGAATTTAATTTATTCCATATGAATTATGAAAAGGATATAATGGATTAGTGGAAATTCCATTGAAAATATTGAAATCTTAGCTTTACTAACAATAATATTGAGACTACAGTGGAAAGATATTGTTCTATCTTACTGCGTTGAGCCTGTCACGATCTCAGATAAAACATCCTCCTTCTGGTGGGGATGCAATGAACACTAAGTCTAATATGACGACTGAAGTGGGTCAGAATATCTAGGTCACAAATGAACTAAAGACCAAGAACAAATGCAAGATAGAGGCTAACGTTGTACAAGACGAGGGTAATCTTCCGGATCTTGACGACAAGATTGTGGATTTCTCGGCAGTGGTGCTGGAGGTAAATCTGGCGGAGAACCCAAGGAAATAGTGAATAGACACGGGTGTAACCCATCATATTTGCTCTGACAAGAATGCATTCTCCTCTTACGCCCCAATCACGGGCAAAAAGTTGTTCATGGGCAACAACGCCACCTCTAAAGTGCAAGGGGTTGGAAAGGTTATCCTCAAAATGACTTCTGGTAAAAAGATCACTCTAAAGGAAGGGATGCACGTCCCTGACATCCGGGAGAACTTGGTTTCATTGCCACTGTTGGTAAAGGCTGGTTTTAGACTAGTTTTTGAATCCAACAAGTTTGTAATAACTAAGAATAGTAATTTTTTAGGAAGGGGCTTAGCATGTGACAACCTCTTCAAAATGAATGTTACGTGTGTAATTCATTCATCAAATAAAATAAAGCCTTATACCTACTTGCTTGAGTACTCTAATTTATGACATCATAGATTAGAACACGTTAACTACAAATCCATTCAAAAGTTAGTAAAGTTGGAATTGTTGCCTTCCTTTGACATAAACCCTCAAATAAATGTGAGGTGTGCGTAGAGGAAAAATTAACCAAGTCATATTTCCATTCAGTCGAAAGAAACACTGCTCCTCTAACACTTATTCACACTGACATACGTGATTTAAAGTTTGTGCAAACTAGAAGGGGGAACACGTTCTTTGTGACTTGCATTGATCATAGTACAAGGTATTATTACGTTTACTTGTTGAAAAGTAAAGATGAAGCATTTTTAGTGTTACAAAACAGAAGTTGAAATCAACTAAACCTATGGATTAAGGCAGCTCGTAGTGATAGAGGGGGAGAATACGTAGCACCGTTTGAAGAATATTGTTCTCAATTCAGCACTGTTCATCAAACGACCGCTCCTTACTCGCCTCAGTCTAATGGTATTATTGAGCGCAAAAACCGTACGTTAAAGGAAATGATAAATATTTTACTTATCAACTCCGGTTTAGCCCAAAACATGTAGGGCAAAGCTATTATTACCGCAAATACAATTCTCAATAGTGTTCTGCATAAGCGTAATGATAAAGGTCGAAGTTTGGCAACGGTCGAAGTACCTAAACCAAATATTTGAAATATTTGAAAGTGTGGGGCTGTTTGGCAAAGCTCGAAGTACCTAAACCAAATATTTGAAATATTTGAAAGTGTGGGGCTGTTTGGCAAAGATCGAAGTACCTAAACCAAATATTTGAAATATTTGAAAGTGTGGGGCTGTTTGGCAAAGGTCGAAGTACCTAAACCAAAACATGTCAAAATTAGACATAAGACTGTAGATTGCATATTCATCGGATATGCCAATAACAGTAGTGCTTATCGCTTTTTAATGTATAAGTCAGATATACCTGATATCCACAAGGGTACGATCATAGAATCAAGGAGTGATGAATTCTTTGAACAAACCTTTCCTCGAAAGGAAAAAGAAATAATTTCACGCAAATGAAGTTATGAACAAAATGCTCAAAATCAACAAGACCCGAGAGTTTCTGACTATGTAGAACTTAATGTTTCACACCTACAGAACTTGGGGGTTCCAGAGGTTGAACCAAGACGGAGCAAAAGGGCCAAAACCTTTAGTCTAGACTTTTAAACCTATATGTTTGAAAATTAACCGAGGACAATTAAGGAAGCATTTTCAACTCTAGAAGTGTTACACCCCATAGTTCCATGGCTACTAAGTGAGAATATAATTATGGAAATAATATTTGAATGTTGGAAAGAAAGGAATTTTACATTTTCTTATATGGAAAATTTTTCGAGAATAATGTGATGAAAAAAATTTGTTACACCCCATAGTTCCAGGGTATGTATATGAGGACGTACATACGAGAATACGACATTTAATTTAAAAGGAAGAAAGATGTGATTTTTTTTCGACGGAAAAGTGTTATACCCCGTATTTCCAGAGTATGTACGTGAGGGCGTACGTATATAAATTTAAGCCTTAAGGTTGGCAAGGCTCGAAATTTGTACACAAGTACCGAAAAGAATCGTTTTTCGACGAAACGTTTTACTAAACTTGCGAAGGGAAAATTCCGGCTATGTCATTTATAATTTTTGCGGATTTTTCCGAGAGACGAAACATTTTGGACCAACGGGAGGGTGACATGTGTCACCCTCACATTGGGCGTGAATTGGGGCGGCAATTGGACGAAATTGGGCTTTGGGTTAGGTAGAATATTTTGTGTAGTTGGTGTGGTAGATGGATAAGGTACACATGGTTGAATCCTCACCCTACACTTGCATGGCACTTGGCTTCATCTTGGCCATTGGTTGGCCATTGGTTGGCCTATAAATACTCCCCTAACTTGAAGACTTTCTTCATCCAAAAATCATTTTCCAAGTCTTGAAATCCCTCCCCCTTTGTGAGTTGTATTCGTCCAAAGCCCCCTTTGAGAAGCCTTGCCGGAGGTACTCCCCCTAGTGGTGTGGCCGAAAGTACCCCCCCCGCTTGCCTTGTAGTTTTCGTATAATATACACCCCCACCTTGGTAGAAATACTCTCCAAGTATTGTTATAATACCAAAATACCTTGGCCCAAATACCTTATAGTATTCCAAGGTTACACCTATACTAAAAGCCCGGAAAATACTACTATACTTTCCTTTAGCCACTAAACGAAACCCTATGGAAAAATCTCCATAATTGGTTGGAGTACTAAGTAGAAGTTGTGTAGAACTTCTAAGAGTTTCTTGGAGCGAATTGGAGCGCATGGAGTAGGAGCTAAACCTTGCTCAGGATCGACTTTAAACTTGGATAATTTTGGGGCTTACCGAGGTAAATAATCCTATCCTTCTATTGTAATTGGAGATTACATACTGTAGTATTATTGGAAATGAATATAAGATTCATATAAGAGAATTGAACTGTAATAGAAGGATATTACAGATAAGACTTGAACTGAAATCACATCAGAAGAATATTTAAGTTGAAGATTAAACTGTACTTACATATGACCGTATTTACAGTAGTCTTATAACCTTTATTGGTTGACTGTTCTGCGAGTAGCATGTACTACTGGGAAGGTGGACAAGGCTAGCCGGGTTTTAGCCGTGGAGCGTTTTGCTAATAGTCGATAATCGTCGCGAGGTATGTGATTCTTCCTATACTCTTGAGCATGATATTTTAAAAGAATATATATATATAGTACGGTAGACGTACGTGTGGCAATATATTTTGACTTAAGCCTGAATAATAAGAATCTGGAAGTATTGTACAAGAATATATATATATATAGTACGGTAGACGTACGTGTGTTAACTGAATATAGTTTTACGGCAATGTCTTTTGACTTAAGCCTGAATAATAAGAATCTTGAAGTATTTCAAAAGAATTAAGAATCCTTTTTGAAAGAAGAATAATACTTGGTTTAAAAGCTTAAGAGTTATACTAGCTTTATGGGAAGTTAGGTATAACGACTTAAGAGAGATAAAAAAAATGATTTATTGATTTTAAAAGTTAAGAGACTTGATCTTAAAAGATAAGAGACTTGACTTAATTGAATTAATACGAATTTTGTTAAAAAGTGCGAAACTTCATTCGTGAGTAATGAGTACTTGGTTTTTAAAAAGAATAATGTTTTACTGATTTCGGAAATCATAATAAGTATCGAACAAACTACTGCAGCGCTAATAAAGGGAAATGTATTGAATAATTAAGTATTATTAAAACCAGTAGAAACCTCCATCTGCATAGAAGCTAAGATGAGACAAAATGATATTACATTTCCTAGATCATGGCTGCTTTAATAAGATTGTTATGAACAAAGAATAACCTACACACACATAAGGCATATGCTTCTCAAATTGTTTTAAAGGATTAAAACTATGAACTACGAAACCTTTTCGAAAATGAGAAACTTGAGCATTTGAAATTAGGCAAACTTGAACGTTTGAAAAATAATGTTGTTACTTGATTTTACAAAGGGAAGTGTTTTGGTTTACTTAACAATGTTATTCACTCTATTTTTATACTACGAGTATCGGGTGACCTTTGTAAAAGAAATGGATCTTTAAAAAGGAATTTAACGTACGTAGTACTTTAGGGTTAAAACCCGGACTTTGACATAAAATGAAAGTACCTTGAGTTGTGTATAACTTGCCTATGCTTGTTGTTGTGAAACTTGTCTATGCTTATTGTCATAGCCTTTGTTGTGCAAGAATTGTGTTTCTATACTACCGCGTCTCTCGATGGAGGGCCGGTTGACTTGGTGAGAACTTACTTGACGCGTCTGCGACGTGGAGAATTCCACCGCACGCCTCGCTGATAGTGTTATTCCATGGACTAGCTCTCCATGAGGTTTTATTGTTCGGCCTTGGTATCCGGTGTTCGGCCAGACTTGCCCGCCTCGTGGTGATTCGCCTCGTACTGGTAGTTAGCCCTCGACTTGCCCCGCTCGGTTTAGTGACGGTCTCGTGATACGCTGGTATCCGGTAGTTAGCCCTCGTGATTGCCTCGTCGCCACGTGACACTACTTGGTATCCGTAGTCGGCCAGACTTGCCGTGACGCCTTCGTGGTTTGGATGTTTTGTGACGGTCTCGTGACATGGCCTTGGTACGTGGTAGTTAGCCTCGTGATTGCCCCGGCCACGCGTGACACGCCTTGGTATCCGGTAGTCGGCTTTCGTACTTGCCCCGTGTCGACCGTGGTTTGGTTGTATAGTATTGTTAGTACGACTTTGGCATCGTAGGACTTGGTGTTCGGTGTACTTCTTGGGGTTATCATATCATAGATCGCCAGTGAGGAAGGTATTCCACGCATGATTGATGTGGGCGTGAGACCCATAATTATATTTGAGTAATGACTGGAGGCGTGAGTCCTCGCTTGATATAATCATATATGTGTAATCGTAGTTTGGTTATCATACATGTCTCCCGCTTTTATAGACTATTATGATTTCATTTCTGATTTTCGATTCACATACTTGGTACTGCCAGATTTACCTCCTTCGGGGCTGCGTTCACGCCGCAGTAGAGGTACATCACCGTCGATTCCCGCCATAGGATCACATTTCACAGATTGGGAAGCTCTGTTCCTTTGAGGCTTATCTTTTGGTATGTTACCACGAGTCCGTAGGTTCTTGTACATCTGTGGGTATGGCGGGCCCCGTCCGTCATCGTTGTTGTAAAAATCTTAGAGGTGCAGAAGATCGCCAAGTGTGGTCAAGGATCAGAATCGCTCAAAGGTCGATATATATATATATCTTTGAAAGGCAACCGTTTTGGTTGGCCTATTTTCTTTTATCTTGATCCATATCTATTTGTATGTTTAAGTTTTTATTTCCGCTGGTTTTTCTCTGATGTTGTATCACTAGGGTGCCCGGGGTAAGACACCAGTCACGGGCCCGAGTTCGGGTCGTGACAAAAAGTTTCCGGATTTTGTGAAGGAAAAAGGTTCGTTTATGGGAATTGGATTCCCGGATTCGATATTCGGACTTTTTGGAATATTTGAGAATTATGAAATTTTATTTCCGGAATTGGTCACGTGGGACCCACGGGGAAAATTTACGGTTTTGTGGGGCCCACTTTATTTTCGGATTTTTGGCATTACGGATATTTTCGGAAGATGAAATATTTTGGACGAGTAGGGGGCGACACGTGTCACCCCCATGTGGCCAAGTGGCCGAATTGATGAGGGACACATGGCCTTAGACGGTTTGGTGAGGGGACAAGTGGCAAGCCACTTGTCCCATTTTTGTGGTGGACACTTGGTTGGTAAAAGCCACACACACTTGGACCCAATCCTCACCATACACTTGCTTTAATCCTAGCCCTTGATTTATCTATAAATACCCCTTATGTTGCAAGACTTCTTCATCACTTACTAATTATTTCTAAGTCACAAAAATACTCCCCCTTGTTGAGGTTCTCGTCCCACACACCCCCCCCCCCCTCTTGTGAAGCTCTCGTCCGAAATCCCCTCCCCCCCCCTTGTAGAAATTTCTTCAAGTATTGTTTTTATCCCAAATACCTTAGACTAGTATCCCTAGTAGTATTCCAAAGTTATTTCAATACTAAGAGCCCGGAAATACTACTTTTTCCAATAGTCGCAAAATGAAGCCCTAGAAAAATCTTCATATCTTAGATGAAGTGTTAAGAGAAGTTGTTTAGAAACTTCTAAGGGTTGCTTGGAGCGGGTTGGAGCGTAAGGATTTGGAGCTAAACGTTGCTCAGGATCGACTTATAATCTTGGATAATTTTGGGCTTATCGAGGTAATGATCTATGTCCCTCTATTGTAATTGGATATTACATATTGTAGTAGTTTAGAATTGAGTATAAGATATATTGGAGGGATGATGATAAAGAATTGAACTGTATTTACAGTAGACTTGTAGTATTATTGTGGGGCAGTGTTGTACATGTCCGGTTAGACGTGTAACCCCCCCTAGGAGTTGTTGGCTTGATAGCGGGCCTTGATAGAGGAGGAGATGTGGTTATGTGGGGAGTGGGGAGGTGCCGAATTTTCCGTAGAATAAGGAACCTTGTACTTAGAATTGTTCTACGAAGAAATCTAGAGGTTGATAGACGTTTTGTGGCCTTTATAGGTTGAAGTACTATGAGTAACGTATTCAACTTGAAGGGTGGAAAAGGCTAGCAGGGTTATAGTACTTTGGAGCGTTTTGCTAATTGTCGATAATCGTCGCGAGGTATGTGAACCTCTTCCTATCTTTTCTAGCATGATTGTGTGAACTATGTAGTATGGTAGACGTACGTGTGCTAAACGAATTTGGTTGGTTTAAAACATAAAGTTTTATAATGGCTTTATGGGGAGTTTGTTATAACAACTTTATGTAGGTAAAGAAATGGTCTGTGGTTTTTAAAAGATAAGATACTTGACTTATAAATGACTTGATGTGAAATATTAAGGACTTGAATTGTGGTAAAAAGTTGTGAAACCGCATTTATTAGAAATGGGTAATTGGGTTTTAAAAGGAATAAGTTATATTGATTTCGGAAATGAGAATAAGTATCGAACAAACCACTGCAACGTTAATAAAGGAAAATGTATTGACAAATAATTAATTATATTAAAACCAGTAGAAACCTCCATCTGCATAGAAACTAAGATAAGACAAAATTGTATTACATTTCCTAGATCATGGCTGCCCTAATAAGAATTATTATAATCAAGTTTTGATTTTCTTAAAATTCCAAAGTAAGGAACTTGATTTCTAAAAGAAAAGAGACTTAAGAATTTGAAGTGTTTTGGTTTAAAAGAAAGGCATGGTTTTGTCTTAAATTGGTTTAAAACATAAAGTGTTATAATAGCTTTATGGGAAGTTAGTTATAACGACTTTATGGAAACAAAAGAATGGTTTTATTATTGGATTTAAAATGGTAACTTGATTTTGGGAAAAGAGAAGTAACTTGAGTTTAAAAGTATAAGTAACTTATTTTCAAATATCGAACTTTTCTTGATAAGAAAAATATAAGTGGCTTGGTTTTAAAAGGTAGGAGTACCTTGATCTTAAAAGGGTTGGTTACTTGGGTTTTAAATGTATACTTGACGTTGTTCTAAAAGTGTAAGCCACTTGGTTTAAAAAAGTGTAAAGTACTTGATTTTAAAACATGAACGTATTTGGTACTACAGATAATAGTATCGAGTTGTTTTTACGTAAAAAGAGATCTTTTTGAAAGGATTAATGTATGTAGTACTTTTGGGTTAAAACCCGGATTTGTTGTAATAAAATGAAAGCCTATGAGTATGTTGAACTTGCCTATGCTTGTGGTGATAGCCTTTGTTGTGCAAGTGTTGTATTGCGTACCGCGTCTCGCCGAGGCGGCTATCCGTTGATTGATGGACATACCGACATGATGGGTGGCCCACGTATCTTCCACTATATCGATCCTTTTGGACATACGACACGATGGCCCACAAGCTTCCATTAGGAGTGTTATCTTGTTATTTGCTTTGGACATACTGACACGATGGGTGGCCCACGAGTATGCTTCTATTATGATTGTTATCTTGTTATTTCCTTTTGGACATACTGACACGATGGGTGGCCCACGGATATGCTTCCATTATGAGTGTTATCTTGTTATTTGCTTTGGACATACTGACACTATGGGTGGCCCACGAGTATGCTTCCATTATGATTGTTATCTTGTTATTTACTTTGGACATACTGACACGATGGGTGGCCCACGGGTATTCTTCCATTAGGATGGTTCCATGGCCATGCTTATACCGAGGTAAGACGCCGGCACGCGTCATGCGAGTTAAATTCGGTTATATTTGAGTGATGACTTTACGGGCGTGAGTCCCTGACTTAACATGACTGCTAATATATATTGTGAACTGTAGTTTGGTTATCATACATGTCTCCTGTTTTATATAGACTATTATGATTTCATTTCTGATTTTCGCCACATACTTGGTACTGTTATCGACCTCTTCGGGGCGTTCACGCCGCAGTAGAGTACACCGGCCAGGATCCTCGCTCATATGATCACAGTTCAGCGTTCGGGAAGCTCCGTTTCTCCGGAAGCTTATCTTTGGTATAGTCCCCTGTTGTTGTTGGTACTTACATTTAGGGGTATGGCGGGGCCCTGTCCCGTCATAGTTATTGTTACATTCTTAGAGGTCTGTAGTACTGTTGTGGGCAGGGTTTGTAAAGGATTTAACTGTTCGGTTTGATATATGTATATATTCAGAAAGGTGACCGTTTTGGTTATCCTGTTTCTTATTGTATGTCTTGTTTCATGTTTAAGTTTTTATTTCCGCTGATTTTCTATGATGTTGTATCACTAGGGTGCCCGGGGTAAGGCACCAGTCGCGGGCCCGAGGTCGGGTCGTGACAAAAGTGGTATCAGAGCAGTTAATCCTCGGAAAGTGTCTGCACTGCATAGTAGAGTCTTGATTATCGGCGTGTTGTGCACCACACCTATAATCAGGAGGCTGCAGGATATTTAGGATTGGTTTCTATTCTTCTTACTCTGAGATCGTGCCTTAGAGCTGTGTTGTAAGTTGGACTCCCTCTGACGTATTCTTTTGTACCAGTTATGCCTCTACGCAAGGCAACCAGAGCCCAGAAGGGCAAGGCAGCAGAGGGAGCTGCGAGTAGAGCACGGAGGGTTACCAGGGCAGAGGCCCAGTCTTTACCTAAGGTGGTACTTCAGATGGGGAGTTCTGCGACGCCGCTAGCCCTGTGGAGTTTAGAGCAAAGCAGCAGAGCCACGAGGCTCACGATACCGAGTCTCCGCCCACGACCAGGAGCCGAGGATATGGTTTACAAGGAGATGACCCAGTTACTAGTTAGGTTTATGGCGAGACTTGAGGACAGACGGGAGTCGGTGGTACCGGTAGTGCACCCCAGAGCCGATAGTTGGAGACTTCGTGACTTCTTGAGTTGTAGTCCACCTGAGTTCTACGGGTCGAGGCCTGAGGTTGATCCGCAGGAGTTCATCCGACAGTTACAGCGGATCATGAGAGTGATCAAGGCTTCAGAGACCGAGTCGGTGGTCTTAGGTTCGCATCGGCCGCGCGTGATCCGCGATGATCGTTTGATTCGTGGAAGCTGTCCCGGGGGGAGCATGTACCTCCAGCTATTTGGGACGAGTTCTCGGAGGTATTTCTCAGCCATTTCTTGCCTCCGCAGATGAGGAGAGCACGAGCAGACAGATTTCTGATGCTGAGATAGAGAGGGCGTACGGTTCGGGAGTACAACGTGGAGTTCAACTCGTTGGCTCGATATTGTTACACCCCGTATTTACAGGACCTTCTTTAAGAACGTACGTAAGAACTCACAGGTGTTAAGATTTGAGACTTGTAAAATTTTAACGGAATTATGAAATTGTCGGAAAACGCACTATTGTGGCGAATGGGAGGGCGACACGTGTCACCCCCCCTTATTGATGCCTTGGTCGAAATAGGCATGGCCAAATGGTCATTGACCATAGTCTTTAGATGACAAAGTCTTGCAAATGTGAGCTTGAGAAATTTGACTAAGTCAAAGGTCCCACAAGTCTTGATATTTAAAGAAGAGCTCATCCAAACCACCCATTTGTTTATATCATGACCCTCCATTACACTATATAATACTACTAGTAGTGAGACAAGCCTAACACTTAGCCATATTTACAAAAAAAATAGATGAACAAGAAATGGTGCTCTCGGCTTCTTCAACAAGAAGAAAGAAATTTTTTCGTTTGTTGTCCATTTAGCTCCCCACTTTAAACCAAGGTTCCTAAGTGTATTGTAAGCATATCTCAATAGAAAAATCTCGGAAAAAGATAGTTTTCGGGTTAGTCGCAAAGTGAAAACCTAGTGGCTTTTCTAGGTTTTGTTTGGAAGTTTGAAGGAAATTGGTTGGTGTTGTTCTAAGGGTCTCAAGTAGCGGATTGAAGTGCCTTGAAGAGTCTCTAAGTTGCTAAGGAGCGACTTCGGGTTTGAAGATTGGATTAAGATTCGTGGAGGTATAATCTTGTTCTTTGAAAGTGTTACACGATTATTTATTTTGTTGTTAGCTTTACATGTTGCTAGCATGAAGTTGATATGTTGAAGTTTATAAGTATTATGGATTGCTTGTAGCTTTAAACCCGAAATGTAGGTAAGCCATGTTAGTTGGATTACAATTTAGTCGTTATTAGAATCGTCGCATGTTGTTGACTTGAAGATTATAGTAGTTTTAGTCGATTGCGACTTGATATCATGTATTGCTAACAACTTGGATTGAAATGGAAATTGGATAATAATTGATGTTGTAGTGTTTCAAGTTAGCCGAATTGGGCATATAGTTGTATTAATTTGATATCGTTTGTGGGGCGGAATTTTACACGTCTAGTAGGCGTGTAATCCCCTATTGTTGATTTCATTGATTGGGCCTTAAAAGTGGCGTGTTTGATTATTGTATTCGGCCTTGAAAAAGGTGGCAAACTAAGTAAAAACAAAGGAGGTGTTGTCCGATTTTCCGTAGAATTTAGCGACTTAGCACCTAGAATATTCTACGTTTGAAGTAAGAGGTTAATCGACGTATTGTGACCATTATAGGTTGAAGTACTAAGTATAGCGTATCCTACATGAAAGATGGATTACCTATCAAGATTGAAGTACTTTGGAGCATTTTGCTACTTGTCGATAATCGTCGCGAGGTATGTGAACCTCTTCCTTCCTTTGGCATGATTCTATGTATGGAATATACCGGTGGTATCATTTCATGTTTCCTTCTACTCTTAGAAGTTAAGAGGTAGTTATGTGAATTGCTCTGTGTAGAACTTTTCCTATCTTTGGAGCATGACTAGTTGCACGTATGTAGTACGGTAGACGTACAACATCTTGATATCCTTTACTAGTTTTATGAATAGCCAAGTCGGGGGAGTTAGGAGATTAACTCACTTCTTTGAAAGTGTTAAGGATGTCAAATGTTTTATTGAAAGTTAAGGGACTTGAAGAGTTTTTGAAGTATGTGATACTTGTTCCGTTTTAATCGTATAAGTGCCTTGGATAGGAAATTGTTTTTGGCTAAGGTATAAAGTGAATATAACGACTTTATGGGAAGTTGGTTATAATTGCTTTATGGAAAGATAATGACTTGATTTTAGTGAAAAAGCAACTTGTTTTTAAGGCATCAATTGCCTAAGGTTGTATAATAAAAGGAGTCACTCGATTTCTAAGGTTAAGAGACTAATTGTATTTTTGAAGATAAGAGAATCGATTTGAAAGTATACAATACTTGGTTTTTAAAAGTAGAAGTCTCTTGGTTATAAAAGGAAGGAGTTTTGTCTAAAACCATAAAGGGTTATAACGGCTTTATGGGAAGTTGGTTATAACGGCTTTATGGAAAGTTAAGAGAATGGTTTTCTCTAATAAAGTAATCAAAGATTTAACTTGTATTAAGGAAGGGCAATGTGATTTTAAGGTATCACTTGCTTAAAGCTTTTAAGTAAGGGTCACTTGATTTAGAAGCCGAGAAATGTATTTCTAAAAGTATCGTGACTTATGTGAAATGTACACAAGCCTGGATACTACGGGTGTTAGTATCTTGGGGTTTTACACAAAAAAGAGTCTCTTGAAAAGAATGTACGTACGTAGTACTTTGACCTGTTTAATTGAGAATAATTCTATGTGATGCCTTGATTTGTACTTTGGCTTGATAAATTGAGAATTTGTCTAAGTGTGCCTTGATTAGTACTTTGGCTTGATAAATTGAGAATTTGTCTAAGTATGCCTTCATTAGTACTTTGGGTTGTTCAATGAGAATTATTCTATTTGTGCCTTGATAAGTACTTTGGCTTGATTAATTGAGAATTAGTCTAAGTGTGCCTTGATAAGTACTTTGACTTGATTAATTGAGAATTAGTCTAAGTGTGCCTTGATAAGTATTTTGGCTTGATTAATTGAGAATTAGTCTAAGTGTGCCTTGATAAGTACTTTGGCTGGTTAATTGAGAATTAGCCTATGTGTGCTGGTGATAGCCTTTGAGTGTAAGCATTATGTTTTATTACGTTGCCGCGACTCTCGGTTGGAGGGCCGGCTGTCTTGTTGTAAGTACTTGGACGTACCGACAGTGATGTGGGATTCCACGGGTATGCTTCCGTTATTTGTAGTACTTGGGTTAAATTCCCGGATTTTTATAGATACGGTAGTGCTTCGCTTGTTTGACGCCGGTCGAGATAGGGTAAGAGTATAAGTGGCGGTAAACCCCAAGATGTTATACCACCTTCTCCAGGTAAGAGAGTATAAGTGAGGGTAAACCCCAAGACATTATACCCCTGCTTGTTTTGTTTGATGGTCACGAGATAGGTAAAGAGTATAAGTGAGGGTAAACCCCAAGATGCTTTACCACCTTCTCCAGTGGTAAGAGTATAAGTGGTGGTAGACCCCAAGATGCTATACCACCTGCTTTACCACCTTCTCCAGGGTAAGAGTATAAGTGAGGGGTAGACCCCCAAGACGCTATACCACCGGTGGGACTTGGTGTTCATGTATGCCTATTGGTGTATTATCATATCCTGGAACACATACATGAAACAAATGAAGTACAAAACAGTAATCTGAGGAAAACTTGCCTGAGGCATATATATAAATAACAACTCTTACAAATGAACAGTTTAATCCTTTTTACAAACCCTGCCCACAACAAGATTACTGCACTTAAGAAATGATACGACAACAATGACGGACAGTGGCCGCCATACCCCGAATGTAAGCACCTACAACAACAGGACTATACCAAGATAAGCCTCCGAGAAACGGAGCTTTCCCAAACGCCGAATCGTGACCCTAAGAGCGAGGATCAACGATCGTGTACCTTACTGCGCAGATGAACGCAGCCGGGCGAGGTCGATAACAAAAATTTAGTATGTGAAATCAAAATAACATCAGAAATGAAATCATAGTAGTCTATAAAGCAGAGACATGTATGATAACCAAACTACAGCTCACAATAAGCGATATGTCAAGTCGTGGACTCACGCCTCAAAGTCATCACAATAAAACCGTGACGGTAAGTACGAAGGCATAACCGACTACTAAGACCCCCAGTACCACAAATGCCATAAACTGTATCACGAGGTCTTTCTATACCGCACCACATGATCGAAGCTGGCCACCGCCCGCAGATCACCGCGGCGCGTCTATTCTCGAACTCGCGGCCCGCATAGGTCACACACGACCCGCATGAGGTATTCCTCGAATCACGGTCCTGCATCACCGAGGTATACCCCGCATCGAGGCGCTTAACCCCAGATCCGCCAGGCTCCGCAACCCGCATAGTCTCAAAAGACCGCATAGTCTCAACAGACCGCATAGGGAATCCCCCGCATCAGGCTAAACACCCGGAATGATCAATCCTGGAGCTACCGTGACTCGCGTAGTCACAAGGACCGCATAGCCGTAGAGACCGCATCGGGTGGCAAGCCCTCGGTATAATAAGTCAAAGGGTATGTGATACAATAATAGTACAACGCTTAACGCTTAACAACGTAAGCACAACAAGAATGACCCCTTACACAACATCACAAGATACTAACACACGTAGCATCCTAACATGTTTACTTATCAAATCAACAAGAAAGTATTACAAGGCTATCACAAACCAACACAATCAAGTTATTCACACAAGGTACTTTATGCTAACAAGTTCGTATCTAACCCCAAAGTACTTCACACATTAAATCTTTAAAAGATCTGTTTCTTTCACATAAGTCACACAATACGTAGTATAAAATAGAGGATTTGTCTTTTAAGTAAACTAAAACACTTACCTTTGTAAAATCAAGTAACAACATTATTTTTCAAACGCCCAAGTTTGCCTAATTTCAAATGTTCACGTTTCTTATTTTAGAAAGGTTTCAGAGTTCAAGGTCTTATTCATTTAAGAATATAATTCTCTTTTAAACAATCGGAGAAAACATAAGCCTTATATGAGTAGGATATTCTTGTTTATAACAATCTTATTACAATGACCATGATCTAGGAAATATCATTTTGTCTCATCTTAGTTTCTATGCAGATGGAAGTTTCTCTGGTTTTAATAATACTTAATTATTCAATACATTTTCCTTTATTAACGCCGCATGGTTTGTCGATACACATTTCGATTTCCAAATCAAGAAACATTATCCCTTTTAAAAATCAAGTACTCATTACTCACGAATGAGGTTTCACACAAAATTCATATAATTTATTTAAGTTAAGTCTCTTATCTTACAAGATCAAGTCTCTTAACTTCTATAATAATTAAAATCATTCGCTTTATCTTTCTTAAGCCGTTATACCTAACTTCCCATAAAGCTAGTATAACTCTTAAGCTTTTAAAACCAAGTACACTCTTCTTTAAAAGCAGTTCTTAATTCTCTTGAACTACTTCAAGATTATTATTATTCGCTTAAGTCAAAAGACATTGCCGCACAACTACGTTCAAATAACATACGACGCTCACCGTACTACATAGTTATACACACATCATGCTAGAAGAGATAGGAAGAGGTTCACATACCTCGCGACGATTATCGACTATTAGCAAATCGCTCCACGCTATAACCCGCTTAGCCTGTCCACCTTCTCAAGTAGCACATGCTACTCACGTAACATTCAACCTATACAAAGTTACACAAGTCTATCAAAGTCTAGACTACTGGTAGAATAAATCTAGATGCAAGATCCTACGGAAATTGGGCGCCCTTCCTACCCACAAATTACACAAGTCTACTGTAATACACCCCATGTAATTACGATTCGATTCTTGGGCTTAAGTCCAAAGACATTGCCACAACATTAAGTTCAAGACTATATATAGTATACTTCAACTATATATTCTAACATTATGTAATTTCCAATTACAATAGGACAAGATAATTACCTCGATAAGCCCATAATTATCCGAGTTTAATGTCGATCCTTAGCAAGGTTTAGCTCCAACTCCGAGCGCCCAACCCGCTCTAAACCACCCTTAGAAGTTCTAACCAACTTCTACACAATACTCCAACTGACTATGGAGATTTTCCTAGGGTTTCGGTTTTGTGGACCGACGGAAGTATAATAGTATTTCGGGCTTTTCAGAAAGGTATAACCTTAGAATACTACAAGGTATACGGCTAAGGTAATTTGGGCATTATAACAATACTTTTGAGAGTATTTCTACACCACAAAGCGGGTATTATACGAAAAGCAACAAGCAGTGGTACCCACGGCCACACTACTAGAGAGGGGTGTACTCTGGCCAAGGCCTCAGGAGAGGGAGGCCTCTTGCCGAACTCAACACAAAGGGGAGGGAGAAGATTTAACACTTAGAAACATTTAGGAATGGATGAATAAGTCTTCAAAGGGATGGGTATTTATAGCACAAGCCTTGGCCAACCAATGGCCAAGATCAATCCATGTGTTAGGCAAGTGTAGGGCCAAGATCTTGCCAAGTGCACACTAGCCAACTAACACAAAAAATATCCTACCTACCCTTGACTTTGTCAAGGCACAAAAAACGTGCCTTACCTTGTCCATTTCGTCCAAATGGACGATTTGAAGTCCACCAATGAGAGGTGCCAAGTGGCGCCTCTTGTTGGTCCAACACGTTTCGTCTCTCGGAAAAATCCGCAAAAATTAAAAATGACATAGCCGGAAATTCCCCTACGAAAGCTGTGAAAACGTTTCGTCGAAAAACGACTCTAACCGGGTGTTGTGCACAAAATTAAATCGGCCAAGCCTACTTGAAGTTCGAAATTTCCTACGCACGCCCTCGCACATACTGAAATACGGTATAACATTCTCCCCTCCTTAGAAACATTCGTCCCGAATGTTCCTTCTAAGTCTCAAAACAAACGCGCGCCAGTATAGTCTTCACTACTATTCTTACGAGAACAAACCTGCCACATCTGGCCACAGAAACACCCCCGCGAAATACTTACATCCAAGTCCACGAGGAAACACCTCTAACATCACCAAAATGATACTACTTTGTCACTTTGTCGCGAGCCTTGCTCCGACGACCCAACAAATGGTATCGGCCGCATGCGCGATCACCAAGCCGCCGTGACACTCGAATTCTTACCACATTTCGACATCGCTTTAGTATCCAAAACTCGGTTACTATCTCTTAACGTGGGCATCATTTATCGGGAACATTCGGATGGATCTTCGATACTTTCGAACATAACAATACGAAAGACCGGACGACCGCTTCCTACGTCGGACGGCAAATGCTAACATATAGGCAACCCGCCTATTCTCACATGAACTAAAAAGGCCCAAAGTAACTCGCTAAGTTTCTCTCGCTTTCCAAAGCTCGTCACACTGTCCGGTGGTACTTTCAAGAAGACCGACCACAACCTCAACTCTAAGCGCCGCCGATTATCCGCATGATTCCTCCGAGCCGCCGAACTTCTTCTAGACAAGCTTCACTATCCACACCGCTGGAACAAGCTCGAACTAATCGCTCGAACCTTGCCAATCATCGAACCAATCGACCGGCAACTTTACACTTCCGCCCCTACAAGGCTTCAAAAGGTGACATCCGAACACTGAAATGGTAGCTTAAACACTCCCTCCACAGGAGACAACAATCCCTACAACTACCCCTGAAATCCAAACACTGGCCCGAGGGCGAATGCGATTCTGAGACTCACCTGAGTTCTTAACACATGTTTGGTAAAACTTCCAGAAACAAAAACAGTGCCACTGGCTCCACTGTCATAAGGTGAAGGTAGGCACCCCGTGCAGCCTTACAACCTTTCAGATAACATCAACACTGCCGAGGGAACGACCCTAACCGAAGAACACGATAGGCTGCCCCCATCGGCCCGACCACTGGTCGAACGCATCCACGAACTCGTACGCTGGTTAACTAAACTTGGGCCTAACACCCTCGTGACCCTACCACAAGGCGGGACCACCACAACCAGACCCCACCACCAAACATGCCGCGGGTTGACCCGCAACGTGGCCTCAACCCGACCCGGCAAGGCGCAAAATACTATCTCCCCGAAGGAACAATCTCACTAAACATGTTACGAAAACCTAGCGGTCTTCTTAGCTCAACTACCCTCTTTCATTCCACACTACTAGGGACCTATCCCAAACACATAGCTCACGTGCACTAGGCACCCCGATAAGGATCAACATAACCATACGTCTTTTACTCTAGATGACCTTACCTCAAGGTCTCTACGTAACAAGACTCTAAGGTTTACACCTTCTCTATCCCCCCAATTCTTACTTGGTTAACTAACCAGGATTTCTAATCACAACTAACACAAAGCACTTAAGGTATACTCACCTTATCACATAAACAAAACTCTAGAGGGTTAAAGATATATCTATATCTACTGCTTCACTCCCCTTAGTCGTTCTAATCAAACCTGCCCCGTAGGGCGCATAGCTGAGGGAGATGACAAACTACCCACCGATCCTGAAGGCTAAGTCCTCCTACAAGGACACTCTTCGATACCAGACCCTGACGGTCATAGGTACAACAAGTACCAACCTAAAAGATGACATTCCCCGGGATGACGTCACATCGTGAACGGAAGCCCCGGAGTTCTAACCAACTCCTGATACCCCGAACGCCCCGAAATTCGTGGAAGACCACTCGACCGATGGATGTGCATAATCAAATCTGCCGCGAGGTGACTTCGCCTCGAAAGTTACCAAAGGACCTTGCGCTCGCCCTCTTCGTTGTCCTTCGTTAACCCGTCGATCTCTACGTTTCTGGCCGCGCGCATAAGCCCGCATACGTGCCATGCTGCTTAATCGAAGGATTACTCTTGCACAATCTTCTCTTAGGTAGTCATCAAGACTTGCGGTACAACGGTATACTCTTTGGTAGCCAAATCCATAGCTAGTAACAGGGTCGCCTTCTTGCAATCTAAATTCTCTGTTCCCGGTCGTGGAACTGAAGGTTCAAATATCATGGCCGCAGTAGGAACTGCCGTCGCCGTGCTAAACTCTGCTGGGGCTAGTGATGTCGCAGAAATCCCCAAATGAAGCACCTAACTCAGGTGATGATTGGGCCTGTGCCCTCGTAACCCTCTGAACTCTACTCGCAGCCTCCTGGCCGCTTTGCCTCCCGGGCGGGTTGCCTCACGCGAGGCATAGCGGTGGAAAGAAATACGTTTAGAGGTCCAATTTACAACACGCCTCTAAGGAATGATCTCAGAGTGAGAAGTTTTGAAACCAATCCTAAATATCCTATAGCCTCCTCGATTATTGGCGTGCGCACAACACACCGATAATCAAGACTCTCATCGATACTGCTCAGTAGACACTTTCCGAGGATTAATCGCTCGATACCACTTTTGTCACGACCAACTCGGCCGTGGATCGTGCCTTACCGGGCACCCTAGTGATACAACATCGAGTAATCACGAACATAAAACACATACATGAAACAAATGAAGTACAAAACGATGTCGAGGAAAACTTGCACGAGGCATATATATAAATAACAACTCTTACAAATGAGCAGTTTAATCCTTTTTACAAACCCCGCCACAAAGATTACTGCACCTCTAAGAAATGATACGACAACAATGACGGGACAGGGCCCCGTCATACCCCTGAATGTAAGCACCTACAACAACAGGGGACTATACCAAGATAAGTCTCCGGAGAAATGGAGCTTTCACAAACGCCAATCGTGACCCTAAGAGCGAGGATCAACGATCGTGTACCTTTACTGCGGCATGAACGCGCCGAAGGCGAGGTCGATAACAGTACCAGTATGTGAAATCAAAATAAATCGTAAATGAAATCATAGTAGTCTATAAAGCGGAGACATGTATGATAACCAAACTACGATTCACAATAAGGCCATGTCAAGTCGTGACTCACGCCTCAAAGTCATCACAATAAAACCGTACGGGGTAAGTACGAAGGCATAACCGACTACTAAGACCCCCAGTACCACAAATGCCATAAACTGTATCACGAGGTCTTTCTAGACCGCACCACATGATCGAAGCTGGCCACCGCCCGCAGTATCACTGTGCGCGTCTATTCCTGGAACTCTCGCGCCCGCATAGGTCACACACGACCCGCATGAGGTATTCCTCGAATCACGGTCCTGCATCGCCGAGGTATACCCCGTGATCGAGGCGGCTTAACCCCAGTATCCGCCTAGGCTCCCGCAACCCGCATAGTCTCAAAAGACCGCATAGTCTCAACAGACCGCATAGGGAATCCCCCGCATCAGGCTAAACACCCGGAATGATCAATCCTGGAGCTACCGCACTCCGCATAGTCACAAGGACCGCATAGGCCGTAGAGACCCGCATCAAGGGTGGCAAGCCCTTGGTATAATAAGTCAAAGGGGTATGTGATACAATAATAGTACAACCGCTTAACGCTTTAACAACGTAAGCACAACAAGAATGACCCCCTTACACAACATCACAAGATACTAACACACGTAGCATCCTAACATGTTTACTTATCAAATCAACAAGAAAGTATTACAAGGCTATCACAAACCAACACAATCAAGTTATTCACACAAGGTACTTTATGCTAACAAGTTCGGGTATCTAACCCCAAAGTACTTCACACATTAAATCTTTAAAAGATCTGTTTCTTTCACATAAGTCACACAATACCCGTAGTATAAAATAGAGTGACTGTCTTTTTAAGTAAACTAAAACACTTACCTTTGTAAAATCAAGTAACAACATTATTTTTCAAACGTCCAAGTTTGCCTAATTTCAAATGTTCACGTTTCTTATTTTAGAAAGGTTTCGTAGTTCAAGGTCTTATTCATTTAAGAATATAATTCTCTTTTAAACAATCGGAGAAAACATAAGCCTTATATGTGAGTAGGATATTCTTGTTTATAACAATCTTATTACAGCAGCCATGATCTAGGAAATATCATTTTGTCTCATCTTAGTTTCTATGCAGATGGAAGTTTCTACTGGTTTTAATAATACTTAATTATTCAATACATTTTCCTTTATTAACGCTGCAGTTGGTTTGTCGATACACATTTACGATTTCCAAATCAAGAAACATTATCCCTTTTAAAATCAAGTACTCATTACTCACGAATGAGGTTTCACACAAAATTCATATAATTTATTTAAGTTAAGTCTCTTATCTTACAAGATCAAGTCTCTTAACTTCTATAATAATTAAAATCATTCGCTTTATCTTTCTTAAGCCGTTATACCTAACTTCCCATAAAGCTAGTATAACTCTTAAGCTTTTAAAACCAAGTACACTCTTCTTTAAAAACAGCTTCTTAATTCTTGAACTACTTCAAGATTATTATTATTCGCTTAAGTCAAAAGACATTGCCGTACAACTACGTTCAAATAACATACGACGTCACCGTACTACATAGTTATACACACATCATGCTAGAAGAGATAGGAAGAGGTTCACATACCTCGCGACGATTATCGACTATTAGCAAATCGCCCACGGCTATAACCCGCTTAGCTGGTCCACCTTCTCAAGTAGCACATGCCACTCACGTAACATTCAACCTATACAGGTTACACAAGTCTATCAAAGTCTAGACTACTCGGTAGAATAAATCTAGATGCAAGATCCTACGGGAAATTGGGCAGCCCTTCCCTACCCGTCAAATTACACAAGTCTACTGTAATACAGTCCTATGTAATTACAGTTCAGTTCAGTTCTTCAGGCTTAAGTCCAAAGACATTGCCACAACATTAAGTTCAGTACTATATATAGTATACTTCAACTATATATTCTAACATCATGTAATTTCCAATTACAATAGAGGGACAAGATAATTACCTCGATAAGCCCATAATTATCCGAGTTTAATGTCGATCCTTAGCAAGGTTTAGCTCCAACTCCGAGCGCTCCAACCCGCTCTAAACCACCCTTAGAAGTTCTAACCAACTTCTACACAATACTCCAACGGACTATGGAGATTTTCCTAGGGTTTCGGTTTTGTGACTGACGGGAAGTATAATAGTATTTCTGGGCTTTTCGTAAAGGTATAACCTTAGAATACTACAAGGTATATGGCTAAGGTAATTTGGGCATTATAACAATACTTTTGAGAGTATTTCTACACCACAAAGCGGGGTATTATACGAAAGCAACAAGGCTAGGGGGGGGTACCCCACGGCCACACTACTAGGAGAGGGGGGGTGTACCCCTCGGCCAAGGCCTCTAGGAGAGGGGGAGGCCTCTTGGCCGAACTCAACACAAAGGGGAGGGAGAAGATTTAACACTTAGAAACATTTAGGAATGGATGAATAAGTCTTCAAAGGGATGGGTATTTATAGCACAAGCCTTGGCCAACCAATGGCCAAGATCAATCCATGTGTTAGGCAAGTGTAGGGCCAAGATCTTGCCAAGTGCACACTAGCCAACTAACACAAAAAATATCCTACCTACCCTTGACTTTGTCAAGGCACAAAAAACGTGCCTTACCTTGTCCATTTCGTCCAAATGGACGATTTGAAGTCCACCAATGAGAGGGTGCCAAGTGGCGCCCTCTTGTTGGTCCAACACGTTTCGTCTCTCGGAAAAATCCGCAAAAATTAAAAATGACATAGCCGGAAATTCCCCTACGAAAGCTGTGAAAACGTTTCGTCGAAAAACGACTCTAACCGGGTGTTGTGCACAAAATTAAATCGGCCAAGCCTACATGAAGTTCGAAATTTCCTACGTACGTCCCTGCGTACATACTCTGGAAATACGGGGTATAACACTGTCGGCAGTGATGTGGGATTCCACGGGCAGGAGATATATATATATATATATATGTTGTGTATGTGTACGCCGACAGTGAGGTGGGATGCCACGGGCGCGTCACATGATTATATTTTACACTTATAGCTGTCGGCAGTGATGGGGGATTCCACGGACACGCTTGATATTTGTGTGACTTGATCGCGTCCCAGATTGGGCCGGGTAGTAAATGTGCCCTCCTTAAAGGGCCGGATTATACTTATGGAAGATAAGTAAGTTATATAGTAATGAACTTAATGATTTTTCCTAATCGTGTACATAAGAATGTGACTATAACTTTTATTGAAAATGGGAAAAGATAATAAGGTGCGATTAAGTTCATAAGTGGTAATGACACGGCCGGATCTGGTATGTATTTTTATACTTGTCCCTGTCATTCTTTTGTACAGTTATGATCTGTTTACTGTACGTTATTTCTGTTCCATATTCGGTACCTGTTGTACTGACCCCCTTCGGGGGGCTGCGTTCATGCCCGCAGGTATTAGGTGCACAGGTTGGTGATCCTTGCTCTTAGGATCTCGGTTCAGTTTTGAGAAAAGCTCCATTTGCTCCGGAGGCTTATCTCTTGGTACGGTTTCCCTGAGGTAGTAGATTCATGTATATTCAGGGGTATGGCGGGGCCCTGTCCCGCCACAGTTGTTCTGTTAAAATTCTTAGAGGTCTGTAGTCACATATTGTGGGTCAGTTTGTAAAGGGAACGAGGCAACTGCTTCGGTTGTATTTATATATGTCCAGGATGGTAGCCTTATCGGCTAACCTGTTGTTTACTTCAGTTGTGTTATTTTATAAGTTTCATGTATGTTCCGCTGATTATCTCTGATGTATACCTGTAAGGGTGCCCAGGTAGGGCACCAGTCGCGGGCCCGGGGTCGGGTCGTGACAAAAGTGGTATCAGAGCAGTTAGTCCTCGGAAAGTGTCTACAGACCGTGTCTAGTAGAGTCTTGATTATCGGTGTGTTGTGCACCACATCTATAATCAGGAGGCTGCAGGACATTTAGGATTGGTTTCCATTCTTCTCACTCTGAGATCGTGCCATAGAGCTGTGTTGTTAGGGTCGTCTCTCCCTAACGAGTTATGTTGATTGCAGCTACGAGAAAGCGCGTGATGACCCAGGAAGGACTATGTGGATTGCGTATCCAGGTTGGTAATGATTATAGTATAGTTGGTATTGTGACATACCTCTATACGGTTTTATGTATGAGGGTCGTTTATGGGTTGCCTAGAATGATTTTAGATTTACCAAGAGTGGTAAAGACTAACTAGATACCGGGAAGGTATGAAATAGTTAATGAATTTTCGCCAAGGTCTTGTGGTTTATTTTGAGATTATTGGGAAAGGATGAGCTGTCTGATAGGGTAGTGAACCCTTAAGAAGCCATGTTAAGGAACTTAACAGAATGTCATGTAAACAGATTAAGCTGCGTAGTAGGCTTAAGAAAATTGTACGGATGAGGTCCGTATAGTGTAAGTAATGGTTCTTGTGATCAACGACACGATTATGGTATTATGAGAAGTTTTTGTACCCGTTTACGGGGAGACTGATAAGATAGGCTTGGAGCATGGAAATTGCGAGCCTAAGAATGCTGAAGACCGCTGAGACCTTAGATGTACAAGGTCTTCTGCAGAAAGATTTATTATAGACCAAGAATAAGAGTTAAGTGCGACGGTCGGGGTGGGGACTCGTCATGGTCTCCCATGGACCGGAATGGAGTGAGATCTGGTAGTAGTTTCGCACGTGATGTGGTCACGAGGTGAAAGGCCCAAGTCTAGTTAATTATTTTACTGCTCAGACGCGTTCCACCGAACTGTAGTGAAAGCCGGAAATGGCCTTATATTGTTTTATAGGGTGACTCCAAAGATTGGAGGCCAGCATCGGTATGGAAGTTATGTATACTAGTGTGAGTTGGAAATACGAAAAGAGTACGACCAGTAAGAAAGATAACAACCAAGTGTAAAGGAATAGAGCCTGAATCCATAAGAACCTTTCGAGGTAACTACACCCGTAAGTGTGTGGGGTGGTAGTTGAGCGGGAATATGAGGTTTTCCCGGTGATGATACAGTTGTCAGACCCTAGTAGACCTAGTAGAGAGGATTATGACAGACTTTGAGGTCATTATAAGTATGGGCTAGTTGGCTTCGTGAGTGTCAAGGTTGACATCTTAGTATAAATATTGTTATGTGGCCATGGGTGGCATATGTTGTAAGAAGGGTGTAGTATAAGGAGACTATGTCGCGCTTTAATTAGTTTGACTCCGAAAGAACATTCGAGGACGAATGTTTCTAAGGAGGGAAGAATGTTACACCCCGTATTTACAGGACCTGCTTTAAGAACGTACGTAAGAACTCACAGGTGTTAAGATTTGACACTTGTAAAATTTTAACGGAATTATGAAATTGTCGGAAAACGCACTATTGTGGCGAATGGGAGGGCGACACGTGTCACCCCCCCTTATTGATGCCTTGGTCGAAATAGGCATGGCCAAATGGTCATTGACCATTGTCACGACCCGAACCCGGGCCCGTGACTGGTGCCTTACCCCGGGCACCCTAGTGATACAACATCAGAGTAATCAGCGGAACATAAAACAAGACATGAAAATATTATGAAGTAAGAAACAGTAATCGGAGAAAACTTGCCTTACGGCATATATATAAATCAATTTTAAAACCGAACAGTTACATCCCATTACAACTCTGCCCACAACAAGATTACTGCACTTAAGAATGATACGACAACAATGGCGGGACAGGGCCCCGCCATACCCCTGAATGTAAATACCTACAACGACAGGGGACTATACCACTGATAAGCCTCCGGAGAAACGGAGCTTCCCATACGCTGAACTGTGACCCCGAGAACTAGGATCAACGACTGGTGTACCTCAACCTGCAGCATGAACGCAGCCCGGCGAGGTCGACAACAGTACCAAGTATGTGAAATCAAAATATCAGAAATGAAATCATAATAGTCTATAAAGCAGAGACATGTATGATAACCAAACTACGATTCACAATAAATAGCAAATATGTCAAGTCAGGGACTCACGCCCTCAAAGTCATCACTCAAATGTAACTATGGGTCTCACGCCCATAACATCAATCATGCCCGTGGAATACCTTCCTCACTGCCGGCAGTTTATGATATAAAAGCACCAAGCAATACACATGAACACCAGGTCCCACCTGTGTCCTAATAAAACAGTACAGGGTAAGTACGAAGGCATAACCGACTACTAACACCCACAGTACTAACAGGGTCATAAACTGTATCATGATATCTGTCTGCACTGGCCACATGATCAAAGCCGGTCACTCGCCGCAGATCAAATGTGCGCGTCTAGCCCCGAACTCTCCGTAGCTCGCATAGGCCAACCTCATAGGCCCGCATGAGGTATTCCTCGCATCGAGGGTAGCTACTCCGGCATCGCCCCGACTCGCACCGCATGGCCACAAAGACCGCATGACCACAAGGGCGCAACTAACACGAACTCCCGTAGTTCCGCATGGATCCCCGGACCCGCATGAGGTATTCTCGAATCATGGTCCTGCATCGCTCGAGTCTACCCCAGACGGAGGCGACTTAACCTCCGGAAATAAGTCAAGGTGAGTGGTACAATACCAACATAACGGCTGAGAGTCAAACAACTTTAAGCGCAGTCGAGGGAAAACCCCCTTTACACAAAACATCACAAGATACTAACACACGTAGCATCCTAGCATGTTTACTTATCAAATCAACAAGAAAATATTACAAGGCTATCACAAACCAACACAATCAAGTTATACACACAAGGTACATTCTAATATATGATTAACAAGATCGGGTATCTATTCCCAAAGTACTTCATACATTATCTTTTAAAGATACGTTACGTTTACAAAAGTCACACAATACCCGTAGTACATAAAAATAGAGTGATTATCTTTTGAAGTAAATCAAAACACTTTTCTTCGTAAAATCAAGTAACAACATTCTTTTCCAAATGTTTCAAGTTTGCCTAATTTCAATTACTCAAGTTTCTCATTTTCGAAAGGTTTCGTAGTTCATAATTTTAATCACTTAATGATATAATTCTCCCTTAAAAGCAATTTGAGAAACATATGTCTGATACGTGAGTAGGTTATTCTTGTTTATAACAATCTTATTTAAGCAGCCATGATCTAGGAAATGTAACATCATTTTGTCTCATCTTAGTTTCTATGCAGATGGAAATTTCTACTGGTTTTAATAATACTTAATCTGTCAAAACATTTCCTTTTATTAACGCTGCAGTGGTTTGTCGATACACATTCTGATTTCCGAACTCAGTAAAACATTCTTAAGCCGTTATACCTAACTTCCCATAAAGCTAGTATAACTCTTAAGTTTTCAAAAACTAAGTATTACTCTTCTTTCAAAATGATTCAAAAATCTTTTGAAATACTTCAAGTTCTTTATTATCACATAACCAGCCAGTTATAGTTCAAATCGATTACCTTTTAAAACCATAAGTATTTTCTTACATACATAAAGTCGTTATAACCAACTTCCCATAAAGCCGTTATAACACTTTATGTTTTAGACCAATCAAATACATTTAACACACGTACGCTCACCGCACTACATAGTTACACGCATATCATGCTAGAAGAGATAGGAAGAGGTTCACATACCTCGCGACGATTATCGACTAATAGCAAAACGCCCAAGTACCTCAAACCGTCGCTACTCCTTAAGCCAAGTAGATCGCGCCACGCATGGTACTTCAACCTATAAGGCCACAAGGCGCATTAACATCTAGGTCTAATCGTAGAACATTCTACGTAAAATTCGGCAAAGACTCCCACCCCGCAAATCACAGAAATCTCCTCCTCTATCGAGGCCGCTATCAAGCCAACCGGGGGTTTATACATCTAACCTGACGTGTACAATTCTACTTCACGGTAATGCTACACAAGTCTCATGTCTGATCCTATGTAATTACTGATTCGATTCTCTTCTTTAAATTCAGCTTAAGTCAAAAGACATTGCCGCACAATTGCTGATTCTATATATAGTATACATCAACTATACATTCCTACAACATGTAATTTCCAATTACAATAGAAGGTCAAGAGTGTTTACCTCGATAAGCCCAAAATTATCCGAGTTTAAATGTCGATCCCGAGCAAGGTTTAGCTCACCTCCGTGCGCTCCGACCCGCTCCACAACCCTTAGAAGTTCTAACCAACTTCTACTTAATACTCCAACCAACTATGGAGATTTTCCTTGTGGTTTCGGTTTAGTAGTGAAGGGAAGTATAATAGTATTTCTGGGCTTTCAGATAAGTATAACCTTAGAATACTACAAGGTATACGGCTAAGGTAATTTGGGCATTATAACAATACTTTTGAGAGTATTTCTACCAAGAGGGGGTATATATACGAGACAACACCACAAGTGGGTGTATACCCTCGGCCTACCCACTAGGGGTACTCTCGGCCAAGGGGAAAGGGCTCTCGGCGAGGGGCCTCACAAGGGGAGGACGAGACAACCACTCCAAAGGGGAAGCTCTCAAGACTTTAGAAAAGTTTAGGAATGGATGAACAAGTCTTCCAAAGGGGTATTTATAGGACAAGCCAAGGCCAACCAATGGCCAAGATCATGCCAAGTGCATAGCAAGTGTAGGGCAAGAGATTCACCCATGTGTCGTAACCAACTAACACACAAATATCCTACCTAACCCTTGACAAAAATGGCCACACTTTCGGCCACCTTTACGCACACTCCACCAATGAGAGGGTGCCAAGTGGCGCCCTCTTGTTGTCCAACACGTTCGTCTCTCGGAAAAATCTGCAAAAATTAGAAATGACATAGCGGAATTTTCCTTCGCAAGTTATGTAAACGTTTAGTCGAAAAACGACTCTGTCGGGTGTTGTGAACAAATAATTTTCGCCAAGCCACTTTAAAGCCCAAACTTTTCTACGCACGCCCCACGCACATACTCGAAATACGGGTATAACATTCTCCTCCTTAGAAACATTCGTCCGAATGTTCTTTCTAAGTCTCGAAACAAGCGCCAAGATATAGTCTTCACTACTATACTTACGAGAACGATCCTGCCACACCTGGCCACAGAAACATCTGCGCAAATTCTTACATCCAAGTCCACGAGGAATCACCTCTAACATCACCACAAATACCCTCTCCGGTCTAAAATATACCGCTTGCGCCCGCACTCCTTACAAAAAAAATGGTCACATCTATGCTCGCCATACATGCTCGCTTCTCCCTTTACTCGTCGTGATACCACTTTTGTCACTTTGCCGCGAGGTTCTAGTGTCACTCCGGCGACCTAACAAATGGTACCGGGCTGCATGCGATCCCTGAGGATGTCGTACACTTCTCGTACACTCGAACTCTTACCACACTTCTGTCACTGCTTCAGTTTCCAAATCTCGGGGTTATTATCTTCAACTTGGTCATCATTAACTGGGAACACTCTGGATGGATCTCCGATTTCCTTCTCGAACATAACACGAAAGACTGGACGCACTGCCTCCTAAGTCGGACGGCAAATGCTAACATATAGGCAACCTGGCCTATCCCTCACATGAACTCAAAAGGCCCAAAGTAACTCGGGCTAAGTTCCCTCTGTTTCCAAAACTCGTCACACCCACGGGTAGTACTTTCAAGAAGACCGTCGGCACGAACTCTAAGCGTCGTCGCCGATAATCCGCACGATTTCTCTGAGCTGCCAAAAACCTCTTCTAGATAAGCCTCACCCTATCCACAGTCTGTTGGAACAAGCCTGAACCAACTATCTGAACCTTGCCAACATCAAACCAATCGACCGGCAACTTACACTTCCGCCCTGCAAGGCGTCATAAAGCGACATCCGAACACTGAAATGGTAGCTACTAAAACACTCCCTCAACAGGAGACAACAATCCTTACAGCTACCCCTGAAATCCACACACTGGCCCGAGGGCGAATACGATACGGAGACTCACCTGAGTTCCTAATCCTGCCTGGTAAAACTTCCAGAAAAGAAACAGCCGTAACCTGGGCTCCACTGTCTGTCATAAGGTAAAGGTAGGCACCCCGTGCAGCCTTACAACCTTTCTGATATAACGCCTCGCAACATACCACCGAGTACACGGTTTGGACTAAAAGATAAGACGGGCTGACCTCATCGGCCCGATCATCGATCAACGCATCCACGAACTCAGACTTGGTTAACTAAACTTGGGCCTAACACCCTCATAACCCTAACACAAAGCGGGACCACCACAAACTGACCCCACCACCATACAGGCCGCGGGTTGACCCGCAACGTGGCCTCAACCCGACCCGGCAACGCGCAAGACATTAGCTCCCTGAACCGGAAAACTCTCACTAATCACGTTACGAAAACCTAGCGGTCTTCTTAGCTCAACTACCCTCTTTCATTCCACACTACTCAGGGACTTATCCCACAAACATAGCTTACGTGCACTATGCACTCCGAAAAGGGTCAAACATAAAATACTTCTTTACTCGAGATGGCCTTTCCTCTAAGGTCTCTACGTATAAAGCTCTAAGGCTCACACCTTCTCTATCCCCCAAATCTTACTTGGTTAACTAACCAAGATTTCTAATTACAATACATCGCACTTATGATATACCCATCTTATCACACATACAGATCTCTAGAGGGTTAAGGATATATCTATATCTACTGCTTCACTCCCCTTAGTCGTTCTAATCAAACCTGCCCCGTAGGGCGCATAGCTAAGGGAGGATGACGAACTACCCACCGATCCTGAAGGCTAAGTCCTCCTACTAGGACATCCTTTCGACACATGGCCCTGACGGCCGCGGGTAAAACAAGTACCAACTAAAAGACGACATTTGTTACACCTCGTAATTTTAGGGCAATAAATTGATAACGTAATTAAGAAAGCAAGATTCAAGTGTTGAAAGAAAAATATATTTTCATATGCTAATACGGAGATTAGTATACAAAAGGATATGATTTCGGAATAATTTTGGACTAGTGTCGTATTATAAAATTATGACATCGAGTATACGAAGGTTGTGAGTTTTTAGAAATTAAGTAAATTGGGATCGAGAATTAATTGTGTGTATAATTGATTAATGGAGAATCAATTATTAAGTGGATAAATACTAGTGGTGGGATGCCACCTGGCCTTAATTTAGCAATGATAGCATTACATGTTATAAGAAATTGTGTACGTGTTAGGACAAGTGATAAGACTTGTATTGAAAGGGGCTAAAACGTACAAAGAACTATCTTTAATTAGAGAAGTATATCACTTTGGTACGCTTATTTTGAAGGGGAGAATTTAAGGATTCAACAATTAGTCCTTCATTTGAGTAGCATATAACTTTAGAAGGATTTCAGATAGAAAACAAAACGCAAAGAACTTTCACTTTGGGAAATTACTGCTTTCCACTTTTGGAATCATTTTGAAGAGCAAAATGTTTTAGCAAGTTTGGTCTCTCGTTCGTTGTCTTATGGTTTTTATGAATGGCGATTTCAAGATAAAGTTATCGTGTCCCTCCCATTTGAAACGATCATACCCTATACCTTTAAGAAATGGAGTATTTGAAAAGGCACTGCCACTAGTGGTGGACAAATTTAAAGAGATACAAGCTATTAAAGAGCAAAAGGCGTTTCTTCATATTTTGACAAAAAATAGTTATTTGCCATCCATAATGGTTTTCAGAATCACTGTGTGTGTTTGGAAGCTCGTGGAGGAGTGGATGGTTATATCTTGTTTAAGGTCAAGATCTGCGAGTAGCGTATTCTACTTGAAGGGTGGAAAAGGCTAGCGCGGTATAGTACTTTGGAGCATTTTGCTATTTGTCGATAATTGTCGCGGTATGTGATTCTTCCTATCCCTTTGAGCATGATATTTTCCAAATATATATATATAGTACTGAGACGACGTGTGTTAAACCGAACTTGGTTTTACTTTGATACCTTTGACCGAATTCTAAATAATAAGAATCTTGAATATTTCAAAAGAGTTATGAATCATTTTCTAAGAAAAGTAATCTGGTCTTTAAAAAGCTTAAGGGTTATACTAGCTTTATGGGAAGTGAGGTATAACGACTTAAGAAAGATAAGAAAACGGTTTTTATTATTTGTTTATCAAATGCTTGAAATATTGTCTGAAGGTATGGTAAGTTGGTTTGGTAAACATGTTATGATACCTCATGTGTTATTATCTTGTGACGCTCACGTAAGGAGATTATTCTTGTTGTGCTTATGTTGTTTAACCATAAGACGTTATGTTAGTATTATATCACTCACCTCTTGACATGATACGGGGTTGCCGCCTCCGACGCGGTATACTCAGCGCCGGGACTATGATTCGAGAATACCTCACGCGGGTCCAGGGACCTATGCGGAGCTACGAGTTCCGTGTTAGTGTGCGGGTTATACCTCACGCGGTCATGTGGCTACGCGGATCGCGAGTCGGGGATTTACGCCGGAGTAGCTACCCTCGACGCGGGAATACCTCACGCGCCTATGTGTGGCCTGCGCGAGTCGCGGAAGTTCGAGGATTAGACGCGCGACATTTGATATCGCGGGCAAGTGGCGCCGATCATGTGGCGGTCTAGAATGACCTTGTGATACGCTTTATGACCTTGTTGCACTGTGGTTTTAGTAGTCGGCTATGCCTTCGCATTTACCCCGCACGGTTTTATTATGACACGTGGGACACGTGTTCATGTGTATTCCTTGGTGTTATTACATCATAGACTGCCGGCAGTGAGGAAGGTATTCCACGGGCATGATTGATGTTGTGGGCGTGAGACCCATCGTTATATTTGAGTGATGACTTTAAGGGCGTGAGTCCCTGACTTGACATGATCGCCATATCAGTGTATCGTAAATTGGTTATCATATATGTCTTCTGTTTTATATAGACTATTATGATTTCACTTACGCATTTTCGATTTCACATACTTGGTACTGTTAGATCGACCTCCTTCGGGACGCGTTCACGCCGCGGTAGAAGTACACGATCGTCGATCCTCGCCATAGGATCACGATTCAGCGTTGGGAAGCTCCGTTTCTCCGGAGGCTTATCTTTGGTATAGTCCCCTGTTGTTGTAGGTGCTTACATTCAGGGGTATGGCGGGGCCCTGTCCCGTCATTGTTGTTATAACATTCTTAGAGGTCTGTAGTACTGTTGTGGGCAGAGTTTGTAAAAAGGGATGTAACTGTTCAAGTTTTATTTATATATATGCCGAAGGGCAACTTTTCTCAGATAAACTGTTTTTCACTTCATATTGTTTCATGTCTTGTTTTATATTCCGCTGGTTACTCTGATGTATGTCTACTTGGGTGCCCGGGTAAGGCACCACTTTAAGGTTTGGGTCGTGACAAAAGTGGTATCAGAGCAGTTAATCCTCGGAAAGTGTCTACAGACCGTATCTAGTAGAGTCTTGATTATCGGTGTGTTGTGCACCACACCAATAATCAGGAGGCTATAAGATATTTAGGATTGGTTTCCATTCTTCTCACTCTGAAATCGTGCCTTAGAGCTGTGTTATAAGTTGGACCCCTATAACGTATTTCTTTCCCTTACCAGTTATGCCTCCGCGTAAGGTAACCCGGGCCCAGAAGGGCAAGGCAGCCGAGGGAGCTGCTAGTAGTACACAGAGGGTCACGAGGGCTCAGGCCCAGCCCTTACCCGAGGTAATACCTCCGACGGCGAGTTCCACGACGCCGCGGCCCCAGAGAGTTTAGAGCAACAGAGGTCGCTAAGGCCACGCATCGAGCCTCGGCCACACCGGAGCAGAGGACATGGGTTACAAGGAGATGGCGATTATTGGCGTGGTCGTGGCGAGGCACGAGGATAAGCTAGATGCAGCAGTTCCAGTCCCAGTAGTACCCGTGGTTCACCCGAGGTCAGATGGTTTGAGACTTCGAGACTTTCTGAGTTGCGGCCCGCCAGAGTTTTATGGGTCGAGGCCTGAGGATAATCCACAGGAGTTCATCAGACAGTTACAGCGGATCATGAGAGTGATCAAGGCGTCGGAGACCGAGTCAGTGGTCTTAGGTTCACATCGACTACGCGATACCGCTGTAGACTGGTTCGATTCTTGGGAGCTGTCCCGGGGAGAGCAGGCGCCTCCAGCCGTTTGGGACGAGTTCTCAGAGGCATTTCTCGTTCACTTCTTGCCTCCGCAGATGAGGAGGGCACGAAAGACAGATATTTTTATCTTTGAGGCGCAGAGGCGCATTGCCGAGTACAACGTGGAGTTAGACTCGTTAGCTCGGTATGTTCCCGCGTTAGTAGCAGATATGGAAGACCGAGTGCACCGTTACGTCACAGGGCTTGATGACTACTTGGCGGAGTCTTGCTCAGGTTTAGCTCTTCAGTCGGGTATGGACATTGCCCGCATTCAGGCTCATGCACTTGGGTGTGAGGAGCGTAGAGGCCGACGGGTCGACAGATATCAGCAGAAGAAGGCCAGGACGACAGGGTCCTTTGGTAGTTCTCGAGGTGGACGACCTCAGCAACGGAGTAGGTTTGCACCTCAGCCAGCTCAGAGCACTCCTACACCATCTTCGGGACCAACAGGGTATTCGGGGGCAGGTCAGGGCCCCAGAACTTCGGACTTCCAGGGAAGCAAAGGTGCTAACCAGTCGAGACCACCTTCCTCTCAGTGTGTTCGATGTGGGAGATCCCATTTCGGGAAATGTGGTACTGTTGCGGGAGCTTGTTTCACTTGCGGCCAGCAGGGCCACTTTACGAGAGACTGTCCGACTAAGGGCGGCGCAGATAGTATAGTTCAGCCTACAGGGTCTTTTGCCGAGTCTTCCATCATCGAGGAGGTGAAGAGGCGACAATATGAGGATCCGGTTATGACACGGTATCGTGATACGACTCTTCGCGAGGAGAAGGGTCCTTTTGAGGTAGCACCTGATGGGGTGCTAAGGTTTGAGGGCAGGTTGTGTGTTCCAGATATTTCAGGACTTCGACAGCAGGTTCTGGGGGAAGCACACAGCGCACGTTACTCTATCCACTAGGGTCGACAAAGATGTACCACGACCTCAGATCTTTGTATTGGTGGGACGCCCTGAAGAGAGACGTTGCAGAATTTGTTGCTCAGTGCCCGAGTTGCCAGCAAGTCAAGGTAGAGCACTAGAGGCCTGGTGGGTTGTTGCAGGCTATAGAGATTCCGACATGGAAGTGGGAGGTGATCAACATGGACTTCATTACAGGATTATCTCGTACTCAGAGGAAACATGATTCTATCTGGGTTATCGTCGACAGGCTGACGAAATCAGCCCACTTTCTTCCCGTCAGGACGACTTTTTCGGCCGTGGATTACGCCAGACTTTACATCCGAGAGATCGTGAGACTACATGGAGTTCCTATTTCCATCATATCGGACAGAGGAGCTCAGCTTACGGCTAACTTCTGGAAGTCTTTCCAGAAGGGATTAGGGACGCAGGTGAGCCTCAGTACTGCATTCCATCCACGCATCGACGGGCGGAGCATACTATCCAGACACTTGAGGATATGCTGCGAGCCTGTGTTATTGATTTCAGGGGTAGCTGGGAGGATCATTTGCCGTTAGTAGAGGTTGCGTATAACAACAGCTACCACTCCAGTATCCAGATGGCGCCTTACGAGGCCTTATATGGGAGGAAGTGCAGGTCACCGATAGGCTGGTTTGATGTGGGTGAGGTACAGTTAGTCGGTCCAGACTTGGTTCAGCAGGCAGTGGATAAGGTGAAGCTTATCCAGGAGCGGTTATTGACAGCTCGGAGTCGACAGAAGTCATATACAGATCATCGGCGTCGACATTTGGAGTTTGAGGTGGCTGACTGGGTTTTTCTGAAGGTATCACCCATGAAGGGTGTGAAGAGGTTTGGCAAGAAAGGGAAGCTCAGCCCAAGATACATTTGGCCTTATCAGATTATTTATAAGGTAGGCAAGGTTGCCTATGAGTTGGATCTACCATCTGCTTTGGAAGCGGTACATCCAGTCTTTAATCTATCGATGCTGCGTAAGTGTATTGGTGATCCTTGTAGAGAATTCCATGTAGATGATGTTCAGGTGACGGAGGAGTTAACTTATGAGGAGAGTTCTATAGTCATACTTGATCGCCAGGTGAGAAGGTTACATACTAAGGATGTGTCTTCCGTCAAGGTGTTGTGGCGAAACAATAATAGGGAAGAGATGACGTGGGAAGCAGAAAACGAGATGAAGAATACGTATCCCCACTTGTTCCCTATGCCTACAGATAATTCCATTCCTTACTTGACTATATTGGTTGGTGAATAATGCATGTGATATATTGTGGCCCTGTGAGACATCTATGATTTACTGAATATAGGTTGGTAAGTATAGTTATGAAGGAGACTATGCCGATTTTTTTTTTTTTTTAGCATGATACCTCTTATGAACATTCGAGGACGAATGTTTTTAAGGGGGGAAGGATGTTACACCTCGTAATTTTAGGGCAATAAATTGATAACGTAATTAAGAAAGCAAGATTCAAGTGTTGAAAGAAAAATATATTTGCATATGCTAATACGGAGATTAGTATACAAAAGGATATGATTTCGGAATAATTTTGGACTAGTGTCGTATTATAAAATTATGACATCGAGTATACGAAGGTTGTGAGTTTTTAGAAATTAAGTAAATTGGGATCGAGAATTAATTGTGTGTATAATTGATTAATGGAGAATCAATTATTAAGTGGATAAATACTAGTGGTGGGATGCCACCTGGCCTTAATTTAGCAATGATAGCATTACATGTTATAAGAAATTGTGTACGTGTTAGGACAAGTGATAAGACTTGGTATTGAAAGGGGCTAAAAACGTGCCAGCAACTATCTTTAATTAGAGAAGTATATCACTTTGGTACAGTTATTTTGAAGGGGAGAATTTAAGGATTCAACAATTAGTCCTTCATTTGAGTAGCATATAACTTTAGAAGGATTTCGTATAGAAAACAAAACGTGCAGCAACTTTCACTTTGGGAAATTACTTCTGTTTCCACTTTTGGAATCATTTTGAAGAGCAAAATGTTTTAGCAAGTTTGGTCTCTCGTCGTTCGTTGTCTTATGGTTTTTTATGAATGGCAGATTTCAGTATAAAGTTATCGTGTCCCCTCCCATTTGAAACGTATCATACCCTATACCTTTAAGAAATGGAGTATTTGAAAAAGGCACAGTCGTCACTAGTGGTGGACAAATTTAAAGAGATACAAGCTATTAAAGAGCAAAAGGCGTTCTTCATATTTTGACAAAAAAAATAGTTATTTGCCATCCATAATGGTTTTCGTAACCGCTGGTGTGTGTTTGGAAGCTCGTGGAGGAGTGGACTGGTTATATCTTGTTTAAGGTTGAAGTACTGCGAGTAGCGTATTCTACTTGAAGGGTGGAAAAGGCTAGTGCGGTATAGTACTTTGGAGCATTTTGCTATTTGTCGATAATTGTCGCGGGGTATGTGATTCTTCCTATCCCTTTGAGCATGATATTTTCCAAATATATATATATAGTACGGTAGACGTACGTGTGTTAAACCGAACTTGGTTTTACTTTGATACCTTTGGACTGGAATTCTAAATAATAAGAATCTTGAATATTTCAAAAGAGTTATGAATCATTTTCTAAGAAAAGTAATACTGGTCTTTAAAAAAGCTTAAGGGTTATACTAGCTTTATGGGAAGTGAGGTATAACAACTTAAGAAAGATAAGAAAACGGTTTTTATTATTTGTTTATCAAATGCTTGAAATATTGTCTGAAGGTATGGTAAGTTGGTTTGGTAAACATGTTATGATACCTCATGTGTTATTATCTTGTGACGCTCACGTAAGGAGATTATTCTTGTTGTGCTTATGTTGTTTAACCATAAGACGTTATGTTAGTATTATATCACTCACCTCTTGACATGATACCGGGGGTTAAGCTGCCCTCCGATGCGGGGTATACTCAGCGATCGGGACTATGATTCGAGAATACCTACGCGGGTCCAGGGGACCTACGCGAGCTACGAGTTCCGTGTTAGTGTGCGGGTTATACCTCACGCTCTACATGTGGCCATGCGATCGCGAGTCCGGGCGATGCCGGAGTAGCTACCTCGACGCGGGAATACCTCTGCGCGCCTATGTGTGGCCTACGCGAGTCTGGAAGTTCGAGGATTAGACGCGACATTTGATATCGCGGGCAAGTGGCCGCCGATCATGTGGCGTCTAGAATGACCTTGTGATACGCTTTATGACCTTGTTGCCGTGGGTTTTAGTAGTCGGCTATGCCTTCGCATTTACCCCGACGGTTTTATTATGACACAGTGGACACGTGTTCATGTGTATTCCTTGTGTTATTACATCATAGATCGCCGTGAGGAAGGTATTCCACGCATGATTGATGTTGTGGGCGTGAGACCCATCGTTATATTTGAGTGATGACTTTGGCGTGAGTCACGACTTGACATGATCGCTACATATTGTGTATCGTAAATCGGTTATCATATATGTCTTCTGCTTTATATAGACTATTATGATTTCACTTACATCTTTCGATTTCACATACTTGGTACTGTTATCGACCTCCTTCGGGGATGCGTTCATGCCGCAGAAGTACACGATCGTCGATCCTCGCCATAGGATCACGTCAGCTTGGGAAGCTCCGCTTTCTCGAGGCTTATCTTTCGTATAGTCCCCGTTGTTGTAGGTGCTTACATGGGTATGGCGGGCCCCGCCCGTCATTGTTGTTATAACATTCTTAGAGGTGCAGAGTAATCGCCAGGCGAGTTTGTAAAAAGGGATGAATCGTTCAAGTTTTATTTATATATATGCCGGGCGGCAACTTTTCTCAGATAAACTGTTTTTCACTTCATATTGTTTCATGTCTTGTTTTATATTCCGCTGGTTACTCTGATGTATGTCTACTTGGGTGCCCGGGTAAGACACCAGTCACGGACCCGGGTTTGGGTCGTGACAACATTCCCCGGGATGACGTCTGTCACACTGTGAATACCGAGGGAACACTGAATCCGGCTGGCTGGAACCTACGCAGAGCCGTGAACGGAAGCTCGAGCTCGACCAACTCTGCATACCGAACGCCCCGAACCCCGCGAGGACCTTTCGCACCGCGGTGGATGTGCATAATCTAATCACGTGAGGTGACTCGCCTCGAAAGTTACCAAAGGACCTTGCCGCTCGCCCTCTTCGTCGCCCTTCGTTAACCCGCCGATCTCTACGCTTTCGCCGCTGCGCATAAGCCCGTACACAGGCCATGCTCAAGCCTAACTGAAGAATTACTCTTGTACAACCCTCTCTTAGATAGTCATCAAGACTCGCGGTACATCGGTATACACTCTGGCAGCCAAATCCATAGCTAGTAACAGGGTCGCTTCTTTGAAATCTCTATTCTCTGTTCCCGGTCGTGGAACTGAAGGTTCATATATCATGGCCGCAGTAGGAACTGCCGCCGCCGTGCTAAACTCTGCTGGGCCGTGACGAGCATAACTCCCGAACGCAGACCTAACTCGGTGATGGTTGGGTCTGGCCCTCGTAACCTCTCAGACTTTACTCAGCCTCCTCGCTTTGCCTCCCCTGGCCCGGGTTGCCCCACGCGGAGGCATAACGGTAAGGGAAAGAAATACGTTAGAGGGTCCAACTTACAACACAGCTCTAAGGCACGATCTCAGAGTGAGAAGAATAGAAACCAATCCTAAATATCCTATAGCCTCCTGATTATTGGTGTGGTGCACAACACACCGATAATCAAGACTCTACTGGATACGGTCTGTAGACACTTTCCGAGGATTAACTGCTCTGATACCACTTTTGTCACGACCCGAACCCGGGCCCGTGACTGGTGCCTTACCCCGGGCACCCTAGTGATACAACATCAGAGTAATCAGCGGAACATAAAACAAGACATGAAAATATTATGAAGTAAGAAACGATGTCGGAGAAAACTTCGCCTTACGGCATATATATAAATCAATTTTAAAACCGAACAGCTTACATCCCATTACAACTCGCCACAACAAAGATTACTGCACTTAAGAATGATACGACAACAATGGCGGGGCCCTGTCCCGCCATACCCCTGAATGTAAATACCTACAACGACAGGGGACTATACCACTGATAAGCCTCCGGAGAAACGGAGCTTCCCATACGCTGAACTGTGACCCCGAGAACTAGGATCAACGACTGGTGTACCTCAACCTGCGGCATGAACGCAGCCCCCCGAAGGAGGTCAGTACAACAGGTACCAAGTATGTGAAACTGAAAATACTGTAAATGAAATCATAATAGTCTATAAAGCAGGAGACATGTATGATAACCAAACTACAGTTCATAATAAATAAGCGATCATGTCAAGTCGAGGACTCACGCCTCAAAGTCATCACTCAAATGTAACTATGGGTCTCACGCCCATAACATCAATCATGCGTGGAATACCTTCCTCACCGCCAGCTTTATGATATAAAAGCACTAAGCAATACACATGAACACCGTGTCCCACTGTGTCCTAATAAAACAAGATGTAAGGCACGAAGGCATAACCGACTACTAACACCCACGATTAACAGTGGTCATAAATCGTATCATGATATCTGCTAGACCGTCACATGATCAAAGCCGTCACTCGCCGCAGATCAAATGTGCGCGCCTAGCCCCGAACTCTCCGTAGCTCCGCATAGGCCAACCTCATAGGCCCGCATGAGGTATTCTCGTGTCGAGGGTAGCTACTCCCAAGATCGCCCCGACTCGCGATCCGCATGGCCACAAAGACCGCATGACCACAAGGGCCGCAAACTAACCCGAACTCCGTAGTTCCGCATGAATCTCGGACCCGCATGAGGTATTCTCGAATCATGGTCCTGCATCACCGAAGTCTACCCCGACGGAGGCAGCTTAACCTCCGGAAATAAGTCAAGGTGAGTGGTACAATACCAACATAACGGCTGAGAGTCAAACAACTTTAAGCGCAGTCGAGGGAAAACCCCCTTTACACAAAACATCACAAGATACTAACACACGTAGCATCCTAGCATGTTTACTTATCAAATCAACAAGAAAATATTACAAGGCTATCACAAACCAACACAATCAAGTTATACACACAAGGTACATTCTAATATATGATTAACAAGATCGGGTATCTATTCCCAAAGTACTTCATACATTATATTTTAAAGATACGTTACGTTTACCAAAGTCACACAATACCCGTAGTATATAAAAATAGAGTGATTATCTTTTGAAGTAAATCAAAACACTTCTCTTCGTAAAATCAAGTAACAACATTCTTTTCCAAATGTTTCAAGTTTGCCTAATTTCAATTACTCAAGTTTCTCATTTTCGAAAGGTTTCGTAGTTCATAATTTTAATCACTTAATGATATAATTCTCCCTTAAAAGCAATTTTAGAAACATATGTCTGATACGTGAGTAGGTTATTCTTGTTTATAACAATCTTATTTAAGCAGCCATGATCTAGGAAATGTAACGTCATTTTGTCTCATCTTAGTTTCTATGCAGATGGAAGTTTCTACTGGTTTTAATAATACTTAATCACAAAACATTTCCTTTTATTAACAGCTGCAGTGGGTTTGTCGATACACATTCCGATTTCGAACTCAAGAAACATTCTTAAGCCGTTATACCTAACTTCCCATAAAGCTAGTATAACTCTTAAGTTTTCAAAACTAAGTATTACTCTTCTTTCAAAATGATTCAAAAATCTTTTGAAATACTTCAAGTTCTTTATTATCACATAACCACCGATTATAGTTCAAATCGATTACCTTTTAAAAATCATAAGTATTTTCTTACATACATAAAGTCATTATAACCAACTTCCCATAAAGTCGTTATAACACTTTATGTTTTAGACCAATCAAATACATTTAACACATGACGCTCACCGTACTACATAGTTACACGCATATCATGCTAGAAGAGATAGGAAGAGGTTCACATACCTCGCGACGATTATCGACTAATAGCAAAACGCTCCAAGTACCTCAAACCGTCGGCTACTCCTTAAGCCAAGTAGATCGCGCCACGCATGGTACTTCAACCTATAAGGCCACAAGGCGCTTATTAACATCTAGGTCTAATCGTGAGAACATTCTACGTAAAAATTGAAGATTTCCCCGCAACCGCGTAAATCTCCTCCTCTATCGAGGCCGGCTATCAAGCCAACCAGGGGGGGGGTTTATACATCTAACCGGACGTGTACAATTCTACTTCACAGTAATGCTACACAAGTCTACTGTAATACAGTCCTATGTAATTACAGTTCAGTTCTCTTCTTTAAATTCAGGCTTAAGTCAAAAGACATTGCCGCACAATTATGTTCAGTTCTATATATAGTATACATCAACTATACATTCCTACAACATGTAATTTCCAATTACAATAGAAGGTCAAGAGTGTTTACCTCGATAAGCCCAAAATTATCCGAGTTTAAATGTCGATCCTGAGCAAGGTTTAGCTCCTACTCCGTGCGCTCCGACCCGCTCCACACAACCCTTAGAAGTTCTAACCAACTTCTACTTAATACTCCAACCAACTATGGAGATTTTCCTTAGGGTTTCGGTTTAGTGACTGAAGGGAAGTATAATAGTATTTCTGGGCTTTTCGTATAAGTATAACCTTAGAATACTACAAGGTATACGGCTAAGGTAATTTGGGCATTATAACAATACTTTTGAGAGTATTTCTACCAAGAGGGGGGGGTATATATACGAGACAACACCACAAAGGGGTGTAGCCTACTACCCCACTGTGGGGGTACTCGCCAAGGGGAAAGGGCTCTCGGCCAAGGGGCCTCACAAGGAGGACGAGACAACCACTCCAAAGGGGGGGGAAGCTCTCAAGACTTTAGAAAAGTTTAGGAATGGATGAACAAGTCTTCCAAAGGGGGGGGGGGGGGTATTTATAGGACAAGACAAGGCCAACCAATGGCCAAGATCATGCCAAGTGCATAGCAAGTGTAGGGCCAAGATTCACCCATGTGTCCTTAACCAACTAACACACAAATATCCTAGCTAACCCTTGACAAAAATGGCCACACTTTCGGCCACCTTTACCGCCCACACTCCACCAATGAGAGGGTGCCAAGTGGCGCCCTCTTGTTGGTCCAACACGTTTCGTCTCTCGGAAAAATCCGCAAAAATTAGAAATGACATAGCCGGAATTTTCCCTTCGCAAGTTATGTAAAACGTTTCGTCGAAAAACGACTCTAATCGGGTGTTGTGAACAAATAATGTTCGGCCAAGCCACTTTAAAGCCCAAACTTTTCTACGAACGTCCTTACGTACATACTCTGGAAATACGGGGTATAACAACCATAGTCTTTAGATGACAAAGTCTTGCAAATGTGAGCTTGAGAAATTTGACTAAGTCAAAGGTCCCACAAGTCTTGATATTTAAAGAAGAGCTCATCCAAACCACCCATTTGTTTATATCATGACCCTCCATTACACTATATAATACTACTAGTAGTGAGACAAGCCTAACACTTAGCCATATTTAAAAAAAAAAATAGATGAACAAGAAATTGTGCTCTCGGCTTCTTCAACAAGAAGAAAGAAATTTTTTCGTTTGTTGTCCATTTAGCTCCCCACTTTAAACCAAGGTTCCTAAGTGTATTGTAAGCATATCTCAATAGAAAAATCTCGGAAAAAGATAGTTTTCGGGTTAGTCGCAAAGTGAAAACCTAGTGGCTTTTCTAGGTTTTGTTTGGAAGTTTGAAGGAAATTGGTTGGTGTTGTTCTAAGGGTCTCAAGTAGCGGATTGAAGTGCCTTGAAGAGTCTCTAAGTTGCTAAGGAGCGACTTCGGATTTGAAGATTGGATTAAGATTCGTGGAGGTATAATCTTGTTCTTTGAAAGTGTTACAAGATTATTTATTTTGTTGTTAGCTTTACATATTGCTAGCATGAAGTTGATATGTTGAAGTTTATAAGTATTATGGATTGCTTGTAGCTTTAAACCCGAAATGTAGGTAAGCCATGTTAGTTGGATTACAATTTAGTCGTTATTAGAATCGTCGCATGTTGTTGACTTGAAGATTATAGTAGTTTTAGTCGATTGCGACTTGATATCATGTATTGCTAACAACTTGGATTGAAATGGAAATTGGATAAGAATTGATGTTGTAGTGTTTCAAGTTAGCCGAATTGGGCATATAGTTGTATTAATTTGATATCGTTTGTGGGGCGGAATTTTACACGTCTAGTAGGCGTGTAATCCCCTATTGTTGATTTCATTGATTGAGCCTTAAAAGTGGCGTGTTTGGTTATTGTATTCGGCCTTGAAAAAGTTAGCAAAGTAAGTAAAAACAAAGGAGGTGCTGTCCGATTTTCCGTAGAATTTAGCGACTTAGCACCTAGAATATTCTACGTTTGAAGTAAGAGGTTAATGGACGTATTGTGACCATTATAGGTTGAAGTACTAAGTAAAGCGTATCCTACTTGAAGGATGGATTACCTATCAAGATTGAAGTACTTTGGAGCATTTTGCTACTTGTCGATAATCGTCGCGAGGTATGTGAACCTCTTCCTTTCTTTGGCATGATTCTATGTATGGAATATACCTGTGGTATCATTTCATGTTTCCTTCTACTCTTAGAAGTTAAGAGGTAGTTATGTGAATTGCTCTGTGTAGAACTTTTCCTATCTTTTGAGCATGACTAGTTGCACGTATATAGTACGGTAGACGTACAACATCTTGATATCCTTTACTAGTTTTATGAATAGCAAAGTCGGGGGAGTTAGGAGATTAACTCACTTCTTTGAAAGTGTTAAGGATGTCTAATGTTTTATTGAAAGTTAAGGGACTTGAAGAGTTTTTGAAGTATGTGATACTTGTTCCGTTTTAATCGTATATGTCCCTTGGATAGGAAATTGTTTTTGGCTAAGGTATAAAGTGAATATAACGACTTTATGGGAAGTTGGTTATAATTGCTTTATGGAAAGATAATGACTTGATTTTAGTGAAAAGGCAACTTGTTTTTAAGGCATCAATTGCCTAAGGTTGTATAATAAAAGGAGTCACTCGATTTCTAAGGTTAAGAGACTAATTGTATTTTTGAAGATAAGAGAATCGATTTGAAAGTATACAATACTTGGTTTTTAAAAGTAGAAGTCTCTTGGTTATAAAAGGAAGGAGTTTTGTCTAAAACCATAAAGGGTTATAACGACTTTATGGGAAGTTGGTTATAACGGCTTTATGGAAAGTTAAGAGAATGGTTTTCTCTAATAAAGTAATCAAAGATTTAACTTGTATTAAGGAAGGGCAATGTGATTTTAAGGTATCACTTGCTTAAAGCTTTTAAGTAAGGGTCACTTGATTTAGAAGCCGAGAAATGTATTTCTAAAAGTATCGTGACTTATGTGAAATGTACACAAGCCTGGATACTACGGGTGTTAGTATCTTGGGGTTTTACACAAAAAGGAGTCTCTTGAAAAGAATGTACGTACGTAGTACTTTGACCTGTTTAATTGAGAATAATTCTATGTGATGCCTTGATTTGTACTTTGGCTTGATAAATTGAGAATTTGTCTAAGTGTGCCTTGATTAGTACTTTGGCTTGATAAATTGAGAATTTGTCTAAGTATGCCTTGATTAGTACTTTGGCTTGTTCAATGAGAATTATTCTATTTGTGCCTTGATAAGTACTTTGGCTTGATTAATTGAGAATTAGTCTAAGTGTGCCTTGATAAGTACTTTGACTTGATTAATTGAGAATTAGTCTAAGTGTGCCTTGATAAGTACTTTGGCTTGATTAATTGAGAATTAGTCTAAGTGTGCCTTGATAAGTACTTTGGCTGGTTAATTGAGAATTAGCCTATGTGTGTTGGTGATAGCCTTTGAGTGTAAGCATTATGTTTTATTACGTTGCCGCGACTCGGTTGGAGGTCATTGTCTTGTTGTAAGTACTTGGACGCATCGGCGGTGATGTGGGATTTCACGTATGCTTGCTATTTGTAGTACTGGGTTAAATTCGGATTTTTATAAGACATGGTAGTGCTTCCGTTTGTTCGACGGTCGAGATAGGGTAAGAGTATAAGTGAGGTAAACCCCAAGATGCTATACCACCTTCTCCAGGGTAAGAGTATAAGTGAGGGGTAAACCCCAAGACATTATACCCCCTGCTTGTTTTGTTTGATGGTCGGTCGAGATAGGGTAAGAGTATAAGTGAGGGGTAAACACCCAAAATTCTTTACCACCTTCTCCAGGGTAAGAGTATAAGTGAGGGGTAGACCCCCAAGATGCTATACCACCTGCTTTACCACCTTCTCCAGGGTAAGAGTATAAGTGAGGGGTAGACCCCCAAGACGCTATACCACCGGTGGGACTTGGTGTTCATGTATGCCTATTGGTGTATTATCATATCCTGGACTGTCGGCAGTGATGTGGGATTCCACGGGCAGGAGATATATATATATGTTGTGTATGTGTACGCCGATAGTGAGGTGGGATGCCACAGGCGCGTCACATGATTATATTTTACACTTATAGTTGTCGGCAGTGATAGGGGATTCCACGGACACGCTTGATATTTGTGTGACTTGATCGCGTCCCAGATTGGGCCGGGTAGTAAATGTGCCCTCCTTAAAGGGCCGGATTATACTTATGGAAGATAAGTAAGTTATATAGTAATGAGCTTAATGATTTTTCCTAATCGTGTACATAAGAATGTGACTATAACTTTTATTGAAAATTGGAAAGGATAATGTTACACCCCGTATTTTCAGGACATGCTTTAAGAACGTACGTAAGAACTCGCAAGTGTTAAGATTTGAGACTTGTAAAAAAATTTATCGGAATTGAGAATTTGTCTAAATGTGCCTTGACAAGTACTTTGGCTTGTTAAATGAGAATTATTCCATGTGATGCCTTGATTAGTACTTTGGCTTGATAAGTTGAGAATTTGTCTAGGTGTGCCTGGATAAGTACTTTGGCTTGTTTAGTTGAGAACTGCCTATGTGTGCTGGAAATAGCCGGTTGTGTGTTATTGGTATATCAGTCGTTTCGGGGTCATTCCCCGGGTTTGTGGCATTTGCAGATTCCGTGGAATTGCTACCCACGATGCGAGGAATACCTCATGCGGGTCCGTATGACTTATGCGGTGAAATAGTCCCACGCGGCGGTCCGACCTATGCGAGGAATACCACGCGAGTCCGTATGGCTTACGCGGTGAAATAGTCCCATGCGAGAATACCTCACGCGGGTCCACGCGCCTACGCGGGTGAAATAGTCCCGAGAATAGGATGGTTAAATGATACTGCGGGTGGATGGTCCTGTTTTGATCATGAGCTTCCTATTTTATATTGTAAAGACACTACTGTTTACTCTCATTGTTAGTAAGGCACAATGTGTTGTAATTTGATTATCATATATGTCCCCGAATTTGGTTATGTTACCCTATGGTCATGCTTTAGTGATGTGGGATTCCACGGGCAGGAGATATATATGTGTTGTGTATGTGTCACGACAGGTGAGGTGGGATGCCACGCGCGTCACATGGTTATATTTACACTTATAGTCGACGGCTGATTGGGGATTCCACGGACACGCTTTGATAGTTGTGTGACTTGATCGCGTCCCGCATCGGGCGGGTAGTATATGCGCCCTCCTTAAAGGGTCGGATTATACTTATGAAAGATAAGTTAAGTTATATAGTAATGAACTTAATGATTTTTTTCCTAATTATGTGTGTAAGAATGTGGCTATAACTTTTATTGAAAATGGGAAAAGATAATAAGGTGCGATTAAGTTCATAAGTGGTAATGACACGGCAGGATCTGGTATGTATTTTTATACTTGTCCTTGTCATTCTTTTGTACAGTTATGATCTGTTTACTGTACGTTATTTCTGTTCCATATTCGCACTGTTGTTATCGACTTCTTCGGGGGGCTGCGTTCATGCCCGCAGGTTTTAGGTACCCAGGTTGGTGATCCTTGCTCTTAGGATCTTGGTTCAGTCTTTGAGAGAAAGCTCCATTTGCTCCGGAGGCTTAGCTCTTGGTACGGTTTTCCCTGAGGTAGTGGATTCATGTATCTTCAGGGGTATGGCAGGGCCCTGTCCCTCCACAGTTGTTATTCCTAGAGGTTTGTATTCACATATGTGGTTGGGCTGTAAGAACTGAGTTGTACAGTTGTACTTTTGATTATGTTTATAGTATGGAAGGCGGCCTTATCGGCCAGCCTGTGTTGTCTTTTGTTTACACATATGTTTAAGTTGTGTATGTTCCGCTGCTATTCTCTGATGTATACCTGAACAGGGTGCCCAGGTAGGGCACCAGTCGCGGCCCGGGGTCGGGTCGTGACAAAAGTGGTATCAGAGCAGTTAGTCCTCGGAAGGTGTCTACAGACCGTGTCTAGTAGAGTCTTGATTATCGATGTGTTGTGCACCACATCTATAATCAGGAGGCTGCAGGACATTTAGGATTGGTTTCCATTCTTCTCACTCTGAGATCGTGCGATAGAGCTGTATTGTTAGGGTCGTCCCTCCCTAACGAGTTATGTTGATTGCAGCTACGAGAAAGGCAGCAGTGACCCAGGAATGACTATGTGGATTGCGTATCCAGGTTGGTAATGATTATAGTATAGTTGGTATTGTGACATACATCTATACGGAGTTATGTATGAGGGTCAGACGCGTGTTGCCTAGAATGATTTTAGAAGTACCAGGAATTGGTAAAGACTAACTAGATACCGGGAAGGTATGAAATAGTTAATGAATTTTCGCCAAGGTTTTGTGTTTTATTTCGAGATGATTGGGAAAGGATGAGCTGTCTGATGGGGTAGTGAACCCTTAAGAAGCCATGTTAAGGAACCTAACGGAATGTCATGTTAATAGATTAAGCTGCGTAGTAGGCTTAAGAAAATTGTACGGATGAGGTCCGTATAGAGTAAGTAATGGTTCTTGTGATCAACGACACGATTATGGTATTATGAGCTGCTTTTGTACCCGTTCACGGGGGGACTGGTAAGGTAGGCTTGGAGCATGGAAATTGCGAGCCTAAGAATATTGACAACTGCCGAGACCTTAGATATATAAGGCTCTCTCGGGCCATAAGATTTATTATAGACCAAAAATAAGAGTTAAGTGCGACGGCGGGTCGGAGTGGGGACTCACATACGGTCTCCCATGGCCTGGAATGGAGTGGGATCAGTTGGTAGTAGTTCAGCTACATGACGGGGTCACGAGGGTGCAAGGCCCAAGTCTAGCTAATTGTTTTACGGGTTCGTGGACGCGTTCCACCGGAACCAGGTCGTGAAAGCCGGAAATGGCCTTATATTGTTTTTTTAGAGTGACTCCAAAGATTGGAGGCCAACATCGGTATGGAAGTTATGTATACTAGTGTGAGTTGGAAATACGGAAAGAGTACGACCAGTAAGAAAGATAACAACCAAGTGTAAAGGAATAGAGCCTGAATCCATAAGAACCTTTCGAGGTAACTACACCCGTGAGTATGTATGGGGTGGTAGCTGAGCGGGAATATGAGGTTTTCCCAGTGATGATACAATCGTCAGACCCTAGTAGACCTAGTAGAGAGGATTATGACAGACTTTGAGGTCATTATAAGTATGGGCTGGTTGGCTTCGTGAGTGCCAAGGATGACATCTTAGTATAAAATTATTATGTGGCCATGGGTGGCATAGGTCGTAAGAAGGGTGTAGTATAAGGAGACTATGTCGCGTCTTAATTAGATTGGACTCCGAAAGAACATTCGAGGACGAATGTTTCTAAGGGGGGAAGAATGTTACACCCCGTATTTTCAGGACATGCTTTAAGAACGTACGTAAGAACTCGCAAGTGTTAAGATTTGAGACTTGTAAAAAAAATTATCGGAATTGTGAAATTGTCGGAAAACGTAATATTATGACGAATGGGAGGGCGACACTTGTCACCCCCCTTATTGATGCCTTGGACGAAATAGGCATGGCCAAAATGGTCATTGACCATAGTCTTAAGATGTCAAAGTCTTCCTATTAATGAGCTTGAGTTTCTTGACCAAAGTCAAAGGTCCCAAGTCTTGATATTTTATAAGACTTCATCTAAACCACCCATTTGGTTACATCTTAACCCTCAATGCCCCTTTATTACACTACTAGTAGCAAGAGTGTGTCATTACACTTAGAAAAATTTCCACAAAATTGAAGAACTCAAGGAAGAGCTCTCGGCTTCCCTCCACTTTCAAAAGGAAAATTTTTCGTTTCTTGTCCAGTAAGCCCCATACTTTAAACCAAGGTTCATGAGGGTATTGTAAGTGTATCTCAATAGAAAAACCCCAGAAAAAAAGAGTTTTCGTATTAGTCGCAAAGCGAAAACCTAGTGGCTTTCTAGGTTTTGGATTGGAGGTTTGAAGGAAAGTTGTTGGTGTGGCTCTAAGGGTCTCAAGGAGCGGATTGAGGTGTCTTGATGAGGCTCTAGGTTTCTAAGGAGCAACTTCGGTTTTGAAGATTGGATTACAATTCGTTGAGGTATAATCTTGTTCTTTGAAAGTATTACAAGATTATTTATATTGTTGTTGTTAGCTTTACCTGTTGCTAGCATGAAGTTGTTAAGTTGAAGTTTATAAGTATTATGGATTACTTGTAGCTTAAGTTCGAAATGAAAAGTAAGTCATGTTAAGTTGGAATACAAATTGATCGTTTATTAGAAATCGTCGCATGTCACTTACTTAAAGATTATGGTTGTTATAATCAAATGCGACTTGATATCATGTTATGCTACCAATTTGGATTGAAATGGAAATTGAATAAGAATTGGTATTGTTGAACTTGTTATACCCCGTATTTCCAGAGTATGTACGTAAGGGAATACGTACGAAAGTCTTGCCTTAAAGATAAGCCTTGAACGTTTTATTTTGTGCACAACTCACTAAAAGAATCGTTTTCCACTAAACGCTTTCCACTTTCAGAGAGTAAATTCCGCTATGCCATTTCTTATTTTGCGGATTTTTCCGAGAGACGAAACATTTTGGACCAACGGGAGGGCAACACTTGGCACCCTCCCATTGATGGACTTGAATCGTCCATGGACGAAATTGGAGAGCCAAGGCACGTTTTTTGTGCCTTGTGCACAAGTCAAGGGTTGGTAGGATATTTGTGTTTAGTTAATCCTCACCCTACACTTGCCTTGCACTTGTCTTCATCTTGGCCATTGGTTGGCCAAGGCTTGACCTATAAATACCCCCTTAGAGATGAAGAGTTCTTCATCCACAAATCTTCCAAGTCTTGAAAAATCCTCTCCTCTCCCTTTGTAGTCTTCTCGTCCAAAAACACCTCCCTCCTCATGAAGGCCCTGGCCGAATACTCCCTAGCCTAGCCAAAAATCTACCCCCTCCCTTGGTAGAAAAGTTACCTTCTTGTATCGTTATAATGCCCAAAATACCCTAGCCCAAATACCTTAGTACTTAGTAGAAGTTGTGAAGAAACTCTAAGGTTCTTGAGCATACAACTTAGAGCAAAACCTTGCTCAGCGACTTTTCTAGGATATTATTGGGCTTACCGAGGTAACTAATCCTAACCTCTTTTGAATTAGAAATATATCTTGTTGTAGTATAAGGATAAGTATAAATACTTAGAAGTATATCACGAATAGAAATGAATCATTATCACAAGTAGGGGTTTAAAAGAAGAATAATTGAATCAGATTACATAGATCGTTTCACAAGAGACTTATATAGCTCACCGTAGGGAAGTGCTGCCCGACTTTCCGTAGAATTGTGAACCCTCTGCTTAGAATGACCTTGAGTAGTCTTTGATAGATATACGTGACCATTATAGTGACTCTGCGGCGACATATTCAACTGGCGGTGGTTTTCACGAGAAGGTATGTGATTCTTCCTAAAGCATGATATTTTACAATATATATATAGTGCGGAGACGTACGTGTTAATCGAATAATAACTACGCAATGTCTTTGACTTAAGCACGAATAACACTTACGGCAATGCCTCACGCTTAAGCACGAATAACACTTACAGAATGCCTCACGCTTAAGCCCGAATAATAAAGATCCAAAGCATTTCAAAAGAATCTCAATCATTTTAAAGAGAACTAATCGGTTTTAAAATGAAGCTTAAGAGTTATGCTAGCTTTATGGGAAGTTAAGTATAACCACTTAAGATTGATAAAAGAAACAAGTTTGCTATGTGTTTATAAATGCACTTATATTGTGAAAAGAATAATAAGATGGTTTGATAAGTAGACATGATATGATGCTATGTGTGTTAGTATCTTGTAACGCTTGTATAGGTGAGTATCCTTGTTGTGCTTATGTTGTTTAAAGATAAGTTGTTATGTTAGTATACTATCACTCACCTCTTGAGATGATACACGGGTTAAAGCGCCTCCGACGCGGGTAGACTCAAAGTGTCCAGGACCATGATTCGAGAATACCTCACGCGGTCCAGGGGCCTATGCGAGCTACGAGTTCCGTGTTAGTACGGGTTATGCCTCACGCGGTCTATGTGGCCACGCGACAATGAGTCCAGACGACGCCGAGGAGTATCTACCCCGACGCGGGTTATACCTCATGCGCCCACGTGAGTGGCCTATGCGGACTCGGAGTCCGTGATTAGGCTTGAATGATGATGGGGCGAGTGGCCTGTTTCGATCATTCGCAGCCTAGACAAGACTCATTCTGATTACCTATTGTTCTTGTTTGTGATGTGGCACTATGCGCGTTCCTCGTTGTTTCACACATATTTGTAAACCGGTTTTAAAATGATATGTTTTCATTTAAGTACTTTACGATTTCGCATACTTAGTACTGTTATCGACCTCTTCGGGGCTGCGTTCATGCCGCAGTAAGGGCAGTGCTAGATCCGCATCCTTAGGATCTCCACGTTGGTGTCGAGCTCCATCTCTTCCGAGGCTCTACTTTTGCATGATCTCCGTTGTAGATAGTTTGTACATCGAGTGGTATGGCGGGCCCCTGTCCCGCCATAGTTGTATATTTCAGAGGTCCAGAGTCATGTTGCGAAGGTCGGATGAATCGCTGAACTATGATTAATTATATATGCCGAAAGGCGATGTTTTCTCACATAAACCGTGTCTTATTTTTATAAAGCTTTCATGTCTTGTTTTATATTTCCGCGATTTCTCCGATGTATGACTACTGGGTGCCCCAGAAGGCACGACCACGCCCCGAACGGGTCGTTGACAAAAGTGGTATCGAGCGATTAATCCTCGGAAAGTGTCTACTGCACCGTATCTAGTAAGTCTTGATTATCGGTGTGTTGTGCACCACACCAATAATCGTGAGGCTATAGGATATTTAGGATTGGTTTCCATTCTTCTCATTCCGAGATCGTGCTTTAGAGTCGTGTTATAGGTTGGACCTCTAACGTATTCCTTTCTCGTAATGATTATGCCTCCACGTAAGGCAACCCGCCCGTGGCGGCAAGGCAAATGAGGAGGCGCTAGCAGACACCGAGAGTCACGAGGGCTCGTGCCCGATCTATACCGAGACGGCGAAGTTCTATGACGCCGCCAAATTTCAAAGACACCACAAGACCCACACCTCCCGTCCCACACCGGGCGAGGAGTTAGGGCACAAGGAGATGGCCCACCTTTTGGCTAAAGTTGTGGCCCGATACGAGAGAGATCGACGCGCCTGGGCCCAGCCCACCCGGCCGCACCTGGTACACCCGAGGGCGTATAGTTTGAGGCTACGAGATTTCTTGAGTCAGAGCACGGAGTTTTATGGGTCAAGGCCGAGGATGATCCGCAGGAGTTCATCCGCCTTCAGAGGATTTTGAGAGTGATCGGGCCGAGACCGAGTCCGTGATCTTTGGTTCACATAGGTCGCGTGATACCGCGATCGATTGGTTTGATTCACGGAGTTATCCCGGAGAGCACGCGTCCCGCCTACTGGGATGAGTTCTCGAGGCTTTCTCACTCACTTCTTGCCTCCACAGATGAGGCGAGGGCGCGGCCGATAGATTTTTACCGCCGAGGCAGAGAGGACGACCGCCGGGAGTACAATGTCGAGTTTGATTCATCGCTCGATATGTCCCAAAGATTGGTAGCAGATATGGAGGATAGGGTACACCGCTATGTCACCGCCAGACGACTATATGGCCGAAGTCATGTGCGGGGTTTCTCCACCGTATGGACATTACCCGCACGCAGCTCACGCCGGATGCGGCGAGCGCAGAGGTCGACGAGTGGGCGCATGACAGCAGGTTAAGGCGCCGTGACGGAGGGTCTTCGTGGTTATCGTGGGCGGCCTCGCAGCAGCCTAGATTCGCACCACGCCCGGCTGAGCACTCTCGCACCGCCCTCAAGACCCAGAGTTTTCGAGGGCGCACTGGGCCCTGTGGCTTCGTGACGCCCGCAGAGTAGCAGAGATCGCCGATCGGGACCACCCCGGTGGGCCGATGCGGTAGATCCCATTACGGAAGTGTGGTACTACTTATGGATCTTGTTACGGGCCAGGCCAGCAGGTCACTTTGCGAGGGATCGTCCGACCGGGGCAACGCGTGGTAGGCTCACCTTCAGTGTTCTGTGGGCCGCTTCATCATCTCCTACGATTACTCGCCCCGAGGCGGTGCTCGTGGGTCAGCAGGTCGCGCAGAGGTCGTGGCTCAGTCCAGCCTAGCGGTCCTCGAACCGCATTTATGCTTTGTCCACCGACAGATCGTGAGGCCTCACCGATGTCGCCAGTACCCTATCGCTCGGGTTTGATGTTTATGCCTTGATAGATCCGGTTCTACTCGCCCCATATATCTCCCCTTGTTGCTAGTAGGATAGGGATAGAGCACGAGTCCATAGACCCTTTCGAGGTAGCTACGCCTGGGTGATTCGGTAGCTCGGCGGGTATATGTGGCTTGTCTGTGACCATTTAGAGTCGTCGGACCCTAGCCGACTTGATAGAGTTGGAGATGATTGACTTCGACGTGATTATGGGGATGGATTGGCTAGCTTCGTGCTATGCCAATGTAGACTGCAGAGAGAGAGTAGTACGGTTCCAGCTTCGGCGAGCCAGGTTGTTGAGTGGGAGGAGCACTCAGACGCCGGGTAGGTTTATTTCCTACCTCAAGGCTAGGAAGATGGTGCGAAAGGGTATATCTACCATCTAGTTCGAGTGTTTGATACCGAGGTGCGTACCAGATTTTCATCGCCTCCGTAGTCACGAAGTTCCCGCACGTGTTCCCGCATGACCTCCCCGTATCCTCCCGAGGAGATTGAGTTTTGTATTGACATATTGCGGATACTCACTATTTCCATTCCGCCATACGTAATGGCACCGCCGAAGTTGAGAGAGTCAAGGATCACCTTAGGATTTGCTAGAGAAGCGGCTTCATTAGGCCCTGTTTCTCCCGGGGCGCCGATTGTTCGTGAAGAAGAAGGACGGACGCCGCATGTGTTGATTACATGTGCAACAACAAGGTGACCATTAAGAACGTATACCCTCCCCGTGATTGATGATTTGTTCGACCAGCAGTGGTGCGAGATGTTTCTCCAAGATTGATCGCGATCGGGCTATCATCAGTGCGAGTCGAGAGGTGGATGTCCCTAGGATCGCATTCGACCAGACGGGCATTATGAGTTCGTGGGTCATGTCTTTTGGGTTGACCAATGCTCCGCGGTATTCATGGATTTGATGAACCGAGTGTTCAAACCATTTTGGACACGCTTGTGATAGTGTTCATTGATGATATCTTGGTTTATTCTCGCCAGAGCAGAGCACGCGAGCATTTGGCGATCAGGCCGACGCTTCTCCAGACCCAGCAGTTACGCCAAGTTTTCCAAATGTGAGTTTTGTTGACTTCGGCGTTTCTTGGGCATATTGTCGGGCCGATGGCATTCGAGTTGATACGCCAAGATCGAGGCGATGACTTGGCCGAGACCTACTACTCCGGCTGCAGGTTCGCAGCTTACGGGCCTTGCAGTTATTATCGGCGGTTCGTGGAGAAGTTTGCTTTATCTTCGCACCATTGACTAGGCGACTCGTACGACCAAGTTTCATGGATCGATGCTTGTGAGCGTGGTTTCGATTCTTGAAGAGAGACCGACGACCGCTTCGCTTCTTACTCTTCCGCAGGGTCCAGATGGTTATGTCGCGGTATTGTGACGCGTGCATCGGTTGGGATGTGTATTGATGCAGCATGGCGGGTTATAGCATATGCATCCCGACACCAAGAAACACGAGGAACTACCCCACCCATGATTTGAGTTGCACCGTGATTCACGCCAAGATCCGAGGCACTATTTGTATGGGGTTCACGTGGATATTTATACGCACCACAAGAGCCTCCAGATATCTTCACCAGAGGAGCCGAACTTACGGCGAGACGGTGGTTGGAGCTGCTTAAGGATTACGATGTTGATATCCTATACCACCAGGGAAGGCCAATGTCAGGCGTATGCTCTTAGTCGTAGGTCACGGGGGAGCCTATCGGATGTGCAGCCAGAGAGGAGGGCATGGTTCGTGATTTGCATCGATTAGCGAGCCTCGTGTCCGCTTGATTGATTACGATAGCATGGGGTTAGAGTTCGTGAGGTTGCCGAGTCTTCCATCGCCGGCGAGGTGAAGAGGCAACAGCTGAGGATCCACTTTGATTCGATATCGTGATACGACTCTTCGTGAGGCGCGGTCCTTGAGGTAGCACCTGATGGGTGCTAAGGTTTGAGGGCGCATCGCGGTGTTCCAGATGTTTCGTGACTTCGCAGAGTTCTCGGGAAGCACATACGCAAGCGTTTCTATCCATCCGGTCGACCAAGATGTACCACGACCTTAGATCCGTGTATTGGTGGGATGGCTTGAAGAGGACGTTGCAGAGTTCGTAGCTCGCGCCCGTGTTGTCGCAGTGAAGGTAGAGCACCGCAGGCCCGTGGTTTGTTACGCATTTATCGAGATCCCGACCGAAGTGGAGGTAATCAACATGGACTTCATCACGTGATTACCTCGCACTCGCAGGAGACATGATTCTATATGGGTTATCGCCGACAGTCGACGAAATCAGCCCACTTTCTTCCCGTCAGACGACTTTTTCTACCGAGGATTATGCCGACTTTACATCCGAGAGATCGTCGATCGCACGGGTCCCTACTTCGATCATATCGCATGCAGGAGCCCGCCACGCTAACTTCCTGAGGTCCTTCCAGAGGTTTAGGACGCAGTGAGCTCGAGCATCGCATTTCATCCACGCATGCAGACGGACAGCAGAGCGCACTATCCGCACTCTTGAGGATATGTTGCGAGCCTGTGTTATTGACTTCAGTGGTAGTTGGGAGGATCATTTGCCTCTAGTTGAGTTCGCTTATAATAATAGCTACCACTCCAGTATTCAGATGGCGCCTTATGAGGCCTTGTATGGGAGGAAGTGCAGATCGCCTATAGTTTGGTTCGATGTGGGCGCAGGGCCTAGTGGGACCAGATTTGGTATACAGAAAGTGGATAAGGTGAAACTTATCCGAGAGCGCTTATCGACGGCTCGTAGTCGATGTAAGTCGTATGCAGATCATCGCTGCCGACATCTTGAGTTCGAGGTTCATGATTGGGTTTTCCTAGGTGTCACCCATGAAGGGTGTGATGAGATTCGGAAGAAGGGAAGCTCACCAAGGTACATCGGGCCGCTTCATTGTCCGCAGGTAGGCAAGGTTGCTACGAGTTGATCTGCCGTCCGATCCGAGGCGGCAATCCGTGTTTCACGATCTACGCCGAGGAGATGTATCGGATCCATCTAGGGTGCACCGATTGACGATGTCCAGTGTGATCGGGGGTTATCGTATGAGGAGATTCCCATAGCGATAGTCGATCGTCGAGTTAGCGTCCGCGACGAAGGACGGGCTTCCACAAAGTCTTGTGGGCGAACGAGCTCGGGAGGAGATGACATGGGAAGCCGAGGAGATGAGGCGGAAGTATCCTCACCTATTCCCACACCTCCGTAAATTCACTTTCCTACTTGCAAATTTTCGTTATCGCTTACGCCATGTGTTGCTGCGGCCGTGTGTGGCATTTACAATCGCTTAAGCTTCTTCGATAATCGTTTGGGAAGGAACATTCGACGAATGTTTCTGGCGAGGAGAATGTTATACCTCGTATTTCCGAGTATGTACGTAAGGGAATACGACGAAAGTCTTGCCTTAAAGATAAGCCTTGACGCTTTATTTTGTGCACAACTCACTAAAAGAATCGCTTTCCACGAAACGCTTCCACGACTTTCGTAGAGTAAATTCCGCTATGCCATTTCTTATTTTTGCGGATTTTTCCGAGAGGCGAAACATTTTGGACCAACGGAGGGCAACACTTGGCACCCTCCCATTGATGGACTTGAATCGCCCATGGACGAAATGGAGAGCCAAGGCACGCTTTTTGTGCCTTGTGCACAAGTCAAGGGTTGGTAGGATATTTGTGTTTAGTTAATCCTCACCCTACACTTGCCTTGCACTTGTCTTCATCTTGGCCATTGGTTGGCCAAGGCTTGACCTATAAATACCCCTTAGAGATGAAGAGTTCTTCATCCACAAATCTTCCAAGTCTTGAAAATCCTCTCCTCTCCCTTTGTAGTCTTCTCGTCCAAAAACACCTCCTCCTCGTGAAGGCCCTTGGCCGAATACCCCCTAGCCTAGCCAAAAATCTACCCTCCCTTGGTAGAAAAGTTACCTTCTTGTATCGTTATAATGCCCAAAATACCCTAGCCCAAATACCTTAGTACTTAGTAGAAGTTGTGAAGAAACTCTAAGGTTCTTGGAGCATACAACTTAGAGCAAAACCTGCTCAGCGCGACTTTTCTAGGATATTATTGGGCTTACCGAGGTAACTAATCCTAACCTCTTTTGAATTAGAAATATATATCGTTGTAGTATAAGGATAAGTATAAATACTTAGAAGTATATCACGAATAGAAATGAACTATTATCACAAGTAGGGGTTTAAAAGAAGAATAATTGAATCAGATTTACATGTGATCGTTTCACAAGAGACTTATATAGCTCACCTGCAGTGGAAGTGCTGCCCGACTTTCCGTAGAATTGTGAACCCTCTGCTTAGAATGACCTTGAGTAGTCTTTGATAGATATATGTGACCATTATAGTGACTCTCTGCGACATATTCAACTCGCGGTGGTTTTCACGGTAAGGTATGTGATTCTTCCTAAAGCATGATATTTTACAATATATATATAGTACGGAGACGCATACGTGTTAATCGAATAATAACTACGGCAATGTCTTTGACTTAAGCCCGAATAACACTTACGGAATGCCTCACGCTTAAGCTCGAATAACACTTACTGAATGCCTCACGCTTAAGCCTGAATAATAAAGATCTGAAAGCATTTCAAAAGAATACTGAATCATTTTAAAGAGAACTAATCGGTTTTTAAAACAGAAGCTTAAGAGTTATGCTAGCTTTATGGGAAGTTAAGTATAACCACTTAAGATTGATAAAAGAAACAAGTTTGCCTATGTGTTTATAATAGACTTATATTGTGAAAAGAATAATAAGATGGTTTGATAAGTAGACATGATATGATGCTATGTGTGTTAGTATCTTGTAACGCTTGTATAGGTGAGTATCCTTGTTGTGCTTATGTTGTTTAAAGATAAGTTGTTATGTTAGTATACTATCACTCACCTCGAGATGATACCGGGTTGTCGCCTCCGACGCGGTAGACTCAGTGATGCAGGACCATGATTCGAGAATACCTCACGCGGTCCAGGGGCCTATGCGAGCTACGAGAGTTCCGTGTTAGTATGCGGGTTATGCCTCACGCGTCTATGTGGCCACGCGACAATGAGTCCGTGACGACGCCGAGGAGTAGCTACCTCGACGCGGGTTATACCTCATGCGCCCACGTGAGTGGCCTATGCGACTCGAGTTCAGGATTAGGCTTGCGAGAATGATGATGGGGCGAGTGGCCTGCTTTCGATCATTCGCAGCCTAGACAAGACTCATTACGATTACCTATTGTTGCTCTTGTTTGTGATGTGGCACTATGCGCGGTTCTCGTTGTTTCACACATATTTGTAAACCGGTTTTAAAATGATATGTTTTCATTTAAGTACTTTACGATTCGCATACTTAGTACTCAGATCGACTCCTTCTGGGGCTGCGTCATGTCGCAGTAAGGGCAAGCAGTGCTAGATCCGCATCTTAGGATCTCCACGTTGGTGTCGGAGCTCCATCTCTTCCGAGGCTCTACTTTTGGTATGATCTCCCCGTTGTAGATAGTTTGTACAGTGGTATGGCGGCCTGCCCGCCATAGTTGTATATTTCAGAGGTCTGTAGTCATGTACAAAGGTTGCGGATGTAATCACGAACTATGATTAATTATATACGCCGAAAAGGCGATGTTTTCTCACATAAATCGTGTCTTATTTTTATAAAGCGTTTCATGTCTTGTTTTATATTTCCGCTGATTTCTCGATGTATGACTACTTGGGTGCCCCAGAGCACCAAATACTGCCCCGAACGGTCGTGATGTAACTCAAGGTGGCCGAATTTGTACTTGTGGTTTGTAATAGTTTGTTATTCATATGTATTGAACTACCTTCTATATTGTGGTGAGCCAATTGGGGTTGTATAGTTAATTATTTGTATTGGACTACCTTATAGATTGTGGTGAGCCAATTGGGGCTGTTTGGTTATTGTATTCGGCCTTGAAAAAGGTGGCAAAGTAAGTATAAACAAAGGAGGTGCTGTCCGATTTTCCGTAGAATTTAGCGACTTAGCACCTAGAATATTCTACGTTTGAAATAAGAGGTTAATGGACGTATGATGACCATTATAGGTTGATGTACTAAGTATAGCGTATCCTACTTGAAGAATGGAATAGCTCAAGGTTGAAGTACTTTGGAGCATTTTGCTACTTGTCGACAATCGTCGCGAGGTATGTGAACCTCTTCCTTCCTTTGGCATGATTCTATGTATGGAATATACGTGTGGTATCATTTCATGTTTCCTGTTACTCTTAGAAGTTAAGAGGTAGTTGTGTGATCTACTCTATGTAGAACTTTTCCTATCTTTGAGCATGACTAGTTGCACGTATGTAGTACGCTAGACGTACAACACCTTGATATCCTTTACTAGTTTGTGAATAGCCAAGTCGGGTGAGTTGGGAGATTAACTCACTTCTTTGAAAGTATAAAAGATGTCTTAAGTTTTAGTAAAGTTAAGGGACTTGAAGAGTTTTAAAGTATGTGATACTTGTTCCGTTTTAAACGTATAAGTCCCTTGGATAGGAAATTGTTTTTGGCTAAGGTATAAAGGGAATATAACGGCTTTATGGGAAGTTAGTTATATTTGCTTTATGGAAAGATAAGTGATTTGATTTTAGTGAAAAGGCCACTTGTTTTTAAGGCATTAATTGCCTAAGGTTTTATAATAAAAGGAGTCACTTGTTTTCAAAAGGTTAAGAGATTAATTGTATTTTTGAAAGTTATGAGAATTGATTTGAAAGTATTTAATACTTGGTTTCAAAAAGTAGAAGTCTCTTGGTTATAAAAGGAACGTGTTGGTCTAAACCATAAAGGGTTATAACGCCTTTATGGGAAGTTGGTTATAACGGCTTTATGGAAGGTTAAGAGAATGGTTTCCCTAATAAAGTAATCAAAGAAATAACTTGTGTGAAGGAAGGGCAAATTGTCTTAAAGGTACCAATTGCTTAAGGTTTCTAATAAAGAAGTCACTTGATTTAGAAGCCGGTAATTGTATTTCTAAAAAGGTATTGTGACTTGTCTTGAAAGGTGGATAGGACTTGATACTACGGTTGTTAGTATCGGGGAAGTTTTATTTGGAAAGGAGTCTTTTGAAAAGAATGTACGTACGTAGTACTTTGGCCTGTTTAATTGAGAATTATTCTATTTGTGCCTTGATTAGTACTTTGGCTTGATAAATTGAGAATTTGTCTAAATGTGCCTTGACAAGTACTTTGGCTTGTTAAATGAGAATTATTCCATGTGATGCCTTGATTAGTACTTTGGCTTGATAAGTTGAGAATTTGTCTAAGTGTGCCTGGATAAATACTTTGGCTTGTTTAGTTGAGCGCCATGTGTCTTTGGAAATAGCGGTTGTGTGCTATTGGTATATCGGTCGTTTGGTCATTCCGGGTTTGTGGCATTTGGATTCCGTGGAATTGCTACCGCGATCGAGGAATACCTCATGCGGGTCCGTAAGGACTTATGCGGGTGAAATAGTCCCATGCGGGCGGGTCCAGCCTATGCGAGGAATACCTCATGCGAGTCCGTAAGGGCTTATGCGGGTGAAATAGTCCCATGCGAGGAATACCTCACGCGGGTCCACGCGGCCTATGCGGGTGAAATAGTCCCAGGAATAGGATGGTTAAATGATACTGCGGGTGGATGGTCCTGTTTTGATCATGAGCTTCCTATTTTATATTGTAAAGACACTACTGTTTACTCTCATTGTTAGTAAGGCACAATGTGTTGTAATTTGATTATCATATATGTCCCCGGATTTGGTTATGTTACCCTATGGTCATGCTTTAGTGATGTGGGATTCCACGGGCAGGAGATATATATGTGTTGTGTATGTGTACGCCGACAGTGAGGTGGGATGCCACGGGCGCGTCACATGGTTATATTTTACACTTATAGCTGTCGACAGTGATGGGGGATTCCACGGACACGCTTTGATAGTTGTGTGACTTGATCGCGTCCCAGATTGGGCCGGGTAGTATATGCGCCCTCCTTAAAGGGCCGGATTATACTTATGAAAGATAAGTTAAGTTATATAGTAATGAACTTAATGATTTTTTTCCTAATTATGTGTGTAAGAATGTGGCTATAACTTTTATTGAAAATGGGAAAAGATAATAAGGTGCGATTAAGTTCATAAGTGGTAATGACACGGCGTGATCTGTTATGTATTTTTATACTTGTCCTTGTCATTCTTTTGTCTGATTATGATCCGCTTTCATGCGTTATTTACATTCCATATTAAATTTTTGTTATGACCCCCGGGGCTGCGTTAAATGCCGCGCAGTTTTAGGTACCAGGTTGGTGATCCTTGCTCTTAGGATCTTGGTTGATCTTTGAGAAAGCTCCATTTGCTCGGAGGCTTAGCTCTTGTGCAGTTTTCCACGAGGTAGTGGATTCATGTATATTCGGGGTATGGCGGGGCCCTGTCCATACGATTGTTATTCCTAAGTGCGTATTCACATATGTGGTTGGGTAAGAACCGAGCCAGGTTGTATTTTTTATTATGTTTATAGTATGGAAGGCGGCCTTATCGGCCAGCCTATGTTGTCTTTTGTTTACACATATGTTTAAGTTGTGTATGTTCCGCTGCTATTCTCTGATGTATACCTGAACAGGGTGCCCAGGTAGGGCACCAGTCGCCGCCCGGGGTCGGGTCGTGACAGATAATAAGGTGCGATTAAGTTCATAAGTGGTAATGACACGGCCAGATCTGGTATGTATTTTTATACTTGTCCCTGTCATTCTTTTGTACAGTTATGATCTGTTTACTATACGTTATTTCTGTTCCATATTAAATTTGTTATCGACCCCGCCGGGCTGCGTTAAATGCCCGCAGATATTAGGTGCGCAGTTGGTGATCTCGCTCTTAGGATCTCGGTTGATTTTGAAAAAGCTCCATTTGCTCGGAGGCTTATCTCTTGTGCAGTTTCCACGAGGTAGTAGATTCATGTATATTCAGGTATGGCGGGGCCTGTCCATACGATTGTTCTGTTAAAATTCTTAAGTGCAGTAGTCACATGTGTGGAGTCGGTTTGTAAAGGAAGGCAACCGCTTGGTTGTATCTATATATGTCGAGGATGGTAGCCTTATCGGCTAACTTTGTTGTTTACTTGATTGTGTTATTTTATAAGTTTCATGTATGTTCACTGATTATCTCGATATATACCGTAAGGGTGCCTGGGTAGGCACTAGTCGCGAGCAGGGTCGGTCGTGGCGGATATGTCCCTGCGTTAGTAGCAAATATGGAGGGCGAGTGCACCGCTACGTCACGGGGCTCGATGACTACTTAGCGAGGCTTGCTCGGGTGTAGCTCTTCACGGGCATGGACATTTCCGTATCTGAGTTTATGCACGAGGATGGAGGCGTAGAGACCGATGTAGGAACCATGATCGGCGTAAGAGGCGAAGACGGCAGGTCCTATGGTAACTTCGGCGGCAGCCTCTGCGGAGATCCGAATATATACCTCATCCGATTCAGTGGTCCTCCATAGTCTTGAGGATGTCGGGAGTGTTCGGAGCGGTCGGGGCTCGAGTTCAGATTTTCGGGAAGCGGTGTTAGCGGATGAAGCCACCCCTACCTCGTTGTGACCGTTGTGGTAGGCTCCATTGTGGGGAGTGTCGTGCTAGTTTGGGAGTTTGTTTTACATACGGCCAGCAGGGCCATTTTGCGAGAAACTATCCAACCAAATGTGGCACTAGTGGGATAGCACAGACTACGGGATCAGTTGCGGGTTCTTCACCTTCCATAGCTAGGCAGGATGTTCATACACCGGCAGGCCACGGCAGAGGTCGCGGTGGAAGTTCCCAGTTTTAGCGGTCCTTTGAACCGCCTATTTGATTTTCAGGTATATCCTTAACCCTCTAGAGACTAGTTTGTATTGATGTTATGATGATGTGTTAAGTGTTGTGTTCAGATAACATTGTGATAATTGTGATTAGAAAACATGGGCAGTTAGAAATGTAAGTTTGGGGTCAGGAAATTTGTGAACCTTAGAAATTATGACAGTTGAGACCTTAGATGTAAGGCCGTCTTGAGTAAAAGATTTTGCGGGTGATCTTTGTCGGAGTGCATTATATGCATAGGGTGTATTAGTGCGATATTTCCATGGGTTGTGTAAGATGAAAGTGGTAGCTTTCATGACTTGTATAGGTAAGATTGTTCCGGATCGGGGAACAAAAGTTTGGCGCGATAGCGGGTCGGGTTGAGGCCAGATCGCGGGTCAACCCGCAGCCCGGTTTGAGGTAGGGTCAGTTTGAGGTGGTCCCGCCAGGTGGTAGGATCACGAGGGTACAAAGCCCAGGTTTAGGTAACCATCATATGAGTTCGTGGATATGTTCGACCAGAATCAGATCGTGAAGGCCGGGGATGGCCTTAGAGGAAATCGAAGCTAGTAAGGTGACCAAGTTGGATAGTAGAAACCCCAAGAGTTCGAAAGCAGAAGCGATGACTGAAATATGGTGCGTGTAATAGAAAGAATTCAGGTATACGAGAAGTGTACGACGAGTAAGGAAAGAAGTGAACATGGGTTAAGAGAAGGGGAATGATCATTTTGTGAAGTAACAAGGTAAAGAAAGTATCCTTTAGACCAAGGGTGGAAGCTGTAGTGTTGTTATACACATTAGAGGTGATTTCTCGTTGGCTTGGATTTGAGTTTTTGCGCGTATGTTATACTATGGCCATTGGTGGCATAAGTGGTTTTGTAAGTATAGTAGTGAAGACTATACCAGCGCATGTATGTTTTGAGACTTAGAAGGAACATTCGGGACGAATGTTTCTAAGGGGGGAAGAATGTTACACCCCATAGTTCCAGGGTATGTATATGAGGACGTACGTACGAGAATACGACATTTAAATTAAAAGGAAGAAAGATGTGATTTTTTTTCGACGGAAAAGTTTCCGGATTTTGTGAAGGAAAAAGGTTCGTTTATGGGAATTGGATTCCCGGATTTGGTATTCGGACTTTTTGGAATATTTGAGAATTATGGAATTTTATTTCCGGAATTGGTCACGTGGGTCCCACGGGGAAAATTTACGGTTTTGTGGGGCCCACTTTATTTTCGGATTTTTGGCATTACGGATATTTTCGGAAGATGAAATATTTTGGACGAGTAGGGGGGAGACACGTGTCACCACCATGTGGCCAAGTGGCCGAATTAATGAGGGACACATGGCCTTGGACGGTTTGGTGAGGGGACAAGTGGCAAGCCACTTGTCCCATTTTTGTGGTGGACACTTGGTTGGTAAAAGCCACACACACTTGGACCCAATCCTCACCATACACTTGCTTTAATCCTAGCCCTTGATTTATCTATAAATACCCCTTATGTTGCAAGACTTCTTCATCACTTACTAATTATTTCTAAGTAACAAAAATACTTCCCCTTGTTGAGGTTCTCGTCCCACACACCCCCCCCCCCCCCCCTCTTGTGAAGCTCTCGTCCGAAATCCCCCCCTCCTTGTAGAAATTTCTTCAAGTATTGTTTTTATCCCATATACCTTAGCCTAGTATCCCTAGTAGTATTCCAAAGCTATTTCAATACTAAGAGCCCGAAAATACTACTTTTTCCAATAGTCGCAAAATGAAGCCCTAGAAAAATCTTCATAGCTTAGATGAAGTGTTGAGAGAAGTTGTTTAGAAACTTCTAAGGGTTGCTTGGAGCGGGTTGGAGCGTAAGGATTTGGAGCTAAACGTTGCTCAGGATCGACTTATAATCTTGGATAATTTTGGGCTTATCGAGGTAATGATCTATGTCCCTCTATTGTAATTGGATATTACATATTGTAGTAGTTTAGAATTGAGTATAAGATATATTGGAGGGATGATTATAAAGAATTGAACTGTATTTACATTGAATGTATTCTGATGAGACTGGTAGTATTATTGTGGGGCAGTGTTGTACACGACCGGTGAGACGTGTAACCCCCCGTAGGAGTTGTTGGCTTGATCGCGGGCCTTGATAGAGGAGAGATTTATGTGGTCATGCGGGGAGAGTCTGCGAATTTTCCGTAGAATAAGGAACCTTGTACATAGAATTGTTCTACGAAGAAATCTAGAGGTTGATAGACGTTTTGTGGCCTTTATAGGTTTAAGTACTACGAGTAGCATATTCTACTTGAAGGGTGGAAAAGGCTAGCAGGGTTATAGTACTTTGGAGCGTTTTGCTAATTGTCGATAATCGTCGCGAGGTATGTGAACCTCTTCCTATATTTTCTAGCATGATTGTGTGAACTATGTAGTACGGTAGACGTACGTGTGCTAAATGAATTTGGTTGGTTTAAAACATAAAGTGTTATAACGGCTTTATGGGGAGTTTGTTATAACAACTTTATGTAGGTAAAGAAATGGTTTGTGGTTTTTAAAAGATAAGAGACTTGACTTATAAATGACTTGATGTGAAATATTAAGGACTTGAATTGTGTTAAAAAGTTGTGAAACCGCATTTATGAGAAATGGGTAATTGGGTTTTAAAAGGAATATGTTATATTGATTTCGGAAATGAGAATAAGTATCGAACAAACCACTGCAGCGTTAATAAAGGAAAATGTATTGACAAATAATTAATTATATTAAAACCAGTAGAAACCTCCATCTGCATAGAAGCTAAGATAAGAAAAAATTGTATTACATTTCCTAGATCATGGCTGCCCTAATAAGAATTATTATAATCAAGTTTTGATTTTCTTAAAATTCCAAAGTAAGGAACTTGATTTCTAAAAGAAAAGAGACTTAAGAATTTGAAGTGTTTTGGTTTAAAAGAAAGGCATGGTTTTGTCTTAAATTGGTTTAAAACATAAAGTGTTATAATAGCTTTATGGGAAGTTAGTTATAACGACTTTATGGAAACAAAAGAATAGTTTTATTATTGGATTTAAAATGGTAACTTGATTTTGGGAAAAGAGAAGTAACTTGAGTTTAAAAGTATAAGTAACTTATTTTCAAATATCGAACTTTTCTTGATGAGAAAAATATAAGTGGCTTGGTTTTAAAAGGTAGGAGTACCTTGATCTTAAAAGGGTTGGTTACTTGGGTTTTAAATGTATACTTGACGTTGTTCTAAAAGTGTAAGCCACTTGGTTTAAAAAAGTGTAAAGTACTTGATTTTAAAACATGAACGTATTTGGTACTACGGATAATAGTATCGAGTTGTTTTTACGTAAAAAGAGATCTTTTTGAAAGGATTAATGTATGTAGTACTTTGGGGTTAAAACCCGGATTTGTTGTAATAAAATGAAAGTCTATGAGTATGTTGAACTTGCCTATGCTTGTGGTGATAGCCTTTGTTGTGCAAGTGTTGTATTTCTGTGCTCTGGCGTCTCGTTGGAGAATTGGCTATCCGGTTGATTGATGGACATACCGACACGATGGGTGGCCAGCGGGTATGCTTCCACTATATCGATCCTTTTGGACATACCGACGATGGGTGGCCCGGGTATGCTTCCATTAAGTGTTATCTTGTTATTTGCTTTGGACATACTGACACGATGGGTGGCCCACGAGTATGCTTCCATTATGATTGTTATCTTGTTATTTCCTTTTGGACATACTGACATGATGGGTGGCCCACGGGTATGCTTCCATTATGAGTGTTATCTTGTTATTTGCTTTGGACGTACTGACACGATGGGTGGCCCACGAGTATGCTTCCATTATGATTGTTATCTTGTTATTTCCTTTGGACATACTGACACGATGGGTGGCCCACGGGTATGCTTCCATTAGGATGGTTCCATGGCCATGCTTATACCGAGGTAAGACGCAGGGCACGCGGCGTTGTCTTGAGTTAAATTCGGGTTATATTTGAGTGATGACTTTACGGCGTGAGTCACGACTTGACATATCGCTAATATATATTGTGAATCGTAGTTTGGTTATTATACATGTCTCTGCTTTATATAGACTATTATGATTTCATTTCTGATATTTCGATTTCACATACTTGGTACTGTTATCGACCTCCTTCGGGGCTGCGTTCATGCCGCATGTAAGTACACGGTTGTGGATCCTCGCCATAGGATCACGATTCGGCGTTCGGAAGCTCGTTTCTCGAAGCTTATCTTTGGTATAGTCCCCTGTTGTTGTTGGTACTTACATTCAGGGGTATGGCGGGGCCCTGTCCCGTCATAGTTATTGTTACATTCTTAGAGGTCTGTAGTACTGTTGTGGGCAGGGTTTGTAAAGGATTTAACTGTTCGGTTTGAACTATGTATATATTCAGAAAGGTGACCGTTTTGGTTAGCCTGTTTTTTATTGTATGTCTTGTTTCATGTTTAAGTTTTTATTTCCGCTGATTTTCTCTGATGTTGTATCACTAGGGTGCCCGGGGTAAGGCACCAGTCGCGGGCCCGAGGTCGGGTCGTGACAGAATTAATACTAGTAGTTGGATTATTTCTAGTAGGTCAGAGAGGATTAAACCTAATAAGACAGCTCTACTGCACGATCTTAGAGAGAGAAGAATGGAAACCAATCCTAAATGTCCTGTAGCCTCCTGATTATAGATGTGGCGCACAACACACCGATAATCAAGACTCTACTAGACACGGTCTGTAGACACTTTCCGAGGACTAACTGCTCTGATACCACTTTGTCACGACCCGACCCCGGGACCGCGACTGGTGCCCTACCTGGGCACCCTTACAGGTACATATCAGAGATAATCAGCGGAACATACATGAAACTTATAAAATAAAACAACAGAAGTAAAACAACAGGTTAGCCGATAGGGCTACCTTCTTGGACATAAATATATACAACCGAAGCAGTTGCCTCATTTCTTTACAAACTGACCCACAATATGTGACTACAGACCTCTAAGAGTTTTAACATAACAACTGTGGAGGGACAGGGCCCCGCCATACCCCTGAATATAAATGAATCTACAACCTCAGGGGAAACCGTACCAAGAGATAAGCCTCCGGAGCAAATGGAGCTTTTTCCCAAAAACTGAACCGAGATCCTAAGAGCAAGGATCACCAACCTGTGCACCTAATACCTGCGGGCATGAACGCAGCCTCAAGAGGGTCGAGACAACAGTCTTGAATATGAAACGAAATAACGTCTGATAAGAAATGATCATAACTGTACAAAAGAATGACAGGGACAAGTATAAACAAAATACATACCAGATCCTGCCGTGTCATTACCACTTATGAACTTAATCGCTCCTTATTACCTTTTCCCATTTTCAGTAAAAGTTATAGCCACATTCCTATGTACATGATTAGGAAGAATCATTAAGTTCATTACCGTATATATTACCTATCTTTCATAAGTATAAACCGCCGCTTTGGGAGGCGCTTATACTACTACTGGCCAAACGGGACGCGATCAAGGTCACATAGTGCGCGTAAGGTATCGCCGGACCATTCTGGGTCGATAATGTCATATAGTGCGCGTGAAGGTATCTCGTCCGGCCCATTCTCGGTCGATAATGTCATATAGTCGCGTAAAGGTATCTTGCCGGCCCATTCTCGGTCGATAATGTCATATAGTACGCCCATAAAGGTATACTTCGGCCCATTCTGGGTCGATAATGTCATATAGTGCGCGTAAAGGTGTCTTGGCGGCTATTCTGGGTCGATAATGTCATATAGTGCGCGTAAAGGTATAATGCGGCCCATTCACGGGGCGATAATGTCATATAGTGCGCGTAAAGGTATCTTGCGGCCCATTCCTGGGTCGATAATGTCATATAGTCTGCCCGTAAAGGTATACTGCCCGGCCCATTCCTGGGTCGATAATGTCATATAGTCTGCCCGTAAAGGTATACTACCCGGCCCATTCCTGGGTCGATAAAGTCATATAAAACCCGGGAATTTAACCCAACGTACCACGCACCTCTACTCCTTTAGAAAGACTCTTTTTCAAATAAAACTTCCCAGATACTAACAACTATAGTATCAAGTCCTATCCACCTTTCAAGACAAGTCACAATACCTTCTTAGAAATACATTTACCGGCTTCTAAATTAAGTGACTTCTTTATTAAAAACCTTAAGCAATTGGTACCTTTAAAATCAAGTTGCCTTTTCACTAAAATCAAGTCATTTATCTTTCCATAAAGCAAATATAACCAACTCCCCATAAAGTCGTTATATTCACTTTATGCCTTAGCCAAAATACAATTTCCTATCCAAGGGACTTATACGTTTAAAACGGAACAAGTATCACATACTTCAAAACTCTTCAAGTCCCTTAACTTTAATAATACTTAAGACATCCTTTATTCTTTCAAAGAAATGAGTTAATCTCCTAACTCACCCGACTTGGCTATTCATAAAACTAGTAAAGGATATCAAGGTGTTGTTCGTCTACCGTACTACATACGTGCAACTAGTCATGCTCAAAAGATAGGAAAAGTTCTACATAGAGTAAATCACACAACTACCTCTTAACTTCTAAGAGTAGGAGGAAACATGAAATGATACCACAGGTATACTCCATACATAGAATCATGCCAAAGGAAGGAAGAGGTTCACATACCTCGTGAGGATTGTCGACAAGTAGCAAAATGCTCCAAAGTACTTCAACCTTGATAGCTATTCCATCCTTCAAGTAGGATACGCTATACTTAGTACTTCCACCTATAATGGTCACAATACGTCCATTAACCTCTTACTTCAAACGTAGAATATTCCAAGTGCTAAGTCACTAAATTCTACGGAAAATCGGACATCACCTCCTTTGTTTCTACTTACTTTGCCACCTTTTTCAAGGCCGAATACAATAACCAAACACGCCACATTTAAGGCCCAATCAAAGCAATTAGCAATAGGGGATTACACGCCTACTAGACGTGTAAAATTCTGCCCCACAATAGATATCAAACTAATACAAACTATATGTCCAACTCGGCCACTATGAGTACCATAACACCAATTCTTATCCAATTTCCATTTCAATCCAAGTTGTTAGTATAACATGATATCAAGTCGCATTTGATTACAACTACTATAATCTTCAAGTAGGCAACATGCGACGATTCTAGTAAACGACCAAATAGTAATCCAACTTCACATGGCTTACATTACATTTCGGATTTAAGGCTACAAGAAATCCATAATACTTATAAACTCCAACATATCAACTTCATGCTAGCAACATGTAAAGCTAACAACAACAATATATATATAATCTTGTAACACTAATAAGAGACAAGATTATACCTCAACGAATCTCAATCCAACTCCAAATCCGAAGTCGCTCCTTAGCAACTTAGAGACTCTCCAAGACACTTCAATCCGCTACTTGAGACCCTTAGAACCACACCAACAACTTTCCTTCAAACTTTCAATCCAAAACCTAGAAAGCCACTAGGTTTTCACTTTGCGACTAACCCGAAAACTATCTTTTTCCGAGATTTTTCTATTGAGATATGCTTACGATACACTCAAGAACCTTGGTTTAAAGTGGGAAGATTATTGGACAACAAACAAATTTTTTTTCCTTTTGTAAATGAGAGAACCCGAGAGCTACCACTATGTGTTCTTGATTTTCTTGAAATATTTTCTAAGTATGGAACTTAGTCTTGCTACTAGTAGTGTTATAAAGCACAAAGGAGGGTCAAGATGAAAACATTTGGGTGGCTAGGATAAGCTCTTATTAATTATCAAGACTTGTGGGACCTTTGACTTAGTCAATTTTCTCAAGCTCACACTTGCAAGACTTTGTCATCTTAAGACTATGGTCAATGACCATTTTGGCCATGCCTATTTCGTCCAAGGCATCACAAGGGGGGGTGACACGTGTCGCCCTCCCATTCGTCACAATAGTACGTTTTCCGATAATTCCATAATTCCGATAAATTTTTACAAGTCTCAAATCTTGACACTTATGAGTTCTTACGTACGTTCTTAAAACATGTCCTGTAAATACGGGGTGTAACATTCTTCCCCCCTTAGAAACATTCGTCCCCGAATGTTCTTTCGGAGTCATACTTATAATTTAGCGACATAGTTCCATTTCACAACCCGACATACCAACAATGCCACACATGGCCCTAATACCTCGCACACGCATGTCTGTCCATCATAAGCCCAAAAGAGATTATCTTTTCGAACTTCCAACTCCTTCTAACATATACATAGTCTCAATATAATCTGTTCATAAAACTTAAACATACCACAACTTTATCATGCATACAAGTTTCTAAAGGGGCCAAAGACATACCTGAAATCATATAGGCGGTTCAAAGGACCGCTAAAACTAGGAATTCCCACCACGACCTCTGCCACGGCCCGTCGGTGCATGAACATCCTGCCTAGCTATTGAAGGCGAAGAACCATGGCCCGATCCGATGGCGGTGTTGTCCACCAGGACCTCTATAAGGACACTCTCTTAACATATGGCCTAGACGACCACAAGAAAAACAAGCACCCGTACCGGCGCGACATACCCCAGAATGTAACCTACCACACTGGGCGCATTGAGGCAAAGGTGGTCTCGACTGACTGGAACCCCCATCTCCCTTAGGCTCTGAAGCTCTAGAGACCTGACCGGCCCCTGCATTCCCGGGGTTGTGAAACCCTCCGCTGGAAAACTGTGGAGGAGCACTCGGTGCTGGCTGCAATGTAGACCTATTTCGCTCATCGAGGTGTCGCCTCAGCGCCTGAGACCTGTTGTCCCGGCCTCTTGGGCTGGCCTGAGTCAATCTGATCCTCCCTCTCTCTATCCTCTATCCCCTGCGCATAGGCCTGCATCCTAGCAATGTCCATACCGGGCTGAAGAGCCACCCCCAAGCTTGCAGTAATCATGTGACGGTCTAGCCCCATCACATAACGATGAACTCTATCCGTCATGTTAGCTACAATGGTGTGCGCATGCCTGGCCAAGGAGTCAAACTCCAGGCTATACTCCCTGATAGTCCTCCCATTCTGCCTCAAGGTCAAAAATCTATCTACGCGGGCCCTCCTCATCTCAGGAGGCAAAAAGTGATCCATAAAGGCCTCTGTGAACTCCTCCCAAACAGCTGGAAGAGCATCATCCCCTCTCGTCAGCACCCATGACTCAAACCAGTTCAACGCAATATCGCGTAACCGGTAAGAGGCTAGTATAACAGACTCTGTCTCCGAAGCCTTAAGAACCTGCATAGTCCGCTGTAGCTGCCGAACGAACTCCTGCGGATCCTCCTCAGACCTCGAACCATAAAACTCGGGCGGATGACAACCCAGAAAATCCCGGATCCGCAAACTGTCGGCTCTAGGGTTAGCTACCTGCTCCTGTCGGCGCTGCCCTACCACTATGTCAGTCAATAGTCTGATCTGTTCTCCATAATCCCTGTACTCTGCCCCTGGCTGAGGCTCGAGGCAGATGCAGGAACCTCTGGAGCTCTTTGCCGCCTCGGCTCTCTATCTTGGCGTGGTGAACTCATCGCCCGCCTACTACCTCGTGCATAGTGCGTGCCGAGTCTGGTAACCCTCTGCGCACCTCTAGCGCCTCCTGCTTTGCCTTCTACAGGCCTGGTCGCCAGGAGGCATAAGCGTTTCATAAGAATAGGTCGAGAGGATTCAACCTAATAAGACGACTCTCTTGCACGATCTTAGAGAGAAGAATGGAAACTAATCCTAAATGTCTCAGTAGCCTCACGATTATAGATGTGGTGCACAACACATCGATAATCAAGACTCTACTAGACCGCGATGCGTAGACACTTTCCGAGGACTAATCGCTCGATACCACTTTGTCACGACCAGGCCGGGATCGCGGCGTGCCCTACACAGGCACCCTTACAGGTACATATCAGAGATAATCAGCAGAACATACATGAAACTTATAAAATAAAACAACAGAAGTAAAACAACAGGTTAGCCGATAGGGCTACCTTCCTGGACATAAATATATACAACCGAAGCAGTTGCCTCATTTCTTTACAAACTGACCCACAATATGTGACTACAGACCTCTAAGAGTTTTAACATAACAAATGTGGCGGGACAGGGCCCCGCCATACCCCTGAATATACATGAATCTACAACCTCAGGGGAAACCGTACCAAGAGATAAGCCTCCGGAGCAAATGGAGCTTTTTCCCAGCGACCGAGATCCTAAGAGCAAGGATCACCAACCTGTGCACCTAATACCTGCGGGCATGAACGCGGCCCGAAGAAGTCGATACAACAGTGCGAATATGGAATGAAATAACGTCTGATAAAAGATCATAACTGTACAAAAGAATGACAGGGACAAGTATAAACAAAATACATAACAGATCCTGCTATGTCATTACCACTTATGAACTTAATCGCTCCTTATTACCTTTTCCCATTTTCAGTAAAAGTTATAGCCACATTCCTATGTACATGATTAGGAAGAATCATTAAGTTCATTACCGTATATCTTACCTATCTTTCATAAGTATAAACCAGCCGCTTTGGGAGGCGCTATACTACCCGCCCAATCGACGCGATCAAATCACATAGTCCGCGTAAAGGTATCTTGCGGCCCATTCACGGGTCGATAATGTCATATAGTCCGCGATGGGTATCTCGCGGCCCATTCTCGGGTCGATAATGTCATATAGTCTTCCGTAAGGTATCTTGCGGCCCATTTCTGGTCGATAATGTCATATAGTGCGCCCATAAAGGTATACCGCGGCCCGTTCTGGTCGATAATGTCATATAGTGCGCGTAAGGTATCTTTGCGGCCCATTCTCGGTCGATAATGTCATATAGTGCGCGTAAAAGTATACTTCGGCCCATTCTGGTCGATAATGTCATATAGTGCGCGTAAAGGTATCTTGCGGCCCATTCCTGGGTCGATAATGTCATATAGTCTGCCCATAAAGGTATACTACCCGGCCCATTCCTGGGTCGATAATGTCATATAAAACCCGGGAATTTAACCCAACGTACCACACACCTCTACTCCTTTAGAAAGACTCTTTTTCAAATAAAACTTCCCAGATACTAACAACTATAGTATCAAGTCCTATCCACCTTTCAAGACAAGTCACAATACCTTCTTAGAAATACATTTACCGGCTTCTAAATTAAGTTACTTCTTTATTAAAAACCTTAAGCAATTGGTACCTTTAAAATCAAGTTGCCTTTTCACTAAAATCAAGTCATTTATCTTTCCATAAAGCAAATATAACCAACTCCCCATAAAGTCGTTATATTCACTTTATGCCTTAGCCAAAATACAATTTCCTATCCAAGGGACTTATACGTTTAAAACGGAACAAGTATCACATACTTCAAAACTCTTCAAGTCCCTTAACTTTAATAATACTTAAGACATCCTTTATTCTTTCAAAGAAATGAGTTAATCTCCTAAATCACCCGACTTGGCTATTCATAAAACTAGTAAAGGATATCAAGGTGTTGTTCGTCTACCGTACTACATACGTGCAACTAGTCATGCTCAAAAGATAGGAAAAGTTCAACATAGAGTAAATCACACAACTACCTCTTAACTTCTAAGAGTAGGAGGAAACATGAAATGATACCACAGGTATATTCCATACATAGAATCATGCCAAAGGAAGGAAGAGGTTCACATACCTCGTGACGATTGTCGACAAGTAGCAAAATGCTCAAAAGTACTTCAACCTTGATAGCTATTCCATCCTTCAAGTAGGATACGCTATACTTAGTACTTCCACCTATAATGGTCACAATACGTCCATTAACCTCTTACTTCAAACGTAGAATATTCCAAGTGCTAAGTCACTAAATTCTACGAAAAATCGGACAGCACCTCCTTTGTTTCTACTTACTTTGCCACCTTTTTCAAGGCCGAATACAATAACCAAACACGCCACATTTAAGGCCCAATCAAAGCAATTAGCAATAGGGGATATCAAGTCGGCCACTATGAGTACCATAACACCAATTCTTATCCAATTTCCATTTCAATCCAAGTTGTTAGTATAACATGATATCAAGTCGCATTTGATTACAACTACTATAATCTTCAAGTAGGCAACATGCGACGATTCTAGTAAACGACCAAATAGTAATCCAACTTCACATGGCTTACATTACATTTCGGATTTAAGGCTACAAGAAATCCATAATACTTATAAACTCCAACATATCAACTTCATGCTAGCAACATGTAAAGCTAACAACAACAATATATATATATAATCTTGTAACACTAATAAGAGACAAGATTATACCTCAACGAATCTCAATCCAACTCCAAATCCGAAGTCGCTCCTTAGCAACTTAGAGACTCTCCAAGACACTTCAATCCGCTACTTGTGACCCTTAGAACCACACCAACAACTTTCCTTCAAACTTTCAATCCAAAACCTAGAAAGCCACTAGGTTTTCACTTTGCGACTAACCCGAAAACTATCTTTTTCCGAGATTTTTCTATTGAGATATGCTTACGATACACTCAAGAACCTTGGTTTAAAGTGGGAATATTATTGGACAACAAACAAATTTTTTTTCCTTTTGTAAATGAGAGAACCCGAGAGCTACCACTATGTGTTCTTGATTTTCTTGAAATATTTTCTAAGTATGGAACTTAGTCTTGCTACTAGTAGTGTTATAAAGTACAAAGGAGGGTCAAGATGCAAACATTTGGGTGGCTAGGATAAGCTCTTATTAAATATCAAGACTTGTGGGACCTTTGACTTAGTCAATTTTCTCAAGCTCACACTTGCAAGACTTTGTCATCTTAAGACTATGGTCAATGACCATTTTGGCCATGCCTATTGTTATACCCCGTATTCTCAGAGTATGTATGCGAGGACGTACGTACGAGAGCACGACAGAAAAATTGGAAAGGAAGAAAGAGGTGATTCTTCCACGGAAAAAGTTTCCTGTTTTTGTAAGGAAAAAAATGTCCGTTGAAGGGAATTGGGTTCCCAGATTTGGAATTTGGGCTTCTTAGATTATATTAGAATTTTGAGATTTTATTTTCGGAAATGGTCACGTGGGGCCCACGGGAGAAATTCTGATTTTGTGGGCCGCTTTGTTTTTGAGATTTCGGTATTTTGGATATTTTGGAAGACGAAATATTGCAGGCGAATCGGGGCGACACGTGTCACCCCGTGTGGCACCCTTGGCGAATTTACCTTTGTGCACAACACGGTTAGAGTCGTTTTCGGCGAAGCGTTTTCGCGTAACTGCGAAGGAAAATTCGGCTATGTCGTGTTGTATTTTTGCGGATTTTGCCGATCGGCGGAACATTTTGGACCAAAGGGAGGGTGACATGTCACCTCACAATGGAATCAAGTGGGGCAACTTGGCCGATTGAAGGGCAAGTTGGTGGTTGATATTTGTGTAGATATTTGTGAGGGTTTTAAGGAGTAGGGACTAGGGTGCACTTGGCTTGATCTTGGCCTTACACTTGCCTTGCACACGTGGCTTGATCTTGGCCATTGGTTGGCCTTTGGTTTTGCTATAAATACCCCCCTACGCTTGACGACTTCATCCAGTCCTAAAATCTTACAAGTCTTGAGTCCCTCACCCTCCCTTTGATTGTGTTCTCGTCCTAAGCCTTCCCCCTCCCCCCCTTGAGTGGCCTTGTGGCGAGAGCCTCCCTCCCCTTTGTGGTGCTAGCCAGTAGGGTACCCCACAGCCTAGTTGTTTCGTATAATACACCCCTCTTGGTAGAAATACTCTCAGTATTGTTATAATGCCCAAAATACCTTAGCCTTTACCTTGTTGTATTCAAAGTTACCTCTATACGTAGAGCAGGAAATACTACCTTTTCTCCTGTTTAGTCTCAAACCGAAACCATAAGGAAATCTTCATAGTTGGTTGAAGTATTTGAGTAGAAGTTGGTTAGAACTTCTAAGGGTTGTTTGGAGCGGATTAGAGCGCACGGAGTAGGAGCTAAACCTTGCTCAGGATCGACATTATAACTTGGATAATTTTGGGCTTGTCGAGGTAAATATTCTTGTCCCCTTATTGTAATTGGAGATTACATGTTGTAGGAATATATAGTTGAGGTATACTATATATAGAACTGAACATTATTGTACGGCAATGTCTTTTGACTTAAGCCTGAATTTAAAGAAGAAGCTGACGTAATTACATAGGGTGTATTCTGATGAGACTTGTGTAGCATTGTTGTGTAGTAGAATGGTACACGTCCGGTTAGACGTGTAAACCCCCCCCCCCTGGTTGGCTTGGTAGCCGGCCTCGATAGAGGAGGAGATTTACGCTGTTGCGGGGGGGGGAGGTGCTGCCGAATTTTCTGTAGAAATGGAACCTTGTGTTTTGAAGTTAATAGACGTTTGTGACCTTTTTAGGTGAAAGTACTAAGAGTAGCGTATTCTACTTGAGGAGTGGAAAGGGCTAGCAAGGTTGTAGTACTTGGAGCATTTTGCTTATTGTCGATACTCGTCGCGAGGTATGTGAACCTCTTCCTATCTGTTCTAGCATGATATGTGTGTAACTATGTAGTACGGTGGACGTCTGATTGCTAAGTGTATTTGTTTGGTTTAAACATAAAGTGTTATAACGGCTTTATGGGAAGTTGGTTATAACAGCTTTATGTAGGTAAGAAAATGGTTTACTGATGTTAGAAGTTAAGAGACTTGATCTTACAAGATAAGAGACTTAACTTATTTGTGTTAATGTGGATGTTTGTGTGAAACCTCATTCGTGAGTAATGAGTACTTGGTTTTTAAAGGGATAATGTTTCTTGATTTGGAAATTAGAATGTGTGCAAACGGACCACTGCAGCGTTAATAAAGGAAAATGTATTGAATAATGATGTGTTGTATTAAAACCAGTAGAAACCTCCATCTGCATAGAAGCTAAGATGAGACAAAATGATATTACATTTTCTAGATCATGGTTGCTGTAATAAGATTGTTATAAACAAGAATAAACTACTCACATATATGACATATGTTACTCAATTGTTTTAAAAGAGATTAAGACTATGAATTATGAAACCTTTCTAAAATAAGTGACTTGAGCATTTGAAATTAGGCAAACTTGAACGTTTGGAAAATAATGTTGTTACTTGATTTTACAAAAGGGGAAGTGTCTTGTTTACTTAAAAGATAGTCACGATTTTTATACTACGGTGGTGTGACTTATGTGAAAGTACTTTGAGTTGTGTGAAACTTGCCTATGCTTGTGATGATAGCCTTTGTTGTACAAGTGTTGTATTTACGTATTCTGGCGTGCACATCGATAGAGGCGGTTGACTTGTTGAGAACTTACTTGGGCGTCTTTGGCGATGTGGAGAATTCCACGGGTATGTTTCCATTTTAATTCTTGTCTTGTTGTCGATGTTACATAGACATGTCTACACCGAGGTAGAATTAGGGGCATGTGGCGTGCGGCGGGGTTGATCACCCGATATATTGTTGATGATGTCACGTGGACGTGTCTGCACCGAGGTAGAATTCGGGGGCATGTGGCCATGGGGCATTGGTATTATTGTTGCATCATGGACATGTCTACACAGGCGGTCGGGGGCATGCGGCCATGATGCGAACACGATTGATGTTGTGGGCGTGAGACCCATAGTTATATTTGAGTGATGACTTGAGGGCGTGAGTCCCGACTGGACATGACTGCTTTTATGTTGTGAACTGTAGTTTGGTTATCATACATGTCTCCCGCTTTATATAGACTAGTATGATTTCATTTCTGATATTCTGATTTCACATACTTGGTACTGTTGTCTTGACCTCCTTCGGCTGCGTTCATGCCGCGGTAGAGGTACATCGGCCGTGGATCCTCGCTCTTAGGATCTCGATTCAGCGTTTTGGGAAGCTCCGTTTCTCGGAGGCTTATCTTTTGGTATGTGTTCCCGAGTTGTAGGTTCTTGTACATTCGGGGTATGGCGAGGCCCCGTCCGTCATAGTTGTTGTAAATCTTAAGTGCAGAATGCTTTGTTGTGGCGGGGTTTGTAAAAAGGATTAAACTGTTCGTTTTGAAAGAGTTGTATTTATTTATGTTATTGGAAGGTAATCGTTGGGTTGGCCTGTTTAATTATTATATCTCTTGTTTCATGACTCGTGTTTTATTTTCCGCTGGTTTTCTCGATGTTGTATCACTAGGGTGCAGGGTAAGGCACGATGCGGGCCGGTTGGGCGTTACAAAGTGGTATCGAGCGATTAGTCCTCGGAAAGTGTCTCTGAGACCGTGTCTAGTAAGTCTTGATTATCGGTGTGTTGTGCACCACATCTATAATCGAGGCTATAGGACATTTAGGATTAGTTTCCATTCTTCTCATTACGAGATCGTGCCTTAGAGCCGTGTTGTAAGTTGGACCCTCCGACGTATCTCGTTTTTACCGATTATGCCTCTGCAAGGCAACCGAGCCCGAAGGGCAAGGCAGCCGAGAGTGCTTGCTAGTGAGATCTGAGAGAATGCGAGGCGCAGCCCGAGCGATACTGAGTTGTGCTTGACGGCGGGTTTTGTTACGCCGCCCAGCAGAGGTTAGAAGCGCGGCAATGGCTGCCGAGACCGCGATACTGAGCCTCCAGTCCACGATGCAGGCGGAGGAGATGGGTTACAAGGAGATGGCGATTGCTGGCGAGTCGTGGCGATATGAGGATAAATGGATCTGGCGATTCAGTTCAATAGCACCGATGGTTCGCCCCGAGCGAATAGTTTGAGGCTACGGGACTTTACGAGTTGTAGCCTTGAGTTTTATGGGTGAGGCACGAGGATGATCCGCGAGGAGTTCATCCGGCGATTCTGTTAGTCGTGAGTGATCAAGGCTTGGAGACCGAGTCGGTGGTCTTAGGTTCGCATCGGTGCGTGATACCGCATGATCGTGGTTTTGGTCGTGGGAGTTGTCGGGAGAGCATGCGCTCCCAGCGGTATGGGACGAGTTCTCGGAGGCATTCCTCACTCACTTCTTGCCTCGCGGATGAGGAGCACGCGGTAAACGATTTGTGATCTTTGAGGCAGAGGCGTCTGATTCGGGAGTCTGGCGTGGAGTTTGACTTCGTTGGCTCGGTATGTCCCGTTTAGTGGCAACCATGGAGGATAGAGTGCACCGCCACGTCACCGGATTAGATGATTGCTTGACGAGGCTTGTTCGAGTGTAGCTCTTCAGGGCATGGACATTGCCGCACGCGAGCTCGTGCACGGGATGTGAGGCACGGAGAGGTCGACGGAATGACGAATCAGCGAAGAGGCGAGAACAACGAGGTCCTTTGGTAACTTTCGAGGCGGACCGCCTCAAGACATACTAGTTTTGTACCTCCGCCCGATGCAGTGGTCCTCCACAACCTTGAGCATCGAGTATTCGGAGCGGTCGTGGCTCGAGGGTTCGAGTTTCGAGGAAGTAAGGGTGTTGGCGGATCCGGTCACCCTACCTCGGTGTGGTCGATGTGGTAGACCGCATTTCGAGAGTGTCGTAGTGCGAGGAGCTTGCTATTTTTGCGGCCAGCGGGGCCATTTGCGGAACTGTCCGACCAGGTAGCACGGATGTTACGACTCACCTCCGGATCGATGTTGGTTCATCGCGCCTACGATTATGCGCCTGCGGTGAGCCTATGATTAGAGTGGAGCGGTAGCTTCAGGTATATCCTTAACCCTCTAGAGTTTTGGTATGCTTGTTATGATGGTCTCATTATTATGTGCTATGTACGAATAGCGTTGTGTTAATTGTGAGTTAGAAAACATGCTTAGTTGGGAGGATAAGTATGGGGGCATGGTAAGTGTGAACCCTAGACTGTCACGATTGAGACCTTAGAGGTAAGGTCGTCTTGAGTAAAAGATTCGTTTTATGTTTGACCTTTATCAGAGTGCGTAGTATACGTGGGTTTTATTTGTGTGATAAGTCCATGGGTAGTGTGAGATGGAAGTGGTAGCTTTCATGATGTGATTTAGCAGGATTATTCCGCGTCGGGGAACGAGGGCTTGACGCGATTGTGGGTCGGGTTGAGGACGTCATACGGGTCAACCCGTAGCTCGGATTAAGGTGGGGTTAGTTCTGGGTGGTCCCGCCGGGTGGTAGGGTCACGAGGATGCTAGGCCCAAGTTTGTATGATCATCGTATGAGTTCGTGGACGCGTTCGACCAGAAGCGGGTCGTAAAGGCCGGGAATAGCCTTAAGGAAGTTTGAGGTTGGTAAGATGACCAAGTTTGGAGGTAGTGACTCCAGAGATTTTCGGGAACGGAAGTAATGACTGAAGTATGGTACGTACTGGGAGAGTTCAAGTGTTCGAGAAGGGCACGACGAGTAAGGAAAGAAGAGGACGTGTGTTAATTCGTGGCCAAGCTGTGGCGTTGGCAACTTGTTAGAGGAACTTCATCAATATCCGTCTTGAGAAGGAACATTCGGGACGAATGTTTCTAAGGAGGGGAGAATGTTATACCCCGTATTCTCAGAGTATGTATGCGAGGACGTACGTACGAGAGCACGACAGAAAAATTGGAAAGGAAGAAAGAGGTGATTCTTCCACGGAAAAAGTTTCCGGTTTTTGTAAGGAAAAAAATGTTCGTTGAAGGGAATTGGGTTCCCAGATTTGGAATTTGGGCTTCTTAGATTATATTAGAATTTTGAGATTTTATTTTCGGAAATGGTCACGTGGGGCCCACGGGAGAAATTCTGATTTTGTAGCGCTTTGTTTTGAGATTTCCGGTATTTTGGATATTTTGGAAGACGAAATATTCAGGCGAATCGGGGCGACACGTGTCACCCCCGTGTGGCACCCTGGCGAATTACCTTTGTGCACAACACGGTTAGAGTCGTTTTCGAAGCGTTTTGCATAACTTGCGAAGGAAAATTCGGCTATGTCGTTTTGTATTTTTGCGGATTTTTAGGCGTGGAACATTTTGGACCAACGGGAGGGTGGCGTGTCACCTCACAATGGAAGCAAGTGGGGACTTGGCCGATTGAAGGGGAAAGTTGGTGGTTGATATTTGTGTAGATATTTGTGAGGGTTTTAAGGAGTAGGGACTAGGGTGCACTTGGCTTGATCTTGGCCTTACACTTGCCTTGCACATGGCTTGATCTTGGCCATTGGTTGACCTTTGGTTTTGCTATAAATACCCACAAGCAGCGACTTCATCCATTCCTAAAATCTTCCAAGTCTTGAGTCCCTCACCCTCCCTTTGATTGTGTTCTCGTCCTAAGCCTTCCCCTCCCCTTGGTGGCCTTGTGGCGAGAGCCTCCCCCCGTTGTGGTGCTAGCCGTGGGGTACCCCCCCTAGCCTAGTTGTTTCGTATAATACACCACTCTTGGTAGAAATACTCTCAGTATTGTTATAATGCCCAAAATACCTTAGCCTTTACCTTGTTGTATTCCAAAGTTACCTCTATACGTAGAGCCCGGAAATACTACCTTTTGTCCTTTTAGTCTCAAACCGAAACCCTAAGGAAATCTTCATAGTTGGTTGAAGTATTTGAGTAGAAGTTGGTTAGAACTTCTAAGGGTTGTTTGGAGCGGATTGGAGCGCACGGAGTAGGAGCTAAACCTTGCTCAGGATCGACATTATAACTTGGATAATTTTGGGCTTGTCGAGGTAAATATTCTTGTCCCCTTATTGTAATTGGAGATTACATGTTGTAGGAATATATAGTTGAGGTATACTATATATAATCTGAAACATTATTGTGCGGCAATGTCTTTTGACTTAAGCCTGAATTTAAAGAAGAGAACTGAACTGTAATTACATAGGACTGTATTACAGTAGACTTGTGTAGCATTGTTGTGTAGTAGAATGGTACACGTCCGGTTAGACGTGTAAACCCCCCCCCCCGGGTTGGCTTGGTAGCTGGCCTCGATAGAGGAGGAGATTTACGCTGTTGCGGGAAAGAAAATCTTCCGAATTTTCTGTAGAGAAATGGAACCTTGTGTTTTGAAGTTAATAGATGTTTGTGACCTTTTTAGGTGAAAGTACTAAGAGTAGCGTATTCTACTTGAGGAGTGGAAAGGGCTAGCAAGGTTGTAGTACTTGGAGCATTTTGCTTATTGTCGATACTCGCGAGGTATGTGAACCTCTTCCTATCTGTTCTAGCATGATATGTGTGTAACTATGTAATGCGGTGGGCGTCTGATTGCTAAGTGTATTTGTTTGGTTGAAACATAAAGTGTTATAACGGCTTTATGGGAAGTTGGTTATAACAGCTTTATGTAGGTAAGAAAATGGTTTACTGATGTTAGAAGTTAAGAGACTTGATCTTACAAGATAAGAGACTTAACTTATTTGTGTTAATGTGGATGTTTGTGTGAAACCTCATTCGTGAGTAATGAGTACTTGGTTTTAAAGGGATAATGTTTCTTGATTTGGAAATCGAGAATGTATGCAAACATGACCACTGCAGCGTTAATAAAGGAAAATGTATTGAATAATGATGTGTTGTATTAAAACCAGTAGAAACCTCCATCTGCATAGAAGCTAAGATGAGACAAAATGATATTACATTTTCTAGATCATGGTTGCTGTAATAAGATTGTTATAAACAAGAATAAACTACTCACATATATGACATATGTTACTCAATTGTTTTAAAAGAGATTAAGACTATGAATTATGAAACCTTTCTAAAATAAGTGACTTGAGCATTTGAAATTAGGCAAACTTGAACGTTTGGAAAATAATGTTGTTACTTGATTTTACAAAAGGGGAAGTGTCTTGTTTACTTAAAAAGATAGTCACGATTTTTATACTACGGGTGGTGTGACTTATGTGAAAGTACTTTGAGTTGTGTGAAACTTGCCTATGCTTGTGATGATAGCCTTTGTTGTACAAGTGTTGTATTTACGTATTCTGGCGTGCATCGATGAAGGCGGTTGACTTGTTGAGAACTTACTTGGGCGTCTTTGGCGGTGTGGAGAATTCCACGGGTATGTTTCCATTTTAATTACTGCCTTGTTATCGATGTTACATAGACATGTCTACACCGAGGTAGAATTCCGGGGGCATGTGGCCATGCGGCAGGGTTGATCACCCAGTATATTGTTGATGATGTCACATGGACGTGTCTACACCGAGGTAGAATTCGGGGCATGTGGCCATGGGGCATTGGTATTATTGTTGCATCATGGACATGTCTACAGAGGCAGTCGGGGCACGCGGCCGTGATGCGAACACGATTGATGTTGTGGGCGTGAGACCCATAGTTATATTTGAGTGATGACTTGAGGCGTGAGTCCCATCGACATGATCGCTTTTATGTTGTGAATCGTAGTTTGGTTATCATACATGTCTCCCGCTTTATATAGACTAGTATGATTTCATTTCTGATATTTCTGATTCACATACTTGGTACTGTTATCGACCTCCTTGAAGTGCGTTCATCCGCAGTAGAGGTACATCGGCCGTGGATCCTCGCTCTTAGGATCACGGTTCGTTTTGGGAAGCTCCGTTTCTCCGGAGGCTTATCTTTTGGTATGTGTTCCCTGAGTTGTAGGTTCTTGTACATTCAGGGGTATGGCGGGGCCCTGTCCCGTCATAGTTGTTGTAAATCTTAGAGGTTTGTAGTACTGTTGTGGGCAGGGTTTGTAAAAAGGATTAAACTGTTCGTTTTGAAAGAGTTGTATTTATTTATGTTATTGGAAGGTAATCGTTGGGTTGGCCTGTTTAATTATTATATCTCTTGTTTCATGACTCGTGTTTTATTTTCCGCTGGTTTTCTCTGATGTTGTATCACTAGGGTGCCCGGGGTAAGGCACCAGTAACGGGCCCGGGTTCGGGGCGTTACACCTATTTCGTCCAAGGCATCACAAGGGGGTGGGGTGACACGTGTCGCCCTCCCATTCGTCACAATAGTACGTTTTCCGACAATTCCATAATTCCGATAAATTTTTACAAGTCTCAAATCTTGACACTTATGAGTTCTTACGCACGTTCTTAAAACATGTCCTGTAAATATGGGGTGTAACACAACAAGAACAAGATCAACTTATTTTCTTCCAAGTTTAAGCACCTTAACCAAGTTCTAAGCCAAGTTAACCTTGCAAGATTGTGGATCACGGTTTTGACAAGAAAGTTATCTTGAAACCCTAAGCTTGTTATGAACTTCTTAGAAGTAAATAATGAAAGTAATATGGATACAAGCTTGTAGAGAATACATGTTTGTGATTGGAACTTAAAGAAGTGGTGCAAAAAGGGGGAGTGTTGGCCGAGAGATTGAGGGACTGTTTTGTGCTAAGAATAAGGTAAGATTTATTCTTCTTCTTGAAGTAATTAGAGGTTACATGATGTTATAGTTGATATATGAACTTGTGTTAAGAGAAATGGAGAATAAGAAATACATGTGACAGTATTGGCTAATTGTCGATTTTGGAGACAGTTTTGGTGTTGTTGGATTCGTTGGTTATTGTCGTTATTATCGTCACTACTTGCATGTTAAAATGAAGGAAATATTGTTATTACAAGTTGTTTTGGTTCATATAAACATGTTGAAATGTAAATTGAATTATAAGAAGTTATGGAAATGGCTTTGTTTGTAGTAGTTGGCCGAAAAACTGCATGAAACTGTGAGACATTGTTGTGCAGTTTTTAGGGACTGTTTTGTGGCGTTGGAATGCTGTAAATTCAGCCACCAATATACATGTTTAATGTGGTAAATCGCTAACGTAAGTCCTAAAGGAATAAGGGTATATAAAGGTGTTGTAAGCTTCACATTTTACCCTCATTGTTGTATAAGTATGGACTGTTTTTATGGACTGTTTTTATGTGGATTAAGAGGTTAGATTAACATGAGAAGTAGGTGTATGAATCACCTTGGTTGCTATTTTGGTTGTGTCCTTAAGTGGTGCTTGGTTATTGATGTTATTGGTCTTATTTATAAGGTGGAAAAGTATGTATAAATAGGGGAAGTGCTTCCCGAATTTTTATACGAAAGGAGATTCATTATGTAGTATAAGTGTATACTAGTATCATAGAATTGATAGACGTGTTATTGTCATTATCGATTAAAGTACTACTTGAGACGTATTTTAGTTGTCAAGTTGGTATAGCCTATAAGGTATATGAACTATCCTTTCTTCTATGGCATGATTTGTATGAAATGGGGGTACGGTGGACGTACGTAATTCCATTGAATCCTTTATGATACATGACTCGATTTTGTAAGTATAAGTGACTAGATTTTAAAAGAGTAAGTGACTTTATTTTAAAAGAGTAAGTAACTTGATTTTGAAAGTGAAAGTGTCTTGACTTTAAAAGTGAAAGTGCCTTGAGTTTATAAATGAAAGCTCATTTTAAATGATTTGTATAAAATGAATGTACGGTGGACGTACATAGTACTTTTTGGTTCAAGTCCCTAATGATACATGATATGACTCTTGGTATAAAATGAACGTACGGTGGACGTACATAGTACTTTTGGGTTCAAGTCCCCAATATTACATGACATGATAATTCCATTGGTTTTTCTAAAATGATAGTTCATTCTATTGTTCTAATGAGAGTCAAGGATTATTTAACTTGCATATGTTTGCTCATGATAGTTATTCGTGCAAGTGTAATATTTCCACATCACCGCGTCCCTCACTAGAGGGACGACAAATTTATATATGTGTATTATTCCATGGACATGCTTCCATGATGCGGGTTCGAGTCCCATGATATTATATTATTCCATGGGCATACTTCCATGATGCGGGTTCGAGTCCCATGATATTATATTATTCCATGGACATGCTTCCATGATGCGGGTTCGAGTCCCATGATATTATATTATTCCATGGACTAGCTCTCTATGATGCGGGTTCGAGTCCCATGAATAGGAAATGCTTAATGATTCTGAGGGCAGGTGTCCCTGATTTTGACATAACTTTTATATTTTGAAAAGGTACAGTTGGATTTTATGTTATATGGCACGGTTGGATCTGGTATTTGATTTTCATACTTGTCCCTGTCATCTTTGGCCAGTTATGATCTTATTTACTGTACATTATGTTTACATACTTGGTACCTGTTGTACTGACCCCCTTCTCCGGGGGGATGCATTCATGTCCACAGGTGTAGGTACTCAGTTTGCTGATCTGCGTGCTTAGAATCTTTGCACAGTTGTTGAGATAGCTCCATTGTTCCAGAGTCTAGTTATTTTGGTATATTTTTGCTATTATAGGCTTATGTACATTCAGGGGTACGGCGGGGTATTATCCTGTCATAGTTACTATTATAATCTTAGAGGTATGTAGTCATGTGTGGGTTGGACATATGTACAGGTGCAGTTATTTGGGTATTTATATATACAGTCGCGGCCTTGTCGGCTTGCCTGTTTTGTTAGGAGTTGTTTCTTAAGCTTTCGCTGATTTATTGTTATGTGTGGGTAGAAGGGTGCCCAGGTAGGACACCAGTCGCAGACCCGTCAGCTCGGGTCGTGACAAAAGTGGTATCAGAGCAGTTAGTCTTTGGAATGGCTACATACTGTGTCTAAGTAGAGTCTTGGGTATAGGTATGTTGTACACCATACTTATACACAAGAGGCTGCTGGGCATTTAGGATTGGTTTCTATTATTTCATCTCATAAGATCGTGCAATAGAGCTGTGTTCTTAGTATGGTTCCTCTCTAACGTATTATTGTTTCACAGTTATGCCTCTGAAGAAGGCAACAGTGGCTCAGAAGGGCAAATCAGTAGCAGAAGCTGCTAGTTGGGCCCAGAGAGTTACTAGGACTCATGCCCAGTCTATGACTGAGATTGTGCGCCAGTCGGAGAGCTCAGTTACACCACCATCGCCAGAGGAGCTTAGAGTAGCTCCAGGGGCCCAGATACTTGAGCCTCCAGTTCCTCAGACAGGGGTGGAGGATAGTGCTAAGATGCGGTTCTGTTGCTGACTAGGCTAGTGGTGGGGCAGACTCGTCCGCAGGGGTTTACTCGACAGATACCGGTAGGTGTACAGGGGGTAGAGAACCGACGCGGAGGCCAGCGTAAGAGGGCTTGATCGACTGGTTGATCAGGAGCTGGTCAGAGCTCCAAGGTGTCAGGTCCACGGAAGAACAAGGGTCTGAGTCATTCGAGGCCACCTCTGCCTCGGTGTTCTCAGCGTGGTAGGTATTATTCAGGGAAATGTCGTTTGAGTACATGTGCTTGTTATTATTGCGGCCGTCAGGGTCATATGATGAGAGAATGTCCTTATAAAAGGGGTACTGGTGGTATAGCTCAGCCTACTGAATCGGTGGCTGATTCCTCATCTTCTACAGTTATGCGCCTCGCGGGGCAGGGTGCTCAGATGCCAGCCGGCCATGGTAGCGATCGTGGAAGAGTTTTGTCACGACCCGAACCCGGGCCCGAGACTGGTGCCTTACCCCGGGCACCCTAGTGATACAACATCAGAGTAATCAGCGGAACATAAAACAAGACATGAAAATATTATGAAGTAAGAAACAGTAATCGGAGAAAACTTTCCTTACGGCATATATATATAGATCAATTTAAAACCGAACAGTTACATCCCATTACAACTCTGCCCACAACAAGATTACTACGCACTTAAGAATGATCGACAACAATGGCGGGACGGGGCCGCCATACCACGAATGTAAATACCTACAACGCATGAGGACTATACCACCGATAAGCCTCGGAGAAACGGAGCTTCCCATCTGTTGACGTGACCCCGAGAACTAGGATCAACGGCGGTGTACCTCGACTGCGGCATGAACGGCCAAGGAGGTCGATAACAGTACCAAGTATGTGAAATCAGAAGTACTTAAATGAAAACATATCATTTTAAAATCAGTTTTGCAAGTATGTATGAAACAACCAGGTAACGCGCATAGTGCCATATCATAAACAAGAGCAATAATAGGTAAGCTAATGAGTCTTTTCTAGGCTGCGAATGATCGAAGCAGGGCCAATTGCGTAGTATCACCATGCAAGCCTAATCTCGGACTCGAAGTAGTCCGCATAGGCCACTCATATAGGCCCGCATAGGTATGTAACCCCGCATCGAGGTAGCTACTCCGGCATCGCCCCGACCCGCGATCCGCATGGCCACAGAGACCGCGTGACCACAAGGGCCGCAAACTAACACGGAACTCCGTAGTTCCGCATGGATCCTCGACCCGCATGAGGTATTCTCGAATCATGGTCCCAGACCGCCTGAGTCTACCCCGCATCGGAGGGCAGCTTAACCTCCGGAAATAAGTCAAGGTGAGTGGTACAATACTAACATAACGGTTGATAGTCAAACAACTTTAAGCGCAGTCGAGGGGAAAACTCCTTTACACTAACATCACAAGATACTAACACACGTAGCATCCTAGCATGTTTACTTATCAATCAACAAGAAAGTATTACAAGGCTATCACAAACCAACACAATCAAGTTATACACACAAGGTACTTTCTACTATATGTCAACAAGTTCGGGTTTTTATCCCCAAAGTATTTCATACATTAACTCTTTAAAAGATACGTTACGTTTACAAAAGTCACACAATACGTAGTATATGAAAATAGAGTGATTATCTTTTGAAGTAAATCAAAACACTTCTCTTCAGAAATCAAGTAACAACATTCTTTTCCAAATGTTTCAAGTTTGCCTAATTTCAATTACTCAAGTTTCTCATTTTGAAAGGTTTCGTAGTTCATAATTTTAATCACTTAATGATATAATTCCTTAAAAGCAATTTGAGAAACATATGTCCGATACGTGAGTAGGTTATTCTTGTTTATAACAATCTTATTTAAGATACGATCTAGGAAATGTAACATCATTTTGTCTCATCTTAGTTTCTATGCAGATGGAAGTTTCTACTGGTTTTACTAATACATTATTAGTCAAAACATTTCCCTTTATTAGCGCTGCTGTGGTTTGTTCGATACTTATTCTGATTTTCGAAATCAGTAAAACATTATTGCTTTTAAAATCAAGTACTCATTACTCGCGAATGAGGTTTTACAACATTTTTTAACAAAATGTTAATTACCAAGTACAACAAGTTAAGTCTCTTATCTTTTAAGATCAAGTCTCTTAACTTTTAAAAATCAATAAACCATTCATTTTACCATTCTTAAGACGTTATACCTAACTCCCCATAAAGCTAGTATAACTCTTATGTTTTCAAAACCAAGTATTAATCTTACATTAAAAATGATTCAAAGATTCTTTTGAAATACTTCAAGATTCTTTATTATTACACATTAAGTCGCTTATAAGTCAAATCGATTACCTTTAAAACCATAAAGCATTTTCTTACTTACATAAAGCTGTTATAACCAACTTCCCATAAAGCCGTTATAACACTTTATGTTTCAAACCAATCAAATACGTTTAACACATGTACGTCTACCGTACTACATAGTTATACACATATCATGCTAGAAAAGGTAGGAAGAGGTTCACATACCTCGCGACGATTATCGACTAATAGCAAAACGCTCCAAGTACCTCAAACCGTCGGCTACTCCTTAAGCCAAGTAGATCGCGCCACGCATGGTACTTCAACCTATAAGGCCACAAGGCGCTTATTAACATCTAGGTCTAATCGTAGAACATTCTACAGAAAATTCGGCAGCACCTCCCCCCCCGCAACAGCGTAAATCTCCTCCTCTATCGGGGCCGGCTACCAAGCCAACCAGGGGGTTATCGTCTAACCCGACGCGCACAATTCTACCCTACGTAAAAGCTACAAGCCTCTCAGAATACACCCTATGTAATTACAGTTCAGTACTCTTCTTTACATTCAGGCTTAAGTCGCAAGACATTGCCGTAAGTATTATTCAGGCTTAAGTCAAAAGACATTGCCGCACAACTATGTTCCATTCTATATATAGTATACTATAACTATATATTCAACAACATGTAATTTCCAATTACAACAGAAGGTCAAAAGTGTTTACCTCGATAAGCCCAAAATTATCCGAGTTTAAATGTCGATCCTGAGCAAGGTTTAGCTCCTACTCCGTGCGCTCAGGCCAGCTCACACAACCCTTAGAAGTTCTAACCAACTTCTACTTAATACTCCAACCAACTATGGAGATTTTGCTTAGGGTTTCGGTTTTGTGACGGAAGGGAAGTATAATAGTATTTCGAGCTTTCAGATAAGTATAACCTTAGAATACTACAAGGTATACGGCTAAGGTAATTTGGGTATTATAACAATACTTTTGAGAGTATTTCTACCAAGAGGGGGGGGGGTATTTATACGAGACAACACCACAAAGGGGGGGTGTATACCCCTCGGCCTACCCCACTGTGGGTACTCGCCGAGGGGATGGGCTCTCGGCCAAGAGGGCCTCACAAGGGGGAGGGGGGTGTGTTTGGACGAAACACAACAAGGAGAGGGGAAAGCTTTCAAGACTTAGAAACTTTGTGGAATGGATGAAGAAGTCATCAAAGAGGGGGGTATTTATAGGTCTAGCAAAGGCCAACCGATGGACAAGATCATGCCAAGTGCAAGGCAAGTGTAGGGCCATGATCATGCCAAGTGCACCTTATCCATCTACCACCAAAATATCCTACCAACCCTGACCAAAACAATGGCCAAATCGTCCCATGTGCGCCCCATTATTCCGCCAATGAGAGGGTGCCAAGTGGCGCCTCTCGTTGGTCCAAAGACGCTTCGTCTCGGAAAAATCCGCAAAAATTGGAAATGACATAGCCGAATTTTCCTACGAAAGTCGTGGAAAACGCTTTCACAAAAACGACTCTAGCAGGGGTTGTGCACAAAGAATAATTCGGCCAAGCCTATTCTCAAGTTCAAATTTTTCTACGTACGTCCTTACGTACATACTCTGGAAATACGGGGTATAACATTCTCCCCTCCTTAGAAACATTCGTCCCGAATGTTCCTTCTAAGTCTCAAACCAAACGTGCGCCAGTATAGTCTTCACTACTATACTTACCTGAACAATCCTGCCACAACTGGCCACAACAACACCTGCGCAAAATACTTACGTCCAAGTCCACGAGGAAACACCTCTAACATCACCACAAACACCTCTAACATCACAACTATCCCATCCAAGGGTCTAAAATATAATTCCTTCGCACTTTCTCCATACAAAAGAAATGGTCACATCTATGCTCGCCATACATGCTCGCTTCTCCCTTTACTCGTCGTGATACCACTTTTGTCACTTTGCCGCGAGGTTCTAGTGTCACTCCGGCGACCTAACAAATGGTACCGGGCTGCATGCGATCCCTGAGGTTGTCGTACACTCGAACTCTTACCACATTTCTCGTCATCGCTTTCCAAAACTCGGGGTTACTATCTCTAACGTGGTCATCATTAACTGGGAACACTCTGGATGGATCTCCGATACTTTCCCGATCATAACAATACGAAAGACCGGACGTATTGCCTCCTAAGTCGAACGGCAAAAGCTAACATATAGGCAACCTGGCCTATTCTTCACATGAACTCAAAAGGGCCCAAGGTAACTCGGGCTAAGTTCCCTCTGTTTTCCAAAACTCGCCACACCCAACCCGGGGTGGTACTTTCAAGAAGACCGACCGTCAATCCTGAACTCTAAGCGTCGTCGCCGATTATCCGCACGATTTCCGAGCTGCGGAACCTCTTCTAGACAAGCGTTACCCTATCCACAGTCTGCTGGAACAAGCCTGAACCAACTATCTGAATCTTGCCAACATCGAACCAATCGACCGGCGACTTACACTTCCGCCCTGCAAGGCGTCATAAGGCGACATCTGAACACTGAAATGGTAGCTTAAACACTCCCTCCACAGGAGACAACAATCCCCACAACTACCCCTGAAATCCACACACTGGCCCGAGGGCGAATGCGATTCTGAGACTCACCTGAGTTCTTAACCCTGCTTGGTAAAACTTCCAGAAACAAAAACAGCCGTACCCTGGGCTCCACTGTCTGTCATAAGGTGAAGGTAGGCACCCCGTGCAGCCTTACAACCTTTCTGATATAACGCCTCGCAACATACCACTGAGTACACAGTTTGGATTAAAAGATAAGACGGGCTGACCTCATCGGCCCGACTACTGATTGAACGCATCCACGAACTCGTACGCTGGTTAACTAAACTTGGGCCTAACACCCTCATAACCCTAACACAAAGCGGGACCACCACGAACTGACCCCACCAACAAACAGGCCGCGGGTTGACCCGCAACATGGCCTCAACCCGACCCGGCAACGCGCAAAACTCTAGCTCCCCGATCCGGAACAATCTCACTAATCACGTTACGAAAACCTAGCGGTCTTCTTAGCTCAACTACCCTATTTCATTTCACACTACTCAGGAACTTACCCTACAAACATAGCTTACGTGCACTATGCACTCCGACAAGGGTCAAACATAAAATACTTCTTTACTCGAGATGGCCTTTCCTCTAAGGTCTCTACGTATAAAGCTCTAAGGCTCACACCTTCTCTATCCCCCAAATCTTACTTGGTTAACTAACCAAGATTTCTAATTACAATTTACACAATGCTATCAGAATATAACACTTAAGGTATACTCACCCTATCACACATACTAATCCCTAGAGGGTTAAAGATCTATCTCAGATTTCTCGCTTCACTCCTTAGTCGTTCTAATCAAACACGCCTGCAGGCATAACTAAGGAAGGTGACGAACTACCCATCGATACTGAAGGCTAAGTCCTCCTACTAGGACACCCATTCGACATATGGCCCTGACGGCCGCCGGTAATACGAGCACCAACAAAAAGACGACGTTCCCCGGGATGACGTCACATCGCTTGTGAACACCGGGAAAATCAATCGGTGCCGGAACCTACGTGTAGCCGTGAACCTAAGCTCGAGCTCGACCAACTCCTGCATACCCCGAACGTCCTGAAACCTGTGGAGGACCTTTCTACACTGGTGGATGTGCATAATCTAATCCGCTGGTGAGGCGACTCGCCTCGAAAGTTACTAAAGGACCTCGCCGCTCGCCCTTCTCGCCCTTCGTTAACCCGTCGATCTCTACGTTTCTTGGCCTGCTGCGCACAAGTCCATACTCAGGCCATGCTCAAGCCTAACTGAAGAATTACTCTCGCACAACCCTTTCTAAGATATTCATCAAGACTCGCGGTACATCGGTATACACTCTGGTAGCCAAATCCATAGCTAGTAACAGGGTTGTCTCTTTGCAATCTATATTCTCTGTTTCCGGTCGTGGAACTGAAGGTTCAAATATTAAGGTCGCTGCAGGCACTGCTGCCGCTGTGCTAAACTTTGCTGGGGCTAGTGACGTCGCAGAACTCCCCAAATGAAGCACCACCCCAGGTGATGATTGGGCCTGTGCCCACGCAACCCTCTCAGACTTTCACTCGCAGCCTCCTCGCCGCTTGCCCTCACTCTGCGGTTGCCCCACGCGGAGGCATAACGGTAAGGGAAAGAAATACGTGAGAGGGTCCAACTTACAACACAGCTCTAAGGCACGATCTCAGAGTGAGAAGAATAGAAACCAACCCTAAATATCCTATAGCCTCCTGATTATTGGTGTGGTGCACAACACACCGAGAATCAAGACTTCATCGATACGGTGCGTAGACACTTTCCGAGGATTAATCGCTCGATACCACTTTTGTCACGACCAACCGGCCCGTGGATCGTGCCTTACCGGCACCCTAGTGATACAACATCAGTAATCGGAACATAAAACAAGACATGAAAATATTATGAAGTAAGAAACGATGTCGGAGAAAACTTGCCTTACGCATATATATATAGATCAATTTAAAACCGAACGATACATCCCATTACAACTCGCCACAACGATTACTCTGGACCTCTAAGAATGATACGACAACAATGGCGACAGGCCCGCCATACCCTGAATGTAAATACCTACAACGCATGTGGACTATACCACTGATAAGCCTCCGGAGAAACGGAGCTTCCCATACGCTGAACTGTGACCCCGAGAACTAGGATCAACAACTGGTGTACCTCAACCTGTGGCATGAACGCAGCCCTCCGAAGGAGGTCAGTACAACAGGTACCAAGTATGTGAAACTGTAAAGTACTTAAATGAAAACATATCATTTTAAAATCAGTTTTGCAAGTATGTATGAAACAACCAAGGTAACCGCACATAGTGTCATATCATAAACAAGAGCAACAATAGGTAAACTGTAACAGGTCTTTTCTAGGCTGCGAATGATCGAAGCAGGGCCAATTGCCCGTAGTATCACCATGCAAGCCTAATCCTGGACTCCCGTAGTCCGCATAGGCCACTCATATAGGCCCGCATAGGGTATGTAACCCGCATCGAGGGTAGATACTCCGGCATCGCCCCGACCCGCACCGCATGGCCACAGAGACCGCGTGACCACAAGGGCCGCAAACTAACACGAACTCCGTAGTTCCACATGGATCCACGACCCGCGTGAGGTATTCTCGAATCATGGTCCTGCATCGCCGAGTCTACCCGCGACGGAGGCGCTTAACCTCCGGAAATAAGTCAAGGTGAGTGGTACAATACCAACATAACGGCTGATAGTCAAACAACTTTAAGCGCAGTCGAGGGGAAAACCCCTTTACACTAACATCACAAGATACTAACACACGTAGCATCCTAGCATGTTTACTTATCAATCAACAAGAAAGTATTACAAGGCTATCACAAACCAATACAATCAAGTTATACACACAAGGTACTTTCTACTATATGTCAACAAGTTCAGGTTTTTATCCCCAAAGTATTTCATACATTAACTCTTTAAAAGATACGTTACGTTTACAAAAGTCACACAATACCCGTAGTATATGAAAATAGAGTGATTATCTTTTGAAGTAAATCAAAACACTTCTTCGTAAAATCAAGTAACAACATTCTTTTCCAAATGTTTCAAGTTTGCCTAATTTCAATTACTCAAGTTTCTCATTTTGAAAGGTTTCAGTAGTTCATAATTTTAATCACTTAATGATATAATTCTCCTTAAAAGCAATTTGAGAAACATATGTCGATACGTGAGTAGGTTATTCTTGTTTATAACAATCTTATTTAAGCAATACGATCTAGGAAATGTAACATCATTTTGTCTCATCTTAGTTTCTATGCAGATGGAAGTTTCTACTGGTTTTACTAATACATTATTAGTCAAAACATTTCTTTATTAGCTTTGTGGTTTGTTCGATACTTATTCGATTTTGAAATCAAGAAACATTATTGCTTTTAAAATCAAGTACTCATTACTCGCGAATGAGGTTTTACAACATTTTTTAACAAAATGTTAATTACCAAGTACAACAAGTTAAGTCTCTTATATTTTAAGATCAAGTCTCTTAACCATTCATTTTACCATTCTTAAGACGTTATACCTAACTCCCCATAAAGCTAGTATAACTCTTATGTTTTCAAAACCAAGTATTATTCTTCTGTTAAAAATGATTCAGCATTCTTTTGAAATACTTCAAGATTCTTTATTATTACACATTAAGTCAGTTATAAGTCAAATCAGTTACCTTTTAAAACCATAAAGCATTTTCTTACTTACATAAAGCTGTTATAACCAACTTCCCATAAAGCCGTTATAACACTTTATGTTTCAAACCAATCAAATACGTTTAACACATGTACGTCTACCGTACTACATAGTTATACACATATCATGCTAGAAAAGGTAGGAAGAGGTTCACATACCTCGCGACGATTATCGACTAATAGCAAAACGCTCCAAGTACCTCAAACCGTCGGCTACTCCTTAAGCCAAGTAGATCGCGCCACGCATGGTACTTCAACCTATAAGGCCACAAGGCGCTTATTAACATCTAGGTCTAATCGTAGAACATTCTACGAAAATTCGCGAACTCCCCCCGCAACAGCGTAAATCTCCTCCTCTATCGGGGCCGACTACCAAGCCAACCAGGGGGGGTTATACGTCTAACCCGGACGCGCACAATTCTACCCCACAGAAAAGCTACACAAGCCTACTGTAATACAGTCCTATGTAATTGCAGTTCAGTACTCTTCTTTACATTCAGGCTTAAGTCGCAAGACATTGCCGTAAGTATTATTCAGGCTTAAGTCAAAAGACATTGCCGCACAACTATGTTCCATTCTATATATAGTATACTATAACTATATATTCAACAACATGTAATTTCCAATTACAACAGAAGGTCAAAAGTGTTTACCTCGATAAGCCCAAAATTATCCGAGTTTAAATGTCGATCCTGAGCAAGGTTTAGCTCCTACTCCGTGCGCTCCGACCCGCTCCACACAACCCTTAGAATAACCAACTTCTACTTAATACTCCAACCAACTATGGAGATTTTCCTTAGGGTTTCGGTTTTGTGACGGAAGGGAAGTATAATAGTATTTCTGGGCTTTTCGTATAAGTATAACCTTAGAATACTACAAGGTATACGGCTAAGGTAATTTGGGTATTATAACAATACTTTTGAGAGTATTTCTACCAAGAGGGGGGGGGGGTATTTATACGAGACAACACCACAAAGGGGGTGTATACCACTACCCCACTGAGGGGTACTCGACGAGGGGAGGGGATGGGCTCTCGGCCAAGAGGGCCTCACAAGGGGGAGGGGGGTGTGTTTGGACGAAACACAACAAGGAGAGGGGAAAGCTTTCAAGACTTAGAAACTTTGTGGAATGGATGAAGAAGTCATCAAAGAGGGGGGTATTTATAGGTCTAGCAAAGGCCAACCGATGGACAAGATCATGCCAAGTGCAAGGCAAGTGTAGGGCCATGATCATGCCAAGTGCACCTTATCCATCTACCACCAAAATATCCTACCAACCCCTTGACCAAAACAATGGCCAAATCGTCCCATGTGCCGCCCCATTATTCCGCCAATGAGAGGGTGCCAAGTGGCGCCCTCTCGTTGGTCCAGCACGCTTCGTCTCTCGGAAAAATCCGCAAAAATTGGAAATGACATAGTCGGAATTTTCCCTACGAAAGCTGTGAAAACGTTTCGTCGAAAAACGACTCTAACCGGGGGTTGTGCACAAAGAATAATTCGGCCAAGCCTATTCTCAAGTTCAAATTTTTCTACGTACGTCCTTACGTACATACTCTAGAAATACGGGGTATAACAAGTTTCTAGTTCTAGCGGTCCGTCGAACCGCATTCATGCTTGGGCCAGTAGACACGATTATGAGGCGTCATCGGATGTTGTCACAAGTATATTATTAATATTTTCCGTGATGTATATGCATTGATAGATCCAGGTTCTACTTTATCCTATATGTCTCCCCTTGTTGCTAGTGGAATTGGAATAAAACCTGAGTCGATAGAACCTTTTGAGTAGCTACGCCGGTAGGAGATTCAGTCATGGCTAGGCGTGTGTATAAAAATTGTTCAGTGGTCATACATAGTTGTCATACCGTAACAGATTTGATAAAAGTTAGATATGACTGACTTTGATGTTATTATGGGTTATCATGAGTTGATTAAGCTTTAAAAAGAAAATTTTGCTTGGAAGGTATGAAACAGTTTAATGAATCCGCATCAAGGCATAATATATGTGCTAAGTTGGAATATTTAAAAGGTGATGAGCTGTCGGGAATTGTGATGAACTCTTAGAAGATCATGTTTAATTGAGTTAATGACCTACCATGTTGTTAGATTAAGTTATGTTGTATGCTTAAGGGATATGTATGAGTAATATTTGTATGGAGTAAAAAAGTTTGTTATGGTTAAGACAATATGATTTTGAGATTATGAGAAGCTATCTTACCCGTATACGGGGAAATATGATGTAAGTTTGGGATATGGAATATTTAAGGATCTTAGAGTATTTGATAATCGTTGAGTCCTTAGATATACAAGGCCTTCTTGAGTAAAATATATTATGTGTGATCTTGGGTAAAGTACATAGTATACGTGAAGTATATTAGTTATGATAACTCTTTGGTTTGAGTATAAACCACTTGTGCGGTTAAAAGTTGGAGATAATGTTGAAACTGGAAATAAGATCTTTGAAGGATTTTATGTTAAGCATCCTTTGGGGGAAATTGAAGACGGGAACTATAGAACATTCGAAGAATGGCTGTAAGAAATGTGAAAACAATGAATAAGTAGGAATGGAATGGTATGAGTTGGTTATATCTTGTTGGCTGAGTTATTAAGTTCTCTACACTTATTGTTATTGCTGCGAACTATGGCTATCTTTATTTGTTGTTCTTAAGATATTGTAACTTGGTAGTACAAATGATACATATTCTGTGGTACGTTGATATCCAGTTAAGATGAGTTAGTTGGCACCTTATGAACTGCTGTACGATTTTGAATAAGCTGAAATACATTTATAGGAACTGCTTGCTACATCTCATGGGCTCATTAAGGTTGCCTTAATCAGGAAGATAGTATGAGAAATACTTGAAATAAGATACTCTCAAGGCAGCTTGAAAAGGAAATTTAAAGGTAAGACGAATGGGCACTCGGTCGATGAGAGACCTAATAATGATAAGACAAGAAAGCTTGACAAGCCATTGGATCATGTAACACCATGAATTGGATCTAAACATATGATGTATCGGTTCCCCAACATGTGTAGACATACCTTTCAGAGAGTGTGTAAACAGAAGTAACAATGAGTAAAGCTCGAGAGTAGCACCTAGACAGTTGAAAAGAGGCCAATGACGCCTATGGATAAGTATCAGGTAGACATTATAGATATATGCCAAGTGATAATGGCATTACAATACTGATAAAGTGACGAACAAATGCAGATGGCTAGGAGCATTTTTGAACTGACCGTAGGTTCTATGAGATAGATAAGGTAATGGGTTTGCAGCTTAACGTGATCAAGGAAATCTTTTCCCTAAAATGCCATTGACAGAGAGTCTTAGCCATGAGGCAAGTGAAAGAATTTAAATCTAAGTATAATGACCAAGTTTGGATATAGTAACGCCAAGGATTGGAATCAGGAGCAATGTTTGAGGTTACGTTTTTTACATATATCAAAATATGCCGGAATTATGAAGAGTACGACAAGTAAGAAAAGGAGTGAACAAGTGTCAAAAGAATTGAAGTGGTTTCTAATTACTAGTAGTGAGAAGATATGGAAAAAAAAAGTTTACTATAATGAACTGATAAAGAAGTTGAAGGATAAGTTGTAGAATTGAAAAGGCTTTATTGAAGCATTATAGAAGAAAGGAAAGGCAGACAATGAGCTTCATGGTTACATATGTGCTTACCAAAGAATGAAGAGGGAATGTGCTTCATATCATTGTTTGATATATCTAAGTCTTTATTTGCTAAGTTATGTTGGGGGTTTAGGACTTCATGTACATTGTGGTCCACTTTCATGTGGAATAAATACTATAAGGAGCAAATATCTATACTAGTTTAATGGAAAGATGGATCTCAAATATGGAAGAGAATGTTAGAAGCAAGTGATGCTATAGAATGAGAAAGTTGGTGCATTAACATATGTGGTGCCTGCAGATTTTTTTATTGTTTTTATCAATAAAAGTATGGAGGATATGTTGAAAGCCTGTACGATTGACTTCAAAGGTAGCTGAGATGATCATTTGCCACTCGTTGAGTTTGCGTATAACAACCGCTACCATTCTAGCATTCAGATGGGCCCGTACGAGGCCTTATATGAGAGGAAGTGCAGATAAGAATATTATTCCCAGGTAAGAATAAGAAGAGGCTATTACTTCTTGAATAATAAGATTGATATAAAGGAATGAAAGTATTTTTCCTATTTTGGACCGTGTACTGGGAAGTATTGGACATAGGGATTAATTGGGTTTCTTTCACAAATGACTTAGAACTTGAGAGTGATGAGCATCCTATTGGTGTATAGTTGTGCCAGGCATTTTAAATATCGTAAAGAGTAGTGTTCAGCGTAAAAAAAAAGGGTTGAAAAAGGAAAGCAAGGACGTGCAGCGAACCTCTGAAGTTCATATTTTCAGTTAAGGAGTTATTTGAAAGATTGATAACCGATGTATGTATTCGTGCACAGTTTCAATGCATTAGTTCACGCATAATGCTAAGATGAGGCTATTTGATCTCTTGAAACCAAATGTTAAAAATGGAAGAAACTCATAATACCTCGCTTAACTTGTGTAGTGGGTGATCTTTTAAGTACTAATCTTACTGAGCATCCAAGTGGAGAAATATGGTTATTGTGGAAACCTCATCTCTATGATGTAGATATTAAGTTGTACAGAATAATTGATACACATAGGGGTAACACATAGGGGTACAAAGAAAAGTTTCCATATGACCTTGGTGTGTGCGTTTAATGATGTGGCTCTTAAAAGAAAATTGTGGATAGATATTGGAAGATTACATGGCCAGATACAAGGACCATAGACAATAATGAATAATTTCAACTGGGTATTAAAATGGAATGGAAGAGTGAAGTGTCATGTCGCTAAGACTGAGATAAGGGATTCTAATCAGTATGTAGCATATTATGGTGAAATGAGTGGCATGCAAGGTATATAGCAACACTTACTAATCAAGAATGAGTTGATAACCTACATGCTTCTAAGGTGCCTTTCATGAAACCAGGTGTATATGAACATTCTTTTGGGTTAATTAGGTGAGAAGTAGGCATAAAGACTCAGTATAAGTTCAGATACTTTAATAGGTGAAGGTTGAAACTGAATTTCTACAGATAATAATGGAAGGGTGGAAAACAGATAAGAGAGGTACAAAGATATAGATGAATTCAAACGAAGTGATAATAGATATTCAGTACGATGTAGCCAAAGTGACAAATGTTTATCCAGCCAAAGATACAACTGAGTTTGTAAGTCCAACAGGAGGATAGAACAAATGTCACTTGAGGAGACAAATGGTAATAATGAGAATAAGGAGGAACAAAGAGATACTGGGGAAGAATATGATAATAAATAGAATAAGGAAGACAACAATGGTAAGGTGGTAGAAGTAGAACAACTCACCGAGGACCCACAATTGATGGAAGAATCAAAAGCAACACTTACTACTAAAGAATAAGTTGAAGGAGCTTTTGTATTAGCAAAGGTTAATGAGGAGAGGAATGTTGATAAGAGGCAGAAGATGTGTACCAATGGTAACAACTCTAATAATAGTAACGCAGTAATATTAAGGGTGTTATACCCCGTATTTCCAGAGTATGTACGTGAGGGCGTACGTACAAAAATTTAGGCCTTAAGTTAGGCTAGGAACGAAAATTTGTGCACAACTACCAAAAAGAATTGTTTTCCGACGAAACGTTTTCCAAACTTTGCGAAGGGAAAATTACGGTTGTAACATTGATTATTTTTGCGGATTTTTCCGAGAGATGAAATATTTTGGACCAACGGGAGGGTGACATGTGTCACCCTCAAAGTGGACGGCATTGTGGGCTCTTGTTGGACGATTTCTAGTCAAGGGGTTGGTAGGATACTTTGTGATATTTTGGTGGTAGATGGATAAGGTACACTTGCCCAAATCCTCACCCTCCACTTGCCCCCGCACTTGTCTTAATCCTAGCCCTTGAAAGTCCTATAAATACCCCCTTGAAGTGCAAGACTTCTTCATCCACAAACACTTTCTAAGTCTTGAAAAGCCCTCCCACTTAGTGTAGCTCGTCCAAAGAGCTCCCTCCCTTGACAAGGCCTTGGCGAAACACCCTCCTAGTGGTGTTGGCCGAGACATACCCCCTTGCCTAGTTGTTCTCGTAAAATACCCCTCTCTTGGTATAAAATACTCTCAGTATTATTCTTATTCCAAAATACCTTAGCCTTATACCTTGTAGTATTCCAAAGTTACCTCTATACGTAGAGCAGGAAATACTACCTTATGTCCTTTTAGTCTCAAAACGAAACCCTAGGAAAATCTTCATAGTTGGTTGAAGTGCTAAGTAGAAGTTGTTGGGAACTTCTAGGGTTGTTGGAGCGGGTTGGGCATGAGTAGGAGCTAAACGTTGCTCAGGATCGACATTTAAACTTGGATAATTTTGGGTTTATCGAGGTAAATACTCTTGACCTTCTATTATAATTAGAGTTTACATACTGTTGAAGTATAAGAATTAAGTATAAGTTATATACAAGGAAGGTATATAAGAAGGGAATTGAACTGTACTTACATAGGACTGTATTTACAGTAGACTTGTGAAGTTTGACGGGTAGGGAAGTGCTGCCCAATTTTCCGTAGAATCTTGTATCTAGATTTATTCTACCGAGTAGTCTAGACATTGATAGACTTGTCTAACCGTTATAGGTTGAAGTACTGCGAGTAGCGTATTCTACTCGAATGGTGGAAAAGGCTAGTCGGGTTATAGCGGTGGAGCGTTTTGCTAATAGTCGATAATTGTCGCGAGGTATGTGATTCTTCCTATCCTCTTGAGCATGATATTTTAAAAAGAATATATATATATAGTACGGTAGACGTACGTGTGTTAACTGAACGTGGTTTTACTCCGATGTCTTTTGACTTGAGTTTTAATAATAAGAATCTTGAAGTATTTCAAAAGAATTAAGAAACCTTTTTGAAAGAAGAGTAATACTTGGTTTTAAAAGCTTAAGAGTTATACTAGCTTTATGGGAAGTTAGGTATAACGACTTAAGAGAGATAAAAAGAATGGTTTATTGATCTTAAAAGATAAGAGACTTGACTTAATTGAATTAATATGAATTTTGTTAAAAAGTGTGAAACCTCATTCGTGAGTAATGAGTACTTGGTTTTTAAAAGGAATAATGTTTTACTGATTTCAGAAATCAGAATAAGTATCGAACGAACCACTGCAGCGTTAATAAAGGGAAATGTATTGACTAATTAAGTATTATTAAAACCAGTAGAAACCTCCATCTGCATAGAAGCTAAGATGAGACAAAATGATATTACATTTCCTAGATCATGGCTGCTTTAATAAGATTGTTATAAACAAGAATAACCTACTCACACATAAGGCATATGTTTCTCGAATTGTTTTAAAGGAGAATTATATCATTTAGTGATTAAAACTATGAACTACGAAACCTTTCGAAAATAAGAAACTTGAGTATTTGAAATTAGGCAAACTTGAACGTTTGGAAAAGAATGTTGTTACTTGATTTTACAAAGGGAAGTGTTTTGGTTCACTTAAAAAGATAGTCACTCTATTTTTATACTACGGGTATCGTGTGACTCTTGTGAAGGAAACATAATATTTTTAAAAGAGATAATGTATGAAGTACCTTGTGTGAATAACTTGACTATGTTGGTTTGTGATAACCTTGTAATACTTTCTTGTTGATTTGATAAGTAAACATGTTAGGATGCTACGTGTGTTAGTATCTTGTGATGTTTGTGTAAAGGGGTTTCCCTTGTTGTGCTTATGTTGTTTAACGATAAGCTGTTATGTTAGTATTATATCACTCACCTCTTGACATGATACCGGGGTTAAGCCGCCTCCGATGCGGGTATACCTCGGTGATGCAGGACCATGATTCGAGAATACCACGCGGGTCGGGGACCTATGCGAGCTACGAGAGTTCCGGTTAGTGTGCGGCCTTTGTGGTCATGCGTCTATGTGGCCATGCGGATGCGAGTCGGGGCGATGCCGGGAGTAGCTACCGACGCGGGAATACCTCATGCGGGCACATGTGTGGCCTATGCGAGTGCGGAAGTTCCAGACTAGACGCGCACATTTGATCTGCGGCGAGTGGCGCCGATCATGTGGCGGTCAGACAGACCTCGTGATCTGATTTATGACCTTGTTGGTACTGGGTTTTTAGTAGCTCGCTATGCCTTCGTATTTACCCCGTGACGGTTTTATTATGACACAGTGGGACACGGTGTTCATGTGTATTCCTTGGTGCTTTTATATCATAGGCCATTGGCGGTGAGAAGGTATTCCACGCATGATTGATGTTGTGGGCGTGAGACCCATAGTTATGTTTGAGTGATGACTTTGAGGCGTGAGTCACGACTGACATATCGCCTTATTTATTGTGAATCGTAGTTTGGTTATCATACATGTCTCTGCTTTATATAGACTACTATGATTTCATTTACGTATTTTCGGCCACATACTTGGTACTGTTGTCAGATCGACTTCGGGCTGCGTTCATGCCGCAGTAGAAGTACACCGCCGTCGATCCTCGCTCTTAGGATCACCAGCGTTTTGGGAAGCTCCGTTTCTCGAGGCTTATCGATGGTATAGTCCTCGCCGTTGTAGGTACTTACATTCGTGGTATGGCGAACCCGCCCGCCATTGTTGTTATATCATTCTTAGAGGTCTGTAGTACTGTTGTGGGCAGAGTTTGTAAAAAGGATGTAACTGTTCGGATTTAAGTTTTATATATATATATGCCGAAAGGCAACTTTTCTTCAGATAAACTGTGTCTCTTTTACATTGTTTCATGTTGCGTTTTATATTCCGCTGATTACTCTGATGTTGTATCACTAGGGTGCCTGAGGTAAGACACCAGTCACGGGACCGTGTTCGGGTCGTGACAAAGGGAAGATGGGATAATGATGTCCAATGTGGAACAGAATATGGCAGTGAAAGCAGATATGTCTATCCTAAATATTGATCAGCAGAGAAACTCAATCAGAGATAATATAAGGAGTAATCAACATGGCAAACTAAAGGATTCAAGGGTGAAAGAGTTACATGAATTAGGTAGGTATACTATGGTATGTGCAAAGAATGTTGCATTGGAAAGGTTGTTCTCTGGGATAGTTGATACTGTATTGTTGACGATATGAGGGATCCTTGTCTAGTTGGTGGGGATTTCAATGTTATTATAAATGAAAGGAGACAATAGGCGATCTTCCTATATATCCTGCAGAGTATGAGGATTTTTGCATTTTGTACTAACTCATGTGAATTGTTTGGAATTGAATTTAAAGGGAGTCCTTATAAGTAGTGGAATGAAAGAACTGATAATGACTGCACTTTTAAGAGGTTCGATAGAATGTTGGCAAACATTTATTCTAGATTGGTTTGGAAAAATGGAGGTGGAACATGTTGTCACGACCCGATCCCAGGCCCGTGACTGGTGCCTTACCCCGGGCACCCTAGTGATACAACATCAGAGAAAACCAGCGGAAAATAAAACATAAACATGAAACAAGATATATGATCATAAACAAAGCAACCAAAAGCGGTTGCCTCAGATATATACATAAAACCCAACAGTTTAATCCTTTTTACAACCACGCCTACAACAAAGATTACTGCACTTAAGATTTAACAACCATGACGGACAGGCCCGCCATACCACGAATGTACAAGAACCTACAACTCAGGGAACACATACCAAAGAATAAGCCTCGGAGAAACGGAGCTTCCAATACGTGAGCTGTGATCCTATGGCGAGGATCCACTACCGATGTACTCCTACCGCGGATGAACGCAGCCCCGAAGGAGGTCGATAACAGTACCAAGTATGTGAAATCAAAATACTGTAAATGAAATCATACTAGTCTAAATAAAGCAGGAGACATGTATGATAACCAAACTACAGTTCACCACATAAAAGCAGTCATGTCCAGTCAGGGACTCACGCCCTCAAGTCGTCACTCAAATATAACTATGGGTCTCACGCCCACAACATCAATCATGTTCGCATCATGGCCGCATGCCCCCGGAATTCTGCATCGGTGTAGACATGTCCATGATGCAACAATAATAATAATGCCCCATGGCCACATGCCCCCGGAATTCTGCATCGGTGTAGACACGTCCATGTGACATTAACAACAATAATACTGGGTGATTAACCCCGCCGCATGGCCACACGCCCGAGTGCGCCGGTGTAGACATGTCCATGTAACCACAATAACAATATATCAGGTAATCAACCCTGCCGCATGGCCACATGCCCCCGGAATTCTGCATCGGTGTAGACATGTCCATGTGACATCAACAACAATATACCGCACAACCAGGCTATCACAAACAAGCTCAAGCAAATTACCATACTTCTAGACTTTTATAAAAAGATCCACTCCTTCCCAAGAAGTCACCTGATATCAACACTTGCACAACAAAGGCTATCACAACAAGCATAGGTGAGTTACACAACAACAAGCATAGGCAAGTTACACACAACTCAAGGTATGTCACGACCCGAACCCGGGCCCGTGACTGGTGCCTTACCCCGGGCACCCTAGTGATACAACATCAGAGTAATCAGCGGAACATAAGATGATAACATGAAATAACAAGAAGTATGAAACAATAGTCTGAGAAAACTTGCCTTACGGCATATATATATATATATAAATCAATTTAAAACCGAACAGTTACATCCCATTACAACTCTGCCCACAACAGTACTACAGACCTCTAAGAATGATACGACAACAATGGCGGGACAGGGCCCCGCCATACCCCTGAATGTAAATACCTATAACGACAGGGGACTATACCACTGATAAGCCTCCGGAGAAACGGAGCTTCCCATACGCTGAACTGTGACCCTAAGAGCGAGGATCAACACTGGTGTACCTTTACTCGGCAGATGAACGCCCTCGAAGGAGGTCGATAACAGTACCAAGTATGTGAAATCAAAATATCAGAATGAAATCATAGTAGTCTATATAAAGCAGGAGACATGTATGATAACCAAAACTACAGTTCACAATAAATAAGCAGTCATGTCAAGTCAGGGACTCACGCCCTCAAAGTCATCATAAAACCGTACGGGGTAAGTACGAGGGCATAGCCGACTACTAAAACCCACAGTACAACAAGGTCAGAATCAGACATGAGATCTGTCTGCATCCACATGATCAAAGGCGCCACTCGCTCGCAGTATCTAATGTGCGCGTCTAGCCCCGAACTTCCGTAGCCCGCACGGGCCACTCCAATGGCCCGCATGAGGTATTCCCGCATCGAGGGTAGCTACTCCGGCAGCGTCTGGACTCGCCGTCCGCGTACGCCACAAAGACCGCATGACCACAAGGGCGATACTAACTCGAACTCCCGTAGTTCGCGATAGGTCATCTGCACTGCATAAGGTATTCTCGAATCATAGGTCACTAGACCCGCCGAAGTCTACCGCGCACGGAGGCGCCTAACCCCTAATCACGAGTGATATAATATCAACACGACATTATCGTTAAACAACCTAAGCACAACAAGGGAAAACCCTTTACACAAACATCACAAGATACTAACTCACGTAGCATCCTAACATGTTTACTTATCAAGTCAACAAGAAAGTATTACAAGACTATCACAAATCAATACAATCAAGTTATTCACACAAGGTACTTTCTACATTATGTTAACAAGTTCGGGTTTTTGCCCCCAAGTACTTCATGTATTACTCTTTAAAAGATCCGCTTTCTTTCACAAAAGTCACACAATACCCGTAGTATAAAAATAGAGTGATTATCTTTTGAAGTAAATCGTAACACTTCTCTTGTAAAATCAAGTAACAACATTCTTTTCCCAACGCTCAAGTTTGCCTAATTTCAAATGTTCACGGTTCTTATTTTAGAAAGGTTTCGTAGTTCATAGTCTTATCCATTTAAGAATATAATTCTCTTTTAAACCATCTGAGAATCATAAGCCTTGTATGTGAGTAGGATATTCTTGTTTATAACAATTTTATTACAGCAGCCATGATCTAGGAAATATCATTTTGTCTCATCTTAGCTTCTATGCAGATGGAAGTTTCTCCGTTTTAATAATACTTAACTGTCAAAATATTTCCTTTTATTAACGCCGCAGTTGGTTTGTCGATACACATTCGATTTCAAATCAAGAAAACATCCTGCCGTTATACCTAACTTCCCATAAAGCTAGTATAACTCTTAAGTTTTCAAAAACCAAGTATTACTTCTTCTTTCAAAATGATTCAAAAATCTTTTGAAATACTTCAAGTTCTTTATTATCACATAACCAGCCAGTTATAGTTCAAATCAGCTACCTTTTAAAAACAACAAGTATTTTCTTACCTACATAAAGCTGTTATAACCAACTTCCCATAAAGCCGTTATAACATTTTATGTTTTAGACCAATCAAATACATTTAACACATGTACGTCTATCGTACTACATAGTTACACACATATCATGCTAGAAGAGATAGGAAGAGGTTCACATACCTCGCGACGAGTATCGACTAATAGCAAAACGCTCCAAGTACCTCAAACCACCGGCTACTCCTTAAGCCAAGTAGATCGCGCCACGCATAGTACTTCAACCTATAAGGCCACAAGGCGCTTATTAACATTTAGATCTCTTCGTAGAACATTCTACAGAAAATTCGCAAAGACTCTCCCCGCAAATCGCAGAAATCTCCTCCTCTATCGAGGCCGCCATCAAGCCAACCAGGGGTTTATACATCTAACCTGGACGTGTACAATTCTACTTCACAGAATGCTACACAAGTCTCATCTGATCCTATGTAATTACTGATTCGATTCTCTTTCTTTATATTCAGCTTAAGTCAAAAGACATCACGCAAAGCTAGGTTGATTCTATATATAGTATACTTCAACTATATAATCTTACAACATGTAATTTCCAATTACAATAAGGACAAGATATTACCTCGATAAGCCCAAAATTATCCAAGTATAAAGTCGATCCCGCAACGTTTAGCTCCAACTCCGTGCTCTCCAACCCGCTTCAAACCACCATTAGAAGTTCTAAACAACTTCTACCTAATACTCCAAATAACTATGTAGATTTTCATTAGGGTTCGGTTTTGTGACTGAAGGGAAGTATAATAGTATTACGTGGCTTTTCGGATAGGTATAACCTTAGAATACTACAAGGTATACGACTAAGGTAATTTGGGTATAGTAACAATACTTTTGAGAGTATTTCTACCAAGAGGGGGTATTTATACGAGACAACAACACACGGGGGGGTGTATACCCCTCGGCCTACCCCACTAGGGGGTACTCTGCCGAGGGGAGAACTCTCGCCAAGGGCCTCTCAAAGGGGGAGGACGAGAACAACAAGAAGGGAGGGGGAGGATTTCTAAGACTTAGAACATTTTAGGATGAATAAGTCTTCAAAGGGGAGGGGTATTTATAGGTCTAGCAAAGGCCAACCAATGGCCAAGATCATGCCAAGTGCAAGGCAAGTGTAGGGCCATGATCATGCCAAGTGTACCTTATCCATCTACCACCAAAAATATCCTACCAACCCCTTGACCAAAACAATGGTCAAATCGTCCCATGTGCCGCCCCACTATTCCGCCAATGAGAGGGTGCCAAGTGGCGCCCTCTCGTTGGTCCAACACGCTTCGTCTCTCGGAAAAATCCGCAAAAATTAAAAATGACATAGCCGGAATTTTCCCTTCGCAAGTTATGTAAAACGTTTCGTCGAAAAACGACTCTAATCGGGTGTTGTGCACAAAGTGAAATCGGCCAAGCCACTTTAAAAGCCCAAACTTTTCTACGTACGTCCTTACGTACATACTCTGGAAATACGGGGTATAACATTCTCCCCTCCTTAGAAACATTCGTCCCGAATGTTCCTTCTAAGTCTCAAAACGAACGCGCGCCAGTATAGCCTTCACTACTATAATTAGGAGAACAAACCTGCCACACCTGGCCACAGAAACACCCGCGCAAAATACTTACATCCACGTCCACGAGGGAACACTTCTAACATCACCACAAAACACCTCTCTCCGGGGTCTAGAATATACTTCCTTCGCACCTTCTCTTTATAAAAGAAATGATCACATCTATGCTCGCCATACATGCTCGCTTCTTCCCGATACCACTTTTGTCACTTTGCCGCGAGGTTCTAGTGTCACTCGGCGACCCAACAAATGGTACCGGGCTGCATGCGATCCCCGAGGTCGCATACACTTCTTGTACACTCGAACTCTTTCTCATAACCTACCACATTTCTGATACTGCTTCAGTTCCCAAAACTCGGGGTTACTATCTCTAACGTGGTCAACATTAACTGGGAACACTCTGGATGGATCTCCGATACTTTCCCGAATATAACCATACGAAAGACCGGACGTACAGCCTCCTAAGTCGGACGGCAAACGCTAACATATAGGCAACCTGGCCTATTCTTTACATGAACTCAAAAGGCCCAAAGTAACTCGGCTAAGTTCCCTCTGTTTCCAAAACTCGTCACACCCTAACCGGGTTGTACCTTCAAGAAGACCGTCAACTCGAACTCCAAGCGCCGTCGCCGATAATCCGCACGATTTCTCGAGCCGCCAAAAACCTCTTCTAGATAAGCCTCACTTTATCCACGATCTGTTGGAACAAGCTGAACCAACTATCCGAACCTTGCCAACATCAAACCAATCGGCAAGAACTTACACTTCCGCCCGCAAGGCGCCATAGCGACATCCGAATACTGAAATGGTAGCTACTAAAACACTCCTCAACAGAGACAACAATCGCATACACTACCCCGAAATCCACACGTTGGCCGAGGGCGAATACGATACTGAGACTCACCGAGTTCCTAGTCTGCTCGTAAAACTTCCTAAAAACAGCTAGTAACTGGCTCCACTGTCACATAAGGTAAAGGTAGGCACCTGCAGCCTTACAACCTTTCTGATAAATCCACACTGCCGAGTAAACGGTCTTTGCTAGAAGACAAGACGGCTGACCTCCTCGGCCCGACTACTGGTCGAATGCATCCACGAACTCGTACGCTAGTTAACTAAACTTGGGCCTAACACCCTCATAACCCTAACCCAAAGCGGGACCACCACAAACTGACCCCACCACCATACAGGCCGCGGGTTGACCCGCAACGTGGCCTCAACCCGACCCGGAAACGCGCAAGACATTAGCTCCCCGAACCGGAAAACTCTCACTAATCACGTTACGAAAACCTAGCGGTCTTCTTAGCTCAACTACCCTCTTTCATTCCACACTACTCAGGGACTTATCCCACAAACATAGCTCACGTGCACTATGCACTCCTATAAGGGTCAAACATAAACATACGTCTTTTACTCGAGATGGCCTTACCTCTAAGGTCTTCACGTATAATGCTCTAAGGCTCACACCTTCTCTATCCCCCAAATCTTACTTGGTTAACTAACCATGATTTCCTAATCACAATTTACACCATGCTATCTGAACATAACACTTATGATATACCCATCTTATCATACATACTAATCCCTGTAGGTTAAAGATCTATCCAGATTTACTTCTTCACTCCTTAGTCGTTCTAATCAAACTCGCCTGCAGGCGCATAGCTGGGAAGGTGACGAATTACCCATCGATCCCGAAGGCTAAGTCCTCCTACTTACAACCTCCTACTAGGTCACACATTCGACCACGTTCGACACGGCACGGTAAAACAATTACCAACTAAAAGATGACATTCCCCGGGATGACGTCTGTCACACTGTGAACACTGGGGAAAAAAAACTGAATCCGGCTGGCTGGAACCTACGTATGCGTGAACCTAAGCTCGAGCTCGACCAACTCTCGCATACCCGAACGCCCCAAACCCGCGGAGGACCTTTCGCATCGTGGATGCATAATCTAATCTTGGTGAGGTGACTCGACTCGAAGTTGCCAAAGGACCTTCGTCCGCCCCTTCTCGCCCTTCGTTAACCCGCCGATCTCTACGCTTTCTTGGCTCGCCGCGACAAGCCCGCATACGTGCCATGCTCAAGCTTCAATCAAGAATTACTCTCGCACAACCCTTTCTAAGATATTCATCAAGACTCGCGGTACATCGGTATACTCTCGTAGCCAAATCCATAGCTAGTAATAGGTTGTCTCTTCGCAATCTATATTATCTGCTTTCCTGGCCGCGAAGGTTCAAATGTCATGGCCGCAGAGGAATCGCCGCCGCTAAACTCTTCGGGCCGTGACGTCGCAGAACTCCCGAATGAAGCACTACCCTAGGTAATGATTGGGCCTGTGCCCTCGTAACCTCTCAGATTTACTCGCAGCCTCCTCGGCCGCTTTGCCCTCCGGGCCGGGTTGCCTACGCGAGGCATAGCGGTAAGGGAAAGAAATACGTGAGAGGGTCCAACTTACAACACGGCTCTAAGGTACGATCTCGAGTGAGAAGAATAGAAACTAATCCTAAATATCCTATAGCCTCACGATTATTGGTGTGGTGCACAACACACCGATAATCAAGACTTCATCGATACGGTCAGAGACACTTTCCGAGGATTAACTACTCGATACAACTTTTGTCACGACCGAACTCGTTCGTGATCGTGCCTTACCCCGCACCATAGTGATACAACATCGAGTAATCGGAACATAAGACGATAACATGAAATAACAAGAAGTATGAAACAATAGTTCGAGAAAACTTGTTTAAGATATATATATATATATATATATATATATAAATCAATTTAAAACCGAATTATATCCCATTACAACTCGCCACAACGATTACATGCACCTCTAAGAATGATACGACAACAATGGCGGAGGGCCCCGCCATACCCGCGAATGTAAATACCTATAACGACAGGACTATACCATCGATAAGCCTCGGAGAAACGGAGCTTCCATACGCTGAATCGTGACCCTAAGAGCGAGGATCAACACTGGTGTACCTTTACCGCGCAGATGAACGCACCTCGGCGAGGTCAAGACAACAGTACCAAGTATGTGCGAAATCAAAATATCGTAAATGAAATCATAGTAGTCTATATAAAGCGGAGACATGTATGATAACCAAAACTACGATTCACAATAAATAAGCAATATGTCAAGTCGTGGACTCACGCTCAAAGTCATCATAAAACCGTGACGGTAAGTACGAGGGCATAGTCGACTACATTAAAACCTACACATAACAAGGTTGTAAATCAGATCATGAGATCTATCTGCACCGTCACATGATCAAAGGCGCCACTCGCCCGCAGATCTAATGTGCGCGTCTAGCCCCGAACTTCCGTAGCTCGCACGGGCCACCCAATGGCCCGTATGAGGTATTCCCGCATCGAGGGTAGCTACTCCCGGCAGCGCCTCGACTCGCCGTCCGCATGGCCACAAAGACCGCATGACCACAAGGGTCGCGATACTAACTCGAACTCCCGTAGTTCCGCATAGGCCATCTGCACTGCATAAGGTATTCTCGAATCATAGGTCACTAAACCCGCTGAGTCTACCCCAGACGGAGGCGCCTTAACCCCGAATCACGAGTGATATAATATCAACATGACAAATTATCGTTAAACAACCTAAGCACAACAAGTGGAAAACCCTTTACACAAACATCACAAGATACTAACTCACGTAGCATCCTAATATGTTTACTTATCAAGTCAACAAGAAAGTATTACAAGACTATCACAAATCAATACAATCAAGTTATTCACACAAGGTACTTTCTATATTATGTTAACAAGTTCGGTTTTTAGCCCCAAAGTACTTCATGTATTACTCTTTAAAAGATCCGCTTCTTTCACAAAAGTCACACAAGACCGTAGTATAAAAATAGAGTGATTATCTTTTGAAGTAAATCAGAACACTTCTCTTTGTAAAATCAAGTAACAACATTCTTTTCCCAACGCTCAAGTTTGCCTAATTTCAAATGTTCACGGTTCTTATTTTAGAAAGGTTTCGTAGTTCATAGTCTTATTCATTTAAGAATATAATTCTCTTTTAAACCATCTGAGAATCATAAGCCTTGTATGTGAGTAGGATATTCTTGTTTATAACAATTTTATTACAGCAGCCATGATCTAGGAAATATCATTTTGTCTCATCTTAGCTTCTATGCAGATGGAAGTTTCTACTGGTTTTAATAATACTTAATCTGTCAAAATATTTCCTTTTATTAACGCTGCAGTGGTTTGTCGATACACATTCTGATTTCCGAAATCAGAAAAACATACTTAAGCCGTTATACCTAACTTCCCATAAAGCTAGTATAACTCTTAAGTTTTCAAAAACCAAGTATTACTTCTTCTTTCAAAATGATTCAAAAATCTTTTGAAATACTTCAAGTTCTTTATTATCACATAACCAGCCAGTTATAGTTCAAATCAGTTACCTTTTAAAAACCACAAGTATTTTCTTACCTACATAAAGCTGTTATAACCAACTTCCCATAAAGTCGTTATAACACTTTATGTTTTAGACCAATCAAATACATTTAACACATGTACGTCTATCGTACTACATAGTTACACACATATCATGCTAGAAGAGATAGGAAGAGGTTCACATACCTCGCGACGAGTATCGACTAATAGCAAAACGCTCCAAGTACCTCAAACCGCCGGCTACTCCTTAAGCCAAGTAGATCGCGCCACGCATAGTACTTCAACCTATAAGGCCACGCGCGCTTTATTAACATTTAGATCTCTTCGTAGAACATTCTACGTAAAATTCGCAAAGACTCTCCCCGCAAATCGCAGAAATCTCCTCTCTATCGAGGCCGCCATGAAGCCAACCGGGGGGTTTATACATCTAACCTGACGTGTACAATTCTACTTCACAAGAATGCTACACAAGTCTCATCAGTAATACGCTATGTAATTCTGATTCGCTTCTCTTTCTTTATATTCAGCTTAAGTCAAAAGACATTGCCGCAAAGCTAGGTTGATTCTATATATAGTATACTTCAACTATATAATCTTACAACATGTAATTTCCAATTACAATAAGGGGACAAGATATTACCTCGATAAGCCCAAAATTATCCAAGTATAAAGTCGATCCTGGGCAACGTTTAGCTCCAACTCCGTGCTCTCCAACCCGCTTCAAACCACCCTTAGAAGTTCTAACCAACTTCTACCTAATACTCCAACTAACTATGGAGATTTTCCTTAGGGTTTCGGTTTTGTGACTGAAGGGAAGTATAATAGTATTACGGGGCTTTTCGTATAGGTATAACCTTAGAATACTACAAGGTATACGGCTAAGGTAATTTGGGTATAGTAACAATACTTTTGAGAGTATTTCTACCAAGAGGGGGGGTATTTATACGAGACAACAACACAAGGGGGTGTATACCTACCACTCCCACTAGGGGGTACTCTCGACGATGGGAGTGGAGAACTCTCGGCCAGGGGCCTCTCAACGGGGGAGGACGAGAACAACAAGAAGGAGGGAGGATTTCTAAGACTTAGAACATTTTAGGATGAATAAGTCTTCAAAGGGGAGGGGTATTTATAGGTCTAGCAAAGGCCAACCAATGGCCAAGATCATGCCAAGTGCAAGGCAAGTGTAGGGCCATGATCATGCCAAGTGCACCTTATCCATCTACCACCAAAAATATCCTACCAACCCCTTGACCAAAACAATGGCCAAATCGTCCCATGTGCCGCCCCACTATTCCGCCAATGAGAGGGTGCCAAGTGGCGCCCTCTCGTTGGTCCAACACACTTCGTCTCTCGGAAAAATCCGCAAAAATTAAAAATGACATAGCCGGAATTTTCCCTTCGCAAGTTATGTAAAACGTTTCGTCGAAAAATGACTCTAATCGGGTGTTGTGCACAAAGTGAAATCGGCCAAGCCACTTTAAAAGCCCAAAATTTTCTACGTACGTCCTTACGTACATACTCTGGAAATACGGGGTATAACAAGGTACTTCCATTTCGTATCAAAGTCTGGGATTTAACCCTAAAGTACTACGTACATTAACTCTTTTTAAAGGGTCCGTTTCTTTCACAAAAGTCACATAATGCCCGTAGCATAAAATAGAGTGACTATCTTTTTTAGGTAAACCAAAATACTTCCCTTTGTAAAATCAAGTAACAACATTATTTTTCAAACGTTCAAGTTTGCCTAATTTCAAATGCTCAAGTTTCTCATTTTAGAAAGGTTTCATAACTCATAGTCTTAATCTCTTTTAAAACAATTGAGTAACATATGTCTTGTACGTGAGCCGTTTATTCTTGTTTACAACAATCTTGTTACAAATGACCATGATCTAGGAAATGTAATACAATTTTGTCTTATCTTAGCTTCTATGCAGATGGAGGTTTCTACTGGTTTTAATAACAATTTGTTATTTATCAATACACTTTCCTTTATTAGCGTTGCTGTGGTTTGTTCGACACTTATTCTCATTTCCGAAATCAATAAAACAATATTCTTTTTAAAACCAAGTACTCATTACTCGCGAATGAGGTTTCACAACACTTTTAACAAAATGTTAAATACCAAGTAAAACAAGTTAAGTCTCTTATCTTTCAAGATCAAGTCTCTTAACTTCTACAATCAATAAACCAATCTTTTACCTACATAGAGTCGTTATAACTAACTTCCCATAAAGCTATTAAAACACCCTATGTTTTAAACCAACCAACTCATTTAGCACATGTACGTCTACCGTACTACATAGTTTACAAAGCATCATACTAGAAGGATAGAAAGAGGTTCACATACCTCACGACGATTATCGACAATAAGCAAAACGCTCCACAGTACTGTAACCCGGCTAGCCTTTTCCACTCTTCAAGTAGAATACGCTACTTGTAGTACTTCCACCTATAAGGCCACAAACGTCTATTAACTTCTAACCGCACTGCCCATATTCTACGTAAAATTTGGCAAAGACTCTCCTTCTTTCCCGCAACAACAGCGTAAATCTCCTCCTCTATCGAGGCCGGCTACCAAGCCAACCAGGGGGGGGGGGTTTATACGTCTAACCGGACGTATACAATTTCTACTATACAGTAATACCACAAGTCTACTGTCATACAGCCCTATGTAATTACAGTTCAGTTCTCTTCTTTATATTCAGGCTTAAGTCAAAAGACATTGCCGCAAAGTTATGTTCAGTTCTACATATAGTATACTTCAACTATATAATCCTTCAACATGTAATTTCCAATTACAATAAGGGGACAAGAATATTTACCTCGATAAGCCCAAAATTATCCAAGTTATAATGTCGGTCCTGAGCAAGGTTTAGCTCCTACTCCGTGCGCTCCAAACAACCCTTAGAAGTTCTAACCAACTTCTACTTAAATACTTCAACCAACTATGAAGATTTCCTTAGGGTTTCGGTTTGAGACTAAAATGACAAAAGGTAGTATTTCCGGGCTCTACGTATAGAGGTAACTTTTGGAATACTACAAGGTAAAGGCTAAGGTATTTTGGGCATTATAACAATACTTGGAGGAGTATTTCAATACCACAAAAAGGGGGGTATATAATACGAAACAACTAGGCTAGGGGTGTATACCCTACCAACCCCACTGTGGGTACTCTCGGCCAGGGGAGGGCTCTCGGCGAGGCCTCACCAAGGGGGGGAGAGGGAGGCTAGGAAGATACAACCACACAAAGGGGGGAAGCTCTCAAGACTTAGAAATTTAGGATGAATAAGTCTTCAAAGGGAGTGGTATTTATAGGCTGCAAAGGCCAACCAATGGCCAAGATCATGCCAAGTGCAAGGCAAGTGTAGGCCAAGATGTGCCCAAGTGCCCCTAGTCCCTACTCCCAAAACCTCACAAATATCTACACAAAATATCCTACCAACTTGCCCTCCAAAATTGTCCAAAAGCCGCCCCACCTTCACCAACTTGAGGGTGACAAGTGTCGCCCTCTCGTTGGTCCAAAACATTTCGTCTCTCGGAAAAATCCGCAAAAATACTAAATGACATAGCCGAAATTTTCCCTTCGCAAAGTTTGTAAAACGTTTCGTCGAAAAACGGCTCTAATCGGGTGTTGTGCACAAACATATTTCGGCCAAGGGTGCCACATGGGGGTGACACGTGTCGCCCCCCGATTCGTCCCAAATATTTCGTCTTCCAAAATATCCAAAATCAAATCTCAAAAACAAAGCGGGCTCCACAAAACCGTAAATTTCTCCTGTGGGCCCCACGTGACCATTTACGAAAATAAAATCCCAAAATTCTAATATAATCTATGAAGTCCAAATACCAAATCTGGGAATCCAATTCCCATTAACGAACCTTTTTCTTCACAAAAACCGGAAACTTTTCCGCGAAACTCACATCTTTCTTTCTTTACAAAATTTACGTCAGACTGCACGACGCCTCACTTACATACCCCGCAACTACGGGTATAACATTCTCCTCCTTAGAAACATTCGTCGAATGTTCCTTCTAAGTCTCAAACAAACACGCGCCAGTATAGCCTTCACTACTATAATTACGAGAACAAACCTGCCACACCTGGCCACAGAAACACCCGCGCAAAATACTTACATCCACGTCCACGAGGAACCACCTCTAACATCACCACAAAACACCTCTCTCCGGGGTCTAGAATATACTTCCTTCGCACCTTCTCTTTACAAAAGAAATGATCCCATCTATGCTTGCCATACATGCTCGCTTCTTCCCGATACCACTTTTGTCACTTTGCCGCGAGGTTCTAGTGTCACTCCGGCGACCCAACAAATGGTACCGGACTGCATGCGATCCCTGAGGATGTCGTACCCTTCTTGTACACTCGAACTCTTTCTCATAACCTACCACATTTTTGTTACTGCTTCAGTTTCCAAATCTCGGGGTTATTATCTCCAACTTGGTCATCATTAACTGGGAACACTCTGGATGGATCTCCGATTTCCTTCTCGAACATAACACGAAAGACTGGACGCACTACCTCCTAAGTCGGACGGAAAATGCTAACATATAGGCAACCTGGCCTATCCCTCACAATGAAAAAAAAAACCCAAAGTAACTCGGGCTAAGCTTCCTTTGTTTTTCCAAAACTCGTCACACCCTATCCGGGGTGGTACCTTTAAGAAGACCGACCGTCAACCTGAACTCTAAGCGTCGTCGCCGATAATCCGCACGATTTCTCTGAGCTGCCAAAAACCTCTTCTAGATAAGCTTCACCCTATCCACAGTCTGTTGGAACAAGCCTGAACCAACTATCTGAACCTTGCCACCATCAAACCAAACGACCGGCAACTTACACTTCCGCCCCTACAAGGCTTCATAAGGCGACATCCGAACACTGAAATGGTAGCTTAAACGCTCCCTCCACAGGAGACAACAATCCCCACAACTACCCCTGAAATCCACACACTGGCCCGAGGGCGAATGCGATTCTGAGACTCACCTGAGTTCTTAACCCTGCCTGGTAAAACCTTTAGAAAACGAAAATAGCCACAACCTGGGCTTCACTGCCTGTCATAAGGTGAAGGTAGGCACCCCGTGCAGCCTTACAACCTTTCTGATAAAACAACACTGCCGAATAAACGGTCCCCGACCGAAAACACGATGGGCTGCCCCCATCGCCCAACATCCGGTTGAACGCATCCACGAACTCGTACGCTGGTTAACTAAACTTGGGCCTAACACCCTCGTGACCCTACCTCAAGGCGGGACCACCACAAACAGACCCCACCACCATACAGGCCGCGGGTTGACCCGCAGCGTGGCCTCAACCCGACCCGGTAACGCGCTAAATACTAGCTCCCCGATCCGGAACAATCTCACTAATCACGTTACGAAAACCTAGTGGTCTTCTTAGCTCAACTACCCTCTTTCATTCCACACTACTCAGGGACTTATCACACAATATATCTCACGTGCACTATGTACTCCGATAAGGATTAAACATAACACTACACCTTTACTCGAGATGGCCTTACCTCTAAGGTCTCTACGTAAAAAAACTCTAAGGCTCACACCTTCTCTATCCCCCAAATCTTACTTGGTTAACTAACCAAGATTTCTAATCACCGTATACACAATGCTATCAGAATGTAACACTTAAGGTATACTCTCTGGTAGCCAAATCCATAGCTAGTAACAGGGTCGCCTCTTTGCAATCTATATTCTGCTCCCTGGCCGTGAATCAAGGTTCGAATATCATGGCCGCAGAGGAACCGCCGCCGTGCTAAACTCTTTGGGGCTAGTGACGCCGCAGAACTCCCGAATGAAGCACCACCTCAGCGGCGATGATTGGGCTGTGCCCTCGTAACCCTCAGACTAACTCGCAGCCTCCGCCTGTCTTGCCTCCTCCCGGGTTTGCCTACGCGAGGCATAACGGTAAGGGAAGAAATACGTTAGAGGTCCAACTTACAACACGCCTTCTAAGGCACGATCTCAGAGTGAGAAGAATAGCAACTAATCCTACATATCCTATAGCCTCCTCGACATTGGTGTGGTGCACAACACACCGATAATCAAGACTTCATCGATACGGTTCAGACACTTTCCGAGGATTAATCGCTCGATACCACTTTTGTCACGACTCCGATCTCGCCCGTGGATCGATGCCTTACCTCGCACCCTAGTGATACAACATCGAGAAAACCAGGAAAATTAAACATAAACATGAAACAAGATATATGATCATAAACAAAGCAACCAAAAACAGCTTGCCTCAGATATATACATAAAACCCAACAGCTTTAATCCTTTTTACAACCCCGCCTACAACAAGATTTACTGCACTTAAGATTTACAACAACCATGACGGACAGTGGCTCCGCCATACCACGAATGTACAAGAACCTACAACTCAGGAACACATACCAAAGAATAAGCCTCGAAAACGGAGCTTCCTAATACGCTGAATCGTGATCCTATGGCGAGGATCCACTACCGATGTACTCTACACGCGGCATGAACGCAGCCAAGGAGGTCAAGACAACAGTACCAAGTATGTGAAGCTAAAATATCGTAAATGAAATCATACTAGTCTAAATAAAGCGGAGACATGTATGATAACCAAACTACGATTCACCACATAAAGCGCCATGTCGATCAGGACTCACGCCTCAAGTCGTCACTCAAATATAACTATGGGTCTCACGCCCACAACATCAATCATGTTCGCATCATGGCCGCATGCCCCCGGAATTCTGCATCGGTGTAGACATGTCCATGATGCAACAATAATAATAATGCCCCATGACCACATGCCCCGACCAGACGGTAGACACGCCCATGTGACATTAACAACAATAATACTGGTGATTAACCCCGCCGCACGCCACACGCCCGAATGCAGACGTGTAGACATGTCCATGTAACCACAATAACAATATATCGTAATCAACCCCGCCGCATGGCCACATGCCCCTGAGTCTGCAGACGTGTAGACATGTCCATGTGACATCAACAACAATATACCGCACAACCAGGCTATCACAAACAAGCTCAAGCAAATTACCATACTTCTAGACTTTTATAAAAAGATCCATTCATTCCCAAGAAGTCACATGATATCAACACTTGCACAACAAAGGCTATACTAACAAGCATAGGCGAGTTACACAACAACAAGCATAGGCAAGTTACACACAACTCAAGGTACTTCCATTTCGTATCAAAGTCTGGGTTTTAACCCTAAAGTACTACGTACATTAACTCTTTTTAAAGGGTCCGTTTCTTTCACAAAAGTCACATAATGCCCGTAGCATAAAATAGAGTGACTATCTTTTTTAGGTAAACCAAAATACTTCCCTTTGTAAAATCAAGTAACAACATTATTTTTCAAACGTTCAAGTTTGCCTAATTTCAAATGCTCAAGTTTCTCATTTTAGAAAGGTTTCATAACTCATAGTCTTAATCTCTTTTAAAACAATTGAGTAACATATGTCTTGTACGTGAGCCGTTTATTCTTGTTTACAACAATCTTGTTACAGAAGCCATGATCTAGGAAATGTAATACAATTTTGTCTTATCTTAGCTTTTATGCAGATGGAGGTTTCTACTGGTTTTAATAACAATTTGTTATTTGTCAATACACTTTCCTTTATTAGCGCTGCTGTGGTTTGTTCGACACTTATTCTCATTTCCGAAATCAATAAAACATTATTCTTTTTAAAACCAAGTAATCATTACTCGCGAATGAGGTTTCACAACACTTTTAACAAAATGTTAATTACCAAGTAAAACAAGTTAATTCTCTTATCTTTCAAGATCAAGTCTCTTAACTTCTACAATCAATAAACCAATCTTTTACCTACATAGAGTCGTTATAACTAACTTCCCATAAAGCTATTATAACACCCTATGTTTTAAACCAACCAACTCATTTAGCACATGACGTCACCGTACTAAATAGTTTACAAATCATCATTCTAGAAGGATAGGAAGAGGTTCACATACATCGCGACGATTATCGACAATAAGCAAAACGCCCACAAGATCAGAATCCGCTAGCCTTTTCCACTCTTCAAGTAGAATACGCTACTTGTAGTACTTCCACCTATAAGGCCACAAACGCCTATTAACTTCTAACCGCACGGTTCCATATTCTGAAAATTCTAAAGACTCTCCCCGCAACAACAGAAATCTCCTCCTCTATCGAGGCCGCTACCAAGCCAACCAGTGGGGTTTATACGCCTAACCGCACGTATACAATTTCTACTATACAAAGAATACCACAAGTATCTTGTCATACACCCTATGTAATTACAGATTCGATTCTTCTTTATATTCAGCTTAAGTCAAAAGACATTGCCGCAGTTATGTTCATTCTACATATAGTATACTTCAACTATATAATCCTTCAACATGTAATTTCCAATTACAATAAGGACAAGAATATTTACCTCGATAAGCCCAAAATTATCCAAGTTATAATGTCGGTCCCGAGCAAGGTTTAGCTCCTACTCTGGCGCTCCAAACAACCCTTAGAAGTTCTAACCAACTTCTACCTAAATACTTCAACCAACTATGAAGATTTCCTTAGGGTTTGGTTTGAGACTAAAAGGACAAAAGGTAGTATTTCCTGCTCTACGTATAGAGGTAACTTTTGGAATACTACAAGGTAAAGGCTAAGGTATTTTGGGCATTATAACAATACTTGGAGGAGTATTTCAATACCACAAAAAGGGGTATATAATATGAAACAACTAGGCTGGTGTATACCCTCTACCAACCCCACTAGTGGGTACTCTCGTGGGGAGGGGCTCTCGCCGCGGGCCTCACCAAGGGGGAGAGGAGGCTAGGACGAGACAACCACACAAAGGGGGAAGCTCTCAAGACTTAGAGATTTAGGATGAATAAGTCTTCAAAGGAGTGGTATTTATAGGCTGCAAAGGCCAACCAACGGCCAAGATCATGCCAAGTGCAAGGCAAGTGTAGGGCCGAGATGTGCCCAAGTGCCCCCTAGTCCCTACTCCTTAAAACCCTCACAAATATCTACACAAAATATCCTACCAACTTGCCCTCCAAAATCGTCCAAAAGCCGCCCCACCTTCACCAACTTGAGGGTGACAAGTGTCGCCCTCTCGTTGGTCCAAAACATTTCGTCTCTCGGAAAAATCCGCAAAAATACTAAATGACATAGCCGGAATTTTCCCTTCGCAAAGTTTGTAAAACGTTTCGTCGAAAAACGGCTCTAATCGGGTGTTGTGCACAAACATATTTCGGCCAAGGGTGCCACATGGGGGTGACACGTGTCGCCCCCCGATTCGTCCAAAATATTTCGTCTTCCGAAAATATCCAAAATCCCGGAAATCTCAAAAACAAAGCGGGCTCCACAAAACCGTAAATTTCTCCTGTGGGCCCCACGTGACCATTTCCGAAAATAAAATCCCAAAATTCTAATATAATCTATGAAGTCCAAATACCAAATCTGGGAATCCAATTCCCATTAACGAACCTTTTTCTTCACAAAAACCGGAAACTTTTCCGTCGAAAACTCACATCTTTCTTTCTTTTCAAAATTTCGCCAGATTTCAGACGCACGCCTCACTTACATACCCTGCAACTACGGGGTATAACACATGTAATAAGAACAAGTTTAGACCATGCCCCTTAGTTGTTAACTTAAGGTGATCAATCTATGTATGTGAGTAAACCATTTAGATTCCTCAAGTTTTGGACAGAGTATGAAGCATTCTTTTAGGCGCTAAATCAAAATTGGCACACTGATGTTGATTAAGATGATTTTGTTTCTTTTAAACCGAAACTGAAGAATGTCAAGACTGCCCTATTATTATGAAGTAAGGAAACTTTTAGAGATCATTCCAGGAGAGATTGGGAACGCAGGTGAGTCATAGCACAATATTCCATCCTCGAAGTATTATTTAGATACTAGAAGATATGTTGAGGGCTTGTGTTATCCTCCCTTGTTCCCTATGCCTACAGGCAATTCAATTCAACTCTTTATTTGGTTATAAATTGGTGAATTGCAAAATGTGTGGTCAAGGAGATACGTCAGATGTTTGTGATGTTCTTTCGATGTATAGTAAGGATGATGTTAAGGCTAGGCATTGTGTGAAAAGCTATAGTGCAGATTTAGAACCACCAACTCTCTATGGGCTAACTTTTTAGGGAACATGTACTCTAAGAAGCATTACCCTCAGGATGTGCAATGGAAAGATGGTTCTCAGGTCTTGAAAATGTTTTTTTTAGGTAAGGGATATCATTAAATAAGGAATATGGTGGGAAACAAAGAGTGGTTTGAATTGATAATCGTACCAAATTGGAAACATTACAATATGTACTACTATTCTTATTGAAGAAAGAGTGGAAGATATCAAAGAATTGCTACGTAGGGATTTATGGGATTTGTCAAGGCTAGGGTAGTATCTACCAGATGACATTGTCTCACATGTCACTACATACTTGATATATATCATGTAGATAATCCTTAGTGGATAATGACAAGTTCTAGTAAATTTACTGTATCAAGTGCATGAGATTTGTTAAGATAAAGATCATATCTTTCTGGTGTATATAAGTAAATATGGGTTAGAAGAGTGTCATTCAAGATATATTTCTTCCTATGGACGATGTGGAAATTTAAAATCTCACTGGATAAAGTGTTGCAAAATATTGGAATTAATATAGTATCAAAATGCTGATGATATAATGTTTTACATCAAGAAATGATAGATCACTTGTTTCTTACAAGGGAGTTGTCAAATCTATATGGAGTTATTTTAACAATGCAGCGGGTATACACATGAATTGTCATCATGTTAAGCATGCAGTACAGATATGGTGGAACACTGTATGCCATTATAAATTGAAGCAAGTGTACAAGGTAGTACCAGCTAGAATATTATGCCAAATTTGAAAATGAAGGAATATAATACTGCATGGAGGCTCTTTAACTTTGTTTAAGGTGTTACATGAGATTCAGTTAAGTATTCACGGGTAATTTGATTTTCTTACTTAACTATTATTTGGTGAATGATATATGTATTGTATATTGTGGCATCTGTTGGTTTGATGGATATAGGTGGATAGACATAGTTATAATGAAGGCTCTGCCAAAATTTTTCTAGCATGAGACCTATGATGATCATTAGAGGATGAATGTTTCTAAGGGGGGAAGGATGTTACACCTCGTAAGATTAAGACGATAATTAAGAATGTCATTAAGAAATAATATTCGGATATTGGATATAAAGTATATCTTATATATGCTAATCCGGAAGTTGGTATTCAAGGGATGTGAGTCCGGAAAATTTTGGTTACAACGAGCGTGAAAAGGGAAATTGAAGAGCAAATATTGTATATTCCCGTTATGGATTAGTAACGTACTATATAAGTTACGACAACGAGTATACGAGGCCATATGGAATTTTCAAGACTTAAGAAATGGGATATTAGAGTAATTAATTAGGGGAGATGGGACAAAGTTGCAAAAATAATAAGTTAGCCCACATAAATCCTTGTCTTCCATTACATTACAATTTCAAAAGAAAAGAAAGACTCTCTTCTCCTCCTTCCCTCATTCCAAACAAGAAACCTCTTCCATAGGCAACAAATTGGAGCTTTGATTCTTCTCTAATAGATTAAATCATTCTACAGATTATAAAGCCAAGGAAACTCAAAAAAAAAAAAAAATTGACAGAATTTTGGGCAGATTTTTAGTCAACTTTGGAGGGGTATATATCCTAGTATATTAAGAGTTTTTAGGTGTTTCAAAGGCCTAAGATGAAGTTCGTCGAGTCTAGTTTCCAACTCAATAAATCTCTCGTAGATAGGACATCAGAGTAGAGAATTATGGATGTTACAAGTTCAGCTGACAGAGCAGTAAGGAATTATTGGCACTGCTGGCCGATTTTAGGCCCAGATTTTCCAGATTTTGGACACGATTTTGGGAGGAAAATGCATAAAAATGATGGGTTAACATTGTGGGACATGTTGAATTGGAGTTGAAAAAGTGAAAAATTAGGCAAGAAAAATCGATAAAACAGTGGGTAATTCAAGCGATGTTGAACTTGGGGACTGTTTTGAGCATCAATTAAGGTAAAAATCATTCTACTTATGGTATAATTGTAGTTGAAGATATGAACCCATGTTGAAGAAGAATTGGAATTAAGAGGTTGCATGTGATTATTTTGGGCAGTTACTGATTTGTGGGACTGTTTTGTGTCCATGGAGTTTGAATGTTGTTGTTGTTAGTATTATCACCTATTGCATGTTGAAATTGAAGAAGAAATCTTGATGTTTAAATTTGTAGTTGGTTATATGAAATTATTGAAGGATGAATTGAATTCTAAGAAGTTAAGAAAAGAGTTATGGTAAAATGTAAAAAGGTATTATGTTGCAATTAAAGAACTCGCACTCTTGTTGTTAATTGTTAGAATTGATGGGCTGTTTTAGTGCTTAAGATATAAGTTATAAATATATATATATATATATATGATTGAGGTAGTTACATATTCATGTCTTGAAAGAATTAAGGTGTGGAAAAGTGTTATTTCACATTTTTGAACTCTCTATGTTGCTAGAAGATTGAACTGCTTAAGTGGACTTTGTTAACGTGACTAAAGGATTGGATTAACCTGATAAAAAGGTGTAGTAATCACCTGGCCTGTTGTAATTGTGATATTGCATAAATATGAAAGAGAAGAAATATGTTATGATGACATAAATAGAATATCTGAGATTATTGTAGTTTTATCTTTGAGTTATGACTTGCTGTTGGTATTGCTGGCTTAGTTTGAAAATTATGGATGTACATATAAACAGAGGAAGTGTTGCCCGAATTTGTATAAAATAAGGGAGTCGTCTTTTAATATGACTCACGTTAGGAATCATAGAGTTGACAGGCATGTTGTTATTATTATAGGTCAAGGTGCTAGTCGAGACGATTATTAGATATTCGAATTGATATAGACGACGAGGTATGTGAGACTATCCTCTCTTCTTTGGCATGATTACTTTAAATTATCTTTTCTTTCTTTTGGCATGACTTTGTGAAAGACTTTCATTTGACATGACTTTAATAAAAGTACGGCGGACGTACATGATTTCCTACAAAGTTAGTGTTAAAGGATAGTTGTTATAATAAGTGCCTATGATTTTCAGTAAAAGAGTTTATTATGATGATACCATCTAAAGTCAAAAGATGATTTCTAATTGCATATGGTTGTTCATGATATCTACTCGTGCCAAGTCTTATTACACATTCGCCGAGTCCCTCACATAGAGGGCCGACAACATATTGTATATTTTGGGTTCGAGTCCCGACTATTATTATTATATTACTTGAGTTTGAGTCCCATGACATTACATTATTCTATATACTTACGTGGGTTCGAGTCCCACAATATATATATACTTATTTGGGTTCGAGTCCCATATTATACATATATACTTAGGCGGGTTCGAGTTCCGTGCTATTATATTCTGGGGGTAGGAGTCCCTGATTTTGGCGTGACTTGCATATTTTAAAAAGGGTAAGAACTGATTTTCATTACTCTCATTTTGATAAGGCACAGTTACACTGTTATATTGATAATTCTATCGAGTCCCTCACTACAGGTCGAGACATGTTATATGCATACATATGGACATGATGACTCTATGAGTAAGCATTCAGGATTTCTGATATGATTCTTTATTTCACATGGAACAGTTATGATCTCATTTTCAGTATTTCATGTTTTCCATACTCAGTACATTATTTCGTACTGATCTCCTTTCCTCGGGGGGCTGCGTTCATGCCCGCAGACACAGATTCTCAGGTTGGTGACCCTCAGGCATAGGACTCTTACTCAGCTGATTGGACAGCTCATTTGATCCAGAACTTTGTCATTTTTGGTACAAAACATCTTTTTGATCTCATGTATATATTTAGGGGCATGATGGGGCCCTGTCCCGTCACATGATGTTATCCTTCTCATAGAGGTCTGTAGACGGTTGTGGATTATACGTATGTAGACTTATGAATCTGTTTTGGTCAGCTATGTTATTGTACTATGTGTTGGGATGTTTCCGTGCATACGTGACATTATTTGGTGGCAGTCTTATCGGCTTGCTTATTATATTATGTTGGCTAGTTGTAACTCCTCAGGAGGCAGGTACAGTCTTGTGTAAATGCAGCCTTGTCGGCTCGCCTATTCTGGCAGATGTTGTAGTTACGGCATTGTGCTGCCGGATTTCACATTTCCTTAGTATTAGTTGGATTATGTGTGATATGTTAGTAGAAGGGTGTCATTAGGGCGTTTAGTCGCGGCCCATCGGGTCGGATCGTGACAGAGTATATTTTCATAATTAGTGGGGTTGTATCTTGGAAAATCCTCTAAGAAAACGTCTATCGCCCGATCCACGACGGAATCAGAGTTTATCTATTTGGACAAAGTAGGAGAAGAAGCATAGTGGCTTCACGACTTCTTAGAGGATATCCCTTGTTGGGATAAACTCGTACCTTCGGTGATGATTCACTATGACAGCCAACCGGCTTTAGGAAGGCCACGGAGTAATATGTACAACGGAAAGTCTAGACACATTCGTCGGAGGCATAAGACCGTTAGACAGTTGATCACTACGAGTGTCATTTCCATTGATTACATCAAATCAAAGAATAACTTAGTGGTTCCATTAACTAAAGGCCTACCTAAAGATCAAATAGTCTGTCTTTCTAGAGGAATGAGCTTTGTCACGACCCGATTCCGGGCTCGTGACTGGTGCCTTACCCCGGGCACCCTAGTGATACAACATCAGAGTAACCAGCGGAATATAAAACAAGACATGAAACAATATGAACTGGGAAACAATTTATCTGAGAAAAGTTGTCTTTCGGCATATATATATATATATGTTTGAACAGTTACATCCCTTTTACAAACCTGCCCACAACAGTACTACAGACCTCTAAGAATGTTATAACAACTATGACGGGACAGGGCCCCGCCATACCCCTGAATGTACAAGAACCTACAACTCAGGGAAACATACCAAAAGATAAGCCTCCGGAGAAACGGAGCTTCCCAATCTGTTGAATGTGATCCTATGGCGAGGATCAACAACCGGTGTACCTCTACTGCGGCATGAACGCGATCCCGAAGGAGGTCGATCTAACAGTACCAGTATGTGAAACTGAAAATCAGAAACGAAATCATAACAGTCTAAAATAAAACAGGAGACATGTATGATAACAAAACTACAGTTCACAACATAAAAGCAGTCATGTCAAGTCAGGGACTCACGCCCTCAAAGTCATCCCTCATGCCCGTGGAACTCCTTCCTCACTGCCGACAGTCTAGGTATAAAATCGTATGATACGTATAACGTGTCTCGGCCCATCTCATGGACTTGGTGTCGGATCGTGTGGAATACATTCCCGGTTCATCCCATGAACTCGGTATCGTGTGAAATACATTCCCGGTTCATCCCATGAATGCGGTGTCGTGTGAAATACATTCCCGGTTCATCCCATGAACGCGGTGTCGAGTGAAATACATTCCCGGTTCATCCCATGAACGCGGTGTCGAGTGAAATACATTCCAGGTTCATCCCATGAACGCGGTGTCGAGTGAAATACATTCTCGGTTCATCCCATGAACTCGGTGTCGAGTGAAATACATTCCCGGTCCATCACATGGACGCGGTATAGAATCGACCATAACATTTAAACGCTCTTTTAAGACAGATTAAGATAATACCATGCTTTCCTTTTAAATCAACTAAGGCAATATTATGCCCTCCTTTTTAAACCAAAACACTTTCCTTTTTAAAGTCAAGTAACAACATTCTTTTCCAAAAGTTCAAGTTGCCTAATTTCAAATACTCAAGTCTTTTAGTTTCAAAAGATTTCATAGTTCATAGTCTTAATCAAATAACGTAATCTTTTTTAAAACAATTGAATAACGTATGCCTTATGTGTGAGTAAGTTATTCTTGTTTATAACAATCTTATTAAAGCAACCATGATCTAGGAAATGTAATACAATTTTGTCTTTTCTTATCTTCTATGCAGATGGAGGTTTCTACTGGTTTTAATATAAATTAATTATTTGTCAATACATTTTCCTTTATTAACGCTGCAGTGGTTCGTTCGATACTTATTCTTATTTCTGAAATCAGTAAAACATTATTCTTTAAAAACCAAGTACTCATTACTCACGAATGAGGTTTCACACTTTTTAACAAAATTCATATCAAGTCAATTAAGTCAAGTCTCTTATCTTTTAAGATCAAGTCTCTTAACTTCTAAAATCAGTAAACCCTTTTTTTACCTACATAAAGTCGTTATAACTAACTTCCCATAAAGCTATTATAACACTTTATGTTTTAAACCAACCAAACTCATTTAGCACATGTACGTCTACCGTACTACATAGTTTACAAAACATCATGCTAGAAAGGATAGGAAGAGGTTCACATACCTCGCGACGATTATCGACAATTAGCAAAATGCTCCAAGTACTACAACCTTGCTAGCCTTTTCCACCCTCCAAGTAGAATACGCTACTCGTAGTACTTCCACCTACACTGGCCATAAAACGTCTATCAACTCATAGATCCCTTCGTAGAATATTCTTAAATACACGGTTCCATATTCTACAGAAAATTAGGCAGCACCTCCCCCACGTAACCACACAAATCTCCTCCTCTACTCAGGCCCGCTACCAGGCCAACAACTCCCAGGGAATTACACGTCTAACCGGACGTGTTCAATTCTACATTCACAGATATACTACACAAGTCTGCTGTAAATACAGTCCAATGTAAATACAGTTCAATCCTTTTCAATATTCATTCTTCATATATCATACTCAATTATACATTACTACAACATGTAATATCCAATTACAATAGGGGGATAAAGATCATTACCTCGATAAGCCCAAAATTTATCCAAGATTATATGTCGATCTTGAGCAACGTTTAGCTCCTAATCTGTACGCTCCAACCCGCTCCAAGCAACCCTTAGAAGTTTCTAATAACTTCTCTTAAACACTTTAACTCCAAAAAGTGAAGAACACTTAGGCTCTAAGTGTGGCTAGTTTCGGCCAAGGGGTAATTTAGGGGCTAGGGGTGTGAAATCTTTTCCAAAACTTGGTTAATAATCTTCCTAATACTCTAAGGAAGAACACTTAAAACTCTAAGGATTTTTGGACAACTTTGGCTAAGGGGGAGGGCTAAAAAACGAGAACCATAAGGAGAGGGGAGAGAGTATTAAAACTTGGAAATCTCTAAGTGTGGATGAAAATAAGTCTTGCATTCATGGGGTATTTATAGGACATTCAAGGGCTAGGATTAAAGCAAGTGGATGGTGGGGATTTGGACAAGTGTGTGTGGGTCCCACCTTATCCATCTACCACACAAATATCACAAAATATCCTACCTAACCTTGACCAATGTTTTAGGCCAAAAAAATGAAAAAAACGTGCACTCCAAACGTCCACCAACCGCCCTCTTGAGGGTGACACTTGTCGCCCTCTCGTTGGTCCAAAATTTTTTATCTCTCGGAAAAATCTGCAAAAATTTTGAAAGTAGTAACCGTAATTTTTCCTTCGCAAGGTTCCGAATATTTTCCGTTGGAAGTTCACTATTTCGCCCTTTGCCTAATTAAGGCTTAAACTTTTGTATGTACGTCCTCACGTACATACTCTGAAAATACGGGGTATAACAAGCTTAAAATCCAAACAATAAGAATCTTTATAGTGGTAACTCAACCTTACTGATTGGAGATCCCAGAAATTTGGTTCAATGAGAAAACTAAACTATATAGGTTCAGTTTAGCACTTCACTTGAAGTAAGAGCACTTCAGATTATCATTCTTTAAAGACAGAGAATCATCTCTCAACTCATCCAATTCTGTTTTATTTAACCTTTCGGATACACCAATGTTACCTACAACATTTTGAACATACTCTTACAAAAAATATAACCAACACTTTTAATTTTTTTCCAAATTTAAAAAGAAACACGTTCAAACGTGTATATACCACGTTTATCTATTTCTATTTTCGAACATGGGAAGCAGATGATGAGTGTTACCCCGTGAAACTTTTTTTTTTCCAGGTAAATGCAAATATTATTACTAAAAAGAAAAAGCTGGGAGTTACAATCAGTCGTTGAGGGTTCTCAATCCTCAACGTAAGCATAAACAAGAAATGAAAGAGAGGAGGGATGGGGCGTTCACTCATAGGTGACGTCACAATAGGGGGTTAAATCTTAAACCTCAATCTTGGAAGGTTGAAATACTCTTTTTACTTCTCAAGCTTGCTGCTTGGCTTTGTTCTTAATGAAATTCTTCCTTGAAGTTACCTCTTGCCATCCATCATTATCCGCACAAAGTGGTGCTTGCATGTGCACACTCGGCGAATTCTCAACACCCAAAGCACTTCTAAAGGACCCTGGGTCAAAAGGAGTTTTAGACCCCCCTCGAGCTGCCTCGGCAAAGGTCCTGACTTGATTAAAATCTCTATTTCCAACCTTTGTTGTAGTGGGAACATCTTGTGCATCCCCCAAACGGTGTTCATCAAGTTGTTTCTCACCCGAAGCTCGATCAAGATTCAAAGCTGTAACGACCCTTCCCGGTATAGAGGGCAAAGTCGTATTTTCGCCATACTGAGGTTGTCACGACCCGTTCCCGGGCCCGCGACTGGTGCCTTACCCCGGGCACCCTAGTGATACAACATCAGAGAAAATCAGCGGAAATAAAATCAAAGACATGAACAATAAAGAGTAACATAAGAACAGGCTAACCAAAACGGTTACCTTTCTGTATATATAAACTAAAAACTTGAACAGTTACATCCTTTACGAACCCTGCCCACAACAGTACTACAGACCTCTAAGAATGTAACCACAACTATGACGGGACAGGGCCCCGCCATACCCCTGAATGTACAAGTACCTACAATGACAAGGGACTATACCAAAGACAAATCCTCCGGAGAAATGGAGCTTTCCAAGAACTGAACAGTGATCCTAAGAGTGCGGATCAGCAAGCTACGTACCTCAACATGCGGCATGAGCGCAGCCCCACGAAGGTCGCATACAACAGTCCGAGTATGTGGCTGAAAATCACGTAAGTGAAATCATAATAGTCTATATAAAACAGAGACATATATGATAACCAATATACAATATGCAATATGCGATCGTATGTCAAGTCGTGGACTCACGCCTCAGTCATCACTCAAATATAACCATAACATTTTAAAAACCAATTCACAATTATGTACGAAACAACCAAGTTAACCGCACATAGTGCCACATCATAAACAAGAGCAATAATAAATATAATGTAACTGGTCTTTTCTAGGCCGCGAATGATTGAAGCAAGGCCAATCGCCCATAGTATCATTATGCGTGCCTAATCCTGGACTCCCGTAGTCCGCATAGGCTACCTCTGGCCCGCATGAGGTATTCCTCGCATCGAGGGTAGCTAATCCTCGGCATTGTCCTGGACTCCCGTAGTCTGCATGGCCACATAGACCGCATGAGGTGTTCCTCGCACACTATCCTGGAACTCCCGTAGCTCCGCATAGGTCCCCGGGACCCGCATGAGGTATCCCTCGCATCGGGGGGCAGCTTAACCCCCGGTATTATCATGTCAAGAGGTGAGTGGTATAATATTATCACAATGGCTTATCGTTAAACAACATAAGCACAACCAGGAATAACCTCCTTACACAAACATCACAATAATCGTACACCACGGCTTATCGTTAAACAACATAAGCATAACAAGAATAACCTCTTTACACAAACATCACAAGAATCGAACACAACGGCTTATCGTTAAACAACATAAGCATAACAAGAATAACCTCCTTACACAATCGTCACAAGATACTATCACACGTAGTATCACAACATGTTCACTTTATCAAGCCAACAAGAAAGTATTACAAGGATATCACAAAACATAAGCAAATTACTCACACAAGGTACCTTTACTTCATGTCAACAAGTCCGGGTTTTAACCTCAAGGTATTACATGCTTTAATCTCTTTAAAAAGATCCATTTCTTTCACAAACAGTCACACGATACCCGTAGCATCAAAATCGAGTAATTATCTTGTTAAGTAAACCCAAACAATTTCCATACGTCTTTTTAAACCATCTTAAGACAAAAACATGCCTTTCCTTTGAACCAACATACTTCAAATTCTCAAGTCTCTGTTCTTTTAGAAAACAAGTTCCTTACTTTGGAATTTAAGAAAAAAATCAATACTTGTTATTAATGACTTTAGTAAGGCAACCGTGATCTAGGAAATGTAATACAATTGTCTTATCTTAGCTTCTATGCAGATGGAGGGTTTCTACTTGTTTTAATATAATTAATTATTTGTCAATATATTTTCCTTTATTAACGCTGCAGTGGGATGTTCGATATTTATTCTCATTTCCGCAATCGATATAACATTATCATTCGAAACCAAGTACTCATTACTCACGAATGAGGTTTCACAACTTTCCACACAATTCAAGTTCTTCACATTTTAAATCAAGTCAAATATGAGTCAAGTCTCTTATCTCTCTTTTTTAAAAATCAACAAACCATTCCTTTACTTACATAAAGTTGTTATAATTAACTTCCCATAAAGTCATTATAACACTTTATGTTTTAAATAAACCAAATTCATTTTACACACGTACGTCTACCGTACTATATATATATTTCACAAATATCATGCTAGAAGAGATAGGAAGAGGTTCACATACCTCGCGACGATTATCGACTATTAGCAAAACGCTCCCAAGTACTATAACCTTGCTAGCCTTTTCCACCCTTCAAGTAGAATACGCTACTCGTTGTACTTCCACCTATAATGGCCACGAAACGTCCATTAACCTCTAGATCTCTTCGTAGGATATTTCTAAGAACAAGTTCCACATCCTACGGAAAATTCGACAGCACCTCCCCCGTTTCTACTCAATTTCCCACCTTTTCCAAGGCACGATAACCGTGATTAACCTACTATAATTAAGGTGCAATAATACTGAAATCTAAAGAAGAGGATAACACACCCAAACGGAACGCGATTAATAATCTCTCCTTCATAAAAATAATGACTAAAGAAGGGGATAACACGCCCAAACGGAACGCGATTAACAATCTCTCCTTCATAATAATAATAAGTAAAGAAGGGGATAACACGCCCAAACGGTAACGCGGTTTACTATCTCCCTTCATAATAACAATAAGTAAAAGAAGGGGATAACACGCCCAAACGGTAACGCGGTTTACTATCTCCCTTCATAATAACAATAAGTAAAGAAGGGGATAACACGCCCAAACGGTAACGCGGTTTACTATCTCCCTTCATAATAACAATAAGTAAAGAAGTCCAAAGTAAAAAGTCCAAAGTAGATACGGTCCTTAAGTTGGGGTCCTTGGCCAACTTTTACAATAATACTTATCCAATTACTTCATTAGCCCTTCAACTTATATTTCAATCTTTATATAAGTTATAGTTTCTTTGTTGTTAACTTCTTAGCAAGATCCAAATCTTTCTTTATATCTTATAGTCCATAATATACCTCTAATATATGTATAATATCCATATATACATAATAAATCAAATTCACAAAGAGGTTAAGGTTCATTACCTCAAGATAGCCCAAAAACGTGACTGTCCAGATTTTTAGCTATTGCTTCGTCAGCTGAACTTGCAACGTCGATAACTCTCTATTGCAGTATCCTATCAATGAGTGGTTTGTTGCATTGGAAACTATACTCTACGAACTTCATTTTAGGCTTTTGAAACACCCAAAAACACCTTATATGCTAGGAGATATTCCCTTTCAAACTTGACTAAAAAAATCTGCCCAAAACAGTTTCGAAAATCTGCCTACTCTCGGCCAAGGGAAGGTTTTTGAGGCTAGGGGTGTGAAATCTTGTCTAACTCTTGGTTAATAATCTTCCTAACACATTAAGGAAGAACACTTATAAGTTTAGGAATTTTTCGACAACATTTGGTTAGGGGAGGGGCTGGTTCGACGAGAGCAACATAGAAGGAGGGAGAGGAAATGTTTTTTCAAGTCTTGTAATATGTTAAGTGTGGCTGATTTTCATCCACTAAGGGGGTTTATATAGAACAACCAAGGGTTGAGATTAACACATGTGTAAGGTAGAGATCATATGTGAAGGTTCCTTCCCACACTTGTCTTACTAAAGCCATGCAAGACCATGCAAGACTTGACCATGCAAGACTTGCCCACTACTTGCTAAAAATCGTCCAAGCCATGCCTTCCATGCAAGACTTTTGGCCACTTGTCTTGCCTACTTGTCCACTCAATTTCGTCCCACATGGCCCAATCTAGGGGTGACACTTGTCGCCCTCCTATTGGTCCAAAATATTTTATCTCTCGGAACAATTCCATAATCGTAAAAATATTATTGAAAACGTAAAATTCCCTTCACAAGGTTCGGAAAAATTTCCGTCGGAAAACAATTCTATCAATTTTACCCTAATTAGGGCGTATACATTGTACGTACGTCCTCACATACATACTCCGGAACTACGGGGCATAACATTCTCCCCCCCTTAGAAACATTCGTCCCGAATGTTCCTTCTAAGTCTCAAAACATACCTGTGCCGGTATAGTCTTCCCTCTATACTAACGAAACCAATTATGCCACTCATGGCCACAATACAACGTACGCGCAAAAACTCATATCCGAGCCGACGAAGAATCATCTCTAAAGCGTATACAACACTATTAGCTCCACCCATGGTCCAAAGGATACTTTCTTCACATCCTTACTTATAAAAAGAATACTTCCATCTGCTTAACACATCTTCGCCTCTTTTCTTACTCATCGTACTCTCCTCGTACACTCGAACTGTTCCTAATATACGTATCACATTTCTGTCATTGCTTCAGTTTTTAACATCTCGGGGTTACTATCCTCAACTTGGTCGTCATTAATTGGGAATACTCTGGATGAATTTCCGATACTCTTCCGAATTATAGCAACATGAAAGACCGGACGTACTGCCTCCTAAGTCGGACGGCAGTGCTAACTTATAGGCAACCTGGCCTATTCTACAAACGATCTGAAAAGGCCCAAAGTACCTCGGGCTAAGTTTCCCCTGCTTTCCAAATCTCGTCACACCCTTCCGGGGTGGTACCTTCAAGAAGACCCACCGTCAACCTGAACTCCAAGTGTCGACGCCGATTATCCGCAAGACTTCTGTTGACTCTGAGCTGCTAATAACCTCCTCTGGATAAGCTTCGCCTTATCCTCATTCTGCTGAATCAAGTATGGACCAACTATCTGAACCTTGCCAACATCGAACCAATCGACCGACAACCTATACTTCCGCCCATACAAGGCTTCACAAGGCGCCATTCGAACACTGAAATGGTAGCTATTATAATACCTACTCAACACGAGGCAAATAATCCTCACCACTCCCTTGAAATCAAAACACCGGCCCGTAACCTATCCTAAAATATCCGTACAACGCTATTTGTTTGTCCGTCGGCCCGAGGTGAATGCAATCGAGACTCACTTTGAGTTCCTATCCCCTTTGGTAAAACCTCCAAAAAAAAAAAGAAATCAGTGGCGGGCTCCACCGTCATTATAAAATAAAAGTAGGAACCGTGCGGCCTTACAACCTTCCCGATATAAAACATCTTGCATAACCTCTGCCGAGTATGATCCGATCGAAAGACAAGATGGGCTGACCCCATCGGCCCGACTACTGGTCGAACGCATCCACGAACTCGTACGATGGTTACCTAAACCTGGGCCTAACACCCTTGTGATCCTATCACCTAGCGGGACTACCTCAAACTGACCCCACCTTAATCCGGGCTGCGGGTTGACCCGCAATCTGGCCTCAACCCGACCCATTTTCGCGCCAAACTCTCTCGTTCCCCGATCCAGAACAATCTTACTAATTCACGTCATGAAAGCTACCACTTCTATGTCAAACTACCCATGGATTTATCACATGAATACACCCCACGTATACAATGTATCTCGACAAGGATCAAAACGTAAAATCTTTTACTTAAGTCGGCCTTACCTCTAAAGTCTCAACTGTTATAATTTCTAAGGCTCATAATTTCCCTGCCCCTAAACTTACCTTTTCAACTAACCATGTTCTCTAAATCACAATTTTACACAGTGCTTATCCCAACATAACACTTAACATTAGGTCATCATATCACGCATACTAGTCTCTAGAGGGTTAAGGATATACCTGCAACTACTGCTTCACTTCTCTTTGTCGCTCTTAATCAAAATCCTGCTCTTCTGGGCGCATAGTTATAGAATGTGATGAACCAGCCACTGATCCCGAAGGCTGAGTCGTAACATCCGCGCCACCTCTGGTTGGACAATTTCTCGGAAAATGGCCCTGCTGTCCGCAAGCATAACAAACTGTCGAAGTAGCACGATACTCCCCACAATGACACCTACCACATCGGCCACACCGAGGTGGGGTGGCCTCAAGCTAACACCCTTCCTCTTGAACCACCGAATCGCAATCGACTGGTGGGCTGAGTTATCCCACCTGTATCCCTCCTACTAGGACATTCTCTCCTCACATGGCCCTGTCGGCCGCAGGTAAAACAGGCATTGGTAAAAAGACGACATCTCCCGTACACCACGACTTATCGTTAAACAACATAAGCATAACAAGAATAACCTCTTTACACAAACATCACAAGAATCGAACACAACGGCTTATCGTTAAACAACATAAGCATAACAAGAATAACCTCCTTACACAAGCGTCACAAGATACTATCACACGTAGTATCACAACATGTTCACTTTATCAAGCCAACAAGAAAGTATTACAAGGCTATCACAAAACATAAGCAAATTACTCACACAAGGTACCTTTACTTCATGTCAACAAGTCCGGGTTTTAACCTCAAGGTATTACATGCTTTAATCTCTTTAAAAAGATTCATTTCTTTCACAAATGATCCTGCGATACCCGTAGCATCAAAATCGAGTAATTATCTTGTTAAGTAAACCCAAACAATTTCCATACGTCTTTTTAAACCATCTTAAGACAAAAACATGCCTTTCCTTTGAACCAACATACTTCAAATTCTCAAGTCTCTGTTCTTTTAGAAAACAAGTTCCTTACTTTGGAATTTAAGAAAAAAATCAATACTTGTTATTAATGACTTTAGTAAGGCAATCGTGATCTAGGAAATGTAATACAATTTTGTCTTATCTTAGCTTCTATGCAGATGGAGGGTTTCTACTTGTTTTAATATAATTAATTATTTGTCAATATATTTTCCTTTATTAACGCTGCAGTGGGATGTTCAATATTTATTCTCATTTCCGCAATCGATATAACATTATCATTCGAAACCAAGTACTCATTACTCACGAATGAGGTTTCACAACTTTCCACACAATTCAAGTTCTTCACATATTAAATCAAGTCAAATATGAGTCAAGTCTCTTATCTCTCTTTTTTAAAAATCAACAAACCATTCCTTTACTTACATAAAGTTGTTATAATTAACTTCCCATAAAGTCATTATAACACTTTATGTTTTAAATAAACCAAATTCATTTTACACACGTACGTCTAACGTACTATATATATATTTCGCAAATATCATGCTAGAAGAGATAGGAAGAGGTTCACATACCTCGCGACGATTATCGACTATTAGCAAAACGCTCCCAAGTACTATAACCTTGCTAGCCTTTTCCACCCTTCAAGTAGAATACGCTACTCGTTGTACTTCCACCTATAATGGCCACGAAACGTCCATTAACCTCTAGATCTCTTCGTAGGATATTTCTAAGAACAAGTTCCACATCCTACGGAAAATTCGACAGCACCTCCCCCGTTTCTACTCAATTTCCCACCTTTTCCAAGGCACGATAACCGTGATTAACCTACTATAATTAAGGTGCAATAATACTGAAATCTAAAGAAGAGGATAACACACCCAAACGGAACGCGATTAACAATCTCTCCTTCATAACAATAATGACTAAAGAAGGGGATAACACGCCCAAACGGAACGCGATTAACAATCTCTCCTTCATAATAATAATAAGTAAAGAAGGGGATAACACGCCCAAACGGTAACGCGGTTTACTATCTCCCTTCATAATAACAATAAGTAAAACAAGGGCAGAACACGCCAAACGGTAAGCGGTTTACTATCTCCCTTCATAATAACAATAAGTAAAGAAGGGGATAACACGCCCAAACGGTAACGCGGTTTACTATCTCCCTTCATAATAACAATAAGTAAAGAAGTCCAAAGTAAAAAGTCCAAAGTAGATACGGTCCTTAAGTTGGGGTCCTTGGCCAACTTTTACAATAATACTTATCCAATTACTTCATTAGCCCTTCAACTTATATTTCAATCTTTATATAAGTTATAGTTTCTTTGTTGTTAACTTCTTAGCAAGATCCAAATCTTTCTTTAAATCTTATAGTCCATAATATACCTCTAATATATGTATAATATCCATATATACATAATAAATCAAATTCACAAAGAGGTTAAGGTTCATTACCTCAAGATAGCCCAAAAACGTGACTGTCCAGATTTTTAGCTATTGCTTCGTCAGCTGAACTTGCAACGTCGATAACTCTCTATTGCAGTATCCTATCAATGAGTGGTTTGTTGCATTGGAAACTATACTCTACGAACTTCATTTTAGGCTTTTGAAACACCCAAAAACACCTTATATGCTAGGAGATATTCCCTTTCAAACTTGACTAAAAAAATCTGCCCAAAACAGTTTCGAAAATCTGCCTACTCTCGGCCAAGGGAAGGTTTTTGAGGCTAGGGGTGTGAAATCTTGTCTAACTCTTGGTTAATAATCTTCCTAACACATTAAGGAAGAACACTTATAAGTTTAAGAATTTTTGGACAACATTTGGTTAGGGGAGGGGCTGGTTCGACGAGAGCAACATAGAAGGAGAGAGAGGAAATGTTTTTTCAAGTCTTGTAATATGTTAAGTGTGGCTGATTTTCATCCACTAAGGGGGTTTATATAGCACAACCAAGGGTTGAGATTAACACATGTGTAAGGTAGAGATCATATGTGAAAGTTCCTTCCCACACTTGTCTTACTAAAGCCATGCAAGACCATGCAAGACTTGACCATGCAAGACTTGCCCACTACTTGCTAAAAATCGTCCAAGCCATGCCTTCCATGCAAGACTTTTGGCCACTTGTCTTGCCTACTTGTCCACTCAATTTTGTCCCACATGGCCCAATCTAGGGGTGACACTTGTCGCCCTCCTATTGGTCCAAAATATTTTATCTCTCGGAACAATTCTATAATCGTAAAAATATTATTGAAAACGTAAAATTCCCTTCACAAGGTTCGGAAAAATTTCCGTCGGAAAACAATTCTATCAATCTTACCCTAATTAGGGCGTATACATTGTACGTACGTCCTCACATACATACTCCGGAACTACGGGGCATAACAGAGGCAAAACATTCGAATTTTGAGGTTGGGAAGTTACCATAGGCTTTACTTGTTCCTTCGACTTCTTACACTTTAAATGGCTATGTCCAAATATTTGGCAAATAAAACAGAAATCCGGATAATGCTCATATTCCACTTTTGGAACATACATGATATTACTCGGCAGCCTTACTCTAAATTTCGTGACTGGCTCTTTGCTAACATCAACTTCAATCAATACTCGTGCATAGTTCATTTTGGACCTCTCTTTAGTAAACTGATCCGTGTATAGAGGTATTCCAACACGCGATGCTATTTTACTCAAACCGGATTCACTCCAAACTGATAAGGGGATGTCACGTAGCAACACCCAAACAGGGATTTTCATAAAAAGATCATCTGAAAGTATCACGTCCTTGTCAACTAGTTTTAACATCAATGTTTTGTCGAATGTCATATAGGGGCCACCATGAAACACCTTAATGCGATCATCCTCTGACATGAAGCGGAAGACGGTCCACCTACGTCCATAGGTAATGATTCGACACTTCACATTCCAGCCCTTAACAATTGAATTCAGTGCCTCACGTCCTGGGAAAGGGCCCGTGAAGCATCCAATAAGACAATAGCCCCATGTTTCAACAAATGGAACTTCGTCATTCACATCAAGTTCTACAATATCTCCTTCTTGTTCAATAAATTGCAATTTCATACCCTTTGCTTCCGAACGAGATTCCGCAAACACCCCCGCATAAGTCATTTTCCTTGGAATAGGCTTATCTTTAGGAGCATTTACTGCTTCGGGTGAAGCGAAGGGTTGAGGGTCCATAGGTACGTTATTGGTTTCCGTAGATGAAGTCCAAAAACGTGCATCATTGGGATTAAGCGTCTTAGAAGTCTTTTGTTGTAGTAATGCATTATCATTTAATGCACTATCCATTAATGTGTTAGAGTTCCTAGGGCTCTTGGATTTGTCAAAGACGGTTCTCCCCCAATTCAAGTTTCGAAGTCCCCTTAAATGAGAAGACTCCACATTCCCAATACCAATTGAATGCGTCGAGTAAGTAGGCCTTAAATGAGAAGACTCCACATTCCCAATACCAATTGAATGCGTCGAGTAAGTAGGCCTTAAACGAGAAGACTCCACATTCCCAATGCCAATTGAATGCGTCGAGTAAGTAGGCCTTAAATGAGAAGGCTCCACATTCCCAATGCCAATTGAATGCGTCGAGTAAGTAGGCCTTAAATGAGAAGACTCCACATTCCCAATGTCAATTGAATGCGTCGAGTAATTGGGCATCGTATGGAGAGAAAACACTTCGGCTTCCGCAACATTTGCCTTACCAAGATCTATGGGATTATGAGCCACTTCAGATGTAGTACCAATTGAATGAGGCGTGCCATTGGCATCCGCATTCATTGATTGCTTCAAATTACTAGATCTCTTTTGAGTAAAAACCCCTTCGGCTTCCGCAACAAATGAATTTCCAAGGCTTATTGGGATAGAAGCAACGTCGGACCCAACAACTAAAGACTGGTGACCTATGGGCTTCCCCCATGACCCATGCCCACCCACCTGACCCGCTATCAACCCGGGTCTTACCACGAGACCCGCTTCTACCTCGGCTTCCAAGGTGCCAGCCGGAAAAGACCCATTGGACTCAGAAACCAAGGGTCGGTAACCCATGGGTTTCTTCCACAACCCAAGACCATCAACACCACCCTCCTGCAACCCAGGCCCACCCTCCATACCCGCATTTGACCCGCGTTCACCCGCATGACCCGCTTTAACTCCAGAGTCCAGTGTTCCTACTGGAACACCACCTTCCTCCCCGGCTTCCATGGTGCCTGCCGGAAAAGCCCCTTTGGCTTTAAAAACCATAGTACGGTGACCTATGGGTTCCATCCACAGCCCATGACCACCATCACGATCCTCCTGCATCCCGGGACCACCCTCCATACCCTCTTTTGACCCGGGATCACCCGCCAGACCCGTTCTCCTTCCAGTGTCGAGGGTTCCAACCGGAACACCTCCAGAGGTTGCCACCGGAAAGATGGGAGAATCAATGAATTGCCTACTAGACCCATGAACACTATCATGACCCTCTTGCAGTCCAAAACCACCCTCCTTCCCTGCTTTCACCCCGGAAACACTCACCTGACCCGAATTCTCCACCAAGTTCAAAGAAGCTAACTTGCCACTACCGAAAGCTGCCACCACCGGAAATGCACTCGTCAAATTCAAATCTTGAACAATCAAACTAATCTCTTTCTTTCTTTTGGCTGAAATCTTTATATTCTTTCTCATGGCAAGAAGGAAGATAACTCACTCTATAGCAAACCGATTAAAGTGACCATGAAATGAACACACAAACTTCTCCGTAGGATGGAATAATAATTCAGTTGATGAAAATCATAGAAGAAGGGGGGGGGGGGGGGGGGACGTAGAGGAGCAACTAGAGGAAAATGTTGAGAGCATTTTCGCCTAGTGTGTTACCCCGTGAAACTTCATTTGCATTAAGTGCATTTTAATATTTGAGCAACTCTATTTAAATTACCGGATCAATATGCCCTTAAAATATGCAAAATTCAACAAATTTGTTCTCCGTTAATATTTTGGTTTAAAGATATCCGTGTCGTTATTTATTTGTGCTAAAAATATCCTTATTTCACAAAAAACTAAACAAAAGACTAATAAGCACATATTTGGACATAAATACATACTTTAAGTACATTTTTAATCCAATTTAGTTTCTAACTGCAGTTATGTAACAACTTGTTAAGTTGCATTTATGAAGCAATTTTGTTAAATTGTTAGGATTTTTCTCACCAATTTAAGGCATCACTGTCACGACCCGTTCCGGGGCCCGTGACTGGTGCCTTACCGGGGCACCCAAGTAGTCATACATCAGAGTAATCAGCGGAAATATAAAGCAAGACATGAAACAGTTTATAAAATAAGACACAGTTTATGTGAGAAAACATCGCCTTTCGGCATACATATATAAACATGGTTTAGCGATTACATCAAACCTTTGTACGACTCTACAGACCTCTAAGGAAATATACAACTATGGCGGGACAGGGCCGCCATACCGACTGTACAAAACTATCTACAACAGGAGATCATACCCAAAAGTAGAGCCTCGGAAAAGATGGAGCTCAGACACCAACGTAGAGATCCTAAGAATGTGGATCTAGCACTGCTTGCCGCCACCTGCGGCATGAACGCAGCCCAAGGAGGTCGATAACATGTACTAAGTATATGAAACTGTAGAATACTTAAATGAAACATATCATTTTAAAAACAGTTTTGCAAGTATGTATGAAACAACCAAGGAACGCGCATAGTGCCACATCACAAACAAGAGCAACAATAGGTATACTGTAACAGGTCTTTTCTAGGCTGCGAATGATTCAAGCAGGCCACTCGCGCGTATTATCACTCGCAAGCCTAATCTCGGACTCCGAGTCCGCAGGCCACTCACCAGGCGCGTGAGGTATAACCCGCATCGAGGGTAGCTACTCCTCGGCATCGCGGACTCGTTGTCGCATGGCCACATAGACCGCGTGAGGCATAACCCGCATACTAACACGGAACTCGTAGCTCGCATAGGCCCCCTGGACCGCGTGAGGTATTCTCGAATCATGGTCCTGCACCCGAGTCTACCCGCATCGGAGGCGACTTAACCCGGTATCATCTCGAGGTGAGTGATGGTACACTAACATAACAAATTATCTTTAAACAACATAAGCCTGACAAGAATACTCTTTTTCACAAACGTTACAAGACACTAACACACATAGCATCATATCATGTCTACTTATTAAACCATCTTATTATTCTTTTCACAATTCAATATAAGTCTGTTATAAACACATAGGCAAACTGTTTCTTTTATCAATCTTAAGTGGTTATACTTAACTTCCAATAAGGCTAGTATAACTCTTAAGCTTCTGTTTAAAAACCAATTAGTTCTCTTCTGTTAAAAATGATTCAGTATTCTTTTGAAATGCTTTGGATCTTTATTATTCAGGCTTAAGCCGTGAGGCATTCAGTAAGTGTTATTCGGGCTTAGCCGTGAGGCATTGCGTAAGTGTTATTCAGCTTAAGTCAAATACATTGCGTAGTTATATTTTAGTTAACACGTACGCGTCTAGTACTATATATATATAAAATATCATGCTTTAGGAAGAATCACATACCTTCTGAAAACCACACTTGAGTTGAATATGTCGCACAGAGAGTCACCTATAATAGTCACAGATACCTATCAAAGACTACTCGAAGGTCATTCTAAGCGGAGGGTTCACAATTCTACGGAGAGTCGGGCAGCACTTCCCTACAGGTGAGTTATATAAGTCTCATTGTGAAAACAGTCCTATGTAATCTGATTTGATTATTCTTCTTTTAAACCGCCTACTGTGGTAACAATTCAATTCTATTCGTGATATTCTTCTAAGTATTTATACTTATTCTTATACTACAACAGTAAGTATTCTCTAATTCAAAAGAGGTTAGGATTAGTTACCTCGGTAAGCCCAATAATATCCTAGAAAAGTCGCTGAGCAAGGTTTTGCTCTAAGTTGTATGCTCGAGAACCTTAGAAGTTCTTCACAACTTCTACTAAGTACTAAGGTATTTGGGATAGGGTATTTTGGGCATTATAACAATACAAGAAGGCAACTTTTCTACCAAGGAGGGGGTAGGTTTTGGCTAGGCAGGGGGCCTCGGCCAAACTACTAGGCTAGAGGGGGTGTATTCGGCCAAGGGCCTTCATGAGGAGGGGAGGTGTTGGACCAGAAAGGCTACAGGGAGAGGAGAGGATTTTCAAGACTTGGAAAGATTTGTGGATGAAGAACTCTTCATCTCTAAGGGGGTATTTATAGGTCAAGAAGTGGCCAACCAATGGCCAAGATTAAGACAAGTGCAAGGCAAGTGTAGGGTGAGGATTAACTATACACAAATATCCTACCAACTCCTTGACTTGTGCACAAGGCACAAAAAACGTGTTCACCATAGTCCAAATCGTCCAAATGGACGATTTCAAGTCCATCAATTGGAGGGTGACAAGTGTCGCCCTCCCGTTGGTCCAAAATGTTTCGTCTCTCGGAAAAATCCGCAAAAATTAGAAATGGCATAGCCGGAATTTACCCTACGAAAGCTGTGGAAACGTTTCGTCGGAAAACTATTCGTTTTGTGAGTTGTGCCCAAAAAAAAATCGTCCAAGCCTAAACTTTAAGGCTAAACTTTTTGTACGTATTCCCTTACGTACATACTCTGGAAATACGGGGTATAACATTCTCCCCTCCTTAGAAACATTCGTCCCGAATGTTCCTTCCCAAGACAGTTAACGATAAGATTCTTCATAACCTAAACAGTTGTAAATGCCACACACGGCCACAGAGCAACACTTAGGTAGAAACGATAACGAAAATTTACAAGTAAGAAAGTGAATTACCTGGAGGTGTGGGGAATAGGTGAGGATACTTCTGCCTCATGTCCTCCTCGGCTTCCCACGTCATCTCCTCCCTGAGCTCGTTCCGCGGGACTTTGTGGAAGCCACGCCCTTGGTCCGCAGACGCCTAACTTTGACGATCGACTATCGCTATGGGAATCTCTCATACGATAACCTCGGTCACTGGACATCGTCAATCGGGTGTACCACTAGATGGATCCGATACATCTCCGGCGATAGATACGTGAAAATCGGATGCCGCCTCCGGATCGGACGGCAGATCCAACTCATAGGCAACCTTGCCTACCTGCGGACAATCGAAGCGGCCCGATGTACCTATTTGAGTTTCCTTCTTCCCGAATCTCATCACACCGCCATGGGTGACACGCTAGGAAAACCCAATCATGAACCTCGAACTCAAGATGTCGACGACGATGATCTGCGTATGACTTATGTCGACTACGGTATCGATAGCGCCTCGGATAAGCTTCACCTTATCCATCGCTGTACCAAATCTGGTCCCACTAGCGCACCTCGCCCATCGAACCAACCTATAGACGATCGCACTTCCTCCCATACAAGGCCTCATAAGGCGCCATCGAATCTTTGGAGTGGTAGCTATTATTATACGCGAACTCAACTAGAGGCAAATGATCCTCCCAACTACCACGAAGTCAATAACACGGGCTCGCGGCATATCCTCGAGTGCGGATAGTGCGCTCTGCTGTCCGTGCATGCGTGGATGAAATGCGATGCTCGTGCTCACTGCGTCCCTAAACCCCTGCGGAAGGACCTCGAAGTTAGCGTGCGGGCTCCACATGCGATATGATCGAAGTAGGGACTCCATGCGATCGACGATCTCTCGGATGTAAAGTCGGCATAATCCTCACCGAAAAAGTCGCCTGACGGAAGAAAGTGGACTGATTTAAATCACTGTCGGCGATAACCCATATAGAATCATGTCTCCTCCGAGTGCGAGGTAATCCCGTGATGAAGTCCATGTTGATTACCTCCCACTTCCGGTCGGGATCTCGATAAATGCGTAACAAACCACCGTGCCTCGGTGCTCTACCTTCACTGCGACAACACGGGCGAGCTACGAACTCTACAACGCCCTCTTCAAGCCATCCCACCAATACATTGGATCTAAGGTCGTGGTACATCTTGGTCGACCGGATGGATAGAGTAACGCGCGTTGTGTGCTTCCCCAAGAACTCACTGCGAAGTCACGAAACATCCGGAACACGATCGCCTCAAACCTTAGAACCCCATCGGTGCTACCTCAAAGGACCGCTTGCCTCACGAAGAGTCGTATCACGATATCGAATCAAAGTGGATCCTCGGCGTTGCCTCTTCACCTCCTCGACGATGGAAGACTCGGCAACCTCACGAACTCTAACCCCACCGCTATCGAGAATCAATCAAACAGACACGAGGCTCGCTAATCGATGCAAATCACGAACCATGTCCCTCCTCTCTAGTCGCACATCGATAGGCTCCCATCGACCTACGACTAAGAGCATACGCCACAACATTGGCCTACCGGGTGGTACAGGATATCAACATCGTAATCCTTAAGCAACTCTAACCACCGTCTCGCCGTAAGTTCGGCTCCTGGCTGAAGATATACTTGGAGGCTCTTGTGGTGCGTATAAATATCCACGTGAACCCCATACAAATAGTGCCTCGGATCTTCAAAGCGTGAATCACGGTACGACTCCAAATCATGGGTGGGGTAGTTCTCTCGTGTTTCTTCACCGTCGGGATGCATATGCTATAACCCCGCCATCTGCGTCAACACACATCCCAACCCGATGCCCGACGATCACAATACACGACATAACCATCCGGACCTGCGGAAGAGTAAGAACGGGGCGTTAGTCGGTATCTCTTTCAAGAATCGAAACCTGCCACAAGCATCACCATCAAACTTGGCCGCCTTCGAGTCGGCTAGTCAATGGTGCGAAGATAGAAGCAAATTTCTCTACGAACCGCGATAATATCCTGCAAGGCCCGAGCTGCGAACCTGCAGCCGAGTAGTAGGTCTAGGCCAAGTCTCGCCTCGATCTTGGCGTATCCACTCGAATGCCATCAGCCGGCAATATGCCCAAGAAACGCCATCAAGTCAACAAAACTCACATTTGGAAAACTTGGCGCACAATCTGAGTCTGGAGAATCACAAGACCGCCAAATGCTCGCGTGCTCCTGCTCTGGCGAGAATAAACCAAGATATCATCAATGAACACTATCACAAGCGTGTCCAAAAATGGTTTGAACACTCGGTTCATCAAATCCATGAATACCGCGGAGCATTGGTCAACCCAAAGACATGACCACTGAACTCATAATGCGTCTGGGTCCCGAATGCGATCTAGGGACATCCACCTCTCGACTCGCACTTTGATGATAGCCCGATCGCAGATCAATCTTGGAGAAACATCTCGCACTTCGCAATGGTCGAACAAATCATCAATCTCGGAAGGGTATTCGTTCTTAATGGTCACCTTGTTCACCGTAATCAACGCACATGCGCGGCGTCGCCCTTCTTCTTCACGAACAATACTGGCGCGCCCGAGGAGAAACACTAGGCTGATGAAGCCCTTCTCCAAAGAAATCTCTAAGCCGATCCTTCACTCTCTCAACTCGGCGGTGCCATTACGTATGGCGGAATGGAAATAGGCAGTGTGCGCAATATGTCAATACAAAACTCAATCTCCCTCTCGGGAGGATACGGGAGGTCCGAAACACGCTGCGTCGGGAACTGTGACTCTGGGCCCGAAAATCTGGTACCGCAGCTTGATTATCAAACACGAACGAGATGGTAGATATACCCGCCGCACTATCTTCCTAGCCTTGAGGTAGGAAATAAACCTACCGCCGGCGTCTGGTGCTCCCACTCAACAACCTCGCCTCAGAAGCTGGAACCGTACTACTCTCTCTCTGCAGTCTACATTGGCGTAGCAAGAAGCTAGCCAATCCATCCCCATAATTACGTCGAAGTCAATCATCTCCAACTCTATCAAGTCGGCCAGGGTCCGACGACTGTAAATGGTCACAGACAAGCTCTATATACGCCGAGCTACCATGAATCACCCAGGCGTAGCTACCTCGAAAGGATCTATGGACTCGGGCTCTATCCCTATCCTACTAGCAACAAGGGAGATATATAGGGGCCAGTAGAACCGGATCTATCAAGGCATAAACATCAAACCAGCCCGATAAGGTACTGTGGCGACATCGGTGAGGCCTCCGATCTGTCGCTTTGGACAAAGCATAAATGCGGTTACGAGGACCGCTAATCGGGACGAGCCACGACCTCTGCCGCGACCTGTGACCCATGAGCACCACGCCTCGGGCGAGTAATCGTAGGAGATGATGAAGCGGCAATGTAACTCGAAGGTGAGCCTACCACCGGGCCCCGGTCGGGACGATCCCGCAAAGTGACCTGCTGCCACAATCGTAACAAGCTCAAAAGTAGTACCACACTTCCGTAATGGGATCTACCGACGGCCACACCGGGGTGGTCGATCGGCGATCACCTCGCTACTCGACGTCTGAAGCCACAGGGCCACAGTGCGCCCTCGAAAACTCGGGGCGAGGCGGTGCGGGAGTGCTCAGGTGTTGTGGTGCGAATCTAGGCTGCTGCGAGGCCGCCCACCACGATAACCACGAAGACCCTCCGTCCCGGCCCTGCTTCTGTCTGTCGGCCACTCGCCGACCTCTGCGCTCCTCGCATCCAAGGCGTGAGCTGCGTGCGGGTAATGTCCATACCGGTGGAGAGAAACCCCCGCATGACTTCGGCCATATAGTCGTCTAGCAGGTGACATAGCGGTGTACCCTATCCTCCATATCTGCTACAATCTTTGGGACATATCGAGCCATGAATCAAACTCGACATTGTACTCACGGCGGTCGTCCTCTCGCCTCGAGAGTAAAAATCTATCGGCCGCGCCCTCGCCATCCGTGGAGGCAAGAAGTGAGTGAGAAAGCCTCGAGAACTCATCCCAAGTAGGCGGGGGCGTGCTCTCCCGGGATAACTCCGTGAATCAAACCAATCGATCGCGGTATCACGCGGCCGATGCGAACCGAAAGGTCACAGACTCTGTCTCGAGGCCTTGATCACCTCGTGATCCTCTCAAGCCGACGGATGAACTCCTGCGGATCATCCTCGGCCTCGACCGTAAAACTGGCGGGCTACAACTCAAGAAATCTCATAGCCTCAAACTATTCGCCTCGGGTGTACCACGGTGCGGCCGTGGCTGAGCTGGCCCCAACTGTCGCGTCAGCCTCTCCTCGTGTCGGGCCTGACTTTAGCCAATAGTGGGCCATCTCTCGTACCCTAACTCCTCCGCCCATGCGTGGGACGGGAGGTGTGGTCTTGTGGTCTCTTTGAGGCGGCGTCATAGAACTCGCCGTCTCGGTATAGGCGGGCACGAGCCCTCGTGACTCTGGGTGTCTGCTAGCGACTCGCCATTGCCTTGCCCTACGGGCGGGTTGCCTTACGTGGAGGCATAATCATTAGAAAGGAATACGTTAGAGGTCCAACCTATAACACGACTCTAAAGCACGATCTCGAATGAGAAGAATGGAAACCAATCCTAAATATCTTATAGCCTCACGATTATTGGTGTGGTGCACAACACACCGATAATCAAGACTCTACTAGATACGGTGCAGTAGACACTTTCCGAGGATTAATCGCTCGATACCACTTTTGTCACGACCGTTCGGGGCCCATGATAGTGCCTTCAAGGGCACCCAGTAGTCATACATCAGTAATCACGGAAATATAAAGCAAGACATGAAACGATTTATAAAATAAGACACGCTTTATGTGAGAAAACATCGCCTTTCGGCATACATATATAAACATGGTTTAGCGATTACATCCGACGCATAACATGACTACAGACCTCTAAGGAAATATACAACTATGGCGGACAGGCCCCGCCATACCTGGCATACAAAGCTATCTACAACAGGAGATCATACCTAAAGTAGAGCCTCGGAAAAGATGGAGCTCGACACCAACGTAGAGATCCTAAGAATGTGGATCTAGCACTGCCTTGCCTTACTGCGGCATGAACGCAGCCCGAAGGAGAGTCGACAACAGTACTAAGTATATGAAGCAGAAATACTTAAATGAAACATATCATTTTAAAAGCAGTTTTGCAAGTATGTATGAAACAACGAGGAACGCGCATAGTGCCACATCACAAACAAGAGCAACAATAGGTAAGCTGTAATAGGTCTTTTCTAGGCTGCGAATGATTGAAGCGGGGCCACTCGCGCGTATTATCACTCGCAAGCCTAATCTCGGACTCGAGTCCGGATAAGCCACTCACCGGGCGCATGAGGTATAACCCGCATCGAGGTAGCTACTCCTCGGCATCGCCCCGGACTCGTTGTCCGCACGGCCACATAGACCGCGTGAGGCATAACCCGCATACTAACACGGAACTCTCGTAGCTCGCATAGGCCCTGGACCCGCATGAGGTATTCTCGAATCATGGTCCTGCATCGCTGAGTCTACCACGCGGGAGGCGCCTTAACCCGGTATCATCTCAAGAGGTAAGTGATGGTACACTAACATATGAACTTATCTTTAAACAACATAAGCACAACAAGAATACTCTTTTTCACAAACGTTACAAGACTAACACACGTAGCATCATATCATGTCTACTTATCAAACCATCTTATTATTCTTTCACAATTCAATATAAGTCTGTTATAAACACATAGGCAAACTGTTTCTTTTATCAATCTTAAGTGGTTATACTTAACTTCCCATAAGGCTAGTATAACTCTTAAGCTTCATTTAAAAACCAATTAGTTCTCTTACATTAAAAATGATTCAAGATTCTTTTGAAATGCTTTGAGATCTTTATTATTCGGGCTTAAGCCGTGAGGCATTATAGTAAGTGTTATTCGGGCTTAAGCGTGAGGCATTGCCGTAAGTGTTATTCGTGCTTAAGTCAAAGACATTGCCGTAGTTATATTTTAGTTAACACGTATGCGTCTACCGTACTATATATATATATAAAATATCATGCTTTAGGAAGAATCACATACCTACCGTGAAAACCACCTGCCAAGTTGAAGATGTCGCGCGCAGAGAGTCAGCCTATAATAGTCACAGATACCTATCAAAGACTACTCTGAAGGTCATTCTAAACAGAGGGTTCACAATTCTACGGAAAGTCGGGCAGACTTCCCTACAGGTGAGTTATATAAGTTCATGTGAAAACAGTCTATGTAAGTCTGATTTGATTATTCTTCTTTTAAACCCCTACTCGTGGTAACAGTTCAATTCTATTCGTGATATTCTTCTAAGTATTTATACTTATTCTTATACTACAACGATAAGTATTCTCTAATTCAAAAGAGGGTTAGGATTAGTTACCTCGGTAAGCCCAATAATATCCTAGAAAAGTCGCTGAGCAAGGTTTTGCTCTAAGTTGTATGCTCGAGAAACCTTAGAAGTTCTTCACAACTTCTACTAAGTACTAAGGTATTTGGGCTAGGGTAGTTTGGGCATTATAACAATACAAGAAGGCAACTTTTCTACCACGGGAGGGGGTAGGTTTGGCTAGGCTAGGGGGCCTCGGCCAAACTACTAGGCTAGAGGGGGTGTATTCGGCGAGGGCCTTGAGGAGGGGGGGTGTTGGACGAAAAGGCTACAAGGGAGAGGAGAGGATTTTCAAGACTTGGAAAGATTTGTGGATGAAGAACTCTTCATCTCTAAGGGGGTATTTATAGGTCAAGAAGTGGCCAACCAATGGCCAAGATTAAGACAAGTGCAAGGCAAGTGTAGGGTGAGGATTAACTATACACAAATATCCTACCAACTCCTTGACTTGTGCACAAGGCACAAAAAACGTGTTCACCATAGTCCAAATCGTCCAAATGGACGATTTCAAGTCCATCAATTGGAGGGTGACAAGTGTCGCCCTCCCGTTGGTCCAAAATGTTTCGTCTCTCGGAAAAATCCGCAAAAATTAGAAATGGCATAGCCGGAATTTACCCTACGAAAGCTGTGGAAACGTTTCGTCGGAAAACTATTCGTTTTGTGAGTTGTGCCCAAAAAATCGTCCAAGCCTAAACTTTAAGGCTAAACTTTTTGTACGTATTCCCTTACGTACATACTCTGGAAATACGGGGTATAACAATCACATAGGCACATTATGAGCCTTTTTAAAGCAACTTAATGTGTCATTTTGTACAATTTAAACAAGAAATAATATGCAAAGACACAACAGCCATGATGTCACAAAAATAAGAAAATTCACTATGTAATGAATTTCCCTTTGCTAATTTTATGTGTCTTATAGATTAATAAAATATATTTTTTTTTTAAATTGGGGGTAGAGAAAGAGAAAATGGGAAGCAAATTTACAAGACGGAGAATCAAACTCTCACCAATGAGGTGAAAGTCAACCAACTGAGCTACTAATAAAAATAATCTTTGGGTACGTTATCTTATCTTTACCCATCTTTATATATTTCCCTTGTGGGACCTTAAACGTGAGTAGTATATCATCAATAGAGGATGAAGAGGTCAAAATCTAGCCTCTAACAAAGTTACAACATAGACATAATTGTAATTATGTCTAAGGAATTTTGCATTCTTAAAGGTATAACAAAAGATATGATATGTAATTGGCATGTAAACAGTGTAATATCTAAGCCTAATGATAAAAATTCTCTACAGTGAAATGACATTTTCTTGGCTTGATGCCGAATGCCTCAAATCATTATTCAATGCAACTTTAACGTTAGAAAGCAATAAAATAGTTGTATTGAAGAGTTTTTTCCTTTCGGTATATGATGTAAGTGAGGGGTGATGGTTGGTACGTAGATCGGGTGTGGAAGATATTCAGATCGATCCAAAAATGAGTGTCAAAATGGGGTTCTCGGATTGACGGAACAGTGGGGTATTTGATGGTGATTTCGGGAGACTGGAGTGGGAATCAGGTCTAGGCGTTTTGTGGGGTGGTTGTAGACATGTTGAGAATGAGTGTGATGGTCGGGCTTTGGTAGTTGGTTGGTGGTAGGTTGGTGGAACTGTCACGACCCGACCCCGGGCCCGTGACTGGTGCCTTACATCGGGCACCCTAGTGATACAACATCAGAGAAAATCAGCGGAAATAAAAACTTACACTAGAAACAAGATATACAATAATGAAATAAGAATACAGGCTAACCAAAACGGTTACCTTTCTGAATATATAAATAAAACTTGAACCCGAACAGTTATATCCCAACTTTACAAACTCTGCCCACAACAGGACTACAGACCTCTAAGAATGTTATAACAACAACGAAGGGACAGGGCCCCGCCATACCCCTGAATGTAAGTACCTACAACGACAGGGGACCATACCAAAGATAAGCCTCAGGAGAAACGGAGCTTCCCAAAACGCTGAACTGTGATCCTATGAGCGAGGATCGACGACTGGTGTACCTCTACTTGCGGCATGAACGCAGCCCCCGAAGGAGGTCAGTACAACAGGTATCAAGTATGTGAAACTGTAAAGTACTTAAATCAAATCATAACATTTTAAAACCAATTACAAATACGTACGAACAACCAATTTAACTGCACATAGTGCCACAACATAAACAAGAGCAAAATAGATATAACGTAACTGGTCTTTTCTAGGCCGCTAATGATCGAAGCAAGGCCAATCGCCCATAGTATCATTATGCGTGCCTAATCCTGGAACTCCCGCAGTCCGCATAGGTCACTACTGCAGACGCGTAGGTATTCTCGCATCGGGTGCGGCTAACGCGGCATCCTCTCGGACTCCCGCATCGCGTAGTCACACGAACGCATGAGGTATTCCTCGAATCATAGTCAAGCAGACCGCGTGAGGTATACCTCGCGACGGGTAACACACCGGGTGATCATCCCGGAACTCCCGCGACTCGCGTGGTCACACAGACCGCATGAGGTATTCCTCGAATCATAGTCACACAGACCGCATGAGGTATTCATCGCATCGAGGGTGGCAAGTCCTCGACATCATAACAAGTCAGGGGGGTATGTGATATAATAACAGTACAACGGGCTTAACGTTTAACAACGTAAGCACAACAAGAATAACCCCCTTACACAACATCACAAGACACTAACACACGTAGCATCATAACATGTTTACTTATCAAACCATCTTACTACACTTTTCAGAAATCAATACAAGACTTTCATAAACAAATAAGTAAATCGTTCCTTCTATCTTCCTTAAGTCGTTATACCTAACTTCCCATAAAGTTAGTATAACTCTTAAGCTTTTAAAACCAAGTATTTATTTTCTTTCAAAAATGATTCATAACTCTTTTGAAATACTTCAAGATTCTTATTATTTAAAACTCAAGTCAAAAGACATCAAAGTAAAACCAAAACAATTTCCATACCTTCTTTTTAAACCAACCTTAAGACAAAAGCATGCCTTCCTTTTTAAAACCAAGACACTTTTTCCTTTAAAAGTCAAGTAGCAATATACTTTTTAAACCAAGTGTCTCACTCTTTTAAAAACAAGTAACCTATACCTTTAAATCAAGTTACTTCTCCTTTCCCAAAATCAAGTTGTTTATAAGTCAAGTTATCATTTTAAATCCAATGATAAAACCATTCTTATTTTCGAAATCCAGATAACTTTATTCTTTAAAAGACCACACACCTATTACTCATGAGTGAGGTTTTACAACTTTTTAACATAATTCAAGTCCTTAATATTTCATAACAAGGCACTTAACTTTGGAATCAAGTCAAGGACACAAAAGGAAAATCAAATTCCTTTAAACACACGTGCGTCTACCGCACTAAATATATTTCACAAATATCATGCTAGAAAGGATAGGAAGAGGGTCACATACCTCGCGACGATTATCGACAATTAGCAAAACGCTCCACAGTACTATAATCCTGCTAGACTTTTCCATCCTTCAAGTAGACTACGCTAATCGTAGTACTTGACCTATAATGGCCATAAAGCGTTTATTAACTTCTAGCTCTCTTGGTAGAACAATTCTAAGTACCGGTTCCTTATTCTACGGAAAATTGAAGACCTCCCCGCATGACCACATGAATCTCTCCTCCAACGGGCTGCTGCAAACCAACAATCCCGGGGGTTACATCTAACCTGGGGCGTGTACAATTCTACTCCACAATAATACTACGATCATCAGAAATCAAATCCTATGTAAATCTGGTTCAATTCTTATCGATTCATTCTACATATAGTATACTCAACTATACATTACTCTGACATGTAATTTCCAATTACAATAGGGGACAAAGATAATTACCTCGATAAGCCCAAAATTATCCAAGATATAAGTCGATCCTGAGCAACGTTTAGCTCCACTTCCTTACGCTCCAACCCGCTCCAAGCAACCCTTAGAAGTTTCTAAACAACTTCTCTTCAAGATCCAACTCCAAAAAGTGAAGAACACTTAGGTTCCAACACTACCAACTTTCGGCCAAGGGGGTGTATTTAGGCTAGGGGTGTGAAATCTTTTCCAACACTTGGTTACTAATCTTCCTAACACTCTAAGGAAGAACACTTAAAACTTTAAGAATTTTTGGACAATTTTTGCTCAAGAATCAAGGCCAAAGCCGAGAACTACAAAGGAAAGGGAGGGAGGATTTTTCAAGACTTGTAAATCTCTAAGTGTTGGATGAATAAGTCTTACAAGCTTAGGGGTATTTATAGATAAATCAATGGCTAGGATTAAAGCAAATGTAAGGTAAGGATGGGGTACATGTGGGTGGGTAGTTGGCTAACCATTTGGCTACCACAAAAATGGGACAAGTGGCTTGCCACTTGTCCCCCAATAAAACGTCCAAGGCTAGGTGTCCATCTTCAATTCGGCCACATGGACACATGGGGGTGACATGTGTCGCCCCCCTACTCGTCCAAAATATTTCATTTTCCGAAAATATCCGCAATGCCAAAAATCCGAAAATAAAGTGGGCCCCACAAACCTTAAATTCCTCCCGTGGGCCTCACGTGACCAATTCCGGAAATAAAATTCCATAATTCTCAAATATTCCTAAAAGTCCGAATACCAAATCTGGGAATCCAATTCCCTCTAACGAACATTTTTCCTTCACAAAATCCGGAAACTTTTCCGTCGAAAAATCACATCTTTCTTCCTTTCCAATTTTAATGTCGTATTCTCGTACGTACGTCCGCATATACATACTCTGGAACTACGGGGTATAACATTCTTCCCCCCTTAGAAACATTCATCCTGAATGTTCCTTCTAAGTCTCCAAACATACCTGCCGGTATAGTCTTCCATACTATGCTTACGAAACCAAATATGCCACACATGGCCACAATACAACATACGCGCAAAACTCACATCCGAGCCAATGAAGAATCACCTCTAACGTGTATAACAATACCATTAGCTTCACCCATGGTCCAAAGGATACTTTCTTCACACAAGAAATGATCACTTCTATTCTCATAACACATGCTCGCTTCTTCCCTTACTCGTCGTACCCTTCTCGTACACTCGAACTCTTCCTAATATACTTACCACATTTCTGTCATTGCTTCAGTTTCCAAAATCTGGGGGTTACTATCTTTAACTTGGTCATCATTAACTGGGAACACTCTGGAGGGATCTCCGATACTCTTCCGAAACATAGTAACCTGGGAGACCGGACGTACTGTCTCCTAAGTCGGATGGTAGTGCTAACTTATAGGCAACCTGGCCTATTTTACAAACGATCTGAAAATGCCCAAAGTACCTCGGGCTAAGTTTCCCCTGCTTTCCAAATCTCGTCACACCCTTCCGGGGTGGTACCTTCAAGAAGACCCACCGTCAACCTGAACTCCAAGTGTCGACGCTGATTACCCGCACGACTCTTGTTGACTCTGAGCTGCTAAAAACATATTCTGGATAAGCTTCACCTTACCCACATCCTGCTGAATCAAGTAGGGACCAACTATCTGAACCTTGCCAACATCGAACCAATCGACCGACAACATACACTTCCGCCCATACAAGGCTTCATAAGGCACCATCTAAAAACTGAAATGGTAGCTAGTATAATACTCACTCAACAAGAGGCAAATAATCCTCACAGCTACCCCTGAAATCAAAACACCGGCCCGTAACCTATCCTCAAATGCCTGGATAAAACGCGATGTTCGTCCGTCGGCCCGAGGGTGAATGCAATACTGAGACTCACCTGAGTTCCTAACCCTGCCTGGTAAAACCTCCAGAAACAAAAGAAATAGCCGAAAATTGGGCTCCACTGCCTGTCATAAAAAGTAGGAATCCCGTGCAGCCTTACAACCTTCCTGATATACAACATCTCGCATAACCCTCCGCCGAGTAAACAGTCCTGACTAAAAGACAAGATGGGCTGACCTCATCGGCCCGACTATTGGTCGAACGCATCCACGAACTCGTACGATGGTTACCTAAACTTGGGCCTAACACCCTCGAGACCCTATCATCTAGCGGGACCACCTCAAACTGACCCCACCATATTCCGGGCTGCGGGTTGACTCGCGATATGGCCTCAACCCGACCCACTTCGTACTAAACTCTCGTTCCTGGTCCGGAACAATCTTACTAATTCACGTCATGAAAGCTACCACTTCTATCTCACATTACCCATGGAATTATCGCACAAATACACCACGTATACTATGCACCCTGACAACGATCAAATGTACAATCCTTTACTCAAGATGGCCTTGCATCTAAGGTCACCATGGTTATCTGTGTTCTATGGCTCAAAATTTTCCTCGTCCCCAGACTTACCCTTTTCAACTAACCATGTTTTCTAATCACAACTTACACAATACTAACCGAATATAGCACTCCACATGTATCTACCATAACGACCTAAACAAGTCTCTTAAGGCTGAAGATATCTCTGTAACTACTGCCTCACTTTTCCTTTGTCGCTCTAATCAAATCCTCGCTCACGGGCGCATAACTACGTAAGGTGATAAACCAGCCATCGATCCCGGCGTCGAGTCGTAACATCCGCGCCACCTCTGGTCGGACAATTTCTCGCAAAATGGCCCTGCTGGCCGCAAGCATAACAAGCTATCGAAGTAGTACGACACTCCCCATAAGAACACCTACCACAACGGTCACACCGAGGTGGGGGTGGCCTCCTCTGGCTAACACCCCTTCCTCTCCGACCCATCAACCGCAGAATCGACTTGGTAGGCTAAGTCATCCCACTCAGATCTGTTATACCCGTATTTCCGAGTATGTACGTGAGGCGCACGTCAAAGTTTAGCCTTAAAGTTAGGCCAAGTTCAAAATTGTGCACAACTCGCTAAAAGAATCGTTTCCGACGAAACGTTTCCACTTCCGTAGGAAAATTCCGCTATGCCATTTCTAATTTTTGCGGATTTTTCCGAGAGACGAAACATTTTGGACCAACGGGAGGGCGACACTTGTCACCCTCCAATTGATGGACTTGAATCGTCCATTGGACGAATTGGACTATGGATGGCACGTTTTTTGTGCCTTTGCACAAGTCAAGGAGTTGGTAGGATATTTGTGTGTAGTAGATAGAATGGACACTTGCCTAAATCTTCACCCTACACTTGCCTTGCACTTGGCATCATCTTGACCCTTGGTTGGCCATGGCTTGACCTATAATTACCCCTTTTAGATGAAGAGTTCTTCATCCACAAATTCCTTTCCAAGTCTTGAAAATCCTCCCCTCTCCCTTGAGCTTGTTTCGTCCAACACCCCCCCCCCCTTTGAGAAGCTTGCCGAGGCTACCCCCCCTCCCTTGGTAGAAAAGTTGTCTTCTAGTATTGTTAGAATGCCCAAAATACCCTAGCCCAAATCCCTTAGTCCTTAGTAGAAGTTGTGAAGAACTTCTAAGGTTTCTTGGAGCTACCGGAGCGTACAACTTAGGAGCTAAGCCTTGCTCCGGATCGACTTATATCTAGGATATTATTGGGCTTACCGAGGTAAATAATCCTAACCCTCTTTTGTATTAGAGAATGCATACTGTAGAAGTATAAGAATAAGTATTAAATACTTAGAAGAATATTACAGAATAGAATTGAACTGTTATCACAGTAGAAGGGTTTAAAAGAAGAATAATTGAACTATACTTACTTAGATTTGTTTTCACAGAGACTTGAGTAGCTCACCGTAGGGAAGTGCTGCCCGACTTTCCGTAGAATTGTGAACCCTCTGTTTAGAATGACCTTCAGAGTAGTCTAGACTTTGATAGATGTCTGTGACTATTATAGGCTGATTCTCTGCACGCGACATATTCAACTTGGCAGGAGGTTTTCGCCGAGAAGGTATGTGATTCTTCCTAAAGCATGATATTTTAAAATATATATGTAGTACGGTAGACGTACATGTGTTAACTGAATAATAACTACGACAATGTCTTTCGACTTAAGCCTGAATAATACTTACGGCAATGTCTTGCGACTTAAGCCTGAATAATAAGGATCTTAAAACATTTCAAAAGAATATTGAATCATTTTCTTACAGAAGAAAACTAATTGGTTTTTAAACATCAAGCTTAAGAGTTATACTAGCTTTATGGGAAGTTAGGTATAACAACTTAAGAATGATAAAGGAACAGTTTACTTATGTGTTTATAACCGACTTATATTGATTTATGAAAGAATAATAAAATGGTTTGATAAGTAGACATAATATGATGCTATGTGTGGTAGTGACTTGTAACGTTTGTGTAAAGAGGTCAGTCTTACTTATGCTTATGTTGTTTAAACTATAAGTTGTTATGTTAGTACTATATCACTCACCTCTTGAGATGATACCGGGGGTTAAGCTGCCCTCCGATGCGGGGTAGACTCAGACGGTCTGGGACCATGATTCGAGAATACATCATGCGGTCCGAGGGGCCTATGCGCGAGCTACGAGTTCCGAGTTAGTATGCGGGTTATGCCTCACGCGTCTATGTGGCCATGCGACAATGAGTCGGGGCGATGCCGAGTAGCTACCGATGCGGGTTATATACCCTACGCGGCTCACGTGAGTGGCCTATGCGACTACGAGTCGTGATTAGGCTTGCATGGTGATACTACGCAATTAGCCTCGCTCGATAATTCGCACCTAGAAAATACATTACAATTTACCTATTGTTGCTCTTGTTCGTGATGTGGCACTATGCGCGTTTCATGATTGTTTCATACATATTTGTAAACCGGTTTTAAAATGATATGATTTCATTTAAGTACTTTACGATTTCACATACTTAGTACTGTTGTCTCGACCTCCTTCGGGCCGCTCATGCCGCAGTGGCAAGTGGCAGTGCTAGATCCACATCCTTAGGATCTCTTGCGTTGGTGTCGAGCTCCATCTTCTAGGAGGCTCTACTTTTGGGTATGATCTCCTGTTGTAGATAGTTTTGTCTGATCGGGTATGGCGGGCCTGTCCGCCATAGTTGTTTATTTCTTAGAGGTGCGTAGTCATGCATGTTGTTGGGATGTAACTGCAAACCTTGGTTTATGTATATATGCCGAAAGGCAACCCTTTTCTCAGAAACTGTGTATCATTTACAATTATTTCATGTCTTGTTTTATATTCCGCTGATTTTCTCTGATGTATGACTACTTGGGTGCCCGGGTAAGGCACCAGTCACGGGCCCCGGAACGGGTCGTGACAAAAGTGGTATCAGAGCAGTTAATCCTCGGAAAGTGTCTACAGACCGTATCTAGTAGAGTCTTGATTATCGGTGTGTTGTGCACCACACCAATAATCAGGAGGCTATAGGATATTTAGGATTGGTTTCCATTCTTTTCATTCTGAGATCGTGCCTTAGAGCTGTGTTATAAGTCGGACCCTTCTAACGTATCCCTTTTTCTGTAACAGTTATGCCTCCACGTAAGGCAACCCGGGCCCAGAAGGGCAAGGCAGCCGAGGGAGCTGCTAGTATGGCACCGAGAGTCACGAGGGCTCGCCCGGGCCTATACGAGACGGCGAGTTCTACGACGCCGCCCCAAAGAGACTACAAGACCTACACCTCCGTCCCACACCGGAGCGTATGAGATGGGTTACAGAGATGGCCCACCATCGCCAGATCGTGGCGCATACGGCGACAGCCGGATGCGGTTCAGCCGGCCCGATCGTACCGTGGTTCACCCGAGGGCAGAGAGTTTGAGGCTACGAGACTTCCTGAGTTGTAGCCCGCCAGAGTTTTACGGGTCGAGGCCGGAGGATGATCCGCAGGAGTTCATCCGTCAGCTACAGAGGATTTTGAGAGTGATCAGGGCATCGGAGACCGAGTCCGTGATCTTTCTTTCACATAGGCTGCGTGATACCGCAGTCGATTGGTTTGATTCATGGGAGTTATCCCGGGGAGAGCACGCGTCCCCAGCTACTTGGGATGAGTTCTCGCAGGCTTTCTCACTCACTTCTTGCCTCCACGGATGAGAGTGCGGTGATAGATTTTTACCATCGAGGCGCAGAGACGACCGCCGTGGAGTACAATGTTGAGTTTGATTCATTGGCTCGATATGTCCCAGCGTTGGTAGCAGATATGGAGGATAGGTGCACCGCCACGCCACCGGCTAGATGATTATATGGTCGAGTCATGTGCGTGTTTCTCTTCACCGTATGGACATTACCCGCACGCAGAGCTCATGCTCTTGGATGCGGCGAGCGCAGAGGCCGACGAGTTGCAGACGGCAGGTAAGAGGCGGGGCGGAGGGTCTTCGGTGGCTATCGTGGTGGGCGCCTCGGAAGAATCTAGATTTGCACCACACCACCAGAGCACTCGCACCGCCCTCAAGACCCAGAGTATTCGAGGCGGACGGAGGCCCTGTGGCTTCGCACGTCGAGTAGCGAGGTATCGCCGACGGACCACCCGGTGTGGCCGATGCGTAGATCCCATTACGGAAGTGTGGTGCCGCTTTGGGAGCTTGTTACGATTGTGGCGGCAGGTCACTTTGGCGGATCGTCCGACCGGCGCCACGTGGTAGGCTCACCTTCGAGTTGTTGCCGCTTCATCATCTCCTACGATTACTTGCCGAGGCGTGGTACTCGGGTCAGCAGTCGCGGCAGGTCGTGGCTCGGGTCGATTCTAGCGGTCCTCGAATCGCATTTATGCCTTGTCCACCGGGCAGATCGTGAGGCCTCACCGATGTCGCCACGTACCTTATCGATCTCCGACATGATGTATGCCTTGATAGATCCGGTTCTACTGGCCCCATATATCTCCCTTGTTGCTAGTAGGATAGGGATTGAGCACGAGTCCATAGACCTTTCGAGGTAGCTACGCCAGATGGTGATTCGGTGGTAGCTCGGCGGGTATATAGGGCTTGTCCAATGACTATTTGATCGTCGGACCCTAGCCGACTTGATAGAGTTGGATATGATTGATTTCGACGTGATCATGGGTATGGATTGGCTAGCCTCTTGCTACGCCAATGTAGACTGCAGAGAGAGAGTAGTACGGTTCCAGTTTCCTGAGGAGCCGGTTGTTGAGTGGGAGGGGAACACTGTATCGCCGAAGGGTAAGTTTATTTCTTACCTCAAGGCTAGGAAGATGTTATACCCCGTATTTCCAGAGTATGTACGTAAGGGAATACGTACAAAAGTCTAGCCTTAAAGGTAAGCCTTGGACGTTTTTTTTGTGCACAACTCACTAAAAGAATCGTTTTCCGACGAAACGTTTCCACAGCTTTCGTAGGGTAAATTTCGGCTATGCCATTTCTAATTTTTGCGAATTTTTCCGAGAGACGAAACATTTTGGACCAACGGGAGGGCGACACTTGGCACCCTCCAATTTCTGGACTTGAAATCGTCCATTTGGACGAATTGGACTTGAAGTGCACGTTTTTTGTGCCTTGTGCACAAGTCAAGGAGTTGGTAGGATATTTGTGTGGAGTAAATCTTCACCCTACACTTGCCTTGCACTTGTCTTAATCTTGGCCATTGGTTGGCCACTTCTTGACCTATAAATACCCCCCCTTAAGATGAAGAGTTCTTCATCCACAAATCTTTCCAAGTCTTGAAAATCCTCTCATCTCCCTTTGTAGCCTCTTTCGTCCAACACTCCCCCCTCCCCTTGTGAAGTTTGGCCGAGGGCCTACCCCCCCTAGCCTAGCCGAAATCTACCCCCCTCCCTTGGTAGAAAAAGTTGCCTTCTAGTATCGTTATAATGCCCAAAATACCCTAGCCCATATCCCTTAATCCTTAGTAGAAGTTGTGAAGAACTTCTAAGGTTCTTGGAGCTACCGGAGCGTACAACTTAGGAGCTAAACCTTGCTCAGGCGCGACTTTATCTAGGATATTATTGGGCTTACCGAGGTAACTAATCCTAACCCTCTTTTGAATTAGAGAATACTTACTGTTGTAGTATAAGTATAAGTATAAATACTTAGAAGAATATTGCAGAATAGAATTGAACTGTTATCACAGTGGAAGGGTTTAAAAGAAGAATAATTGAACTATGCTTATATAGGACTGTTTTCACAGTAGACTTATATAGCTCACCGGGTAGGGAAGTGCTGCCCGACTTTCCGTAGAATTGTGAACCCTCTGTTTAGAATGACCTTCAGAGTAGTCTTTGATAGATGTCTGTGACTATTATAGGCTGACTCTCTGCGTGCGACATATTCAACTTGGCAGGTGGTTTTCGCTGAGAAGGTATGTGATTCTTCCTAAAGCATGATATTTTACAATATATATATATAGTACGGTAGACGTACATGTGTTAACTGAATAATAACTACGGCAATGTCTTTGACTTAAGCCTGAATAATACTTACGGCAATGCCTCACGGCTTAAGCCTGAATAACACTTACGGCAATGCCTCACGCTTAAGCCCTGAATAATAAAGATCCGAAAGCATTTCAAAAGAATCTCGAATCATTTTTAATGTAAGAGAACTAATTGGTTTTTAAATGTAAGCTTAAGAGTTATACTAGCTTTATGGGAAGTTAAGTATAACCACTTAAGATTGATAAAAGAAACAGTTTGCCTATGTGTTTATAACAGACTTATATTGAATTGTGAAAAGAATAATAAGATGGTTTGATAAGTAGACATGATATGATGCTATGTGTGTTAGTGTCTTGTAACGTTTGTGTAAAAGAGTATTCTTGTCAGGCTTATGTTGTTTAACGATGTTCGTTAGGTTAGTGCAACATCACTCACCTCTTGACATATTACAGGGGTTAAGCCGCCTCCAACGCGGGTAGACTCGGCGATGCGGGACCATGATTCGAGAATACCTCATGCGGGTCCAAGGGACCTATGCGAGCTACGGAGTTCCGGTTAGTGTGCGGGTTATACCTCACGCGGTCTATGTGGCTACGCGACTACGAGTCCAGGCGATGCCGAGGAGTAGCTACCTCGATGCGGGGTTATATACCCTATGCGGGCCTATGTGATTGGCCTATGCGGACTACGGAGTCCGTGATTAGGTGGCATGGTGATACTACGCAATTGGGCCTCGCCGATCATTCGCAGCCTAGAAAAGACCTTCTGATTTACCTATCACGCTCTTGTTTGTGATGTGCACTATGCGCGTTTCAAGGTTGTTTCATACATATTTGTAAACCGGTTTTAAAAATGATATGTTTTCATTTAAATACCTTACGCTTTCACATACTTAGTACTGTTGTCGACCTCCTTCGGGCCGTTCATGCCGCAGTAAGGGCAAGCAGTGCTAGATCCGCATCCTTAGGATCTTTTGCTTTGGTGTCGTGAGCTCCATCTTCTCGGAGGCTCTACTATTGGGTATGATCTCTCTGTTGTTGTCACGACCAAACCGGCTCGCGATCGTGCCTTACCCGCACCCAAGTAGTCAAACAACATCGAGAAAATCAGCGGAAATTAAAACTCATACATGATAACCAATGAAAAGAGAAAACAGGCAACCAAGCGGTTACCTTTTCAAAAAAATAACTAACACCGAACAGCATAATCCCCGCCTACATCAGATTTCTGCACCTCTAAGAATTTTTATAACATCTCCGGACGGGGGCTCCCGCCATACCCCGAATGTACAAAAAGTTCTACAACTTCGTGGAACTGCCAAGTGACAAAGTCTCCGAAGGAATGGAGCTTCGAGAACCGAACAGCGATCCAAAGTGCGGATCAACAAGCGATGTATCTCAACTCGCGGATGAACGCAGCCCCGGCGGGGTCGATAACAACAGTGCCGAGTATGCGAAATGTAAAAATATCAGAATGAAATCATAATAGTCTATAAGGAAAACAGAGACATGTATGATAACCAAACTACAAGACACCACGTATACGCCTACGGTCAAATCAAATCACATCAAGTCGTGGACTCACGCCCGAAAGATCATTACTCAAAGTGGACGCATACTCGTTGGCTACCCAACGTGTCGGTATGTCCAACCCAATAACAAGATAGTACTCACAGTGGACGCATACTCGTGGGCTACCCAACGTGTCAGTATGTCCCAACCAATAACAAGAGAATACTCATCAGGGACGATACTCGTGGGCTACCCAACGTGTCAAGATGTCCAAACAAATACCCAGATAATACTCATCGCGACGCATACTGCTGGCTACCCAACGTGTCGGTATGTCCAAACCGTTTACAAGATAACACTTAATGGAAGCATACCCGTGGCTACCCAACGCGGTCGATATGTCCCAAAGGATCAATATAGTGGACGCATACCCGTGGGCTACCCAACGTGTCGATATGTCCATCATACCACCCGATATCCGCCTCCGTCGAGACTCGGTAGCACAAAGTCAAACACTTGCACAACAACAAAACTATCACCACAAGCACAGGTTACACACAACTCAAAGTACCTTCGTTTAAGTCAACAAACCGGGTTCCAACCCCAAAATACTACATTCTTTCCTACCTTCAAAGACCTCTCTTTACGTAGAAACCATACGATACTATCACACGTAGTATCACACACATTCATGTTTAAAACACGTACTTCAAACACAATTAACATAACGTCAAGTATACCTTTTAAAAGTCCAAGTAATTAACTCCTTTAAGGTCAAGTATTCCTACCTTTTAAAACCAAGTCATTTACTTTTCCCTTAAGAAAAGTTCGATATTTGAAAACAAGTGATTTATTCTGTCAAACTCAAGTTACTTCTCTTTTCCAAAATCCAAAGACATTATCCTTTGCAATCCATTAAGTTCATTCTTTGGAATTTTAAGAAAAGTCAGAACTTGTTATCAATGATTCTCATTTAAGCAGCCATGATCTAGGAAATGTAATATCATTTTGTCTTATCTTAGTTTCTATGCAGATGGAGGTTTCATCGGTTTTAATATAATCAATTAGTCGAAACCATTTCCTTTATTAGCTGCATGATGGTGTGTTCGATACTTGTTCCCACTTTCAAATCCATTTCACATTCTTATGCCGTTATGCCTAACTTCCCATAAAGCTAGTATAACTCTTAAGTTTTCAAAACTAAGTATTACTCATTACTCACGAATGAGGTTTACAACTTTTGAATACATTACAAAACTTTCACAATTCTAAGTTAAGTCTCTTATCTTACAAGATCAAGTCTCTTAACTTCTACCAATCAACAACCGTTCTTTTACTCACATAAAGTTGTTATAACTGACTTCCCATAAAGCCGTTATAACCCCTTTATGTTTTAAACCAACCAATTACCACATAAACATTTATGAGACCAAGAGGGCTCATTCTTTAAGCACCGAGTGCCCATTACTAACGGATAAGACTTACTACTCTTACACATAATGAAGCCCTTTACACTTCATAACAAGTCAAGACACAATTTGGAAAATCAATTTCTTAACACACGCAAGGCCAACCGCACTATATATTTCACAAATAGTCATGCTGAAGAGGATAGGAAGAATCACATACCTCGCGACGATTGCCGACAAAAAGCAAAACGCCCCACAGTATTGAACCCTTCAAGTAGGATACGCTACTCGTAGCGCCTCAATCCTATAAGGGTCATAAGACATCTATTAACTTCTAGTTTCGAACGTAGAGCAAACTAAGTACAAGGCCCCTACATTCTACGGAAATTGGACAGAACTCCCTTTGTTTCTATTAACTTGCCACCTTTCACAAGGCCGAAATCAACCAGGCTACAAGATCCAAATCTAAGCCAACTCAACTACAACAGCCTCAGGCTCACAATTCTATACAAACTTAACTATAACAGCCTCGGGCTCACAATCTATACAAACTTAAATATAACAGCCTCAGGCTCACAGATCTATACTACTATCACAAGTACTAACTCAAATCCAAGAGAAGGGAAACTCTTACCTTTTGGAAAGCCCACAAAAGCCCTTTCCTACCACTTCTTCCGTCAACTCATCCACCAGCGCGTCCCACAAGTTTACCCACACTTTCCTACTTGACGCCCCTCCAACAATCTCTCCTAAGGCAAGTTTTTTCTTCAAAAACTAGAGAGAAGGGGCGAGGGTTTTCTCGTGGGAGGGTTGGATAAGAAATGGCCAAGTCTTCCAAGACTTGGCCCTAAAGTATGCCTCTTTCATTGGTCAAAGGATGGGTGGGACACTTGTCACCCTCCCATTGGCTCTATTATAAATTAGCCCTTATTTTTAGCCTTATCCAGCTGAAAATCCCGCCTTGGCGCCGCGGCGCCAGCGCGCTTATACTTCGTAAATTAATTTAACACGCGAACCGCGCTGCCCTCGCTTTCCGGCCAAGGCGCCAACACCCGCGACTCCAAGATAATCGGCGCCGCGACTCGCTTCCGGCGCACAACCCCGAACCGAAATCATCGCTTACTTGATCGCGCGCCAAACTTGAAACTTCCATAACTTTTGACTCCGATGTCCCATCGACGAATGGTTCGTTGCGTTGGGACCTAGATTCAACGGACTACACACTAGGCCTTTTAAACACCTTACAATCCTTGACAACTGGGGTCCAACACTCCAAAGTAAACTCAAAATTCTTCCAACACATGTTTGTCAACTAATCTATCTTCTTGAATTTACGGGGTGTAACATTCTTCCCCCCTTAGAAACATTCGTCCCGAATGTTCCTTCCAAGTCTTCAGAACACATGCGCCGGTATAGTCTTCACTACTATACCTACCAAAACTCATTTATGCCACTCATGGCCATAATATAGAAATCACGCATCTCCAAAATCCAACTAACGGGGAAATCACCTCTACGTGCAAACATCACTATTTTCTCCTCCCTGGTCTAAAGGATACTCTCCTTTCTCGGCGTACCTTCCTTGTACACTCACACCCCTTTTCTAGTACACGTTCCGCAATTCAGTCACTACTTCCGTTTCTACCACCTTGGAGTCACTACCTCCAACTCGGCCATCTTACTAATCCACGTCATGGAAGCTACCACTTCCATCACAAACTACCCATGGAATCATCACACAAAACTCCATGAATATCATACACTCCGACAAAGATTAACAGTAAAGTCTCCTACCCAAGACGGCCTTACATCTAAGGTCTCAACTGTTATAATTTCTAAGGTTCAAAATTTTTCTCATCACCAAACTTACCCTCTTTATTGCCCAAGCTCCCAAATCACATTATTTACACAAAGCTACCCGAACATAGCACTCAACACATCCCCACAACATCAAAGCATACAATACTCTAGAGGGTTAAGAATATACCTGTAACTATTGCTTCACCTCCCTTCTTGTCGCTCTACTCATGTTCTTTCCAAGACGACGCACAAAAGGAGGAGGTGAATCGCCCACCGATCCCAAGGTGAATCTCAACCTCCGCTATCTCTCGTGGGACAATTCCTTGCAAATGGCTACCGGCCGCATGTAAAACAGATTCCCTATTAGCACGACACTCCCATCGTGGAGCCTACCACAATGGTCACAACGAGGTAAGGGTGGTCCCATCCGACTAACATCCCCGATCCCCAAAACTCAAACCTCGAGCCACGACCGCTTCCGAATTTTTCGAACGCCCCGACGATCGAGGTGGAGCACTCGTCGGGCGGAGGCGCATAACTAACCTCGCCGAGGTCGCCGCCCGGCGTCACCAAAGGACCGCCGCCTTGGCCCTACTCGCGATCTTGGTCATTCCGTGCGACTCTACGTGCCTCACATCCAAGTGCATGAGCTCGCGTGCGGCAATGTCCATGCCCGGTGAAGAGCTACTCCAGCAACTCTCTCGCCAAATAGTCATCAAGCCTGTGACATAGCGGTGCACTCTGTCCTCCATGTCGGCTACTAACGCGGGACGCATCGAGCTAGTGAGTTAAACTCCACGTTGTACTTCGAACCGCACGCGGCTCGCCTCAACATCAAAAATCTGTTTACCGAGTCCTCCTCATCCGCGAGGCAAGAAATGTGCAAGAAATGCCTCCGAGAACTCGTCCCATCTCGGAAGTGCATGCCTCCCGGACGGCTCCACGAATCAAACCACGATCGCGTATCACGCACCGATGCGAACCTAGACCACCGACTCGGTCTCCGATGCCTTGATCACTCACGATCCGTCAGAATCGCTTGATAAACTCCTGCGGATCATCCTCGTGCCTCGACCGTAGAACTACGGCGGGCCACAACTCGAAAGTCCCGCACCTCAAACTATCCGATCTCGGTGAACCATCGGTGCATCGAACCGCCGCTGGCCCACTTATCTCGTGTTCGCCACAACCACGCCAATAATCGCCAACTCGCTTGTAACCCATCTCCTCTCGCCTGCATCGTGGACCGAGGCTCAGTCATCGTGGTCTCAGAGAGACTGCCGCCGCTCTACTCGCAGCCTCCTCTCGCCGCTTGCCCTTCTTCGGGCCTGGTTGCCTTTCGCAGGCATAATCGTAAAAACGAAACACGTCGAGGGTCCAACTTACAACACGGCTCTAAGGCACGATCTCGTAATGAGAAGAATAGAAACTAATCCTAAATGTCCGCCTCCTCGATTATAGATGTGGTGCACAACACATCGATAATCAAGACTCTACTTAGACACGATGCAGACACTTTCCGAGGACTAATCGCTCGATACCACTTCGCCACGACCAAACCGCTCGCGATCGTGCCTTACCCGCACCCAAGTAGTCAAACAACATCGAGAAAATCAGCGGAAATTAAAACTCATACATGATAACCAATGAAAAGAGAAAACAAAGCAACCAAGCGGTTACCTTTTCGAAAAAATAACTAACACTGAGCGATTCAATCCTCGCCACATCGATTACTGCACTTCTAAGAATTTTTATAACATCTCTCGACGGACAGGTTCGCCATACCCCGAATGTACAAAAAGTTCTACAACTTCGTGGAACCGTACCAAGTGACAAAGTCTCCGGCGAATGGAGCTTTCGAGAATCGAACAGCGATCCAAAGTGCGGATCAACAAGCGATGTATCTCGACTGCGGCATGAACGCAGCCTCGGGGGTCGCATAACAAAAATGCAGTATGCAAATGTAAAAATATCAGAAATGAAATCATAATAGTCTATAAGGAAAACAGAGACATGTATGATAACCAAACTACAAGACACCACGTATATACGATTACCAAATCAAATCACATCAAGTCGAGGACTCACGCCCGAAAGATCATTACTCAAAGTGGACGATACTGCTGGCTACCCAACGTGTCGGTATGTCCAACCCAATAACAAGATAGTACTCACGGTGGACGCATACTCGGCTACCCAACGTGTCGGTATGTCCCAACCAATAACAAGATAATACTCATCGTGGACGCATACTCGGCTACCCAACGTGTCGGTATGTCCAAACAAATACCGGATAATACTCACCGTGGACGATACTCGGGCTACCCAACGCGGTCAAGATGTCCAAACCGGTTTACAAGATAACACTCCTAATGGAAGCATACCCGGCTACCTAACGCGGTCGATATGTCCCAAAGGATCAATATAGTGGAAGCATACCCGGCTACCCAACGTGTCGATATGTCCATCATACCACCCGATATCCGCCTCCGCCGAGAGACTCCGGTAGCACAAAGTCAAACACTTGCACAACAACAAAACTATCACCACAAGCACGCATGGGTTACACACAACTCAAAGTACCTTCGTTTAAGTCAACAAACCGGGTTCCAACCCCAAAATACTACATTCTTTCCTACCTTCAAAGACCTCTCTTTACGTAGAAACCATACGATACTATCACACGGAGTATCACACACATTCATGTTTAAAACACGACTTCAAACACAATTAACATAACGTCAAGTATACCTTTTAAAAGTCCAAGTAATTAACTACTTTAAGGTCAAGTATTCATACATATTAAAACAAATTCATTTACTTTTCCGTTAAGAAACGATCGATAATTGAAAACAAGTGATGTATAATTACAAACTCAAGTTACTTCTCTTTACCAAAATCCAAAGACATTATCCTTTGCAATCCATTAAGTTCATTCTTTGGAATTTTAAGAAAAGTCAGAACTTGTTATCAATGATTCTCATTTAAGCAGCCATGATCTAGGAAATGTAATATCATTTTGTCTTATCTTAGTTTCTATGCAGATGGAGGTTTCTACTGGTTTTAATATAATCAATTAGTCGAAACCATTTCCTTTATTAGCGCTGCAGTGGTGTGTTCGATACTTGTTCCCACTTTCGAAATCCATTTCACATTCTTATGCCGTTATGCCTAACTTCCCATAAAGCTAGTATAACTCTTAAGTTTTCAAAAACCAAGTATTACTCATTACTCACGAATGAGGTTTTACAACTTTTGAATACATTACAAAACTTTCACAATTCTAAGTTAAGTCTCTTATCTTACAAGATCAAGTCTCTTAACTTCTACCAATCAACAACCGTTCTTTTACTCACATAAAGTTGTTATAACTGACTTCCCATAAAGCCGTTATAACCCCTTTATGTTTTAAACCAACCAATTACCATAAACATTTATGACCAAGAGGGCTCATTCTTTAAGCACCGAGTGCCCATTACTAACGGATAAGACTTACTACTCTTACACATAATGAAGCCCTTTACACTTCATAACAAGTCAAGACACAATTTGGAAAATCAATTTCCTTTAACACACGTGCGTCAACCGCACTATATATTTCACAAATAGTCATGCTGAAGAGGATAGGAAGAATCACATACCTCGCGACGATTGCCGACAAAAAGCAAAACGCCCACGATGTTGAACCCTTCAAGTAGGATACGCTACTCGTAGCGCCTCAATCCTATAAGGGTCATAAGACATCTATTAACTTCTAGTTTCGAACGTAGAGCAAACTAAGTACAAGGCCCCTACATTCTACGGAAATTGGACAGAACTCCCTTTGTTTCTATTAACTTGCCACCTTTCACAAGGCCGAAATCAACCAGGCTACAAGATCCAAATCTAAGCCAACTCAACTACAACAGCCTCAGGCTCACAATTCTATACAAACTTAACTATAACAGCCTCGGGCTCACAATCTATACAAACTTAAATATAACAGCCTCAGGCTCACAGATCTATACTACTATCACAAGTACTAACTCAAATCCAAGAGGTGGAAACTCTTACCTTTGGAAAGCCCACAAAAGCCCTTTCCTACCACTTCTTCCACAACTCATCCACCGCTTCCACAAGTTTACCCACACTTTCCTTCTTGCCGCCGCTCCAACAATCTCTCCTAAGGCAAGGTTTTTCTTCAAAAACTAGAGAGAAGGGGAGAGGGTTTTCTCTTGGGAGGGTTTGATAAGAAATGGCCAAGTCTTCCAAGACTTGGCCCTAAAGTATGCCTCTGTTCATTGGTCAAAGGATGGGAGGGACACTTGTCACCCTCCCATAGGCTCTTTTATAAAATATCCTCGATTTTTAGCCTTTTCATGCAGAAATCCCGCCGGCGCGCGGCCACGGGCCATGCGCTTATACTTCGAAATTAATTTAACACGCGAACCGCGCCGCCACGCTTCCGGCGGGCGCCAACACCCGCGACTCCAAGACAATCGGCGCGCCATGCTCGCTTCCGCGGCCACAACTCCCAACCGAAATCATCGCTTTACTTGATCGCGCCAAACTTGAAACTTCCATAACTTTTGACTCCGATGTCCCATCGACGAATGGTTCGTTGCGTTGGGACCTAGATTCAACGGACTACACACTAGGCCTTTTAAACACCTTACAATCCTTGACAACTGGGGTCCAACACTCCAAAGTAAACTCAAAATTCTTCCAACACATGTTTGTCAACTAATCTATCTTCTTGAATTTACGGGGTGTAACAGTTGTAGATAGTTTTTGTACTGTCAGGGTATGGCGGGGCCCTGTCCCGCCATAGTTGTTTATTTCCTTAGAGGTCTGTAGACATGCTGTACAGTTGGGATGTAACTGCAAAAACTTTGTATATATATATACGCTAAGGCACCCTTTTCTCGTAAAGCGTGTCTCATTTACAATTGCTTCATGTCATGTTTTTATATTCCGCTGATTTTCTCTGATGTATGACTACTTGGGTGCCCGGGTAAGGCACGACCACGGCCCCGAACGGGTCGTGATGAAGATGGTGCGAATGGTATATCTACCATCTCGTTCGGGTGTTTGATACCGAGGTCGCAGTGCGATTTTCACGGCCCAGAGTCGAGAGTTCCCGACGTGTTTCAGACGACCTTCCGGTATCCTCCCGAGAGGAGATCGAGTTTTGTATAGATGTGTTGCGGACACTACGGCCACGACCGAACCGGGCGTGATCGTGCCTTACCCCGGCACCCTAGTGATACAACATCGAGAAAATCGCGGAAATAAAAACATGAACATGAATTAAGAGAAAAGATAAATAAACAAAGCAACCAAAACAGCTTGCCTTCATCATATATACATAAATACGAACAGCTTATCCTTTTTACAAACCCGCCCACAACAAGCATGCACTCTAAGATTTTTACAGGCTATGACGGGGCGGGCTCCCGCCATACCTCAATGTATAAGAATCTGCACTCGTGGTAACATACCAAAAGATAAGCCTCGAAGGAACGGAGCTTCCCAACACGCTGAATGTGATCCTATAAGCGGGGATCGATCGATGTACCTTTTACTGCAGATTGAACGCACTTCGGGCGAGGTCAAGACAACAGTACCAAGTATGTGAAATCAGAAAATCGTAAATGAAATCATAATAGTCTATAAAGCAGAGACATGTATGATAACCAAACTACGATCACAACATAAGAGCGATCATGTCAAGTCGTGGACTCACGCCTAAAAGTCATCCTCATGCCCGTGGAACTCCTTCCTCACCGCAGCGATCTAGGTACAAATCATGTGATACGTATAATGTGTCTCGCCCATCTTATGGACCCAATATAGAAAAGTGTGGAATACATTCTGCTCATCCATGAACCCAGAGTCGAGTGGAATACATTCCCGAATGAACCAGAGTCAAGTGAAATACATTCGGATGAACGGTCATCAAGTGAAATACATTCGGATGAACCGGTAATCAAGTGAAATACATTCCGTATGAACCTAATCAAGTGAAATACATTCCGATGAACCTAGAGTCGAGTGAAATACATTCGGATGAACCAGAATCAAGTGAAATACATTCCTGATGAACCTAGAGTCGAGTAGAACACGATTTGCACAACAAGGCTATCACACATAACAAGGTCAAGTTTCATAACAACAAGCATAAACAAGTTACACACAACACAACGTACTGTCATTTTATGTCAAAGTCCGGATATTAACCCTAAAGTACTACGTACGTAAAATTCCTTTAAAGATCCATTTCTTTTACGAAGGTCACCCGATACTCGTAGTATAAAAAATAGAGTGACTAACATTGTTAAGTAAAACAAAATGCTTTCCTTTGTAAAATCAAGTAACAACCTTATTTTCCAAACGTTCAAGTTTGCCTAATTTCAAAAGCTCAAGTTTCTCATTTTAGAAAAGGTTTCGTAGTTCATAGTTTTAAATCCTTTAAAACATAATTCTCCTTTAAACGTTTTGAGAAACATATGTCTTATATGTGAGTAGGTTATTCTTGTTTATAATTAATCTTATTAAGCAGCCATGATCTAGGAAATGTAATATCATTTTGTCTTATCTTAGCTTCTATGCAGATGGAGGTTTCTACTGGTTTTAATACCATACTTCGTTATTCAATACATTTTCCTTTATTTACGCCGCGGTTGGTTTGTCGATACTCATTCGATTTCGAAATCAAGAAACATTATTCCTCTTAAAACCAAGTACTCATTACTCACGAATGAGTTTTCACACTTTTAACAAAATTCATATTAATACCATTAAGTCAAGTCTCTTATCTTCTAAAAATCAGTAACCCATTCTTTTTATCACTCTTAAGACGTTATACTTAACTTCCCATAAAGCTAGTACAACTCTTATGTTTTCAAAGCCAAGTATTACTACACATCAAATCCGTTATAAGTCAAATCAGTTACCCTTTGAAACCACAAAGCATTTTCTTACCTACATAAAGCTGTTATAACCAACTACCCATAAAGCCGTTATAACACTTTATTTTTCAAACCAATCAAATACTTTAAACACATGTACGTCTACCGTACTACATAGTTATACACATATCATGCTAGAACAGATAGGAAGAGGTTCACATACCTCGCGACGATTATCGACTAATAGCAAAACGCTCCAAGTACCTCAAACCGTCGGCTACACTCTCAGTCAAGCAGGTCACTCCATACGTAGTACTACAACCTATAGAGGCCACAAAGCGCCTATTAATATCTTTAACTCCCGACGTAGAATATTCTACAGAAAATTCAAGAAGACTCTCCGCAACAACAGAAATCTCCTCCTCTATCGAGGCCGGCTACCAAGCCAACCCGGGGGGGGGGGGTTTGCACGTCTGACCGGACGTGTACAATTCTACTCACAAAGAATACTACACAAGTTCATGTCTGAATACACCCTATGTAATTCTGATTCCACTTCTTAAAATTCAGGCTTAAGTCGCAAGACATTGCCGTAAGTATTATTCAGGCTTAAGTCAAAAGACATTGCCGCACAATTATAATGTTCAGTTCTATATATAGTATACTTCAACTATATATTCCTACAACATGTAATTTCCAATTACAATAGAAGGTCAAGAGTGTTTACCTCGATAAGCCTAAAATTATCCGAGTTTATATGTCGATCCTGAGCAAGGTTTAGCTCCTACTCCGTGCGCTCCAACCCGCTCCAAACAACCCTTAGAAGTTCTAACCAACGTCTACTCAAATACTTCAACTATCAATGAAGATTTCCTTAGGGTTTCGTTTAGTGACTGAGGGGAAGTATAATGGTATTTTCTGGGCTTGTATAATTGTAACCTTGGGAATACTACAAGGTATTTGGGCCAAGGTATTTGGACATTATAACAATACTAGGACAGTATTTCTATACCACAACAAGGGGTATTTATACGAGACAACTAGGCTAGGGGTACCCTGGCAGGGCACCACAAAGGGGGAAGGGAAGCTCTCGCCAATAGGGCCTCAAAGGGGAGGGTGTGGACGAGAGAACAAGAGGAGGAGTGTTTGAGACTTAGGTAGATTGCTCAAGTGAGGATGAAGAAAGTCTTCAACTTAGAGGTATTTATAGGTCAAGTGCCAACCAATGGCCAAGATGAAGACAAGTGCATAGCAAGTGTAAGGCCAAGATTTAGCCATGTGCTACCTTATCCATTTACACAAAATATCCTACCTAACCCTTGACCAAAAATGCAACACCAAAAACGTGCAAAGGGCAAGCTTTTGCCGTCCACTCCTTCCAATTAGAGGGTGACAAGTGTCGCCCTCTCGTTGGTCCAAAATGTTTCGTCTCTCGGAAAAATCCGCAAAAATTATAAATGACATAGCCGGAATTTTCCATACGAAAGCTGTGGAAACGTTTCGTCTAAAAACGACTCTAATCGGGTGTTGTGTACAAATTTCGAAACTAGCCAACTTTTAAGGCTCAAATTATAATACGACGCTCACGCATACTGGAAATACGGTATAACATTCTCTCTCCTTAGAAACATTCGTCGAATGTTCCTTCTAAGCCTCAAAACAAACATGCGCAAGATAGTCTTCACTACTATACTTACGAGAACAATCGCCACACTGCCACGTAAACACTGCGCATATACTTACATCCAAGTCCACGAGGAAAGACGTCTAACATCACTAACTTTTGTCACTTTGCCGCGATGTTCTATTGTCACCCGTGACCCAACCAATGGTACCGGACTGCATGCGATTCCTGAGGTCTAAAATATACATCCTTCGCACCTTCTCCCTTTACAAGAAATGATCATATCTATGCTCGCAATACATGCTCGCCTCTACCCTTACTCGTCGTACTCTTCTCGAACTCTTGAACTCTTCCAAGATAATGCACACACTTCGCCATCGCCCGCTTCTCCAAAACTTTGGAGTCACTACCTCCAACTTGGTCATCTTACTAACCGCAATCTCCCTTAAGGCCATTCCCGGCCTTCATGATCAGCTTCTGGTCGAACATAACCACGAACTCATACGACGGTCATCTAAACTTGGGACTAGCACCCTCGTGACCCTACCACCTGGCGGGACCACCCAGAGCTGACCCCACCTCGAAACAGGCTGCGGGTTGGCCCGCAACATGGCCCCAACCCGACCCACTATCGCGCCAACTCTTGCTCCTCGACACGGAACAATCTTACTAAATCACATCATGAAAGATACCACTTTTATTTACCCAACCCAGGACTTATCACACAATACATTCTAGGCATAAAATGCACTCTGACAAGGATCACTCGCAAAAATATTGTACTCAAGACGGTCTTACATCTAAGGTCTCAACTGTAATATTCTAAGGTTCATCATTTCCTCACCCTTTTTCCCCAACCAGGTTCCTAAATCACATTTTAGCACAAAGCTATCCGAACATAACACTTAACACATTAACATAACATCAAAACATACAAGCCTCTAGAGGGTTAAGGATATACCTGAAGCTACCGCTCCACTCTAATCGTAAGTCTGCCCTGCAGGGCGCATAACTGTAGAAGGCGATGAACCTGCCACTGATCCGGTAGGCTGCGCCAAGCTGCGTACTTCCTATAAGCACGCCTCGTCACATGGCCCTCGACGGCCGCAGTGAAACAAGCACCGATAAAAAGACGACATTCCCGGGATGATGTTTTCCACATCGCACACCGAGGACACGAATCCGGCCGCTAGCACTCACGTATACCGCGGAACGAAGCCCGAGCTCGACCAGCTCCCGAATACCTCAACGCCCCAAGATCGAGGAGGACCACTCCGCATCTTGGCGGAGGTACATAACTAGACTGCTGCTGAGGCGGTCCGCCTCGAAAGTTACCAAAGGACCCCGCTGCTCGCCCTTCGCCGATCTCGGCCATTCCGTCGACCTCCGCGTGCCTCACATCCTAGTGCATGAGCTTGCGTGCGGCAATGTCCATGCGGTGAAGAGCTACACCGCATAAGCCTCGCCAAGTAATCGTCCAGCCGGTGGCGTAGCGGTGTACTCATCCTCCATATCCGCTACTCTGGAACATACCGAGCTAATGAGTCAAACTCACATTGTACTTCTAACAGTCCGCCCGCCCCGCCTCAGCGTCAAAAATCTGGCCGAGCCCTCTCATCTCGCGAGGCAAGAAATGTGCAAGAAATGCCTCGAGAACTCGTCCCAAATGCTGGAAGTGCATGCTCTTCCCGACAGCTCCACGAATCAAACTACCAATCGCAGTATCACGCGGTGATGCGAACCCAATACCACCGACTACGCCTCGAGGCTCGATCACTCATGATCGTGTAGTCGCTTCGGATAAACTCACGAGGGTCATACTCACTCGATCCATAGAACATCGGCGGGCTACAACTCGTAAAGTCACGTAGCCTCAAACTGCTCGCCGGGGTGAACTACGGCGCTGGGCCGGAATCTGCTGCATCCACCTATCTCATATCTGCCACGACTTCGCCAAGAATCGCCATCTCCTTGTACTTATCTCATCCGCTCCAGCCGTGGGACCGAGGCTCAGTATCAGAGTCTCAGCAGCCATCGCTGCGCTTAAACTCGCTGGCCGGGCGGCGTCGCGAAACCCGGGCTTAAGCACTGCTCGTGTATCGACCGCTCGCGCTCGTACTCTCAGATCTCACTAACACTCGATCGCTTGCCCATTCGGGCTGGGTTTTACGCGAGGCATAATCGGTAAAGGAAAGGAATACGTCGAGGGCCCAACTTATCACACAAATTCAGGGCACGATCTCGTAATGAGAAGAATGGAAACCAATCCTAAATGTCCTATAGCCTCACGATTATAGATGTGGTGCACAACACACCGATAATCAAGACTCTACTAGACACGATGCAGACACTTTCCGAGGACTAATCGCTCGATACCACTTTTGTCACGACCGAACCGGCCTGGATCGTGCCTTACCCGCACCCTAGTGATACAACATCGTGAGAAAATCAGAAATAAAAACATGAACATGAATTAAGAGAAAAGATAAATAAACAAAGCCAACCAAAAGCTTGCCTTTCATCATATATACATAAATACCCAACAGTTATCCTTTTACAAACCCCGCCACAACAAAGGCATGCACTCTAAGATTTTTACAATGCTATGACGGACGGGGCCCCGCCATACCACGAATATATAAGAATCATGCACTGTGGTAACATACCAAAAGATAAGCCTCCAAGGAACGGAGCTTCCCAACACGCTGAATGTGATCCTATAAGCGGATCGACGGTCGATGTACCTTTTACTGCAGATGAACGCAGTTTCAAGGAGGTCGATAACAGTACCAAGTATGTGAAATCAGAAAAATCGTAAATGAAATCATAATAGTCTATAAAGCAGGAGACATGTATGATAACCAAACTACAGTTCACAACATAGAAGCAGTCATGTCAAGTCAGGGACTCATGCCTTAAAAGTCATCCCTCATGCCCGTGGAACTCCTTCCTCACTGCCGGCAGTCTAGGTACAAATCATGTGATACGTATAACAGGTCTCGGCCCATCTTATGGACCCAATATAGAAAAGTGTGGAATACATTCTGTTCATCCCATGAACCTAGAGTCGAGTGGAATACATTCCCGGATGAACCGGTAGTCAAGTGAAATACATTCCCGGATGAACCGGTCATCAAGTGAAATACATTCCCGGATGAACCGGTAATCAAGTGAAATACATTCCCGTATGAACCGGTAATCAAGTGAAATACATTCCCGGATGAACCGGTAGTCGAGTGAAATACATTCCCGGATGAACCGGTAATCAAGTGAAATACATTCCCGGATGAACCGGTAGTCGAGTAGAACACGATTTGCACAACAAGGCTATCACACGTAACATGGTCAAGTTTCATAACAACAAGCATAAACAAGTTAAACACAACTCAAGGTACTTTCATTTTATGTCAAAGTCCGGATTTTAACCCTAAAGTACTACGTACGTTAAATTCCTTTTAAAGATCCATTTCTTTTACGAAGGTCACCCGATACTCGTAGTATAAAAAATAGAGTGACTAACATTGTTAAGTAAAACAAAATGCTTTCCTTTGTAAAATCAAGTAACAACCTTATTTTCCAAACGTTCAAGTTTGCCTAATTTCAAAAGCTCAAGTTTCTCATTTTAGAAAAGGTTTCGTAGTTCATAGTTTTAAATCCTTTAAAACATAATTCTCCTTTAAACGTTTTGAGAAACATATGTCTTATATGTGAGTAGGTTATTCTTGTTTATAATTAATCTTATTAAGCAGCCATGATCTAGGAAATGTAATATCATTTTGTCTTATCTTAGCTTCTATGCAGATGGAGGTTTCTACTGGTTTTAATACCATACTTCGTTATTCAATACATTTTCCTTTATTTACGCTGCAGTGGTTTGTCGATACTCATTCTGATTTCCGAAATCAGTAAAACATTATTCCTCTTAAAACCAAGTACTCATTACTCACGAATGAGTTTTCACACTTTTAACAAAATTCATATTAATACCTGTAACGCCCCGAAACCCGGGCCCGTCACTGGTGCCTTACCCCGGGCACCCTAGTGATACAACATCAGAGAAAATCAGCGGAATATAAAACATGAATCATGAAACAAGAGATATCATAAATAAACAGGCCAACCAAACGATTGCCTTCGTGTATATACATAAAACCCGAGCAGCTTATCCTTTTTACAAACCCCGCCTACAACAAAGGCATGCACTCTAAGATTTATACAACAACTATGACGGGACAGGGCCCCGCCATACCCCTGAATGTACAAGAACCTACAACTCAGGGAACACATACCAAAGATAAGCCTCCGACGAAACGGAGCTTCCAAAAACGCTGAAACGTGATCCTACAAGCGGATCGATACCAATGTACTTACTGCAGATGAACGCAGCTCGGGCGAGGTCAAGACAACAGTACCAAGTATGTGAAATCAGAAATATCAGAAATGAAATCATACTAGTCTATATAAAGCAGGAGACATGTATGATAACCAAACTACAGTTCACAACATAACAGCAGTCAAGTCAGGGACTCACGCCCTCAAAGTCACCACTCAAATATAACTATGGGTCTCACGCCCACCACATCCATCATGTTCGCATCATGGCCACATGCCCCCGGAATACAGCATCGGTGTAGACATGTCCATGATGCAACAATAATAACAAGGCCGCATGGCCACATGCCCCCGGAATACAGCATCGGTGTAGACATGCCCATGTAACCTCAACAACAATATACTAGGTAGTCAACCCTGCCGCATGGCCACATGCCCCCGGAATACAACATCGGTGTAGACACGTCCATGGAACAGAAATAACCATATATCGGGTAATCAACCCGGCCGCATGGCCACATGCCCCCGGAATACTGCATCGGTGTAGACATGTCCATGTGACATCAACAATAAGACAGTAATCAAAATGGAAACATACCCGTGGAATTCTCCATCACTGCCAGCACGTCCAAGTAAGTTCTCAACAAGTCAACCGGCCCTCTATCGAGACGCCAGAATACGTAAATACCACACTTGCACAACAAAGGCTATCATCACAAGCATAGGCAAGTTTCACAACAACAAGCATAGGCAAGTTTCACAACAACAAGCATAGGCAAGTTTCACACAACTCAAGGTACTTTCATTTTATGCCAAAGTCCGGGTTTTTAACCCCAAAGTTCTTCATACGTTAAGTCCTTTTAAAAGAGATCCATTACTTTTATAAAAGTCACCCGATACCCGTAGTATTAGAATGACCAACCCACATTCCCTTTCAAAATCAAGTAACAACATTCTTTTCCTAAGTTCCAGTTTGCCTAGTTTCAATTACTCAAGTTTCTCATTTTCAAATGGTTTCATAGTTCATAAACTTAATCACTTGATTTCCTTTTTTGAACAATTGAGTAGGTTATTCTTGTTTACAACATTCTTATTACAGCAGCCATGATCTAGAAAATGTATATCATTTTGTCTCATCTTAGTTTCTATGCAGATGGAGGTTTCTACTGGTTTTAATACAATACATCATTATTCAATACATTTTCCTTTATTAACGCTGCAGTGGTCTGTCGATACACATTCTGATTTCCGAAATCAGTAAAACATAAAACCAAGTACTCATTACTCACGAATGAGGTTTCACACAAACATCCACATTAACACAAATAAGTTAAGTCTCTTATCTTATAAGATCAAGTCTCTTAACTTCTAACATCAGTAAACCATTCTTAAGCCGTTATACCTAACTTCCCATAAAGCTAGTATAACTCTTAAGTTTTCAAAACACAATACTACACTTCTTTCAAAACTATTTATAAACCTTTTGAAATACATTAAGTTTCCTTATTATAACAAGCCAGTTATAATTCACATCGATTCCTTTTAAAACCACAAAGTATTTTAAACACATGACGTCACCGCATCACGTAGTTACACACATATCATGCTAGAAGAGATAGGAAGAGGTTCACATACCTCGCGACGATTTATCGACAAGCAAAAAGCTCCAAACGATCGGCTACTCCTCAAGCCAAGTAAATCGCGCCACACGCAGGTGCTTCAACCTATAAGGCCACGGCGCCTATTATCATCTAGACCACAACGTAGAATATTCTACGTAAAATTCGCAAAGATCTCCCGCCACAACAGAAATCTCCTTCTATCGAGGCCGCTACCAAGCCAACCGTGGGTTTTACACGCCTAACCTGACGTGTACAATTCTACTACACGAATACTACACAAGTCCATCAGAATACAGTCCTATGTAATTACTGTCGATTCTTACTTCTTCAGGCTTAAGTCAAAAGACATTGCCACAGTACTAAGTATAGTTCTATATATAGTATACCTCAACTATATATTCTTACAATATGTAATTTCCAATTACAATAGAAGGACAGTAGTGTTTACCTCGATAAGCCCATAATTATCCAAGTTAAATGTCGATCCTTAGCAACGTTTAGCTCCAACTCCGGGTGCTCCACCCCGCTCCAAACAACCCTTAGAAGTTCTAACCAACTTCTACTTAAATACTTCAACCAATCAATGAAGATTTTCTTAGGGTTTCGGTTTGAGACTAAAGGGACAAAAGGTAGTATTTCCGGACTCTACGTATAGAGGTAACTTTGGAATACTACAAGGTATAAGGCTAAGGTATTTTGGGCATTATAACAATACTTGGAGGAGTATTTCAATACCACAAAGGGGGATGTATTATACGAAACAACTAGGCTAGTGGGGTGGGTACCAGCTAGACCTCACAAGGGGGGAGGAGACCTCTCGCCAAGCTCCACAAAGGGGGAGGGCTTGGACGAATTTCAACACACAAAGGGGGAGAGATTTCAAGACTTGGAAATGATTTGGATGAAGAAAGTTCATCAACTAAGGGGGTATTTATAGCAAACCCAAAGGCCAACCAATGGCCAAGATTTAGCTGCAAGGCAAGTGTAAGGCCAAGATCAAGCCAAGTGCACCCACAAAACACTCCACAAAACACTCCACAAAACAAGCCACAAAACTAGGCACAAAGGGAGCCAATCGCCAAGGCCAACCAAGGCCTCGACGCCCAAATCGTCCAACCTTCCATTTGCTTCCAATGTGAGGTGACACGTCACCCTCCCGTTGGTCCAAAATGTTTCGTCTCTCGGAAAAATCCGCAAAAATAAAAATGACATAGCCGGAAATTCCCTACGAAAGTCGTGGAAACGTTTCATTTAAAAACGACTCTAATCGCACTGTGCCCAAATCGAATCCAATGCCTAACTTAAGGCTCAATTTCAGACGACGTCCATACGCACATTACTCAAAATACGGTATAACATTCTTCCCCCCTTAGAAACATTCGTCCCGAATGTTCCTTCTAGGTCTCAAAACAAACAGGTACCAGTATAGTCTTCACTGCTATACTTACGAAAACGATCATGCCACACCTGGCCATAAAACACACGTTCACTTCTCCTTTCTCGTAGTACTGCCTCGAACACTCGAACTCGTTCTGGCATCCGTACCACACTTCTGTCAACGCTTCTGTTTCCAACCCTTGGAGTCCCTACCTCCAAACTTGGTCATCTCACTAACCTCGATTTCCCCTAAGGCCATTCCCGGCCTTCACGAACAGATTCGATCGAACGTATCTATGAACTCATCGATGGTCATCTAAACTTGGGCCTAGCACCCTCGTGACTCGCCACTGGCGGGACCACGAGCTGACCCTTCCTCGAAACGGGACGCGGGTTGACCCTCAACATGGCCCCAACCCGACCCACTTAACGCATCACGCTCTTGTCCCCCGATCCGGAACAATCTTACCTCTACAGGTCATGAAAGCTACCACTTCCATTTCACATTACCCAGGGACTGATCACACAAACATATCCCACGCATACTACGCACTCGATAAAGGTCAAACATAAAATAGATCTTTTACTTCAAGACGACCTTACTCGTAGTGTCTCAATCGTGATACGCCTAGTGGTTCATACTTACCATGACCCCATACTTAGCCTCCCAACTAACCATGTTTTCTAACTCACAATTAACACAACGCTATTCGCACACATAGTACATAATAATGAGATCATCATATCAAGATACCAAAACTCTAGAGGTTAAGGATATACACAAGCTACCGCTCACTCTAATCATAGGCACGCCTGCAGGCGCATAATCGAAGGTGATGAACCACCACCGATCCCGGCCGAGTCGTCTTTGCTGAACCTCTCTTATAAGCACGCCTCTCTTCACATGGCCCCGACGGCGCAGGAATAACAAGCTCCTCGTACTACGACACTTCCGAAATGCGGTCTACCACATCGACCACACCGAGGTAGGGTGATCGTGATTCGCCAACACCCTACTCTCGAACATTCAAACACGGGAGCCCCGACCGCCTCGAATATCCCAAGGGTCCCGGCTGCGGAGGACCACTCAGAATGGCGGAGGTACAAAACTAGTATCTCGCCGAGGCGGTCCGCCTCGGCGTCGCCAAAATATCCGCCGTCTTGGCCTTCTTCTCGGCGGTCCACCTGTCGATCTGCGCCTCGCACCCAAGTGCATGAGCTCGTATGCTGGCAATGTCCATGCCCTACGGTGAAGGAAACACCAACAACTCTCGCTAGGTAATCATCGAGCCTCAGAACATATCGGCACTCGATCCTCCATACTAGCTACTAATGCGGAACATACCGCCGATGAGTCGAACTCCACATTGTACTCGAATCAGACGCTCGCTCGCCTCAACATCAAAAACTGTTTACCCGAGCCTCCTCATCCGTGAGGCAAGAAATGTGCCGAAGGCGCCTCAAAACTCATCCCAAACGGTGGAAGTGCATGTTCTCCCCGAAAGCTCCCACGAGTCAAACCAATCGATGCGGTGTCACGCACGACGCGCGAACCAAATGTCACGCATCACCCGAAGCCTTGATCACCCGCATGATCCTTCGCAGAATCGACGGATGAACTCGCGATCATCCTCCGCCGACCAGAAACTCAAAGCGGCTACAACTAAGGAAATCCGTAGCCTCAAATGCTCGCCTCGGCGCACTCTGGTGCCGCTGAATCGAACTGCTGCGGCCCACTTATCTCATATTCGCCACAACTCGCCAATAATCGGGCCATCTCGCGTGACCCATCTCCCGCCTGCATCGTGGACCGAGGCTCAGTCTTGTAGTCTCGGCAGCCACCGCTGCGCTCTAAACTCGCTGGTCGGGCGCGCAAAACTCGCCGTCAAGCACTACTGTGTATCGACGCTCGCGCTCGTACTCTCGAATCCCACTAGCAGCCTCGGCCGCTTTGCCCTTCTCGGGCCTCGGTTTTCGCAGAGGCATAATCGTAAAACGAAACACGTCGGAGGGTCCAACTTACAACACATTCTAAGGCACGATCTCGTAATGAGAAGAATGGAAACCAATCCTAAATGTCCTGCCTCCTCGATTATAGATGTGCACAACACACCGATAATCAAGACTTACTAGACACTGCTCAGACACTTTCCGAGGATTAATCGCTTCGATACCACTTTTGTAACGCCGAAACTCCGGCGCCACATCGGTGCCTTACCGGGCACCCTAGTGATACAACATCGAGAAAATCAGCGGAATATAAAACATGAATCATGAAACAAGAGATATCATAAATAAACAAAGCAACCAAACGATTGCCTTCGTGTATATACATAAAACCCGAGCAGTTATCCTTTTACAAACTCGCCACAACAAAGCATGCACTTCTAAGATTTATACAACAACTATGACGGACAGGCCCGCCATACCCCGAATGTACAAGAACCTACAACTCGTGGAACACATACCAAAGATAAGCCTCCGACGAAGCGGAGCTTCCAAAAACGTCAAACGTGATCCTACAAGCCGGATCGGCACGATGTACTTCTACCGCAGATGAACGCACTTCAAGGAGGTCGACAACAGTACCAAGTATGTGAAATCAGAAATATCAGAAATGAAATCATACTAGTCTATATAAAGCGGAGACATGTATGATAACCAAACTACGATCACAACGTAATAAAGCCAAGTCGTGACTCACGCCTCAAAGTCACCACTCAAATATAACTATGGGTCTCACGCCCACCACATCCATCATGTTCGCATCATGGCCACATGCCCCGAATACAAGACATCGGTAGACATGTCCATGATGCAACAATAATAAGCGCCGCACGCCACGCCCCGAATACAGCATCGGTGTAGACATGCCCATGGAACCTCAACAACAATATACTAGGTAGTCAACCATGCCGCATGGCCACATGCCCCCGGAATACACCATCGGTGTAGACACGTCCATGGAACAGAAATAACCATATATCGGGTAATCAACCCTGCCGCATGGCCACATGCCGAACATCGTGACGGTGTAGACATGTCCATGTGACATCAACAATAAGACAAGAATCAAAATGGAAACATACCCGGAATTCTCCATCACCGCCAAAGACGCCCAAGTAAGTTCTCAACAAGTCAACCGCCTCTATCGAGACGCCAGAATACGTAAATACCACACTTGCACAACAAAGGCTATCATCACAAGCATAGGCAAGTTTCACAACAACAAGCATAGGCAAGTTTCACAACAACAAGCATAGGCAAGTTTCACACAACTCAAGGTACTTTCATTTTATGCCAAAGTCCGGGTTTTTAACCCCAAAGTTCTTCATACGTTAAGTCCTTTTAAAAGAGATCCATTACTTTTATAAAAGTCACCCGATACGTAGTATTAGAATGACCAACCCACATTCCCTTTCAAAATCAAGTAACAACATTCTTTTCCTAAGTTCCAGTTTGCCTAGTTTCAATTACTCAAGTTTCTCATTTTCAAATGGTTTCATAGTTCATAAACTTAATCACTTGATTTCCTTTTTGAACAATTGAGTAGGTTATTCTTGTTTACAACATTCTTATTACAATGACCATGATCTAGAAAATGTATATCATTTTGTCTCATCTTAGTTTCTATGCAGATGGAGGTTTCTACTGGTTTTAATACAATACATCATTATTCAATACATTTTCCTTTATTAACGCTGCAGTGGTCTGTCGATACACATTCTGATTTCCGAAATCAGTAAAACATAAAACCAAGTACTCATTACTCACGAATGAGGTTTCACACAAACATCCACATTAACACAAATAAGTTAAGTCTCTTATCTTATAAGATCAAGTCTCTTAACTTCTAACATCAGTAAACCATTCTTAAGCCGTTATACCTAACTTCCCATAAAGCTAGTATAACTCTTAAGTTTTCAAAACACAATACTACACTTCTTTCAAAACTATTTATAAACCTTTTGAAATACATTAAGTTTCCTTATTATAACAAGCCAGTTATAATTCACATCAGTTCCCTTTTAAAAACCACAAAGTATTTTAAACACATGTACGTCTACCGTACTACGTAGTTACACACATATCATGCTAGAAGAGATAGGAAGAGGTTCACATACCTCGCGACGATTTATCGACAATAAGCAAAAAGCTCCAAACAGTCGGCTACTCCTCAAGCCAAGTAAATCGCGCCACACGTAGGTACTTCAACCTATAAGGCCACAAGGCGCCTATTATCATCTAGACCACAACGTAGAATATTCTACAGAAAATTCGGCAGCATCTCCCCCCCCCGCCACAGCGTAAATCTCCTTCTCTATCGAGGCCGGCTACCAAGCCAACCAGGGGGGGGGTTTTACACGCCTAACCGGACGTGTACAATTCTACTACACAGTAATACTACACAAGTCTCATCAGAATACATCTATGTAATTACTGATTCGATTCGATTCTTAATTCTTCAGGCTTAAGTCAAAAGACATTGCCACAGTACTAAGTATAGTTCTATATATAGTATACCTCAACTATATATTCTTACAATATGTAATTTCCGATTACAATAGAAGGACAGTAGTGTTTACCTCGATAAGCCCATAATTATCCAAGTTAAATGTCGATCCTTAGCAACGTTTAGCTCGACTCCGGTGCTCCACCCCGCTCCAAACAACCCAGAAGTTCTAACCAACTTCTACTTAAATACTTCAACCAATCAACGAAGATTTTCTTAGGGTTTCGGTTTGAGACTAAAGGGACAAAAGGTAGTATTTCGGACTCTACGTATAGAGGTAACTTTGGAATACTACAAGGTAAAGGCTAAGGTATTTTGGGCATTATAACAATACTTGGAGGAGTATTTCAATACCACAAAGGGGATGTATTATCTGAAACAACTAGGCTAGGGGTACCCAGCTGAACCTCACAAGGGGGGGAGGGGAGACCTCTCGGCCAAGCTCCACAAAGGGGGGGAGGGCTTGGACGAATTTCAACACACAAAGGGGGAGAGATTTCAAGACTTGGAAATGATTTTTGGATGAAGAAAGTTCATCAACTAAGGGGGTATTTATAGCAAACCCAAAGGCCAACCAATGGCCAAGATTTAGCCAAGTGCAAGGCAAGTGTAAGGCCAAGATCAAGCCAAGTGCACCCACAAAACACTCCACAAAACACTCCACAAAACAAGCCACAAAACTAGGCACAAAAGGGGGAGCCAATCGGCCAAGGCCAACCAAGGCCTCTTGGACGCCCAAATCGTCCAACCTTCCATTTGCTTCCAATGTGAGGGTGACACATGTCACCCTCCCGTTGGTCCAAAATGTTTCGTCTCTCGTAAAAATCCGCAAAAAATAAAAATGACATCGCCGGAAATTCCCCTACGAAAGCTGTGGAAACGTTTCGTCGAAAAACGACTCTAATCGGCACTTGTGCCCAAATCGAATCCAATGCCTAACTTAAGGCTCAAATTTCGTACGTACGTCCATACGTACATACTCTGAAAATACGGGGTATAACAATACCATTAAGTCAAGTCTCTTATCTTCTAAAAATCAGTAACCCATTCTTTTTATCACTCTTAAGACGTTATACTTAACTTCCCATAAAGCTAGTACAACTCTTATGTTTTCAAAGCCAAGTATTACTACACATCAAATCCGTTATAAGTCAAATCAGTTACCCTTTGAAACCATAAAGCATTTTCTTACCTACATAAAGCTGTTATAACCAACTACCCATAAAGCCGTTATAACACTTTATTTTTCAAACCAATCAAATACTTTAAACACGTATGCGTCTGGTACTACATAGTTATACACATATCATGCTAGAACAGATAGGAAGAGGTTCACATACCTCGCGACGATTATCGACTAATAGCAAAACGCTCCAAGTACCTCAAACCGGCATTACACTCGACCAAGCAGTCACTCCATACGTAGTACTACAACCTATAGAGGCCACTGGCGCCTATTAATATCTTTAAATCCCGGCGTAGAATATTCTACGAAAATTCGGCACCTCCCCCAATGGCGTAAATCTCCTCCTCTATCGAGGCCGGCTACCAAGCCAACCAGGGGGTTTGCTCTGACCGGGACATGAACAATTCTACTCACAGAATACTACACAAGTCTCATGTCTGATCCCATGTAATTACTGATTGATTCACTTCTTAAAATTCAGGCTTAAGTCGCAAGACATTGCCGTAAGTATTATTCAGGCTTAAGTCAAAAGACATTGCCGCACAATTATAATGTTCAGTTCTATATATAGTATACTTCAACTATATATTCCTACAACATGTAATTTCCAATTACAATAGAAGGTCAAGAGTGTTTACCTCGATAAGCCCAAAATTATCCGAGTTTATATGTCGATCCTGAGCAAGGTTTAGCTCCTACTCCGTGCGCTCCAACCCGCTCCAAACAACCCTTAGAAGTTCTAACCAACGTCTACTCAAATACTTCAACTATCAATGAATATTTCCTTAGGGTTTCGTTTAGTGACTGAGGGGAAGTATAATGGTATTTTCTGGGCTTGTATAATTGTAACCTTGGGAATACTACAAGGTATTTGGGCCAAGGTATTTGGAAATTATAACAATACTAGGAGAGTATTTCTATACCACAACAAGGGGTATTTATACGAGACAACTAGGCTAGGGGTACCCTCGGCAGGAGCACCATGAGGGAAGGGGAAGCTCTCGGCCAATAGGGCCTCAAAGGGGGAGGGGGTGTGGTGGACGAGAGAACAAGAGGGAGGGAGTGTTTGAGACTTAGGTAGATTGCTCAAGTGAGGATGAAGAAAGTCTTCAACTTAGAGGGGTATTTATAGGTCAAGTGAAGGCCAACCAATGGCCAAGATGAAGACAAGTGCATAGCAAGTGTAAGGCCAAGATTTAGCCATGTGCTACCTTATCCATTTACACAAAATATCCTACCTAACCCTTGACCAAAAATGCAACACCAAAAACGTGCAAAGGGCAAGCTTTTGCCGTCCACTCCTTCCAATTAGAGGGTGACAAGTGTCGCCCTCTCGTTGGTCCAAAATGTTTCGTCTCTCGGAAAAATCCGCAAAAATTATAAATGACATAGCCGGAATTTTCCCTACGAAAGCTGTGGAAACGTTTCGTCTAAAAACGACTCTAATCGGGTGTTGTGTACAAATTTCGAAACTAGCCAACTTTTAAGGCTCAAATTATAATACGTACGCGCTCACGTACATACTCTGGAAATACGGGGTATAACACGGCCTATTTCCATTCCGCCATACAGAATGGCACCTGCCGAGTTGAGAGAGTTGAAGGATCAGCTTAGGGATTTGCTGGAGAAGGGATTCATCAGGCCTAGTGTTTCTCCCTGAGGAGCGCCGGTATTGTTCGTGAAGAAGAAGGACGGGACGCTGCGCATGTGTGTTGATTACAGGAAGCTGAATAAGGTGACCATTAAGAACAGATACCCCCTTCCCAGGATCTATGATTTGTTCGACCAGTTGCAGGGTGCGAGATGTTTCTCCAAGATTGATCTGCGATCGGGCTATCATCAGGTGCGAGTCAGAGAGGTGGATGTCCCTAGGATCGCATTCGGACGTGCGGGCATTATGAGTTCGTGGTCATGTCTTTTGGGTTGACCAATGCTCGGCGATATTCATGGATTTGATGAATCGAGTGTTCAAACGATTTTGGACACGTTTGTGATAGTGTTCATTGATGATATCTTGGTTTATTCTCGCCAGAGCGGGAGCATGCGAGCATTTGAGGCTATCTTGGCGATTCTCCAGACCAGTGATTAGACGCCAAGTTTTCCAAATGTGAGTTTTGGTTGACTTGGTGGCTTTTCTTGGGCATATTGTGGGTGATGGCATTCAGTGGATCTGGCCAAGATCGGCGATCGAGGACTTGGCCTAGACCTACTACTCCGGCAGAGGTTCGCGACTTTACGGGCCTCGCGAGTTATTATCGGTTCGTAGAAGTTTGCTTCTATCTCTGCCCCATTGACTAGGTGACTCGGAAGGCGGCTAAGTTTGATGGTGATGCTTGTGGCGGGGTTTCGATTCTTGAAAGAGAGGCGGCGACCGCCCGTTCTTACTCTTCCGGATGGTCGGATGGTTATGTCGCGGTATCTTGTGATGCGTCAGGAATCGGGCTGGGATGTGTGTTGATGCAGCAGGGTAGAGTTATAGAGTACGCATCCCGACAGCTTTAGAAACACGAGAGGAACTACCCCACCCATGATTTGGAGTTGGCAGCCGTGATTCACGCTTTGAAGATCTGGAGGCACTATTTGTATGGGGTTCACGTGGATATTTTTGGACCACAAGAGCCTCAGGTATATCTTCGGCCGGAGGAGTGAACTTACGGCGAGGCGGTGGTTAGAGTTGCTTAAGGATTACGATGTTGATATCTGTACCACGGGAAAGCCAATGTTGTGGCGGATGCTCTTAGTCGTAGGTCGATGGGAGCCTATCGGATGTGCGGCTAGAGGAGGAAATGGTTCGTGATTTGCATCGATTAGCGAGCCTTGGTGTCCGTTTGATTGATTACGATAGCGGTGGGGTTCGAGTTCGTGAGGTTGCCAGTCTTCCATCGTCGAGGAGGTGAAGAGGCGGTTTGAGGATCGATTCGACACGTTATCGTGATACAACTCTTCGTGAGGGCAAGGGTCCTTTTGAGGTAGCACTGATGGGGTGCTAAGGTTTGAGGCGAGTTGTGTGTTCTAGATGTTTCGGACTTGGCAGCGGAGTTCTTGGGGAAGCACACGGCGCAGCGTTACTACATCCATCCGAGTCGACCAAGATGTACCACGACCTTAGATCCGTGTATTGGTGGGATGGCTTGAAGAGGGCGTTGCGAGTTCGTAGCTCGGTGCGTGTTGTCGGCAGTAAAGGTAGAGCACGAGGCACGGTGGTTTATTCTGACGATAGAGATCCCGACACGGAAGTGGGAGGTGATCAACATGGACTTCATCACGGGATTACCTCGCACTCGGAGGAGACATGATTCTATATGGGTTATCGTCGACAGTGTGACGAAATCAGCCCACTTTCTTCCGTCGGACGACTTTTTAGTGAGGATTATGCGGACTTTACATCAGAGATCGTCGGTGCATGGAGTCCCTATTTCGATCATATCGCAGAGGAGCCCGGTTCTGGCTAACTCGGAGGTCTTTCGAGAGAGGTTTAGGGGCCGGTGAGCTCGAGTCGCATTCCATCCACAGCAGACGGACGAGCAGAGCACTATCCAGACTCTTGAGGATATGCTGCGAGCCTGTGTTATTGACTTCAGGGGTAGCTGGGAGGATCATTTGCCTCTAGTTGAGTTTGCGTACAATAATAGCTACCACTCCAGCATTCAGATGGCGCCTTATGAGGCCTTGTATGGGAGGAAGTGCAGATCGCCTATAGGTTGGTTTGATGTGGGCGAGGTGTAGTTAGTGGGACCAGATTTGGTGCAGCAGGCAGTGGATAAGGTGAAGCTTATCCAGGAGAGGTTGCTGACAGCTCAGAGTCGACAGAAGTCATATGCAGATCATCGTCGTCGGCATCTGGAGTTCGAGGTTCATGATTGGGTTTTCCTAAAGGTGTCACCCATGAAGGGTGTGATGAGATTCGGGAAGAAGGGGAAACTCAGCCCAAGGTACATTGGGCCGTATCAGATCGTCCGCAGGGTAGGCAAGGTTGCCTACGAGTTGGATCTGCCGTCCGATCTGGAGGCAGTGCATCCGGTGTTTCATGTTTCTATGCTGAGGAGATGTATCGGGGATCCATCTAGAGTGCATCCGATTGACGATGTCCAGGTGACCGAGGGGTTATCGTATGAGGAGGTTCCCATAGCGATAATCGATCGTCAGGTTAGGCGTCTGCGGACCAAGGATGTGGCTTCCGTCAAAGTCTTGTGGCGGAACGAGCTTAGGGAGGAGATGACGTGGGAAGCTGAGGAGGACATGAGGCGGAGGTATCCTCACTTATTCCCCACACCTCCAGGTAACTTACTTTCCTATTTGCTGGTTTAATTTTCGTAAATTGTTAAGTGTTATATTGTGGCCATGTGTGGCACTTGCAAACTGTTTAAGCTTTATCGATAACTGTCTTGGGAAGGAACATTCGGGACGAATGTTTCTAAGGAGGGGAGAATGTTATACCCCGTATTTCCGGAGTATGTACGTGAGGGCGTACGTACGAAAGTTTAGCCTTAAAGTTAGGCCAAGTTCGAAAATTGTGCACAACTCGCTAAAAGAATCGTTTTCCGACGAAACGTTTCCACAGCTTCCGTAGGGAAAATTCCGGCTATGCCATTTCTAATTTTTGCGGATTTTTCCGAGAGACGAAACATTTTGGACCAACGGGAGGGCGACACTTGTCACCCTCCAATTGATGGACTTGAATCGTCCATTGGACGAATTGGACTATGGATGGCACGTTTTTTGTGCCTTTGCACAAGTCAAGGAGTTGGTAGGATATTTGTGTGTAGTAGATAGAATGGACACTTGCCTAAATCTTCACCCTACACTTGCCTTGCACTTGGCATCATCTTGACCCTTGGTTGGCCATGGCTTGACCTATAAATACCCCCTTAAGATGAAGAGTTCTTCATCCACAAATTCCTTTCCAAGTCTTGAAAATCCTCCCCTCTCCCTTGAGCTTGTTTCGTCCAACACCTCCCCCCCTTTGAGAAGCTTGCCGAGGCTACCCCCCCCCTAGCCTAGCCGAAATCTACCCCCCCTCTCTTGGTAGAAAAGTTGCCTTCAAGTATTGTTAGAATGCCCAAAATACCCTAGCCCAAATCCCTTAGTCCTTAGTAGAAGTTGTGAAGAACTTCTAAGGTTTCTTAGACTCTGGGAGCGTACAACTTAGGAGCTAAGCCTTGCTCGGATCGACTTATATCTAGGATATTATTGGGCTTACAGAGGTAAATAATCCTAACACTCTTTTGTATTAGAGAATGCATCTTGTAGAAGTATAAGAATAAGTATTAAATACTTAGAAGAATATTCTGAGAATAGAATTGAACTGTTATCACGATAGAAGGGTTTAAAGAAGAATAATTGAACTATACTTACTTAGAATTTGTTTTCACATAGAGCTTGAGTAGCTCACCGGGTAGGAAGTCTGCCCGACTTTCCGTAGAATTGTGAACCCTCTGTTTAGAATGACCTTCAGAGTAGTCTAGACTTTGATAGATGTCTGTGACTATTATAGGCTGATTCTCTGCACGCGACATATTCAACTTGGCAGGAGGTTTTCGCCGAGAAGGTATGTGATTCTTCCTAAAGAATGATATTTTAAAATATATATGTATTACGGTAGACGTACATGTGTTAACTGAATAATAACTACGGCAATGTCTTTCGACTTAAGCCTGAATAATACTTACGGCAATGTCTTGCGACATAAGCCTGAATAATAAGGATCTTAAAACATTTCAAAAGAATATTGAATCATTTTCTTACAGAAGAAAACTAATTGGTTTTTAAACATCAAGCTTAAGAGTTATACTAGCTTTATGGAAAGTTAGGTATAACAACTTAAGAATGATAAAGGAACAGTTTACTTATGTGTTTATAACCGACTTATATTGATTTATGAAAGAATAATAAAATGGTTTGATAAGTAGACATAATATGATGCTATGTGTGGTAGTGACTTGTAACGTTTGTGTAAAGAGGTCAGTCTTACTTATGCTTATGTTGTTTAAACTATAAGCTGTTATGTTAGTACTATATCACTCACCTCTTGAGATGATAACGGGTTAGGCGCCTCCGACGCGGGGTAGACTCGGTGATGCAGGACCATGATTCGAGAATACATCATGCGGGTCCAGGGGGCCTATGCGGAGCTACGAGAGTTCCAGGTTAGTATGCGGTGTTATGCCTCATGCGGTCTATGTGGCCATGCGGACAGCGAGTGCAGGACGATGCCGAAGAGTAGCTACCCTCGATGCGGGGTTATATACCCTATGCGGGCCTACGTGAGTGGCCTATGCGGACTACGGGAGTCCAGGATTAGGCTTGCATGGTGATACTACGGGCAATTGGCCCTGCTTCGATCATTCGCAGCCTAGAAAAGACCTGTTACAGTTTACCTATTGTTGCTCTTGTTTGTGATGTGGCACTATGTGCGGTTTCCTTGATTGTTTCATACATATTTGTAAACTGGTTTTAAAATGATATGATTTCATTTAAGTACTTTACAGTTTCACATACTTAGTACCTGTTGTACTGACCTCCTTCGGGGGGCTGCGTTCATGCCGCAGGTAAGGGCAAGCAGGTGCTAGATCCACATCCTTAGGATCTCTTGCGTTGGTGTCAGGAGCTCCATCTTCTCCGGAGGCTCTACTTTTGGGTATGATCTCCCTGTTGTAGATAGTTTTGTACAGTCAGGGTATGGCGGGGCCCTGTCCCGCCATAGTTGTTTATTTTCTTAGAGGTCTGTAGTCATGTTGTACAGTTGGGATGTAACTGCAAACCTTGGTTTATGTATATATGCCGAAAGGCAACCCTTTTCTCAGAAACTGTGTATCATTTACAATTATTTCATGTCTTGTTTTATATTCCGCTGATTTTCTCTGATGTATGACTACTTGGGTGCCCGGGTAAGGCACCAGTCACGGGCCCCGGAACGGGTCGTGACAGTATCCCTCCTACTAGGACATTCTCTCCTCACATGGCCCTGACGGCCGCTGGTAAAACAAGCACCAGCAAAAAGACGACATTCCCCGGGATGACGCCTGTCACATCGTGAACACTGAGGAAAAACTGAACCCAGCTGGCTAGAACCTATGTAAATCTGTGAACCAGAAGCCCTAGAGCTTTGACCAACTCCTGCATACTCCGAACGTCCTGAAGTCTGTGGAGGACCACTCTGTACTGGCGGAGGCGCATAACCCGCCTGCTGCTGAGAAGGTCCGCCTCGAAAGTTACCAAAGGACCCTGTTGTCCCGGCCCTCTTCTGCTGATCTTGGTTAATCCGTCGATCCCTACGTTCCTTAGTCTGCTGCGTGAAGCTGTGGCGGGCAATGTCCATGTCGATCAAGAGCTACTATTGTACAACTCTTCGCTAGATAATCGTCATGTCACGTGACATATCGGTGCACTCTATCCTCCATGCGCCACTAACGCGGGGACATAACGAGCCAATAAGTCAAACTCTATCTCAGTATTCCCGAACCATCCGCCTGCTCGCCTCAACCTCATAAATCTATCTGCCCGAGCTCTCCTCATCTGCGAGGGCAAGAAGTGTGTAAGAAATGCCTCTGAGGTCTTGATCACTTTCATGATCCGCTGCAACTGTCGAATAAACTCCTGATGATCTTCCTCAGTCCTCAATCCATAGGACTCGGGTGGACTGCAACTCAAGAAGTCCTGAAGGCTCAAAACTATCGGATCTAGGGTGAACCACTGGTACTGCCGGAACCACCGGCTCCCGTCCGTCCTCATTCCCAGCCACCAGACTAGCTAGTAACTGGGTCAACTCCTTGTAACTTATATCCTCTGTTCCTGGCCGTGGGACTAGAGGCTCAGGTATCGTGGTTTCAGTAGCTACTGCTACTGCTCTAAACTCTCCTGGGGCTAGCGGCGTCGCAGAACTCCCCGAATGAAGCGCTGTCTCAGATAATGACTGGGCCCGTGCCCTGGTAACCCTCTGTGCTCTACTCGCAGCTCCCTCTGCTGCCTTGCCCTTCAAGTCTTGTGTTCTCGCGTCCATTATCTTACACATGTCCTGGAATTACGGGGTGTAACATTCTTCCCCCCTTAGAAACATTCGTTCCCGAATGTTCTTGGTCGGTTGTCAAGCTATACAAACTTCGGCATAATCTCTTTACTATGACTATCAATCAATACTCCACAAGACCAACGATACCACACATGGCCACCACATAACATACGTAAACATATCAATGGACCTTTCATATGCGGTCCCTACTCAGAAAACTCGAAGGTTATAGTATTCAAAAACAGGATCCTTAGAGGTTACTTTCTTTTTCCCCGCATAAAGGGCTGGCCCTGTCGTATTCTAAGTCATGGGGCTAACACTATTTGAATCCTTCAGTCGGACTCCTACTCAGCTAACTGATGTGTTCGTTCGTTTTACTTCCCTTCTCTGTCTCACTTAGTCACCAAACTAGTTGGGACAATGAACCCATAATCTGCCTAGCTTAGTTTACCAACCGGTGTAAACTCTAATACCAGTAGTATCTCAATCACGAGCACCTATGGACAGCGTTAGTGAACCTAAGGTGTGTGTATCATCACAATTAACCTCCACTCATGGCCTAAAAAGGGATTTTCTGTACGCACCTTCATAACTCTTAACTATAACCACTATAGTTCTTTTAACCCTTGTTCCTTCCTTTCTTACTTGTCATACTTTTCCGTACTTCCAAACTTATTTAGTACACATACAAAGTTTCAAATATTGTTTCTGTTCTCCAATCCTTGGAGTTACTATCCAAACTTGGCCATCATGCTACTTGCATTCCCGTTAAGGCTCTTCTCGGCCCTCACGACCTGGTTCCGGTGGAACGCATCCACGAAAGTACAACGATTAACTAGACTTGGGTCTTGCATCCTCGTGACCCTATCACATAGAGGGACCATATCCAACTGACATCACCCCATTCCATACTATCGGTTGACCCAAAATGAGTCCATAACCCGAACCATCGTCACACTTAACTTCTCATTCTTAGTCTGAAATAAATTTCTCTCTTATCTCAAGGTACTTCTCACCCTATCCCCCTATTCACTAGAGGTTCGTCTCATAGGCCGAAGTATTTTCTACTGTACATTCTTCCCTATCGGTCTTCACACTGTTATGGGGTAATTACAACTTGTGAACCCTACACACTATAGTCTCAGTCCACTTTATCATTCTTGTCAACATTCTTCACTTTTCACTTTACAAATCAAAGTATCCCTACCTCTGGTGGTGCTATCAATTACAACTACTAGAAACAATGGAAAACATATATGCTAGGGTGAAATCTGAATCTATCAATGCACGTATGATTCAAAAGAATCGAAATATACCTGTAACCACATGCGATGTTGCCTCTTGATCCTGCCCAGCAGTCACGTCATCTTTGCGATTTGAAGGACCGCCAGAACTATAAACTCCACCCTGACCTCTACCACGGCTGGCTGACATCTGAACACCCTGCCCTGGGGGGCGCACAACTGTGGAGGAAAGGGAACCAACCACCGGCCTCATAGGCTGAGCCACCTCACCGGTGCTCTTTCTAAAAGCACATACTCTCAATATATGGCCCGGACGGCCACAATAAAAACAAACACCTGTGCCATAATGGAATTTCCCCATATGGCGCTTACTACATCGGAAACACTGAGAAATTAGTGGCCTCGACTGAGAAAATCCTCTGCTTCTCTGAGAACTTCGAACCCTGGAGCTCGGACCGGCTCCTAAATACCTTGTGGGGTCAAATTGTTACACCCCGGAATTCCAGGATATGTTTATAAGGAACGTACATAAGAACTCAAAAATGATAAGATTTGAGACGAGTAAAAATTTATCGGAATTATGGAAATGTCGAAAAGCGAAGTATTGCGACGAGCGGGAGGGCGACACGTGTCACCCCCTTAGTGGTCTTGGACAAAAATAACATGGTTAGAATGGTCATTTGACCATTATTAAGATGACCAAGTCTTGCAAAGACTTAAGCTTGACATTGTTGACTTAGTCAAGGCCACTTGGCTTGATGCTTGTGAAACTCATCCAAGCCATCCATATGTACTAATATTGACCCTTCCTAGTGTTATTTAAGTATACTAGTAGCAAGACTTTGTCATTCTACACTTAGAAAAAAAAATTGAAATCTTGTTCTTGCTCTCTAAAGGAAGCTCACGGCAATGGCATACTTTTAAGAGGAAATTTTTTTGTTTGTTGTCCAATAGGCTCCACACTTTAAACCAAGGTTCATAAGGGTATTGTAAGGGTATCTCAATAGAAAGATCCCGAAAAAGTGGCGTTTTCGTATTAGTCGCAAGGCGAAAACCTAAGGAGTTCTTCAACTTTGAAGTTGGAACTTGAAGAGGAGTTCTTCATAAGCTTCTAAGGGTTGCTTGGAGTGGATTGGAACGTCGAAAAGAGGAGCTAAAGTTTCTAAGGATCGACTTGTAATCCTGGATCATATTTGGGCTAAATGAGGTAATAATCTTCGTCTTACTTTTGTAATTGAAGATTCCATGTTATGATAGGTTAGAAATGATCATGTGATATGTGTTATGAATATTGATAAGTGTTATGGAAATTTAGAAGCTCAAATCCGAAAATGACATGTTAAGCCATTTGAAATTGAAATACAATTTGGTCGATAATTAGAATCGTCGCATGTTTACCTACTTGAGGATTGTAGTAGTTATAATCAATTTAAGTATGATAAATGACTTGAAATAATGAAAGTCAAATCGATTTAAAGGCATCAATTGCTTAAAGTTTTAAAAGAAAGAAGTTACTTGATTTAGAAGCCTAGAAATGTATTTCTAAAAGGTATTGTGACTTGCCTTGAAAGTAGTTATGACTTGATACTACGGTTATTAGTATCTTGGAAGTTTTATATGAAAAAGAGTCATTTTAAAGAAATAGAAGTACGCAGTACTTTGGGTTAAATTCCCGGATTTTATAATGACATGTTAGTGCCTTAAGTAAACTAAAATGAGAGTGTATATGAATAAGACTAATAAGAAGTTAGGGGGATTTCTTAACTTGCTTATGTAATGTGTGATAAGCCGGTAGTGCTTATGTTATGTATGATAAGCCGGTAGTGCTTATGACGACTTTATGAGAAGTTGGTTATAATAGCTTTATGGAAAGTTAATAAGAGTGCTTTACTCTAAGTAATTTAAGTATGATAAATGACTTGAAATAATGAAAGGCAAATCGATTTAAAGGCATCAATTGCTTAAAGTTTTAAAAGAAAGAAGTCACTTGATTTAGAAGCCTATAAATGTATTTCTAAAAGGTATTGTGACTTGCCTTGAAAGTAGTTATGACTTGATACTACGGTTATTAGTATCTTGGAAGTTTTATATGAAAAAGAGTCATTTTAAAGAAATAGAAGTACGTAGTACTTTGGGTTGAATTCCCGGATTTTATAATGACATGTTAGTGCCTTAAGTAAACTAAAATGAGAGTGTATATGAATAAGACTAATAAGAAGTTAGGGGGATTTCTTAACTTGCTTATGTAATGTGTGGTAAGCCGGTAGTGCGTATGTTATGTATGATAAGCCGGTAGTGCTTATGTTATATATGATAGTCGTTTGTGCTAGTGATATATTGTGCATTACGGGGTCATTCCCCGGGTTTGTGGCATTTGCATATTCCGTGGATTTGCTACCCATGATGTGAGGAATACCTCATGCGGGTCCGAAAGGGCTTATGCGGGTGAAATAGTCCCATGCGGGGCGGACCAGTCCTATGCGAGGAATACCTCATGCAGGTCTGCACGACCTATGCGGGCGGATACAGTCTATGCGAGGAATACCTCATGCGGGTCCATACGACCCTTGCGGGTGAAATAGTCCCAGGAGTAGGATTGCTTAATGTTACTGCGGGCGGGTGGCCCTGCTTTGATCATGAGCCTCCTATTTTTCTGCAGTAAAGTATACTCTTGTTTACTCTCATTGTTAGTAAGGCACAGTGTACTGTTATATGAGTTATCATACATGTCTCGATTTTATTTTAGACTTATGATTTCACTCTGATGCTTTCGGTTTCACATATTTGGTACATGTTATCGACCTCCTTGAAGTGCGTTCAATCTTGCAGTAGAGTATCTGAGTTCTGATCCTCACCCTTAGGATCACTGCTCAAATTGAGAAGCTCCATTACTCGGAGGCTTATCCTTAGTCTGAGATCCACTGGTATGGTCGGTCGTTGTACATTCAGGGGTATGGCGGGGCCCTGTCCTGCCACAATTGTTATTCTTAGAGGTCTCTAGTCACAGTTGTGGTTTGGGTTTGCAAGAACATATATGTACCGTTTTAATTTTGTATTATGTATATGTTACGAAAGGCGGCCTTATCGGCTAGCCGGTTGATGTCTATTGTCTAAACATGATTTTTTTTATTTTGGAAGTTGTGTATGTTCATTGCTATTCTCGATGTATACGAGAGGGTGCGGGTAGGGCACGATCGCGAGCTTGGTCAGTCATGACAAAAGTGGTATCAGAACAGTTAGTCATCGGAAAGTGTCTACATACCGTGTCTAGTAGAGTCTTGATTATCTATGTGTTGTGCACCACATCTATAATCAGGAGGCTGCAGGACATTTAGGATTGGTTTCCATTCTTCTCACTCTAAGATCGTGCGATAGAGCTGTGTGGTTAGGGTCGTCTCTCCCTAACAAGTTATGTTGTTTGCAGCTACGAGAAAGGCAGCAGTGACCCAGGAAAGATGATGTGGATTGCGTATCTAGGTAGGTAATGTTTGTAGTATAGTTGGTATTGTGACATACAACTATCCAGATTTATGTATGAGGGTCAGACGTGTGTGCCTAGAATGGTTTTAGGTTACCAGGATTTGGTAAGGACTAAATAAATACCGGGAAGGTAAGAGAAATTAATGGACTCTCAGTAAGGTTTTACGTGCTAAATTGAGATAATTAGGAGATGATGAGTTATCTGAGAAGGAAATGAACCCTTAAGAAGTTATTATTAAGGGAATTAATGGAAGACTATGTTAATAGATTGAGCTACGTAGTATGATTAAGAAAATGGTACGGATGAGATCCGTATGGAGTAAGTATGGTTATTGTGGTCAAGACAACACGATTATGGTATTACGAGAAGTTTTTGTACCCGTTTACGGGGGAACTGATAAGGTAGGAGTGGAGCATGAAAATTGCGAGCCTAAGAATGTTGATAACCACTGATACCTTAGGTATATAAGGCCTTCTCGGGTAGTAAAAGGTTAATACAGACCAAGGATAATAGTTAAGTGCGACGCCGAGTCGAGTTGAGGACCTATTAAGTGTCGCCCCATAGCTTGAAATGCAATGGGATCAATTGGTAGTAGTCCCGCTACGTGACAGGGTCACGAGGGTGCAAGACCCAAGTTTAGTTAATCATTTTACGGGTTCGTGGACGCATTCCACCGGAACCAGGTTGTGAGAGCCGAAAATGGCCTTATGTTGTTTAGAATAAGTAACTCCAAAGATTGGAGGCCCGAATCAGTATGAAGGCTATGTGCATACGCTAGAATAAGTTTGGAAGTACGGGAAGAGTACGACCAGTAATAAAGAGAGCAACCAAGTGTAAAGAAATGAAGCCTGAATCCATGAGGACCTTTCTAGGTGACTACACCTGTGAGTGTTGGGTGGTAGCTGAGTGGGTAGATAATAGTTGCCGGTAACGATACAGTCGTTGGACCCTAGCAGACCTAGCAGAGCTGTTATGACAGACATTGAGGTCATTATGAGTACGGGCTAGTTGACCTCTTTTTATGCCAACGTGGACTACATAGAGAGATTGATTCGGTACCAGTTTCCCGATAAGCCGGTTATCGAGTGAAAAAGAAGAGAAGTGGTGGTAACCAGTGAATTATCCTTCCTTCTTTGACATTGTTGATTTTAATAAGTCTGTGTGACTTGTTCAGTGGAGGTAAATTAATGCAGAAAGTAAGAAATACTCGAATTTGGAGGAGTTTATGCTAAGTACCCTTGGATGTACTTGGAGTTGGTTTGGTGTGGCGGTCAGGGCCACGACCTTCCGGGTAAGTTCAGGATAGCGTGCAAGCAAGAATAAGATAAGTACGAGTGCTGCCTGCGGAAAACAAAAGACATCTTTGGTAGGTTTTGAAAATCTACACGACTTTAAGGCGGTGCGTTATGATTAGATATTTACTGGACCGCAAGAGGACCCTGTGATTAGGGTTGTGACTCCAAGGAAAGTTTATTTAATGGAGATAAGTTCTCTCTCCTGCGTAAGGACAGTTTTACGTATTATGGGGTTATGTGTACCCATGTTGTTAGACGAAGGATAGGAGACTGGTAAGGTCTTCAGTATCGTCATGCCATAGGTTATGGTTTTAGATAACCGTGGGAAAAGTATTGTGTTGGGGTAATTAAGAACGACGTTACGAAATGGTCGAGGAAGTGTCGTAAGGATAAAATGCTGGTAATACGCATAAATGAGACTGTACGATTATGAATCAAGATAGAAATACTTTTGCTAATAATAAGCATAAGGTAAGGTTATGACCATAATGATAAAAGAGAATACGACTATGGTTATGTAAGTTGCACGAGATATGATTACCCCAGACTAGTGTAAGACCATTAGTATATAATGGGCAGTAAGAACACCTCGAGAAAATATGGTATCATCTGTACTGACGAGAAAGATTGTAAGAAAATACGGAGGGGTAAGAGACCCCAGGACAACTTGAAATGACTTATAAAGGAAAGACGAGTAGACACTCGAACGATAAGAAATTTTGACAAGTCTTTGGATTATGTAATACCATGAATGGAGGTTGAACACCTGACTATATGCTCTACAAACTGGGAAAGGAAAATCGGGTGACTACTTGACGAGATCAAGGAAATCTCCCCCCCCCTAAATTGTGATTGACAGGAAGTTTTAGCCATGTGGCAAGCAAAAGGGATCAAATCTAAGTTAGTGACCAAGTTGAGTTGCAACAGAGAAATGGAAATAGGAACCATAATTGAGATTAAGGGTGCCCGAATATTTCGCAAGTTTGAGGAAGGCTTCCAGATATTGGAAAATAAGTTGACCACGACTACAGTTCTAACCCCCCCCTGAGAGACTAGGAGGTTAGGTTATTATGATAATATTTTGAGTGTTTGGCTGGGTTGCGTGCTGACGCAACACGATAAGGTTAGAGCCTATGTTTTCCCGGCGGTTAGGGAAGCATGAAAGGAATTACGCTACTCATGATTTAGAGTAGGCGGCAGTTAATCGTATCTTGAAAATTTGGAGGCATTTCTTATATAGACTTCATGTGGATATTTGTGCAAGCCACAAGAGCCTCCGATATATCTTCAGATAGAGGTAGCTGAACTTGCGACAGAAATGGTGGTTAGAGTTACTCAAAGATTGTGATATCGATATCCTATACCGCCCGGGGAAAGCCGAGACGGTGACAGACGTTCTTAGTCGTGGATTTATGGGTAGTCTGCTAGATGGGCAGCCAGATATACAGGACGTGGTCCGTGAGATTCATCAGCTACCGAGCCGGGGGGGTTCGATTATTTTTTTCCAAGGTGAATGAAGTTGGATCCGAGAGGTTGCCGAGTCTTCCTTCGTCGAGGAGGTGAAGAGGCGACAATATGAGGATTCAGCATTAGTATGTGGTCGAGATACGGCTCTCCGAGAAGAGAAGAGCCTGTTTGAGTAGCACCGGATGAGGTGTTGTGATACGAGGATGGATTGTGTGTACCCGGTACTACATACTTGTTCAGCATGCGGTGGATAAGGCAAAGCTTATCAAGGAAAAATTATTGTAAGCTCAGAGTCGAAAAGCTCTATGCAGATAACCGACGTTGACACATGGGGTTCAGGTTAACATTTCAGTATGAGTATTGTTATGTGGCCTCGTGTGGTATTATTGGTATGTAAGGGTTGTAAGGAGACTAGGTCGCTATCTTTAAGTTTGACTCCCAAAAGAACATTCGGGGACGAATGTTTCTAAGGGGGGAAGAATGTTACACCCCGGAATTCCAGGATATGTTTATAAGGAACGTACATAAGAACTAAAAAATGCTAAGATGTGAGACGAGTAAAAATTTATCGGAATTATGGAAATGTCGGAAAATGAAGTATTGCGACGAGCGGGAGGGAGACACGTGTCACCCCCCCCCCTTAGTGGTCTTGGACGAAAATAACATGGTTAGAATGGTCATTTGACCATTATTAAGATGACCAAGTCTTGCAAAGACTTAAGCTTGACATTGTTGACTTAGTCAAGGCCACTTGGCTTGATCCTTGTGAAACTCATCCAAGCCATCCATATGTACTAATCTTGACCCTTCCTAGTGTTATTTAAGTATACTAGTAGCAAGACTTTGTCATTCTACACTTCGAAAAAAAAATTGAAATCTTGTTCTTGCTCTCTAAAGGAAGCTCACGGCAATGGCATACTTTTAAGAGGAATTTTTTTTGTTTGTTGTCCAATAGGCTCCACACTTTAAACCAAGGTTCATAAGGGTATTGTAAGGGTATCTTAATAGAAAGATCCCGGAAAAGTGGCGTTTTCGTATTAGTCGCAAGGCGAAAACCTAAGAAGTTCTTCAACTTTGAAGTTGGAACTTGAAGAGGAGTTCTTCATAAGCTTCTAAGGGTTGCTTGGAGTGGATTGGAATGTTGAAAAGAGGAGCTAAAGTTGCTAAGGATCGACTTGTAATCCTGGATCATATTTGGGCTAAATGAGGTAATAATCTTCGTCTTACTTTTGTAATTGAAGATTCCATGTTATGATAGGTTAGAAATGATCATGTGATATGTGTTATGAAGATTGATAAGTGTTATGGAAATTTAGAAGCTTAAATCCGAAAATGACATGTTAAGCCATTTGAAATTGAAATACAATTTGGTCGATAATTAGAATCGTTGCATGTTTACCTACTTGAGGATTGTAGTAGTTATAATCAATTGCGGCTAGATAACATGTTATATTAAACCACTTGGATTGAAAAGGGATTGGAAACGAATTTGTATTGTTGTCCCTAATTTGCCGAATGGACATTGTATTTTGGACTTGTTTGATATCAATTGTGGGGCGGAATTTTACACGTCTTGTAGGCGTGTAATCCCCTATCGTTAACTACATTGTTGAGCCTTAAATGTGGCGTGTTTGGTTATTGAATTCGGCCTTGAAAAAGGTGGTAAAGTATGTAGAAACAAAGGAAGTGCTGTCCGATTTTTCGTAGAATTTAGTGACTTTGCACTTGGAATATTCTACGTTTCAAGTAAGAAGTTAATAGACGTATTATGGTCATTATAGGATGACATACTACGTACGGAATATTGGACTTGGCAAGTGGATTGAACCGAAGAGGTATGTGGAACTTTCCTATCTCTTGAGCATGTATAGTGGTAAATATATAGTACGGTAGACGTACGAGGTTTTGACGAATTTAGTTCATTTGATATCCTTGGCTTATTTTAAGAATGTCCAAGTTGGTTGAGTTAGGGAATTAACTCACTTGTTTAAAAATAATAAGGATATCTTAGTTTCTAAAAGTTAAGAAACTTGATTACTAAAGTTAAGGGACTGGAAGTATTTTAAAAGTATATGATACTTTTTTCGTTTTAAAAGTATAAGTCCCTTGGATATAAGGAAGAATGTATTTGTCTAAAGTATAAAGCTAGTATAACGGCTTTATGGGAAGTTGGTTATAATAGCTTTATGGAAAGTTAATAAGAGTGGTTTACTCTAAGTAATTTAAGTATGATAAATGACTTGAAATAATGAAAGGCAAATCAATTTAAAGGCATCAATTGCTTAAAGTTTTAAAAGAAAGAAGTCACTTGATTTAGAAGCCTATAAATGTATTTCTAAAAGGTATTGTGACTTGCCTTGAAAGTAGTTATGACTTGATACTACGGTTATTAGTATCTTGAAAGTTTTATATGAAAAAGAGTCATTTTAAAGAAATACAAGTACTTAGTACTTTGGTACTTTGGGTTAAATTCCCGAATTTTATAATGACATGTTAGTGCCTTAAGTAAACTAAAATGAGAGTGTATATGAATAAGACTAATAAGAAGTTAGGGGGATTTCTTAACTTGCTTATGTAATGTGTGATAAGTCGGTAGTGCTTATGTTATCTATGATAAGCCGGTAGTGCTTATGTTATCTATGATAGCCGTTTGTGGTAGTGATATATTGTGCATTACGGGGTCATTCCCCGGGTTTGTGGCATTTGCATATTCCGTGGATTTGCTACCCATGATGCGAGGAATACCTCATGCGGGTCCGAAAGGGCTTATGCGGGTGAAATAGTCCCATGCGGGGCGGACCAGTCCTATGCGAGGAATACCTCATGCGGGTCTACACGACCTATGCGGGCGAATACAGTCTATGCGAGGAATACCTCATGCGGGTCCATACGACCCTTGCGGGTGAAATAGTCCCAGGAGTAGGATTGCTTAATGATACTGCGGGCGGGTGGCCCTGCTTTGATCATGAGCCTCCTATTTTTATGCAGTAAAGTATACTCTTGTTTACTCTCATTGTTAGTAAGGCACAATGTACTGTTATATGAGTTATCATACATGTCTCGCTTTTATTTTAGACTTATGATTTCACTCTGATGCTTTCAGTTTCACATATTTGGTACATGTTGTACTGACCTCCTTCGGGGGGCTGCGTTCATGCCGCAGGTAGAGTATACAGGTTGCTGATCCTCACCCTTAGGATCACTGTTCAGCTGTTGAGAAGCTCCATTACTCCGGAGGCTTATCCTTAGTACACATCCCTGGTATGGTCGGTCGTTGTACATTCAGGGGTATGGCGGGGCCCTGTCCTGCCACAGTTGTTATTCTTAGAGGTCTGTAGTCACAGTTGTGGTTTGGGTTTGCAAGAACAGATATGTACCGTTTTAATTTTGTATTATGTATATGTTACGAAAGGCGGCCTTATCGGCTAGCCGGTTGATGTCTATTGTCTAAACATGATTTTTTTTATTTTGGAAGTTGTGTATGTTCCGCTGCTATTCTCTAATGTATACATGAGAGGGGTGCCCAGGTAGGGCACCAGTCGCGGGCCCGGGGTCGGGTCGTGACACAAATCTCCCACCTGTGAGCTGCGGGGGTATGTCCTGGGTAGGCTGGGATGAATATCTCACTCGCTGCTGAGGTTGCTCGTCCAATAACTCACCGGGATAACCAACCGGTCTAGCCCTCTTACGCTGATTTCCGCGTTGGCCCTCTACCCTCTATACACCTGTCTGTACAGGCCGAATAACCTCCTGCTGATGAAACTGCAGCACCACTATCTTGGTCAATAACATAATTGTTTCCCTTATGACCCTATAGTGTAACGACCCGTTCCGGGGCCCGTTACTGGTGCCTTACCCCGGGCACCCTAGCGATACATACATCAGAGAAAATCAGCGGAACATACAACATGAGTCATTATACAAGAGATATAATAAATAAACAGGCCAACCAAAACGGTTGCCTTCAGTATATACATAAAACCTGAACAGTTTAATCCTTTTACAACCACGCGGTACTACGGACCTCTAAGATATCTGATGACTATGACGACAGGGCTCGCCATACCCCGAATGTACAAGAACCTACAACTCGTGGAACACCTACCAAAGATAAGCCTCGGAAAGCGGAGCTTCAATGCGCTGAATCGTGATCCTATGGCGAGGATCCACGGCCGATGTACCTCTACTGCGGCATGAACGCAGCCCGAAGGAGTCGATACAGTGGTACCAAGTATGTGAAGCATGCAATCAGTAAATGAAATCATACTAGTCTATATAAAGCAGGAGACATGTATGATGACCAAACTACAGTATATAACATATAACCGATTCATCAAGAGCGAGGACTCACGCTCCAAATTATCACTCGTGCGTGGAATTTCTTCCTCAGCTGCGTGATTTATGATATAACAATACCAAGGATTATACATGAACACCATGTCCCACGTGTTATAAAAACCGTGCAGACAAGTATAACTACCAGATCCGACCGTACCAATAATACAATACCAAAACACGGCGTCACGGGGCAAGTGCGAGAGCCGACTACCGGATACCAAGGCGGTCACGCGGTGGCCGGCAAGTACGGGTGACCACGGGGACCAAGGCGTATCACGAAACCGTCACTATATCGAGCGGGGCAAGTGCGGTCGACTACCGGATACCAAGGCCGAATCGACCACGAGGCAGGCGGTCGAGCCGACCACCGGGGACCAAGGCGAACGGTAATAAACCTCATGGAGAGCTAGTCCATGGAATAACACTATCAGCGAGGAGCATACCCGTGGAATTCTCCATCACCGCCAAAGACGCCCAAGTAAGTTCTCAACAAGTCGACCGCCTCTATCGAGACGCAGTGTCTGAAATACCACACTTGCACAACAAAGGCTATCATCACAAGATAGGCAAGTTTCACAACAACAAGCATAGGCAAGTTTCACACAACTCAAAGTACTTTCATTTTATGCCAAAGTCGGGTTTTTAACCCCAAAGTACTACATACGTTAAGTTCTTTTAAAAGAGATCCATTACTTTTATAAAAGTCACCCAATACCGTAGTATTAGAATGACCAACCCATATTCCTTTTCAAAATCAAGTAACAACATTCTTTTCCTAAGTTCCGGTTTGCCTAGTTTCAATTACTCAAGCTTCTCATTTTCAAATGGTTTCATAGTTCATAAACTTAATCACTTGATTCCTTTTAGAACAATTGAGTAATATATGTCGCGTGAGAGTAGGTTATTCTTGTTTACAACATTCTTATTACTGACCATGATCTAGAAAATGTAATATCATTTTGTCTCATCTTAGTTTCTATGCGGATGGAGGTTTCTCTTGGTTTTAATACAATTCATCATTATTCAATACATTTTCCTTTATTAACGCTGCAGTGGTGCTGTCGATACATTCGATTTCAAATCGGTAAAACATTATCCCTTTAAATAAAATCAAGTACTCATTACTCACGAATGAGGTTTCACCCAAACATTCACATTAAAACAAATAAGTTAAGTCTCTTATCTTATAAGATCAAGTCTCTTAACTTCTAACATCAGTAAACCATTCTTAAGCCGTTATACCTAACTTCCCATAAAGCTAGTATAACTCTTAAGTTTTCAAAGCACAATACTACACTTCTTTCAAAACGATTCATAAATCTTTTGAAATACTTCAAGTTTTATTATAACGCCTGCCGCTTATAAATCAAATCAATTATCTTTTAAAAACCACAACCCATTTTCTTACCTACATAAAGTATTATATAACCAACTTCCCATAAAGCCGTTATAACACTTTATGTTTCAAACCAATCAAATACATTAAACACGTATGCGTCTGGTACTACATAGTTACACACATATCATGCTAGAAGAGATAGGAAGAGGTTCACATACCTCGCGACGATTATCGACAATAAGCAAAAAGCTCCAAGTACTACAACCTTGCTAGCCCTTTCCACTCCTCGAGTAGAATACGCTACTCTTAGTACTTTCACCTATAAAGGCCACAAACGTCTATTAACTTTTAAACACATGTTTTCATCTTTCTACAGAAAATTCGGCAGCACCTCCCCCCCCCGCAACAGCGTAAATCTCCTCCTCTAACGAGGCCGGCTACCAAGCCAACCAGGGGGTTTTACACGCCTAACCTGACGTGTACAATTCTACACAAGTCTACTGCAATACTGATCCTATGTAAATTACGATTCGATTCTTCTCTTTATTATCCTTCTATGTGATTCTGCTCAATTCTTCATTCTTCAGCTTAAGTCAAAAGACATTGCGCGATCTTAAGCTTAGTTCTATAGATAGTAGACTTCAACTATATATTCTAACTACATGTAATTTCCAATTACAACTAGAGGGACAAGATAATTACCTCGATAAGCCCATAATTATCCACGTTAAATGTCGATCCTTAGCAACGTTTAGCTCCACTCGGTGCTCCATCCGCTCCAAACAACCCTTAGAAGTTCTAACCAACTTCTACTTAAATACTTCATCAATCATGAAGATTTTCTTAGGGTTTCGGTTTGAGACTAAAGGGACAAAAGGTAGTATTTCGGACTCTACTTATAGAGGTATATTTGGGATACTACAGTGGTACAAGGCTAAGGTATTTTGGGCATTATAACAATACTTGGAAGACAACTTTCTACCAAGGGGGTAGGCTCGGCTAGCACAACTAGGCTAGGGGAGGGTGTTCTCGGCCAAAGGCCACACGAAAGGGAGGGTGAAGGCTCTCGGTTTAGAGCTCACAAAGGGGAGAGAGGGTTTCAAGACTTGGAAGTTTTGGAATGGATGAAGTCTCCACATCTAGGGGGTATTTATAGCAAAACCAAAGGCCAACCAAGGGCCAAGATCCTCCCAAGTGTATAGCAAGTGTAAAGGGCAAGATTAAGCCAAGTGCACCCTAAACCCTACTCCACAAAACATGGCACAAGACAAGGCACAAAACAAGGCCAAAACAAGGCACAAAATAAGGGGCAATAGGCCTCAAACCCGTGACCAATTCGCCAACCCAACGCCCACTGAGGGTGACAAGTGTCACCTCCCATTGGTCCAAAACATTTCGTCTCTCGGAAAAATTCGCAAAATACTAAATGACATAGCCGAATTTTCCCTACGAAAGCGTGAAAACGTTTCGTCGAAAAACGACTCTACGGGGTTGTGCACAAAAATTTCAAACATGCCTAACTTAAGGCTCAAAATTGCACGCACGCGTCCATACGCATACTGCGGAAATACGGTATAACATTCTTCCTCTTAGAAACATTCGTCGAATGTTCCTTCAAGGTCTCAAAACAAGCGGCGTCGATAGTCTTCACCGCTATACGTGCGAAAACAATCATGCCACACCGCCACAAAACACACGCTCACTTCTCCCTTTCTCGAAGAACTCGTCACGAACACTCGAACTCGTTCTAGTATCCGTACCACACCATCCAACGCTCATTTCCAACCCTCGAGTCACTACCTCCAAACTTGGTCATCTTACTAACTTCGATCTTCTCTAAGGCCGTTCGGCCTCACGATCCGCTTCGGTCGAACACATCCACCAACTCATACGATGGTCATACAAACTGGGCCTAGCATCTTCGTGACCTACCACTGGCGGGACCACCCACTGGCCCCACCCTAAACCGGGTTACGGGTTGACCCGCAAAATGGTCCTCAACCCGACCCCAATCGCGCCAACTCTTGTTCCCCGATCCGAACAATCTTACTATTTCACATCATGAAAGCTACCACTTCCATCTCACACTACCTGAGGACTTACCCTTTTCACTAACTGGTTTCTAAATCACATTTTAGCACAAAGCTATCCAAACATAACATTAAACACATCAACAACATAAACAAAACTCTAGAGGTTAAGGATATACGAAACTAGGCGGTTCAAGGACCGCTAAATCGAACTCCCATCGCGACCCTAGGGGCCTCGGTGTACAAACATCTGCTGGCTACGGAAGGTGAAGAACCCAATCGCTCTAGTAGTCCATGCTATCCTACCGATGCTACCCAGTGGACGATCTCTTGCCGGATGGCCATTGGCGCAAAAATAACAATCTCCGAGTTAGTACGACACTCTCCCTTATGAAGTTTTCCACAACGGCCACACTGAGACAAGGGCGACCTCATCCGGCGAGCACTCCTACTTCCCTGAAAATCTGAAACCTGGGAGCCCTGACCTGCTCCTGAATATCCCGAAGGTCCCAAAGGCTGTGGAGGACCACTGCATCGAGGTACATAACTAGTCTGCCGAGGCGGTCCGCCTCGAAAGTCACCAAAGGACCTGCTGCGGCCCTCTTCGTTGACTTTGGTCATTCCGTCGATTTATCCGCTCCTCACATCCAGTGTATACGCTGCGTGCGGCAATGTCCATGCCCGGTGAAGAGCTACCGAACAACTCTCTGCAAGGCAATCATCGAGCCAGTAACATATCGGTGCACTCGATCCTCCATATCAAGCTACTAACGCGGGGGCGTCACGCCAATGAGTCGAACTCCACATTGTACTCCCGAACCGCACGCGCTTCGCCGTAACACCAAAAATCTGTCGGCCGAGCCCTCTCATCCGGGAGGCAAGAAATGTGCAAGAAAGGCCTCGAGAACTCGTTCCATACGCGGAAGTGCATGCTCTCCTGGACAGCTCGAGAATCAAACGATCATGCGGTATCACGCGATTGATGTGAACCTAGGGCCACCGACTCGATCTCCGATGCCTTGATCACTCTCATGATCCACAGAATCGCTTCGGATGAACTCCTGCGGATCATCCTCGTGCCTCGACCCATAAAACTCGGCGGCTTACAACTCGGAAAATCCGTAGCCTCGAACTATCCGATCTAGGGTGAACCACTGGTGCTCTCGGGCTGCTGCGTCGGCCTTTATCCTCAAGTCCGCCACAACGGCCATTAATCGGGCCACTCGCTTGTAACTCATCTCCTCTGCTCCCGGTGCGGGATCGAGGCTCAGTATTGTGGTCTCTGCATTTGCTTTCAGACTCCGCCTCTGCCTTGCCCTTGGGCGGGTTGCCTTCGCGAGGCATAATCGTAAAAACGAAACACGTCAGAGGGGTCCAATCTTATCACACAGCTCTAAGGCACGATCTCAGAATGAGAAGAATGGAAACCAATCCTAAATGTCCTATAGCCTCCTGATTATAGATGTGGTGCACAACACATCGATAATCAAGACTACTAGACACGATGCGTAGACACTTTCCGAGGATTAATCGCTCTGATACCACTTTTGTAACGACCGCCCGGGCGTTCTTCGTGCCTTACCGGGCACCCTAGCGATACATACATCAGAGAAAATCAGCGGAACATACAACATGAGTCATTATACAAGAGATATAATAAATAAACAGGCCAACCAAAGCGTTGCCTTCAAAGATATACATAAAACACGAGCAGTTTAATCCTTTTACAACCTCGCCACAACAAGATTACTACAGACCTTAAGATATACAACTATGACGGACAGGGGCCTCGCCATACCCCGAATGTACAAGAACCTACAACTCGTGAACACCTACCAAAGATAAGCCTCGAGAAACGGAGCTTCAATCTGTTGACGTGATCCTATGAGCGAGGATCCACGGCCGATGTACCTCTACTGCGGCATGAACGCAGCCCGAAGGAGGTCGATAACAGAGTACCAAGTATGTGAAATCATAATATCAGAAATGAAATCATACTAGTCTATATAAAGAAGGAGACATGTATGATGACCAAACTACGATATATAACATATAACGATATCAAGAGCGAGGACTCACGCTCCAAATTATCACTCGTGCGTGGAATTTCTTCCTCATCACGGCGATTTATGATATAACAATACCAAGGATTATACATGAACACCATGTCCCACTGTGTTATAAAACCGTGACAGACAAGTATAACTACCGATCCGACCGTACCAATAATACAATGCAACCAAAACACGGCCGACACGGGGCAAGTGCGAGCCGACTACCAGGATACCAAGGCGGTCACGCGGTGGCCGGGGCAAGTACGAGGGCTAACCACTGGGACCAAGGTCGTATCACGAAACCGTCACTATCTCGAGCGGGGCAAGTGCAGGGTCGACTACCGGATACCAAGGCCGAATCGACACGAGGCGGGGCGGTCGAGGCCGACCACCGTGGACCAAGGCGACGATAATAAACCTCATGGAGAGCTAGTCCATGGAATAACACTATCAACAGGAGCATACCCGTGGAATTCTCCATCACTGCCAGCACGTCCAAGTAAGTTCTCAACAAGTCGACCGGCCCTCTATCGAGAGACGCGGTAATACAGAAATACCACACTTGCACAACAAAGGCTATCATCACAAGCATAGGCAAGTTTCACAACAACAAGCATAGGCAAGTTTCACACAACTCAAAGTACTTTCATTTTATGCCAAAGTCGGGTTTTAACCCCAAAGTACTACATACGTTAAGTTCTTTTAAAAGAGATCCATTACTTTTATAAAAGTCACCCAATACCCGTAGTATTAGAATGACCAACCCATATTCCTTTTCAAAATCAAGTAACAACATTCTTTTCCTAAGTTCCAGTTTGCCTAGTTTCAATTACTCAAGCTTCTCATTTTCAAATGGTTTCATAGTTCATAAACTTAATCACTTGATTCCTTTTTAGAACAATTGAGTAATATATGTCGACGCGTGAGTAGGTTATTCTTGTTTACAACATTCTTATTACAATGACCATGATCTAGGAAATGTAATATCATTTTGTCTCATCTTAGTTTCTATGCAGATGGAGGTTTCTACTGGTTTTAATACAATTCATCATTATTCAATACATTTTCCTTTATTAACGCTGCAGTGGTCTGTCGATACACATTCTGATTTCCGAAATCAGTAAAACATTATCCCTTTAAATAAAATCAAGTACTCATTACTCACGAATGAGGTTTCACCCAAACATTCACATTAAAACAAATAAGTTAAGTCTCTTATCTTATAAGATCAAGTCTCTTAACTTCTAACATCAGTAAACCATTCTTAAGCCGTTATACCTAACTTCCCATAAAGCTAGTATAACTCTTAAGTTTTCAAAGCACAATACTACACTTCTTTCAAAACGATTCATAAATCTTTTGAAATACTTCAAGTTTTATCATAACGCCTGAAGCGATTATAAATCAAATCAATTATCTTTTAAAAACCACAACCCATTTTCTTACCTACATAAAGTCATTATAACCAACTTCCCATAAAGCCGTTATAACACTTTATGTTTCAAACCAATCAAATACATTAAACACATGTGCGTCTACCGTACTACATAGTTACACACATATCATGCTAGAAGAGATAGGAAGAGGTTCACATACCTCGCGACGAGTATCGACAATAAGCAAAAAGCTCCAAGTACTACAACGCACTAGCCCTTTCCACTCCTCGAGTAGAATACGCTACTCTTAGTACTTTCACCTATAAAGGCCACAAACGCTCATTAACTTTTAAACACATGTTTTCATCTTTCTACGTGAAAATTCAAAGACTCTCCCCGCATGGCGTAAATCTCCTCCTCTAACGAGGCGGCTACCAAGCCAACCAGGGGGTTTACACGCCTAACCGGACGTGTACAATTCTACACAAGTCTCTTGCAATACCCTATGTAAATTACTGATTCGATTCTTCTCTTTATTATCCTTCTATGTGATTCTGCTCAATTCTTCATTCTTCAGCTTAAGTCAAAAGACATTGCGCAAGATTAAGCTTAGTTCTATATATAGTATACTTCAACTATATATTCTAACTACATGTAATTTCCAATTACAACTAGAGGACAAGATAATTACCTCGATAAGCCCATAATTATCCAAGTTAAATGTCGATCCTTAGCAACGTTTAGCTCAACTCCGGTGCTCCATCCCGCTCCAAACAACCCTTAGAAGTTCTAACCAACTTCTACTTAAATACTTCAATCAATCAATGAAGATTTTCTTAGGGTTTGGTTTGAGACTAAAGGGACAAAGGTAGTATTTCGGACTCTACTTATAGAGGTATATTTGGGATACTACAAGGTACAAGGCTAAGGTATTTTGGGCATTATAACAATACTTGGAAGACAACTTTCTACCAAGGGGGTAGGCTCGGCTAGCACAACTAGGCTAGGGGAGGGTGTTCTCGGCCAAAGGCCACACGAAAGGGGAGGGTGAAGGCTCTGGTTTAGAGCTCACAAAGGGGAGGAGAGGGTTTCAAGACTTGGAAGTTTTGGAATGGATGAAGTCTCCACATCTAGGGGTATTTATAGCAAAACCAAAGGCCAACCAAGGGCCAAGATCCTCCCAAGTGTATAGCAAGTGTAAGGGCAAGATTAAGCCAAGTGCACCCTAAACCCTACTCCACAAAACATGGCACAAGACAAGGCACAAAACAAGGCCAAAACAAGGCACAAAATAAGGGGCCAATAGGCCTCAAACCCGTGACCAATTCGGCCAACCCAACGCCAGCAGGGGTGACAAGTGTCACCCTCCCATTGGTCCAAAACATTTCGTCTCTCGGAAAAATTCGCAAAATACTAAATGACATAGCGGAATTTTCCCTACGAAAGCGTGAAAACGTTTAAATCGAAACGACTCTCTACGGGGGTTGTGCACAAAAATTTCGAAACATGCCTAACTTAAGGCTCAAAATTCGTACGTACGTCCATACGTACATACTCTGGAAATACGGGGTATAACACTATAGTCTTCCCCTAACTCAGAAACTGGAGGCTCTGGCGCTGGGGCCTCAAAACCTGGCGCAGAAGAACTCGCTGACTGTGGCACAATATCCGGTATACCCTGGGCATGAGACCTATCAACTCTCTGAGTCTGACTGGTAGCTCTGCATCTTGTCTTGCCCTACAGGCATGTTGCCCTCCTTGGAGGCATAGTTGTAACACAATAATACGTCAGAGAGGAATTATCTTAATAACACAACTCTATGGCATGATCTTAGAGTGAGAAGAATAGAAACCAACTCCTAAATGTCCTGTAGCCTCCTGTTTATGGGTGTGGCGCGCAACACACCGATAATCAAGACTCTACTAGACACGGTTTGTAGACATTCCGAGGACTGACTGATCTGATACCACTCTGTCACGCCCCGAACCCCGGGCCCGTGACTGGTGCCCTACCTGGGCACCCTTCTACCTAACTGACACAAGTAAATCGCAGAATTAAATAACACCTTGTTTTTTTAAAAAAAAAAAAACCAACGAACATTGCAAGGGCAGAGCCGACAAGGCTGCCATATAATATACATAATAAAAGGCACTACATTGTACACGAGTCCAATCCCACATATGAATACAGACCTCTAAGAGTTTTACTGAACTATGACGGGACAAGGCCCCGCCGTACCCATAATATACCAAAGTGATAAACTCCTGAACAGATGGAGCTATCCAAAAACTCTGAGCAGGGTCCTACACCTGCAGATCACCAAATTGCGTACCTAAACCTGCGGCATGAACGCAGCCCCCCGAAGGAGGTCAGTACGAAGAATGTACCAAGTATGTGAACTGGAAATACAGTAATGAAATCATAACAGTCTATACAAAACAGGAGACATGTATGATAGCCAAACTACAGTACACAATACATAAGCAGTCATATCAAGTCAGGGACGCATGCCCTCAAAATCATTACTCAAATATAACCATGGGTCTCACGCCATAATATCAATCATGCCCGTGGAATCCTTCCTTACTGCCGGCAGTCCATGATATAATATAACATCAATAAGCACACTGAACCTTGCAATCATGAGAGTAATGCAGTCCTTTTTATCTTTTAAGTTATGTTTTTAACAATGAGACCAACTGTTCCACTTTAAGTGATAAACACACTGCACCCTTTCATTAATGAAATCACTACCGTTTCAAAACATGAAGGCCGTGCTAGTGTCAGGGTTAACCACCCTCTGTGTTATAATGCATCCTATCATGGGACTATTTCACCCGCAAGAGACTATTTCACCCGCTTAGGTCATGTGGACCCGAAATGAGTCATCGGTACACGATACTCGCATCACAGATATCTAATCCATGGCTTATATATATCCCGGGAATTTAACCCGCCCGAGTCAAATACCGACCCGCCATGAGTGTGTACCACTCACCATCATGGGGAGCTACTCCATGATATCCTTGAAACAAGTTGCCGGCCCTTTATGGAGGGACGCGGAGATGTGGAAATATGACACTTGCACGAATGTCTATTGAGTAACCCATATGCAAGAAAACCAAGATAATACCATGCCTTTACACACCAAGACAATACCATGCCTTTCCTTTTTACATAAACCAAGACAATACCATGCCTTTACACAAACCAAGACAATACCATACATTTCTTTTTACACAAACCAAGACAATTACCATGCCTTCTTTTTACATAAACCAAGACAATTACCATGTCTTCTTTTTACATAAACCAAGACAATTATCATGGCTTCTTTTTACATATACCAAGAGAAATCCTTATTTAAACAAGCCAAAGTACTATCAAGGCACAAATAGAATAATTCTCATTTAACAAGCCAAAGTACTATCAAGGCACAAATAGAATAATTCTCATTTAACAAGCCAAAGTACTATCAAGGCACAAATAGAATAATTCTCATTTAAACAAGCCAAAGTACTACGTACGTCCATTCTTTTCAAAAGACACCTTTTTATATAAAACCCCAAGATACGAACACCCGTAGTATCAAGGCATGTCTATTTTTCAAAATAAGTTACTACACCTTTTAGAAATTCATTTCAAGGCTTTGAAACCAAGTAACTTCCATTTTCACAATCTAGGCAACTCATACCTATCCATCAAAATAGACAACTCTCTTAACCTTCCATAAAGCCGTTATAACCAACTTCCCATAAAGCCGTTATAACCCTTTATGGTTTTAGACAAATTCATTCTTTTTATAACCAAGAGACTTATACTTTTAAAACCAAGTATCATATACTTTCAAATCAATTTTCTTAACTTTCAAAATACTTCAAGTCTCTTAACTTTAGAACTAAAATTTCTTAACTTTAGAAATCAAGTAGCTTATACTTTTAAATCCCAAGAAACTCACACCTTTAGAACAAGTTACTTCTCTTTAAATCATGTCATTTCTCCTCTTTTAAAACAATTAAGTAAATCACTACTTTGACTCCCCTAAAGTCATTATAACAACCTTTAGGTTTTGGAACTAAGGAACTAGCCAAAAGATTTGGAAATCACTTCCTTTTCAAGACTCTATGTACTTCAAGTAAAATACTTTCACTTTTTGAAAATCCAAACTTCATCAAGGTAATGGATTATAACAACTTCCAATTTAAACATCCAAAGTACAGTCAAGGAAGTATATAGAATAACTTCTATATTAGGCAATCCAAGTACAATCAAGGAATTGATCATTTAAGGAGTAGAACTTACTTTCTTTATCATAAGGAATCATGCTAGAAGAAGAGGAGATGGTTCACATACTTTATCGGCTTAATCCACAAGCTAAGTCGAATACACCGCACGTAGAATTGTCAACCTATAATGGCCACAACACGACTATCAACTTCTAGTTTCTAACGTAGAATAATACTAAGTATACTGTCTCTTATTCTACGGAAAATCGGGCAGCACCTCCTTTGTTTCTACATACTTTTCCACCTTTTTCAAGGCCCGATAATCAATAACCAACATGCCACATTTAAGGCTCAATACATCAACCAATGAAAGGGGATTACACGTCTTACAATACGTGTAAAATTCTGCCCCACAATTAATACCAAGTAACTTCAATATTCAAAGCCATTCTCGGCTAATATGTACAACAACACAAGTCCTTTCCAATTCTTTTTCAATCCAAGTTCTTAGGTCTAACATGTTATATAGTCATAAACAACTTTAACAACTATAATTCCTTCTTTATATAACATGTGACGACTTAAACTAATAATCAAATTGAATTGTAATCTCAAAGGCTAAACATGCTAGCTTCGGATTAGGGTTCCAATAGCCAATACACTTATCAGACTTCATACTATATACCTCATGCTTGCTAATATCCATAGCTACAACAATAAGTAATCTTAATTAGTAAAATGACTAGATTGTTACCTTTATAAGCCCTTATAAATTCCAAGATTCAAAGTCGCTCCTTAGCAATTCTTAGCTCATTTCCTTTACGCTCCAATCCGCTATTTGAAGCCTTTAGAAGTTCACAACCAACTTCTCTTCCATTTCCAATCCAAAACTATGAAAACTACTTAGGTTTTCGCCTTGCGACTAACGTGAAAACGTCGTTTTTCCGAGATCTTTCTATTGATATATCCTTACAATACCCTTAGGGACCTTGGGTTAAAGTCTTGTGAATAATGAACCAAAATTACAAAAATTTGTGTGGAAGGAACCTCAAACCCGAGAGCAACTAATGAAGAACAAGGTATCTCTAATTTGTTCTAAGTGTTGAAGACTTGCACTAGTGTGGTATATATAAAACAATGGAGGGCTTAGATCACAACACTTGTGTGACTTGGATGGAGGAGATTAAATATATAGCCAAGTGGACAAGTTGACTTAGTCAATTATCTCAAGCTTGCAAGACTTGATCTTCTACATAGGTCAATGACCATAATACCCTTGTCTTAATTTGAGCAAGTCATTGGGGGGGGGGGGGGTGATACGTGTCACCCTCCCATTCGTCCATAAAATTTCGTAACCCTCGTGGGCCCCACAAAACGTAAAATTTCTCGGGTGGGCCCCACGTGACCAAATCCGTAAAAATAAATTTCCATAATGATAATAAGTTCCATAATCCTCAAATAATGCATTTTGAGAATCCAATTCTCATCAACAAATATTTTTCCTTTCCGACGTTCGGAAGATTTTCCATCGGAAAAACAATTCTTCCTTTCGTACCAATTTTCAAGTCTTGTATTCTCGCGTCCATTCTCTTACACATGTCCTGGAATTACGGGGTGTAACAGAACGGCACCGCGGTGCTGAAGTCTTTTGTCCTGAATTGTCAACTTTCGTCCTTTTTGCCTCGGGACCCTCCTTTTGTGCCCACTTTTCGCTCCTTTTCGCCAATTTACCTTTTTGAACCGCTGTGACTCAAAAGAAAGAAAAACGACCCTAACACGACACTTATTTAAACGAAAATAGGAAAAATACTAACTAAAAGTGACTCAAAAATGTATACAAAATACGCCTAACAAATATCCTCAAACTTAACCTTTTGCTCGCCCTCGAGCAAAGATCAAAACAAAAACAAAGAAACAAAATCAAAAAGACTCAAAGACTCAAATCAAGAAGCTGCACAAGGTTACTTAGAAAAGCATGAATGTCAGTTGGGATAATATATTGGAACATACTGTCACGACCTAAACCCCGGGAAACTGCAACTGTACATATGTCCAACCCACACCTGACTACAGACCTCTAAGAGTATAACAGTAACTATGACGGGACAAGTCCCCGTCGTACCCCTGAATGTACATAAGCCTGTAATAGCAAAAATGTACAAAAAGACTAGACTCCGGGACAATGGAGCTATCTCAACAGCTGAGCAAAGATCCTAAGCACGCGGATTAGCAAACTGAGTACCTACACATGCGGGCATGAACGCATCCCCCCTAAGGGGGTCAGTACAACAGGTACTAAGTATGTAAACATAAAGTACAGTAATGAAAATCATAACTGGCCAAAGAATGACAGGGACAAGTATAAATATCAAGTACTAGATCAAACTGTGCCATATAAAATAGAGCCAATTGTACCTTTTAAACTAACATAGAGTCATGTCAACATCATGGGGCGTCGGTCCATATACTCATCAAAGGCATTTATATCTATATCAGTGTTGCGGATCGTGCAACCCGTCCCATTATATAATAGTGTTGTGGATCATGCAACCCGTCCCAATAAATATATAAGCGTTGCGGATCGTGCAACCCGTCCCAATATATGTATACAAGTGTTGCGGATCGTGCAACCCGTCTCAATAATTATACATATAACTATCATGACAACCTTGTGCAATTTAAATCACCTTTTGACTCTCAACAACATTATCTTTCAAATGAACTTTCATTTTAGTTAAACCAAGACACTATCAAGTCTTCCATTTTATAAACACCAAGGCACTAGCCTTGAAACATCAAGTCACTTACTCTTTAAAAATCAAGTTCACACTTTTAAAATCAAGTCAAGTATACTTCCAAAATCAAGTAACCTACACCTTTAAAACTAAGTGACTTATACTTTTCAAAATCAAGGCACTTTCACATCTTCCATTTTAGAGAACCCAAAGTACTATCAAGGGAATATATATAACAACTTCCATTTTAGAAAACCCAAGACCATACTATGCCTTCCAATTTAGAATTAAGATCCAATAAAACTATGTACGTCCGTCGTACACTTACTTTATACAACTAACAATACAATGGACTTTCATTTTAGAAAACCAAATATCATGCCAAAGGAGAAAGGATAGTTCACATACCTTATAGGTTACACCAACTTGACAACTAGAATACGTCTCAAGTAGTACTTCAACATATAATGACAATAACACGTCTATCAATTCTATGATACTAGTATACACTTATACTACATAATGAATCTCCTTTCATATAAAAATTCGGGCAGTACTTCCCCCGTTTATACATACTTTTCTACCTTTTAAAAGGTCAATTTCAACAATAACCAAGGCACCAACTAAGGGCACAACAAAACAACAAACAAAGGGGATTACACGCCTACTTTACGTGTAAAATTCATCCCCTTAATCCATGTAAAAACAGTCCATAAAAACAGTCCATACTTCTACGACAATGAGGGTAAAATGTGAAGCTTACAACACCTTTATAAACCCTTATTCCTTTAGGACTTACGTTAGCGATTTACCACATTGAACATGCATAATTATGACTTAATTTCCAGAATTATAACACCACAAAACAGTCCCTGAAACTGCACCACAATATCCAACAGTTTTAGGCAGTTTCGGCCAACACACCCTAAAGCCCTTTTCACAATTTCTTATAATCCAACTTGTTTATATAAACCATAACAAGTTGCAACAACATGTTTTCCTTCGTTTTAACATGCGATTAGGTACGTTAAATAACAACAATAACCAATGAAATTTAAGGCGACAAAATTGTCCCCAAATCGGTAATCACCCAAAATGTCACATAGGTTTCTTATACTCCATTTTTCATGTTACAAGTTCTTCCCCTAACTACCACAACATGTAATATATAATTACTTCAAGAGGAAGAAGAAAAATTACCAAAATCTTAGCCAAAAAACAGTCCACACACACGGCACACACTGCTTCACTTTAGCACCACTTCTTCACGTTACAAATACACATGTAACCTCTACAAGCTTGTATCCATATTTCCTTCATGTTTTTCCTTCCATAAGTTCATATACAAGCTTAGGGTTTCAAGATCTTTTCTTTCCAAAACTGTGACTTACTATATTGCAAGGTTAACTTGGCTTAGAACTTAGTCTTGGTGCTTAATCTTGGAAAGAAAATAAGTTGATCTTGTTCTTGTCTTTGGATGGTGATTTTCGAAAATCACAAGAGAAATGAGAGATATGAGGGTTTGTATGGCTGAAGATCTTTTGTTCTAAGTCTTCAAGACTTATCTATATATAATTATGTGGAGTCTTTGCAAGACAAGTGGATGGAGCACTTGCCACCCTCCTATTGGCCAAGTATTTCTCTTCACAAAAAATATTTCCACACTTAGCCATTTTTCATCCAATTTTTCGATGGCTTCAACATCCATATACCAAGACTTAATTATTTAATACTTAGTCCACAATTCTATTGGAAGGAATTCATCTACTAGAAATTAATTCTTGTTATCACATTAATCTCAGAAATTTTCCGCATAAGGAAATGTAAAAATCCTTTCCTTCAGACATTCCAATCTTATTTCTATAATCATGTTCTCACTTGGTGCTATGGAATTACGGGATGTAACACATACATAGCATGAACTTAGCAATCTAGAATTTCAAGTCAGGTATTTCGTAAATTCATTTCAATCATAATCAATGAAAGCATGAACACCTACCTTATGCATGTCAATTTCATTTAGTTATATAGGCCTGTTTACTTGTTATTCTCCACTAATCACAGACATACATTCTAGAGATCTTCAGGACTTTTCAGGGTTGTAATGTAGACTTAGGCATGGGTAGATTAAAGTAGGCATTTAGGCTCAATTTACGTACCATAAGCGTTTTTCTCATTCAACCATTTTGTCTTTTTTTTTGGTATTCTTTTCAATTCATACCTATCATTCCCCTCTTCTCTTTTTGAGAGCATGAAACAAATTCACATAGGCACCCCAAACTTAAGCATTTACATTTTTTTATTTGGGGTGCATCAACTTTTCACTCTCTTTTTGTATTTTTTTTCCACTCTTTTTCATCTCTATTTACAATTATTGCTTAAGGCACACAAGGGAATCATGAGGTGTCAAAGAAAAAAACTTATTTTAGGCTCAAAGGGGCTGACTAGGGATACAATTTACTGCATGGTAGGTAATGAAAGGTAAGAAGGGTTAACAAAGAAATATCTGAATCATCTCCCTAAACATGTATGTTAACTATTTCACCTCAAATAACAAGAAAGCATACTTCATAGATATTTTTCACAATTGACAACACATAGGCCTTACACAAGATATTCCGAATTACTAGATTTGCATGAATTTTTGGCATATCTAACTTAAGCACACAAATTTTAGCCTCTAATTCCATTACATTATCCCACTTAATTCACTAGGCGTTTCAAGCAACTACAACATGCATGATCATAAAACAAATTGACTCATATAGATACAATAAAAGACACAAAAACTCAATCAAAACGACTCAAAAACAGACATAGAGAAAATAAAACCCCCCCAAACTTAAACGACACATTGTCCCAAATGTGTAACGACTCAAAAATAATAAAAGGACGACTTACATACATACATCGACTCAAAATGGTGGAGATGTCAGCGAATACAGCATTGAGACGGTATCTGTGGGAAGGGATTTGGTGATTTAGGGCTTTTTATTTCTGAAATCGCGTTTTGGCACCGCGGTCCTGCATAATGGCACCACGGTGTCTAAAGTACTATAACCTTTCTAAAAATTCGGCATCACGGTCCTGCAAATTGGCACCGCAGTGCCGACCCGATTTCGTGTTTTCCACCCTTTTCTTCGTGCTTAATCTCCGATTCCTTCACCTGTCATCACAACACAACAAAAATACTAAAAGTGAGACTGTTCTATTTAAACTAATTGCATAATTTAAACATTGAGTTTCCTCCCAAGTAGCGCCGTCTTTAACGTCCTTTAGCCAGATGCGGGTTCCTCTTTATTGTGACTTGAAATAGATCACATAGTTGATTTGTTCCATGTCATTCAACAAGTATGGTTTCACTCTCTGTCCGTTCACTTTGAATGGTGCACCCTCTTTTCCTCTCACTTCGACTGCACCATAGGGGAACATTTTTCCCACAACAAATGGCCCTGACCATTTGGACTTCAACTTTCCTGTGAACAATCTCAGCCGTGAATTGAATAGGAGTACTTGTTTCCCAGGTTGTAGCTCTTTACGGATCAAGTTTTTGTTATGCCCCTTGACCCTCTCCTTGTAGATTTTTGCATTCTCATAGGCGTTGTTCCGAAATTCATCTAGCTCATTCAGTTGCAACAGTCTCTTCTTCCCGGTTGCTCTGGAATCCATGTTCAGCTTCTTTACTGCCCAGTACTCCCTGTGTTCCAACTCCATCGGTAGATGACATGCCTTCCCAAAGACCATCCTTTACGGTGACATTCCAATGTGAGTTTTGAAAGCTGTCCTATAGGCCCAGAGTGCATCATCTAGCTTTGTAGACCAATTCTTCCTTGAGCCATCCACTGTCTTCTCTAGTATTCTTTTCACTGCTCTATTCGAAATTTCAGCCTGCCCATTTGCTTGAGGGTGATATGGCAAAACAGTACGGTGGTAGACTCCGTAACGCGCCAGCAATGTGTCAAGATGCTTGTTGCAAAAATGACTTCCTTCATCGCTGATGAGGGCTCTTAGAGTGCCAAACCAGGTGAATATGTTTTTCTGGAGGAATTGCAAGACAGTTTTTGTCACGACCCGACCCTGCTCGCGGCGGTGCCACTACTGGCACCCTTACTGTAAACATCGAGAGATAATCATGGAACATACATGAAAGTTATAAAAAAACAAAAAAACAACGAGTTAGCGATAGGGCTACCTTCTGACATACATATCTGGCCAAAGCAGTTGCCTCCTTTCCTTTACAAACTGACCCACAATATGTGACTACAAACCTCTAAGAGTTTTTACATATCAACAGTGGCGGGACAGGGCCCCGCCATACCCCTGAATATACGATGAATCTACAACCTCAGGGGAAACCGTACCAAATGATAAGCCTACTGAGTAAATTGAGCTTATTCCCAAAACTGAACCGAGATCCTAAGAGCAAGGATCACCACCCTGTGTACCTAATACCTGCGGGCATGAACGCAGCCCCCCGAAGAGGGTCAGTACAACAGGTATCGAATATGGAACAGAAATAAGGTACAGTAAACAAATCATATCTGAAAAAAAGAATGACAGAGGAAAGTATAAAAAGAGTACATACCAGACCCTACCGTGTCATTACCATCTTATGAACTTAATCGTACCTTATTATCTTTTCCCATTTTTCAATAAAAGTTATAGTCACTTTCTTACGTACATACTTAGGAAAATCATCAAGTTTATTACCATATAACTTACTTACCTTGCATAACATAATTCGGCCCTTTATGGAGGGACGCCTATACTGCCCGGCCCAATCTGGGACGTGATAAAGTCACATAAGTCTGCCCATAGAGGTATACTGCCCGGCCCATTCCTGGGACGCGATAATGTCATATAGTCTGCCCATAAAGGTATACTGCCCGGCCCATTTCTGGGACGCGATAATGTCATATAGTCTGCCCATAAAGGTATCTTGCGACCCATTTACGGGGCGATAATGTCATATAGTCTGCCCATAAAGGTATACTGCCCGACCCATTTCTGGGACGCGATAATGTCATATAAAATCCGGGAATTTAACCCAACGTACTACGCACCTCTACTCCTTTAGAAAGACTCTTTTTCAAATAAAACTTCTCAGATACTAACAACCGTAGTATCAAGTCATATCTACCTTTCAAGACAAGTCACAATACCTTTTTAGAAATACATTTACCGGCTTCTAAATCAAGTGACTTCTTTCTTAAAAACCTTAAGCAATTGGTACCTTTAAAACAATTTGCCCTTCTTTATTTCAAATCATTTCTTTGCTTACATTACTGAAGAAAACCATTCTTTTAATCTTCCATAAAGTTGTTATAACCAACTTCCCATAAAGCCGTTATAACTCTTTATGTCTTAGGCAAATTCATTCCTTTTATAACCAAGAGACTTATACTTTCAAATCAAATCACATAGCTTTCAAAATACTTCAAGTCTCTTAACTTTTAAGAAAACAAGTTTCTTAACTTTAGAATGACAAGAAATCAATACTTTCCAAATCAAGTATTCTATACTTTTAAATCAAGTCATTTCTTCCTTTAGAAATCAAGTCCCATAACTTGAAAAATAAAATTTCTTAACCTTTTTTAAGAATTCAAGGTTCAAAGTCTTAAAAACTTCATACGTAAACTCTTTTAAATTAAGTAACATATACTTTGGTGCGTTGTGAATAAGTTATACTTATTTATAACGATCTTATTCAAGTAGCCATGATCTAGAAAATGTAATACAATTTTGTCTTATCTTAGCTTCTATGCAGATGGAGAATTCTACTTGTTTTAATATAATTAATTGTCATTACATTTTCCTTTATTAACGCTGCAATGGCTTGTTCGATACTTATTCTCATTCGTGCCGTAAATTAGCCAAGTCAACTCGACTCCAAATACTTCCTAACGACTCTTACCAACATCCCCCATAAGACTTGGTAAGAACTTAGGATTTCTTAGACGTAGTTTTTACATAGAGTAAATCAACATAACTACCTCTTAACTTCTAAGAGTAGACGAAATCATGAAATACTACTACATGTATATTTCATACATAGAATCATGCCAAAAGAAGGAAGAGGTTCACATACCTCGCGACGATTGTCGACAAGTAGCAAAATGCTCCAAAGTACTTCAACCTTGAGCTATTCCATTCTTCAAGTAGGATACGCTATACTTAGTACTTCAACCTATAATGACCATAACATGTCCATTAACCTCTAGCTTTAGACGTAGAATATTCTAAGTGCAAAGTCACTATATTCTACGGAAAATCGGACAGCACTTCCTTTGTTTCTACATACTTTGCCACCTTTTTCAAGGCCGAATTCAATAACCAAACACGCCACATTTAAGGCCCAACCAATGCAATTAACAATAGGGGATTACACGCCTACTAGACGTGTAAAATTCCGCCCCACAAAAGATATCAAACTACTAGTCCAATTCGGCCACATTGAGTACAATAACACCAATTCTTATCCAATTTCTATTTCAATCCAAGTTGTTAGCATAACATGATATCAAGTCGCAATCGATTATAACCACTATAATCTTCAAGTAATTAACATGCGACGATTCTAATAAACGACCAAATTGTAATCCAACTTCACAGGGCTTAAATGACATTTCGGATTTTAAGGCTACAATCAATCCATAATACTTAAGAAACTTCAACACATATACTTCATGCTAGCAAACATGTAAAGCTAACAACAATATATAATCTTGTAACACTTAAGAGACAAGATTATTACCTCAACGATTCTTAGTCCAACTTCAAATCCAAAGTCGCTCCCTAGAAACTTAGAGCCCCACGTTGACACTCCAATCCGCTACTTGAGACCCTTAGAACAACACCAACAATTTCCTTCAATCTTCCAACCAAAACCTAGAAAGGCAACTAGGTTTTCATCTAGCGACTAATATGAAAACTATCTTTTTCCGGGATTTTTCTATTGAGATACACTTACAATACCCTCATGAACCTTGGTTTAAAGTGTGGAGCTTATTGGACAAGAAACAAAAAAAATTCTTCTTGGAGGTGAGCTTGGCCGAGAGCACCTTAAGGTGTAGCACAATATTCTTGGAAATTTTTCTAAGTATGGAACTTGTCTTGCAATGTGGATGAATATATAAAACATTGGAGGGTCTAGATTTAAACATATGGGTGGCTTGGATGAATGGAATTAAATATCAAGCCAAGTTGGGCTCTTTGACTTAGTCAATAATGTCAAGCTTGGACTTTGCAAGACTTGATCATCTAGCTTTGGGTCAAATGACCATTTAGTCCATGACTAAATCGCCTAAGACTAACTTAAGGGAGGGTGACACGTGTCGCCCTCCGATTCGTCGCAATATATCATTTCCCGACATTTCCATAATTCTGATAAATTTTTACTAGTCTCAAATCTTATCATTTTTGAGTTCATACGTACGTTCTTATAAACATGTCCTGGAAATACGGGGTGTAACAGTTTTACTATCATTCTTTTTCGTAGCCACTGTCTCGACCCATTTGGACACATAATCCACAGCGAGAAGAATGTATTGATTCCCAAAGGACGTTGGGAACGGGCCCATGAAATCCATCCCCCACACGTCAAACAGCTCAACTTCTAAGATCCCAGTTAGGGGCATTTCATTTCTCCTTGACATATTCCTAGTTCTTTGGCAACGATCACAACCCCTCACGAAGGTGTTGGCATCCTTGAATAGGGTTGACCAATAGAATCCACTCTGCAATACCTTGGCTGATGTCCCTGATGCTCCAAAATGCCCACCACATTGCAAGGTGTGACAATGAGTGAGAATTTGGTGCATTTCATCCTCGGGTAAGCACTGCCTTATGACTTGATCAGCATAGTGCTTGTAGAGAATTGGCTCCACCCAGTAGTAATGTTTTACCTCCAAATATAACTTTTTCACCTGCTGCCTTGTCATTCCTGAAGGCAATATTTTTTCTGCAAGAAAATTAACAAAGTCAGCGAACCAAGGTAAATTTACACTGGTACTTACCCGAAATAGTTTCTCATCTGGAAAAGAGTCATTTATTTGCACATACTTGGTGTTCTGGCTCTCTACCACTTCAAGTCTTGACAAGTGATTTGCAACCACATTCTCAGTGCCCTTTTTATCGCGGATCTCCATGACAAATTCTTGTAGTATCAGCACCCATCGTATAAGCCGAGGCTTTGCATCCTTCTTAGTCATCAAATACTTAATGGCTGAGTGGTCAGTGTACACTATCACCTTATTCCCAATTAGGTATGGCCTGAATTTTTCAAATGCATATACTATGGCTAGCAGCTCTTTCTATGTCATCACATAATTTAGCTGAGCATCATTGAGAGTTTTGCTAGCATATTAAATTGACCTGAATACCTTGACAATTCTCTGTCCAAGAACTGCTCCCACTGCGTAGTCACTTGCATCGCATATCAATTCAAATAGGAGTGTTGTTACACCCCGTAACTCCAGGACATGTTTAAGAGAATGTACGTAAGGAACTCAAGACTTGAAAAATGTACGAAAGGAAGAATTGTTTTTCCGACGGAAAATCTTCCGAACGTCGGAAAGGAAAAATGTTCGTTGAAGAGAATTGGATTCTCAAAATGCATTAATTGGGGATTATGGAATGTATTATCATTATGGAAATTTATTTGTACGGATTTGGTCATGTGGGGCCCACCCGAGGAATTTTACGTTTTGTGGGGCCACGAGGTTCTGAGAATTTTATGGACGAATGAGAGGAGACACGTGGCACCCCCACATTGGTCTTGGACGAAATTGATGCAAGCGCAAAAGGGTCATTTGACCATTGTAAAGATGAGAAAGTCTTGCTAAGCTTGAGCTTGACATTGTTGACTAAGTCAAGAGCCAGTTGGCTTGATCCCTTTCATCCAAATTTAACATGTGTTGTAATCTAAGCCTTCCATTGTGTTTTATATAGTACCCTAGTGCAAGACAAGGTCTTCAACACTTAGAAAAATTTAAGAAAACTTGAGAGAGGGATATGATGCTCTCGGCTTTGAGCTCTTTTGAACAAGGAAAATTTTCAATTGTTGTCCAATATTCACAAGACTTTAACCCAAGGTCCCTAAGGGTATTTTAAGGATATCTCAATAGAAATATTTCGGAAAAACGACGTTTTTACGTTAGTCGCAAGGCGAAACCCTAAGATGTTCTTCAACTTTGAAGATGGAATTTGAAGAGGAGTTCTTCATGAGCTTCTAAGGAGTGCTTGGAGAGGATTGGAATATAAGAAAAGGAGCTAAGAATTGCTAAGGAGCGACTTTGAATCTTGGAAATTATAAGGGCTTGTAAAGGTATAATTCTTGTCGTTTTAGTAATTAAGATTACTTATTGTTGTAGCTATGGATATTAGCAAGTATGAGATATATATTATGAAGTTGATAAGTGTATTGGCTATTAGAACTCTAATCCAGAAACTAGTATGTTTAGCCCTTGAGATTTCAATTCAATTGGATTATTAGTTTAATCGTCACATGTTTTATAAGGAAGGAATTATAATTGTTAAGTTGTTTATGGCTATATAACATGTTAGGCCTAAGGAGTTGGATTGAAAAAGAATTGGAAAAGGACTTGTTGTTGTTGTATATGTTTAGTCAAGAATGGCTTTAAATATGGAACTAGTTTAGTATTAATTTGTGGGGCGGAATTTTACACGTCCTGTTAAGGCGTGTAATCCCCTTTGGTTAGCTGATTTGTTGGGCCTTAAATGTGGCGTGTTTGGTTATTGAATTCGGCCTTGAAAAAGGTGGCAAAGTATGTAGAAACAAAGCTAGTGCTGTCCGATTTTCCGTAGAATTTAGTGACTTTGCACTTAGAATATTCTTCGTTTGAAGCTAGAGGTTTAATGGACGTATTATGGCCATTATAGGTTGAAGTACTAAGTATAGCGTATTCTACTTGAAGGATGGAATAGCTATCAAGGTTGAAGTACTTTGGAGCATTTTGCTACTTGTCGATAATCGTCGCGAGGTATGTGAACCTCTTCTTTCTTTAGACATGATTCTATGTATGGAATATACATGTGGTATTATTTCATGATTTCCTTCTACTCTTAGAAGTTAAGAAGTATGTATGTTGATTTACTCTACGTAAGAGTTACGTCTAAGTTATCCTAAGTTCTTACCAAGTCTTATGGGGGATGTTGGTAAGAGTCGTTAGGAGGTATTTGGAGCCAGGTTGACTTGGCTAATTTACGGCACGAATGAGAATAAGTATCGAACACGCCATTGTAGCGTTAATAAAGGAAAATGTAATGACGATAAATTATATTAAAATAAGTAGAATTCTCCATCTGCATAGAAGCTAAGATAAGACAAAATTGTATTACATTTTCTAGATCATGGATGCTTTAATAAGATCGTTATAAACAAGTATAATCTACTCACACACATAAGGCATATGTACTTCACTTAAAGAATTTATGTTATGAAGTTTTAAGACTATGAACCTTTGACTCCTAAAAGGTTGAGAGACCTTATTTTCAAGTAATGAAACTTGATTCTTAAAGGAAGAAATGACATGATTTAAGGGAAGTAACTTGTTTTAAAAGGTGTGAGTTACTTGAGATTTAAAAGTTAAGAAACTTGATTTCTAAAGTTAAGAGACTTGAAGTATTTTGGAAGCTAAGAAAATTGATTTGAAAGTATTTGATACTTGTGTTACACCCCATAGTTCCAGAGTATGTATATGAGGACGTACGTACGAGAATACGACAGAAAAATTGGAAAGGAAGAAAGACGTGATTTTTCGACGGAAAAGTTTCCGGATTTTGTGAAGGATAAAGGTTCGTTAATGGGAATTGGATTCCCAGATTTGGTATTCAGACTTTTTGGAATATTTGAGAATTATGGAATTTTATTTCCGGAATTGGTCACGTGGGGCCCACGGGAGGAATTTACGGTTTGCGGGGCCCACTTTATTTTCGGATATTTTTTTCGGAAGTCGGAATATTTTGGACGAGTAGGGGGAGACACGTGTCACCCCCCCTTGAGGCCATGTGGGCCGATTGTTGGGTGTGTTGGACGGTTTTGAGTGCCCATTGTTATGGTGGACAAATTGTTGGCCAACTACCCACACACATGTACCCCATCCTCACCATACACTTGCTTTAATCCTAGCCATTGATTTTCCTATAAATACCCCTTTGTACAAGACTAATTCTTCATCCACACTTAAAGTTTTTCCAAGGCAAATACTCCCTCCCTCTAGTTGTTTTTCGTCCCCATCCCTCCTTGTGTAGCTCGTCCGAAACCCCCCCCCCCCCCCACTTTGTGTAGAAAATACTTCATGTATTGTTGTATAAATCCCAAATACCTTAGCCTAGTATTCCTAGTAGTAGTCCAAAGTTATTTCAAATACTAAGAGCCCGGAAAAATACTACTTTATTCCTATAGTCGCAAAAATGAAGCCCTAGAAAAATCTTCATAACTTAGATGAAGTGTTAAGAGAAGTTGTTTAGAAACTTCTAAGGGTTGCTTGGAGCGGGTTGGAGCGTAAGGAGTTGGAGCTAAACGTTGCTCAGGATCGACATAAATCTTGGATAATTTTGGGCTTATCGAGGTAAGGATCTTTATCCCCCTATTGTAATTGGATATTACATGTTGTAGTAATGTATAGTTGAGTATACTATATGTAGAATGAATATTGAAAAGGATTGAACTGTATTTACATTGGACTGTATTTACAGTAGACTTGTGTAGTATATCTGTGAAGTAGAATTGAACACGTCCGGTTAGACGTGTAATCCCCTGGGAGTTGATTGGCCTGGTAGCGGGCCTGAGTAGAGGAGGAGATTTATGTGGTTACGGGGGGGAGGTGCTGCCGAATTTTCTGTAGAATAAGGAATCTTGTATTTAGAATATTCTACGAAGAGATCTAGAAGTTGATAGACGTTTTATGGCCATTATAGGTTGAAGTACTACGAGTAGCGTATTCTACTTGAAGGGTGGAAAAGGCTAGCAAGGTTATAGTACTTGGACCATTTTGCTAATTGTCGATAACCGTCGCGAGGTATGTGAACCTCTTCCTATCTTTTCTAGCATGATTGTTGTGAACTATGTAAATGCGGTGAGCGTACATGTGCTAAATGAATTTGGTTGGTTTAAAACATAAAGTGTTATAACGGATTTATGGGAAGTTTGCTATAACAACTTTATGTAGGTAAAGAAATGGTTTGTGGTTTTTAAAAGATAAGAGACTTGACTTATAAATGACTTGATGTGAAATATTAAGGACTTGGTTTGTTTTATTGAGTTGTGAAACCGCTTTTATGAGAAATGGGTACTTGGGTTTTAAAAGGAATAATATTATATTGATTTCGGAAATGAGAATAAGTATCGAACAAACCACTGCAGCGTTAATAAAGGAAAATGTATTAACTAATTAATTACTATTAAAACCAGTAGAAACCTCCATCTGCATAGAAGCTAAGATAAGACAAAATTGTATTACATTTCCTAGATCATGGCTGCTTTATTAAGAATCATTATAAACAAACATTAATTTTCTTAAATTTCCAAAGTAAGGAACTTGATTTCTAAAAGAAAAGAGACTTGAGGAATTGAAGAGTTTTTGGTTTAAAAGAAAGACATGGTTTTGTCTTAAATTGGTTTAAAACATAAAGTGTTATAACAGCTTTATGGGAAGTTAGTTATAACGACTTTATGAAAACAAAAGAATGGTTTTATCATTAGTTTTAAAATGGTAACTTGACTTTAAAAGGAGAAGTGTTTTGGTCTAAAAAGAAGGCATAGTATTGTCTTAATTTGGTTTAAAAAGGAAAGTATGGAAGTTGTTTTGGTTTACTTAAAATGTTAGTCACTCTATTTTGATAATACGGGCATCGGGTGACCTTTGTAAAAGAAATGGATCTTTTAAAAAGAATTTAACGTCGTAGTACTTTGGGGTTAAAACACGGACTTTGGCATAAAATGAAAGTACCTTGAGTTGTGTGTAACATGCCTATGTTTGCGTGTGATAGCCTTGTCGTGCTAGTATTGTATTTCTATACCACCGTCTCTCGATGGAGGGCGGCTGATTTGTTATGATCTTACTTGGGCGTCTTGGCGGTGTGAGCATTCTACGCAGTGCAACGTGATTATTACTCGTGGACTAGCTCTCGTGAGGTTTCTTGATTCGGCAGTATCCGGTAGTTGGCTCGTGCTTTGTCACGACCCGACCTCGGGCCGTGGATCGTGCCTACCGGGCACCCTAGTGATACAACATCAGAGAAAATCAGCGGAAATAAAAACATACACATGAAACAAGATATACAATAATGAAATAAGAAAACAGGCTAACCAAAACGGTCACCTTTCTGTATATAGAGATAAAACCCGAACAATTATATCCTTTACAAACCACCGCCACAACAAAGATTACTACAGACCTCTAAGAATTTTATAACAATAATGACGGGACAGGGCCCCGCCATACCCCTGAATGTTCAAAAACCTACAATCTCAGGGAATCATACCAAAAGATAAGCCTCCGGAGAAACGGAGCTTCCCAAAACGCTGAACTGTGATCCTATGAGCGAGGATCAACAACCGGTGTACCTCTGCCTGCGGCATGAACGGCCGAAGGAGGTCGATACAACAGTACCAAGTATGTGGCGAAAATACTATAAATGAAATCATGGCGATCTATATAAACCGGAGACATGTATGATAACCAAACTACGATTTACAACATAAGCGATGCATGTCAAGTCGTGGACTCACGCCCTCAAGTCATCCTCATGCCCGTGGAACTCCTTCCTCACTGCCGGCAGTCTAGGTATAAATCGTATGATACGTATAACATGTCTCGGCCCATCCCATGAGACTCGAGGTGGAATCGCATGGTCACATTCCCGGCCCATCTTATGGACTCGGTGTCGGATCGTATGGAATACATTCCCGGTCCATCTCATGGACTCGGTGTCAAATCGTGTGGAATACATTCCCGGTCCATCCCATGGACTCGGTGTCAAATCGTGTGGAATACATTCCCGGTCCATCCCATGGACTCGGTGTCAAATCGTGTGGAATACATTCCCGGTCCATCCCATGGACTCGGTGTCAAATCGTGTGGAATACATTCCCGGTCCATCCCATGGACTCGGTGTCAAATCGTGTGGAATACATTCCCGGTCCATCCCATGGACTCGGTGTCAAATCGTGTGGAATACATTCCCGGTCCATCCCATGGACTCGGTGTCAAATCGGCCATAACATTTAAACTCTCTTTTAAGACAGATTAAGATAATACCATACTTTCCTTTTAAATCAAAACACTTTCCTTTTTAAAATCAAGTAACAACATTCTTTTCCAAAAGTTCAAGTTGCCTAATTTCAAATACTCAAGTCTTTTATTTTCGAAAGATTTCATAGTTCATAGTCTTAATCAAACAACGTAATCTCTTTTTAAAACAATTGAGTAACATATGCCTTATGTGTGAGTAGTTATTCTTGTTTATAACAATCTTATTAAATCAGCCATGATCTAGAAAATGTAATACAATTTTGTCTTATCTTAGCTTCTATGCAGATGGAGGTTTCTACTGGTTTTAATATAATTAATTATTTGTCAATACATCTTCCTTTATTAACGATGCAGTGGTTTGTTCGCTACTTATTCTCATTTCTGAAATCAGTAAATCCTTATTCTTTAAAAACCAAGTACTCATTACTCTGCCTCAATCGGAAGGAGGTTTGGGCCTTATGAATATCAAGGATTGGAACCATGCCCTGCTATCCCGGTCTATATGGCAATCCCACACAGAAGCAGACTCACTTTGGGTCCAATGGATCAACAGCTTTTATTTGAGAGGCAGTTCTTTTTGGGACTATGAGTGCGCCCTGAGACTCCCCCCTATTCAGAAAGATTTGCGGGATACGCGACAAACTTGTTTCCATCTTTGGTAGCCAAGGAGTTGCAATTGCCAGATTAGCAAAGTGTTGTACCAACGGTAAATTTGATTCAAGCCTCGCATATGAGATCTTGCGCTCTAAGCAAGATAAAAAGCCTTGGATGTCACAAATCTGGAGAGGATTCATCCCCCCTAAGTTCTCGTTCACCATGTGGATAAATTGTAGAAAGCGGTTAGCTACAAAGGACACCCTTTCCTATCTCAACCTGGAGGATAAGTCTTGTGGGTTCTGCAAGCAAGCAAATGAAATAAGAGAGCACCTCTTCTTCACATGCCCTACACGTTTGATTTGGAAAAGCATAAGAGACTGGTTGGGAATTAAGAGAGAAATGACCACTATTGAAAGTTCTCTCAAATGGATTAAAAAAGACTACCGCGGAACAGGCATCCGAGCAAAAGCAACCTTAATTGCCTTCTGCATTATGGTCTATGAGATTTGGAGGACAAGGAACACACTGCTCTTTGATGGCACAAACTCACCGGCAGAAGAGGTCATTACCAAGATTAAAACAACATCCTATAGAGTACTCTATGATTTTATCCCTTCTTGTAATGGCACGCCCGGTGACAACTCCTTACTCCCCCGTTTCTTCTTTAAATTACGTTGAGGACTGAGAACCCTCAATGATTGATTGTAGCCACTTTTCTTTCGGTTTCTAGTAATAATATTTCCATTTACCTAAAAAAAAAAAAAAAAAAAAAAAAAACGAATGAGGTTTCACAACTTTTTTTAACAAAATTCAAGTCCTTAACATTTCATAAAACGTCATTTATAAGTTAAGTCTCTTATCTTTTAAGATCAAGTCTCTTAACTTCTAAAATCAATAAACCATTCTTTTACCTACATAAAGTCGTTATAACTAAATTCCCATAAAGCTATTATAACACCTTATGTTTTAAACCAACCAAAACTCGTTTAGCACACGTACGTCTACCGTACTATATAGTTCACAACAATCATGCTAGAAAAGATAGGAAGAGGTTCACATACCTCGCGACGATTATCGACAATTAGCAAATCGCTCCAAAATCAGTAACCTCGCTAGCCTTTTCCACCCTTCAAGTAGAATACGCTACTCGTAGTCTTCAACCTATACAGCCACAAACGTCTATCAACCTCTAGATCTCTTCGTAGAATAATTCTAGATACAAGATTCCTTATTCTACGGAAAATTCGAAGATCTCCCCGCCCGAAACCACATAAATCTCCTCCTCTAACGAGGCCTGCTACCAAACCAACAATCCCAGGGGGGGGGGGTTACACGTCTAACCGGACGTGTACAATTCTACTCCACAATAATACTAAAAGTCTACTGTAAATACAGTCCTATGTAAATACAGTTCAATTCTTTATAATCATCCTTCCAATATATCTTATACTCAATTCTAAACTACTACAACATGTAATCTCCAATTACAATAGGGGGACAAAGATAATTACCTTGATAAGCCCAAAATTATCCAAGATATAAGTTGATCCTGAGCAACGTTTAGCTCCAATTCCTTACGCTCCAACCCGCTCCAAGCAACCCTTAGAAGTTTCTAAACAACTTCTCTTAACACTTCATCTAAGCTATGAAGATTTTTCTAGGGCTTCATTTTGCGACTATGGAATAAAGTAGTATTTCCGGGCTCTTATGTTGGGATTTCTGTTATACCCCGTATTTCCAGAGTATGTACGTAAGGGAATACGTACAAAAGTCTAGCCTTAAAGTTTAGGCAAAACGTTTTTTTTTGGGCACAACTCACAAAACGAATAGTTTTCCGACGAAACGTTTCCACAGCTTTCGTAGGGTAAATTCCGGCTATGCCATTTCTAATTTTTGCGGATTTTTCCGAGAGACGAAACATTTTGGACCAACGGGAGGGCGACACTTGGCACCCTCCAATTGGTGGACTTGAATCGTCCATTGGACGAATTGGAATAGCTTGGCACGTTTTTTTTGTGCCTTGGCACAAGTCAAGGAGTTGGTAGGATATTTGTGTGTAGTAAATCCTCACCCTACACTTGCCTTGCACTTGTCTTCATCTTGGCCCTTGGTTGGCCACTTCTTGACCTATAAATACCCCCTTAAGATGAAGAGTTCTTCATCCACAAATTCCATTCCAAGTCTTGAAAATCCTCTCCTCTCCCTTTGTAGCCTTTTCGTCCAAAACACCTCCCCCTCCCCGGGTGAAGGCCCTTGGCGAATACCCCTCTAGCCTAAGTGGTTTGGCCGAGGCCCCCCCTAGCCTAGCCAAAACCTACCCCCCCTCCCTTGGTAGAAAAGTTGCCTTCTTGTATTGTTATAATGCCCAAAATACCCTAGCCCAAATCCCTTAGTACTTAGTAGAAGTTGTGAAGAACTTCTAAGGTTTCCTTGGAGCATACAACTTAGGAGCAAAACCTTGCTCAGGCGCGACTTTATCTAGGATATTATTGGGCTTACCGAGGTAACTAATCCTAACCCTCTTTTGAATTAGAGATTACATACTGTAGTAGTATAAGAATAAGTATAAATACTTAGAAGAATATTGCAGAATAGAATTGAACTGTTATCACAGTAGAAGGGTTTAAAAGAAGAATAATCAAACTGTACTTACATGAATTTGTTTTCCTGATGAACTTGAGTAGCTCACGGGTAGGAAGTCTGCCCAATTTTCCGTAGGATATAGAACCCTCTGTTTAGAATCGTTTACAAAGTAGTCGAGCGTTGATAGGCGTGTCGACTATTATAGGCTGATTCTCTGCGCGCGACATATTCAACTTGGCAGGTGGTTTTCGCTGAGAAGGTATGTGATTCTTCCTAAAGCATGATATTTTACAATATATATGTAGTACGGTAGACGTACATGTGTTAACTGAATAATAACTACGGCAATGTCTTTGACTTAAGCCTGAATAATACTTACGGCAATGCCTCACGGCTTAAGCCTGAATAACACTTACAGCAATGCCTCACTTAAGCTGAATAATAAAGAAGCGAAAATATTTCAAAAGAATCTTGAATCATTTTTATGAAGAGAACTAATTGATTTTTAAAACAGAAGCTTAAGAGTTATACTAGCTTTATGGGAAGTTAAGTATAACCACTTAAGAATGATAAAAGAAACAGTTTGCCTATGTGTTTATAACAGACTTATATTAAATTGTGAAAAGAATAATAAGATGGTTTGATAAGTAGACATGATATGATGCTATGTGTGTTAGTGTCTTGTAACGTTTGTATAAGAGAGTATTCTTGTTGTGCTTATGTTGTTTAAAAATAAGCTGTTATGTTAGTGTACTATCACTCACCTCTTGACATATGCAGGGGTTAAGCTGTCCTCCGATGCGGGGTAGACTCAGGCGGTCTGGGACCATGATTCGAGAATACCTCATGCGGGTCCAGGGGACCTATGCGGAGCTACGGGAGTTCCAGGTTAGTGATGCGGGGTTATACCTCATGCGGTCTATGTGGCCATGCGGACTACGAGTCGGGGCGATGCAGAGTAGCTACCCTCGATGCGGGGTTATGTACCTATGCGGGCCTATGTGAGTGGCCTATGCGGACTCTGAGAGTCGAGATTAGGCTTGCATGGTGATACTACGGGCAATTGGCCCTGCTTCGATCATTCGCAGCCTAGAAAAGACCTGTTACAGTTTACCTATTGTTACTCTTGTTTATGATGTGGCACTATGTGCGGTCCCTTGGTTGTTTCATACATACTTGCAAAACTGATTTTAAAATGATATGTTTTCATTTAAGTATTTTTACAGTTTCATATACTTAGTACTGTTATCTTGACCTCCTTGGCTGCGTTCATCTGCGCGGTAAGGCGGCAGTGCTAGATCCACATTCTTAGGATCTCTACGTTGGTGTCGTGAGCTCCATCCTTTAGGAGGCTCTACTTTGGGTATGATCTCCTGTTGTAGATAGTTTTGTCTGATCGAGGGTATGGCGGGGCCTGTCCGCCATAGTTGTATTTTTCCTTAGAGTGCAGTAGTCATGTTATGCAGATATCGGATGTAGCTTGCTAAACCATGTTTATATATATATGCCGAAAGGCTATTTTCTCACTTAAAGCGTGTCTTATTTTATAAACTGTTTCATGTCTTGTTTTATATTTCCGCTGATTACTCTGATGTATGACTACTTGGGTGCCCGGGTAAGGCACCAGTCACGGGCACCGGAATGGGTCGTGACAAAAGTGGTATCAGAGCAGTTAATCCTCGGAAAGTATCTCTAGACCGTGTCTAGTAGAGTCTTGATTATCGGTGTGTTGTGCACCACCAATAATCGATGAGGCTATAAGATATTTAGGATTGGTTTCCATTCTTCTCACTCGAGATCGTGCTTTAGAGGCGTGTTAAAGTTGGACCCCTCTAACGTATTCCTTTTATGCGATTATGCCTCCACGTAAAACCGGGCCCGAAGGCAAAGCGTAGGAGGCGCGATCGAACGAAAGGGATTACGAGGGCTCGGGCCCGATCTATACCGCAGACGGCGAGTTCTATGGCGCCGCCGCCCGGCCCAGCGAGACCACAGTACCCACACCTCTGTCCCACGGCTGGGCGGAGAGTTAGGAGTACAAGAGATGGCCCGACTATTGGCTAGAAGTTGTGGCGAATCGAGGATAAGTGAATCACGGCGGTTCGATTCGGCTCGGCTCGTCGCACCGTGGTGCACCGATGGCGAATAGTTTGAGGCTACGAGATTTCTTGAGTTGTAGCCCGCGAGTTTTACTGGTCGAGGCGGAGGATGATCGCGAGGAGTTCATCCGTCGGCTCTGAAGGATCATGCGGGTGATCAAGGCCTCGAGGCAGTGCGTGACCTTCGTTCGCATAAGCTGCGTGATCTGCGATCGATTGGTTTGATTCATGGGAGTTATCCGGGAGAGCACGCGTCCCGGCTACTTGGGATGAGTTCTCGGAGGCTTTCCTCACTCACTTCTTGCCTCGCGGATGAGGAGGGCACGGGTGATAGATTTTTTCTGCGAGGCGAGAGGGGCCTTGTCGGGAGTACAATGTCGAGTTTGGTTCATTGGCTCGATATGTCCCGGCGTTGGTAGCTAATATGGAGGATAGGGTGCACCGCCACGCCACGGGCTAGATGACTATATGGCCGAGTCGTGTGCGGTGTTTTCCTTCACCGGGTATGGACATTACCGCATGCGAGCTCATGCTGCAGGATGTGAGGCGTAGAGACGCCGGGTTGTGACGGCAGCGAGAAGACCGGGGCGGCGGTCTTTTGGTGGCTATCGTGGTGGCGGCCTCGGCGGCGATCTGGGTGCACCACGGCCGGCTCGAGCACTCTGCACCGTCCCGGCACGGCCGAGATATTCGAGGCGCACGGGGCCCGGGACTTGCACATTGAGCGGCGAGAGGTTACGGCGATCGGGACCACCCCCCCCTCAGTGTGGCCGATGCGGTAGATCCCACTTCGGGAGTTGTGGTGCTACGGGAGTTTGTTTCAGTTGTGGCCAGCAGGGTCACTATGCGAGGAACTGTCCGACCAAGGGCAGTGCTGATGGTAAGGTCGACTACTGAGTTCTTCGCCGGGTCTTCTTTATCCCCGACAGCTACTCGCCCTGGAGGGCAAGGTACTCATGGACCAGCAGGTCGCGGCAGAGGTCGTGGCGCGGGTCCCAGTTCTTGCGGTCCTCAGAACCGCATTTATGCTTTGTCCAGCCCTATACTCTTGAGCATGATATTTTAAAAATATATATATAGTACGGTAGACGTACACGTGTTAACTGGACGTAGTTTTACGGCAATGTCTTTTGACTTAAGCCTGAATAATAAGAATCTTGAAGTCTTTCAAAAGAATTATAAAACATTTCGAAAGAGGAAGAATATTTGATTTTTAAACATAAAGCTTAAGAGTTATACTAGCTTTATGGGAAGTTAGGTATAACGACTTAAGAAAGATAAAAGGAACGGTTTTACTTATTTGTTTATCTTGTATTGACTTCTGCAAAAGTAGTAAGATGGTTTGATAAGTAAACATGTTATGATGCTACGTGGGTTAGTGTCTTGTGATGTTATTCTTGTTGTGCTTACGTTGTTAAACGTTAAGACCGTTGTACTGTTATTATATCACATACCCCCTTGACTTGTTATACCGAGGGCTTTCCACCCTTGATGCGGGTCTATACGGCCTATGCGGTCTGCGTGACTATGCAGAGCTGCGGGAGTTCCAGGATTGATCATTCCGGGTGTTTTAGCCCGATGCGGGGGATGCCCTATGCGGTCTGTGTGACTATGCGGTCTATTGAGACTATGCGGACTGCGGGAGTCCAGGAGAATGCGGGTTAGCTACCCCGTCGAGAATACCTCATGCGGTGCGTGTGTGACCTATACGGATGCGAAGTCGAGGATTAGGCACACATAATGATACTATGGGCGATTGGCCTTGCCGATCATTCGCGGCCTAGAAAAGACACATTCTGATTTACCTATTACTGCTCTTGTTTGTGATATGGCACTATGTGCACTTGAACCGATTGTAATTGCAAATGGCTTTTAAATACTTTGATTTCATTTAAGTACTTTAAAGTTTCACATACTTGGTACCTGTTGTACTGACCTCCTTCGGGGGGCTGCATTCATGCCGCAGGTAAGGGAAAGCAGGTGCTAGATCCGCATCCTTAGGATCTCTACGTTGGTGTCGGGAGCTCCATCTTCTAGGAGGCTCGACTTTTAGGTATGATCTCCTGTTGTTGTATATAGATTTGTACATTCGGGTATGGCGGGGCCTGTCCGCCATAGTTGTTTATCTTCTTAGAAGTGCGTAGTCCTATTATGCGGTTGGGATGTAGCGCTAAACTATGTTTATATATATATCGAAAAGCGACATTTTCTCACATAAAAGCGTGTCTCATTTTACAAGCTGTTTCATGTCTTGTTTTTATATTCCGTGATTACTACGATGTATGACTACTTGGGTGCGGGTAAGGCACGATCACGAGCGAGCGGTCGTGACAAAAGTGGTATCGAGCGATTAATCCTCGGAAAGTGTCTCTGAATCGTATCTAGTAGAGTCTTGATTATCGGTGTGTTGTGCACCACCAATAATCGAGAGGCTATAGGATATTTAGGATTGGTTTCCATTCTTCTCACTCGAGATCGTGCCTTAGAGGCGTGTTATAAGTTGGACCCCTCTAACGTATTCCTTTTACATGCTGATTATGCCTCCACGTAAGGCAACCGGGCCCAGAAGGGCAAGGCGTAGAGGAGGCGCTAGTAGGACCGAGAGTCACGAGGGCTCGAGGCCGATCTATACAGACGGCGAGTTCCATGACGCCGTCGGCCAGCAAAAGACCACGATGCCGAACCTCCCGCCCCACGGCTGGGCGGAGGTTAGGGTACAGGAGATGGCCCAATTGCTGGCGGGATCGTGGCGGACATGAGGATAAATTTGGATCTGGCGATTCCATTCCGTCGATGGTACCGTGGTTCACCGAGGCGGATAGTTTGAGGCTACGGGATTTCACGAGTTGTAGCCCGCGAGTTTCGGGTCGAGGCGGAGGATGATCGCGAGTTCATCCGTCGATTCTGAGAGGATTATGAGTGATCGGCGTCGGAGATCGAGTCCGTGATCTTGGTTCGCATCGCTGCATGATACCGCGATCGATTGGTTTGATCGTGGGAGTTATCCGGGAGAGCACGCGTCCCGGCTACTGGGATGAGTTCTCGGAGGCTTTTCTCACTCACTTCTTGCCTCTACGGATGAGGAGGCGGGCCGGCGATTTTTGTTCTTTGAGGCGAGAGGCGCCGATTAGGAGTACAACGTCGAGTTCGATTCTTTGGCTCGATATGTCCTGCATTGTTAGCGGATATGGAGGGCGGTGCATCGATCGCCACGGGCTAGATGATTATATGGCGAGTCTTGTGCGGGTGTGGCTCTTGACCGGCATGGACATTACCGCGTGCGAGCTCATGCACTTGGATGCGAGGCGTAGAGACGGCGGTCGACATATATCAGCGGCACAAAAAGAAGGCCAAGGCGGCCGGATCATTTGGTAGCTCGGGGTGGGCGGCCTCGGCGGCGGTCTAGATTTTCACCCGGCCGGCTCGAGCACTCAGCATCATTGTCGATGCGGCCCAGTATTCGGGGCGGTCGGGGCCCAGGACTTCAGACTTCCAGGGTAGCAAGGGTGCTTACCTATCGAGGTCTGCTAAGTGTGTCCGTTGTGGTAGATTACATTCAAGGAGCTGTAGTAGTTCTTCGGGAGCTTTCTACACTTGTGGCAAGCTGGGTCATTATGCGAGTCCGTCCGACCGAGGCGGTCACGGAGGTAGGGTCGGCGCCATGGTGCATTGCGGGTCTTCATCCCCTGATTTACACGCCTAGAGGCGGGGTACTCATGGACCAACAGGTCGCGGTAGAGGTCGTGGCGCGGGTCCCAGTTCTAGCGGTCCTCAGAACCGCATTTATGCCTTTCGGCCCGGCGAGGACGGGAGGCGTCGCCTGACGTCGTCACGGGTACTTTATCAGTTTCTGGTTATGATGTGTACGCCTTGATAGATCCGGGTTCTACTCTGTCCTATATATCTCCCCTTATTGCTAGTAGGATAGGGATAGAGCCTGAGTCCAGAGACCCTTGCGAGGTAGCTACGCGATGGATGATTCGGTGGTAGCTCGGCGGGTATATAGGGCTTGCCCAGTGTCTTTATGCAGTCGTCAGACCCTAGCCGACTTGATAGAGTTGGACATGACGGATTTCGATATGATCATGGGTATGGATTGGTTAGCTTCTTGCTACGCCAATGTAGACTGCAGGGAGAGAGTAGTTCGATTCGGTTTCTGAAGCCGGTTATTGAGTGGGAGAACATCAGACGCCAGGGTAGGTTTATTTCCTACCTCAAGGCTAGGAAGATGGTGCAGAAGGGGTATATCTACCATCTCATTCGGGTGTTTGATACTGAGGCTGCGGTACCAAATTTTGATCGATTCCATAGTCGAGAGTTCCCGGATGTGTTTCAGCACGACCTCGGTATCCTCGGAGAGGAGATAGAGTTTTGTATCGATGTCTTTGCGGACACTCGGCTATTTCTATTCCGCCATACGTAATGGCACTGCCGAGTTGAGAGAGTTGAAGGATCGGCTTAGAGATTTCTTGGAGAAGGGCTTCATCGGACCTAGTATTTCTCCGGGAGCGCGGTATTGTTCGTGAAGAAGAAGGGCGGGGCCAGCTGCGCATGTGTGTTGATCTGAGCGGTGAACAAGGTGACCATTAAACGAATACCCTTCCTGTGATTGATGATTTGTTCGACCGATTGCGAGTGCGAGATGTTTCTCAAGATTGATCGTGATCGGGCTATCATCAGTGCGAGTCGAGAAGTGGATGTCCTAGATTGCATTCGGACGTGCGGGCATTATGAGTTCGTGGTAATGTCTTTTGGGTTGACCAATGCTCGTGGTATTCATGGATTTGATGAACCGAGTGTTCAAACCATTTTGGACACGTTTGTGATAGTGTTCATTGATGATATCTTGGTTTATTCTCGCTCGAGCGAGGAGCACGCGGAGCATTGAGAATTTGTCTTGAGAGTTCTCCAGACCAGCGATTATCGCCAAGTTTTGAAGTGTGAGTTCGGTTGACCGGTGGCTTTTCTTGGGCATATTGTCGGGGTGATGGTATTCGGTGGATACGGCCAAGATTGAGGCGATCGAGTTGGCCTCGACCTCTTACTCAGCAGAGGTTCGCGATTTTGGGCCTTGCGAGTTATTATCGGTTCGTAGAAGTTTGCTTCTATCTGAACCATTGACTAGCCGACTCGGAAGGCGGCTAAGTTTGATGGTGATGCTTGTGGCGGGGTTTCATTCTTGAAGGAGATCGACGGCCGCCTCGTTCTTACTCTTCCGGAGGGTCCAGACGGCTATGCGTGTATTGTGATCGTCGGGCATCGGGTTGGGATGTGTGTTGATGCAGCGGGGCAACGTTATAGCGTCGCGATCGACGGTTTAAGAAGCATGAGGAACTACCCCCCATGATTTGGAGTTGGCAGCGGTGATTCACGCCTTGAAGATCTGGAGTCACTATTTGTATGAGGTTCATGTGGATATTTATACAGACCACAAGAGCCTCCAGTATATCTTCAGCCAGAGGAGTGAACTTACGGCGAAGGCGGTGGTTAGAGTTGCTTAAGGATTATGATGTAGATATCTGTACCACGGGAAGGCCAATGTTGTGGCAGATGCCCTTAGTCGTAGGTCGATGGGTAGCCTATCAGATGTGCAGCCGGAGAGGAGGGGCATGGTTCGTGGTTTCCATCAGTTAGCGAGCCTTGGTGTCCGTTTGATTGATTACGATAGCGATGGGGTTCGAGTTCGAGAGGTTGCGAGTCTTCCATCGTCGAGAGGTGAAGAGGCAACGATTTGAGGATCCGGTTTTGGCAGTGCGTGTCTGACTCTTCGTGAGGAAGGTTCCTTTTGAGTAGCACTTTGATGGGGTGCTAAGGTTTGAGGCGAGTTGTGTGTTCGGATGTTTGAGGACTTGGCGGAGTTCTAGGGGAAGTACACGGTAGCGCATTACTCTATCCATCCGGTCGACCAAGATGTACCACGCGACCTCGAGATCTGTGTATTGGTGGGATGACTTGAAGAGGGCGTTGCGAGTTTGTAGCTCAGTGCCCGTGTTGTCAGCAGGTGAAGATAGAGCACCAGAGGCCTGGTGGTTTGTTGCAGACGATAGAGATCCCGACCTGGAAGTGGGAGGTGATCAACATGGACTTTATCACAGGATTACCTCGCACTCCTAGGAAGCATGATTATATTTGGGTTATTGTCGGCGGTGTGAAATCAGCCCACTTTCTTCCGTCGGGGCGACCTTTTGGTGAGGATTATGCGGACTTTACATCAGAGATCGTCGATCGCATGGAGTCCCTATTTCGATCATATCGAGCAGAGCCCGGTTTATGGCTAACTTCGGAGGTCTTTCGAGAAAAGGGTTTAGGACGCAGTGAGCACGAGTCTGCATTCCATCCTCGAGCAGACGGACAGGCGGAGCGCACTATCCAGACTCTTGAGGATATGCTGCGAGCCTGTGTTATTGACTTCAGGGGTAGCTGGGAGGATCATTTAGCTCTAGTTGAGTTTGTGTATAATAATAGCTACCACTCCAGTATTCAGATGGCGCCTTATGAGGCCTTGTATGGGAGGAAGTGCAGATCGATAAATTTGGTTTGATGTGGCGAGTGCGATTAGTAGGACCAGATTTGGTGCGTGAGCGATGGATAAGGTGAAGCTTATCCAGGCGGTTGCTCGCGGCTCGAAGTCGGCAAGTCGTATGCAGATCATCGTCGTCGGGCATCTGGAGTTCGCAGTTGATGATTGGGTTTTCTGAAGGTGTCACCCATGAAGGGTGTGATGAGATTCGGGAAGAAACTTCGGCCAAGGTACATTGGGACGTATCAGATTGTCCGCAGGGTAGGCAAGGTTGCCTATGAGTTGGATCTGCCGTCCGATCTGGAGGCAGTGCATCCGGTGTTTCATGTTTCTATACTGAGGAGATGTATCGAGGATCCATCTAGAGTGCATCCGATTGACGATGTCTAGGTGACCGAGGGGTTATCGTATGAGGAGATTCCCATAGCGATAATCGATCGTCAGGTTAGGCGTCTGCGGACCAAGGACGTGGCTTCCGTCAAAGTCTTATGGCGAAACGAGCTCAGGGAGGAGATGACGTGGGATGCTGAGGAGGACATGAGGCAGAAGTATCCTCACCTATTCCCCACACCTCTAGGTAACTCACTTTCCTACTTGTAAATTTTCATTGTCATATTTGCCTAAGTGTTGTTTTGTGGCCGTATGTGGCATTTGCAAACTGTTTTAGTTATGAAGAACCTTATTGTTATCTGTCTTGGGAAGGAACATTCGAGACGAATGTTTCTAAGGAGGGGAGAATGTTATACCCCGTATTTCCTGAGTATGTACGTGAGGACGTACGTACAAAAGTTTAGCCTTAGTTAGACACTTTGGACGAAAATATTGTGCACAACACTCGAAAAGAATCGTTTTCGCGAAGCGTTTTCCAAAGCTTGCGTAGGAAAATTCGGCTATGTCATTAATAATTTTTGCGGATTTTTCCGAGAGATGAAACATTTTGGACCAACGAGAGGGTGACACTTGTCACCCTCGAGTGGGCAACAAACATGGGCTTGTTTGGACGATTTTGTGGCTTTCCTTTGGTCAAGGTTAGGTAGGATATTTTGTGTAGTAGATGGATAAGGACACTTGGGTAAATCCTCACCCTACACTTGCATAGCACTTGGCTTCATCTTGGCCATTGGTTGGCCTATAAATACCCCCCTAACTTGAAGGTTTTCTTCATCCACAAATCACTTCTCCAAGTCTTGAAAATCCTCCCCTCTTGTAGTGTTTCGTCCAAGCCTCTCCCCATACAGAAGCTTAGCGAAACACCCCTCTCCCTCTAGCCTAGTGGCTTGGCCGAGTACACCCCCTTGGTAGAAAGTTGTCTTCCAAGTATAGTTACTATTCCAAAATACCCTAGCCCAAATCCCTTATAGTATTTAAGTAGAAGTTGTGTAGAAACTTCTAAGGGTTTCTTGGAGCTATCGGAACGTGCAATTAGGAGCTAAACCTTGCTCAGGATCGATATTTAACTTGGATAATTTTGGGCTTATCGAGGTAAATACTCTTGTCCTTCTATTGTAATTGGATATTACATATAAAGATAGTTAAGACTTGAGTATAAGATATAGAAGAATATTAAAAGATAGAATTGAACTGAAATCACATCAGAAGATTAATAAAGAAGTATTGAACTGTACTTACATAGGACTGTATTTACAGTAGACTTGTGTAGCTTGACGGGTAGGGAAGTGCTGCCCAATTTTCCGTAGAATAAAGAACCCTCTGCTTAGAATAGTCTACAGAGTAGTCTAGACTTTGATAGATGTATCTGACTATTATAGGTTGATTCTCTGCGCGCGACATATTCGACTTGGCAGGTGGTTTTCGCCGAGAAGGTATGTGATTCTCCCTATACTCTTGAGCATGATATTTTAAAAATATATATATAGTACGGTAGACGTACACGTGTTAACTGGACGTAGTTTTACGGCAATGTCTTTTGACTTAAGCCTGAATAATAAGAATCTTGAAGTCTTTCAAAAGAATTATAAAACATTTGAAAGAAGAAGAATATTTGATTTTTAAGCGAAGCTTAAGAGTTATACTAGCTTTATGGGAAGTTAGGTATAACGACTTAAGAAAGATAAAAGGCGGTTTTACTTATTTGTTTATCTTGTATTGACTTCCGCAAAAGTAGTAAGATGGTTTGATAAGTAAACATGTTATGATGCTACGTGGGTTAGTGTCTTGTGATGTTATTCTTGTTGTGCTTACGTTGTTAAACGTTAAGACCGTTATCGTTATTATATCACATACCCTCTTGACTTGTTATACAGGGCTTTCCACCCTTGATGCGGTCTATACGGCTATGCGGTGCGTGTGACTATGCGGGCTGGGAGTTCGAGATTGATCATTCGGGTGTTTTAGCCGACGCGGGGATTCCTATGCGGTGCGTGTGACTACGCGGTCTATTGAGACTATGCGGTGTGGGAGTCGAGGAGAATGCCGGGTTAGCTACCCCGTCGCGAGGAATACCTCATGCGGGTGCATGTGTGACTATGCGATGCGGAAGTCGAGGATTAGGCACGCATAATGATACTATGGGCGATTGGCCTTGCCCGATCATTCGCGGCCTAGAAAAACACATTCTGATTTACCTATTATTGCTCTTGTTTGTGATATGGCACTATGTGCAATTGAATCGATTGTAATTGCAAATGGCTTTAAAATACTTTGATTTCATTTAAGTACTTTACGCTTCACATACTTGGTACTGTTGACCTCGACTGCGTTCTCTGGCCGCTCATGCCGCGGCAGCAAGGTGTGCTAGATCCACATCCTTAGGATCTTTTGCTTTGGTGTCAGGAGCTCCATCTTCTCCGGAGGCTCGACTTTTGGGTCTGATCTCCCTGTTGTTGTATATAAATTTGTACATTCAGGGTATGGCGGGGCCTGTCCGCCATAGTTGTTATCTTCTTGAAGTGCGTAGTCCTATTATGCGGTTGGGATGTAGCGCTAAACTATGTTTATATATATATGCGAAAAGCGACATTTTCTCACATAAAAGCGTGTCTCATTTTACAACTGTTTCATGTCTTGTTTTTATATTCGATTACTCGATGTATGACTACTTGGGTGCGGGTAAGGCACGATCCACGGTCCTAACGGGTCGTGACACTTCCTTGATCAAAACGAAACCCTAAAGAAAATCTTCACAGTTGGTTGAAGTATTAAGAAAAAGTTGCGTAGAACTTCTAAGGGTTATTTGGAGCGGGTTGGAGCGCTCAGAGTAGGAGCTAAACGTTGCTCAGGATCGACATTTAAACTTGGATAATTTTAGGCTTATCGAGGTAAATACTCTTGTCCTTCTATTGTAATTGGAAATTACATACTGTAGTATAGAAATGAATATAAGATTCATAGAAGAGAATTGAACTGTAATAGAAGGATATTACAGAAAAGACTTGAACTGAAATCACATCAGAAAAATATTAAAGGAGAAGATTAAACTGTACTTACATAGGACTGTATTTACAGTAGACTTGTGTAGTTTAACGGGTAGGGAAGTGCTGCCCGATTTTCCGTAGAATAGAGAACCTACTGCTTAGAATATTCTACAGAGTAGTCTAGAAGTTGATAGACTTATATAACCGTTATAGGTTGAAGTGCTGCGAGTAGCGTGTTCTACTTGAAAGGTGGACAAGGCTAGCCGGGTTATAGCGGTGGAGCGTTTTGCTAATAGTCGATAATCGTCGCGAGGTATGTGATTCTTCCTATCCTCTTGAGCATGATATTTTTAAAAGGAAATATATATAGTACGGTAGACGTACGTGTGTTAACTGAACGTGGTTTTTTTACTCCGATGTCTTTTGACTTGAGTTTAATTAATAAGAATCTGGAAGTATTTCGAAAGTATTAAGAAACCTTTTTAATGAAGAGTGATACTTGGTTTTAAAAGCTTAAGAGTTATACTAGCTTTATGGGAAGTTAGGTATAACGACGTAAGAGGAATAAAAAGAATGGTTTATTGATTGTAGAAGTTAAGAGACTTGATCTTAAAAGATAAGAGACTTGACTTAATTGAATCAATATGAATTTTGTTAAAAAGTGTGAAACCTCATTCGTGAGTAATGAGTACTTGGTTTTTAAAAGGAATAATGTTTTACTGATTTCGGAAATCAGAATAAGTATCGAACGAACCACTGCAGCGTTAGTAAAGGGAAATGTATTGACTAATTAAGTATTATTAAAAACCAGTAGAAACCTCCATCTGCATAGAAGCTAAGATGAGACAAAATGATATTACATTTCCTAGATCATGGCTGCTTTAATAAGATTGTTATGAACAAGAATAACCTACTCACACATAAGGCATATGTTTCTCAATGGTTTTGAAAGAGAATTATATTATTAAGTGATTAAGACTATGAACTACGAAACCTTTCGAAAATGAGAAACTTGAGCATTTGAAATTAGGCAAACTTGAACGTTTGGAAAATAATGTTGTTACTTGATTTTACAAAAGGAAGTGTTTTGGTTTACTTAAAAAGATAGTCACTGTATTTTTATACTACGGGTATTGTGTGACTTTTGTGAAAGAAACGGATCTTTTAAAGAGTTAATGTATGAAGTACTTTGGGGATAAAAACCCGAACTTGTTAACATAAAGTACCTTGTGTGAATAACTTGATTGTGTTGGTTTGTGATAGCCTTGTAATACTTTCTTGTTGATTTGATAAGTAAACATGTTAGGATGCTACGTGTGTTAGTATCTTGTGATGTTTGTGTAAAGGGGTTTCCCTTGATTGTGCTTATGTTGTTTAACGATAAGCTGTTATGTTAGTATTATATCACTCACCTTGACTTGATCCCGGGGGTTAAGCTGCCCTCCGATGCGGGGTAGACTCAGGCAGTCTGTGTGACTATGATTCGAGAATACCTCATGCGGGTCCAGGAGGCCTATGCGGAGCTACGAGAGTTCCAGGTTAGTGTGCGGCCTTTGTGGTCATGCGGTCTATGTGGCCATGCGGACTGTGAGTCCAGGACGATGTCGGGGAGTAGCTACCCTCGATGCGGGGAATACCTCATGCGGGCCTACGTGAGTGGCCTATGCGGAGCTGCGGGAAGTTCCAGGACTAGACGCGCACATTAGATCTGCTGCGAGTAGTGGCGGCGATCATGTGGCGGTCTAGACAGATCTCGTGATCTGATTTTATGAGCTTGTTGGTGCGTAGGTGTTAGTAGTCGGCTATGCCTTCGTACTTACCGTGCTGATTTTATTATGACACAGGTGAGACCTGGTGTTCATGTGTATTCCTTGGTGCTTTTATATCATAGACTGCCGGCAGTGAGGAAGGTATTCCACGGGCATGATTGATGTTGTAGGCGTGAGACCCATAGTTATATTTAAGTGATGACTTTGAGGGCGTGAGTCCCTGACTTGACATGACTGCTTATTTATCGTGAACTGTAGTTTGGTTATCATACATGTCTCCTGCTTTATAAAGACTACTATGATTTCATTTACAGTATTTTCAGTTTCACATACTGTACTGTTATCGACCTCGCCGGGGTGCGTTCATGCCGCAGGTAGAGGTACACCAGTCGTTGATCCTCGCTCTTAGGATCACAGTTCAGCGTTTTGGGAAGCTCCATTTCTCCGGAGGCTTATCTTTGGTATAGTCCCCTGCTGTTGCAGGTGCTTACATTCAGGGGTATGGCGGGGCCCTGTCCCGCCATTGTTGTTATATCATTATTAGAGGTATGTAGTACTGTTGTGGGCAGAGTTTGTAAAAGGGATGTAACTGTTCGGATTTAAGTTTTTATATATATATGCCGAAAGACAACTTTTCTCAGATAACTATTTCACACGTCATGTTATTTCATGTCTTGTTTTATATTTCGCTGATTACTCTGATGTATGTCTACTTGGGTGCCCGGGGTAAGGCACCAGTCACGGGCCCGGGTTCGGGTCGTGACTAAAGTGGTATCAGAGCAGTTAATCCTCGGAAAGTGTCTACAGACCGTATCTAGTAGAGTCTTGATTATCGGTGTGTTGTGCACCACACCAATAATCAGGAGGCTATAGGATATTTAGGATTGGTTTCCATTCTTCTCACTCACGAGATCGTGCTTAGCGTGTTATAAGTTGGACCTCTAACGTATTTCTTTCCGTACCGATTATGCCTCCGCGCAAGGCAACCGGGCGAAGGAAAAGCGTAGGAGGCTGCGAGTGAAACCGAGAGGGTTACGAGGGCACGTGCCCAATCATCACCTAGGGTGGTGCTTCATTCGGGGATTACGGCGACGCTAGTCCGGCGAGTTTAGCCAATGGCAGTTCCTACTGCGGCCATGATATCTGGACCTTCAGTTCCACAACCAGTAGCAGAAAGAATAGATTGCAAAGAGACGACCATGTTACTAGCTAGGGAGTTAGCAACCAGAGGGTATATTATGTATCGATTTATCACGGGTCTTGATGACTATTTGAGAGAGGGTTGTGTAAGAGTAGCTCTTCAGTTAGGCATGAGCATGGCCTGCGTACGGGCTTATGCGCGGCGAGAAGGCGTAGAGATCGGCAGATTAATCAAGGACAACGAAGAGGCCCGTCGGCGGGATCCTTTGGTAACTTTAGGCGAACCGCCTCAAAGAATTAGATATGCACCTCCGCGATGCAGTGGTCCTCCGCGGGGTTCGGGGCGTTGAGTATGCCGGAGTTGGTCAGAGCTCCAGGGCTTCTGGTTCACAGATACACGTAGGTTCTAGCCAGCCGAGTTCAGTTTTTCCTCAGTGTTCACAGTGTGGCAGGCGTCATCCCGGGGAATGTCATCTTTTAGTTTGTACTTGTTTTACCTGCGGCCTTCAGGGCCATGTGTCGAAAGGATGTCCTAGTAGGAGGGATGTAAGTAGGAGGACTCGACTTACAGTCGATTCTTGGATTCGGTGGCTCGGAGAGGAAGGGTTGTTAGCTGAGAGGCCACCCGCTCGGTGTGGCGTTGTGGTAGATGTCATTGTGAAGTGTCGTACTTCTTGACGGCTTGTTTTGCTATGCGCCCGGTGGCAGGATTGATTGAAGCAGCGGAGGGTAAACAAAGGGTCGGTATATCCTTAACCTCAGAGATTGTATGTGTGATAAGATAAGTGTATCTTAAGTGCTATGTTCAGATAGCATTGTGTTAATTGTGATTAGAAATCATGGTTAGTTAAAAGGGTAAGATTGGGGATAGGGAAAGTGTGAGCCTTAGAGTTTTATACGTAGAGACCTTAGAGGTAAGGCCATCTCGAGTAAAAGATGTATTTTTTTATGTTTGACCCTTATCGGAGTGCATAGTACACGTGAGATATGTTTGTGTGATAAGTCCCTGAGTGGTATTGCGCTAAGAAGACCACTAGGTTTTCGTGACTCGATGAGGAGATTGTTCCGGATCGGGGAACAAGAGTATTGCGCGATAGCGGGGCGGGTTGCGGACCGATTGCGGGTCAAACTGCGGCCTGCATTGTGGTGGGGTCAGTTCGAGGTGGTCGCCGGTGGTGGTCACGCGGGGTGTTAGGCCCAGTTTAGTTAACCATCGTGCGAGTTCGTGGATGCGTTCGACCGATGGTCGGGCGATGAGTCAGCCCATCTTGTCTTTTAGTCAAGACCGTTTACTCGGCAGAGGGTTATGCGAGATGTTATATCAGGAAGGTTGTAAGGCTGCACGAGGTGCCTACTTTCACCTTATGGCAGGCAGTGGAGCCCAGGTTACGGCTATTTCTTTTTCTGGAAGTTTTACCAGGCAGGGTTAGGAACTCAGGTGAGTCTCAGTATCGCATTCACCCTCGGGCCGGTGTTTTAGATTTCAGAGGTAGTTGTAAGGATTATTCGCCTTTTGGTTGAGTGTGTATTATAATAAGCTACCAGATCAGTATTCGGATATCGCCTTATGACGCCTTGTAGGGGCGGAAGTGTAAGTTGCCGGTCGATTGGTTCGATGTTGGCAAGGTTGGATAGTTGGTTCATACTTGTTTGGCGGGATGTGGATAGGGTGAAGCTTATCCGTAAGAGGTTATTGGCAGCTCGAGTCAGCGAAGTCGTGCGGATAATCGGCGGCGGCAGGTTGAGTTGAGTTGGTGGGTCTTCTTGAAGGTACCACCCCGGAAAAGGGTGTGACGAGTTTTGGAAAACAGAGGAAACTTAGCCCGAGTTACTTTGGGCCTTTTTAGATCATGTGAAGAATAGTCCAGGTTGCCTATATGTTAGCATTTGCCGTCCGACTTAGGAGGCAGTATGTCCGGTCTTTCATGTTGTTATGTTCGGAAAAGTATCGGAGATCCATCCAGAGTATTCCCAGTTAATGATGATCAAGTTGGAGGTAGTAACCCAGAGATTTTGGAAACAGAAGAAGTAACAGAAATGTGGTAAGTTATGAGAAAGAGTTCAAAGGTAAGAGAAGGGTACGACGAGTAAGGGAAGAAGCGAGCATGTGTTACGAGCATATATGTGATCATTTCTTTTGTGAAATGAAGGTGCGAAGGGAGTATCTTTTAGCCCTTGGGTGGGAGCTTTTGTAATGATGGAGGTAATTCCTCGTGGACTTGGATTAAGTATTGGCGCGTGTGTTGTTTTGTGGCCAGGTGTGGCATTGGCAGCTTGTTTAAGTTAAGAGTAACTTTATCGTTATCTGTCTTGAGAAAGAACATTCGGGATGAATGTTTCTAAGGAGGGGAGAATGTTATACCCCGTATTTCCATAGTATGTACGTGAGGGCGTACGTATAAAAGTTTAAGCCTTAAGTAGGCAAAGGGACGAAATTTGTGCACAACTAGCGAAAAGAATTGTTTTCCGACGAAACGTTTTCCGGACTTTGCGAAGGGAAAATTACGGCTATGTCATTTATTATTTTTGCGGATTTTTCCGAGAGATGAAATATTTTGGGCCAACGAGAGGGCGACACTTGTCACCCTCAAGTGGACGAAATTGTGGGCGTTTTCTTGCCCAATTTTTGGTCAAGGAGTTGGTAGGATATTTTGTAGATATTTTGTGTAGTAGATGAGCAAATGGGACCCACACACACTTGTCCAAATCTTGACCTTACACTTGCCTACCACTTGTCTCAATATTGGCCATTGGTTGGCCTATAAATACCCCCCTTAGTTGAAGAACTTCTTCATCCACACTTAGACATTTCCAAGTCTAAAAATCCCTCCCTCCCTTTGTGTAGTTTTCGTCCAAGCCTCCCCCTCTCCCTTGAGAAGGCCTTGGCCGAAACCACCCCCTCCCCCTTTGTAGTGTTCTAGCCGAGACACACCCCCCCTTCCCTTGGAATTGCTCTCGTCCAAACATACCCCCCCCCCCCTTGGTAGAAAAGTATTCTCCAAGTATTGTTACTATATCCAAATACCTTGGCCCAAATACCTTGTAGTATTCCAAGGTTACCTCTATACTAAAAGCCCAGAAATACTATTATACTTCCCTTCAGTCACAAAACGAAACCCTAAGGAAAATCTTCACAGTTGGCTGAAGTATTAAGAAGAAGTTGCGTAGAACTTCTAAGGGTTGTTTGGAGCGGGTTGGAGCACCCGGAGTAGGAGCTAAACGTTGCTCAGGATCGACATTAAAACTTGGATAATTTTGGGCTTATCGAGGTAAATACTCTTGTCCTTATATTGTAATTGGAAATTACATCGTAGGTAGTATAGAAATGAATATAAGATTCAGAGAAGAAACTGGAACTGTCATAGAAGGATATTACAGATAAGACTCGAACAGAAATCACATCCGAAGAATATTAAAGTAGAAGATTGAACTGTACTTACATAGAATGTATTCTGATGAGACTTGTGAAGTTTGTGGTAGGGAAGTCTTGCCCAATTTTCCGTAGAATCTTGTATCTAGATTTATTCTACCGAGTAGTCTAGACATTGATAGACTTGTATAACCGTTATAGGTTGAAGTACTGCGAGTAGCGTATTCTACTCGAAGGGTGGAAAAGGATAGCAGGATTACAGTACTTTGGAGCTACTTGCTAATAGTCGATAAATCGTCGCGAGGTATGTGATTCTTCCTATCCTCTTGAGCATGATATTTTAAAAGAATATATACTGATGCGGTAGACGACGTGTGTTAATCGACGTAGTTTTACTCGATGTCTTTTGACTTGAGTCTAAATAATAAGAATCTTGAAGTATTTCAAAAGAATTAAGAACCGTTTTTGAAAGAAGAGTAATACTTGGTTTTAAAAGCTTAAGAGTTATACTAGCTTTATGGGAAGTTAGGTATAACGACTTAAGAGAGATAAAAAGAATGGTTTATTGATTTTAGAAGTTAAGAGACTTGATCTTAAAAGATAAGAGACTTGACTTAATTGAATTAATATGAATTTTGTTAAAAAGTGTGAAACCTCATTCGTGAGTAATGAGTACTTGGTTTTTAAAAGGAATAATGTCTTACTGATTTCGGAAATCAGAATAAGTATCGAACAAACCACAGCAGCGCTAATAAAGGGAAATGTTTTGACTAATTAAGTATTATTAAAACCAGTAGAAACCTCCATCTGCATAGAAGCTAAGATGAGACAAAATGATATTACATTTCCTAGATCATGGCTGCTTTAATAAGATTGTTATGAACAAGAATAACCTACTCACACATAAGGCATATGTTTCTCAATGGTTTTGAAAGAGAATTATATTATTAAGTGATTAAGACTATGAACTACGAAACCTTTCGAAAATGAGAAACTTGAGCATTTGAAATTAGGCAAACTTGAACGTTTGGAAAATAATGTTGTTACTTGATTTTACAAAAGGAAGTGTTTTGGTTTACTTAAAAAGATAGTCACTCTATTTTTATACTACGGGTATTGTGTGACTTTTGTGAAAGAAGCGGATCTTTTAAAGAGTTAATGTATGAAGTACTTTGGGGATAAAAACCCGAACTTGTTAACATAAAGTACCTTGTGTGAATAACTTGATTGTGTTGGTTTGTGATAGCCTTGTAATATTTTCTTGTTGATTTGATAAGTAAACATGTTAGGATGCTACGTGTGTTAGTATCTTGTGATGTTTGTGTAAAGGGGTTTCCCTTGATTGTGCTTATGTTGTTTAACGATAATCTTTTAAGTTAGTATTATATCACTCACCTTGACTTGATCCGGGGTTAAAGCGCCTCCGTCGCGGGTAGACTCGAGCGATCTGTGAGACTATGATACCAGAATACCTCATGCGCGTCCAGGGGGCCTATGCGGAGCTACGAGAGTTCCAGGTAAGTGTGCGGCCATTGAGGTCATGCGGTCTATGTGGCAATGCGGTGCGAGTCGGGCGACGCGGGAGTATCTACACTCGATGCGGGGAATACCTCATGCGGGCCTACGTGAGTGGCCTATGCGGAGCTGCGGGAAGTTCTAGGACTAGACGCACACATTAGATCTTGCGGCGAGTGGCGGCCGATCATGTGGCGGTCAGACAGATCTCGTGTCTGATACGCTTTATGACCTTGTTGATGCGTAGGTGTTAGTAGTCGGCTATGCCTTCGCATTTACCGTGACGGTTTTATTATGACACAGTGAGACACGGTGTTCATGTGTATTCCTTGGTGCTTTTATATCATAGGCTGGCGGTGAGGAAGGTATTCCACGGGCATGATTGATGTTGTGGCGTGAGACCCATAGTTATATTTGAGTGATGACTTTGAGGCGTGAGTCAGTGACTTGACATATTCGCTTATTTATCGTGTCTTGTAGTTTGGTTATCATACATGTCTCTGCTTTATATAGACTACTATGATTTCATTTCTGATATTTTGATTCACATACTTGGTACTGTTATCGACCTCGCTTGAAGCTGCGTTCATCCGCGGTAGAGTACACGATCATCGATCCTCGCTCTTAGGATCACAGTTCAGCGTTTTGGGAAGCTCCGTTTCTCGGAGGCTTATCTTTGGTATAGTCCTGCATTGCAGTGCTTACGATCGAGGTATGGCGGGGCCCTGTCCCGTCGGTGTTGTTGTAAAACTCTTAGAGGTCTGTAGTCCTGTTGTAAAGTTGGGATGTAACTGTTCGGATTTAAGTTTTTATTTATATATGCCGAAAGACAACTTTTCTCAGATAACTGTTTCATATTTCATGTCTTGTTTTATAATCCGCTGATTACTCTGATGTATGTCTACTTGGGTGCAGGGTAAGGCACGATCCGGGCGAGTTCGGTCGTGACAATATCACTCACCTTGACTTGATCCGGGGTTAAGGCGCCTCCGTCACGGGGTAGACTTCGAGCGATGCGTGTGACTATGATTCGAGAATACCTCATGCGGGTCCAGGGGGCCTATGCGGAGCTACGAGAGTTCCAGGTTAGTGTGCGGCCTTTGTGGTCATGCGGTCTCTGTGGCCATGCGGACTGCGAGTCCAGGACGATGCCGGGGAGTAGCTACCCTCGATGCGGGGAATACCTCATGCGGACCTATATGAGTGGCCTATGCAGAGCTGCGGGAAGTTCCAGACTAGGCGCGCATTAGATCTGCGGGCGAGTGGCGAGCGATCATGTGGCGGTGCAGACGGATCTCATGATCTGATTTATGACCTTGTTGGTGCGTGGTTTTAGTAGTCGGCTATGCCTTCGTACTTACCCGTCACGGTTATATTATGACACAGTGGGACACGGTGTTCATGTATTCCTCGGTGCTTTTATATCATGATCGGCGGTGAGGAAGGTATTCCACGGGCATGATTGATGTTGTAGGCGTGAGACCCATAGTTATATTTGAGTGATGACTTTGAGGCGTGAGTCCGTGACTTGACATATTTGCTTATTTATCGTGATCGTAGTTTGGTTATCATACATGTCTCTGCTTTATAAAGACTACTATGATTTCATTTCTGATATTTTGATTTCACATACTTGGTACTGTTATGCGACCTCGCCCGGGCTGCGTTAATCATGCGGTAGAGGTACACGATCATCGATCCTCGCTCTTAGGATCACGATTCGGCGTTTTGGGAAGCTCCGTTTCTCGGAGGCTTATCTTTCGTATAGTCCTGCTGTTGCAGTGCTTACATTCAGGGTATGACGGGGCCTGTCGCCATTGTTGTTATATCATTATTAAGTGCAGTAATGCTTGTTGTGGGACTTTGTAAAAGGGATGTAACTGTTCGGATTTAAGTTTTTATATATATATGCCGAAAGGCAACTTTTCTCAGATAACTATTTCACACTTCATGTTATTTCATGTCTTGTTTTATATTCCGCTGATTACTCTGATGTATGTCTACTTGGGTGCCCGGGGTAAGGCACCAGTCACGGGCCCGGGTTCGGGTCGTGACATTATCGTAGACTACCGGCAGTGAGGAAGGTGTTCCACGGGCATGATTGATGTTGCGGGCATGAGACCCATAGTTATATTTGAGTGATGACTTTGAGGGCGTGAGTCCCTGACTTGACGTGACTGCTTACATATTATGTACTGTAGTTTGGTTATCATATATGTCTCCTGTTTTATATAGACTACTATGATTTCATTAAAGTATCTTCAGTTTCACATACTTGGTACCTGTTGTACTGACCTCCTTCGGGGGGCTGCGTTCATGCCGCAGGTAGAGGTACATCGGTTGTTGATCCTCGCTCATAGGATCACAGTTCAGCGTATTGGGAAGCTCCGTTTCTCTGGAGGCTTATCTTTTGGTATGTTTCCCTGAGTTGTAGGTTCTTGTACATTCAGGGGTATGGCGGGGCCCTGTCCCGTCATAGTTGTTGTTACACTCTTAGAGGTATGTAGTACTGTTGTGGGCAGGGTTGTAAAGGATGTAACTGTTCAAATTTCTGTATATATATGCAAAAAGGCAACCGTTTTGGTTAGCCTGTTTTCTTTTATCTTGTTTCATATTTGTATGTTTTATTTCCGCTGGTTTTTCTCTGATGTTGTATCACTAAGGTGCCCGGGGTAAGGCACCAGTCGCGGGCCCGTGGTCGGGTCGTGACAACTTGGTTTTAAAAGTATAAGTCTCTTGGATGAAAAAGGAATGAAATTGTCTAAAACCATAAAGGGTTATAACGGTTTTATGGAAAGTTGGTTATAACGGCTTTATGAAAGGTTAAGAGAATGGTTTCCTCTAATAATGTAAGTAAAGGAGTAACTTGAAATAAGGAAGGGTATTTTGATTTAAAGGTATCACTTGCTTAAAGTTTTAAAATAAGGGTCACTTGATTTAGAAAGCAGAAACGTATTTCTAAAAGTGTAGTGACTTATGTGAAATGTAAACAAGCCTTGATACTACGGGTGTTAGTATCTTGGGGTTTTATATGAAAAGGAACCTTTTGAAAAGAATGGAAGTACGTAGTACTTTGGGTTAAATTCCCGGATTTTTATGTGTGAAACGAAAGTGCCACGAGTTATAAAAATGGAGGTCTAAAGGTTTAATGAACTTGCCTATGTTTGCTTGTGATAGCTTTGAGTGCAAGTATTATTTGTTTACGTTGTCGTGACTCTCAGTTGGAGGGTCGGCTGTCTTGTTGTAAGTTTACTTGGGCGCAAGCGGTGATGTGGGATTCCGGGTATGCTTCCATTATGATTGATCCTTGGACACGCTTATACGATGTGGGATTAGGGGCATGTGACCGGAGGCGGGTTAGATTCGGTTGTTTTATTACCCATGGACAAGCTTATACGATGAGGATTAGGGCATGCGACCATGCTATGACGATTATTACTCCACGGGCTAGCTCCCGTGAAGACATGTACCGCGATGAGGATTAGGGGCATGTTATATTATTACTCCATGGGCTAGCTCCCTGAAGACTGCACCTATGTTATGGCCATGCTTATACGATGAGGATTAGGGGCATGCGGCACGTTATATATATATATATATATATATATATATATTGTATATATGTACGCCCGACGGTGAGGTAGGATGCCAGGCGCGTCACGTGGTTATATGTTACACCTACGGTATCGGCAGTGATGTGGGATTCCACGGGCAGGAGATATATATATGTATTGTGTATGTGTACGCCGACAGTGAGGTAGGATGCCACGGGCGCGTCACATGGTTATATGTTACACTTATGACTGTCGGCAGTGATGGGGGATTCCACAGGCACGCTTTGATATTTGTGTGATTTGATCACGTCCCAGATTGGGTCGGGTAGTATATGTGCCCTCCATAAAGGGCCGGATTATGTTATGAAAGATAAGTAAGTTATATGGTAATGAACTTAATGATTTCTCCTAAGTATGTACGTAAGATTTGGCTATAACTCTTAATGGAATGGAAAAGATAATGATGTGCAATTAAGTTCATGATATGGTAATGACACGGTAGGATCTGATATGTACTCTTTTTATACTTGCCCCTGTCATTCTTTTGTACAGTTATGATTTGTTTACTGTACCTTATTTACATTCCATATTAAATTTTTGTTATCGGACCTCCTTGAAGTGCGTTCATGTCCGCGAGTTTAGGTACGATTGTGGATCCATGACTTAGGATCTGATTCAGCATTTTGAGATGACTCGATGTTCGGAGTTGTCATGGCTATGTATATTCGAAGTGCGGTGGGGCCTTGTCGTCATAGTATTTGTTCAAATCTTAGAGTGCATGTATTCATCCGTAATTTGGGTGGCTAGAGTTGTTTTTACATTGTTAAACAGTGTAGACCCTTTCGGGTAATTTTTATGATTATGGCAGCCTTATCGGCTTGGCCTTGGTTTTAAAAAAAAAAGTGTGTTATTTATCTTCCGCAGTTCTTTATGTTGTATGATTAGAAGGGTGCTCAGGTAGGGCACCAGTCGCGGCCCGGGGTCGGGTCGTGACAAGTGTCCAGTCAGGTGCAGTGACTATCGGTGCTGAGGTTAGCCTCTCCTTAAGTGTCTGAAAGGCAGTCAGACATTCTTCATAGAATTTAAATGCAACCCCATTCATCAACAAGGTGGACAGAGGTTTAGAGATCTTTGAGAATTCCTTAATGAATCTTCTGTAGAAACCAGCGTGCCCAAGAAAACTTCTGATCTCTTTTATCGATACTGGAGGTGGCAGATTTTCGATCACTGAAACCTTAGCCTTGTCTACCTCAATGCCTTTGCTGGAAATCTTGTGGCCAAGAACGATACCTTCTTGCACCATAAAGTGACACTTCTCCCAGTTCAGCACCAGATTCGAGTCTTTGCACCGCTGCTACACTTCTTCTAAATGCTTTAAGCATTCGTCAAAGGAGGACCCAAAAATAGAAAAATCATCCATGAAGATTTCTATAGTCCTCTCCACCATGTCAGAAAAGATAGCCATCATACAATGCTGAAAGGTGGCGGGTGCATTGCAAAGCCCAAATGACATTCTCCTTAAAGCAAACGTACCAAAGGGGCATGTGAAGGTTTTCTTCTCCTGATCTTCTGGAGAGATGGCGATTTGATGATACCCTGAATAACCATCCAGGAAGAAATAGTAGTTGTGTCCTGAAAGCCTGTCAAGCATTTGGTCAAGAAAAGGCAAAGGAAAATGATCCTTCCTGGTTGCTTTGTTCAACTTGCGGTAGTCAATACACATTCTCCATGTTGTAGTTGTTCTGGATGGAATAAGCTCATTTTTTTCGTTAGTCACCACAATAATGCCACCTTTCTTGGGTACCATTTGCACAAGGTTTACCCATGCACTGTTAGAGATAGGATAAATCACCGCAGCATCGAGCCATTTCAGGATTTGTTTTCTCACCACCTCTTTTATGGTTGGATTTAGTCTCCTTTGTGCCTCAATGGAGGGTATGCTCTCATCTTCTAGAGTAATTTTGTGCATTACTGTAGAAGGACTTATCCCTCTAATGTCTGCCAGTGCCACCCAATCGCGAGCTTGTGAGCCCTCAATACTCTCAACAGTTTTTCAACCTCCACTTTTGATAGATGACATGATACGATCACTGGTAAGGAGTGGTTTTCACCTAGATATTGATAGTGCAAATGATCTGGCAGAGTTTTCAACTCTAGTTCTGGAGCTTTTTCTGTGGATGACACTGGTCTCTCTGGCATGGTTCCTAGCTCCTCATATTTTCTTTTATAGCCGGGATCATGTGAATCCAACTAATTCGCATACTCCCTCCATTCTGTGTCATTACCAATATCCTCATCCCATTGTGTCATCACCACTTCAAGAGCATCTGCACTCCTGAACCCGTTTTCAGAAACTGCTTTATCAAACACATCAATAGCATAGCAGTTATCACTTGCCCTTGGGTAGGTTGCTGCCCTGAATACATTGAAAATCACTTCTTCTCCCTGAGCACGAAGTCTCAACTCACCTTTCTGAACATTAATGAGTGTCTGTCCCGTGGATAAGAATGGCCTGCCAAGGGTGATGGGCATCTCTTCATCTTCTTCCATGTACAGGATGATGAAATCAGCGGGGAAGATAAACTTGTCCACCTTAACCAACACATCCTCGATTATTCCTCTAGGGTAGACGATGGAGCGATCTGCTAGTTGTATGGTATGATTGTGGGTCTTGCTTACCCCACTCCAAGTTTGCAGAACACAGAATAGGGCATCAAATTTATGTTGGCCCCCAGATCACATAGAGCCTGCTGACATTCAAACTTTCCTATAATGCAAGGGATGGTGAAAAATTTCCGGATCTTTCAGCTTATGAGGTAACTTTCTATGTAGAATGGCACTGCATTCCTCAGTCAACGCCACCGTTTCATACTCCTCCAACCTCCTCTTTTTACAGAGGATCTCCTTCATGAACTTCACATAACTCGGCATTTGTTTAAAGGCTTCATCAAATGGAATGTTGATGTGCAGTTTTTTAAAGACCTCCAGAAACTTAGAAAACTGCTTGTCAAGAGAATTCTTTCTAAGTTTCTGAGGATATGGTATCTTCACCTGCGGTGTGTCAATGACTACTGGTGGTGATCTTTGGTCCGCATGAGTATCTTCTATGATCACTGCATCTTCGGGCTCCCTCACCTCACTGGGTTCACCCTCTTTTTCAGGACATATTGGGGATGAACTTGTCTCAATTTGTTTTCCACTCATCACATCAATTGCTTGGCACTACTCTTGTGGGTCTGTACCAGTATTGCTAGGGTTGTTCCCTTGCATACCGTTTCTCAGCTTGCTAGCTAGCTGTCCCAGTTGCATCTCTAGATTCCTGATGGATAATCTTATTTCCTCCATGAGTTGGTTCTAGGCATTTGAGAGTGCCCAAAGAACTGCTCTCATGTCATCTAGCCTTCCTGATGGGGCCTGATCCTGTGGTGGATGAGTTAGTCCTTGAGGATTCTGGAACTCGGTGAGCCTAAATAAGGCTTCCTGCAGCTCATTTCGCTCCTCTTGCGGAGCCTGTGGTCTAAGTTGCTGCGGTGGACAAAGGTCATAGTCCTGAAGCCCTTGATAGTGATAGTCCATGTACCTATATTTGACCTTACCTGCAAGATTACACAAATAATAAAAAGTGATAAAAAGATGCTCTCAGAACAAGTTGGGAGTGACCAAATAAGAAATTAAAAATAGATGGTTCGATATTAGAAGTACGCCAGTCCCCGACAACAGCTCCAAAAACTTGTTAGGACCGTGTCCAATTATTCACGCAAGTGTACGTATCGTTCACAAGTAATATAGTCTGTAAGACCGAGTTGATCATCCACAGAGACTGGTTTCTAATTACCGAACATCTATTCTAGATTATCTATTTGGAAAATGATATTTGATTTGGGTTTTTATCTAACTACTAGAATAATTTCGAGAATTAATCTAAATGCTTGGGGTTTAATCATTCATGAAGGAATTAGGGCTTCCAGAATCCTCGACTATCCACTCTATTCAATCCTTAATGCAACTAGAATGACTTCTTCTTCTACGTTAAGATAGCGGCTAACTAGATTGTCTTATATTCCGGTTAGGATATATAATCGCTCAACCCCAGTGCAGAACCCTTCTATATTTCTATGATAGGATTTACCACATAGGAGGATTAAAAACAGTAACCTACAATGCTACAAGTATCGGGGTACTTTCGTCCGCGATTTTAACTTATGTCTATTCAATTACAGCATATCCAAATCTCTGCTCTCGGTTATTGATTTGAAATCATATAGGTTATGATAATTAGTGATCAATTAACTATCAAACATTCATACCAATTATTGAATAAATCTTAATCAAGTGAAGAAGAAATCAAAATAATGCATTAAGTCATGAGATAGAGTTTCAAGCGATTCAAAAGGAAAGCCCTAATAAAAAATTTAGCTCCTAGCCATAGTCACGCTAAGAACTAATACAATTCCAAACATAAACTGAATTAAAAAGAAAGAAAGGAAAGTACTGCGAACTAAAGTCTCCAATTGTAGCTTTCAATCCTTGCCCTGTGATGTGTTGTGTGTTAGAATGACCAACTCCCCTCACTAGACTAATCCCTAGGGCTTAAGTATGTTGCAAATTTTGTGCCCTATGGACCCTTCTGTCCTTGGCCAAATTTACTTCGTATCTGAAATTCCCCGCATTGGCACCATGATCTGTAAGTGGCAGCGATGCGAAAGTCTGCAACCTCTCGGTAATTATGGCACGCTGATCCGTATGAGCAGCTGCGGCTCAAGTCTTTTGTCCTGAATTGCCAACTTTCGTCCTTTTTGCCACGGGACCCTCCTTTTGTGCCCACATTTCGCTCATTTTCGCCAGTTTGCCTTTTTGAACCGCTGTGACTCAAAATAAAGAAAAAAGACCCTAACAAGACACTTATTTAAACGAAAATGGGAAAAATACTAACTAAAATGACTCAAAAAAGATATACAAAATACGCCTAACACTATTCTAGAAGGAAAATAAAAGGACAAAAACTAAGGCTAATCGGCTGAAATGGGAACACGGAAAGGGGTAGGTTGGCTTGGGTAGCAAGTCGGCCTTCGGTCTTTGTGAACATAGTGTGAATGAAGTTGGTATTTCTTGGAGATGCATCTTGACTTCTCCAATCTTCATCTTCTTGGGATCAATTTAGAAGCTTCCATTCTTTGTACTTGCTTGGTCAACCATTTCGTCTAACCTCTTCATCTCCACTTGGAAGAAATTTGAAGACTCTAATGTGTCATGAACTAATTGGTTCATGAATGGTCTTCTTGGAAGCCGTAGATTTTAGAACATTCTTGTCCTTGCCACTTTGTCATCTTACCCTCTTCTCGTCCTTGTCACTTGTATGAAAAACTCTCGGCCTTGGCACATTCTTAAATAGCTCATTAAATATGCCCTAATGACAACTAATAGCTAAGCTAAGAACTAAAGGAAAACAATAAGCTAAAAGAAATGCATAGTCTCGGCCAAGACCAACAAGAAGGCCGAAAATACAAGGTCCTCTTGACCCTTCACGTAACAACTCCAATTATACTCCATTTTCCATGATATATTAGGCATGTACGTGTATGTTGACGGGTCATCGTTGGTACTCTTAGTAAAGCATTCCTCGACTTGGGTTGAGAGTTTAAATCTGCGGTCTTTCTTTCATCAATCTCCCCTTCTTTGAAAGAATTTGTCCTCAAATTTGTGCCGTCTAAATGTGAGGACACTTCATAACAAGGAAAATATCGATCCACATACAAGGAAAATTGTTTTGACTTTATATGATGCCCGTATTGGAGCAATGATCCCACCATATCGTAGTCCTTACCATGAGGGACATAATCGAACCATGTATCACTCAATTTTTCCCTGGTGGTTCCTTTGTCTTGAACTAAGATGGTGACAATGTCGATCCCACTAGTTTCATGTTCAAGCATAGTTAACCTCACGAGACTTCAGGAAAATGTATCCGATATTAAATCGGACTCACCATTTTTTAGCTTTGACATCATGTTATTGTTACACCCCATAGTTCAGGTCATGCGTATGAGAGCATACGAAAGGGAGTAAGACTTAAAATTTTCGAAAGATAGGTTGACGGATTGTTTCGGACGGGTTTTAGTCAACTTTGAGTTGGTGTATGTCCAGTTACCTTGAGAGTTCCTAGGTGTTTCAAAGGCCTAGTACGTAGTTCGTTGAGTCGAGTTTCCAACGCAACCGACCGTTCTTCGATAGGACGTCGGAGTAGAAAGTTATGGGAGTTACAAGTTCAGAGCGCAGCCAAGTCGAAAGGTGTATTCGGTCAGGGGCTACGGAGCCGCGGCGCCGGATGCAGGGACGCGCCCGGTTGTCGAGGAGCGCTGAAGTTGCAGTGTGGCGCCGGAAGCGAGGGCAGCGCGGAAGTTCTGTAGGGTTGCGGAAGATTCAGCGCCGCGGCGGGATTTCTGGCGGAATAACTGAGAAAAACAAATATTTTCTTTTAAAAAGGCCATGGGAGGGTGACAAGGGTCCCCCCCCCCCATCTGATTTTGCATGCACTACTTATTGACCAAGTCTTGAAGACTTGGTCATTCTTCAAGTTCCTCTCTCTCTAAAGCTAAAAACTCTCCCTTCTCTCTAGAATTTCAAGAGGTAAGCTTAAGGAAAATCTGAAAAGTGTGGCAAGAAGGAAGCTTGTTGGCTAGCTTGTAAGAATTGTTGTGGTGGTGTTTTTGGAAAGGAGGATAGCAAACTTGTTGGGATAATTTGGCTAAAGCTCTAAGGTAACAATTCCTTCTCCCCTTGTTGGTTTTTGGTATTGCATGTGAAGGAGGAAGAATTTGTAGTTGAAAATATTGCTCTTAGTTAAATTGCATGTAAGAAATATGGTTTGGACATGAAAGAATTGGACAAGTAGGTTATGTAAGCATGTTGTAGCCAAAATACTACTTTAAACTTGTTAAGATAATTGTTTTACATTGTGGGGCAGAATTTTACACACCTAAGATTAGGTGTGTAATCCCCTTTGAAATGTTTGGATTGTTGGGCCTTAAATGTGACGTTTGGATGTTGAATTCGGACCTTGAAAAGGTGGCAATGTATATAGAAACAAAGGAAATGTTGCCCGATTTTCCGTAGATTTAGTGACTTTACACTTGGGATATTCTACGTTGTAGCTAGAGGTTAATAAAAGTATTGTGGTCATTATAGGTTGATGTACTACGTGCTGAATTTATATATTGGTCTTAGAAAGTGGATTGATCCGAAGAGGTATGTGATTCTTCCTATTCTCTTGAGCATGATTATTTGTGAAATATATAGTGCGGTAGACGCACGTGTGTTAAAGAAGTTTGATTTCTTTTTTTTTTGTGTCCTTGACTTGATTCTAAAGTTAAGTGACTTACTATGAAATGTTAAGGACTTGAATTGTGTTAAAAAGTTGTGAAACCTCATTCGTGAGTAATGGGTACTTGGTCTTTAAAAGAATGAAATTATCTTGATTTCGGAAATATGAGTAGTTGTCCTTGGTTGGTTTAAAATGTAAAGTGTTATAATAGCTTTATGGGAAGTTAGTTATAACGACTTTATGAAAACGAAAGAATGGTTCTATCATTGGATTTAAAACGGTAACTTGATATTTTTAAGAAGTTACGAGGCTTAAACCATTTTGAAAAGTATATTGTTACTTGACTTTCAAAAGAAGAAGTGTTTTTGTTTAAAAGGAAGACATGGTATTTGTCACGACCCGACCCCGGGCATGGCGGTGCCCTACTGGCACCCTATTCGTATACATCGAGAGAATAGCGTGAACATACACAACATAAACACAGGTGTAAACAATATAACAACACAGACTAGCCGATAAGGCCGCCTTCCATAATATAAACAAAGTCAAAAGTACAACTTTACAACTCAGTTCTTACAGCCCAACCACATATGTGAATACAGACCTCTAGGAATAACAACTGTGGCGGGACAGGGCCCCGCCATACCCCTGAATGTACATAAATCTACAACATCAGGGAAAGACTGTACCAAAAGAGAGACAAGCCTCCGGAGAATGGAGCTTCTGACGTCTGATAAGGATCCTAAGAGTGAGGATCCACCACCTTACCGCTTCCTGCGGCATGAGCGGCCCAGAAGAAGTTCGATTACAATATGTACTAAGTATGTAAAGCGGAAATGCTGTAATTACAACATAAGTTTAAAAGAAAGTCGCAGACATGTATGATAACAAAATTACGATGCGATTGCCTTACTATGATGAGTACATCAAGAGAATACGTCTAACATCACAATAGCGATCTCCGATCATATCATGGGTAACGAACCCATAAAACAGGTGGTATAACGTCTTGGGGTTCCTACCGCCGTTTATACTCTTACCACAGGCGGGTGGTATAACGTCTTGGGGTTTTGCCTCATTTATACTCTTACCTGGAAAGGTAATAAAGCAGGTGGTATAACGTCTTGGGGTTTACCTCATTTATACTCTTATCTGGAGAAAGTGGTATAGTGTCTTGGGGTTTGCCTCACTTATACTCTTACCCTATCTCAACCTACCATCATACAATAAATAAGCAAGTTAGAAATCCCCTAACTTCTTATTAGTCTTATTAAATCTACACTCTCATTTTAGTTTACTTAAGGCACTAACAGGTCTTTTATAAAAATCCGGGAATTTAACCCAAAGTACTACGTACTTCAACCTTTTAAAAATGACTCATTTTCATATAGAACTTCCAAGATACTATAAACCGTAGTATCAAGTCAAAATCTCTTTTCAAGACAAGTCACAATACCTTTAGAATTTAAGTTAGGTTTCTAAATCAAGTGACTTCTTTTCTTATAAAACCTTAGGCAGTTGATACCTTAAAACCAATTTGTCTTTCATTAAAAACAAGCCATTTACCTTTGCATAAAGTCAATATAACCAACTCCCCATAAAGTCGTTATATTCACTTTATACCTTAGTCAAGTACAATTTCCTATCCAAGGGACTTATACGTTTAAAACGAAACAAGTATCACATACTTCAAAACCCTTCAAGTCCCTTAACTTTAAAATCAACTTAAGACATCCTTACTATTTTCAAAGAAGTGAGTTAATCTCCTAACCCACCCGACTTGGCATTTCATAAAACAAGTAAAGAATGTCATAGTTTTGTACGTCTACCGTACTATATACGTGAAACTAGTCATGCTCAAAGGATAGGAAAAATTCTACTTACCTCGCCGGGTCAAACTACTTGCCAAGTACAAAGTCCCGCCCGTAGAATGTCAACCTATAATATTCACAATACGTCCATTAAGGCCTTACTTCAAACGTAGAATATTATAAGTGTTAAGTCTCTAAATTCTACGGAAAATCGGACAGCACCTCCTTTATTTTTACTAACTTTGCCACCTTTTTCAAGGCCGAATACAATAACCAAACAGCCCCAATTGTGTCACGACCCGAACCCGGGCCCGTGACTGGTGCCTTACCCCGGGCACCCTAGTGATACAACATCAGAGAAAATCAGCGGAAATAAAAACATGAACATGAATTAAGAGAAAGGATAAATAAACAGGCCAACCAAAACAGTTGCCTTCATCATGTATACATAAATACCTGAACAGTTATCTTTTACAAACCACGCCACAACAATTGCTCTGAGACCTCTAGATTTTACAACAGCTATGACGGGACAGGGCCCCGCCATACCCCTGAATGTATAAGCATCTACAGACTCAGGGTAACATACCAAAAGATAAGCCTCCGAAGGAGCGGAGCTTTCCAATACGCTGAAAGGTGATCCTAAAAGCGGGGATCGACAGCCGATGTACCTTTTACCTGCGGCATGACGCGGCCCAGGAGGTCGATCTGGCCAACAGTATGTGGCTGTAAAATCAGTAAATGAAATCATAATAGTCTATAAAGCAGGAGACATATATGATAACCAAACTACAGTTCACAACATAAGAGCAGTCATGTCAAGTCAGGGACTCACGCCCTAAAAGTCATCCTCGTACGTGGAACTCCTTCCTCACTGCCGGCAGTCTAGGTACAAATCATGTGATACGTATAACAGGTCTCGGCCCATCTCATGGACCCAATATAGAAAAGGGTGGAATACATTCCCGGTTCATCCCATGAACCGGTGGTCGAGTGGAATACATTCCCGGATGAACCGGTAGTCAAGTGAAATACATTCCCGGATGAACCGGTCCTCAAGTGAAATACATTCCCGGATGAACCGGTCCTCAAGTGAAATACATTCCCGGATGAACCGGTAATCAAGTGATATACATTCCCGGATGAACCGGTAGTCGAGTAGAACACAGTACTTACACAACAAGGCTATCACACGTAACATGGTCAAGTTTCATAACAACAAGTATAAGCAAGTTACACACGACTCAAGGTACTTTCATTTTATATCAAAGTCCGGATTTTAACCTTAAAGTACTACGTCCGTTAAATTCCTTTTAAGATCCATTTCTTTTACAAAGGTCACCCGATACCCGTAGTATAAAATTTGAGTGACTAACATTGTTAAGTAAACCAAAATGCTTTCCTTTGTAAAATCAAGTGACAACCTTATTTTCCAAACGTTCAAGTTTGCCTAATTTCGAATGCTCAAGTTTCTCTTTTTAGAAAAAGGTTTCGTAGTTCATAGTTTTAAATCCTTTAAAACATAATTCTCCTTTAAACGTTTTGAGAAACCTATGTCTTATAAGTGAGTAGGTTATTCTTGTTTATAATCAATCTTATTAAGCAGCCATGATCTAGGAAATGTAATATCATTTTGTCTCATCTTAGCTTCTATGCGGATGGAGGTTTCTACTGGTTTTAATAATACTTCTTTAGTCAATACATTTTCCTTTTATTAACGCTGCAGTGGTTTATCGATACACATTCTGATTTCCGAAATCAGTAAAACATTCTTAAGCCGTTATACCTAACTTCCCATAAAGCTAGTATAACTCTTAAGCTTTCAAAACCCAAGTAATACTCATTCTTTCAAAACGATTCATAGATCTTTTGAAATGCTTCAAGTTCTTTATTAACACATATCAAGCGGTTATTATTCAAATCGATACCTTTTTAAAAACCACAAAGTATGTGCTTATCCACATAAAGCTATTATAACCAACTTCCCATAAAGCCGTTATAACACTTTATGTTTTAAATCAATCAAATACATTTAGCACGTATGCGTCACCGTACTACATAGTTCACACATATCATGCTAGAAGAGATAGGAAGAGGTCCACATACCTCGCGACGATTATCGACTAATAGCAAAACGCTCCAAGTACCTCAAACCGTCGGCGACACTCTTAGTCAAGCAGATCACTCCACAAGCGATTACAACCTATAGAGGCCACAAAGCGCCTATTAATACCTTTAGATCGGCGTAGAATATTCTACGAGAAAATTCGCGGCACCTCCCCGCAACAACGTAAATCTCCTCTATCGAGGCCTACCAAGCCAACCGGGGGTTAACACGTCTGACCGGGCGTGTACAATTCTACTACACAATGCTACACAAGTCTCATGTCTGATCCTATGTAATTACGATTCATTCTCTTATTTAAATTCAGCTTAAGTCGCAAGACATTGCGTAAGTATTATTATTCGGCTTAAGTCAAAAGACATTGCCGCACAATTATAATGTTCATTCTATATATAGTATACTTCAACTATATATTCCTACAACATGTAATTTCCAATTACAACGAAGGTCAAGAATGTTTACCTCGATAAGCCCAAAATTATCCGAGTTTATATGTCGTTCTGAACAAGGTTTAGCTCTACTCGTGCGCTCCAAAACGCTCCAAGAAACCCTTAGAAGTGTCTACACAACTTCTACTTAATACTTCAACTACGGGTGAAGATTTTTCCTTAGGGTTTCGTTTAGTGGCTAAAGGAAAGTATAATAGTATTTTCCAGGCCAGATAAAGTACTTTGGAAAGTACTACAAGGTATTTGGCTAAAGTATTTTGGGCATTATAACGATACTTGTAGAATACATTTCTACCAAGGGGGTAGTATTTTTACTAGCACAACTAGGCTAGGGGTTGCTCTCGGCAGAGCCACTAGGCAAGGGGGCTCGTGAGGGCCTTCAAGAGGGAGAGGGGTGGTGTTTGGGCGTGAACAAGGTTGAGGAGAGGGAGGGATTTTCAAGACTTAGACAATTTTTGGATGAAGAAGTTCATCAACTAAGGGGGTATTTATAGGTCAAGTGAAGGACAACCATGGCCAAGATCCATCCAAGTGTTAGGCAAGTGTAAGGTCAAGATTAAGCCATGTGCAACCTTATCCATCTACCCAAAATATCCTACCAACTCCTTGACCAAAAATAATGCAACAAGCGTGCCAACCTCCCACTTTCGTCAGTCACGCCGCAATTAGAGGGTGACAAGTGTCGCCCTCTTGTTGGTCCAAAATGTTTCGTCTCTCGGAAAAATCCGCAAAAATTATAAATGACATAGCCGGAAATTCCCCTACGAAAGCTGTGAAAACGTTTCGTCGAAAAACGACTCTAACCGGGTGTTGTGCACAAAAAGAATTCGGCCAAGCCTAAAGAAGTTCGAAAATTTCTACGTACGTCCCCCACGTACATACTCTGGAAATACGGGGTATAACATTCTCCCCTCCTTAGAAACATTCGTCCCGAATGTTCCTTCTCAAGACAGATAACGATAAAGTTCTTCTAATAGGTTGCCAACGCCACAACTGGCCACGAACCAACACATGCACGCAAATACTTATATCCAAGTCCACGAGGGAAACACCTCTAACATCACAAACTTTTGTCACTTTGTCGAGAGGTTCTAGTGTCACTCCGGCGACCCAACAAATGGTGCCGGACTGCATGCGATTCCTGAGGTCTAAAATATACATCCTTCGCACCTTCTCCCTTTACAAGAAATGATCATATCTATGCTCGCAATACATGCTCACCTCTACCCTTACTCGTCGTACTCTTCTCGAACTCTTGAACTCTTCCAGTATACGTACCACACTTCAGTTATCGCTTCAGTCCTCCAAACCTTGGAGTCACCACCTCCAACTTGGTTATCTTACTAGCCTCAATCTTCCTTAAGGCCACTTCCGGCCTTCACGACCCGCTTCAGGTCGAACATATCCACGAACTTATACGATGGTCATCAAAACTTGGGCCTAGCACCCTGGTGACCCTACCACCTGGCGGGACCACCCAGCGACTCCATCTCATTCAGACTCTGGGTTGACACGCAACACGCCCTCAACCCGACCCTCCGTCACGCCAACTCTCTTGTTTCTCGATCCGGAACAACCTTGCTAAATCACATCATGAAAGATACCACTTTCATTTACCCAACCCAGAGACTTATCACATAATATTTTCTAGGCATAAAATGCACTCTGACAAGGATCACTCGCAAAATCTTGTACTCAAGACGGCCTTACATCTAAGGTCTCAACTGTAATATTCTAAGGTTCATCATTTTCTCACCCCGGGCTTACCCTTTTTCTCAACGGGTTCCTAAATCACATTTTAGCACAAAGCTATCCGAACATAACACTTAACACATTAACATAACATCAAAACATACAAGCCTCTAGATGGTTAAGGATATACCTGAAGCTACCGCTCACTCTAATCATAAGTACGCCTGCGTAGGCGCATCGTAAAAGCGATGAACACGCCATCGATCCGGTGGTGCGCCGCAGTGCCGTACCTCTCCTATAAGCACGATCTCGTCACATGGCCACGGCGGCGCGCAGTGAAACAAGCACGATAAAAAGCGACATTCCCGGGATGATGTTTGCCACATCGTGCACCGAGGGAGACATGAATCCCGCTGGCTAGCACTCACGTATACCTGTGAACCAGAAGCCCTGGAGCTCTGACCAGCTCCCGAATACCCTGAACGTCCCGAAGACTGAGGGGGACCACTCTGTACTGGTGGAGGTACATAACTAGACTGCTGCTGAGGCGGTCCGCCTCGAAAGTTACCAAAGGACCCTGCTGTTCTGGCCCTCTTCTGCTGATCTCGGTCATTCCGTCGACCTCTCCGTGCCTCACATCCTAGTGCATGAGCTTGCATGCGGGCAATGTCCATGCCCGGCTGAAGAGCTACACCCGTACAAGCCTCTGCCAAGTAATCGTCCAGCCCGGTGACGTAGCGGTGTACTCTGTCCTCCATATCCGCTACTACATCGGGAAAATACCGAGCTAATGAGTCGAACTCCACATTGTACTCTCTAACCGCTCCGCCGTCACCTCAGCGTCAAAAATCTGCCGGCCGAGCCCTCTCATCGTGGAGGCAAGAAATGTGCAAGAAATGCCCTCGAGAACTTCGTCCCAAATGCTGGAAGTGCATGCTCTTCCGGGGCGGCTCACGAATCAAACGATCAGCTGCAGATCACGCGGTGATGCGAACCAATACCACCGACTCGCCTCGAGGCTCGATCACTCTCATGATCCATTGTGTGTCGGATAAACTCACGAGGTCGTCCTCGGCTCGATCCATAGAACACCGGAGGCTACAACTCGGGAAGTCACGTAGCCTCAAACATGCGCTCGGGGTGAACTACGGGTGCCGAAGTGGGCTGCATCGGCCTATCCTCATATCTGCCACGACCACGGCGATCGGGCCATCTCCTTGTACCCCAGCTCATCGGCTCGGTGTGGGGTGGAGGCTCAGTCTGTAGTCTCGGTAGCTGCCGCGGCTCTAAACTCTGCTTTGGTCTTTGGCGTCGCGAAACCCTCCGTCGAATCTTGTCTCAGTCTTGGCCGGGCTGCGCCCTCGTACTCCTCAGTATCTCACTAATAGCTCCGATCGCCTTGCCCATCCGGGCTGGGTTGCCTTACGCGAGGCATAATCGGTAAAGGAAAGGAATACGTCGGAGGGTCGATTTATCCTGCACTCTAAGGCACGATCTCGAGAATGAGAAGGATGAAACTAATCCTAAATGTCCTGCTGACCTCACGATTATAGATGTGGTGCACAACACCGATAATCAAGACTCTACTAGACACGGTGCGTAGACACTTTCCGAGACTAATCGCTCGATACCACTTTTGTCACGACCGAACCGGGCCGTGGTGGTGCCTTACCGGGCACCTGGTGATACAACATCAGAGAAAATCAGCGGAAATAAAAACATGAACATGAATTAAGAGAAAGGATAAATAAACAGGCCAACCAAAACAGTTGCCTTCATCATGTATACATAAATACGAGCGGTTATCTTTTACAAACCACGCTTACAATTACTCTGGACCTCTAGATTTTACAACGGCTATGACGGGACGGGGCCCCGCCATACCACGAATGTATAAGCATCTACGGACTCGTGGGTAACATACCAAAAGATAAGCCTCAGAAGGAAACGGAACTTCCAATACGCTGAAAGGAGATCCTAAAAGCGGGGATCGACGACCGATGTACCTTTTACTGCGGCATGACGCGGCCGAAGGAGGTCGATCTGTACCAAGTATGTGGCGTAAAATCGTAAATGAAATCATAATAGTCTATAAAGCGGGAGACATATATGATAACCAAACTCTGATTCACAACATAAGAGCGATCATGTCAAGTCGTGGACTCACGCCACAAAAGTCATCCTCATGCGTGGAACTCCTTCCTCGGCGCCGTGATCTAGGTACAAATCATGTGATACGTATAACAGGTCTCGGCCCATCTCATGGACCCAATATAGAAAAGGGTGGAATACATTCCCGGTTCATCCCATGAACCGGTGGTCGAGTGGAATACATTCCCGGATGAACCGGTAGTCAAGTGAAATACATTCCCGGATGAACCGGTCCTCAAGTGAAATACATTCCCGGATGAACCGGTCCTCAAGTGAAATACATTCCCGGATGAACCGGTAATCAAGTGATATACATTCCCGGATGAACCGGTAGTCGAGTAGAACACAGTACTTACACAACAAGGCTATCACACGTAACATGGTCAAGTCTCATAACAACAAGTATAAGCAAGTTACACACGACTCAAGGTACTTTCATTTTATATCAAAGTCCGGATTTTAACCTTAAAGTACTACGTCCGTTAAATTCCTTTTAAGATCCATTTCTTTTACAAAGGTCACCCGATACCCGTAGTATAAAATTTGAGTGACTAACATTGTTAAGTAAACCAAAATGCTTTCCTTTGTAAAATCAAGTGACAACCTTATTTTCCAAACGTTCAAGTTTGCCTAATTTTGAATGCTCAAGTTTCTCTTTTTAGAAAAAGGTTTCGTAGTTCATAGTTTTAAATCCTTTAAAACATAATTCTCCTTTAAACGTTTTGAGAAACCTATGTCTTATAAGTGAGTAGGTTATTCTTGTTTATAATCAATCTTATTAAGCAGCCATGATCTAGGAAATGTAATATCATTTTGTCTCATCTTAGCTTACATGCGGATGGAGGTTTCTCTTGGTTTTAATAATACTTCTTTAGTCAATACATTTTCCTTTTATTAGCGCGATGGTTTGTCGATACACATTCGATTTCGAAATCATAAAACATTCTTAAGCGTTATACCTAACTTCCCATAAAGCTAGTATAACTCTTAAGCTTTCAAAACCAGTAATACTCATTCTTTCAAAACGATTCATAGATCTTTTGAAATGCTTCAAGTTCTTTATTAACACATATCAAGCCGTTATTATTCAAATCGATTACCTTTTAAAAACCACAAAGTATGTGCTTATCCACATAAAGCTATTATAACCAACTTCCCATAAAGCCGTTATAACACTTTATGTTTTAAATCAATCAAATACATTTAGCACATGTACGTCTACCGTACTACATAGTTCACACATATCATGCTAGAAGAGATAGGAAGAGGTCCACATACCTCGCGACGATTATCGACTAATAGCAAAGCGCTCAAGTACCTCAAACCGTCGGCGACACTCTCGATCAGCGGATCACTCCACAAGCGATACTACAACCTATAGAGGCCACAAAGCGCCTATTAATACCTTTAGATCGGCGTAGAATATTCTACGTAAAATTCGCGACACTCCCCGCAACAGCGTTAATCTCCGCATCTATCGAGGCCGGTGTTATACCCCGTTTTTCCAGAGTATGTAAGTAAGGGAATACGCAAAAAAGTTTGGCTTTAAAGTTAGCCTTGGACGTTTTTTTGTACACAACTCGCAAGAATCGTTTTCGACGAAACGTTTCCACGCTTTCGTAGGAAAATTCCGGCTATGCCATTACTAATTTTGCGGATTTTTCCGAGAGGCGAAACATTTTGGACCAACGGGAGGGCAACACTTGGCACCCTCCCATTGGTGGACTTGAATCCATGGACGAAATTGGAGAGCCAAGGCACGTTTTTTGTGCCTTGTGCACAAGTCAAGGGTTGGTAGGATATTTGTGTTTAGTTAATCCTCACCCTACACTTGCCTTGCACTTGTCTTCATCTTGGCCATTGGTTGGCCAAGGCTTGAGCTATAAATACCCCCTTAGAGATGAATATTTATTCATCCACAAAGTTATCTTACAAGTCTAAAAATCCTCTCCTCTCCCTTAAGCTTTTAGTCCAACACCTCTTCCCTCCCTTGTGTAGTGTGGCGAGAGCCTACCCCCTAGCCTAGCCGAAATCTACCCCTCCCTTGCTAGAAAAGGTGACTTCTAGTATCGTGATAATGCCCAAAATACCCTAGCCCAACTCCCTGAGTCCTTAGTAGAAGTTGTGAAGAACTTCTAAGGTTTCTTGGAGCTACCGGAGCGTACAACTTAGGAGTTAAACCTTGCTCAGGCGCGACTTTATCTAGGATATTATTGGGCTTACCGAGGTAACTAATCCTAACCCTCTTTGAATTAGAGAATACTTCTTTGTTGTAGTATTAGAATAAGTATTAGATACTTAGAAGAATATCACGAATAGAATTGAATATTATCACGATGAAGGGTTTAAAGAAGAATAATTGAGTGTACTCACATAGGACTGTTTTCTGATGAACTTACATAGCTCGTGGGTAGGGTTGTCTGCCCGACTTTCCGTAGAATTATGAACCCCTTTTTAGAATGACCCTCTGAGTAGTCTTTTATAGATATCTGTGAATATTATAGGCTGACTCTCTGCGCGACATATTCAACTTGGCAGGTGGTTTTCGCTGAGAAGGTATGTGATTCTTCCTAAAGCATGATATTTTACAATATATAGTACGGTAGACGTACATGTGTTAACTGAATAATACTTATGGCAATGCCTCACGGCTTAAGCCTGAATAATACTTACGGCAATGCCTCACGGCTTAAGCCTGAATAACAAAGAACTGAAAACATTTCAAAAGAATACTGAATCATTTTTAACAGAAGATAAATATTTGGTTTTTAAAACAAAAGCGTAAGAGTTATACTGGCTTTATGGGAAGTTAGGTATAACAAACTTAAGAAGATAAAAAGGAACTGTTTACTTGTTTTGTTTATAAAAGCCTTGTATTGATTTCTGTTAAGTGTAGTAAGATTGTTTGATAAGTAGACATGTTATGATGCTACCTGTGTTAGTGTCTTGTAATCTTTGTGTAAAGGGTCATTCTTGCTTTGTGCTTACGTTGCTAACCGGTAAGTCCATTGTCTTGTTATTGTATCACCTACCCCGCGTTATACGAGGCTTGCCTTGATGCGGGTCTATCGGCTATGCGGTCTGTGAGACTATGCGGAGCGGCGGTATGCTCGATTGATCATTCCGGCGTTTAGCTGATCACGGGGACTCACATGCGGTCCGTTGAGACTATGCGGTCTTTTTGAGGCTATGCGAGTGCGGGAGCCTAGGCGGATCTGGGGTTGGCTGCCCCGATGCGAGAAATATCTCATGCGGGTCTGTGTGGGACCTATGCGTGCTGCGGAAGTCCTGGACTAGGCACGCAGAATGATACTATGGGCGATTGGCCTTTCTTCGATCATTCGCGGCCTAGAATAGACACATTCTGCTTTTCCTATTCTTTGTTGTTTGTGATGTGGCACTATGTGCAATTGAGTGATTGTATTTGTGAAAAGGTTTTAAATACTTTGATTTCATTTTAAGTACTTTATAGTTTCACATACTTGGTACTGTTATCTTGACCTCCTTGGGGCTGCGTTCATCTGCATGGTAAGGGCAGCAGTGCTAGATCCACATCCTTAGGATCTTTGCGTTGGTGTCGGGAGCTCCATCTCTCGGAGGCTCTACTTTTGGGTATGATCTCCTGTATTGTAGATAGTTTTATCTGATCGAGGGTATGGCGGAACCTGTCCCGCCATAGTTGTTTACTTCCTTAAGTGCAGTAGTACTATTGTACAGTTGGGATGTAGCGCAAAACTTGAGTTATTTATATTATGCGAAAGGCAAGCTTTTCATCGATAAACTATGTCTTATTTTATAAGCTGTTTCTGTCTTGTTTTATATTCGGTTACTCGATGTATGACTACTTGGGTGCCGGTAAGGCACGATCCACGGGCCGGGCAGTCGTGACAAAAGTGGTATCGAGCGATTAATCCTCGGAAAGTGTCTGGCACCGTATCTAGTAGAGTCTTGATTATCGGTGTGTTGTGCACACCAATAATCGAGAGGCTATAGGATATTTAGGATTGGTTTCCATTCTTCTCATTACGAGATCGTGCTTTAGAGTGTGTTATAGGTTGGACCCCTCTAACGTATTCCTTTCTATGCTGATTATGCCTCGCGTAAGGCAACCGGGCCCGAAGGGCAAGGCGTGGAGGCGCTAGCGAGACACCCGAGTTACGAGGCTCGTGCCCGTCTATACGAGACGGCGAGTTCTATGGCCTTGGCCCAGCGAGACCACAGTACCACCTCTGTCCCGCGGCACAGGGCGGAGAGTTAGGTACTGAGAGATGGCCCGACTATTGGCTAAAGTTGTGGCCCGTCACGAGAGAAATGGATCACGGCAGTTCGGCTCGGCTCGGTCGCACCGTAGTGCACGAGGCGAATAGTTTGAGGCTACGAGATTTCTTGAGTTGTAGCGCTTGAGTTTTGGGTGGCGGGAGGATGATCCGAGGAGTTCATCCGTCACCGCAGAGGATTATACGGGTGATCGGGGCTTGAGAGGTGTGACATTCGGTTCGCATCGGTGCGTGATACATGATCGATTGGTTTGATTCATGGGAGCTTTCGGGAGAGCATGCACCTCAGCAGTATGGGATGAGTTTTGAGGCTTTTCTCACACACTTCTTGCCTCCGCAGATGAGGAGGCACGAGTGATAGATTCTTATTCTTGAGGCGGGGAGGACGCGGTGAGGAGTACAATGTCGAGTTTGATTCTTTGGCTCGATATGTCCTGACCGTAGCGAGATGGAGGGCGAGTGCATCGCTATGTCAGGCTAGATGATTACATGGCGAGTCTTGTGCGGGTGTGTCCCCGGCCGAGCATGGACATAACGTATGCGAGCTCATGCACTGGGTTGTGAGGCGTAGAGACCGCGGGTAAGCGATATCAGCGGCCAGAAGGCGAGCGGCCGGTTCTTTTGGTGGTCCTCGGGGTGGCGGCATCGTGAAGTCGGTGCACCACGGCCAGTATGAGCGCTCTACCTCATTTTCAGCCTGGCCAGGGCGATCGAGCGGTCGGGGCCCGGGACTTGATTTCGGTAGCGAGGTGCTAACCGTTCGAGTGCGCTCGGTGTGCCCGTTGTGGCGAATACCATTACGGGAGGCGTACTCGAGCTTGCTATACTTGTGGCGGCAGGTCACTTTGCGAGTTTGTCGGCCGGCGGCGCGGTGGTAGGGCTCGGCCTACGAGTGCATTGCGCTTCTTCATCCCGACGATTACTCGCCGGAGCAAGGTACACATGGATCAGCGGGTGTGGCAGGTCGTGCGCGAGTCGATTCTAGCGGTCCTCGAACCGCATATATGCTTTGTCGGTAAGCGGGATCGTGAGGCCTCACGATGTCGTCGGGTACCTTATCGGTTCGGTTTGATGTGTATGCTTTGATAGATCGGGTTCTACTACGTCTATATATCTCCCTTGTTGCTAGTAGGATAGGGATAGAGCACGAGTCCATAGACCACTTTCGAGGTAGCTACGCGATGGGTGATTCGGTGGTAGCTCGGCGGGTATATAGAGCTTGTCTGTGACCATTCTGATCGTCGGACCACTAGCGACTTGATAGAGTTGGAGATGATTGACCGGCGTGATTATGGGGATGGATTGGCTAGCTTCTTGCTACGCCAATGTAGGCTGCAGAGAAAGTAATGCGGTTCCAGTTTCTGAGGCCGGTTGTTGAGTGGGAGAACGCGGTATCGTAGGGTAGGTTTATTTCCTACCTCAAGGCTAGGAAGATGGTGCGAGAAGGGGTATATCTACCATCTCGTTCGGGTGTTTGATCTGAAGGCTGCGGTACAGATTTTGATCGGTTCGATAGTCGTGAGTTCCCGGGCGTATTTCGGATGACCTCCGGGTATCCTCACGAGAGGAGATTGAGTTTTGTATTGACATATTGCGGACACTCGGCCTATTTCCATTCCGCCATCTGAATGGCACTGCCGAGTTGAGAGAGTTGAAGGATCGGCTTAGAGATTTCTGGAGAAGCGGCTTCATCGGGCCTAGTGTTTCTCCACAGGAAGCGCGCGGTATTATTCGTGAAGAAGAAGGGCGGGACGCTGCGCATGTGTTGATTCTGACGGTGAACAAGGTGACCATTAAACGAATACCCTTCCCGGGATTGATGATTTGTTCGACCGTTGCGAGTGCGAGATGTTTCTCAAGATTGATCTGCGATCGGGCTATCATCAGTGCGAGTCGAGAGGTGGATGTCCTAGGGCGCATTCGGGACGTGCGGGCATTACGAGTTGGTCATGTCTTTTGGGTTGACCAATGCTCGTGGTATTCATGGATTTGATGAACCGAGTGTTCAAACCATTTTGGACACGTTTGTGATAGTGTTCATTGATGATATCTTGGTTTATTCGCTCGAGCGAGGAGCATGCGGAGCATTTGAAATGTGGTGACAGTTCTCGGGACCAGTGATTATGCGCCAAGTTTTCCAAATGTGAGTTTTGGTTGACTTGATGGCGTTTCTTGGGCATATTGTCGGGTGATGGCATTCAGTGGATACGGCGAATCGAAGCGATCGGGACTTGGCCTGAACCTACTACTCCGATAGAGGTTCGCGATTTCGGGCCTTGCAGGATATTATCGGTTCGTGGAGAAGTTTGCTTATCTACGCACCGTTGACTAGGGTGACTCGTAAGGCAGCCAAGTTTGATGGTGATGCTTGTGGCGGGGTTTCGATTCTTTGAAAAGAGGCGGCGCCCCGTTCTTACTCTTCGGAGGTCGGATGGTTATGCGTGTATTGTGATCGTCGGGCATCGGGTTGGGATGTGTGTTGATGCAGCATGGCGGGGTTATAGCATATGCATCGACGGTGAAGAAACACGAGGAACTACCCACCCATGATTTGGAGTTAGCGGCCGTGATTCACGCTTTGAAGATCGGAGGCACTATTTGTATGGGGTTCACGTGGATATTTATCTGAGACCACAAGAGCCTCGGTATATCTTCACGAGAGGAGCCGAACTTGCGGCGAGGCGGTGGTTAGAGTTGCTTAAGGATTACGATGTTGATATCTGTACCACCGGGAAGGCCAATGTTGTGGCGGATGCTCTTAGTCGTAGGTCGATGGGAGCCTATCGGATGTGCGGCTAGAGAGGAGGGACATGGTTCGTGATTTGCATCGGTTAGCGAGCCTTGGTGTCCGTTTGATTGATTACGATAGCGGTGGGGTTAGAGTTCGTGAGGTTGCGAGTCTTCCATCGTTGAGGAGGTGAAGAGGCGATTCGAGGATCCCGCTTTGATTCGATATCGTGTCTGACTCTTCGTGAGGCAAAGGTCGCTTTTGAGGTAGCACCTGATGGGGTGCTAAGGTTTGAGGCGGTGTGTGTTCGGATGTTTGAGGACTTGTGAGTTCTTGGGAAGCACACGCGGCGTTACTCTATCCATCGGGGTCGACCAAGATGTACCACGACCTTAGATCGTGTATTGGTGGGATGGCTTGAAGAGGGGCGTTGCGAGTTCGTAGCTCGATGCCGTGTTGTCGGCGGTGAAGGTAGAGCACGGAGGCACGGTGGTTTGTTCTGAACGATTGAGATCCCGACACGGAAATGGGAGGTAATCAACATGGACTTCATCACGGGATTACCTCGCACTCGGAGAGAACATGATTCTATATGGGTTATCGTCGGCGGTGGCGAAATCAGCCCACTTTCTTCCGTCGGGGCGACTTTTGGTGAGGATTATGCGGACTTTACATCAGAGATCGTCGGTGCATGAGTCCCTACCTCGATCATATTAGACGAGAGCCCGATTCTGGCTAACGGAGGTCCTTCGAGAGGGTTTAGGGGCGAGTGAGCACAATCTGCATTTCATCCACGCAGACGGACAGGCGAGCGCACTATCGGACTCGAGGATATCTTTGCGAGCTTTGTGTTATTGACCGATGGTAGTTGGGAGGATCATTTGCCTCTAGTTGAGTTTGCGTATAATAATAGCTACCACTCCGGTATTCGGATGGCGCCTTATGAGGCCTTGTATGGGAGGAAGTGCAGATCGCCTATAGGTTGGTTCGATGTGGGCGAGTGCGGCTAGTGGGACGGTTGGTGCGGCGAGCGGTGGATAAGGTGAAGCTTATCCGAGGCGACTATTGGCGGCTCGAGTCGGCGAAGTCGTATCAGATCATCGTCGTCGGCATCCGGAGTTCGCGATAGATGATTGGGTTTTCCTAAAGGTGTCACCCATGAAGGGTGTGATGAGATTCGGGAAGAAGGAAACTCGGCCCAGTACATTGGGCGTTTGATTGTCGCGAGGTAGGCAAGGTTGCCTACGAGTTGAATCTGCCGTCCGTCTGGAAGCGATGCATCGGTGTTTCACGTATCTATCTTGAGGAGATGTATCGAGGATCCATCTAGGGTACACCGATTGGCGATGTCCGGTGACCAGGGGTTATCGTATGAGGAGATTCCCATAGCGATAGTCGATCGTCGAGTTAGGCGTCTGCGGACGAAGGGCGTGGCCGTCAAAGTCTTGTGGCGGAACGAGCTCGAGAGGAGATGACGTGGGAAGCGAGGAGGACATGAGACAGAAGTATCCTCACCTATTCCCACACCTCCGGGTAATTCACTTTCCTACTTGTAAATTTCCATTATCATTTATGCCTAAGTGTTGTTTTGTGGCGTGTGTGGCATTTGCTAGCTGTTTAAGCTTCTCGATAATCGTCTTGAGAAGGAACATTCGACGAATGTTTCTAGAGAGAATGTTATACCGTATTTCAGTATATGCGTAAGGGAATACGTCAAAAAGTTGGCTTTAAAGTTAGCCTTGGGCGTTTTTTTGTACACAACTCGCAAAGAATCGTTTTCCGGCGAAACGTTTCCACGGCTTCGTAGGGAAAATTCCGGCTATGCCATTACTAATTTTGCGGATTTTCCGAGAGGCGAAACATTTTGGACCAGCGGGAGGCAACACTTGGCACCCTCCCATTGGTGGACTTGAATCGTCCATGGACGAAATTGGAGAGCGAGGCACGTTTTTGTGCCTTGTGCACAAATCGAGGTTGGTAGGATATTTGTGTTTAGTTAATCCTCACCCTACACTTGCCTTGCACTTGTCTTCATCTTGGCCATTGGTTGGCCAAGGCTTGAGCTATAAATACCCCTTAGAGATGAAGAGTTATTCATCCACAAAGTTATCTTCCAAATCTAAAAATCCTCTCCTCTCCTTAGCTTTTAGTCCAACACCTCTTCCCTCCCCTTGTGTAGTGTGGCCGAGAGCCTACCCCCCCCTAGCCTAGCCGAAATCTACCCCCCCTCCCTTGGTAGAAAAGTTGTCTTCTAGTATCGTTATAATGCCCAAAATACCCTAGCCCAAATCCCTTAGTCCTTAGTAGAAGTTGTGAAGAACTTCTAAGGTGTCTTAGACTCTGGAGCGTACAACTTAGGAGCTAAACCTTGCTCAGGCGCGACTTTATCTAGGATATTATTGGGCTTACCGAGGTAACTAATCCTAACCCTCTTGTTAATTAGATAATACTTACAGTTGTAGTATTAGAATAAGGATTAAATACTTAGAAGAATATCACGAGAATAGAATTGAACTGTTATCACGATGAAGGGTTTAAAGAAGAATAATTGAGCGTACTCACATGGAATTTGTTTTCTGATGAACTTACATAGCTCGTAGGGTAGGGTTGTCTTTGCCCGACTTTCCGTAGAATTATGAACCCTGTTTAGAATGACCCTCGAGTAGTCTTTGATAGATATCTGTGACTATTATGGTGACTCTCTGTGCGACATATTGACTTAGCGGTGGTTTTATTTGAGAAGGTATGTGATTCTTCCTAAAGCATGATATTTTACAATATATAGTGCGGTGAGCGTCATGTGTTAAGCGAATAATACTTATGGCAATGCCTCACGGCTTAAGCCTGAATAATACTTACGGCAATGCCTCACGGCTTAAGCCCGAATAACAAAGAACTGAAAACATTTCAAAAGAATACTGAATCATTTTTAACAGAAGATAAATATTTGGTTTTTAAAACAAAAGCGTAAGAGTTATACTGGCTTTATGGGAAGTTAGGTATAACAACTTAAGAAGATAAAAAGGAACTGTTTACTTGTTTTGTTTATAAAAGCCTTGTATTGATTTCTGTTAAGTGTAGTAAGATTGTTTGATAAGTAGACATGTTATGATGCTACCTGTGTTAGTGTCTTGTAATGTTGTGTAAAGGGTCATTCTTGCTTTGTGCTTACGTTGCTAACCGGTAAGTCCATTATCGTTATTGTATCACCTACCCTCGATTTGTTATACGAGGGCTTGCCCCCCTTGATGCGGGTCTATACGGCCTATGCGGTCTGTGAGACTATGCGGAGCAGCGGTATGCTCCAGGATTGATCATTCCGGGCGTTTAGCCTGATGCGGGGGACTCCCTATGCGGTCTGTTGAGACTATGCGGTCTTTTTGAGGCTATGCGGGCTGCGGGAGCCTAGGCGGATGCCGGGGGTTGGCTGCCCCCGATGCGAGAAATATCTCATGCGGGTCTGTGTGGGACCTATGCGAGTGCGGAAGTCGAGGACTAGGCACGCGAGAATGATACTATGGGCGATTGGCCTTGCCGATCATTCGCGGCCTAGAATAGACACATTCTGATTTTCCTATTCTGTTGTTGTTTGTGATGTGGCACTATGTGCAATTGAACGATTGTATTTGTGAAAAGGTTTTAAATACTTTGATTTCATTTTAAGTACTTTATAGTTTCACATACTTGGTACTGTTATCGACCTCGCCCGGGGCTGCGTTAAATCTGCCGCAGGTAAGAGCAGCAGTGCTAGATCCACATCCTTAGGATCTTTGCGTTGGTGTCGGGAGCTCCATCTTCTCGGAGGCTCTACTTTTGGGTATGATCTCCTGTATTGTAGATAGTTTTGTCTGATCGAGGGTATGGCGGGGCTGTCCGCCATAGTTGTTCTTCCTTAAGTGCAGAGTACTATTATGCAGTTGGGATGTATCGCAAAACTTGAGTTATTTATATTATGCCGAAAGGCAAGCTTTTCATCAGATAAACTATGGCTTATGTTATAAACTGTTTCCTGTCTTGGTTTATATTCCGCTGGTTACTCGGATGTAGGACTACTTGGGTGCCCCGGTAAGGCACGATCCACGGGCCGGGCAGTCGTGACAGCTACCAAGCCAACCGACGGGGTTAACACGTCGGCCGGACGTGTACAATTCTACTACAAAGAATGCTACACAAGTCTACTTTAATACGATCTATGTAATTCTGATTCGCTTCTCTTATTTAAATTGGGCTTAAGTCGCAAGACATTGCGTAAGTATTATTATTCAGCTTAAGTCAAAAGACATTGCGCACAATTATAATGTTGATTCTATATATAGTATACTTCAACTATATATTCCTACAACATGTAATTTCCAATTACAACAGAAGGTCAAGAATGTTTACCTCGATAAGCCCAAAATTATCCGAGTTTATACGTCGTTCCTGAACAAGGTTTAGCTCCTACTCCGTGCGCTCCAAAACGCTCCAAGAAACCCTTAGAAGTGTCTACACAACTTCTACTTAATACTTCAACTACGGGTGAAGATTTTCCTTAGGGTTTCGTTTAGTGGCTAAAGGAAAGTATAATAGTATTTTCCGGGCTTCGTAAAAAGGGTACTTTGGAAAGTACTACAAGGTATTTGGCTAAAGTATTTTGGGCATTATAACGATACTTGTAGAATACATTTCTACCAAGGGGGGTAGTATTTTGACTAGCACAACTAGGCTAGGGGGGGGGTTGCTCTCGGCTAGAGCCACTAGGCAAGGGGGCTCGTGAGGGCCTGAGAGGGGAGAGGGGTGGTGTTTGGACGAGAACAAGGTTGAGGGAGAGGGAGGGATTTTCAAGACTTAGACAATTTTTGGATGAAGAAGTTCATCAACTAAGGGGGTATTTATAGGTCAAGTGAAGGCCAACCAATGGCCAAGATCCATCCAAGTGTTAGGCAAGTGTAAGGTCAAGATTAAGCCATGTGCAACCTTATCCATCTACCCAAAATATCCTACCAACTCCTTGACCAAAAATAATGCAACAAAAACGTGCCAACCCTCCCACTTTCGTCCGTCCACCTTCACCAATTAGAGGGTGACAAGTGTCGCCCTCTTGTTGGTCCAAAATGTTTCGTCTCTCGGAAAAATCCGCAAAAATTATAAATGACATAGCCGGAAATTCCCCTACGAAAGCTGTGAAAACGTTTCGTCGAAAAACGACTCTAACCGGGTGTTGTGCACAAAAAGAATTCGGCCAAGCCTAAAGAAGTTCGAAAATTTCTACGTACGTCCCCCACGTACATACTCTGGAAATACGGGGTATAACAAATTGGCTCACCACAATCTATAAGGTAGTCCAATACAAATAAATAACCATACAACCCCAATTGGCTCACCACAATATAGAAGGTAGTCCAATACAAAAGAATAACAAACTATTACAAACTACAAGTACAAATTCGGCCACCTTGAGTTCAACAATACCAATTCTTATCCAATTTCCATTTCAATCCAAATTGGTAGCATAACATGATATCAAGTCGCATTTGATTATAACAACCATAATCTTTAAGTAAGTAACATGCGACGATTTCTAATAAACGACCAATTAGTAATCCAATTTTTCAAGTGGCTTGTATACATTTCGGATTTAGCTACAAGCAATCCATAATACTTATAACTTCAACCTATCAATCTTCATCCTAGCAACAAGTAAAGCTAACAACAACAATATAAATATATAATCTTGTAACACCTTTAAAAGACAAGATTATACCTCAACGATTCTTAATCCAACTCCAATCCGAAATCGCTCCTTAGAAGATTAGAGCCTCTCCAATACACTTCAATCCTTATTTGAGACCCTTAGAACAACACCAACAATTATCCTTCAAATCTCCAAACAAAACCTAGAAAGACCATTAGGTTTTCGTTTTGCGACTAACCCGTAAACTACCTTTTTCCAAGATTTTTCTATTGAGATATGCTTACAATACACATAAGAACCTTGGTTTAAAGTGGGGAATTAAAAGAACAAGGAACGAAGATTTTTTTCTTTTTCTTCAAGAGAACCCGAGAGCTTCAAGCTCTATGTTCATCAAATTTTCAAGAAATTTAGCTAAGTGTTGGCACTAGTAGTGCTACTAGTAGTTATATAAAGGGTCATGGAGGGTTAAGATGCATCCAAATGGTTGTCTTGGATAATCTCTTAGCAAATATCAAGACTTATTGACCATTGACTTAGTCAAGATTGCCAAGCCACAACTTGCAAGACTTTAGTCATCCAAGACTTATGGTAAATGACCATTATGGCCTTGCCTAAATCGACCAAGGCATCAATAAGGGGGGTGACACGTGTCGCCCTCCCATTCATCACAATAATACATTTTCCGACAATTCCATAATTTCCGATAAATTTTTACAAGTCTCAAATCTTAACACTTGCGAGTTCTTACTTACGTTCTTAAAACATGTCCTGTAATTACGGGGTGTAACAGTATTGTCTTGAGTTGGTTTTAAAAGAAGGCATGGTTTTGTCTTGGTTTATTTAAAAGGAAGATATGGACATTGTTTTTGGGTTACTTAAAATGGTAGTTACTCTATTTTGATACTACGGATATTAGTATCATGTGACCTTTGTGAAAGGAATGGATATTTTAAGGAATTAAAATACGTAGTACTTTGGGGTTAGAACCCAGATTTTTGGCATAGTATGAAAGTACCTTGAGTGTGAATAACTTACCTATGTTGCTTGTGATAGTCTTGGTGTACAAGTATTGTATCCTTATGTTACTGCATCTCTCGATGGAGGGCCGGTCGTGTTTATTCTCGATCATGTTTGGACATACTGACACGTTGGGTGGCCCACGGGTATGCTTCCATGGTAAGTGTTATCTTGTTATTTCGTTTGGGCATACTGACTCGATGGATGGTCCACGGGTATGCGGCCATGATGAGGGTTCGTTCCCTGTTGATAGTGTTATTCCATGGACTAGCTCTCCATGAGGTCTACTGATGCAGGGTGGATCTGGTAGCTAGCCCTCGTACTTGCCCCGGTCAGCGACGTGATGCAGGGTGGATCTGGTAGTTGGCTTTCGTACTTGCCCCGGTCAGTGTTAGGACGAAGTTTCGTGATGCAGGGCGGATCTGGTGGTTAGCCTGCGTACTTGCCCCGGTCAGCGACGTGACGCAGGGTGGATCTGGTAGAGGCTATCGTACTTGCCCCGGTCAGCTTCGTGATACAGGTATTTAGTATTGTTGGTACGGTGGGATCTGGTAGGCGCTTCGTACTTGCCGATCGATTAAGGATGCGAGGTGGATCTGGTAGCTATGCGCCCGTACTTGCCGTCACAGTTCTTATGACACAGGTGGGATCTACTGTTCATGTGTACTCCTTGGGGTTGTTATATCATAGACTGCCGGCAGTGAGGAAGGAATTCCACGGGCATGATTGATATTGTGGGCATGAGACATATGGTTGTATTTGAGTGATGACTTAGAGGGCGTGAGTCCCTGACTTGACATGACTGTGTATATGTTGTGTACTGTAGTTTGGCTATCATACATGTCTCCTGCTTTATATAGACTATTATGATTTCATTACAGTATTTTCAGTTTCACATACTTGGTACCTGTTGTACTGACCTCCTTCGGGGGGCTGCGTTCATGCCGCAGGTTGAGGTACGTAGCTTGCTGATCCGCACTCTTAGGATCACTGTTCAGCTCTTGGAAAGCTCCATTTCTCCGGAGGCTTTGTCTTTTGGTACGGTTCCCTGAGGTTGTAGACTTTTGTACATTCAGGGGGTATGGCGGGGCCCTGTCCCGCCACAGTTGTTATTCCTAGAGGTCTGTAGTCACGTTGTGGTTCGGGCTGTAAGAACAAGTTGTACTGTTTTACTTTTGTTTAAGTTTATTTTATGGAAGGCGGCCTTGTCGGTATGATGCAGTGATGTTTACTTTATACAGGTTATGTGTTATGTATTTTCCGCTGCTATTCTCTGATGTATACCTGACAGGGTGCCCCGGTAGGGCACCAGTCGCGGCCCCGGGGTCGGGTCGTGACAAAAGTGGTATCCAGTTAGTCCTCGGAAAGTGTCTACAGACCGTGTCTAGTAGAGTCTTGATTATCGGTGTGTTGTGCACCACATCTATAATCAGGAGGCTGCAGGACATTTAGGATTGGTTTCCATTCTTCTCTCTCTGAGATCGTGCAGTAGAGCTGTCCTACTAGGTTGAATCCTCACTGACCTCTTCTTATGTACCAGTTATGCCTCACGCAAGGCAACCAGAGCCCAGAAGGGCAAGGCAGCGGAGGGAGCTGCTAGTAGGACGCCGAGAGTTACTGAGGCCTGACCCGGTCTTTACGAGAGATGTTTCAGACGGCGAGTTCCAGCGCCGCCACCCCCGTAAGAGTTCGGGGCGGCAGAACGCTCATCGAGACGCGATACTGTGCCTCCGGTTACCTGACACGGAGCGGAGGATATGGGCTACAAGGAGATGGCCCAGTTATTGGCCAGGATCGTGGCTAGGAAGGAGGATATACGGGAGGCAGCAGTTCCGGTTGTACCCGTAGTCCACCGCAGAGTTGATAGCGTGAGACTTAGGGACTTTTTGAGTTGCAGCCCACCAGAGTTCTATGGGTCGAGGCCTGAGGATGATCCTCAGGAGTTTATCCGACAGTTGCAGCGGATCATGAGAGTGATCAAGGCTTCGGAGGCAGAGTCGGTAGTCTTAGGTTCGCATCGGCTGCGTGATACTGCAGTCGACTGGTTTTATTCATGGGAGCTGTCCCGGGGGGAGTATGCGCCTCCAGCTGTGTGGGACGAGTTCTCCGAGGCATTTCTTAGCCATTTCTTGCCGCCACAGATGAGGAGGGCTCGGGCCGATAGATTTTTGGTGTTGAGACAGAACGGGCGGAGGGTCCGGGAGTACAATGTAGAGTTTGACTCGTTGGCTCGGTATGTCCCCGCGTTAGTGGCAACCATGGAGGATAGAGTGCACCATTATGTCACAGGGCTCGATGACTACTTAGCAGAGAGTTGCACGGGGGTAGCTCTTCAGCCGGGCATGGACATTGTCGCGTGCGAGCTTATGCACCAGGTGTGAGGCGTGAGGTCGATGAATAACCAAGACCAGCGGAAGAGGGCCAAGACAGCAGGGTCCTTTGGTAATTTTCGAGGCGGACCACCTCAACATCAGGCTAGTTATGTGCCTCAGCCAGTACGGAGTACTCCACCGATCTTGGGGCGTTCGAGATTCGGGAGCGGTCGGGGCTCGAGGTTGAGTTTTCGGGAGGATAGGGGTGTTAGTCTGAGGAAGCCACCTCTACCTCGGTGTAGTCGATGTGGTAGGACCCATTATGGGGAGTGTCGTGCTAGTTTGGGTAATTGCTATACATGCGGCCAGTAGGGCCATTTTGCGAGGAACTGTCCGACCAGAAATAGCACGAATGTAGAGATTCAGCCTTCGGGATCAGTGGTTGGTCTATCGCCTTCTTTTGTTATGCGCCGTGCAGGGCAGGATCATGATTAGAACGACAAGGGGAACGTGAAGCAATAGTTACAGGTATATCTTTGACCCTTTAGAGATTAGTATGCATGATAGGATTGTTGTATGATTTAGTGTTATGAACAGAGGATACTGAGACTGTGTACATGTTTTAGAATAAGTTGGTAGATACGAACAGGCAATCCCGTTAGGCCGTAAATGGGAGTAAGTGGTGATGGTTCACACTTTGGATTCGTTTTCCTGTTTGACTTACGATGAATGATTATGCGTGTGTGATATCTTAGGGTCACAAGTGGCATAGTAAGGTCCCATTAGGTTTAAAGTACGAGGATGTACCTAGGAATATTAGACTAGCTCCAAAGGAACATTCGGGGACGAATGTTTCTAAGGGGGGGAGAATGTTACACCCCGTAGTTCAGGTCATGCGTATGAGAGCATACGAAAGGGAGTAAGACTTAAAATTTTCGAAAGATAGGTTGATGGATTATTTCGGACGGGTTTTAGTCAACTTTGAGTTGGTGTATGTCCAGTTACCTTGAGAGTTCCTAGGTGTTTCAAAGGCCTAGTGCGTAGTTCGTTGAGTCGAGTTTCCAACGCAACCGACCGTTCGTTGATAGGACGTCGGAGTAGAAAGTTATGGGAGTTACAAGTTAAGAGCGCAGCCAAGTCGAAAGGTGTATTCGGTCAGGGGCTACGGGCGCGGCGCGGATCGAGGCAGCGCGCGGTTATCGAGGAGCGCTGAAGTTGCAGCACCGCGGCACCGGAAAGCAGGGTCGCGGCGCCGGAAGTTCTGTAGGGTTGCGGAAGATTCAGCGCCGCGGCGCCGAGGCGGGATTTCTGGCGGAAAAACTGAGAAAAACATATATTTTCTTTTAAAAAGGCCATGGGAGGGTGACAAATGTCCCCCCCCCCCCATCTGATTTTGCATGCACTACTTATTGACCAAGTCTTGAAGACTTGGTCATTCTTCAAGATCCTCTCTCTCTAAAGCTAAAAGCTCTCCCTTCTCTCTAGAATTTCAAGAGGAAATCTAAGCTTAAGGAAAATCTGAAAAGTGTGGCAAGAAGGAAGCTTGTTGGCTAGCTTGTAAGAATTGTTGTGGTGGTGTTTTTGGAAAGGAGGATAGCAAACTTGTTGGGATAATTTGGCTAAAGCTCTAAGGTAACAATTCCTTCTCCCCTTGTTGGTTTTTGGTATTGCATGTGAAGGAGGAAGAATTTGTAGTTGAAAATATTGCTCTTAGTTAAATTGCATGTAAGAAATATGGTTTGGACATGAAAGAATTGGACAAGTAGGTTATGTAAGCATGTTGTAGCCAAAATACTACTTTAAACTTGTTAAGATAGTTGTTTTACATTGTGGGGCAGAATTTTACACACCCAAGATTAGGTGTGTAATCCCCTTTGAAATGTTTGGATTGTTGGGCCTTAAATGTGGCGTTTGGATGTTGAATTCGGACCTTGAAAAGGTGGCAATGTATATAGAAACAAAGGAAATGCTGCCCGATTTTCCGTAGATTTAGTGACTTTACACTTGGGATATTCTACGTTGTAGCTAGAGGTTAATTGTCACGACCCGAACCCGGGCCCGTGACTGGTGCCTTCCCCGGGCACCTAAGTAGACATACATCAGAGAAACCAGCGGAATATAAAAACAAGACATGAAACAATATGAAAAGAGAAATAGTTTATCCAAGAAAAGATTGCCTTTCGGCATGTATATATACATCAAGAGTGAACAGTTACATCCCAACTTTACAACAGGACTACATACCTCTAGGAATGCAACAACTATGACGGGACAGGGCCCCGCCATACCCTGAATGTACAAAATATCTACAACACAGGGAGAGTCGTACCAAAAGTCGAGCCTCCGGAGAAATGGGGCTCCTGACACCAGAGTAAAGATCCTAAGAATGAGGATCTACCACCTGCTTTCCCTTACCTGCGGCATGAACGGCCAGCTCAAGGAGTCGATTACAGTACCAAGTATGTGAAGCGTAAAAATGCGAAATGAAATCAAAGCATTTTAAAACCACTTACAAATACAACTATTCAACCGTAGTGCGCAACATAAACAAGAGCAAAATAGATATAATGTAACTGGTCTTTTCTAGGCCGCTAATGATCGAAGCAAGGCCAATCGCCTATAGTATCATTATGCGAGCCTATTCTCGACTCCATGATCCGCATAGACCACCTAGGTCGCGTGAGGTATTCCTCGCATCGGGGTAGCTAACCTCGGCATCAACTGGACTCCGCGATCGCATAGTCCTGTGAACGCGTGAGGTATTTCGCGTCGGGTAACACACGGGTGATCATCTGGAACTCCGCGACTCCGCATAGGTCACACGGACCGCATGAGGTATTCATTTGTTATACCGTATTTCGAGTATGCGTAGGGGCGTCGTAGAAAATTTGAACTTTTAAATAAGGCTTGGCGAATTATTTTTGTGCACAACACCCGATTAGAGTCGTTTTTCCGAAAGCGTTTCCACGACTTTCGTAGGAAAATTCGGCTATATCATTTTTAATTTTGCGGATTTTTCCGAGAGGCGTAACATTTTGGACCAACAAGAGGCGCCACTTGGCACCCTCTCATTGGTGGCGGTAGAGTGGACGAATTGCTTGGCTTTTGTCAAGTATTTGGTAGGATATTTTGTGGGTAGATGGATAAGGTGCACTTGGCATGATCTAGGCCCTACACTTGCATAGCACTTGGCTAGATCTTGGCCATTGGTTGGCCTTGGCTTGTACTATAAATACCCCCCTTTGGAAGACTTCTTCATCCATTCCTAAAATTCCTTAAGTGTTAAAATCCTCCCTTCCCTTTGTGTAGTTGTTTCGTCCCTCCCCTTTGAGAAGGCCTTGTGGCAGAGTTCTTCCCTCGCCGAGAGTCCCCACAGTGGGAGTAGGCGAGGTATACACCCCTCTTGGTAGAAATACTCTCAAAAGTATTGTTATAATGCCTAAATTACCTTAGCCAGTATACCTTGTAGTATTCTAAGGTTATACTGTAAAGCCAGTTATACTATTATACTTCCCGTCGGTCACCAAACCACCCTAAGGAAAATCTCCATAGTTAGTTGGAGTAGTATGTAGAACTTGGTTAGAACTTCTAAGGGTGGTTTATAGCGGGTTGGAGCGCACGGAGTTGGAGCTAAACGTTGCCCAGGGTCGACTTTATACTTGGATAATTATGGGCTTATCGAGGTAAATACCTTGTCCCTCTATTGTAATTGGAAATTACATGATTGTTAGACTATATAGTTGAAGTATACTATATATAGAATCGAACGTTGTTATCGGCAATGTCTTTTGACTTAAGCTGAATAATAAGAAACCTTTTCGAAAGAAAATCTTGTTGTAATTACATAGGGTGTATTCTGATGAACTTGTGTAACTACGTGAGGTAGAATTGTACGTCCGGTTAGATGTATGAACCCCCGGTTGGCTTGATGGCGGCCTCGTTAGAGAGGAGATTTCTGCGGTTGCGGGAGAGTCTTCAATTTTCGGTAGAATGTTCTACGATGAGGTCTATATGTTAATAAGCGCCTTGTGGCCTTATAGGTTGAAGTACTACGTGTGGCGCGATCTACTTGGCTTAAGGAGTAGCCGACGGTTGGAAGAACTTGGAGCATTTTGCTATTAGTCGATACTCGTCGCGAGGTATGTGAACCTCTTCCTATCTCTTCTAGCATGATATGTGTGAACTATTTAGTACGGTAGGCGTCATGTGCTAAATGTATTTGATTGGTTTAAAACATAAAAGTGTTATAACGGCTTTATGGGAAATTTGGTTATAACGACTTTATGTAGGTAAGAAAATACTTGTGGTTTTAAAAGGTAAGCGATTTGAATTATAAGCTGGTGGTTATGTGATAATAAAGAACTTGAAGTATTTCAAAAGATTTTTGAATCATTTTGAAAGAAGAAGTAATACTTGGTTTTTGAAAACTTAAGAGTTATACTAGCTTTATGGGAAGTTAGGTATAACGGATTAAGAATGTTTCTTGATTTGAAATCGAGAATGTGTATCGACAAACCACTGCAGCGTTAATAAAAGGAAATGTTTTGACAGATTAAGTATTATTAAAACCAGTAGAAACTTCCATCTGCATAGAAGCTAAGATGAGACAAAATGATATTTCCTAGATCATGGCTGCTGTAATAAGATTGTTATAAACAAGAATGTCCTACTCGCACATAAGATTTATGTTTCTCAGATTGTTAAAAGAGAATTATATTCCTAAATAAATAAGACTATGAACTACGAAACCTTTCTAAAATAAGAAACGTAAACATTTGAAATTAGGCAAACTTGGACGTTTCGAAAATAATGTTGCTACTTGATTTTACAAAGGTAAGTATTTTGATTACTTATGAAGACAGTCACTCTATTTTATACTACGGGTATTGTGTGACTTATGTGAACGAAACGGTTCTTTTAAAGATTTAATGTATGAAGTACTTTGGGGATAGGTACCCGAACTTGTTAGTAGAAAGTACCTTGTGTGAATAACTTGATTGTATTGGTTTGTGATAGTCTTGTAATACTTTCTTGTTGATTTGATAAGTAAACATGTTAGGACGCTACGTGTGTTAGTATCTTGTGATTATTATGTAAGGGGGTCACTCTTGTTGTGCTTACGTTGTCAAGCGTTAAGCCCGTTATCTTGTTATTATATCACATACCCCGACTTGTTATACAGGGCTTGCCACCCTTGATGCGGTCTATACGGCTATGCGATCCTTGTGACTATGCGGAGTTGCGGGAGCTCGAGATTGATCATTCCGGGTGTTTAGCACGACGCGGGGATGCCCTATGCGGTCTTTGAGGACTATGCGGTCTTTGAGGACTATGCGAGTGCGGGAGCCTAGGTGGATCTGGGGTTAAGGCGCCCTCGACGCTGGTATACCTCGGTGATGCAGGACCATGATTCGAGAATACCTCATGCGGGTCTGTGTGTGACCTATGCGGAGCTGCGGTAGTTCGAGGATAGACGCGACATTGATCTGCGCGCGAGTGGCGGCCGATCATGTTGTTATACCGTATTTCCGAGTATATGCGTGAGCGTCGTATTATAATTTGAGCCTTAAAGTATGCATAGTTTGAAATTTGTACACAAGTGCCAAAAGAGTCGTTTTAAACGAAGCGTTTCCACGACTTTCGTAGGGAAAATTCGGCTATGTCATTAATAATTTTTGCGGATTTTTAGTGAGGCGAAATATTTTGGACCAACGGGAGGGTGACATGTGTCACCTCACATTGGAAGAAAGTGGGCGGCCAAAGGGAAGGTTGACACGTTTTTTGTGCAAAAATTGTGGTCAAGGGTTAGGTAGGATATTTTGTGTAGTTGATGAGCAAGTGGGACCCACAAACACATGGCTTCATCTTGACCTTACACTTGCCTTACACTTGGATAGATCTTGGCCATTGGTTGGCCATTTCTTGACCTATAAATACCTCTAAGTTGATGAACTTATTCATCCAAAAATTGTCTAAGTCTTGAAAAATCCCTCCTCTCCCTCTTGTTGTTTCGTCCACCACACCCCTCCCCTTTGAGAGCCTTGGCGAGCCTCCTCCCTTTGTGGTGTTTAGTAGTAGGGTACCCCTAGCCTAGTTGCCTCGTATAAATACCCCCTTTTGTGGTATAGAAATACTCTCCAAGTATTGTTATAATGCCCAAATACCTTAGCCCAAATACCTTGTAGTTTTCCCAAGGTTACACTTATACAAAAGCCAGAAAATACTATTATACTTCCTCGATCCACAAAAACGAAACCCTAAGTAAATCTTCACAGTAGTTGAAGTTATAAGTAGAAGTTGGTTAGAACTTCTAAGGGTTGGTTGGAGGCGGGTCGGAGCGCGGAGTAGGAGCTAAACCTTGCTCGGGATCGACATATAAACTCGGATAATTTTGGGCTTATCGAGGTAAACATTCTTAACCTTACATTTGTAATTAGAAATTACATGTTGTAGGAGTATATAGTTAAGTATACTATATATAGAACTGAACATAGTTGTGCGGCAATGTCTTTTGACTTAAGCTGAATAATACTTACGGCAATGTCTTGCGACTTAAGCTGAATTTAAAGAAGAAGCGATGTAATTACATAGGGTGTATTACTGATGAACTTGGGTAGCATTCTTGTGTAGTAGAATTGTACCGCGTCAGGTTAGGCGTGTTAACCCCACGGTTGGCTTGGTGGCGGCCTCGATAGAGGAGGAGATTTCTGTTGTTGCGGGGAGAGTCTTCGAATTTTACGTAGAATATTCTACGTCGGGATCTAAAGATATTAATAGGCGCTTTGTGGCCTCTATAGGTTGTAGTACTACGTGTGGGTGATCCGCTTGGTAGAGTGTAGCCGGCGGTTTGAGGTACTTGGGCGTTTTGCTATTAGTCGATGTCGTCGCGAGGTATGTGAACC